>JAYKKO010000002.1:10000000-15000000 GCA_037074685.1 Glyphodes pyloalis | reverse complement strand
GTCCTTCACGGGAACTGGATAGGCCTGTTTCGTCCAAATAGACAATAAACCTGTCACGGGTCTATTCTGAAGCCGAGCTCTCGGCCTTCCAAACAATGGTTCAAATTTTCCCGTAACTGTGGATTATTGTTTGGTCTTTCACGCTCACGCAACCCCGATATCGGACTATCAAATAGGTATGTGCAATAGTGCTGAGCTTAATCGAATTAATATTATATTATAAGTTATCGATAGACAACGTCAAAATATACCTACCCACTATGTTTCGTTTTACGCTAATATTTTTTATGTACAAATTTTAGTTTCTCTACAAGTGATAAATGTAATCTTTTGAGAAAAATAAATGTCTTGAACCACAAAATTTAAATTGCCCCTCGTTTGGGTCTTTGATCTCAAATTTGAGATGGAATTATGAAAACATTTCAATAAAAAACGTAAAAATGAAAATAATCGAAGAAAAAAGTAACCAAAAACAAGAAAGCTGAAGTTAAAGTTATGTATATTTGTTTTAATACCTAAGTGTTAGTTCATTTTCATCATGTTCATCTATGGATATAGGTAAGTTAGCAGATCCTCATGTGGCAGATAGTGTTCTGTATGATCAAATAGTTGACTGATGGACAATGCTCCTCGCGTTAAATAAATTTTTTTATACTTTTTTGTTTAGTAAGAGTAACAGTTTAGATTGAATTCGGATAAAACGGAAGTGGAAGTGTGTCTTAAATAAATTTGAATGACCACGACTGTTAAGGTTTATCTTCATCGATAAATGAAAAACAACACTACGTTTTATATGTGTCATAGCTCTATTGTTAAACGTCGGGAACATTTAACAATAAAGCTAAGTATGTCAATCTCCCGGGTGTGGGTCGATGAGTGAGGCGCGAATGTGTACCAATTGAACCTTACTCAAACGAACTTTGCAAGTAACTTGCAAGTACACATTGGTTGTTAATTACCGTGTAAATAATGATTGTAACCGGTGTTAGTCGCTATGTGTGAAGATGTTACAGTACCCTGTCATATTACATCCATCAAACTAAATATGTAGTCAGACTCAATTCACTTAATATGACGAGGCAGTTGTTTATATTCTAAGATGCTGACAGTACCTACCGAAAATGAAACTATTTGACTGTAGGTACATCCAAGCCACCTGGATCAAATTAACATTTTCGATTCAGTACATATTTGTATTTTGTCTATCCATGAAATAAAGGAGTACATATGTAAAAACCGAAACGAAACAACAAACGAAATTTAATGTTTTTAAATTAGAAACTGGCCAAACTACACTACACAAAAACACTTTCGTATTATTTTTTTTGTTGGCGACGGTAATTCTACAAAACTGACACCATTAAAAATCAGTACAACTATTAATTACGTTAAATCATGTACAGACACACAAAAGCAGGTCCGCCTACTCACTGTAAATTTGCATCGCCCTTATGTCGTGCTCATAAGACCTAATATCGAACTGCAATTGTTTAGCTTCTACTTTTATATGTTGTTTACCATACCTCACTAAATCAGGTTAGTTTTATAGTTTAACTAGCTGTCCCCCGACTTCGTGCGCGTGGAGAACAGATTTTTTCCGACATAAATGTATTTTCGTCAGTTTTACCTCTATCTCCCCTTATATTCGAAACAAAAAGTAGTTTATATTTTAATCCACGTTTCAACCTATGTTTGTGCCAAATTCCATGTCTCTAAATTAAAAAATTTAAATTTTCCTATATAAACTTTCAAGGGCGGTATTACCCCCATCCCCCCGCCTTTTTAAAACGAAAAGTAGTCTATGTCCGTTCCTATATACCTATACCAAATTTTATCAAAACCAGTTCAGTGGTTTAAGCGAGAAAGCCAGACAGACAGACTGACAGAGTTACTTTCGCATTTATAATGTTAGTATGGATTAGTATGGATAAATTCACGAAAAACGAAAAACAATATAAAATAAAACATCCACTCGATAGCTATAATGTACCTTCATTTTACATAATACATATAATTTATTATTACGGTCAAGTTTACCTACCCGATTCCATAGAGATGGCACATTTACTCTTCACTTTATGAGGGTACTTCCAAGACTCTTGGGATATTTCAGATTACATTATAATTGCTCATACATAAATGATAGCAATCTCAGGACCCTCTCAAGAACTTTGAATTCCAAAAATTAAGTAAGCACTCAGCTAATCTACCAACTCAAGATCAAATTCTGATTTTGAAATTACCTAAGTAACCTGCATAAACTGAAGGTAACTAGTACCTATATAAAATTAGAGACTTTAATCTTCCATTTAAAAAAAATTAAAATAAGTTAAAGGGTCAAAATGCTAGAACATTATTTAGTAGTTAACATAAGCTACTAACTGCCCCCAATCTAACTGAAACGTAGGCAATCCACTGCAAGATAAAAAAATAAGGTAAATATTTTTAATAAGAACTAGCGGACCCAACAAACTTCGTCCTGTCAAAAAGATTTGGAATTTGGCTTGACTGTTTGCACTGGAAAAATAATAGGGCAGTCTTTCGAGCTTTCCCGGCAATTATTCGAATTTTTCTCGCCGTAAAAACCATCCTTGGACTTCAACGAACATTTTTAAAACATAACTGTCAAAATTTGTCCAAGCGTTGTCGAGTTATGCGATACACTTTTTTTTTTTAAATTGATGATGTGTAATACTATTTTCTACTATTAAAAATAAGGGCGATTCACTTTTATATAATAGATAATAGCTTTATATAATATAGAAGATAAGTTCGACAGAAATACGGACTGAGCCACAAGTGAACCAAGCTCTAGTGGCTCACTTATTAAATTAGTGTCCAACCTTTTATTAAGGTTCGGTTAGATTCGTATTTTTTTATGCTTGATTAAATAGAACCCAGAAAATAATACAGTGTCGTTTTTTAATTATAAAACACGGTCGGGGTGGCGAAAAGGGGGTCACAATATAATTTTTATTTTTAAAAACGAAATTTTGTATAGAAATATTATATTATATTTTTTTTATTAAAAATGCGCAATTAGCAAGTATTTGTCAGTAATTGTGTAAATGATTATTGTGTATGATATTAAACACTTTTTATTCTGCCAATTTCTTTTCTAGGATGTATAGCTTTGCAGAAAAAGTGGCTTGAATTAATGCTGGCATCCGGGACTTTGTATATTTTCTACGAAAATCTTGAAAAGTTAATAAAATACCTATATTCGGTTTTTATGGGCTTTTTACTCATGCATTACATCTAAATATAACACTTGTCGTATTCCGTAGCTTTTATTTTGTTACTGCCTACACACATTTACTGCGGCGCTCAGATTTATTCGTGTTAATCCCACTCATTAAATGTGGGTAGTCCAATATCACTCCTCTGTAATGGCGCGGGCTAAAATAGAATCACTTTGCATGAACTTTCGTATTTATCACTCCAACATTATACCTCGTGGCTCTACGAAATGTGATTTTAATTTCAAAGCTGACCTTTAAAGTAATGGATTGTGGAATTAATGCTCGCACTGAAGTAGTTTTGTACTATACCTTCAGAAATCAGTAATCTATTTATTCATACAGTACATACATATATACTTCTTCTTCTCTTCTCTATCTTAGGAATTGTTAGTACAAATTGAAAAAATATGTTCGTGTTGGATAGTCCGTTTAGGCTTTATAACTGATGTCACGCTACAACCAATAGGAGCGAAGAACCAGTGGGGAATGTGGTTAAAATGTAGGAATTAATATTTATGAATTAAGCTTATTCATGCATTAGGCTATCCTAATAATTAATTGAGTCTATTCTCAACTGTGTTGAATTAAGAAACTGCGGTAAGTTATAACATTTGATTATGAACTCGATGGCGCAGTGATTAATGTAAGTAGTAGAAGCGTAAAAGGCCCTGGTTTGATTCTCGGTCAACTTTGGAAATAGAACTTTTCTAAATTAATTTGGATCGATTTTTGTTTCTAATATTTAAAGTTCGCTAGTACGGCATATAGTACTATAACAATAATAAAATCGATTAATTTGGATCGAGTGTATAGGGATAATTAGTAGCAGTTACCGTCGTCCTATGACATTCATTTAAGCCCAGTGGATTACTTTGGTTATCTAGCACATTTATTTAGCCGTTGTAAAGTATTAGCAGTATTTTATAAAACTTATGATGGTTAGATTAACATAAAACATAGAACGTATTTCCTATTCAAATGACAATTTCTTTATTTTTGCGCAAAAATTTCGTTAAAATAATAATATTAATAAGAAACAGGTCGCTTGTTCTTTGTTTTTTTTTCCATTTTAGTCCTCTGGCCCGCAAGATGTTTCTTTACGCTCCTTTTGAAGGAATCCATGTCAAAGGAAGGAGGAAACACATGAGCCACCAATGAAATAAAAATGTGTTTGTAGGTATAACTTTATGATCTTACATCAGAATCCTATTTTTCTCGATCATACACTTCCGATCTAGCATGCTTTAAGCTTGAGTACTTGTGAAACTCAACTACGTACAGTCGAAAGCACCTAAGACTTTAGACATTGGGCTTTGTACCGCTTTTATGTCCGGGGCATAAGATACAAAATGTAACCGCAAGTTGTTACCTGGATGTGCTTTTCGCCATACTTCAGTAGATTAATCGTGATTTTAAACAATCGACCTTTCGAACATCGACCTTTCGTCCTTCGAGATTCCGTTATGAAGTTGTTTTATTAAGAAAATAGAACAAAATTTTAATAAATGGTTACTGTTTTGCATTTATATTCTCTGTTGTTCTTCTGAAATATTATCTGCGCTCTCTGGTGAATGGTTTTATTACAGTTTGTCTGAATAGATCTCGACAAATATATCCCCAGTAGATTTAACAACGGAAATTAACGTCCATATCCGATCAAGCGAATAAAATGTATAGTCAGCAGCTGCTATAGTTTGTAAACAACCCAATACCTTGTCACACTTATTTTATTGTCTATCTGACTTGCTTAGTTACGCGGAGGTTAATGTGAGAACGTACTGAGTTGTACTAACTAATGATCCTGACTACGTCTAAGTACAGGTACCAAAATAATTCTCCCAAACTCGATTTTATAAATTGAGTTACTTACATTTTTTCTTTATTTTGATCGCGTTTCTTCTTCGGCGGGCTTTTTCAGTCAAAGGAAAATGTTATTAAATAACTTAGATCCAAATTGACGTCTTCCAAGATTATAAAAAGTTTCATGCGACTTCTTTCAAAACTTTTAGGAGGCCCACGATCAGATGAATTTAGATTAGTTTTCCAACGTAAAAATTGGTACATTAAAGTATCTTAAATTGTTGAATCAATTAGATTAAACTTCAATAGGTTAAAGTTGTAGACAGTAGGAAAAATAAAGACGTCTAGATCATCTAAAATGTTAACAACAAGTTAAACGCATAAAAAATAAGACTCAACTGCTAAATAAATATATATCCGCCATTTTGATTTCTCAGAAGGTTTAGTAAAACTGGTATCATTCATACAATCAGGTCGAATGAAATCGCACCTCCAGATCTAAACAGAGGCAACTCAAAGAAGTCCTTTTTCAGGAGAGACGAAAAACAAATTGCCGTGTCCCTGAGTACCGTAGGAATTTCTTGAATAGATTTACGGTGTACTAATGAAGTTAAAAGTGAAATGTTATTTAAATTTTTTTGGTCGATAGCTACTGATTTAAGAAATTTGATAGTGTGCATAACTCAAAAACTGCAATTTTCTTTTTGAGTTAGTTCCCTTTAGATCTAGGTGTGCGAAATGACACCTCGCATATCAAAATCCAACCGTTCAGGTAGTAGTAGCTTATACCACGTATAATTTATTACTATCCGTAAACAGAACGATTCGTTTTTCAAATATTGGAACCGGGCATTAGAGATTTTCACGAATAGCAACTGGCGCCATCTGTTAGAATTTTCCGGAACAAAGGTCTCTGCAGCGTGAAGCGGCAGGGTGCGTACTGAAAACCAAGCCCATTGTCGCTAGTTTTCTTTATTTCAGAAAGATGTCTTTAGCGAAACGGATTAAAATTTGCTTGGTTTTTATATTTTGGTGATCTATAAGAAGTCATCTTGAAGATAAGGATTAAAATAACAAACTTTTTAAAACTTGAAAGACAAAAAATATTGCCCAGTTTTGTTAAAAAAAAAGTAATTCGTATAAAAAATAAAAAACTGACTAAATAAATACATTAAATTTATTAAAAAAAATATTTAAACAAAAGAGTTAATTTGCGTACAACATAAGGTATTACGGTGTAATTATAACTGTTTATCGTTAGACTCGTCAATATTTATTTAATATAACTTTGAAAAAAATATGTTTTATATTTTAATATTTATTAGCGTGGTGAGTCACTGTATCAGTATTAATTTAAGGAGATCCTTGATATATTCTAGAAATATTGTATGCAGGAAAGATATTTTTTTTTTGTTTGTACCGAATAAAGTAAAGAACTACCAATTTAAAATATCTTTTACCATTTTTATACTCCACTGTTCTTGAGAAATGTAGGTTACATTATTCTCAAAAAATGTTTTCCATGCAAATATTGTATTCATCCTACTACTATTATAAAGGCGAAAGTTTGTAAGTATAGATGTATGGATGTTTGTTACTCTTTCACGTAAAAACTACTGAATGGATTTGAATGAAACTTTACCACAATATAGCTTATACATCAGAATAACACATAGGCTACAATTTTTGATGTTTCTAATGTGAGGTCGTAAAAAAACACATTTTTTGCGCTTACATTGCAAACGCTGACTAAATCCTACAAGATAGATCAAAACAATGTACTACAGTATTGTACAACTTAAAAAGGTCTACAAAAAAGTCTGTGATGGTATATGTTTATCTCTAAGGAATAACCCACAATAACCATTTTTTATCCTTTACTTTGTACGAGAAATAATGGCTTATTTACGATTTTAAGCAATACAGTATTATTAATCCTTATCCAATTAAGTATCTTAAATACATTGTGCATTTAATAAAGATCAATATGGCTTTTTACAGCATGTAAATTAAATAAATAGTGCTTAGTTACCGTATTTCTTACTTATTACTAGACTAGACGGGACGAACCTGAAGTCCGAGCGAACGAAGTCGCGGGCAAAAGCTAGTATTTTAATATATTTACGATAAGGGGATCGTGTAAACCGGGATTACAGATGATACTCCGCGTTGTAGATTTCAAATACGAGAAAAGCTGGTAACCCACTTGCTTATACTGAGGCGTCTAATATGGCTGACTACATCAAAGCCCAATAAAAAATAAAAATAGGTAGGTATATTTGTTACCAAATATCTACAGGATTATAATGAGAGTATGTACTGTTCGATAAATATGAATTATATAAAGAATATCCCTACTAATATTATAAATGCGAAAGTAATTCTGTCTGTCTGTCTGTGTCGCTTTCCTGCTTAAACCTCTCAACCGATTTTGATAAAATTTGGTACAGGTATACGTTGAATCTCAAGAACGGACATAGGCTACTTTTTATTAGAAAATAAGAGGGGTGGGGTGGGGGTAATACCACCTTTGAAAATTTTTATGGAAAAATGTTTATTTTTGAAGTTAGAGATATGAAATTTGGCACAAATATAGCTCGAAACTTGGATTAAAATAAGGTAAAACCGACCATGAAAGGATGTAGTCCACGCGAAAGAAGTCGCGGGCACAGCTAATAACTACATAAATGCTATTATTACATTTAACAGTGGCGCTGGACTTTACTGAGACTGTGGCCAACCGAATTATTACTATTTGATATTTTTACTTATTATTATGTTTAAATTGTGATTTAAAATTTGACCTATGTTTTTGGTACTCCTTTTGTTTATTTACTTTTCCTCATTCTTCTTCTGTTTTGCTATCGCTATCACTTACATAATTCTTTAATAAAATAATTTTCCTTATTTTTAATATTTTCTTTCCATGACCCCTCATACCCGCAATAGAGACTTAGTGTGACTTTGAGTTCCAAGCGGAACATATTATCGATATTTCTTCATCTCAAAACAATCAAAAGATAGTGAATGATATCCTTCGTAAGCACACCCAATGTAGATAGTAAACATACCCGAACTGGATAAGAATTCCATTTGCCAACGAAAAATAATAATGACCCTTGTCATGCGAATAAAAGAAAAAAATACGACAGGCTCACACTGATTTACGAGCGGAGACATTGCGTAAATGACCTCCCTCTGTTGTCATGTGAGCGGCGTGTGGAGTGACGTCATCGCGATTGGTTACGTCATACGTGTTGCACACATCCTTTAACTAGTTTTTATTGCCTATCTATATATATAAAAGGAGAAACTGACTGACTGACTGACTGACATATCAACGCACAGCCCAAACGGCTAAACGTAGGCACTTGAAATTTGGAAGGGACGTAGCTTAGGTACCGTAGGGGTGCACTAAGAAAGGAATTCCCGAAATTCCCACGGGAACGGGAATTAGCGGGAAAATCCTTTTGTATGAAAAATCTAAACCGCTTAAGTTAGACGCTTGAAATTTGGCATGCAGGTACCTTAGTAAATATAAAGTTTAGTTATGGCTGTATTTTGAGAAATTCCCACGGGAACGGGAGTTAGCGGGAAAAAACTTTTGTATGAAAAATTCTAAACCGCGTAAGTTAGATGATTGAAATTTGACATGCATATACCTTAGTGAATGCAAAGTTAAGTCATGATTGGATTTTCCAAAATTCCCATGGGAACGGGAATAGCGGGAAAAACTTTTGTACCGCGAGTTAGAGGCTTGAAATTTTTTAGTATATGGGTATCTTAGCAAATGTACAGCTTCATGGGAATGGGAAACATCTTTTTCATGAAAAAATACTGCACTAGCGCCAGATTCAGAATAATTGTTATGTTGTTTTTTAATGTATTTTCTCAAAAAAAAAAAAAAAACTTTTTAAAATTTTTGAATGCAACATTCATTATTATTTACATTCGACACACACCGAGAAAAATACTGAAATGACACAATAACACGCCACGCGGACGAAGTCGCGGGCAAAAGCTAGTGGTCTATAAGGCTCGGTCTGTGGGCGTTATAGTGTGTTATATATTTATATTTATTTTAAACTAGCGACGCGACGTCAATTGCGTGGACTAAATACTTTTATGGTAGATTTTACCCCTATCTCCCCTAAAATTCGAAATAAAAAGTAGGCCATATTTTAATTCAAGTTGTGAGCTTATATCTGTGCCATATTTTGCCAAGATAAAAAAATAAACATTTTACCATTTTTAAACATTCAAGGGCGGTATTACCCCATTCCCTCCTTTTCCAAAACCAAAAGTAGCCTATGTCCGTTCTAGAGGTTCAAAGTATACCTGTACCAAATTCGGTTTAATGGTTTAGGCGTGACAGCCGGACAGACAAAAAAGGTAAAAAGACAGACAGAGTTACTTTCGCATAATATTAGTATAGGTAGATTTACATTCGACATGTTGCGTAAATGGCCTTCCAAAACTGTTGTCATGTGATCAGCGTGTCGTGTGACGTAAAACTCCCATCGCGATTACGAACGAACCCCACAGCCTATAGTTACAATATTAATGTCCTGCTGTTAACACTTCCATTTAATGCCACTTTATTGTGTCGGAGTGTTGGGTCGCTCCTGTAAATGATACGAATAAACTTTCGTTTATTTTCCTTTTTGAAGACCAATCAAAAGTTTGGGAGTCAAAGCATTTTTTTTGATTTACGTAATCATAATCATAATCAATTCATTTATTCATGTTGGTTACAAGTAACGCTTATGCATCGTAATATATATATATATATATATATATATTTATAATATAACCAGGACATGTAGTTCCAACCAAATAAGTGGCTTATTGTTTTAGAACAGATTGTCATAGTGCAGAAAGGAAAAAAAAAACGTAAGTAATATTTTGTTTTTTGAAATAGCTTTATTCCTATTCGAAGTTAGTAAGGTATGTTTATTTATCTTATATTAAAACGAGTCGCTGTTGTCTCGGTAAAACTCGACAACGGCTATACCGATTTAGCTTAAGTTGGTTTTGAAATAATTGTGGAGGTTTAGGGAAGTTATGGAAGGTTAGACGGATCAGCTTGTCAAAAATAAAAATAGCAATTCGTCATCGGATCCAACATATTTCGTTTTTGGGAGTAGACCTTTATTTGGGAGGTTTGATCACAAAAACCGGCTGTGCTTGGCATCACCTTTCTTTTGGCAGAAGAAGGTCGATTTCAATCTCACCTTGGGGTCATTCATGGCAAACTTTTACTTTCATTTTTATATAAAAATAGCATGAAAATTGAGTAATAAGCGAAACGTTTTTAATAAGGAACATTATATCAGATTTTGCACAGTTTAAATTTTGTGTTACTTTGGCAGTTACCTCGACTGGGTAGATGACTAAATATTATTGTTCGGTCCATCATTAGATGACCAAAATATATACATATACACCTAATGTTTTTTTTTTCATTAAATCAAAATTTTAACACTTTTCAAATTTACATAATGGTGGTTGACACACCGCCTGGCACTCAATCGTTGCATCCTATTAATACGTAGGTATTGCATGCAGAGAGTAGTCTCTGCACTACCAGCGGCAAAAATCTATTAGCCATCCAATATCCCTGTTAAATAAAACGTAATGACATTTGCATAAATGTATTTTTAGATCGACGGAGCGCTCACAGGGTTGCTCACAGAGTAACCTACTTGAATGATATTTCACTTGATTTGATTTAATTTGGTAATGTATCAATTCACCCTGATCTGCCAAAAATGTTAATTAAAATTAGATTTTGGGAGCTTTAAAATGGATCCGAACATAAACTGGCAAAATTAATCTTCATCTTAAGTTTACTGACAAAACCGCAATATCTCAATTTTTACCATTGAACCTAATAGGAAATCCAATCTTTCAACATTAAATAGCACTGTCTATCATGGATATTAACTATTGGTTCCCTTGACACTACTAGAAAAACTAAATTAATTTTCTATTCGTTACAAAGTCGTATCAAAATTTAACTGATTTACTTGATGAAAAACAAAATCTACTTAACCAAAAACATCGGCTTGATCCAACAGGATTAGTAAATCTGCATACCAATGCATAACAAACTAAATCAATTGGAGTGTCTGTTTTTTTATAATAAAATGCACATCGAAATATTTATACGGTACATGATAAACAAATAATAAAATAAGCCAAATTAATTTATCATATAATAAATGTAGGTAACTCCGTTACTCCTTAACACATAAACTAGGTACCTGCCAGTGAAAGTCCCGTCAAAATTAAAAACAAAACAGAAATAAGTAAAATTTAAATGAGAAGGCGAACAGACTAACACACCTCCTCTCATTACAAGCCCATAATAAATAAATAAAATAATAAAAACTAAAAAAGCCTTTTATCTCTTGCTTCACTGTAATGATGTCCATTTTTCAAATAAGCACGCAAATTAATTATATTAATACAATTTTTCGAGGCATCCTAAATTTCACTAAATGGAATTCTCAATCTTACATGAGAAAATGCATAAAATAAAATACCAATTTTTTTTTTATTTGCAAAATAAAAATAATTTTGAAAATAACATTTCCATAACTAGGATACAACACGTAACATGACAGCACAAAAATTAAATTCCTTTAGTCTAGTCTGCGGGCACAGAATCGCCACCATTATCTGCCTACTGTACAACCTACGCAGCTCTAACGTTGTCGACCCCATCGCCACCCTATGCCCTCCAGAATTAGGTCAATGTCGCTTCGCATTCAACTGGTGCGCTCCGAGGGTGCGCCCTACACCTTCCCTGCACCCCCACCATTGACATTGTCCATAATTGAGTTTATTTAGGGCTTATTGCTTCGTTCAGCTCTGATTACGCCTCTTGACTACATGAAAATAAAATGCCGACCAAGATACTCCGGCTCGAATGTGAGTATTTCAGTTAAAATATGTCACCTGATTGATAAAAGTTAAGAAAAATGTTTACCAAAGTAAAGCTCTGGTCATGTTTTTGTTTTTCATTTCACAATATAACTCGCAAATTTGTTCGTGTGTGAATAAGGTTCGCGGTAAAAGTTTAGTACCTATATATAACTTTCTCTATATTCCAGACTACATAGTATATATATTTATACCAAATTTCAGGGCAGTATATTTATTAGGTTAATGGTGAAAGAGCAACAAATAAACGAAATAGCAATTTTTACTTATGAAATCAGTGTTATTATTTTTTTTCTTTATAATGCAAGTGCGGCGTGAAGCACTTCAAAAATTGGCAAAGTCTATTAACGATTACTTTGTTTATCTAAGTAGGTACAGCTCTGTGGTGAGACACATTGAAAACACACTAATTAAAGCCATTGTGTAGGGAACCCCAAAAAATATAAAATAAAAATGGCATCGGCCATTTGTAGGCGAAAACGGGCAGGTTCAATCGATGCTGTTTTATTTACTTTGATGTCGACAGAAAGTAATTTACGAATGAATGCCGGTGTAATGGGCCGATCTGTCTATGACTTGTAAGGGTTGATTTTTCGTCAAAATAATTTACTAATTTACTTCGTTTTAAATTTCTTCAGTTAAAAAATGAAGGATGGACAGGTTGTTAAATTTAAATTTTATTTTAATTTTTCGATTTGGTATAAAATTACGAGTAAAATTTCTATTCGTGGATTATATAAGTAGGTTTATGTATCGTTGTACATATTATAAAAATATGAATCACCTACCTACCGTTCGGAACTTCTAAATATCTAAAAGCATTTTCTAATAAAACTTACTAGTTTTTATTATTAGACATTGCTGAGTTAATAATTCGTATCTAACTAAATTGAGAGCTGAACTGAAATGTGAAGAATGCAATTTGAATAGCCAATTATAAAAAAATATTCTTACTCAAGGAATAACTGCTGAAATAAATCTAAAAAGGTCCAACTTTTAATAAGTCGTAGGTATCTAGACTAAAGATTGAAGGATAGAAGGGCAAAGGTCTAGAGAACGTTCTCTGATTCGAACTCGAATAACGAATTTAGTCGATTCGCTTAATAAAGCGAATCGATTCGTCGATATCGATAATAATCGATATTGACGAATCGATGAATTTGCAACTGTTGTGACACCAGTCCGCATGGCATCATCCGCTCTTCAAGAGGGCTTAAGAAATTGGAAACCTGTTTTATTTACTCTTATGTGTAGGTTACTACTTCGTGCTCCGGGTCCTATAGTTGGTTTGATGACTTAAATTTTAATTACTTTCCTAAGGGAGTTAAAAGTAAGTCATGCTCACTATAATGTCACTGGGGTGGTGGCGCTATGTGGCGGGTCGTTACATTCCCTACAATATGGTTGAGTGAAGCGATGGCTGGCACATACGTCATGCTTGTGAACAAGTGCCACTTTTGGGGACTGGTCTGCTCCAGCTTACCTCTTAAAATAAAATAATACCTAATGCTTTTTTTTTTACTCATCAAATTAAAACTATATGACTTGGTCCAAAGTGTTTTACACATAGCTATAAGTTAGATACTGCTAATGTAACTTATCTGCTGAGTTTCTTAGCGGTGTCTTTTCGGTAGATATAGGTTCCGAACCGGAAGTAGAATTACTTTGCATTGTATTCAATGACGATTCAAAAGTGTTACATGTAACCTACTTGAATAAAGAAATATTTGAGTTTGAGTTTCCCAGGGTTGTATCTTCAGGTCACTGGAAAATGAGAGCACCGCGTATAGAACGAGACAGAAAAGTTCTAGAAAAACATTTTTCTTTGGTTTTTTATTTGTTATCACGCCATTTTGAACGTGGCAAAGTTATACAAGCTCTGAGCAAATCAGGGGTTTTACCTGGAACTAAAGAAAAGGTCAGGATGTCGAGACAATTTTTTACTAGGCTTCGTTATAATATTTCTATGGCTCGCACAAACAGTATTTTTACGCGTTTTCACTTGTGTAATCAAGGATGGAAAGACAGTAAAGTATTAATGCTACCTTATTCACTCGTACGTGGATTACAAATTCAAATTAATACAAACTGAATACTACCACAATACCAGTTCCCTATACTCGAGTAGTACCTATATGTGTGAGCAAGAAAACAATACTCCAGCGAAAATAACCGCCGTTTTTATTGAGTACAGAGTTAGTAGTCAAGTGACTCTTTTGTGTGGTGATAACTAACGTTTGCTTCGTTAGGCTTTTGCTATTTTGCTGACTGGAGCACTATTTGTATGAGAAAGAAAAAAAAATAGTTTGCCGAAGCGAAATGTCGTTTTAATGTGTGTCTTCTCGGTAGATATAGGATTCGAACCGGAAGTAGAATCACTTTGCATTATATTCAATGACGATTCAAAAGCGTTACATGTAACCACAGAACATTAAACATTTCTTTCTACGATCTGAGCATGTAAGTAACCTACTTGAATAAAGAAATATTTGAGTGCTTGATTGATTGGTGTGCAGCCAACGTAATCGGATAAGTGAATTTATCGAAATAATATAAACATAAAACGAAAATGGTATAGGCCATTTGAAGGGATTTAACGGGAAGTTTCGATCAATGCTGTTTTATTTACGTTGATGTCGTCGGAAAGTAATTTGCGAGTGAATGCCGGGGTAATGAGACGTTCTTTGTGACTTTTATGGGTTGATTTACCATTTCTTATTTCTATTTGTATTTCACTAGCTGTTCGATACGACTTCGCTCACGTTATTTCGGATTAAAAATAAATAAATGCGCCAAACGACCACAACTCTCACCTGGTTTTAAACTAAGGTTTCCTCTTGTACCAGACGACGGACCCAAGTCAATTTAGAAAAGTTCGTTTTCCGAATTGACCTGACCGGGAATCGAACCCGGAACCATTCGCGCTTTGGCTGCCTATCTTGGTCATTGCGCCACCGAGGTCATCTAAAAAGTTTTTTATTTTTTTTATTTTACACTTCAAGATTGACCTCATCCCAACTGATGTTAAGTGGTAATGAGGTCCTAGCTCAAGGGCGACAAGTAGGTACAGCATAATAAATCTGTGTCGCCCTTACCTTGAAGGCTTGACGCCTGCTACTAATGTAGCACCCCCAGGAGCTTTGGAAACCTTACATACTCACACGAACACAACAACACCATAAGTGATTATTATTTGGCTGTGGTCTTCTGCAAGGTGGAGGTTTTTCACCAGTCGGGCTGCTCCAGTTCGAGCGATAAATCCCGAACATGTTCGTAGAGGTCAATTTGCCATCAATCAGAAGACTTATTACAAATTACTCGTGTAATTTTGAGTCTCGTCCTCAAAAGTGCCGAAACCGTAAATACTCGCGACGTTTACGACACACGCCGACTACAATTTATCACCGTTTGCGCTGATCATAAATTCTTCTCTTCGTACACGTGTAATGTGGGTTTAGGCACTCCATTTATTCGCGTGATGTCGAGCAAATGTTTTACGGGCAAAGAATTTTAGATTCCATCAGAATTGAATATATTTGTTAGCTTCAAAGAAAGACTTACTTTTTAGTAAGTGGTACGTTCTACTAACGGTGTCTTGCCTTCCTAAGATAACTCATGTGACTAAATTTTATCACGCTCTTAACAAATGTCAAAATCGATTAAATTCTGTGCGCGAGCTGCTGATTGGTTGAAAGTACGAGTGCAATATGCTCTAAGCTAATCAACAGTTTGAAAATTTTGTCATCTTATACGATAAATTTGACGTTTTACGCCTGCTTAGCGACCTGGTCGGATACTGAAGGTGTACCTGGTTGTGGTACCAATGACATTAACACTGGAAAGTAATACAGGCCGCTTAAATTGTAAATATTAAAAAATAAATCTGCAAGAAACGGAGTTATGAGGTTTGACACTTTAGCCGACGAAATGTAAGGTTGTCTGAAACTGGAGGCTTATTACCAAAAACGAAAAAAGATGTCGGATTCGTTTAGGAATACCAATTTTTAATCTCATAATCGTAACCAACTTATTTGGAATGGATATAAAGAGTGTAAAAAAAACTAAAAATTTCACTTATTTTGTATTAAAAAAACACGTTTTAAATCCCAAACTTTCGATTACTTTTAGAAAACAAAACCTGACATTTGTTTTTTCTTGTTTGATATTAAGGCCTACTGATTCAATCGGAAGATCAGAAATAATTTCATGTCAAAACCAATTTTCCATGCAAATTCGTTTCATAAATATAATAGTGTACTAGGTACTTGTGTTCGTACGGGATTGAACACGCGACTCTCTCATTAATGTGGTCCCTAAGTCCTGATGGGAACAAATCATAGCCCAAGTTAATTAAGGACTCCCAAACACATGATTCAATTAGGCGCAATTTCATTGGCATCAAATGTAGGTACTCACCACCAGAGCTACAGACTAAATTTTCGTACAAAATTTTGTCAAATACTTGTTCCCGCTGTTTTTTCGCTAAGATGTTTTAAACTAATAGCAATAAATAGAGTGATTTATTTGTTTATTATATATGTAGTGGATGGGGAACGCAATAAATCAAATTATGAATAATTCAAATATATTCGCCAAATGAAATTAAATAATTAAACAATAACTCTTGCACCTCGTCGTCGTTTGTCTTCCAAACCTAACTGTCATTTTATAATTTCCATTCGGATATTCATACTTAAAGTCACCGCTCATGCACTACGTGCAGATACATTCACTATCCCTCATATATCTATAAATTGTAGAGAGCATAGAAAAGCCAAAAAATGAAAAATCACTTCTCACTGCTGCATTTTAGTTTCTAAAATGCGATGTCGGGGCGGGTTTGTAATGAACCCTTTTCAGAACTCCGCCAGTTCCGAAATATCATTACAAAGAAATACAGCTGAATTCAGCAACAAGTTTGTTGGCAAGGCAAAAAACGTCACTTTTAAATAAAAGCGTATACCTATAAGCATAACCTACAGATAAGCGCGTTCTACCGACAAACTGGACACGCGGTCATCTGATAAGCCGCCATGACACGTTGCGCACACTCCACTTGATAAGCCAATTGGAAGATAGCCTCCATCGTGCTCCGTCGCAATACTAAACTTGATACAGCTTAGGGCTCTCGCTGACAAGCGTCTAATCGCTGAGCGGTTATTTTGTAGACATGGGGCATTTAAAATGCAATACTTTAACGCACACCTTTGGGTTGTGTTGCTCTTGAACTTAATTAGGGGCGATTTTGTGAGTTACAAATCACTCATGGGTGTCGAATTTGTAAGCACAATTTTATTTGACTTTACCGTCCAATCTTAACACAAAATATATCATTCTCACTTTCGTGTGTTTTATAAATGTTTGGTCGGTACAGTACCTACTCCGCAATGCGCTCCACGTGTAACTATTTACATAAGTTTAGGTGGTACACACGTATTATGAAGTTATTTTCCAGGACGTGACCGTCTCTTCACGTCAAGCTAATAACTTAGAAAGGTTGTGAAAGCAGTCTGTTTTATTCCAACATATCTTGTTAGGTCGGCTAAAAGTTCGTAATTGATTAGACCTACATGGCGGTTGAGAAAAAAAAACATAAATATATTGTCTCGGGTTTGAGTATTGTGGTACCATCGTTTTTTCGGATTTCTGTAACACAAGTGCTTAAACTACTCACATACATTGCTCTGATTCTGTGAAATACTTACCAAGAAAAAATATAGAAAAGTTCGTTTCCCATACTGACCCAATCGGGGATAGACCCCAGAACCTCAGAAATGGCGCGACGTCAAAGTCCGGCCCGTTCGCCTCTCGATTACAGAGGTGGTCTAGAGCTGAAGGCCGAGTTCATGCGAGATCACTATGTCCAGCAATGGACCGACAGATACTGATGACAATAAAACTATATTTACATTTGCTGGCTCTAGACCTGACAAAGCTAAGTTAAGTATTGATGAGTAAAATCAATACAATGGGATACAAATTGACGCAAACCGCACGAGTGTCTGCGAGTGAGGGTGTTTGATTGACTGAACTTTGTACTTGATAAATAACTGGAACGCTAATAAAGAGCCAGACTTTGTGACCTCGAAGGTGCAAATAATTGAGGCTTAGATTACATTGGTGACGTTATTTCTGTTACACTTTAATAAGATACATACATATGAACTATTTCACTCACAAAGGGATCAAGCACAGGACCGACTTTTGCAAACAACCACATTTGAGCGAATTAAATGATATTTATGATAAAATGTCAAGAAGCAATGGTTTAACAAAGAACACTTAAAGTTAGAACCGCGTCTGTGGATGATAACTCAAGAAACTTAAAATATGGATTTCGAGTTGATGTCGTTTTCTCTTTCTCTTGCGAAATCTGCTCTTTTTAGAAATTTTCTCAAATCGACTGACGAAAAAGTTATCTTTAAGAATGTTTCATCAAACATTAAAACTTCGTTGCCTCAAATATTAAATGGAAACATGCAAAAACAAAGTTTAATGCTTTTTAACTATTGTCTCACTGCGGGTCAAAAGCATAAATAATTCAAATCACGATCTATGCTTATGTAATTAAAATATTTTTTCCGACATTACCAAAAAACAATTTTAGTTCCTAAAGTTTGTCTATGGGCCGATATTATTAAAACCTAGCGGACCCGACAGACTTCGTCCTGTCAAAAAGATTTGCAATGTGGCTTGACTCTTAAGTTTTAGTTGGAAAATGTTTGTACTGGAAATAGAAAAGGGCTGTCTTTAAAGTTTCCCGGCAATTAGTCGAATTTTTCTCGTCGTGAAAACCATCCTTAGACTTCAACGAACATTTAAAAAAAGAATTTTCAAAATTGGTCCAAGCGTTGTCGAGTTATGCGCTTACTAACACATTTATACATATATTTATACACAATCGATTATATAATAGATATACAACAATATCAAACACATATTATATCTACATTATGATATTCATAATACTTACGACCAGAAACTATGTACAAATTGTTTTATAACTAATGCATTTTTTGTATCATGTAGAGGGAAATTAATTTACTGCATTTATCAAAATTAGCATTATAAAATTTGTCCTCCTATTGGTGTTTAAATGTACAAATTTACAAAACACAATAAAATATTATATTCTGTAAAGGTTCACCCCCAACATGTCCTGGATATTAGGTTATTTGGTCTGCGTAACCTCGTTACATGGTCCTCAATCCCGAGGGTTACGAATTACGAAGTTTACCGAAATTCCGACCCGGCTTTTCAGCGCGTTGAGTGAATACTAATTTCGCTTCATCACAATAGCCGACACGTTGGCGACTAGATTACGTGAAATATAAAATACTAGCAGTCTGCGGCGGCTTCGCACGTGTTTTTCAACATTTTACACTGATTCTTTGCTCCTATTTGGCCGCATCATCCCTACTGGAGAGGGGTAGGGCATAGTGATTTATCGCTCGAACTGGAGCAGCCCGACTGGTGAAATACCTACACCTTACAGTAGTAAGGTGTAGGTATTTCACCAGTCGGGCAGAATATTTCACCAGTATTTCACCAGTATAACACTGGTATTACACTACTACTGGTATTACTGGTATTATTTGTATAAATAATATCAATCACTTCTGTGTTATTGTGTTCCTGCGTGTGAGTAAGGTTTCCAGAGCTCCTGGGGGGTGCTACATTAGTAGCAGGGGTCAAGCCTTCAAGGCAAGGGCGACAAGTCCAGTAACAGAATTATTATGCTGTACTTGTCACCCTTACGCTAGGACCTCATTACCACTTAATATCGATGGGATGAGGTCAATCTTGAAGTGCAATATAAAAAAAAAGCTTATGCTCAGGCAGGCACCTATTGACCGCTCTGTTCTTAATCGTTTTGTCCTTTGTCTCTCTATGTTATCTATATATCTATAGATAACAATGTTATAAATGAGAAAGTTACTCTGTCTATCTGTCTGTTACGCTTTCCCGCTTAAACCTCTAAACCGAGATAGGGGTAAAGCCGACCATGAAAGGATGTAGTCCACGCGAACGAAGTAGCGGGCACAGCTAATATTATTATATAGCCTAAAGTATTCCATGATAAATTGACTGTCCAACAAATTTTTCAATACCAACGACAGGGCGTTATAAGTTTGACGTGTTTGTCTGTCTGTCTGTATGTTAGGCTGTCGGCCTCCAAACCGATGAACCGATTACGATTTTGTTTGAAAGGTGAATTAGTCAGGAGTACTTTTACTAAGCCCCAACGCAAGAACGACAGGGTTATAAGTTTGATGCCTCTGTCTGTCTATGTGTAAGTCCGGTTCTATCGAAGCTCCTGAACGAATGAACAGAACAGATTGATTTTGTTTTTTTTTATTCAAAAGGTGAAATTAGTCGGTAGTGTTTTTATTAAGCCCAGAGGTCAAAAACGAACAATAAAAGGGATGTTAAAAGTTTGACGTGTTTGTCTGTCTGTCTGTGTGTAATCCATCGGGCCTTCGGTTCGTCGAACTGTGTGCCCTGTCCACTGCCACTTCTTTTGCAATTCGATGAGCTATGTCGGCTTCCTTAGCTTTCTTGCGAATCTTCTCATTTCTGATTCGATCACGCAGGGAAACTCCGAGCATAGCTCTTTCCATCGCATGCTGAGTGACTTTGAGCTTTCTGACGAGGCTTGAGTACTAGTACAACACATTATGAGAAATTTCAAACCCAGGATGCGACAATGTCTAAATTTCGGAGGTTTTAAAAATACATTTTTAGTTTCTTTTTTAATTTGTCGGGTCTGGGTGTTGTGGTGCAACACAAGTGCCATAGCCATTTACCAGAGAATCAGAACAATACATGTGATGTATATTTATTATAAAGAAAAGAAGTATCAAAAATTTTGAGTTCTTTTAGCGGACTTGTGAAAAAAAGATATTGAATTTTTTTTTATACTGTTATCGCATGCTTGTAGGTAGGTTTAAGTTAGACTGGAGACTTACGAATAACTATATGATTCTTCTCATTTTAATAAATTCACAATAAGTTTCTTTGGCACTATTTTCTCTTCTCTACAAAAGAGTAGGTTTTAATAAAAAATATAATCTAACACGGAACGCATGTGGTACGCCACTTTTGTTGCTGATCGTACCTACATATTTTGAGCATTGTACGGTCGCCGTCTTAAACACATTAAGGTAACATTTGAAGTTCGATTGGTTTCATCAAATAGCTCTCAAACTAACAAATGTTTCACCTAGCTAGACCATTCACGTAAGCTCTATGGAAAAAATAAAATTCAAACAATTGCTTGTTTCAAAATATAAATGTCTGCCTTTCTTAGAATAATAATAGCCTAAGTTATTTCTAAGTTACTCCGATATTTTTATCCAATTTGTAAGACAAATATTGGACAGGAAACTTTTAAGACGGAGAAAAAAACCTATCCAAATATTTTCTGGACCTTTTTAAGGTATTAAATAATATAGAAAGTAATAGCTTGCTCTCACATTAAATGTCTGCGACTTGATTTAGTAATTACATTTAATTTTGCGACGCGTAATAAAAATCTCCCTCAGAACTTAAAGCTTCGTCAAACATTTTCAAGCGAAAAGCTAGAACAAGCCACTTTCGCCTTAAATCAGTTGACTCAAGCGTCAAATTCGAATGAGCTTTGAAACTGTGTATTTGTTAATTACAACTTATGTACGATATCTTTAATTACCTTTATCTGAATAATTACATGTCATTTAAAATAATCTACGCAATTAAATGTTAGTTCAAAGGTTTTCATAACATATTACTTCACTGAATACTTACACTCATTATCTCCAAAAAGGCTTCAAGCGACTCCCAATAGCAGAATTACACACCACACACTATCATAAAAGTTTTACACTAAATATAACGATTGAAAAATACGACATCCTGACGAAGTGTTCATTCAAGTCACGAAAATACAGAAAACTTGTATTCCTGCCGAATTCCACCACTCGCCAACTTAACCAACAATAACATGGCAGAAATAGATCGTCCCAAGGCGAAATTAAATGTTTAAACGGCTAAAAATACGAAGGATTCGCGTAACACCCGATATCATGATCAGTTCGGGTCAAAAACTCGAATTTTGAGGTTATCTCGCGGATCGGTAAATGTAGGACACGAGCCGTAGCTTTAAGGTTCAGAATGGCTTGTCTCTTTTTCCCTGTGTGCGACATTCAGTTCTATAGAAGCAATTCCCCTGTGTATTATGTTATGGGGAATGTGTGTGTGGGGTTAGTAACTTTTGGCTTAGTGTGTGTGAGTTAGGCATACACGATACTATGATTTCCACGACTAATCTCGAGATTTGACCTTTAATATTCATAAATTTTAAATTTAAATACATAGTTATTGGTTTCATTCAAGTAGATATTTTATTCAACAAAGTTTTCGCATAAGCACTCTTATAGAAATTTGTCTGCTATTTGTGGTAGGGGTCGTAGGTTCTACGCTCATCCGGGATAAACATTTAAACATGACATTTTGGTTTCGTGTATCTGGATGCATAAACTTGTTGAAGGATTTACCAAAGAACCTCCGGTGATTCAGGTTTCCATAATAAAGAACTTACTCTGGTCGATGTAGTACTCTACTATTCGAAGAGTTACACTTCCTCTTGGCTCTACAGCCTAGATAAGGTGGATGAGTTTTAACACTACAGACTCATGGGCAACATTTTTGTGTTCAAATATTATGTGAGTAAAAAAGTAATTTTGCTTCTACTTACAGTTTGTTTGGTGAATTAATGTAATTGTACAAGACGTTTAATGCAATAGAAATGGAATGCCAATTTAGAACATTATTATATCCTGTTTTTCTGAGACAAAGTTACATTTCATAGTAATTATTTTACTGATTCAAGTGATCGAAGGGATATTTTCATTCACTGTAGTGAAACGTTTTCTATAGGTGACCTTATGATATAACTTGGTTTTATATGTAAACAGGGTCTGAAATTTTAATGTGAGAAAATTCACCTAATATATATTTCAAACACCTATTAATGCGTCAAATTTATCATACTATGTGCGGATCGATCCGTGGAAATACAATCTCGTGTGCGCCAGCTTTTCACAAATCGATCCTGTCTTCTCATCCACAGAGATGGCGCCCTACTGTGCGAACTCACTACAATGTCGCTCGCAGCGACAGCTGATGACTTTTTTTCCCTCTCTCACATAACGCAAAGGACAAGGATAAAAACTCCACTGAACCGAATTTTCCTTGCGACTTTGCCCTATGGTAATATCAGGCGTGTGTTTGTGTTAGTCAATTACCAACTCACACATGCACTGTTGATTCAACAAAAATGCTTTTCCTTAAGCGTTCGCAAGCCGAAACCGACTTTATGGGTGCGGGATAAAATTCAGAAACAAAAGAATGGTGTTGATTCAACAGTTTGGTATATGGTGTGTGAAAATCGTGCGACAGGGAGGGTGATCGGGAAACTCCGTGTGTGTGAATGAGATGTGAGAAGTGCGCGTGTGTCGCGTCAGCTGTGTGCACTAGTTGTGTTGTACAAAGGCGGATACGTGACCTATCTTCACATCGTGTTATCGGCTGGCAACTGGGCGAACGACTAATTGAATACCGTTTAGGAGTTCGCGAAATCATATTAAGCAATAAGGGAAAGCGAGCAATGGAAAATTCTGAAGATATGTAGGCGAACTGAGCCTTGGCGGGAGTAATTAAATAGCGCGTTAATCATTTAACTTCGACACCTATTGTTTGAGGAGAGTTAAATACATTTCCGAGATCGTCACCTCTTAAACATGGTATAGGTACCATTTCTTTATTTAATTAAAGGATTCATTAATTAATTAAAACATAAGCTCTGTAGGTAGTTTAACAGTCTGATACATTACCTTACAAGAAAGCGAGAAAGGGTAATCAGAGGAAGTAATAAGTAGAGAGATCCTGTTTTATTAATGCGGTTTAAAATTTATGTCATATCAGTAATAATTCAGCGACGTAACCAAATAATTTGATATTACCATTATCATCGGTAATTAATTACTCAACGGCAAAATACATTTTAGACAACATCCCATACCTACATTGCTCTGATTCTGTAGTAAGTAGCTTAAGCACTTGTGTTGCAGAATTCAGAAACAACGACGGTACCACAACACCCAAGCCCGAGACAACATAGAAAAGTTCGTTTCCCGTATTGACTTGATCGGGGATCTAACCCGGGACATCAGACTATCTACACGGATAATAGATAGCCTCATAAGGGGTTAGTGAGTCAAGTTTTGGTTCAGAAGAGTGCCCACACAGCCTTCCTTAAACCAGTAGGACATGACCAATTTTATGTTTGCTCTGGTATTTCATTCCATTAAAACTTTAAAGCTTTACTTATAGCTTATAGATAAGTAGGTACTTGTTAAATTTTCGCAAAAATATTAATACAAAGATTTCTACATCTTTTCGCATTTATATTTATTTTTCCATTACATTTTCTTTATTTCATAAAAGGCGGAAAACAAATTAAGTGGCCATTGAGAGCATGAAGGATTTATATTTTCATTTATAGCCGACTTGGTAAAATTCAAAATTAATTCATCAGTTACATTTACGAAATAAAAAGAAAATGTATTTTTTACTTCAACGAATAAATAAAAATTCCTAATGTTAAAGCGTATCAAAGTTCAGTGCGTGTGTTTACGTCACTATTTCGTAAAAATGTACGAATTTTAACGATACATTGCATTGATCTTAATTTAAAAAATTGTGTCTTATATTTTTAGTCATCTACCCTATTATCAGTAATTTGGCTAATATTATTCTGAGATTTCATCAAGCTTCTATCACGGCCTAAATAGGTAGGTACTACATCATTTGGAAGAACGGCGAGAACTTTTGACTTATTTTGCTCAAAATATTGTGTCATCCAACTTCACAATAATCCATAATCCTCGCCCAACCACAGAACGCCCGCATGTCCCAAACCGTCTATCAATTCTGATACAAGCCCACGCACAGTTGATAGGCAATAAATAACTTAAAGACACGACAGAGGCCACCGCGCTCGCACTCTCGTATCTATTTTATTTTTATCGGAATGCACTTGACATGCGCCGACTGACCTCCGAATCGATGGAGACCGCGTTTGTTGTTGTTCCGTCTCGCTCGCACTCGGGCGCTAGCGCGATATGTCTGTCTCCTCTGTCAAGGTGACAGCCACGTCAGTCTCCGCCAATCAACGCGTTGGCGCGTGTTTTAGTTCGGCTAGGTTAGAATAGATGGCGTTGGTGGTAGTAGTGTATTTTGATGGAGGCTACGTGACTAAACGCTGGGCAGCAGGGCCAATGATAACAGTAAACATTTATGCGTAGTTTGTTAAAACACAGTTGAATGGTGCTGCTGTAACATTAGTTCCTATTGTTAATATATCAAGAAATTACTAATTTACTATCATTAATTATAAAACTTGTACCTTTGTACCGTAACTAGAACTAGGTAGGTAGGTATAATGTTTTCAGTTTCCTGCTAAGTTAAAAATATCTGAATGCTTTATATTAAAATAGGTGCATAGTTAGAGCGTCGCTTATCCTACTAATTAGGGGACACGAGTGTTCGGAATTTTTTTTTTTTTTCAGATAATCGTTTCGTATAAATTTTGACATGAAATTGATCTTCATTTTCCGGATCTAGCTCACTCTCTGACGAGCGGTGTTTTATGCTACGCTTAGCTCAAACAAAAACGGTGCTGAACTTCTTGTTTAAATAAGGGGTGAGAGCCTTCCGCTCCCCCAAAGTCGGTGAAGATGAAAAGATTATCAGCGGCCATCTTCTATACCTAGTCAGTAAAGAAAAAACAGTCCTACTGAACTTGACGGTCAGGCGCTTGCCGTGACATCAGTTGTATTTGTTACATAGGCGTTGTCGTCGATATTAATCCACATCATCACATTAGTGGCAACACAGATTTTTGCCGTGTCTACGGGCGTAGTGGTTCGTATAAGCGGTCGTTCGGTTAATCAAAACATTCGTATAAAAAAAATAAAGCTAATGGAATATAAGCTAGTATAAACCATTTTATATTCCGTATTTAACAAGAGCTAACTAAGCTTAGTGTTTCGAAGACACGTTAACAACACGCTGTTGGTTCCGGCTAATATTCCGTTAAACAGACCTAGCATGCGCCACTCGAGTAAATTTTATCATCAAAATCAATACGTGGACGAAGTCGCAAACTACAGTTAGTTAGTTCTTATGATCTTTCGATAAATGATCGTAATGGATAAGATGTGTTCACACATTCGGTCGTTCGAGATTATGATGCTTTGAGGAAAGGGCGATTTCAAGTACGAAACCCGTAACAAAGGGTGTATCTATATATAAAATGTAAATATATAAAAGGAGAAACTGACTGACATATCCACGCACAGCTTAAACGGCTAAATGTAGGCACTTGAAATTTAGAAAGGACGTAGCTTAGGTATCGTAGAGGTGCACTAAGAAAGGATTTCCCGAAATTCTCACGGGCACGGGAATTAGAGGGAAGCTTTTCCCTTTTGTATGAAAAATCTAAATCGCTTAAGTTAGACGCTTCAAATTTGGCATTCAGGTACTTTAGTAAACTTAAAACCTAGGATCAACAGGATATTGCGGATAACGCAGGATAGCGGGAAAAAACTGAAAAAATCCTGTAGTCCACGCGAACGAAATCGCGGGCACAGCTAGTAATAAAATACATATACACCGTTGTAATTCATTATGAATCAGGTTCCATCTCATGTTTGAGAAGATTTGCCCAGTTTAGGAATAGCATTCTTGGAAGCTTTCGTTGCCATCACAATAATCATTCCTTCACAGTCGGCAGGCGATATTATGAATTCTGCGAATATAATCATCAACAAACACAGCCTGAGCCGCTCTGTACTTTGACTCCATCTCTCCATCCACGCAGAGTTTATGATTATGCTAAGGAATAGGTTTATGAGAGGTAGGGCATAGTGATTTGTCGCTTGAACTGGAGCCCGACTGGTGAAATACCTCCACCTTACAGAAAACCGCAGCCAAATCACAAGCATTTCTGTGTTGTGGTGTTCCTGTGTGTGAGTAAGGTTTTCAGGGCTCTTGAGGGGTGTTACATTAGTAGCAGGGGTCAAGCTTTCAAGGTAAGGGCGACAAATCCAGTAACAGCTTTATTTTGCTGTACTTGTCGCCCTTAAGCTAGGACCTCATTACCTAAGTGGTATCAGGTGGGATGAGGTCAATCTTGAAGTGTAATATAAAAAAAAGTTTACAATGCCTGTTGATTGCCTTTTGGCCAAGGCTTTAAGCTCCTTCACCTACAAGAACTTAACATACCAGTATTATTATTTTGTAAGTCCTTGTCTATAAATATTAGCGGACGTTTTTTTTAAGAGTTCTACTTTTTAGGCTGTGTTTCCATTGCCAATTATAAGCGGATTGGTAACAAACTTAATACTTATCTGTAAAACGCATTTTTTAGCCGATTAGTAGTTACCTGCTGATAATTTCGGTTAACAAAGTCTGCAATAGATTTCGGAAGCAATTGGATAAGCGGAAAAAAGTTACTGAGCTGCAATGAAAATATAGGTACTAATAATAGATATATGTAGTTCATTTAATCAAACTACAAATAATGCCTTGTAAACTAAACCATCACTTTTCACTTATTTAAGCTCCGTTGCACTCCAATCGTCCAACCTACACAGAGTTTTAAGGTTGATTTCGTTGTAGAAATAAGCATATTATGCAGAACGTGAGCAGTTTTACGGAGTTCCTTCATATATGTGCCAATTACCGCGGAAATAGGCAGATATAGTAATTTTCTAACTTGAATGTCAGGTGTTGTATAATCCAAAAGTTGGTGGTAATTTTGTAAGTATACGCGATAACGTACTTGAGACTTCAAGTCAACAAATGAAACCTGTGATTTCAAAAGACGAAAAAAATTATCCTGAGAAATATAGCTCGTAAATAAAAGGACACACACGGACGGTAAGACAGGGAATGAAACAGATAGGTACAACCCAAGAACTTATCATTTCGTGATTATAAATTAGTATAAAATAGTATATTTTCGTCACAATTTAATAAAATCGACAAATACGACCTTCGACCAAACACTAGATGCAACCAATCGGTTTAGATCCCACTACAAAAACAAAGCCTCGGCACAAAGCCTTGATCCCAATAGCTTTTAATTGAAAATGTATTCTTGCACAATAGCCGGAAACACGGCTAAATCCAGACGTTGCCTCGGGTAACAAAAAGACCCTTTAAAAAAACGTAAAAAAATCACGATGCAGTCGAGCGACCGCCTACCGCAGCCAAAAATAGACTACGAATACACAAACATGATGCAGAAGTAGAATATATTCAATCCACGCGAACAACCAAATTTAAACTCTACGCTGTTGCTCCCAAAGTAAAAGTTCCTGGATTTAGTGAGAGGTTGTTACAGCTTCTAAGTGGCGTGCCTTATGCATCCGTGTTTACATGTTGGCAGAAGAAATTATTCCCTGAACGTTTTTGGACGAGTAGTCGGTTTTAAATAACACAAAAGTGAACGCCGATAAACCACTTAGTGTTATTGTTCTTTTTAACAGAAATAATATCAGCGTTAACGAATAGTGTAATTTTCCTCATCCATTTGTTAAGTAAGTTGTTTGCGTTGTAAAATTATGGTATTGGAATGGATTTGAAATTTTAGTGAGCAGCAAACTTTTCAATGTAGGTAATCTTAATTTTGCTGGTTCAACTAAACGATTGAAAGCCTTTGTTGGTCTCCCACAGTGAAGACCGCTGTATTGTGCTCAGTGTCAGGTTTCTGCAGGGGATAACAATTTTAAACAGTTTAAGAGTCACAAAGTATTGTGACGGCGAATGATTTGGTGATTTTGTTACCGAAGTCTACTAATGCCCGGTTCCTATATTTGAAAAACGATCCGTTCTCCGGATAGTAATAAATTATACGATGCGTAAGTTAAAAACGACTGACGGACGAATGATGACAGCTGTATGAAACGGTGTTATTTAACGACTCGTTGTCGGTTGATAGTCATTTTGGACACATACGAATCGTAAAATGTTGGAGCATAAATGCTCTTTTGTCTAGATTACCTACTCTGCACTAAATCGCAAATGTTATCTACTGCCTCCAAATATCAGGCGTAGTACATATTTATCGTTCGTAATACATTTTAGTAAACGAATGTTATATAAAATATCTGTGCTCCCGTAACCTATTTAATTCAATGGAATTCGTGTCGAAGTTTTTCCAAAATTCATCTATCTTGGGTTAACATTTGGGTACCTAATTAAGAGGGATGCTCGCAGTAGTGCCTAGGTAAGTCAGTATGTAGAAAACTGTATCAAGTCTTTCCATCACCATTACTTATAACAAAGCTTACAGAGTTCGTCTTACCAATCTTGCCGGGATCTTCTCTGTAAGTTATAGGTTCCGAACCGGAGGTAGCGTCATTTGCATTATATAGACGTTTCATAAATATTACTGGTGTAATTTACATGAATAAAAGAATATTGAATTTGAAATTTCAATTTGAATTCAATGCTGATTCCGACATTCGGAGCTAAGATGTGGACACTGGTAGTGCCCCTGATCCATCAATTTAAGATCGTTCAGCAAACTGCGGAGACGGCTTGGAGTCACTGTGAAGGATCGCATCTGAAACGAGCTTTGCCTTTTATATAAGACTCAAGTCCGGTCTTGCCTGGAATACTGCTCGCATCTCTGGGACGGTTCCGCCAAATACCTCATGGATGCCCTTGATAGGTTGCAGCGACGGGCTGTGCGCATTATTAACGATGAAGAGATTACTGGGAACCTTGAACCTCTTCAACTACGTAGGGACGTTGGTTCATTAAGTGTCTTTTATCGGCTTTATCATGGGGATGGGGATTTTTGTTCCGAGGAACTATTTTCCCTTATCCCACCCTCCCCTTTCCTACACAGAACCACAAGAGCCGGCCATCACGAACCAAAAAGTTCGGTAACTCTTATCTTTGCCGGACCATAAAGAAGTGGAACTCGTTGCCGGCTCATGTGTTTCCTCCTTCCTTTGACATGGATTCCTTCAAAAGGAGCGTGAAGAAACATCTTGCGGGCCAGTATGGCGATGCTAACGGATAGGATATTTTGATATCAAATCCGTTGTCATCGCGATGTGGGTTCCTCTCTTGCTTACCATCAGGCTGGGAGGTGCCAATATACTGCGCTACTATAAAAAAAAAAAAGAGGTTACCCGACAAAGACTCAAAATAAACCAAAAGTATTTTACGTATAAAAAGATTTAAAGTATTTTTTTAGTTGCAGTGCTGGTCACTTCTTCTTGGTAATTGAAGGCAACCATGCTGCTTTTGCATCTACCTCTCTCAGTATTAAGTGAGATGAGAATTTAGGCAACTTCACGATAGAACACGGTTGTTTAGTGCTGTATGGTTAAACTTTTTCCAGATTTAGGTACCACTGACTCCTAACTCATAAGTAACTAATAATTAATCTATTAATTTTATTTTGTTTGTTCCTTGTTATCATATGTATTTAATATATTATATATCAATAAGTAGCGTCACTCGAATAGGCCGCACCATAATACCAGCGCTGCAGCAGCCTTGCGTCGCTGCAGCATGCAGCTGAGGTGTGGCCTAGTTGACCACTTTCCCATTTGATTTTTCTTTGTTTTTTTTTTTTTTTAATTACCTACTTCATGTTTGTTCTGTTTTACTTTTTCCTGTACTTCTTTTTGTTTTTGTTTTAATTTTGTTTGTCGTGTTGTGCGGTCAAGTGGTCAATAAATGTGTTTTCTTACTTTCTTCTTCTTTCTTCTTTCTAACTCCTTTCATTGTACCTCCGGTTCGGTAACTATAACTATCGAAAAAATCCCGGCAAGAAATTTGGTAGTATTTTTTACAGAAAAGTTATTACAAATTTTACACCAAGACAGATCTACAGTTAGTTTGTCAATTTATAGTTGGTCGTTATTGGGCTGCTGCGGTGCACTAGCGAATTTTTTACATATTCTAATGGAACTATAAAATATGTATAAAAAATGTGATTTCCCCTTTTGCGTGGGATTCGAACCTAGTTGGAAGCGCAAAGCGCGCGATAAAAGAGAGTTAAAATAATACCTATTTCCTTCTTTTTCAAATTATTTGACAGGTATAGTAGTTTACTTACAAAAACAGTAAATAGCATTACATTACCAATGAGCATTTAATTATCATTTTCAGTCTTCATCTTTAGTTGGGCTTCGATATTATGACTAATTTCTAACATCCTCTTCAAAAAAATCCTAAAATATATTCCTGAGTAAACGTATTATTCAGATGAGTTCGGAAATTGATTACGCTTAATGATTATGTAGATAATCTCCAGATTTAATTTAGGGATACAGCTCTCCTGCCTTATTCTAATTTTCTTGCTCTTAAACTTAATCAAGCACATTGTTAATTAAGTTTTAACAAATGTAGGGCATAGCGATTTATCGCTTAAACTGGAGCGGCCCGACTGGTAAAATACCTTCAGAAAACCGCAGCTAAATAACGATCACTTCGGTGTTGTTGTGTTCCTACGTGTGAGTAAGGTTTCCAGAGCTCCTGGGGGGTGCTACATTAGTAGCAGGGGTAAGCCTTCAAGGTAAGGGCGACAAGGCCAGTAACAGCTATTTTTATGATGTACCTACTTGTCGCCCTCAAGCCTTATTACCAGTTAACATCAGATGAGAAAGAAAGTTTAAAATAGTTAGGGTTAAGTAAGTATAGCATGAAGAATCATTATCACCAACATTTCACCCAAAGGACTTCCACTGGAGCAGTAGACGTCTTAGAACTTATTATAGAACTTTCGGCTTTCGACCTTTTGCATTATTTAACGAAGGATAATTTTGTAGTAAAAAGATTGTTGGTTTTCTCAAATTTTTTTAAAAGGTAATTTTTATCAACCTGCATTCTGAACGGAGAATGATTTGATGGAAAAGACATAGGTCCTTTTTTCTCAACATTTTTTTCAAAAGGTAATTTTTTTACTTTCGAAACATTCGTGGTACCTATGTCAAACATGTTTTTGTGAAATAGTATTGGAAGTTTAGTTTAGTTTTATAGTAGCATAAATTAAAATTAAAGGAAATAATATTCCAAGTAAACAGTATAAAATTAATTAAGAACTTTTTGCAGCCCTCTCATTACATTTAAGTACCTATAAATTAGTAGTACCTACCTAATTAGTTATACCAAATAGCTCCTTAATAAACTTTTTTTAATCCCCATTAACATTGCAATTCAACAAAACATAATTATCAATTCCATACCAAGGAGTTTTTAATTACCTCTGTTTAATTTGTTGGCGAACCAGTTGCTATAATTTATACATTACATTAATCATACTACTGCGCGATAGAACTTAAATTTAGCAAATATCCAATGATCTAACCCAATCCAAATACTCCATTAAACAAACACACGCGACATCACAAATCAATCCGTAAGTCCATAGTAATTATGCCTATTTAATCTTGATACTATCGAAGGTACCGAAGCGCAACAACAAGGTCACATCACCGGCTCGCACGAGTTGGCAACGTCGCAATACGCGGCGACCGAGTACGCAACAGCGGGAAGGAGCGAGTGCGAGCGAGACGACGACATTCCCATTGTGCATTCAGAAGAGAACGGATGTGGAGTGTGCAACTCGTGACCCGCGAGAAAGCGGCAAGCCGAATTTGTAAGAGAATAAATTAGAAAGGAACTTCGGAGTTTTGTAGTTTCAAGGATCGAGGGAATGTTTTGAAAGGTCACGAGCTGTGTGCGTGATTGCTAGCGTTTAGTAGTGATTTTTATTCACTCGTTTCAATTGACTCTTCGATGTTCTGCAAATTTTAACTTGGTTTGCTTTTTATTATGAATTGATATTAGGTATGACATAAGAGACTATAAAATACAAATCTAAACTTCTCTATCTTTAAACTGACTGACTTGTTTTAATTAAAAGTTTTAAGTGCTAAATAAAATAAATCAGTATTTTATAGTCAAAAATATCAGTAGTTTATTTTATTTAGCACTTAAAACTTTTAATTAAAATAAGTCAGTCAGTTTAAAGGTACTTGGAACATTTATGGCAACGTAATTTTCATCCGTATTAACGTAACCTAGGGTATTATTTCAATCAAAACTAGGTTTAATAATTACCCATTAATGGAGTAATTGTAAAATGTTTTAGTATTATGAAGAAACAATGATTTAGATTTAATAAGTTACCTAGTCCCACCATAAATAGTAACTAGGTAGGTAAGTAGGTTGCAAACGCAAAACTTTAAATTGGAATTTAAGACGAATTTATTTTTCAGACCTTCCAACTTACGCCAATATACAAAAAAAATAAAATTATCGATAAAACCTTAACACACAAAAGATTCTGTAATTTTTAAAAAAGTTTAGTGAAATTTATAGTTTAAAATAACAACGGCTAGACGAAAAATATGCAACGCTTGCTATTATTTTTGTTACCAGGCGCACAGAAAACGGCGCGGCCGCGTAGGCCTAAATGATCGGCTGTTTTCACAATCAAATCAATGAATAAGCCACGACAAAACTATTAAATTGCACTCGAAAATCATAAATGAACAATGTTTGATAATCGAAATAAGAATGAATTTGATTTTTGCAGAAAAAAATAGTAAAACGGACTGCGTAGAAAAATGTTTGACGCAACCAACGTTTGGGCGCGTTGACTGTAACAGGTTCTTACTATATTTTTACTCAAGTTTACAGTTTTTGTTTATTAAAGCAAAGTTATATATTTACAATACTAATCATTACTTAATGATGTTAAGTTACATTGAAAATAATCTCTAGAATAATTTATTTTCAGTTGTAGCATACGAATCTCTTTAGTTTAAAATTACTTATCGGAATCTAAAATATGAAAATGAAAAAATATATGTTTTCAATGTCTGTCTATTTTTTGTACTAAGATGTGGTTATTTATCAGGATTTATTGCAAAATAAAAAATAATGTGGGACTAAAAACTTCATCCTTTAACAATTTTCGGTTAACTTTAAGAATTTCCTGAATAACGTATTTTTATAAAATTTAACTATCTGAAAATATTTCTCCTTTTATCAATCCGGATGCAGTATAAAATATCTCTGAAAATTTTTGACAGTGATTTTTTTCAAACTTTACCTTAATTAAAATACTAAATTATAAATAAAATACAAGTCATATTAAGATGTCACTGATTTTACACTCCCAGCGAGTTAAGTACCTTTTCATAAGAATAATAATATTAAATTACTTATTTTTTTAATACTTAAATAATAGGCGACTCTAAATTTTGCTCATATGAAATTAGAGTGACTTAATACGACAAAGAATAAAAACAAACACTTCGCTGTTGTTTTCGGACTTGCTATTATTTTTGTTATCCATGCGAGTAGGTACCTAATTCATTTTAAAATTGTATTTCTGCCCTCAATGGCATAACTATATTTTAATTGTATTTTGGTCAATATTCCCGCGTGCAGTACCGCTGACATCTATAAAGGCATAATTAAATTTATTTGTTCATTACCTTTACAAAACTTTTTATATTACAATTAACATCTTTATGTAACCATAACAAAGTCAAAGTTATTTATTTGTAAACACAACAAATAAATAACTTTGACTTTGACTTTGAAAAGAAAAGTACAAAAGGTGGAATTTACGCTAGAAGCATTCACTACCAGTCAACCATTGGGTCATTAAGATAGTTAGTTTACTATTATACTTATGAAATACCTGTGTCTGGGTATCAATCTGATACTCAGACAAATTCTGTGCATTTGTCTTTTAGTACTGAAATAACTACGAGAAAAACGCCACCAAACTTTATAACATTTATGACACTAGCAGTTGCCCGCAACTTCGTACGCGTGGAATGAGTATTTTCCAACAATATACCTATATGTATAACCTATGTTACATATGGTGAATGTAGCTTTCAAATGGTGACAGATATTTAGAAATTTGCATTGTAGTTTTTGAGTTTATTTATTATAAACATACATATAAAAGTACAAATCTTTGCTTTTTTTATTATCACTATTGAATAATACTTTTGTTACCCGCGCTGAACACAAACGCGCGTGATTTAAAACTATACCTTATGTTAAGGACGATTATCGCTACTTTGCCGTAGCACAGTCTTGTATTCGTATGGCAGGTAAAGGATTTGTGTTTCTTTCTGTACCTACATACATTATGTTTAGAAAATTAGCATGCCTATAAATTGGTATTGAATTAAAGTAGAAACACACTTAAGTTGTTTAACTACATATTTTTCAGTGTGTAAAAATTTGTTAAATTATGCGCAATAAACTGTTTTGTATATTTACGTATCACCGGAACCCACTTCAACGCACTGTTTCATAGAAAATCCAACTCTCAAAGTCAAACCCAAATATTATTTCTTGCTTACAAATAGCTTACTGTGTGCAGATAGGTACTTGAATAAAGAAAACACTTTTGAATTGTAAATAATCGTGAAGAAATAATCCTATACTTTGCATATAACATTATTGCATTATCGCACGTAATATTTATAACTATGTAATCGGATGACAAGTTGTTTATCAGCCGAAGCGTAACTACCCACAATGTCCTCCCTTATTTAGATTTGTTTACGCGAACGGGACACGTCTTTACCGCCATAATCCCCTATCATTGTTATTCCAGAGAGCTTGTCAATAATAATTACATTATCTTCCACGCGACCTCCCCCAGTTAACAGCAGGGCTGGCGTTTTATCATATTTCACCCCTGCGGAGAGAATTTCATAAGCAGTGTCTGTGATTTCGTAGTATTTAATTTAATCAGAGCGTCAGTAAGAGGATGTTTTTTAATGTTTCTTTCTATAACGGCAGTGTATTAGCTTCTTCTAGTCTGATGGTAAGTAAGAAAGGAACCCACATCGCGATGACAACGGATTTGATACCGTAATATCCTATCCTGATTCCTGTTAGCATCGCCATGTTGGCCCGCAAGATGTTTCTTCACGCTCCTTTTGTAGGAATCAATCTTCATCTCCAATGCCCGGTTCAATTCGTAATGTGTCAAAGGACAATGCCCAAATTACTATGGACGAATGTACTGACCTAAATATTTATGTGTCATGATCAAAATAGCTTATTTAAAGAAAGTTATTTATGTATATCTTTCCTACGAAATTATACCTATTCTCGTTTCCGGAGTTTGAAGATATTAAAGAAAACACATTGTATCGTAGGTTATAAAAATGACACCTATAGGAACCTATTCTCTAGACAAAGAGATATAGAACAGTCGTCAAATTGTCACTGTCATGAGGTGATGTGACATTAACCAGACGTTAATCGATTTTATGATTGTGATTGTCTAAAATCGTTATCTTTTTTTATTTGATGACAGTTTAATATATTATGTAAATATTTCTTGCACGATTAAAACATTTTAAATTAAAATGGGTACCTAATCATAATGATAGGAATGCATTCTCATCGTTACTGCACATTATTGAAAAATCAGAATCAATTCGATTGCTTTCGTTATACTTCAAGACGTACACCTCCCTACTTTCCATCATGGCTGAAATTGTCAAATGTATCGGAAACTATAAAATTACTTATAATTTTTAAAAAAATACCCCCAAAAGGAATTTTAGTGAAAAACACCGAAATGGTGTAAACAAAATTAACTTTTTTTTCCCCAAGAAAAAGATTGTGACACTACAAACTTTATTTAGAGTACTGGCTATGGGCAATCTCCTTTAACGATTCGTAATGTATCAAAAATGACTATTCGTTTTTTTACGAATGAATGAATCTTTCTTTATATAAATATTGGACAACATCACATACATTGCTCTGATTCTGTGGTAAGTAGCTTAAGCACTTGTGTTCCGGAAATCAGAAACAACGACGGTACCACAACACCCAGACCCAAGACAATATGGAAAAGTTCATTTCCCATATTGACCCGACCAGGGATCGAACCCGGAACCTCAGAGATGGCGCTCGCCAAAGTCAGGCCCGCTCGCCTCTCGGCTACGGAGGTCGTCAAATTTAGTTATTTTAGACCAGAGTCCATTTTGTTAGTAACAATTTTCCTTAACAGTGTTTACAATTGATATCACAAAAGTTACATAGACTATCCATTCATTTATACATATTAAGAAAATAAATTGGATTGTCTAAATAAAGCGGTTATTTTAATAATACAAACTATTAAAATAACCGCTTTATAATACATGAATATACATAGGTATACATATATACGATATATACCAAAATAACATTTTCTGAAATGGCTAGACCTATTTAGACGGGACTACTGGAAGGTGCTGATGTAATAAGGAGTACATTAGGCTACTTTTATTTTAGCAAAATAATCGAAACCCTGTAGTACACGCGAACGAAGTAGCGGGCACAGCTGCTAAAATCAAATAAAATTGAATCAAATTGAACAGGACATTTATGAATTCTACTACAAGAATTATATTTTAATATAAAATATTTTTTTAATATTATTATTTTCCAGTAGCAGCCCTAACTTGGCCTCGTCACAACGAGCGAGGGTTGACAATGATTGACACGCTTGTAATCTATTGTGTGTTTTGTTTCTCATCGACTTGGGCGCCGCTGATAACCGAAGGGGATCAAGTGATCTGTATTGTTTAGGAGTTGCCTTTATATGTACGATAAAAGTATCGATACTTTGTGGTATCGAGTATTTTAACATTCGATACCGATACTGGAAACATTGTGTACGATTCTTTTAATCAATGAGTATTTTATCAACAGGTATCGAGCTAATCTCGTAAATTATTTCTGATTGATGATTACGGAATTAAAAAAATCTAAAATGCAGTGTTTTTTTATTTGCGTAGGTACCACATGGCAAGTATGTTTATTTGCATATATACATTAACATATATTATGTTATATATCTATGAGTATATGTATGTTTATTATGCTATACTATTAATATAATTCAAGAAATAAAAATTTATTTATGTTGCACGTCCCATTTCTCGTCATCTACTATTTCCTCTAGGTACCTTAAGGTTGTCTGGTAGAGATCGCTTTCTAGCGATAAGACCGCCTAAGTTGTACTATAATCTATCTGTAAACCTATTTCTGTAAAGTTTTGTGCAATAGAGTATATCTATCTATATATCTATCTACCACAATACTAATGATTCTGAGCTATCGGTTCTACCTATAGATAGCCTACCGATACTATGTATTGATAATTAAGGCGTTAACTATATGATACGCTGTTGAAATTAGGCTCCAAGAAATGTACTTAAAACCTCGATCTCGATCAATTTAAAGTACCTACCGATACTTTTAAGAGTACGATACTTTTCTTTCGTTTTTACTCATGAATACAGTATCGATTCCTTTCGATACCGTGTCCCTAATTGCCGTTTTCAATAACAGTCGGATAAGAGTATTGAAAATATTATTGGCTAAGTATTGCCTGGAAAAAGGTAAAACCTGTTTTGTAGACTGTACCGTCTTCATTGATTTTTTTTATCTAATACTTATTAAGTACTTTTAAAAGCTTAAAATATAATGTACGTAGACCTACTGGTCATTTTAAATACTCTCCTATTTAGAACCGTCAAATTTCCCGGACTTTATTAAATTTAGCAGGAGCGTGGCGATTTCCCCGCCGCAACGATTCGTCACGCGAAACCCTTTCAGAGGTGACCCCGAAATGTGCTCCGGACGCCCTCTCTGACATTCAACAACTAGATTAGGGATGGCGAGAGATAGCCGCGCGTGCCATTTGTGGCACAAACTTAAACGCAAGTTACACTGGTAATACCTTTGTTTGTACGGCTAACAAACTACAGTAAACACTTGTAGTTCGAAATTAGTTTTTGGCATACGACATAAGACCGGTACAAAGTTTAAATTGTATAGTCTGGCGTGCTTTTGACTGTACCAAAAGACACACATTCATACAATAAAATGATTAATTTATTAGTTAGGTTTTCAAAATACGACAAAGATATTTTTTTTGCTTCTATAACTAAAGAAAAAAATATTACAGCGAATCAAGATTCAGTGTTTTCGTCGCTATTTTTTAAAACTGTTCGAAGGAGTGACGTCTTGCTAATTTGTAATACTATGTATTTGAGTAGTTTTTTGTATGCATAAGAAAACAAAAAATAAAGGTATATTTATTTGTAATTTTAGCTGTAGAAACAAATAAAATTTACTAGTCATCTATAGTGGACAGATTTAATTAAAACATGTTTTAAAATTAAAAATAAGTAGGTATCAATCACCACTATTCACGCTTTTCCATCTTTTGCTACCCCGTATCGTGTACCGGACGCCCTGTTTGACATTCACCAACTGGGAACACCAAGGGAAGGGAATAATTGGCAGAACATGAAAAATTACCCGTGTTCGTATTTTTATCCTCACTCACTACTCATGATTTCTGATAAATCACACGATTTATTTAAATACACATTTAATCAGGGTTTAAACTCCATAATTGACATTTGACAAAACTGTTCTTGTTAGGAGCTATGGTTCGCAAGTATAAAATATTCATATAATCATTTTAATTTAAAACATTATACCTACCTCTAATGTTACAAAACATCAATTATCTTTCTCAACATTTTACCCGTTTCTTGTTTCTACCGTATATTTAATCCACTTCAATCCGTAAAATAATTAAAACCTCATTGTGTTCAACAACGGACGGAACTTATGAAAAAACTGAACAACTTTTTAAAATTACATATAAAATAAACTTACTTATTCCTCTCTTCTTATATCATAAAACGGTTTGCCATCCATGTTAATTAATGCTATTGATTTGTATACAATATGCCAGTGACGTCATTGTGACGCGTAATCGGATTACCTTAGAAAATACAGGCGGCATCCATTTAAATTCAATTTAATCGCACCGTCTAAGAACCAGAAATTCTGGAAGAAATCCGGGCGACTCGCCTTTTTCAGAGGTGACCCTAAAGTCTGCACCGAACGCCCTGTCTGACATTCACCTACTAGATTAGGGATGGCGAATACCTGATTGGTATGCGTGCCATTTATGGCACAAATTCCAACGTTAGTTGTGGGAATAATAACTTAATATAGCCGTGTTCTAGAGATACGATCAAAACCACATCAGATTACAAATTTTGGTCTTTGCTTCGCCCTTATGTAGTCGGCATAAGAACTAATAATATCATTATTGGTTTTCCACTACTCACAACAAAGAAAGTAATAAAAAAATGTTTATTTAGTGATATGACAAAGCATTTACTAAACTGCAAGATATAAATAAAATGTTGTCACTAATAACAAGCAACGATGCCTAGCATGCGCCACGCGAGTAAATTTTATCGCGCTCTTAAGAAATGTCAAAATCAATGCATCAACAGCTGATTGGCTGAAAATACGAGTACGGTGTACACTAGATCACGGATTTTTGTCCTTCCGATTGGTGCAGATGCTAACTGGGCATGGTTGTTTCGGAAAATACCTGCATCGAATTGGGCGGGAAGGGACGCCATCATGCCACTCCTGCATTGCGGCGGAAGACACGGCAGACCACACCCTGGGTGTGTGCCCGGCCTGGGTAAGTGAGCGGGCTGAATTAACCGCGTTTGTTGGTGGAGACTTCTCGCTTCCAAGCATGGTTGAAGCTATGCTTGGAGGCGAGGAGGCCTGGACGGCGATCGCTACCTTCTGCGAGCAAGTCATTTCACGGAAGGAGGCAGCGGAGAGGCAGCGAGAGGACGACCCTCAAGCACCACCTCACCGAAGACGCAGGAGGCTACGAGCAAGGCGCCGCCTTGCTCCTCCTGGTGGAGACCAGCTGACCGCGGGTGTGGGGACACCCCGGTTGGCCTTGCACGGTCCTCCGCAGATTCGCGGGAACGGCTTATCGCCTTCGGCCGTTCCCGCCAGTCCCCCGACCATCCAGGGGAGACTAGACGGAGCGGCCCCCTAGGGGGCAGCTATCGCCGACGGCGCTATGGCCGTTATGGTTCTTCAGTTTCCCATAGCGCTGTCACTGGGCGTTGAGAAGGTGGATGGGTTTTTTAGTTCGGGTAGTCCTTGCTCCTAGCGGGGGAGTCCCACACACGTCGCTGTCGTCCCCACGGCAGCGATATGGTACGAAAAGTATTTTCCCCATCTCAAAAAAAAAAAAAAAAAGTACGGTGTACACTATCACCCGATGAACATTATAAAAACTTTTGTTGTCTCATGTGAGATATTTGACGTATTGCGCATTAGCCTAAAATACTCAGCATTTGTCAAGGCATCAGAGTGACACCTCGACCAATGCATAAGAATGCCCTATTTGACTTGCATTAACTAAGATGGCCAACCATTGGCACGTGTTTAGCGTTTGTTTTTTAGTAAGTTTGTTATTCAAAAGTGTTTTCTTTAAAGTCCCATTACAATTGGCACCTATCTGATGAATGCATGCGACATTGTTCCATTTTGCAAGTTATTCTTGAATTGTTTATGGGTACAAGTAAGCATAGTCACAAGATAGGTAACACGTTTTGGACATTGTGCAGCCTTTATGTCCAGGCCGTAAGAATGAATATCAAACTGCAAATGTATATCATGAAGCTGTCCAATGTACTTATAAAGTTTTAAAAAATAAATAGTAGCTACAAATAAAATAAGTCAGACTACATTTAGAATGTAATCGCCCTTATGTCACGAATATAAGATCTATAATATCTTTGACTTCCTCCGTAGCCGAGAGGCGAGCGGGCTTTAGACTCTTTCTCGGATCTCTGAGGTTCCGGGTTCGATCCCCGGGCCGGGTTAATATATTTTACGAACGTTGCAGCAATCAGAAATAACGACGGTACCACAACAATCAGACAAGAGACAGTACAGATTGCTGCAACACAAGTGCTTAAACTACCTACTTATCACAGTATCAGAGCAATGTATGTGATGTTGTCAAAGAGAGGTAGGGCATAGCGATTTATCGCGCGAACTGGAGCAGCCCGACTGGTCAAATACCTCCGCCTTACAGAAGATCGCAGCCAAATAACAATCACTTCTGTGTTGTTGTGTTCCTGCGTGTGAGTAAGGTTTCCAGAGCTCCTGGGGGGTGATACATCAGTAGCAGGGGTCAAGCCTTCAAGGTAAGGGCGACAAGTCCAGTAACAGATTTATTATGCTGTACTTGTCACCCTTAAGCTAGGACCTCATTACCACTTAACATCAGATGGGATGAGGTTAATCTTGAAGTACAATATAAAAAATAAAAAATAAATATTTATTTATTTATTTTTTAATTTTGCAAGTATTTAGGTACCTTGATATGCTTGGTCCGTACCTTGGTTTGTAAAATAGTTTTTGCAAGATTTTCTTATGAGAATATTGAGTTTTGAATCAAAAATGGAGAGGTTACTAATTTAAGAAAAGGTTCGATGATTAGATTGTGAATATTTAAAAAACTAAGATGAATTTTTGGATTGGTATCAATAATCGCCTGGGGAAAACCTCGAGGGCTCGTGTCCATAGCTTATAATGCGCGGTTGAAATCCCCCCTACCTAGGGCGGCCCCCTCCTGTGACGTCAGTTCCAACGCGTTATTGGATTAACTTTGAAATGACAGCCCCAGCACTTTGCATCGAACTGAGCCAGCGAGAATTTTATAATTTTTAAGATATCTTCGCAATAATGAAAACTGAACAGTTCAAACCTTTTTTACATCTTGAGCGGTCGACCGCAAGTCTAGACTACACTATGTCATTGGCACCGACCTTATGCTGTGTGCATAAGAACTAATATTGAGCATGTATTTACCCAGACGTGCTGCTGACCGTAGATACAATTAGATTATAATTTTAGTACTGAACTTAATCACTACACTAAAAATTAAAAAATAATTAAAAAATTACCTACCTACCTACTCCAAAAAATTCACAAAAATGATAAAAAAATTATACTAAGAAGAGAAAAAATGAAACGTTCAATTTATATTTAATTTGAATTATTAGCACATTGGATTAAAAAAAAATGGATTGTTTTTTTAAAGTCTATTTTTTAATCGGTTTGTGATATTTTTTTACCCCCGTCCCAAAAACGACATAAGTTTGGCGTGTCTGTGTACGTGCATGGCAGCTCCCGAACAGATAAACCGATTTTGATTTTTTTGTTTGAAAGATGAATAAGTCGGAAGTATTCTTAGCTATGTTTTGATGCCTACATACTTATATTAAAAGTTCATACTTTGAAGTAGAAAATAATAGTTAGGAATATGTGTGATCTTGATTTGATTTACTGTTATGATGAATGAATCTAATGATGAAATTTGGAATATCATTGGAACGAAAGCCACGAAAAAAAATCATATGTGTACCTATGGATCTAGTGCATTGAATTCAAACAAATTTGGATGAAACGTTCTCAATCCGGAATTTTTGAAGTCAATGAAGCACTCGTTTTTGATTGTACTTACCACAGATTAAATAATACACTTATATTATTATCCTTCGACCTCCGTAACCGAGAGGCAAGCGTGCCGGACTTTGGCGTCGCGCCATCTCTGAGGTTCCGGGTTCGATCCCGGTCGGGTCAATATGGGAAACGAACTTTTCTATGTTGTCTTGGGCCTGGGTGTTGTGGTACCGGCGTTGTTTCTGATTTCTGTAACACAAGTGCTATAGCTACTTACCACAGAATCAGAGCAACGTATGTGATGTACAATATTTATTATTTATTATATCTGTGGTACTTACTATCGACTAACACACAAGTGACACCACTCTTATGCCGAGGGCATAAAAACTAATATCTAGTAGCATGTTTTTACCTTGACAAGCTGTCGACCGTATCTCTCCAGATAAATAGTTTATGAGTTACCCCGTACCTCAGTTCTACTCAACTGTACTACGTATATCAATCGATATTGCAAAAAACAAAACAGGTCCCTATTAAAAGCGCTTCCCCAGCGTCCCCCGGTCAGATTAACACGCCGAGGGTGGTTCGCCCCACCCGTTACCACCCCCTTTCACCCTTAGGCTACACGCGCTTTCATTTCACGTAGAATTCGTACCAAAATTAAAATGTGACAGTACGTGCTCACGTTCAAAGCTGCGTATGTTTTATCTACGTGTGATGTTTTGAAAGGCTTTTGCTCTTTATTTTTTTGGTGAACTTATCGCTAAATCAATTCACTTGATTGTTGTACTTGTTTTCTTTGATAAATAATAATAATTCACATAAAATAGTAATGTATATAGGTAATTCCTTCCTTTTATATCCACTGTTTCCATACTCTTAGCATGACCCAAAGATTTTATTAGCAGTAAATGCTTCTAACATAAGTATTGTACTGTTTTGTACAAGAGTTTTAAATTACGATCGTCCTTCTTATGCAACTAAAATAGTCACGAAATTCCAAAGGTGTGTGAGGTGCATTCAAGTTTAGTCAAGTCACTATGCGTGTACAATCTTACAGTGTCTCTAAAGATCTCAAGTGTTTTCTAATATAATGTTCATGGCTCTATCTACTCAATTGATTGTCTAAGAGGGACCCCACACTAGCGTATTTCGAGCGTCAGCGTCTTGCCAGCGACCTCCGCCCACTAGCGTTGGTTGGGCGTTGCGTCGACGCGGCGCCCGCTCAGCGTCGACGCGGCGCCCGCTCAGCGTCGGCGCGTTTGAGCGGCGCTTGCGCTGGGCGTCCTCTGCACATCGCGTTCGAGCGTCGCGCCGCGCTGACGTCATGTACAGTTATTTCGAAATTGGAAATGTAAGATTTGAATAACGCACAATATAATGTTTTATATTGCAGTGATAAATTAATGCTTTCAACTTGTAAAGGAAAAAATATATTTTACCTATTTGACACATGGCCCGAATAGGCAACTTTAGCATTTATTTTCTCGAGAACTAAAAGTACTTAATTGAAAATGGGTTTCTTAGGCAATATGAGTTAGTATTTTAAGCTACATCCATATTTGCTATCAGCTAAAAAGTCTTCTACCTACTGATTCTAAAACACGGTCGGGTCGAAACAATTGAGTTGATCATTGAACTGTTGACAAAATGAACGCTGCGGCAGGCGTCGGGCCGGCGCGGCGCCTGTGGAGCGCAGTCCTGGCGTTCGTCATTTCGACCGCGCCGCTGCGCAAACGTTGCGTCGGCGTCGCGTCGACGTTGCGTCGTCGTCGCGTCGGCGTCGACGCTCAAAGAACGCTAGTGTGGGGTTACGCATTGATGGTTTTACACCATATTCCTACCAACCTAAACTATGCTTGCTTACCAAGCATTTTACGATTCAAAAATGACATTTTTTTTTTTTACGAGTCTTTAATTCTAATTTCAAATTTACTCTTAATATCAGCTGTCTTCAGCCGTCCGCCAGTTTTTAGCTAACGCCTCATACGATTTATTACTATCCGTAACTAGAACGATCGTTTTTCAAATATTGGAATAGGAATTAAGCGAATGTTACGTGTACGTACGTAACAATGCTGTTGTCAAAAGCACGCCAGGCTACAACTTCGTATCGACCTTATGTCGTGTGCATAAGAACTATAAAATGTTTACCTTAAAGTACATTGACCGTACATTGATATTGCGTTGCAAAAAATAGAACGAGCAAACGGGCGTCGAATAAGATTTGACGTGGATTCCTTCAAAAGGAGCGTGAAGAAACATCTTGCGGGCCAGTATGGCGATGCTAACGGATAGGATATTTCGATATCAAATCCGTTGTCATCGCAGTGGGTTCCTCTCTTGCTTACCATCAGGCTGGGAGGAGCCAATATACTGCGCTACTATACAAAAAATTCATCCTACTTCACTACATAGCATAAAACATAGTAGCTTTTTCTGTCCCTATATCCCTATGTACGCTTTAATCTTTAAAACTATGCAACGGATTTTGATGCGTTTGTTTTAATAGATAGAGTGATTCAAGAGGAAGGTTTATATGTATAACATCCCTTAAATAGTGGGGGAATATTGTTATTTTTGAGGTTTTTAATGTGATGTCGTAAATAATTTAATTTTTTCCGCTTATGCTTTGCAAACGCAGGCTGAACCCTACAAGATTTATCAAAATAATGTACTAAACATTGCGCACTTAAAAATGGTCTACAGAAAACTCCGGAATGGTATATGTTTATCTCTTATGGATATCCCACAATAACATTTTTTTGTGATTTACTTTTTACGACAAATAATGACTAATTTTCGAAGTGATTTTAACCATTACAGCTTTAACCCTCTTCTAATTAAATACCTTAAATATATTGTTGATTTAATATAGACCTATATGGCCCTTTACAGTATATGATTTAAATGAATATATTCGAAGATATTACAGATTTAAAAATTGCGGGACGTAGCGTTTGCGGTGGTACCGGCTGGACGGGGCGGCGGGAGCATGCCTACGTTCAGTTATTCTAAGTAGTGTATTAAGTATCAGCATTGCACCCGAGCAAAGCCGGGGCAGGTCGCTAGTATATTATAAATGCGATAGTAACTATGTCTGTATGTTTGTCTGTCCGGCTTTCACGCCTAAACCACTGAACCGATTTTGATGAAATACCGCCCTTCAAAGTTCATGCGGAAAAATATTTTTTTAAGTTAGAGATATGAAATTTGGCACATTTAAACCTCGAAACATGGATTAAAATATGACTACTTTTTGTTTCGAATATTTGGGGAGATAGGGGTAAATAGGGGAGGGGTGGCATGAAAGGGACACGTTTTGAAAGGGACAATTAATATAACCGGTAAAATAAAATATATTTCAAATCCATACTATTTTTGTTGTAAAGCCGTCTTAAGAGAAGTTTATTCAGGGCCAACTTCATACGCCTGTAATTTCAAACATGGCGGTTTTATGCGAGTGTTGATAATGGGCTTAACAAGTATTTTTTCTGTTATTATTTCGAACCATTTATCGAGTTTCGCCAATTGATTATCTTTTTGTGAATAATTATTTAAGATAGGCTGGACTTGCACACAGACGAAAGTATAAGGTTAGTAAACTTTAATTAAAAAATGTAGATAAATAAGTTATGATTTTCATTTTTGTGTAATATTTATCAAAGGGACACTATAAACAGTTATGTAAGGGACGCCCTTCATAGCTACATATTTCAAGGCTGTTATTTTCACTAAGCTTTTTAATATTGTTTTACTTGTCTTTCAGATTTAAAATTCCACCTAAGAGAATCCAACATTATGGAAGATGCTTTTAATTCATTTCTTAAAAAAAAAAACAATAATAATTTTTCAAACGCACTTTCAGTCTAAAACCAGTTATATCAAGTTGTTTTAATTGTATCATAAGTGTTTTATTTTATTTTAATTAAGGAGACTGATGATTACATTTTACGTGTTCGAAGAAAAGCAATAAATATGTTCATTAGGTACATTTTTCATAGAAATGAAGTACTGTCCCTTGCATAAATGAATGTCCCTTTCTATACTGGCCATTTATGAAAGGGACAAAATATATTTTTTTAAGATGTGAAAATGAACAACTTTTAAATGTTAATGACAATTACTGATTTTAATTTCAATAGTTCAATGTTGAAGGCTTCCTATTTGACTTAAACCTGTTCCAAATATTTTATCGTTTACTTACTAGAGCCACAAAATCACAAATGTCCCTTTCTTGACACCTCTCCCCTACGACATGAAAATATATTTATGTGGGAAAAACCTGTAGTCCACGCGAACGAAGTCGCGTGCACAGCTAATGTAAAGAATAATTGTGAGTTTCGTCATTATTAAAACATATACCCTCAATAATCATACTTCAATTTTGTAGCAAATAAAAGATAAATGCAATAACTATGATAGCACAAAAAAATTGTTCAGTTTAGTCTGTGCCAGTAAACCTATTTGACATCATTGTGTCAGAAAAATGCAACTTGTTAGCAGTGTTATTAACTCTCAACTTTCATATCCCCTTAATTTTTATCCATACCCCATAAAGTATCTCATAATCGAAACTCCATAGGTACCAATAGGTACCTACCTACGTATCCTACCTATTAAGTAAATCCCTTAAATCACCATTTGCTAAATTGCACCATACACTCAGCATGTATGGGGGTAAAGGTTTTCACAGGACCTTTTTGTAGGTCGTCAAACCATAAGTAAAACTCCCAATACACCCTAAAACATACCATTAAAATAGATTCTACTTCATCTGCACCTTAATTTAGGAATAAACCCTAAGCTGCCAACTCTTCGTAAAGACTCATCAAAGGTCAACTTAAGTTCCAGCGTAACATAAAAGGGTTCGTAAGCAAAAACGTCGAGATCGCCGGCCCGGGGCGTACGCGCATTCGCTACGCCCCGGGGCGGAGCCCGCGCGGCCACGCCCCCCGCCCCGCCCTTGGCCCTTCGAGCACTTCTTGGGCGTACTACTTGGGCCTGGTACTAAAGAGTTTAAGAGATAGTTAACTAAAGACTGATTCATTTGACAGAATTGATATGACTTTCGTTTGTTTTTTTTTGGAGATTCCTTTGGAGAGTTTTTTAAAGGTCCTGCCACACTTCTTGGGTGTACTACTTTGATCTGTGGCACCAAAGAGTTTAGGCGTTAGTGAAGACTGTTTGATTGTATGATTTTGGTTTGTTTTTTTAGAGGTCAACTGCCACACTTCTTAGGCGTAGGTACTACTTGGGCCTGGTACCAAAGAGTTTAAGAGATAGTTAGTAACTGAAAACTGTTTGATTTGACCGAATTGAGGTGACATTCGTTTGTTCTTTTTTTAAAGGTGACCTTTGCCACACTTCTTGGGCGTACTACTTGGGCCTGGTACCAATTGGGTCTGTGGTACCAAAGAGTATAGGCAAAAGTGACGAATACTGTTTCATTGTATGACTTTTATTTGTTCTTTTTTAAAGGTGACCTTTGCCACACTTATTGGACGTACTACTTGGGCCTGGTACCAAAAGGGACTGTGGTACCTAAGAGTATAGGCAAAAGTGATGAATACTGTTTCATTGTCATGACATTTGTTTATTCTTTTTTAAAGGTGACCTTTGCCACACTTATTGGACGTACTACTTGGGCCTGGTACCAAATGGGACTGTGGTACCTAAGAGTATAGGCAAAAGTGATGAATACTGTTTCATTGTTATGACATTTGTTTGTTCTTTTTTATAGGTGACCTTTGCCACACTTCTTGGGCGACACTTTGATTTGTGGCACCAAAGAGTTTAGGTAACAGTGACAGAAGCCTTTCATTGTATGACATTCGTTAGTTTTTTGTTTTCAAGGTTCCTGCCGCACTTCTTAGACGTACTAACTACTTGGGTCTGTGGTGCCAAAGAGTTAAGGCGATCGTGAAGACTGTTTGTGAACGTATGACATTCGTTTGTTATTTTTTTAAAGGTCCTCTACCGCACATCTTGGGCATATTACTGGGGCTGTGGTTTTATTTTTAACATTTCTTAAGGGGCAATTATTTTTTTATCTTTGCTTACATACCAAATAATAAAATTGGTCGGTAATATTAAAATAACCATTGACTGAATTATCCATATGCGTTTGTTAACCGGTTATTTGAATATTATACATAGGTATATTATTATACATACCTATGCATTCAAAAATATTATTTTTTTAATTGTTTCTCTCGCCTGTCTGCTTGTTCTGACTTTAAAACGGCTGGACTGATTATGACGGTTCCTTACTGATAGATATCATGTAATAAGGAGTAACATATATTTTTTTTATTAATACAAAAATGTAACAAATACTAGAGAGCTATTACCTACGCGGACGGGGTCGGGAGAGGGGGGAGGTGATTTAGAAAATGATTTACCACATGGACCTGACCTATTAAATTGAACCTGGGGCATTCTAGTCATACTTACCTCACATAACCTATATACAGAGAAATATACCATTGGAAGTATTCGATTGCACTTCCGACTGCTTTTAAATCAAAGGACTTTTTATTTACAATGTTTGCATTTGGTAATGAAAAGATACATTGGAAACGACTGCCGGCGAAGCGTTCGTTGGTTAAAGATAATGCCGAGTAAAAATTCTTAGATGAAAGATATTTAAGAGAAACATTTGCCGATTTGACGACCTCCGTAGCCGAGAGGCGAGCGGGCCTGACTTTGGCGAGCGCCATCTCTGAGGTTCCGGGTTCGATCCCCGGTCGGGTCAATATGGGAAACGAACTTTTCCATATTGTTTCGGGTCTGGTTTCTGATTTCTGTAACACAAGTGCTTAAGCTACTTACCACAGAATCAGAGCAATGTATGTGATGTTGTCCAATATTTATTTATTTATTTTCATTTTATTTATATAAAATTGTGTTGGCTAATAGTTCAACGGACAAATGACTGTAGGAGAACCTTCCCAGAATCAACCTCTATCATTTGAAGCAGTTGGAAGCGCTTTTTTCTTCGAAAGCGCTTCCTCGGTACAGTATTTTTTTTCTCATTTGTAGGTAAGTATGTTGTAACTTAGCTGATTATAGCGCAACTTAAGGACGGTGCAAAGTCCACAGTGTATTAGTCTGAAGTGCGTTTGATGAACGTACCTAAATTTTCCATCACCAACATGCCTACGTTTAAACAACAGCAACATTATTGGTAAATAGGTATGGCAAATAACATTTTTTTCTATTTACTCCAACAGTTAAACAACTAAACAATAAGACACACATTTTTGTTTTAATCACGTAAACAAAAGATTACTAAGATATTACGTAAAAAATAACGAATTAGTTACGTAATCATACCATTCGCTTCATTTAACTTTTATGCGCTGTAGCATCACTATCGCGAAACGGCAATTCTATAAACGATCTGCAGTATTGTATAACAAAATATAAAAGAATTAGATATGTACTGCAAGACAAATCGAGAATGTAAAGCAACTATTGTCACCTGGATAGAGACTAAAACTTATACTGAAGTTGAAGGATTGTTTGTTGATGGGTAATTAATTTATATAACAGAATATAGATTTATACCAACTTAAACAAATATGTAGGATACACAAACACACGCACACACACACACACATACAAACATACACACTTACACACAAACGTGCACCCCCCCCCCACACAAACGCACACACGCACACAATACACACAAACACACACACACATAAAATACCCACACAAACACACCCACACACATAAACACACAGTTGGCAGTACGTGCGCACCGCACGTGTTCGCACGTACATGCACACACATAACTTTTTTTTATAGCATAACTTAGTTCAAAGATAAAAGAGCGGAGCTGCCTGGCACAGGCTTACAGCTTAAAAGACAGCTTCGATCCTATAATAAGATAAAATTTGTTTATTTGCAATAAAATTTGTTTGTTTTGTTAATCACAAATTAAATTTACTGAAGCAATTAAATACGGTTTCATTGTGTTCTGCGGATCTAACAGACTAAATATGATAATTGTTTTTTACCCAGTTCTCATCCCTATTCTAGTTGTAGCTACTAACAAGTAGGCACTCTTTTCAATCATTTACCCTTGAAGTTCTTTAATTACCTACAGATATCTTCTTCAAACACGGATATTTTTAAGTTCTTTAAGTAGATAGGTATACATATAAATTTTCCAGTACGAATAAGTGCCGTATATCTACTAATAACGATTACCTACTCGTATCTTAGCAAGTACCTGAGAAGGTACGCTAAAACTTTTATTATCAGTCAATTATGTAATTCTAAAATCGAACATTAATAAGGGTTCCTAGTTGACTACGGAACCCTCAAAAATGAACATAGGTATACCTCTCTCTGTCTGCCACAGGCCTTTTTTTTTTAGGGGGGAAAATGTATTGGCGCAGCGTACCGCTGTGTTGGGGGAGGCAGCGGCGTGTGTGGGACTCCTGCACACCTCCTACCAGTGCGACTACCCACTAATATAGATTATCTATAGTCTGCCACAGGCCTAGCATGCGCTACGCGAGTAAATTTTATCGCGCTCTTATGAAATGTCAAAATCAATGCGTCAACTGCGGATTGGCTGAAAATGCGAGTACGGTGTACCCAATACCCAATCAACGGTATAGAAACTTTTGTCGTTTCATGCGAGAAATTTGACGTATTGCGCATGCCAGGCCTACCTCAGGTCTATCATCAAATAGCACATTTTTTTTTTAATCTTTGAGTCGTTTAAAAATCAGTAAACGCGAAGGTTGAATAAGTGCAATCGACGTCAAGCATCAAAAGCAACTCATTAGCAACAGTCAGACCGAATGCACGGCTCTCCACATTGCATGGACGGGGAATCGATTCGGAACCCTTTGCGCTCCCGGCGCCGCCCCCAGCGCAGGACACGCCCCCCGCCGGCGTCAGCCGCGTCTTAGAACTAACGAGAACTAACCCTCATATGCATTTGCTCTTTGGTGTGTAGTTTAAACATTAGTCCCAACTTTAAAAGTTAATAACACGTTAAGCAGTTGATTTTAGGCCGGTTGAAACTGGCTCATATTACTGTACCGAATCTTTTTCGACAGCCTCGCTTCGCCGAATATCGTTTCGGCGAATCATAAAACTTTTTATCATTCGGTGAAACGATGTTCGGAGCAAAGCGTCGATCGGAAAAGATTCGATAAATTGAAACCCGGTTGAAACTGTACGCTTGCGCGCGATTTTTAGTTTTTTTAGTGGATCTTTTTGGTTTTTTGGTTTCTTTTTTCCTAACTGATTACCTACAGGTGATGACTGCAGATAGCCTAATCATCTTCACCAGACCCAAGGAAGATAAAAGCTCCTAAGCGCCCTGTTCTCTCTCGTTGCGGTCTCGTTGATTAAGTAAATTCTAATGTTTAATTAGAAGGACTGATAATTCCCGGTTCCAATATTTTACGATTCGTAATGTGTCAAAATTTACTATCCGTTTATCTCCAACCAACTACGGGTCGTTAATACCGTTCCATAATTTACTTTATGATCACGGGTTCTTATTCTATTACGGGATTTCGTGTGATGATTCAAAAGTATCAAATGTTAGCAATTTATTTATTTATTTATATAGATTACATGAGTAATACTTATATATCGTCTCTATACGAAGCAAATGAAGCTACCTCCGGTTCGGAACCTATAACGACCGAGAAGATACCGGCTAGAAACTCGGTAGTTTTTTTTTACAAATAAAAAGCTATACTTATTACTAATAACTTTGAATATCAGTCAGCCTACTTATATAATCAAATAAATCAACAAATAAACATTTACTCCCTACCATATGTCGAAGCTAAAAAATCTTTAATAAATTGGTTAAAAACAATTAATTACAACGATCTCGAATGTATTATAAACCAGATTTCAAAATAAAGGAACAATACTACATTTTATACGTTTTAACACTTGTAAGTTAATTTAAATAAATACCTTGTTTTACAAAATATTACTACAAAAAAAAAAAAAAAAACTTCCGATCATTATGCAACGGCCACACATACAAACATCGCTCACTATACACATCCATTCTCCCTCACTTATACACACGCGCTCACACATAAACACACACACACACACACACATATACTCACACATTCTCACAAACGCACAAATATTATTATTTAACTAGACTTAATAATATTCAAACACAACGTATTTAAGGAAGAGCGGAGTTTCCTAATACAAGCAAACTTGTTGCTTAAAAGGAAGCTCCAACCACAATTTGTTGTATGTAATTTGTGTTACTAAATAAATAATTTTGAATTTTTTTTGAATTTTTTTAATAACTAAAACTGAATACACATATATATACGTAAGTCTAGACAATATTTTGTATGAAACGTTTCCAAGCGAGTTGTTCCGTATCTAAGCTAAGGCCGCCTCTGACGCCTTTTATGCACGGTTCCAATATTTGAAAAACGAATTGTTCTTGTTACAGTTAGTAATACACTATACGGGGCGTAAGCTAAAAACGACCGACGATTGACGACAGCTGATACGGAAAATAATTTTTTAATTAGAATTAAACACTCGTAGAAAAACTGATATGTAGTAATTTTTGACACATAGGGAATCATAAAAAATTTGAATATCATATGCGTAAGTCGTGTTACAAATGAGTTCCAAATTTGTTTTTGCAAAATTATAAATTTTTGAAATAAGTTAATTTGACATTTAATGCATGTACCATCTTGAGTTGCTGGCAATCTGGAAATTATAGTTTTTTTAAGTTCGTTGTTTCTTATCGTACTACCTATAGATACTTAGTATATGTAGATCCGTTTATTATTAATATTTATTCATTTTAGCAACACAAATGTACTTTATGTATTGTATGAATTTGCTAATTTTTACTTCCTTAACCATTGTTTGTTAATTTTTAATATAAATAAGGACATACGGGTTTACTTGGTAAAGAATGATACAAGGCATTATGCCTGATTTTTTAACATTTTTAAGAACAATAAATAAATAAATAAATAAATAATAAATATTGATTAAATTCACATACATTACTCTGACTCTGTGGTAAGTAGCTTAAGCAATTGTGTAACAGAAATCAGAAACAACGATGGTACCACAACACTCAGGCCCGAGACATTAAAGAAAAGTTCGTTTCCCATATTGACCCGACCGGGGATCGAACCCAGGACCACAGATGGTGCGACGCCAAAGTCTGTAGTGTACGAGTGTTTTCTATTACGTAACTACATTCGAAGCAGGTAATGAGTAATTAGTCATTGCCTCTGTGACACCGTCACGGCTACACTGACACACGTACTCGCTTGAACAATTGAATTAACTGACAGCTGTCCTAATGTCATTCAGAAGTGACAGTCAAACAATTATAATGTCATTGTTGTTTGTATCTTAATACGAGAAACATATTGTGTCTCTCTTAACACTTGACATTGGCGGAATCACTGCGTTGTTTTTAAACGCTGGAAAGAGACCATAATTTAAAATAAAAAAAAATTAAAACAAATTTTACATTTGAATACGAGATTGTGTTATGTGGCGTTAAAGGTTGCCTATGTTTGGATACAGAGCAACTTGTTTCTAATATGTATTTAATTAATAGATTTTGTATGAAATGAAATGGTGAAATTATTTATTCCTGTGGATTTACATTCACATTTTTCTGCACGACAATTCTTTTTTCCTACCAGCGCCTCGACATTGGATCTGTTGAGAAGAAGCGCCGCAACAAACTCAACAGACATCCTCTTTTAAAATCGAATAAACATCAATATACCATTTAGATTAACAATAAACATTACCTAGATGCAGATGGACATTATACAATTTCACATGTTATTATCATTAAATCATTATTGTATCTATAGACTTTTGAAACCAGGGCTTCAAATAGGAATACGGTTTTTAGTTTAGCGTGTACAGTCAACGGTAAACACTTGAAGCTCGATTTTTGGTTCTTTTGCTATCAATACTTTCAAAGTCCAAAGTCCTTTGGACCATACATTATTCAAATGATTTAAAAACTATATTATCTTAATTTTAATCGATAGCCGACCATAGGCCACCTTTCGCATGCCTACCATCGTCTTAAAAATATTATTACTAGGACATCAGCGCACAGCATTTACTTTATATTTTACGTTTTTAAGTAAAATGAATATGTAGGTACAATAATTATGAAAGAACATTTGATCATATTCGGATTACGCTGAATCAGCAGCGTGTGTGACCCAAACCCAAATATTAATCCATTAAGTAGGTATGTTGTAATTTTGTTTTTGCTATATTGTTATTTATCTACTTAATTTGAAGCATAAGTATGTAACAACGATTGTACTATGTTAACCTAATAAAATAATGATAAAAATAAAAACTAACTAACTGAATATAATCGCTAAACAAATTCGTAAAAGTATCACACACTTAATGATAAACATAATTCCACTTAAAACAAAACTCATCGCACATCACACGCACATCTTTCGTATAAAAAGAGAAAAAAACATTCGAACGTCGAACATAAATTAAGCTGACGTCATCAAGGCCCGCAAATTAAAAAGTTCCACGCCGGTCCCTACGAGGCGCGGGGAGCGGGGAGCGGATCCGTGGGCGTGCCCGCTCCCGCCGAGATACCTGCTCGCGTTTATGGTGCCCTGGTACCGCCGTGTCATGGATACCTGCCGCGTCATTCCCCGCCAAGGAAATTGAGTCGATGTTGCTTTGAGACCACGCACCGTTTCTTTGAATTTAAACGCTTGGTTGGATTAAGTAAATTTTAATAAAACTAGCGACCCGCCCCGGCTTCGCACGGTTTTAATGAAAATACTTAGAAATATTGGTTTTTCAATTCTTTATTGCAAGTAAAAACCTTCCTCTTGAATCACTCTATCTATTTAAAAAAACCTCATCAACATCCGTTGTGTAGTTTTAAAGATTTAAGCGTACATAGGGATATAGGGACAGAAAAAGCGACTTTGTTTTATACTATGTAGTGATGTACTCACTGATCTTAAAAGTGTATGAGCACTTAGCCAACTCAAAACTCTTATGTTGTTTCGAAACCACGGTTTCGCATTTTTTCTGTGAATCCGGAGCGATTAGCGGACGTTCTGTGAATGTTTTAAATAACTTAAAATTACTTTTAAATAACTTACTTACAAAATAACGGGTACAAGCTAGCTATATGTATTAGTCGTTGCTTTAATATCGTTGCTGTGGTGGGTCTGAGAATATGAGGTAGGACACTTGTAGATGTATAGAAGTGGACCAATTAAAAAAAATTAAGTGGTCTCTAACATAGTCGCTATTGTTTTAACTTAAGCGATCTTCTAGAATCTGTAATTGTATTAATTTTGGAATTTAACGCGGGTGGTTTTAAAAATTAATTATAACTAAAATGATATGGAATTAGGTAGTTTTTGCTAAAGTTTGTTAGATTTATCACCCATTATAGGATAATTAATTTTATTTAGATAATACTAAAATATATTTGCGGACAAAGGAAAAGCATATTTGACGTTTTTGGAGTTTTAAGTTAAGAAAGATCAAACACACTTAACGTAATTTAAATACTTTTTTAAATTCCTTGCAATTAAAAGGAGGTATTCCCTGCGTAGTATACGTATAAAAAATGGCGATGGTAGGTACGATTCTAAGATGTTTCGTTCTGTTTGCGCGTGTTCGCAAGATAAAAACTACAAAATTCTTCTAAAGTCAATTTCAATATTGACAAAGCGACACAGGAACTGCGTGATGTAAGATACTTACTCGATGTACATTAATTCGCTTATCTACTCTGTTTCAAGGCCGTTTGTACTAAATTCCTAGATAACGTTATTTATTTGCTTGATAGTAACTGAGTTGTATTCTTTGTCAACTATATTTACCTAACAATCCGAATGATTTTAAGAAATAGTTTGTTAATAGTTTAACATTTTTGTAGGACTGTTTACTACGGGTGATTGTATTTTGAACAAATGATGGAAATACCCGTTACAAGCTACTGATTCGGAGCCGTAATAATTCATTTTAGTTGTCATGTTGACATTTGACATAATTACCAAACGTTAGAAAATGTCCCGATGTGGAAAATCTATGATTGACCGTTTAAAATAAGAATGTAACAAAGGATATCTTCCAAATTCGTTTCGTTTACAAACCGACGTTCTATAAATAAGAGGGCAGAAAAGAAATTACTCAATATTAATGATATTTTTTTTCGTAGAAATTTCCGGTTCATTCATAAGGTATTTAGTTCAGTTTTTCCTCATAGCGGCGTAGACTTGTCTGATATTATTCGGTAATCGTGTATTACGGAAATTTCTTTGTAGGTACGTATGGAAACCAAACATTATTTAACTTTGTTAACCAAAAGGCAATATTGGGTAATAAACAATGTTTATTATATTTTATTTTCCGATGTGCCTTGAAATTATGTGTTCATCAATGAAGCAAAGAATGTGAGTGAACTAGATTCCATTGTATTGTTGGAAAAAGTATCTACTTATTTCCATTGATGTATATAGGTAATAAATAGTTTTACGGGGGGAGGGGGGCTGAGGGAATATGATATAGTAATTCTTTAACTACCTTATTAGTTCAACTTCATTATTAGTTGTAATATTATTATTACATAAAGGTTTTGTGTACGGATGATTATTACTCTTTCACGCAAAAAATACTGACTGGATTCTTATCAAATTAGGTAGCTATAGAAATTAAATACTAAATAACATGGAAGGTACATTTTATAACAGCTATTAAGAACGAAAATGAGAATAAAATAGCCGAAATAGAACAGAATTATTGATAAACAAATGTAGATAAATAAAAAAAGGAGACAGTCTAAATTAATATAAGATGGTTTAGTCTCATATTGCTATATTTATTCGGCAAAGGCCCCGTAAGGAGCAAATAGGATTTTGGGCGTTCCAATATTAACTTTAATTTCGTTTTAAAATAAATTATTTGATCCAGAAAAGCAGTCGATGTCTAATTACAATTTATTGTTCATATTATTGATGCCATGGGCTCTAACATAGACAGGGCTGATTGAGATTTGGTCTTAAATATTTATAAAATATTACTTGATGTATTTAAACGAAGCCCCGATGTATTTAAGGGGAATATTGTTTCTAGAATGTAGGTTATTTGTTTACCAACTTCAGTATCGTCATTTGCCTAATAATTTCACATTTGTGGCTTGATTAGAACGGCCAAATTATTGTTAATTTATATCCAATACAAGATAACTGAGTTACATTAACTACGACAGATACCTTATAGTTTTTTTACTCAATAAACAGATATATTTTCATAAATTAAATTAGTCACACACGTTTCTTAAACATGAAATGGTCATAGGATTATAATTGTGGAATTATCTATTTAAATATACATTTTTTTTAATGTATTCAGCCAACTTTTAATATATGTCTTCAAAACCACACATCTGGCATTACTTTGATCAAATCTTAATTGGGAATATAAATGACTCTCACATTTGCTTTTACGATCCAAGCCCGTGGTGATTAAACGTACTAAATGCCTAAAACACAAGAGGTACACATAAATATTGGCATTTCACCGTCCGGCATCAGATTATATTTGCTCAAAGTTGGCGAGGTGCCATTACCGCGGCACAAAATAATTATGACGTCACACCTTTATTGTTACGCCGTGAATACCTAACACCCACGTGCACCTAAGACGTTATCAGCTCGGCTCCAACGTCCGTGTATATGAATTTATTATCCAGTCAAGGTGACGGGATCGATATCTCCGCGTCTGCGCCGTGAGCCTTAAACCACGTGGCGACAGATGGCGTTAGTCGTCAGAGCGCATGCGTGCCCGTATTGACCGACGCACACACGCGAGCGCGGGCACAGCTTGACATAAATCATATGTTTACCGTTCTTGCCATACGGACTCGAATTACCTCGGCGCGTAATGACGTAACTTCGGCCGTCGTTATATATTCGTCTCTGTTTTTGTGTGCGGAGAGTTGATTTTAGTTTGGACGGGTGGCGGGTATTACAGAAGTGTTTGAACTGAATAAGTCGCGGACGTCAATTAGAGAGCGAGTAGCGAGGCGCTATCTGCCGCTGTCATTAGGAACAATGGGAACGCGCCCGGCTTGAGAGGCCATGGCTATTGATTGGTTGTTTGTTCAATCTGTTATCATCTAATTACTGGAATATGTTAATAGGGAAGTAATTATGACGGTCGAAATGATACCTATCTTAAAGTGTTTGAATTCTTCTTGACATTTTAATTACGGCTAAGCACCTTTTAATTATTTATATCGACCTCCGTAGGTGACAGGCAATCGGGACTTTAGTTTCACGATATCTTCGAGGTACCGGGACCGATTCCCGGTCGGGACCATGGAAAACCTACTTTTCTGGATCGGGTCTAGGTATTGTGGTACAATACTCGTGGTCTTTGTTTAATATAAATAAAATAAAATTAAATGCGTCAGACAATCACACCAATCATCTGGTCTCCAACTAAGGTTTTCCCTTGTACTATGAGCACCAGACGACGGATACTAACTGGGGGCGTCATCCCAGCACACCCAGACCAAAGTCAATTTAGAAAAGTTCGTTTTCCAAATTTACACGCCCGGGCGTCGAACTCGGAACCTTTCGCGCTTTGGTCGCCTGCCTTAGCCACTGCGCCACCGAGGTCGTCAAATACAATAATCACTTTTAGCAAAAAAAAATCCTATCCCTCCTTTCCTTTCGGATGCCTTCATCTGACTCTGGTTTCCGTACCTCCGAACCACAGTCGAAATATCTCCATTTCAACAAAAAAATACATCAAAATCGTTCCATTAACGAAGAAGTTATCAGCGAACACGCATGAAAAATATACCTACTTAAATATATAAAGTAATTCCTCTGGGATGTCATCATCAGATCCTGGTCTCCGTCTCATGGTACCACCGTCGAAATATCTCCTTTCAACAAGAAATTCGTCGAAATCGGTTCATACAGATGAAGTTATCGGCGAACACGCATGCAAAATACACATAAAACTCGATCGAATTGAGAAATCTCCTTTATCCAAAGTCGGTTAAAAACAATTCCCGCGAAAAAGTCTAATGTTGTACACGTCATCGACAGCCAATTCCGTCATCATTCACGATTGATCATCATCAATCATTTATGGTCAATATTCAGTTGGAAAATTGGTTCATGAGAAATTTTCTAATGATTACATTGGATCATGTCCGTCACTCCAACAAAGACGCAAAATAATTAGAAATAAATGATGTTCATCAATTTTAATCTATACTAATATTATAAAGCTGAAGAGTTTGTTTGTTTGTTTGAACGCGCTAATCTCAGGAACGACTGGTTCGAATTGAAAAATTATTTTTGTATTGAATAGACCATTTATCGAGGAAGGCTTTAGGCTATATAACATCACGCTGCAACTATTAGGAGCGAAGAAATAATGGAAAATGTGAAAAAAACGGGGAAAATTAACCATCCTTGAGGGCTTCCGTTGCATGCGGAGTTGAAAAGGGGGGTGAAAGTTTGTATGGAATCCGAAATACACGCGGGCGAATTCGCAGGCGGCCGCTAGTATTTAGATATAAAGTTCGTCTCACTTGAAAAGTTGGATTGCTTTTCTGTTTGTAATTTGGAAAAGTTCTAATGATAACATTGGATCATGTACGTCATTCTTACAAAGACGCAAACAATTTTAAAGAAATAGGCAATGTTTATAAAAAAAAGCGTTTAAAATATTAGTAGGATAAAATTCTAGGTGTGGCCCGCTACTTAGATAGGGTTATTATATAATTATAATTTGATAATATCTGTAGGATTTACTTAAAAATAAAAGAAAAATATATTTTACTTTCATCTCATAATAACTGCAGCTTTATGTAGGTTCAATTGTAGCAACAGAGGGGCGTCCTCTCTTTACTAGCGGAGTCTGCGAAGTTTCAAGCGGAGTTTGCGAACTGACGATATTTACGACACTTTGGAATACAAAGTTTATCGCCAACTTGCGGCGTCTAATAATGCCTATTGGAGTTGGCATACTTCTCACTTTTTAATGGTCTTTGTTTTTTATTGTTTATCATTTTTTCTTTTTTAAATGTCTCGTTATGCTGCGTGACTTAGGCATTCTTAATTTTGTAGTTACGTATTTTAAAAAGGAAATAATCTTGGCTATAATAGATTATCAACTTCTTTTACGTATATTTTTACTGCATTAGATGCTATCTTTAAAGGAAATAAAATGTGGACTCTAACTATTGAACTTAACAACTACCTACATTACGACATTAGTTACCTACATATTTTAAATCGTTCTAGATGCTAATTCGACATCAAATTGTTAACTTCCTTCTAACATTGATAACGTACTTTAATAAGTGTATCTAAGTACATTTTGCTATTATGCTTGTTTACCTCTATGCATTTTTTATTCCACATTAATACAAACCATGACTAAAACATGGAGTGTCAGATTCCATAAATTAATAAATGAATTATCTACTGTACCTTACATACAAAAATTTTAATAAGTAAACTAAAGATAAGACCACTGTACAATATAAAAGTACAAACAGTATTTTTCATAAAGCAAAAACCAATCGCGCTGTTCAAGTTAACAATATTGTTGGCGATCACGTTTTCATTTCCATTGCAACCGCTTTGAATCCCGTCAACGTTCCAACAGTTTCCCATTCAAAAACGATCTTTTGTTTTAACGTCGCCACAAAAAAGGGCCACTAATTAGATCCCGCCTCGAATGCTCAATCGGAGCTGGTGACAAGTACCAGAGCCGCATAACGCACGGAGAGGTGTTTCGTCGCGGCGAGAGCGACATCGCGCCGGCGACAATGGTCCGTACGCCCGAGACGGGGCCTGCCTGGCGGTGTAGTTACGTTGTTTTTTCTTTTTCTTGCGTTTCTCGTTCGAACATCGAACAAACGCAATTCAAACTTGTTTTTTTTTTAATTGGAAATGTGGGAAAATTTCTGTTGTTACTTTTTATAACCTGTTTTAGCATCAATCAATTGTTCAATTCAGTTTTAATAATGACTAACGAAGATTTTTAACAGTTATTAATAAAATAGATCTGATAATAGTGAAACAGTTTCTTTGTAAAAAATACAATGAAATTTGTACAACAGAGCCTGAAAACCGTTTTTTAAACAGTTTTATTTAGCTCACCCCGTTTTTTAATAATTAAATAGGTGGCACAGTGACAAATAAAAAGAAATCAAGGTAAAGTTATTGGACACCAAAGAATTTACTGACTCAAGTCATTACGGGACATGGATATCATAAGCAGTATCTACATCGTTTTAAAATTATAGACCACAATACCTGCCCCTGTGATGACACTAGCATCCAAGATTTGAAACACCTCTTAGAAAGTTGCCCAATCTTTGGTAATGCCCGACTCAATCACACAATAGTATGCAATAATTTAAAAATCAATCCCTTCAACATCAATCAAATAATCACTAAAAACGAACCGGTCGAAACTTTTCATAATCTTATACACACAATTATTCGGAAACTTAAATCTATTAATAAAACATAAGACTATCTCAGTAAGCACCTCAATAGATCTCTGTATCCATTAGCAGAGATCTCCTTATGGGAGATAAGAATAATTCAACTAGGATATAATCACAAATTCTAATAAATAAACTAAATACTTTCTGTAATGAGTCCAAAAAACCTTAAAAAAAAAATATATATATATAATTCAGGTATGTCATGTACGGCATTCATAGTAATTAATTTTAAAGTAACTTGTTATTCGATTTGAAATCTTGTGGCTCTTAGTTTAACATTAATTTCGGTTGTTTTAAGTTGAGTAGCAGTATCTGTATTGTTATTTCTGTTCGTCAAAATAAAAACAAAATACTACACTTTTTCCTTTTCAGATTTTGGCGCGTCAATTCTAGTCCTCCAATTAATATCCGGAGCGGTAACTGACATGAAATTTAAAAAAAAACAGCAGATGGCATTATCTCTGTAACATAAAACGAGCACAGGTAAAAATGTGAGCACCAATTTCTTTTTTGTCTGAAACCTTTTTGAAGGAGGTTAATTAAAAAAAGTTTTTGCCTTTTAACCTCCTGTTGCCAGTTCAAAACTATTACCGTATGTTGTTTAGGTATTACTTAAAAGGATTAGTCATTTTTGAATGGGTCTTCTTGGAATTATACGTACAGAGTGGGGATCAACTGTGGGCGTACTGGCCCACCATTATTCTCGCGGGGAGGCGTTAATTTATTACTGTGGCATCTTTATTTATTGGCCAGTTAGATTATTTTATTAATATGTATTTGAATAGGTAGCGTAAAATTTAATTTTAAAAATGAATGCAATATACAGGTGGTATTATGTATGGATAGTATTAGCTTTTTTTTTACCTTCCTAGAAAATATAATTCTTGCACACTTCTGAAACATAAAATTACATACTTACTTAATAGGTGCTTACGTTTAAAATTCAAAATCACTTCATTTTACTGTGGAATATGAAGAACTTCCAAAGATATTGTGTATGGTACTTTTCTATTGCTTTTTAGTGTCTTAGTTCCTTTACCCTCTAGTCTAGTCTAGATAATTTAGGCGGGATACAGACGGAAAGTCACAATATATTTTAATTAAGTTCAAAGTAGTGAAGTAATAAATCATTTTTTCTGTAAATTTTTCTGTGCAATAAAGTGTATCATTATTTTAATTAAAAATCAATAGGTAAGTTACTTATTCTCCATACTATCAAATTCAGGTTAATTAAAATCTTATGAAAGTTACATGTTATTTACCAAATGTCTTAGATTACCAGAAAGTAAGAAATTAATCCAGGCAAATTAATGTCTTCGTCTATCATTTATTTATTTTTTCAGTAAGGCACTTATTACACTCTTACATTTTATAACGTCATGCCTGTAGATTGAAATGTTGAATACTCGTACTACCTTCATTGTTACATTTTGTTAATCAAGTTTACTATTCCAGCCTGATAAAGGATTGCGTACACGTTATAATCAGCTTAAGCGGCAGCTTTAGACTTTTTACACAAATCCCAAAAGATAGTTCCTAAGCCGTCGACTCAGATAAGCCGCGATTGTCAACATTATCAAAAGTCCCGTAGCCACCAGAGCAAACAACCCGAAGTTTAACATCTGCCGTTTTCTCAGGAACGTGCCAAGTCCCCTAATCGCCTACCAACGCACAAAAGAGCCATGCGGCGTACGACAGAGATCGCACCATCTAACCATAAACGAGTGTGAAAGAGACACCGACGACCGGAACATTACACAAGCGGTCTCGGTTGACGGGCCCCGGACAAAATGAATGGTTCGGGAGTCCATTAAAATGCGCCGTGGCAACGGAATGAATGGGAATGACGAAAAAAGAACGATCAAGTAATATGAAGCCGGAATGATCAAGGCGAAATTGGCAGAAAGAACGTCGCCGAAGTGATCGTAAATCATGCGAGGTCGTAAGGGCCGGATATTATTGAGACGTTACGGAAACATTTTATTTTTCGTGCAACACGATGAAATTCGTTATTTTTTTATTTTTCTATTGTACGATCGACAGAACCTCAAAGTAAATACTTGCAGTTCGATTTTAGCTCTTATACCCGCTACATAGGAGCGCTACAAAGTCCAAAATGTGTAGTCAGACATACTTTCCAACATAAGTATCAAATAAAGTTATTGATATGCCTGTTTCTTTTGAATCGTTGAAGTAAAAACATTTTTATTAATAAAAATATAGAAAGTAGATACATACCTTTTCATATTAAAAACCAGGTATCGTAAATTCGTTTGTTCAAATATTAATCTCGATGTTCAAGGCATAAATAAAGAAAAAAATGACTGTCGAAGTTTGCCTCTTGTAATTAGAATCTGTAAAAATCACACTCAACAGCGGTTAACGTTTTGCCAAATTCAACATTTAGACGCCATGTCATTCGATTATCAAACACCGGATTAATTATAAGGCCGAGAGTACACGAGGAACTGTGCACGTGTAAGTCGTTACCGTCGCTTGTCATTCAGTTTCGCTCGTTACCGGCAGTGTGCACTCGACTCGACGCGTCACGCGACACGTCCAATATTTACAGTGGTAATGACAACATGATTCGTGGGATATGAGTTTCAATAGTTCCGTGTTTCAAATAAATGCATTGCAAACAAAACTAATGGATGAATTTTTCGTTAACTTCTCACTAATTCAACATTTACTTGAGCTCTATCTGATGTAGTCATGAATTTTGAAATAGTTTACTAACAGTTAATAATCCACAAACGTATGATAAACAGACATTTTCAATTAATGACAGCCTGATTAGATTTAGAACTCTCTGATTTGAATACCCATTTTTAAAAAAAAGAGAAGTATTGAATTAATTCAATTTAATCTACTTAATACAGTGTGATGCATGACAGACGTTACAAAGTAGTATCTTAAATTACATTTGATCTACAAGCAGGCATGCAAACAATAGCGTAATTCAAGAATTTAAATCAGTAAGTTTAAGTATCCACATAATATAATTTTATTTATTTATTTAACCAATAAATTCCCCACTGCAGCTGGCCTAAATGCGTTTACTAAATGCTGATTAGTGCATAACATATGTACTTCGATCGATTCAAATAAAGCGAACGAAGTCGCAAACAACAGTTAGTTGAGAATATTCTATTAACTTGGTACTAGTCCACTGTAAATGTTAACATCGCAGCGTATGACAAATAGGCCTAGCATGCGCCGCGAGAGTAAATTTTATCGCGCTCTTATGAAATGTCAAAATCAATGCGTCAACTGCTGATTGGCTGGAACTACGAATACAGTGTACTATCACCCAATTAGTGTTGCCGGATAATCGATTATCGATTTATCGATTATCCCCCCCTCAAATAATCTAATAATCGATATGACAATCGATAGTATCGATACTATCGATATAATCGATTATATCGATACCTATTTTTATTAGATATAATCGATTGTAATCGATTAATCGATTATAATCTAAGTCAAATACAATATAATCGATATAATCGATTATATCGATATCAAGTTGAAAGCAATACTATCGATATAATCGATTAATTTGCAATTATTTTTAGATTTAATCGTCATTCATATAATGTCTTCTTAGACATAACACATTCATAATGAAACCGTGAAAAAGTTATTTATACCCTACTTTTTAATCATAAAACGTGATAGCTAAGTTTCTTGGTACCTACCTGAACTGTACCATCATGGCGATACTATCTAAAAATAATTGCAAATTAATCGATTATATCGATATAATACTATCGATATAATCGATTATATCAATACTATCGATTGTCATATCGATTATTAGATTATTTAGGCCTCTTTTGGAATAATCGATTATAATCGATTTACAATCGAATCGACGGCAACACTACACCCAATCAACGGTATAGAATTTTTTGTCGTCTCATGGGAGAAATTTGACGTATTGCGCATGCTAGGCCTTAAAAGCGAATAATAGAGACTGAGAAACGATGAATAATTTGGTACTCCAACAAATATAATGCACAATTAAATACAGACCACTAACTAAATCATATTTATGTATTTGTTTAGCATTTAAACAAAATACTGAATATGATTACGTACCAATCACGTAATATTTTACGATTCGTAATGTGTCAAAAATGGCAATCCATTTTTCTACAAGTGGTTAATTCTAATTTCAAATTAACTTTCCATATATACTGTCATCAGTCGTCCGTCGGTCGTTTTTAGCTAACGCGTCGTATATTTTATTACTATCCGTAACCAGAACGGATCGTTTGTCAAATATTGGAACCGAACATAAAGCAAACGCATAGTATGATGATAACTTTTATATTCTGTGGTATGACGTAATTATCTTACGTTCGTGTTACCATACCAACGTGTAGCTAAGTGTTTATGTAAATTAACAAGCGATAAATTATTGGATGCTTCAATAAAAAGATGTTCATTGCACAATACACACAGTAGGTAAATTGAAGCACTTACAAGAGAAAATGAGACTAAATAACATTTTATTGATTTCTGCAGTACAACACGGTAATGAATATCTTGTGTTATAACTGTAAAGTTTATTAATGACCTGTAGATATTGTGAATTATGTGAAATATCTTGTGTGAAAGTCAACAAGTTTATATGTTTGAACGACCAATGAAGGGTTGTTTTCGATTGACGACTTTCGTAGCCGAGAGGCGAGCGTACCGGACCTTGGCGTCGCGCCATCTTGAGGTTCTGGGTTCGATCCCCGTTTGGGTCAATATGGGAAACGAACTTTTCTGTATTGTCACGTGTCTGGTTGTTGTGTTACCGTTGTTGTTTCTGATTTCTGTAACACAAGTGCTTTAGCTACTGACCACAGAATCAGAGCAATGTAGGTATGTGATGTTGCCCAATATTTATTTATATTGATGTAGAAAGATAATCCAAATGTGACCACTTACCCATTTAGTCTTTTGTTATTTTTTTTTTTTACTGTTTCATGTTTGTTTTGTCTTTACTTTTTCCTGTACTTCTTTTTGTTCTTTGTTTTTATTTTATGTTATTTGTCAAGTGTAAGCATGTATCTTAGTGGTCAATAAATGTATTTTCTTTCTTCTTTCTAACCGATATTAGCATAGCTTAGACTATATGCGATAGACTAATGCCCGGTTCCAATTCGTTTTTCTCTAACTGACTACGAGTCTGGAACGGTTTTAACTTACGCTTCGTATAATTGATATCCGTAGCTAAAACGGACCGTTTTCCAAATATTGTGACTGGGCATAAATCGCGATTTGACCCGTTAACTTATTTGACTAGAAATGTTTCAAAGTCAAAGTCAAAGTCAATCTTTTTTATTCACATAGATTACATTAGTAATACTTATGAATAGTCTTTATATAAAGCAAATGAAGCTACCTCCGGTTCGGAACCTATAACTAAAGAGAAGATACCGGCAAGAAACTCAGTAGTTTTTTTTACAAATGAAAGCTACACTTATTACTAATTTTGCACTAAGACACACAGTTAGTTTGTCAATTGTAAAATAAAAATTAAAAATAAATTATTGAAGAAAAAAAATATAAAATAAAAATAAAACAAAAGTATTTGTAAGTTAAATTAAATTAACTGTGTAGGACTTACATGCGTCAACGGGCCCAATACTGACATTGATTTAGAAAATGTGTCATACTATATTTTTAAAATAATACAAAACACGCAAGTACAGGTGAGCAGGCTAGGTCGTGATCCACACGTTCTTGTCATTCAAATACTCTTCTACACTGTAGTAGCCTTTTTTCAAAAGACAACGTTTGACAAATGTCTTAAATTTGTATGAAGGTAACTCAACAATAACTTGAGGTAGTTTATTAAACATTTTTACATTTTTTTAAAATGGATAGAGTTTAAAATGGAACGCGAAAGTCTTCAGTCATAGGAGAAGTATATCGTCATATGTTTAAGTAAGTATATATCAATATATTTTTAAGTGCATCGTTAAGCACTATAAAAAATTAAAACAATCTGATACGTCAATATGTATCGCCTGTTTTATGCACTATTGAGTGCTTCTCCACAAATCAGGACAAATCAATGAAGTAACATTCCGTAACATGAATAAAGTCAGTAATTTAAGTGTAGGGTTTGATGTAAATATCTTGCGTACCGTATTATCGTTTCGGTATCCGACGTGTCTGCGGCGCGGTGAATATTTATAGCCCAATGACAGCACCTATTAGCATGAGAGCAAACAACGGCGTAGAAGGGACAGTGTATTTTCAGGTTAAATGTTCATACAGTTGCAGGGCTTTTAGGCGACGGTAATGATAGATACAGTAAAACTAAATGCGGCCTCGTTCCAGGGATATCTTTGATAGGTTGCACCGACGGGCTGTGCGCATAATTAACGATGAAGAGATTACTGGGAACCTTGAACCTCTTCAACTACGTAGGGACGTTGGTTCATTAAGTTTCTTTTATCGGCTTTATCATGGGGAGTGTTCCGAGGAACTATTTTCCCTTATCCCACCCTCTCCTTTCCTACACAGAACCACAAGAGCCGGCCAACGATGTCATCGCTTCACCGTGGAAAATATTCCATCACGAACCAAAAAGTTCGGTAACTTTTATCTTTGCCGGACCATAAAGAAGTGGAACTCGTTGCCGGCTCATGTGTTTCCTCCTTCCTTTGTCATAGATTCCTTCAAAACGAGCGTGAAGAAACATCTTGCGGGCCAGTATGGCGATGCTAGCGGATAGGATATTTTGATATCAAATCCGTTGTCATTGCGATGTGGGTTCCTCTCTTGCTTACCATCAGGCTGGGAGGAGCCGATATACTGCGCTACTATATAAAAAAAAGGGATTTGAAACATTCTGGATTAGGAAATAGAATTCAAAATTATCCGTTCATTTACTAGCGGCACACGCGACTTTGTACGCGTGGACTTAGTTTTTTCTAGCAATATAAATATTGATGGTAGAACCTCGGAATGTCATTCAGTAGATTAAAAGTATCCAAGTAATATCATACTTAATAAACATTATAAACGGGAAAATGTGGACGTGTGTTTGTTATTCTTTCGGGCAAGAATTACTGAACAGATTTGGTAGAATGAGAAATATGATTTGTAGATTAACATATAGAGTTCTTTTTGTACTGAATAAACGAGAGCGTTGTCGCGGGAAATAGCCAGTGTTTCCATAAAAACAAACCATAATATTAATTACAGCCCTCTATGGCTGATAGATGGCATGCTCCATCTCTTTTGCTCCAAAACTGTGGGCCCAGAGGGGATCGGTGGGGGTACCTATTGTATTGTGTATTGTCGAATATTCTCAAATAGGTATCTCGTAAACCCTCTTGTTAACGACGAAATAGAAACCCTATTTAAATTGACGAAAGATATAATAAGCTAAAAATACAATATTAATACCAGGAAAAATCGAGGCACACCAAACCTGTTGCTAAGCAATTCTAGTAACAAAACCCTTAGCAACAGGTAACGTGTGCCTAGTAGCTGGGTTGCCAGATCTGTCGCCAACACCTCTGGCTAAGGTTTACAATGAACTCGAAATTTCAGTTGGGACCAACAGCTTAGCTTGCTTTCAGAATACCGTGTTATATTATATTAGAGATGCAACGGATACTTTTTTGGCCGGATACCGGATATCAGGTATGGTGGTGTACCTATATTGAAAATTTGTTGTTGTTTTCTTGTATACTAACCATTTTTTCAAATTTACCAAACACAATCACTATTCGGTAATCTGGCCGGATAGTACGCAACTACCTGGTATACGGCTGCATAGTAAAATAATGGCCGGATATACCTCGCATCTCTAATTGTATATAGGTACCCTATTAGCGATATTAACTGGAAAGTCCACTGAGATTAAAAACTTTTCTATGATGATAGCAATCTATTTATCAACGCACTGAGTGGACTATTTACTAAATGCTTTCGGAGCATTACATTTGCAAGGAATCGATATGGTCGATGTAACGTAAAGTCTTCTTTCACGGCATTACTCGTATTAAGTACCTTAAAAATTTGTGAATGGTGTCAACAATACAATACTGTTAAGAATGAATGTTGACTAAACATCTGTTCGTAATATGGACGTAGTCACTTATTCAAATGCTAAGCTTGATGTAAATATTTCACATCTTCCTGTCTCCCATTATCTCGCTACCGTATCTGCAGGCGCGGTGAATATTTATGGTGCCAATGACAGAACTTATTAGCATCTGCAAACGATGCTGCAGAAAGGACACTCTAGTTTAAAAGTGTTTTTTTATATTTTTTGACGACCTCTGTAGCCGAGAGGCTAGCGTGCCGGACTTTGGCATCGCGCCATCTCTAAGGTTCCGGGTTCGATCCCCGGTCGGGTCAATATGGGAAACGAACTTTTCCATATTGTCTCGGGTCTGGGTGTTGTGGTACCGTCGTTGTCTCTGATTTCTGTAACACAAGTGCTATAGCTACTTACCACCGAATCAGAGCAATGTATGTGATGTTGTCCAAAAAAAAAATTATCATTAATTAAATGTCACTCAAAGTGAACATAGATTAACTTAGGAATTCGTTTTCAAAAAGCAATGACGACTTGGCTTCATACTGAAATCGGAACCGTTGGAATCGGATTAGAATTCGGAAACTATGCTTTGTCCCGCTCTTAATATAAACGTCTGAACAGAGACGAAACATTTCCGAATCGGATTTATTTCTGTCATTTGTGAATCAGCCTCGAAAACAAATGTTAATAGCATTAATTTTTGTTCTGAGTAAAATAAGTGACTTAGGTATTATGAGTGAAAATATGACAGTATTTCTTTATAACTCTCCTTCTGTATCATTTCGCTAATCAGCTTTTAGTTGGCATTCCTATATATCTACAATTCTCGAATGCCTAAACATTAAAAATAATTTAACGGGTCAAAACGCGACACCATTTTTATTAAGTAGTTAATACAAACTAGTCGGCTCGTGACCACGGTTAGTGCAACCTAACCGAAACGTCGGGCAGTAAGTAGTTTGTATTAACTACTTAATAAAAATGGTGTCGCGTTTTGACCCGTTAAATTATTCTAAATGTTTAAAATGGAACGCGAAAGTCTTAAAATTTATACGTATATGCCTAGATGATTAGTTTAAATAACGTGTAGTATTTAGTACCTCTGCCTATTCTAATAAGTGATATGTTAAAAAAATCTGCTGTTGAGAGGGGTTTAATACATACGTGGATATATTGTGGTGCCACCTTTGGGGACTGGTCTGCTCCAGCTAACCTCTTAAAATAAATACTTAATGCTTTATTCACTTAATTAATTTTTTTTTAAATTTTTTTTCAATTATATAGTTTATTAATTTGTATACCGGTGTACCGTGCGTTCGCACATTAATATTTCGTTAAGAAATTGTTTATTGGCCGCTGCGAGACAAGCCAGTTGCTTAGTGCAGTGACCGCCTGTTAATTGTACAAAATGTAACCAATGTTTCAGAAAATAAAGATTATTATTATTATTACTTATCAAAACAAAACTATATGAATTGGTCCAAAGTGTTCTACACATAGATATAAGTTAGATACTGCTACTGTAATAAATCTGCTGAGTTTCATTAAATGCCTCACGAACAAGCGGCCAAATCTTGCTTTAAACTTAAATGGATATACTTGTAATGATCTACTGGTAAACAATTAGAGGACTATTTGATTTCTAATGTTGTCAGACAATGTCACATTGTCGAATCCTCCCCCCAAGCGACGTAGGTTATTTCCTCTAATGGGATGTGTCGTTAAAAGTGTGGACTAACGACCGAGAAAAGCACCTTAAAGCAGGAAAGAATAAGGAGCTCACTATCTGTTCATAGGGCACAGATGATACCTGGGAAGAAACAAACTGGTGAAATACCTCCACCTTACAGAAGCCCGCAGCCTAATAACTATCACTTCGGTGTTGTCGTGTTCTTGCATTTGAGTAAGGTTTCCAGAGCTCCTGGGGGGTGCTACATCTTTTCTTTAAGAGAGGTAGGGCATCGGGATTTATCGCTCAAACTGGAGCAGCCTGTCTGGTGAAATACCTCCACCTTACAGAAGACCGCAGCCAAATAACAATCACTTTTGTGTTGTTGTGTTCCTGCGTGTGAGTAAGGTTTCCAGAGCTCCTGGGGCGTGCTACATTTATATTTATTTATTTATTTATTTATGCTGTACTTGTCACCCTTAAGCTAGGACCTCATTACCACTTAACATCAGGTGGGATGAGGTCAATCTTGAAGTGCAATATAAAAAAAAAACATTAGTAGTAGGGGTCATGCCTTCAAAATAAGGACGACAAGTCAAGTAAGAGCTAGGTATTATTATGCTGTACTTGTCACCCTTAGCTAGGACCTCATTATTACTTAATATCAGGTGGGAAAGAGGTCAATATTAAAGTGCAATGTAAAAAAAACTGGCAGTCAATAACGTATCATCGATGGCTCAACTTTCCACTATACAGCATTCTCACGAACTCCCCAATAACTCAGCCTGCATATTTTCTAAACCGCAACCACTTTCCCGCAACGAAGAGTAGTGTCGCCCAGATTTTTCTCCCAGTCAACTGGTACAAAAAGCACAAACCAAGTTTTACTTTACGGCCGCATTTGCCAGCACCTCCACAATTGTTCTCTCTCTGGCACCAGGCTTTCCGTGTGCGCGTCTCTTTCGCACGGGCGTCGACCCGCCAACTCCATTAGTACACGACGAGTGTACAGTCATGCAGTTTCGGATAAGTAATGCTGTTTATTGCAGTGTTTCAATTTCGTGTTATGGCTAACGACGACGCTAAGCGGCTTATTGGTGAATAAAGGTGAAGTTAAATGCTGGACACGTGGGCGTGACGTCATTAGTTCGGTTTTTAGGGTTCCTTAAGTTAACTTTGCCAAAAACTAGCGTGGATTTGAAAAATTTAAAATTTATTATTTTTAAGAAATGCCATTCCTAGATTCCTGACAAAAACCTGTGGCGTAACCATTACCTACTTCTTACATTAGAAAAGCCTGTGTCACAAAAGTGAATGCCAAAATATGTAGGTATATAGGAAATATACATAGATAATCTTTAAGCCAATTTGCGTATTTTTTGGTAAAAATTATAAAACTAGAATTGTTTTAAAACTAATTGAGCTATTTATAGCAAATATCTTCATGTCGTCAACGAAAACAGCTTTTTCATGATTTTTTTTAATAGGTGTGGATTTCGTGAATCCCGACATCGAAATTTAAGTTTAATCTACAAAAAACATAAATATTTACGATATTCGAAATAAACCCTTTACAAAGAAGAAATCGTACAAATGCCCCATTGACAAAAATTTACAAAGTCGGCATATTGTTGTCAACTTTGCTAAAAACTTTACTTTTTCATAATGAAAATCGACGTTAAGGTTTCCTTTTGAAGATTTTCTTTTCATAAGAATACAAAGCACGTGGTTTAGACTTAAAATATGAAAAGAAAAAAATATTTGATAGATAAAGATATGTTTATTTCTTTGGCCTAAATGTAACAAAAAAACAACTTTTAATCAATTACCATTCGTTATTCTTGATGAATGACTTCTAAAACTTGATTACACTGTTTGTGATTTCAACTTAAGTTAGGAAACTACCCACGCTATAAGTATAACTATGTCAAAACCATTTACCACCTACATTTATATAAATACGCCTTATTTCAAACATTTAAGTCAGGAAAAATGTATTTGACTAGTGTACCTAGATAGACAATAACAGCAGCTAGGCAATTCAAAGTGCCTATGAAAGGTTTCTCTTGAAAACGGGAAGGCTAACCCTATATTCGCTAAGTCGATCCAAATGCCACAGAATATCGTAATCACATTTCTTGTCGGCTATGATTCGACACACATGGTATTTTTAATATTCACATTTAATTTTTGCGCCGGTCTCAGGTCTCTTGTAACGTTTCTGAAGCAAGCTATTGCAATTAACAAATACTATTTTAATGCCAGTTTTATCTGATTGGCGACAATGAAAAGGTTTTTGGTTTCCGTCCGAAGAAGATTTGATTTAAATGGGAAATATTCAACGTTAAGATAAGGCAGCCCCGGATCTTGCTTTTTTGAGGCGGGCCAAAAACTGAAAATGTCGCCCATTTTTATAATGGGGGGTGATGCTTTAACGCACCGTGCTACCCCAAGGAGGTGACGGCGTGTGTGAGACTCCCTGCCCTTATAAGGGCAGGACTACCCACTAAAACACCCCGGTTGGACCTCATCACCTGGGTGGTGATCCTGTGGGAATGAAAATATCACCATTATCGATGTACTATTGGTAGTTTTCACGGGAATAAGATATAACAAACGTTATTGTGCAATTGAATGTTTTTTTATACGTTAAGAGGGAGGGTTAAGATAAGCCGCTTACCTTTGGTGTCCGTGGCCAAGATGCTACACGAGTAGGTACCTATGTATGTACGTCAAAAGTGTATTTTTACTATGTGTTAACTTTTGGATTCAACAAAAACAAAATAATCTACGAATAAAATCTAGTATTTTATTGTCTAATGTAAGTAGGTAGGTTCTCGGAATGTACCTGTTACATTAAGGTGTCAAGTTAAATGGTTGTAAAGTGGTCCCAACAATAAACAATGATAGGTGTGTCCGGTTAGGGTTGGCGATACAAAACAGTTTCTTCGTTACGTTAAAAACGTGAAAAACAAGTTATAAGTTGGGTATTTGTTGTAAACAAGACCTTAGAGACGCATTGGGTAGACGCCCAAAATTTGAAAGGTCTTAGGTTCTAATAACGGTTGTGCAACTCTGGATAACAAACTTGGAGAGATTGACTTGGGTTTGTTTGTACCTACCTCCAGTAAGTAGGTATTCATCTTCCAATATTATAAGAGGGAAACTCTAGTTTAAGGCCAGTTGATAGCGAAGATTATCTTCTTAATTTATTTATCAAACTCACCAAGGATTTTATAAATCCAAAAAAAAGCAAAAAGTACATTTCGAACTGTTATTTCTATATGTTTTTATTACATAACACGTAAATTGACACGTTATTACCAAGCTTTCATATTGATTTTTCATTTTCAAACATATTTTATTTTATTTTAACTGTTCTATAATAATACATATTAATTTAATATTTGTGACAACATGAAAATAAAGTTATTACAAACTACACTATTTACATAAAAACATCAAATAAACATAAAAAAATCAATGTACAATATTTACGGAAGGCAGTCCGCTCCAGCATTTAGGGTACCCAGAATAGTTAATAGCTAGTTTCTATTAGTATATTTCTGAGTACACTCATCAAACATGTTAATTTCAAAACCAGTAAAAACAGCTTTTTATAAAATATCTCGATACGTAGAGTTGCCATCCCTACTACGACGTGCAAAGCGCATGTAGGGGGAGGAACCGAAGCTATCTCTACAATCTACACGCCACGCGGCACGTGCCAAGGGCTCTATGACTCTACATCGCTTGTAGTGGTCGCCTCCGGGAAGGTAACGATGTACTTTGGAGCATACATATTTCTTTTATCTCTCCTTCTCGGTGTTTGTTTTGCGATTGCGTGAGATATAGCCCATTTCCTGCAATTATACTGTTTAATGGGAAAACGGACCGCAGACAAGTTAGAAAGACCGCGTTATCATGTTCCACCCTACAGAAGACCGCAGCCAAATAACAATCACTTCTGTTTTGTTGTGTTCCTGCGTGAGAGTAAGGTTTCCAGAGCTCCTGGGGGGTGCTACATTAGTAGCAGGGGTCAAGCCTTCAAGGTAAGGGCGACAAGTCCAAGAACGGCTTTATTATGCTGTACTTGTCTCCCTTAAGCTAGGACCTCATTTCCACTTAACCTCAGGTGCGATGACGTCAATCTTGAAGTGAAATATAAAAAAAAAGAAAAATGTTGGTAGGGAGATGGTGAATGCTGGCATTTAACAGATAATTTTAAAAGTCTCTGGAGGAGATTAATATCTGTCAATGGACATTATTCGGCTGAAATAATGACAAGATGTTTGAAGTTGTAGATCGGCGTAGCATTTTCGAGAGATTAATAATTTTATTAAGTTGCAACCACAAGTATAATTATGTGAAGTTAATTCTCAATTATATAGAACTAGCTGTGCCCGCGACTTCGTTTGCGTTGACTACATCCTTTCATGTCAGTTCATCTCCCCTAATATTCGAAACAAAAAGTAGTCTATATTTTCATAGAGCTATATTTGAGCCAACTTTCATATCTCTAACTTAAAAAATAAACATTTTCCCATATAAACTTTCAAAGGTGGCATTACCTTCCTCCCCTTATTTTGTAACAAAAAGTAGCCTATGTCCGTTCTTGAGGTTCAACATATACCTATGCCAAATTTCATCAAAATCGGTTGAGAGATTTAAGCGGGAAAGCGTAACAGACAGACAGACAGACAGACAGAGTTTTTTTTTTTAAAATGGACTCTTTCCCGCGTTTAGAAACAACGCAGTGATTCCGCCAATGTCAAGTGTTTAGAGAGACACGTCAACAAAAGAGACTGCGCGGTGATATGAGATATTTCTTACTAACTTGAGGTCTTCGTTACCTAAAACAACACAAACAACACATTGAGACAGCACAACATTAAAGGTGAGGGGGAAGGAAAAATTATAGACTAATATCATACATTACAATATAGTTACATAAATATTTTATATATTTAGAAGAAGATAGGGTTAGAATATAGTTAAGATTGAAAGGGCGGGGAATTTCTGAGGGAAAGATGTCGTATAGAGATGAAGGGTATTTTTTACAGTCAAAAAATATGTGGTCTGGGGTTCCCTCATCTATGCCACATTCACACAATGCACAGACAGAGTTACTTTCGCATTTATAATATTAGTAGGGATATCTATTTTTTAATGGTCTCTACCCCGCGTTTAGAAACCACAAAATAATTTAATTGTATAAAAATCGAAATCCTGTACTACCGCGAATGAAGTCGGAGACACAGCTAGTCTATCATACACTCATTGACGACAGCCGTAACAAGCGACCTGTGATATGCCACTTTTATTATAGGGGTAGGATCAATAATAGTGTGCGACTTGTTTGACAACTATTTTGTAAGTAGTTAAGTCTAATTTATACAGGATCATGGTACAAAAACCGATTACCGATTGGTCTACAACGTTATGCTCATTAGAATTTCCCAGGATTGCCAAGAAAGGTTGGTATGTACTTACCCTGATGTTAATTACCAGTAATCATTTATAAACACCCTTTATGAAGCAGCTGCTTGTGTCTTGGACAATTGATACAAATGTCAATACTTCTGGGATTAAGCTCATGTCATAAATTTAGAGATGTCATGATTTTTCGGTTACACGGAAATACGAATCTATTTATTGAATCCGTAAAAATAATGTATATAAAATTGTGTGACATCCGAATAATTACGGATGTTTTAAAAATGTAATGTATAAATCTTAAATGTACACGTTAGTTAGATACCTCGTACTAAATAGTATTTAGTACCTACAAATAAATAAATATTGGACATGACATACATTGCCCTGATACCTACAACAACCTTTTTTTTTCTGACGAGGGGAAATGCTTTGACGCACCGTACCGTCACCTGAGGGAGGTGACGGCGTGTGTGGGACTCCCTGCCCTTACAACGGCACGACTACCCACTAAAACCCCCCGGTTGGACCTCATCGCCTAAGTGGTGGTGCTGTGGGAAATCGGATCAACCTAACCAACCACAACACCACCGGCATACCTACAACAACCTGACCGGGAATCAATCCTGGGACCTCATAGATGGCGCAATACTAAAGTTCAGCACGCTCTCCTCTCGGCTACGGAGGTTATCAATGTTACTACGATAACGGATAACATGAATTCATTTCCAAACATTCATGACGGAAGCGCGCCTGTGTTCATCACACAAACATTTGCACCCAACGGGATTCGAACTTGCGGCAGTTGCGGCCTATCTAACTAATTAATATAGAAGTCTTAAGCCACTTGACCAAATGGCCTATTAAATCGTCCATCAATTTCAAGCGTAGTGGTTCAATAGCTTGGATGTCTGCTCAGGCTATTAAAACACATCATAACATGATAAATGTAAATGAATTTCGCTCTTCATTGATAAAGTTCGGTGTTTTTATTTTGGAAATCCAATTGCTTCGGTTATTGTATCAGAGTTCTTTAACATCCCTTATCAATCAAATTAAACTACTTAAAGCAGATGTATTGATTGTTTTACTCCTCTTATCGTCGAAACATCACAGTCCAATTGCCTTTAATTGCTCAAAATGATAAGTCTCTGTTTTTTACGTTGGGCCCTTAACCATTATTTGTGCCCAAGCGTTGGAAATAATTGGTTTCATTGCGCACTGCGCCTTAATAACGGCTTTGCTATATGGTCCTTTCAAATAATTTATAGCATTGTGAGCAGGGATGCCTCTTTAAAATTCAAATATCGATACTGATTTCGAATAATATTCCCGGAACCGATCCTACATAATATTAGATTATAATTAATGGTAAAATCTATTTAGTTTCTTTTGTATTATTAATGGATTACTAAAAATAAAAATTGTTTAGTTGGCAATAAAGTTTACGGGTCTCCTGGAACGTTTTTTACATCATTTCCATCAACCTGTTAAAATAAATACTAAATGCTTTATTCATTCATCAAAACAAAACTATATGACTTGGTCCAAAGTCTGCACATAGCTATAACTCTATAAGTTAGCTACAGTAACTAATCTGCTGAGTTTCTTATCGGTGTCTTCTCGTTAGATATAGGTTCCGAACCGGATGTAAATCACTTTGCATTGCATTCAGTGACGATTCAAAAGTCTTACATGTAAATGTAACCTACTTGATTAAGAAAATATGTGATGACTAGCTGTGCCCGCGACTTCGTTCGCGTGGACTACATCCTTTTATGGTCGGTTTTACCCCTTTCTCCCCTAATATTCGAAACAAAAAGTAGTCTATATTTTAATCCAAGTTTCGAGCTATATTTGTGCCAAATTTCATATCTCTAACTTCAAAAATAAACATTTTTCCATATAAACTTCCAAAGGTGGTATTACCCCCCTCCCCCCTTTATTTTCTAATAAAAAGTAGCCTATGTCCGTTCTTGAGATTCAACGTATACCTATACCAAATTTCATCAAAATCGGTTGAGAGGTTTAAGCAGGAAAGCGTAACAGACACACAGACAGACAGACAGACAGACAGAGTTACTTTCGCATTTATAATATTAGTAGGGATTAATTGATTGATTGATCAACAGGTAGTCAATTGATTTGATACTGTGGCCTTTACAGTTTATGTATAATCCCATGTCACCATCATCTAGGCTGTGAGAGGATGGTTTTGGTGGGTAGTCTCTGATAGAGTGGATGAGTCTCACTCGCACCGCTGTCATACCTTGGGAGTGTTACACGGCCAGTGAACGAATACAACAAAGAAGCATTTCTAACGTTTGAAAATGGCACCACGAAAAGTAAGGCACGGTGGAAGTGGTTTAAAAAAGTAAGCTAGCGACCGTATACATACCGCTTTTAAGGATACAGCGAGTCACAGGCGCGGACCAATTACAGCGGTCGTTCCATCCCATTCTTTGAAATGACATAACTAACGAACCCTGTCTGTTGGTCGACCTAAAAGCATTAGCCTTAAAGTTTTTTTCAAGCGTATCTGTTGTTAGTGTGCTTTACATTCGTGTGTGTTTTGGTGCCGATATTCGAATGAAGTTTGACGGGAATTATTCCATGTTTTTTCGTTCACTGTACGCGGCGCATTGATGCATTTTTACCCTCAAAAAAAAGGCAACGAGTTGACCGATTATCTGGTCTTAGGAGACCCCATTGACATTAGCGACACCAAAGTCGGCAACGGCAGCCCGTTGCCGGCTATTTGAATGAGCAAACTCGTTTCTTAAGACTCTTTTTGGGTTATGAATACCGTCACTTAAAATATTCCAAAGTGTGAAGGGCATGGTATAATATAATACCGTCTCAAACGCAATGTAGAGCAAATTTTCAACGTTTTTATACGCCAAACCTTTTTTAAATATGAGAGGATGGAAAAAGATGTATTACTATTTCAGAAACTGCATTTAGGTTTTGGTAGATAAATTGATAAGATACATAAATTTAATTTTATTCCAAATTCTTACAGGATACTTCTTATCACAATTTTGTGTGACCGTAGTAGCGGCAACAGCTTGTTAAAATTTATTTAATAGATTATATTGCTGGGAACGACTTAGTTCCGTTGCATCGATATCTGTTGCATCCCTAATTATGGTTGCCAGTGCATATAAATTCAGTGATATAAGTTATTCCCTAAAAGAATCCGCGTTTATTTTTGTGAGCTCCACCAAGGCATTAAAATTTATTTGCAATGTATTTCATTTCTTGGTAATATATAATTGCACGGTAGGTAGGTATTTCTTTATGCATAGTGCTGTGCTAACTAAAGCCACTGAACTGTGATGACGGTGATCGCAGACAAATAGTCGCGCGGACAAACATCATTTCATCCCCATTCTAAAGTGAATCTTATGGAATGTTGGTCATAAAAGTGCAAGTGTTTTTTTGAACAATATTTGGGTACTAATTAAGAGTTGTGCCGACCTACGACATGACCTACAAGTCGACACAAATACAGCGTCAGCAGAATTGGCGTAGTAAACAACGCTCCATACGTAATGCGTGACATCGATATCCTACATCGCGATATCAGAGTTTTCGTCGCCACTAAGTATATATACAACAAACCAAGAATGGTAGTTGGGCCTTGGTCCCCGAGCAGATAACACCTAGCTCGGCGGAAGTACTTCCACTTTTAGTAAAGAACATACGTTCCTTACATTGGTGACCCCGACTGAGCTGAACATCAGCAGCCTTTGAAGAACGGAGCCTTTGCATCAGGCCATGTCTCCATACCCTCAACAGCCAGCTTAGCCACGACAAGAGCACCGGACCACCGCAGCTGACGAAGCCACCTGGTTCCGGGCCCGTGTAATGAAGCAGGCCATCGCAGCCCTACGACCGAGTCATTGGGCCACACCGGCGTAGCAGCAGCTGCCTCCCTGCAACTACACGCATCGGGCACGTGCTTGGACTCCAAAGGGGGGGAGTACTGTGCCGACCTACGACATGACCTACAAGTCGACACAAATACAGCGTCAGCAGAATTGGCGTAGTAAACAACGCTCCATACGTAATGCGTGACATCGATATCCTACATCGCGATATCAGAGTTTTCGTCGCCACTAAGTATATATACAACAAACCAAGAATGGCAGTGGGGCCTTGGTCCCCGAGCAGATAACACCTAGCTCGGCGGAAGTACTTCCACTTTTAGTAAAGAACATACGTTCCTTACAGAGTTATAATTGGTTTTCGAGAAAATCTCAAGTTGATATGATTTTTATTTTGACTCTTAATAATATCGGTCGGTAGTGGTGGATTATATTAAAACTACAACATAATAAGTACATTCCGACTTATTTATTTCACTACAGTTAAATTTATAACATTTGGTACAATCGCTTACTCATATGAAAAAAAATGTTCATTATATACAAAAGTACAACATCGAATTAAGTAAGAAGGTAATATTAGATTAGGATTTATTTTCAAGTTATCATTAGGTATAAATTCTAACTAATACAAATCCAATGACCAGAGTCGTACACGTGAATCTTCAATCACTACTTTTTCTTTTATTTATTTGTTAATAAAGAATGAGTCGAAATAATGTTTAAATCAATTATTCCGTTTTAGAACACTTAATTAATTTAGTAAGTTATCGTTTATGAAGTGGCCTCCAATGCCTATTTGAAAAGATCTTACTTAATTTGTTATCCTATATACCTTAGTAATACCTATTAAAATTATTTTACAAACACGTAATACGGATAAAAACACGTCATACTACACATTTTTGACTTTGTATCGCCCTTTTATCGTACGCATAAGAGCTAATATCGAACTGCACCTTGATGTGCTGTCGATCGTACGTGTTAAAGAATCAATCTTAAATATCACAATCTAGTAGGCCTACCATGCGCAATACGTCAAATTTATCGCATGAGACGACAAAAGTTTCGATACTGTTGGTTGACTAATAGCACACCGCATTAGTATTTTCAGCCAATCTGCAGATGAGCACTGACTTCAATCGATTTTGACGTTTGTTAAGAACGCGATGAAATTGACTCGCGTGGCGCATGCTAGACCTGATACACACACAAAGGAGAGTGTTACTTGATTTCATCACATGAATGTTTATTTTGGGTTATTCCGTATTCATCCTATGACGTCTCATCCCATTTCTTTAGTCATTGTAAACTATTCTTCCTAACTCAACCTATTACACTATTTATTCATATTTTCTTAATTCAACCAAAATGTATTCCTTACTCATCCCAACGTGATTATTCTAGATACAAGTATGGATAGCAAAAACAATTGTGTTTACAATTACTTACTGTTACTTTATTTCAATTAACTAAACATGTAAAAAAATAATAAGTTTAAAGGCTACATGTTAAACTAACACCTAATAATCACTTATTTTGCTAAACATAAAAGACAAAGTAGGTATTCATGGCATAACATTCGCAATACAGTAGAATACATAATTGCGCTTTATATGGAAAAATACCTACTAAAATACAATTTTAATTATGGCATTTGCTATTGAGAAGGTACTTAATAATATATAACCATCACTATAGCTAATGATTCATTAGAAAAAGTTACAATTATCAACGAAACATGGAATAGAAAAATAGTAGGTACTAATAATTTTCAATAATATCTCTATCAAATCGTTTAATATTATTACAAAGATTGTAAGTGATATACATTTGTAATTTGTCGTTTGGTAAATAGCTACTGCTGATATTCCAAAGATACAAACATTATTTAAAGGTTCTGCAAAAGTTACCTTAAAAAAATATCTTTTCAAAGCCCCTGTCAAGGCTTTATACCGAAATAATGTTCAAAAGGTTTCACGCTTGTATTTTCAAATTCAAAATCGAATTCAAGTATTTGCAATGAATTTCAACTCAGCAAATCCAAGCCTTCCAGACCGGATTTGTCATTTTATATTCTTTCACGAAAGCAAAGTCACTGACAAAAAAGAAAAATCTGAAGATGTAGGCCCTAAGAAATAATGTCAAAGAACACCACTAAACACTTAAACTACACAGCTGTCCATCATAGCACACTCGCCTCAATCCACCAGCTCCAAGGAGTCGCAGGAGAGGCGTTGGTGTCGCTATCCTGAGATTATATTGACGTCCTCCTCCTCGCCTATCTGGAGGATCGCCTTCTGGATCATCCTCTTCAGTTTCTTTCGGGATTCGTCCGAGCGGAGGGTGCGGAGCTCTGATGCTACGAAGTCGCCGAATATCTAGAAGATTCGTTCTTTTAACCTTTTAAAACTGAGTAAGTGGGAACGTCGATGAATTTCGATGGGAGGTAGCGAAAGGATACATGCAAGACATTTTATATTTATTATTTATCACTAGTGGTCCATTCAGACTTCGTGTCAAGTAAATATATTTTAGGTACATTTTGGGTAACATTATTGGAGTTCCCCTTTTATGGAAAATAAAATACAGCCCATGTCAATTTACAATAGTATTTTGGTAAATTATATATCCTTACCCTTTTCACTATCTTTTAGCTGGCACTGGGGAAGTGTTATCATGTAGCTTGACTTTTAGGAAAGAGTAATCTTCTCTGCTTTCAGGAATGAGGACACCACATACGCAGCTGCCGTACCTGGGTATAGTAGCGTCGGACCAATGCCCCTCTAAAAAGACAACGGTTCACAAGGAAACCATTTTACCCGGTTTACCTGACATTCATCAGCGTTCATCCCTGGACGTATCCTCGGCACGGCTTCTTCTGGCCACATCAGCGGGTTGGGGGGCAGGGGAGGGGGCGCAGACGCTGCGACTCTGATCCTTCCTCGCCTGGCGGGGGGACTGCTGGACATGGTGCGGGCTCTAGCCGCCGCCCCAAACTCTTCTTCTTCGTCTGCTTGAAATTCTGCGAGCTGAGAGGAATAGGATTTTTTTTTGTTACTTTAAAAATAAAAACTAACTGGTTCCATTACGTAGACTAAAAGTGTACCGTTTTTGACAAAAACGCATTGCTATCCTAAATTTCGAACCACATTGGCTTGTAAGTTAATCAATTTAAAGTCTCACTGAGATGAAGCAGTATCAAAAATTTCACAAGGCAGAAAATGCTATTTAATGGATAATTGAAATTTGTAATTCTAATATCGTATTTAGCCAACACAGCTGTACAATCGTGAATAAGAGTTAAAAAAGCGGCATTTTCACTATGCATTTTTATGGAATCCTTATTACATTTCAACAATTAAGTTGCCGAACTTGGGCATTCCTGTAGGAAGTTTTCCCCATTTTTTTGGAGAAAGACTCTTGTAGGCAAAGTTACACGACAAGGTAATTTAAAATGATGGAAATAAAAACATCTGGTACACGTACAGCTAAGTTGACCCCTTCCACAGTATCCAGTGGTTCGCCCAGCGGGGTTCGTAGGAGGAATGAGAGGGCCTCGAAGTACTCCCAGCCGCTTCCACCGCCGGTATCTACGCCCCCTGTTGACACCTTGATGAAAAAATATTATTACCATAAAGAAACTATCAGAAGAGTCAGTGCTCCCGTATTCCGTGTTAATATTGAGCATTTAAATTAAATAGATCTCTTCTTAATCCGGTTGTTAATCCAATAATAAGGTTAGGGCAATGTACACGAGAACACATTTATTTTGCCAAATTTTCTCAATGATTTTGATTACATTTGTATGCTTATCGCTAATCGCTGGTTTGCATAGTCTACTCAATAGGATAATAATTGATTGTTCAATTAAAAGCGGCGATTATGATCCACTTTTATATTTTACTTGGCCTTCTTCCTTTGAAAAATTGTGTGGGTAAATATTATGACGTTTGAATATGTCATGTCGTAGTTTTGACCATAGATTTATTAAATTGTTTTGTTTCAACTTATTGGCTGATAATAAGAATAATAAGTGCTGTGGATAAGTCCGGTCTATGATCCAATAGGGGCCATAATAGCGGTACTATGGAGCTTGGATTAAAAGTTTTAAATAAATACTAGTGATAATACTGGTATTAATTGGCACAAAACGTTTTAAATAGTAATACTAAAACGATGAGATCGAGAAAGATGTGGCTTAGCGAGATTAAAAAAATATATTATTCAAATCAAATTACTCCTTCAAATATGTTTTATGCCGCCCATAGTACACCAAGCGTACACTCCAACTTGCCCCCAAGACTGCTCACTGACCCTGACTGAATAGGTGTGGTTTTGGAGGTTAGATGGTAAAATCAATGATGTAATACTGGTATCGTCAATTAGGACCGTAGTTTAGCGGATTACGGGATCCGTAAAGGTTTGAAATCTGATTTTATGCCCAGCTGGGATACACCACGCTCGGAGAAGGAGGTATGATTCCGCCTCGGATGTATAATGTGGCTTACAATACAATGTCAGCTTACCTGGCGTCGCTTGATCTTCCTCAGCTCATTGTTGAGCTGGGTTCTGAGGTTGTGTATCTTCCTGACGATCTCCTCAGTCGTGGTTGCAAACATGGTGGCCAAGAACTCGTGCTTCGCTTGCCTGGCTGCACGGTCTCTGTTCATGGGGTGTCTGATGTCCCACAGCTCCCTAAAGAAAGCCTTATATACTTTTGTACAGTAGGTCAAACTACACATTTCGAATTTTCATGTCTATATGTAGTGTGCACAAGAACTTATATGTGCTTTCGTTTGCCATCATCATGATTTTAAGAGAGATAGGGCATAGCGATTTATAGCTGGAACTGGGGCAGCCCGATTGGTGAAATACCTCCACCTTTCAGAAGACTGCAGCCAAATAACAATCACTTCGGTGTTGTTACGTTCCTGCGTGTGAGTAAGGTTCAGAGCTCCTGGGGGGTGCTACATTAATTGCAGGAGTCCAGCCTTCAAGGTAAGGGTGACAAGTCCAATAACAGCTTTATTATGCTGTGTGCTTGTAGCCCTTAATAGCTAGTACCTCATAACCGCCTAACAACAGGTTGGATGAGGTCAATCTTGAAGTGCAATATTAAGAAAAAAGGATTTCAGTGGAAGTGCGTCAACTGCTGAACACAGGTCCCTCTCTAAGAATCAGACAACTGTTGGATTTGTGACTTTTTAAGCCGTTGCTCACTTGCTTTCATCACCTCCCTAGAACCGTGATAAGGTTGTTTGTCCATCTTGTGGATGCCCTTATTTCGGTACGTAATAGCCAATTTAAAAAATTGATATCCCATCAACCATATTTTCAAAACAATAATTTGGGTTAGTCAATCAATTAAATATTTCTTTATTCAAGTAGGTTGCATATGAAACTTTTGCATTGTCATTACAATACAATGTTAAGTGACTCTACTACCGGTTAGAAAACTATATCTACCGAGAAGATGCCGGTAAAAAACTCTGTAGATATATTACGGAAGCAGTATCTAACTTATCGCTATGCGTAAATCACTTAGGTAATACGATTCAAAGCACATCACAGCAAACAGTTCCAACAAACAGTTTAATAATAGCTACTATGCCCAAGACGTAAGAACGACACTAATGCCCCGTTCCAATATTCTACGATTCGTAATGAATCAAAAATGGCTATCCGTTTTTCTACGAGTCGTTAATCCTAATTTCAAATTTACTTCCTGCTAGTTTAGCTGTCATCAGTCGTCCGTTCGTTTTTAGCTTACGCCTCGTAAAATTTATTACTAAAAGTAACTAGAACGGATCGTTTTTCAAATATTGGAACCGTTCATAAGTCTACTTATGTTGTAGACAATGTTTATTTTTATGTGCCTTTGACTGTTCTGTAAAAACGCCTCCTAAACAGAAGGAAACTTACCAAATCCAGCAAGTACTAAGCTTAAATACCTACGCTACGTTTATCTTTGTCAAATTTGTACTGGATTAAATTTTTTGAGATAGTAATAATTTTGTGACTATAGGTATAATGAGTGAATTACCTTATATTTGATTTTATCTTGTGCTGGTAGACAGATCAACACATGCACAAAACATTTAGGTTCTGAAATGGTTTCACAGAAAAAATCTACAGAAATCGGTACGGTTGTGAAAACACAGCAATTGAGATTTTATTTTTACAAACTACCTACCTTCACAAAAAAAAAAAAAAGAACCAATACATTTTTATCAAAAGCAAAATTATTAAAAAATAATGCAAATTAATCTAAAAAACTTAGTGTGATTAGTATCAACCACGCAGAATTTATAAAGAACATCACCACAACGTGAACTACGCAACAAACTCCCTTAATACGATTGAATGTGTTCACTCCGAACATTGTTTCAGAGCGCACACCCAAAGTATTAAACGAAAGGTACTCACGTTAACTGCGCAGCCCAAACTCGAACCGAACTCGCTCAACACGCAACACGAACGGAACTCACCTACAATCCTTCTCCAAAACCTCGATAAGCTGCATCGTCTTCTCTGAGTTCCAAGTCGCCCGGTCCTTCTTCCCCTCCCCCTCCGAATCAATTTCTATTTTCGGCCAGCACATTTCGGATGAGTTGGAGTTGGAATCCATGGCGGTGTCACCCGGCGGCGACGTGCTCTCTGACACGCTCTAGCGAGACTGCGGGGAGGGGCGAGAGCGGTGTACGGTGTACGCCGGTGTCGGGCGGAGCGGCAACGTCGCGATTGATTCTGTTTGTTCGGAGCTTGTGCCATTTTAGCGGGAGCGTTTGTTTTTGCTGGGACGAGGACGATTTATCATTTGTTTATTTGATGACTTCGCTACTGTATCTATTAGTATGAAATATCGATTTACGTCAAGGTAAACTCTTACAGTTCGATTTTATTATTTATTTATTTAAAAACTTAATTGCACAAAAAAGTACAAAAGGTGGACTTAATGCTAGGAGCATTCTCTACCAGTCAACCGTTGGGTCATGCAGATAGTACGTTTAAGGGTGCGGTAACAGTAAAAATGTAAGTACCTATGGATAACAACAAAATTAATAATCATAAATAGCAGAAAATTACACACGAGAATAGAATATTCATACATAGGTTCATGATAAATAAATATAATAATTAAACAATATAATATATACATATATATAAATAAAACAAAATAATATATATAAATATATGCAAACAAGTGAATAAATAAAGCAAATCAATTGAGCAAACGAAATTGTATGTAGAGGGGGAGGAATAAAAGAATTCACGAACTTTTAATTTAAAAATTCCCTTAGTGAGGGATTTCCAATCATTTTAGTTCTTATGAGTAGGTACGACAAAAGAGCGGTAAAAAGTCCAAAAAGAGTAGGTAGTCTGATTTACCTTTTTCTGAACATGATGGTACATTTAAAATTACCATGGTGCTAATGTCTTTTAACCGTTAACACTACAAAACACTTAAAACGCTTTTGTCTTGAGCATTTTGGAATACAGCAGTGTTGTTTCGAGACCACACTATGCATGTCACTCTAAGGTTGAAGCGAATTCAGACAAGATATCTGTGGCATTTAGCTCATTCTACCAAAACATACAGAAAGGGGTTCTCATACAGTAATAGATTAAAATATTTTAAATATACTTCTTTAGAAAAACGTCGAACAATCCTGGAACTCCTCTTTCTCTATAAGTTACTTAATAATAAAATTGTTGGTAACCCTATATAATAAATATCCCTACTAATATTATAAATGCGAAAGTAACTCTGTCTGTCTGTCTGTTTGTGTGTCTGTTACGCTTTCCTGCCTAAACCTCTCAACCGATTTTGATGAAATTTGGTAAAGGTATACGTTGAATCTCAAGAACGGACATAGGCTACTTTTTATTAAAAAATAAGGGGGGGGAGGGGGGTTATACCACCTTTGGAAATTTATATGGAAAAATGTTTATTTTTGAAGTTAGAGATATGAAATTTGGCACAAATATAGCTCGAAACTTGGATTAAAATATAGACTACTTTCGAATATTAGGGGAGAAAGGGGTAAAACCGACCATAAAAGGATGTAGTCCACGCACAGCTAGTAATAAATAAATGAATAAATTATTAGAAAAAAAATCACGCGATGAGGGACAAAATAGATTTTATGAAGTAATTCCTTCTTGAAAAAAGCTTGAATCTCGTTGTATCTTCTTTGTTTTATACAAATGTATGTACCTAGGTAGTAAGTGTGGTTTGATACGAGCTATCTATTATATAAAAATAAGTCGGGTTTTCCTTCTTGACGATTTAACTCCAGAACGCACGAACTGATTTCCACGGTTTTGAATTCGTTGAAAAGGTCTCGGGCTCCATAAGGTTTATAGCAAAGAAAATTCAGGAAAAATTTCAATAGAAAAGCGGGAAAAACCTCTAAGGCGTAACGAAGTTCGCCGGGACCACTAGTAATAAATAGAAATGGTAGCGTTTAGCATGTTAAGCATGCCCAGTTATGAAAAAAATAACGGCGAATCAATCGAATAACGAAACATTGAATCGAATTGTCACATTACGTCATCATTAGCTACATTTTTTTACTCATCAGTAACGTAACGAGCCCCCGCCTTGCAACTTGATTTCATTTTAACTAAGTATTATTTATAAATTTAGCAAATAAAAAAATATGTGTCCTATATTGGTTTACTAGCTGTGCCCGCGACTTCGTTCGCGTGGACTACATCCTTTCATGGTCGGTTTTACCCCTTTGTCCCCTAATATTCGAAACAAAAAGTAGTCTATATTTTAATCCAAGTTTCGAGCTATATTTGTGCCAAATTTCATATCTCTAACTTCAAAAATAAACATTTTTCCATATTAACTTTCAAAGGTGGTATTACCCCCATCCCCCCCTTATTTTCTAATACAAAGTAGCCTATGTCCGTTCTTGAGGTTCAACGTATACCTATACAGATACAGACAGACAGAGTTACTTTCGCATTTATATTATACTAGCTGTGCCCGCGACTTCGTTCGCGTGGACTACACTTTTCATGGTCGGTTTTACCCCTTTCTCCCCTAATATTCGAAACAAAAAGTAGTATATATTTTAATCCAAGTTTCGAGCTATATTTGTGCTAAATTTCATATCTCTAACTTCAAAAATATGTTTTTTTTCATATAAACTTTCAAAGGTGGTATTGCCCCTATCCCCCCCTTATTTTCTAATAAAAAGTAGCCTATGTCCGTTCTTGAGATTCAACGTATACCTATACCAAATTTCATCAAAATCGGTTGAGAGGTTTAAGCGTGAAAGCTTACAGACAGACTGACAGACAGAGTTACTTTCGCATTTATAATATTAGTAGGGATTAGTAGGGTTAGTAGGGATTAGTAGGGATTAGTAGGGATTAGTAGGGATTACTTATTTAACAATATAATATTTTATATATATTTTATAAATAGTTTTTTAGCAATAAGACCGCCTAAATTGTACTTGAATATGTCTGTAAAACCCATTTCTGTAAATTTTCTGTGCAATAAAGTGTCTATCTTAACGAACTTAAAAGAATTCGATATTTTTGCATCCAGTCCGCCCCCCTATGGACCATTGATAAGCGGATACTATACGCAAACAGAGTCTCATGGACGCTAATACTTGTGTTAATGAGTGTACAAATAGTTCGTAGTCAGATAGGCAGCTAACTTCGCTAATGTACAGTGTTAGCGGTTATTAGCGAGAGCGCCAGCAAAGACCGCTGTGGTCGCTCTAGTTGCGAACTGGGTTATAAGCAAACAGTGCCACTCACCTGAACTATGAACTTCTAGGGTAGAGAAGAGATGTGTAGGTGAAGAATTATATATAACAATTACTGTACAAGAGTTTATTTACACACACTCCACCAATAGAAACATTAATTAGAAAAACTATTGGGTGGGAGAACTGAACTACAAATCGCTCATTTTGTACAGATAGCAAATGAAATGTATAAGCTTAAGCTAAGCCGACTAATATTTTGACGACCTCCGTAGCCGAGAGGCGAGCGGGCCGGATTTTGGCGTCGCGCCATCTCTGAGGTCCCAAGTTCGATCGGTTCAATATGGGAAACGAATTTTTCTATATTGTCACGGGTCTGGGTGTTGTGGTACCGGCGTTGTTTCTAATTTCTGTAACACAAGTGATTAGCTACCACAGAATCAGTGGAATGTATGTGTTGTCCGATATTTATTGAGTTATGAGCGACGACAGAAATTTAAAAAAAAACTGTACAATACAACCTGATCTATTTGTTACACCAATGTCCCCTAAGTGTGACATGGTTATATTCTGGTTATAACATTTGCTTTATTAAAATACTAAAAGATGTTTGTTTTACAGGTATTGGACAGCGAAGTATCCGTATCACCTAAAAAAATGTCTTTGTTATAAACTACGCGTGTAATATCTAAATCCTATTATTTTATTAGCGACCCGCTGCGGCTTCGCACGCGTACTAGCTTTTTACAAATTATCCACTAATTCTTCGTTCCTATTGGTCGCAGCTTTATGTAATACTGCTTAAAGCCTTCCTTAATAAATGGCCTATCTAACACAAAATAATTGTTTAATTCGAACTAGTAGTTTCGGAGGTTAGCGTATTCAAACAAACAAACAAACTCAACAGATTTATAATATTAGTATAGATTTGGGTTTTGATAACTAAGCGGTATTTGAACTTCACCATCGAAATACAGGAAGACATTTAAATATTAGCCAAATTTAGATTAAATTGAGCTATTAGTACTAGGGGTCGCAATACCGAAACATTTAAGCAAAACCGGTATTTTCGGTATTGGCTGCAGACCAATACCGATAATCCGGTATTTTCGATATTTCCCGGATTAAGCTAAAGTTAGCAAATTTAGTATAAAGTTAGTTTGCAGAAGAATAGTAAGGGACCTAACTTAAATGAATTTATCTTCTAAATAAAAAAACGCTCTTGTGTATGCCCTTTTTGCAGGCCCTGGTGGTAGTGTTATAGGCTGCTTTCAGAGAGTTGATGTTAGGATCTTTGATGGCGCAATACCTTGTCCAGGCGCGTTAAGTTCCCTGTTTACTGCAAACAGCATCAGCACATTCGCGGTTGAAACATGGTTGTCCCTCGCTCTTATTGACAACATCAGAATATAGAATGTAATACATCATCTCTAGGCCGATCTCGTCAATAATAGCCGTGGAACTCGCCGTAGTATCCATCTCTCTGAAACAGCGCTGCCCCCATGGGATCTACGCAAAATAATCGCGCATACCTCGCGGTGCTTAACCACCGCGGGTTACGATGGAATGGAATGGAAATGATCGGAGGAGCTTAAAAGGCACTTGGACCACCACCCGGTAACCTGCAGGATGGGTCGTCAGCAGAAGGTTAAGAAAAAAAGACAAACGCCCTTCCACGTATGGTATCCTAGTGGCTAACCAGTTGTATCAGGCAATGGGTAAGAGCGAATGCATGAGCTGTCCTTCCTGCATGGTTAGTAGTTTTGATCCCAACCAGGAGTTGCCCAGTTAAAGTCCCCCAGACATACCATTTCTGCAGTACGGTACTGGACCTGCGCATCATCGTCCACCCGACTCAGATACTCGAAGAGTCCAGTTGTCGCATCATCTCCGGAATGATATCGGCATAGGGATTTGTGTTTCCATCAAGAACAGCAAGGCGGGCCTTGCGGTGAACAAGCGTGGCGTAATTTGAATTAAATGGCCCGTTGTTTTTCTATTTGTTTTTTTTTTATTTATTTTATTAAAACCGAAAATACCGAATATCCCGGCTTTTCTGAAATCAATACCGGTATTAGATAGACCTAAATTTGGCCCGGTATTCCGGTATTTTCGAAATTCGGTATCCCGGTTTACGACCCCTAATTAGTACTGTGCCGACCTACGACATGACCTACAAGTCGACACAAATACAGCGTCAGCAGAATTGGCGTAGTAAACAACGCTCCATACGTAATGCGTGACATCGATATCCTACATCGCGATGTCAGAGTTTTCGTCGCCACTAAGTATATATACGACAAACCAAGATTGGTAGTTGGGCCTTGGTCCCCGAGCAGATAACACCTAGCTCGGCGGAAGTACTTCCACTTTTAGTAAAGAACATACGTTCCTTACAGTACCAATTATCATGTATGTCGTGCAAATGACATCCCTGTGACAATACTAAGTATATAGTTTAATGCCCTGTTCCAATATTTAACGATTCGTAACGTATCAAAAATGACTATCCTTTTTTCTCCAACCTACCAGTCGTTAATACCGTTCCATAATTTACCTTCCATATCAGCTGTCATCAGTCGTCGCCAGACGGTTTTAGCTTACGCCTCGTAAAATATATTACTATCGGTAACTAAAACTGATCGTTTTTTAAATATTGTAACCGGGTATAAGAAGACTACAAGCAGTTCTATCATTACCTTATCATTTAATTCTAAGAGTTTGATCATACTAGTACTGAGATACCAAGAACAGCAGTCCTCGGCACATGTGGCCCGGCCCCATCGTTCAACGGAGCCATTAAGCTAGCTAAACACATAAACTGTGTCCTGTTTGTGATCATTATGATTAAAGCCAACAGCTTCCTATTATGAGTAGCATATAATTGAATCAACATTGTAAGAAACGGTTAAGTTTAAGTCTTGCACTCTTAAGTTTCCGGGCACAAAGATGGAACAATAAAGGTTTGCTAGCTTACTTTCTCAATTTTGCGAATGTGCCTCGGTGTCATAATCAGAGAACTTTCATACTATCTTTAGCCCCTCCCCGATTATACCTCCCCATTATAAAGGGTACTCTTCGAAAATATATTGTATAGAACCTGCATGCAAAATTTTACTCCCTTGTGATGTCATTCAGAAAAAATATACATGATGGATGTCTTGACTTCCGATGAATAACATTACAAACGGCAAAGATTCATACTAACGTTAACCCCAGTTTTACCCCTTTAGGGGTGAATTTACAAAAATCCTTTCTTAATGCTCCCATACGCTATAAAAAAAACCTTCAGTTAGAGATCAGTCAGTCAGTCATTAAGTTAGATTTCGCTTATATAGTTTTGGACATAATTCTAGTACTTGTGTAATCTGTCTGTGTGTAAAAGTAATAAACGCCCACATATGAACAAACTTATTAACTTTTATAATTTATTGTAAACTTTACTAAAATGTATTTGTTGCCAGCAATTTTATTATAACTTACATTGCATCCCTAAAAGCAAAAGTTCCTTATTTTCACCTGAACCCTTCACGCTACAGTAATCAAAATCATTTGCATCCTCAGTTTTCTCTCATTACCGGCATACATGTTAATTGCCACGTCCCGACACAATCAGACGGACTCGTTGCCCCGATGACCAATTAACTGTCAAATAAGAGACCGCTTTGATGCGCCGACGGCGTTATTATTGTAGGGTTGAGTTGACAAAGGTGAAGTAAAATATATATATATTCTTCCGTCCTGCTTGTATTCCATCTAGAATTATGATACTGATTTAACAATAAGAATGGAGCCATTTCCATTTAACCGTGCCTGAGAAACCAGGCCACTTTGAATCAGACAGAAGTAATGGCTCAGCGTGCTCAGCGTGGAACGTACGTTCTGAAGCACGGAATAGCCATTCTTATCGGACAATCAGGTGTCTCAAGCCTGCAATGGAAACCATACAAAGTGGAAGTGTGCCGAAAGATTCGAACCCATTACCACTTGGCGCCTTGGTCTTGGAGCTCTACGCTCTCAGCATTTGATTCTCTTCCACTACAGCTCCTACAATTCTCGGTTTTGTGCCACTTGCATTTATTGCATCCTAAAGTAATGTCGTTTCTTCATTTGTGGGGGCCGTCCTACTGACAATAATGACTTGGCATAAAGCATCTTAAGGTTAGGGCAGACAATTCAATTTTCTTACACCCACGAGTTTGAGACTTATGCATTGATCAAGCTACATCCTTCTGCTTATTCAGCCGTCATTTGCGGCTGGTATCAAAACCAACGCATTACGTCGATCAATTAACTCACAATAAAGGCACGTGCGCCTTTGAGAGAACGGTGATTTTGCAATCTGAGGTTGTGGGGAGGGGTGTCAACCGACTATATTAATTTCGTTCTAGAATTCGCGCGAATTCATCTGAATGCATTTTGGATTCACGATTCGTTTCCTTAGGGCTATAATTGCGGAAAATCATTACTCAACATTGGCACCTACGTAAAAGTATAATTATCTGTATAGTATTCCAATCGGTGGTTTAATCTGTGTTATTGATGTACTATATTATATAGTTATTATTAGTACTATTAAAAATCAGTAAATACATTAAAGTGCAATAAATTATTTAGTATTAAGTAAAATATTGAAACCTGTACACCTAGGTGTTACGCGTACATAAATTGACTTTGACTTTTTTGTCGAGTCCTTTGTTAAAACCACGACAAATTCAATAAAAATCCTACTAATCCTTACTAGGAAAGTTAGTTTGTTTGTTTGTTCCGCTTTCACGCCGTAACTTCTGAACCGATTGCTTTGAAATTTAAGTTAAAGATAAAACAAAAATATAGTTTGCTTGATGGATGGATTGGAGATCCGAAGACCGAATTCCACGCAGGCGAAGCCGCGGGCGGAAAGCTTGTATTATATATGTTGAAATCAGTGAGTATGGATGTATGGATGTATGTTACTCTTTAATGCAAAAACTACTGAACGGATTTGAATAAATTTCGTAGGAAGAGAGATGACATACTAGATTTACATATAGGATACTTTTCATCCAGAAATAACGCGGGCGAAGTCTCAGGCAACAGCTAGTACCTCAAAAACGACGGGAAAATGTATTAAACGCCAACCCTAGTGCCCGGCGGCGTTTTCAATGAGAAGTAAAGCAACTCATGCGCGATTCACTTTACGCGACGCGCATCAAATTCTGCGCTGCACTTCGCCGACTGCCGTAAGGAAACCTAAATACATTGCAGTGGATGCAATTAAGATTCGAGCCAGCACTTAACACACAACACGCTCAGGTCTAGTCAATCTATGTTGATACAGTGAATGCTGTAACACTTTTTAAGTACAGACAAAAGCACGTCAGACTACACATTATGAACGTTATAGGTAGCGCCCTTATATCGTGCTCATAAGATCTAAAATTGAACTGCAAGTGCTTACCCCATACTAATATTATACATGCGAAAGTAACTCTGTGTGTCTGTCTGTTTGACTGTCCGGCTTTCACGCCTAAACCACTGAAATGATTTTAATACCGCTTTTAAAAGTTTATATGAGAAGATATGAAAGTTTGCACAAATATAGCTCGAAACTTGTTATTTTTTATAATACGTGAAATAGGGGTAAAACCGACCATGAAAGTATATAATAAATATCTCGGGAATAGCAACACTAGCGCCACCAAGTGGCTATGTGAGCAACGTCTTTATTTTTTAGCTTTATTATGCTGTACTTGTCGTCCTTAAGCTAGGACCTCATTACCACTTAACATCAGGTGGAATGAGGTCAATCTTAATGTGTAATAAAAAAAAACAAAAAAAGGGATGCCAGCGCCACCTACAGGGCGTTGACAGAGTCTACGGCGTAGCGGAGCATCGCCCACTTGGGTTACGATCGCCGAGCAGTGAACACGTCGTCAGAAACTGTTGCGGAGCGTTGTACCTACCTAGTCAGATATTGTGATTTTTGTATCGTGCAGTAAAATCATTATAAAGTAGTGTTCTTATTTACCGTCATAACCCGTTAATCGCCCACAAGGCTAGAAAAATGAACGACGCTAGCCTGAAAAATGACCATAACACCTACATATATATGGAAAAACCTTGTCGTTCAAGCGAAAGTAGTCGCGGGCACAGCTTTTAAATTAATGAGAACTACCCACGAACTTCTACTGTTTACCTTGACGTGTTGTTGATTGTGCGTTCAAACGTGTTCCGTTCGCATCGGCGGCACCTTTGTATGTCTAGTATAATGGGATGCAAATGCATACGAATGCAGATATCGACACTCCATGCGCTTAATGTGAAATCTTGCACCAGCTGATAGAATGCCAAAATTTGCATATGATGCAATAAATGCGTAGTATATTTTATGTACCTACTATAATTTAATATTTTCGCATATCGTAGATGGGTACGAGAATAAACGCAGTACTTTTGAAAAAACATATTCTGGGGCCGTATATTAATCATGCGAGACTCGAAAGGAGGGGGGAGGTCTATTAAAAAAAATATGAAATAGCACAAGGCAAAATGCTTCGTGCTACGATTATTTGAACTTTCACATTGCTTTTATTCTAATTATCAAATTTTGAGTTATGACTACGTGTTGTGATGTGCGAAATATCAACAGTAGTCTTGAACCTCACCATGTATCACCAAAGGGCGTTTAAAAATGCCCCCTGTAAAGATATGACCAGCGAGTAGAGTTCATGGCATTTGGGAATCATAATTTCTACTCTTGACCGAAAGATACTTTGTGCCAATATTTCAACGACTTAAAAAAGGGAGATCTCTCAATTGGATCGTATATAATACTACCGCCATTTTCTCTAAGTTAGACGCCTGAAATTTGGCATGATAATACCTTATGATGATGATGATGATACGTTAGTAAACTTAAAGCTTAGTTGCAACCGGATATTGCAAAATTGCGGGAAAAAACTAATAAGGGCGGAAGTCCACGCGAACTATGTCGCGGGCACAGCTAGTAGGTATAATATACTTATACATTTCGTGTTTACCGGTAGCTTCGTTTTTTATGAACAGATGTTAAGGATTTCATTTTGTTCAAAAAGATTTCAACGGTGGTACATAAACGCAGACCGGGATCTGGTGAGGGCATTCCAGAGAAATCGAAGGGAAGTCGTTTTTTTGCTAAAAATTATTATAACAACTTAAAAGGACTGTATGAACATATGAATTGTGTTTATTATGTATACGATATGATGTCGGCACTTTAAAGTTCGCCTCAAATTCCACGTTGCATGTACGTACATCGTCATAAATTTGCTTACGGAACTGAAACACGACGTTGCATTATTGATGCACCGTCCGTTGCAATCTCGAATCACATTACCGTGCCAATTTAGCCCTTATGGCTGAAGTAATGCAATTCGCCTGCTATTAACATAAAACACAACTTGGAAATTAACTTACAACCAATTTATATTTATAGGGACATGGAAAAACTGTTTATAGAACAAGGCATACATTTAGCGAGTTAATATTTTGCATGAAATTGTTTATTATCTTAATGGACACAGAGAGTGAAATGTTTTACGACTAATTGTGATTTTTTCTTAGTCTTTTCGAGCATACAAAAAGAAGAGATTGCTTTCTAGAAATAAGACCGCCTAAATTGTACTTAATTATGTCTGTAAAGCCAATTTCTGTAAATTTTTCTGTGCAATAAAGTGTATCTATCTATCTATCTATCTATACAAAAGCCTTGGTTTAAATATTTAACTTTCGTAAAGGACAACTGATATTCTGAATATGGAAGTCAGGCATCGGACTGCTGTGGTGTAGTGGAGAGCGTTGCGTTAACCCGAAGGTCGTGGGTTCAAATCCCGCGGAACACTTTCACTTTGTGAGATATTGTTTGGTTAGTACATTCCAGACTTAAATCACCTGATGTTCAAGCATTAGAGATTTATAAGATAATATTGATTAAAATCATCAATTATGGCTGTTCGTACGGCATTCCAAACCAAAGATAGATATTAGGTAAGTGATGATCATCATGATTTCTCTACTTACAGATACCAAAGTTACTCGTACCAAAGTAAATAAGTCTAATGAAACACAAACAATGTTATTCGTTATGCAGACTGCAAGTGACAATGTCCGATTGGATCTAGGCATTGAGAGAGACGTGACTGGAATCAAAACCAGCCTAGGCGTTAAGGAATGACAGAGGTCGATGACACAGGGTAGGATTTATTCATACCAGCCTATTAATTAAAACAAGAGATCATGTAAGAAATGGTTCTACATATTTGAAAAGTCGTTCATTTAATAGATCTGCAATGAAGAGTATAAGCAATGACGATAAACAAGCAGTGAGCGTAAACTTGCTTCGGGATGAAATGCGTTGATTTAGATGATCAGTAGGTTTAGCATATGGAAAGGAAGTGTTTCGTCCGTCCGTTGAATTATCAAATAATATATATTTTTTATAGTGTTTTCAGAGCTCCACACTTTTTTTATAGTACTTGTCCACCTTTAAGCTAGGACCTCATTACCACTTAACATCAGGTGGGATAAGGTCAAACATGAAGTGCATATAAAAAAAAAATTGGTAGCAGAGATACACGAGTGAGATTTAGAATTAGGTACGGGATCAAATTAATGTATGTGATGTTGTTTGATATTGGAAAAAACATTATATCTCCAACTAGCGGCCGCCCGCGACTTCGTCCGCGTGGACATTTTTTTAGATCATTTCAATAGGAATTATTCTTTCATACATATATTTTTGGTATCTTGAACCGTTTTCGCAGCGCACGCAACGGAAGCCCTCGAGGATGAATAATTTTCCCCGTTTTTTACACATTTACCGCTCTGTCTTTGCTCCTATTGGTCATAGCGTAATGTTATTTAGCCTATAGCCTTCCTCGATAAATGGACTATCCAACAAAAAAAGAATTATTCAAATCGCACCAGTAGTTTCGGAGATTAGCGCGTTCAAACAAACAAACAAACAAACTCTTCAGCTTTATAATATTAGTATAGATTAGCTTAAAGTCATCCTGGCCTTACCACTTCAAAAAAAAAGCAAAGTGCATCGTCGCAAAAGTTTGCATTTTTCATATTCCCCTTGGAGTTCGTACATTAATTAAAACGACCACCGAGACGTGACAGAGCACGCAGAGCCGGAGGGAGAGGATTAATATCTAAATAATGATCCCGACGCCCCGCCCCGCCCTCGCAGCGTACGGTCTGCAAACAAACTTTAATAAATTGACAAACACGGTAGTTTAATGCCTCGTCCACACTACTCGCGAAGTTCCTCGGCAAGCTCCGGCGAAGTCCGAAGTGTGACTGACTATACACTCGTTCAAGCCCACGACCACAGCCTTGAGCCCTTTGACTCGGGCGCAAAAACCGACAACACATGGAAGTCTCCCGAGGCGTGGCGATGTTTGACGAGGCAAGCCGAAGTGCCTCTCTACACTATCGTATTCTTAGCTTTTGTTGAATTTCGCGAGAAGTGGGGAGGAGGCATAAGGCCGATAGGTGACCGAAGCGTGGTCCCGGATTCAACTCAGTCAGGACAGTTAAAAACTTTTTTTTAATCGGCTTAGTTAGTCACAAGTGAAAACCTTCGTTCGAGGGCAGACAGTTAGTTTAATTATTAAATAGTAAAAAAAAACTTGACTCTTGCCTTTTGTCTACTTGAAAAAATCCATTTTCCATAAAAAATATTTTGAATGTTTTTGCAGCTGAGCGACGTTATTCTTATAGGATACATTCTATTTAACTAATACAAAATAGACAAAAATAAAAGGTACTAAAATAAAAAATTTGAAAATACTTAAAAATTTTTTTTTTTACTCAGAAAAAAAAACAAGTATAAAACTATTATTGACACTCGTTTCTGCTATCGGTACAATACTCTATCTCTCGAGACAGCTCTCGTCGGAGGGAGCAAACCGGAAAAAATGTCATTTGCTCCTGTGATTTACCACCTTAAGCGCGCCCCGCTGCGACACGTGATGCGCGCCTGGGCGAGTGATATCGTATTTGATACTATAATACGGGGGATATTTGTACAGCCGTATCGCATGTGACAATTTCTAGAGCAGTGGTTTTCAACCTTTATTAGGGACCACTTTGATTTCGTTGTTATTCGCAGGGACCACACGGTTTAAAAAAAAATTAAATGGTTTTTGAAATTTAATTAAAATATTCATAATTAATCATAATTCATAATCACAGTAATAGAAACATATGCACACACATATACTTAATATGAAAAACCCGAAAAGACTAAGTAAAGCCGTAAGTGAATTAATCCTCCTAGCAATAATTATGATAATTTGAAATTTGCTATATAACCTCATAAACGAGATCTAGTAATATAATTGCTACTGACATTTAAATAACAAGGCGAAATACAGACTGATAGTGATCCTGATAAGATGTTTACATCCTACCTAATAGTTTTTACCAAGCTCTACGGAAGTTTGTATGACATTCCTATGTTTTTGAAATAAGAAACTTAAAGTTTGCTCTATGGATGGTTTAAAAATGTACTCATGATGAATCTTTAGTAAATTTAGGGTTGAAACAGGGGATGGCAGTTTCCTCGCGTGCAAAGTCGCGGGCGGGCGCTAGTTACTCATAACCTCATCTCAGATACAGCCTGCGGGGCTTAGTTTGGGCTCCCTGCCACAGTTTGCGCTATGCAGGCACAATTTATGTTCAATATCAGCAAATGCATTCAGCCTAAAGGCGAATAATCACGCTTGAGCGCAGAGTTTGATTACCAAACGGGATGGCGTAGTGTTGCTGTTACGCTACAAAATTCCACCAATAGGGTAGATCAATGTATAAGATGTAAGACACAATTTATTTATTATATCGAGTAAACAAACGCTTACTAAGATAGATACATCGCGTAAATTTTAGCCCGACGTAACTTCACCGTACGATTTTTAGACAATAGGGGCATAAACACAATCTTCCTATGAAGCTCTGATGAGTTGCTTAAACAATTTCAATTTACAAATTTAAAAGCGTCCTCATTATATTTTGAAAAACTTTACTGACGGACTATATAAAATCGTAGGTTTTTTACCGAACATCATCCTATACGCACTGGTTTGCTATGGCCCGTTTCTCTCATAGTTAAGATGGAGCCTGTGCCTGGAATATATCTCTCGATTCCATAAACAAATGCACCGGAAAATTACACCAATCGACCTGTCTCAAACTAAATGGATACCTTTTAATAATGGCAACAGACAACGGTTTGGGGTCAACCCAGCAGACCAAGATCCAAGCAAATATAGAAAAGTTCGTTTCCTAAATTGACCTAATAAAAAATTGGACCTTTTGGACCTCCCACGCTTCGGAAGACTTTAGCTACTGCACCAACGAGATCGTCAAATTTGTGTTATAGTATGTTTTATTTTTTTATATTGCACTTCAAGATTGACCTCATTCCATCTGATGTTAAATGATATCTAATGACGTCCTAGCTTAAGGGTGACCAGTACAGCATAATAAAGCTGTTACTGGGCCTGTCGCCCTTACCTTGAAGGCTTAACCCCTACTACTAATGTAGCACCCCCCAAGAGCTCTGGGAACCTTACTCACATGCAGGAACACAACAACGCAGAAGTGATTGTTATTAGGCTGCGGTCTTCTGTGAGGTGGAGGTATTTCACCAGTCGGGCTGCTCCAGTTCAAGCAATAAATCGCTATGCCCTACCTCTCTTAAAATTATGTATGTATTAATGTACTATTGATTACACAAATACGATTTAACTTCATCGGTGATTCATTTCGTACTAAGGGATGTTACACACGCATCCAGTCGACGATGTTGTTCGAACATATCGGCTTCTCACACGCGAAGCTATGCTCATGAAACTTGTCTTGCTATATTTATGCATTTCCTATAGGGTTGCCATCAAATTATTAAAGCGTAAGTATCCTTTAAGGTCGAATGATGCAAGTGAAATTTTAAGATTACGTTACCTTGCCAAAAATATAGACCACAGCCATATAACAAACACTTCGGTGTTGTTGCGTTCCTTCGTGTGAGTAAGGATTTCAGAGCTACATTACTAACAAGTGTCAAGCCTCCAAGGTAAGGGAGACAAGTTCAGTAACATATTTATTATGCTGTACTTGTCGCCCTTAAGCTAGGACCTCATTACCACTTAACATCAAGTGGGATGAGGTCAATGTTGAAGTGCAATATTAAAAAAAGTTTCACCAATAACCTTTCCTGTTTAGGCTGGCAACCCTACCCTTGGTTCCGGTGTAGCCGTTCCCTGGCGTCGTGTATCTGCTACGCCTCGTTTCCGGCGTCGTTGGCCGCCTTCCGGCGTATCTCTGTTTCCGGAAGAGGATGGGAATTATGTCCTGACATGCTTCAGCCGGATGACATTTTTCGTGAGCGCTTGCGCGCGTTAATTTTTTTTCAAGCAGAACTAGATTCAAAACACATAAATAACTTAATCACTACTAGCTTGCCCGAAATTGGGAGTCCATATCGTTTCTTCAGTTATCGACTTCGATCAACGATTTTATGATTCCAAAAAATAATTTGTAGTATTTACTTTTTCTTATGTGTTAGTACAGATGTGGAAATATCAAAAAAACCCTTTTTAAAAAAAATATGGCTTCTGACGTCATTACGCCAGAAGCAGAAATAATTTATTTGGAATTATCATAATATATAAACAATATCGACGAAATAACATTTTATGAGACGAACATGTTTTTCATGAAAGGAATAACAATAGGTAGCAACGCCAAATAACCATTTTAGTTATCAAACTACATTCACAAGAAGCGGAACGTTTCAAACAGAACACCCAAGTTGCTTAGACCATACCAACAGATAGCGCTAGTTGTACCAAACGCTGCGCACGTTAATCAAAATCTCGAGTTTCACCATTAAACACAGTATTAACAGACAACGATTAACTAAGAGGTGCTCATTTCAGTTTGCAAAACAGCTGAGTCCCGATATAATACCAAAACGGCAGACGACGTAATTAACAACAAAAGTCTGAATCAGTGTTGTTTTCGAACAAAGAACAGTGAACCCAAGCCCCAGAGAGTGCCCAGCTAAGCCGGGAACTCGGCCAAGCGGCGTCACTCGCAAAAAGAGCGATCTCTGAATATATTTTAATAGTTGAGCGGCGACGGCTCAAAGGCGGATATTTATCGCACGCCCTCTCTCATTGCTTCACCAGACCATACAATAAGAACGACCTAATTTCCTAAATACAATACCAAAACCAACCTTAAAAGCAACCATATAAAGTCGCTTACGAGTTGCAAGTTCCAATGGGTACGACGTTAAGCACTCGAGCATGCGAGACTAGTAATCATTCGATGTCGGATTCCAGTTTGTCTTATCGAATGCTCGGTAACAGCCGATAGTGAACTCAATTCTGATGCAGCTACAGTCTAAAGTCACTTCAGAGGTTTTTATGGAATGATATTCGTGTTGTGTCTGGAAGTCCGATAATGAATTGGAGCCGACGAGGAACAAGTTCTGGCAATTCGCGACGGGCCCGTACGTAGGGTAACACGCTAGTGATGTAAGTAACGCTTTGTCGATTCAGTTCTATTAAATCGATGTTTTAGTTACAATTTGATGGTATGATGTAGCTGATCAGATAATTGATATGTTGATGTGAACAATTACAGGGCGCAGATTGGATAGCTAACCACGGAAGACTTTTAACAACAAAATAGTATTGACAATAGTAATTATTACTATTTGAAACGACAGTCTAACTAAAACGGTCAAGAAATACGCACAAGACACGTATTTTCAATGGAGTAAGAGTCAAGGTTGTGCAACAGAAAAGGGTACTTTTTTATATTAGAATTGGAAACCACAGATAACTGCTAATAATAAAAAAATACATTTTTTTAAGTAGGTATTACGCATACTCAACGGACTCAAACCGTTGATTTGATTTTATTTAGCCTTTTCATTCCAGTACCTAAAACAAGTGTAGGCACTTTATTATCAATAAAATATTAGGATAGCATAAGTCAAATATTAAGAAAGTTTCATTTGGTAACAACTAACAAAATAAGCAATTAACGATTCAGTACTTCATCGACATCGAATCCGAGACGGATCTATCTCCAACTTAACATAAAATTAAACAGCGCACTGCAAAATGACGAGTGGATCCAAACACACCACTTTCGTCCTCAACTCGGCAATCTTTTAGCGTTGATGGTCTAAATAACAGTCACATAAATAACAAGTCTCGCAGTTACAGAAATAACCGAGTGATAAAGTGTCGACAATTGAGAAAATAGAGGAAGTGGTGAGCTGTCGCTATTAGATTGGAGAATTCTGTAACTTAATCGATAAAAAGACAGGAATAAAAAAAAAGAATTATGTGTACCTTCATATTTTAAATACTTATTTTATTTAATCATGTAATTTTATGTTTATTTAATCGATACTGTAAGGCTTTTTTATTGTTTTTATTGTGTTTATATGTCACATAAGTGAATATACAAATATATTCACTTATGTGACATAATTACAGTGATTAGAGTAGATAACTTAAATACACGTACAAAACATAATGTAGTTTAAATTACTTATTAGTAATTTATACGAAACTACAGGTAAAATGTTAACAAATCGTGTGAAATAATAGCAAAACAGAAAATAAAAAATTATAATGAAGTTAGAACAACATCAAATCTAGAAACAAACTTTATAGTTTACTTACGCACTTTTTTATTTTTACCGCACCGTATATATTAGATCTGTGCATGACCCAAGGGTTCACTGGTAAAGAAAGCCTCTAGCATTAAATGCACCTGTTATACTTAGTTTTATAAACAAATGAATAAATTGTGCTGACCTACGACATTACTTACAAGTCGACACAAATACAGCGTCAAATACCTTATATTGCTTACGCTAAACTTACAACCCTTGCCGACTAAGGGTCTCTGGAAAAAGATGACATGATTTTGAATATAGACAGATCGATAAAACTTCTCGACGTGACCAGGGATTGCATTTGAAAAAAGTTATTTAAAGTATGTCACTAATGACATTATATTATATTGAGGAGCTAACTCCTCAATATATTTATTATTCCTATGCAATTGTGTATTATTACAAAAACGAACAATGGCGGAACAACAATATTTCAAGGACAATCATCAAACACTGTAACGACCTCAATACTCGGCAAGATGCGCTTAAAATAAAAATAGACGTCACGCGTGACAAAATAAACGTAAAACGTGGTTCTAAACGCATTTTTGCGGTTAACTACATACTTACAAAGTATGAAGTTTTATGTATGTGATTCAAGCAACAAATTGATCACAGTTAACGTTCATTTCAAAGCCAATACTTGTGTTTATTCCTAACATTTCCTTTTTTTAATGTTGTATGTAATTATTACCATTACGTAAAGTGAAACTATTATACGTATCAGTTGTTTTTTGACAGTAATTTCATAAAACCAAGACAATATTTTTACCTGGGTAAAACTTACTCTCAAAGCAACGTAGATGTTGAATATTTAATCGAAATAAAATATTTATATTCACGATGACGTAAAATGTAGCCAGATGTGTGTTACTGTAAAATTCGCTCTGCCGGTAAATGTCGTAAATTTGAAAAGCAAATATCATAATAGCTACCAAGTACCTACGTCAAGAGGCAATAAAATAATATCGGATGATTTTATTGCTTTCTTTTCACGTAAAAAAATGTAGATTATGGGCATTTCCCCAAGTTCGAGGCTAGTAGCAAATTCACAAAATGCAAAAACGGCGAAACACTTCGAGAAAAGGTAGGTAGTGCCCCCAGATTCTTAGGACTATGGCAAAGTATGTATTTTGAAACTTCTTGTTAAACTCTCTAGCTCTCTCCATCACATGCTGAGGAACTTTGAGGTTTAGGATAAGGTCCCTTGTTGCATTAGATTCTAAGTACCAGCAGGTACTTGAAGCATCAAGTCAAAAAAATATTCAATGATTCACAAAGAACCTTTCGAAACTTCGTCACGTGCACCTATTTTCCAAATCACGAAGCAAACAAAGTTTATTCAAAACTAGGAACAAACAAACTCGGTAAACAAGGTGAACTCATTATTTATTCAATACAGAGGAAAAGGGCACGGGAAGCCATTTCGGAGTTAAAAGAAAAAGTCGTTGTGAAAAATAAAAAGCCAACGAGACCCTTTGGTCTGTAAAAATCATTGTGCTGGCTAAAAAGTTGTTTTTTTTTGTTCTTAATCACGTTTCTGTGTCGTAATATAAAAGATCATTGACAAAAAATATTCAAAATCAAACTTAAAAATATGTAATTTGAACAGCAGACATTTGGATAATTGTGTTACATGTTATTTTTAATTTAAAAATATTTTATCCTCATTCCATCATCAGCAGATTTTAGTCGTTAAAGTCAAGACAAGGTCTTAATGTCAGTGTATATCTACAAATCTGCACAGTACGTTCGAGGTTGGAGTATGACGGGTCGACAGGAGCTGAAAGGCAACCCTTTTCTGACTATCTAGACAGTTAGTCAGAAAACGACTAAATATACCTAACTAAAAGGTCTACCTACCTGAAAAGGCTACCTTTCAGTTCCTCTTAGTTTCTTCTAATGAATATCATTACAGTTGCTCAGCTGGTATAATATATTGATCTCCTATTCGCGACTAAGGAAGGACTCCGCGAATGATGGGTTCCGAAGCTTCATCCGGCTCTTAAGCCGATGAGAGACTATCAGAAGCCATAGTGGCGATTGGTAGCAGAAAGACCTATTAAGTTCGCTGCAGTGATTAAAGACGCGACTGATTAAAGACGTTGGCTGGCGTACACTATCACGATTCCAGAGAAGTTGAAGCTTTTCTGGAAATTTCTAACGTAAGTAACGCGCACTTTGCGAAACAATTCAGCGGTAATCTTGGTGACGAATCTCAGCTGTTCCCACTGAATCCGTTACGGAATCACATGATGCCATCCCAGGAGTTTCAGCCAGTGGGAGCCTCACATTGCCGCCCCGCTGTCCCTGAAAGTTGTCATCAACAAAAAGTATAACTTATTATAGGCCCATTGCAGGACGAGGGCCTGCATAGGTTGGTAGTCACAAATCTGAGCTATGTTGTAAGAATCCAAAAACGTACTTTTCTCAACCTAATAATCCATCTCAGTACCGCGACGTAATACCATAATACCTCTAACCCATCAAGGCATGATGGACTTTCCCGAGCATCATAAATAGCACGTGCTTGCCAAACCTTAAAAAAGCAAGGTTAACTACGTCCGACAGAACTCCGACAGAATGTTTACTGACCTTATCAATGACGCAGTCAAACGGCAAAATCTCATTGGATCAAACGAGTCCCCTGAACCAAAACTAACCACTTACAAACAAACCTCGAGTTACGAGGTGAAATCATTATTTATTCAGGACAAAGGAAGAGGAGTGTAGTCGGCGTGAAATTGAAAGAAAGCCTCCTGGTAAAAAATAAATAAAGCCAGAGTAATGGCGGGGGAGTAGTAAAATTTTCCACGAGTAGTCGAGAGAGGTGTTTATTGAACGCGTGAAATGAGTCGTATTTCGTGGGAAAATTGGGAAGAATGGATGAAGGACAACCGACAGCCGATTAAGATATTTAATTTAAAGAAAAATATTTTTTTTACAAAATGTAAAGTACGTCACTAACTTAACTAACTTTAAACACTATTTTTTCACTACGCTAAATACGCAAAAAAATGATGATACTTGTATAAACGCTGTCTTAAATTTTTAAGTCGTATTGCGTAAAAAAATTGAGAATACTGGATAAAGTAAAATTAGGATAGATAAACAATTTAAAAAAATTGTTAATTACATACGTCACAAACTAATGGACAGACCTTTTCACGAGCACAAATATAAGAGCTGCGTTAATTTTTTATTTATTCTGTATATTATTTCCAATTTTCCACGTTGGGTTCGGAACTAATAAAAAAGACAAAATAAAAGCACAGTTTAAAATAAAACCAAACTTTCAAAATTCGTTACTTTTAATGTGTGTATTATTTAACTCAGATATTTGTTATCCTTTTGCGAGAGACTACTATTGGTTTCGATTTTTTATCGGTTTATTTTAAAACTCCATAATACTTTACTTGTAATTTGCAAATTATCTTTAGAAAAACCATCCCGGCTTTCCCGGCAAAAATACAAAAACGTGTTACATCATTTCCTTTTCACTCGCTTTGCCTTTTAGGTAAACAAGCTTTGTTAGCTTAAGAACACAAAACCAAATAACGAGGTCTGCGTTATTAGGAAACATATTTGGATTTGGGGGTCTTTTGAATTTGGTGATGGTTTGCAAGGGTTGAGCCCTTCCCAGGGGTGCCGTATTCGCCGGACAATTTACGAGTGTGGTCCGCAAATATTATGAATGCAAACAGAATTACTTTGGCCGAACTCGATTTGCACTGTCGTAAAACGTAATGGGCTACTCGGTTAGGCTTCATTGGGTAAAGAAACGTGGGTTTTATTTCATGATAACCTGGGTTATGGTTTTAATTAAAACATTTATTAAGATTGGTAAAGGTAATTATGCCAAATACAAATTACTTACATATCAAGGTTTGCTCCAGCTTATTTTTAACATTTAATATTTATTAAAGAACTTAATTTATCCTTCACTCATGAAAACAAAACTATTAAGCCTAGCATTGCGCATATGTCAAATAATTCGCATGAGACGACATTATTTTTTTATACCGTTGATTGGGTGATTTCAGCTAATCGTTTTTTCAGCCAATCAGCACATTGGTTTTGTTGACGCATTTATTTTGACATATCTTAAGAGCGCGATTAAATTTACTCGCGTGACGAATGCTAGGCCTGTATGACTTGGTCCAAAGTGAGCTACTTCTAGCAATAAGTTATATACTATGGCTTTGGCACATCTACGAAGTTTCTTGCCGGTTTCTTTTAGGTAAGAAAAGGTTACGAACCAGTAGTTGAAAATACTTCGCATTGTATTTGACGACTATATGCTTTTGTGAGTGAGACGACGTATAAAGCGATGAACAGGCCTAGCATACGCAACGCGACTAAATTTTATCGCGCTCTTAACAAACGTCAAAATCGATTGAAGTCAGTGCGGCAGCTGCTGATTGGCTGAAAATACGCCCGCAGTGTGCTTTTAGCCAATCAACACTATCGAAACATTTGTCGTGTCATGCAATAAATTTGACATATTGCGTATGCTGGGCCTAAACGTGTTGAATGTATCCTACTTCAAAAAATAAATATTTGATTGATCGATTCTAGAGATGCGCCGAGTAACACTTTTGCCGAGTAACGAGTACCGAGTTTAACTCGGTTAATTTTTTTTCCAACCGAGTACTTGGCTGAGTAGCTCGGTTCAGTCAAATTTGCACCTGTTCACCACCACAGGTTCGCGCTGGTTCAACGGCCGACTCATGTTGATACCTGCACCCTTCTCCTACCCGCGTCTTTCAACAACAACCCTTGATAGTTTGCAAACGAATACTTTACGTTGCGCGTCATATAGATATATAATAAAAAAGGTTTGTTAATTAACGATTGACTGTGAAGTACCTGATCACTAATTGTTGACATAATGACTTGACCTTTCTTTCTTTTAAAATTTATATCCTAATATACCTAATCCATTGATTTTATCAGACCGAGTATACTCGTCATTCAAACCGAGTTATTCGGCCGAGTACGAGTCTCAAAAAGTCTCCAGAGTACACCGAGTACCGAGTATCACCCGAGTACTCGGTCCATCTCTAATTGATTCATATCATAATTTTGTGAAAAAAGTGTAAACATAGCTAACGGGTTTTGTAGTTATAGCGTGCAAATAGCGCGCTACAATTAATTGCGTTTTCTTGGGACACACTCAATTTCGCAATACACGTATTACTTTTAGTGAGTGAATAAGATACTTTTCCGGCAAGCGTCTGCAATAGTCAACCGTGCATGAAATTTAATGCATATTAGCTTCCTCCTTCAAATGCTAGCACAATTAAATACCGTTTGCATTAAAATATGTGATGTCCAAGGTGGGCAACGAGCTAGTAGCAAAGCATAGTACACGCACCACAAAATAGTATTTTTGTGCTGGTAGGTAGGTACACAATAAACGGAAATGTGTCATTCAAAAAATTTTACCTTTTGCATCTGGATCAGTCATAGAGGCCTAGCATGCACAAGTCGTCAAATGTCTCGCATGGCTAATAGCACACCGCAATCGTTTTGTTTATTTTTTTTTATATTGCACTTCAAGATTGACCTCATCCCACCTGATGTTAAGTGGTAATGAGGTCCTAGCTTAAGGGTGACAAGTACAGCATAATAAATCTGTTACTGGACTTGTCACCCTTACCTTCAACAGCCAAACAACAGCTGTTGCACTGACTTTAATCGATTTTGACGTTTGTTAAGAGCGCGATAAAATTTTGTCGCATGGCGTATGCTAGGCCTGGTAGTATTCGTTGCTTCTCAACTAGTTAAACCAGACTCGTATTTCAACTCTTGTACAAAATAATGAAGCATTTGCCTATGTCGCATAGTTACTATTTATTAACGCGTCAATAGCGGTATAGAAGAATAATATTGGTTACATAAGCCTCGATTTCTGGGAGGAGCAAAGTATTTTACGTATCATAAGTATAGCTTAGATTTAACTTTGAGAACTTTGTCAGAAGTGTGATTAATCATATCAAGTCAAGTTTAAGTCAACTTAAAACACGTTTGGATCGTTCAATAAAAACTATCCAAAATGATTCTTCTGCCGGTTCGAAACCTGTATCTACCGAGAAGACACCGTTAAGAAACTCAGTATCCAGTATCTAACTTATTAATAACAGCCATATTTTCTGAATATATAGCTTCCACGTAGGACAACCACGTTAAATTACTGGTTCCATATCCGTGAGAAATCATTCTGTAAGATTATGCCCCCTGGACCAGGCTTATTCAAACTAAAGACTAAAACTAAGAGAGAGAGAGAGAGAGAGAGAGAACTGGAGCAGCCCGACTGGTGAAATACCTTACAGAAGACCGCAGCCAAATAACAATCACTTCGGTGTTGTTGTGTTCCTGCGTGTGAGTAAGGTTTCCAGAGCTCCTGGGGGGTGCTACATTAGTAGCAGGGGTCAAGCCTTCAAGGTAAGGGCGACAAGTCCAGTAACAGCTTTATTATGCTGTACTGGTCGCCCTTAAGCTAGGACCTCATTACCACTTAACATCTGGTGGGATGAAGTCAATCTTGAAGTGCAATATAAAAAAAAACTCACTCATTTATTGCCTTTATTCACATAAAACTTCAACTTTCCAGATATTATTCTCCGATTAGGTACACTCATTGCTAGTTCCGGCACACTTACTCTGTCGGTAAAAATAACATAACGTGATATTACTTTAACCATCGCACTTTAACAGGTTTTTTGAAGTATAGTAAAATAATGTAAGGTCTATGGATTTGCTTTCGCACGCGGTATCATTTTATTCATTCATATAATTATTGAAAAGAAAATATAATTAGTTTGTGTTTCCCATACGTATAATGTTTTGTATTTCGTATAACATGTGGACAAATCTTTTGACATGCAAATAGTGTACCTTTAATAAGAATTTCGCATCAAAAGAGTTTTAAGTACAATAATAATAGTGCTATTTCGTGTATGTAATGGACATGTAAAGGTTTACTTAGGTAGGTACATAAGTTAATTATATAAAAAACTAGCTGTCCCGGCGAACTTCGTAACGCCTATTTTTTTAGTTTCTAACCTTTTAAACCTTCCCTGGACCTCCACAATTATTTCAGAACTAAGATTAGCCAAATCGGTCTAGCTGTTCTCGAGTTTTAGCGAGACTAACGAACAGCGATTCATTTTTATATATAAGACAAGATATGCTGGCGTGCGGTATGCTATACCTATTGATTTTTGTGGTTTTTTTTTGTTTTAAGATGTTATCTGCTTGATTATTACGAAGAAGGGTATTATAAATTAATATATTTGCTAGAGCCACAAAGGTTTTTCAAGTTATAAAAGATTTAAAAAAAAATCTATTAAGTAGGTATGTAAACGAATTATTTTGTCAACTCTTCATTATTTTTCTTAATTTATTAAAGGTTTCGAATTCGCACATAAGTGGTCTCGTGGCATTGACATTTCTCTCTCAAGTAACTGACAATACCACGTACTTTTACGATATCAACAATCGTGTGGCGACAATCGAACGCTCGTTTCAAGATCGAATTTTAAAAATAGAACGTGCCGATTGGTTAGCTCATCAGTAAGCTGCGCGCGCGCCGCTCGAACAATGAGTGTTGTTCGGCGCACGAGGTCGCCCGAAGGTGAGTCGAGCGCTAACGCGGAGCTCACGAACGCTCGCCAATTCGTACCGCAAACAACCAATCTAGCTTGGCCTGCAAACAACCAAGTATGATCGAAAATGGAAAACATTCATTAGGATTACCTCAGTAGCGTCCAACCATGAAGAATAGCACAGCATTGATTGCCAACATTTCCGATTGACCGTCCAATGTATCTTATTATTATTCAAGACGAATGCCGAGCACGAATGATTTGCGACCCTTAGATAACATGAATCAAAGATTATATGTATTGAATCTCGTCGAAAGTACTTACCTAGTTAACGGTTAACTCATTGATAAATTAACGAAATAAAGTAAGATCAAACAAAACTGTCATGTTATCTTAAAATTTTAACGGGCTCTTTTCAAAATCGATTACAGTTTATTAACTGCTTATTGAAAATAGTAATTAGTACAGTATATTTTCCGCTAATTACTAGTTCCGACATTTTTAATACAATTGACGTACATATTAAACACGAAAAGCCTATTGGAAAAAGCGATGATAATGTTAGGCTAACTTTCTAGAGAAAGTTATAGTTACTTAAGTACGGCTTATAACAGCTTCAATAACTGCTTAGTTTTAAGAGTTGAAGTGTCAGCGCCCACCCTGATTCATGTTTTACAGAAGAAATACTTAATTTGCTTTTAGGGCCTTCATAACGGCTTATAACATGGCGTATCCCATTGAAAAAGCGAGACAAGCTATGTGCAGCGTAGTACGGCTATTACACAAAGCGCTGCCTTGCATCTGGTAAGGTTTCTAAGCTCATAATCTGAGCGGCTAAATTCCACTTACTTATCCATTTACTATTTGAAAAAATTACGTCTGAGAGCATTAATAATGTCAAAGATGCTACTGACACGACTGACCACTGCTTAATACTTATTGGTCTCTCTAATATTATCACCATTAGGAAAACATATTCCTCTTCTGAGATTATCAACATATCAATAACTAGCTGATACAATCGCGATAGAAAGAAAACTTCATCTCCAATTCTCTACTTTTGTAGCCATGGGTTATTTAGAGAATGCTACGTTAATAACGTTTACTAATGCAAATAACATTTAATTTTCCTCTAAAGACATGCGTCATATTGAAGCTGCTTCAATAGACCAGCAAACCACCACCAGTTTACCCAGATCTGTAGAATCATTAGCATGGAGAAGTAAATTAACGGCTAAAAAGCCTTTAAAATTGACTTCAAAGGGTTTTTAGCCGTTCATTTCACGCCGGCTAAAACCAGCACTTAGCCTAAACCATATACCATTCTTTCACTGAATTTTCTGAGGGCATGAATAATAATTTAATCCTCATAATATATTTTTTTAAGAATCGAAAGTACATGCCATGTAAAAGTTTATGAATCATCTTGAAGCTGCTCCCACATTCAATAATTTTACCTTAGTCTGTGTTTACTTGGGCTTTTTCATTCGCCATTCCAAAAGGCATACCATACCTACCATCAACTTATAAGAGCATTAATAAATTTGAAGTTGCTCCAATATACCATCTGAGCTCACCCTGCTCGCACTGGTCTATCCATTCTAAAATCCATGCATCCACTTTGCTTGTGAGGTCATCAATAACGTTGAAGCTGCATAAAAAGTAAAGGCAGAGGCGATGGCTCAGCTGAGGCTGGGCGGTGTGTGAGGTATTTACATACGGACGCTGGCGTCAGGCGAGCACTGATGAGCACGCAAAGCAACAACATGCTGTCGAAAATTTCATGCTACCGACAACAAAAAAGACTTTTAAAATTGAATGAAGTGGAGGAATTTCTCTTAAATTTTTTTTTTTATAATGCACAAGATTGACCTCATCCCACCTTATGTTAAGTGGTAATGAGTTCCTAGCTTAAGAGCGAAAAGTATAGCATAGTACAACTGTTACTAGACTTGTCGCCCTTACCTTGAAGGCTTGAACCCTGCTACTAATGTAGCACCCCCCAAGAGCTCTGGAAACCTTACTCACACGCAGGAACACAACAACACCGGAGTGATTGTTATTTGGCTGCGGTGTTCTGTAAGGTGGAGGTATTTCACCAGTCGGGCTGCTCCAGTTCGAGCGATAAATCGCTTTGCCCTGCCTCTCTCAAAATCGAGTTGCGGTGCCAGTTACTTTACTAGCAGTACGTTAAAAAAATTAAAAGTAACGCCATGGATTGCCCATTGTCGATGACTATAAAAATTGCAATACGAACTAAGTGTCAAATAAAAAAAAAATTGCCAGTACCAGATTAATATCAGTTGCCGAGTGCATTTATCATGCGAGCAAATCGCTGTACAAATTTACCATTTTTCTTGACATTAAATATCTGGGCGGTTTTTATTAAATAATGTAAGGAATAAAATGACCGGGCGCAACCATATACAGCATCGAATAGCGTCCGTTTTTCTTGTAAGTATCTAAAAATTCAATATACAGTCAGTTGACGTCATGATAAATACTTGCACTCCAATATTAGTTCTTAAACCAGGGACATAAAGGCGATGCAAAGTCCAAAGTGTGTAGTTTGACATGCTGTTGTCTATACCTATCTAGGTACAATAAACTAAATCTCTAACTGATGTATCTGCATACCTTGGACGTGTTTAAGTCTTCGGTCTTATGATAATCTGGCCCAGATATTTTAAAATGTGCACAGTCATATAACGTCAAACCGTCCGATAGTTATTTTATAGCTTACTAGCTGTGCCCGCGACTTCGTTCGCGTGGACTACATCTGTTTATGGTCGGTTTTACCCCTTCCTTCCCTAATATTCGAAACAAAAAGTAGTCTATATTTTAATCCAAGTTTCGAGCTATATTTGTGCCAAATTTCATATCTCTAACTTCAAAAATAAACATTTTTCCATATAAACTTCCAAAGGTGGTATTACCCCCCTCCCCCCCTTATTTTCTAATAAAAAGTAGCCTATGTCCGTTCTTGAGATTCAACGTATACCTATACCAAATTTCATCAAAATCGGTTGAGAGGTTTAAGCAGGAAAGCGTAACAGACACAGACAGACAGACAGAGTTACTTTCGCATTTATAATATGAGTAGGGATATAGCTTAACGTGTTGCCGTTTACACATTCCGATTTAAATTAACAAATACGATAACCTTTGTTGTCTGATCAGAGGTGATAATAAAAATAGTTCCTAATTTAAATAGCAAAACAAATTATTCAGCGTCTCTGCTGACGGTGTGCGCGCTCAATAGGGCATCATTTGCATTGGTAATGGCGGCGCGAGGCTGGTAAACAGAATGATTTACCTCGCCCGGCCGCGAGGAGGCGCCACCGACTATGCGGCTAATCTTAGCTCAGCCCGGGTAGAACGAGTTAGTGCACGTAAAGTGCGTTGAGATAAGGTTAATAAATTTTAACTTAGCTCTCAATATTTCAATGGGTTTATTGTTTTGTATAAGTAACCTCAAGAGCATATTACTTACCATGGAATTAAACCCCTACAACCGTCACCAATTAATAAACATATTAAACTTTCTCTCAATTTATATATTCAATAAATTAATTAAAAGTCAGTATGTTTTATCATTATTTGTGTTTTTAATTTTCGAAAGTTGGTTTGTCTTTTTGTAAAAGAAGTATCCACTTTGATTCAATATTCTTTTATTCATGTAAATTACACCAGTAATATTTATGAAACGTCTATATAATGCAAATGACGCTACCTCCGGTTCGGAACCTATAACTTACAGAGAAGATCCCGGCAAGAAACTCTGTCGTTCATATTACAAATATAGCTGAATTTATAACTAGTTTTGCACTAAGACATACAGTGTAGTAATTAGATAAAATAATGTAGCAAATTGTAAAAAATAATTCATTGATTCAAAGTAATAAGAAAAATTAAAAAATATATATATTTCAATTAAAGAAACTGTAGGTCCTAATGCACATTCGTGCTTAATAAGAATTTTGCCAACTTACGAGTTGACAAATTCGTAAAGAAATAGGTACCTCTTGCTGAGTTTGTATAAATAGAAATACAATTAGTAAATATAATTAGTGAAATTTTTCATGTGAGGGCGAACAGACTAGTTAGTGGTCCACACTTCTTTGTCATTAATATAGTCTTCTACTCTGTAGTACTCTTTTTTCAAAAGACAACCTTTAACAAGTAGCTTAAATTTGTTCAAAGGTAAATCAACAATAACTTGAGGTAATTTATTAAAAAAAGTTATACTTAAACCAACAAATGAATTACCAATCTTATGAAGTCTACGTTTAGGGACAGCAAGCTTGTGTTTATTTCTAGCGTTGATGCTATGAGTGTCAGATTTTTTAGGAAAAGTGTGCAAGTTTTTGTATACATACATTAGACAGTCAAAAATGTATTGAGATGCGACTGTTAGGATGTTGATTTCCTTGAATAATTCTCGCAGCGAGTCACGTGGTGTTAGCTTGTAGATGGCTCGGATGGCCCTCTTTTGTAACACGAAAATAGTCTGTAGGTCGGCTGCAGATCCCCATAAGAGCAGACCAGACCATTTGGTTGTATACATTATTTTATAAAAAGAGAAAATGTTTTATGTTTTCCCAATATACAGTAATTTATCACAAAATCGCGTGTTACTTCGAACAGTCATCTAATGATCAGAAATGAGCACCAAAAAAATGGTAGATACATTAAAGTGAGCATTATCCGGGCAATTACTTTCGCTAATTGCAATCAAAGGCGTCTGGGCAGCGATAAAAAGCAATTAAGAGCATGCTCTTGGCTTAATAAGCGATCGAAGCTACTAAAGAAAGAAAATGACATCGCAATAAGACCACCTAAATTGTACTAAAACCAATTTCTGTATTTTTTTTGTACAATAAAGTGTATATATCTGTCTATGACATCCTTTACGTAAAATATTTTTGAATTTTGTTGTTAATTATTCTTTACTAACTTCGATGCCCATAACCAACTTCTGAAATTCCCAGACCGGGGAATTCACAGAAAATCGAATTCGAATTTGGAAACCGCACGTAGGTGTAGGAAAAAGAAAAGATGTTTAGGCAATTATATTTAAAAACAATAGATATGTTATACGTTCACAAAACTAACGAAAAATCTGTGCTGGTCGACTGCACACATGTGCAATTGTTATTAACCACATTCTTAGATGATGTGAAAGGGATGGCTTGATTTAAACACTAAGAACAAAAGAGATAAGTAGTAACTCTCTGTAAGGCACATGACAGAGACGACACATTTGTCGTATCGCTTTTCGCAGACAGGGGGTAAGACGTCCCAATTAGGACGTTTTACCGTCTTCATATTGCGCGCATGGGTAACATATCTATTGTTTTAAAATATCATTGTGTGTAGGTGATAAATGAATCACGTCTAATGTATTTACAAGAGTTTATTTACACATCACTTTTACACCTAACAACAATAGAAAGATTATTTACAAAAGGAGAGAAAGAGGAAATGCGGAAATATATAACTGTAAAACAACACACAGAAAATTATAAAAATAAACATAAATAAACGTAAAATTGGATATTATTTTTTCCCCAAATGACGTATGTAAAATATATGACAGTAAAAATTTAAAAGTGAAAGCAATAAACATTTACACAAGGAGGTTGTTATCAAAAATTATTAACATGAGCTTAGGTGGTGAGCCACATAGACATCAAAAACGAAAAATTTAGGATACGATGACGAACAGCAATTTTTAATTCACAACACGTTGCAAATGTGTGTGAAGTAAAATTATGCAAGTACTTAAAAAAACACGTTATATCCCGCACTTTATTTCGTTATATTCCAATTAATGCTTAAAACAAACGATTTCGTTTGTTATTTTCGTGTTTGGCTACTGCCAAACACGAAAAAGAAAAAGCAAAATACAGTAAGTCTACTGACTTACTGTATTTTGCTTTTTCTTACCTTACACGATAGGATAGAGACAAAACATAGACGTTTAGTATAGGAATCGATTATGACGTTTGTTAAAGGGAAATATGTGGAAAATTAAACACCTGATTCATCTTTCTAGGATACCAATGGAAGTATAAGTATATCCATGACCATACCAGCAGCATTTATTCATATATTAAGAAAGCGGAACGTAGACCAATAAGAAAGAGTGATGCTATGTGAAAAGTGGTGCGGCGTCCCACTTCCTCAATTGAAGACCTTATTGCTTTAGGAGCTGACCACAGAGGCTTTGTAGGAATATGAAAACCAACCGGGTAAGTAGATTGCATCCTGATTATGCTTATTGGAATACGATATGCTTTTAAGAAAAATTAGAGGCTGATAGCGACGTCGTTCAAGTAGCCTATAAGGATTATGTACTCTATGATCAAACTCTGTTCTATTCATCATTTAAACTCAGGCAATCTAGCGTGATTGAGTAACAAACTTTTGTATTTAAAGGTAGTAGTAGTGAGATCTTGAATTCGGACCTGTAAAGCCTACTTCTAAAAAACAAAACGAACAAATGAAAGATTTCGTTTTGAAGATAAAACAAAAGTGCTGGAGTTAAAACGTGGTTTTTGATTTGCATAAATAATATTTTGCTTTTATAAATAGCTTTAATCGCATTTGAAGTGAGTTGGTTACGATTTTGAGAAGTAAAATTGCTATCCGTCATCGGAGCTTAACATATTTTGTTTTTTAGAGTAGACGAGTTAACTAGCAGCCCTACATAGCTTTTTGGTCAAAACAATCAATGTATGTATAAAATGGGTAGGTACGAGCTGACTTTTTCATCCTTTTAATACGAGAAAAATAATAACAAAAAGGCATCGGTTGAGAATTTAATCTTCAGTCCAATATTCCTTTGCCCTGTACTCGCTGTAAACCAGCTACATAATGCTCACGCATTTGGAATTTTGAAAATTTTATATTTGAAGAATAAAGAATACATTATGCGTAGTCACGTTAGTCTATTTATGCGAACTTTGAAAGCCTATAAAGTCTAGACAATTAAGTATTTTTGATGAATAAATTACAGATGTTGGTAACAACGAAAGCTTTACTTCAACCAATTCTCTACACCTATAGCCATTCTTAATTGAGAGCTCTACGCACACGCACAAGCAAAACAGAAACAATGTCAAAACGGCCAAAGAGAAAACTGTGAGAGCGGCATTGTGCGGTGAAACCCGCTTTCTACTGCGCCGGCGCACGATTCGCGAGCCGCATTTCTATTAATCATGACGTAAAACGTCACGACACCGCGAGCCCGCCGGCGATCGCCGGCCGAGATACCGGCGTAATTTGACGGAATCAGAACTAATGTCTGATGCGAAAACTGACTCTAATTCGGTCATCACTGGATAGATACGTATTTAGCGTTCGTTTAAACACAAAATTGTTATAAATTCACTAGCTGTCTCTGCGAACTTCGTAACGCCTATTTTTTTTAATTTCTAACCTCTTAAACCTACCCTGGACCTCCACAATTATAAGACCAACAGTAGCCAAATCGGTCAAGCCGTTGTTGTATTTTAACAAGACTACAGTAGGCTAGCGTCTTAAGATTTTATTTATTTATTTAAAAACTTTATTGCACAAATAGGTACAACAGGTGGACTTAATGCTAGGGGCATTCTCTACCAGTCAACCCTTGGGTCATGCAGATAGTTTGTATATGGGTGCGGTAACATGGGAGAAAAAAAAAAAAGAAATCATTTTAAACAACAATAAATTAAGCATTAAAAATAACATTACGGTATCTTTTAAATATACGATGATAATACACATACCAAATAAATTAATTAGAATATAATATATAAAATATGAAGGTATACTTAGATTTACATAATATTAATAATTAATATATAAAAACAAATATCTACATAACTATAAATTCAGCAGATAAATAAATTGGTTCAGCAATTGACAAATTCATGACTATCATAACCTACTTGTTAGCGAGAGAGAAGAAGTATTCACGAACTTTCGTTTATCAGTCGGTCAATCAGTGTGTGGTATTTCGCATTTAACAATTCAGCCTTAAATTCTTTAGATGTTCCAAAACCGTCACATGACTTCTGTTGGAACATTGTGATATCTGTAAAAACTGTTTGAAGTATATTTATGCTTTAAACGCTCGTGATATAAGCCACTAAACCAGGTTGGATTGGACACCTATCAAAATCAGATTTGCGGGTTACGCTTAGCTTATCCTTGGCATCGTTTCCGAAACTTTGCCGAATGAGGTTTCTCGCGCTTTATACAGAACATTACTTGAATTTTCATGAATACAAAATTTTCTGATTTCGATTTCCTACTCAAAATCTCGGTCAGAGACTTAACGTTTAAGTACAATAAGAACTGTTTTCTGAGGTTTTCTGAGGCATTTTGCGAGATCTTCAAAACTTATACCTATCAACAATCTCATTTAAATGTTATGTGACTGGTATTAGCATGGAAATAAAGCATTTTTGAATTAGATTCGCAATCTCAAGCGCGCGGCCATTAAGCGAATGAGATTGCAAGAAGGCTTAATACAGTATAAAGCCTTGTTTAGCCGGTGCCATTTTTAAGTCTCAACTATGCCTCTATCTACTCTTTAATCAAAGGTACATGCAAATAAATCAAACAGTTACCATACAGGCAATAAAAACTAAAGAAGACATTGACATGACGGCAAAACCGCGCACGCATCCGAAATCACCAACTTACTTTCTTCTTTGACAGTAATTAATTGAATACTGGCGTGCTTAAAACCATTAGCATAAATGAGCAACGTTTGAACAATGATAATTTATTAATTAAGTTTTTTCTTACTAAAGGATTGATGTTTATTGAAGTACAAGCATGCCAAATAGAGCGATGCAGGTTTTTGCGCAAAAAAAATCTTGCATATACCTATTAAGTCACGTACTTATAATTATGAAAGTTTTTTATTTGTTGATACTTCACGCATACTCGCATTAAAATATCTTATATAAAGATATTTAAAAAAATTCTATAAAGAGAGGGCAGCCCCTAAAACAATCAAGAAATAGGATATTGGTGTTTTATAATTTACTAGCTGTGCCCGCGACTTTGTTCGCGTGGACTACATCCTTTTATGGTCGGTTTTACCCCTATCTCCCCTAATATTCGAAACAAAAAGTGGTCTATATTTTAATAGAGCTATATTTGTGCCAACTTTCATATCTCTAACTTCAAAAATAAACATTTTCCCATATAAACTTTCATACTATTTTGTAAAACGTTTTAACCTGTTTACCTAAACAATACCGTGATAGGATTTTTGACCAATATCACACTATCTTCGTTTAATCAAGAATAGTCAATGTTATAAAAACACTCTGAAATACGAGAATACTGTACTTACAAGGGTTGAAAGAGTGCAACTTGCTTAAACGTACCTATTATTTTCTTTACAACGGAAATGTACTCAGTTCTTCTTTCAACATTCCTTGTTATGCAAATCTGACGTTGCAATAATGGCTCTCAAGCATGGCGCAAATTGAAATATTCATAACAACATCATTATTCATAATTGCATTAACATTATGTAGAGCAGACCATCCTATCCCGACCACTTCAATAGAAATTAATGAGGTAAAAAACCGACAAAGGTGTTATGAATAAATAACCGGGCAGTTAACAATGAAATAAAAAAGATGTTTTTTATCAGCCCTGCGCTTGCGCTCCACGTAGCGCCGATAAACATCTTGTTCTTAGAAGGATTACTTGTTGTCTCTTTCTCGCTTGTGTTGGCTGTTAAAGTGTTGTCTCTCTTTATCGTCAATCGATACCTTCAGACACCCACGTCAAGTTGTGTACAAAAGTTCGGAGGTTTAAAGCTTGCGGCTTTTTTCTTATTTGGCATCAAAAAAATCTTAATTGATCTCACTCCAAAAGTAACCTTGTAAATTGCTGTGAAGTAACTATTAAATACTTTCCTACGTAGTCATACAAACGCAGATACTTTTGTGTCTCTATTCGAATACAAGGTATAAATGTATATTTGTTATTTAAGGATATACCAGCATGAAATCAGCAACTTAGTGGACAAACGCAGTTTTCAGTCATTAACAGAGAGCTAAAAGTCGTTCAGTTGAAGACACAAGCAACATTACAATGATTGCAGTCTCGTCAAGATCTGATCTATCTAACTATAATCTCATAATTAAAAAAAATCGATTTGCAATAGGGATTACCAGAATTTTGCATCAAAAATATTGCAAAATTGCACTGGAATGTACACATTATTGTAATACAATTTAGACGACCTTATCACTAGAAAGCGACGTCTTCTACTACTCTACTCCGGTTAAAAACCCCGTGGATTCTTAACTTGGCCACCACAGAGTCAAGCAAAGTGCGGGCGGTATCAATCTATGAATAGATTAAATAAAACATACTGAATTGACAAGTAGTCAGTTGTCAATTTTACTAATAGAAATACACCTCCCACTTCGTTTTGGTAGCTATTTGAAAACCTGACTTGGCACCTGTCAGTTTCTGTCAGTTGCGCTTATTGATGGAGCAGTTTGAGTGGCACAAACGCGCGGCCTTATGCGCCCGCGTCGGTAATAGGGAATATTTTGGATTACAGCACACAGTTAAACGAATGTAATTGATTTTAAAATAGGTGAATTCGTTTTTGTTAAAGTTATAACGCCACAGTGAGGTGTCGGAGAAAGCCGACTCGAAATGTGAAGTCAGTTGAAACGGACGCCTTAGAACTTTCATAGTAATAAATACTTTCGTGATTGGTCCGATAAAATGTGAAGCTGAAAACAATGGACTACGGTGCTCATAGCTCAAGGACATACGCGGGGCGCACAAGTAAAACGCTTGCTGACAGTTAGGACACTGATTTATTATTTAGCCAAGCGCGCGGGCGCGGGGCGCGGCGCAACCGCAGCCACAGGAGGCCTATGTCAAACAAACGACTAGTATATGTTGATGATGATAATAACAAAGCATGTGTAGACACACTGGCACCGTCACCTCTCCCAGGGACTATTAGGAGCGCTGGCGCAGCAGCAGAGGCGGCTGAAAAACTGAAAAGCACAAAATATAAAGAAATAAAAGAAAATTATAATTTTGTCGCTTTTGGAATGGAAACTCTAGGTCCGTGGGGTCCTGACGCATTGTCTTTTTTTAAAGATATTTCAAAAAGACTTATCAACGTTACAGGAGACCCAAAGGCTGGCTGCTACCTCGCCCAGCGTCTTTCAATCGCTATTCAGCGAGGTAATGCAGCCAGCATTTTGGGTACCTTACCACAGGGACCTTCTTTGTTTATTTAAAATATTTATTTTTTTATTAATTTTAGTTTGAATTTTTTGTAAGCTAGTGTTATCTTAAGTTTATTTGTTTTGTTTATGTAATAAATTACTTGTTATCATAACAAAGAATGTTAGATAAATACTGTATTACTGATTCCACAGTAAGTAGCTTTAGCAGTTATGTTACGGAAATTAAAACCAACGGTTTTAACATTTTTAAAGTGTTTCACCACGGCGCACTAGCAAAGTTTGTGTGTTAGAAATAAATATTATTTTTATTGAATGGGAAGAACAGCACCAGGGGATATAATTTTTTTCTGTTTCTTTAAAACCAATGGTGATACTGAAATATATATTATACATCATCACCATCCTTGGTACAAGAGCCAGAAGCGCTAAACACTGTTCCATCGGGTCGGTCAAAAATAGGTCTTATAAACAAAATAAGATACTGAGATGTGAAGAAACTTTTATTACTGACGATCCACTTAAGTTTAAATTAAGTAACCCAATTAGTTACACTTTACAAACGAATGATGAACGAGTCGAATTACCGTCGTAATAATCAAGCAATCTCAATCCTTTTTTCTCTTCGAAAAGAAACCTCCCACTTAGTTTAGTTGCCATAAAAAATCAATCAAATAAAAGGTTGGGATCACACCTATCAATTCCTCTCGGCTTTATTGATGGAGTGAATGAAACAAACGATATGCGGCGGCGCTTTGTGCGCCCGCGCCGCTGTTTGTTCGTTTTTAGGGTTATGTAGGCTTACCTACTCAAAAACAAAACAAATGGTAGGCTTCGTTTTTCAAGATTAATCTAAAGTCTGGGAGTTCAAACGTAATTTTTGATTTGCACAAATAAGAAGAAGACAAATAACTTGATAACTTGACAAATAAATAAATAAATAACTTGACAGGCTGCATGCCCGAAAAAGATGACATCACTGTCCCGTTACGCTCATTCGGGCCTAGCATGCGCAAAACGTTCTAAGAGCTTCTGCGGGGTGCTACATTAGTAGCAGGGGTCAAGCCTTCAAGGTAAGGGCGACAAGTCCAGTAACAGATTTATGATGCTGTACTTGTCACCCTTAAGCTAGGACCTCATTACCACTTAATATCAAGTGGGATGAGGTCAATCTTGAAGTGAAATAAAAAAAAACGTCAAATTTATCGCATACAAAAGTTTCTATACCGTTTATTTGGTTCTAGTAAACTGTAGTCGTAATTTCAGCCAATCAGCATTTGACGCATGGATTTAGACATATCTTAAGAGCGCGATAAAATTTATCTGTGTTGCGCATGCTAGGAGTGAATGTCGCGTTCTGCAAGCGAGAACGCGGCGTTTAACTACCGTCAATAAACCGCCTTTACAGGCAACTAATTTTTGTTAAACGCTTTAGTTGCATTCGAAATGAGTTGGTTACGATGATGAGTATCCGTCACAGGATACAAAATTTCTTGTTTTTGGGTCCCTGGACCTAAAAAGACGGTTTTACCTTCGTCTTGTGTGCTGTAATTGTATCAATCTGTACCGTTCGTTTTTGTTTTAGTTTCAATGAAAGCGATTGTATTTTTGACCGTACCTTTTTTTCCTAACGGGAGAGAATATGAGTACATTGGTGTACCGTCACCTAAGGGAGGTGAAGGCGTTTGTGGGACTTCCTACTACTCACTAAAATCCTCCAGTTGTACCTCATTGTCTTTAGGGTGATGCTGTGGGAAATTCGGCTCAGCCATAACCACCACAACACCACCTTGAATTGGACCTATTGAATATTCTATTTATTGTACCTATCTATTGAACTCATTAACTCTTCTATATTTCTTGGTATAAACTTAGATTCTAAATTACAATGGTCTCCTCACATAACTTCTCTGGCTGGAAGACTGAGTTCGGCGGCATATGCTGTTAGGAAGATAAGGCAACTGACTGATGTGGAGACGGCAAGATTGGTTTATTTTAGCTATTTTCACAGCGTCATGTCGTATGGTCTGCTCTTATGGGGATCTGCAGCCGACCTACAGACTATTTTCGTGTTACAATAGAGGGCCATCCGAGCCATTTACAAGCTAACACCACGTGACTCGCTGCGAGAATTATTCAAGGAAATCAACATCCTAACAGTCGCATCTCAATACATTTTTGACTGTCTAATGTATGTATACAAAAACTTATATACTTTTCCTAAAAAATCTGACACTCATAGCATCAACACTAGAAATAAACACAAGCTTGCTGTCCCTAAACGTAGACTTCATAAGATTGGTAATTCATTTGTTGGTTTAAGTATAACTTTTTTTAATAAATTACCTCAAGTTATTGTTGATATTGAGGTAGCGTCATTTGCATTATATAGACGTTTCATAAATATTACTGGTGTAATTTACATGAATAAAAGAATATTGTATTTGAATTTGAATTGAAAAAATATGGATATTTTCTTTAAACCATTACTATTTTCTACGGGTCCCGTGTGTGTCCAAGTCAAGTTACACTTGACCATTTTTTTATCGTCCCAAGCGTTTTCCCACAGCGAGAGCCGTTAGCCGACCACCGCGGTGTTAGAAGTAGGTTTGACTAATATTTCAGTAATAACTGCAACAAATGCTGTTACAACATTTTGGTTTTACGATAATGAGTTATGGTCATACGATTTTTATGGTGCTTTAAACCCAACGTTATAGAGTATTTAAGCTAACAAGTATTGCTTTGCCTTTAATAAAAGTTTTTATTTTTGTTTATTTTATAAATATATTTTGACATCCAATTTTATTGTCATAAAGATAAAAAACTGACTAAGTATGCATCAGTCACGCAAAATTTACACATTCATTAAAGTAGTGTTGAATAATTGTTTAACCAAATAACCGAATAATGAAGGTTATAGATATATAGGTATTCAAAAAATATATATATACGACTAGCTGACTAGACAAATATATCCATCCTAAACGAGCTTCATATAAAACAAAGGTTATCGTCGACTGTGCAACTACGAATACTCACAATGTTTGGGCATATCACTCGCAATGAAGACTCTATGGAGAGACTGGTTATAGGGCATGTCGAAGGCCGGCGCTCACGCGCTCAAGATCGCCAACTCGATGGACGGACCTCATCAAATGTACCACAAACATTTCTCTGAATGAGTGTTGCAGAAGTGCGAACAATAGGAGGAGATGGAGGCAACTGGCAAAAGCTACACTGAAAAGCGATGCATTATGATCACGACCACTCTGTCAAGAGTGCACGAATAAGAAGAAGCTGACTAGACAGAGGTTGTCCAGTCTTACTAACGACAACTACTTACCTAATTCCAATTGGATTATCATTTCATTCATGACAACAACAGTATTCTTAAATTGGTTGCTTTTTCGCGCAAGTTATAAATATTTTTTTTCATAAGAACCTTCTCCTAACAATGTCTAACAAACAAGAAAAAAAGAAAAAAATAAATTGATCCATCCGTTCACGCGTGATGACGTCACCAAGGGAAAAAGAGATTCATTTTTATTATATAGATTTAAATTAAATAAATCATCATAATAAATAATCATTGTTTTGGCACCATACATTTTACAGATGTATATATTTATAAAGATTTCATTTAAATCTTTTGAAATTGTGATGTTGTTTATGTTTTTGGAGTTCGTAAATCTGTTTGAAAAAAAAAATATTTCAGAAGAGTCTCAGCATTAATTTTGTGAATATGGATTTCTGGTCCGAAATAAATCATTATTATTATTATCTAATAATATAGCTCATCAAGACCTCTTCGCGTGCCACCATAAAGACGAAACAAAACTCGAACGGATAATTGTTTTCCCCTCTTTTCCCCCGAGGCGGGCCCTCCAGCCGACATCAATCCTAAACTTAGTTCTAAGAAGGGTTTTACAGAAGACGACTTGTTAAAATTACATCGGCTATTTTGTACTAAAAAAGGAGAAAAATACAAAATAAAAATTAAAAATGTTTAATTAATGACAAGATTATATCCTAAATTTGACCTAATAGACATCGATTGCATTTAGATCCGCGTACTTTCATGACCTCATTTTATATGGAACGTCACTTTGAAAATTTTAACTATCTTTTTTTCAAAATTTTCTATTAGTATGCTACCTATACGTAAAATGCAAAGAACAAAATGTGAATAAATAAGTTTGAATTTAGACGAGATAAGATGAAATACAATAAAACGATAAAATGTATGGTAATACGAAACCATACGAAAGCAATAATTTTACTCCAGACATTAAGGTAATTAAAGTATTTGCTATCATCATCATATTAAATCAGTCTTATTTTATCATACAGCAAATATTATTATAAACGCGCATTCGTGCGTCTGATTTTTTTCCGGTCCTATCCCATCGGATTATGAGAGTAAAGGAAGACAGCGTGTTGAGAGGACGTTCTGGTGGTATAAACCAAGTACTGTTTTTTGAGAGGGGAATGATTGGGACTCCCCTGTTCCGTAGCAACGAGGAGAACCCTAACTAAAGATACGCACCTTCTCATCGCCTAGTGACGGCGCCATGGGAAGGCAGACCCTTAACTGCCACAGAAATAAACAACAAAAAAAAGTTACATTGTTCCAGCGTGTGACGTGACCAAGGGAAATAGAGATTAATTTTCATTGTATAGACTTAAATTAAATATTAATTTTCCTTACTCTCAACTGATGATTTTCGCAGATGGCCTTTTCATCTTCACCAGACTTTCGGGGGAGCGGAGGGCTTACACCCTTAAATAAACGACGTCCTGCATGATTGGTTGATCTCAATGAGACTGGACGCGTTAGGCTAAATATTTTTAATATGTAAATAAATTTTGGTATCTAATAATTTAACTTACACATTGTTGTCGGTACATGTAAATCCCCCGCTCCTACACTTGACAGTTCTCTCGTCCTACCGATCCCCAAAAGTTGTTCCGGGAACTTTGACGTGCGGAGTGCCAAAACTTGTACCTGCTGAATATAAATTTGTTTGCTCACTTTTGGCAGTGTTGGCCTTTTGATACGTCACAAATTTTAATAAACGAAGCCATGAAACTTTAGGGGGACTATAAAAGTGTTCTTTGGAAATGCAGACGTTTATTAAACGGTGAGGTTCATTGAGATTAAACGACCCGATGCACAAAAGATGTTTGTTGTCTGGTGTTTAAATATTTTTTAGCAGTATCTTATCTGCGGGTTCTGAGCCGAAGGTAACCTCATTTGGTTTATGTGACGTTATGTGATTTACATAAAGAAAAACATTTCAAATCCTCAAAAAAAAATTCTGATTCTAACTCTTATTCCGTATTTTATTTTATTTCTAACTTTTGGGTCTACATTAATTGATCTAGATGAATTAATTCAAGAGGTCAACTATCAAAAACAAAGTATTTCGAGTCTAATGAACGTTTGTGATTATAAATTCTCATAGTTGAGTCCAACAAATTTCGAAAGCGATGTTTTTAAAAACAAAGCTTGAAACAAAACTACGTTACATATTCAAAACTTTTGTTTAATGTTCAAAAAGTAGACGTGTCCTTTATTCAATTTGATTAAGGAAGTAGACCTCCTTAATCTTTATTGCTTTTGCGAACTTTAGACTTAAAGTATTTGAAAAATGTTGACCTGTAGCTTTCTAGTAAACTTTTCAAAACCAGTGACAAGCAAAACGCCCTTTCCATATCGTTGGATCGGTTTTCAACCTTTTTCCAACCACTGAATCCAGCCAATATCCGCCTAGTCACGTAGAGGCAAGGCAACAAAACCGACAGACGATTAAAAAGTTTCCCGGGAAATTGGCTCGACTATCCCGGCCCCCGGGATTGCGGTGGCGCGGGATACGGCCAGTCACCGCAATTTATTAGATAACTGTCTTTTCTGCTCTACCTACGTTATGCAATTCAAACAGTATCGGTTTGTTTTCAGAAATGGATGGGGGTTTTCTTCGTTTCCTTTGTTTATACTAAGATTTGTTTAGTATTTTAGTCTCTTTTGTTTTTCTTTTTATATTGAAGCGTACGATATTTTAATCCAGGATTAAATTTTACAACGTCCCAAAACTAAATGTCGTACTTGGATTGCGTTCTCCATCCATGCATCCCTAGAAAAAACAGTTTTAATACTTCTTGATTTTCATATATGTGACACATAATTAAATTAAGTTTGTCATTTACGGCCATTTGAGTTATCCAAATAGGTTTTATTAACTAAATACATAATATACGCTTTAACTTTTTTAAAACTATTAAATTTCGGTTTCTCTTCTCTTAGCTATGTCTTGCTATGGGCAATTTAAATTCCAGGATTTTTTTTCTAAGCAATACAGAGAAGGAGTAATAAATAAAAGACAATAAATCGATGAGTGTGACTCAATTACGGCAGGTCTCAGGTGGCTACACGTCAAGCTCTGAATAGGAAGGGTCGTAGCTTGATCGATGGGTTATTTCTCGAGCTCCGAGAGAGAGTACGAGTATCCGAATTTTTAAATAAATTTAAATAAAATGTAAAACTTCTATCTATTAATATAAGTTAAATTTAGGGTTTATATCAAGAATTCAATCACTACATACTATAAAATAAAGTCGGTTTTTCTGTCCCTATCACCCTATGTACGCTTGAATCTTTAGAAACTATGTAACGGATTGTGATGCGGTTTTTGTTTGCAATAAAGAATAGATTAGCCAAAGTATTTACATTACATCAAACGAAATTCATTTGTTCATTCATAAAAATTTTAAAAACAGTAAAATGAAGATTTTTTTAATTTACTCCAAACTCAGTGACTTCTGTCACTGAGTTTGGAGTAAATTAAAAAAAAGTTTCTACTTTAGCACGTCACAGATAAAACCACTCGCATGTGCCTCGATTTGGTATTGATGACTTATGCCCGATTCCAATATTTAACGATTCGTAATGTGTCAAAAAACTATCGATTTTTCTCCAACCGACTACGAGTCGTTAATAACCATTTCATAATTTACATTCCATATCAGCTGTCATCAGTCGTCCGTCAGTCATTTTTAGCTTACGCCACGTTTAATTTATTACTATCCGTGACTAGAACATATCGTTTTTCAAATATTGGAACCGGCCTTTAATAGTAACTTATTCTTATGTCAATAAAATAACTACAACCGTTATTTTCACACAATATATCTTGTACAAAACAATAAACCTTTATATGTATCCTGTCAAAAAAGTACACATTACTTTCTTCCGCGCATTTGAGGTAAATAAAACGTTATCTGCGTAGATAGGTTTACGATGTCGTAAAAAAATAAAACGCAACACGACAAATAGATGGGAGTATAAATAAATTTATGTGATTCCGAAAGCATACCGGGTGAGGGGTGCATCCCGGGAAGGGGATTATCCCGGGATCGACCGCGTGCTTCTGCGCGTAGGGCTGTCACTAACACGTACAAGGGTCGGAATATATTATACTAATATTATAAAGAGGAAAGATTTGTACCTATTTTTGTATGTTTGTAATGAATAGGCTCAAAAAGTACAGGGCCGATTTAAAAAATTCTTTCACCAATAGAATGCTACATTCTTCCAATTTGACATTGACTACAAAATTAGGAATTTGTCTACCCCGTACGAAGCCGGGACGGGCTGCTAGTTTATCATATTTTTGGGGCCTAATTCTTTTGCAGGCAACCAAACGCATAGAAAACAAAGTGTTAATTAGATTAGTTTGGGATCAGAACAATATTTGTTTCCTTTTTTCTAGCGTAAATCCCAATTGTGCATTTATAACGGAGCCCGGGGTTCACTACAACTATGATTCTGATTTGACGAGACTGGTACACTTTAATGATTACCATCTGACCTTCGTGGTGCTTTTAAAGGAAATCAGACCAATTCAGATCACCACTAAGACGCCAACGGCTTACCGTGCCTTTAAAAGCACGCAATAATCATTATTGATGGACTATTAGCTGATTCGAATCTGCAATGCCATAACCAAAATAGGAGAAACTCACAACGGGAAATGGTCCACGAGAGATTTGAAACCACGACTTCCAGGTTTTTGAGCGTAACATTGTAATTGTAACAACTGTGGTGTACCATTGAATCAGCCAATTATAATATTTACGATACTCAATATTTATGATTTCAATATAATTTGAAAATTTTGATTTATGATAATATGGAAAAAACAACATCACATAGGATCCGCAGGACAATCCAGAGAACCTATTCTTTTTTACCAATTCAATGTTCCACAAATGTAAAAAAGTGTTAAAAGTACCACTTTTTTAATATAAGCTGAAATGTAGAAAGATGAAAACATATCTCTGAGTAATAAAAAAAATCCTGCAAGATAGTACATATAACAAATACTGCACTTTCCAAGTAATTGTGTAAAACAGCAGAGTTACTACTAAAGTGGTCTAATCTGATGATAAAATGCAATTTCAAATAATTCACTTCTAAACGTAAATAAAGCGCTTTCCAAAACGGAAGTCTTATTTGTGACAACTATCAAAAGGGTATCTATCGGTTTTTCGTTTTATTTTTGAATTTGGGAGCGAGCCTCAAGCTTTTGGGCATCTTACTAACTATTAACAAAAAAGATGTGGATTTTTTTTATCTTATGGAAAAATATAAATCTTCTGTTTGTTACTGGCAACCCTAGTAGCAAATTAAGCAGGGCGCGACAACGATTGGGGTCTCGGTCGATCCCGGTAATTGCCGGTTCGGCGTTAAGCACCTAATTAGCGGCCGCAGCGCCGCTTTCAATTAATACTTTGTCTGTCCGTCGTTCATTGATTTGTTATCAAACAAAGAATGTGGACCAATTTGTAGCGTGCCTTTTGGAACCTGCAAGACGTAGTTACTAATTGTTTGCAAACGTTGTTCTATGTGGGTATCTAATTTGCACCATCCTACCAGACCGTTTTTATTATTCATTAAATTAATTAAAATATTTAAATAAAATTCTCCAATATTCATCATTGGGCGATAAAAGTTTGATAAGGCTCTTATTTAATAATAACCACGTATATAATTTGGTCCATATGACAGTAAATGAATAAATAGGGTTATTTGATCCAACCTACTTTGCCCTTTTAATTTGCCTCTCAATTGTCTTATTATTCTAACGATATTTGAAGATGTAAACACCGTCATATTCATGAAATGAAGAAGAGAGTTTGAGTTTAATTCAATCACTATCTAAGAAACAGTAAAAAATTAAGTTTCTTCCTGCTGAAATCTTTATCATTTATCTCATTCATGGGCTTAATATTAAACTTGGAACTGCAACGCCAATGTGTAAAATTTCGATGAATCAATTAAAATCCGTTTTTCAAATACTTTTGAGTATGTCATGTTAACAGTCAGGAATTCATTAAAGATGTTCGTGCAATCTGGTTACTAAAACATCTTTCAGACGGCGAGTAGCAATCTAGGTCAATGCATTTTCGAATGTTATCAAACCTATGTCATAATTTAGGCCAAGATGCTGTCCCCCACGATATCCACACCTTCTAAGTTAAACTAAGTTATTCAGCTATTTACTTTCCTTAGATATATTCCACACATGTAAGGCTAGCAAGTACATAACGGTTAGACGGAGGGACGAACTTTCCATGCAACAAGTGCGACTTTGCTACGACGAATTCTGTATCGACTTTTAAAAATTTGAACAATTCAGATAATTTAAATAGGACCGGTACAAAATATAATCATCTACCTATTGGTTTTGCATGCACACTAAGATAAATAAATTATAACATTAATGAGTTTCTTGACTAGATCTGTTACTATTTTTGTTAATCTATTAATTATTTTTATTTTATGTGTATAAATTAGGGGCAAAACTATCTGAAAACAAAGTTTCAACATTTTTGCTAGATTACAACTTGAGTCTGTATTGCTTTATTCGTGGTTTGTAGTATTATCACGCCTAAAACTAATTGAATAGTATTGCTTCTACAAAAGTGGTTCAATATAATAATAGATTCAAAATAAAGTATCTACCCACGCTAAGAAGCTAGTAATTAAGACTTATTTCTTTAAAAGTATTTTTTGGTGTTCTTCATTTACCCCCATATTACATAAACATCCAACGACAATTTTGCAGCATTGAATTTTGTAAAAAGGCCTGGAAATTAGTTACTTAGGAACATGTACGATCAAAGTTTACCTTGACGCGCTGTTGTTGGTTCAGTAGACCAACAACAGTAGCAACGGTAGATAAAGGCAAACTACATAGATGCGTGCTAACATTCGTCGCAGCAAACAGCCAAAGAAACGCAGAGACCCCTCTCCCTAGAGTTCGCAAGGGCAGTTTAATCTGATTTACCGCTAGTCATCGCCAGGTAGAGTGGACGTAAGTGCTTTTGCACGGCAATTTGCCCACAACTGGTTTTATTACTAACCCTCTATAACTCTAAACGTGTAAATTGTATGTCGGAATGTTTTGTGTTGTGTGGTTTACCTATTGCTGTGAAAGGTTAGAGGTTAGATACGAAAACTGATACTTACAACGGACTTGACCAGTCCATGTGTTATGTACCAATCAAAATTGTTTTTATTTTATTGTAGTCTTTCTAACCGTTTATTTCAATCTAGACATCCGGTTATTACCCGTACTTGTCACATTGGAGCGATTTTTGTAAAATTAAACACAATTTTTTGGTAAACAAATCAGTTTTAAAGAGGTAAGTGTGCAGGACTTTGTCGATGCGACATCGCTGAGGTCCGGGTTCGGCCATATCTTCTTACTCAGTATATAAAAATAACGTTTTTATACAGTCTCGGGTCTTGGTGTTGTGGTACGTTGCTTTTTCTGATTTCTGTAACTGTTGTATACAATCGGACTTAGGACAAATTAGTTTGGACTCTACTACTACTGGTTAATAATATCGTGAATAGGAAGAACTAGTTTAGCCTAGGAAAACTAGTTGATCCTGAAATAGTTTTTTGTATGGCTGGTAACATAAACATGCTTTACTCGAGAATCGAATCCCAAGATTTTTCGAACATACATTAGAGCATATAAACGAGCCTTCTGAATCATGACGCCCACGAGCCGAGTCATTAAAAAATATTTAGCCTTTTCTCTTAAAAATATACCAAATAATATACAGCCTAATAATAATACCCGTGTTATAGTCGGAATCTCCTAAAAGGCATTAAATAAATCCGCTAAACTTTTAAAGGACTCAAGATTTAAATATGCAATCGAGTTCCTTGAGTGAATGTCTGAATCGTCATGGCTTGAAGAGTTTCCTTTAAAAGACTTGCTAAGAAAATAACGATTCAAACCAAAGAAAATTACAGCAAGAGCCAACAACCGCCGTTTTAACGCATAAACACCATCCGTCATAACTGTGAACGTTTTAATAACCGAAACGCATTATCTCACTTTTCACCGTTGGCTATAACTTGTCAATGCGTGCGCTGTATCGAATCAAATAAACATCGGATGCCAAAGCATATTCAGCCTTAACTTAACGGTATACAGCATTTCATGGTACGTTAGGTACAACGCGGTGGAATGACTGTGCATGTAACTCTAATGGGGCATGAAATTGGTAGCCGATTGCCAATAACCTTCCAAGATGTTTTTAAATCTCTTATTTTCAATGTGTGTGTTAGAATTCCTAAAAACTCGTGGCGGTTATTTTGATTTTTGTGCAGCAATAGTGTTTTAGTTCATTCATCGCGAGAGATCATAAAGCTTCAGATTTGAATATGAGGGAGTGAGGTGAAGGATTGCAGCCGTTCCTTAGGTTATTTCTTCTTCTCTAACTTAGTGAACTATAGTACTTTTCACACTTCAAGATTGACCTCACCCACCCTGATGTTAAGTGGTAATTAGGTCCTAGCTTAAGAGCTCCTCCTTCCAGGAGCTCTGAAAACAAAAACACCGAAGTGATTGTTATTTGCCTGCGGTCTTCTGTAAGGTGGACGTATTACACCAGTTGGGGCTGCTCCAGTTCAAGCGATTAATCGCTATGCCCTACCTATCTTAAAATTCCGTATGTAAATTGTATAGATATTTGATAAAAAATTTATAATGGTGTAATCATTAAATAATTATTTTTTAAATAGAACGTTTTCAAACGCGTATTAAGGTGTCCAGCGACTTATCCACTTGAGCAATTTACCTGAAAGCCATATTTATCTAAACCTACTGTATAATTGGTTTCCACGGAATTCTTGAAAAACGATGAACACCCGTCTTCTCTCTTGAAATAACATATATCAATTTCACGATGATTGATTGATTGATTGACGCACCACACCCAGCCAGGACGCAATGCCTGATCCGGCAGAACCGGCACACCAGGGGGCACAGATTTTTGTAAGGAGGGACACGCTCTAGGATGGGATAGGACGATCGGCTAGCCGCAACCGGCCGACCACAACCAGCCCAGTATTCACCGTTACAACCAGTATAGGATATTGGGTAAGACGGGTAAGTTTATAGGACTGAGCGTTGATGAGGTGGGCTATCTAGCCTTTGATGCTTTGTTTTCAACGTTTCGTAGGTTTTATTGGGTTCGGTCGTTTTTACTTGATGTACTGCAATCCGTTTCGCTGTCAGTTTCTTCAATTTCGAATATATATTTTTCTGTTTCTTGTTTCAATTTGGTTTTGTCCTTTATCGAGACGCGACAAGATGAAGTTAGCATATATTATATAACCCGTAGAGGAGATGGATATCCGCCTATAATAATTTGTTGACTGAGGTTGGGTTTTCTTCGGAATGGGAACTTATACTGTTTGGGTCCATGTCGATGGGATAACGTTTTCTAACCATGCTTTATGCATGTGTTTAGTAATTCCTTGAAGTAATCGGTCTGGTAGTGCCTTGAACAATTCGATTACCACTTCATCTATTACTGGTGCTGTGTTGTTTCGCATTTGGTTGATAATTTCTGCTACCTCTTTTTCTGTGGGTGGTTCCGGGAGATTGTTGGGTTCTTCATGTTCATGTTATGAAATATGTTGACATTCCATTTTTTTCATTTCAGATTCCCAATGCGACATTGGAATTTACTTGTTTTTGATTTTTCGTTTTTCTGTTTGGACGTGACGTCTGTAGAAATCGTAAGTGATCCTCATTCGGGTGGAAGGGTGCTTATTTTGAAGATCTTCGAAAAACATTTTGACTTCCGCATTATCTTCTTTTTCAGTGATCATTTGTAGTTCAGTTCGCAAGTTTTTACTCGTGTACGAAGGATTATGTTATTTGATAATATGTTATTACGGAACTGAGCCTTTTGTAGTTGGGCAGTTACAATACGACGCGCTTTTGAACAGTTGTCTTCTAATTAGTACTTTTTGTGCTGCAATTTTCATGATATCACTTATCATGTTCCAGGGTAGTACTTCCTGTTGTTTATTAGTTTTTATACACTCCGATGTCATTTTTAAGATTTTGCTTTGATATTGTTTGCAAATTATTTCATTTTTTAACCTTTCGTAGTCTAATCTTCATAGTTAAAGTTGGTTGGTTTCTTATTGGGTGTGTTTTCTTCTCTGACGACGGATACTAACTGGGGGCGTCATCCCAGCACACCCAGACTCAATTCAATTTAGAAAAGTTTGTTTTCCAAATTGACTCGACCGGGAATCGAACCCGGAACCTTTCGCGCTTTGGCCGCCTACCTTAGCCACTGCGCCACGGAGGTCGTCAATGGAATAAGAAAAAATATTATGTTTGATTGATTCCCTGAAACAGTTTTTGAGACATTTTGTGGTTTTCGTTTTGTTAAGCTATTATTTTATTTTATTCATGCAAGGTTAGAAGGTTGGAAGATTGAGCGGATTTTTAGACAAAGAGCGGACTCTACACAGGCTTTGGGGGCACAGTGCCCTCCTTGCCGTGCATAATGCGCGCGGTTGGAACGTGCCAGACCATCAGACATGCCCCACTCCCTCGGGATCAAGACAATGCCAGGCTTACCCCACGCTTCTCACTCCTTCTTCTTCTTTCTTCTTTTTACACGTTGTCTCTGGTCCCAGCAGCGGATCTGCTGAGCGGCTCCGTTACTGCCACCCCAAAAACATTTTGTAGCTCAACCTTTTGTGGAAGCTCTTAAACCATATTTTAAGATTATTTTGTACTTTAGGAACAAAAATATAATTTAGAGAAAATTAAGCTCATATAACTTTTGTTGTTATGGTTGTGCTATTAAATAAAACAACAGAGATTTTGATAAAAGAATATATTTAAAACAAGTTTTTCATAAAATATTTGTACACACATACAAATAAAATAATTATGGATACAAATTGTTTTTGCCATCCATACATGTATTTGGAATATTCAGGTTGAATTGAGGAAATAATTTGTGTAATTGGTTGACTTAGGAGTTCTGATGTGTGATGAGTGAAGAAAAGCAATGAGACGTCATAGGATAAATACGGAACAACTTAACGTTTCGCGCCGTCACCGGTAATGTGTTGGACCAAATACTTGCCTACTCAAGTACTGAAGTGAGTATCCACCGCATTACTTGCTGGCCGAGTGAACACGCCCGCAGACCGCAGGCAATCGTATTTATAAATTACATCCATTGTTTACAAACGCGTCCGTTGTTAATTTGCGGCGCATTCCGCCTCTCACAACACGCGGCGTATGAAAATATTCCCGCTTCACTTGTACAAACATTTGGGTAAAGAGCTGCTGAAGGTGGCGCGTTGTTTTTTTTCGTTTTTTTCTACCTGGTTATGCGGCCCTAACATCTTAACCGAATATTCGCGGAAGCGGAGGGTTATCACCGATCGATCGACGGTCATGTTCTTTTTTAAATTTCGACGCATAAACGAAGTGGTTATATGTTTGACGCGTCTGTCTGTCTGTCTGTGTGTGTCTTTGGCATTGTAGCTGCCAAACGAATAAACTGATATTGCTTTTTTTTGGTGAATTATTTTGAAGTTTTCTTTGCTATGTTTGATTGAAACTGGTCCAAGATTGTGGCCGCTACAAAATGACGGATTTCATACTTTGACACAATTACCTCTATGTAAGTATCAAATAAAAGGGCTTGACTAGTAAGTTAGTATTAAACAAATGAAACATTATGACAAATTCTATCCCGCTATTACAAAAAAATATTTAGTAAACATTTGCAGTTCGATGTTGGTTTTTATGCCCGCGACATAAGAGAGGAGAGCGTCCCCTTCCAGAACTCGGGGTGGCTACTGGGACACTTGAAGACCGTGTCCTTTTTTAGTTTTCTGTACGCAAAGGTTCAAACGGGACCCTATTGCTGAGACTTCGCACTCCGTCTGTCACCAGGCTGTATCTCAAGAACGATCATAGCTAGACAGTTAACATTTCCAAAGATGATGAAGTTATTTCTATTGCCTAAAACAATCCCTACTAATATTATAAATGCGAAAGTAACTCTGTCTGTCTGCCTGTCTGTTACGCTTTTCCGCTTAAACCTCTCAACCGATTTTAATGAAATTTGGCATAGGTATAGGTTAATGCCACCTTTGAAAGTTTATATGGGAAAATGTTTATTTTTTAAGTTAGAGATATGAAAGTTGGCACAAATATAGCTCTATTAAAATATAGACTACCTTTTGTTTCGAATATTAGGGAAAATAGGGGTAAAACCGACCATGAAAGGATGTAGTCCACGCGAACGAAGTCGCGGGCACAGCTAGTAAATCATAAAAATAAAATAAAACTTATTCAAGGGAGGGTGCCATACAACAAACGTGATTTTTTACCGTTTCTTGCAGGATACGATACGGCGACAGGTATTTAGTTATCCTACTAACAGACTTTCGCGTCGAAAGTCTGTATAATTGTGAAAAGTATGGATGTATATTTTTGCGTGAAAGGGTATCTTTCACGCAAAAACTACTGAATGAATAATTAAATCTGGTAGAATGATAGATGACATATTAATTATAAATTAAGTTACCGCAATGATGCGAATGATGTCGATATACCTACCTCCGTAAAGGGTCTTGACTTTATTCAACTTCTGTAGCTCTTTTATGTATTATCGCGCTTCACTTGTACAAACATTCGGTAAGACCAACGTAAGTTGAACTCTCGGAAAGAGAACACCGCTGTAAGTGCCAACCAAACGATTTGGAAGAACCACAATTCGGACGGGTCCTGCTAAAATTGTTGGCTGAGCGAAAATGGTACGAATTATGAAGTTGCAGAGAGTACGCGCGATTCAAATTATTTCCTTTACCTTTATAAATTGCACTAAAAAAGCCTTTAATTGTATTGCATAATACGATACAAGAAAAAAGTGGCTAACTGTAAGATTTAAGGCGCTCCGGCTTACAGAATTCCGACTTAAAGGCAGAATAATTTAATGTAAAAAAAATGCGAAAAAATACATTATTTACATTTTTACTATTAACTAAAAAGTAAGTACACAGATAAAATGACGCAGGAACAGTTTTTTCCAGTGAAATATTGATCAACAAAATTAAATAACAGAATAATTAACTACCAATATATCCAATATTGCATGTGCTTCCTTTTTCCAAATCTTGGCGACATCTTTCTCATCTAACAATCTTAATAGAGTCTACACTCTACAACGATTATGTAATAATGATCTCTATTCTTTTAATATAATATTTCCACAGTGCAAAATGGTAAGTAGGTATCCTGGTATGTTATTACCAAGAACATTAATTGTAGCCGTGGGTAGAAGTTCCATCAAGTGCTTATTACAATACCTTACCAAGAAAATGTGAGAAAACTTATTTCAGAATTTCTTGTTCCCTAGTCGTAAAATGAGGACTAAGCAGGTAGTACAGGAAACGTAGCAAAAATCGTATAGGATTTGTAAAAAAATTACATAACTAATGATTTTTAGTACATCGGTAGAGAATACCTTAAAAGACTTAACTTGAGTACATCGACCTCCTCCTCCCTTGGACTGGCTCAGAAAGTCGAAAAATTTTTAGATTGCGTTTTTCTCTGAAACTATTGGTTTTAGAGAAAAACTTTTAAAACAAAGAATTAAGAGGACAATCTCCTCTACAAATTACGTCATTGGCGTGATACCGTGCGACTTCAAATATGGACGGTAGGTGGTGCGTAAGGTGATAAATTTATCGCCGTATTTTGTGTGTAAATAATTTGTTTACACTAAAAGTGTAAATGTAAAAGTTGTTCCTCTTGAGAAAACCAACAAAATTGATATAAACATTTTTTCTGTCAGACTGAATGTTTGAAATAGCTAAACCAATTCTGATGAAACTTTAAAGATAAAGAGTAAAATATTTTCATTTAGATATTAATATTATTTTATTATATAATCCTAAACTCAATAATCTGAACAACATTTTTAAGTCTCGGGTACAATTATTACTTTTTATTAAATACTAGTTGTACCGTACAACTAGTAATTAATAAAAAGTAATAAAAATATTCTTCGCTGAGGACAGGATTCGAACCTGCGCGGGTATAACCCATTGGATTTCAAGTCCAACTCCTTAACCACTCGGACACCTCAGCTACACATAATTAGTGGAAAATGTTCATGTCTTGTACTGAATTCATTACAACGTTATTAGCGTATTGTTTCGCTTCGTCTCATTAATGAACAGATAAAATTTAATGTTATGCTTTAAATTACATACAATGCATGGTTGACTGTTGTCATCAGAATACCAAATTTAAGATTTTAAATTTGGTATTTAGTTTTCCTATATAGGTATAGATAAGTACATTTATATAGTAAAACTGAAGAGTATGTTTGTTTGTCTAAACGCGCTAATCACAGGAACTACTGGTTCGAAATGAAAAATTCAGGTAAGTAGTCGATTGGCACGAAATTAATTGGCCTGAACGTGCGAATCGTCCCCTTTCAATAAAAATATTCTTTTGGTAGAGGTTTCGCACGAATGTATTTTAAATGCGTGCGAATCGACTCTTTAAAGAACTAAACGCATACTACTAGTTCTTGAGGAGTCGATTCGCACGCGTTTAAAATACATTCGTGCGAAACTGCGTACTCTCCTCGATTTTTCTACATTTTTCTCTGATTCTTCGCTCTAATTGCTTGCAGTGATGTTACATAGCTTAAAGCCTTCCTTGATAAAGGGACTGTCTAACACAAAAATATTTTTCAATTAGTTCCTGAGATCATCGCATTCAAATAAACAAACAAGCTATCAATCTTTTTAGCTTTATAATATTAGTATAGATGAGTCTTCTTCATTGGCCGAACTATGCTAAATCTACTTAGGTAACGCATAACTTACTTAATTTGGCAACACTAATCCTCATATTTCCTCCCCCTTGTTACAATATTGACTTAAATAATGTTTAAAAAAAAGTTTCTGAAAATATTGCCAATGTTCAGTAAATGTGGTCACTTCACAAGTCTTTGACCATAATTCGATTCCATTTTATTAGGGAAAACCCATAAAAACTATAAATATTCCTCGCTGAGGACAGGATTCGAACCTGCGCGGGTATAACCCATTGGATTTCAAGTCCAACTCCTTAACCACTCGGACACCTCAGCTATGCAAATCAAGCTGAAATCAAGATATCTTATTTTAAAAAAGCATTATTCGAAAACACATTTTCATTTGTGTAATTCATTATACGTGATAAGCCTATTGTTAGAAGTTGTTAACAGACCGCGTAAAAACTTACCGATACTAAGCAGCCCATTCCTTTGGTATTATTAAGTTTAGAATATTTTTAAAATTTGATAGAAAAGTTCGTTCTATATTAACCTGACCGGCAATCGAATCCGGAACCTCGGAGATTGCGCGACGCTCTGTCTTCTGCACCTCTGCGCTACGGAAGTCATATTTCTATATAACCTTTATCTTTGAGGTGTTATAAATCGGACATAAATTATTCAAAATTTTATGTCAGATTGTACATATTTCAAATTATGATGAATAGTGAGACTATTAAAAAATATAAGACCAGTATTTTTTCTTTTATCATGAAAACAAAAATTTTATAACATACACCGCGTTAAAATTAAACGTGACGTCACCAACTCGCACAGTTTTTACGAATTAGTGACGTAAACACACCCCGCCACTGAACTTTGATGCGCTGTACCATCATCAATTTAATTTATTTATTAAAACAAAAAATAGGTTTTTATGGTATTTTGAAAAGTAAGTAACAGGGCAAATAGAATTCTTGCTTTGTTATACATATAGTCATTATTCTCGTTACCACAGTCTCCAACCTGTGCTCTGGTGGTTTCGGCCAGCTAAGCTTTCCACATCGTCTCTACCAAGGATATGGAGTCCACCGGGTGGTTTAGTGAGTAGGAGAGTCTCGCATAGGCCAGCACCGCGAACGGGACACTATACTGTACATAATGCCATTACCCCCCACAAAAAAAAAACAGTCTCTAACCTAAGTCTAACCGTTTCTTCCTCTCACGCACTGCTGCTAAGATTATAACTCATTTAACCAAACTACGGAGCCTTAAAAAGGGCAGTTAATCAACAAAAAAGTAACTCGCTGAGGACAGGATTCGAACCTGCGCGGGTATAACCCATTGGATTTCAAGTCCAACTCCTTAACCACTCGGACACCTCAGCTACACAAGCGAGCGGTGAAATGGCCGTTCACCATACATCTATAATTTTATATGTTTACACTTCACTGTTTACATACAAGTGATACGAGCAAGTATCATATAAACTAATTGTTCTACTCTTGTATGAAGTGGAAGTTTCAATACAACATTTCCATAAGACATCGCTACAACACAAATATTTTTCTTGACTAGTAGTAGTTACATTTCGACTATTGATGCCCGGTTCCAATATTTCAAAGAAAGAAAGAAAGAAAGGTTTATTACTTAAAAACATCACAACTTTGTCACATATATAAGTACACATATACAGAGAGGAGACAAACAAGAAAACAAAAAAAAAATAATAATAATTATATACATACAAAAAAAAGCGATTTCACGATTCGTAATGTTTTTCTCCATATCAGCCAGCTGTCTTCAGTCATCCCACAGTCGTTTTTAATTTAAGCCCCGTATATAATATAACTATCCGTAGGTAGAACGGATCGTTTTTCAAATAATTAAACCGGGCATAAGAAACAATAGCGCATAACTACAATTTAAAGAAAATTACTTACGACTTCATTTGTAAACAAATAATTAATACCTTCATTGAACTTTGATACTGTTAGTTAAGTGATATCGGTTCTTACCTGTCGACTTATATCATCGATTATACTAAAACTAGCCGTGCCCGCGACTTCGTTCGCGTGGACTACATCCTTTCATGGTCGGTTTTACCCCTTTCTCTCCTAATATTTGAAACAAAAAGTAGTCTATATTTCAATCCAAGTTTCGAGCTATATTTGTGCCAAATTTCATATCTCTAACTTCAAAAATAAACATTTTTCCATATAAACTTTCAAAGGTAGTATTACCCCCCCCCCTTATTTTGTTATAAAAAGTAGCCTATGTCCGTTCTTGAGATTGAACGTATACCTATACCAAATTTCATCAATATCCGTTCAGCCGTTTAGGCGTGAAAGAGTAACAGACAGACAGAGTTACTTTCGCATTTATAATATTAGTAGGGATAATATGAACCTAAACGTGCCCGTTTGTTTGTTTGCATCTATAGACGTTTGTAACTCTTTAACGCAATACCTACTAAATGAATTTGGATTAAATTTAGTACCTAGGCATATTAGATACTAGAATAACATATTGGGTACCTTTTATCTCGAAATAACCTAAAACACCACCCAGTCACTATTATAAAATAGTATAAAATAAAGTAGTTCCCGCTGCCTGTCCGTATGTATGCCTAGATCTCAAAAACAATGTAACAGATTTTCCTTCATATTTTTTAATAGATATAGAGTTACACAAGAGAAAGGTTTATGTGCATGATACGCACATATTTTATTATAGAAGCCGATAAATTAGATAGTATCTACATTTCGCCAGTGCGAAGCGGATGAAACTTAACAACATACATATTTAGCTTGAGCATGGTATGGCCGAAATAAAACAGCTCTAGTAGCTAGGAACTACATTTTTTGTTGATCCACCTTGCTTGTGTGACGAATTTCTTCCTAAGCTGCGCTCAATATAAAACTGAAATCGACGCCGTCCAGGCAATAACTATAAAAAAATGTATTTTTCCAATAAATAATATGATTAAATCATGCAAAGAAATTTTATCGGCGAAAAAGGCAAGCAAAAAAAATTCTGAATAGTTTAGCTTAACTTTGATAAACTTCCTTTTTGATTGTTAGTAGGTACAAATTAAAATTATCAAAATCAGACTAGTCCGTAAAAAGTGATGCTTAATTTCACAAGCGAATGACCATTAAACCTATTTTCCTACCTTTAGGGCTCGATTTTTTAGCTTAAGGGACTCCGTTCTAATAAAGAAAGAATTTATTTACTAAAATCAGAAGTTACTGCAAAAGTAAACGTGACATAAAAAAATAAACGCATCGGCTTGAAAACATCCTAAGTTTTTAAGATAATGCATGTGAGGATTTTTTGTATATGTACCTACTTATCTTACTATATGTATAATATAATTTTACTAGTAGGTAATAGTAAAATTAGTACGCAAATATGAACCAAAAGCGGCGCTTATTGAACCTGAATAGAAACACTAACAAAAGCTGCATGTAGAATAATGGCCAGCTCTATTGCATTGTATGGATATTATGGTATTGTGTGGCAGGCAAATTGTATTGTATTGGAGATTTGTTAGGCCATTGAACACAGATAGGAATAAATGCGATTATTGTGGGATATGTTAGAGTCGCAAGCATCTATGTATGCTTTAGGCAGAATAATTTTGGATTTAATGAAGGAGAACTAGTTAAGAATCGCGCCTTGAGGAAATAGTATTTATTACTATTTATAGTACTTATATATTTGGATGTCCATAATTTCTAGTTTAAATAAAATATGATTAATAATAATATCAGCAGAAAAACACTTTATTCGAAGGAATACCTTAAAGAGCATTATAATACCTGTACAGATATTTTATTTCAAATAACAGTCTTAATTAAACTTTTAATCAAGAAATGACAAATAAATAATATTCCAAGAGCCACAACGCCAAAAACCTCATTTATAATGGTCATTAAAAAATAATAAATACTCATGCCTTAACATTAAATTCTAGATAGCTAGCCGTTCAAAGTATACTGTACGACCGCATATACTAATTTACTACCTATTAATAGCGCGTTTAATTACATTATTCAACACGCAGGCTATAAGTGGACATCCAAATAACCAGCTTAGGCTATGGAACTATTTGAACTAGACTAGGGATCAGCTTATACTGGCTAATAAAAACCAGACAAGCTGTGTCAGCGTCCTCGATGACGGAGCAAAAGAGACGACGTGATGCAAGCCAGTGATGCGTAAGAAGGAGACGGCAAATACAGGGACAATCCAAGTAAATTGTTCCATGATTGGATAATTATTTTATTGATACAGTTAAATGCCATTGACAACGGCCCACAGAATATAAATGGGGGAAGTGATGGAGTTATTTATGAGAATTGGATGTCACGTTCGCAGGGCAATGAACTTTTGACGTTCGTTTCTTTGAGACTAATCCTGTTAAAGGTATTTGTAAACGCGAAATTTCGTAAGAATGTTACGCTGGATGTATGGATTCTGGGTGTAATGTCTGATTGTACGTTTGTTACGCAAAAACGGATTCGTATGCAATTTGAGAGTATACAAATTAGATAAAATAGATTAACAAACAAGATATTTCACTATTACCGCACTCATTTACAAATTATCTGCATTACCCAAGGGTTGACTGGTAGAGAATGCCCCTAGCATTAAGTCCACTGGTTGTACTAATTTGTGCAATAAAGTTTTTAAATAAATATTTTATATCTCAAAATATCCCAAGTGACACCGCGAGTAATATACCTACCTACTAGAGAATATTTAATGTGACAGTCGATAAATAAAGTCAACTGACCAATGCCCGGTTCCAATATTTGAAAAACGATCTGTTCTTGTTACGGGTAAAAATAACGGATCGTAAAGTCGCATCGACGAAATAAGGGAGTAGGTATGTATGGTCAAAGCACGTTAGACTATTCATTTAGACTGTGGACATTGTATAGCCTTTATGCCCGGCACATAAGAACGAATATCGAACTGCAAGAATACCTTGACATGCTATTGACCGTGAGCTTACTACGAGAACGAAGAATTAGAAAAAAACAATAAGAGTATGTATAAATAACAACAACACAATATAACTAAAGGGTACTACAAACTTGATGAATATTTCAATGATAAACGTAAAATACCTAATATGGACATGATTGTCTGCTCGCTCGCACACCATATTTTTAAATTCTCTAGTTCCAAATCTTCTCGGTAGGATTAAGTTCCGAACCGGCCTGTAGCTTCAATTTTGGTTTATATTCATTTTGACGATGCATAAGTGTTACTGGTAACCAACATAAATAAATATATTGATTATGATTACCATGGACTTAGTATAATAAACATTAGGTCCATGATGATTACTCTGTCGATCTGACTGCTGTCGATGTGCGAAATCACTACATAGTATAAAATTAATGCGCTTTTCCTGTCCCTATATCCCTATGTACGCTTAAATATTCAAAACTACGCAACGGATTTTGATGAGGTTTTTTTTAATATATAGAGTAATTCAAGAGGAAGGTTTTTTATTTGCAATAAATTAGAGTAAACATATAGATGTATGGTGAACGGCAATTTCACCGCTCGCTTGTGTAGCTGGGGTGTCCAAGTGGTTAAGGAGTTGGACTTGAAAAAATTGAAAAGTCAATATTTCTAAGTATTTACAATTCATTCGTGCGGAGCCGGCGCGGGTAGCTAGTAATTTATATAGTTAATTTCAGAATATGTTACCTACTTCATCAGCAAACACGATCAATGTGGAGATTTATGATCAGTCATTTTCATTTATCTATACCAAACTTATGAACGGGGCTCGATTGGTTTTTTAAATAAGTCAAATTTAATTTTTCACATTCGCATGAAAAATACATACTTAATATGCAGACCTTTTGTTAATTTTATTTTGTTGCGCTACGACTTATTTATCACATGAATTGCGTAGTAATTGCCTTAGTATGTAATTAGATTAGCTATAGCTGCAGGCCTTCTATTATATTTGTCCTACAAGGGCGTCACATTAACACCTATAATTATCATTTTTATATTTTTATAATGGGATATGCAATAAACGATTGATGGATTAAACCCCACTTAAACCAAAGTTTGTGTAACCGTCGTTGATATAAATGTGTATGTTGCTAAAATAAATGGGCAGGTAATGGGGATGACTGATAACAATGCCAGTTGGCATTAAGTCAGCTTTTTGTAATTTTATACGCGCACTAAAGTTTGTGCACATAAATATAATATAACTAATCTTTATACTATCTACCGTGCAAAGAATACCTTGCAATTATGCAAGCCAAGTGTTAACGCAATTTATGCGAAATACAGGTGCAATAAACTCCCAAAGAAAATGGATTTAGTACTGTGGAAACAATTTGTTCTTAAAAATACCAAGTCGTTAAAATCATGAGCATCGCACTTGTTAAGTTATTCCACCCGAAGGTTCTTTAACGTCTGTTTAAACAACTAGAATAAACAGTAAGTTTCAATAGGCCAATTTATTGTAATTAAGATCAGTGGCGCCATTGTTTTGTAGAATAGCAGTTATAATTTCCATGGAGTCTGTGTAGCTGAGGTGTCCGAGTGGTTAAGGAGTTGGACTTGAAATCCAATGGGTTATACCCGCGCAGGTTCGAATCCTGTCCTCAGCGAGGTTCATTCATAGTTTTTATGGTTTTCTTCTTAATAATATATAATCGCATTACATTCCTATGCCCGGTTCCAATATTTTACGATTCGTAATGTGTCAAAAATGACTATCCGTTTTTATGCAACCGACTACGAATAGTTAATTACCGTTCCGTAATTAACTTTCCTTACCAGGGCGTCTACTCTTGAAAACGAAATATGTCGGATCCGATGACGTTTAGTATTTTTTATTGCTCATTATCGCAACTAACACACTACGAATGGGAATAAAGCGTTATCAAAAAACAAAATATTATTTATACAAATCAAAAATCACGTTTTAATTCCCTAACTTTTGATCAATCTTCGAAAAAGGAAACCTTTCGTTTGTTCGTTTCGTTTTCAAGAGTAGACGCCCAGCTGTCATCAGTTGTCCGTCAGTCATTTTTAGCTCACGCGTCGTATAACTTTTTACTATCCGTAAATCGATCGTTTATCAACTATTGAAACCGGGCATTAAACTTTCGTGTGTTGGATTATTTAACATTTGCCAACAAATATCAATATTTTAACATTTTTTAAGTCAATATTGTAACAAAGGGAGCTATGTTATCTGAAGGGTGGACTGTACGAGGAGATATGAGGATTAGTGATGTCGACAAGGCCGTCTTAAACTAGCCTAGGGCCTTGGAGCACACAATAACTTGAGGCCCTAGGGGCACACAATAATTTAGAAAATAAAATATGCGAATTAAACTAAACTTTTTGAAATAATATGTCATGTCATCTATGATATTAGAATGCTGAGGGTTCTTTAGTTAGAGAAATGTCGGTCTTTTGAGGCCACCAGAAAGTGGGGGCCCTGGGCATGGGCTCCGTGTGCCATTATGGTGAAGACGGTACTGGTTGCCGAACTACTTGCAGTAAAGTTCGGCAAATGAACAAGACTCATCTATACCTACATATAAATGAAATTGAAGTGCCTGTAATATTTAAATAACCTTTTTTTACTACATGCATGTGTAGGGTAGAGAGAGAGATGTGTAGGTGATAAATGATATGTCTATACTAATATTATAAAGAGAAAAGATTTGTACCTATTTTTGTATGTTTGTAATGAATAGGCTCAAAAAGTACTGAGCCGATTTAAAAAAATATTTCACTCATAGAATACTACATTCTTCCAATTTGACATAGGCTACAAAATTAGGGACCCTTGGTAAAATTTTAAAAATTTTACCAACAGAAAAGCGGGAAAAATTCTCTAAGGCGAAACGAAGTTCGCCGGGACCGCTAGTCTATACATATAAATACAATTGAAGTGTCTGTAACGTTTAAATAACCGCTTTTTACTACATGCATGTGTAGGGTAGAGAGAGATGTGTAGGTGATGAATGATATATCACAAATACTGTACAAGAGTTTATTTACATACACTCCACCAATAGAAAGATTATTTAGACAAGAAGGAGAGAAAGAGGATATATGGAGCTGTACGCAAAAAAAATATAAATATACAAACATAAAATTACAATCGGGAAAATAATAATTTTCACCCAAGTAACGTATGGACAATTGTACAATAGCTGACAGTAAAAATATTTCTTTTTAAAAGTGTAAGGAATAAACATTAATACAAGGAATTTGGTATCAAAAACTATAAACATGAGCTTAGGTGGTGAGATGCCACACATGTAAATATACGTTTTAAATACTAAAATAACATTTTTACAGTCTTTGTCTGTCTGTCTGTTTGTGCCGGCTCATCTCTGAAATGGCAGGACCGATATTGACAGGACTTTAACTGGTCGGTAGCTGATATAATAAGGAGTATCTTGGCTACATATATTTTAGAAAAAATGTTTTGTTTTAGAAATAATCAATTTTAAATATTATAGTCACGCGAACAAAGTCGCGGGCGGGTAGTATACATATACTTATATTGTAAAGCTGAAGAGTTTGATTGTTGGTTTGTTTATTTGAACTAATCTCAGGAATTTTTAAGAGAGGTAGGGCATAGCGATTTATCGCTCGAACTGGAGCAGCCCGACTGGTGAAATACCTCCACCATACAGAAGACCGCAGCCAAATTACAATCACTTCGGTGTTGTTGTGTTTCTGCGTGTGAGTTAGGTTTCCATACCTCCGCGGGGGTGCTACATTAGTAGCAGGGGTCAAGCCTTCAAGGTAAGGGCGACAAGTCCAGTAACAGATTTATTATGCTGTACTTGTCACCCTTAAGCTAGGACCTCATTACCACTTAACATCAGGTGGGATGAGGTCAATCTAGAAGTGTAATATAAAAAAAAAACGAATGGTTCTAATTTAAAAATTATTTTGTGTTGGATTGTCCATAGCTTTATATAATTACTATAAATCAGTACCTACGTTTTATGTTTGGTATTCTGATTCTGATGGCAATAATCAACCACACATTGTGTAATTAAAAGCATAACACAAAATTCTATCTGTTCATTAATGAGACGCAGCGAACAATACGCTAATAACGTTGTAATGAATTCAGTACAAGGCATTAACATTTTCCACTATTTACGTGTAGCTGAGGTGTCCGAGTGGTTAAGGAGTTGGACTTGAAATCCAATGGGTTATACCCGCGCAGGTTCGAATCCTGTCCTCAGCGAAGATCATTCCATACTTTTTATTTCATTTTTGTTAAGGCTGCTTGAGTAGTTTTCAGACTGTAACTATTCAGACAGCCTGTTGGTCACTATGCTAATTGTTGGCAACATTGGGTTACAAACTTATGGAGGTAAATTAAAAGATTTTGAAGTTAAAAGTAAAACATACATTTTTTGAAATTTTTTCTTTAGGGCAAACTCCTTCATCATTGAAATCAAATTATTTTTTAGGGTTCCGTACCTCAAAAAGAAAAAACGGAACCCTTATAGGATCACTTTGTTGTCCGTCTGTCCGTCCGTCCGTCTGTCAAGACCCTTTTTCTCAGGAATGCGTGGAGGTATGAAGCTGAAATTTATATCAATTACTCAGGTCTACTGCCCCTTGAAGCTGTGAAAAAATCAAACTTCTAAGCCAACGCAATCAAAAGATACAGCCGTTTATGCCGCAAATTTTTGACACTTGCAAGGGAATCAAAACCTACAGGGTGCTTCCCGTGAACTCAGAATCTTGAAATTTGGTACGAAGCAACGTCTTATAGCATAAGTAAAGGAAAAATTACGAAAACTATAAATTTTTAGTTACATCACATAATATATATTTTTTTAATAATTTTAAACTTACTACCCATTTCCTCATAAACGCGTAGAGGTATTAAATTGAAATTCATACCAAATACTCAAGTCTATAATACCTTTAAGCTGTAACAAAATCAAACTTCTATGTCAACGCAATCAAAAGAAACAGCAATTTAAGCTGCATATTTTGAAACTCGCAAGTACTCGCAAGGGAATCAAAACCTAAAGGGTACTTCCAGTCGACCTAGAATCTTGAAATTTGGCATGAAGCAACGTTTTATAGCACACATAAAGTAAAAATTCCGAAAATCTTAAATTTTTAGTTACATTACAAAATATTTATGCTCCTCCATCTTTCCCCATTGTAATGTTATGAATTTCATTTTGCAATAAAAATACCATAGTTATGACTCGATTGTCGTAATGAACGAACTTTGTAAACCTTGCAGGTTTGTACGGAACCCTCGGTGCGTGAGTCCGACTCGCACTTGGCCGGTTTTTTTACAATGTAGATACTGTCTTAGTTATCACACTTGCCAAATAGTGATCACAAACTAAAGTTATGATAGAAAAATCTGTAACCGAAACATATTTTTTTAACATACTTTGCTTGACCCAGGAAAAGTACTAAAATCATAAGGTAATCGAGTTTATCGTATTATGATAATTAAAAAGAATATAATTTATTAATGATTAATACAAAGAATGCAGAGAGTAAACAGATAGAGAACGGGAGAGAAAGAGAGAAGAGAGAGAGAGAGAGAGAGAGATAAAGACTGCAAGTTCAACAATAGATATAACTCTCCCAGGGTTGTCTTACCTAAATATGACATCTGTTGAAACACTACAACACATAGGTGCGGCCGACGTCACATCAAGGTAAACGTATCCAGCACAATATTAGTTCTTATGCCCACTGCATAAGGGTGGTGCAAAGTACAAAATGTGCAGTCTGACATAATTTTTTCTGTTAACTATTGGAATATTTTAAGGTATAAATGCCGAAAGAGGACTTTATATTACTACTTTTATATTGAGTTTTTGCTAATTACCTTTAAAACGGTATTTTAAAAGGCTCCGAAACTGTTTACTGTCAGTACGTTGGTAAGCGTAATTGTGACGTCATAGCTTGCTTACTTCTGTATAAAGGATTGTTTAGATATTTAATTAAAAATATCTCAGTTTATCTCTATTGTAACAATTTCTAACATACCTTACCAACACGAAAACAAGACGTAACAATAGGCTAATAACAGTAGTAATGAACTCAGTACAAGACATGAACATTTTCCGTATATTTCGTGTAGCTGAGGTGTCCGAGTGGTTAAGGAGTTGGACTTGAAATCCAATGGGTTATACCCGCGCAGGTTCGAATCCTGTCCTCAGCGAGGAATATTTTTACACATATTTTCTATTATTACCTACGCTTCTGCCTTCGAACTCGGCGATCAATTACAAACTAATAAATAATTAGCCAATTTTCTTTGAAAATTTTGCTAAATTCCAAAATTAAGCAGTTTAATATAATGAGTTGTGTGTTATGGTGTTTACACTTATTATTTTAAAAGTAGCCAAAATGTATGAATCTACACTTTTTGGACAAAAACTTTGTATTATTGCAATTGTGTTATGCTATTAGCTATTTATGGAATACCTAAAGTGCCCGTACAATCCGTTTTGAACGGGACAGTCCGTTTTTTGACAATTTTGCCCCGGAAGAAATTCCAAATTGTCTCATTTTCAATATCAGAAAGAATTAATTAGGTAAAACGTTAATATTTTTTGGATTGTGATTTTAGAATTTTCCTTAAAGTCTTTCATATTTCTTTTAATGAAAATTCGTGATTGCAACATACTATACCAAGTAATTACAAAACTATGTTTTACTGAAATGCTCTCTCGGTTGATTAAACGCCTATACCAGGCAGTGTTACAATAACTTTGTATACTAGAGTATCCCAGTGTTCAAAATATATGGGATCATCAGCTTAGGCTGATCCCATTTTGAATGAAATCAAACAACAGCCGTTTTGAATGAAACGGTTTTTTTAATGGAACGGTTTATATGACCCGTTCCATCTCATAAGGCTTTGGCCTTATCTTCAGGTGAGATAAGGCCAAAGCCCAACAGTGGGACATGACTAAATATGGACTGTAATTTTTTTAATTACAAATGTTTCTGATCTCCATTCGTTTTATTGTAAGGGTCTCTATTCATATATGTTCCACACATCGATATCTAATCGTCTAAGCCAATGAAACAGGTTTCCGACAACTCTTTCAAAACTAATTATGATGAATGGTGTCCAATTATTAGGTTACAGCAAAATACACGTATGGATATCGTGAGTTAATTACTCGTATAAGTTAGATTTATCTAATTGCTACCGCGGGCCTTCTCGCGTAGCAGGCGTGGGTAGGGTGCCCATCAAACTGGGTTAATTAAATTGTTTCGAAGCTTTGTATTGTTTGATATGTTAGAGTTTATTGGCTTTGTGATGTTGATCGTGTATTTGACAGGTTAGGTCGGTAAAGTAGTACGTATTTGCCGCGACTGGTATTCGTTGTTGATTTTTGTTGGCTTTATAAAGAGAATAACAAGCAAATTTTGGGTTTAAAGGTTTTTATAATTTATTTGATCAAATTTGCCCTTAAATATTTACAGAATAAAAAATCAGATAAGTTGATACATTTAAAGTTAAAATTAATAAATAGCTTTAGGTTCTATCTGTATAAATCTAAAGCGCCCAAGACTTTAAATATATCTTAAGAAGGTTGATTCGTTTTTATGTAGTTACAGTAGTTAAGAGGATGAGATTTTGACGTTTGTTTTTTTTTAAATTGATTTTTATTTTTGTTGTTTGTATTGCTTATGTTATCTATTGCTTATGTGTTTGTGGTATTTGTTTTTTTGTCCTTACATAATATTCTACTTGTTATTTTTATTATTTTCATACTAAATGAAACAGGAATTTAAGCACACTAAAAATACACTATGGTGGTCTTAGCAACACATCCGCGGTTGTTATCTAAATCTACCAGCAAATCATTCCCAACCAACCGGTTACCAAAGCGTTGCGGAGTAGCTATGTAAATGAGCAATAAACGTTTGTGATAGCCCACGTCCCATGTTGGAAGCCATAAAACATAAGGATATTATTCAGTACCAATTATCTTAGCCTTGACGCATAATTTTCCCTTTTTATATGATTTTGGGGCTTCGGTATAAAAGAGGCTTATTTATATAAGAGATAAAGACACTGATAATATTTTTTTTTGTATTTTTGTATCCTTTTTTTATGAACTAGGTACGCTCTAGGTAATAATGGTGTCGTTAGAAATTCACTTTTTTTAGGGTTTTAACTGAAAAAGTATAAATGTATCCTACATAACCAAATGAAAATAGTCGCCCTAACAGCAAATCTACGATTCTATCTAAAATCTAAAAGCAAATCGTCCACAACCAGTCCGGTTACCAACGTGTTGCGAAGTAACCATGTAAATGAGCAATAAACATTGTTGACTGAGTGCTGCTGAAGTTGAGGTATCACTCCTGGCTGGAAGAATCACTGAATGCCTGTTGGCGTATTATTAATAACTTCGTATAAATACAAAATTAAAAAAAATTTGGAACTTTGAAACAATAAAAGAGATTCCAAGGAAATATCCACCAAGTTCCTTTTATAATTGCTAATAACTGTACATTTAGCCATGGTTGACCATTTTGGATGATCGTCACATTAACAGGATAGGGCAGTGCACGTATTTTTTTATGCTTAATACAATGTTTTGTTTTTTATTAATAATAATTTAAAGTCGTAAGTATGGGCCATTGCCTCTGATTCATACAGACTCGAATTTAGTGACTTAAACATTGGTTTAAGTCACTAAATTCGAGTCACAATTGCTTAAGTTACTGAAGGGAGGCCTATTGAGGCCTCCCTTCAGTAACTTAAGCAAGACAATCCCAAAGAGGTAGTGTTGTATCATACATAACTCATACACGAGTCGCCTCAAATACCTCTTACAAAATGTTCCATAACTCAAAAAAAAAATTTTTTTTACACTTATAATGACGCACACACGAATATAAGGCGTCGTCCTTTATCCTCTCGCTTAGATTGCTGGTGAGAGACCGAGAATAAATATCTGACAAGAGTCTTAAATGAATGAGTAGGGCCACGGAATATTGTTCGGTTTTAGTTTTAATTTTGAACTATGGAATGCGGCTTTGAAATAAGACATCTTCCAAACTTTTCATACAACATAGTAACGAATAATGTATTTTTTAATTGTTTGTAGTAGTAACTTAGATATGTTCCAATTTTTTGTTTGTAGTCATATGTAAATAGTGTCGTTGGGACAATTTTGATGTAATACATCGTCCCTACCCACAATTTAATATGAGGTACTCATGCAAACTCATCCTTATATTATATTTGTTCTACCCAACTCTACAAGGAGCAAGCGAGACACCGCAATGTGCAATGTAGTGCGGTGCGCGTCACACTGATCCGGCAGATTTACACCTTAACTTCACCAGCCCTTTATCTATTCGCTATATCCCACGTCTCTGATAGGAAACCGTAAAACATAAGAACATAATTTAGCACCAATAACACTGATCCCAGCGTATTAATATTAAAATATTCATTAAAATACGCAATCATGGCCTTTTTAATGTTTTTATTTCGCAAATAAATATTTTAATTGATGAAGCACTAGTATAAGTTAAATATCATTTATATAAATGGTAATGCGGCTTTTCTTATTGAAGTTTTTTAATAGATTATATTTTACTACCCAACTAATAGGCAATTCTACCATGAGTAGGTACCTACCTACATTTTTATGAGTTAAAGGACGAATGAATTTGAAATGCCTATATTTTATTGTGTTTTCTTTTAAACTGCCATATTAAACGTTTTACTCTAGTATATTTTGAGGTATACAGTTTGGGTTAGTAGTCGATTGGCACGAAATTAATTCGCCCGTTTAAAGTAAATTCGTGCGAAACGCCTACCAAAAAAAAATAATTCGGGCGAATTAATTTCGTGCCAATCGAATCGACTACTAACCCAACAGTTTTAATGGGTCTGTCATTATCAGTATTACAACTTATGTTATAGTTACCCTTTTAATTTCATTATGAATGTTTCGTTTAATTCATCTAATCCGTCCACCAAACTTTAAGCTTCGAAACGGTAGGCAACTCAAACTAGTAATTTATAATCAACACTGTGTATACAAAAATATCTCGCGCAGCATACAGCCGTATAAAGCAAAAATTTGTGACAAAATTCAATTTTTGGACTGCTTCTTTGTATTTAGAATTGATATTGTATGCGAAAATAACCAATCAATTTCTTTTTAACCTTCGCCGCAAAAACGACCGTGGTGTTAATAAGTTTGACGTGTCGGTGTGTGTATCTGTCTATGGCATCGCAGCTCCCGAAAAAATGAACCGATTTTGATTTTTTTTTGAAAGATTAATAAGTCGGGAGTGTTTAAGCTTAAGTTAAGCCGTCACAAAATTATTATTACTGTCTATGTTTTACTGTCGCAATAATTAATCAACTGCCATGAAATTAAATAACTGCTCAATATGTTTTTCAACTGGTCATAATAACATCTCGAATATTTAAATAACAGCTCAAAAAATTAGTACCCTTTTTAAATGCCTCTCATTTGAGCCTTCTGTAATTAATGGACCCGCTAACACTACATAATATAAAACAAAGTCGCTTTTTCTGTCCCTATATCCCTTTGTACGCTTAAATCTTTAAAACTACGCAACGGATTTTGATGCGGTTTTTCAAAAGATAGAGTGATTCAAGACAAAGGTTTACGTGTATAATAACATACATTAAATAGTGTAGAAATTTTAATATGATTTCGTAAATAATTTAACTTTTTCCGCTTAAACATTGCAAACGTAGGTTGAACCCAACAAGATCTATATACAACGTTCACAGTTTTTATTACAGTAGTGTATTTAGTATCAGCATTGCACCCGAGCGAAGCCGGGACGGGTCGCTAGTGTAAAGATAAAGAACACTTTTCAATTTGCCAGACTTCTCCGTTCTTGAAATGATTACGTGTCTACAAAGGATTAGGTAACCATCCTCTAGCATCACATCAAACAATAGTCGTTACGTCAATCAGTTAGAGTTCCTAGTTCGTTCTTGACGGCTGATGTAACTACCCGCAAATGGATACGACACTCGGTTCATATATCATTCTATTTACGCAATGCTATTTGCTAACCTCTGCACATTGTCGTGTTTTGTTATTGTTGTATAGTTATTGGTCTCATGTATGATCAACTACACACAGTTACTTTACATCTATTTTTTTACTAAAACTTACTTTGAACTACAGAGAAGAACACATAAACAAAAGACACAAGAACAATAAAAAAAATTAAATGCAAGGGAAAATGTTCGATATTAATAATGAACTGGTTTACAAGTTATGAGAGAGGAAACTGAGGTAGGCCATGTAGAAGATGGGTGGTCAATATTAAAGGCATAGCAAGAAGCAAATCCCTACTAATATCCCTACTAATATTATAAATGCGAAAGTAACTCTGTCTGTCTGTCTGTCTGTCTGTTACGCTTTCCTGCTTAAACCTCTCAACCGATTTTGATGAAATTTGGTATAGGTATACGTTGAATCTCAAGAACGGACATAGGCTACTTTTTATCAGAAAATAAGGGGGGGTAATACCACCTTTGAAAGTTTATATGGCAAAATGTTTATTTTTGAAGTTAGAGATATGAAATTTGTCACAAATATAGCTCGAAACTTGGATTAAAATATAGACTACTTTTTGTTTCGAATATTAGGGGAGAAACGGGTAAAACCGACCATGAAAGGATGTAGTCCACGCGAACGAAGTCGCGGGCACAGCTAGTAGTCTATAACTGCTAAAGACAGAAAATAATTTAAAAAATTAAGCGCAGGATGATTATTTCTTAATAATTAGAGTACTGAAGTGTTCATCTGAAAAAAAAAACGGTAGAATACAGTCTAAAAATAATGATTAAGAGATTGTCTTTAGTCTGAACGGAGAGATCGGGCTCCAAATCGGACCTCTCGCACTGAAAATTTTAAGAGTTAAAACTCTGGCATTAGTTTTGATGATTAAAATAGAATTCAACAGCGTTTAACTTGTCTATGTAAGATTCGAAAAATAAAAATGAGCAAATTTCGTATTGTATGTTTAAATCCCATGCCGATTGGAGGTGATTTAATTTTAGTACAATTGAAATATAGTGCTCCGTTACACGTTCATAGGCTATGCCCAAAAGGGTAACATGTTGTACTGGCTAAATTGTATTACCAACTGATTTACATTCATGAATGCAATAAAGAACTTTGAACTTTGAACTTTGAACTTTGATTCTTTTCTTCCATGTTATACTCCGTCAAGTAAATTCAAAATACATACTTTTGCCAGTACCGTGGGTTACCTAACTGTATCACATTGGGAGGCAGTAATTAGAAAGTCCCCGTGAGAGCGTCGTGCGCGCGCGCAGACCGCGTCGCTCACGTGTCGCTCATTAGCCGCGCGATCAACACACGCGTCCTCCGAGAGTTGAGCCAAGTAGCCAACGTGTAAGCGATTAGCCGAGAGATAACTCTATTGTGTCTTAGCCTTTTTTTGTTGGCAAATACACCATTGTTATAAATAAATAAATATTGGACAACATCACATTGCTCTGATTCTGTGTTAAGTAGCTTAAGCACTTGTGTTACAGAAATCAGAAATAACGACGGTACCACAACACCCAGACCCGAGACCATATGGAAAAGTTCGTTTCCCATATTGACCCGACTGGTGATCGAACCCGGGACCTCAAAGAGTCCGCGACGCAAAATCCAGCCTCTCGGCCACGGAGGTCGTCAAACAGTGTTTTAATCATAATCATAATAAATTCATTTATTCATGTTGGTTACAAGTAACGCTTATGCATTGTCAAAATGAATATAAACCAAAATTGAAACTACAGTCGGTTACTTACTATGTTCGGAGATTATAGATAAGGCAGCGGTGATTATGTTTATATATTACCATGTTATGGATATAATTTTAAAAATAAAAACTTAATTTATGTTGCACGGCCAACCCCATTTCTCGTCGTCTACTATATCCTCTACCGTAAAATTGTCTAGAAGTGATCGCTTTCTAGCGATAAGACTTCCTGTTTTAAACTGTAATTTCTGTAAAGTTTGTGTGCTATAAAGTAATCTATCTATGTACATTTTTTCTAACCAAGTCTTTAAACTTCGCTCGCTTTTTCGGTTTCGCTCATTAGACTAATGGCTGGGTCGTCATCAGATCGCGGTGCAGCGCACCGTTACTGCAGCGGTCATTCACCCGAGCCGGCGGACAAATCTCTTCCCAGATTTTGTGGACTGCCTAATGCACTGGCAGGGCTGCTACATTATCTAACTTGTGACCTAAGTTGGTTACACCTACTCTTTGAGAAGGAGCTTCGACTCAAGGGGATGGGCCCTCATCCTTCTCCCCTTAGCCTGTGGAAAGCCCTTGGCCAGCTGCATCGTTCAACTATTGTAATGAGAAAGTTTCTAAAAATGTATAGTTGTTATAAATACTTCCGAATGGTTGCGGAAGAAATTGAGAAAGTGAGATAGATAAATCCTATTTAAACATATATGATACTTATATTCCTAAAATAATGCGACCGAGGTTGCAGGTAACAGTTAAATGCGAATTAAAAGAAAAGGTTTCTACTAGTCCGAATATGCTTTTTCTAAGTATCTTTTGTGCCCGCCCCTCTTATGTGGAGGCTCCAAGGCTACAGCCCCAGTAGGTCTCCCTTAAATCCAGCCCTGTAGCACGGGTTTATTATAGAGAAGCCTATTATAGTAACTACAATTTAACGTTAATTATGGAGAAAATAGCCCTTCAATGGGCCCTTAAATACTTGATACTTGGTATTACGTCATATTACTTATTTTTTGAACCACATCACATAAATTGCTCCGATTCTGTGGTAAGTAAATAAAGCACTTGAATTACAGAATTCAAAAAGAAGAGAGTAGGTACTATTATATCAAGACTCGAGACAGTATACGAAAAAAAGTTTGCTTTCCATATTGGAGGCATATATACCCGATCGGGAATCAAACCCGGGACCTCAGAGACAGCGCGACGCCATAGACCGGCTCGCTCACTTCTCAGCTACGGTCGTCAATCCTTCTAGAATTAATTAATTTTACCGTAGTGTTTCCGTAAACTCTAACGATCATTTTTGACCCTAAAACCTATTTAAAATAAATAATTAGCACCAGTATAAAACTTCAAAATAAGAACCAAAATATTACCATTAAAAAAGAAAAGAGTTTAAGACTCCAATGTCAGAGTCGATTAATTCAATTATAAAGTTATGCTCATAAACTTTCACGTCAGGATCAAACGAATTCCATAGATCACACAAACAATACATCTCTCGGAGAAACAATGAACAACGCGTAACGTTACGAATTAAATAATAGTAATTTGAAAATAATTACGATAGCCGGTTGCTTTGGAGTTGCTCCAAATTACGGGTCATCACCGACATGAGAGCCCTGCGTTAGCCTGACATTGACGAATCATTGGAATCATTGCTATTGCAGTAGCCGTGCCATCAGGGCTACCAAAATTATTGTATTCACAAGAAAAAAGTATGTTAGTAACAGAGCTCCTGGGGGTGCTACATTAGTAGCAGGGGTACAGCCTTCAAGGTAAGGTAACAGATTTATTATGTTGTACTTGTAACCTATAAGCTAGGACCTCATTATTACTTGTTTATTTTTATTTATTTATTTATTATTATTAATTTAATAACACTTCTTAAATTAAAATCATAGGCCTAAATAAGCTAGCCTAGCTTTAAGGCTTTCAATGTTACTTAAGGGCTTGGGCAAGGGGAACTTGTTTTTTACACCTCAAAAAGTCGAGACCTTACCTGAAAAGAGATCAAAATCTTGACCGAACAGGCAGTTTAAAAATCTGTTTTGTACACAAAGTAGTTCTAAACATTTATATTATGCATGACCAAAATAGGTTGGTTATGCTATGAAACGCACAGTAAGTACTTACCTAACTCGGAAATGTGCTAGTTAATCAGCCACTAAGCCGCACTATGGTTTCGGAGCGGCACGTGCCTGTAATTAGTTGAGGAAGCTATGAGTTACACGTGAGACATACAACACATGTATAAATTTATATGTATAAAGGCATCACTGTGTATATTAAGCATTGATGAAACCTTAGCACTTATATCTGACTAATGCCCCGCGCGGCTTCAAACGCGTACTATCTCAGTTTTTTCCACATTTTCCATGTTTCTCACAGCGTGATGTTTTACAGCTTTTAACCTTCCTCAATAAATGGACTATTCAACACAAAGATACTATTCGAACCAGTCGTTCCTCCGATTAGTGCATTCAAACAAAAAATCTATTCCGCTTTATAATAATATAAGCTTAGATGCTCCTTTATAGTTGACTTTCTTCTTGTCCAAATTTTAAATGTAATTTTTAAACGCCTAAGTGTCATTTGCACCAAATTATTTTTTAACGATAACGGACGAGATGACGTTTTTCAAGTTGCATAACAATATTTTTTATTATAGTTTTGATAGCTGTCAAATTATAGCCTTTTAGTGTTTTCGTTAAGTTGATGCAACCGCCCCACACTCTTCCATTTGTTTCTTCGCCGGAACTTCTGATACTATTTTCTTCACCCGTTTTGACAAGAATGATTATGAAGAAAGAAAAAAAAAGATTAGATACTATTAGAAAACATTACATAAGAAACTTTTTTTTTATATATTGCACTTCAAGATTGACCTCATCCCACCTGATGTTAAGTGGTAATGAGGTCCTAGCTTAAGGGTGACAAGTACAGCATAATAAATCTGTTACTGGACTTGTCACCCTTACCTTGAAGGCTTGACCCTTGCTACTAATGTAGCACCCCCCAGAAGCTCTGGAAACCTTACTCACACGCAGGAACACAACAACACAAAAGTGATTGTTATTTGGCTGCGGTCTTCTGTAAGGTGGAGGTATTTCACCAGTTCTGCTCCAGTTCGAGCGATAAATCGCTATGCCCTACCACTCTTAAAAACCGGTTCATGTGTGATGTTGTCCAATATTTTTTGTACTTTAGACGAACTATAGAATAATACATGTAAATATATGAACAAAATAAAACTTGAATTTTGAAGAATATTATTTTTATATAAATACTGCCACATTGAAAATATTTTGATTAGTTCTTCGTGTAACTGTTGAGCAAATATACTTATATATAATATATGAAAATTAAAGTGGCGACCACTCAAATTGCTTTTGAAAACTTTTACTACGTGAGTACGATTTCCGTTTTTATGTGCTAAGGGACTGATGGCATTGCTTCCATTCGCTACGGCTATCGATCAATAAGGCAGGTAACATTAAGTCTCCGTAGTCGTTTACCAAAAACATTAAACAATTGATCTAGTTTTCCTTCAGAATCCGGCAGTCTATCGAATCTGGTAGCCCTGGCTATAATGGCTCAATAGTTTTATAGTGAGCAGCGGTCAACGGCCGCGTCACGCCGCGAGGCCGCTGCTATAGTGACGAGTTAATGCTGTACAGATGAGACACTGCTAACATACGGTACGTTTTTGTAACTTCAATGCCTACATAGAACTTAAAGCGGCCCAGTTGACATTTAATTGTAATTAAAAAATCAAAAGCTTAAGTAACTGGTGAATTTCAAGATTAAGATTAAAGAAGAAAAAAGAAAAGACTTAATAGACACCTAAGGCAATTAATTCAAAAGATACTGATTGAATTATAATCTTTAGTAACTGGTGGATTTTAAGATTAAGATAAAAGAAGAAAAAAGAAAAGTAGTATGTAATTAAAACCTGATGCTATTAATTTAAAAGATATTAATTCAATTAAAAAATAAATTACATTTTGTAAGTTACGAAAAATCTCTAATGATGATTTCATTGTAAAACTATACATTTCAAATAAAATATGAATAGGTACAACTAATACTCCAGATAAATTTGGTTAGAAACAAAATATTAATCAAATCTAAAAACACAGAAATGCACTGAAAGGATATACCTAATTAGATTGCAAATTATAATCAGCTTCCATAAAACGGAAATCAAACAATTTTATTGTGCATCAGAAATCTTTGCCAACCCTGTTTACATTTGATAGAACTATTCCCTCTAATGCCTACTTTAGTATTCAAAATGCCCCAAAGCTTCGTTCATAGCGTGATTTTGTTTAAAATATCCCCTCTGTTTGAAATTGTTCGCGATCTAATATTCCACTGCTACTGCCTACTTTGGTATCCAGATTATTTAGACCTCCATCTATTGCCCCCATTTCTCCTCCAACATCGGCACTTGCAAAGGTTAGAAAGGGCAGAGTGGCTCCAGGTAAACTGGTCATATGTTGCTAGCAAAAATTGGACGTGCATTGCAAGCACGGATTTTTCTGTGCTTTATATATTCGGAAATGGAAGACGTTGTTGGTAATATCACTAGCAGACACCGCGTATCACTTAGAAGCCATCAAGTTAATGGTAGAAGTTAAAGAAAACTTCCTGCAGAACATTGTTTGTCTTTTGCGTCTATTTTAATTTTATGCCAAAAAAAACAGAAAACGGTCCCGGGTCCGATCCCCGGTCAGGATAATATGGGAAACGCACTTTTCTATATTGGTGTCGGGTCTGGGTGTGTTGCGGTAAAGTCGTTGTTTCGGATTTCTGTAACACAAGTGCTTAAGATACTTACCACAGAACCAGAGCAATGTATGTGATGTTGTCCAATATTTATTTATTTATTTGAACCTCAAATCTTTCAAGACTAGAGACTTTGATAAACCATGACTTCTATCTATAGTTTATCGACTTGAATGCTATTTGCTTGCTTCGCTCAAATCAATTGCTGCACCATTATAGTCCCCAGACGTCTTAATCCAATCCAGAGCAGACACCTCCTCAGCTGAGTGTTCGGGTAATAAGATCCCGACCCCTCCATTAGGCAGCAATTTGCAGCGTTCACCGCATTCCGCGATGATTCCTAAAATGTCCTTATCGGTCTCCAATTTGTAGCAATACTAGAATTTGTATTGATTTGACTCAAATATCGGAGGTATAGCATTTTATTGGAAAAGTTGCAATTACCGTTCAAGTCTTTTGTCGAAAAGGTTACGGCAAGTCTTAGGTAGTTATTACCACCACGTGTATCATTAAAGTTCGCATTTTTTTTAAATTAGTGCACTTAAACTCGGCATCACTCTTTTAATGCTATGATAATTCTTATTATAGTATAGCGGACGTCTTATGGCGGTCTCTTCAGATCACTACCCAATCTTCAAGCAAATGATTTCTTTACATCTTCTTCCCAAATCGTTAAGCTTTAAAATAATTTAGCTGTTAAAATACACATAGGATGTCGCGACAGCGACAACGGTTTGACAACGTTAAGCTACGCACACTGATTCTGATTCTTTCTGATATTTGATGTGTGACTAATCAAAATGAACTGAATGTAATATATAACCGGCATCTACGCATTTCGGGGTGGATATGAAGTTGTTGCCGGCTTATACCTTCATATTAGTCGTAAAGAGGCTAGTTGGGGCGATTTGGCGACTTGAGAACATGAAACGTAAGATGCCTCCAACAACATGCACTACCTACGCAGTAGGGACGAGCCATATCATAGTTTACATGAGGTATGTTCCTAGCAACGTTTTTCAAGCAAGGAAGACCAGAATCCCAGCGCTTCACCAAACTTTGGGCTGTAGCAATTGTTGTAGCTGATGTTTTCTTTTCTTATATTTTACTTTAATCTTCTTGTTTTTATTGTGATAGCTGTAGGTACTTTTGTTAATGTTTCAACAAAAATTTTTCTTTCATTATTATTATTGTTATTATGCTTTTGATCACTAAACTGCCTACTAGCTGTTTCATTTATCGTCTCCCTGCTTAGGAGCTAAAATTTCTTCAGAAGATCCACGATCCACGGAAATTTAACACAAAAATCTCCTTCACAAGCAAAGTGATAGCTATCAATTGGCTACTTGACAGTTTTTGAAAAAGTAATGTAAATTGTGCGCCCGTTCATTTTAAATCCCAAGCAATTCGATTTATCTGGAAAAAATGTAAATAACCAGAGAAAAATAAGATTTTGTAAAACACATTTAAAAAGCGCGCGAAAACGCCAAGTCTCGTCACTGTTGCAATTATGACGTCAACGTCCTAGACAACGAACCGATACGCATAGGAACGACTTAATTTAGATACACGGAAAATGTTTCAATAAATTCTTAATATGATTAGAGACACAATAATTCAATTTAATCGGTAACATAATCATTGTTTCGCCACATTAAAATAAATTATTTTCGCCGACAGCTGTCATTTCCGAATTGCAATGGTGGTTTCCGTTTCGGTTCTTTTGTTACACAGATAATAAAAGTAAAATTTATTTTGCAAATATAAAATACTAACTACGCTTTTAATTAAAAAATAAAAATGTAAAATGATTACTTAACTAATAAGCTAACATATCTAACACTTTCATATTTTATTGTTAACACTGTCAAGTAGCCAATTGCTTTCCTACGTCTCTGCAAGTCAATGCCCGATTGTGGTCTGGTGCGGACGGGGCGATATTTCTAACGGCGCTCGATCAACTTTACGACCTCTCGATACTATCTCTTTACAGCCCTCAGCTTCGTCTGCATCTGCGACATGGAATAGTTTTAAATTTTCAACGATATATTTGTATAACGGTAGTGTAACGATAGTATAACGATAGTGTGACGATAGTGTGACGATAGTGTGACGATAGTGTGACGATAGTGTGACGATAGTGTGACGATAGTGTGACGATAGTGTGACGATAGTGTGACGATAGTGAGACGGTAGTGTGACGATAGTGTAACGGTATTGTAACGATAGTGTAACGGTAGTGTAACGATAGTGTAACGGTAGTGTAACGATAGTGTAACGGTAGTGTAACGATAGTGTAACGATAGTGTAACGATAGTGTAACGATAGTGTAACGATAGTGTAACGATAGTGTAACGATAGTGTAACGATAGTGTAACGATAGTGTAACGATAGTGTAACGATAGTGTAACGATAGTGTAACGATAGTGTAACGATAGTGTAACGGTAGTGTAACGAAGGCCCCTTCAATAGGTTAAGTTGAAGCACAGCCACCAACAATAACATTGGCTTCCTTCGTCCAGTCAAAACTTACGGTCAAACCCTCACCTCAAGCACCTCAGACTATACACTTTCTATGTTACACCATTCTTAAGTCGAGTGCTTAAGAACGAATATACGAGGTATTTAAAACCTCTTAGTTGCCTAGCCCTTAGAATAAAGAAGCAATGGACTAGCCAGTTAACGTCCTTATTATGTCGCTAATCCACATCCGTCCTTTATTCTACCTTTTAAGAGACAACCATGAATCAAAGAAAAAAACATAGATCTATGGAAAAAATAGATAAGTAAATCAATCAATCAGCTGGATTCAAAGCAGCCAACTCGATCCAATGTTTTATAGTTCCATTGAACTCCATCTTTTAGATGCGACCCGTAAAATAGAGATTAAAACAAAATGTCGGTCGCAAATCCACTCACAAACACGCCAAGAACGAAAGACACGTAATCATCAAAGAGCTAATTACACTCCAAACATTTGTCGACGTCATTATAAGCTCAAACAAAAAGTCGATTGAGACTTCAAAGCTTGGTAATGCTTTGACAAAGAACTCTTGAGCTCCAGACGACATCGTAGCCGTGTCTGAACGTCATAAACAATCTTGTTAATTAAATATGTTTCTCATAACAAATCATAGCGCGGCGAGCCTGTCAAAATACAATATAAAGGCGTTGTAGACTGCTCGAGTGGTAAGGTCTGGGACACACGCTCGATCGGACTCTATAATATTTGTATATTATCGTTCCTTGAATACGACGACCTCCGTAGCCGAGAGGCAAGCGTGCCGGACTTTGGCGTCGCGCCATCTTTGAGGTTCCGAGTTCGATCCCCGGTCGGGTCAATATGGGAAACGAATTCCCGCACCGCAGGGGGAGATAAAATTTTTCTGTTTCTAATATTTATGGGAAACGAACTTTTCTTATTGTCTCAGGTCTGGGTGTTGTGGTACCGTTGTTGTTTCTGATTTCTGTAACATAAGTGCTTTAGCTACTTACCATAGAATCAGAGCAATGTATGTGATGTTGTCCAATATTTATTTTAGTAAAAAAAAATACAAAAGGGCCACAAATAAAAAAAAATAAAATCGTTTTATTGCAAAAAATAAACCCAAGATAAAAGACGGTAATATTATTAACGTAAAAATACTTATGTATGGATGTATATACGTTTTTTACTCTTTCACAATTTGATTTAAATGAAATTTGATAGGTGGACAGATTCGATTCTAAAATACCTTTTATGATACTTTTACCTACAAATAACGAACACAGCTAGTCGATTTTTAAAATGATAAATATTGCAATAAGACGATACGTTACTTATGTTTGAATGCATCTGTTTCTCATCACAAATTATAATGAGGGAAGGTTTAAAACACAATATCTGAGACTCTGGGAACAGTAAGGTCTGGGACACGAGCTCGATTGGACTCTTTATAATTTTTGATGTATCCCACTAATATAGTAAACGTGAAAGTTCTTATTTAAGGATGTATATACGCTTTTTCTTCTTTCACAGAAAGCCTGCTGAGTATATTTGAAAGAAATATGATAGGTTGATAGACTCGATACTATTTCTGCCTATTTTAATACCTTATAATGATACTTTTACCTAGAAATAACGAGCACAGCTAGTCAAATAATAAAATTATGTAAATTGCAATAGGATGATACCTTACTTGTATGTGAATGCGTATGTTTTTCATCACAAATTATAACGCGGCAAGGTTATCAAAACACAATATCTTAGATCACTTTGGGAACGGTAAGGCCTGGAACACATGTTCGATTAGACGTTCGCAACGTAAGTTCCTGATACAATATTAAAAAATATAAGAAAACGAACAAAGACATCTAAAGGCAAAGATCTGAACGCCATAACCTTTTTATCCTATTTTCTACGATTATTATAAATGATAATGTTTGGTTAAGTGGATTGATAAATGTTTGGTACGGAAATCTTTCACTAAAGAGAGAGAGAGCTAATTTTTGTCTCGAAATAGCAACAGCTAGTCATCAATACTCAAAAAATTTCATGTGTTCTCGTATACAATCCCACAAGTTCTTACGTAATACGAAACCATTGTCAACATATCGCACAAACGCACGTACAATTCCGACCTAAATCTTGTCAAAACACAAATAAAGGCGCCTCCAGACCGCGGGCTCGGCATAAAGGGGCTTACAGACAGGAAGAGCTCGCCACCGCTCGGCCTTAATGGATTTATTTAGATGTCATTTTTTATGTGGGCGGGGGCTCGGCGAGACGCCTGGCTCACGATAGTGTGGACATGCCTCAATTTTTATTTTTGGATTGTTTTTTTTTGTTCTTACCTACTTAGTTATTGTCTTTTAGCGATGTTGGCGTATTTTTTTATAGATCTTCTATGGTACGATGGCCTGACTTTATTAGATTGATGAGATTATTTAGTGGTACCAAAGTGTCGTGAAACCGGAAATAGTAAACCAAACAAACTTTTATTTTAAAACGATGTTTGTATTCTTTACAGATATACCATAATAATGATATCAAAAAAATTTTTGGTCATAAATCATTATAAATTACTCCACTATTTTCAGTTGAGAATAAACGCACTTTGGCAGTACTAAAACTCAATTCAGTTCGGCTTTTACCAGTTAATCGCTAACAATTGTTTTTAACAATAATAAGTATAAACAATGTTAACGTAAGCTGATGTTGTAGTTGTAGTAGCTGCAGTAAGCTGCACCTGCGATAACGTCTCGCTTACGTTTGCACTATTACTAATCGTATTTGTAAAACTTACCTTAACTTAATACTAGAACTGTTATTACTCCTTAATATTTTATTCATAACTATAAATTCGCTGCACAAGTGGCGGTATTAAATAAAGATCCTTTTATTTTTCAAGTCATACAATTTATACCGGCACTGTCAAGATTTTCATTAATAGTATAATAATAATAATAATAAGTATACCTAATAATTTATCAGATCAAACTTAAGTTAATTTTACTCCTCTATTACTTTATACTCTCTATAATCGTGGAGGTACAATTATTTTTTTTTCTTAAGCCCTGTACAGCCATGATAACTGATTTTAACTTGCAGTGTATAATTTACCATACCAAAGTTTACTTATTCTAGCAACGTCGCCTAAATGTTATAGGAATACTAGAACGGTGAATCCTAAACTCAAAATTACCGCTCTCCTTAATGAAAACTTCAAAAATAACCCAACAATAAAAAAATCCAAATCGTATCCACACTAAGACTTCTTTTATAGACCGTAAGCCCTCCGTTATCCCTCGAACGCGTGTTCCATCTCACTGAGCGCGTTCACTGTGTGCATGCGCCCACGCACACAACCGTGAACCTTAATGCATTTCTCACCCACACACCCAATCTGTCCCTATCTGAACAGGGACGTTAGAGTCGAGTTTAGGTTGACAATGTGTGGGTGACCTGACATTGGTATTTTGATTGGTCATGCATTTTACGTGTTTATGGCCCGGCTTTGGTTGCGCCAGTGCGGGCGCTCACTAAAGGCAGTAATTTACAAGAGACCGCCGCCTGAGACTCGGAGGCTGTATTTCACGTTCGGTCGAGATAAGGAATCTCTAAGATGTGAAGTGTGCCCAGTTTCGAATTACGGAATTCGGTTAGTGACTTCGGAGTCTGGATATGGTGTATGCTAATTGAAGGTTTACTGAGAAAGGCTTGACAGGCCAGGTCGACTAGGACGAAGGATTGAAACTTGACCGTAAACCTGTAAAAAGTAAACTTTTCGTCTATTTTAATAGCTTACTGTAGGGCTAAAGCATGTCTGCTATTACGATGATGTATGTATCATCGTAAAATCATCGTTACAATAATTGATATTGGTTTATTTACCTTATTAACCAGAGATAGAGTCGCTTATAAAGCTACTAGCTGCTGCCCGCCATTTCGCCCGCGTTATTATGGGATAAAAGGTATCCTATACAATAATTTAGTTTATTATCTCTCTTGCTACTAAATTTCATCCATATCCGTTCAGAAGTTTTTGTGTGAAAGAGTAACATCCATACTTTAGTTCATACAAACCATTGCGTTTTTAATATAAATTGTATAGTGGTACATCAAACTACTGGGCATAGGCCTCGTCCAAATAATACCGTGCGCATGCGCAATATGTAAAATTTTTCGCTTGAAACGGCAAAAGTTCTGTTGATTGGCTAATAGCACACCGCACTCGTATTTAAGCCAATCAGCAACCGACGCACTGAATTTTATCGATTTTGACATTTGTGCGATAAATTTCACGCGGCGCATCCTAAGTAGCTATGAATAGGAATTAAACATGCCTTCCTACAAACTGACCTATCAATTAATGCCTAAGTTAAAACTCCCGCCGTTTAGTATTAGATGCGAGAGAATTTCGTCAGCATTTATTGACATTGCTCATAGGCACATGAATGGTTAACTAAAATTGTCGATATTGGACCTAGTCACAAGCCATTTCCCCCGCTGGTTTTCAAATTAGGTCGCGATGGGGGGACGCAGTAACCCTGTGATCCGGTGTATTGACGCTGGCCTTGCTCGGACCCAGCCTCGGATACCGCACAGGGTGAAGCTAAGACGGATCTCGAGCTGAGCTGTGGAGAGCAGGTGGCTCTCTGCGGCAAGCCTGCAACGGCAGAGGTGTATCTAGGAGGAAGAGGAAGACCTCAGTGTTTCGCGGCCGGCGTCCCTGTCCTCCGGTCCGGGTCGCGAATCGCTTCGTGGAGCGGATTAAGAGGAGGATGCAGTATTGCGTTTGCCTCCCACCCTATCCTCCGCGGCCGGTTTTGCGCTGCTGGGACCGGAGACGCCAGGCGTGGGGTAAGCCTGGCGTCCGTTACTTCAGTCCCGAGTCTCCATCTGCGTTTTGTAGCGAGGTGGGTCGCTTGACGGCGGGGGAGCCTGTGTAGAATCGCCAAGACAGCGTTGGTCACCGAGGGGGTTTTAGTCGGTGCCAGCCCGACGCACCACTTTCTGTTCAACGGTTCAATTTGGCAACGGGAGAACCTCTTAAAATCAAAAACCTATGATGCTGCAACAAAATTATTGTGTTCTTTTCAAGGGACCTTATAATTCATTTAAATATAGTGTCCTGTCACCCGGGGATATTGTAGCTTTCCAACGGTAAAGGAATTCCAATAGGTTCAGTAGTTTCAGAGGCTTTTCTATGCAAACAAACACACTATCAAAGCATTTTTCTTTATAATATTTCTACAGACTGTAAATTGTCAAGTAGAGATCGCCATAATTTTCGATATCTATATTAAATAAATCTACCTATATAGGTATAAGGTCCAAACGAAGTTGATTTATCAACGATAAGTAATTTGAAGTTCTTTCCCCAATAAGTAAGAGGGGGGCTACTTATTTTAATCACAACGAGGTTAAAATAGCATTGAATACTTTATAGAGAAATATTTATTCTAGTTACCACTAAAAAACCCGCGGCAAATCCTGATTTGTATACAAATTTGAGTCATAGGGCGGCATTTTCTTCAGTGCCCCAGGGCAGCACAAATTTAAATCCGGCCCTGATGGCAGTCTTTGGAATTCCGGTGGTTTGCCCTTTACCTTGTCTTCGACTGAAAAAATCTAAAACGTGTTGGAATAAAAATATACACAAGCATGTATTATGTGCGAATCCAACTCACACTTGACTGCTTTTTCATCGTAAGGGTAATAAAGGTTGTATAAATAAATAAAAACGCGCATCAACAAACAACACGCGTGTATTTTATGAATTTGTATTTTGAGCACTTTATAAGCTAACTCGCGTAAAAAAATTACGTCATAAATTATGAAATTAATAACCTTGAAATATCAGTCAAGAACATACTGAAATGAGTCGATTTATTTAAACGTTTTGAATGATCAAAAGATTGTCTGCTTCTTCAGCGGAACCCATTGCAAGTTGATTTTATTTACTCGATTTAAGAGATCACAACTGTTTAATGTTTTATGGATTTTATAATGATATTGTGGAGGTCAATTAGTTGTCCAGTAACATATCTGACTGATGCATCCAAATTCAAATCATAACCGGGTCTAGAACAAGTTATCAATGCAACAAATCACTTGAGTCTAGATGCGCGTTTGAACGGGATCCACCTCAAACATACTCATTATCCTTTCATTTAACTAATTAACATCAAATTTGCAGACTAAAGTTTACTAATTCCCGGTTCCAATATTTGAAATACGGTCCGTTTTATTTACGTATAGTAATAAACTATACGAGGCGTTAGCTATAAACTACGGACAGACGACTTAGTGTTGCCTAAATGCAAGAACAAGACGAGACTTAGCCAGTCTTGGTCTTGGTCTTGCGCCAATACACCTGGTCTTGGTCTTGGTCTTGGTCTTGCGCTCCCAGTCTTGGCCTTGGTCTTGGTCTTGCAGCAAGAGTCTTATAAGTCTTGCAATTACTTACGCCCTGTGGCGGCAATCAAATAGTGTCAAATGTTATGATTTCGGCGCGGCGGCAACGATTGTTTTAGATTTCAAATGAAGCCGCCGGCGCGTGTATCATAAACATGTACTTCCGAAAAGCGGCAAATTTCTTTGAGAAGTAAGTACAAAACCTTTGATGCCGCATTATCAAAGTGCCGATGGTTAAAACATAACTATGCATGCACTCAGTTTGATTTTAATAGATATTTTTTTATTCGCTATGTTTATGGTATTAGTTGTAATGCGCATAGGTCCAGTTTTTCATATTTTTTGATACAGTTTTTTGCGTCTCATAGAATTCCTAATTAATTGTACCTACCTATACACCGAACTGTTACACCTAACTACTCCGTGAAATAGCGCTAAGTCCTAGCTGCATGACGCAAGAGTCTTGCAGGCTATGTCTTGTTCTTGCTCAAGTCTTGCACGGTCAGTCTTGGTCTTGGTCTTGCAAAAACGCAAGAACAAGACCAAGACTGCAAGACCAAGACTGAATTTGGGCAACACTAAGACGACTGATGGCAGCTGATATAAAAAGTAAATTATGGAACGGTATTAACGACTCGTAGTCGGATGGAGAAAAACGGATAGTAACTTTTAATATATTACGAATCGTAAAATATTAGAACCGGGAAAATAATCATACATAAAAACCAGTAAAACCGATTGATTATGTAATGTATTCGCTATTTCGGTAACATCTTGCCTAATTGTTAACTAATTATTATAAAGGTGAGATACAAATGTTAAGATTAATTCAAAAAGATGGTTGTCGGTGAATGTTTCTTGTTTTCAATAAAAAATTCATTCACAACAAGATCTCGGAGACTTCCAGATTCGGTAGAGGTATAATAGAAGCACGGTCAATACTATTTCGTGGTTTGTATTTATGATTTTCGTGAGCGCATTAGTGGTGAGCTGAATTTGGTGTTCATTTGTACAGTTACCTTGAATAAGTAGTTAGTGATAAATAAAATAATCCATAAAGGTGACCGCATTTAAATGCGCATTAACAACTTGTAACAGACCCGATGGTGCTTTGAAAGGAGCTTGACTGGAAATTGGCCACCATGGAATAAAGCTTTAGAGCACCGAATACCCATATTCTATGATGAAATTGTACTAATTCTTATGTATACTAGCATAAGTTCGTTTTAACGAAATCTACAAAGTGTAATTTATTGATTTTAAAACAATACTTATAAAGAAAAAGACACGAGTGTTTGTGCTCTCTCGTGCAGTTCTATCAATAGACTTCGTTAAAGAAATTTAGTTTCCAATGAACATAAAAAGAAAAGCCCAATGAACGGTCGCATTAAAGTGGAGGTAGAATTACCCAAAGAGGGAGGTTTTCCCTAATGTCTACCTACAAACTGCAACTGCTTAGTTATTTATGGAAAATTACCCATTTCACCTGTCATTCACATTCCAAAACGCCCTCACTCCAATCTGCGTCAGCCAGGACACCCACACTACAACAATTACAAAAGTGTGATATTTTGGCAAACACCCTTCACACGTCATTCAAACACATTAATCGCTTGATGAAAAACGACGTCCAATAATAGAGTCGCACTCACAGCGGCGAAAGCGCTTGATTGTTGCTGTTGTACCCTTTTTATGTGAGCGTGGACGTGGACGTTTGGATGTGTGCGTCGATTTTGTCGGACGAAACCAGTGAATAAAAGCGCTTTGCACATTTACTCCGTCTAACGTTGATAAACGAACGCAGCGTTGCAAGCGCTGGACGTGGAAAACGGGAGATCAATAGCAGTCGCGCGGTGTTGCCGCACTGCCTACCCCTCAAAGCAAAGCCGGGTCTTTGTACTCGAGTACTCGGACGAGAGGCGGCACTAAGCTGGAGCGTTAACAATTTTCTGAGCAAAATTATTGATACTTATTAGTTTTAGGTTTAAATACTTTTGAACTATTAAAATGTGAGGAATAGGTATCTTACAATGCATTAGGCTTGTTTTATTTGTCTCTTTTCATCGTAAATAAGATTTATAAGACGGTTGATTTTTGTTCAGAGGCGGCACAAGTTTGGAGTAATCTTGTCGGTTACAAAATTAGTTTACGATGCCTTTTCCCTGTTCAGTATATGATACGTAGGAGTCGGTGTCTATGAAAGTAAATTTATTTTCGTTTTTATCTTTATAAAGGGAGTTATTTGCAAAATACGGTTACCTAGTTCGTATATTAGGTTCCTACGTGACAATTTAAAGTCACATGGCGTTGCATATTACCCAGTATTTTTCGTAACAAACATAGCATTTGAAATGTACTTTTGCCTGTTTCAGTATTTGTGATTGGTCGAGTTTCTTTTTGTTTATCTTTCTGAACGCACTTATTAAACTAACTTGCGCATTCGTTTGTGAAGCTTACATTTAGTAAAGGAGTTTTCTATTTCAAGCATTATTAGTTTTAAGCATAGCATTTGAAAAACAATTTTTCCTTTTACAGTATTTTGAAATACGTCGAATTTATTGTCGCTTCTTCTTGATTGCATCAACATTTTGAACACGGCGCTTGAACCGCTTATCAAACTAAGTAATGCATTGGTGTGAAAAGCTTACATCGGATACAGGAATTTTCTTTTTCTAGCAAGATTACTGTAAGCATTGTATTTGAAAACAATTTTGTATATTTCAGAGCTTTGATATTGCGATGTTGAAGTGCCAATACCGCCTAACTATCACTACTCAAATAATAATAAAAAATATTTATTTATTACACAATAAGGTTCCTAATAATTTTCTCATAAAAATAAAGTTAGGTGATATTGGTACTTCACCGTCGTGCTCGCGTTTCTTCTTGACTGCATAAATTTTCTTAGCGCGTTAGAATCACTTATCAAACTTACTCACGAATTCGTTTATAAAGCTTACGTTTAATAAAGGAATTTTCTATATCTATCAAAATACCTTCAAGCTACCAAGTCAAATTGCCAGAACGTAGGTAAATAAGATTTTTTACATAAGACGTACAAGCTGTTTATCATTACGTAGTATAAAACAAAGTCGGTTTTTCTGTCCCTATATCCCTATGTACGCTTTAATCTTTAAAACTACGCAACGGATTTTGATGCAGTTTTTTTTAATAGATAGAGTGATTATTGTAGAGCGAGCGCAACGTGCTGTCCTTAAGACTGCGGCCTCTCTTCCCTATAGATATGCAACCACTGACTTATACAAAAAATGGGATGTGTTAACTGTAAGACAATTGTTTATACTACAAACTTTGATAAAAAAACACTCTGAATTAGAATACGACCCTAAGCTAAATTGTAACAAAAGAAGAAAGGGCACAGTCTGTCAAACTACTCCAATAAACACTTCCTTAGCGCGAAAACATTACTATTACCTAGGTGACTTTATTTATAACAAAACTAATACTCTACTGGCTATATACCATTTACCGACATCTAAATGTAAAATTGTAATTACTAACTGGCTGAAATCCTTAACATATTTGTCAACTGAAAATTTCTTACTTTCTGTTAAGTGAAAATTTATTTTCTTCTAAATTTGTTAAACTCACTAAATGTAGGTATATATTGAATCTGAATTGCGCTGATTAGCTTTAACTGATCCCTGGTTGTAATACAGCTCTTTTCCTTGGTTAACTTATGAATTTATACATTACTCCAGTTGAGGTGGGATAGCGCAATTCGGTTTCTGAATAAGCTTAGATGTAGATACGAGTGTTAAGTAATCGCTGTTCATTCAACCCGTCACATTGTCTGATGATCTCTGTGCCTTAAATGTACCTATACTTTTACAGTTGCGCCTAACCTGTGGGTGGTGGCCTGGCGACCTATAGTTCAGGTATCTCATACCTTTTTTAGGCGTCAGTCTGTCACAATACGGATAATCTACTGTGTTTTTAGGTTCATCTCATGTACAAATCCAATTGTATCTGTTTTTTGTGATGGAAATAAATGAATGAATTATTATTATTATATTCAAGAGGAAGGTTTTTATCTGCAATAAGGAATAGAAAAGCCAATATTTTTTAAGTATTTACATTACATCCGTGCGCAGCCGGGGTGGGTCGCTAGTTCCTCATAAATAACAAATTGTACCGAATATTTTAAGTTGACAAAGGAATGAATGGGTTGCTAGGTATTAGTATGTTTTTACAAAAGACTGACCACTGATTTGCCCCTATCTGACCCGATGTTAAAGTGTTAATGAGATGGGGGTGGTGCGTTGGGTCCGTAGTCCTAATGCTGAGAGATTAAGTTAGTGTCAGTGTGCTGAGTAGCATAGCATAGAATAGAATATAATGGAGTTAAGAGAGGTAGGGCATAACGATTTATTGCTCGAAGTGGAGCAGCCTGACTGGTGAAATACCTCCACCTTACAGAAGACCGCAGCCAAATAACAATCACTTCTGTGTTGTTGTGTTCCTGTGTGTAAGTAAGGTTTCCGGAGCTCCTGGGGGTGCTACATTTGTAGCAGGGGTCAAGCCTTCAAGGTAACGGCGACAAGACCAGTAACAAATTTATTATGCTGTACTTGTCACCCTTAAGCCAGGACCTCATTACCACTTAACATCAGGTGGGATGAGGTCAATCTTGAAGTGCAATATAAAAAATAAATAAAAGAATAGCGTGGACCTGGCGTTCGCAAGAGCATCGCTAAAACAAAGCGCACCATGTCAGACGCGGTTGTGCGACATTTGATAAGAGCTTTACTATTTGATGTCTATGCTCTCCGGATTAGAGATTAAAGAACTCGAGTCTTATAAGTCTTTTAAAAGAAACTCGACTCATTATGACGACTTATGACGGCTCACAACTCGATCAAATCTTTAAACCTTAAGTCCTGAGCCTTTTAGGAGTCATGATCACGTAAAGGTATGATTATCCGAATGGAGAGAATGACAAAGTTAGATTTGAACGACGAACGAACCACGTCAATGTGAAAGACGTATGTATGGTATATTTAATTTTATTGGCTTTAATATATTTCGATTATTTACAATTTGCTTCTTTCATTTCCCATCCACTACATATTTACCTATATGGAAACTAAATTATTTGTTTAAACCCGTGCAAAAGCTGTGGCGGACCGCGAGTTTACCACCTGCCACGGAAAAAAGTGGCACTCATTTATTTAAACGTTTTAATTTCTACGAGCAACATTGACCATTTAATTTGATTGGAGTGAAAACCTTTCAATACTGTATTCAAATCGTAATAAGGAAACCACTTATTTTCTCTATGTTATATGCAATTTATTACTAACTAGCGACCCGTCCCGGCTTCGCACGGATGTAACGTAGATACTAATTTTTCGGATGTTTTGTTCTATAATTGTATGAATAATCATAATGGATCGTTCTATAATATTTAAAAAACAACGACAAAATACGTTGTACAGTTTTAAAGATCTAAGCATACATAGGGGCATACAGAAAAGGCTACTTTTTATGTAGTTACTATGTAGTTATATCTACGAAGACCGAAGACTTTTCCAACGCTAGGTCTAATAGGTATCAGTCCTGTCCGATAATAAATAGATACCTATTTTATCAAGTTAGGTTATCGTGTTTATCATGTAAGTACTACATCTACATGATACGTGTAATCTGAGCGACCTAGAATAGGTATCTACGAAACTAATCTACCTAGATAAAATTTATTCTCATTTATTGAACTAGCTGTGCCCGCGAACTACGTTCGCGCGGACTAGACTAGGATTTCGAATTTATTTTAAAAAATAAATGTAACCTAAGTTACTCCTTATTTCATCAGATATCTACCAGTAAAAGTCCTATCAAAATCAGTCCAGCCATTACAGAGATTAGCCAGAACAAACAGACAGACAGAAAAAAAATTTAAAAGTTTCTATATACCGTATACGTATTCATATGCATGTAATAAAAAGCGGTTATAATAATATTACAAACATATGTACACAATAAAACACATACAAATATAATTTTATTTATAAGTATATAGATATGTGAACTTAAGGCCCTACATCGCAAAGGGCGCGCTTAAATAGTAACTTAAATAATCTGTGTCGTTAAAAATAGTTAGGTAGGGAGGTACTTACGTAAATGTAGGATCACCACTGTTGATATTCATTAGTAAGGTTAGGTAATGTTATTGCACGGATTCCTGCCCGTTTTATATCAAGACTAGTTGAGAAATCGATTTAGCGATGGAAAATACCTTTAAAAATTATTTCCTGTAAGAGTATATATATTTATCAAGGTTTTATGGAGGGAAAAACATAGTTTAAAAATCTACTATATAAAAATAAGTCGGGTTTTCCTTCCTGACGCTATAACTCCAGAACGCACGAACCGATTTCCACGGTTTTGCAGTCGTTAGAAAGGTCTCGGGCTCCGTGAGGTTTATAGCAAAGAAAATTCAGGAAAAAATTCAACAGAAAAGCGGGAAAATCCTCTAAGGCGAAACGAAGTTCGCCGGGACCTTTATGAGTGACAAAATAATCCGCATTCAAACTCGCATCGAGTGTCAAGCCACTTGGCCTTCGGGCCTAGCATGCGCAATATGTCAAATTTATCGCATGAGACGACAACAATTTCGATACTGTTGATAGGCTAATAGCACACCACACTCTAATTTTCAGCCAATCAGGAGTTGACGCAATGTTTTCAATCGATGTTGCCGTTTGTTAAGAGTGTGTTATAGTTTTGTCGCGTGGCGTATGCTAGCCGTCCTTGTGTACCTAAGCTATTTATTTATAGATTTTAGCTTTAGAACTTTGTATATTCTATAGTGACGTAGTTAATGAAAAAAAGAAAACGAAAAACCGGTTTAGAGGACCAAGTTTTTATCAGAATTTTGGAGACCTCTAGGACGGGTACGGATATGGGTTTCGTCCAAAACTATGTCAGGCTCCAGTCGCTCACTAACAAGGAAAACAATTTTATGTAACAATAGGATGTGTAATGATCTGTAAACCTTTGAGAGAAAATAAATTATTTTTATTATTAATAAAAAAATAAAAATACTTGTCAGAATAAAAGTCGAATGCATCGGAATGTTTTGAATAAGGCTTAGTTTTTCAAGGCAACCGTTTTGCTAAGCAACATTTAATTAGAGAATGCGCTCATTGTTAAATCAGAACCTATTTTTTTTTCAAATTTAATTAGCGTATATAAAGTTGGTTATGATATGGGTGCCAACAGTTTAAAATAAAACAAGAATACTGGTTATTACCGGAACCGGTTCTGAACAAGCTTTTACCGAGAAACTATCGGTAAGTACTTTAAGTAAGTAGATAGGGATTTTTCTTAACGATACTGTTTATTTACTTCCTTATAGTTTCCCGTTTATATACCTAAATTTATTTAAGTACTTGTCATGTCCATGTAAATTAATTATTAATTAATAAAATAATAGTACTTCACCATGTACCCATTACTTGTTTTCGTCAGAAAACTACAAGAAATCACCTACTTAGAAAGGTATATGAGAGCGACTACCAAAACCAAGTACCTATCTCTAAGCAAACGTATTCCGACCAGACCCGATCAGCAAACAATTGGACCGGTCTAAGTCGTTCCCACAAAATCTCACATCCACGTATTAATAAGACCAACACGCCACAGCTGTTGGCATCCGATCATGCCGTCCCACTCCCTCCCATCGGACGATAAGGGATAGCAGCCGTCGCACTCATTCCGACCCGACCGCGACCGAACTTATCGGACGATCAGTTAGTACGCGTCCGAACGCGGTCGGAAGCGGACGTATCACAATGGCGGTAGTTATGAAGACTGAAAGACAAATCATGAAGGAGTTTTTAGAGCTATACAGAGATTATCCGTGCCTTTGGTATCAGCAGCATTCGCTTTATTTGAACAGGGAGGCCCGCGAGCAAGCGTATGTAGTGCTCTTAGAAAAATACAGGACAATTCAGGAAGACGCAACATTGGACACGGTTAAAAAGAAAATTGACAATTTGAGATGCGCATACAAGCGGGAACGGAGGAAGGTATAATATTTCAAATCGTTTTGCTTCCTAAAACAAATGAATGATGTTTTTATTATTAAAAAATGTAGAAAGATTTAAAAAAATATTTGACAACTATTATTTTTAATGTATCTTGAAATGAATCTTTTCAACTTTTCAAAGATTCCTTTGGAGCCTAGGTATATACTCGTTATCCAAGTAATCCAAATTAAAGTTTGTTTCAAGGCGAAATTTACTCACTAAATCTACATAAATAAAAATAATTAACGAAATGTATGTAGGTAGGTGCAAATCATTATAAATACTGGTCTAAATTAGATAATTATTTTTGTCATATGAATAAGAAATATTTGTCGGGACCGTTTCTAAGCTGCCTAGCATGCGCCACGCGACTAAATTTTATCGCGCTCTTAACAAATGTCAAAATCGATTGAAGTAAGTGCGTCAGCTGCTGATTGGCTGAAAATACGAGTACGGTGTACTATCACTCAATCATCGGTATAGAAACTTTTATCGTCTTATGCGAGAAATTTGACGTATTGCGCATGCTAGGCCTAAAGTAGAAGTTTAAAATTTACCGGAATAACGTACGCATGAAAAGCCCCGGCGTGCCACCATAATGCTTATAAATCGGATTAACCATGTTTTTCCTCTTCAATTATTTGATACAGTTCTCGCATTTATTATTTTATTGTTTCAGGTGGAAATGAGTATAGCAGATGGAACAGTGCCGCGGTACAAGCCGTCGTTGTGGTACTTCAAACTGTTGAGGTTCATAGATGGCGCCTCTGGCGGCGATCTGGACGATAGTACTTCGAGCATACATTATGAGGTACCTATTGTATGTTTTACTTGTCATTGTTATATTGTATAATTCAAATACAAGAAAAAACTAAGCAAATGTTTAAAAATGCTACTAATGATTTAACAACTATCTATGAAGTTTTTTATTTTTCGCTTCAACGTATAAACTTGGACATTCATTAGATAGTTTTCAGACTATGACCACCAATTCCATTTATTTTATGCGAGTACATCGCTTTAAAAAATATATAGTTTTCTGTTATTGTATGTTTTTACAACAACAGAACACTATGTTATTATTCTTGTTTCCAGATATCCACTTTATTGTTATAGGGACACGTTTTTTATATCTTGAGATTAGTTTAGTCTTATACTTCGAATTCAGAAATGATATTTACCGAAAATGTAACAAATATGTTGATATTATCTTCATATATATATTATTTTTATTAAAACTATATACAACGAAAACACGAATAAAAGTCTTGTTACAGCGTTGTTATATATATTTTTGTATCTTGCAGGACGTAGATTCCGTATACGAAGAACTAGTGTGCGAACCACCGCCGCCAAAGAAAGAAAAGAAAATTAAGAAAGAAGTATCGTCTATATTTATACCGGAACTGCAAGTCGACGACTTGACCGTAACTCAATCTCAGAGGGACAACCTACACAATCATTACGAATCAGAAATCGACAGCGAAGCGGAATCATTCGGAAGGACCGTCGGCCTCCAACTGAAGGAAATAGAGCCGATGCAACGGTTCATCGCAGAAAAATTGATATCGGAAATAATATTCTACGGTCGACTTGACAAACTGAACACGCAATCCAACATATCGTTGAACTAAGGATGCCGATAAACAAATATCTGTACGGTTTTGCTCGGTTGGTGGCAACAGTGTTGCAAATGGGCCGTAGGTATTAAAGGGGCTGTTGCCAAGAGCCCTCCCCGCGGTGACCTCGGCCAACTACGGCTGCGGCCGCCGCCGCCGCGGTCTGCGGTGCGGTCGCAACCTGCCGCACTGTACGCAGGTTACTAGGCTCGCAGAACTCGTAGGGAGGTCGCCGCGGCGTGCGAACGGCCAATATGTCAGACCTCCCGCGCCCCGTGCGAAGCTATCAATTCGATAAGAACGCGGAGAAGTTAGTTCGAGACCAGAGGCCAATTTTGGGTGGTCGTGATAACGTTCGTGCTACGTGCATGTGGATGGTTGAATGATTGGCCTTTGGAGCGGTAAGCGCGATCGTCGGAGTCACAGTTGCGCATTGTTTGATTTGTCGTTCCAAATGTTTTATTCTAGGCTAGAAATGTGTATGTATTGTAGGCTCGTCGTTTAAGCGAGCATGAAGGTGGTCTACTACTATTTTTAGTAAAGAAGGTACAAAGTTAAGTTCTAGTTAAGAAAAAATAAACTTTTTACATTGTAAATGTTGTTTTATTTTGTAAATTGTAAAGCCGTGTATATTCCTGTCATAATGAGACAGTTAATGCACGGTTCCAAAATTTTAAAAATGATCCGTTCTAGTTACTTATAGTACTAAAAATTACGAGGCGTAAGCTAAAGACGACTGACGGACAACTGAAGACAGCTGTTATGGAAAGTAAAAATGAAATTAGAAAATTTTAAAGACTCGTAGTGGGTTTGTGAAAAATAGATTGTCATTTTTGACAAATTACGAACCGTCAAATATTGAAACCGGGCATAAATCTACTAAAACAAGTAAGATAAAAGAGTAGGTTGAAGAAACTTACTAAGCTTCAGAAATATTCAATTATATTTTTTTTGTTTTTTGCTTATTAATGAAGATGAAGTTCGTAAAGGTAAATAAATACATTATCTTCAATTGTGTAATAATTTGCCATTATTTGTAATCATTCCCATTTACTACCAGAGATTTAAATAAACATACAATAGGAAAAACAGCTTGGTTGATTTGGGTTAAAACAAACATAAGTTTTATGTGTAAAATTTAACAAGGTTTTTTTTATTTTGTTAATTACAGATATCTTGGGTTGGGTTAGAACTAAAATTTCTGGTAGAGAAGGCTCTATAAAAATAATTTTACTTACATGGTAAATCACCAAACGATATTCTTGCTTCCGTTAGGAAAAATAATAACGTAAATTTATTCTCAATCGTCGAAACTTCTCAAAACGCATAAACGTTTACGCTGCAATAGCTCATATTAGATTTTCTGACGAGTCTCTCTGAATGAACATGTGGGATAGTGACCGTAATTAAAAAAATATATTTCATCTATTTAAATTGACATAAGTATAATATTACAATCGTTACTTGTTAAAACAACAGTCAATATAATATAACTGTTACCGAGCACTCATTTAACTACAGCGCGTGTACCTTCCTTGTACACGTGTAGGACGTGTGACGTCATTTTCTGGTTTTATTTAGAAGAAGCCATTTATTGGCAAAATAATCAACATATCGCTCCAAAATTATTGTCTACTTAACTGGAATCTACGAGTAAATTAGCATTTACCATAACTCTCGAGCCCGTGTTATCGTTCAATATTATCTGCATAATAAGTTCCGCATAAATTATTTGACTTTTATTAGCACAGCCTTGGCGTACCGGTCCGTTGTTTGCATAATATCATAATGAAAAGAATAACAGTGAAATACCTTCTTGAAAAAATATCTTTTCAACACGTCATTATTTAGCGAATAAGAGCGACTGAAATACTTTTTTACAAGTTCTTGTCCGTGATCATACGACCTTTTTGCTTATTAAATAAAAACAATACATTTATGCACAGCCGTCACCAAGCATTTAGTATGATCAAATGAAAAATGTGATTCTTAAATTTAAAACTGCATGAATCATTAAACTCGATGTTCATGTTTTTTCTGAACTATAAACCATATTAGCATTATAGTTGCCCTCGACTTTTTCAAAGTTTTCTATGCGTTATTCTATTAACTAATCTACCTTAAAGCAAATTTCATCAAAATCCATTCAGTAGTTTTGGCGTAAAATATTAACAAATATAAACACATCCTACACTCTTACAAACTTTCGTGTTTATATTATTATTAATAGGAATTCGCCTGAAAAAAAATGTGTAACTCGATTGAAGTTAATAAAACTCTTTACCAAATTATAGCGTTCTACTACCAACAATTTGTAACTACTAAAAAAGTATCTTGTTTATTCCAAAACTCCAAAAAAACCCCGAAAAGTTGATTAGGTAAAAGCAGTTAAAATAAAACATGACGCATGTATTTTGCTGCTCAAATTCATGGAATAGTCGTACTGCTATCGCTAAATATGTTTGAAATATTGTTTATACTGCAACAGTATGTGTTGTTGTAGTACTATACTGCCGTGTACTGCACTGCGCTATAATACCCGTTCGGCGAGATTGCCCTGTGTGCGGGAGCGTGCGTGACGTCGTGTGTCTGGGGAGTTGCGCAGTGCGCGCTGACTACCAGGACCGCATCAATCAACTGAAAGTGGGCGACACATTCCCCTCACGGCAGGCAGCGAGGTGACGCAGTCATTAAATACACGCTACATCAACACCGCGCGCCGATCGCCTTATGTTCATTGTGATTAGATTGACATTCGAATAGCGGTGGTTACGTCGTTTTGCGTTCATGTTTTCCATACACTGCGCAAATGCAAAGAATGAGAACAGTGCGCCGCGTGAGCTCTGCGCGTTTATGCTCGCCTGGTATCTGGGCCCGCTGTGTCGCGGCACGCGCCATCTTTGCGGCACGAGGGCGATGGGATATCGCAATCGCAACTTGTAAGACAAGACGGGGTGATGTGGCCTCAGATGGCGCTACTAGTTACATAATGAATGTTGAGTGAATTTGGTTGTCGGATGTTCCCTATTCACAAGTCACTCGATATTTCTTCTGAGGTGGTATTTTAATTCTAGACCACAAAAAATAATAATAAACGTTTTATGGACAATTAAATGGATTACAAGAAAACCGAATAATATTAAATGTACTAGAATACAATATACCAGCGGATAAAAACCTGTTGATATTGATGTTAATAGCTAAAAACAGTACCTATACGTCACTCTTTCTTGTTATTTTATTAACTTCGAAAAATAAGAATCGTTTTATTTGTTGCTTACTGAAAGGAAGGACAGGTGTCAATTTTAAAAAAAAAAATGTGGTTTGACAGATCTAACAACTGTCAATTAGTAACAGTTTTATGCCCGATTCAAATATTTTACGATTCGAAATGTGTCAAAAAAGACTATTCGTTTCTCAACGAGTCGTTAATTCTAATTTCAAATTCACTTCCCATATCAGCTGTCATCAGTTGTCCGTCGGTCGTTTTTAGCTTACGACTCGTATAATTTATTACTATTGGAACCGGGCATTAATGGTGTTCAAGCTTGCTATGATATATTCAAGCAGATTAACAATAAAACCGTATATCGAGGGTTCCCTGGTCAAACCCGATAAGTGACAAAAATTGAGAATTTTAGTTATAAATGCAGTTAAGATGTACTTTTTTTGCTCTTTCTAATGGTATATTCCAATAAGCCGAGAGTCTATTTATCACAAAGATACGCTTCACTAAGAACCCAATAAGTGCTACTTTTTTCTTTTTGACCAATACATAAACAATATAAGTATATTTAAAGGAAACTTTTTTAAATTTAATTAGATTAAGAACCCGATAATGTATATTTATTGGGTTTTAAGACAAATATATTTTAGGAAATTAAGCTAAGTGAGTTAAGGTAAGACAAGTTATTTGCACTTATTGGGTTTTTATACCAGGGAAATTCTGAATTAACGAGGTTTTACTTAAAACTAAAATCCATCAACACATTTTGTTGGGTTTTACAATTATAATATTAAGCATGCAAACAAATTTAATCACTAAGCTAAAACCCAATAAGTACTACTTATAGTGCTTTACTTCAAGCAAATATTAGAAATGACATATAAAAAGCACACTTATCGGATACTCGCACGAGCAGATATTAACATTGGACTGTAATTTTATTTGGGGAAGAACCCAATAAGTAGATATGACAGTAGACATAACATTAGACAGGTGGCGACAGGATCGCGAGCGTTGACCTTCGTTTGATTGCATTGCTCATAATTTTGACAAAATAATTATACTTTCCGTTTATTGAAACGAAATAGTATCATCTAGACTGCGGAATAAGGAACTTATTGGGTTTTACCTCTAACCAATTTAGGTTACAATATTTACGCACTTAGAAATATTTTTAATGGAAGGATAGTTATTGGGTTTCACGTCTTACTTTTTATTTTTGTTTTACGTACTTATAATTACAAGGTTTTGAAATAATTTTACACCTTTTACGTATGAATATGAGATGCTAATTCCGGTTTTCCAATCCCCAACTTAGTGTTCACTTAGAAAATAAAAATAGCAGCATTTATGTGCAGATTCATATCAATGGTACTATTGGTTGCATGGTTTAAATTTAAATCTAATATTTTTAGAAAGTGTTTATTGATACCATTATGCAATTTTTTTATTTATTCAGCAAGATCAGATTTATTTTTTTCACGTGCCATGACCCTGTGCTTTTTAGGGGCGTGATCTATTACAAATCTCTTAATACGTTTCGGAATTTGGTCAACTTTACTGTACCTATGTTCGTGGAATATTGTTCTGCTTTCTCCTTGCAAGATTGTCTTTGGAGCAAACACAAATTACTAGTCAGAACTTGATAAGTCACAAAAAGAAATTGCCACGCAGATGAATAGTATCGTCAAGCATATTTTTTTTGGTGTAAGACACATGTATTTTTTTAAAATCATGTTATATACATGTAATATGATGTTTATTGGTAACTTTATTTTTGTTTCCAAGATTCAGATGTCAATATTTTTTTTATATAAAAACGCGGTATATTGTCTCCTTCCAACCTAATGACAACGGATTTGATTTCGTAATATCCTATCCGTTAGCATCGCCATACTGGCCTGCATTATGCTTCTTCACGCGCCTTTTGAAGGAATTCATTGGACAGAGGAAACACATGAGCCGGCAGCGCTGCCCATTTTTTAATGGTACGTCAAAGATTAGAGTTATCAAACTTTTTGGTTCGCGATGGAATATTTTCCACGGCAAAACGATAACATAGTTTTGTAAAGGAAAAGGGAAGGCGGGATAAGAGAAAACAGTTCCTCGGAACACTCACCGAGATAAAAACGATAAAAGACAGTCAATAAACCAATGTCTCTACGAAGTAAAAGAGGATCAAGGTTCTCAGTAACCTCTTCAACATTGATAATGCGCACAGCCCTTTGCTGTAACCAATCAAGACCATCCATAAGGTATTTGGCGGAACCGTCCCAGAGATACAAGCAGTAGTCCAGACAGGACTTGACTTGAGTCTTGTATAAAAGACAAAGCTGGTCCGGCGTGAGAAAACAACGCACTCTATTCAGGATCGCCTGTTTTTTGGATGCTAATCAGGTGAAACTCTCGATGTATTGATCTTGATTAAGGTTTCAGCGAATATCCATGCCAAGCATACTTTCTTACTTTTTAGGCTGTTACGCAGGCAGAGGGGAGTACCCTGATGAATGGGGAGCGGAAGGAATTGGGATGTTTTTGTCGAAAATGCGCACTCTTGGGTTTTCTCGGCATAGAACTGGACCTGGTTATTTGAACATTGGCTCATGAGGCTCAACACTCAATCCAGTTCAACGACAAAATTTTCCCGTACCTCCTCCATAACTGCGTTGCCAGCAGAAGGCCAACCAAGGTTTCTTCCATCGCCCGTACTGTGATCAGCATAGCAATGTATGTCTCTAAGCAGTGGCATATCATTTATATGAAGAAGGAAGAGGGTGGGCGATAAATACGCATAAACTGCGATACGCATCCGTCAGACACGATGTGAATTCTACGTTACGCAGAAAGCCGAAAATCCAGTCACAGAGCCGTGTGGGTAGTCCATATGCCGTAAGCTTGGAAAAAAGAGCTTTGTGCCAGACCCGATCAAATGCCTCGGAAATTGTCTCCCCCCTGAGATGCGTCACATATGCTAGAAGATCAACCGTCGATCGTTTCGGCCTAAAGCCGTGTTGGAGATCGTTAATTATGGAGTGATCCTCTAGGTAGCAGACCAACCGGTTATAGATGATCCGTTCCATGACTTTGAACAGCACTGAGGTCATGGCAATAAGGCGGTAGTTTGATGGGTCTAATCGGTCGAAAACTATGTACACGAAACAAATCATTCCCGAAGAAAATCATACCTTTATAGAACATTAAATGAAATTTATCCTCAAAATTTAAACAATTAATAAGTCTATTTATAAAAAGAGTATAAAAGTAAGTAATAACCTAATGCAAACATAATTACAGTTGTTTTTTGTCTGGAATTAATAAAAACTTAAGTGGTTTAATCGTTTTTTTCTTTCAGGTGAAACCCAATAAGTCGGCACCCTTTACCAAAAAAAAATTTTTTACAGCAAAACTGTAAGCATTAGAAGTAAAATAAATATGAAAACTAAATCTATATGAAATATCATTACTAATAAAACTCAAAATTATGGGTATTTACTTATTAAAATGCACTTTTACTGTTTACAAACCTTTAACATCGATTATCTCAGAAGTATGTTTTTGTCACTTATCGGGTTTGACCAGGGAACCCTCGATATATTCTCCATTGTTAAAAAGAAGAAAACTACAATGTGTCAGGATGAGATAATAAAAAATATTTCCAGCAAAATTATTAGTTTGACCATTATCAAAAGGTTAAAGGTCAGTTGTACATTATAGCAATTATTACGCATGTTTGCACAAAGATAATTTTATCGAAAACATTATCCAGACGATTGAATTTAAAATGTTTATTTACACACGCCATGAATATTTTTACACGGTTAACCCACAAAGATTCAGTCACATTTAGCCTCAGATCATTCATTTATTTTTAGGTGTATTTAGCTTTATTGTGATGGAATATACTACATACATAATCCAATATGCGCATCATATTTTACCACTCCTAAAAAGAAGGTCACTTTCATACATATTCGACCTCGCTAAATGTTTATCGACCTCAATCGCATATAAACTCAAAACAACTATCAATCGTGTTTATCTTGATGATCTAATAAAAAATGGAACAAACAGACAATGGGCCCGCCGCATTCGAACCGACAGACGACGCCATTAAGAACGCTAGCTTAAACGTCATTATTTATTCTGAATGGAACACCAAAAAGGGTAAATAGTCCCACGTCGCCTCAACATACGACAGTACAGGCCGGCCGTCAATAAAAACCAACACAATGCCGCCAAACCAAGCATTCCACCTTATAATTTCCTCCACTTTATTTTTTATCAACGCGCCACGGCCGCGACGATAGTTCCCAAGAAATTTTATATCTTCAAAGCGCACAAAAAAGGAATGTCAACCACGCTAAAATGATCCTTAAGCATCGACACTATTAGGACAGCATAAATTTACAAAATATATCAGAAATTCTTCACGTGCTTCAGAAAACGCTTCCATTTTCGTAGTACGGCGCGCGGAGGTTCAACGATGGGATCATTAAAACTCATCAAGACTCCCTCTGCACACCATTTTTGACTTACATTTGCGCACGACAAGGTTTAAATTGGAATGTATATTTTTCCGACGAAGGCCGTTTGCCTCATTCAGTTGTGCGAGGGTCGTCGATAGGCGAGCGAGACAAACGAGTGGAATGGCACGCGGCGACCTCCGCTAAGTTTCTGGGCGCCTGGTACCCGGGATCGCTTGCGTGTCGGTCGAGGTGGCGCGGGCTCGGCGCTCGGTCGCCCGCACCACCGCCTTCTTACCCCGACTCGTGCACACTAGCGCCAATCGTGGAAGTGGAAAATAATATTATACTTCTTTTCCTCACAGGCAGCTCTGAAACCATTCTCAAGTAAATATTTTTTACGTTAATTGCTGTCGAAGTAAAGTAAAGATGGAACAATACAGAATTCTGAATCAGGTGATTATCTCGTCTTAAACTTCAACTTCCAAATTTAACAGCATTGTCCTTTTAAGGGTCCGACAAAGGATTTCACGGTTTTCATTGTTTCATTGCCTTCACGGCACTTTAATAAGTACAATCAACAAATAACACATCACTGAAGTAATATGTACTAATTACTTACAATATCTTATTTGTTTTATGCTGAATAGATAAGGGCAGTACTATAAGTTTATTTACCTACTATCATAGTATTAATATACGCACAGACCTCATATAATATGAAAGAATGCAGCAATTGCTGTTTTTAGGATATGATTGTATCACTAATTACAATTTATGGAAGTATTAGGTAAAGTAAATGCAACCCGTGCAAGGTAAGCGAAGAATCATTAAGTAGATAATGAAGTTTATTTTAAACACAAAGACGAAGATATTATTAAGGAAGTGGCACTTCACAATAGTACAAACACAGATAAATCACGACTGGCAAACAAAGTAATAAATCTACTATATAAAAATAAGTCGGGTTTACCTCCCTGACGCTATAACTCCAGAACGCACGTACCGATTTCCACGGTTTTGCATTCTTTGGAAAGGTCTCGGGCTCCGTGAGGTTTATAGCAAAGAAAATTCAGGAAAAATTTCAGCAGAAGCGGGAAAATCCTTTAAGGCGAAACGAAGTTCGCTGGGACCGCTAGTTAACTTATAAAAGAACTTGTTTTTTTACATTACACTTTAAGATTTACCTTATCCCACCTGATGTTAAGTGGAAATGAGGTGCTAGCTTAAGGGTGACAAATACAGCATAATAAAGCTGTTACTGGACTAGTCGCCCTTACCTTACAGGCTTGACCCTTTTTTTTTTCGGGGGAAATTCTTTGACAAACCGTACCACCGCCATCTAAGGGAAGATGACGGCATGTGTGGGACTCCTCTACTTCGCGAAAGGCAGAGACTACCCACTAAAAAAAAAAGCCTTTTAATGATGGTGCTGTGGGAAACTCGGCTCAGCCAGAACCACCACAACACCACCGGCGGAATGACCGCTATTATGCAGTCCCGTCTCTTCCCCCCGGGATGTTTGGGGGGGGGGGAGCAGGGATAGCCATCCCTGCCTCGCACTGGAGAACGTAAGTGCAATGCCAACTGTGGTGCCCTCACACACACAGCCAGCTGGTCTCCTTGCGGAAAAAAAGGCTTGACCCCTGCTACTAATGTAGCACCCCCCAGGAGCACTGGAAACCTTACTTGCACGCAGGAACACAACAACACAGAAGTGATTGTTATTTGGCTGCGGTCTTCTGTACGGTGTAGGTATTTCACCAGTCGGGCTGCTCCACTTCGAGCTATATATCGCTATGCCCTACCTCTCTTTTGTTTTGGAATATTCAGAGAAGGCGACTTACGTTTTTGCCATGAACATCACAGACGATTCTAAAATTAAGCACTGAGTTCAGATATAAAATAATAAGTATAAATAATTCAAAGACTACGCGTTTACTTAGAAGCCCGCGTATTTACACAGCAAAAACAAATTATCTTCAATAAGAGCAAACATTTTGATAGCAAGTATTGTAAATATCAAGAATGAAAACAATTGTAAATATACATTTTGTGCGCTCTCCTTTCTGTTAAATAACAAAATAAATTCATCTTAGAATAAGCACTTTCTTGAATCATATTGAACAAAATGAGCAAAAATGTGAACAATTTAGAACCTCTGTGAACTCCTTTTTTTTGCTTTCGTTTGTGACTATTAATCCTTAATAAGTCTATCTGTGACATCTACTGCCTTTTTGTGACCTCCTTCAGCACCTGCCCATACTCGTAATTCTTATTTCGAAATGGAATTATTAGAAACAGTATTTTTTTTTGTTTCCGGGTAACTTTGGCATTAATTAGCTGCGTTAATACTTAGCTACGTACCTAATTATTAAGTCTCCGGTGTGAAAAACACGTCTTGAATAACGTCAACGAATTGAATTTCAAATGAATGAAATTGAAGGGAAAATGCGGTGCATATTTTAATGTTGATGCAATTTTAGTTTCGTTCTATTTTACATGATTGTTTAGAGTACTTAATATAATTTAGCGGCGAGGGTTGTTAATTGTGAAAGAATAATAAAGTATTTGTTTTTTAAGGAATTTTGGGAGAATCAAACAATTTGAGGTTTTATGTCATTAAATTTTACCACATACTTATTTAATAACTAAATACTTTTAAATACTGTCAAACACGATCCCTTCATAGGTTTTCCATTAAAACAGCTATCTGTGACATCACATTTTTATTTATATACCTACATGCGGACTATTAAATAGTTCCGAAGCATTTAAAAATCACAATTTTAAAGCTTGTGTGCAAAATAGGGCCTATATAACAAAGTACTTATAAACGGCATTAATACCTCAAAATTATTTGTAAATGAAAGAAAGAAATATTTTTGTGGACCACATCACATACATTGCTCAGATTCTGTGGTAAGTAGCACTAAAGCACTTGTGTTACAAAAAACAGAAACAACGACGGTACCACAACACCCAGACCTGAGACAATAAAGAAAAGTTCGTTTCCCATATGGACCCGATCGGGGATCGAACCCAGGACCTCAGAGATAGCGCGACGCCAAAGTCCGGCCCGCTCGCCTCTCGGCTACAGAGGTCATCAAATTTTAGGCACTTACTTTCTTAAACAATGTAAAGTCAACTAACATGGTAAAAGGCGTATGTAAATAATTCCATTCACCGGCCACAACCGTTCGTTATATACGAACGGTCTTTTTTTATTATCAGCTCCCACTAAATATATTAATCTGCTAGTTGCTTGTGTTATTTTATTATTATTTGTTATTTTGGCCATGTCGCAAGCAGGGATACCGACAATCTGGAACGCCTCATAGTAACCGGTAAAATTGAGGGGAAAAGACCTCGAGGGCGAAGTCCCAAGAGATGGTCGGACCAAATAGCAGAGGAGTTAAAAATACCTGTCAGCAACGCACTTCACCAAGCTACAGAACGGGACAAATGGAGACAGCTGATTGACGGAATCAAAAGGAGTCACGATCCTCAGCAGTGAGGAACCGACTGAAGAGAGAGAGTAGCTTGTGTAGCAGTCACATAAAACTCCAATAATAGCTGCACAAAAGTCACGTAGCAACTAGCGCAATACACAATGGGCTAATTGCTTTGAGGACGAATAACGAATTACGGCTTGTCGCTATAAAAGTGCGTTCAATGCCGTAATGATATAAGTGAGGACGTTAATTGATTTAGTGTTTCAGATAGCCCTCTAGTTTTTGAGAAGAATTGGATAGATCTGAAGATTTCATCTAGACTCAAATGTATTTAAAAATAATTGTGCTTGCAGAAATATTGAACTTTTACCAATCACGAACTGAATTAACTCAGTCGAAACAATTGCCTTTTTTGTTTCGAGATGTGCACATTGTTTTACTTGAGTACATTTATTTACGCAATTGAACAGCCCTCTTCTTATGGTGCCGTCTCCTTTCGAAGGTTGGCGATCATTAAGGCTATTTGCATTCTGGACACCGCCGCACGGCAGATCTAGTACTCTTGCCGTACCAATCCCGAAGATTTCTTAACCAAGAGATTCTTCTTCTACCAGGCCTTCTCCTGCCCTGGATTTTCCCTTGCATGATTAGTTGAAGAAGGTCATACTTGTTGTTTCTCATTAGGTGGCCGAGATATTGGAGTTTCCGAGTCTTTATTGTGGTAAGAATCTCTGTATCTTTGCCCATTCTCTGCAACACCGTTTCGTTACGGATCCGCTGTGTCCACGAGATTTTCAGCATTCTCCGATACACCCACATTTCAAATGCTTCCACTTTGTCACTCATGGCCTTAGTGAGCGTCCAAGCATCAGCTCCATACAGAAGCACAGAGAACACATAGCATCGAGCGGTCCTAATGCGCAGTTTTAATTATTAAGTATTATTAATGTATTATTAAGTTTATATAATTGGTAAGAGCATCAATATTTTTTTAACGCTTTAGGTAGTATTATGGAGCTTTTGGGAAGAGTAAAATGAGATGTGAATGAAGTAATTACACTAAATATTGTATTCATAGCCAACACATTGAAGAAGTTTTTTATAAAGAATCTCAAAGAGTTTTATATGTACAGTCGTAATTGTATTTTATTTCAAATATAATGTCCACGTTTTTTCAACTGTGGATGGACATGAAAAGAAATATACCTTTAAAACAGTTACATCCCAATATTACACTTTATATCATGTGAAGGGTCTACTGCAATAACGATGGACGTCCTTTGTTTTTTATTACGAGATATTTCAGTTTTAAGTGTTTAAACGTTGTTTAAAAATCAGCCTTATTGCCGTCAATACCTGGGACACTGGGCGTTCTAGACGTGTAGCCAAATATCAAATACGTATTTATCTCAGGACTGGAAGCATATTGATTCGTTTGTAAACAAGATTACTAGCTGTTTGTATGAAGTGACCGAATGACGTTGATCACTTAGATCTCAATATTTTGTACGTTCAACATTATTGCAATAGATCCTACATATGGTACTCGTAACTAGCGGCACGTCGCGGCTTCGCACTTGTTTTTTACACATTTTCCATTAATTTCTCGCTCCCATTGGTCGCAGCAAAAAGCCTTCATTTGAAATCGAATCAGTACTCCCTGTAATAAGTACGTTCAAACAAACAAAAGCTTATAAAGCTGAACCTATACTGTACTAAATCCCTACTAATAATTATTATAAATACGAAAGTAACTCTGTCTGTCTATTACTCTTTCCCGCTTAAACCTGTCAACCGATTTTGATGAAATTTGGTATAGGCATACGTTGAACCTCAAGAACGGACATAGGCTACTTTTTGTAAGAAAATATGGGGGGGATTATACCTATTTTGAAAATTTATGAGAAAATGTTTATTTTTTAAGTTAGAGATATGAAATATAGCTCGAAACTTGAATTGAAATATTTACTCCTTTTGTTTCGAATATTAGGGGAGGTAGGGGTAAAACTGACCAATAAAGGAGATAGTCCACGCGAACGTAGTCGCGGGTACAGCTAGTATCGAATAAAAAAGCTAATTTGAAACTGTAAAACACGTTTTAAAAATTGTGTACCTTCTAGAACGTTGAAGACTTAATAGACGGAGTAGACCTAGGGTTGCCAGACGGTCGGGAATTGGCGGGATTCTCCCGCTTTTTTGCTTTTCCTCCCGACTCCCGACAAAGCGAATAATCTCCCGACTTTCGTCAAACGAAACTTGCAAATCACTCGGGCGCTTGGCGCAGAGCGAATAAACAAAAACATTGCAATGCACTCCATGCCACGGACGCGCGAGCTGAGGTGAGGTGTGGTTTATGGCAGTAAAATAGGTCCATTTTAACAAAATTGCCAGACGCCGAAAAATAAAACTTTAATAGAGAAGCAGAACAGTTTTTCCAATGGGCCATTAGGTATTTAGAAGAACGTTTTGACTTTAGTGAGGAGTCTTTATACTAAATGCTTTCTAAGTTTTCATTAAAAAAAGAAAATTTGTTCACATGAAGTGATCTCTTAGAACTCATAGAAAAATTAAAATTTTTATATGATATTGACACCGACCATTTGTACAGTGGTTATTGTTCTTAAAAGAAGTTTTTACTTTAAATCGCTTTCCAGAAGAGAAAAATAAAATGACAAATGATAAGCTATGGGCATATTTTATAAGAAACTGCATCGAAGTTAAAAATTTAACCAAAATTGTATGTTTTATATTTTCAATACCAGTAAGTAACGCTTACTGCGAACGCGTTTTTAGTATACTCAATAATTTATACTCAAAAGAAAGGAACCGAATGAGCATGGATTTAATAAAGGCGGAATTAATAATTCGTTTGAATTTTGACGAAAATTGTTTTAATTTTAAGACCTTATTGAATAGCGATAAAGCTCAAAAGTTATTAACCGCGGTTAAAAAAAATGACAAATACTTATGGAAAAAACAAAAACAATAACCATGCTCATTCGGTTCTTTACTTATCTTTTGTGTCACAAATACTGATATATATAATAATAATTTGACGACCGGTTTGGATCAGAGACAACAACGCCTGGCCGCTGTCATGAGGTCCCGGGTTCGATTCCCGTGCGCCGACAATTATTTGAGTGAAGAACGCTTAATTTGTTCGGTGATCTGGGTTATAACTATAGAATAATATGTATGTATTTAACAATATGTAAGTATGTTTATTGTTGTATGGTACCCATAACACAAGCCTTATTGAGCTTACTTTGATGGGACCGTGGCAATTTGGGTGAAACGTCTAAACATATTAAATAACTACCAACTATGTTTTTTTTTCTGATATCTACAGTGAATTACAAAAATGTTTGTTTGCTTAATACATAATGATTAACTTATTTTTTTATTTCTCCCGACCAAAGACCTAAAATCCCGAAAAATCGGTTATTGATCCCGATAAAAAGAAGAATCGATCTGGCAACCCTAAGTAGACCCGTCACAGGAATTTTGCCGCTATATTGTTGAGTAGGTATGTCGCTAAAATGCTCACAAAATATTTGTATTTTTATGAACCGTTTAGCTACCGTACGCGTGGTATTCAAAATGGAATTCGCGTTCCAAGAAAATGGTAGAGCTCAAAGCTTTTACCCGCTTGGGAAAAATGTTTGGCAACAATAAAACGTAGGTAAGCATAGACATTTGTTTATTTCATATCGGAGGTATTATATTACATGGAATGAAATATTTTATGTCACCGATTTTTATTTTGCACCTTTCGCCTTATGCTTAGTTACTTAAAATAATAATGTGGTACAATTGAATGTCAAAACGGGGCTAAGTATTTTAATAAATTAAAAATTAAAGAGCTCATCTTGGTATTATTGTTTTGCCTAATGCTATTCGTCTACCTTTGAAAAATGTAGATTTATTATTGAAAACTAAAAGGTTGTAAAATTCTTCATAAATATCTAATCAACCGTCCAAAACTAGATTAAAATTAAAAGTTTATTCCTCAAGTAGCACAAAGTTTTAAAGTCAATTACCAGCACAATAAGATACAAAGCAATATTGATAATATTTTACATCGTAACGACCAAGGAATCTTCATAAATTGTATCGATAAATTCCATTTTAACTACCAAGGCAACATCAACACCTCAGTCGTTCCAATAACACTGACATCAGTACATTTATCTAGCTAAAAGCCAATAAATATCCCACTCCATTTCCATTTTCCCGCCCAAAGCGTCAACGCGATGCAATCTTCCTTTCATCGTCACTCGATACAGATTTATACATCAATCTTTTATTTGCAAAAAACTCCGTGCGTTTAAAAAACAAAATCTCGTTTATTTTCAACCCTATTTCATAGCAACAAGGATCTCAACGTTTGAAATTGCAAGCGTAAATCAGTTGTCACGTCTTATGATCACAAAAATGCTTCGAACGAAACTCACAGACGCGGCCCGAGGCAAGCTTGAAGTTTTCCGCGCCATTCCAATCGTATTTTGAAGCGGGATAGACATAGCTGAACTGCTATTGTTAGAGCGGGAGGGTGGTTCAGAGGGATCAATTAATTGTAGAGGGTGAGTCGCCCTACTGAGTTCTATTCACACTAGTTGGCCCGGGGCGGGGGGAATTAAAATGAAGCGTGCCGCTCGCGTTTTTTGTTTCTCTCTTTATTTAATTTCGCAATGGAGGATAATTTGAATATGTGCAATCTGCGGCGGACATGTTGCATGTGTGACGGGCGTGACTTGGGCCGTGGATAATAAATCACCGTTTTGATTGGGCTTCACTCGCACGCTCGTTTACGTTTTAAACAATAAAAGATGTATCATTGTTGCTATGTACCTATATAAGGTGTTTTTTTTTTATTTAAAATTTTCACGGGGCTTGCAAAAAAATTAGTACTCGCGTATCGCATTTCTATGATATTTACATAGAATCTACTACCATTTTGTACCCGAAAACAGTACAAGTAACACCGCAGTTTTTCTTTACAAATACGGCACATGTTTATATGGCAAAATCTTTGAGCTGTCGAATTTTCCGAAAACTACTTTGACAGATTGAGGATAATGAGTGTATTATAAAACGACTAATAAATATCCTCAAATCAGTAGCATAATAAAGGATTAAGGAAAAAATAAATGGCCCACTTTGAGTTCTTGGAAGATGATCTCACGTCAATCATTTTTGGCAAAAAGAAATACCCACATTTTCCTCTGGGAACATCACCCTATTGACATCAGGGTCTGGTTTTGACGGTTGTTTGTTAGGTAGTACCTTGATAAGGAAACCGTCGAAACAGCTCTACTACAACAAACAAAAATATATTAAAATCTGTTCATAAAAGATGAAATTATTCCCGAAGACACATAAAAAATGCATACAATCAAATTGAAACACCTCTTTTTTAAGTCTGCTAAAATTATTATTCCTTTTTCCTATCCTTGACACTAACTTTACATTATCTTGAAGCAAACTTCTCAGCAAGTAAAAACACGCAATTAGTGTACGAGTATTATCTCGAACTGGGTCCTTATCAGACACGTCAGCGTTCGTTAATGATGATGACACTTGTTAATGATAAACACGTCCATTCCTCACTCACGACAAAACAAGAGGCCAAAAACGAAATTATCAAAAATGAAATCGGATCCGATGACGAATGGCAATGGCGAATAAACCTTTTTTAAAAGAACAAAATATTATTAATGTCTAAAAATCACGTTTTAATACCCGAACTTTCGATTATCTACAAAATCGAAACCTTTTGTTTGTTCGTTTTGTTTTTGGTCTCTAAATTTCTAAGGAACTTTAAATATAAAGGGACCACTTCGTACTATGGTCACTTTGAGACTTAATTTTGTATTAAGATCTTATTTCTTTGGACGTCAAACTAAGTAGAACCGTCGTAGTATAAATAAAAAAAATCAGCCGTTGCAAATCGTAAAATATGCTTTGAAATCATTTCAACAAACCAATACAGTTTCCATTTGTCCCAGTGAACACAAACCTCATATCAGCTATGTACTTCGTGGTGAACCTACCTACAGTTCGCGGGCCTTACTTATTATTAGTGTACGTAGCTTCTTGACCAAGTTAAAAAACCAGCTTTTGAAAGCTTCGAATTCCTTCCACAGAACTGAGAGATCAAAGATTATCGCGGACTAAGTTGGCTCAGCAACCCAAATGAAGTCAGGACTCATTTGGGTTACTCCAAGGCCTCTGATGATAACAGTCTCCCTCTGTGTATGTCCTGAGCCGCATTTAGTCACCCGAGTGGAGTTCGCAAGCCTTTTTCGATCTCATCTCTCACCCTTACCTGGGACCAGCCAACTTGGCCTGTTTACGTAGGTACCCATCATTGTCAGTTCACCTCAATATTAACTGAAGGTAGTTAAACCAGCGAAGTCTAGTCGAAGATGTAAGTCCCTAGACAACGGGGTGATACCGAAGTTTCTATTGTTAAATAAATTGGTTGTCGGCCAGTTCTCGTTCAACTATTTTATAAACGCGAAACTTTCTAAAATGTAAAGAAAATTAGAGCGCTGTGATGTCAAGATTAGAGTACAGTGATGATGCTCCAATGGTTTGTCACTTCAATACTTAATTTATTATTCCACATGTTAAATACTTCATGTGTAATATAGGTATACTCTGAGTAGTGCATTCAGTGCTGGTCTTCAAGTGATGAAGTTAGAGATTAAGTTTGACTTGTAAACGTAGTTTGTATTGGTGTAATCATTGTTGAATAGCCATTATAAATATATAGAAGTGTGAATGTTCGGGCTTATGTTTCTAACTCATTCACGCAAACACGACTGGGTAAAGATGATATTGGGTAGAAAGAGATGAGATACTTGATTAACATAAAGACAACTTTTTAACCCGAGATAACGTGAATGGAGACGAGGGCTACAGTGAGTCTTTCAAATCATCATTGGTTCTCTTCCTCTTTAACCCATTCTACGCGCGCAAAGTCCTGGACACTTTGTCCAGAAACTTCCAGCCAACCATCAGAAGTTTGGTATCTTCTTTGAGAGCAGATCAAGGTAAGTCCATTACGACCGGTCGTATTAGTGTTCCGTACAATCGAGAATAAATCTGCATAGAAGTTGTTTAACCGAAGTGCCCCCATGCTCTCGCAAAAACGACAAGAACACTAGCAGAGCGGTCGCGCCGCCGTAAACCGTCACAATGCCTCGTAAACGCGCCTTATTACTGCTCACCGAGGACCTGAGTGCACGAGCGTACCAGGGAATGTCACTTTTAATACTAAAGTGATAAAACTATGAGGGAAGTTGGCCAACTCTTTTTAAATAATGCTTTACTAAAAAGACCTCCTAAAAAGTTGAAAACTAAGGGTTTTTCGGTGATTTATAAAGCAAAAATCTTGTAAGTACCTACTCATATTTCTTACCTAGTGGTCGGACATATACTAAAAGATCAAAGTACCGCAAGCCAGTAATGGCATCGCATAGCCAGACTCATTCGATATGTTTGTCACACGATCCGCTTTCGAAAGCGAAATGGGATAATGCGATCAAACAAACCATTCTCTAATTAACGGACCGTGTATTTGATAATCACACCAAAATAGAAAGTTCACTGTTAGCTTATTATTATTTATTTTCATAGTCATTTCTTAATTTCAAGGTTTGAAAACTGGCTGGACAGAATAAACGAGTATTTAATAAAATTTGCTCTACGTTTTGAATTGTTTTATATGTTCATTTTATGGTGCGCATAAAAACTACTGTCTGGAAGACCGCTTAAATTGTACTATGATCAATCTGTAAAACCTATTTCTGTAAAGTTTTTGTGCAATAGAGTATTTTAAGAGAGGTAGGGCATAGCGATTTATCGCTTGAACTGGAGCAGCCCGACTGGTGAAATACCTCCACCTTACTGAAGACCGTAGCCAAATAACAATCACTTCTGTGTTGTTGTGTTCCTGCGTGTGAGTAAGGTTTCCAGAGCTCCTGGGGGGTGCTACATTAGTAGCAGGGGTAGCCTTCAAGGTAAGAGCGACAAGTCCAGTAACAGATGTATTATGCTGTACATGTCGCCCTTAAGCTAGGACCTCATTACCACTTAACATCAGGTGGGATGAGGTCAATCTTGAAGTGCAATATAAAAAAAAAATCTATCTATCTATCTACTTTATATCAAACTGCAATTGTTTAAATCAGTGGCTCTTATCTTTTAGTCATGAAGGACCATTTTACCAAATATTTGTCTTGCCGGAGACCTACCTAGTAACTACAAGTGACGAACGGCAACCCGCCGCTGAAACAAAGAACGAATGGCACGAAACCACCCCCACCCCCGTGCACCGCGTTTCGCTTTCGGACTCGTGGCGCGCGGGGCTTTGCGATGTGTCTATTCGATTCATTACGTCACGTCTCATAATAAAAGGATGGCTTTGCGGACCACTTGGAATGCCTCCAGGGACCACCGGTGAAGAACCACTGGTTTAGATAAACGTGCTGTCGACCGTAGCTATGTTTCGCAAGTCAAGCATCAAGTTTCGTGGTACAAAATTGCGACTGTCTTACTTGCGAAATCTACTTAACCTTCCTGAGCGAAATTCAAATTCCCAAATTTTTGATTTAGTGTGTTAAAGACCTAATTTGTATTTCCAACTATCGGCGCGCCTTAATTTTGCACGCGTAGGTACTATTCCTGTTTTTTTTCCATTTTCCAAACATTTTTCCCTTCTAATGGTCGCAACGTGGTGTTATAAACCCTAAGTCCCTTCTCGAATGGACTATCCAAATCAAAATTTTTTTTTTTGCTACTGGCCAAATGCGAGCTATGTGCGGTAACTACGCAACATAATTTGCTGGTGACTACGAGTTGAAGAAAATCTAAACAGAACTCCGCTTTCCGAGGATCAACAAGTAGACTTGATAATATGGACTTAATAAAAACACATGCCTAAGTTCTACAAAAATGCGCTAATATAAAAACATAATAAATAAATAAATATGTACACTAAATATAAGTTATATTGTTAATACATTTTTTTACATGATTAGTACCATATGTGGCAGTTTTGAAAAGAATAACTATCGAGTTTTTTGCCGGTTCTTCTTGATAGAATCAACATTCCGAACACGGCGGTAGTTGACTTAACTTGACCATTCATAGGTAAATGCTTTTGTAAAAGTTTAGATGAAAAGGTACACACACAAGTTCATTTTCTATTTTATCTTGTACAAATATTTAACAACTTCACGTACATTGCTCTGATTCTGCAGTATGTAGCTAAAGCACTTGTGTTACCAGACCCGAGACAATATGGAAAAGTTCGTTTCCCACATAGACCAGGGATCGAACTCGGGACCTCAGAGATGGCGGGATGCCAAAGTACAATAAAAATAACTGGTATTTTCTTAAGGTCATTTAAACATTCAAATAGTGAGTTTGACCGCAAAAACTCATGGTAGGGCCAAGCTGACCACACGGAGCCGCAAGCAATAAAGACTTACTATTGGAAATGAGGGCCGATCGTAAAACACAACATAATAAACCTTTTAATTAACTCCACCTTCATTGTCGATTACTGTTTAAAACATAACCAAGATTTTCAACATAACAAAACGAATTTAAAAGATTGGACATGGACTTAACGGCACGTTGTTCACGCTACGCACGGTTTGCCCGGCCGAATAGATGATGCATGGCGATGACGTCAAAATATGCTGTTTTGTGCAGCTTTCGGTGCCAGTGAAATAAATCCTCTAAAAACCATGGTCAAAACTGCAATCAGAATTTAATCGCCTTTGTTTTACCACCAGCCTTAAATCTTTGAAGTCTTTAATGTTACGAACTTTTTCATGTGAAATTTTTAAAACTAGGACAATCCGTGAGGTCTTTTTAGGACCTTCTTTGATTGTGGTGTACGAATGATTGAGAAGTTATATACCCCACACATTTCCCAAATATCTCCATTTCCCACGCCTTACCTCTTTGTATCTTAGTTTTTAAGTTTACACTTTCAATTGTACCTATTTGCATTTGGGTTGTTTAAACAAAAAACAAAGCATTAATGAATTCATTCAATATATGTTTAGTAAGAAGCTATATAGTTCGTACTTAATGTATGACATGTGACTTTATGATATAATCAGGAAAGTGATGATTATAAATAGCGCGTTGGTGATAGTATGATTTTTCGACAAACTATTTGGGATAACATATGGACTAATTGCAAAATTACTATCTACGTCCTCAGGTGTTAAATGGATAAGGTGACGCTATTTACTAAAGCCTTCTACAGAAATACTGAAGCCAACCCAGAATTAGTAATGCGTTTGCGGGACACTGGACGTTTCTAAGGCATTCCGCTGGCATTTGCAACATTTCAGATAGGCGGAACACGTCGGCTACACCGCCTTATAAAGAACATCGCTAGTTTCCTTGAAGAGCACAATGGTATAGATTTAAAGCTAAAGACGTTAAGGCGCGATAGTATCCAGGCAAAAAAATACTAAGGATATGCGCTTATTTTTGTGTTTACTACTATATTGATGAATCAAATTTTAATCGACTTCAAGAAAAATAAGATTTCCCAATTCAAACACCTGTAGGTTGTTTTTATGTTGTGTTCGCTAATACATTCTTTGCTAAAGAAATGAATTGGATATTTTACGGCGGACTGGCACCTGAAAACGTAATATCAACCGCTGTGCAAAATTAATTGGAAAAAAGGAAAATTTTGCTAAGCACAATTTTAATATCAATTGACTGTATATAATATTTACTTTCAGCACTAAACTTACTCATTGGAGGGACCTATATGTTTAATTTAATCCAAGTTGCAATGATAACTGTTTTTTTTTTCTTACAATTGGCGAATGGTGTGGGTTTTAGTAGGTACTCTCCACTAGTCTCAGATACGACGCTATCAATTTCCAGAGAACAGCGGAAGGATATGACAACGCATATTCTTCCCTGAATAAAAGAAAAGGTGATCATTTCGCGATGTACACTAATACACAAATTAAGTGGTTATTCAGTTTATTCGACTTCCGACCTGTAATAAGGCTTAAACAATGCGTACAAAATCCATATGACCCACCATACTATCTGCTCTACCATAACGTAAGTAATGTCACTTTCTAGCAAAAATATCGTCAAAATAATACTATGATTTATCTGTAAATTATAACCGACTTCAAAGAGGAGGTTCTCAATTCGACCGTATATATTTTTTTGTAAGTGCAATACACATCTTAAAGGGAGAGAAGCCATTACCTGCGCCTTGGGCCTGGCACGGATCCCTAGGTGTCCGCGAGATCAAGAAACAATCAAGGAAGATAAGTCTATTAATGACTAATAGTCCTATCTTCCTTGATTTTTTTAACCGAGACGTTAACGGCGCACCCTGACTTCAATAACTCTTGTTCTGCTACGTATGCGGGAGGGAAAATCATCATTGTTGTGGCTTTTGATTCATACTTCTGTACTCTGCCTTGTAAGGATATTACTCACTTGTACACCAAGCTTGACAAGGTCAGTGACGTAAAATGCACGTGTTTTGTTTCGAAATTTAAGCAATGCATACCGTGGTCCGGTTTAGGATGGGTAAACATTTCGACTGATGATTGAAATAATTTAAATACAAGATGAAACGCGTGTGCTGGTATTCGGCCAATAGCAATGTTGACTGGCTAGTAAATACTACTAAATATATATTTTTTTATACTACACTTCAAGAGTGACCTCATCCCACCTGATGTTAAGTGGTAATGAGATCCTAGCTTAACCACAGTGACAAATACAGCATAATAATGCTGTTACTGGACTTGTCGCCCTTACCTTGAAGGCTGGACCCCTGCTACTTATGTTGCACCCCCCATGAGCTCTGGAATCCTTAATCACACGCAAGAACACAACAACACAGTAGTGATGTTATTTGGCTGCGGTTTTATGTAAGGTGGAGGTATTTCACCAGTCGGGCTGCTCCATTTCGAGCGATAAATCGCTATGCCCTACCTCTCTTAACATATATGGGTCTATTGTAAGTTGTCCCTGCGACAAGTGTCTTGTCACTCGACACGCGTTTCAATGCGTTCCACTTTAATAATTGTACTGTTTATCAGCTTTGTTGTGGCTTTTGAGTCATACTTGTGCAGAATATGGACATTACCCATTTGCGAACTATGCGTAACTTGGCAACTGACGTTAAAATGGCACGTGGTTTATTTTACACATTAAATGTTAATCATCAACCCATATTGAGCTATGTGATAATGCGGACCAAATATGCACCTTTAGTAACCTTTAGTAGTCAACTTGTTTTATTCACCATGTTTAATAGCAAGTACGCGTAAATATAATTTTGTTAATTGTGGACCGATAAGATATTTAATACGGATTTGCTTCCGAAGTATGATTTACGTAAATTTTCATGAGTCCAAATCTGATTAAACGATACAAATAGGGAAGACTCTACAAATTTTGAAATAAAAAAAAGAAGGTTAGGCAATTTTTTATGCACCGAGTTTGAAGGCAACTTTAGTTTTTAGACTTTAGTTGAGCCGAAATAAAAACACACTTGAAATTGACAAATGAAGATATTTAAAAATATGCGCTCTTATGTAGCTCGACGACGGTATTTATCCCTTAACTAGGTGCTGCCTGCAACTTCGTTCGCGTTATTCGGGATAATCATCAATCTTTCTACCAAATTTAAGCCAAATCTATTTAGTGTTTTATCATGAATTAATAACAAACATCCATACATTCTTTTAAATTTATAATATTAATAGGATCCATGCTTTTCCATTTTGATGATAAAAACATGTTTTTAAGACTTGCTTTGGAACAAATATGTTCAACTTTTCAGTGTATTAAAATATATATGAGGCACATCATTTCAAATTTTCAGAGTAATTCTAAACATAATGGTGTAGACTTACTTGTAACTTTAAGACAATTTCTACTTGTTTCTTTTATCGGGGAACACAGTAAGAATTAATTAATCAGAAAATAAAATTAATAGGTAATTGAAACTAAAACCATGAAAAAAGATAATTAGATACCATAATTAGATTCAAACACATGTGTGACAGTCTTTAAACAAAGTTCTAATCTTTTCTTATAACGAAAGATCCGTGCGTGAGGAAAATCCTTTAATTCCGTATTTAAGGTATGCCCAAATGGGTAACATTATGTAGATACTGGCAAATTGTATTTTCCATTTATTTATTTTACATTGCAATAATACAATAAGCGCTTTGACTTTATCAAAACTTCTAAGCGCGAGTTGACCATATTCATTTTAAATGTGATAATTTAAGATTCAACGTGGACAACGTTGAATCGTAAATTATCACATTTTTTTTTAAAGCGAATTCTATATTTTAAACAGGTACATACTTATTTGTAGTTTTTAAGCTATGGCAACTCGACTCAGTTTAGTTTGGCTTCGCTACGTAGTATAAAACAAAGTTGGTTCTCTTTGTCGGCCTCTATGCTTAGATTTTCTTATGCAACGGATTTTGATGCGGTTTTAAATAAAGAAGATTCAAAAGTTTTTCGAATATTATATTGTTAGTAGGTAGTTGTAGTGTTTAAGCTATCACAACATGATAGACGTAGTTTAGTTTCTTCGTTACATATATGCTCTGTTTTTCTTACGCAACGGATTTTGAATTTTCGATACGATTTTTAGTAAGTAACTAGCGGTCCCGGCGAACTTCGTTTCGTCTTAGAAGATTTTCCCGCTTTTCTGTTGAAATTTTTCCTGAATTTTCTTTGCTACCTCACGGAGCCCGAGACCTTACCAACGAATGCAAAACCGTAGAAATCGGTTCGTGCGTTCTGGAGTTATAGCGTCAGGAAGGAAAACCCGACTTATTTTTATATAGTAAATTAAAAGTAATGTTTTTATGTATAATACATATGTTTTAGAACATAATTTTGCTTTTCTGAAACGCTTGATTGGCATTTGAAGTGGATTGGTAATAATGAGCATTAAAATTTGCTATTATTCATCGGATCTGACATACCTATTTCATTTTTGGAAAGAGAATCTAGATTTAAATTTAACCAGTGGTACCTGAGATTAGCGGATTAAAAAAACAACTACCTACCTTAAAACTTAAGCTAGGAACTCATTACCACTTAACATCAGGTGGGATGAGGTTAATCTTGATGTGCGTTGTAAAAAAAAACAAACTTCTTAATATTAGTAAAATTATAAGTGGCTATATTATTCAATGTCAAGAGCAGCCAAGAGCACTTTTTATATTTTGGTTGGTAAAAGATCTGCTGCGAAATAACTCTCAAAGAACCTAATAGATCTTTTGAAAAGATTGTCGTATGATCTTAAGGAAAATGTTATCAAAGTAATACAACAAACACAATTTCGGCGTCTGTCTATTTACACGATAAATCCTCTTATAAGCTTAATCTTTTCAAACCACGCAACTGATTTTTATTTGTATTTGATAGATAGATACTTAGATACATTTGTTTGCACAGAAAAATGTACAGAAATTGGTTTTACAGACATTTCCAAGTACAATTTGTTAATACGCTTTACGATTTTTTGCTTCGTTTTACCGAAAGTTGGAATATATCGGATCCTATTTCAGTAAAATAGTAAAGCGATGAGTGTAGCTAATTAATAATAGATTTTTTTTATTTGGAGTGCCGTAATTTATATTTGTTTTGGTAATTTTCAGCTGATTTGTGGCCCACAACTAAGCCATATTGCCTCCCTTGCTGGACAAACCTGATGATAGGTAAAAATGTCCTTGTTAAACAATAAGCCTGTTTATAGAAAATAGAAGACCAGATTGGTTAGTAACTATACAAAAGTCTAGATTGTAATGAAGCAATAATTAAGGTTCTTATATTCATTTTAACAGTGGAAATTACGCGTCATTATAGTAGACCACGTAAAGTGTATAAAGAATTGAGGTTTTGAAGAGATGTTTTAAAAAGTGGGATTATTTTAACCGACTTCAAAAAAAAGGAGGAGGATCTCAATTCGACCGTATATATTTTTTTTATAATATCTAAAAGGTTCTAGGTTAGGAATACTTTCTTCAAACAATGAGAAGATTCACTTCTGCAACACAATTTTAGGTTAATTTTTTGTAAGCAAGTAGCTGTTTTCTGTGTAACTATCTTGTATTTACGTTTACTTATGTGTTTATGGTTTTATTTGTACAATCGTCTATGTACCTAATTAGGTATGTAATGGTCATTATTCTAATAGTTCGTGATTAGTATCCCCATTGACTCGTGAAAATATCTCCGTGGACAAAGTCTTGATGAAAATATTCACTTGCATGTTAACATCTTCATCAAGAGCGTAAAATAATTAAAGGCTTATTTTCTATTAGACAAACGATTGAGTATTTCACAGCAAATCTTAAATTTCGAATCATTTTTAATTTAAAAATGTAAAACCCTACTCATCCGCCAAAGCTGATTAAGTCCATGGACCATAAATCAAAATTTCATCAGTCACCAAAGCAGTTGACAGCTGAAGCGAATCTGACCTATCTCACAAAAGATCTGGCAAGGCTCGTGTCACAACGCGCATTGTCTAGCCAGAAACAAGGCCAAAAAACGGTGAAATAAAAAATCTGCCAACTGACATCGATTCTATCGCGGCTAAAAAACGAACAATACGGCGATCCGTGCGTCCCGCAACCCTCGGACGACCGCATAAGCGCATAGTACGACAAAGTCTCATCAAACAACACGCCTTCTATCATAAACTTTATCTTGTGAGCAATAAGGTTCATAAAGATACATAAAACGATTTTAAATCCTTATCAAAGTAATCTAGTGAACTCGAAGCAAGCTTGGAATCCGTCGCGAAGCATTGCGACGTTGCCGCTCTTGGCATGCATCGTCGCACTCCTATGTATATGTGTGTACTTCTGGCACAACTGGCGCCGAATATTTATTGTATACTAACAGAATACTGACGCGCGCTTAGGGCGATAGGGTTCTATTCTTTCCGGGCCCGGAACGAGAATGAACTTTGCGTGTTGACTTTACAGTTGGTTTTTGTATATTTTCGAAGGGAGTTAGGTCGTTGTTGGTTTGCGGCGTGTTTCTATGTGACCGTCCAGGTGGCTATGTATAGGTTGGTCGCTCGATACGCGCTCTGAATAACGCGGCGGCCTTAAGCTGGACATAATGGTTGTAATTAATTCGCTGTGAAGGTTTTATGAAGGCGACTTATGAACAAGAAGTCGGCTTCATGAATATTCACCAATCATTCTATCGACGTGTTTATATTCAAGTTAATAGTATTGTTTTTTATATTTAAACATAGGTACGGTTTGCTGTTAGAATTCGGGTGTCTAAGACAGGTTTTGTTCGATTCCTGACAGCATAAAACATTAAAGATTGAACTGGCCACCTTTTTAAGAAGGTAGGTTCCTACTTTGGTAGGTATCGAGTTACGTTACGTTCCTGTTATTCAGAACAATATTACATAAATTTTCCGCTTTACCTTCGTAGGATACTTAACCCTTAATTACTCGCGTCCATATAGTTACACTAACGCTCGCGTGGGGAATATTTAACCCCAACTTTAAGGGTACAATAAAACATATTTTTAATGACAAAATTTGATTTTTATTATAAAAATTAGAAAAATGCAACATTGTTCTTAATTATAATAGTATTTATAAACAACATTATAATCAACTTTTATACATATTAAACTTAAATTTGAGGAACTTTATAATCAGTGTATTTATCACATGTCATAGTAGAATGGTCGTGACAGACTTGCTGTTAGCATTTGGCACACACAAATCTTATTTTTTTATCTTTCAACCTTGGGCAGATATGTCACCTTTTATAAGTTGCCGATGGACCACCTCTGGAAGGGGGGCCGGGGTCCTGAACTTCAGCATTTTTTTTAGCCGTTTTTGTTTGGCTCTAGGTAGTTGTGGTATAGTCGATCGAGTTTGTTGGTGAACTTTTATCAAATCAACTGCAAGATACTTCAAAAATACCCTTCTTGATATTGCTTGGTCAATTTCTATTTTATAAATAACCTACGCATTGATACAAGCAACATTGAAAAGGTGATAAAAGATAACCATAGGCCATCTCTTTGTACGTCTGCCGACGTTATGTATGTATCTCGTTGGCTGTTCCGTTAGGTCATGGTGTTTCCCTCATTATATTGTGTCTTCTGTCACCTCAGCATCTTCCTCATCTTCATCGGGACTATCTATGATACTTTCTTCGTCGTTTTCTAACAAACGGTTAACAATCTGGTAGTCATAAAGACGGTTATTAGCCATTTTAAGCGTATTTACCTAAAAAAGTGACAGAAAATAAAGATCAGTAAATATCAAAACGTTTAGTATCTGATTTGAACATAAAAAAATTAAGTATAAAAATACTCACTTGTCCAAAAAAAGTTGCACTAATACTCGCGTGGGGCCATATATACCCCAAACGCGGTCCTCTGGCACACCCACAAGACGCAGAGCAGCGCTAGCGACTGCTTTGCGGCGGGGGGAAGTATTTAGGCAGCTACTAAGAACACCATGAAGGTAGCTTTAAAAACGGCGGTAATACGACGCTTCAAATACACCGTGGGGTTAAATATACCCCACGCGAGTAATTAAGGGTTAAGAAAACCTACAATAGACTTACTTAAGCTGGTTGAATATATATCTATCACCACTACCAAAAGAATTCCATTTCTCCATTACGATACATCAATGTGAAATTGATGGAATATTGTTGCATTCATTGGAGATTTACCACGGATTTGTGCCTTACAATCTGGTTTGTACTAAATACTTACTAAATACACATTATTTCGGTAAAAAGATACCGTTAAAAGCAAATTATATATTTAGCAAATTATATTTATGTATCCTTATCTCGTTTAATTGAACAAAAAAGTCTTAAAATAACGCAACGCACAAAGCATTGTCGCTAATATTGCGTTTAAGAAGTCTTAAATTTCACAAATTGCTTTAAATTTCTACTAAATCGTGACTATACAAATGCACAAGTGTTATTTCAATCCATGTCTCACAATATATAACATCCCAATAAAATATAAAACTCAAAAAACGAATCAGACCATGCGACGCATTGAGCTAGCAAAATGTAACATCGCGATAAACACTAAAAATCATTGAAATATTAAATGTATTCATAAAGCCACTATATCTAGAGTGGCTATATTTATCAAAGAATTATTTAGAAATGCTATATAATGCGAATCAATCCAAAACAAAAGAAAACTTCAGATAAACGCGTTTTAACAGGCAACGGAATTTGCGTTCTCGTAAAAATTGCATTTCGTAAACCCACAATCCCTTCTAATTATTTTAAAATAAGTTTCGCCAAACGATGTAAGAACGGTTAATTCATATGCCTACCTTAAGAAATAAATATTTTAAAGAAATCAGCTATTAAAACTTTTTTAATCGCCTGCAAAGATACTGCGAGATCTTGGATTCAGTAGATGTCTATAGGAATAGGTGATAATAATCACATCCAAAGGGCTTACAAAAAACCAAGCGCCCACAATCAGGCACATGAACGTACTCAAAATTTGAAACTTCTAGGAAATCATAGAAAGCGCTGAAGTTTTTTTATCATATTTACATTTTTCCGAGCACGGCGCCGGTCGAATACTGCTTTGTGCGGTTGATTCACACGTATTTAGATTAGACTAGATGCTCCGGCAAAATTTCTAGATTTTTCCACATTTTCTTACCATTTAAACCTTCATTGGACCTCCACAATTATATAAAAACCAAAATCTAGATCGGTCTGACCGTTTTCGAGTGTAAGCGAGACTAAACGAACCACGATTGACTTTTATTTATAAAGATTTTTGTTTTCCCACCATCCCACCTGATGTTAAGTGGTAATCAGGTCCTAGCTTAAGGGCGAAAAGTACAGCATAATAAATCTGTTGTTGATTTATAAATATAATTAAGCCAAGAGATAACATTAATTGTAGGACCGATTACACAATATCTGAATAAACCACTTCAAACAATTTGCCTACCTCCATATCATAAATAGTTTCTTGCGAAAACAGAAAAAAAAAAGAAATAGGAGGATGTAATCATAATACCTATATAAAATAAATAGAATGTGAAAAAATAAAATAAAAACCAGAAAAATAATGTTAAATTTAAAGAAGAGTCTTAATAATTGTGACTGAAAAAAAAAAGATTTATACTTACCTAAGTAAGACTCACTCGGCCGGTAAAATCGTGCGTAACGTGTATATTCTGCGCAGCCGTCAGGCTCGATGCACAATATAGCCAGTTATGCTGCCAGTATTAAAGATTATGTAAATGATATATTTTGTCCATAAAATAAGGTCGTATATAGATGCCTCAAAAAAAATTAAAACAAGATAGGTAGGTAGGTACATACTACAAACCGAAATAATGACTACTCGACTGGTGAAACAGTTAAGATCGATAGCACCTAACTGCCAGTGTCAAAGTTTATAAAAATGTATATTATGTTTTTAAAAATAGGGTCGTTAACCGTTTGCTCAAGAAAAGCAGTTGGATGGTTATCAGTTCTTAACTGACGATATTTTTTAATTTTAATAGTTTAGCACGTTTATTTTAATCAAACTGACCTCCTAACTGTTGGCGACGATTTTTTTCGCATTATATCAAGGTAAAAAGTCCTGCTGTATTATAATCAAGTTTTTCTCTATCCATTCATTGGTGTTGGCGTTAAAGAGTAACACATCCGTTAGTAGAATTATTAATAAAACTACCTAGTTCCAATATACGACTATAATCCTAAATGATCACTCACTAATTCTTCACCGATATTACGGACCAAAGACATTTCTGGAACTAAGGGATTAAGGGTAGAACTAAATTATTCATATAACTACCAATTCCAAGGGGCCCGGGACATCCGGCCATATCGGACATGGGGACGCTTCTGGAATAAAGAATAAGGAAGAGCTGACTTGGAACATCCTTGTGTTGTTCGGGATTAATGTTAAATCCATGGATCCCCAGACTTATTTTTACTATAACGCTTTTGGTGATTATTTACCTGACCAGAAGATCACAGTAATAAGTAAACTAGGATTTCAGTAATACTCAAAATGATAATATATTGCCGCGACTGAATTCGGTTAAGGCGGCCAATCTCATTGAGATCAACCAATTACGCAGGACTTGGTTTATAGTGCCCGAACATCTGCGTAACACACAAGTGGAGTCTCTCTTTCTTCACTCTTATAATCCAATGGAACGGCAGATCGCCACCACCAGAGAGAGATCAGGCGCAGGAACCGACATTTTGTTCTTTTTCTCTGCACAGCAGCTTTATCATCGCGTTGTTAACCTTTTATAGCCGATCGATGGTATAACTGTCAAAATATGTTGATACTCTACTATTTAATAGAATCAAATATATTCAAACATTCACACTTGTTAATATAAAAGTCATAAATATTTGGTTAAGAATATATAGTCCAACTAGCTGTGCCCGCGACTTCGTTCGCGTGGACTACATCCTTTCATGGTCGGTTTTACCCCTTTGTCCCCTAATATTCGAAACAAAAAGTAGTCTATATTTTAATCCAAGTTTCGAGCTATATTTGTGCCAAATTTCATATCTCTAAAAATAAACATTTTTCCATATAAACTTTGAAAGGTAGTATTACCCCCATTCCCTCCTTATTTTCTAATAAAAAGTAGCCTATGTCCGTTCTTTTCAACCTATGCCAAATTTCATCAAAATCCGTTCAGCCGCTTAGGCGTGAAAGAGTAACAGACGGACCGACAGACAGACAGAGTTACTTTCGCATTTATAATATTAGTATGGATTTTTTCTTAATACTACAAGCGGCCTGCCATGGCTTTGCACGCGTACAATCCTCGCGTTTTCCATATTTTCCACTAATTTCTTCTCCTATTCGTCGCAACGTGATGTTATATCTCTGTTATGAATAGGATACAGTCACGATTCAGCCGATTGGCACGTTCAGCTACCGTTGATATTGATATGTTCTACTCACTGCCAAAATTTAAGCGCACCCTGGTGGCGCATGCTACCAGTGTGGTTAACTTTTTGTTTGTACTGTTTTTATTTTTATTTCTTATGCATGTCGTGGCAGCCTTTAAGTAAGGCAACACTATAGAAATGTATTTTTAATTTTAAGATTTTTTCATGTATGGTGTATGCTTTGTTGGTTGTCCTTAAATAAATAAATATATAGCTTAAAGCCTTTCTTGATAAATGGACTATCCGTAGTAATTTAAAATAATTTAACGGGTCATACCGTGGTCACGAGCTGACTGTTGGTGCAACCTAACCGAAACGTCGGGCAGTAAGTAGTTCGTATTAACTATTAAATAAAAATGGTGTCGCGTTTTGACCCGTTAAATTATTTTAAATGTTTAAAATGGAACGCGAAAGTCTTAAAATTTATATCCGTAGTAATTCCTAAGATTAATTAACACGTTCAAACAAACAAGCTATTCAGTTTTATTTTAGGAGCGTAGATAGGAACTCCCACTGTTTCAATTAGCTCGCTTTTCAAAATGCCGGTTTAACGAGAATTATTTTTTACTGACCGGTAAAAAAGAGGAAAATAAATAAATAAATAAATATTGGACAACATCACATACATTGCTCTGATTTTGTGGTAAGTAGCTTAAGCACTTGTGTTACAGAAATCAGAAACAACGACGGTACCACAACACCCAGACCCGAGACAATATGGAAAAGTTCGTTTCCCATATTGACCCGACCGGGGATCGAACCCGGAACCTCAGAGATGGCGCTCGCCAAAGCCAGGCCCGCTCGCCTCTCGGCTACGGAGGTCGTCAAAAAATAATCACCGATTTTCATAAAAAAACCTCGGTTCTTGTAGGGAAGCCTCTTAAATATTTATTTTATTTTGTTTTAGTTTTTAAAGTGCCAAAATAAACACATTAACTGCAAAAACATTCAACACTAGCTGTCGCGGTTTATGAGGAACAGTCTGGCGACAAGCAGACAGACAGACAAAGCTTAGACAGAAATCTAAAATCGGGATATGGGATCACGTTTTTACTCTTCGGGTACGGAGGTTCTGATAAAGAAGAGTTATGAAGTGTACGTCAAAATCACTTCGAACTTTGTGTTGCGCTTATGTGGGGGGCATTAAAACTGATATCGCTCCGAGTACACCGTGATATGTTGCTAACCGCATTTAATGCTGATGGATAATTTTTCCCACAAGGTAAGCGCCCGAATTCCTTGAAACAATCCATTAATTAAAATCAGAAAAAGTGAGCGCACTTAAGCCGAGGCCTTTTTGAGTGGAAAATGGCGCCATTACCTTTATTGACCGGGTCGTTAAGTTTTTTACTGCAACGAAGACATCTGCACAGAGTAATAAATAAACCAGATTGATGCAATAGTCTATTAATGGTTTCACTGCATTAACCATCGATATTTAGGATAATGTTGTTGTACCTATGAAATAAATGTAAGTACGCGACTTCGTCCGCAAATCAAATTCTGTTGAAATCTTTGATCAGTCTACAGATTGTCTACCGTTCGGTTGTTATCACGATGCTGGTTCCTCTCTTGATTACCATCAGGCTGGGGAGAGCCGATACATGTATATACTGTCTACTGTGCTTCTATAAAAAAAGAGAGATAAGAAACGGCCTAACACACAAAATGGCCCTGTCAATTGCACTTTACACCTTTACTTTCGAGGGGGTAATATGCCTATATTAATGCGCTGCGCAGTTGTGGGGGAACTAGGATTCCGTGTGGTTTCTACGCTGGATGCCCCACCATGCCTATCACTAATCAGCCACCTAGCCCTATGGGCCGAGGTAAGCCTGGTCTACCCCACGCCTGGCGTCTCCGGTCCCAGCAGCGAATATGTTTTGCGGCTTCGCAGCATACCGCTCTGCAGTCTCCCGAGACTCGTGACTCCCGCTTTCCTCTGAGAGCCAAATGGAGACCGCCACGGAGGATACTACCGCAGCCTTTTGTTCCTTCGCGGCCCCATCACAAAGCCATTTGCAACCGCGCGCGCCCTTGCCGGGTCTCGGAGGACAGAGATGCCGGCAACGGTCAGCTGAGGTCCTCCTCCTCTTCCTCCGCGATCCACCTCTGCCCTTGCGGGCTTGCTGCAGAGAGCCACGTGCTCACCGCAGTCCACCTCCGAACTCACCTTCGCTTTAACCTGTAGCTACATTAACCTTTTATAAGACTCTGCCAATTAGGAAACCACCGTAATTTATAGGTACATTTCTTCCTCGATATACAGTCAAAAAACCAGTGAAAAATTAGTTAAGCCTCTGCCTACAGTGTTAAAATTTGACGATATTTAATTAAAATGCTACATTATTATGTACGTACAGGTCGTAGCTCATTTTCATAACACATTATACTTTAACGATGTATTGCATGACTGATAATATACCTCAAGTCAAACAACAGTTGTCGAACTGAGTCATACTGAGTTTTAAACAATTTTAAACGCTTTAAAAAAATTAAAGATGTGTACCTACACAATTGACGGATAAATCCGTAAACGTTGTATAAAAAGAAAAAATATATACAAACAATTGAACATAGAACCTCCTCCTTTTTTGAAGATGGTTTTCCAGCTATTAAAAACAAAAAATATTAATATCACCATGTTTTTTTTCCTATTTTACCAGTTCTGCATTATTTAAACGGCATACCATTGACGATAAATTGGTATATTAATTGAAACAACACTGGATAGGTACTTCAAGTAAGAAGACGTAATAAACAACAAAATTCATGATATCCGTAGGAATACCGTGAAATCCTGGTTTTCCACATTTCTCAGCAACATTAATTCTTCCTACCTAGTTTTACTACTTTCGGATGATGTTAAGTTAATGTCTGTGATTTTGTCCGATACTTACATCTTTTAAGTAAGTATATTGTATTTATACCGGCAAAGTTTAACGTATTTGTCCAAATCACTTCTTCCCAAACTTGCTTCATTGGTATTCTAAACGTGCGCACAAAATATTATGCAAATTTTTATTCCTTGAAATGTGCAACTTATCACTTTTGAACGTTTTGTGTGTGAGATTATCCTTGTCATCCATCAGTCTGGTTCACATGACGAAAATTATAAAGATGTTATTAAAAATATTGTAAAACTTTCGATTTGGTGAAAACGACGTACCTACGTTCAAAACAAATAAATAGCTAATATACTTATTCATCGTAACAATTAAGCATAGCACTCCAGAGTGGATTTTATTTCCATTTATAAGTTATATTCGTTACCAAATTACTTCTTTTCTTCTTCAAAAACTCTTCGTAGAGCCTTTACTATTTATTATATTTAATTCAAAATTAAACCATATATCTAATTGTTCGTGTTTTTTATTTCTACATCGCTAGGTCATGGAAACCAAAATATAACATAATGTAGAGCAGATTTTAAAACAAAATTAAGGCAAAGTAAAGGCAATAAATTTTAACCTAACATTTTATTTAGTATATTTTTAGGAAAATATTGAGCCACCAGATAGGTATCCAGCGTATTTCCCTCAAAAATCCTTAAATTAAAATAAGCTAAAAACGTGGTTAATATCTAATCCTGGCCAGTTGTAAACGTAAAAACGACAAAAACACGTTCTCCTTGAACAAAAATTCAAATACGAAATCAATTCCATTTTCAAAATCCTCACATACACGAATGACGCAATTAGGTACCGTGGAAAACAAGCGAGGCGGGCGGAGCGGCAACGCCGCGCCACTCCAGACTAAGGCCGCCGCTGACTGAGTAGAAAGCGCGTTTCTAATCTCGCAGTCATTGACTCCGCGCGCGCGTTATTTTGAATCATTGAGTGACGGTGCGGCGTAACTGTTATTTCTCAATTATTGTGAAGTGGCGTTTGTGCAAGCTAGACGGATAGTGTAATTGCACGCTCGCTGTTCTCACGAATTTCAGTGAACTAGGTTACCTTCCCATGGAATTTATCGCGGCGATTGACGAGTTTTATCTTTTAAAGCTACGGAATACGTTCCTTTTATTTAATAGACTAGCGGACCCGACAGACTTCGTCCTGTCAAAAAGATTTGGAGTGGGGCTTAACTCTAAATTTTATTTAGACAATGTTTGTACTGGAAAAACAAAAGGTCTCTCTTTAGAAATTTCCCGGCAATTATTCGAATTTATTCGCCGTAAAAAACATCCTTAGACTTCAACAAACTTTTTCAAAAAATAATTGTCAAAATTGGTCCAAGCGTTGTCGAGTTATGCGCTTACCAACACATTTTGCGATTCATTTTTATATAGATAATAAATACATTTGAAAGATGCTATAGGACATACAATACACTGACTAGAGGTAGTTATAATGGCATTTCGTTACATGCGTGCGTGACTGCCCGAATACAATTTATTTTTTCTTTATTTATTGTTTTGCGTGATTTGTGTTCATGACAACATTTTAGGGCATGCGAGGTAATTCCGTGTGTTAACGAATCCGCCAGACATTTGAGCTACATTATACTCTAAAGGTTAATACGCTAAGATTAATAAGAGAAATTGGTTGCTCTATGCGCCAACACCGCTGCAATGGCAAATAAGGATTAGGTATGGAGAGAGATCCGTCTCCTCCACAAGAGCGTAAGGTTGGCCACCGAAGGGGTTTTAGTCGGGGCTATTAGAAAACACTACCCACTGTTCCTCGACGAAGACAGTGCGTGGTTCCCCTCCGAAAAATTAGGAACGTCCTCCTAGATCCTGATGACACCATCACGGTCGCCATGGCCGAAGCCAAACAGCTCGCGACAGCTAACACTCCACAACGACCGCTATACCGTCCTCGTCGGCGAGGACGCGCGACGCGCCCCCCCCTAGCAGCAGGGCCCCTATCGCGATACCGGCACGTGCCGGGACGCTTCTCCCCCCCAAGGTGCGTTAGGTTACCATCTCCCAACAACGGCCCGAGCCGAGGTCCGAGTCCCGCTATGGGGCGCCCTCAGGAAGTTGTTTAAATTTTTAGGGGTGTGAGTCCTCCGCTCCCCCGCAAGCCCGGTGAAGATGAAAAGGCCATCTGCGGCCATCATCAATAGTCACATAGGAAAAAAAAAATCTCCTCCGAAACAAAAGATGTATCTATATTCCGTTCCGACGCTGAACGTAGACTGGGATGGAGATAGGTGCCGGTTCATACATTAAAATTAAGGTTCATTAAGGTTTTTAATAATTGATAATAATGAGAAAACCGAGGAGTTTGGTTAAGCCGGCGCCAGCTCGATCGAGTCTTTATGTGCCATTGCAAAAAACAAACTATGTAGGCCTAGCATGCGCAACACGTCAAATTTATCGCATGAGACGACAAAAGTTTTGATACTGTTGATTGGCTAATAGCACACCGCACTCGTATTTTCAGCCAATCAGCAGCTGCCGTACCTAATGACTACAATCGATTTTGACGTTTGATAAGAGCGTGATAAAATATAGTCGCGTGGCGCATGCTAGAGTTGCCTCAAGAAAATCCCTTCGAAAACATCTGCAAAATCAACCATTCTCCATTACGCCTGTAACACTGAAGAACTACTAAAGTTAAATTCGCCTAAAGTTAGTAGATAACCGACTAAATTGCGGCAGTAAGGCCAAACTGGACACAAAGAAATGAACGGCTTCAATTTCATTTGCAAATTACGGGACTCAAACATTTGCAGATCCTGCGAGGAGATGAAAACACCTATACATCTCCAAGAATCCAGAATTACATAGGGTAGTTGATCCACAATCGAAGCATCCACAATGGACGATTTAAACGAAAGGAAAAATCTGAAGATGTGTATAGGTAGGCGAAAAACCAGCCACTAACTGACTGATTAATCACGAAGCCTCAGAAACTAGCCAAATTTCATGTTTGTTGGTGTTATACCAACAAACATGAAATTTGGAAAATATTGTCCGTAGAAGTTATAAGATGAAGAAGATCCGCTAAGAACAAATTTCCTTTGACGTGAATTCCTTCAAAAGGAGCGTGAAGAAACATCTTGCGGGCCAGTATGGTGAAGCTAACGGGTAGGATATTTCGATATCAAATCCGTTGTCATCGCGATGTGGGTTCCTCTCTTGCTTACCATCAGGCTGGGAGGAGCCAATATACTGCGCTACTATTAAAAAAAAACCTCTTATGCCCGGTTCCAATATTTTACGATTCGTAATGTTTCAAAAATGTTAATCCGTTTTTCACCAACCGACTCCGAGTCATTAATACCGTTCCATTATTTACTTTCCATACCAGCTGTCATGAGTCGTCTGTCGGTCGTTTTTAACTGATGCCTCGTATTTTATTACTATGCGTAACTAGCTCGGATCGTTTTTCAAATATTGGAACCGAACATTAGTGGGTAAGCCGTGGATTAAAAGTGTGTATGAAAATCTTATGTTTTCTGAAGTAAAAGACTTGAAATTTAAAATCTATGCTCTAATAGTATGGTAGTGTACCAATTCAGGGCCGGCGTTAGGTTGGCGCGCGGTTGGACATCAGCCCAGGGCGCTCGGACTTGAACGGGCGCTAGAAAGCTACCCTGAGGTACCCAGATGTATTCCCCTAAATCGATGTATTGGTAAACGCTTTTACAGGGGCGCTGGCGAAAATTCGTCCAGGGCGTCAGTAATGCTAGAAACGGCACTGGTACCATTGTTTTAATCTTGAGTTTTCTTTTGCCTTTCATTAGGTTATTTTTCTAGATAAAAACCAACTTCACGCATATGAAGTCGCGGCAGCCGTTAGTCGTAAATATATTGTTCCATTACAATAGATTACAGATCGTTCAAGTCGTCTCAATTACTGGGATCAAGTGATGATGAAATGAACTACGTGTTTATGTATAACTTGCTGAGAAATAAATTTCAGCGATTACGGGAAACAGTTTGCACGGATTGGCGCTCCAGTAACTGGAGTTGCAGCAAAACTAGTATTCCCTCAGATATTTTATTATTTATAATGATGAAGATCGAATTACTAATATCGTTATTTCTTATCAAATAACACAGAGCTGCCAAAATAACTACATACAGCTGCCCATTTTCATCACGCTATGATCCTTGAAAGATCTTCAACTAAGCTACCTTAGCATGTTTATTTGTATATATATATATGAGTTTTATATATATATATATATGAGTTTATGTATGTTTATCATGCTATACTATGAATATAATACAAGAAATAAAACTATATTTATGTTGCACGGCCGTACCCATTTCTCGCCATCTACTATTTCATCTACCTTAAGGTTGTCTGGACCGCCTAAATTGTACTATAATCAATCTGTAAAACCTATTTCTGTAAAGTTTTTGTGCAATAAAGTATATCTATCTATCTTAGATTACATTACTTAGTTAGTTATATACAGGTGAACCTAATAAACGCGTGTTAAAAAATGGTTGTACGGAAGCTTCGATGCGCGAACCCAATCAGATTTTTAATTAAAGATTAATGATGCCTGCCACAAGGACTTCGCTGAATGTATATTGCCGTAATCAAACTGTGATTTTGCCCCGCCTCTGTGGACTTGGTACCTAAATATTTATTAATCTGTGCATCTTTTGACAGTAACTTTAAGAGAGGTAGGGCATAGCGATTTATCGCTCGAACTGGAGCAGCCCGACTGGTGAAATACCTCCACCTTACAGAAGACCGCAGCCAAATAACAATCACTTTTGTGTTGTTGTGTTCCTGCGTGTGAGTAAGGTTTCCGGAGCTCCTGGGGGGTGCTACATTAGTAGCAGGGGTAAAGCCTTCAAGGTAAGGGCGACAAGTCCAGTAACATATTTATTATGCTGTACTTGTCACCCTTAAGCTAGGACCTCATTACCACTTAACATCAGGTGGGATGAAGTCAATCTTGAAGTGCAATATAAAAAAAAAAAGGTGAAATTTCTGTATGTGAGGTTGGATTTTATTTATTTAAAAAACTTTATTGCACAAAATAAAAAGTACAAAAGGCGGACTTAATGCTAGAAGCATTCTCTACCAGTCAACCGTTGGGTCATGCAGATAGTTCGTTTATGGGTGCGGTAACAGTGAAAATGTGAGTATAGATTACAACAAAAAAAATAATAATAATTAATAGCAACAAATTAAACACCAGAATAGAATACAAAGGTACATGGTAAATTAATATAATAATAAAACAAAATAAAATAATATATACATCTATCTAATAACAATAAATATAAATATATATATATAATACAAGTGAATACATGAAGAAAAACAAGTTAAGCAAACAAAATTTTATTTAGAGGGGGATGAACAAAAGAATTCACGGACTCTCATTTTAAAAATACCCTTAGTCAGGGATTGTCGAGTTACGGTGGGCAGAGCGTTCCAAAGCCGGATGGCTTGCACAGTGAAAGACTTGGAGAAGAACTCAGTATGATGTCGAGGTATGCTCAAGCTGAGGTTGTCTGAGGAGCGAAGAGAGCGGTCATGAGAAAGACATAGGTATTGAAATTGTTTCTTAAGATAGGACGGGGACAGTGGATTGTTGAGAATATTAAATAGCAGGCAAAGAATTCTAGTGTTTCTTCGTTCACGTATCGGAAGCCATTTAAGTTGGTTGCGAAAACTGGAAATATGATCGTACTTACGTAGTCCAAAGACGAATCTGATGCAGTTGTTAAGGAGACGATCGAGATGGATGAAGATTTGCAAGCTCCCCGAACTAATTAAGAGAAGCAAGAACAGTGAAGTCAATATATATTCATTTATTTAAGATCTCCGGCGTTTGTTTACATTAAATCAACTATAATAAATCTTATAACAACAACTTAAATGTAACAAACTTTTAAAACGAACATAACATGCAAAAAGTTATGAAAAACCAACTGCTGTTTAAACACTTTAAAAACACAATTTACTTTTGATATATGGTCAAGAAAAAGTAAATATATACAAATTAAAAAGAAGTAAAAAAATATATACTTAAAATTGTTTTGAGCTTGGCAAACGAATCGATATCAACCAAATTACTACTTCCATTAAGCAATTTGCATAACCTTGGAACAGAGGAATATGCACCCAAAACAGATTTGCGAAAGGAGCGCAAAGTGTAGTACCTAATTGCTGTGCCCTAACAGGGTGCGATGTATCTTTTACTTTGTAAATAAAACATTATTGTGCAATAAAGTATTGAGTATTGAGTATTGGGGCACAAAGAATTCTACGTGGAACGTCTAGTTTAAACTGCTGAAGTAGAGTTGAGCAGTGAATTTAATTCAGAAAGCCTAAGTCCACCAAATCTGTCTGATTTTCTAATGAGATTATTTTATAGTATTGCAGTCTTTTTTCATATGAACGGATTTCTTTGTGGATCCTATAGGCCAAATTTGAAACATTTTTTTTGTAATCGTTCCATACTTAGGGCTACAGTGTTGCGTAATGAAATCTCCATACTACGCCACAATTCTCTGTTATACTTCTCAGGAGGCTGTTGTAAAGGATCTTGACTCGAAGGATTTAGAACTGAAAGTTCTTTACATCTGTAGGTGTCGCGTGCTGGTCGCGCAATGCGCGCTCAGCCTCAGGTGGGCTATCGCGCTGATAGCTGCTATCGCTCTTATCGGCTTCCTGCGCGCGCAGCTGCCTCGGACTGCGGATTTGTGCACAAACGCACCGATGATAACGTACACGAGTAACATAATGTAAACACTTGAGTTCTTCCGACGTTATCATAAAGTTCACTTTAGGATGAGATTGTCTACGTGTAGTAGTGCACGTGACTGTACCACGAACTGGGGACATTTGGACTAAACAGAAATAAAATAGAACAAAACGTTAGACTCGCCTAATAGTTGGTGCTTTGATTCTAGCTGTTGATGATTTTGTAAGTGCGTTCGATATCCACTGAAGACGTACATTCATGTGAAGATAACTTGTGTTTATCCTTTTTTTTGTCGAGGAGGAATTGCCTACCGCACCGTCACTCTCTGCGGGGAACAGAGAGTTGTGTGTCGGGCTCGCACCGACTAAAACCCCCTCGGTGGCCAACGCTGCGCAGTTGTGGGGGAGTCGGGATCCCTTGCTGACTCAATATAGGCTCCCCCACAGTGCCTAACGCTAAGCGGCCCCAATGAATGTGCCAGGTCACCTGCCACGCCCCACCCCCTCGGGACCAAGGTAACGGACGCCACGCTTACACCACGCCTGGCGTCTCCGGTCCCAGCAGCGGATCTGCTGTGCGGCCGTGCTGCATAACGCTACTGCGGATAACACTTTTCGCTTCGAGAGCCAGATGGAGACCCACCGGCCTCGGAAGATAGGGAGGCCGGCAAACACAATACCGCATCTTCATCATCCTCCGTGGCCCCACCAAGATGCGTGTCACTGCCGGGTCGCGGAGGACCAACGAAACACCGTGAGCCTCAACTTCCTCCGCGATCGACCTCTGCCCTTGCAGGCTTGCCGCAGAGAGCCACCTGCTCTCCGCGGCCCATATCTGGATATCTGGACCCGTCTTAGCCTTACCTTGAGCGGTATCGGAGACTAGGTGGCAAGGCCAGCCTGAACGTACCAGACCACAGGATTACTGACCCCCCCTCCCCAATATTAAAATCCAATATTATCGTATATAGGTTTTTTTCGTTGTATGTTTCACAACATTATTATAAAGTGATGTTGATGTACATATGTCTGTGTGTATTGCATTGTAGCTCTTAAAGTGTTCTTTCTGTAAGGGTCTTTTAAAATTCTAATTTAATTTAACAATAACAAAGATAACATTATACTTCATTGTTATTTATTAGGCAGCCATGAGTCTATGTGCCGAAATGATCATGCGTCATTCTGTCATGTATCACGCAAATGAAGCATGACGTGATCATACGTTGAGAGGTATGACGCAACTACGCGCTTAAGTTATCTGTACTCAAATTCATAGTGTGACTTATTTACATAACGAAAACATAAAAAACCCACGCATCATACGTTGTCGTGATAACTTCAAGCCGCTTTTCTATTTAGTGTCTTATCACAAAAACGCGTCATTACATTATTTGATAATTTTGCTGATGCAAAGCATCGTAGATACAGTCACAAGCACGTCAGACTATATACTTTAGATATATAGATGTCGTGGCCATATCGTAGATTTGCTCATTTCATGAAATGCTTGAGTATTTCATGAAATGGTTGCATTTCATGATGTGGGCAACTCAATTTGACCAGATCATAAAATCGTCTACGTTTCACGATTTGGTCATCCACGTTTGGCCGAATCGTATAAATAGGGTGTCCATTAAATATTTAATAAAAATCCAGAATTTGGTAAGAACTTATTTATTGTAATTTAAGTCCGATTATCACAAACTTATGAAATTTTCGTAACAAAATTATACAAATTTATGTAATAATATTAAACAAATTTTATTAAATAGGTATGACACATGTCAAGTTACACATTTATTTTTAGAATAGAATCAAATACTTTGAAATAAGTAGGTACGTACTTTGGTTAATAGTTACAACAAGTAATATAAAAATCACATGGAATTAAAAAGTCTATTTTTAATGTGTTGAATCATTTTTAGTCGTCCACCATGTCCAACAGTTTTATGAACTTCCTTTCATATTTCAAAATACTTCTCCACTGGAATTATTCGAATAGTAGGATCGTTTACGCATTTTTTCTTGAATACAAGATATTCCTCGTCCGCTGTTTCCATAATGTCATATTTTGACAGTCAGTAATAATCCATGGACTTCTTTTGCGTAGTCACCCTACTCTCCTTCATTTGTTTTATAACCTAAAAAGAAAACAAAACAATCTTTATAATGCCATAATTAACAAACTTAGAATAATATCAATTAAATGGAAATACAATATACGTTAGCTAGGATAGAGTAATTTAATAAAATAAATGAATAATGAAGTAATTTAACAGTAAACTACTAACCTGTAAAATCCGAACCGAAGTCCAAGGTTTTTTTACATTTAGCTCAGTTTTTGCGTGACTTGCATAGTACTCCAGAACCTTTTCGTCGTATAATCTTTTGTCATCACTTTCTTCTTCACTTAACAACGAATTATTAATTTTTTACTTGCAAGAAACAACATGATCGTCCGCGGCCGCCATCTTCACACATAAACAAAGCGCTTACAGCGCCTCTACCGGTAATTCATGTAACTATTTTACGATATGATCAAAATAATCTTGAATACTTTATGAAATAGTCGCGCTTTCAGTTGACCACATCGAGAAACGATTTTTATCATTGATCTGCCCAAACCATATCATGATGTGGCCAATAGACAGTCAAACATTTCATGAAATGCGACCATTTCATGAAATACTCAAGCATTTCATGAAATGAGCAAATCTACGATATGGCCACGACATAGATACAACTGTATTGCACAGAAAAATATACAGAAATTGGTTTTACATACATATTCACGTACAATTTAGGCGGTCTTATTGCTTGAAAGCAATCTCTTCCAGACAACCTCTAGGTAGAGGAAATAGTAGATATCGAAGAACTGGTACGGCCGTGCAAAATAGTGATTAGTACAAATATATAAAAATAAAAATATAGATAAAAATACATAAAATAAAAATTTTAATACCTATACCAAAAATAAATACATAATAATAAAATATAAATTTCCATAAAGTATTTATGTTTTAAAGAAATATATAGAAGAAATATATTATGCAAAAAATATATAACAAAAAAAAGCATTAAATAATAATAGTAAAGGAAGACAAAATACGCATAAATTTTTACTTAGGGTAATTTTTAGTCTATATTTTTATTTCAAAGCCGTGGACCGAATTAATTCATTTGTCAGTGAGAAATCAAATTCGAAGCAAAACAACCATAAATTATAATAAAAGTATCGTGTTACAGCTACCGTTGACTTCCATTTATAACTTGTTTGACGTCACTCAAAAACAATGCACATCAATAAACTACCACGTAGTTGTTTAGTCACTCAAGTAATCGCTGCGGAATGCATTAATATCGGCTCTTCAGTCAACGGAGGAAGGTTTAAAATTGCACGTATGGTATCAACGCCATTGCACCCTGCGTTACCTTTTTATTTTGTGACTGTATCGTCTACGCCGCGCGGTGGCAGCCGGTAGCCCGCCATTGTATAGCCATTGTTCCACGATGTTTTGTTCTTTATTTGAAAACACCAGCAGACTGTTTTTTCTTTCTTTTCTAATGGCCAGCATAGTCTTTCGTGTATTGAAAGAAGGTTGCGCTATTTGAGGTGAATTGGCTTTATTGTTTCTTTGTTCTATTGGTTTTGTCTTTATACAATGGACAGTATTAAAGTTTGAAAATACATAATTGGCTACATAACAGTTTTTGAAAAAGTATTGTAAAATGTGCGCCCGTTCATTTTATATCCCAAGCAATTCGATTTATCTGGAAAACAATGTAAATAACCAGAGAAAAATACGATTTTGTGTAACACATTTAAAAACCGCGCGATAACGCTAAGTCACGTCACTGTTGGAATTATGACGTCAACGTTCTAGATATCGAACCGGCATAGGAAGGATTAAATTTACATAAACGGAAAATGTTTGAATAAATTCTTAATACGGTAAGCGACACAATAATTCAATTTGATCGGTAAAATAATCATCGCTTCGCTACATTAAAATAAATAATTTTGCCGACAGCTGTCATTTCCGAATTGCAATGGTGGTTTCCGTTTCGTTTTTTTTTTTTTGATTTTGATTCAAAAAGTAAAAGTTATTTTGCAAATTAAATTATTACTTAACTAATAAGCTAACATATCTAACACTTTTCATATTATTTTTAAACACTGTCAAGTAGCCAATTGAGATAATGACACAATACACAAATTTTTAGGTGTCGATGTCGTAAAAAAGGACTTAACGAAGCGTCATTCAAATTATTTATTCGCAAATTAAATCTAAAAAAATATTTAATAGTCAGTAAGTGTAATTCGTGAATATCTTGTGTCTTGTTGTATTTTAAGATATTTCAAATAACTAGCCAGTCATTACCCCTCATATCTCACGAAGAGCATACGCGAGTAAATTTTATCGGTTTTTTTACCTCTTAACAATTGTTAATTCGAGAAAATAGTTGCTGATTGACTGAAAATACAAATGCAGAGTGCTATCAGCCAATCAATAGTATCAAAATTTTTTGTTTTGTTATGCGAGAAAATTGAGAGCTTAAGCTATTTACTACCGGACCTGGGAGCAGATTTTTAAACGCCTGTAACCTCCGATCATAGAATAATTATAATCATAATATTTCTATGTTAGAAACGATTCCGATTCGTAAATTAAATGTTCTGTCTCTATCAAATCATGTATGTTAAGAAAGAGACAGAACATAGTATAGGCATGCGGACTCCTTGCTACAAACATTAGCTGTCTAAAATGTATTTATTTATCACGACTGATCGACTGTTCCATAAAGAAAATGCCTTACGACACCATATTAAAAAGCCTTTCCTAAAAACTCGCATTCCTTAATCTAGGAATTCATTCTTAAACAGAAGTCCGTCGCTAGACAAAAAAGCTGTCAAGTCATTCCAACACCGGTAGCGGCGCCTGCGCAGCCAATACTGCCGACTACGGTATGAAATCTATAGATACCGGATACTAATACTGTCCAGTTCATCAGTTTTTAATGTGTTATTTAGCTAAAAATATAAGCGTGGCTATTTATTAGCCGATCAAAGGTAGATCGACGTTTTTGCCATCTCATGTGAGAAAATTTACCTACTTAAAACTACAGAAAGGTTTTTATTTTTTTTATGATGAATGAGACTAGACATTTACAGCATAATCCATTTCTGCACAAAGTCAAGCGATAACTTTTGTTAAATTTAATATTGTTACGCTCTACTGACTTCAATTTAAAACTACAAGCATTTTATGTATATTTTCAAGAAAGTAGGTATTATTCTGCCTAAGTTATCATATCTCAAACTCAAACTTAAATATTTCTTTATGTAGGTTACATATAACACTTTTGAATCGTCATTAAATACAATGCAAAGTGATTCTACTGCCGGTTCGGAACTTATATCTACCGAGAAGACACCGGTAAGAAACTCAGCAGATCAGTTACAGTATCAGTATCTAACTTATATATACCAAAATAAATATATTAGAATAAAAATTAATTCAATGGAAATTATGTCAGAGGATTTCTTAGAAGTTATGTAATCGTAGAAGCATGTTACAAAGAACTAATGGGTCTAAAACATTTACCATGTCACAAGTCACTTCATTTTTGATAGCATTTCGATCCAATCTAATTCAATAATAACGTTCTTTAACAAAATACCAGTTTATAAAATAATGTGATACCACAAGATCTACTTTCCATTGAATGCAGGTTCATGATAACTAAGAACAGAAGGTGGCCAAAGCATTTCTTACGTCACACCTCACCATGTCATATATTAAGTTAACTGTATATCATAATTTACACGTACTTAGGGTCCCGAACGGATACTGTGATATGCAGGCCTAGTATGGGCCACGGGACTAAATTTTATCGCGCTCTTAACAAACGTCAAAATCGGTTGAAGTCAGTGCGTCTGCTGTTGATTGGCTGAAAATACGAGTGCGGTGTGCTATTAGCCAATCAACAGTATCAAAACTTTTGTCGTCTCATGCGAGAAATTTAACGTATTGCGCATGCTAGGCCTAATGGTGCTATGGCGGTAACTAATGTTGCTACGTAAGTGCGTAAAAACAGTCAAGGAATTCGATCCTTAAACGGTAGACCATGTCCAAACAAAAAGTCGTCTTGTACCGAAGTGTCAAGTCATTTCAACACCGGTAGCGGCGCCGGCGCAGGGAGCAGAGGTCAGCCTGCGCCCGCGCACCGTTTAGGCCCGTAGCACACGGAACGTGAAGCAAGTAGAGGACGGAGAGAAAGAGATACAATTTCAGAGTATTCTTACAAACGTATTGATGGAAATCAATACAAATACAGTAACTTAAGGAAGAAACATAATTTTCTTATAAAAGACTACGTACATTGAGGTAAAGCAATTTTAGTTAAGACAGGTGTAGATATCATTTTTGTGCAACATTTCCTTTAAACCTTGTTTAGTGCTATAATAACACAGTTTTTTAATTCCGCAAATTTTGAGCAACTTAGCTGAGTTGTTCATAGGTACCCGAACGGTCACAATCATCCTAAAGTACGTACTAAACTTATATAGTATCACAACAGAAGAATTATAAAATTTGTTGCATGCAGTGTTTCTGAAGTTATAGTATGCTTACAAATGTACAGTGAGCAAAGTGTTTATATTTGTATAGATATTAGTATGACGTACTCTTTTCTGAACACTATGTTGTTGAGGGTATGGTAATGCCAGGTCTTTTCATACCATGTTGTACATTGTAGAATCAAAACACAAAAGCAGATCAGACTATATAGTCGCGGACACAAAAAATAATATCCTCCTACAAGTGTTTACGATGATGTACATACGATCGATTGTACGTAACTTAAGGAATGAACAAAAAAGATGAACTGTCCATGAGAACCCTGACATCTGGCCACCTTACTACCCGCAACAATAGACCTCGTTACACAGCTAACGCGCTGTCATAGCAATTAGCGCAAATGAAATAATAATTGTAATATAATAACATTGCGGTAATTACGACGGTAAGCGGCCTTCCGGCGCTGTTTGTAAAGTAGGTAATTGCAATGAAATACACACGCTTGAACGTGACGCAGCGTAAGTCAATAAAACGCGTTTTTGCAATTCCACATTCGGAAAGTTTATAAATAAATAAAAGTAGTCTGTACAATGTTAATACCAATGTTATAGTTTGCAAGAGTGTATGGATGTAATAATGTATAGATGTATGGATGTATGTTTATTATTATTTCAACCAAAAACTTATATTAAGTAAGATAGTAAGAGAGATGATATACTAAATTAGAAGTCGCATGAAACATCTAGTTTTTTATATAAAAAGTCCTAGATGTTTAATACAAATCATAAAAGTAAAAAATTGATGGATGGATAAAATGGTATGCCAAAAAGCGTTCTAACTAAATACAGTTCAAGACAGAGCATGGACAAATGAAATAATTTCCAGAATGATTCGTTCATTTTCGTCATCTAATATTTTATTGAATTATATTTTTTTATTACGTGTTATAAATAACTTAATTTATATTAAAAAGATATAACAGTATTCTTTACCTAAGCTAGAATTTAAATATTTATAGCCACGGGCCTAGCACACCAACCGTTCCCAAACAATTTAACCGTCAAACTCTCCAAGACCATATTTAAAAAAAATCAGTTAAAACATTTTATACAACAGCTTTGTACTTTTATAGTTTTTGTATTATTTGACGGGACTCCTTTGTGTTGACTATGTATGTATGCTAATTACACGAAGACTAACTGGCTGTAATAACAGCATTTTTAATTCAATTGAGCATACAAGCTGCAATTAGTGTAACCACCATTGTACTTCAAATAGCAGTCCATTTTTTTCATCTTTTAATAAATAGACTGTGAATGCGATAAAATTTAAATGAAATTGTCTTTTTATGATTCATTTTACATTTTCATTTACCTTTTTTTTAACGAGGGGAAATATATTGATGTACCGTACCGTCACCCGAGGGAAGTGACTGCGTGTGTGGGATTCCCCGCCCTGAGAAGGGCAGGACTACCCACTAAAACCCCCCGATTGGACCTCATCGCCGTTAATGGTGATGCTATGGGAAACTCGGCTCAGCCATAACTAACACAGCACATTTTCATATACCTAAAATAAACATCTTGACATCTCGTAAAATGGAAGAATTCAATTTAAGTTGATTGTTAATTGACCACTAGCTGTCGCTATCTTATTTCGGGATAAGAAGTTTCTTAATTGTGAATTTAGTATCTTATCTATCTATCTGCAAAATTTCATCCAAATTCCTTTAACAGATTTTGCGTGAAAGATTAACAAACATACATCCTGACAACCATACAAACTTTCGCGTTTCTAATATTAATAGATCTGTTTCAGTAACATTTTCTTGACACCAACTAGCTTCTTAGTCTAATTTCACCTTTTTTTACTAATAGGTACCTTACATATAATATTCCGAATGTTGAAACACAAACTATGAAAAACTTGCCAAAAGACGCCAATTTTGCGTTGTCGCCACTTTTAGTAGGTAGAACCATGAATACCCTGACTAAGTGATTAAACAGTAACAATACTGTACTTAAACAAAGAGTCATAATAATATATAAGCATATATCTATAATAAACCTTAATAATACCTATGTCAAAGATATCATATCGAAGAAAAATAAGTTAGTAGGTACTTTGTTTTTGTAGTTGGTGTGGTGCTTGATGAAAAATGATAATGTATAATTCACTGTGTTAATGAGCCACTTTTATTTGCTTTTAAAAAGTATTTTATGATACATTGCGACTTTTTAAATAGTTGTTTCGCTTAATTTTGACATTGCATACATTATGATATATTTAAACCCACCCGCGTCTTGTCAAGCAAAACTGCAGCTCTTTAAGCTCGTATGACCAATCAATAGGAACGTAGACCTGCACAATACAACTCATGCTTTATTTCTTTACAATAAAGTTGGTTGTTGTTTAAACTTGGCTTGAAATTAATCTTCTGCCTTAGGAGCTGAGCCCTATCGGGAATGAAGTATATTGGTGTACCTTAAGTATAAATCTTGTCGGCTCCTCGGCTCAGCCTGCCCAAATACGGCCGTGAACATGCCTTTACCTGTCGGGATCTTGTGTTGTGAACCAAATGGAGGTCCCATTTTGTTTCATAAAGAATTCGCGCCATAAAATAAAAATGGAGCCGGTCGCGTTAAAATTGTTCCGCAACGTTAGAGTTAATTTCAAAATATTTGATTTGAAAGCAATTTGGACCGTAGTTTGATAAAAATACATGAATACAAGGAATCCTCTTTGCGTTTCCTGTTTTTAAATTGTAAAATCGACGATCGAAAGCACGTCCACCTTATACACTTTGAACTTTTTACGGCCCTTATATCTTGGGTATAAGGACTGAAATCGAACTGCAAATGTTTGCTGTTCACTGTACCTACTTAAAAGAAATCCTAAAAACGTTATTTCCTCTATGTAAAACTAATAAACGCGAAGATTGGGAGACCAGAGGGCCGGCTATACAAAGAGGGAACGCCGGACTTCTTAGCATCATGCCTCTTGGGAGTGACTTGAGACAATTTTTTATTTGCAAGTTTTTAATTTATAAACATAAATTCATAATCCTCATATTATGCTAACACAATTATGCAGTGATTTGATCTAAACGCCAAGCTTCACTTGGCCAACTATAAAATAAATAGCATTGCTTCATTAGTGCTGATTTAGTGTTATTTTTATGTATTTTAGTCTGTTAAACAAATTAAATATTACAATCTAAGGAAAGATTGATATGCTTTTAAAAATATAGACATATTATGCCAAGAATATCTCTTGTCGCATTTATCATGGCCACCCTTCTCTTACAGTATTCCGATTGCGGCAACCATTGCGGAACGTGGTACTGCTCTAATGAGCGTTGCGAACTCACAGATGTCAAGTAGACTTCAGTCGTGGGCAATAATTATATTGCCAGATATAGCGTGGACACGAATACCGCGCCTCGTGCCCAAATACGGCTCTCATGGGCCCGAGACGAAATGGCACTGAGAATACGAATATATCCGGAGAAACATGAACGGATGGTAGCACTACTTACGGCACTCACGGTATTTTAATATTGTAGAGATATGTGATAGTTTTGTTTGTGACTGTCGCCATACACCTGGTTATGCTGAATATTTTAGTAAAGTCAACATTACATTAATGCGGTTAAAGCAGATTGATATTAGCTCAGTCTCAAACACTTGCGGGTGGCACAGAGTCCAAAGAATATACAGTCTGACGTGCTTTTAACCGCAAATTTTCAGCTCACAACTCTTTAAATAAACTCTTTTAATGAGCCCTAATTATTTAATAAAGCCTTATATTCCAAGAGCCATAGCACAATGATAAATGAAAGGTAAGGGTTAACTCTACAGACACTAAGTAGGCACTCTAGACATCGCTTTAAAATAGGGGGCACAATCAGCTTCTCAAGATGCCAGCTCAAGATTAAAGCACTAACTTTAAAGTTACCCTTGTATTAATGCCTATTCCATGGCGCCAGTATTTACGCAATAAGAGGTGTGTGAAGGGCTAAGTGGGTAATTTAGTGTCTCTTATGTTTTTTTTTGTACTTATCATATTATGGTATTTATATTGCCTGTTAATATTTTCTCAATAAATATTTTGCACGGCCGCACCCGTTTCTCAATATCTACTATTTCCTCTACCTAAAGGTTGTCTGGAAGAGATTGCTTTCTAGCAATAAGACCGCCTAAGTTGTACTTAATTATGTCTGTAAAACCAATTTCTATATTTTTTTCTGTGCAATAAAATGTATCTATCTATCTATCTATCTCTTCAGAGAAGAGGATTCTCCCGCAGGCCGCCTTCTACCGAGGCAGCAGTATAATGCAAGCATCATTAATGGATACACAACCGTGAAAAATGGTAGAAGAAAGGTGAAGAATCATATGAACTCGGTCAAAATTAGATGGACGACTTCTCATCCAAAGAAAATTACTATGAGGCCAATAGTCGACTCACAAAGTGAAATGCGTCGTTGGAAGAAGCGCTCAGAGAATGCGCTTGTTCCTACGATGATTTCATCGAAAGAAGCAAGCTGTATGATTTCAAACCAGGCGCGATCACTCTGGCGGAACTAGATTTAATTCGATTCCATAAATATGTATGCAAATATGGGATAGGGAAGAGCACTTTGCTTTGCTCGCAACAATTAATCAATTATCATAAAAAACTAAAGGTATCCGAAACACCTTTCGGGAGTAGTCCTCGAGCGCTTACAACTGCTGACAATTCAGATAGACGAAATTGTTTATAGCAAGTGGACAGCCTTGACGACATTCTCCCGCGTCTCGCAACTTGCTTTGAGCAGGGTTGCCTGCCGAGGAAATTTTGTTCGGTGCTGTAAAACAAAAGGATTTTGAGTCCACCATTTGTTTTTTATCAACAGACGACCAGGCCTGAAGAGCGACTCCAGCCCTGTGTTGACATCAACAGGCAAAGTCCTATGACTAATATACCTCGGACAAACGGTTTCGCTTCGAAATTCTTATTATGCACTGCTAAGAAAAGGATTTGCGTTCCAAAGTCTATATTTCCGTATAAATATATCTATACCAATATTTTAAAGAGGAAAGATTTGTACCTATTTTTGTATGTTTGTAATGAATAGGCTCAAAAAGTACTGGGCCGATTTAAAAAATTCTTTCAACAATATAATGCTACATTCTTACAATTTGACATAGGCTACAAAATTAGGGATCCTTGGTAAAATTTGATAAATTTCAACAGAAAAGTGGGAAAAATTCTAAGGCGAAACGAAGTTCGCCGGGACCACTATGTTTAATAATTTGATACCATCTCATCTGATTATCGACGAATTCAATGTGGTTAGAGAATTAGGCTTAATAGCCGAAAGTCGTGGGTTTAAGTCCCTTTAACTTTGTGAACTTTTCCTTGTTTGGTTAGGTCATTGCAGGCTTAAATCACCTGATTGTATCGTATGAACGATAATCCCGTGTTTCTGAAGGCACGTTAAGCCGTTGGTCCTGGATATGATCCAAATAGATCTGATACCCCATGTAAGGGTTGCGGAGATCAGTCGGCAATCGCACCAATGTAATAAGACTCGTCAAACAGGGATCATAGTGGTGAATGGACTTAGTCTAAAATGGATGCTCAACCGGGATATACGATAGGAGAAAGAAGAAGAGAAACAATTGCCATACCTTAGCAGTGCGTAAAGGGCAACGAAGTGTTAAGCGTCGCATGTGCTATCGGAGTATTTAAGCTAACATCGTAATTATGGAATCGTCTACACCGGGAGTGGGATATAGTGACGTCGAGAAATATGAATTCTCTACATAATCTTTCGGTGCATAATCTTTCGGGATAAGGATACAGATCGTTCTTTCGGAATACGTCGTTATTTCGATCATTGACCGCCAAGAATTCGATAAATAAAACGGGGCTATCGGAGTAGAATACGAGCTAGAATCAACACCAATCGTTCACCATATCATCCAGAGATGGTCATCATTTCTTTCTTTCTTTCTTTCTTTCTTTCTTTCTTATTAGTTACTTGTCGTTTACTAATGCTCATTTAGGTTCTTTGATTTAATTTGTTTCGTTTCTGTCAATGTCAGTAGCTTTAGAAAAGATTATGTTCTGTTTTTAAGTTGCAATAAAAAAATTATATCTTTCTTCTTTAAGACAAGTTACAGGCGACAACTCACAAAGGTGTCATTATGTCAATATCGTTTGGCAAATAACACAACAGAAACTTCTTCAACCCCATGTCTTATACCGACAACCCTGTCCGCGAGTTAAATGGCAATTTGTCGTTTTTTTGCTCACGCGCAGTTTCTGCGAAGAACGAAACAGGTCGGGCGGCCGGTGCGCGCGTTTTTTGGACGACCTGCGCGGGCGCACTATGCGGTTTACCAGTTGCAATGTGAGTATTGAGATCTTGTTTTGATGCTGAATGAGAGAACGTTTGCCTTCAAGGGTAATAGTTGCCCTCCGGTTGTTCCTTAAATATAAGGGGTGAGAGCCATCTGCGCTCCCTCGAAAGGTTCGTGAAGATGATAAGGCTTCGCAGCTATCATCGATAGATCGTTAAAAAATGGTAGAGTCTATAGATAGTTAATAGAGAACAAAGTACTTAACCTTATCTACTAAAATTATTCATTATCATCATCAACAGACATCAATCCATCATCCCCAATGCCTCAAATTAGTTAACCTTATTAAAATTATTCAACACTAACGGTCCAGCTCAGCTTTGCATGCCCATGCAAACCTTATTGGCGTTTGAGTAATATTGCCTTATATTCTTATAAAATGAAATGAGAAGTATGAGAGAATGAGATGAATGAAAAATGGTAATAATACGTACGTCACCTTTTTTTTTGTCATGGGGAAAATTGAGATATTTAACCAGCCAAACCGAACCGCTTCCGTGGGACTCCCCCGCCTTGTAGGAACGAGGACTAGTCTAAAATCAAAAAACTCCACCTACCTTTACATCGCCTAGTGACAGCGCTATGGAAAACTGGAGACCCATAACCGCCACAGCGTCGTCAGCGAAAAAACCCACGACGCCTGGGTATAGTGTTGCTTCCCATTCCCAAAAGGATTTTCCTCATTTAATATTTGTACTGATAAATATCAGACTTTTACCGTTACGTCATTGTCTTCAGCTCTTCGAATAATAACCAATCAATTCAATTCAATAACCATTTATGCAAAGTGGTTGGCAGCGTCCCGTCATCAAGCTGGAAGATGTCTGACGTTATGTTTGCCAAGACGTGATTGATAGATATCAAACAAAGATTTATTGCCCGTAAAAAAAATAACTAAATGTGAACTTAATGCCTAGTGGCATAAGAATGCCTGAAGAATGGTGAAGACATCCGTCAATCCCATAGGTTTGTGCTTTTGCGACATGGGCCGTGACTTATGCTGAGTGAGGCCCTTTTATTATAGACATCACAACTTGCCATTGTCTGCATCGCCTGGTTGACGACGAGAACGCTCACTTTTCATTTTCCTATATAAGTATATATTTTCTGTTATTTTTTTTTCTGTGTCCATTCCTTTATTGTTATGTGTACCTACTCATACGGCTGTGTTATGATGCCTTTAAGTAATAAATGTTTCTTTCTTTTTTTATTTGAAATTTATATCAGAAGGTTAACAAGCAATGGTAATGGTTGTTATAAGTGTACCACAAGCCTGTGTCTTCACGTTTACGAAAATACTGATAATTTAATGGTATTTGTTATACTTATAAATATACATATCAGTCAGATGCAAGGCGATTCAGTTCACGTCACATACTCTAATTAGGCCAGGCTTTAAACAAATATCCTTGGCCCGATATTTGATAACTTGATTTTCATTTTCTATTTATTCAAAAGAAGCTATACTGCGTTTAATTATTTTTATTCCATCTTTGAATAAACATCAACTAAAGGAAGATTATTTAATTCTTTTTTAATTATTATTAAATTGGATAGCCAATATCTTCTTAAACTTACAGACGAGAATTCCTACAAAATACATTCTAAATTGCAAATACATTACTACCGTAACAGTTGTATGAAAATAACTCAACCTCAACAACTTCGCTGAAGTAATAACGTGCTTCAAACGAACAATGCCCTCTGTGTGTTTTATAAGACAGTCATACAATTCTACCCCACAATTTACACGCCCCCACTTTCCGCATTCATAAAGACAGAGTACCATCATAATACGCGAATGCCAGCAAAAGTTCGCTTTGTGTCGCTAAAACTATTGAAAACTCTCGACTACCGCCAACTTTGCAGACAGAGAGCTGAAATGTTTATTATACTGTAGAGCGGGAACTATGCAAGGAGTTCCTCTGGGCACGTTTCTGACATCCAACTGTAACTCTGATATTAACGATGTATTGAAATGTTGTCAGCAACTAAGTATTTATTCTGTGGGAAGCGCGTATAGCTATTTATTTAAACTTTAAAACCCGTATTTAAAAAGTACAAAAGTCAGGCTTAATGTCTAATGGCTTTCTCTTCTAGTCGACTGCACAGATTTGAGCTGAAAATATCGTGGCTGTAAATGAAATTTAAATAAATTTATTAAAATAAACAATATTTAAAATAAATGTAATGAAAGAAACATTTATAAATTAATATACATAATAGTAATAATACATACGAGAAGAAACGATGTAACCTTAGAAATCGTATATATTTATTTTATTTAAGTAACATAAGTATAAGTTCCAAATATATAGATTAAAATTCTTTTTCAGTAGCGTGGGTTTTCTTTGCACCGATCAAACTGGATTTTTACTATTTTGATGTTTAGATAAAAAATATATATTTTATTTTACTCTTGGTCTAGGTAAGTGGAAGTTTTCGAAGCAGCGTTTTAATAAAAAAATTGAAAATTTAAAAAATAAATTAAAGAATTTAATTAATACCTATTACCTACCTATATTTATATATTCGGCCCCATAGTCCAGAACCTGAGTACGCCCATGGCTTTCTCATAATGTCTAGCAGTCAAACGTATATGGGCGTAATTTGATTGTGTATATTTCTTTTATAGTTAATTATAATCGATTTTTGAGACAGTTTGTTTCGATCTCTTGAGTGCTTTAATGGTGGTATTGAAACTAAATTTTACCCAACTTCGGCAAAGAAAAATAAAATTCAATATTGGCCGCATTTTTTATTGACGATTACGGAACAAAATTTGATTTACAGAATCAATAAAGCTCTGGAGTTGCACTGGATTCGACTTAACTAATATTTTTAACTAGGTAAAACTTGAATCGAATCAACATTATCAGATTATATTTGCTGATTTTAATTTGTCTGATGGAATTGGAGTTTTAAATATAAAATAGGGGCAACCTGACATGGGAATCTACAAATTATGCTAATGTGGATCTAATTTGGCTGGCAATTTTCTAACTAAACAGTCCAAACACAACGGTTTAGGCAGATATTACTTCTAATAAACGTTTTATATTTTGTTTCTTTCTTTGAGTTTATTTTCTGAGTAACTTCAATCTGAGCAGTGCAATTAAGTAAGCCGTACCTCGTCCCTTTACTTTTCGCAATAAGTAAGAACTGAGTACCTAAATATATATTTATCTTCTCGTCGCTCAGAGGCATGACTCCGTTTCTACATAGCTCGGCTACAGTTAGCTTTAATAGTATGAACAGGTACTTTCTCGTTTGGTAAGTTATTCACGAGTACACGAAGATTAGAAAAAGAAGATTTTGCTGGTTTATTACTTTTTATATCTGATGCTCAATTTTATTTTGTGCAGTCTATTGTTTTATTTACATATAATTTTTTTTTAATAGCTACTTGTCAAGTTTGGCCAATCTTTTACAGTGCCGGACTTAAAGGACCGGAGGTCACAATCGATCTAAATCATTTCCGAAAAAAATGTTTTTTTTTTCAATCGATTTTCATTTTAGGAGCTGTTAAATATTGTGCTTGTAAATACCAAGTGAAGAGATTTTATTTATTTCAGAAACTAAATATATTTTCCAACAAGGATTTTTCTGAAATTTAAAAAAAAACATATTTGTGCAATTTACTGGTGGCAATGGATATGTATAACGTGAGAAAAAAAAATCTGTAGAAAAAAAGCTTTCGTGGGTGGGACGAATATATTAATTTACTCACATGTTCGAATTTTGTTTTTTATTTTTTGTTTCATTTGTTCAAATTAATTTCCGTATAACGACAAATAAATTACATGACTAAAAAACATCCTATTCCCTTTTTACTAATAGAAGAAAAACTACTTCGTTACCTTTTATCATAAAATAGTTTAAAAAATAAACCCTTTTAAACAAAAGGTAACATAGCAACTGCAAAGTAATAACCGTTTCCTTAACACCGTTTCCCTACATAACATAACCATTAAAAACTTTTTACATACACCAAATCCGAGTCCACAAAGAAAAAGCGAAACGTAAAGTGGCCACGTTCTCAATCAGACTAATTGAGGGCCGCCCGCGGCTAGCGCGCGATCGAAATAGCTTTATGGGCCATAAACGAGCGAGCCGCGGCCCGAGCCGGTACGTACACTTGCCCGAGTAAACGGGGTCCTCTCTCACTATACTAAATATTTTTTTTATGTAGCCTATAAATTATCACACTACTGGGCAAAGGCCACCACCATACTTAAGGTTTGAACAGCGGATTACGCTACATCGACTGATCAAAAAAGAACAATAAATTTTTTGTAAGGAATCGACTATGATATGTAAAAAACTGCATGACAATTTCCGTATTAGGAATAGTAAAATATGAATGCAAGGGGTACTTCGTTCAATCTCTGTATATGATCGGACTATGAGCCTGGGATTTTGTTAGTAAAAATATTGTCACGCAAACCCCTCATGAAAGAAAGGCATTAAGAAATTTATAAAAGTCTTTTTACTTATTAAATCCAGACATCATAGTCCGAATCTTGGAGTATGTCATTATAATTAGTCAATAAATTAAAATGTAACTCTCTGTTCCAATCACTGGTAATCATCTTACTAATTTATAAACGCGAAAGATTGATGTATGAAGAATGTGTGGATATTTGTTACTCCTTCACGTAAAAACTACTGAATGGATTTGCTCAGTATAAAGAGAGACACACTAGATTAACTTAAAGGATACTTTTTATGCCGAAATAACGCGGGCAAAGTCACGGACATCTCGTAGTAAAACAAAAATTGATTAATATGCCGAATATTTTCTTGCTGAACTGTACTTTTTTACTTGGAAACGATGAATTTTCTTTGCTTTAGATGTGTTGTGTAAAATGCAACTTTTATCGTAGGCCTTATAGGAGCATAGAAACACGTCAGTGGTTGTGTTTTTGTCTGTGTGTTCAAGTAATCTTGATTTTATGGTTATATTTACTTTGGAACGACCAGCTTATCGGGCTATTTTAGATTATTTATGTAGTTCATAACATTTTACATATAATCGATACAAATAAAAGATACAGCTATTTTTAGTTAAAAGTAAAATCTAAAAAAATAATTAACGGTTTCGATGATCAATAAATCATAAAACATTTGCTTTATAGCAAAATTAACGACAATGTTTTGAGGTCGTATAAATAAATAAGTACTTAGATATTGGGCAACATCATATACCTATAATTGAAGCTATTTGTAATCGAAATTTCTTCGAAATTTTCTACATATTAAAGAGTAATAAACATTTACAAAGATAAGAATAATCTGAAATGATTAAAGCTAGATATATTATTTGTAATAGTAGTATAATGACCAGGCCCGGATATTGATTATTTTCGAGGCGGGGCAATAATAAAAAAAAATACCTCCCACACATTCACATATATTCGTACTCTGTATAAACATTATTAATCAGAAATGAGTAAGATGACAGTTTTATCTGAGGTGATGGCAATCATATTTTTGGCAGACGAATACCAGCAGAGTTTCAATTCGCTGCTTCCTTAATTTTCTGCCCCTGGCATAGGCACCAGCTTTTCCCAGGCATGGGCCCTACCTTGTCCCCAGGGGTCCCCACCCTAGATGCGGCTCTGTTCATAACAACGCATGAACTTAATAAATAAAATAAGTAAACAAATTCCTCTACTGAACCAATTAAGTTTTATTTGCGGCAAATCTGTAGGTATCAGAAATGCAACTAATTGCTGTATCTAACTGAACATAATGACTCACACAGTGGCAACCACCCTTATCGCTCGTAAATTTAATTGAGTCATTGTTTGTTGGCAATAAATGATTTATCCATTGGGTAATGTTATTAACATGAATTTGGTTTCACAGCTCATTTTAATGCAATTTGATTTTTGATTAAAATTGGTTAATACGTAATCATCGTTGTAGCATTACCTATCAGTGGTTTTAGTTAACTTTATGAAGCCGAAGATGATGACTGAGAAAAACAATTATAGTATTTAGTTCGTCAGTTAGAATTTCGAAACAAAATTGAAATATATTTATTTGTTGAAGCCTTTAAGCTTCATTTTGACACAATCCCTTAATAAAAGTATCTAATAAAAGGACTGTAGTAATACTATTCTGACAATTTCCAATGTAAGAAGGGCTTGCTAATAACGAACTATATGAGATTTAAAAAAAATAGTTTTGCCTTCAAATCTGTATCTAGATTTAATTACACAAATACCAGTAGCAAATGACATAGCTATTAAATAAATAGAAGCGGCAAACATGTGGCGACCAAATGCCATGTAACGTGACGGTGAGGATTAAATGCGAGCGAAGCCGTGAGAACCACTCCTAATTACATTATGTCGACACGTTCCTGATAACGTGCTTGAAAGTCTACGAATAATAGTTAGCTACTTTAAATATGTATCACATAATATACAGGCAAACATTGTTCGTTATTAACCCTAGTCAGAACCATATTCGATGCCTTAAAACACTACTGTATCCTGGGTTTCCGCAAAATAGTTAGCTGCTTTAAATATGTATCACATAATATACAGGCAAATATTGTTTCTTATTTGCCCTAGTCAGAACCATGTTTTTGGCTCCCGGAGCCAACCGGAAATTTTACTTTCCCTCCATAACTCTCCGAATTCTTCATTTACTTTATATCTGGATTAAAATTATTCTAACGTCTCATTAATCTAATTTGAAATCCAAATCCATCAAACCTTTTTTACGTACATGGGTAACAAACCTATCAACTCATACAAAAATGTATCTTTATCATCAGCCTATCGCAGTCCACCACGAGACATAAGCCTCTCCAATAGTTCGCCACATTGATCTATCCAGGACTTGCTCTTTACTCAAGTCTAAAGCCATACCTATTTGATGCCTTAAAAAATAATTGCCACCTGGGGCCAACCGGAAATTTGGTTTCCCTCCATTACCGTCCACCGAATCCTTCATTCCCTTAATCCTGGAATAAAACTTATTGAATGTGTTAGTCTAGCATCTCATCTATCTGTATACAAAATGTTATTCAAGTCCATTTGCGTGGAAGAGCAACAAACACCTATTCACTTATCCATTAAACTTTTATGATACAACGTCCTGTTCCCCACAACGATTATCCAATGTCTCATCCATCTTTGTACCATATTTTATTAGGATTCATACAGTAGTTTCGGAGTAATAAACATACATCTTTCCATTCTAACAAATATATTCGCGTTTCTTATATAAAATGGCGTCTTAATGTTCCGTTTCCATCTATTCCGGAAACATCTGCAAGCTCGCGTCTCCAACAAAGAACCAAATCAACAATCTTGCGCAGGCGCAAAAACTATGCCCATTACAATTACGCCTTCCGATTACGCACAGAAAATGTGGCCACGTGTGTTAGTGTTGCCAACCCTGTTGCACAATTAAGTGTAAAAAAACTGTCAAAAAGAAATAAGACTTCTAGAAAACTTGTGCTTATTCATATTTTTGTTTGCAGTCTTCAGTACTTCGGTTCCCAAATAAAGATGAAGGGTCTGAAGACCTCAAATTTGCCTTCTTATACCGGGAACTTTTTTTCTATCCATGGTATCTTTGTTCCTTATTCAGAGGCCTTACCAGAATCTGTTAGAGCGAGTCTTTTTTTTTTTGAGACCAAGATTCTGCTACATTATAGTGCAGCTGGGTGTGCCTGGTCAACCCTTTTATTTTTAAGTGTATACTGTATACTAGAATGATGTGCGCTGAAATTCTGATAAGTTTAACAGACTCGGCTGCCGAATAACGAACTGTAGTATCTAGAGCCGAGTCTGCACAAAAAAGTATACATATAACCTCTTACTAAATTGCAACCTTAAAGTTAACGTCATAATCGATTGTCTGTCTCGTCTCGTGACTGTCGGTACAGCAGCATTCTACAGGTACAGCATCGCTACACTACGATAATTCCTTATGAAACCTTCTTCCATCTCCAGCCATATTCTCTCATCTTTCTCTGTTCCATTAAAAAAGAAACAAAGAGATGAGTTCTGTGATTACTTTTTTCTTAATAAACCTACTCAAACAAACATTATCAAGGTAAAACTGTAGAAGTGGAATCACACGGTAACACTGGCCTGTGTTCTGAGGGCACCTAACTGTTCTTCGTCGCTGGATGTACCAGTAATTTAGCGACATTAACTGCGTTGTCGCGACAGATAACTGTGCACGCGGCGCGTAAGTTCTAGATCAACTGTGATCTCACATATATGTACTTAACAGGTTTTTTTTTTATATTGCACATCAAGATTGACCTCATCCCACCTGATGTTAAGTGGTAATGAGGTCCTAGCTAAAGGGTGACAAGTACAGCATAATAAATCTTTTCTGGACTTGTCGCCCTTACCTTGAAGGCTTGACCCCTGCTACTAATGTAGCACCCCCCAGGAGCTCTGGAAACCTTACTCACACGCAGGAACACAACAACACAGAAGTGATTGTTATTTGGCTGCGGTCTCCTGTAAGGTGGAGGTATTTCACCAGTCGGTCTGCTCCAGTTCGAGCGATAAATCGCTATGCCCTACCTCTCTTAAACAGTATAACAGTTTCGCGTAATACTGTAATTCGCAATGAACCAAGCAAGGCGCCTCTGTCAGATTTGCATCGAAATTGATGACAAAAAACAAAAAATAAATCTTTTATGACGAGGCTTTAACATGCGGCAGCTTTTAGTTTGTAAATAAGCATTTAAATTTGAAAAAACAGTACATAGTTCGATTTTAGCAATCGGTGGATCTTGGGTTTGAAATTATTTCCCATACTTCATAGTACTATTCAAGCTCTTTTATTTGATAGGTACCTGTATTAAATATGGGTGGTATCAAATTAACATTTTGTGTTAGCCACCACCTTATACCGATTTCCATCAAACATAGCTAATAACACTAAGGTTAAACAATGCACCTTTAAAAAAATCTAAATCGTTTTCGGGATTTATCCGTTTGGAAGCTGTAATGCTTGAGTCTGCAACGTTACATTACACGAGAAGCTCCCGGTGAAGAAGCACTTTAAAACATCGATTGCCTGATTCCAATATTTTACGAGTCATTAATTCTAATTTCTAATATCCATATCATCCGTCATCAGTCGTCCGTTGGTCGTTTTTAGCTTACGCCTCGTATAATTTATTACTATCCGTAACAAGAACGGGTTGTTTTTCAAATATTGGAACCGGGCATTAATCTATCGACTAGTGCTAAAACTCTCTCGGCTTGCTGTAGTAAAAAAACCAACCAAACAATGTCTTTTGATAAAATTCTCCAAAATCGTTTATCTGCAGATTGCACTAAGACATTCAACTACGTCATCAATACCGATCAATCATGTTTATCTCTACTTAACTCCTAACCCTTGTCGGTGAGATCTTTTGCCCTTATCAATCACAAGATAACGAATTGACGCCAACGAAAATACACTTCTGGCAGTGGATATTTACCTAAGTAAGTATTTAGTGTTAGTTATGTCATAGAGAATTTTAGGTTTTTTTATATGTTCAATCATCTTCTGCCTTTGGCGGCGAAGACATGCTTTAACGACAATATTTAATCGAATGATTGGTCAACGTGGTTTTTGCCACACAATTCAATTACAAATTTGTATAGACAAAGATTCACTAATTGAGATAAGACATTGATTTTATTTAACTGCTTAAAAAAACTTTTGTGAAAAGACCCAGAAAACATATTTATTTATTTAACAAATTGGAATATTAATTAGAAAGAAAGAAAGAAAGAAAGAAACATTTATTACGTGCAGACATCACAACACAGCCATATGAGTAAACATAACAATAACAGTAAAGGGATGGACACAAAACAGAAAAAGAAGATAACAGAAAACATTACAAGGAACATGAAAAATGAGCGTTCTCCTCGTCAACCAGGCGATGCAGACAATGGCAAGTCGTGAGGGCCTCACTCAGCATGGCCCACGTCGCAGGCCATGACGCTGGTTTTCAGTGGACCCTGCCGAGTGATATACCACGGACGCCGGTGACGTTACACAGTGTCATAAACCTACTTAAATATGATTAAAAATAAACAATAAATAATCGTATATTTATATAATAAAACATTAAGATACACAAACATGAGATGATGATTAATGATGATTGAATTACGTAATTAAAATTATTGTTCGGCTACAATTTGGAAAATTATCAGCACAACTGTGGAGTTTTTAATGATATAGGTATATGTAGAGTAATTAGTTGTATTTTCTTTTTGTCTCTATTACTTACTATATGTTTATAATAGGGTTTCTATGCTGATTTTATAGACCCATAAAGGCATTTTGGTCACTTAGTATTTAAATCCAAAAAAATATGTGATCTGATAAAAAAAAACATTAAATGTAGTGATACATTATATTAGTTTGTGTGACATACATACTTATATTAGTTGTAGTTGATAAGTTCTAAAATTGTACAAAGTCCTACGTTTAACTGTTTTAGCTACCTCTGTAAATTTTATTTGGTTCCCATTATAGGTTTTCTAATTTTTTCAATGATTGACTACATATGCAGGACTTCTTGTTGGACTCAAAATTAAGCTGATTTTGTAAGAACATTATTCCAAAACATGAAAAGTATTAGTTATAATGAATGTGGAATTAATTTTGCGAAAAACATATCTACTATTAAAAATATTTCGTGAATAAGAAAGAAGTAATCATCTGAAAATCATTTGAAATCATCATATCTTTGAGCGTGACAATCAAGACATCCCGTGTGACGAAACTCGTCCAGTTGTTAAGCGATTTATGTAGGTATAACATTGAGTATAGTACGAAAATAGTCATGGACTTTTGATGCTGACTGTACCTACTTATTTACTCAAAATAATCACCTTCACGACTCCTTTCAAACGAATCGAACAACACGTAATAAATTTCCATCAAACACAAAAAAGCGTAACGGCCCGCCAAATTGCATTCATTATCCCGAATACGGCCGCTTAAACGGGCGCAATCAGCTAAAAGCGAAATCATTTTCCAATTCCATTTCCTCGCTGGGAGCGAACAAAGAGGATCACAGAGGCTACTGCGCCCCGCGCGACAAACCTCTCGCTCCCCCTCCCCGCTCCGCACTCTGACCCCGCGGAAGGAAGTAGGGTTGCGAAATGGTATTGAAAAGAGGAAATTTACGTGCTGTCCCTCCATTTTATCGTTTTCCTTTGCTTTTTATTCTTTTTTTTTACTCTGGATTCAAAAACGACGGGGTTTTATAAATTTGACGTGTCTGTCTATCTCTTTGCCTGTCTATCTATCTGTGTGTCTTTGGCAAGGTAGCTTCCAAACGAATGAAGCGATTTTGTATTTTTTTTGTTTGCAAGGTGAAATAGTCGGGTATGTTCTTGGCTGCGTTTGATGGATCTCGGTCTGAGATGGTGACTGCCAGAAAATGGCGGATTTCATATTTTGACACACCTCCTTTAGTTTTTAGGTGAGAAATAAGAGGGCTTGCGTAGATGTCAAATTTTAAATCGCTAAGATCCAACTGTCTGACTTTTATTTTTGTTTTTTTTCTAACTAACTTTCTAGATTGGGACACAATGATATCGTAATTAACTCCAAAAACTGATTAGAATGTTTCAGTACGTTAACTTCGCACTACGAACTTCTTACCACTAACGAACTTTCGAGTAACGAGTAGGTACCTATTGTTGTAACTACGACTCGATTTGAATGATTGAGACTTTAGCTCTTCAGTTGGATATTAAAAAGTATTTAAGAATCGCCAAAGTGACTTTACCTACTTAACTCGCAAAGTATTTTAGCGTACTGTTTTCATGCCTGTCGAAATGTTACGGAAAGTGTAGTTTCAAAAATGTTTTTTGTGCATTACCATGAAATCATGCGGAATACTCGTAGTTTTTAAAAATATTTTTTTCCATGATGTCGCTATATTTGTCGCTGTTTTTTTTACTTTTTTTTTGTGTTTCTGGCTATCTTCTTCGCCTTCCAAGGCAAATACTATTTAGCTACAAAAATGCTCCAAACTTTGGCGTAGAAGTATTGAAACGTTTAGGTTCGACTTTCAACACTGTTTTCATGCATTTAAAAATGAAAGGCATTAGTGAAATAGCAACGATGTCACAAATTAAACAAAACCAAGGAAATATTTTCGTGCTATTACATTATTCTGGCGTTGTCTATCTCTTTCCGTTTCTTTTCTTTATATATTTGAGATTTTTACTCCTAAAACTCTCTTGGGCCTTTTTAACCGGAACACACTTAAAAACCTCAATTAGAAACAATTTCATCATTATTTTTATATATTTTTTTCATTTATTCATTCACTTTAAACATTGTTTTGTAACCAAATCCCACATCAAATAAGTTACACAACATATACTTAGATGATAATTCCTATAGTCCTGTAGAATTTAACATAATCGTGACTATATTATGTGTCTGGTTTATACTTACGACATAGTGTTTTGTTGTTTATTTTTCAATGTAGGTACTTAATATTGTGTACGCCAACCGAAATAATATGATAACTAACAGTTACAATAAGTAGTTTTTTACTTTATTCAACAGTTACTTCTTACGAGTATCTGACCATTGAAATCTTTGACCTGAATTGCGTATGATTTAAAAAACGTGTAATTATGAAATTAATTACAGCTCTTGAATTTTTTTTTAAATTTATACAACAACTGATACCTATCATAAGTACTAATTAATAGTAACACACCAACAAACAAAACTAGTAGTCTAGTAAGGTGTGTCTTGGTGTCGTCTTTGATTCAAATCAGACTTTGATTACCGTGACGCGTGTTCTGAATCGTTCCTTTTCCATTTTCCAACTAAGCACATCCCTCAGTTCATAGGCGGGGGCAATGGTGGGGCGGCAGGGGTAGGGTTCCCAACCATACTCTTTTTAGCACTATTATAGGTAGGTACTGTTTTTCGCTAAACCATTATTTTTACTGCTGAACAAAAAAAAAGTAAACAAAATACTGTTTTTATATCTGCTTGTATGCGGGCACAAAAATCAGTTTATAAAGTATACGTGCCTCTGTACCATACTGTTTTATTTTGTAAAATACTGCTTTTTTTCTCCGGCCCATATAGGTATACTTTTTTTTCTTGAAAATAAGTTGAGAACCCAGCTTTGTTTTCCTCTCCGTGCCATAAATACTTTTTTTCTTTACTTAAGATAGAGTTGAGAACCCTAGGCAGGGGCGGCACAGGGGCGAATGCGGGGCCCCGGGGACTGCGTATACTAATTGCGCCCCAAATTGGGGTAATGCACGGAACGCTCGTACGGATTTTAATAAAGCATGAGCGGATCAAAGCAGCCATTTGTTTTAGTTAGCGGGATTTAGCTGTCGTGTTTAATTTTAATGCTAAAAATGTTTGCAATTTAATTTAACGACACGTATTTTAACGGTAAAAATGTTTGGAATTAAATTTTACACTTACAGGCTCCTTAATCAAATTTCCTTGAATGCAAAGGTTTGTGAAGAATTTTAGTTGTTTGAGTTTATTCCAACCTCTGGCTAGAAAATAATACATTTTAGATTTAATTGCCTGATCACACATAACAATACCTACCAAAACATAAAAAAAAATCATTGCCTCTTATAATAGTTTAAAAATGTACACACTAATGTAAATTAAAAAACAGAAAGATACAAATGAATCAACATATTCCAGTACAAAATAAAATATTCCAAAAGAACTAACCCCTGCTATTAACAGTAATTATTATGCACGAAAAATAACTGTAAAAATATCCATCACTGGACACAAACCATTTAGTCTATTTTAAATACCATGTATCAAAACTATTTTTTGCTGTTGCTACTACGAACAGACCAAAGTATCTGTATGTTGTTGTTCGGTTACTAAAACAATCGATTTTATTTCCCCACACATTGTGGATATAACTGAAATCGCAGCGTCAGTTGCGTGTCGAGGAAGCCAATATAGCCCCGAGCCGGGATCAGCGCCCAATATTTGCTGTCACGAACACGTTGCGCTGACAAACTACAGTGTATTACATTTTACAACTGCAAACATAAATAAAAATAATCTCTTTTGTGACTACACTGACAAAATCCATACTAATATTATAAATGCGAAAGTAACTCTGTCTGTCTGTTTGTCTGACCGGCTTTAACCGATTTGATGAGATCGGACATAAGCTACTTTTATTTTTGAAAATAAGGGGAATGGGGGTAATACCGCCCTTTTAAACTGTTTATTTATTGTAATAGAGATATCAAATTTGGCAAAAATATACCTAGCCCGAAACTTGGATTAAATTATCGACTACTGTTTGTTTCAAAAATTAGTGGAGATAGGGGTAAAACCGATAATGAAAGTATGTAATCCACGCGAACCACCGCGACCTTGCACAGCTAGTTAAGCAATATATTTCCAACATCTCCATGCTTTGAAAGGCATTGCAAACTGTTGGTCTCGGCTGATCGATTGAGTCTTTAAGTCTCATAAAAGTAAATTATATTTAAGTTGACTGAATAGCCAGAGGCCATTTGGCGTTTCGAGAACATTTAACAATGAAGATAGTCACTTGTCTTATAGGTACACCTCTCCACCAATGCGCATTGGGGGCCCAATAGCATAGTGGAGTAAGGCCTGTTTTGTGATAATTGAGATGACTGTGCCCAGATTTGCCATATAAAGTGTGACTTTGTATAAAGCATAGTAATGTGATAGTCAAAGTAGTGGTAGGCATTTATTCTGATAGTCACTAAATAAGTTTCCTTTCATAATGATATCAGTGCCTCATAGATATACGTAGGCCACTTAGAAAGTTTTGAGAATGTATCTTTCATAAATAAGATATTTAATTTGAATCTTTTTAAAGAGCTCTTCTTCAGGCCTTATACAAAGTTTTAGTCTAAACCAGTTCCAGGAAAATGATTTGCATTCCACCGCAGACACTTCTTCCACGGCCTTCTCGAACGCTGCTAGCGCGTCTACCAGCGATGAAAACTGTATCCCTTTCAAAGGATTTTTTAGGGAAACATAAGAAGTAACACGGTACCAGATCGGGGCTGTAAGGAGCCCCATGACTCTAACCAGTGTAGTGTCCAGAAAATCCCACAATTTTAGCGCTGAATGCGCGTTATAGTGGTGACGCAGTACCACCCCGGATCCCACTGTTCGGTCGATGTTAGCTCATTACAGGCAAAACTTGTACGCATTTTGTGTGTATCTGTTGAATTTCTTTGAATGTTCCCTTTTTTTGACAGCCGTCTTAGGATGACCATTCTTAGTTCATCCCCCAAAGTATGGCGACTGCGGTTGAACTCGCTTTAACAGCAAAGTCTATTTGCGCCAATCTCGCTAAATCTGCTCGTTTTTACCTAATCAAGTCTACAACAAGTAATCCATTCAACGAGAAGAACGAGACAAACTCTTGATCGCGTTTGAATGTAATCTTCTTTCAAGTTTATACTAAAAGCAAAGGCCTTTGAGCCATTTTTGTGCATAAAAATTATAAAGCAAGGTTGTTATGAAACTCCGAAACCGGAACCGATTTTATTGGATATCCCGTAAAATAATATACCTAAAACGTATGTGAAACCAAATTGAAGGTTGAATTATAAAAAGGAAGAAAGTGTCGTACAGATAGTATAGATTGAATCATCTATGTCCTGTTCCAATACTTGAAAAACGATCCGTTTGAGTTACGCGTAGTAAAAAAATATACGTATTACCTATTCAACGACTCGTAATCGGTTGGAGAATATGTTTACGTTCTCAGATTGCGTATTATTTTGACACTCTATCATTTTATTAACTTGTTCAGTGTTATGCCTGAGTTGGACTGATAAACTGAACAGCTGCATTGACGATAAAACAAACTAAATGCGTGAATTTACAACATATTTCGTGCCAAGATATGTAGGGTGAGCACGATTTGCGCATCAGAGTAGGCAATGTATGTAGCATGCAGTAATGACATCAAAATATGAATTTACTACCATAGAGATGCTGGTAATATACATATTAACTAGCTGTGGCTGCAACTTCGTTCGCGTGGACCACATACTTTCTTAGTCGATTCTACCCCTATATCCCCTTATTATCGAAACAAAAAGTAGTCCATGTTTTAATCCAAGTTTCGAGCTACATTTGTACCAAACTTCATATCTCTAACTGAAAAACATTTTCCCATATAAACTTTCAAGAGCGGTATTCCCCCCCCCCCCCCACCCACTCTTATTTTCAAAACAAAAAGTAGCCTATGTCCGTTCTAGAGACTCAACGTATACCAATACCAAATTTTATCAAAATAGGTTAAGACTTGAGTGGTTTTGGCGTGAAAACCGGACAGACAGAGCTACTTTCGCATTGGTATTTTTAGTATGATGGCGTGAGTAACTTCGAAAGTAAGTTTGACTATATTGGTACTTCGGTTATTTTAACAAATCTACGGTCCATTTTCTGTAAATTACAGACTCTTATTAGTCAAGCCGTTGAGGAATAACCGATTTGACATATGCCAAATGGTAATGTCAAAGTAACTAGGTTACGCCGCTGAGCTTTTACCCATTTTACATATGTCAAATCGGTAATTGCTTATCGGCTTGACTATAATGAGCAAATTAAATTTGAAAACCGAATAACCGATTACACTATAGGGTACATCTCTAATTCTTCACTCTAGCAAACCAACGCGAACACGATTGAAACGCCGTAAATAAAACATGTTGCGATCCCTTCGGAGCATTCGCATTATTGAGTTACGCGGTCCCTGGCGTTTTGCCGCCAAAACGACGAACATTTTGCCCCCCGGCGCGCGTAAAAACATCCACGGAATACCCGACTCGAGTCAGACAGAGACGCACCCTATACCGCCGAAAGGGACGGAAAGGTTTAATATTTTATCAGTCATCTCCTCATCAGGAAAACTCTCAACACGCCAATTCGGAACTAAACGTTCTGCACCTAAGGTCGATAATGAGGTGGTCGAAATTAGGATTGCGTGTGTGCCCTTACGTCGGTGAAAGGAAATTACAACCACACCCACGTATAATGTTGCCGCAATAAAAAATGTGTGAGAAGAAATAATGAGCGGTTACTGGCGAGTCGAGAGCTCGGTTTTCTTCTTTTTGCCATTTATCCTCTAATTGATTACGGGTACCGTCAAAGAGTCCAATGAATGATAGATGAAGTCCCGCAAATCTGATTACAAATTTAAATGGCGAATGCAGATGAGTAGTCTGTTTAAATTCAGTGTGAATGGGGGCATCGTGATCTTGCTTGATGGCCGATTGTCATTCATGGAGGCGGTATTATGAATACGCTGACGTCAGCCAAGTGTCGCGACACGAGACCGACACTGATCTGTCATCGTGATTAGCAATCGTTGCTCGTGTAACTTCCGTCGCTACTGGCCTGATTCTATCAGTATCCAATGCACCTTACACTTAACTAGAATTATTCACCAATTTTCCTTATAAATTTGTACCAAAGGGCGTGTAATATGTAATTTTGGCACAGATGATGTTCGCCAAAAACCTAAACTAAAGCAACTTAAATGTTTTATTGCCATTATGGATTTTCAATTCGTTTCAGAACTGAAGTTACATAGTTTAACCGATCTATTGTGACAATACTTCATTGAATCCTGTTTATTTAGTTTTATAATGAATTCAAAATTGTATAGGACTACAAAACATTTAGTTTAGCGTTGTTTGCGCTTACATAATCGCAAGCATTGCCAGGTTTGCAACTACTATTCATGGCAGAGAAAATATTTAAAAAAACTGTAAAATAGCATTCATTACATTGTTATACCTATATTTCTACACAAATATACTTGTTTCAAAATCATTTCTATATCAAGCATAGAAGTCTTAAGTGACGAAACTTTTTTAAACTCGTAACTCGTAAACAATCTGTCAAAGTAAAGTCGAAACGGAACGCTTGGCAAAATGGTTTCAAAAAGGCATGGTCATCATCGTACAAGCTAAGAATACTAAACAACATAACTGCCTCTATGGTCATGTGGCAATGAGCATAGACTCTTAATCCAAAGGTCATGGGTGCGATATCCGCGGTGAAAACATACTGTTACCAGTTTAGGTAGGACATTTTCAGAATTTTTACTTAAAATATTCGATAAATAAAACGGACCCGTGCTGTCTATAGGGTTAAATAGTCGGTCCTGTGCCTGATTTCTTTCTGGTCCTGACTTCTTTCCGAACCGGAGAGTCTTTTTCATTATATAGTTTCATAATATTACTAATGTAATTTACATGAAAAAAAATCACCTTTGGTCGTGTCGGTCTACTTTCCTATCGGATTAAGAGAGTAAAGGAAGAGAGAAGGTGCTTGTATGTTCTGCAGACGTTCGGGAACTAAAAACAAAGTCCTGCGTAATTGTCGACATCAATGAGTTTAGCCGCCACTGTCTTCAGAGGTGATGTTATATACATGACTATGAAATAAAAATTGCTATTAAAGTTACCCATTAGCTATGCCCAATTAACGTATTACATGAAATTAGCTAAAATTAACCCCAAATTCCAAATATATTATTTACATTTGTAGCGCAAATCGGTATTAAGTAGTAGCAGTTACTATTATTGTTATAAATCAATGATAAGGTTAACTAATTAATGCCAGCTACATAAATTTAAAAAAATATATATTTTATCCCTACTGAATGAATAAATGCGAAAGTAACTCTGTCTGTCTATTACGCTTCCCCGCTTAAGCCTCTCAACCGATTTTGATGAAATTTGGCACATACAATCTTTAGACCCTGAGAAAGGACATAGGCTACCTTTTATTGCGAAAAAAACCCTGTAGTCCACGCGAACGAAGTCGCGGGCACAGCTAGTGTGGAAATAATTTCTCTAAAAAGTGGAATAAAGAAGTCGCGGACGACCAATAAAAAATGAAAAGTGTTAGATATGTTAGCTTATTAGCTTACATATCTAACATATCTATTAATAAAAATAATAAAATAAAAATGTAAAAATAATTTTACATTTTTTTTTATTAAAAGCACAGTTTTTTTTTTTTTTTAATAATGTTATGGCTATGAAAAGCACAGTTAGTATTTTTGCTAAATAAATTTTACTTTTTTTATCTGTGGAACAAAAGAATCGAAACGGAAACCACTATTGCAATTCGGAAATGACAGCTGTCGACAAAAATTATTTAATATAATGTGGCGAAACGATGTTTATTTTACCGATTAAATTGAATTATTGTGTTGGTAACCGTATTGGGAATTTATTTAAACATTTTCCGTTTATGTAAATTAAGTCCTTCCTATGCTTATCGATTCGATGTCTTGAACGTTGACGTCACAATTCCAACAGTGACGCTTGGCGTTTTCGCGCGGTTTTTAAATGTGTTACACAAAATCTTATTTTTCTCTGGTTAGTTACCTTTTTTTCTACTTATCTAGTCGGATTGCTTGGGATGTAAAATGAACAGGCGCACATTTTACAATACTTTTACAAAAACTGTCAAGTAGCCAATTATAAAGTAGGTATCTAAATTGGACTTCATTAATTCTAAAAAAAAATTTCTTCTTTTCTTTTACGTGTAAATAATTTTTCTACTCGCAAGAAGTCGAATCGGGTGTCCGCTGTTATACCTAAAGTAGGTATCTAATAATGACACATCTGGATATACCCTCGTATGGATTGATAATTAGAATATGAACTCACAAGGACTTTCCGATGACTTCATAATATTAAGAATTCCGGTGTTTTTTTGTGTATAATGTTTTAAACGCAACAGTTCTAGTTTTGAGATAAGATCTCGAGGTCATCAAAAACCAATAAAAGTACGTTAGCTCCTACATTACATAAATAAATAAGCATACTATTGCTATGTGAAGTTAGTTAAAAAGAGGATTAGCTACAAAGTCATGGTATGCTCGTATTTGACAATTAAATGAGCCTTTCGTGTTTGTTTCCTAATCAAAACGTAAGAGATAATTTGTGAATATGTCTTCATCTTAAAAATAAATAAATATAAAAGCATTTGACAACACCACACACATAGCTCTGATTCTGTGGAGATTAGCTAAAGCGGAAGCGGAAATAGGAAACAACGACGGTAACCACCAAAACATGAGTTAAGTTTTTTTACATATTGACAAGATCGGGAATCGAAACCGGCATCTTAGAGAGGGCGCCATGCCGGCCAATAGGGTGCAAAAGGGTTATTAAATACAAAAGCCTCTACCATCATCATAGTTTCAGTCAAAGAAAGTTTACCGCTGATCATAGACAGTATCAGTAAGTATGTTAGTAAGGTTGTCTGTCCATCTCTTTCTGGGGAGATAGTAAATACATTTGTTTTACAATACCTACAGTAAAATGAAACCACTTGCAAATTTAAAATTTCATTACTTATTATTGTTCTTATCTCTTCCTTACTACACTATGGCTCATTTATTAATCAGAAGACGGGTTTTCCTAGAATTAAATTAGATTACCTAAACTATTTTTCAAGGTAAGAGTTTATTTAAACACAACTATGTACTTAATATTTATAAAAAAGCATGTGATCTTACGTGGGGGAGCAGGTTGTATAAAGCCTCACTACGTATCACCACGGGGGAGGAGGTGTCTAATGAGTCGCTAAAATCCACACGTAATAAATAAGCGGCCCTTAGCGCGGCGATAGCGAATCTTCGCTTCGCTAGGCTAGTGATACGATGCTGGCACTCGAGTTAAGTTTCTGCGACCATGTAACGCTCTAAGCAACTTCGCCTTAAAATCTGACGATTTTGGTTCACTATTCATGCATCCATTATATTCTAAGTCATCCATAAAGATAATTTGATTCTGGGAAGCGACGTTCGCGGTAGTCGCTCTCGTCACCGCCGTATCTTATCAGTAGCAACCGTAGTAATTACAAGCTATCGGCTTCGCGTTCAGAGTTTATTGTTTCTCTCCGATAATATGGGTAGGTACGTGGGTAGGTACATTGTGTATTGAAATGTATTTGAAAGGGCAGCTGTACGGGCCTTGTTATTTTTTACTAACGTAATTAAGACTTGTCACTAGCGTGTCAGTAGCGAAAAAACGGTACATACAATATGCGCTTTTGCGCTTAGCACAGCCGCGTAGGTATGCTATTAAGTACCTATTAAAAGAGACAAGTACTATTTTATGTTTGAGATCAGACGTTCAAAATAATGACGAGAAGAATGGTATGCATGTTGCAGGTGACATTATTTTCAATTAGCAACATGCGATAGCAGCGATTCAGTAAGTTAACGTTTTCCCAGATTTTGGAGAAATCGGATGCAAGAAAGCGTAAAAAACCCTGCTCTACTAATTATTATCACTTTTATGTATACAAAAAGATATAATTGTAAAGAGCAAAGATTTGTATTGTTTTATTTTGGAGGTTTGTCCATGATACAATAATAAAGATGAAAGATTTGATTGTTCGTTTATTTAAATTGAATAGACTCCGAAACTACTAAACCAATAGCAAAACATCTTCCACTGTTGAAAAACTTCTCTATACCCGTGTCACATAGGATATGTTTATTTTCAAAATAAAATAGGGATCCTTACTAAAACTCCTTAACCCAGAGAGTAAAAAAACCCGTGCGAAGTCCGTGTAGACCTTTAGTATTGAATATACATAAAGACCATTGGGATGACTTCAAAAATTATTTCACCATTACATTTCTACGTTATTAATGAGCAACATAGACTATATTTATTACATGACTAATAGGTATATGGCTATTGAAAAAAATATGATGGAAATTTCTGTGTCGTTGTTATCCACATTTTCTTTGTGGTATCTTATAATAAGTGAAATTTGCTTAACAATTAATAAATAATTGTAACGACAATTGACTATCGAATACTCTCCTTCATTTTGGCCACGTTCTCTTCAGTTAGTATGTATATATTATTGCTGTCGTACTCAATTATTATCGATAGAATTTGGTCCCCAACCAGTAGCAATTACTTATTCCGTGTTTGTTTGATTATAACGTTTTAAAAAGAATATTATGTGCCTATGATGTGCCAATTTGAATTAAAATTTACTTATTTGATTTAACCGAAGTGGTGTGTCTGATAACTTAACTCCATTTCAAGAGACACCTGGTAAGTGAGTTAAAGATTTGCCCCCGTTAATTAATCAATAAAATGCATTTACGTCATTCTATTTGCACACGTGTGTGCCGATTAATATACGCCGTGATGCGCGATCGTGTTACGAACGATATAGCGTCATTTACCGAAGATAAGGCTCGTACAAAAACTGACATTACCATATAGAGCGCCGCGCGACTCATTAGCGGCACGAAACGAGCAATGCTCGCATTTTTACGACTAACTGTAACCATAGACTGACCAGGTTGAAGCTGATTAATCTAACTTGACACTATTATAGCTCAGATGGGAAGTCAGGGCCACCCGCTGGGTTTCGCATCTTTCCGCGATGGGGGGCTTATTAACGCTGTGCATTAAGGCTGGCCTTGCCATCAGCCTCGCATAACGCACAAGGTGAAGCGAAGACGGATTCTCAGCTGAACCGCGGAGAGCAGGTGGCTCTCTGCAAGCTCTCGGCAAGCCCGCAAGGGCAGAGATGGATCGCGGAGGGAAAGGAGGACCTCGTGGTTTCGTTGGCGACCTCCCTGTCCTCTACGACCCGGCAGTAAATAAAAAAAATAATAAAATAAATATTGGACAACACCACATATATTGCTCTGATTCTATGGTAAGTAGCTTAAGCACTTATGTTACAGAAATCAGAAACAACAACGGTACCACAACACCCAGACCCGAGACAATGTAGAAAAGATCGTTTCCCATGTTGACCCGACCGGGGATAGAAACCAGTGAGGCGCTGCCGCGCGGGGCGTGAATCGCGTTGTGGTGGGGCCGTGGAAGAAGAGGAGGATGTGGTATTCCGTTTGCCGGCATTCCCTATCTTCCGCGGCTGGCGGGTCTCGGGACTCCCGAAACCAGAAGTTCCCAGTTCTGGTAGACGACGGCTTAGTGTGACGCACTCGTCGTCTCCTTCCTTCGCGGAACTAGCGCTGAAACGTCTGCGGTGGTTTTCAATAGGCGTAATTACTCGTAATAAAACAATCATCCTTTAAATTCCAGCATTTACGTTTTCGGAATACAATGAGAACATATTTATTTTCTTGATGAAGCAGAATTAACACAAATCGATGATGTGATGATACAGGGCGCATCAAAGTACATTAAAGGGTGTGTTCGAAAAAGTGACGTCGAGATAAAGTTTATCGTTACTTGACCACTTCCTAATTTAAAAAATATTATACAATTTACTTTTTTAGGTCTCCATTGAAATTTGAAATTGATTTAAACGGACTCCGCGAGCTGTCGGACATAAAAGAGGTCTCATTTCTATCATAAAGCTATGGCGGCTACCGCGACCAGATTGAAGCGGGATGAACCAAAATTGGATATACAGGCCTAGCATACGCAATGCGGCTTAATTTTATCGCGCTCTTAACAAATGTCAAAATCGATTGAAGTCAGTGCGACAGCTGCTGATTGGCTGAAAATACGAGTGCGGTGTGCTATTAGTACACAAGCGTCCTCTTTCATATTGCAGTGCCCTAACGGGGCCTATAATGATCTAACTATAAGCATAACATCTGTACTGTATCTACATTATAGCAGCAATAAAATATTGAGTATTGAGTATGCTAATCAACAGTATCAAAACTTTTGTCGTCTCATGCGATACATTTGACATATTGCGTATGCTAGGCCTGATAGTCACTTTCTTGCCTTTAATTAGTATCCTCTTTTCTCAGATGTAGTGCAATTTTAGCTTCTAAACTTTGGGTCCTGCAAACGCATAGCAATTTTTTTTTATTTACTAGTAAAAATGGCCGCGTTTTGACGATGATTGATGTTTAAATAAAATGTATCCGACTATTTGTTATGCTTCTCAGTGTATGTATTAGATATCAAGCAGATCGATTCTTTATTTTATTTACTAGCGGCCGCCCGCGACTCCGTCCGCGTGGTTTTCGGTTTCCATACAAACTTTCACCCCCCTTTTCACATTTTCCATTATTTCTTCGCTCCTAATAGTTGCAGCGTGATGTTATATAGCCTAAAGCCTTCGTCGATAAATGGTCTATTCAACACAAAAATATTTTTTCAATTCGAACCAGTCGTTCCTGAGATTAGCGCGTTCAAACAAACAAACAAACAAACTCTTCAGCTTTATAATATTAGTATAGATTTATTAACTAAAACAAATCTAACTAAGTATACATAATAATAAAAGATAGTATTTTATTTTTTTAAAGCTGGACCGATTAGAAATATTTTTTAACATTTATTTATTTACTGACCATTGGTTCGGTAGTTGGAACACGAGATAATTATGTATTTACCTCAACAGTGTTAAAAACTTAGCGATCTGCCCTGGCTTCCCACGGATGCAATAAATAAATATAATAGATATAAATATTGCATAACATCAAATACATTACTCCGATTCTTTAGTAAATAACAATCGCACTTGCGTAACGGAAATCAGAAACAATGACCAGACCAGAGACAATTTAGGAAAGTTTGTTTTCCATATTGGCAATGTAGAGAGGTATTTATAAATTTATCAGCTTTTCTGTACCCTTATATATATATGCATCATGCATATAAACCTTCCACTTGTATCACTCTATTTATAAAAGAAAAACACAACAAAATCGATTACGTAGTTTTATCCAACACTAGTGGTCCGGTGATTTCCAAATTTATCTGATTTTACGCTCTTGTGTCGCAGCGATGATGTTGCGACATGAGAGCCTCACCGAATATTTTGAAGACAAATTTAACATAAAATAATAAATTACACACTTATGAGCTGTTTCACATTCGATCTACTCGTATTATGCAACTAAACATTGTTAATTCATTATTAATTATTTGCTATACTCAAGTGGGTATCATGAAGTACTTATTCTATAGCTATTGTAAGACCTGCTGTATACTCATGGATGCAATAAATGATTTGAATTTGAATTTGAATAAATTATTACCTAAAGCTTGATAAATGGACTATCGAAAACAAAAGTTATTGTGCAATCCGAATCTGTAGGTCCTGAGATGAGCGCGTTAAAAAAATATTCAGCTTTATAATATTATGTAGTATACTACATATAGATAGGGATCGGACAGACCGTGTTAACTACTACTAGGTATGTAGTGAAGGTGGACGTCGACGAAGCAGTGCACAAAAGTACCTTTTAAAGATAAGAAACCTGCATACTATTTATTTTTTACACAACACGTATCGTTTCCTTTGCCTTAATCTTATTCGGATACCTTAACTTTTCCCTGAAATGTGCCTTAAATCTTGAGCTGGTAAGATGTCCATTTATAAGATAAATATAAGCCCTTTAATAAGTTATGCTAAATTACTATTAAGGTACCAAAACTCTGTAAGAATGTTTTTAAAATACGGTCCTAAATCTAGACGCAGATGTCCACACAGATCTTACAACAAGGACCAAAATATAACTAGTAATAAATCAACAGTCAAGAAAATGAGAAATCATTTTATTCGTGTAAATTACACCAGTCTTATCTTACTAATATTATAAAGAGGAAAGATTTGTACCTATTTTTGTATGTTTGTATGTTTGTAATGAATAGGCTCAAAAAGTACTGGGCCGATTTAAAAAATTCTTTCACCAATAGAATGCTACATTCTTCCAATTTGACATAGGGTACAAAATTAGGGATCCTTTGTAAAATTTGAAAAATTTCAACAGAAAAGCGGGAAAAATTCTCTAAGGCGAAACAAAGTTCGCCGGGACCGCTAGTAGATAATATTTTTAAAACCAATTAAGCTACCTCCGTTTCGGAATCTATAAAAGAGAAGATACTGGCAAGAAACTCTGCAGTACCTATTTACTAAAAAAAAAAGATAATTGCGTTTTAAAACGTCATATTAGTTACCCTCAAAATACACTATTATCCGGGTAATTATCGCGTTGGCAGCGCTGCCTGACGGCGGCAAAAACACAGCATCAGCGCTAAAAATACGCGCAACCGCACTGCGCAAGTGTACTCCAGGTTAAGGCCGCCGCTGGCACCGAAACGCGTTTGAAATTCGAATTTCGAATCAACACGAGCGAGACGGGGTGCGCTTGTGTAAATGTGTGTTCCACACGCGTTCGCGTGTGTGCGTGAGCCGAACCGTCCAAATGAGGTTATCCACCGCTAGTGTGCGGTCTGAGCGTGAGAGGGTATTTACGTTTTAATAATTTTATTCGCTGAAAGGGTCAAGTGAATGCGGCTTTATAGAGACGTCGGGTTGACGTGGGAACGGTGCGTCGTTATTTATGATTTTCGTCTAATCCCGAAGACGGTAGATGATATCTCGACGTGAAAGCTCTTATTGATTGTCTTGTTCGCTCTTGAATAGCGTCGTTTATTAGGCCGGTCGGTTCTACGCGTTATTTTTATGATTACGTGATAAATTGAAGGTCTCTTTTCTATCTGTTTAAAAGAATTAATGGTTCACTGGTTTAATATTCAGTCAGTAAATAGTCATTTAGAATGTTGTTTGATACAGTATTGTTTAATTAGATATTCAAGGCTAAAAATAAAAATAAGTACTGTCCATTGTAATGTAGGTAGAGTTTGTCTTTAACAGGTATTAATACCAAATTAGGATGCAATACACTGTACTTATTCCATAACTTTAATTTTAAATCTTTATCATAAATTAAAAAAGATTAAAAATCTTTTTGCACTTTCAAACGCCATCCCTGTTATCTGCTACCAACTTCAACACCAATAATCGTAAAATCTTGACAGCTTATAAAGCATGACGAATTCCATTGAGGAAACGAGACGCCGCTATGTACACCGTAGAGCGGCATCTCATTGGAATAACTCTTTCGCCAGGCAGTAATACTCATAAAGACCAAACTACTGCCAACCTACTACTATTGAAGTTGTTCTGTTCTTAATCTTTCTATTAGCATGTATTCCAGTTTTCAGCCATTACGGTGCCAGGGATCCACTACAACCATAATCCTGATTTGACGAGCCTGGCTTGACTTTAAAGATATTACCGTCTGACCCTATTGGCCTAGGAACCTAGACCTAGTTGGGCCATAGCAACCAACGACTGGAAGTGCCTACCGAAACATGGAATCATCGGCCTTAGCAGATGATTGAAGCTTGCAACTGCTTACAAAGTGAAAATGTTTCCGGTGGGATTTGAAAGCACCCTAGCTTTTGAGTCCAATGCCCTATGGAGCTCTATGGAGGCAGTTACTACTAAACTGAACCTTCTGATTGACCAAAGACAGACACTAAAAACAACTGCTGAGATGCGCTCCTGTTCCCATTTTAAAGAAACGTCAAGTTCGTGCATTCTCCAGTAGAGTTGTGATTGTTTAAGTCCTAAATTTAAGCTTAACGATCCAAATCAAAAGCAGCCGAAATACGTTAACTACCTCACTTATAGTTAGTAGCTAGCAGAAAAGTCCCAACAAAGAAACACATCGGAAGAAAGGTAACTTTTTTTTGAGCGAGGGGAAATGCATTGACGCACCGTACCGTCACCCGAGGGAGGTGACGGCGTGTGTGGGACACCCTGCCTTTATACGGGCAGGAATACCCATTAAAACCCCCCGGTGGACCCCATCGCTTTGATAGTGATGCCATGGGAACAGAAGACCTACCACAGCATCACCGGGGAAAGAAAGGTAACTGGTATCGAACTAACTAATAAACATTATGAGTCTTCAAAGAAAGCGTCTCAAAGTATCTTCGGGATGCGGAAAATGCGGATTAATCCTGGTTTCTCCGAATCTGTCCGTATCTAACGGTACTTACCGAGTGGACCGTCTTGGCAAGCTTTAAAAACCGGATCGTAGATTTCTGTTTGGGGATTCCCAGTTGATTCAAAATAACAACGATATCCACAAAAAATACGACGATATCCGTCTGGTAAACGCATATTAAACGACTGACTAACACTTTACTTAACTTAAAATTCATATTTTGGTACACTTAAGTACAAGAAAATTAAGTAAAAATGTAGTTGAAAATTTAGGTAGGTACATAATTTATTAATTTACAGAAGTAAGGAAGACAGAATATTAACAAGAGGTGAAAAAGCAATAAAACGCTTTGAAAGTTTTAACTTTAACGTGGAATAACCATCGCATCGTGTAAGAAACTTACCAACCTTGATTTTAAAAACAAATATAATAATTATAATTCAATTTATTCGCTTGAAGGTAAAATGACATAACTAAACTATTTTTTGAGACTGTCTTTCAAACAAGCAATGCCATATTATTGTCTGGAAAAGCCAAATTTTTTTTATTTTTTCATATAAATAACATCTTTCCTTAATGCAATACGTTCATATACTTTTAAAGTTTTACCCTTTATTCCAACAGGACAAGTAATGCCAGTTCTGTAATAAAACCACCAGAAGAACTTACTTACAAATGCAAATTGCTCTCAGTAATGAACAGCAACGGAATTCGCTCACAAAAGCGCATTGCATTGTTGAATGTTTGCGCGTCAACCGGTATACTTATGCTAATTTTCGAGTTAGTCCTCCAAAACAAGCGTCTTATCTTCCAAGAACACTAAATCGGTCGATAGTTAGTCTAATTTCCCCGAAGCACTTGTTGGTGCGTGTGCGCAGCTCGTTAGCGCTCGCCGGAATCCTGCCGGTCCAGTCTGCGTAGGTGTGTCCACAGTGGTCGATACGACGCGATCGCGGCTACGCAAATAGTTGTAGTAATTTGACGGTCTGTCACTGGAGCTGGAGAAGTGACGTGAATCATAGAAGACATGGGTGAAGAAGGCAGTGGGAAAGACTGATGATTAATGCAGCTGTAGCAACCAGTCTTCCAACTGCCGATTTTCAATTCAGCTTTTTACCTGCACGTTTCTAATTATAAAACAAGGTTAAGAGTAGTTTTTTAAAACCAAACTATAAAAAATAATCTATATTAATCCAAGTCACAATCCATGAAACTACTTTAGAGGTTGTACAGGTGCAATTTGGGTTGGAAAAGAAGAACAAAAAGAATTAATTAGTGGAGAGGTTTGTCGCTTACTTTATACGTGGGATACGTATAAAGTAGACAAGCAAGATGTCTTCAAACTACTTAATGATCTCTGGCTTGGCTTACCAACCAGAACACCGTAGCCATTAGATACAGTTTATATTCCATAAGCGCGGTCATTAAAGCGATGAGGGGTTTCTGGGGGAGTTTCTGATCGTTTCAGTGCAGGGGAGTATCCCACGCGCCAGTGTTCAACCTGGCCAGCATACAGACAGCGGTTCAAAGCATTTCCTTCTCCATCAAAGAGGCTTCACTACCATTAAGTACCTACTTATAAACGGACTGAATGGTAGAAGTAGGTACTGGACGGCGCGGCGTCATGCATGACTTCTTCAATTCCGTTTTTGAACCGGTACCGACTTTTAAATTTGATAAGCTTTCAAATGCGAGTATCGTTTCAAAGTTTATCAAATCTTATCTTGATTTCTGGTCAATGCGAATGTTTTCTCGTGTCTACTACATTGTTCTAAGAATTTGTTCTCTATGACAATTTTTGTTACCTCATAACACAGTTATTGTTCCAATTGATTTGATTATACCTCCAGGCTTTGTGTTAAAACAGCACGCTTCTAAGGTTTCTAACGCCAGAAGTTGGTCTGCGTCGTAATTGGCTCTACAACCTGATAATATTCCATGGACTGCAGTTAAATTGCGTAAACGTCAATCCTACAGTATAAGGTTCTTTAGGAAAAGCAAAAAGTTACTTTCATTCGACTCATCACTTCATTCCTTCATAGATTGCTATCGAAGCTGTTTTTAACTTGGCAGTAGTCATAGATCTAATCCGTCACATCGTTCCATATGAACGCACCTTACCGGTAACGTTTAGGCTAAGCCCATATGTGGCACTCAATTTAGAAACCTGTCGTACACATTTGACCCTATTTGGAGGCGAGTGTGAGCGCTTAATAACCGCTCAGACTGGGACCGAAACTTACTTAACCAGAGCTTGACAAACTTGGGAAAGCGTAGGAAATACTAATTGGAGGTGTAGAAAGTTTTGAATGAAATAGAATACCGTAACATGCCAGTTTTAATTAATAATAGTACATACTAAGTTTACCTTCCATTGAATCTCACCAGATTGTGGTAGGTACTAACTCTGGCACATTTGCATACAAATCGATGACGTAAAGCGCATTATCTTTTTTTAACGTTTATAAGAAGCAGACGAAGCCAGTGAGGTGTGACATGGCTTCTTTTGACATAATAGTTAGGTGATTATTTCAAACAACAAAATGAGCCCAGTTAATAATTTCGTTATTCCTAACTGGGCTCATTTTCTTGTTTGAAATAATCTCATTTTTTGATTTAATAACAGTACTGGCTTCTTGAATCCATCAGTACAACGTTTTTATCTGCCTTTACAACGAGGGTAAAAAAAGGTATTTTAAAGTTACCCAGAATCTAGCGCAGTGTAATTAATATAGTGTAGCGTAAAATAAAGTGTTAATGTCTTTCCATTATCCACGGTAATGTCATTACGGATAGAAATGAGGGCTGGAGAGAATCGAAAAGTATTCCTTTATATTGTACCGTTACTGTGCTGAATTCTGAAATAACGTGAATCTAGGTAATAGTTACCTAACCGTTAAAAGATTTAAAGTGCATCAGATCATTTGTGTCGAATTCAATTATCGTGTTCCGATTTCGTTAATTAGTAAGTAGAACTTGGTATCTTTTCTGTAACAAATCCAATTTAAACATTTTCTGATTAAATGTTAATTTACAGATTAATACATCGTACACAAACTAAAACCTACTTCATCTTACAAACTCCAAGCCAATAAGGATAATGTAATGTAATGCATTTCCCATATTTAGATGAATCTAGGTATACCAATATAATAAAACTGAAAAGATTGTTAGAACACGCTAATCAGCGCGACTTGATGTTTTTTTTGTTTTGGATAGTCTATTTGTCAAGCCAGGCTTTAGACTATCTATCCCTACTAATAATATTATAAATGCGAAAGTAACTCTGTCTGTCTGTCTGTTACGCTTTCCCGCTTAAACCTCTCAACCGATTTTGATGAAATTTGGCATAGGTATACGTTGAACCTCAAGAACGGACATACGCTACTTTTTTTTATAAAGTAAGAGGGGGGGGGGGTAATGCCACCTTTGAAAGTTTATATGGAAAAATGTTTATTTTTTAAGTTAGACATATGAAAGATGGCACAAATATAGCTCTATTAAAATATAGACTACTTTTTGTTTCGAATATAAGGGTAGATAGGGGTTAAACCGACCATGAAAGGATGTAGTCCACGCAAACGAAGTCGCGGGCACAGCTAGTATTATATAAAGCTAATTTTAGTATATAGCCTACTATCATGCTGCGAACAATAGCAGTGAATAATCAGTGGAAAATATGGAACAAACTGTGTTTGCATGTGTGTGAAGTCGCGGCAAACTGCTAGCATGTGTAATACATATACATATACCTACGAGCACATTAGGTACCTATACAAACCCTAAAATAACTTCGTAATACCAAAACGAGACGCCAACAGACTAAAAAAATCAACTGTATATGGGCATTGACTTTAATTGTACGAATATGAAACACATATACCTACAAAATATTAGGTACGAATAGGTAAACTATGAGGTTTTTACTCCAGCAGCCGGCTTGACTCTCTAACCTAATAAGGCCACCGATCAGTAACAGACTACTTAATTAAAACGATATGACTAATTACTCTTCTTTACGTAGAATCGTTAGCGAACTAAATCATTAGTGCCAGAGTCGATTGACCATAGCGTATTGACATTATAATATGTAATGTGTAATAAGTTTAAGCCATGACACGGCGCAGCATTATATTATTAGCAGCAATATAAGGTATTCAAAAAATTTTAGTTATCTCTCGCACGAAAAAAAAAATAATGTTTTACTACTGTTACAGATAAAGAGCGATGTTTCACAGAGTGAATTTAAGACGGATCCCGGGCTGGGGAGAGCAGGAAGAGGAGGATGCGGTATTGCGTTTGCCGGCCTCCCTGCCCTCCATGATCGATGGGTCTCAGGACTCCATCTGCCTCTCGGAGGGAGAACTGGAGTAAGTCTGGTGTCCGCAGTAGCGGTAGGCAGAGGAGCCGCACAGCAGATCCGCTGCTGGGACTGGAGACGCCAGGCGTGGGGTGAGCCTGGCGTCCGTTATCTCGGTCCCGAAGGGCTGGGGTGTGTCAGGTGGCCTGACACGCTCCAGCTGCGGCAAAGTAGGCTACCTGGCAGCAGACGCGGTAAAGGAGCCTGCGTAGACCGAGGGGGTTTTAGTCGGTGCGAGTCCGACACACCACTCTCTGTTCCCCAAAGAGAGTGACGGTGCGGTAGGCATTTGCCCCTCGAGAAATCTCACCAGTCGACCCCTACATGCAGGCACCGCAAGCAGGCCTATTGTAAACGTACCATTTTCTGGTAATCGGCTCATAAAACTCTACATATCTTAACTCATCCACCATACCTCCTTTAATTTGTCTTCCGATATTTTTAGAATTCTGTACTATAAAAGGAAAATTAGAAAGATCCAAAATATATATGTCCATCTATTCTTTTCTTAGAAAAACGCGAACCTAGTTGAAAATAATCGAATTCTCATGTTTGCGGATCCTTAAAGCTATAAAGTAGCAAGCTTTTCAGTCAACAGAATCGAAAGATACAGCCATAGGAATGGGAATGAAATGAATGTGTCATCCTTATTTATACTTTATCTGTGATCGAACCGAATCTAATAAAATGTGAGAAAGAAGATGATTGTATTGTGTAAGTGACGCGAAAAAATCGTTAATTAAATGGTCCGTATCAAATAAGCATTTATTTGGTACAAAACATTATTAGTTATTTATTAGTTTTCAGCTTATTTGCAGTTGGTAAACAAATCGCGTCCTGCGAGAAAGATTATACCTGAAGATAATACTATTATTATCTTCAACGATACAAATACTTTTTCAACGACAAATTCAAAGCCTCTCTTAGACGATCCAAATTTGTACGGAACGCTCAGTGCGCGAGCCCGACTCGGCATATCTACTTGTTTACACTTCTGACGACACGTTCCCAGAATGGAACGTAAATAAATAAAATTACCCATAATCTATGCCATTAAAGGTTAAGGGATTAACGTTAACACAAATATGCGTTCCTTGAAGAACGCAGGACAATTGTTTTGTAATGACAGGCGACATCAAAGCCCGTCGCGTTTGTCGTCCGCATGCCAAGGGACCTGCCAAATACGTGATCGGTTACCTATGAATACGTGATCGGTTAACTATGAATACGTGATCTGACAGTTGGGACGATTTCGCTGTACCTCTTTACTAATAGTCGATTTGTAGGGATAGATAGATTGACGCTCTCCGAGCCAAGAGGCGAACGAGCTGCACTTTAGCGGCGCGTCATCTCTGAAGTCCCGAGTTCGATATCCGATCATAAATAGCTTCAATTTGGGTTTGTGTTCATTCTGACGATGCATAAGTGTTACTTGTAACCTACATGAATAAATGAATTGACTTTTGACTTTTTGACTTTTGATCGAATCAATAGGGGATACGAACTATATTGTCTATGGTTTGGAGGTTGTATATAGTAACCTTGAATCAGAGCAATGAATGAGATGTACTTAGTTGGTAAAAAAAGAATGCAACGATAACTGACACGTAATCCATACTTACATTTGCTTACAAAATTTTAGTTCCCTAGTTTGTTCTCAATTTTTGGGTTAAATTTTAGTTAAATTTTATAAAATGTATGTTAAGAAGGTACATAGCCAAAAGATTTCCCATACCATTAACGATACGATATGCTATTATTACTGACTATTTATATGGGCGTAAGAATAATAGGAAATATAATGTTAAGCGAATCATTATAATAATGAAAGCATTTACCGTATTGTGGTTTTGACCGTATCTATTCTTTATACGTGTGTTACTAAACTCAAACCGCCAATAATTGTTACGAGTACAAACAACAACGATAAAATATGGAATTATAGCTGTTGCCCGCGACTTCGCCCGCGTTATTTCGGGATAAAAAGTACTATATGTTATATATAGGATACTATATGTTAATCTAGTATGTCATCTGTCTTCCTACCAAATTGTATCCAAATCCGTTCTGTAGTTTTTGCGTGAAAGAGTAACAAACATCCATACATCCATACTTACAAACTTTCGCCTTTATAATAGTAGTAGGATATGGAAAAAACGTGTAACGTTCATCATTGAACTCAACGTTTAACACGAAAGAACCGCCCGTTTGTCAAAACCCTACAATTGTAGTCTACCAGCAGTAGACAAAGAAAACTTTCTACGCGATTCATTAAAATCAGTGATGCATAGACAATTATAGAGTGGTTGTGGTCACGTGCCGACACATGCCGGGCATATGGCGGCGCGGCCTCGCTAAATTCTACTTTTAATGGAGAAATAATGGCGCATTGTTGCAAGAAACCTTTGTAATAAAGATTTTTGATAAAACGTTCGCTGGTGCTTTCTATTATTTCTTCACACTTTATGACTTGACAGATTAACACTTGCAGTTCGAAATTAGTTCATGCGCATGACTTAGGCCGGTACAAAGTCCAAAGTGTGTACGCTGTCGTGATTTTGTCTTTACTTTGCTATGATTCGTTTGCTTCAATTTTCATTGAAATAAGCATAGCAATTTTAAAAAATTAAATTAATTTAAAATGAGGTGAAATAATGTTAAAGCTGTCAAAACTGTCGTATCCCGTACGTTTGGTGCAATTTGACAACCGTCAAGTCGTTGGTTAAAATTAATTGGTGCAACTGGCCCTAATTGTACAGTCGAAATCAGGTTAGATTATATAAAACGTGTATTTACTATACTTTGGATTTTAACGCCCTTAAGTTTTTAGCTAGTGTTGCCGGATAATCGATTATCGATTAATCGATTATCCCCCCCCCTCAAATAATCTAATAATCGATATGACAATCGATAGTATCGGTACTATCGATATAATCGATTATATCGATACCTATTTTTATTAGATATAATCGATTAATCGATTATAATCTAAGTCAAATACAATATAATCGATATAATCGATTATATCGATATCAAGTTGAAAATAATTAAATAATTGCAAATTAATCGATTATATCGAAATAATCGATTATATCGATAGTATTGCTCTCAACTTGATATCGATATAATCGATTATATCGATTATATTGTATTTGACTTAGATTATAATCGATTAATCGATTATATCTAATAAAAATAGGTATCGATATAATCAATTATATCGATAATATCGATACTATCGATTGTCATATCGATTATTAGATTATTTAGGCCTCTTTTGGAATAATCGATTATAATCGATTTACAATCGAATCGACGGCAACACTATTTTTAGCATAAGATCTAACTGAGATTACTTTGTTATGCTGTTGGTGTTTTTACTTGTTCGATTGATGGGTACGATCCCCGGTCGAGTCAATAATAATATGGGAAACTAAATTTTCCCTAAGTCTCGGGTCTGGGTTATGTGGTGCTATCGTTGTTTCTGATTTCTGTAACAAGTGTTTCAGCTACTTACCACAGAAGCAGAGCAGCGTATGTGTTGCCCAATATTTTTTTATATGTATATGTATTTAATTTATTGTATGTAATGAACACCAAACGAGGCGTTTCTACAAAAATACTTAAAAAATGTGTTAATTTACTCCAAACGTAGGTAGATACATAACCTTACACAATAACAATATTTTCCAGCCTTTCAAACGTAAGTTTTTAAAAACTTTAAATTGAAATATTAACAAATTTATCTCAGACATAATATAGGGTAACTTTCCTAACAAAAATAAAACTACACTAAATTGACAAGACAGTAAAAAAGAATAACACTTTTTCACGCCAACTAAAACCTTCCAAACCCAAGTTTCACAGTAGAAAATTGTATCACTAATGTATTTAAGACGCATTATTGAAATTTGAAAACTAAATCACGGCGAAACCTCCCCAGTCGTCTTGACAACTCAATGGATCCGATGATGGATGACCGCCCATTGCGACACGCACTCATTGTCTTGTCCGAAACGGATTCAAGCAAACTTATCACATGAGGACGGCGAAAACTGTCATTTATTTCTTGTAAACTTTATGGCCAGAGGATCGCTAGAAAAATGTAAATTCCCAAGAGACAGATTGTTGTGATAACAAAAATATGTTTGGAAAGCCCTGGATAAATGTTAGGTATTAGACTGGGAATTGCATGTGCATTTTCACAGTTCTCAGTCTAATAACATATATTAACTTAAATAAACTGCAGCGCCTTCTCTGGCGACATCCTAATGTAAGTGAACAGGATACAGGATGAAATGTAGCCCAAGCTCCTCTTGCCCAGAATTTTCTCACGAAGCTTAAGGAGACAAGACAATGGGCGGCAGGCTGTGTCATCTATCATGGGTTGTCACTTTGTCTGATGTTCTGCGAGACGATAGAAGACAGAAGTATTCAGTAATTTACACTTAATACGAATTCCATAGTCCGTTTTTTAAGTACGATTCTAGATGATATTATCTTTGATGACTTGAGTACTATCTTACCTTTGTAGCTTGACTGGATGATTAGACTGATTTTATATGTTAATAAATGTTGCAGATAAGAAAGCTATAGAACACCATATACCTATCAGTGTTGTCTTATGATATGACGTCTATTCTCACGTGCCTTGGCTGAAATGGACGTCGCCAAGGAAGTATTCCTGCCATTTATACTTAGAACCATCAAACTTGTTTCATGTATAGGTACATTTTTTGCAGATAGGTAAGCTATATAACACCAAATATCCGTGTTCAAACGTGATATGACGTCAATTCTCACGAGGCATTGTCAGAAATGGACGTCGCCAAGGAAGGTCACTTCCAATTATCCTTGGAATAATCAAGCTGATTTGATATATACATATTGTTTTTTTTATAGTAGCGCAGTATATTGGCTCCTCCCAGCCTGATGGTAAGCAAGAGAGGAACCCACATTGCGATGACAACAGATTTGATATCGAAATATCCTACCCGTTAGCATCGCCATACTGGCCCGCAAGATGTTTCTTCACGCTCCTTTTAAAGGAATCCATGTCAAAGGAAGGAGGAAACACATGAGCCGGCAACGAGTTCCACTTCTTTATGGTCCGGCAAAGATAGGAGTTACCAAACTTTTTTGTTCGTGATGGAATATTTTCCACGGTGAAGCGATGACATCGTTGGCCGGCTCTTGTGGTTCTGTGAAGGAAGGATAATTGTTGCAGATAGGAAAGCTATAGGACACCCATTATCCGTTTTCTATCGTGATATGACGTCAATTGTCACGCGTCATTGGCATAAACTGTTGTCGCTGAGGTAGTCTGTCTGCCATGTAACATAAAAAAAGAATTTAACGTCTATGAATAGGGGGCAAGAATAATCACCAACGATCATCCTCAGCAGTCTTAAGAACGGCAATAGTCCAAATCCTTCTCGAACATTCTTGCACCAGTATCAAGGTACAACATCTCCGTCTTCAAACTATACCTCCACATCACCAAGCATCTATGGATTACGTCATCATTATGTAACCGAGCCGTTCAAATAAAGATGCAAAACACGCAACGGCCGTTGCCTTATAGGTGTTGCGCGTACGCAGTTACACACAATGCTGAATTGATCAGCATTCGTTAACCACTCTTAACCGATTCAATTAAAATGCCCCGATTGCTGTAATTGCCTTTTTTATCCCATTACGAGTCGCTGTTCTTAAATTAGAAATAGCTTATATATTTTAGCATCGGTGGCATGTCGAGCGCTGAATTAATTGTAAGTAACTATAGACTTATCGGGTATAATTGTTTGTTAAATATTTAATATTGTGTTTTTCATTCTTTACGTTTGAATTACTGTACGTTTTTACTGCGAGCTGTTTCCCGCGACTATTTTTTGTTATTAAGATTTAATGAACCGCCTTAATAAAACTATGTTACCAAAAAACGATGTAACCAATGAAATAAATCAGTCAGTGTTTCGTTATGTTTATTATTTAAAGTACCTACTTTCAGTCAAATAATAGTAAATTTATATATTTATTCTAATTGTTGAATGAATATTTAAATCTGAACAATCAACGACACCTGAAGAGGACGAAATAGTGTATGTGAGGGAAATAAACACTTGTTCGTCAAATTATAAAAAAAAATATTTAGGACATTCAACACGGGAAAAAATAGAATTGGCGTGACAATTATGAAATGTAAAAAAAGGGTATCAATTTTGTAAATTAGACGAAAAATAAAATTTTAAAATCAAACAATTAATATAATTAATGTTACGGTTCAGTGTTTAAACGACTTCGCTGAAAAAACCTCAGGAAAAAACCCACTCAATTGGCTTGTCAGTCCTGAATTGTTTGTGGTAAAACCATTGACTCACGAGCGCCACAGACTCTTACTTTAAAGAGTTTCGTACGTGAACGATTGATTGTATAAAAAGTAAACCTTCTTAAATAAAACAAGGATAACAACCGGAATTAAAATATTCGTATATCATGAGATTACCTATGTCTGCGGCGTGTCGTGAGAGAGGCCTATCTTCAACATTGACTATCTTCAACATTTTAGATAATGATTTATTGGTACCTAATAATTATGACAATAAGAATTTGTAAATTATATCACAAAATAGTAAAAAACCAAATCGTTTCCCACTGTCTATCCTTCAGTATCAATGGTTAGGTAGATCTTTCAAACTACGCAATCGATTTTCATGTAATTTTTTTCAGTTATTTTTAGAAGAAAGGGTGTGTATAAAACATAAATATTACTTCATAGTTTTAAACAAAGTCGCTTTTTTCCGTATGTCCCTAATCCCTATGTATGATTAGATCTTTAAAACTACGCAACGGATTTGAAATTTGATGCGGGTCTGTTGATTACTGTATAATCAAGTCAAACTGTATGTTATGTTAGAGCAAGGTTTTTTTTGCAACATAGAATAGAAAAGCCAATATTTCTACGTATTTACATTGCATCCGTGCAAAGTCTGAGCAGGTCCCGGCTTCTCTGTATTATACTATAATACTAAAGTTATTAGATCTACTTTGCACTCATGCGAAGCGAAAACGGGGCGGGACGCTAGTTTGTATAGGTATATCAAATAAGTAAATGTAACAAAAATAGCTAAATATGTTACAGCAATCGGGGAACTGGGATTTGGGATCTTCTAGCAAAACCTGTAAAATATTTAACCCATTGAGTCCTTTCGTAACATCATTACGTAAAGACTGTAATTTTTTTAGCGATAAGATTTCCTGAACCAAACGTTTAAAATGTGTACTACATACACATAAAGCATATCATTTCAACTTAAACCCGAACCGCAGCACTTTTCCCCCAAGGAACTCTAAGCACTGTCCCAATTGTAATAACCGGCCGTGCAATTGATAGGAATGCAGAAACGGATGCCTCGAATGGTCAAAGATTGTCGTTGATAATCAAGCGTGTTCCGATAAATAAATGAACCGAAACGCCGCTCATGTGTGCCTTGTTATTTGGTCTCAAGTTAAATCAAGTTTATTATAACACGAAATCATGTTTCTTGTCACGGACCAGTGGAGCGACTCGGTCGCGCCGTTCGCGACAACGGCAGACCTCAAGAGCCGATGTTGATCGCGTTACTTGGGCCGTTTAGATTAATGGACAATGCCCGGGCATTAACCATTCCAATATTTGAAAAATTATCGGTTCTATTTACGAATAATTACACATTATACGAGGCGTAAGCTAAAATTGACCGAAGGACGACTGATGACAGCTGATATGGAAAATAAATTATGGAACGGTATTAACGACTCGCAGTCGGTTGGAAAAAAACGGATAGTCATTTCAAATGTCAAAAATTATTGTTTTATTGGATAGTCCATTTATCGACAAAGCCTATAGGCTAATAACATTATGCTATGATCGACAGGGGAATAGAACCGGTGGAAAATGTGGAAAAAACGGGTATAGCACGCGGGCGACTCCGCGACGGGCTGCCAGTATATAAATATTGGACAAAATCACATACAGAAATCAGAAATAACGACTGTACCTCAACACCCAGACCCGAGACGAACGAACGAAAATAATTTTTCTATATAATCCAGACCGGTAATCGAAGCCGGTTCTTCAGAGAGACGCACACCTATAATGTGGTTTATGCCGTCACACTTCAAGCCTTATTTCATTCTCATTCGCTTCATGGCCGCGCGCGTGACAAAACGTCCAAAACATTTATTTACATTCTTAACTCAGTCAATAAAATATTTAAATTAGACTAGCGGTGCCCGCGACTTCGTTCGCGTGGACTACAGGGTTTTTTCAGTCTTTTCCCGCTAACTCCCGTTCCCGTGGGAATTTTGCAACATCCTATTGCAACTAAGCTTTAGGTTTACTAAGGCACCTGCATGCCAAATTTCATGCGTCTAACTTAAGCGGTTTAGATTTTTTATACAAAAGGATTTTCCCGCTAATTCCCGCTCCCTTGGGAATTTCGGGAATTCCTTTCCTAGTGCACCTTTACGGTCCTTAAGCTACGTCCCTTCCAAATTTCAAGTGTCTACGTTTAGCCGTTTAGGCTGTGCGTTGATATGTAAGTCAATCAGTCAATTTCTCTTTTTATATATTTAGATTAGACTACATATATGACACTTAAGGCATTTTCGTCAATACTTGTGTTGGTACAAAGACACCTATGTATGGTTAACCGCTCATTTAGGTAAACACATGCAGTTCGATATAAGTTCTTAAGGCAACGACTTAAAGGCGATAAATAAGAGATTTTCCACCGTACTTCGTGACGTGGGGGGAAATTTATTTGTATATTGCTGGGAATTGTAGATCTACACAAACTTTTATCAAAGGGCTGACGTACTTTTGCCTGTAGGTAGGAACGAAGACTGTTTTTTTTTTTAATATCTTGTCATTCCAAAGTGTGGCTTTATTAGTCAATATAACGAGTTAATGCTTAACTGAGAAAAACAAGAAAAGAAATATTTTATCAAAACAAACCCGAATTATAACTGCGGTCTCGATGTACAAAACTCAATACGAAGCTGACGGAAGCAGGAAACCAGAAATGACTCAAACATCAGTTATCTATCAGTGATTCAACCGCATTTACGCATGTTCCGAACATAATTTTACACAACAGTGCCTAAGTACTTGTGTTAACGGAGTCATGTTTCGATTTAGTTAATTTATTGAATTTCGTAAACACCGTTAAACAACAAATATAATCATGCCCCACTGCTGGGTTAGCCACTACTGGTGTCGTCTCAACTATAAGATGGAATGGAAAGCTAGAATGTTTGAAACTAAAAAAATATTTAATTTAACCAGGATTGTACTGTAGGCAAAGGTTAAAACACAAGTTAACAAAGAAAGGGTTAACTAATTTTTACAATTTTTTAAGTCTCTTTTGCGGGGGCACCTCTTGAAAGAAAGAAAATACATTTATTGACATCACAAAATTTACAAACAAACACAACGCAGGACAATTGTAACAGATATTATTTAAATACCTTAAATACATTGCAAGGCCAATTTGGGTCCCACCTCAGCAAATGCCGCTACGACATTTTTAACGCCGCAGCAGCGCTGGTATTCTGGTGGAACCCCCTGCTTGGAAAAATTAGCAAGTGCCCCGGCTCTTGCTAGTTCCCAACGCAATCAAGTGACGCTAATGCTTTAACTATTCTATATTACATACTATACTACAAAAACAGGCAAAGACAATAAAGTACCTACTAAAGTAGGAACTAAAATAGAAGCTCCGGGGTTGGAGCCCCTTTTGTCCTCCCTTAAAACTGGCACTGGTTTAAGGCAACGAGCAAATTTATCGCCTTAGCATGATCAAAATCTGTATTTGTGTAGTATTAATTAGTTAGTTTTGTATGAAAATTTCAATAACTCCGTTATCCACTGGGGCAGTCTTACAATTTCCATACCACATAATACAATTCTGATTCACAAACGTCACGATTCAGAAACGAATCCGATTCGAAATATCAATGTTTTGTCTCTGTCCAACGTTTGTGTTAAGAAAAAAAAATATTCCGAATTCGAATTCAGTTCCTATGTTTGGTAGACTGGTCTTTAATAATATTGCGCATTGACATCTTCAACACCAAGTTTCTTTTGCATATAGCCTTTTCAAAAGATATATGCTCGTGTCAGAAGTTACCTAAACTGTATCTGTAACGTTATGTACAAATATAAAAAAAAAAAACCTAAACCAGTCTGCACAAGATAAACAAATTCGTCACAGTCTAATAACTACAAAGCAAGCAAGCAATAAAAACGAATTGCGGAAGTTCAATCAATTTACTTATAATATTACCTCACCGGTATGCGGAGACGCATACCTATTTTGCTACAAAAACTGTTGGCATATAAATTAGTGTTATTCTATCTGATTGTTGTAACACGCCACTTACAAATAGTTTAAGATATCAATGCTGAAGTAACTTTACAAAACGTCGGCCGTGTGGTTATATTCTTCAAAGAGTGATATAAAATCTCACCAAAACTTTAAAAGTCACTGTAGGTACTTTAAAAGTCAGGTACTTGTTTTGACAAGTATTTAATCGACTAGCCAGTCATCACTATTATTAAAAAGAGGAAAGATTTGTAACTATTTTGTATGTTTGTAATGAATAAGCTCAAAAAGTACTGGGCCGATTTAAAAAAATATTTCACCAATATAATGCTACATTCTTCCAATTTTACATAGGCTACAAAATTAGGGATCCTTGGTAAAATTTGAAAAATTTCAACAGAAAAGCGGGGAAAATTCTCTAAGGTGAAACGAAGTTCGCCGGGACCGCTAATCCCGTATAAACGTCGGCTTAGAAGATCCTCGCGAAATTAATCAAATATTAATTAGGTATTAAGAGGCACGACTCAGATGATCATCATCATCAGTTTATACTAATCCACTGCTGGATATATGACTCTCCTATTAGAATTTTTAGCATGAATCTGGCCTGCATCTCGCCTATTATCGCCCTTTAACGTTTACCGAGTCGAAGTCTCCATTTAAGAATACGGTTATCGGGATACGGGTCACATTTTGTCACTCAAGAATACGGATCACATTCTATCTAAACAACCCTTTTATAAACTAACACTTAGACTTAGATACATTGCGTAGGTGTAGTTTTCTCGTCAAAGAGAAATCTTTATATTCATACATTAATTTATGCATAGGTACACACAACTTTTTAAGTAGGCACATAGGTAATGTCAGTAGGATCAGGGACCGGTAATAGATACTCTTTTCTACTCGGACTTGCAATGGAAGCCGTAATCAGTTACGTTAATGTGCTGCATAAAGATTCCCATCGGTTATTGTTTAAATACGTACCAGGGAAGGCATTTTAATTATCTCAGCAGTCTTAGGCCCGGTATCCACATCAGCGGAGACGAGAGAACAACCGAACAGCTTTCGATATTTCCACAACTTCTCTCCGCTTAGATCCATTTCCATATTTATAATCGTAATGATTTAATACGTTGACTGTACTTAAAATTTTACGTAAGTACATGTCATTTTTCACAATCATACAATTTTAAAATGATGACATTATATTCGTTTAATATTTAATCTTAATTTTCACTTTCATATCAAAATAAGTATATTATACTATTATGTTTAATTGTGCTGACCATTTATTTTTAAAATATTTAATATTTTACGATTCGTAATGTGACAAAAATAACAAACCATTTTTCTCCAACTGTCTACGAGTCTAGAACGGTTTTAGCTTACGCCTCGTATAATTTATTGCTATCCGTAACTTAAACGAAAGGTTTTTCAAATATTGGAGCCGGGCATTAGATAACAGCCATGTCAACTACAAATTAGGGTCTAAATTTCAAGAGAATGCTTCAATCATGGCTTAATTCTATAGAATAAAGGATCTTGGAGATGTGTAGCTGCGCTCTTTGTCACGTTCCCCGCTGCCCCCTTCTGCCCGCGCCCTATACGCATACGAATGGCATAGCTCACATCTTCTATCCGCTACACATCTCCTATCCTCAACACATCTCGTCTCCGCTACACACCTCCTCTGCGAGGTGGTCTCTGGTACACAATATCCAACAAAGCCGTTGTTGGATATTGTTTACCAGCTACGCAGCTTGTCTCCTACTCTTAGGTGTAAACCGGGCCTTACTCGTTAATGTTTACTAAGCCTGGTTACAATAAAGTTGCGTCAACATCTCCGATGAACAATGGCGGTGTCGCCATCCGGCGTTTGTTCGCGACACGCGTGCAGTAGGCAGTCATTATTGCCCTTTTGTTTCACATTAGCTCGCCAGAGGAAAATCGTTGAAGCTACTCACTCAACTAGCAGACATAGTATGGAGATTTGTTGCTTAAAAGTATACCCAGTGCCTACTTTTACCAAGTTAAATTGACCAAAAGGAGGATTTTCTTGATTCGACCATATGTATGTAGTAGATGGGAAATATGAAGTAGGTAAATTATGTAAAATCCGAATATATTAGCCGAAGATCAGAGGGCCACTTTAGCTAAAAAAAGTTATTTTCGGGAAATAACACATTACAATTATCCCGACCGATTTTTTCCAAGGCAGCCAATCTCATTGTGATCGATCAAATATGTTCGCAGAACTTGGGCTACTTAAAACGTCCTATACAAACATAAAACAGCACACTAAGGTGTAGATATCACTAGCTTAAGCTCGTAACCACTAGTCTACAAAGGCCGTTAAACGAATAAATGTACTCTCTAACGTTATATAATACCTACATTCTATGTAGTTGTTGTAATAAGCAATATAGTTACGTTGCCATACCGTCGACAAGCCTTGTTTGGTTAATCAAAGCGGCAACTAGTTGGAACTTAGGTACTAGTTACTACTGCTGGAGCAACTTTCAACACAATTTGACTTCATTATCCGGACAAGCTTTGTAATTTATATGTAACCTAATAGGTAGAGCTTTCGTTATCATAAATATGAATCATGGAAGGAGTATCTATGACTAATAATTCGAATTAAGCAATAGAGAACATGCATTGATAATATTTTGGCCATTTCTCTTACTTATCATAGTAACATTAAATTGACTAGTAGGAAAAACAGAATCAAACTTGGCAATAAAACGAATTTCATGCCGTTACCCAAAAAATAATCAACGACGTTAATACAGAAACGGTGAGAAAACAAAAATTAGTCAGGGTTATCAAATATGGCGAACAAAAAGTCCTAATCCCAACCTAGATAGTGTTTTGGTTATTTTACTTTACCCAAGTCTGGTCTGAATAGTTATTTTTGTTTTTCAAAAATTAAGACATGGTCTTTTTTTTTCTTAAGAACCTTTTTTTCCATAGTGATGGTATCACTTTACCATACATTGACGCGCAAAGAATGTGTTTCCAATTAGCTCTCTCACAAGCGTGCGATGAAAACTCAAAGGTCGCCGGGATCCGTACACTCCACCGCACCCATACAAACGCGAGTTCCGATAACGAGGGTGGATTTATGAAGCCGCTGGTTTTCAATTTCCGCTCCCTACGCCCTTCCACCTACCTCCCTTTGTCACCCCTTCACCCCGTTTCGCCCCTCGAGTAATGTTATTAAAAACGGACGCTGACTCGAATATTTATCTGTACAAATTCCGGGACTGTTGCTCGAAGGGTTAACCTTGTGAAGTTTTATGAAAGTTATTAGTTGTTTAGTTTTAAAATAAGCTGTAAAGTTGCGATGTATTATTATAAAGAACAATGGCTCCTACTTTAAGCTTGGTTTTGGATATTTTTTGCTAGTGCTATTTTATCTGGTAAATCTATGGTCAAGCAATTTTAGTATCCAGTAAAAGAAATATCTTTATGTGTCTCAAAGTAAACCTATTTAATTCATTACCTACAATTCAATACTCACCTTTTTCATTTCTCATTTATTGTCACATTGACAGCATCACGTAAAAATAAAACTGTGTTCGGTTGGATGTGTATCAAAATATCAAAATATATATATCTACTTATTTCACGAGGGTGGAAGAAAAGGATAACAATAACCTTAATAACATTTAATTGATAACACGCTGCCACATCAAATAAGGAAAATATAGGTAAGGTAAACAACATAATATTACATAAATAGTTAAGGAAAAACGATACGAAAATATCGGTAAACATGAGTAAAGTATACCGACTTATTGGCCCTAACGGTACTAACATAAACAATTGTAAATAAACCAGAAAAAGTTTGTAACCCATATCTGTACCGTACCGCCAAGAAGTGGAACTCGTTGCCGGCTCATGTATTTTTCCTTCCTTTGCCTTCAAAAGGAGCGTGAAGAAACATCTTGCGACTCAGTATGGCGATGCTACCGGATACGATATATCCATCCACTTATCTTATCAAATTTGTTGTCATCGCGATGTGGGTTCCTCTCTTGCTTACCATCAGGCTGGGAGAAGCCAATATACTGTGCTATTATAAAAAAGCCTTAGTCGTTATAGTTCTTGGGTATTCCTATATCTCTGTGGTCTTGAGGTAACGAGCTCCATGATCCAGAGATCCCGCCAGCGTTGCTTCCAGTTTGGATTGGTCATTTTTATATGGATCTCCTAACAATCTATAGGTCCATGCTGTCATGTTCATGTAAATAGTCGCCTTTCCATTCGAAAATGAGAGTGAAAGAAGAGAGGGTGCACTTGTGTGTTGTGTGAGTAAACGTTCGGGCTCTACATTCAAAGTTCTGAGTAGGTAGTCGGTTGATATCAATTGCACCACTTTTCAACCGGTGGGAAAAGAGGGAAGGTTTTAGTGGCTAGTCTCCGCTCTTTTTAAAACGAAGGAGCAGCCTTCCATAGCGCTGTGCTATCCAAACAGCAATACGGTGCATTAATGCAATTTTGAAAGAAAATCATGGTAGAAACTTGTAGTTCGATATTGTTTTACGACACATAGATACAAAAGCCAAAGTATTCTTAGGCTTGTACTTTAGAGTACTTAGAAAAAAGTCTAAAGTAAATGCAAGAAAAACATTAAAACGAATAGGATTGTTTGTTGAATGCTCTAAGTAACGATTCGGGAATTTGACTCTGAAGTGTTGGTGAGTGGTGAAGAAGGAATAGTCTTGGACTTAATCGTATTTCCATATAATTGTGATGCTGTGACAGTGTTAAGAAAAAAATATTTTAGCCCCCGATGCAGAATATTTGTTTCCATTCTACTATTGACTCTTGTCGAAGCATCTTCTTAATGTTATGTTATGTTAACCAAGGATAGTAGTCCGTTTTCGTTCCGTTTCTCTTAATAATTCAGGGTAACCTTATTAGCTGAATCCTCAGCCATTTACAGAAACCATTTGCTCCAAACTACTCTCCTTTTATACTGGGCACCAGCCATACAATGGTCTTTCCAATTAAAGATGAACACGTCTAGAAGTTAAAAACCCTAAGAATAAAACTGAAGTAGGTTAATATAGTTGTAAATTTAATTAGAACTGATGAGGCAGAAAGGTCCTAGAATCCTTTCTACCTTTTTTTATACAAAACGTGGCCGCCACAAGATTAATAGATGAACTTGTCATACGCAAATCAATGCAAGTGGCATAATGCTGAGAGTTATGGAAGTTAAAGCGTGGATGTCTATGTTCAGCTTTGAAGGAATGAACATTCAAATTCCTTAGTGTAGTTTGTTTGTTAAATAAATTTTCTTATGGGTGTAAAATAAACAAAGTACCTGACATTTCATTCAGCCATTTAATTTAGTAAAGTGAGGAAACAAGAACAATATATCACGCATCAATAAACGCATTTGTTTTTATCAGTAGGAGTAAAAAATATAAGGCACAATATAACATAAGCATGCATGTTTGGCACGATTCAGTTTATTGAAGCCTAAGAACTATAGCTTCGACATCATCATTCAATTTTGCAATTCGAACCTTTCACCAAAAATGTTGCAGTCCGCTCCTTCCTTTCATTGCAAACGCATTTCGAAACCCACATGTTGGTGATTCCCGTAGCTTACAAATTTGCACAGACATTGCAAAAAGCGGCCGTTCCCAGAACACCCATTGTCGAGACGTCATTACGAGCGCAATTTTGTACGATCTCGCATCCCCTTTATGTAAGCCAAAGATAATACAAAGAAGCGCCACTGCAAAGCAATTTGAACCTTATCGACAGTTTACGGAAAGATAAATTTTGTTTACCGGTAGTTGGTACGCAGGGATCAATGAGACACCCTCTCAGTTATTTCGCTCCGGGTGTCTCGCATCCAGTTTCAACTAAAACATCGCTTTAAGCTATTCTTGCGCTTTCTAAAATAGGTTTGGACTAGACGATTATTAGATCAAGCGCTCTTTCGCTTGCGTTAACTGTTAGAAGAAAAGGTGTTTGTCAGAAGGGTATTTTCAGTTTCATTGTTGGGAACCTTTTTCCTTTCCTTGTGATTGAAATCCCGAGCATTAGGTATTTACAATGCGTCGTTCCTTTGTATTTTTTTTCTGTCTCTGTTTTTGTAGCACATATTTTTTGTTTAATAACTGGTTGGTTGTGGTTCGTGAAGATTTATTTATGGTCGAGGGCGGACCATTGTGTTATGATTAGCTGGTAGATAATTACAGATGATGAGATCTGCTTTTCTTTTGTCTATTGTGCTTTTTGTCTGCTTTATTGTATAATGGCCTTAATTTAGCGCAACAAAACGAGGTTTTGCGTTGAACTGGTTAACATTTTGAATGACAATAGATTTATTGCGTTGTCAAAAGTAATGTAAAAACCCACTTTTAACTTTGTTTTTTATTGGATCTTGTTTTTAGAAATACAGTTATTACTTGTTACTCAGATAAAATTTGACGATAAATTTAATTCGACAGAAAATTAAATAATTAAATTTTTAACTTCTGCATTTAATGAAAATACCTACCTACTTCATCTACTTAAAAATTCCAACCTTAATATTTTTCAAAATCTTAAGTGTTAGGTATCTTTTATCTGATTAAATAAATGATTGTCCCTATTTCATTTATAATGCTTCGTATCTACTTACTTAACTGATTAATTCATCTAAAAGAAATCCATTTTTAAGTTCGAAATCATTGTTATTAAAATATAAAAATTGGACAACATCACATACAGTGCGCCCATTCTGTGGTAAGTAGCTAAATATCTTGTGTCACAGAAATTAAACATAACGACCGTACCACAACACGCAGACCCGAGACAATTTGTAAAAGTTAATTTCAATATTGGCTCTACCGGGAATCGAATAGGGGGTTCAAAGATGGTGCGATGCCAAAGGACGGTCCGCTCGCCTTTCGGCTACGGAAGTAATCATAGCCAAAATAAACTCCACATATCCGAAATAAACACCTTATATCCTAAATATCCGCCGTTACTTGCCCAAAACAGAATTCTTCTATTAAATTTTGTTGCCATGCCAGTTGTTGTTACAGAAAATTTGCAAATAATCGGATGTGGACAAAAAACGATAGGCTGATTTCCTCCCTACCTCGCAGCATTTGCGACAAGGACTCTGCTTTCAGAGGAGCGTGAGGGTAGGAGGGAGTTCTATTGGAAGCTACATGAACCTCTTACACACCACTTTTACTGTGTTATTCCTATGAACGTTTGTATATTTCCCTATCTTGAAAGAAAAGGCCTTTCTCGTTGCGATATTATATGGATCTATTAAGGTATTGCCTGCCTGCATACATTAAAAGTAGCTTTTGCAAGTTGGCACTTAGTTCTAAGTGAAGTAAAATTTTGTGTTGTTATTGTTGTAAAAATAAAAATAGTTAAATTCGGTTACTTCAGTTATAAAAATTAAGTTCAATTCTATTTGTGCCATCAGAATTTTCACGATATTGCCTATTAGTTACGTCAGTTTCACTTATGTTAATATACACAGTACATTCTGATACAAGTAGGTACTTGAGAATTTCTATGTGATTCCTCCATATTCATTCCTAGCCACGTCTTTGCACGGGTGCAATGTTAAAAAATATATAATTCTTTTTTCGTCTTTTCTGTTCTATACATTACCTAATACATGTATGTGTTAATCACATAATCTTTTTTTTTTTCAAAGTTGCACGCATTCGTGTATTTTTTGGAAGCACGCATGTGCGAGACTTGTTTATATTAAAATTCTATACCTACCTATTATTCGCACACGAAACTTTAAAAATATATCTTTTGGATGAACAACATAATATCGTACAATTTACTGATTTTTTATTACTGTGTTAGTAGGTAAATAGTATTTACTAACACAGTAATAAAAAAATCAAGATCAGAAACAAGACGCAAAATGACCTATATACCGGTGAGTTACTTCGTATTTTAATCCATTCCGTGGCCGTAGCAATATAAATTAATATAGTTTTAGATACATTTTCACAAACCCAAATGTAACGTCACAGCCGCATATAAAAAGGTGTGATGAAAATCTGTTTATTTCAAACCTAGACTCTAGCTGCGCATCCTTTAACTTTATTGTAAATTAATCAAAAACCTTATCAAAATAAAGAAAAAACAAGTAGCTAATAGCAACCCGCGACTCTATCTGCGCATCCTTTAACTTTTTTGTAAATTAATTAAAACCTTATCAAAATAAAGATAAAAACAAGGAGCTAATAGCAACCCGCGACTCTATCTGCGCACCATTTAACTTTATTGTAAATTTATTAAAACCTTATCAAAATAAAGATAAAAACAAGGAGCTAATATCTACTCGTGACTATCTGCGCATCCTTTAACTTTATTGTAAATTAATGAAAACCTTATCAAAATAAAGAAAAAACAAGTAGCTAATAGCAACCCGCGACTCTATCTGCGCATCCTTTAACTTTTTTGTAAATTAATGAAAACCTTATCAAAATAAAGAAAAAACAAGTAGCTAATAGCAACCCGCGACTCTATCTGCGCATCCTTTAACTTTATTGTAAATTAATGAAAACCTTATCAAAATAAAGAAAAAACAAGTAGCTAATAGCAACCCGCGACTCTATCTGCGCATCCTTTAACTTTTTTGTAAATTAATGAAAACCTTATCAAAATAAAGAAAAAACAAGTAGCTAATAGCAACCCGCGACTCTATCTGCGCATCCTTTAACTTTATTGTAAATTAATGAAAACCTTATCAAAATAAAGAAAAAACAAGTAGCTAATAGCAACCCGCGACTCTATCTGCGCATCCTTTAACTTTATTGTAAATTAATGAAAACCTTATCAAAATAAAGAAAAAACAAGTAGCTAATAGCAACCCGCGACTCTATCTGCGCATCCTTTAACTTTTTTGTAAATTAATGAAAACCTTATCAAAATAAAGAAAAAACAAGTAGCTAATAGCAACCCGCGACTCTATCTGCGCATCCTTTAACTTTATTGTAAATTAATCAAAAACCTTATCAAAATAAAGAAAAAACAAGTAGCTAATAGCAACCCGCGACTCTATCTGCGCATCCTTTAACTTTATTGTAAATTTATTAAAACCTTATCAAAATAAAGATAAAAACAAGGAGCTGATATCTACTCGTGACTATCTGCGCATCCTTTAACTTTATTGTAAATTAATGAAAACCTTATCAAAATAAAGAAAAAACAAGTAGCTAATAGCAACCCGCGACTCTATCTGCGCATCCTTTAACTTTTTTGTAAATTAATGAAAACCTTATCAAAATAAAGAAAAAACAAGTAGCTAATAGCAACCCGCGACTCTATCTGCGCATCCTTTAACTTTATTGTAAATTAATGAAAACCTTATCAAAATAAAGAAAAAACAAGTAGCTAATAGCAACCCGCGACTCTATCTGCGCACCATTTAACTTTATTGTAAATTAATTAAAACCTTATCAAAATAAAGATAAAAACAAGGAGCTAATATCTACTCGTGACTATCTGCGCATCCTTTAACTTTATTGTAAATTAATGAAAACCTTATCAAAATAAAGAAAAAACAAGTAGCTAATAGCAACCCGCGACTCTATCTGCGCATCCTTTAACTTTGTTGTAAATTAATGAAAACCTTATCAAAATAAAGAAAAAACAAGTAGCTAATAGCAACCCGCGACTCTATCTGCGCATCCTTTAACTTTTTTGTAAATTAATGAAAACCTTATCAAAATAAAGAAAAAACAAGTAGCTAATAGCAACCCGCGACTCTATCTGCGCATCCTTTAACTTTATTGTAAATTAATTAAAACCTTATCAAAATAAAGAAAAAACAAGTAGCTAATAGCAACCCGCGACTCTATCTGCGCACCATTTAACTTTATTGTAAATTAATTAAAACCTTATCAAAATAAAGATAAAAACAAGGAGCTAATATCTACTCGTGACTATCTGCGCATCCTTTAACTTTTTTGTAAATTAATGAAAACCTTATCAAAATAAAGAAAAAACAAGTAGCTAATAGCAACCCGCGACTCTATCTGCGCACCATTTAACTTTATTGTAAATTAATTAAAACCTTATCAAAATAAAGATAAAAACAAGGAGCTAATATCTACTCGTGACTATCTGCGCATCCTTTAACTTTTTTGTAAATTAATGAAAACCTTATCAAAATAAAGAAAAAACAAGTAGCTAATAGCAACCCGCGACTCTATCTGCGCATCCTTTAACTTTGTTGTAAATTAATGAAAACCTTATCAAAATAAAGAAAAAACAAGTAGCTAATAGCAACCCGCGACTCTATCTGCGCACCATTTAACTTTATTGTAAATTAATTAAAACCTTATCAAAATAAAGATAAAAACAAGGAGCTAATATCTACTCGTGACTATCTGCGCATCCTTTAACTTTATTGTAAATTAATGAAAACCTTATCAAAATAAAGAAAAAACAAGTAGCTAATAGCAACCCGCGACTCTATCTGCGCACCATTTAACTTTATTGTAAATTAATTAAAACCTTATCAAAATAAAGATAAAAACAAGGAGCTAATATCTACTCGTGACTATCTGCGCATCCTTTAACTTTATTGTAAATTAATGAAAACCTTATCAAAATAAAGAAAAAACAAGTAGCTAATAGCAACCCGCGACTCTATCTGCGCATCCTTTAACTTTTTTGTAAATTAATGAAAACCTTATCAAAATAAAGAAAAAACAAGTAGCTAATAGCAACCCGCGACTCTATCTGCGCATCCTTTAACTTTATTGTAAATTAATGAAAACCTTATCAAAATAAAGAAAAAACAAGTAGCTAATAGCAACCCGCGACTCTATCTGCGCATCCTTTAACTTTTTTGTAAATTAATGAAAACCTTATCAAAATAAAGAAAAAACAAGTAGCTAATAGCAACCCGCGACTCTATCTGCGCACCATTTAACTTTATTGTAAATTAATTAAAACCTTATCAAAATAAAGATAAAAACAAGGAGCTAATATCTACTCGTGACTATCTGCGCATCCTTTAACTTTTTTGTAAATTAATGAAAACCTTATCAAAATAAAGAAAAAACAAGTAGCTAATAGCAACCCGCGACTCTATCTGCGCATCCTTTAACTTTGTTGTAAATTAATGAAAACCTTATCAAAATAAAGAAAAAACAAGTAGCTAATAGCAACCCGCGACTCTATCTGCGCACCATTTAACTTTATTGTAAATTAATTAAAACCTTATCAAAATAAAGATAAAAACAAGGAGCTAATATCTACTCGTGACTATCTGCGCATCCTTTAACTTTATTGTAAATTAATGAAAACCTTATCAAAATAAAGAAAAAACAAGTAGCTAATAGCAACCCGCGACTCTATCTGCGCATCCTTTAACTTTTTTGTAAATTAATGAAAACCTTATCAAAATAAAGAAAAAACAAGTAGCTAATAGCAACCCGCGACTCTATCTGCGCATCCTTTAACTTTATTGTAAATTAATGAAAACCTTATCAAAATAAAGAAAAAACAAGTAGCTAATAGCAACCCGCGACTCTATCTGCGCACCATTTAACTTTATTGTAAATTAATTAAAACCTTATCAAAATAAAGATAAAAACAAGGAGCTAATATCTACTCGTGACTATCTGCGCATCCTTTAACTTTATTGTAAATTAATGAAAACCTTATCAAATAAAGAAAAAACAAGTAGCTAATAGCAACCCGCGACTCTATCTGCGCATCCTTTAACTTTTTTGTAAATTAATGAAAACCTTATCAAAATAAAGAAAAAACAAGTAGCTAATAGCAACCCGCGACTCTATCTGCGCATCCTTTAACTTTATTGTAAATTAATGAAAACCTTATCAAAATAAAGAAAAAACAAGTAGCTAATAGCAACCCGCGACTCTATCTGCGCACCATTTAACTTTATTGTAAATTAATGAAAACCTTATCAAAATAAAGAAAAAACAAGTAGCTAATAGCAACCCGCGACTCTATCTGCGCATCCTTTAACTTTATTGTAAATTAATTAAAACCTTATCAAAATAAAGAAAAAACAAGTAGCTAATAGAGACCCGTGACTCTATCAGAGCATGCTTTATTTTTTCGTAAATTAATTTAAACTTTATCAAAAAAAAAACAAGTATATTTTTAACCCGTGACTCTATCTACGCATCCTTTAACTTTTTTGTAAACTTATATAAACCTTATCAAAATAAAGAAAAAAAAATCAAATAGCTATTTTCAATCCGCGACTCTATATGCGCATATTTTACTTTTTGTAAAACAATGTTCTACTTATAAAAATAAAGAAAAAAGAAAATTTTTATAATCAACCGCGACTCGTATCTACTCATCCTTGTACTTTTTTTGTGAAATATTGTAAGCCTTATCAAATAAAGGAAAAACAACAAGTGGCTTTTTTCAATTAGCGACTCTATCTGAAAATACTTTTACTTTATAATAATTTTTAGCGCAATTCAAACATTCTAAGCCACATATGCAAGCAACTTTGTCAAATTGCTTCGCTAACTTTGGTTTGTACATTTCTAAATAAAATATAAAAGGGAAAATTAGCGCAAAACGAGTTGAGTAATTGCGCCGAAATTTTAAAAATTCTCGTCCTTCGTTTACAATTTTCTGAGCCATTAATTCGGAGAGCAGAGGGCACGACAACAAGAGTTTGGGGCAGCTTCAGATAACGATCGGGATTGGCACAGTACGGTCAGTCACAGTAAAGTCATACCCCTTATAGCCAGTAACAACTTACATTAAGCGGTAATAGCCGGTGACGTTTGTCCAATTGCAAATAACGTATGGGATGTAACAGCTTAGAGAGCTGTCAAATCGTCCGTTACCGTTGATTATGTTAGTACTAGGTACTAATCTTTAGTAAGGTATCTTAAAAATAAACAACCCTACTCGTAATGCTGCTTGTGCCGACCTACGACATTAACTACATGTAAACACAAATACAGCTTCAGCAGAATTGGCATAGTAAATAACGCTCCATACGTAATGCACGATTAGCCAATCAATACATCGATCCTACATCGCGATGTCGAAGTTATCGTCCCCATTAACTATATATACAACAAACCAAGATTGGTAGTTGGATCTTGGTTCCCGAGCAGATAACACCTAGCTCGGCGAAAGTACTTCCATTTTTAGTAAAGAACATACACTCCTTACACTGCTCTTCATAAACGAAGGAATTTCTAAAAACTCTACTAGCTGTGAAATAATAGACCAAAACACATAATATTTCACCTACAGCAATAACAAAAAAATCCATAGATACAAAACTTGTAAACTGAAACTCGATACCGCATTAAATTGCCAACGACCTTCGTAAAACATAAATAAAGATAGAAATATTTACCTATTCAAAATCAAAGAATAGCAATTATTCACACTTGCACAAATTCCCAAAGTTACACATGAAAAACAAAATAATCTGAAATAAAATGAATATTCCAAATCGTTAATAGCCCCTATGTTAAAAGGTAGCTACTACCTATCAGTTGTAAGATAAAATAAAAACGAAGCAATGACCACTTTTGCTGTTTTCCGTTTTTCATAGGGTATCACGCGCACAAGTGAACTTTGAAAATTTAAAAAAACATCAAGGCCAATCCTCCTCAACAAAAACTGCTACGTCCTTATAATTATCTATATTCAAAAACAACATTGCTGGTTTTCTAGTGGAAACCATTTGCTTGATTCCTTTTAAAGATAATCCACGCATGTGAGTGACGTCACTATATTTTAGAGGATATCACAACCAGTCGTAGTGTTTTAATTTTTTTTTCTTATTCTATAATTTCCTTACGTTCTTCGGCTTGACTGTCGCCGGCCAGTCTTGACAAATGCACCTCGCAAGTCCGGGCAAAAAGTTTTAATTTAAGGGGAATTCGGCCGTTGGCTTAGACTCGCGGTGTCCGCCGCGTAACGACTTTTTTGTACGTCCCGCCCGACACGATTAGGTACAGTCACGGGCACTAATATGTATACAAACTCATTCTAAAGCGAACATTATGTTAACAAGTGCTCGAGTGTTTACATTTTATTGCTCGCGACTGTACGTCGGATGGCTTTCTAAAATTAGATTTGACAATCAATGTTCCCAAAATATAAAAACATGCCGCTATTGAACGTTACAACGTTTTTACTCTATTGCGCAAACATTAATATTAAAAACACGGTTGACAAAAGTATTTACAACAGTAATCCTCCCGTCTTTTAAGATGCTTATTATTACAAAGTCAATTTAAGCAAGTGAATACCATATTTCCTCCCAAAGGAAAACACTAGTACGAGTATATAGGTACGATTTATACAATAAATTGTTCTGTTTTCCTATAATGATGTGTAATCCTGATAAAGATTTGTAGATGCACAGTCTGTTGCAACCTTAATAGCACCGGTAAAACAAGGCTTCAAACAGTATTAAGCCTTTTATTAGTTTCATTCGCTTCCAGGCCGCGCGCGTGATAACGTCAATGATTTATTTCCGTACTTCTATCTCATCTCAGTCATAATATAAAGTTTGTATTAGATTAGGCTATATGACACTTCAGGCCTTTTTTGCACTACTTGTGTTGATATACAGACTGTTGTGTATCTACAAAAGCTTTTTTCAAAACTCATACCAACAAGACCTCTTAGATGCGTAGCTGCGTTGCAACCAAAGCGTCTTCGCTGCACACTTTTAAAACGCTCATAATGCCTCCACCACGCTACTTGCGAAGTTCTTTGACAAACTCCATCGAAGTCCGAAGTGTACGCGACTATGGGGGAGTCGGTATCCCTTGCGGACACTACACAGGCTCCCCCACAGCGCCTATCGCTAAGCGGCCCTTTTTTTTTTTTTTTTTTTTTTTTTTTTTTTTTTTTTTTTTTTTTTTTACGGGGGGAAATGCTTGATGCACCGTACCGTCACCCGAGGGAGGGTGACGGCGTGTGTGGGACTCCAACCTACCGACCTACCTCGGACTACCCACTAAAACCCCCCGGTGGACCTCATCGCCTTAGTGGCGGCGCTGTGGGAGATTGGTTTAACCTTTTCATCCACAACACCGCCGGCGGAATGGCCTCTTACGTGGCCCCAACACTTCCCCCCTGGGTGGTAGGGGGGGTGAGCGGGGATGGTCGATCCACTGAACCATCCCCGCCTCGCACTGGAGACCGTGGGTGCAATGCCGACTGGGGTGCCCTCACACCACCAGCCGGCCGGTCACCGTGCGGAAGAACGGCGCGGTCGTAGCGCCGCCGCGCCCTTGCTCTTCTGCGCCTTCTTAGCGCTGGGGAGGACGGGTCGTCCTCCCTTTGGCGCTCTGCCTCCTCCTTCTGCGAGACGACGTTCTCGCAGAAGGAGGCTACCGCCGTCCAGGCGTCCTCGCCCCCGAGCATGGCTTGGACGATGCTCGGGAGGGAGAGATTGGTCCCTATTACGGCCGTTAGGGCAGCTCTCTGCTCGGACCACGACGGGCACGAAACCAAGGTGTGTTCCGCCGTGTCCTCTTCAAGCCCGCAGTGGGCGCAAACGGGCGTCTCTTCGCGCCCTATTCGGTGCAGGTACTTCCGGAAACAACTGTGTCCGGACAGCACCTGCACCAACCGATACGAGAGGAAGCCAAACTTCCTCTCTAGCCAGCCGTCAAAAACCGGACCGAGCGCCTCCAGGGTCCATTGGCCGTATTGAGACTCAGCCAGACTCTGCGCCCAGGCGATGCGAAGGTTTTCTTTCGCCTCCCGCTGGACCCTGGCGAGGTCCTCGGGGTAAAAACGGACCCCTGCCGCTCTTCTTTCGGCCCGCCAGTTGTACACCGTCGCCAGGGCTTGGGCTTCTAGGTCCCATGGAGGCGTCTCCGCTAAGGCGCACGCGGCCGCATGCCCGACCGTGCGGTACGCGCGGGACACCCTCTGTGCTATGGCCCTCTGGGGCCGTCTGAGGTTTCCTGCGTTCTCCCTCTTGTTGAGGGAATCCGCCCATATTGGGGCCCCGTAAAGGGCCATGCTCTTTAAGATGCCGGCGTAAAGCCGCCGGCATTTGGCCTTTGGACCGCCTAAGTTTGGAAGTAGCCATCCAAGGGCATCGGCAGCTTTCAAAAGACGCGATGACAGCCCACTAAAATGTGGGACAAAATTCCAACGCGCGTCAAGGATCAGACCCAGATATTTTATCTGGGTCTTCACCTGCACGCGGACACCGCCGACATCGCTAAGCGGCCCTACGCAACGCTCACAACACGCGCGGCTGGAGCGTGCTAGGCCACCTGACACGCCCCACCTCCTCAGAACCGAAATAATGGACGCCAGGTTTACCCCACTCCTGGCGTCTCCGGTCCCAGCAGCGGATCTTCTGTGCGGCTCCGCTGTCTACCGGCACTGCGTACACCTGAGACTCTTACTCCAGCTTTCCCTCTGAGAGCCACCGGAAACGGAGGATAGGGAGGCTGGCAACCGTATCCTCCTCTTCCTCCGCAGCTCTATCACGACGCGATTTGCACCCCGGATGACAGCGCGTCAGTGCCGAATCGCGGAGGACAGGGTGGCTGGCAACAATTTTCGAGCCTCTTCCTCCGCGATCCACCTCTGCCCTTGCCAAGAGAGCCGTCTGCTCTCCGCGACCCAGCTCGGGATCCGTCTTCGCTTCACCCGTCTTCGCGGTATCCGAGGCTGGGGGTATCCGAGGCTGGGTGGCAATGCCACCCTCGGATATTCTATAAACGTATATTATAAATTGGATTTTATAAACGCAGTTACGGTTGATGGCACATTAACGTAAACACTTGCAGTGCGATATTCGTTCTTATGCGCACGATATAAGGGTGGTGTCAAGGTCTAAATGTACAGTCTGACGTGTTGATGATCGTACCTGAGCGAAACCCGCGCGCTACCTGTAGCGCCAGCGAATTCCGCTCACCATACCTACCTTTTCAAAACACGTTGGATTCGGATTCGGTATCGGAATCTATGTTTTATCCCTTTCTGAACACAAACGATTGGACAGAGACATAACGTTGACTTTCCGACTTGGAATAGTTTCCGATGTTTGTGAATCCGCTCCCGAGAGGGAGAAGATTTCGCTTTTGGGTAGTAAGACAGTCACGTCGTCATTTTGGATAACTAGCGAGACGACACCTATACAGTACTACAACACTAATTATACCGTTCTGGCCACGGCCAGTATCAAGTATCAGGTTCTAAAAACTTGAGCGAAACCCGCGCGCTTTGAACCTCTACCTAAAGCGGCCGCGAATACCGCTCGGTAGGTCTACCCTCAAAAACGAAACGAACAAACGAACGCTTTCGTTTCCGAAGATTAATCGAAAGTCCGGGAGTTGAAGAGAAGTGAGTTGGTTACGATTATGAGAATCAAATATGGCTATCCGTAACCGGATCCAACTTAATTCGTTTTTCGGAATAGACCCCTCAGACACTCCTTTCGATATTTCCGACGGCATTTGATTTTGGAACTTTGAATGCAATACTTACCAAATAAAGTCCGCGTTAATCGAGGTACTTCGATAGAATGTGTGTACGTTGTACTACTGGTTTCGATGTAATTTAAGATTTAAAAGCGATGTAATACGCTTTATAATAATCTCTACCTAATATATTTTTACGTTTCAGATAGTCAATAGCCTGTTTATCGAGTAAGAAAGCAGCGTTTGAAGCAGTCTTTATATCGATATTATTAACGTAAATGTCGCATAAGTTTCTATGTTATAATTTTCATTCTTTAGTTACGGATGCCCTTAACAATATGCCATAATTTTAGGAAACAAATTAGATTGAGGTAAATATTTTAACATCAAACTTAAAGCAACTCAAATTATCTCTCGGTATTTGGATTTTTCCAATGAAGGTTGGATTTTCGATAGAAACCTTTTTCCGAGTTAAGTATTTTGACTTCTACAAGCTGATAAACATTGCTAGTGCATTAAATCTCATATAGTATTTCTATCGGCATTGGGCAAATAACATTGAAAAGCGCTTTATGTCGAACGTCCAGTAAATGAAATTTAAATACAAATGCATCACTCTAAAAATACATCGCAGCCTTTATTAAAAGTAAGCCACATAATAGATTCCTAAACCGTATACAGCCCGGTCGCCAAGCCCATGAATCCATTAAAATCGGGCCATACATCAAACTCGACGGCCCGATAATAAAACTCGCCGCTTCGAGCGTCTGGCCGACTCGGGCTGTATCTATTTATCGCTCCGTATCTCTCCCTCGACAATGCCGACAAAATAAATAAACGCTCTCGCCTCAGCGCCCGGATCCGCCGTCCCTACACGAACCAAAATGTCCGTTTATTTTTCTATGTGAGCCCCGCTGCGTAAAAAACAACGCTCAGATCGACCGAGTTGGCCTGCTAGAGCGAGACGGGAGACGCGGCCGCCGCTAGACAGCGGGCGGGGCGCCGCGTCATGCCCGCCTATTGGCTGCTCGCGCGCATAGCCCGCCGCCCGCGTCCTGTGTCCAATCGGCTACGCTTTCGCTCCGCGCCTCCCGCACCCCGCCAGGCCCAAAATACCGACCTTTCACGAATGCTAGCACGATTCGATACGACCGAAAATGCCTTAGTTACTTCACGCGCGCACTGACGGGTGGTCGCTTTCGCGCCCGGTGTTATAAAAATACACAAATAATTAGATCCAGTGCTTCTAACTGTCTTTCCATGTTTATAAGTGTTTATTATTGGATTATCTCGAGGATTTCCCCAATCAGCTGATTTGCTCAGGTAATTACATTAACAGTATCACTAATTAGTAGAAAAGTTAAAACAAGAAGTGAAAATTCAATCGGAATAGCACTAGCGTAGATAATCGTGCAGTAAACGCGACATTATAGCACCGGATGATCGAACGTAAAAGCGGTGTCCTCGTAATCAACGTAGGCCGGGCGGTGTGGCAACGCCGCGCGTAAATAATAGGGTAGGCGCTCGGTCTTTCTCTCGCAGCTGGCGCAGAGCGGCAACGCCGCGCTCGTGCCTCCACACCGGCACCGCGTCTCTGCGGGGAATCGCCCGCCGCGCCGACCCGAGCGAGACGCATTCACTACAAGAACCAACGCAATATACCTACCATACTGATATCGAATTCAAACATTACTTTTTCTAACGCAATTTATTGCAGCGATTACACTTTTGTAATTGATAACTCTATACTGACTAACGACGTTTCCCTTATGTATTTTAGGTATATTATGTATTTTAATTACATAGGAATATATAACGGAACTAATTAACATAGAGGTGCAAACTTAAAATCCTTATTACAGAAATAGCGTGCGTAATTTAACTTAGGTTGCTACGCGAAACTGAAAATACAGTGCGATACAAGAGCGGCATGATGAAAATAAAACTTGTTTACAGATATCGAACGAGTGTGTACGAACTAGTAGCGCTCTCTGTCGGCAACCGGCGGAGTGTGGCGTGCGGGACGCGCGGGGCAGGGTCCTCCTCCCCCTACTTCAGTTCGCCCGAGACACAGAGCAGGCAGGACGTGTTGCTGCATACCGCTAAAAAGGATCGCACGCGCGGCAACTTTGAACATTGACAGTTGTAAAAAAGTGTTGTGACAGAGAATGTGTGCCGGATTGCAGTGCGCCTAAAAACGGATGCAGTGATTGGATTGCCATTGGATCACATTACTGGATTGCAGTGTTTTTTTGGATTGGGATTTTTTCACTCTCCACCTTCCAAACTGGGGATGCACAAGATGGAGTTGGGTGACAGCGTGTACGCCGCTGAGCGTATTATGAAGAAAAGAATTAGAAAGGTGAGCTTTGTTTATATTGCGATAACTCTGCAATTCTAACCTTGCGAAACTTGCACGAGATCACATATCGGCGCAACTTTTATTGTAAACTGCAGGTTTCGCAACAGCGATCGCTTGTTTTTGCTTGCATTTCAAAACACGCTTGAACAACGCTTTATATAAATAAAGGATATGCATTTCTTGGTGATTGTAATTTAGATTTTCGTGTATTAATCCGTGTATTGTGACGGGAGCAGCTGTTCTGTTGTCGCGAGGGTTTTGGCTCCTTTTCACCCGTGTTTTCTTTATCTTGCTCCCCTCACGAACTCATATGTTTTGAAACGAAGGGACTCTGAGAAACTGACTGTATTTGAATGCCGTTCTTAAGATTACATTAAGTTTCTGACAGTAAACACGTTTCGCATATTGAAGACTGGTCTGATGGGCCTTGGTTTACATCTTTTTTTTTCAATTCGTAGTTAGATTCGCTCACACAGTGCTACTGTTTGTTGCTAACAAAAACTTACTGCATGATTCTTTGCTCGCCTGACCGTCGTGTTTGCATGGCTTGTTTTTATTTCATAAGTAAATTAAGAAACTTTTACAATTACTTCTCTCCAGTGAATTATGTTTGTTTTCTTGGGAGTACAATTGTAAAACTTTGTTAATTAAATTTGTGGGAAAACATTGAAAGGTAAGTGACGCATGGGGGCAGTGGAGATGAAAGAGTTCTTTGATATAAAGTTTGAGCATACAATCTAAGTGGTTTATTAGAAAATAATTCCACAACTCAAACTTATTTTAAAGACACTTCAGGTAAGTAAATATGTTGAGTATGAAATGACAGTGATATTGCGAGATGGTACCAATGCAATCTTGACGCGTTAAATGTTATTTTTATAATAACAATAATTGTATTTTTCCTCGTAATGACGTTGCTTGCCAATAAATAAGAAACCTTACTGTCGTTTGTAGGCCTAGCATGCGCAATACATGAAATTTCTCGTATTAGACGACAAAAGTTTCTATACCGTTGACAGTAACTACTCGTATTTTCAGCCAATCAGCAGTTGACGCATTGATTTTAACATTTCATAAGAGCGCGATTAAATTTTACTCGCGTGGCGCATGCTAGGCCTAATGCTAATTATATATTTATATAGTTTTTGGGACCTTATTCTGCAATAGAGTCAATGTATCCTCGAAGTACCTAGTTGAATGTTAATTTGCAACTTGCACATAATCTTGCAGTAAAATTTTAATTTTACGTGCAGAAATCTATCTACATTTTTTTAAATAATATTTATGAGTATTTTATAAATATTCGATGAGCTAAATAACTGTTTAGAAGCTTTTCACTTATGAACATTATACCTCTTCGGTTTTTATAACTACATATTTTTTTCATTTTACTTTTAATATCTAATTCTATGCAGTTCTTGTATTGTGACGGTTCATTAGCAATATAGATCACGTTATTCTTAATATTTTACAGAATGTCCAAAATAATGACACGAACGTGCATTAATTAGTATCGTGAGAAGACAAATATTGCAACCAAAGTTGAACGTCTGGAAACCGGGTTAAAAATTATAGAATCTCTCATGTAATCATATTCCAGAAATTTAATTATGAGCTCATTAACTGCTAAGTGGGATTGATCAATAATCTTAGGTTGACGGACAGATAAGATGATATTTGGTGTTACACATACACAACGCCAGGATTAACAAAATAATACTTACCTACATTGTTAAAAAATCATAAGTAGACTGTTTTTCGATTTTCGATTTTGTTTTTGCTCGTAATTGAATTTTACACCCTAATTTGGTTTAAGTAATTAGTTTGGTTATCCCCTGTTACTTGATATTTACTACAAAATATGTTCCAGTGACATGGAATTATGCTACTAGCCTTGATTAGGCAAAAGCTTAACTAGGACTTTACATTTAAACTATAATTTTATTTTTATTTTAACTATAAATTTAAAATATCATTTTTTATATTATAAAGGGGTTAGTTTTGTTATGCTTAGTAAAATACTTTAATCAATTAATCCAAATGACTTTGCAGTCACCAAAAACTGATTGCAGTTAATGTACTTCATTTTAAAAACGACTTAAATACCTACTCAACCATGCTACCCTAATTGCCCTGCATAACATAAAACTACCTGCCCCTTTTTAAAAGGCTCATTTTCTTCTGATTCCCTTTCTAATTAATATGAAATACGGCAATTCGTAGACCGGCCAAAAGTTTCCAATGGCTTCCGCTAGCGCCGTGTCAAATTTAGGAAACTACTTAATGACAAAATAAACAATACACACAGAGTTCAACCATGCGTGCATGGCTATAGAAGCTCTTTTTTCATACAGCCAGCTCACCTTGTTATCTGGCGGCATGGCCTAACATAAACGATACTCTCAGAAACAGACTATTTTAAACCTTATTCCTAAGGCAGAGAGCATGAATGGAATTAGCATCGTGCGTCGTAGTAGTAACTCCTACGGAGCTCTGTGGCCCTGGTATCTTGCAGAGAACGCGCCAGTATTCGGCTTCGACCGAAGAGGCAGCCAGTGCGCATGCTCCCCGCCAACCTGCTCAGCCAATCAGCGTCGAGTAGCGTTCGACGCCGGGCAAATATCTCACTAGCACACTTCGATACATGAAAACAAATTTAATCTCGGATTAGTTTAATGAATCCATCTTCTATTAAAATGTTATTATTAAATCTCGCTCAGGTAATATTTGGCTTCAGTTTATCGTTTTACTTAGTTCTTTCGATGAAATAAATAGTCCTTTGATTCGTAAGCAAACAGCTTGCGAAGTAGTTCCTGTGTTGTTGTTTAGATGGCGCTATTTCATATTTTTAATGGTATCAATAAAATGCGTGTTAAAAATTGAAAAAGTAGTATATTTTACGTACAGATCAAACTTTAATGATGACTTTAGGATAAAAACGCGTAAAGGAACAATGACGATTCAATCATGCAGATGAATTCTAAATATAGCAAAAATTATTTCCGAAGAGAAAATTACAGATTTTGCTTAGTGAAACTGTAAATAAATTAAACGTACTTGATTAATATGATTACCTTCTTTTTTTGTGATACCTAGATTTCTGCAAATTAAAAACCAAAGATGATACCTTTTGTCTGATCCATGTAAATGATTCATACTTAAAGTAGCGGGAAAATCTTGATGAAACGACCTTTATGAAAGTTATAGACTGGAATGGATTCTTCTAGAAAGATTGAAGGAAGAGCATATCATTATATTACTTTATTAACATTAATTTCAATAGGTATAACTTAATTCAAAAATGTGTTACAACCTTATGGAACATCCAACGGTTCTTTTAATCTGAATAAAAAACTTGCACAAAAAAAACACCGTTACCGGGGTCAGGATATAATTCGAACGGTCTTCCCAAAGCGAAGTGTGCACTCGGATGAGACACAAAGAGACCAAATTTTCTATAAATAATCGCTTGACAATGCTCCGACGTAATTTTATCCATCCCTATCGGAATGGAATAAAAAAGCGCGAAGGGAGCAACGGAATGGATCGAGTAGTTTTGTGTCTTCGAATATTTTGGGAACTCTTACCTTTTTCATCATACATGCTATAAAAATGGTAAAATTCTGAAATTTAAAATTAATTCAAAAATAATTTAACCTCTACTTAAAGGCCACCTTCTAAGAAGGTTTAATACAAGGTCTTTAATTAGGATTTATAACGTCGACAACAGTACAGCTCTATCAGAATTAATACAAATATTTTTTAGGATACGAATGTTTGCTGTTATGATAATTATTGTGGGATAGTGAATGTTTCTGAACGAGTAACGAGTGAGATAGATGAAGTATGACAGGGATTTGAATCTGTTAGGAATGTTATTAGATAAAACGACGCATTTAAGGACGACGGTCATGTTTTGAAAAAATAAACGACATTGCTACTGGAAACCTGTTTGATTTTCTACCTCGAACTCACATTATTATGAAAGTTGTGAAAAAATAGACTTCGTACCATCACGAGCAATTAAATGTAATCGCTTGAGGTTTTATTATGATACCACAGAGTTTAATTTAGAATGAGGTTGTAAACATATTAGTGCACGTGACTGTATCTGACAGATAAACTTCTTAAATGAGATATTTTTATGTTCATCACTTTATATTTATTTACAGCAAACGTGGTTTTGTTCATTCATGAAAATTTGTGGAAATAATAACCGACTATTGAAGCACCTGTATGAAATGTTTGATTTAACAGAGACATTATAATATTATGATATCCACTAGGTACTATTGAGTGCATTTTCTTTTAACACTTTTTGTACGATTGATTTATATGTATTTTGTAAAAAAATCTTCATGCTTTTTTGAACTTAAATAAGCCACATTCTTCATATTATTATTATTCAGGCATTTTGTATGATATTTATTATTACTGAAAATATTCCTTTTCTTTTCATTCTTATGTAATTTTCTATCATTGTTGAAAATAACATGAAGCAACATAAAAATAATAAATTATGGTCTATTCTTCAGATGTCGCTGTCCAAAAGCATACCCTCAATTATCTATAACTAGGATCTTATATACCGATCCCATAACGTAGGTAACGCGGCACCCCTCCGAATATAAAAACTATGTGAAAGGTCCCCTATATTTGGAAAGCATACTTAATCGCGTACACGAAGCTTCGAATATTAAACTAGTGAATGGGGCACGTCATATGGGAGTCCCACACAATTGAAGCCGAGTCTCCATTGTCTCGTGTGCAATACCCGCTCGCAAACGCATTCCGTTACACCACGCTCGTAAACATTGGACAGCGGTCGCGATTAGCGATCAGTTGACAAAGTGCTGCCGATGTAAACCTAACCTAAAAGTCTCCATCTAAAGTTGCATTACGGATTAAAATCGAAGTGACAATATCGGCGAACCCATCTCGTGATATTCTAAGTTTAATTCCTCTCACAGCATCGGTGTCCAGATATGGGCACCGTTACAGGAGGGCACACATAAAAACGTAGATACAAGCCGGCGCTCGTCATTATAATAATGCGCCTGTTGCCTCGCCGGTCGTTATGCCCCACGCATTATTATGTAAATGTAAAACGAAAAGGAAAGGACGGTGTTTTTTTTGTGAGCTCTTTATCTGATGGAGATAAGGTTGGTAATTAGTGAAGGATATTGCCGGGGACGGCGCCGCAGGTGAGATGTTCCCACGTGATCTGGACGCGTGCGATTGTTTCGCGGCAAAATTTCTAAATATTTTATAATTGACGCTGTCTGCGGGATCGTTAAATTAATTATTTCTATTACTATTGTCATGCCTTGTAATTCAATTTTGCATCGGGCCCAAGTTCTTATTCAACATTTTCTGAACCTAAGTTTGCTGATATCGTAAACTTCTCTGTATCAGTTTTGTAATGTGGTTTTTAATTACACATAGTCCACCCAAACTCTTCAGTGGCACTCTGTTTTTCTGTATCGAGTTCTTGATTCATTCCAAATCACATTCCTAAAAAACTAACAATAACAGCGAACATTTTGTGATATCAGTGTCATTTGTTACAGCTTATTAGGCAACACATGTCATAATTCGGTCAGCGTGCGCAATATTTGCACATTGTTTATTACTTCCAATAACAATGGAATGTAATCAGTTACGCCGCTGTTATGAAGGGTCGAGATGAGGGTCAGGATATCTGGAAACGCTGTCGTATCTCCCCGCCTATCTCCCTAACCACCCGACCTCCGAGTATTGCGTTTTTTTTTATTTGGCCTCCTACATCTAGCCGCGGGGTGTGATCCCTCGTAATTGAGTTATTATGCCTGTTTTTATATCGGGATTATATTTAGTTTATCCCATTTGTGCAATTATGGTAAGACTTTAATCTAGTTCAAATGCGACATGACCTACGACAAAGTATGTTTACTTAAAACGAACGAACGAAGCATAGTTTTTCATTACATTTACATTGGACTTCATTCAGCCGACATTTTCAACGCATGCAATATTTAAGCAAAGGAGTAAGTGTAGTTAAATCTTAGCTGACCCAAAATACAATACAAGGACTCAATTGTGAATTTACATGTATGCATTTAAAAATAAGAATAAAGACTGCTAAATGCTTCCATATGTGCCACAAACGCATCGTCACGAAAACAAACACGTATTGCATAAATAGGTCAACAACCAACCAAAAAACAATTAATGGTAAAAATAAGTTTCAAACACACAACCACCATTTCTCGCTGATACGGCGTCTCCCATAAATCAAATCCTCTCCCTCGCAAGTGTTGTTTACACACAGTCAGCCACAAGTGCTAAGGACGAGGGTCGAGCAGCCCTCTCTGTTCCTAACCAGAACTTCGCCTACCTTGCGCATTTGTTTGATTTCGCCAAGTGTTTGGACTATTGTGCCTAATCCAATATCTCCAGACCCCTTGCAAGGTTCCACTTTAATTCAATATTCAAGATCTCTCCGTTACAAAGGCCGGTTCTTTTTTGTGTATTCCGGCAGATGTAATTCTGGTTTCATATTTTAGAGGATTGTCTGATCTCGTAAGATGATTTCCTATAGTATTCTCAGATAGATGAAAACTGTTATAAGCTGACTGATCCATGGACAAACGCAAACCACTGATCGATAATTGCTAAAATTTGACATACAAAAATAGGTAGGTATGACGTAGGCATACGGAAAGGAATAATTTTCCAAATTATCTCCCTAAAGAGATGTAACGAAGGTCTTTATTCAACGCGGACTCAGAAAAGGCATCGACTAGGCTTTCATATTTTGTTACTAAATATTAGTTTTTTATTAATAATAAAGGGCTGATACCTTTATCGTGTTAAACATAAGTAGCGAATATCGTGAAACAAAGTAGAACTTTCAAATGAAAAATGACAAACAAAAACGTAGTATTCAAATGCAACAGTACCTTTCCAATATTTGCAAAAAAACCCCAGATAATTTATTAAAGTATTGTATCATTGATTTATTATTTTAACCATCTGGCTATTGTTCTTATCGTTGTCGATAATATGCGTTAAATTGCTTCTTTATTCCTTCACGAATGCAGTTAACAGAATTGATCAAACGACTACAACACTCTACTGTACTTAACAGTGCATCGAATTAATTGTCCCAATGTCGATGACCGTGCGACTGGCACGAAAAGCATTCGTGCTCAAGATTTTTAAAAGATTGATCCAGCACAAAAGCAACGTTATTAAAATTTCATAGAGTTTAGCTGAAGTGTGGTGTTATTATTTTATTCAATTTATATTTATTAATATCTGATTATTACCCAGTATTCGATATTTAATTTGTACTTAAAATTACTTTTGATCAATTGAAATTGTATTTGCTTAAGTATATCCAATAAATCAATAAATATTTCTAGTATTGTACAGTCGTAAAACACACAATCCATTGATCGTTGATAAAAAGCGTTGTTGGCAGTACACATCCGGCCGGCAAGCGCGCCACGCCGCGACTGACACCGGCCTGCCTCCGCCGTATCCACTAGACTTGCTTACCTTGTCTGACATATCAATTTCCTCCTCGCACACACCGCGCGCTTCGAATGCTCCTACCGCTAGCAATTTCTGCGCTCCTGGTATTTGTGTTACGAAAGAATACGCGCTATATTTCGCAGGGCTGAAGTAAAAAGTCTCAATTATGCTATGCCTGTCCAACCATACACAGTATCTTATAAATAAAAGTTAAGTGTATTCTTGGCCAACCAAAATTAACATATTTTATACGATAGTTTAGCGGAGTTAGGTATTCAAGTGTTATTTTATTGCCAGCGAGCGCTTTGAATGTTGGGAGGCAATTTATTGTCTGTATTTTGTAATTTGTCTAGTGGCCGTCAACAAAGAACGAGATAACACGTTGATGCATAGCAAATGTGTGCCGATGGACGCGTCACGTCCGCCTCTTCGGAGGTCTGTACGTGGACAGAATAATCGCGGTATTCATGGGAGCTCACATCGGGGTGTTAACTCGTTCAATTTAAGCCGGTTGTGAAACTTCCATCTCCGTGGTGTTAAAGATGCGGCTCATTATACATTTGCTTCTTACTAGACTAGATCTATCTGGGAGAGATTTGATCTTAATTTTGGGACCTGCCTGAAAATTCTGTCGAAAAAGTTTAACAGTATTATCACTCAAGATATTCTTTTAAAACTAGATAAATATTGAAAATCAAATGATGTATCTTTAAGACACCAATTTTAATTGGGCACCCCTGAACTTTGCACTCAAAATATAAGCCAAGTAAATATAATTGTGATATAAATGTAATTCATAATGCAGGCGACTTAATAAATAACACTTGAGCCGAACCCCGAAAATGTTTTTATGACAAAGTATTTCATACTCCTTAGTAAATAAACGAGTCTTAGACAAAATAAATTTACGAAGCATTTCGATCTCTTTAGGTCAAATACAATTCAAGATACCACTCTGTAACATCTTTCATGTATCACACTGTATTTTATGCAAATACCTAAATAAATGTTATTCTGTTATTATTCACTCGTTAATTTTGTAAGAGCTTGTCGTCATGTCACGTTTCAATCAACAAGTCGTCGCTCATCGAAATATTAATCACGGCACGTCTTTATGGTGCCAATCGCCTGGAGCCGCCGGCCTCCCGAGATTCAGCCTCTGACATTTTTCCACCTTCCCTCACCCTCTTGGCACCGAGCACCCTTTTAACGCTTCGCAAGGGCTTCGCAGACTACAAAATTAAATGGCACAATTGAATTACGCTCGAATTTACACCGTCGGGAGTAAAATATTGAGCTCGTTATAGCTTGTCTCCGATCCCGATTAAAGTGCCTCGATATTAGATTTTAATTCCTTTAAAAATTGATGATTTATTTGCATTAGGGCAAGTAACGGGTAGAATTAACACATTCCAAATCAACGAATCGATTAATAAAATCGATGTTTTAGATCGTTTTGCACCTTTTTCTTAATATTAAATACTCGTATATTCTCTAACAACAGCATTACTTTACAGTAACACCAAAATCATAATTTCTTTGACTTTTTTATAGTTATAATACTAATTTTATAGGTATAAATGCTGTCGAATAGACTGAGGGAAACATGTCAGTTGGTTCTTCTCTAATACACTAGATAAAACTCGGTAAGAACGTATCGGGGTATTCATTCTAATTATCTCTCATTCATTATAGTCGTTATTTTTAATGCAATGTTGTTAGTAACAAGGCTTATTTGACGATGCAGATATTGGCAAACAGTTTTAAAGTTAAGGATTCCTGTTTCTCAGAGCCTTAACTGAATTAAGGATTGCAACGATCCGATACGCGCAGCTCCTGCGCACACAACGCAAGGATGGTGCTAATGAAGAGTGTATGGTCGTGCGCGCCGTCACGCTTTCCTCCAGCCGACAATGCGTCCCGGCCCGGTCACGCACCGTGATTTATGACGTCAACCGTCTACTGAATTAGAACGAGAAATTAGGATTGATGGTAGCTTCACGCCACTTTTCTGTCCGGCCATGTCTTGTAGTCGAAGTGGGGCAGAACGGATTGACGATCGCTGCGATAGCGGGTTGTTAATGCCTGCTTTTGTCCAATATGATATTTTCTATACGTCGCACACTGGTGAAATTCGCTCAAAAGTTGGCCAAAATTACGTCAAGTGTGTTTATGCCTATATATTGCTGTAATCTGTCTAAAATAATAGGATGAAGGTGCTTTAAAAAGCAAAGCTATTAAATGTATGTTTCATTGATATATTTAATAGTTAAAAATGAGATAAATAAAAAAAAAACAATGACGATACAGAACTTATTTCTTAATATCTTTGTTCTTACTTTCTTGGGCTTCTTCAGATAGAAGACCTGTTGGAACTACTGCATTCTGTACTGTAATATAATATACCCATGGATTAATATTCTGTGAATTGTAGTTGGCATATTATACCATGGATACTATTTCAAAAAGACAACAGCGGTTTTCAGGCTGTATATTTTAAACTATTCCTCATTTATTGCTAGCCCACTAGACATTGTCATCAAAATAATCCATAGCCTATAAATCAATTGTTTGTTTTGCCAGTTATTTCTGCAGATTTCAAGAAGTAACAATGAAACAGAATTCTTGAGTTTTTCGTCGTTTTGATCTGTCACTGCATTCCACAAAAACTTTTTCAGGCCTTCCCACAGAATCACAACAGATTCTTAGTCTTTTTGCGAAGGAAAATGAACTGATGTATTTAGCCTGTTAGTATATATGCTTTTAAAACGTTTTTGTGAAACACTTTGTGAAACAGTGAAACATTTCTTGTTTGATATACTTTGGGAATTCGTCTTCACAGTGTGTTTTTTCCCGAACTTTTGTAACTAGGCGTTGAAGTCGTATCTCGTGGTTATGAGATTCACCCGTTAAGTAATAACTCAATAATTCTCTTCGACTAATTGGAATGCTATGCTGGGAACAGCCTGAAAAAATATTATGAGCATTTTTTAAATTCGTCATTATTGTATGTTTTGCACTATTTTGTTTAGGTGACGCAGTTAGACGCAGCTAATTTTGGTGGTATATGATAGCTATAGATATGTTCTTTCGAAATATGTAAAAGAAAAAAAACTGTTGAAATATAGACTTCTATTCAAACCTACATATCTATAACATGGCAAGTAATATAAACTGTTTAGTAATACAGAAATAATAAACTGACCTGAAGGTATAGAATCCATTACGTTTTACACCAAATACCAACTTAATAAAATTTAAACATAGTCATTAAACAAAAGCTCAAAATTGTAATGAATTACTCGACAAGCAAAACTATTTCAATCGAGTGTTGCGAATATCTCAATAAAAAGTGTCAAACGTTTAAATGGTCATTTATAGATGGCGCCATATGTCTTGTTCCTAAATTAGGCTACTAATTTGGAATTGGAGTAACTTTGTTTTTTTTTAATTTTGGCCACAAATTACGTAAATTTCACCTGTGTGCGTCGTATCGAAATCGACGCGATAAACGAGAATATAATACAAAAAATATTTTTATTTTCGACACATTGTCATCTTATAAATATTATTCCTATGAAAACTGGTAAAAATGTATGGATATCTGTTTGTTACTCTTTCACGAAAAACTTCTGAATGAAATTAAATTAAATAGAAATGGATTAAAATAGGACCTTTATCCCGATTCGGTAATCCCGATTACTAATGCAAACTAGGCCTGGGAAACAAATAGAGAGTCTTAGATACTTTTGCCAGACTGTAGCAGAAAAAAGGGTTATTGAATAATAAAGTGCATGTTTTATTGAAATAATCAAAGCTTAATTAACATGTTCATGGTATCCGTCTTCTACATGCAACAAAAAGCTTTTACGTTTCCTTCAACACAACCCAAACTATCTAATTCTAACCCCTCATTACTTAACCACTTAAACTTCTGGCAAATTAAACAACGCTCGCTCCGTTTTCTCGCAAATTTCACGGGCTCGCATCCGGGCAATTTGAGTGGATTCGTGTTCAAACGCTTCATCTGTCCCCGTGGGCCAGACGCCTGGTGCCCGAGCCATTAATCTGCCCACCCTACCCCGGTAAGGTTGCCAAAGCTTTGTCCCGAAATTTGCCGACCTGCCATGTGTATGACATTAAACCTCTCAAACCGACAAGCAATTGAACACACATTATAACATTTTGCAAAAGAGAAGAAAGGGGTATTGTTAATCTTATTTCTATAGTTAGAAGAATTATAACAGCTCATCTAATGATGTATTTGGTATTATGTATATATTTTTTTATTTCTCTATCTCGTTCCGTCCCTTAATAAAATAATTGTAGAGGTGAATATTTAAACCCAATAGGATTATTTTATAGTAGGCTTCTTTTCTTCTATAAATAACATCTAATTCCGTCAAACTACTTCGATCCAACTGAAAAAGCTGATCCTGTTCCTATTTGAGTTCGAATATTATAATAGTTTAAACTTAGGCCCTTTTTCCTTGACGATTGAAACATTTTCCTTTAGCAATTTAACCACGCTCAATTGTGAACACACACACGTAATCACAACATCAAAACAAGGTCTGAAATGCAAATATCCCGGTAGGTACTACGTCACCCGTCAACCCTGTCGCTTACCGCTCGCCTCCCGGGACGGACGGACGCAAAAGGCGATGCGGCTCGGCGGCAATTTGTGATAGCTTGACAGACGATGAAATGTGAACGAGACATGCCAAAGTAACGCACATCGTAACATGTCGCAGAAAAGTAATACTGCAACAGTTCTTCGATATTCTTAAATAATATCTAACTTAAAGATCAAAAAGTGAAAACATATTTTTAACTGTATTTGGCAATTCTTTTCATTTCAAATTCCAGTTACAAATTAAGTCCCAAATCAATGTAAGACTTTCTCAGTTCCCAGGTGCCTAACTGCGTAATTGTTCGAGTTTATGTATTCCCATAGCACCGCCATTTACGCGATCAGAAATGAGATAGGGTGTTGCTTGAGAGGAATCCCACATACACACCGTTATGCAGGCAGCAGTAGTATTAAAAAATATATAAACTTAATATATTAATATATTTTATGCATTTTCCATGGTGGAAAATAGGTAAAAATCTGCGGCACCGGTTAAACCGACCCTCGCCTCCTGGGACGTATGGAAAAGGCAATGCGACTTGGGGCCAATTTGAGGCAGCTTGATTGATGATGGGACGCGAAAAAGCTACAAAATACCTACAGTATAACAACTTGCAATAAAATAATACTGGTGACGTATTTTAGTAGGTATAACAAACTGGAATATATCATATTCAGATTATATTTCTGAAATATGTGACTCTTCGATGAATTGGTTTTTCTATCTGTACTTTTGCTACTAAAGTACCTACATTGTTCTATAGAGATGTATGTACCTAAATATTCAATTCAAAATCTGAAATATGTAGAGTGAGTATTTAGTATTTCTTACTGCACCCTCACCACCTTACATCGAGTTATGGTCTTGCAAGACAATGACGCACCATTCTTCTTTGTGGGCATAATGACAGTTCTTTATCTTTCCCGTACACTCTCACACGCGATCAAAAAGGCAAACGTACTTCGGGTTGGTAGGACTTCTTCGTTCAATTTGATTTATTGAAACGGTGGTATTAAGTCACGCTTGAGTAAGACTACTATACAATTGAAAAAAATTAAGACATTTTTTTTTTCAAATAATGAGGTCGGTGTATTGGTAAGAACTTAGGTTTTCATTCCTACGAATGTTTTAAGTAAATTACTTTACAATACCCTAGTGAGAAAAAACGAAACAGTTTCTGCCTAAAACTTAAAGAGCTTGGTCTTCGAAAGGCAAATAGTTTTCAACAATCAGATGAAAGATATTGCTACATTATCCAACTGTTACCATCTGCAAGATATTTTCCTAAAAACACGGTCCACGCTTTTTAGATTAAGTAAGACCAATTCATAGTGTAGACAAAGTAGTACGTGAATTCATAAAGGTTTGTCACCCCTGCCCTAAACCCACACGCAGGCCAACCCGCGGGAGTAATCTAGTGACGTCATAATTCTGCGATTGAACATTGAGTATTCCAACGAATTACCAATCGCCGAGAAAATGGTCCGTCCGCAAACCGCCGCTGGCGTCCCGCCAACGATTTATAATCCTCTCAACATTTCCCATTTCATTCTGTATTCTCTCTATAAACCGAATTGGCTGTAAAACTCAGTCTAAGCTTTCTATTTTCAATATTTACTGCCCAACTTTACATGTAACAGATGTACCGTGTGTTTTTATTTGAATATTTAATGCTTCTAACGGATTCTGTTTTCGATACCATAACTACTTGTATTCTGTGTGCCTTTGACAACCCGTTTATAAGTTTTCTGAAATGCCACAGTTAATTTATATGGCTTTTCAAACATGAATATGTTATGTACCAACAAAGTACCAAAGTACCAACTATAAACACTTAACCTTACGATTCAACCTATTGTCTCAGTGTCCCAACATTCATTGAAAAGCACTGCAAGCGTGTGCCCATATAAGTACGTACGTGATATCGCAAACTTCCTACTAATAATGCAAACGTGAAAGTTTATTTCTATGGCTCTTCCTTGCTTTGTATATATGTATAAATTTGCTTGAATTTATATACTCTACTTAATAAACAGATTAAATATTAAATAAAACATAGGCCAACGGCGAGTTACAACTATCGTAAAAGAAGTATAAGTGATAGCTGTGCCCGCGACTTCGTTCGCGTGGACTACATCCTTTCATGGTCGGTTTTACCCCTATCTCCCCTAATATTCGAAACAAATAGTAGTGTATATTTTAATAGAGCTATATTTGTGCCAACTTTCATATCTCTAACTTAAAAAATAAACCCTACTTTCTAACAAAAAGTAGCCTATGTCCGTTCTTGAGGTTCAACGTATACCTATGCCAAATTTCAGCAAAATTGGTTGAGAGGTTTAAGCGGGAAAGCGTAACAGACAGACAGAGTTACTTTCGCATTTATAATATTAGTAGGGATTACTAGTGTTAGCCGTACCATCCCAACCCTACTACTACAAATCTACAACAGTTTGACGGTTGTCTAATTTCGAACACTCTGCGACAATCGCTCAGTCGCAATGTGTTATCGATAATTTCGTATTCGAATATAAATATGAACACTTCAATAATTCAATGCTCACCGACTAAAAAAAGTAACTCTGTAATGTAAAGGAGTTGCGATTTTATGAGCCACTAATCGCTCGTTGCCTAGAGTCCTAACGATTAGTGTTTATATGTAACAACATTCTTCCTTGATTTTGCACGCGTGGAACTCAATTAAGCAATGACTTTAAAAAAAATACCTATCATCTGTTTAAGTTGGTTAGGCGGATTAGTATCTAAAGCAGTACAAATACAGAAACACGCTTATATATTTAGAAATTTAATAAGGTAACATTACTTGTTGTTCAAACGCATCGAAGAAATTCCATTCTCATTGACCTCTTGTTGGTTCTCCATACTCTACGCGGGTGTGACACTAAAGAGTGGCACCCAGAAGGGTTTACTATATAGATCCAGAACTACGATTTACGAATATGTTTAAATAAAAGACCATAGGGACACAACCACATTACCAAGAAAATTAGTTGGTAATGGTATCAGCTTGATTGCACAACCAATTCGTTGCCTGCAATTTAATCGCCAGCTAATTTCACAGTCATTTATATACCGATATACCTAGTAGATATTTATAAGTACCATAGAAATATAATAATATGATCTAAAGTTGGTACCAATAACTAAATTTGGCATCACACCACTCCCCACTAGTTGCTGTAACAAGGATGCTCTAACTAACTTTTTCGGCCGTGCGAATAATAAAAGTCCAAACTTTTACGTTACAGTTCTGACAAGTACCTTTCTGTGAAAAATAAGTGAGTCAATCGTATAATTTTACTAGCGGTTCGACGCGGCTTCAATTTTACTTTAAATCCATATAACACATACTGAAAACACAATTTCATGTTTAGAAATAAGAAAAATAGCAAGCCTATTATTTAACTAAGTTACATAATGATTAGATATGTAGAATATCGTCATCGTAATTTCCTTATAGAAAGTAGTCTTAGTGAAATTTTGAAACTCTACTAAATAATTTAACTTTTGAAACAGGATTAGTTCACCAAACAGTTTAAACTTAATGAAAAAACATTGTATTTGCCATTCAACATTATCTATCCTACTAATACCATAAACGCGAAAGCTTGTAATAATGTAGAGATATCTGTATTTCTGTATGTATATTTGATACTCTTTCACGCAAAAACTACTGAACGCATTGCGATAAAATTTCATAGGAAGAGTGATGACAGACTAGACTAACATGGTTACTTTATATCCCGAAATTAAAAAATAACACGGACGAAGTCGCGGGCATCAGCTAGTCAAAAATACTAAAATAAATTGCTATGTTCAAACTTTCACCCGTGTAAAATTTACATGAAACGTGTTTGTTCCGAAAACAAATATCAAAGGAAATATTTGGCTCCGAATACTGTTTAATTGAGAGCATTGTTTTCCTGTATATTTTAATTAAAAAATTCCATTCAATATGACTGCAACGGATTCAATGGATATGTTGCAGTATTGTATTTGAAAATAAACTTTTAATGGCGTCGTCTAGTCTCTGGTATTTGTTCCACAACTCGTATCAGCGTGCAGTATTTATTCAAATATTGAAAAACAAATAACTATTGATTCGTGTGTAGTTGATTTTACTAACTAAATAGGAGATGACATCCTAAAATCCCCATCGTTTATTCTCAAACTGATAACTTACAACATTTTAAAGAACCAAAAGATGTTGAAATGTTTAATAGTACTTTTAGGAACATCTAAACTACTAATATTATAGAAGGTACTTCAAACTATTAATATTATTTATAAACGTAAAGGTCTATTTCTATGGATGTTGTTACTGTTTCACGCAAAAGCTATTGATTTGAATGAAATTTGGTAGCTAAATAGATTCGATACTTTAATAAAAAATACGATATTTAGTATACCGAAATAATATGAATGAAGTTTCGGGTAGGAGGTAGTAATATTATGAACGTTTGGATTTTGGTTACTCGATTTAGGTAAGACAGCTGATGAGTTTGTGTGTCGGTTTTAATAACTGGGCAAACTAGCTGTTGTTTGTACTAAGCTTATAATTCCATGATGAGCATTATTATTGATTCTTCTTGTGTCAAAAGAATGAGTCTTCCTAATACAACTGAGCACCGGCACCAATAATAGGAAATTCACATGCAGGCCTAGCATGCGCAATATGTCAAATTTATCGCATGAGACGACAAAAGTTTCAATACCGTTGATTGGTTGATAGTACACCGTACTCGTATTTTCAGCCAATCAGCAGTTGACGCATTGATTTTGACATTTCTTAAGAGCGCGATAAAATTAACTCTCGCGGCGCATTCTAGGCCTGATGATGTCATCAAAGGAGATAGGAAATTTTAGTTCCCGTATCGTTTTGTTGACAAATGCAATGGTAACTATCACTACTTTCTTTTGAGAAGCTTAATTACTGTTAACTTAAGCCACTTGGAGAACAATTTTGTTATTTTTTTGTAAAACTGAAATGGAAAGAAACTTTTGTGTAACGATGGTTTAGTTTTGTTTGCAATATAATAGTCTCCAAGACATCATCTATCTTGACGATTTCATCGCTCTTTCCTTTGGTGATATCTCGAATTAGCGTCAATCTGTTAATTATCTTAGCACTAATTACTACACTCGACCAACTAATTGGCGTCTATGCTTCCGAGCCGCGGTCCGCCCATGGCGCGATTACAACCATCAAACCCACCACATTAACTACGCCCACCGGCCAGGTCTGACTCGACCTTATTGGTTCGACTTACGGTTTATATTGGTCGCAAAGTTAAGTTGGTAGGTCGGCGCAGGCTGGCGGGGGTGGAGTGCGGCGCGGCGGGGGTGGAGCCCCTCTCCCTTCGCCCCGCCCGCCCCGCCAGCCGTCCAATCGCCGAACGTCGGCCGCACGACCTCACCTTGCCCACACGTCCCGGGTGATCCTTTTTTTTTGAAATGGTAATGCCATTGTTTGCCGTCAAGAGTTTGCGGTGAAGCTATAATGGGTGCAACATTACAATGTTGTTGGTCGTTTGTGTTGTGTTGTTGCCAGCGTTTACTTATATTGAAATAATTGATTTTAATGTCAATTCTATTTTTACTTTTTTTCCAATATTGGAAATATATGATCTATTATCATTTTTGTAAATAGTTAGAGATTAACTTCAAGTTTCCTCAAAGCTTTTATTGATTAGAATTGCCTGAATTGAAATATTTTGATATTTAGATCTGAGCTATTCTTTTGTACTGAGGTAATTATATCTTTTCATGTGTTGATTGTTGAAAGCATCGTACCTACTACCATGGTATAGAACATTTTGTATGCAAGTTAAGCAAAATTGGTAAAAACTTACTGCAGTACTGACAATTCAACATACATTTTTAAAATTTACCGAGTTATAAAATAAGTATTTTTGTATAAATATACAGGTATGTATTTGTTCTAAAATTAACTGGTAATAAAATAATATTTCGATTAAGTGCATTGATATATAATTTATTTATGTTGTATTTGTAAGGATTTTGAATTAAGTTAAAATAATACTTAGTATCTACAACTCCCTTAATTTATATAACGAGTTCAACTCAACACCAACAAACATTATTATCATTCAACAATTAATATTATCTAGCGTAGTCTATGCCATAAATTATTTTATTAGAACAAAACTACCTCAGTACAAAGTCACTCTGTGCATAAAATGTCAGCTTCACCCTCCGTTACTAAAACCAATAAGACGCGAGGGTTCAAAAGGCCATGTGAATACCGAAATGTCTTATGTACTTTTTGTTCAAGCAAATTTCAACTGAACATCCTTGAGCTAAGGTTATGTTTCCCTTATTTACTTAATCTAAATTAAACAGCTAGAATGAGATTAGAAATAAAATATTCGGCTTACAGTATTACGTTCGTTGTAACAGCTGACATCTGATACGGAACGCTAACAAGTTGATAAACAATCTTTCTTTGAACGAATATTCTAGATTTATATTTCCTTTAGTTATTGCAAAGTTTCCTACATTTTTAAGGAACGCTGAATCGCGGTAAACTCTTGCAACTCGAAACTAGTTCTTATGCATACTTAATAAGGGCGTTTCCAATTCCAAAAGTCTGGCGTGATTTCAAATAGACCTAAGTACCTAACTGCTAAGGTGCTTTTCCACCAGACATGTATCAAGGCAGTGTAGCGAGATTTATGCTATAACAATAAATGTCGATTATTATCATAGCTTTAAATTAATTGCGTATTAGTTTAGTTGAATATTAGTGGAATTTCCGGCGGTTTACTTAACCATATTTTTTATATAAACCCCCTCGACAGTCGCTAAGTATTTTAAAGTCGTCAAGTTTTTCAATATAAGTAGGTAATAATACTGAGATAATCACCAATTTCTTTCAATTCTGGCAATTTCGTTTGGTGAAAACGAACGTTCGCTTCGTAACGCTAATGCTATCACGCTTGTCCAAGTATTAACTCACTTAGGATGGATCACTTAAGGCTTGAACGATCCAATTGTCAAGATAGTTTTCAAGAGACACCACTTATGGACAACATGACTACTTACGACACTTTCAAATGTAGTACGAAAAAATATTCAATAAAGTTTATTATGGAATGTTTTAGTTACATAAATGTAATATTTTATAGGTCATTCAATCAATGTCTGCTAAATTCCCGACCTGTCCTAGTTTTACGCTCCGGACATCGATCGGCTCTCCCTATCACCGCCTCTTTCATTTTGTAGATGGGAATATAAATAGCTCTCTATTTGAGAGGCATTTTGAAATACACAGTTTCAATCCGTTTGTTACTAGAATATTATATTTGGGACTTAGGTGAATTATGTTACTACCTAACTGAACCTAAAATTAAGTTCATTAGTTTGTGTTGATGATACGTTATAACGTGCTAGTTTTGAGAAGAAGTGTAGTTGGTTTTAAGGTTTAAAGATTGCGCGTTTAATTTTCAATGAAGACAAAGTTTCGAAGTCATTAGCGGTTGTGGTAACTTCGTTCTTTCAGGAAAAAGTTAATTTGGAATCGGGGACTGTGTGTACGGGTTTTGTCCAAATAAAAACATCGTTATAATGATTGGAATGCCTTTACATTTTCTTACTTTACTTTTAGTAGATACCCACAAGTATTCGATTTGACGTGGTCTGCTTCGGAATAATTGAATGATCAGAAACGAATCGGGGTGAACACTTAAGATTGACATTTCACAACATTTCAAAGTTCAAAGCGTATAGTAACTAAAAGTAAGCTTTTATACCACCTTAAGTGTGGTCGTTACAATAAACCAACCGTCTTACTGAAATACCAATGAAAAATGCACCTACCACATTACGAAGTCACTGCATCAAACGAACTTGAAGGCGAATGTAATTCTAATAAAACTGTTAAGGGTTCAGGGCTCGGGCAGGCAAAAGGAAGGGTTAAACTTCCCCTAGCTTCTTATCGTCTAGAGGTGGACTTAAGGGTATTTTTTTTACAATAAAAGCGCTGTCGCATAGCTGCGTATGCGACACACGCAACGATGACGCATGATGTGATCGGTCGAGTTGGCACTTGTACAGTCAACAACACACATGCCACGGTAATACCTATGTACCTAAATTCGATATTTATTCTTATGCCCACGAAATAAAGGCGATACAAACCCCAGAGTGTGTAGTCTGATGTGCCTTTGCTGCACTTACTTACAGTATGTGATACCTAATAATATTAGCAATACTATGTGGCGTGTATATCATGCACAGTTTACACGTTTATCAGTGGAATACCGTAAAGTAATCGTCTAATCGTTTAAACGTTCAAACTAACTTTATTTTTATTTTCTTTTATACAAGAATCACAGATAACGTTAAATTACAAATCTGAATATTTTAGATAGGTAAGAATAAGTATTCTTACCTATCTAAAATATTCAGATTTGTAATTAGTACAATTATATTTTTACTTTTTTTTCCAATATTAGAAATCTATGATCTATTATCATTTTGTAAATAGTTAGAGGTTAACTTCAAGTTTCCTCAAAGCTTTTATTGATTAGAATTGCCTGAATTGAAATATTTTGATATTTAGATCTGAGCTATTCTTTTGTACTGAGGTAATTATATCTTTTCATGTGTTGATTGTTGAAAGCATCGTACTACCATGGTATAGCACATTTTGTATGCAAGTTAAGCAAAATTGGTACAAACTTACTGCAGTACTGACAATTCAACATACATTTTGAAAATATCTAAAATATTCAGATTTGTAATTAAGTAAGTACTTATACTAGCTAATAAGCTATTAGCTAATGAGGGATTTTAATTTTCAATAGTTTCCTAGCTTCTTTCTGTCGTTAAGATCTGTGCCCGAGTTTGATCACCGGGTAAAAAACTGGCTTAAATAAAAATAAATACAAAAGCAACACGATCGACCTCCATTAATATTTCGTTTTCATACTGTTAGGTACATCTTTAAAAGCTCAAGTCAACCTTCCCGTAAGTACTTCAGGTACATATTCGCTTAAAACGAAGAATAAACGCTAGGGCATCACATTACGAAATCACCGCGTCTAGAAGGCAATTTTAATTAAAAAAAAAACTGTTGCATGTCTGAAAGCTCAGTTCACCCTTCCCCTAGCTCACCTCAGAGCTGGGTCCGAGGGTTTAATAATATTAGTGCGTACCCAGCCGTGCACAGGTCGCCCTGCACCGACGCATGTGCGCAGCGCTTATGTGCATCGCAGTAAGGGCGCGAACCGCGAGCCGGCCGGCCGCGCCGCCACCTGGCGCCCGCGGCAGGTGCGTCCTACCCACTACACCCCCCGAGCCGACACGTAAACACTACACTACATCGGCACTGACTAATTTAGGCCATCTGTGAACACCACTTTCTTGTTCCAACACTTATTCGCGGCAGCACTCCGTCTGACTTCGCTAACATACTTCGCTAACATAATGTTAGCCAGTTATCAACTTTCCAGAGCACTACACTAGTAACTGGCTAAGTGTAACAACTACTTACATTACACCCTACGCGAACGGTGTTTTCTGATTCCAATAGAATTTAAAGCATTTTTTCCCAATGATTTAGTAACCTTATTCAGAAAGCAGTACATTCCATTTCGTCACCGATATCGATACTTAGGTACTAACAAATTTCAGTCATCTGTAAAATCGCTCTTTTACTGTTCCAACATCGTTAGTTTTTTTTTCTTCTGCCTGACTATCGATGATGGATCTTATCATCTTCACAGACTTTCGGGGCAGTGCACAAACCTTTCCTCTAGCGAAGTAGGTACATCCTCAGACAACATACTGACAATAAACTTTGTCATCTTTCTCCATCCACAAAGTTACGCTACACATTTCAATCGACGCGCATTTACTTAATTGGAATATATTGTCATGTCGCATGTTTTTTTTTGCCATCGTTCGCAGCAATACACCCTACACAGATTAAAAACCAATTTCAACAACTAAATGCAATATAGAAATTGAAAAATTTTCATCACAATATTGCACAGTCTGACGTTATATGCACTTTTTGTAAACTACATATCGATACAACTATACGCTCATATCAATAATACCGCATCGCAGTTGCAAACAACACTTTATTTCGCTGCAATATTAACATTATAATTAATTATATTCCCGACATGTCCCCTTTTGCTGCCACTTTTCATTGTACTTAAAACATCAGATTTGAACCAGAACAGATACGTTACTGAACAAGAATAGCACTGCACTAAATAACTGCGAGTGTAACTATAACATCTATCTATCCAAATATACAGGTCGCCAATGAAAATGAACGTCAAAAGGCCGTGTTTTCAATTTCAATAACAAACATTAATCATGTGTTTGTGTTGGGATTTAGTAGCCAGTAATGCCATCATGCAATACATGGATGAATCCTATTCCCGTCGCTCACCGTCCATTTGTGGCCGACCCACTGATAGTGCTGTCCGTAATTAATTCTGCCAACTTGTTGGTAGGAACTACATTTTGCTGTTAATGTGTAAGATAAAATAAGTATCACATAATTTGATTTTGTAAAAATACCCATTCCATAAAAATATGTTTACCTAAACATGTTAAGGCGGAAAAGACTTTAATATAGGTTAAATTTTGTTCTTTCCTAACCCTAAGTGAAGTTACAAGGCAGAAGTAAAATTGTGAAACTAGATAATCATCAGTAATATTTTTTTTGCACCTTTTGCATTATTACGCCCCATAGGTACCAGTAAACTAACATCAAACTGCAGGAAATATTTTTAACAAATGCATTGTTCTGCACCAAAAATTAATACATAAATAAACTTAATACTTAAGGTGTTGACTATCAACTGATTTAACTGAATCACCATAACTTTCAAAAGCTCACCAACATCCCTATTTTAGGGGGATTACGCCGCGAACGTTATCCCTGCACTTTCACTGTTACATTATCGCGTACGATCTGCAAGGTTATGTGCAACCCTCCCGTTTTCGCATGCACACCCGTCAGTCGTGTCACGTCAGTTCAACTGCGCGCTCGCTAGTTACCGCAAAGCTAACGGACGAAATTTCTCATTCCAGAATAAAGTGGAGTACTACGTGAAATGGAAAGGGTGGAAGCCGAAGCACAACACCTGGGAACCGGAGGAGAACATTCTGGATTCGAGGCTGATAGACAGTTTCGAGCGCGGGGAGGTGCTCCGGCGGCAGGGGCGGAAGCGCGAGCGCGAGCATTCTCCGGTCGAGCGCGCCCGCAGCGGCTCCGAGGAGCGGCACCCCCCGGCCGGGAAACGCAAGGCCGAAGTGCTGTCGCGGGAGTCGGGAAAGATCGGAGTAACCATAACAATGAGCCCACCCGCCAAGAGACACGATTCCACCAAGCTAAACGGCTCCCGAACGCCTCACGTGAACCCGTTGCCGCCGCCTGCCGCGCCGCCAGGCGGAGCCGCTGCACCCGCATCGCCCGCAGCCGAGGCTGCAGCACCTCGCACTGGCCCAAGAAGAGCTCCGCACTCCCCGGAAGAAGCTGACGCCCATATACCTCCCGAACGTGAAAGACGCACCGACTCCCAGCCCACTGCGACCGCACCCGCGGAACCGAAAGGCGCGCGACCCCCGCCACCAGCTCCCCAGCCAGTCGAAGACGAAGACTCATGGGGCGAAGCCCCCGTCATAGCCCCTCCCCTGCCCCCTCAGCCGCCACGGCGCGGCGCCGCGTTCTGGATGGCGCGCTCCCCCGTTGCGGACCAGATCTTCATCACCGATGTTACAGTCAACCTCCAAACCGTAACCATCAGAGAATGCCGCACTGAGAAAGGCTTCTTCAGGCCAAGAGAGCAAGCGAAAGAATGCCTGAAGAGTTCAATTGAAGGAAGTCTTGACATCACGTAAGGCTCGCTCCACACCAAGTGTGGGTTACGAACTTTGTACAGATGTAGATAGCTAGTATTTATTCAGTTCACCGTGTTGATGTGTTAAAAGACCAACAGTGATTTCTGGATTCCTCATAATACAGGCCTAAATGCCCATGGACACGATAATGGAGATGGTACAATGTTTAAACGCTAGTTGCATGTTAGGTGAGCTACCTACCTAGACCGGATCGAAATAAATTCTGGTAATTACAAAGATATCTTTTGTCAATTGTTAAAAATAAGATATCCTATATTATTTGTTGAAATTTGTAGATAATAAAATAGTATAGCTAGTGACTGGTGTACCTCCGAATAAGCGCTGCTTTTGAATAATATTTTCATTAGGCTGTCCTTTTGTGTGTATGGTCTACCATTGTTTTCTAATATTGGTATGGGCGTCCCATTATGTACAATAAACGGTATATTGATAGAGGTTATATACTTAGGGTAAAAGTGTTTGTAAACTAGAAATCTTTTACGAAAACATGTCCAAGCGGCGTCTTCTATAAAATATTCACACTTTTAACCTAATAATGTCAGATATGATTCAAATCACGAAATTAAACATTGGTGCGAAAAATTATATTATTGATCTGGATCGTCTTCTATTTCATTAAATGTACTCGTATGTTCCCTCTATCAAATGGTTGAAATATTGTGTAGTAGGTATAATAATTTGAATCTCTAATTTTATCTCTCCTTAATTCACTCAAATTACGACTAATAATGTTTACACAAGAAATTAAACTTTCTTGCGTGATAGTTAACATTAAATTATGTTTTAAAATAATTGTTGTTGTTTTATGTAAAACGACTTTTAACCGGCGACTAATGTTAAATACAATTAAAAATCAAACAATAGTGTTTTAAAACGCGAAGCTCAGTCATAATTTTGTAACCGTTACATAATTTATATTAATTTTAAAATTAATTAGGAAAGCGACCGCATGCTGGTACATAATATGAGGTATCGTTTAAAAATTTAGGTATTAAATTATAATTTGAAACGATTATATTTTACTCCTTACTTAATTATCTTTGTACTTGTAAAACCTGTAAGCAGAAAACCAAGAAATATATCTATGCTCGATAATGTTTAAAGAAACTAATAAGCTTATGGTTTAAACTATGACAACACAATACAATAATGAACAGTTAATTACTTATTCATACCTTTACTTAATCAATAAGTATTTATGATATTTTTAATTTAGATGTTGATGGTTTATAAAATGAACTGATTTGTTTTCTTTAAATTTAATATTTGTATAATAACTAAGTTATTGACGTAGGTACTTTATTGTACCTATATCGCTGTGCATAGTCAGTTTATATAGAATTTGGTGAATATTGTTTGTTACGACTGATTTTAACGTGAATTGCATACCACATCGAGACCACACTAGGAAAACCACAGTATTTAAGTCATGGCTATGCAATTTAACACGACTGTCTCCTTAATCACAAAGGGTCGGTAATGGATTTGAATTTGGAAACTATGCTTTGACCATAATCGGCAGTGACAAAAAATTTAAAAACACAAACGTCGCAATTGACACTAATACCTACCTACGGTAAAACTTTTTTGTCACTCTCAATCGTAAAAGAGAAACAATAAGTGTACAAATTCAAATCCATGTCCAATTTTTTGTGCATAAGGATTGGCATTATGTCAACAAATAATTTTTTTGTTGAAATGATAATGTTAAAAATATTCTCAACTGCGATATTCGAATTAGTGAGAATTTTAGTTAAGAAAATAGTTTCTTTCTTATTTATCACGTGGACCCTCGGTGTTTTGATAGGGTTCGCCAAAGGTCATTTCAAATTTTACCTAGACTTGATTCTTATTACACAGTATTTTATAGCCATATTCTATACAAACTGACAACAGAGCACAGATCCGAATGATATTTGTGTTCCTTGATTTTTATTGTTATTTAGTTCCTGTAATTAAGAAACGTGATTATGTATTTTTCTCCGCGGGGTTGGCAGATATGTTGTATATTTTACTTTTTGCATTTCTGAAGGAAGAGAGTTGTAAATATTGTAAATATTATTTAGATAGTAGAGCACTCGTTTTATAATGTGATAGTCCTCTCACATTGTAGTCTGTAAATAAATGAGAATGAAATAGAAATACTGTGTCTTATTTACGAGCTTAACGTAGATGTATTTAAACATTTTACGTTTCACACGACAATTTTACGTTTCACGATTTTTGACCATGTTTGATATAAACCAAATTAAACGTTGGGCAGCTACCTATTTAGTAATAACTACCTACAAAAAATGCTGTCATATTTCGACCCGTTCACTTCTTTTAACTGTTAAAAATGGAATGCGAAAGTCTTAAAATAGGTTTTTTTTTTTAAAGTAGACCTACAGGGTTGTCGCATGTATTCGTACCAAGGCCCATGATAGGTACAGTGAAAAGCATGACTACCTATTTTGGATTTTGTACCTTCCCTTTGGCCGTATGCATAAGAACCAATAGGTATATGCAAGTTTACTGTGATGTGCTCTCGACCGTACATACCTACTTTAGTAATACCATTATTAACTTCTTGCATACGAAATGCAAAACATCGTAAAAATACATAGTTTAAAAAACTAAAAAACACGCTTTATTTCGTATTCTAGACAGCAAACCCTTTCATTTGATACCCATATCATGGGAGTGGATTTCAAACCGCCTGTCCGCCACCTGGGGAGGCCGCCATATTGGATTTGAAATGACGTTTCTTATCTAATCATGTATTGTCATCAGAATTCAGAGCGTGTGCAAAATTTCATCCTAATCGAAGACCGGGAAGTGGGTCAAATTAAGATTCCAAGATTTTCTTACATAGTTACAAGTGAAGCTAATAAAAGCGTGTTAAAAAGTAGAGTACAATCTTGAAGTGCCATATAAAATAAAGATTAACACAGCTAATATCCTAAATAAATCGGAAGACGTCGCAGAAACAGCCATAAAACATTATAGAAACAATTGAGTAGGTATGTATTAAAATAACCAATGGAATCGAATATAGATAATATTGCCTCATCTGCAGTTCTTTCATAAGTAGGTAACAAGATATTTTCCGTTGAGGAGATAGTTTGCAAATAGCGGGATCTCATAAGTTGTAACCGTCTACCCTAGTTTACTTAAAATTGTTAGTTCAAATGTCTTCTAAGGATCATGAAAAAACGTATCTATTTTATTTCTTAGTTGTAGGTTCGCTCATCCTTGCTGGTTTGCACAATACGTAAAATTTCTGCCTGTAATGACGATATGGTTTCGACAGTTCCAATGAACAGTTCATTGGTTTTGAGCACACCGCACTCGTGTTTTCAGTCAATCAGCAGGGAGTTAATTGATTTTGTCTTTTGTTATGAGCATGATAAAAGTTACTCTCACGGCGCATTCAAAGCGTCCTTAATAAGTGTCAAATGGACAAAATTTAGTGCGTTAGGTGTGGATTGGCTGCAAAACGAGTGTAATTTGCTTTAAGCCAATCAACCAGACTTGTATCAGCTCATGCGAGAAATTTAATGTATTGCGTATGATAACAGGGGTAGCCTACGGATTTAAAGTAATAAAGTGAATCAAAACGTTTCCACAATGACAGCAGTTGTCACTGTCAGTCAACTGTCATGCCAGCGCAAAACAAAAGTCGATCGAAGCTGAGATAGCGACGCTGTTCAGCGAGTTATCTAACGATTTGTCGTCAAACAGGGAGTTGGAATGTTTACATTTTAATTTCGGAGGTCGTAAGTACGGACTGAGCGATGGAGTGGTCAAAGGATAAAACGCTGAAGTTGATCGAGCTGTTGCAACTAAATGCGAGTCTATGGAACCCCTCCTTGTGTGATACCCGTAGAGACAAACAAAAACGAAAAGAAGAATTACGCTCGATATCAGAAATACTCGGTATATCTATACCTGATACGACGAAGAAGATTCAACATTTGAGGACTCAGTACAATAGAGAGGCTGGCAGGGAGGCGCGCGCGAACGCAGAGGACCCTCACGACAGATACATTAGTAATTGGTACGCTTTTGAGTACCTACACTTTATGAAGGACTCGAGCAAACCGTATAGAGTTCTTCAGACTGTAAGTATTAAATTTTTTTTATTTCTGAATTTAGAACATTTTTGGGGTTTTTCTTTTTATGACATTGGAACAAGATGCCAAATAACATACAAAACAAAACAATATCGTACTGCATCGTACATCGGCAGGCACCTATTTTAAAAAAGACCTTTTTAATATAATATGTTGAAATTACAAAGTAGGTACTTCAACTACTACCGCACCCATAAACTAACTCTCCTCATGACCCAAAGGTTGACTAGTAGAGAATGCCCCTAGCATTAAGTCCACCTGTTGTACTTTTTTGTGCAATAAAGTTTTTAAATAAATAAACTAGTAGTAGTAATAACAAAACAATTTTGTTTATTGTTACATTATTCATATTGTTTGAATGTTATTTCATGTTTCATGAAGATAAACTTTGCCTTGTGTTTTTAAAGCAAATAAACAGTATTCCTCAATAAATTTTAAATGTAATTTTACTCATTTATTAATTGATTTATATTAAACTACTTGTTTTTTTTTCATTCCAGGAGCTGAATTCAGAATTAAACAATCTACCATCACAATCAGAAAACTCAATTGTGGAATGCAAGCTTGCCAGCCTCTCACCACCACCACATAAACTTTCCCGTACTGACTCCTTCAACTCTGTGAAGTCTGAATCTTATCCAAGTAACCCCAAAAACAGAGATGAGTTCACTGTGTTCGGAGAATACATAGCAAATGAACTAAGATCCTTGAAAGGAGAAAAAAACCTTTTAGTAGCAAAGAAAAAGATACAAGATGTGATATATGAAGTCAAAATGGGCATGATCTGTGATACAAGAACAGAACAGAACTCTTTCACAGTTCACACTCATGCCAATCAACCTCAAAATGCGGTATCAACACACAGATGTGGTGTTTTACCTTTGGGTGGCAAACTGTACACAGCCCCTATAAGCGCTACCACACATATCGAGCCTTTGGCCACTTCTCATACACCACCAACTTCAGGTATTAGTGAGATAATCATCAATGGAGCCTGTCATTATACAAACTTTAAAGTTGACACACAATAGCAGTGCCATCCACTTCCCGATGGGGAGGTGGATAAAGTTGAGCACATTCTTAATAGCACATAATGACTAATAATTTGGTGATACAAATGATCTCGAAAGCCTAAAAACGCAACTTAAGGGACTATCATGCCCTGGTCTGGTAAACATGAAGTGTGAAATGCAACAAATTGCCACATTTCTCATCATCAACTAAGATACAAATTTCTACATGTGAAATTATAGATCGACTAAATCTTCATCCAAATCACTCATAGCAGATAAAGACTTATAAAAGCAGATGTTCAAACAATCTTGGCAAAAAAAAAACAAACAAATTCAAGAGAATTGTATTGTAATTTATATCAGAGTAAATAAATTTCCAACTGGGCAATTCAAGTAAGGTCCAAATGAGGGAAAATAAATATGTGAAATAGACAAGCTAAAATAAAAATTAAGGAGTGATTATAAATAGGTAAAATATCTTTCATAAAAGGGATAAGTACTAACTCATGCAAAATTCTGTTGAACATGGTTTTGATAATTTGCTTGTTTTACGAGCACCTTAACTGTTATTTTAAATATTTGTGTCTTAGTATGTACTAAGACAATATTTTTTGTCAAATTATACAATTTGGATTCAACTGTAATTTTGTATCAAGAGTAAATATTGCATTTCGCTCATACTAATGTATAATTGTGTCTTACTCATAAAATGGGAATGATGTTTAATGCACCAAATCAATGTTAGGTTTTGAGCAACTGTGGCAAAATTATTATTAAAAAATTGATTTTATGTTAGCAAAGTACATTATTGTTATACATATTGACCCACCTGGGAATCGAATCTCGGAGATGGATCTCGGGGAGGTCATGAAAATAAAAATAAATTAACCAGATTGGAATTGCTTATAATTGGCATAATGGCTTGTCAACTCTTGTGTAAGAATTCAAATTATGCCAAACTATAAATTAAATAATACTTGCTAAATATGTGTACATAATGCGTCTAGAAATGCATAATGAAGTTAATCAATTGTTTTTCTAAATTCATGGGCTCTAAGAATAACAATGGGTGTTCCTATTGTACATATTTAAAAATTAAGATTGCATCAAAATGTAAAATTACATTTACCAACCAAGAACCAAGAGTACACAGTATATGTACCCTTAAACCTACAAGTAAGTACTTTTTGATAAAAGGATTTCGTTTTCTCATTAAAAAGCTCCTTACAGCAGTCATATGATGTGGCGTGACCTCTGTTTATATAATTTTATCTCACAGATACATATCGACATCAAAATGAATAAATTGTTCATGGCGTTTTCTTCTACTAAATGTTATACAACTAATTACAACAAATCATAACTTTTGTCATATTATAACACCATCCGCACTTACTAAGTGTATTTAGAGGTTAATTGCCATACATTGTTTAACAACGAGAATGGTTGAACCAGTATGAGAGTATTTACTACCTACAACATTTTTAACATATGCAAAAGAATGAAAAACACCCTTATACAATGTTTTAAAAATTATAATATAATTGCTGTATGGTGGCGTCCTTAGTTCAATTAAAATTAAGTTTTATCACTTACAGGCGAATTCCTTTTTATTATTATTTTCTAGTCAAGCCTGAGTGAAGATTTGATATGTGAAGTTAACGTACATTCGTAGTATATCGATAATTGTATCTATGTAATATAGTTAAGTAGTTAATAAAAATAATGCAAAATTAACATTGTTTTCTTCCTAGTTTTAAAATGAAATTACCAGTACTATGAGATCAATGTTTCGTATGTACGGATGTTGTACAGGTAGATGAATAATGTTAAGAACCAGCTTTACATGTTTTATTAGATTTTATTACATAATACTATTAAAAATATTCTAGATATTATTGGTTTTTGTGGGCAGTAAAAAACAAATGTAGACATCTTTTTACTTATACAATAATAAGTAGTCATACAGTGAAGAGCATATCAACCTAAACACTTGTAATTCAATTTTGGTTCTTATGCCCTCGACATAATGGCGGTAAAAAGTATAGTCTGGTGTGCTTTCGCCCGTACCTACATAATTTGTAAGCCCATGGTCATCGTAAACCAATGTCGTAAAATCATCAATATCAGATTTAATGCTGACTTTATAGCAACTACACAACGTTCAGTATTTTTTTAGGTAGGTTAATGGTGCGCTCGATGTTTTGCCTGGTTCTTAGTCGGCTATTTAATTGAATGCCGCCATTTAGTTAACGGTTATTTACAAACAATAACGCATGTTGATAGGCGTCCATACGTAACAAGCAGGAGCTAATGAAGTTTGGGCGCAAAAATTCCATCCTAACTGGAAAAAAGAATCAAGATATACCTATGTAACAGCAGTGGCGTAACTATACCATTGGGGGCCCTCCCGCAAGTAGGTGCCATCCATCCTCCCCCCCCCCCCCCCCCTTCTCAAAGAAAGAATAAAACCAAGTTGGGAATACCAGAAATGCAGTGCAAATTATTTTTGGGAATTGGGATTCTCCTCTTACCGGGGGCCCTTGGCATTTTGCCGACTTGCCACCCTGTAGTTACGCCACTGAGTAACAGCTTGTTATCGGCTGGATTTGCTGTAAGAAAAAACAGACTTATTATTTTTTTTTCCAAATTTGAATGATTTTTATAAATATCCTACCTTAATCTGCTGTAGATTGTTTAGTGGAATACGGGAGATATGTGAGGGAACTATGGTTTTGTCACATTTTTTCCCCAATTTCGCGATGTAGTTAGGGGGGCATTATATCTATAGATAATACCTACCTACTGTGGCAATACCGCCGCGGCTTTAAATCACAGGTAGGTTACCTATATTTCGGAATGTTAAAAAACAAATATGTATCGTTAAATTTAACATTTTGTTATTTAGTTTCTAACGGTCTAAGGTACCTATAGCTCAAAATATGTTTACTTTTTAAGGGCTGTTAGGTCCCTGCTTTGTGTAAGTATTTTGCGCAGGGGGTTTTTTAATGTTTAATTAAATTACCTATTAAGTGAAGGTAACCAATCAAAACAAGGTTTACGTGTTAAATTAATCACCAGTTCAAAAATGGTCTGTCACTTTTATTGTTCTAGACAGAATCAGCAGTGCTGGTTCTAGCATTACTGGCGCCCTGGACGAATTTCCGCCAGCGCCCCTGTAAAAGCGTATACCAATACATCGATTTAGGGGAATACATCTGGTTACCTCAGGCTAGCTTTCTAGCGCCCGTTCAAGTCCGAGCGCCCCGGGCTGTTGCCCAACCGCGCGCCAACCTAACGCCGGCCCAGGAGGGGTACTCTCAAAAACGAAACGAACAAGATTACTCAAAAGTTTAAGAATGAAGATTTGGTTTTTGATTTGCATAAATAATATTTTGTTTTTTGAAAACGCTTAATTTGCATTCGAAGTGAATTGGTTATGATTATGAGGATTAAAAATTGCCATCCGTTGTCGGATCCGACATATTTCGTTTATGGGAGTAGACCCTCTGACAGAATGCGTTCCGCGCGCGCGCTCTAACTTCGACACATCTTAATAATACATCTAAACGTTTGTTAGGCAATAGAACAACAGTACAATACATAAAGAATTCATTCAAACTCATTCATTATATGCAATTATTAGTAAATATTAGCTCAGCACCATTATTCATTCAGACTTTAACTGTAATAGGAAGCACTGTTTAATAATTTCCTTGACGTTAAACGGTGATAATATGGTTTAGAATTTTAGATTTAATTTGGAGAATCAAAGAAATTTCTCATTGCTTGTTTTAACATTAAAATGAGAGTGCCAATAGTCGTGTTCGGATGTTTAATATCATTCGTAGTAATTAATTGTCAGGTGAAAAAACCGGACTACAAACAATATGGAATCCCTAAGGAGAAATTGGATATTGAATATAACGATAAAGCTACGCTCGAGCGTCTTGTGGCAGAAGTAGATAGGGAATTAAATGGTGTAGAAAGAAAACAATACAAGAGTGATTGGGTCGATTTGGATAACCGCCCTCTTCCAAGTTGGTATGATAAGGCCAAGATAGGCATCTTCATACATTGGGGTGTCTACAGTGTTCCCGGGTTTAAGACTGAATGGTTCTGGTATTTCTGGCGTAAATGTAAGTTTTCTTTAATGAATTTATCGTTGCTTATATTTAAAGTACTATAATTCTCAACAGAAGTTATTACATCCGTAGCCGAGGGATAAGCGTGTCGGATTTTGGCGTCGCGCCATCTTTGAGGTCCCGGATTCGATTCCCAGACGAGTCAATATGGAAAAGGAACATTTCTGGGTCTGGGTGTTGTGGTACCGTCGTTGTTTCTGATTTCTGTAACACGTAAAATAGAATCAGAGCAATGCATGTGATGTAGTCCAGTATTTATTTAATTAATTTTTTGAATTAGCATAATTCCTAATTTAACGGTTCTTCCTTTTCATAGTGGCGTAATGGCTGAGGTTCCATTCTCGATCGGATCAATTTAGGAAAACAACTTTTCTAAATATGGTGGGTCTAGTCTAGGCGTGTTGTGTTGTCGCCCCCAGTTCTACATGTAGTCGAATATGTACTCTATTTTTATTTAACCCCAACTTGGCAGGCAGTGCCCACTACCCCTACAAACTACCCCTAAAAGTAAAAGACAAAGTGCTGAAGACGTATCTGCAGATTATCCCACAACACATTGTTTCCTAAGCCTAAGCATGAATATGCTCTTGACCTGGTTATTGTTATTAATTAAATGTAAATTAAACCATTGTTTCAGTTGGAAATAAGGAATTTGAGACTTTCATGACTGCTAATTATCCACTTGGGTTTACGTATCAGGAGTTTGCACCCATGTTCACAGCAGAGTTTTTTCAGCCGATTGAATTTGCTAATCTATTCGCTTTGTCTGGCGCCAAGTAAGTAACACTAATAAAGTCTGAATGTGAGGATTGACTAATTTCACTAGTCAACAAAATTTCGAAGAATATCACTACGCACGCTATTTGAAACAGAGATATCGTTTTAAAAATTTTTTTAAGTATATTTATTTATTAAAACATCTTACAGCTTAAACGATTAATTCCTAAGCGCTTATATCTTATAAGCCTATCTAGGTACATGTTTATTATTATTATTATCGATATTACCTACATAATCCATGCATAAAACCACTCCTATACCTATGTAGGTAATAAGTAGGTCATAAAAATGAAATGCCCAAAAACGCTCCGTATAAAAGAGCTGAGAAGAGTTTTTCTTGCAATAGCTAGGTCTTAAACAAGTCCCCTGTAAGCCAATCCAAAAAACTTATCCCACCATTAACACTCCACAGATACGTCGTCCTAACCAGCAAACACCACGACGGCTACACTTTATTCCCCTCAGAACGCTCATTCAGCTGGAACTCCGTCGACGTGGGCCCCCACCGCGACCTGGTGGGTGAACTAGCCGACGCTGTGAGGCGTGCCGGCCTGAAATTCGGCATCTACTACTCTTTATACGAATGGTTCAACCCGATGTACCTTCGAGACAAAGAAGCTAAATTTACAACAAAAACATACGTTGACTACAAACTCTGGCCCGAAGTCAAGCATCTTGTCAATAAGTACAAGCCCTCAGTTCTGTGGTCTGATGGAGATTGGGAGGCTAAAGACACATACTGGAACTCCACTGACCTCCTCACCTGGCTGTATAATGAAAGTCCTGTTAAGGATGAAGTTGTAGTCAATGATAGATGGGGGGAAGGTACACGTTGCCGCCATGGAGACTTTTATACCTGCGCTGACAGATACAATCCTGGTAAACATACCTTTTTTTTTATAAGGTAGGAAAATGCATTGGCGCACCGCACCGCTGCCTGGGGAGAATGAAAGCCGCGTGTGTGGGACTCCCCCGCTCTGAAAAGAGCGGAGAATACCCACTAAAACCCTCCCGCACCTCTTAATGCCTATTAAACATACCTACTACCTAAACTGTTAGATTAATGCCCGGTTCGAATATTTAAAAAAAACGAGCCGTTCTAATTACGGATAGTAATCAATTATACGAGGCGTAAGCTAAGAAAGATCGACGGACGACTGATGAGAGCTGATATGGAAAGTAAATTTGAAAATTGGCTACTTGACAGTTTTTGAAAAAGTATTGTAAAATGTGCGCCCGTTCATTTTATATCCCAAGCAATTCGATTTATCTGGAAATAATCTAAATAACCAGAGAAAAATAAGATTTTGTGTAACACATTTAAAAAGCGCGCGAAAACGCCTAGTCGTGTCACTGTTGCAATTATGACGTCAACGTCCTAAACAATGAACCGATACGCATAGGAACGACTTAATTAAGATAAACGAAAAACGTTTCAATAAATTCTTTATACGATTAGAGACACAATAATTCAATTAAATCGGTAAAATAATCATTGTTTCGCCACATTAAAATAAATAATTTTCGACGACAGCTGTCATTTCCGAATTGCAATGGTGGTTTCCGTTTCGGTTCTTTTGTTCCACAGATAAAAAAACTAAAATTTATTTTGCAAAAATAAAATACTAACTATGCTTTTAATTAAAAAGTAAAAATGTAAAATGATTACTTAAGTAATAAGCTAACATATCTAACACTTTTCATATTTTATTGTTAACACAGTCAAGTAGCCAATTATCGACTGGTAGTCATTAGAGAAAAATGGATAGTCATTTTTGACGCATTACGAATCGTAAAATATTGGAACCGGGCATTAGACACACATGTAGAGAATAACCTATCCCCCTATTGTCCCCTACATATTTTAATTTATTTAAGGTACTTGTACTTGTTAGTACAATCAAGCACTAAAATGAACTATAGTATTTACAAAAAGGCGGATTAAAAACCTTGTGTCATTTTATACCAGTCGACCTCATCACAAAAAAAGCAGGTGAAGCAGCATATAATTATATATAACAATTTATTGATAAAATATTTGATTTTTTGACGAGGTTTCGAAGAATTCAAAAATAAACCCAATTGTAATAGGTTGGTATATTTTATAAGGTAATATGTATATTGATATCAGGGCCCTTTATGAGGCATGGAATACCGAAATTTTTTATTGCTTTTCTTCAGTAAGTCCAAGTTGTAAAGTTCAATTTGCGGTGGTAACTTTTTTCCCATTGCCCGATTAAGGGACGCACGTAAGTTAAAATTATGTTACCTTGCGTACTAGATAAATATAATCTTAGGTGATTCAAGTATTTGAGAAACACTTGACATTGTTTTATAATAGGATAGATAAAATGATGAAGCCGTTAGGTACCTACTACTAAATCAAGTAATAGGTATAGATCTTCGTTCCAATTTATTTGTTCAAAAGCAACCCTGGTCTCGCACGTTTGAAATGTAGTGCCTACAATCTTCCTTTGAAATTACTTTATCTACTTATTAAAAAAAACATTACAAAATGCGTTGCATAATTTTAAAGATAAAAAAAAAGACAGTGGAAACCGACTTTGTTTTAGGGTTACCCTGTCACTTTACCAAATGTTTTTTTTATCGATAAAAGTTTTATGATTCGGAGAAACGTTGTTCGATTAATCGTAGTACCTATAGACCTAAAACCCGGTTACGACCGGTACGACGAGGACCGGTTGACGAGGAGATTGCGAGGAGATCTATTTCACGCTTTTTTTTTGTATGTATATAATTTTTTTTTTTTGTTTTCTTGTTTGTCTCCTCTCTGTATATGTGTACTTATATATGTGACAATGTTGTGATGTTTTTAAGTAATAAATGTTTCTTTCTTTCTTTCTTTCTTTCTCTCTTCCTTTCTAAAATAATTCGGTAAAGAGAAAGGTTACCAGGTATGTAGTGATTTTCAACATTTATTCTTTGAAATTGTTTACAGGTAAACTGCAGGATCACAAATGGGAGAACGCTTTTACACTGAACAAATTATCTTGGGGCTACGACAGAAATATGAAGTTGTCTGAAGTGCTCACTACGCGTCAGTTACTCCGTGAGGTCATATCTACTGTCAGTTGTGGAGGTAGACGAATTTATGTTTCAAATCAAAATTTGAGAAATATGGGTAGGTAGAGAGGAAGGAAAGGGAATGTCACCAATGTCAAAAAAAAAGTGGAGAAATTTTCCTTTAAAAACCTGATACACAGGTCCCTTTTTTCCTACGTGACTATCTATGATAGCCCCGAAGCCTTAACTACAATTTCATTGAACTTTCGCGAGAGAACAAGGCTCTAAGCAAGTCAAAGCCAATATTTTTGATGATTTATCATCGTATAGATTACATAGTAATACTTATCTATAATATAATATAATAGTATCTATCTATATAAAACAAATGAAGCACCTCCGGTTCGGAACCTATAACTACAGAGAAGATACCAGCAAGAAACTCAGTTGTTTTTTTTTACAAATGAAAGCTTAACTTATTACTAATTTCGCACCAAAACACACAGTTAGTCTAAACGCTAATATCTAACGTTTTATTTATTTAAAATACAGACAACTAGGCCCACATCACAAAAACTAGGCTACGCTAGGTACCCAGTGTTGTATCTGCGCAAGGTTTAAGAGAGGATTTATTGCTCGAACTGATGCAGCCCGACTGGTGAAATACCTCCACCTTACAGAAGACTGCAGCCAAATAACAATCACTTAGGTGTTGTTGTGTTCCTGCGTGTGCTACATTAGTAGCAGGGGTCAAGCCTTCAAGGTAAGGGTGACAAGTTCAGTAACAGATTTATTATGCTGTACTGGTCACCCTTAAGCTAGGACCTCATTACCACATAACATCAGGTGGGATGAGGTCAATCTTGAAGTACAATATAAAAAAAATATGTATCGAAAAGTGGGTATCTCCTTACCTAATACTATTGGTTTCATACCTTTTTGTAACTGTGGTCACGGGTCCTGATACAAATTATTACCATTTCAATATTTTGTTCTTATTACAGGAAACGCCCTTATCGACGTAGGCCCAACCAAGGAAGGCACGATTTCCCCAATATTCGAAGAACGACTATTGGCTCTAGGAAAATGGCTCCTAGTCAACGGCGAAGCGATCTACGGATCCTCTCCTTGGTTATTCCAAAACGACACCATAGCCGGAAAGGTTTGGTACACTTGTACCAAGATACACGATCGTAATCACTATATCTCGACGGGGAATCCTGATGTAATAGTAGCGGTGTACGCCTCTTTCTTAGACTGGCCCAAGAGGGGTATTCTATATCTTAGTGACGTCACAGATCTGTTGGCGGACAAATGGGAGGTCGAAATGTTGGGATATGAAGGCGTTTTAAAGGTTAGCATACCTCATTTATAGCAAGATGAAAGGTAGCGATTGGCTGTGTCTAACAGAAATGAAAAGATATTCAATTTAAGCTTATATTCACTAAATCACAGAATATAGAAAATAGGAAAAAAATCTCAGTCGAACCCCGTTGCTAGCGGAAAAGCACTGATAAGAACATAAGAAATACTTAGCAACGGGGTTGCTGTGTTATCGGACTCCAGATCTCACCCGCCTGGTCTCTGGTTATACTTACCTTGTAATCTCATTTAAGCTGAATTTAAAAGCATAATAAAATACTTATAAGAAAAAAACAATACAATAAGTATTTACTCTTGTTTACTACTAAAAAAATACTTAGACAAGAACGAATAGTTACCAACAAAACTTGTTTTTTTTTTTCAGTGGAAGACGATGTCATTCAACAGAACCGCTATATTGTTGCCTCGGTTGGACTCTGTGAAATTTAATCACGGATGGACTCTAAAATTCAGGCCCCAAGACGATGAACGGGTCAAACCTGATAATACTACTAAACAAGCGCTCTAATACACTCAAAACGAGGTTTTTGTAGCTGGCGTTGAAGTATTGAGTTCTGTAGGTATGTCTACTTCCAAAAACGACATATGTCGGATCCTACACGGATAGCAATTTTTAATTCTCAAAATCGCATCCAACTGACTTCGAATGCGAATAATGCGTTATCAAAAAAACAAAATATTATTTTTACAACCAAAAACGACGTTTAAATTCGCAAAGTTTTGATTAATCTTCAAAAACGAAACCATTTGTTTTATTCGTTTCGTTTTTGGGGGTAGACACCCTTATTTTATACTTAGGTACCTACTACAAAATGGTTGCTAAAATAATGGCTCAGTGATGCTGGCCGAGTGCTTTACTAAGTATGTTTTCTTCCTGAGGTTAAACAGTTTGTATTTTAATTGATGTTACTGATTATTGGAGTTCATTTCAAGTAATTTGGTCTATTTAAACAAATAGGCTAAAACAAACTTAATTTCGACCGAAATCGCTTTGGATTCATTGTTGGCTCTTCTAAATAAATACAAAAAGTTCGTATCAACGGTGTAAAAAAATAACTTATCATTTCGTGTTTTTTAATAACATCGCATACCTATATGGTAGGTAAGTATATAAAATTACACAGCATCAACCTTCTTGTGTATTCATAATAGATTTACTGATTTAATCATGTTCTTTTTCATTTCAATTTAATAGTTTTATCTCGAACATCATGGAATTAATATTTTTTCATTAGTTAGGTACCTACGTTTGATCGGAGCCAATGCGTGACCAATCACTGTTAATGTAACCTCTTGAGACATTGAGAAATAAGAAGTCGAATCGGTATCATTAAAAAATTACAATAGGTACATAATTTGTTTATTTCAGCTCATAAAATGCATTTATACAATAATTTATAAGAACTATTGCATTGTTACTACAAACAAGACCAACTAAGGTGAGTTATACGTTCCAATATTCAGTTCAGAACCACACGATTCGAGAGTATTGGTTGGCACCGCACTGTGCTACGATGTTGAAAATAGGTGGACATTAAATGGGAAGTTTGAGTTTCGCTAAACAAAAAGTAGGTTCGAATAGCATTTTGAATGCTGATCAATATTATTCGTTATACAATTTTATTAAAAACTAACCTTTCATACTATTTTAATTTTATGGAAGTATTATTATGGCCGCCGGAGCAAACTATAGCATGATCCTAACGCTCTCAGAAATGCTTGTATGCCTATGGCATGTTAAATAAGAAAATGACATTTAAAATTATTGTCGTATATACACGGCTAAATAGGTATATATGGAATGTATATGCAAAGTTTCATTTGTTTATTCTTACATTCCAAACTTAGTATTTTATTTATTTTATTTCTATAGTTTGCTACAGTGGCCAGGTTAAAATCAAAATTATCTTTTACATATTATTTTACAAAACATATATAAATTTCAGTTTTTATAAAAAAAATACTGTCCAAAACTATTTTTAGTGCGGTAAAATTATGAGTTTCAATCTAATGTCCACTTATTTTTGAATATAAACCCACTGTGCGCCGGCACTGGCTAAAGTGACAAAGTCAAATGGACAACTTACTCAAACATCATTACACTCTTATCATACAAAACTATTATACTTGTATAACCGCCCGCAGTGACTTGTTAGATAGCTTTACGATCTTCATTAGAGCGGTCGATAGTACTCCGTTAATATTATCAATTTATTATGGCTTATATATAGAAGGGGGCGTAATAATTTAATTATTTAAAATTGTTTGTTTAGTGCTAAAGATATTATTTTGAAAAGTTTGTGAATATGAGGTTGCGAGCGCAATTGATATTTATTTATGGTGCTTTAGTTGAATTCGTGCTTTGTTTTGAAGAAAAACTAGATATAAATGTAGTGGTCGGACGTCCTAATGATACAATGATAGATTTCAATGGAAACAGTTAGTTCGACAAAGGGAAAGAAAATAGTGAGAATTTAATTGGTAAAAGATATAAACCTGAGTGGGCAGACTTGGACGTTCGGCCATTGCCTGAGTGGTACGATAAAGCCAAAATCGGTATTTTTCTCCATTGGGGAGTATTTAGTGTGCCCAGTTTTCAATCAGAATGGTTCTGGTACACGTGGAAAAATGGTAAGCAATTAATTTAAATATAGAATACAGAACTTGCTTCGCACGGGTAGTTTGTTTGTGTATTTAGGGTTTGTAGGATAGCTATGTAGTTTGGTTACACCTTGTTTTTTTGAGGGACCGGGACTCCTCCGCTCTGTAGGAGACCCATACCTAACTGTCACAGCCGTTTTGTTACACCTTTTTAGAGCTGGGATCCCTTATTTTTTTGGTAACCTATATTTAAAATAGCGTATAACAGTAAAATATTTTACTTATCTGTTAAGTAGGTATTTTTGGCGCCTTTTTAACCCAAACATAGAATCACAGCCAATCTTATAAAATTAGTCAAATGAGTAGATGTAAATTTATTTAGAATAGTAACAGTTTACCATGCTCTGCTTTTAACTGTAGCTGAGTTTGAAAAATAAAACTTCGTTTAATCTATTAGCTAAATTACTTTCAGTTTTTTGAGATATAGGTTAGTACTTATATTTCAATTATTATTATTTATTATTGACTCATATGAGAAGTATTACAACGTATGTGTTTACTAACGTAAATATGTCATATATTACAGGCAAAAATAAAAAATGCGAAAGTTTCATGGAGAAGAATTATCCACCAGGTTTCACTTATCAGGAGTTTGCACCCATGTTTAAGGCGGAGTTTTTTGAACCGAACAAGTTTGCTGACCTATTCGCCAAAGCTGGTGCGAAGTGAGTAATCCTAGATAGATAATTTTCTTAGAGTATTATCTACTTAATTTAAATTATGTTAATTGTGGAATAATCCCATTCTGCAATGGGGTTATCGTTTTTTTCTGTTTCTCAAACAAATTTAAAGTTCGCTGATATATCAAAGCTGTAGACAAGCTTTGGCTATATTATATTTTGACTACTATAAGACCATTTTATATTTTGGGGTACCTACCTTAATAATAGGTATAAACCAGTGAACGGAAAAAACAAAAGAGTTTTAGAAGTTTGTGAGCTTCATCAACAAAAATAAAATAAAATATACATACGTAGGCATAATCACCTATTAGCTTAATTGTATGGTTGTACTGGATGGAATTTGGTAGATGTAGGTACATAGGTATTCGACGTTATAATAACGTATAAGATACTTTTTATACCAAGATAACGTGAACGAAGTGCAGGAAACAGCTAGTATAAAGCATATAACACCGTGTTTCGGCTTCCCTTTAAGATAATCTAAAAGATTCGTACATAATAGAGAGGGAACAATTGATTTAATAAAAAAAAATGTTTTATTCAGTTCAACAAAAAGAGTACAACATTTAGTTACTGTTATTACAAAATTTAGGTTACTTCATTCATACAATAACTTAACAGTATCGCTGGACTTCACACTAGGATTCCCTGTGTTGTGAAGACCAGACTTCCCATCTAGATATAACATGATTGGTCTACCATTTAGTTAATTTGTAACTATCATTAATACTTTATTTGTATGCGCTTATTGTATGTATGTGTGTGTGTGTAAGTTTGTGTACCTACGCGCGTATGTGTATGAATATCTACTTTATTATGTTTGCTGAGTTAGAAGATAAAAACGTTTAAAGACTAAAACCGAAATAATTACAAAAATCTGTATTTAATAATATGTTATGTACGCAGATACGTGGTCTTAACCAGCAAACATCACGAAGGATTCACCTTGTTCCCGTCCAAACAATCATTTAGCTGGAACTCTGTGGACGTCGGACCCCATCGTGACCTGGTGGGTGATCTAGCGGAAGCTGTTAGAGACGCCGGCCTTAAATTTGGAGTCTACCACTCTTTGTACGAATGGTACAACCCTATATACCTGGCAGACAAGAACGCTCAGTTTAAAACGCAAACATATGTCTTTGAAAAGCTCTGGCCCGATATCAAGCAGCTTGTGAACGATTACAAGCCATCGGTGTTGTGGTCTGACGGCGATTGGGAAGCTTATGACACGTATTGGAACTCCACAGATCTCTTAGCCTGGCTGTACAATGATAGTCCAGTGAAGGATGAGATTGTAGTCAACGACAGGTGGGGCATAGGTTCCTATTGCCACCACGGTGACTTTTATAACTGTGCGGATGAATATAACCCTGGTAAGGCGGGCAAGAGTTAATGGAACCCGTATTTTATATTTATTAATGTGAAGCTTATTTAGCTTATTAACCTATACTCATAACCGTCTTCACCATAAGAGTTCTCGGAGCCCTTGCCCAGGGCTTCCATTCTCAGGGAGCCCCGAAGGGTGAGGGTTAGTATAAGTTTTACCTTTATTACTTTACAAAAAACTTCCTTAATCTGGTGCACCCAAGGGCCCCAAAATAATACTTAAACTACTAACTACTCTTGTTGCCCAAGGGCACACAAGAGTAGTTAGTTCAAGTTGGGCTTGCCTATACCTAGTACTTGCGACGTGAAAATGACATTGGCCTCGGGTGTGATTCCAACTTCCGAGCAATTTTAAGATCTAAACTATTAACCTGACATGGGCCAAAATAAGGACCCACTCCAGGTACGATTGACTACATGTTATATTGAAAATCCCGGGAGATGACCGATTAATCTCGATTAATCAAATTATTCTAACGGTTATAGGTATTGCTATTTTTTATTCGGAAACTTTCTATCCATCAGAATTATTGAATCATCTACATATATTAACCTAAGCTACCTTAGGCTTAGAATCTAAATCTATAACTACAGAGAAGATACTGGAAATAATCTCTGCAGTTTTCATTATTACAAAGCAAATCAATACCATTTGTTACAATCACCCCCATGTCTAAGGAGTTATCCCGTTTTATGTAAAGGGTTGATTTCATTTTGCTTTTCGCTATCCATTATATTATTGTTTTGCACTATGGACTCGAAGCAAAAATACCATTTTTAGTTTCACTGGCATAACTATTAAAGGCACTAATTTATGAAACAGTTGTAACCAGACATCTCAAAGAATTTTATCATTTGAGGTCAACTTCAACACCACAAATGGGAGAACGCATTAAGGCTGGATTCTAACTCATGGGGCTACAACAGGCAGATGAGCTTATCAGACGTGCTCACTGTGCAACAGTTACTTAAACAAGTTATATCAGTCATCAGTTGTGGAGGTGAGTGTATTTTACCTTTATTTTAGACCTAAGGCCCAGTTTCCACCAAAGCAGAGAGGAGAAGAGACGGGAAGAGATGTATTTGAATAAATCAATCCGATTTCGTTATTTTCACATCACATCAATCTGATTGGTTGTATTACCTTCTAGCGGCCAGCCACGGCTTCGCACGCATGCTATGTCCTTTTTAAGGTTCCGTAGCCAAATGGCGAAAAACAGAACCCTTATGGATTCGTCATGTCTGTCTGTTTGTATGTCTGTCTGTTTGTATGTCTGTCTGTCCGTCCGTGTGTAACAGCCACTTTTTTCCGAAACTATAATAACATTTACTGTTCAAACTTGGTATGCAGATGTATACTCAATTTTTTTTCTTCAAACCAATACGTGTGGGGTATCTATGGATAGGTCTTCAAAAATGATATTGAGGTTTCTGATATATTTTTTTACAAATTTAATAGTTTGCGCGAGAGACACTTCCAAAATGGTAAAATGCGCCCCCTCCCCCCCCTGTAACTTTTAAAATAAGAGAGTGATAAAACTAAAAAAATATATATATTGTACATTTTCATTCAAACTTCCACCGTAAATGGGTTTGAACGAGATCTATTAAGTTTTTTTTTTCAAATACAACGCATTTTACCTTTAATTCAATCAACTACAATATAAACTATTATATCATGTTCGGGCAAGTCCGACTCGCACTTAGCCGGTTTTTCCACATTTTCCTCTGATTCACTACTATTGGACGCAGGGTGATGTTATATTCACCTAAATATTTCCTCTCCATTGCTTAGTATGGTAAAGATCTTAGCATAAGATCAAAAGCGCGTCAGGCTTTACACCTTGAACTTGCACCGCCCTTATGTCCAGGGCATAAGAACTAATATTGATCCCTGACGTGCTGTTGACCATACTAAAATGCCTACATCATATTTTTACGATTTTATTCCAGGTAACATCCTGATTAACGTTGGCCCAACCAAAGAAGGCACGATAGCTCCAATATTCGAGGAACGATTGTTAGCGCTCGGCGACTGGTCGAAGATCAACGGCGAAGCTATCTACGGATCCTCTCCTTGGTCGCACCAGAACGATACTTTGAACGGAGATGTGTGGTACACTTGTACGAAGACACAATACCACGCCCGTCGTCCTACGGCGAAACCAACGAGGTCTGATGTGGTGACAGCGGTGTACGCGACCTTCTTAAACTGGCCTGGAGAGAATACCCTAGTGTTAGGGGATATAACCGATTTGATGAAGGAAAATTGGGTAATTGACATGTTGGGAAATGAAGAGAAAACATTGAAAGTAAGTGTCTGTATTTCTTTATCTTCTGATCGTTGTCACCCATATGTTTATCAGTTTTTGGGAATCAATCCTCACATTTATCTTGAATTGATTTTGTAAGTTTTCGTATATGTAGATTATCTATAAATATTTTGCTAAGCCCCATGAAAAAATATTCTCATGCCTGGCTGTTGAACCTAGGGTTGTGGGTTCGATTCCCACACAAGTCAAATATGCGTGTGATGAAAGTTTGTTTTTATTCTGTATCTGGGTGTTTAAAAATGTATTGTGACGACCTCTGCAGTCGAGAGGCAAGCGGGCCGGACTTTGGCGTCTGGCCATCTTTGAGGTTCTGGGTTCAATTCCCGATCGGGTCAATAAAATGTGTTTCATGTTTCAACCATGAAATTTTACTTCGAAAGATTACACTAATGAGTTGGCAGTGATCTAATGGTGTAACTTAAAATATGAACGGACCACTAGTTTTTGAAGACTGTTTCGCCAAATTTTATTCAAGTAACTTTAGCTATTCTGGCGTAAAAGTAAATAAGTAATTGACAAATATCTGTCTATAAAACCTTTTCCATTTATTATATTAGAGAGAGAGATTCGAAGATTTTTTTTAATTCATATTGTTTTTTTACAGTGGGAAACGTCGAACAATCGAATTACGATCAAATTGCCTGCATTTGAGACAGTGAAAACTAAATATGCATGGACACTACGATTCAAGCCTCCAAAAACTACATAAAAAAATAAGTTTGTTGAGATCACTTATATGACAATCTAATGTTTTACAAACTAGTGAAATAAAATGTATTTACCCATCTTTGTGTTTTAATTTTTATATTTTTATATTTAAAAACATAGGTACCGTCAAAATCACGTACCGAAGTTTAGACTTTTGAACAACTCTTGTGCAGTGAGCATAAGGACTAAATCAAACATATCCCACTGTAAGTTGTAACTATGTTGTGTATTTTCTTTTTATCATTTTTGGTCTATTTAAGTATGTATTCCTGTGTATCAAAATACATATTAAAGCAACGTATAACCAATTTCAAGAAGTTATTATTTTTCATACCAATAAAAGGTTATGGGGAGGTTTTCTTTCATCTTTACAGCTGGGCTAGATCTTCTGATTATGTATATTCTATAGGGCTGGGACACAACATGGACACATCGCATCTTATGTTTTTTTTCTGCCATCACCATAATATGTAAGTAATCGTATTCGTTTAATGTGTAGGTACCGAACTCGTAGGTGTATCTAAGGGAGCGTACAAGTATTACGTAACGCAATTTTTGAAGATTTTTGCAAATTACTTGAATAACAAAAAATTTATGTATCTATAATATCTAATTGAAATTCATCATTTCATAGAACGTCATGAACCATCCGAACACGATTTTACTGAACTTGTAGGTACTCACGATTCATAAGTGATTTTTGAATAAACATTTTTTTCTATTCTATTCTATACAAAAAACAACAACGTTACCAAAACACAACGATTTCATTTAGAACCTTTATTACCCAAGTTTTAATGAGAATTATACGTATTTTTAATAAAATCAAAGCGAACTTTGAGGGCACGCAGAATTGGCTACTTGACAGTTTTTGAAAAAGTATTGTAAAATGTGCGCCCGTTCATTTTATATCCCAAGCAATTCGATTTATCTGGAAAAAATTTAAATAACCAGAGAAAAATAAGATTTTGTGTAACACATTTAAAAAGCGCGCGCAAACGCCAAGTCACGTCACTGTTGCAATTATGACGTCAACGTCCTAGACAACGAACCGATACGTATAAGAACGACTTCATTTAGATAAACGGAAAATGTTTCAATAAATTCTTGATACGATTAGAGACACAATAATTCAATTGAATCGGTAAAATAATCATTGTTTCGCCACATTTCCGTTTCGGTTCTTTTGTTCCACAGATAAAAAAAGTAAAATTTATTTTGCAAAAATAAAATACTAACTATGCTTTTAATTAAAAAATAAAAATGTAAAATTATTAAATATTACTTTACTAATAAGCTAACATATCTAATACTTTTCATATTTTATTGTTTACACTGTCAAGTAGCCAATTATTGAATTTATTCACAACACGAACACTTTGCTTTGCAGTCGGCAACATTAAACAAAATTGCAACGATAGCTGTCACTTTAGTACACCTAATTAATAAAATCAGACTATATGTTTAAACGAAGGGGAGAAGTATACAGTATGATAGAAGTATACAGATGATAGAAGTATACTGTATACAGTATGATCCCTTATATAAAATACATATTTTTGTAAAATAAAGTTTTGAAAAAAACCCAAAAACAAATAAAGTACCATGAATTTTTTTTTGCAATAACAGTAAATAGTGTACACTAATTTAAGGAGAGGTAGGAAGTTTGGAAAGTGACGAACTTAAAAGAAGCCATCTCTTACACAAGAGGGTCTGGCCCTGAATTTGACGGGTTTGTACTGGATTTAGGGGTATTTTTTCTAAAAGCTAGTAACTTTGATTGAAATTTGAAATGTCACTGTCAGTCTCGCTCGGTTTACTTACAGTTGTGCTGGCTGTGGTTGTGGGTTACAGAGCTTGCTTGTAATCGATGACCGTTTGTGAGAATTAAAAACACGATAAGTATGTACATACTCGGCAACACTACAATTATTGCATTAAATGCTTGATAAGAGTTTAATAGGTGGTGAAGCTTAGTATCGTAAATAGTCTCTTTGCAGAAAAAAACCGGCCCGAATAATTTTCTTGGCGCTAAAACTTTTCGTTTTTAAATGTTTTGGATTAAAACCATTTTACCTGCATTAAACAATTATTGATTGTGGGACTATGCATTTTCGGCTGATATTTGTTTTTGTTTGTGGAATTTTATTTGAGTTAGTGCATTGTTATGTGGAAAAACAAAATTACAACGAGAATATTCTGATCGGACGTCCTAATGAAGAAATATATTACAATGGGGATATTAAGTTCGAATATAGTTTAAAACAAGGAAAAGATAATGGAGAAAATGTAGGAGTAAAGACGTTCAAACCAGATTGGGCCGACTTGGACACCCGCCCTCTGCCTGAATGGTATGATAAAGCTAAAATCGGCATTTTCCTTCATTGGGGAGTCTTTAGTGTCCCCAGTTTCCGCTCTGAATGGTTCTGGTATTACTGGCTTCAAGGTAAGTTCTTGGTACGCTAAGGTTAGTTAAGCTTGGTGTACTTTAATTGCTTAAAACATCCAGTGCCTAAATAAATTGATCATGACTTGTTTTTCTTTTCCTATGCTGCGGTCAAATATGAGTACTGTGACTCTATTGTACAGTTTAATTTATGTTTTGGTTTTTACTAGGACTGATGCATAATATTATAATATTGTTTTGAATTATATTGGTTAAATTTTGGCTCTTATTTTATTTTCCTATAACTGTTAATTTATTTAATTACGCCTAATTTGAGTGTGATACTGTTCCTATTTTTAAGGAGTACTTTAAAATGTTTCAGAAAAAGACCAAAAATGTATAAGTTTTATGGAGAAAAATTATCCACCAGGCTTTACTTATCAGGAATTTGCACCCATGTTCAAAGCAGAGTTCTTTGAACCTGATAAGTTTGCTGATCTCTTTGCAAAAGCTGGTGCCAAGTAAGTCACCCAACTTTTTTTTTTATTTAAAAAGTTCTTTTTTACAATATTATATCTTGTGTTATTCTTTTAAGACTAATTCTGTGAACAGAATGTGGCTTTCTGGCTCTTACAACAATTTACTGATTTAAAGTTAATAAATCAATGAGGAATGAGCACCTATTGTAAATACCTTGTTCTCACTTGTGCACATTATATTACATTTGAAATTTAATACTTGACTTACTACATTCATGAACAATTTATTATTAAACCTTAATTAATCAAGACCATTGCTTTATAGGTATGTCGTCTTAACTAGCAAACATCATGAGGGCTTCACTTTATTCCCGTCTAAACGGTCATTCAGCTGGAACTCTGTAGACGTTGGCCCTCATCGAGACTTAGTGGGCGACCTTTCTAAAGCAGTGAGACACGCTGGCCTCAAATTTGGAGTCTACCACTCTCTATACGAGTGGTTCAACCCAATATACTTAGCAGATAAAGAAGCAAAATTTTCAACACAAACATATGTCTTCAATAAACTGTGGCCCGATATCAAGCAGCTTGTGAATGATTACAAGCCATCAGTGTTATGGTCTGACGGTGATTGGGAAGCTTATGACACATATTGGAACTCAACAGATCTCTTAGCGTGGCTGTACAATGAGAGTCCTGTTAAGGATGAAGTCGTGGTAAATGATAGGTGGGGTAAAGATATCCCGTGCCATCATGGAGACTTTTACAATTGTGCCGATAGATACAACCCTGGTAAGTTGAAACAGCACATTATTGGCCAGTTTCAATAATTGAAAAACGGTCCATTCTAATTATCAGTTCGTAATAAATTATACGAGGCGTAAGGTTAAAACGACTGTTGACAGCTGTATGGTATGGTATTATTTAACGACTCGTAGTCGGTTGGAGAAAAACGGATAGTAATTTTTTACACATTACAAATCGTAAAATATTGGAACCGGGCCTAGTAAAAACATTTTCAGACCGAAATAAATTAAAATTAATTAGTACATAAGAACTAATTTAATGTCAAAATCAAAATCAAAAATTGTTTATTCAGCAACTACACACGTATAAATATTTCCAGATGTCAGAGATCTCCTTTTAAGTATCAATAATACTTGTGCCAGGAGAGCCCGCTCTTCTATAGTTTAGCGTTACATTATTAGGTATATAGTTACGAAATAAAACATAGTAAATACATAGTAATTAAAATTAAACAATTTATCTTGTAGTACATATGCAGTAGGTTACCAAAATGTGAAACAATAATAATGATAATATTTTTTGTTTTTAAATGCGTTGTAAACATAATGTAATGTATTGTATCTTTTGTGTCTCAGTATATGTATGCAAGTGTGTGTGTGAGTGTGTGTATGTGTGTGTGAGTGTGCATGTGTGTGTAATAATGAGCGTTTTTGTAAAGTAGTATTAAGGAAAAATTAAATTAAACCAGTGCTTGCGTGTGTATATGTGTAAACAATAAATGTCAAGAATTGTACCTTAACAGATCTTCTATCTCGTTATAAGTTCTAGATTTTAGCCACTCTGTTATAACATGCTTACATTCTCTGTATGTTTTAGGGTATATATTTAAAAGCTTATTCACAGCATTATATAAATGAGATGATTGTTTAGCTTGCTGGCGTCTAGCGAAAACTGTCTTAACGGATACATTTGGTGCCACACAATTTTTTATTCTCTTTTTTTCAATGTTAGGATCATACGTAAGTGATTTGTGTAATTTTAAGACAATATTGTGAACATATAATTTGCGAGTTGTAAGAAGGTCACATAATGAGTATAATTCTTGTGTAGGATATCTATAGGGTTTAAAATACATGACCTTAATTAACGACCTTTGTGCTCTCTCCAGATCTATGAATTTCGACTTATTCGCTCCTCCCCATATACTTATACAATATATAAGAACGGATTGAACTAGAGATACATATATTTGATTTAAAATCTGTGACGTAGCAACGTGCCTCAATACTTTGAAGAACCAAATAAACTTTCTAACCCTAGATATTAGAAGTTCCATGTGTTCATACCAAGTTAATCGCTGGTCAATCATAACTCCAAGATATTTTGTACAGTCTACTTTGTTAATTTCAGGGCACAAACATCCAGAACCGTTGCAGTTACCACACGTATGAATTTTGATATTTAAATTTGGTTGAGTTCTATTGTATTTAGTAAAGCATATAAAATTAGTTTTGGACGCATTTAGTGTTAATAAGTGCATCCTTAACCAGTTTGCAATCCTAGCCAATCCCATATTAGTGCTCCGTCTTACATCTTCCCAGGTCTTGCCACTAAATACGACTGCGGTATCGTCCGCGTATGAAAATACATTTCCGTTGAGTAAAGTCATATTACAAAGGGTGTTAATATAGATCAGGAACAAGGTAGGGCCTAGTACACTCCCTTGGGGTACTCCATAAGTTACTGCAGCGTCCTGACTGGAAAATTGTCCGATTTTTAGGCGCTGTCTACGGTTGGTAAGGTAAGATCTAAGCAATTCTAGTGGGGTGCCTCGTATGCCGATCATTTCTAGCCTGTTTACAAGGATTGGGATAGATACGGTATCAAAGGCCTTTTTCATGTCCAAGAATACCGCTAAGCACTTGTTCCCTTTATCAACTTGATTAACAATGAGTGTCGTCAACGCAGTAACAGAATCTTCAGTACTTATCCCATTTCTAAAGCCAAACTGTGATGGAGATAGTATACTATATTTATTAAGATATTTTACTAAACGAGTATTTATTAATTTTTCTATAATTTTTGAGATAGCAGGAAGGATTGAGATTGGTCGGTAGTTATTTGGGTCATTTTTATCTCCGCCCTTGTACACAGGAGTGATGAGTGCTAACTTTAAACAATCGGGAAAGATACCTTTATCGAAGCAAAGGTTAGCCATGTGAGTAATTATTGGGACAACCAAAACATCGGCACTTTTTAGGAATTTTGTGGGAATATTATCATATCCTGGTGCACTTTCAGTTTTAAGACTCATCAACACGTCTCTGACCTCCAATTCATCCGTAAGCATCAAAACAAAAGATGTGACTTGGTTGTTATCATTTATATTAATATTTTTTGTATTAGGTCGAGACTGTGAACCAATATTCTCGGCTAATTGTTTTCCGACACTGGCAAAGAAGTGGTTAATATGCTCCACTGAGTCCAGAGGAGTTAGTTTGTTTTTTAACAATTCTTTATTATTAGCGTCGATTTTTTTGCGATGTGTTAAATCATTTACTATATTCCATAATTTTTTTGAGTTACCTGTTGCTTTTATTAATTTTTCTCTCTCAAATTTGCGCTTTATCTTTTTAATTAGGCTATTACAGTAATTCCTATAACGCCTAAATGTAATTTTCAAAATAGCATTACCTGGATCATAACGTAATTTCATTTGCATGTCATTTCTATTCTGAATACATCGGAGCAGACCTATTGTCATCCAGGGTTTTAAAGTGCGGTTTCTCTTTGGGACTACTGAGATCAAAGTATTTTCCATTATACATTTTTGAATTTTGTCTAATAATAAATTAGCTACAATATTAGGGTCAGTAAATATTAGTAATTCCTGAATATTACTATTTTTCAAGCTTACTATGGTATTGTGATAATCAATTCTATTTTTAAATTTATTTACTTTATTATTGTATTTACCGTTTTTATTTGTTAATTTTAGGAAAATCATATAATGATCTGTAATAGTTGCATTAATTACGACCACTGAGGCTTTAGTCTTTTTCATATCAATTTTTAACATAAAATGGTCAAGGCAATTGTTTCCCCTCGTAGGTATTGAATGCCCTGAATACAAGCCATGAAGAGACAACATATTTAGGTAATTTAGTCTATTTCTTTTATCATATGTGCTTTCGTTATGCTTTTGTATTATATTGATATTAATATCACCGGTCAGTATAATATGTTTCTTTGCATCTATAGTACCTAAGTAAACGCTTAGTGAGTCGATAAAGCTATCGGCATTATGGTTTGAAGGCGAACGGTATACTCCAATTATTATGTAGTCAAGAAAAGTAATTTGCAAACAAGAAGCCTGCGAAAGATGAATTTCTTTAACACTAGATGTATGTTTATGATTAATGAATACAGTTACACCATCGCAATGATTTAAGTGGTTAATTGTGTTATAGGAGATATAGTTACTAATATAGGGTATGGGTTTATTGATATCCAACCTACATTCACTTAGAACGATAAAGTCTGGTTGAATTTTCAGCTGGGCTAAGGTCAAATTTAAGTCATCCATATTTTTATATATACTCCGAATATTTTGGGAAATGATAGTGATATCAGAGTTGTTAACTTTATGATATTTTGTGAAATTCTGAACTTGACATTCGCTGGACTTAAATATATCTATATTATCTAATTCGTTTATTATTGAGAGAGAATTATTCATATTTAGTGTTATAAAAAATCATGAGTTCGTTATGTAATTGAGGTGATACGTTTATTGTGCATGTATTGTGTATTTGTAATATATAGTGAAATGTAATATAAATGTGCATGATTTTGTAAATAATATACATGTGTTTTTCATTTATGCTTTTAAATATGAGATTGTTTTTTTTGTTTCTTAATAAAATATTATGTGTCTGTGTAAGTTTTTTTTGGTAATTGTTGTTTGGTAAATTGTTAGAATATATGTTCACAACACACTTTTGAATACTTATGTGTGGGAAGTAGGAACTAGACTGGAGTATAAAAAAGTAACATAAATAGTAGGTATGTGCAATTATCCCAGTAACATAATATAGTCATTCTTTTTGCATAAGACTGTTCACTTGTAACTCATTTTTAATGATAATAATGGGAGTGTTTTCGTTTTTTCTGATATATATTCGTCCATAAGCTGTCCAGCAAAACTTGTAGGCCTTAGTTTTAGCAAGGTCTCGAGCCAAGAAGTATAGACGCGCCGCTCTTGCAGTTAACTGTTCTGACACATAAATTGGGATAGATTCCTCCTTAGAGTAACCTAAATGCTTCGTGCATAATTTTTCCTTGTGTCTTGTATTAAAGGTTTTGGTTAATTTTAAGAACTCAGATTTTTGTATAGTTGACGACATCTCCGTTATAATTGGACTTTTATTAATATCTCTCTTACTATTAACCCTGTATATGTCCTTGATATCCCTTTTTTCAACGTTGCACCCTATATTCTTGGATAAACTCAGAACCATTCTTATCAAATCTTCTTTGGATTCATTTGCTACTTTAGGAACATTTTTTATTTCAATGTTTGTTTTACGATTTTCACGCTGCAGATCTTCAACCTTATCCTCCAGTATCATTATGTATTCTTTGTCTTTTTTTGCTTGTTGTTCCATTTGTTCCATTTTCTTTTTTAACTCTTCGTTTTGAGACGCAAGAAATTCCAGCGCAGTTTCAATGTTGCTGTTTGATGTTTTTATCTCATTGAGAGTAGGATGTATTTTTTTCATTTCCTGCTGCTGTTCAGCCATGAAACTGGAAATCATTGTTCTTATTTCATCACGAAAGGAGCCAAATTCATTTTCAAAGCCATGTTCTCTAACCCTTTTATTACGGTGGGCGACAAAATTGGGTGGAGTCCGCTCAAGTTGTTCCAGGATATTAGATTCTGATAGTGATTTATCTTGTATCATTATTTGTTCCAATCAAACTTTAGCTCGCAATCGCGTGAGGCGTAAAATAAGCTCAAAACAAGTGTCGTGTAGACAGTTAATTATGTTTGGATGCCTATTATTGCTATAAACCACAGCGGTGGAGGTGTATAATAACAAACGAGTTTTAATACCCACACGTTTGGTTCTCAGAGTTCGTAGTATCGAGGGCTTGTAGCAGTCAGTAATAAAACAAGTGCTACGCTCGTAGTTGTATGCGTTGGTAGCTTGATGTAGCACCTTGGGCGAAGAGGATAGATGTAGGTCCCGTAGCACTCACTCGTTTCCTCACTTTGGAATGCGGTTCGCTCGCTGGCCGATGAATGCAATGAATCACCGCTTGGGCCGATAACGTTCACCAGTATTTGCAAGCAGTTATTTCACTAATATGTACTACAAATAGATGTTAGATTAGAGTGCACTGATTTAACTTTGCGAGAAATAAATAGACAGCACGTCCACACTCAGCGCGGTCTCGGACGAAAGAATGTAGATATATACCTTCAACATAATAGTGGTACCGAGCCCAAAGTGTATAGTCTGATTTGCTTTATACCTACCTACATACCAACATTAGTGATTGGTTTACCTAATACCAATTTATTTACAATAACAAGGCCAATGCCACTTTAAATACCTACAGATATTGGTAGTTACTGATAATTTCTTGCCGGTTTTACTTTTTCGTGTTTTAAAAGTAATTTATAAAAGAAACTGTTATAAACTCCAAGGACACATGTTTACTTTATGTAAGTAGCTAGTAGACAATCAATCTAGGCCACATTCTAGCAGAAACTTATTTTAAGTAGGTATTATGAATGTTGTTATCGTTAATACATAAGTAGGTAAGTACTTCAGAAGGAAAAATGAAGTACTCGGGTAGCTACGAACGAACGCTAATAATAACTTTTCAACAGAATGTGTTAAACACAAATTAAAAAAATGTTTTGTAAAGGCTAATAATGTTTTTTCTTTCTTTCAATTATTTTAATAGTTTTATCATTAGACTTGTATATGCTAATGAATTGCAATAAAATAATAATAAACCAACGTAACAATTTCGCTCTTCTGTAGATTAATTTGGGAAATCTTAAATTGACGTGGGTCTGAGTGAACTGGGACTCTGAATAGTATCGGATGTCTTGTACCTATTCATATTTCATTTTCAAGGTAAACATCAGATTGAGATCGTTATGCGTTTAATATATCGCAGCTATCTATTGAAAATGATTGAATTGAATCTATTTTCTAGTTTCTATGAATAGAACCTATGAAACTAATTCCGTAGTAATGCGAATTACCAGTAGTGTGGCGGACTGTATAATATTTCCCCATACAACACGACTGAGTTCTATGTAGGGTCAACAGCACGTCAAGGTAGCCAACCTGCAATTCGTTATTAGTTCTTATGCACACGAGGGCTACCGCTCAAGTCTGAAGTCTTACGTGCTTTTGTAGCTATTGCCGATTGTAGGTACTATGTAGCCACGATTGGGGTGAGACTGTACCTGAGTCACGCTGCGGTCAGACATATGGTAGCAGTGGCGTAACTATACCATTCGGGGCCCGTGGCAAATTCATCAATCCATCGACCAACCCACCCCCCCCCCCCCCCTCCTCCTCCTTCTCAAAGAAAGAATAATGTCTAATACTTGTTTGGAAATACCAGAAATGTAGTGCATACTTTTGGAAAGTTTGATGTAAAAATTATTCTTGGTAATTGGGATTCTCCTCTTACCTGGGGCCCCTTCTGGCTGGGGGCCCGTGGCATTTTGCCGACTTGCCACCCTGTAGTTACGCCACTGTATGGTAGGTAGGTATACCTATTTTGGACTTATGTCTGGAGCATAAGAGCCAATACCGAACCGCAAGTGTTTACTGATATGTCGATCGTACAAACTGCAGATTGAAAGTATACCGGCCTCTCATGTCATACTGTCGACTTCATCGGCACACTAGTAAATCCTAAAACAGTAGGTACTGTTTTGGGATTTCTAGTGGTGGTTTTCGCTTTATGAAAAACTAGCAGCCGGCTGCGACATCGTACGCGTGGAGTCTGTCTTTTCCAGCAATAAATATAGGTAGCATATTTTACTCACTGGACTCTAGATGTAACTTTCCAATGGTGGAAGAATTCTTGAAATCGGCACAGTAGTTTTTGAGTTTATTCATTACAATCATATACACAAAAATATATATCTTTCCTCTTTATAATGTAAGTGTAGATTGTTCATCATCTCATAATGCTTGGTTCTTTCGCAGGTCAACTACAGCACCACAAATGGGAGAACGCATTTACGTTGGACAGCCGCTCTTGGGGCTACAACAGACAAATGACCTTGTCTAATGTTCTTACTATGCGCCAGTTACTGCAACAAGTCGTATCTACTGTGAGTTGTGGAGGTATGTAGGTAACCACGTTTTGCACTAGGCTTCCTATCTTTATGTACACTTGCTTCAAATGGACAATGAAAAATATTTTTCTCACAAGTTCCTTCATTATTCTTGATCTACATATATATGTATTTAGGCAACGTACATGAGTTTGCCGTTTGAGTTTACCTATTTATTATCGGCGAATATACTCAGTAAGAAACACGTTTCAATAGTTTTTATTCATAAACGGCGTTTCTAATTTCCAGTAATATTTATTTTCTAGGTAACGTCTTGATTAACGTAGGCCCAACCAAAGAAGGCACGATAGCTCCAATATTCGAGGAACGATTGTTGGCGCTCGGCGACTGGTTGAAGATCAACGGCGAAGCTATCTACGGATCCTCTCCTTGGTCGCACCAGAACGATACTTTGAACGGAGATGTGTGGTACACTTGCACGAAGACACAATACCACGCCCGTCGTCCTACGGCGAAACCAACGAGGTCTGATGAGGTGACAGCGGTGTACGCGACCTTCTTAGACTGGCCTGGGGATAACGCGCTGACTCTGGGAGACATCAGCGATTTGATCAAGCAGAAGTGGGTGATTGAGATGCTAGGAAGTGAAGGAACTAGTTTGAGAGTAAGTATTTTGTATAAGAAACCAGTCAATAAGGCATACAAAGATGGCTCCAAATTATAATTATACTTAATATAAATAGAAGATACTGACTTGGAACCAAACCAGCAGTAGGCACTATTTTGTTACATTCCTGTCCCTTTATTTACAAAATTATCGGAACCGCTCTCTCTTTTTGAACCTAACGATTGGATTTTTAAAAAGTATAGAATTTGAGGCGAAAACGTTTCTGACGTTTGTAAATTAAAACGAAAGACTTTTATTGTGACTGTGCCCGCGACTTCGTTCGCGTGGACTACATCCTTTTATGGTCGGTTTTACCCCTTTCTCCCCTAATATTCGAAACAAAAAGTAGTCTATATTTTAATCCAAGTTTCGAGCTATATTTGTGCCAAATTTCATATCTCTAACTTCAAAAATAAACATTTTTCCATATAAACTTCCAAAGGTGGTATTACCCCCCTCCCCCCTTATTTTCTAATAAAAAGTAGCCTATGTCCGTTCTTGAGATTTAACGTATACCTATACCAAATTGCATCAAAATCGGTTGAGAGGTTTAAGCAGGAAAGCGTAACAGACACACAGAGTCACAGACAGACAGAGTTACTTTCGCATTTATAATATTAGTAGGGATTAGGACAGCGTGAGAAATTCCATATGAACTTATTTAAAATAGATTTGAAAATGTAAAAATCTTTTGAAGGCAGCCACATCATGCCTATACAATTGCATTACATTATAGTAAGTAGGTACATAATTATATTTGGAGTAATATTGTATGGCCATTTTTTTTTCAGTGGAAGGCAGTGGGCAATCGAATTACGATTCTGTTGCCAGGACTTGAGACAGTCAAATCCAAAAATGCATGGACCCTTAAATTCAAGCCGCCGAAAGCTGCATAAAGTGTTACTTTTGTGTTTTATTTTATTTTATTGTGTACACAGTTACAAGTTTGTGTAGTGTAACAAGTTTGTTTAATAAATCTCATAAGTAGTATAGTGTCTAATTTTTTTAGTTAACTTCTTTTTCAGTTCCTTTAGAGTCAACTGATTTGACCGTCCCTAACCAGCATTGCCAGCATATTCTATTTCTATTCTATTCTATCCATCTTAGTAGACCTGGACCAAACGGATGTCGTGTAGGTATTAGAAATATCTTTGCTAGTATAATATCATTCTGGTCTTAGAAATTTCGTACAACAAAATAAAAATGAAATTATTTTAAACGTTTATTCCCGGTCGTCCCCACTCTGTCGTCCCCACTGGGGACGAGTGGGAAAAAACAGTTTCGTTCGTCCCCGGCGGGGACGATTGGAACTTTTTATTTCCCACTCGTTCCGCTATAGGCCGAAAGTCAAATTGAAAGGGGGTTTAATAAGAGATTTCACGGTTTTTCAAAATGCTTTAATTACGCATTTCATACCAAGACTGATCAATGGGTTTGATTGAAAGTAACAAAAAAACTGAAGTCATTAGTACAGTTTTAACGAATTTATAATAATTCTTACAGTATTAAAGTGTATATCACAAATAATCAACTTATTAACAATAATTCTTACAGTTTTAAAGTGTGTATCACAGATCACAAATCTAATTAAAACAACTACAAATGCACGTAAAATATATAACTATCTATACCTACCTATAAGAAAAAAAAACTTACTTTGATTTTAAGAAGACCTCTGCACTTTAATTTGCGTTGACAGCAATCCCACACATTTAAGCCACTTTTATATTCCCTTTTTTTGTAATATTGGTGACCCCCGTATAGTAAAACAGTCCCATGTTTTCTTTTGATATTAGCAATCACAAGCACTGTTTGGCCACTTGAACTACTCGCTGCACTTGGTTCCGTCATGATGATTACACAAACTTTGCTAACTAAAATAATAATAAACCCATTTGCGGGTAGCAAAAAGCGCATCAACGACACTTATTGCGTTGCTTTCATTGGCTATTTCAAGGTCATGCGTACAATGCAAATATGATAAGCTGGGGTGGTGAGGGTGAGTCATTCCGTATCTATTGTTTAATACAAGTTGATGAGATGTATTATGATCTTAAGATGATAACTTGTTTATAAAGTCGTGTAAATACCGGTGTGGTGTGTATTTGGAGAAAAACAAAGAACAAACTTTGCAGAAGGGTGGCATCACAAATTAAACAGCGCTGTTGGCAAAAAAGCGCCCAATTTGATGCATTTACTGCAATAATTACAAGAAGGTGCATCTTTTTACTTAGTTCAGTTTCGTCAAACAGAAAATGATAAGAAACCAGCTAAAAATTGAAACGAAAAATCAAAGCAAAGAGACGAATTTATACAAGATTCGCAAATTGAATTAACACAAGGTGAAATAGGAATCGGGCATTTTCTTGAAATGGTACGGAGTTGACAATGATTAGATATGCAGTTTACTTTTAAAATGTTTTTTTTTTAAATCATTCAAACTTATAATTTTGTGATTAGTCCTCATTTTTTATACAGAACTTTTCACAAAACTGTTATAGGAACATTACCTGTAATAATAATAATTGTAGATAGGTTGATTATCTGTGATACATAATTTTCCAAAAATAATTAAGTTAGTTAAATATTTATAATTTGTCTGTTATACGCTCCAAAGATCTGTGAGGATTATTACTTTAAAAATAATTTGATTATCTGTGATACGCAGTTCAAAACTGTAAGAATTATTGTAAATAAGTTGATTGTTTGTCAAACACACTATAAAACTTTAATAATTATTGTAAATTCGTTAATACTGTACAAAATGTGTATGTGTGTAAAAAAACTGAGGTAATTTACCTCAGTTTTTTTGTTACTTACAATCAAACCCATTGATCAGTCTTGGTATGAAAAGAGTAATTAAAGCATTTTGAAAAACCGTGAAATCTCTTATTAAACCCCCTTTCAATTTGACTCTCGGTCTATAGCGGAACGAGTGGGAAATAAAAAGTTTCAATCGTCCCCGCCGGGGACGAACGAAACTGTTTTTTTCCCACTCGTCCCCAGTGGGGACGACAGAGTGGGGACGACCGGGAATAAAGGATTTTAAATTGACATATTCCTGTTAATGCACTACTGGTGGCCGCCCGCGACTTCGTACGCGTGGATTTAATCTTTTCTAGCAAAAAATATAGCCTATGTTATTCAGGCTGAATATAGCTTTCCAATGGTGAAATAATTTTTAAACCAACACTGTAGTTTTTGTTTTTTTTTTCATCACAAAGGTACACACAAAAATCAAAATCTTTCCTCTTTATAATATTAGTATAGACGTCGATTGCCTCTTATGCGATTTTAAGGTATATTAATGAATACACATAACTAACGTCAAACAAATGTATTTAATCGAGATTTTTATAGTCTACACAGAACTAGATTACATAATAGATACACGAAAGCAACAATATCTGTATGAATTCCGTAATATAAAACACAATAAACAATTCACAGCTGTAACAACTGCGACCGTTATCGCGAAACAGTTGTACAAGGTTTGGATATAAGTATCATTTTATAGGTAAGTTACTTTTGTGCAATTGTTTGAAACCAAAGTGTAGGGAACCAAGCGAGATACTTTATCACCAGTTTGTTTAGGACCTGTTTTCTGAAAAGAGTTTATGGTGCTTTTCCATTCTAGTCAAGGAATATGTTCCTACGTACATGATAAAGCACAGTACCATTTCAGTAGTAATAGTCTCACCACTGCGACACCGACACTATTTTCATAAGTATTATTTTCTCATTACTAAATACTCTAATTGTTTTGTTTGTATTAAGGATACAGATCTGTGTAGTGTGTATCAATACTCAAACTACAATTGTTTACATGCCGTTACATTCACGAAACATCAAAAACCTACACGTTCAATTGATTGGTATTTATGCACTTGATCTTATACTTTACTTTTCTAACCTTAAGATCCATTTTAGAATGAGATTGAATAATTGTATGGCACATGGAATGTGGCGATGAATTTTGGGAAATACTTTTTATAGCGGATTGTTTATTGTAATAACTATCTGCGTACAATCAATGCTTTGAGCTGTGCGTTTGATATATCAGCCAGTAACGGTTGCTTTTTTTATTAACTATAGAATTACAAAACAAACACGAACTGTTAATAACTGTATGTGTAATTATACTGATAAAATAGTATCTATAAGTACATAAACAAGATGTGTACACCAAACAAGAGTAATCGGTTATCGCAAAGGCTAAGTCAATTACTTAAAAGCGATATCTTCTGAATATAAGTTTTAGATAGTAAACTCTTGTAATAAAATCAAACCTACATTTCTTGATCTTCCTATTCAGTAATAATATGAAGAAAACATGTATTTAACTTAAGAGTAGGTATGTGTATGTGTAGGTATTTTTGAGGGGATCAATATTATGGAGAAAAAGTTATGCCTACTGACTGTATGAGTAGGTACACATTTTAAACTTCAGTATAAATTAAGGAAATGTGAACACTTTGGTACACACATGATCACCTTAGTAGGTATCGCACCAGTCAAGACAGTTTAAAGAAATATGTTTTAAAAAGTGTTAAAAACTTGGTTTTTACTCCTTTATAAGTCAAGTGGCAGTTCTGAACTTTCCAAGTTCATATCTGAATTCCGTAAATGTTTTAAAATGTATCGAATTAACTTTTTGAAACGTTAAGGAAGTTATATAACTGTCACTTGACTAGGCCCCTTGGTTTTCGTATCCGCTTTGTTCTTACCTGTATTAAAAACAATGGAAGCATACAAAATAAATTATACCTCTACTTACACGTTACATACACAGTGCTAAGCTAATATATATTAATATTTTTAAAATATTTATGGTACAAGAACTATTTGATTAGGCACAGGAAGGCTAAAAATAATAAGGTTTATTTCATTAAAATGTAGGTGTATAAAACTTAATATTATGCAAAAACATTTATTCAATGCATATTTTCGGAATATACTAAATGATAGATGAGACAACAGGGAATCCGCTAGCAACTGTTAAAATTAAGTAAGTGCAACTCACATCTAAAAGAACTTTCTCTTAGGCTTTCAAACAATTAAAAGACTATCTTTTAAACAATTAGAGATCTATGTGGTTTGTATCATAAAAAATTCATGCGGAATATAAATTTGAAAAAAAATTAAGTATTTTTTTTATTGAACTTCAAATGACTTCCTGTGTCCAATTTGAACATCTTTTTTTTTAAATACATATTGTTTTAGACACAAGTTCATTGCGAAGCACCATCAATTACGTACGTGAAGCCTAACCTATATACATACATTATTTTATATACATGCCCATATCGGGTTGTATCCATACTAGTCTAGCCGTCGCAAATATCATCAGAAAATTTAAGAATGGCAATTATTTGAAAATATGAGAAGCAGTGGGTACTACGCATATGCTGCACAGTGGCATCTTCGTATCTACTACAAGGACTTTCTAACTTACGTGTGCTTAGTATGGATACGACCTAATATTACGTACGTTACTATACTATATGCTCTAGGCACCAATGCAAACATTTCTGAAGAAAGAAGACTAGCCGTTATGCCTAATCATACTTACTGTAAGTACATACAAATATATTAGAATTTATTAACGACTTCACGTGTTTTGTATGCATTGACCAAATATTCTCAAAGAGTGTTAATAGCGTTTATTGTCTATATATAGTTTGGACGCTATATTTTAGTAGTGATTTTGTATGTAAGCCTCAAAGGGAATATGCACGTTTGTTTTTTAACTATCGATATTTTTTTATTGTCGGAGAGAGCGCCTCAAAGGTAGAGAGAGAGAACATGGCTATGTGACGTCAGTCGACAAAACGTCAAACAAGTACCAGAGAAAAATAATGTTCTCGCAAGCGGGACGGATATGATGTGTCTAGTAATTGTTTTGGCCAATTCGAATTCTGTTTTAATATTAATAAGAAACAAAATAAAACGGCCAAAATATTTTTAATGCATATTCCACTCTTTGCAAATCTATGTTATACATATTTAGAGAAGATGGTCAGCCAACGCATTTAACAAAACAATATTTAAGATACAAATATGAACTCTGACAAGGTACATAGATCCTAGATAGTTACAATAACATTTTCGAATACACAAGTTATAAATGCCACAAATAGGAAATACATTTTTTTATTATTCATGTACAACGTTTAAACAATAGGCAACAGTAAACACAGTACACAAATCATTTATTTATTTTATTTTGTAAAATGTTTTTTATTTCCACCAAAATTACAAAATGAACAATAATGAGGTATGTTTACATATTTGGATTTAATTTTATTAAATCAACTTTTGATTCATTAGATAGGTTATATATTATGCTTCTTTTTATTTCTAGAATATTTTGGTACTGAATGTTGCCTAAAGTTACGCCTGCAAACATAAACTTAAATAAAAATACTTTTCGTTAAATAACCTTGATTCTCAATTTTGTTCGCCCAAAGACTATTATTATATTTTTTACTATGGGAGGGGAGATTCCATGTTATAATGATTTATTTTAAGAATCAACGCTGTAAAATTAAATCAAAATATTTTTTTAAATGTACACTTTATACCTTATTATATAGAAACCTTAATATATATAAAAATAATCCTAATATGGCTATGCAAGTTTTTAGTCTATAAAATAAAATTACAGGGTCAAAATTTTTCATGTTTTGGAATGTTAGCTATGGCATACATACCTTCGACAGTCCAGGCAAATGCTAGGTAAAGTCATTGATAGCAAAATATAGCTTTCAACCAATTTCGTATGTACAAAATATAAATTTTCTTGGTTTGTTTATATTTCTTTGATTTTAATAAAAAACGCATAGTTTTGTTATGTTCGTTGTCTCTTTGGATATTACAAACGTTATATTTTGGAGACATACATATCATGATGACCCGTCGCTAATAATATATTCAGTAACTGGTCTGGTTACTGAGAAGTAACTGATTTCAATTGATAAATTGGACAAAGTTTCATTTATTTAACAAAAAAAAAACACCTGATATCTTCAAGGGGTTTTTCGTAATACATAAAAGATTTTAAGGAGTGACCTACCTATTCCATTAGAAACTTATTAAATAATTAAAATCGGTCCATTAATTTTGCTGAGAAATAGGACATTCTTGTTTCAAAACCTGCTATTTAAACTACCCTATTTTTCCTCGCACCACTTCCATATGTTATGTGCTGAGAATAATGATTCAATAGATACATGCCCATAATTATCTTGATTGTTATGGCAACATTTTCAAAATTCGGTAGCATAACAGTGTAAATAGTTAGCGTCCTAATATTATTTACACAATATTCATATTGATCAATAATAATGTACATTTCAAAGCAAAGGGAAACTCGCGTTAAAACGGTAACTTCTACATATTATTATTTGGATTATAAGTGACTTGTATCAGTCTGGTGGTCCTTGTTTCAGCCCATTTGTACCTGAAAACCAAAAATATACTATCAAATCTCGGTAAAAAGTAAGAACTTGTACTGTGTATTTAAACAAGAAAATTGTCACTGAATGCTAAATTATACTGTGTCATTCACTAGACTAAGGTGTTAATGAAAAAAAAAGAGTAAGTTGTATTCAGGAGTGTTAATAACACTGCGCCAACGAGGTCGCCTGTCCATCTTAAACTCATAACAATGCTTTAATTCTTACCTGGACCTGGTTTTCAAACCCCATCATACCAAAGATCATCAACTATGATATCGACTGCAGCCTATCCCTGTGCCTCAAGGCTTCAAGCTGCGGCAACAGCGGCACTGTCTTGTTGAAGAAGTCCTCCACAGGCTCCTGAGCTAGCATTGTAGCCAGGAACTGCTCGAGGGTTATGCACCATACGGGTTCCGCAGGAGGTTCAATTTCTTTTGTCATAGACGGCTCAGCTTGGTCCGAGTCGTCTGTTTGAGTTGGGTTGCCGTTGGGGTCCATCTGTTAGAATATGTCTTAATTATTTTTTGCGTATATATCATTTATATTTGCGTATAAATCTAAATGATATATACGCAAAAAATAATTAATTAATTAAAAGTCATTGAAAAGTTACAACGAAACGAGATGGAATCAAAATACTGTAATATCATAATACTGTAAACATTTGCAATGCAAAATTGTAATCTTTTTTTTGGACAATTGGACATCACATACATTGATCTGATTCTGTTTCAGTGGAAAGTAGCTAAAGCACTTGTGTTACAAAAATGACAACGACGGTACCACAACACCCAGACCGGAGACAGTATATTAAAGTTCGCTTTCCATATTGACCCGACCGGGGATTGAACCCGGGACATCAGAGATGGCGCCACACCAAAGTCCGACCAACTCGCATCTCGGCTACGAAAGTCGTCGCCGTGATATGACTACAAAAATTGGTTTGAATGATTAAAATTCAACAAAACAACTATTGATTAAAACATCAAGACATTAAAATTGACTGACTATTAATTTTGAATAGTGATTTTAACAAATTTTCCATACAAACATTTTGAATAAGAGAAGCGTACATAAAAATGCGCTTGATAGCATTTGACGCATTGAATCCCTTCAGTTTCACGTTTTAACATGACATGTACGAACAGCAATATTATTTCTTCGCTTAATTACATCGTACAAGAACGCCATTAGTTTAATCATTACATAGCATGATAACAATGCTTGGTATGAACATATTTAAATTGTGAACTTAATAGTTGTAAAATATTTTTATATGAGATTAAATAATTTTAATCTTACTTCAGGCATAGGAGGTTGCTTCGCCGCCGCTGCTAAATAAAGACTGTCCTGTGAAATTTCTCGGTCTATAAGCGGGCGTTGATTGAGCTCGCCTAGTTGCAACAGTAGTGTACCTACGGAGGAATATAAAAATATCATATCGATTGTTAGCAATATATAAAATACTATTTTTTATAGTGCACTTCAAAATTGACCTCATCCCACCTGATGTTAAGTGGTAATGAGGTTCTAGCTTAAGAGCGACAAGTACAGCATAATAAATCTGTTACTGGACTTGTCGCCCTTACTTTGAAGCCTTCACCCCTGCTACTAATGTAGCACCCCCCAGGAGCTCTGGAAACCTTACTCACATGCAGGAACACAACAACACAAAAGTGATTGTTATTCGGCTGCTGTCTTCTGTAAGGTGGAGGTATTTCACCAATCTCTTATGAAATCGGTTGTTAGCCCCAAATATAGGATATTGCATACACATTAGCAGCATCTAATCAAGATTTCGACCTAGAACTAGATGGAGGAAGTCCCATGGATTTATATGTTATTTTGACGACTTTCGTGGCCTTGAGGCGAGCGGGCTGGACTTTAGCGTCGCGCCATCTCTGAGGTCCCGGGTTCGATCCCCGGTCGGGTCAATATGGAAAACGAACTTTTCTATATTGTCTCTTTATTTATTTTTATATTTATTACTTTTGGCCTGTGGAATCAGCTCAGCCGATATAAAACGAGGGATGTATGACTAAGGCCATTACACACTACAGCTATAAGTAGCAATACAGCTTCGATACTATATCAAAAAGTATACTTTTACACACGCAAACTAATGGGGCTTTCTCCATCTAGTTCTAGATCGAAATCTAGATAAGATACTGCTAATGTATATGCAATATCCTATATTTGGGGCTAACAAGCGATTTCCCAAGAGCGATGTGTGTTGTGGTCACCAGCTAAGACGACGGCTTCGTAGAGCGCCGGGTCGTGCTGCGTGAGGTCGTGCAGCGCCGCCAGCAGCTGCAGGAAGTGCGCGCGCGGCAGCGGCGGCGCCCCGGCCGCCTGCGCCTGCGCCGGCGCGCACCCCGGCGTCGACGGCAGCGACGGCGGCAGCCCCGACAGCGCGCACAGGCGGACGCACTGTGCCGACTGTGCCGACAGCGACGACCCGCTGCTGCCGCCTGGATTGGTGATCCATACTAATATTATTAATAAAGGCGAAAGTAACTCTGTCTGTTTGTCTGTCCGGCTTTCACGCCTAAACCACTGAACCAACTTCGAAGAAATTTGGCTTAGATATAGGTACGTCGAACCTTTAGAACGGACGTAGGATACTTTTTGTTTTGAAAATAAGTTAATACCTCCATGGTAATACCGCCCTGGAAAGTTTATATGGGAAAATGTTTAAGTTAGAGATATGAAATTGGCACAAAAATAGCTCGGAACTTGGATTAAAATATATACTACTTTTTATTTCGAATATTAGGGGATATAGGGGTAAAACCGACCTCGTAAACAAAGTATGTAGTCTACGAAGTCGCGGGCACAGCTAGTAATAATGATAAAAATCACAAATAGGTGTCAACAAATACAATCATACCAGACTGTGTGAGCGTACTATCGCAGGACTTGTCCATGTTTGACCCGGCACCGCAGACTTCGCTGATAGACCTTTGTAGAGACGCGGCGCCAGTAAACCCAGGGCTCGGCGGATTCTCCATACTGAAACGTGTAGGACGCCAAAACACTATCAATACCAGAGACTCAGTACATAATTCACTGCATAACTTCTAATCATGAAACAGTATAATATTAGGCCCTAAAAAATGGTATCTGCATAACAAGGCTTCAAACAGTATTAGCATTCTTTTACTCTCATTTACTTTGTGGACGACTACGACTATTAAGAGGTTTTGCAAGGAGCCCATATATATTATTATTACCAACTAAAGTTGTCTACAAAAGTTTGTAAAAATGTATGGATGTATGTTTGTTTAACGCCTTTGGGCGTCTTTTATAATTCTGAGTTGTGAGCGACTAATAAGACTGTATAATGCAAAAAGGAAATAGCGTCGGTTGCAAGTTCCCCTCCGGTGTCAGTGAAGTGGGTGGGCCTCGTTTCTAAGTGTGCAGGCGGAGCTTGTGCACAGTTGGACGCAAGAACACTCTGAGACGCCGATGGGCGTCTATTCGAATACCAAGTAGTGAGCGAGTAATAAGCCTGTATAATAAAAATGACCTGTGTAAGTACGAGGTCGCGTCGGTGGCTAGTTCCTCTCCGATGTCAGTGAAATGTGTGGACCTCAGTTGTAAATGTGACAGTAGCGACAGCGCTTGTGTACAGCACAGCGCTCTAAGACGCTGTTGGGCGACTGTTCAAATTCCAAGTAGTGAGCGAGTTATACGCCTGTATAATGCAAGTTACCTATCGAAGAACGAAATGGCGTCGGTGGCAAGTTCTTCTCCGGTGTCAGTGAAGTGCGTGGGCCTCAGTTCTAGGTGCGACAGCAGCGGCGGCGCGTGCGCACAGTACAGCGCTCTAAGACGCTGCTGGGCGTCGGCTCGAGTGCTTAGACCGAGGGCCAGGCTAAGACCGCGGGCGCTGACGAAGCCGTCGTCATCGTTGTCCATCAACTTTGAAAAAAAAATGCGTTGGTTATCTATACAATTTTCGTGGAGTGTACCAAGCTAAAAAAACCTTCTCTGATCCACATTTAAATGCTTATGATATAGACAGATAGTTTGATATTATAAGCATTTAAATGATAAGCTTGATCTGTCTATATCTGATGGTTCCAAGGAAGGCTCAGTCTGAAGTCATATGTTTTTTTTTCTATTGGCCTACAGTGAAGAAAACTCGGATAACTAAAATTTTCGTCGTTCTCACAAAATACTTACAAGACACATAAACAATGGAACAAGTCATCGCACTAACACTTTTAAATTTAATTTTAATACATAAATTTTTTCCCAGATTTTTCTTTTTTTCCTACCTGACTATCGATGATGGCTGCGAAGCCTTATCATCTTCACCGAGCTTTCGGGGGAGCGCAGATGGCTCTCACCCCTTTAATTTAAGTAACAACGGGAGGGCGCCCCCTAGCGGGGCTCGGACCTCGGCTCGGGCTGTTACTGGGACTTTGTAACCTAATGTACGTTTGGGAAGAAAAACGACCCGGCACGTGTGTGAATACTGTATGCAATTGAAAAATTACTGTACTGAAATAATATTGAAAACATATGTAACGTACGCTACGCAACTTAAATTAAAAAATGAAAGTACTGCTAATTAAATTTAGGTTGACTTTTCCTATTAGTAGTATCGTGATTATGTATTCAATAAATAGCAAAACACACCTTGAACATTCTTGCCGTGATTGCCTCAGCAAAATCGCCCTTAGCCCACGGCGATAAAGCAGTAAACAGCGTCTTGAACTGCGTGTAGTCGAGCCTGTAGGCCTCGTAGGGCGCCTCCAGACGCTCGCAAGGCACACGCTTCGCCCACAAGAGTTCTTCCCGGATCGCACTTAGTAATTCCTAAAAGAGAATTATTCATTTGTGAATTTACCATAACACATTTAACGGCTGTACCTACTTAATAGGAGGCATCACAACGCACGTAAAAACCGCTAGATGGCAATATGTAGGCAAGAGGTTCAACGGCTACGTAATTGGTAATTTTTGAGATGACGTTGCCAATTGTATCTGTTTTAGGTAAGGTAAACCAAAAACGTGTTGTAGGTAGATACTGTTGAAATGGACTTATGTATCCTACGAATCATACTAAAATTGAATACAAGAAAGTTCGTAAATGTTAAGATGTAAGTTTGAATGGATTTTAATGAAATTTGACCTTCGATTTACCTACCATAATAATTTAAGAAACAGACCTGTTTTTAAATACCATACTACTAGATTTTCTATTTCAGCCTGCTTACAAAAATTATATATATATAAAATAAATGAACCTGTAATTCTGTCGGGTCAAGCAACTTATCCTGCTGCAGCGCCCTCAGAGTGTTCCTTTCCAAGCTGTCCTCCAGGTGCCTGACGACCCTCAGTCTGTGTTTCAGTCCCAAATGCTCAATGCACTCGCTTGTTACACTCGACCCGTACGTACGGTACGCTTGGTATACTAGATCTTGGATTCTTATTGTCTGAAAAAAAAAACATGTTTAAGCCTTCAATGCACAGTGGCGACCTAAAAAATGAACCCTATTCGGCGGCCGCGATGTGGCCGGCTACCATCATGCGCAGCACTAATGATTTATTGCTTCAGTCACATAAGGTTAAAAATAGATTTGACTAATGACTCCTTAGCCTTTTTTTGCTATAAATAAATAAATGCGCCAGACTATCAAACTACGGTTTTCCCTTGTACTATAAGTACCAGACGGCGGATACTAACTGGGGGCGTCATCCCAGCACACCCAGATTCAAGTCAATTTAGAAAAGTTCGTTTTTCAAATTGACCCGACCGGGAATCGAACCCGGGACCTTTCACGCTTTGGCCGCATGTGCACTAATAGGTATGTATACGAACTCATTCTAAAACGAACCGTATGCTAACGTCATCAGAGCTCAAGTCTTTACATTTCATTAATCGTGACTGTACAAGACAATTTAGAAAATCTGGATACGCAAATTGACCTGATTGAGCGGTATCCTGATCGTATCCAGGACCTTTCGCGCTTTAGGCGTCTACCTTAGATTTTTATTATTATTGCGTACCTTTTGAGCTGTCCTTGGTTCAGTGGACAAAGCTACTGCTTCATCATTATAAATCCCGGCCAAATAGTCGCCCAGAATCTGCATTGCCTGCCCATCCTCAGTACATTTCAGTAGCTTGTCCCTATTTATATCTAGAATTGTTAAAGTCACCTGTAACAAACAAATCACTCAACTTCGATGAAACCATATTGAGGAAAAGTAATAAATTTATTATTAAAACTAGCTGTTGCCCGCGACTTCGCCCGCGTTATTTCGGGATAAAAAGTATCCTATATGTTAATCTAGTATGTCATCTGTCTTCCTACCAAATTGTATCCAAATCCGTTCTGTAGTTTTTGCGTGAAAGAGTAACAAACATCCATACATCCATATTTACAAACTTTCGCCTTTATAATAGTAGTAGGATCTTATTTTTCTTTGGTAGAGAATGGCCCTAACATTAAGTACACTGTTGTACTTATTTGCGCAATAAAGTTTTTAAATAATATTTTTATCATTAAATCATTATATTTATATCACAATCAATTGTTCCATAAATGCAAGTTTTTATATCCCACTTATATTAAAAAAGCACAATTTGTTTGGACCAATGGATGATTGTACTGTATCTTCTACGCAAAAACCACGCAATGTATTCAAATGAAATTTGGTAGTCACAAAACAGGTACCCGAAGACGGCTGTTGTCTAAGAGGTAGACACAAAAAAAGGTTGTGTTTTAACCTGGCCAAATGGATTGCAAAGACTGGCTCTTAAAAGGTAGACTTTAAATAAAAAAGAATAAAATATCCACAGGAAAAATAAGTTATTCAGCTTTTGTATGCACGGACCTGAAAGATAACCTTCGCACCATCGTAGAAGAAGCAGTCCATGACGTTGACAGCGCATTCGTAGGACATGACGCTGATGAACAAAGTAAGGAACCAGGATAGGGATATCATCTTCATGACGCCCAGCTCGTCCAATTTGGCGTGCAGCTCAGGCAAATGCGCCACAGTTAGTTCCTCGAGAACACCTTGGTCGACCTGTGATAAATAAATTAAATTAAAGGATAAATTGTGTCTTAGTTTAACTTAATTAAGTAATTTGTTTAGTTTTTTTTTATATTTTTGTGGAATTTTAAACTTATGGAAAACATGTTGCAATTTGTATAACATTGTTTATAGGTGTAAAATTAATTGGTGTAAGATATTGTTTGTCTTTATTACCAATACTGTTACTGTATGTTTCCTTACAAAAAAAAAACAAAACAAAAAGTACTAAATCAATTTTGAATTTTAAAATTTATTTATAACGTTAAAGCGAGCAGGCCGGACTTTTGCTTCGCGCCATTTCTGAGGTCCCAGGTTCTATCCCAGGTCGGGTCAATATAGGAAACGAACTTTTCTATATTGTCTCGGGACTCTTGTGTGTGTGTATGTTTTCTATATTGGGAGCGAAAAAGTCACTTAATGAAAGCTTGTTTCCAAAATTGACCTGACCAAGAATCAAAGCCATGCCCAGCGCCTTCTCGCCTAGGTTAGCCACTGTGCCCATCGAGTTATCAATAAATTTATAAAATTTCTCATAGGTATTTTTTCTCTATTTATCTGAACACAAAAAGTGAACAATTATTTTTTAATCATACCTGATCGGTTTTTACTCTAACTTATTAGGTTATAACTAGATATAATATGATAGAGTAAAAAGCTACCCGATTCAAAGTGATGATTGAAATATTTATTAATGGACACTGGAATGAGAGCTCTGGATTTTTATTTTTAAGTATAGAACCCAAGTGTTAAGAAACTTACCAAAGCACCCACAACCCTCGTATTGTAGTAATCAGGCAGTAAAGTCTCGCAGATGGTAGCCAGCAGCCAGAACGCCTGTTCCTCAGGACAGTAGATAAGTAGAACCGATGCTACAATGTTCATGGCTTGGCAGTACCCGATTGTTGGGTTCTTGAGTGCGTACGCGCAGAGAACGCGACGGAGTGCGGAGATACCTGTTAAATCGATTTATTCTAGAAGGTTATACATTTTCTATCACTAAACACAGTATTTTGGCGCAAAATAACAGCCCGATGAAGACTATTGACTTTAAAACAGTAAGAAGATTCGAACATTATAAAGGAAAGGAAGAGAGATAGGAAATCGCCTTTTGGGACGGTTCATCCGTGTCAAATTTCGTAATTGCTGTGTTCGTAATTTCATTTACTGCCCAGCTACTCATTTCGTTTTCGAGTTTCGGCGAATAGCTGATGTCGTAATAAATACTTTTCTCTTATAGGCGCTCGGTAAAAATTAAACTACGGAGCAAAATGTAAACACCCTCAACCACTCGTGCTAACGGTTCTTTGGGCTTCCAAAGATAAAACGCTCTTACTAGGAGCATTGGAAACTCAGCAAGAGCGCGAGTGGCAATGGAAATGGCATGTATCGATTTTATACACAGGTTTTAACACTTCCCTGCCCTCTTCCTTATTTTATTCACTTCAGCAGTATGTACACGTAGTTTAAGACGGAATAATAACTAAGACAGGCTTCAAATATTGATGCCAACTATTAAGAATGTCATCATAACGTCCAATAGTCACAAGACTTTTACATACCTTTCCAAATTTGCACTCTTTACTAAACAGTGCAATCATAATCATAATCATTTAATCATGTTGTGACAAGTAACACTTATACATCGTCAAAATAAATTTAAATCAAAATTGAAACTACAGCCGGTTCGGAACCTATTCCTACCGAGAATAATCCGACAAGAAACTTAGCAGTTATCCTTATCTTTACAATATTTACGTCTACAGAATTTAAAAATATGGTGTGCGAGCGTGCAGACAATCATGTCCATCTGCTCCTCTAGATGTAAGAAACTAGGAACTGGTTCTATAATTTAAAATCACTTAAACTCACCAACATCGTTCTGGAAAGCTGGGTGTTCCGGCAATGATCTGTGTAAGTCCCTCTCAATCTCGTCGTTGACCGGATTTTTAGAGGACAATGCTTCCTTCACCAGCTTTTCATAAAGACCCTTGTTCTGGACTTTCTGGAGTATGGACCCGGAGAACACGCTCCACAGTTCCCCTCGGAGGGACTCTGGTATGCCGTTCACGACTAGCTCGCTGCCTGCTGTTGTCTGGTACATGCTGACGCCTCGTCCCACATCTGACATGTGGTCTTCCCATTGCTTTTCCTATATGGAAATTTCATTTTCTGGATAGTTTGGCTTACGTAGGTACTAGGTTATAATGCCGGAACGAACAAAGGGTTTTTCGGACATAACTGGGGTTTATAATTACTAACACGTGGCTAGCGCGGTGGTTGATACGGAACTGTTATAACGGCGACTTGAATTCAATGTGAGATAGTAAATAGGCTGATACGTTGGTTTTACTTTAGCCAAGTATGTATCACATCACGGGATAAATCCTACAGGATCGGGAAAGAAGGTCCGTTCTCCTAAAATAAGACTTTCATACAAACCACGGTTTTACCCCGTTTGGTGTGGAGTTTTGGTAAATCCGTTCTTGACGGATAACTACACTCTACAAAAACCTTTCTGCCAAATTTATAGTTTGAAGATCTTATAGTTTCCGAGAATTCATGATTCACGAGTCATATTTGAGTGATATTTCGCTTCTATTCATAGAATATTATTGCGTGTACAAATTCTTATATAGGTACCTTTTTCTCCTGTATCTGCTTAATCGGCGAAGTCTGATTGGTCTTGAAAAGCGTCATCAGGGGAGGCTGCGGTGTCCACCCCCTCTCATCGTCCTGGCTCGCCACAGCCTTTGTCGCCTTCTCCCTGTACACATCACTGCGATTCAAGATATTGAGAACGTGCAACGCAAAGTGAGCCCTATTATACCACCCAGCTTCGATTGTTAGTTGCAGTCCTGGCCGATGAAGATACGCTGTTAAGTGATCATGCATTATAGATTGAACCTTAACGTTACCACGTAGCGGCGAATATTAATTGCAGTTCCGCTGTGATGATGAAAATAAAATATCCTGTTAAGAAGCTTATAAGTATTGTTTTTACATGCAAATAGACCTTCGATTATAAATAATTAGGATTTTTTTCTTTGATAAAATTTATAAAATTAGTGTAGTTAATGCATTTTTTGAATAGATGTTAAGAGTCTTTGTTTTTTAAATAAAAAAATACAGCTTATTTATAAAAAATATATATTTTCGGTTGTGATAGTAAAGAGGAGGATCTGCCTGTAAGAAAAGAAGGTTTGGGAACTTTTCTAAATAACATTTGTTAGAATTCATTGATTTCTTGTACAATGTGTTAATGTGGATTTCAATAAAGTTAATTAGCAGTAATGTAGCAGCGGGTCCACCGGAACTAGCAAAATTGAGAAAATGATCCATAAGAAAATAAATTAGGGAACGTTTCTAGATTGATAACAGAACTCACTTGGGCAGCTTAGCCAACAGCTCTGATATCTTGTGGACGAGGAACTCCCGGTCGGATATGCTGCCGAAGAGGAAGCTGGTGTGGTGCGATGTAGTGATCAGGATACTGCCGGAGTCTCCGGAACTGCCGGCGCCCCCTGAATCCGCTCGTTCGACTTGGTGAACATTTCGAAGTGGTATAGCGAGACGCACTAAGTTCCGCACCTGCAATTATATAGTTTTTTTGGATTTTCCATATTTCCATAATTAGCAGGACTCTAGCGATGGCTAGCACATACGTCATGCTTGTGAACAGGTGCCACTTTTGGGGACTGGTCTGCTCCAGCTTACCTCTCGAAAGTAAATACTTACTTGACTACTTAATTGTTTCATCACTCATCAAAATAAAACTATATGACTTGGTCCAAAGTGAGCTACACATAGCAATAAGATAGATACTGCTTCTGTAACTGATCTGCTGAGTTTCTTACCGGTGACTTCTCGGTAGATATAGGTTCCGAACCGGAAGAAGAATCACTTTGCAATGTATTCAATGACTATTCAAAAGTGTTATATGTAACCTACTTAAATAAAGACATGTTTGAGTTTGAGTTTGAACCACAACTTACTACAAGGAAAGCCTCGCAGCTCTAGTTTAGTATTTACAGCTCAGGAGACGAAGGTTTTTGCACAAACAGCAGAGTAGATGAGTTTGTAAGTAACTGACTAAAGAAGGAAAAGTCCCCATATTAAGAAAACTCCTTAAACCATTCCGATGCGGAAACTCTATGAGTACATTGTAGCTGTCGAATTGTTTAAGTTAAGAAAAAGAGAGAGCATCGGTTCCCGCTTCGAATTCGTATTTACCAATATTATAAAGCTGAAGAATTTGTTCGTTTGCTTGTTTGAACGCGCTTATCTTAGGAACTAAGTACTGGTTACAATTGAAAAGTTATTTTTGTGTTAAATAAGTATTTAACTAAGTATGAAATAACTAGTTTATCATGTATCGAGGTGATCATGCATCATGCTTACGGCTACATAACATCACGCTACGACTTAAACAGATGCTAGAACGCGTGGAAAATGTGTAAAAAGCCACGGCGGGCAGCTAGTTAGTAAATAAGGCCGCAGAGAGCAAGGGACACTTCGGACTTGTAATAATATGCGCAAGGAATCGCCGATTTATGGACGGCGTGTGTTTGTGATGGGTTTAAAGTGTATGGTAAAAACGGAACAGTGGAGAAAAAAATATAACAACATCTGTGATCGAAGCGCAGCCTGACCCAAAGAGAAGTGTCTTTTCGCGTATTTATTTATCAGAGCGCCTAAACAACTTACGATCCTTTGAATGAGGAGAGAGAGGAGCAGAAAGTTTCTAAGGCGAAGTAAATAGAACAAGGGTTCGTCTAAAGGATCAATAGTAAATTTGAAAACTAACATTGATATCAGTTTTTCTATTTATTGTATTATCTAATACTTATACAAACAATTTAAAATAAAGAGTCTGTAGAAATAGTCTACACACTAGATAAAAAATGTAATCTTTTGTTATTGTTACCAACCAATACGCAGTTAATTCAGAACATCTTAATCTAATAGTTAATATTTGTACAAGTAGGTAAACAATTAACAATGGCATTCAAAGTTATTGTAAATGCTAACGCGAGTCAATCATTGAGTTACTGATAATGTAAACAAGTCTGTTCGGTCGTGACTCAGTTTTATCATTCACACAATAACAGATATGGGTGTATATTACGACCGTTAGCAAGCGTTACCAACATCTTCATCTACCTTAATAGAATAGTATCTATTTAATGCTCCCTTATGCCCGGTTCCAATATTTGAAAAAGTTAGCTTAGTTAGTTACGGATAGTAATAAATTATTGGAGGCGTAAGCTAAAACCGTTCCAATAAAGAACGACTCGTCAGAATACTTACCGATGGCTTGCTACTAACGGATAGTTATTTTTTATGTCGGATAGATATTACGAATCATCAAATATTGGAACCGGCCATTAGTCAACCAGTAGCTTCTATGTGAAGGACACTGAATTTGGTTGACTTTAAGCCATAAGCACCGAAATCGGCCGCAAAGACCCCCTTCGGTTTTTTAACCAAAAATGGGTAAAAGTTCTACCCCCACATTTTGGTTGAAGTTGATTTAATAGCAGCAACAATATGAGTGGGCATAACATAATAAAAACACTTAACTTACAGAGGAACTAACTTACCTTGTAAACACTAAAGATGCAATAAAAATATTGCGTATTGAGTATTGACCCGGACAGACAGAAGGGTCACATGATTGAATGCCAAATTAGGTTTTCATTTACTTACCCGACTATCAAAACAAATGAAATTCTGGGACAAGTAGAGTCTACCCCAATTTTGCTTCTTATTGTATGGTGTCCATAAGGTGCATTCTTCTGTACCATCCAGTTTCTCAGTGTGAGGTAGACGAAATCTTAATGTGTAGAGATTAGATTGCTTTTTCGCGTCAAGATCTCTTTTTAGGAATGACGGTTTCTTTGGTACATTTTTGCTTAGTTTGGTCAACAAATCCTTGTCAATATTAAAAGAGCCAGATTTGTCATCTATCAACCTAAAACATTTAAATTATTTTGAAATAAATCTGAGCTGCATGCTATATTTTAATTGCTTATTTTATCTTACACTTAATGATGATAGAGATTGAACAAAACTTACTGTTTCATAGCAATATTTGCCAGTTGTTGCATTAATGCAAAGGTTTCATTTTTTCTTAAGAAGAGTGTAAAATAGTGTTCACCATCTCTTGTTACAACTTTTATTGAATCCGGAAACAGTATACTGTTTGTCTTTGCCAGTTCCGTGACATCCGCCCACCGTATCTTAACAGTGGTTTTACGTCCAAATATGTATGAGTAGAAGCACATGTAATGGACTGACAGGTACATCCAGCCTTGCCGAGGTATTTTACCTTTCCAGTAACTACAAAGTTAAATAATGTTGTAACATTCTAGTTATAATATATAACTTAGGTTAAAACATTATATAAACAATAAACTAATAAATAAAAACTAAACTTATTATTCAACTCTTTTAGAATTAAGGAGAAATATTTGAAATGCTGGTACAGATTTTTCTTGTTAGGGACAAAATCTATTTGGATTCCAATTAAACATACCTGCAGGAATAATAACAGACAAGTTTTTCATCTTTAGGCATGCCAAATCTTTGATGAAACTCATAGTCCACATTTTTGTATGTGAGAGTATCTTCATCTGCAATAAAATCAAAACAAATGTTGGACAGAACTAAGTACAATGCCACAAACAACAATTCAAGTGCCGAATTGACCCGCACCTAGAGTTGTACAATCGGAGAGCAGTATCATTTATCACCATCATTTTTTTCACTTTTTTTGTTACTTAATAAAATTGAAACGTGTTTATTTTTTTTATTATCACCCCTAGGCACGAGCTTAATTGGCTATAACTTCAATTTACACTGACTAATCTTACCTTCAGTAAAATTGTCTTGTTCAGTTGCAATCACTGAATTGATCTTACAGCACACAAAGTCAGTAATGTCATCCTCTGTATCAAACGAGTGTAATGTTGGGCAGACATTTTCAAACAACCATTGCCAATCTTGACGGATCTCTGCCTCAGTCAGAGCTGTGGCTATCACTGCAAATTAGTAGTAAGTTTTCTAAAATTTATATTTCATCTTGTAACCTGGTGGTATCTTAATAAGTTGCAAATGTTTGGTAAATTTTAATATCTTTCATAATATTTAATAACTAAATCATGTTCATAAATATTATATAATATGCATTAATCATAAAATACTTAAAATATCATCATATACCCATCTACAACGAGCATTCACTAAGATAAAAGTGTTACATATATTTGTCTTCATTCATACAAACAAACACATAATAGGGGTTTTACTTTAGTTTAGGTCTAAGTGGAAAATAACTTGAGGAAAATAATTCAATTACATAGTAGGTAGTTAGAATACATATTGTTGTGTCCAGAAGGGAAGGCAATAAACATTATATACCATAGTACACTTCAGAATTCGGTGTCTGATGCAGTATTCGATAAGGAGCTGGTTTCGTGTCTCTCACGCTATCTAAAGTGCCCACTAGCAAAGAAGATAGACCTCTTGATTTTCCATGTCCTTTCCGTCTTTGCAAAACGAAATAAAGGGTAGTTTCATCGCAGTCCCTGCAGCGAATATCAAAATTGTCAACACAAAAGCATAGGCTACTTAAGTAATGATGTATAAAACAACACAAAGATAAGAAATACATTACCACAGTGCAGTCTTTATGAAAACTTCTTGAGGTTTCACCCACATTGTTGTTATTGTTTTAGTTATGAATCTTCACAAATTATGAACACTTATGTACGAACGACATAGGCAATAAACTACTACATCTGATTAGGGTGCGATGAAATAAATTACAATAAATCAAAAACAATTTGTACCAAATCACAGACGTACGACCGCTGTTGATTATTGACAAAATTTTTAAGGGCTGTTATTGACAAAGTTTTATAACAAAAAAATCTATCTAATTTCAGCCTTTTTTTACCAACAAAAACAGCTTAATATAAAAATTACAACTATTCCTGGCGAGCAAGAACACTCATTTTAGATGACAGTAATGACAAATGACAGCTGATAGTCAACGAACGAAAATGGAGGGTAGTCGAAGGGAAAGCTGTTTTAAATAATATTAATTTAGCGTATATCACAGATGTCTAAATAATATATTATTTCTGTAGCGTATATTGAACTTCAGTGTTAACATTTGATGATAATTATTCAATGAAATACTATTTCAAGTGAAAGATAAACCTCCATATCGTGAAGAAACATCTTGCGAGCCAATATGGTGATGCTAACAGATAGGATATTTCGATATCAAATCCGTTCCTCTCTTGTTTACCATCAGGCTAGGAGGAGCCAATATACTGCGCTATTATAACAAAAAAAAATAACCGAGAAATGACTGGGCCGGATTTGACATTGCACCATATCCGAGGTCCCGGGATTCCTGGTCGGGTCATGATGCTTTTTAAACTGTCTCTGGTCTGATTTCTGTAACATTAGTGCCTTTAACAACTTATCAAAGAATCAGAGCCATGTACGTAATGTGAACAGCACGTCTGATTAACCACTTGCAGTTTGCTACTCGTTCATAAGTCCACATCCTAAGGGCGGTACAAATTCCAAGCCTAGTCTGACGTGCTCTTCTAAATAATTAACTATAACTACTTAACAGAAATGTATTTAGTAGTTGAAGCTAATTATTTATAATTGTGCCTTAAACGTCCTGTATAGCAACCTTGAAAACAGACAGTCACCGCCAGTAACGGTTGAGGTTATTTAATTAAACATTGTATTGTTGTAGGGCATATAATAATACAACGAAAAGGTACGTAAAATTAAGTCGAACATCTAAAAAAAACGTTAAATAATGTATTTAGAAACACACATCGAGGAAAGTTTTCAATCAACGTTGAAGGTTTGTTTAACCTTCTAGTTTGTGAACTCTAATGCTTTTAATGGTGTTCTTTTTCAGCTGCTTTTCTTTGAGTTTCAGCCCAGCTTCTCTGATTTGCTTCTGAATTTGCAAGTACATGAATTTTGGTGAAAGCATATAAACCAATAAGCATACCAAATGGGTAATACATCCATATCATATTGTTTTTCATGTAGAAAAATATAGGGAATTGGGCAATTTTCGCCGATAAAGTATACGGGAATTTCATGTGCCTTCCAGATTTCCTGAAAATAAGTATAGTCATTGAAAATTAATGTAACACGAAAGCGTGTTCTGGTTAAAGTTAGAGAGCTCAGGCACAGCTATATTGTCCATTTCAATTCAATTTCAATTTTAATTTGACAACCGTTAAAAATCATCCGCTAACGCCAAAGCTGGTGCACTGTTAATTTTAGAGGCTTCTAAAAATATAATAAGTTCCAATACAACAACAACTGATTGAACCACACATATGTATGACCTATGAAGTCAGCGGCAAAAGCAAGTTATGTATAAAAAGTGATTTCAGTATAAGCATTAGCTATGTACGAATTTCAAGTAAACTCATCATTGGGAAAACCATTTAGAAACTTTACCCTGCTATTATACCAGCACCTCTTAGTGCCTTTTCGATTCCATCATAGAATATTCTAAGTTGACTTGGAAACATTTTTTTCGTCGTTTATTTTAAGGTTCCTTAAGATTTTTATTTGTGTGATTTCACAAATGGCTTAGTAATTTAAAGGCACATTACATGAAAAATATTTGACACTTACAAATCTGCCAAATTTTTATTTATAATCAACCAGTTTAAAAAAATGCTGGCTGACTGCTTTTTTGAAATATCTGATTTTCATGCTTCAATCGTTGTTAAAATAACATTTAATAAATCCTTTGCCATGATTTCATAGTATACAAGTTGTAACGTGCAGCATTAGGTTGTAGGGATCAGAAGGTTGCATAAGTAACATGCGTGTTCAGATTTGGAATATGGAATGAATTTTATTTCAAAACTTACGACTATTTAGACAAATTGTAAAAATAAATAAATACAAATTCTTATTGGCTAACTACGGAGGACAAATCAAAAGGCTTACATTTAGACCAATTACAACAAAGGAGAAAATATTTACAGAAAGCTAAAACTACTTTTTTTTATTGGATATAATTATCTATACTTCTATACTAATATTATAAAGAGGAAAGGTTTGATTTTTTGTTTGTTTGTTTGTTTGTATGAATTGAATAGGCTCCGAAACTACTTGGCAAATTAAAAAAATTCTTTCACCGGTGGGAAGCTACACTATCTACGGGTGACATAGGCTATATTATATTTTCAAAAAAATTAGGGATCCTAACTAAAACTTCAATAATGTAATTATTGTAATTAAAGGTGACCTGAAAAATTCCTTACATCGCGTGCGCTGCGAAAACTATTGATGATAGAACAAAGTCATGCACTACGACTTTGCAGAACTCATCATTATCTACAAAAAGTGTCGGGATAGCATATGACTAAATATTATAGTTATGTCACAATAAGCGGTTTTTTAATCTAAAAAATTTATTAATATGCCGCCTCTTTTAAAAGCTCTTTATTTGTACCTTGGTATTAATCCTTATCAAAATAAATTACTTTATATTCAAGATAGCTTCAATACCTTTATATAACTTTTTGAATTATTCAATTCGGACATTTAATTCGAAAGATATCATGAGTTTAATAATGCAAGTATTAGAAAAAAGTCGCTTGGTTGCCGCTCACCGCGCTCAGCTAGCCAGCATGCGATGTAGGCTCCAAGCGTCACTGGGGTAAGGGAGGAGTCAATGTAATAAAATAAATTGCAATATTTATATGTATATTACGTACATATTTTAGTACCTATTGCACCCGTGCGAAGCCGGGGCGGGTCGCTATATTAGATATAGCTAGAAGTGGTCATGTATAAAAATAAAAATATATATCTATACTAATATTATAAAGAGGAAAGATTTGTATTTTTGTATGTTTGTAATGGATAGGCTCAAAAAGTACTGGGCCGATTTAAAAAAATCTTTCACCAATAGAATGCTACATTCTTCCAATTTGACATAGGCTACAAAATTAGGAATCCTTGGTAAAATTTGAAAAAAAATCAACAGAAAAGCGGGAAAAATTCTCTAAGGCGAAACGAAGTTCGCCGGGACCTCTAGTTTACAATAAAATCTACGAATCACAGGGCCTACATTTTAGCCACTCAGGCGGCGTCTGTGACGTCAGGCGTTACCGAGCAGAGAGCCGCGGAATTGGCTACTTGACAGTTTTTGAAAAAGTATTGTAAAATGTGTGCCTGTTCATTTTATATCCCAAGCAATTCGATTTATCTGGAAAAAATGTAAATAACCAGAGAAAATTAAGATTTTGTGTAACACATTTAGAAAGCACGCGCAAACGCCAAGTCATGTCACTGTTGCAATTATGACGTCAACGTCCTGCAACGAACCGAATAGTAGAGAATAGACAACGAACCGATACGTATAGGAACGACTTAATTTAGATAAACGGAAAATGTTTCAATAAATTCTTGATACGATTAGAGAGACAATAATTCAATTTAATCTGTAAAATAATCATTGTTTCACCATATTAAAATAAATAATTTTCGCCGACAGCTGTCATTTCCGAATTGCAATGGTGGTTTCCGTTTCGGTTCTTTTGTTCCACAGATAAAAAAAATAAAATTTATTTTGCAAAAATAAAATACTAACTATGCTTTTAATTAAAAAATAAAAATGTAAAATTATTACTTTACTAATAAGCTGACATCAACAAATTCGTGCACTTCGCCGTCTCGCTAGTTGTATGCACCGAAAGGGTCGAAATGCACTGCATGCATTAATTGTTATTTTTAGGTTAAATGGAAAATCGAAAGTTAATAGTACGATAGAGAACATGGTTGTTATGTGCTTTAAGTAAACTTAAAATCTTGATCCAGTCAAGCCATTAATCCGATCATGTGTACAAGTCGCTCAATACTTTATGGACGTATAAAAGCAGTGTTTTTTTTCGTCGAATAATTAGCACTCATTTTAACATTAATGAACACAATAAAACGAAATTTACACGCTGAAGTTCAAAATCATGTTAGATAAACACCAATGAAAAAGTACGATGCTTTTCCTTCCACTTCTACCCACTTTACATTCAAAATTGTTCTACAACGTTTCCGAACGCCTAAAAGTAATGTCACCTGTCAAAAAAATTGTCCCCCCCCCCTCTGCCCTCATTCATCCTCTTGATTCTCGCCTCTTCTTGTATGATAGCACAAGTGAATGGATCACGATACTACACAAAAAAGGATTTTTTAATTAACTACATATTCGGTTTCTTAAATACTGTACGATGAGTGATAACGAAAAAGAAGAGGCTGCGAATCTGGTGTGTAAATATTACGTTTCGTGCAACTATCAGAGTTGAAATTTCGTGTAATACATCTGTATTTTATTGAGTAATTTACTATTCATAACGTCCAATTGTTTGCAGAAAGAAGAGTTTGAATGGGTTCTTCGCGAAGAGGTGCACGCTATATTACATCAGCTCCATTCTGTTTTAGTCGTGAGTGAAATTGGCATATATTATTGGGTACTGAAACTGAAGTATTATCATTATCAATCATGTACTTGATGGTTTTGTTATTCAGGAATGCGCTCACAGATTTCCTGTGCCATTATACGGTAATGAAGGTCAGAAGCAAGACAAATTCATTCTGACTTCACAGCCGGAGCAACTGAAATGTATTGTTACCTTGACTGGAGATAGTATCACACATGCTGTAAGTTTGTTTCAATAATCACTGAATAATTTATGATTCTGAAATTTCCATAGCCTATTTGGGACTATTCGAGTTAAGTGAACGATTAAAACTATAAGTTACCATTTCCAATTCGCCAAATCTGCAGATAAAAGATACAATTTGATTATGACACAACCCTTACCTAAGAAAATTTGAATAAAGTTATGTACCAAAAGCCAATTAACTTTTTAGGTACCTACTTTGTAGTTCCTCGACATTGTTTAATTAAACTATGTATAAACAGTATGTACCTAATAAATATTTATATCTTTCTTTCAATTTTGACTTGTATGTTAATTTTTTTTAAACAAAGGGAACATTACATAATTTGTTAATGACTAGTATTTTTTATGTTTTTTAAATACGCTAAACAGATGCCTGCATATGATAAATATGATGTCCTACAACCTTATTCACATATTTCAAATTGATATGGAAGGTCTCTACTGTGTCAGTATATAAATTTGGTTGTTTTAGAATTCAAATAAATTTTCTTCTAAGGAAAATTTTATCTTTTGTTGAAAAAAAGTTTCTGTTCATTATCCTTGTTTAATTAATTAATTCTATAAACAATTAATATCAAAAGGGCTGAATATCAAATATTTTTAAAAGTAATTAAAATTGTATATTCATTGTTAGTTTTTTCATGAACCATTATTAGATTGGTGGTTTACTTTTTTATGTAAATATCTTTAATGCACAAAAAAGTACAATCAGTATACTTAATAATAGGAGCTCATACCATGACAGTAGTAAAATATATTTTAGTTGTTTATGTTGCTGATATTTAATTAACCACACAGCATTCAGTATCTTACAGATCAAATTACCAAAAATAACTGTTCTATGTGAATCGCACCTCACAAATTTTGATCTTATATTTGAGGGCAAGGTAATGTTTCAATAGGGATAAAACATTAAAAAAATTGACAGAATGGGGATTTCAAATTAATTTGCTAAATGTTTTGTTTGTATGCTTTAGGACATAAGTTTTAAGGTACTTCGGCAATTGCATACAATATGCCGTACATCTATCAACCAAGATGGACCATGGAAACTGCAGCAAATCCAAGATGCAGCTAATCATTTACAGCAAGCCATAGGGTACATTGATAATGTGGACAAGCACTACGTCTTTAGGTAATATTAAAGTTTTTTTTCACGCTGTTGCGATAAATGGAAAATCATAAAAGTTATTGGAAGGCCATTAGTAGTGTCAAGAAGTAAAAATTCTTGTCTTAAAAATCATTATGATTAAGTCGTCAGAATTTTTATAGTCTATTAGGAAGTGCTAGAATCACGCAATAATGCCTATGTGTCTGATGATACAACTGTTTAAAATAATATTGTGATTGTATTGCCAGACCAGTAAAATTTCCTTAATCTCATGTTTAGGTAATATGCATGTAAGCCCAATGAATATAGAATTAAATTCTATGTTTTCAGATCATCTGAAGAAGTTTTGCATATAATCCAGTGTTTACTTGGTTCCCTGCAAAGAGCTCGAACTGCTTTAGTATTGCCTAAAAAGAAAGCAATAGATGAACTTATGAAAAGCAGAAATATGGTATGACATCCCTTGCATTTTTTACTCCAAGATTAAGTTTTTCGGTTTTTATCTCAAATAAAAATGGTAAAGATTTAATAACCTTCAATGCTTTTATAGATCTGCAACATTATTTCCAACAGATAAGATCGTTCAAAATGATATCAATCTGCTTATTTAGTGATAATATTTCTATTTGAAAATCTTTACATCTATACATATAAATAAAATAAAATATGTATGGATTATCTATACATATAAAAAAAATATGTATAGTCAGCAACAAAAATATATCAACATTTCTAACCTTCAATTTTTGATTGAGGGACAGGTGAATTTGTTAAGCTTACCACACTAATCGTTTTCCAGAAAGCGCTTTCACCAAATCTACCAGAAGACCTGGCAATATCATTCTATATACAGTCTCATAAACTCATATTTGTGGCGTACCAGTTGAGCTCAGTTCATGGAACCATGAGGATTGATTCATGTCAAGCTGACTGTGCTGTGCCCTGGCTAAGCGATGTACTGTTTATGCTCACAGCTGCTCTACACATGTGTCAACAACTTAAAGATAAGGTAATATTTTATTAGCTTTCATGATTTTTATTTAGTTCAAATTATATTTTACATCATTATCAATTTAATTTGGGCCTTTGCTGCTAAAAAGGATTTCGTTCAGTGTGACACGAAATTATAAACAATGTCAGGCTAACTCTTGAAGTAACATAAACTGTTTTCCAATCAACTTACCACACAGAATGTCACATAAGTAAACATATGTATGTCGCTTACCTGTTCCGCATAGTTATAAAATAGCAATGTACATGTTATTTTATTTGTTATAAAGCTTAAAATCGAGTAACGAGCTTAATACATACAAATATTGTGCGTTATCTGATTTTCATCTGATAAAGTGTGGTATAATGTGATAAGATTTTGGTTGTAGTATGGATCATATTATGAGTTTTACGATAATGGAACGAACAATATCCCAATCTGGCACATTTTTCAATAATACTACTTGATATAATTACCTCGATTTATACGTGCATTGATAAGTTAGTTAGATATCACTAATAGTAGCTTAATTTTTCAAGCACCAGAAGTGGAATAAACCTTTTATCTGTCCAATGATATCTATTTGATGGATATCACATTGTTGACATTCAAACGATACGGTTTACAATCTTAATTTTATAGTTGTTATTTGTTGTGTCTTAATAGATAGTGTCAAATGTTACGTAAGAACTTGCAATTAATGTATCCTGGATACTTTATATGAAGAGGCATATGATTACAATACAATATAAAAGCTTTTGGGGAATAAATGTTTAGTTACATAATTATTACTTTCAATACTTTTTTATTAATTTATATGCACAACCTAGATTATATATTTTTTAAATGTGTCTTGTTTATGCAATGACTGAAAATGAATTGGTTTTCTATTTAAAAATATAAGTATGACGCAGGCATTTAGTAGCGTTTTATAAATTGTATTTTTGTTCTTTATTTCCAGCTTTGTGTATTCTCCCAATACAAAGATTTTACTGTAGGATCAAGATCTGCCTCGATGGTGTTCAACTAAATGTTACCACCACATGTTACCTGATTCTCAAGTGTATGTATGTAACAAAGCTTACCTATATACTATTTATACTGTACATGTATTTATTTAGTTTTAATTATCAAGTCCATTGTTGATATTCTTGTTGAGTATGTTGTAATATAGTATAGGTAATATACTAATAATATTAATTTATTGTAAATGTAATATTTAAAAGTAAATACTAAGTGGAGGTCAGACCTGTCAGTGTGGTAATGCCGAGCCTTGATCATGGAAACATTTCCTTTGTTATCTCTGTACATAACACAATAGGTCCATACATTTGGGTACATGTGAATGGTTTTTATTCAGGATCTTTGCTATATAGATGTTATAACTTTCCGTATTTTTTAACAAATTTAAAATTTTTACTAACATTGTGTAGATTTAACATGTTATAATTTTATTTAAATTCATTATCTCAATCCTAGCTTAATGCAAATATTTATTCCGTCAATTATGTTGCCATTCGATTGCCATAAGGTTGGTTTGAAGTAATTACCAACTAATTTTTATTTTTTCAAAGTAAACATATAAAGTATGAAAATATCTCAGACATTTTTAATTGTTTTAAGTAACAAATGAGCACACTAGCTTTTGTATATTCTCATATTTCAAATATATAACTATGTATTATTAAATGGTATTTTTGTAAGTGCACAAAATTTGTATAGATCTGAGCAAAAATTTAAAGGGTTTGATGCAACTGGAAGCAATAAAGCTTCGTTTAACTATTTATCGTAAATTTGTAATGTGTAAATCTTTGAATAAACCTAGTAACGTAATATTGGCGGTGAGCGATACATCATGCGTGAAATAAGTTAAAGTTTTACCTACATATGTAAAACTTTTATATACGATACTATGAAAAGATAAAACTCTTAAATAAGTAGGGTATTTGTCTTATTTCTGAAGTAATGTTAACATTTTGTTTCTTCCATCATATTACAAAAGGCCTTATAGTGACAAGTACCCTATTGATCGGTTAGAAATATACATTTACAATACAGTCAACAAACAAAATCTCAGGTGGTTTGAACTTCTTGCTCATAACAGATGTAAAGAACCTGACCAAACATACCATACAATGAACGAAGCAAATTTTGTTGTCGACTGTACCGTAAATAAAAAAAAATCATTCCAATGAAGACCCACTGCCTATTAAATCATGGCATGCTTATTTTATTAATGACTAGCAATACATTTCGTAAAGAATCTACCTTTTGTAACTCATTCATGAAACGAACACTTGTTGTGTTTCACTTTAGAAAAGCGAATCATGTGTATTTCAAAATTGATAGTATTATTTATGATTAATTTACACAGCAATAAAAAGAAGCTTTTCTTTTGTGACAAATTGCTTGCTAACCAGTGGGTCTTTTTACAATTGCATTTTAATATAGTCAATTGAAGTAAGCTATCGTAACTATTCAAAATTATTCGATTTGTCAATCTAGAATTAAAAATATGTGATACCTATTTGTAATTTTAAGATGTAAATGTTGCAGATTAAACATTCACATTCAGCTGTATCCAGTTATCCTAAATACCTACGTCTGTGAAACACCCGTTCTTAAATATTCAGATTAATATCCGAGCAAATCATTGGTGACGTCATAATAAATAATAATACTAATTTGAGTCAACTGTATATAAAAAGTTTGGACTAATAGGCCTAGCATGCGGAATACGTCACATTTATCGTACGAGACGACAAAAGTGTCGATACTGTTGAGTGATTAATAGCACACCGCACACGTATTTTCAGCCAATCAGCTGCTGAAGCACTGACTTCAATCCGATTTTGACGTTTGTTAAGAGCGCGATAAAATTTAGTCGCGTGGCGGATGAAACGGTAAATTTACAGCAGGTTACCAACTCATTACAGCTGTAAGGGGGCGTCCTTAAAATTACGTGAGATGTTTAAGGGCCTTTGTTCCCAACGAGTCACACTGTGACTCGTTCGGAGAACTTTGTAAAATAATTCCCAACCAGTCACACTGTTAATTGTTAGACCAACCTACTACAGTGTTACAGTGCGACTGGTTGGGAATCATTTTACAAAGTTTTCCCAACGAGTCACAGTGTAACAGGTTACAGTGTGACTCGTTGGAAACAAAGGTTTAAGGGGGGAGGGGGTCGAGTCAAATATCACGCAATTTTTTTAACCAGGCATTCTATTCAGTCTTACTATTGTCTAATCTATACTAATATTATAAAGCTGAAGAGTTTGTTTGTTTGAACGCGCTAATCTCAGGAACTACTGGTTTGAATTAAAAAAATTTGTTTGTGTTGGATAGTCCATTAATCGAGGGAGGCTATAGGCTATATAACATCACGCTGCAACCATTAGGAGCGAAGAATCAATGGACAATGTGGAAAAAGCGGAAATATTATGCGAGCGAAGCCGCGGCGGGTCGCTAGTTATATTATAAGTACCTACGTACGCAATGTATGATAATAATCTTAAACAACGGAATTGGATATCGTTAATAATGTATTTTTGTGCACTTTTAATTATTGATAAAAAGCAAAAATAATGAATTGTTATTCTTCACACTTCCTGAATAAAATCTTAAAATGTTGGATATACGTGTAGTTAAGTGTAAAGTACCCAATTAGAAAAATGCATTTAAATTTAACCTAAACATGTCTTGGTTGCTATTGTTTATAAACCATAGAAAGTGTAAGAAGATAGTATGAAGCGATAGATCATCCTATTCATGATCAAATTATTTATTTGACATGTTTGACAATAAAATTATGATACTAGTATTATTAGATAGTCTCACGACTATTTTAATTGTATGTACCTACTGTATAAACAGTTCATGTGATTGTGTTGTAATCTTGTATTTCAATAAACCAATATGCTGTTACACACCTGTTTGATGCATTATTTCCAAATCCTTTTGAATACGAAAAAAACAACAATACTTATTAAAAGAGTACCTAATGTTCTATTATTTTTATAGTTTTGTTGGTGTTTTAGTTGATGTTGTTGCCTGTGTGGAAGAGCGTAGTTTAGGTGTAGAGCTGGTTGGTGGGATATTAATAAAAAAAAAAGAAATACACTTCATATCTGAAAAATAAAACAATATAGTTAGCTATTATTTATAACGGGCATTCAATAAACCAATTGATAAATTAGTTCGTGATGTTCGTTTGCGTTAACAAATATGCTAATCAAATCTTATCTATTTATCTGCCACTTACAAATGATTTCGGTACCTACTTAGAGCCTATGCATTAAAATGTAACAAACAAATATTCATTAATACAATGTAATTTAGGTTTTAGTTTGTTAATTAAGTTATCTTGGGGCGGGGGGAAAAATAGCTGAGGAAGTTACATAGGTACTCTCTTTGGTAGGTAAACATAGACAAAGCTGACAGGAAGAAGGGTTTTAAATTTCAAGGTAACGTCAATGCGTAACTCTTAATTTTTCTATACATATATTGATTAGTTTTTTCTTATTCCTTTGCCATTAAAAACAAATGCAGAAATGAAACGTCACGTCAATCGTCGAAACGTCAAATTGTCAAGATAGTCAAGTTTGTTTTCACTTTAGTTTTTTGTTGATTTTCATGAAAATTACAAGATTTGTAAACTAATTCCTTAGAACAGATGTTTTATTTGAAGCGTATTTATAGATGATAAATATGGGGCGGAGAATATTTGGCTGGTTTGGTCTTATTTCCATAATATTGACCGGTTTGCTGGGTGTTGGGTGGTATCTAACAATTCTTACATTTATTGTGACTTTTCTTATTGGGTAAGTGATTTTACTTATTATTAAAACTTAATCAATCATTAAAAAACATGTACGTATTAATTTTGAGTATCTTGATCCAGTTTTAGTGCTGGATATTTCGTCCTGTAATTATGTGTTCTGAGTAATTAAAGGAGCAAAGAAACCTCCGCCCTCCCCTTTTTTCAATCAACACATAAACTTACTATACTTATGAATAAATCATCTGTACATCATGTTATTTTTTCCTTTAAAATGTGTAGTGGAGGGGTATGTAACTTCACTCTCATTTTTGGGTCTAAATTGAGCGGACTAAATAATTTTAATTACACATAAAATACCACATACCATGTAGGTGTAAAATTTTCCAGATTAAATTGAAAGAGATAATAATACATTTTATGTTTATTTTCAGAGTGGTCACAATATTGTACTTAAATTATGATAGCAAAAAAATATTTGCTGCAGACTTAGATGTCCTTGATGATCCACTACAGCAGACCAACTTTTCTATTCAGTTACCTAAAGTAAGGAAATACGTTTATTATATAGTATATAAATAACATTTTCACCTTCTCACCACTTCAGATATTTTATTGAAGATTTGTCTGGTTACTGCATGGTACCAATAGTTTCTGTGGTAGTAAATTAAGAATTGATTGGTTTGAATTTGATAATAAGGTATGCCTTACTATTTAAATATTGCCATTAGCCTTAATTTGTAATGTTAATATCCTATTGCTTTGATATGACTCAAAAATCATCACAGATCTTAATTAAAGCAACAACTTAAAAGAGTAGATGTATTTTATTTAATAGAAGCATAACTATGTATTTGATTTGCTGTTATGATTAAGTTACTGAAAATACAACGACTCACATTACCTACTATGTTATATTGTGAACATTAACATACAAAGTTTATATTGCAAATTTGATTACAGGTACTTGAACTATTTATGGCCGACGATTCATTACCAAAGTTCGACAATAGAATTACAGGCAGTGAAACAGTAGATACCTTCATAAACGAAATTATAACTATAATTGTCACTGACTATGTAACTCCTTGGTATGAAATATTAACAAATGATGAGGAGTTTACGTCGTATTCTATAAAACGGTTGGTGCTGGCTGCGGGTGTCAATGTGTCTAATAGGTAATGAACATTTATGATAATATGTTGTTGAATTAAAATTTGTTCAAAGTTCCTATTTCATTTATGTATGTCAGTTTTTTGCTTTGAAGTTCCTAATGTGACCATTGAAAGTTTGAAAGAAAAAATATTGCTATGGATATAATATTGGTGTGCCCAACAAGCTGCTTTGAAATATGGTCATCCATATATAGTTGCCTCCATTACCTACAATCACTTAGTGTGACTTTTAACAGTTTAATATATCAAAACAATACATTCTTAGTTAGATTAGAGTTAGATTACATAGTGTCTGTTTTCAGGACCAGAAATTTAAAATGATCTTGCAACTACATACATAGGCCACCAGTTATAACGTAGAAGTAAGAGAATTATACATTCCCATTTCATGATTTTTAAATGTTTGCAGGGTCAAGAGTGTAGACTGGATCCAACTCCTAGCTAATAGGTTCCCAGAAGAATTGACAATGCACTTGAAGTTGTTCAAACAGTCCAGGGTGAGACTCAAGCACATACAGCTATTGAGTGCCAAAGAAGCCAAAGAGATGACTAATGGAAACCCTCGGCCAAGCCCTAAAAAACAAGAGGATAAGAAAACACATAGAAGAAATAAGAGTGACACGGATCTGTCATGGCCTCCAGGTTAAAAAGCTTTGTACATTGCCTAGCTCATTCTGTTAATATTAATAAAGTTTTAAGACACAGAAAAACAGACAATAAAAAATCAAATGTGTCTGACTGTTAAAAGGACATTTGGCATAACAGGAATATGCTCGATGCTGAAGCGAATTCGATAGCGTTATTTCGGGATGAACTATTTGTTGATTCAGTAACTCATATATTTTTTATATCCTTTCAGAACTGATTGCATGAAAAAGTAACAAACTCTATCCATACCTTACCTATTCCATCCTTTTAACCATAAATTCAGACATCCATAAATTACTTACGAACTTAATATGCGTTGGATGAACCTGGAAGCTTGTTTGTATGAATGTTGAGATGTTTCTTAATCTTTCACGTAAAAATTACTTCATGGATTTTAATGAAATTTGGCCGCTAGATACATATAATACAGAAATAACATCAGTAAACTTTTAATACCAAAATAAGTTTACATTTTTTTCTAACAAACTTTTTTTTTGTTTGGGTTGGTTACTTGTTTTCTTGATTTTCCATTAAAATGTTCGTAGGTAACCTTTTGATTGCCAAGTAGTTCTTAAAGTAGTGAAGAGAGGTCTATCATATTTTCATCTGCTATTACCTACCATAGGTACTTCGCTTGCAAACTTGTGCTACAAATATTTTTAAAATCAATGTGTCCCCTTTTCACACTTCTCTTTGCATTTTATTAATAAAAAAGTTTTATTTTTCAGATTCCCAGACGTTTGGTAAATCAAAATTTTACGACAGTAGTGAAAATTTGAGTGGCAAAAATTTAACAGACCTTTTTTTTGACTTAGAATGCTCATTAGAGAATAGACAAATTTGTAGAGATATATTTTGCAGTGACTCGGAGAAGGAGTATGGTAAGTTTAAAGTGCTATTTTTACAAGGTACCGAAGATAAGCGCATCTTGAAAGTCTTGTGGGTCGATGCCCGCGATCTTTGCGCGGTTAAAGTCCAAATTATAATGTACATAGCTTTGTCATGGTATGAACCACCCGAATATTAATTTATGCTATTAAATATTCTATTACAATTGAAGTTTAGGACCTTTATCGAACAATACATACTTTAATGATTGTGGGTATAAGATATAGGGGTATTAGAGAGGTATCTGTATTATATTATTTTAAAACCATTGTACATATGACTTGTTTCAACTGTACAATTATTTGATAATATAATATTTTTTTCTAAATATTGGCGCTCATAACAAACTGTCGGGAGTCCTTTATAATTTATATTACATTAATTTAAGTTTTTTGAATTAATATTTTATAGAAGACGCCATTTTTATACTATTATCATTACTTCCAGCATTACTTTGTGAAGTATCAGAAGCAGTCCTGTACCTAGTGGCTCCCGAAGATGTATGGAAATGTCACGCGTTAAAAATTATACTCATCGAGTTACTCTCATCTGTTGTGTTGAGACCACTAATCAGTCTGCTGAGCGACCCAGACAACATAAATAGGACTATTATCAGGACGGTAAGTAACAGTATTATTTGATAAGATACAATGTTGTGATTTTTACATAGTTAATTGATAAGCATGTAAATGATCACAATGACCTATACTCATTAATCTCGTATAAACAAATAAACTTGTAACAGAGATGATGCCTCGGTGAAAAACCAATCATTCTATTGAGTATTTCCGATTGGATTTTCAAAATAATGGAAACATATGATTAATTTTCCTTCACCATAGTACACATAAAAATTCATGATGATACAGCGATGTTGGTACGCTGTATGAATAAGTGTCGTCGCGCAAAATTTAACGGAATGTACCTATCTTAAAACATTTTTGATTCCATTACGAAAGAAATAATAAGTGTCTTTTTTTTGGTAATCTAGTTGATGTCCCTAAAATATATTTTTAGTTATCGTCATCATAGTATACGATCAAAACGTGTCAAAAATTACATATTGATATAATGGTTTCCAACCCACAAAGGCGTAATAACCATACAAATAAATAAAGTACCTATTGCGCCATAGGTAATACCAACCAATTGGCTCCAACTAAAAACTTTCCTTTCACTGAGCACCACCCGATGGACATTATTTGGGAGCGCAAACGCAGCACACCTAGATCTAAGCCACTTTAGAAATGTTTGTTTTCCAAATAGAATTGGCCAAGAACCGAAACAAACCGCAAGATGTTTTGGGCATCTACCTTAGTCATTGCGCTATGGTCTGGGTGTTGTGGTACCATCATTGTTTCAGATTTTTGTAACTCAAGTGCTTAAGCTACTTACCACAGTATAAGAGCAATATATGTGATGTTGTCCAATATAATTTATTTCTTATTTATTTATTGAGTTCATTATGCCTAATGCACAACGGACTTTTATTATCTACTAGCTGTCCCGGCAAACGTGGTGTCGCCTAATTTTTTCGATATTATCTAACCGTTAAAGCATTACCTGGACTAGAGCCAAAAATGAGCCAAATCGGCCCACCCGTTCTCGAGTTTTACGAGACAAACGAACAGCAGTTGATTTTTTTACAAAAAAACCTAGATGTTTTCACACAATAACTTTTAATAACTTTGCAAAGTTAGTGTGTTTATTTTTATTGAGGTCATAATTGGTATTATCGTTCACAATGAAACAATTTCTAATCAATTACAATTTGTGGTTTTATTTAAGTATTTAACATACATATCTATGAAAAACAAAAAACAATAGAAAATTCATGTACCATGTTCAGTATATATCACCATTTTGCTTCAAAAATCTTGATATCGAAAATAACTCGTGTGTGCAATAGTGAATTGAACTTTCGGGGGAACCAAGAGGTTCACACCTAAATTAAAAACAAAATCTAAATTAAAAAATATCAGATGGTAATTTTTTATATTATTTTAGTGTTGTCGTGACTCCAGCCTGCCTTCTGAGCTATTCCTGTTAGTTATTAGATGCTGTGGCGACGCCGAGGAGTTGGATGCCACTTTGGAGCTCGTACAAAAGGACATACAGAAACTTGTAAGTATTTTACATATTTATTATGTCCATCACTGGTTCCAAGCCTGTAACAGGAATGGGTTAAATTACCAAAAACTCGAACGCTCGATATAGGCACCTTCTTCTTTTCCTAGACTCAGTAGAATTTTGGCGCCTGTTTTTTACAGTGTATTGTAATACAGATTGTTTTTACGAAAAATGGAAGAGTAATGTGGATAGCTAATTTAATATTTGTTTTCAGCATTCTAAGGACAGTGCTGGAGAGTGGGAGTTGCAAGACCGTCAAAAGTTGTCGTCCTTGCAATATCTAACCAGAATCATTCAAGCAAGAAGAGCGACGTTAGCACCACAAGAAGGTTAAAAAATACTTAATACAAAAATACAGAATAAATGTACAAATTGTAAGACATGCAACTATAACTATTCGTATTATTTTAGGTTCTTCTAATACTAGCAATACGGAGAAAGTATCAGAAGAGGTTTCGAGAACTTTAAAGTTTTTGAGAGCCACAACAGCATGGAGATCCAACGCTCAATATTTACTTGAGATAGAACTGAATGAAGCAGGTGATTATTATTTAAAATTAATAATTAATTTTATACACTTAATAAATGGTACCTACTAATTCGAGCACTATACTTCGGCAATTTATAAGCCGCAATGCTAATGTTGTAACAGATTTCAAATATTTATTACAGACGACGTTTTACAATTGGTGTAAAGTATATATTCGGTATACGTTTCATCTTACACCCTGTAGAAACATGGATACATTACTGGTACCTACTCGGGTCCATTTTGGTATCCGGGACTGTTTCAGTCTGACAATCGAAACTATTATAACAAAGAGAATTTTGTGAGTTTATATGTTCGGAGTCACCTATGCTGCAGGTCCGATTAGAGAAATTATTTTGGACGACAACAACATCAAATACATTGGTTTGATTATGTGATAGGTAACTAAAGCACTTGTTTTACAGCAATCAGAAAAAAACAACGGTATCACAACACACGGATCCAAGATAATATATTAAAGTTAACTATATAGACCCGACCAGGAATCGAACCCGGGACAAGTCAAAAGACAGTCCGGCCCGTTCGCCTCTTGGATACGGAGGTAGTTTAACGGGTATAAAATTAACAAACAAAACGTATAGAAACCTTAAGACTTGGGATATTACATGAGACAGGCGGCTGCAAATTCGCCAGCAAAAGCTATTAAAATCATAACCAAACTACTACATACATAATCTAATCCTAATAATATGTACGTGATGTGAAAGTTTGATAGAATGTATGAACGTTTAGTTATATGTATGTTACAGATGCATCACACACATCGAAAGCTGTTTTAGACAATCTCCGTTCGTCGGCATTGGAACTATGCGACCTGTACATCTCTCCGAACAGGCCGGCCATCATTGGTGTGCCGGAGAACTGTTACTCTGAGCTGGTGAGGAAGATAAATACGGATGGAGAAGAGTTCACGAGCAACCCTGTTGCGTGTTTCGACGACCTTCAGAAGTGCGTGTGCGACGCTTTGGAGGTAAAAAAAAACATCATACTAGACTTGGATGTTTGATAGATTAACATAAGAAACTAGAATAGATATTAAGTTAACAGCTGTTAAGTAATATTCAAATAAAAGCATATTTTTAAATCTTCTGACTAAGGTAACAATCTGTTATTTCTCATTATTCTGTTATTATAAAGTGAAGCCAGCAAAACTCTATCGCATAATTGCGTAAAATTAATGATGATGCGATAAACATCACTTCTTTTAATAAGAAAACGATTAGGTAATTAGTTCAAACGATAAAACATTCCCAACCGCATATAAAAATAAAGATATCCCGATAGTGGTAGTATGACAAGGAAACCAGGACCTGATTAAATTCGAAAATTTAGTAATTAGCGACCAGTATGGAATATCATAGAAATTTTATAAAAAAAGGTATTTCTATCTGGTTATCATCAGTGGTTTACATCCGGAATTCTAAGCTATGAATAAAATTATCCCGGTTAGTCGTAGTTTTTTACTTATTTTTTTTTTGTAGGATGACCCATCCTGGCAAGCTGATTTTATGATGGATGGTGAAGATTTAAGCGAGAAAAACATCAGGTAATGTTTTTGTTTTGCGTTACGTATGCTTTTATTATTTATGTATTTATTTATCCTAAATTTTGTTCCAGTGAGAGCAAGAGAGACGACAAGCAGGATAAAAAATATGCAGGTAAGTCTTTGTGGGTTTAATTTAAGCCATGTTAATAAAATAACAAAACTAACCGCATTAAAAATTTCTATGTTAAGATAAGTGTTGGGTGCATTTTTTGAATTGAATAGAAATGTCAGTAGATGTTTTGGATATGTGACTTAATTAACTAAATTATTTTTTAAAATCTGTTAAGTTTAGAGATTATAATGACCTTTAATTTTAATAAAAATCAAACGTGGTTCGTTAGGTTTGAAAGATAAGAAAATTGAGAAAAAAAAAATAGGCTGAACGACGTTCGCTGGGACGGCTAGTATAAAATAAATGTATATTCCAAGATTGGGTCTGATTGCAGCTGCCAATAACTTACCATAACATGTCACATCTATGCCCATTATCCGAAGCGATGTTTTTATTGTAGTTTCACATAGATTTTTCCTATAGTCATGTATATTCAATACTTTTGAAAGAACATTTCAACACTCACGAAATTACTTCGTCATGCCTTTTATTTCTTATTATCAAAATAAACCATTACATAAACGTGGGCAGTATGTTGTACTTTTTTTATCCTCCACAAAATCATATACAAAGTGAACTTGCCTTTGTAATCTCCAGAGAAATGCAAGAAAATAATGAAGACTTGCCTGTACCAGTTGCCAAGGTTGTTTTTCAAGTCCAAATACAAGTATGAGCTTCCGAACAAGTCTTCGACATTCCCTCGTTCCCTCACCCGAAGAGTACCAAGTAACAAGAACCACACACTACCTAAATGCAAAGATTTTGGTAGTAAATTTCGAAATTACGTGTATCGAGTTTTATGTACGGTGTGTTAACGTCTTTAAGTTATTTTGGGGTTTAATAATATTAAAAATATATAATATAATAAATAACATTAAATGCGACAACACTTTTGAAGATTAAGCAACAACCCATCTACTATTTCCTCTACCTTAAGGTTGTCTGGAAGAGATCGCTTTCTAGCGATAAGACCGCCTAAATTGTATTAAAATCAATCTGTAAAACCTATTTCTGTAAAGTTTTGTGCAATAAAGTATATCTATCTATAACCCATAATAAACAAGTCACGAATCATACCTACGCCAAAAATGTCATAAATCACCTATGAGAAGAGTTGATACTTTTACACTGCTACATAATGATGATGATGATCTTAACCAAACATAGCTAAAACAACTGCAAGGAAACTGGCTTTCCTTTCTGGGTTATGGTACTACTAACAGATACGAACACATACAGTCAGACAGACAGACAGGTATTGACGTCAAACGTATACCACCCCGTTTTTCTCGTCGGTGATTAAAAACCGGCCAAGTGCGAAACATACTCGTGCACAAAGGGTTCCGTACGATTAATACCAATACAATATGTCAGTTATATGGAAGCTCCCTTGAATATTTGTTTAATTTAAATTATTAAAATTCTGTGAATATATCGAACATTGGCGTTATTGATATCGGGCAAAAACGAGCAAAATTATAACGTTTGTTTAATTCGGTTTTTAGTTTTTTTAATAATGGCTGCAACCAAATATAAAAATTGTGACACACTCTGGCAGGCCGATAGGGTTGTCTTAGTAATTTGATTTTGTATAAAATGCATTGCTACTTAAAAGGGAAGACCCTTATATTCTGTTATATTGATGTATTTAAGATAAAGTTTTTTTTTATTGCGTTAAATTTTTGTACATTATGTAAACCTGAGTGAGCGTGAGCACACCCCACAACTAAATTGTGATGCATTGTATCATCTTCAATTTTTATTTATTTATTGGTTAGAGCAAAAAAATACGTTTTCATTGTAATTTGAAAATTCAACTGACGGTTTAAACAGTTTTTTTACAAAGTCATCAACCCTATTCAATATTTTTTACTATACACTAGAAAATCAAGTTATTTGTTGTTGTATGACGATATTTAATTTTCCAGCACCGTTCGCAGTAAATACCCAATGTAGGTTTTTAAGGTTGGGAGGCCTTGGGGCAACAATTACTAATCAGTAGGATAACTAAATTAAAAGAACGTTAACACGCTGTATGTATTTAGTAATTGCACTTTTAATTGGTTTAATATTATTTTGTGGTTTCTATTAGTTTAGTTTTTCTTTTAGAAAATATAACTAGGATTGCATATTCTTCTAAAACGGAAATATGGCTCATACACATTTTTTGATTCGGGTTTGCACGTTTAGTTGATGATTTGGTTAGTTAATACAAATATGTGTGACCCCTTTTCATTTTACTCATATTATGTATGTTTTATTTGAATATGTTTTTCTTTTATTTCGATTTTCTTTTTTTTTTCTTAATTGGGATGTTAACTGGTGAATCAATTGAGAGACTTTTAAATACCTGTCAAAACACCTTCATTGATTTCCTTTATGCATACTGTGACGCCATATTGTTTTTTTATCAACTTACTGACCATTTAATAATTTTGGAACATTTTTAAATATATTCAAAATGTCAATATAGCCGATGTGGCTTAAATTCCTTCTTAACTCCTGGCGTTCTTAAAAATATTTGCGAATGGAGTGGACATCCCAATTAAACTTACTCCTTCACTTCTTATCATTTTCCAATGACATTGTTGTTTAGTATGTTTCAATTTGTTGAAATATCAATATTATTAATATAATTTTTTTCATTTTGTATTTATTATTTCTCAGGCGAAATGCTGCCGGTACCTAATACCCGACACAATAGATCTCGTTCAGATATAGTGGGCAGCTTTGCGCAGAGGATGATCAACGAAAGTGCAGGTATGATAGTAAAGAAAGAAATCTTTGGGTATTTATTCATATGGTTTAAGTAGTATATGTAGAGACATTCTAACAGACAAAATTGGACTTTCAGGACCATCTAATTTAACATCGGCAAACACAAGCAATTTGTCTTTGTCACATTCCGAAATAAGCCAAAACGCGAAAAATATGATGTCACCCTTATCAGCTTGTATTATTGAAACAGGTAAGTTGTATTCCTGAGAGAAAGATGAGTTTTTATGTATAATTTTATTTATGTATTTATTCATATATTTTATGGCACGTCAATAATAACATTATATGAAGAATTTGAAAAAATACACTTGCTTACAGTCTTGTCTTAATGACAAGCTTGCCATAGTATGCTTAGCTTTTTGTGGAAACAACTTCATTTCATTTTACATGTTATAATTATCACGAAACTATTGTGTATATACTTGATGATAACTCCAAAATTGTAACCATTTATTGAGTGGTCAAATGAGGTATGTACCTACTTATTTTTTAATAAAAAAGTAAAAGTTAAAAAAAGAAGTACATATTTAAACCTTTTTATGATAACAATTTGATTTATGCGTGAACGTTTGCAAATGAATAAAAGGATAATTTTCCAACAATGTAAGGTTACCAGTGCTGTTTTTCCCGTATAACAAGAAAATGACATTGTATTTTAAACTCATCTTCTATTTTGAATCTCAGTCTTTTATTTTGAAGTTTTTTTCTTGGTACAATTATAAAGTCAAATTTATTTTCAGCGCTCGTCCAAGACAAAGGTCGGGCCTTCGGAATATACGCCATAGCTGTGACCAGGCTGTCAGACAATGAGTTGTGGCACATATACAGGAGATATAGCGACTTTTACGACTTACACGCCTCTATTAAAGATAAGGTAACATATTTTGTAACTCTTAAACTAATGCCACATCAAATCGCACTTACATCAAAGAACTTTGTTTATTGTTTTTTTTACTTTATGGATTGCAAATGGTAACTTAAAAGTAGGGTGTTCTCTAAAACCTGGTATTAGGGCAAAAAACATAAGCCCATGAATTTTGAAGCAGGACTGAAAATACCTCCTGATTCCGATGGCCCTTCACAAAATGTCTTTGAAGCTAAGATAAACCTCAGAAATTTAGTATTGGTAGATAGAAATACTACCAAACGTGGATATCCGAGCAAAGTCAGAAGCATGTCAGCATTCATTCGTGTTGTCTCAGATAATTCGAATGTGGATATTATTCACTAATAATTTTAAGATAACAATTCCGTAGAAGAGTACTTTATCTAAGTCTTATGCTCCGACTTTTTTAATAATCAGTGCGTTGTTTAAAAACATTGTGACGTCAATAATTGCTTTTCATAGGAAATCCATAAAGGAGGAGGTTATAAAAGTTTCTGATTTGACTATAGTCAAGCCGGGGAGTAATTACTCATTTGACACATGTCAAATCGGAAATTACTCAACGGCTTGACTGTAGCTAGTCATCACCTCTATTGTGTCTCCTTCAGTGGTTTATTAAACACCTTTCTGTTTCCGTAGTGGCCAGAGCTCGGCAACCTCCAGTTCCCGGCAAAGAAGACATTCCAGAACACGTCCCGCTCAGTGCTGGAAAGCCGGAAGCGGATGCTGAACGACTACCTCCAAAGGCTGGCCAATCTCGCTCGGGAGGCGCGGTATATGGCACTGCTGTCGGCTGACTACCTGGGCGGGTTCCTCAGCCCGGAGACACAGGCTGAGAAGCACAGCAATGCGGTGAGTGTTGTAGATTAATAATAATTGACGACCTCCGTAGCCGAGAGGCGAGCGGGCTGGACTTAAGCGTCGCGTCATTTCTGAGGTCCCGGGTTCGATCCCGGTCGGGTCAATATGGGAAACGAACTTTTCTATATTGTCTCGGGACTGGGTGTTGTAATACCATCGTTGTTTCTAATTTCTGTAACACAAGTGCTTAGCTACTTACTTTTTTAATCGATCAATGTTATGTTGTCGGATATATATTTTTTACTATTATTTACAAATGTTAGCGTACTTTTGTTGTTGCACTTTGTGTTGTTGAGACGTTTAACGTGTACCTGTTTTATTCCCATCAAATTGACGTAAGGTATATTCAATTCCCCACAACAGGGCTAGGGCGTCCATCAATGGAGTCAAATTATCGTCTCAACAACGGGTATCGGCTTAATCATCACGTTAGCAAATGCGGGTTGGTGATCACAAACCTGAGCTTATTTTGCTTTACCTGGATATCAAACTTAGGACCCCACGATCATTACCCAATACTTACATTAGTAACAACATTTTTTGACTTGGCTGTTTTCGTTGTTTGAATCACATAAGTGTTTTCTTACCAAAATAAGTGCCGCCGTATTACAACGTCGTTACCGGCTTGTCATAAACATAATAACGAAAGATATGATTATTGTTGTTATAATTTGGGTATATGTCGGAGACAGAGAAGGCGTATACGGTACTTATTATAAGATATTATGTATTTTGTTATTTTAGTTGGACGCCTTGTTCGTGAATCCACTCAAAGCAGGAATGCGGACTCTGAAGAACATGCCAGATCAGTTTGCCAATACCGTTGATGGTGTAATGGATGGTAAATACAACATAGCAAAATATACTTTATAAAACACATTTCATTACGCTCCCTTAGTCTTTAGTTTGAAAAACAACTTATTTCTTTGTTACATTAGCTGCACTGTCTAACTGATATAATTAGTTACGCAGAGTTTTAAGCTGATTTGTCAGCTACCGTACCGTACCGACGTGTATACAAATTAATAATGCTGACAGTACCTCCTAACGCAATCTCAATTACTTTAAACGTAATATGATACCTTTTTAAGATATACTTAAATGTATAATTTTGTTATCTAGCTAATTGTAGTGCCTATATAGTTATACATTCATTAAAAGTAATACATTTGAATTTTTAGGGATTTCTAAAGTGTTCCAAGGAAAAAGTGGCGAGAACTCTTATGAAGGACTGAGAAGTGGAAATTCTTCGGATGGCCAAGATGTAAGTATTATACATTCCAATTAGTATCAGAGGGTGGTATAAATGCCTTTGAGATATTTGGTCTTATACGCTCAAAGAATCTTTTAATGTAATAATAATTTAGCTAGTATAGGCCTCATATGACCATTAGGGCCTAGGGAGGAGTGTGTCAAAAGCAAGTACCTTATTGCCAGATGTTCTCAAGCCGCCAAATGGCATATGACTTAGACTTCCCGACTAATAAGGAGATACCAGCCGGAACCAACAACATAACGTGCCTTCCAAAGCTTTATGTCAATAAAGTCGGTATGGTCACCCATCCCATACCGGACTGGTCACCCATCCCCGGACTGCGATGTTTAAGTTTCGGTATCGATTCCTAACCAATGTTGTAATCGCGCTAGCATGAATTAAATTAATTCTTGTTTGCAGGATGGCGATGAGAGTATGGCATTGAAATTGTTAGAAGAAGTTCTCGGCATAAGAGGTCTGTGGCTCAGGCGTCGGCTGCTCGCTCCGCTTCGGACCCTCATAGCAGATAGAGTTAATAAGTAAGTAACAAATCGATATCTGTAGCAGAGTCTATGGCAGGCGTCAAAAGCGTCAAAGGTCCCAAATACAATTTTCGGTCAGTTCAATTTGTGTGTGTTGGGTAAAACCATGAAGTGGACAAAAATTTTGTTTTCAATCCGTCTGTTAGATTATCCAAAAATATGGTATACGTGTTTAGGCATTTTCTACCTGATTAAAAAAATAACAACGAAACATTGAAGTGAATTGTCGCATGACGTTAGTTTTTATTACCCAATTTAGTGGGTACATTATTACCCATTGGCCCTAAGAGAAGTGGACGCAACGAGCCTCAAGCCCACAACCGGGTATCGTTGTATTTAAGTATTTTTAATAATTTTATAAATGAAAAAAAAAAACGTGTCTCAATTTTTAATAACTTTTTAATGAACTAAAACAATCTGGTATTTTTACCCAGTCCGCTTCCCCGTGTGTTTGGTTCTAACTATGAAATTCAGTAATTGAGAATTAAAAGTCACTATTGGATTCTGACCAGAATTTTGGTGGATCTAGTAGGTTTTATGTAGTTAATTGGATCCGTAAAGCCTGTACAAAAACCAGTATGTTAATTTACTTTGGATGGTCCTTATAAATGTAGGTATGAAGACACCTAATATTTTCAGCTGTTATTTTTTACGATTTTTTGGTTCATTACTGGATGTAGATCTACATATTAAAAGCCTCACTTTTAAAATGTATTACAGGAAAGTGTTCGAGTTGGTGACAGGCTTAACATCTCCTCGGAATGTCGTCCAGTATCTGAAGTCTTTCAAGTAAGTATCTGTTTTGTAAGCGTCCAGCACTACTAGTATCGATAACAGACCGGTTTTATATGCAAACCACTATATCGCACCACTAGATGTAAACTCCAGGAATTCAAAAAACCTTTTTACAAAAATGAAGAAACATTTTTTTAAGAATATACAGCACGTGTTTTAAAATAAGCAAGAAATAAATGAATTCATAATAAATACTTGTGTGTACTAAATTTAAAATTTAACTTCTTTGCCATAAAATCCACAAAGAGTGTTAAGCAATTTAAAGTTGGAACAGTAAAAATAATGTAGGGAAAAGCAGTATGACATTGTTTTCAACAGTATAGTTGGTAACCTTAACTGCTTAGGAAAAACTTTTTGTACTTTTTTTTATTTAATTTGATTTGCGTTTATCTGATACCTATATTTTCTCTTGTGTTGTAGGCAATGGCTAACGTACCGACATAACGCAAGCTATACCAACCGTGATGCTGCTACTAAAGCTAGAACTAGGGTCGCTGCTAAAGTTGCTCTCCTCTCGGCGTGTTCAGGTGATTATTAACACGCTTTTATTAGCTTGGGTTGTATGTATCTATGTAACGGAATCTTTGAATCTTAATTTGACCCACTTCCCGGTCTTCGATTAAGATGAAATTTTGCACACGCTCTGTGTTCTGATGATAATACATGACTAGCTAAGAAACGTCATTACAAATCCAATATGGCGGCCTCCCCAAGATGGCGAACTGACTGTTTGAAATGCACTTCCATGATATGGGTATCAAAAGAAAGGGTTTGCTGTCAGGAATACGAAAAAAATAGTCACGTGATTCAAATCCAATATGGCAGGCGTCCAAGATAACGGACAGGCTATTTGAAATGCACCCCTATGATATGGGTATTAAATGAAAGGGTTTGCTGAATGGGATACGAAAAAGAATTATATAATTATTGATACATGAGAAAACTAAAAAGTAGAAAATAAAAATAATAGTTTAAAAAACTAAAAAACACGCTTTTAGCTCGCACTAAAAATTACAAAATAATTCAGACATTTAAGAAAGAAAGCGTGGAGCGTTTTGTCCAAAAAGAGTAAAGATAACATAAACGCTCCACGCTTTCTTTCTTAAATGTCTGAATTATTTTGTAATTTTTAGTGCGAGCTAAAAGCGTGTTTTTTAGTTTTTTATTTAATGACTATCATCTCCTTCTAAGTATGTAAGTAAGTCTATCACCTCCTTCTATGTACATAAATATACGGAATAAACGGAATTAGATAGTAATTTATGTACGATCAAAACTTCAGACTATGCACTTTCAACTTTACATCGCTCTTGGCATAAGAACTTGTATTAAACTGCAAATGTTTACCTTGACTTGCTGTTGACGCTACTTGCATCGAATTGTATATGTCACCGTAATATTATAATCATTGTTAGATTACAATCTATCTCGTGAGATTGTAAACTGTCGAAAGATTGAGAACCGGAACATGTGATTGCAATTAAAGCATTATTATAATCTATCGAAGTAAAAAATAAAGATTGGAACGAGATATTTTTCTTTAAACACAAATTTAAAAAAAATCTTGTCATTTGTTTTTTTTTTCAATCACATTTTCCGGTTCACAATCTTTCGACAGTTTACAATCTCACGAGATGGATTGTAATCTAACGATGTTTATAATCTTACTATGAAAATATATATACCTACTACACGTAATTTTATTTATTTAGGCCTACATGCTTCAGCGTAACGTTATAAACTAACTCTTGGGTAATAATTATGTATTTTCAGATGATTTACGCCACATAGTTGGTTCGGACACTGCACGGAGAGGTCTTTTGACCCTGTTCGACTTGTTCCAAAACCAAGAGATTAACAGGCGTCTCATATTTGTGCTGCTGGAAGGTTAGTCAATAGTCAAATGTTTTATTCCTGTAGGTTACATCAGTAATACTTATGAATAGTCTCTATATAAATCATATGAAGCTACCCAGGTGGTGTAATAATACCTCGTCTTACGGTACTATATACTTGTCTGACTGAATCCGAAGTTACGCGATTTTTAAATCTTTATGGATTCGCTTTATGTTTAAGCAGCACAAAACTTTTGAAAATCGATTACTGCCTTTTGTAGCTGAAACTCAGGTTAAATTAAACCAAGCGAGGGAATCTCTGCATCTATATTTTGTTTCTTGCCTCTTGTAGACAAAATTATTTTGTTATTGAAACATTATCTTCGATCACTCTTTGAAACTTTAACCGATGATGAATGAAAGAACCGAGAATGAGCTTTTTTTAGAAAGAAAAATCACGAAACTGCGGCCAGAGAGTCGATGACAATCATTACCTACTTATATTATTAAATACAAAGTAAACTCTCTCTGGCTTTCACGCAAAAATTACCGAACCTACCTATTTTTGGTACAAATAGCTTATGTAGATATTTATACTTATCCAAAGTCATTATTTAACGCGGACGAAGTCGCGTGCACAGCTACTTTTGTAATACAAAACAAATATCTAACTTTAGATTTCGTTGCATAAAGTTTTGTGTAGTCACATCGAATATGGCTCTCAACTATGTCATCTACTGATTTATTTGTGTTTTTTGCGTCAGTATTTTTTTTTCTCATTACAGCTATCCTGACCAACTTGTTTCCTGATAATAACGTGCAAGATTTGTTCAAGAGGCTGTATTCTAATTCGCCCCGCGTGCCTGTTCCTAAGAAGTCTGTCAACATTTGACAAATGAAACATTCACCATTCAAATGGCCTTATGAGAAGTGATATTGGTGTCCCAATACTGATGTGTTAAGCGCAAACGCGTTATCAGTATGGGTTCGTAGATGCAATTTATTCGGTTAGTTTGGCAGAATATTACTTTAAAGTGTAGGTAGGTAATTTCATAACTTTTTATATAAGCAATAGCTTGATGTACTCCGTAGCCAAGAATTGAGAGGGCCGGCCTTTGGCATCGTGCCATCTCTGAGGTTCCGGGTTCGATTCCCGGTCGGATAAAAATGGAAAACTTTCGTTTCCATATAATCGTTGGTGGCTGTTGTGGTACCATCGTTGATCCTGATTGCTGTAATACAAGTGATTAGCTATATACTGCAGAATCCGAGCACTGTATGTGATATTGTCCAATATTTAAACTATTTTATTTATTTGTGTCCATTTATAAATAATATTACAATGCTTAAGAAGGTTTTATGAAGCAAGTTTTAATAAATTTGGCATGTTGTCAAATCGACATTTATAGATTTTTCTGATGAAAAAAAGTCAGAAATAAATTATAAATCATTAAGTTTCAAAAGTGTTAGTGAAATTTTCATGTGAAAATTCTGATTTTTAAACATTATTCTAAACAACTGTTACACTGCTATGCAACTATCGTAAAATTGGATACTCGTTTTGTTTAAAAGAATTAGCATGGAATTGGAAACTGAATATAGGTTATACTCTTAATCGGCTAAAATATAGGTAAGTAGAAAATTTTACAATTTTCCGGTCTTGTCGGTAAAATAATAATGTAATTAAAATAATTGTCTGTCTATAAGAGAGATGCAGGTAAGAGGACACTTGTTTATTGCGCGAACATTTATTAATCCATTGGCAAGTCCTGCGACTTTAGTTTATTCAATGAAATAGGTCGGCTGGATCGTTAACCGTTGGAACGACATTAGTATTAAGTAAAGTCTACCAGAATTATATGATTTTGGGAACGTAAAACTCTTCAAGAATATTACCCTAAATTACAATATGTTTTGAACAATGGACAGCAAGACACTCTTTTCAAATAACTCGTAATCACAGTTGCTGACTAAAAATTGTCGTGTTTGGTTTGGTAGATTGGAATATTAATAGAAAATTCTTACCTATAGGTAGGTGGCAGTAAACATCTTTGTGCATAATTAATGAGAGTTTGTGAGAGGGGTCCCGAATTGGCGCACAAAAATGTTTTCATTCCTGTACTACGATGCATTAAATGACTGTGCTTGACAGCCGTTATATTTATTACCAATATAATCTAAAAAATATCTAATAATTATATCTGAGTAACAGAGTTAAAGAATAATTCTATCTTCAAATGTTGTAATGTGATAAAGTGCAATAAAGATAATTTGAATTTGAATTTAATGTTTCCAAATCTTAGAATTTTTCGTGACGCAGTCTGCGTCACGAAGTTTTAGTGAAAAAAAATTAATAATGTGATAAAAGAACCTCAATATTGTATTCAGTTAGTAAATTGACAGGATAGTAATATATGAAATGTTGATACCTAATTCTAGACAAGTTAAAGCTGTTGCTTTTACTATTGGTGTCAAATTACTATTGTTTTCAATTAACATAAGGTATGTTAAAGGTAGAAATACTTTTTCAGTACCCGAGGACAGTATTAGTGACGCGCAAAAAAGCTTCTATTTTATAATATTACATTCATTTTACTAAAGATTAGAAAAGATCAACTTTATAACATGTCAGTTTTGGTAACCATTTCAAAAATATTTAAAATAATTTAACGGGTCAAAACGCGACACAATTTTTATTTAGTAGTTTCAGTCAGCTCGTGACCACGGTTGGTGCAACCTAACCGAAACATCGGGCAGTAAGTAGTTCGTATTAACTACTAAATAAAAATTGAGTCGCGTTTTGACCCGTTAAATTATTTTAAACGTTTAAAATGGAACGCGAGTCTTAAAATTTACATTTCAAAAATATCTTCAATAAGCAATTTCTTTAAACTTTTACGTTCATTATGCCAATTAGTCTTTAAATTAATCGTATATGCAGTGCAGTGCACATTTCGAATAAAACAAAGAAGAACTGTGTGGTACTGTGCTTTTAATATTTGTATAAATTTTGATAGAGAAGTCGCTGCCACGCCACTTAGCGCTTCAAAACATCTTCTTTGGGAATGCCCTGAAGAAAGTTACATTCCAGTTTGAATAGCCGCTATATGTTTTTTAAATCATAAAAAACATATAACTATCTTATTTATTATTGGTTCCTAATTTTATTATAGGATATATTTTACTCGTAGAAAAATTTACTTTTGTATTTTACTAAACAATACTTTTAACATTTATTTTTTATTACGTACCTATAATTTATTATTTTCGGTTAGTACGAATTCCCTCCTGATGTAGGAAATATGTATAAATCAAAAATTAAATAAGCGTGCCCATTAATATTTTGTATGAAATCACATTTAAGTGACATTAATAACTGCTCACAATATTTACTTTAGTTCCATTCAACAAAAAATAAAGTAATTTAATTAAAAGTGTGTCTTGATAACTATTCCAGCTTTGACTCAAATTTTTTTTATGTTACATGCAACATAAAAAAATATTCCGTAGCATTTATACGTACTGTTATCTGACCGGATGATAACAAAATATTATTTCACAATATATAAATAAATAAATGCGCCAGTCAATCACACCAATCACCTGGTCTCAAACTAAGGTTTTCCCTTGTACCTACTACGACCACACGCCGAATACTAACTGGGGGCGTCATCCCACCATACCCAGACCTAAGTAAATTTAGAAAAGTTCGTTTTCCAAATTGACCTGACCGAGAATCGAACCCGGGCCGCCTACATTAGCCACGGCGCCGCCGAGGTCGTCAACTAAATAACAATCAACAAATTTTGATTTAAAAAGTGTGTTTTCAGTAGTGATGATTATATGAAATTAAATTAAAACAATTTTATTATCATCCGGTATTAACTGATATAATAGCTTTATGAAATCAACGAATTATCATAAATCACTGTAATTACATTAGCACCAAAATATACAGTTTAAATTATCAGTATTAAATCCCAGGATCTTGAATAGTTAATTATACTTTACACTTTATTTACATTAAAATATATAACATATATATTTTATTGATCTAGAGCAAAGTCGAGTTAGTGATTTTATTTTGTGTTGGCTTTCATTTTAGGGCCCTTGCACATTGTGAACTTTTGCAGCAATACTTACGGGTGTTTGAAGACCGTGAAATTGTATCGCCACACTAGCGATTATTTTATTTGTATCGATTCGTTTATTATACGTGTTTGTATCTGTCTCTTTTTTTGTGTGGGTTTCCTCTACTCTAAAAAAAGCCATTAAAATCGCCCACAAGTCCCATCACCGTTGGCGAAGTAGAAATATAAATTTACTTGATTGTGACGTCACTATGACTAAGGCACGGCTCCATTATTTAAAATACGATCTTTTTAGTTACGGATAGTAATAAATTATACGACGCTTAAGCTAAAAACGACTGACGGACGATTGACGTCAGCTGATATGGAAAGTAAATTTGAAATTAGACTCGTAGTGGGTTCGAGAAAAATGGAATGAATGGGTAATTTTTGACACATTACGAATTGTAAAATATTGAAATTGGGCATTAGTGATTGCTTTTATCGTTGTCTTGGGTACCACGTATGTGTATAGGTTTAACGTTGAATATTTTCAACATTTCGATGCTGCATGCTGTGTGCAAGGGGCTTTAGTGATCGTAATATTTAAGGGGGCACATTTCGATATTTTTGTATTTTTATAAGTAAGTACTTAGTCGATAAAATTTTTGTGAAGTGATAGCAATAAAAATGTACCTACAATAACAAGTACTCATACATATCAATATTCAGCTTGTTGATTTATTGTAGCTCATAAAGAGATTTATTGACGAATCCAGTTGGTCAGATTAGATAAATTGTACCTATTTATTGTAAAATAAGCGAGTATTTATTTGTTAGTTTAATAAAATGTTTCGATTTAATACGAGTTTTTATTTCGGATCACCTGATTTTATCTATTATGTCGTTTTAATTGGCTGTAGGGATACATTACTAATTCTTGAGGATCTTTAGGGTTTTTTAATCACGATATCCATGGCTTATTGCAGAGTTTGTTAATGCAAGAAATCTGTAATCTAAATCCATGCAAATATTATAAAACTGAAGAGTTTCTTTGTTTCTTTTAATGCGCTAATCTTTCGAAATACTGGTTCGAATTCAGAAATTATTTTTGTGTGGGATAGACTTTTTATTGAAGAAGGCTTTTAGGCTATATAACATCATACTGCGATAAAAAGGAGTAAAGAATCCGTAGAAAATGTGGAACAAACGGTGACAGCGTGTGAAGCCGCGGCGGGCAACTAGCTAGTAATATTATAAACGAAAGTGTGTAAGAATGTAATATGTTACATTCATACAGAGAAGTGGAATCATCTTACGTGAAGAAACTACTGGTTTACGTTAATAAAACTTATTATCTCGAAATAACGCGAAAGATGTCGCGGGCAAAAGCTATGTTTACTGATGTTTAGCTAGGTTTTTAATATTTGTACGAAAATCGAAACACAACTTGGTATCCATATTAAAAAGACCATTTAAATGTAGGTACCTACCTAATAATATATAGCAAGTATCTTAAGAGTGAATACTTTTGACAATAAATGAAATATTTAAGAGTTTTTTCATGTATTGTTATGTTAGTAAAAATGGGAATAATATATCTAGATTTCTCATGTATAAACTAACGAAGTGGCATATGCTCAGAAACCAGTGTGAATGATTCAGTACATTCATGCTTAAAATAAAAAATATTGATACGAGTCGTGTTGATTTTAGGAATATGAAAGAAAGGTAAGTACAGACGCCGTCATATATACCGGAACAGACAAAGTGATCAAATACTTCTGAACAGTTAAAAATGTCAATAAGTTAAGTAGTAGTTAGAGTAAGTTAACACTACAAGTTACCATTAATATCTGAACATTAGTGACCGACCGAAACATGTTATTTTGCCGAAACCGAAACCGAAACCGAATGTTCGGTTTCATTGTAGTTTCGGCCGAAACCGAAACCGAAACCGAACCTTTTATAAAAAAATACCTTAAAAAGTCGAAAAAATTTTAGTATGCCCGTTTTTTTCTAAAATTAATATCTCGCCGACGTATAATTACAGATTTTTACTTTCAAAGATTTATCACTATGAAATATCAGCACAAATTTAACTACCCTATAAATAAAGTGAAAAAATACATTATTTGTAAGTTTCGGCGCGGCCGAAAGGTTCGGCCGTTTTTGGCCGAAACCGAAACTCGGGCCGAAACTTGATTTTTTGGCCGAAACTGGCCGAAACCGAAACCGAAACCGAAATTTCGGTCGGACACTACTGAACATTCACTACTTCAGTACTATCTGAGCAGATGCTAGTCAATAACTTCTATACACACAACTAACCAATTATATCGGAACACTCATCTACACAAGTGTAGCAGGTATCTAAATGAGACACATGACGTGCGTGACACATTGACGTTATGAGTGTTCAGATATTATTGGCATCTGCTCAGATATTACTGAAGTAATGAATGTTCAGATATTAATGGTAACTTGTGGTGTATGAAACTTTTTGTCATTTTTAACTGGTCAGAAGTATTTGGTCACTTTGTCTGCTCCGATATATCTGACGGCGACTGTACATGCTCTTACCATTACATTGAAAGGTAAGTACTTGCATTTACCATTAAGTACATTGAAGGTTAACTAACTTGTTATTTAGTAAGTAATAAGTAGATACTTGTAATGTAAACAGGATTTTCGTGTTCGGTCGAATGTAGACTATTTAAATATCAAACGGCGGCCTCTTCAGGATAACACATAGGACTGTATATGAATTTCACTTAGACCCGGACGTGTTCCAGCTAGAGATAGGTCGTGTGCGCTCTAGCAGAAACCGCAGAGATAGCGTGCCGTGCCGATTATATTGTTAGTATTACGAACAATGTTTTCAAAAGAACAGTCAGTTTGAGCTTTATGCCCGGTTCCAATAGTTTACGACTCGTAATGTGTCAAAAATGATCAGTTTTTGTTCGAGTCGTCAGATTTACTTTCCATATCAGCTGTCATCAGGCGTCTGTCGGTCGTTTTTAGCTTATGCATATCGTACCTATACCTAATTTATTACTATCCATAATCGTTTTTCAAATATTGGAACAGGGCATTAGTAAATTCGAATGCGGATTGGTGATTACAAATAAAAGTTGTGTCCGTAACATGCTTCGCTCGAATTGGGAATCAAACCCAGATAATACCTAACGTTTTATAATTTTATTTATTTTATTTTATTTTTCAATTTTATGGAGATTACAGCTTTATAAACATTACAGTAAATACAATGTAAATTTTTAGCTAAAGGGCTTTGTACAAATTTCCGCTTATAAGCTTCTGATAAATGAAAAACAGCATAGTAGATAGGTACTAAAGTCGATTTTATTATTTTTATAGTACTATACGCCGTACTAGCGAACTTTAAACATTAGAAACAGAAAATTTTTATCTCCCTTTGCGGTGCGGGAATTGAACCCACGACCTTCACGTATCGCGCGTGCTGCTCTCACTCAAGAGCTAATATTTAAGGTACTAAAGTCACCTACTAGACCATCGACCATAAAGTCAAAGTATTGATAGGTAAAAACCATTGGTTGTAGGTAACTAAGAGAAATACAAGAAGTATAGTATAGTATAGGTATTTTAGTCACAGGATATCTACTGATACTGATAGCGATTCTCTCTCCGGTGGTTTGTGAATGATATACCTAAGGGTATGCGTCCCCAGCTCCTCGACCTACTATCAACTCAAGTTTACCGAGACGGTCCTTCCTTATACCCTTTTCTCCTTCCTCGTTCGTGTATTTTCCCTCCATCTCCCATTTACTCTTCTTTCTCCAATCCAAGGTCTGGCGTGTTGATGGATGCATGGAATGCCTAGCCGTTTAACATGGCGAATGTAGTTGGGTATTTTATTAGAGGTAAGCCGAAGTAGACTTTTTTTTTTATAACGCACTTCAAGATTGACCTCATCCCACCTGATGTTAAGTGGTAATGAGTACCTAGCTTAAGAGCATAGTAAAACTGTTACTAGACTTGTCGCCCTTACCTTGAAGGCTTGACCCCTGCTACTAATGTAGCACCCCCCCAAGAGCTCTGGAAACCTTACTCACATGCAGGAACACAACAAAACCGGAGCGATTGTTATTTTGCTGCAGTCTTCTGTAAGGTGGACTTACTTACTTCTGTATTTCACCACTCGGACTCGGACTTCTCCAGTTCGAACGATAAATCGATTTGCCCTGCCTCTCTTAGACTAAACCCTAAAGTGGGTACATTGACACGTAAACGGATTGAATTATATTTCTTGTTAAATCAAATGCTCGAAATGTGTTGTCAATATTTAATACCTACTGGTAGGTAAAGCACGATGATAAAATATATATTTTTTTATATTGTGTTGATGGTGTTCGTCCAAAAATACAATGGGTACTTCTCATTCTGAAAAAATACCGGCTCCTCTGACCTGTGGTAAGTCCATCCATTTAGGCACCAATTTAAGCGAAATCTCCCGATAATCCGCGTACACACAAGTCCACAAGGGCAGAAACACACAATCCTTCTTACGCCGGGTCATCCGTCCTGGAATCAAGCCTTACCTTAAACGGTAAACAATTTCACGGGCAGTGGTTCAATTTAATTGGGGGATTATCTTTTTCCCGGGCTAGGACCGTCGTCAACGTCGCGATCGCCGCCGGACGAATGATTCGCGGACTGGATGAATGATTCGCGAACCGGGTGAATGAATTGCGAACCGGACGAGTGATGCAGCGGATAGTTTTTAATAAAGGTGTTATTTAAAAAGACTTGACATACGACTGACTTCTATCTTGATCATAAATGATAGATGAATTAGCCGAGGACGACACTTATTCGTAAATAGAGACTTTGGAAACACTTATCTGTAAATAGAGACTTTGTAAGCGAAATCTATTTTATAGAAATGCGTGTTAAGAATGAAGAAGTGACCGCATTTTTAGAGCCCCACAAAGACATCATGTGAATGTTTCAAAAGTGGATAATTAGTGTCTGCTCATTAATAAGTATTAATAGATGTGGATTAATGCCACTTTAGGAATTAATCTTCATATGGAGCATATGATGCAGCTTGAAAAAAATAAATTACCTAAATTTAATAGATTCGTAATAATCTCTCCACGAACCGGGTGAACAATGATTCGCGAACAGGATGGATGATTTGCAAACTAAGCAGTGATGCAACACACCTAGGTCATTAATAAACGGCATTTTATTGTGTTATTTATGGGATTGAATGTGTGATACGTATTCGATGATGATAAATGCGATCTACAATAGGAAAATCAGTGCAATATTTATAAATTCAAGAAGAAGAGAGCTCCTCAAAAAAGTAGTTTAAAGTACACGAACATTTGTTAATTGCATGAAGAAACTAACTACTGTGAATACCTACCTATATTTACTTCAAGATATTGCTATCTGTTTATGTAACTGACTAAATCCCGTAGAGCAAACCTGGATCTAATTTTTTTAAGGATTTTTTTTAAAGATTCAAAACTTTATTTAAGGAAATTATAAGTACAGTAACTCTATGGGATTTCTTTAAAATTACTTTAAAAAGCTTTTTAAGCTGCACTGAGTTATTTTTTCAATTGTTATGGTTTCAGTTAGTGAGCCTGAAATAAATAAATAAGATATTTGGTATTCCTTGCCGATTTGATTATACCTATCTCGCGGCATCTCTGGGGTCCCGGGTTCGATTCCCGGTCGGGTCAATATGGGTGGGTGTTGTGGTAACGTCGTTTTTTCTGGTTTTTGTAACACAACAAGTGCTTAAGCCACAGAAACAGAGCGATGTTGTTATGTTGTCCAATATTTATTTAATTACTAGCTGTCCCGGCGAACTTCGTAACGCCTATTTTTTATTATTTCTAACCTTTTAAACCTTCACTGGACCTCCACAATTATTTCAAGACCTAGATTAGCCAAATAGGTCTAGCCGTTGTAGAGTTTTAGCGAGACTAACGAACAGCGATTCATTTTTATATATAAGAAGATTTGATTTATTTATAACAAAAATCCATATATTTAAATAACTACTATGAAATGTATTATTTGCTCTAAACCTACTTACTTATCATGATTTATAGATTTGTTATCGATTTATTATGGAATGAAATTTCCTGATCTTGGTTCCCCTTTGCGTGATGCTAAACGCGAGTAGAATATTTAGTAACATCTCTTGGGAACTGTTCATTTTTCCGGGATAAAAAGCCTGTGTGATAATCCGGGCTAAGTCGATTGGTATGCCGAATGCCACCTAAATACGGTATGCCGTGAACTACTTATTATAGGACTTACATATTACCTTGAACATGCCATAAACATTTAGTCTCTACTAACAGTGCCAAAAACATATGCATGTTTTATTGTAGCGAAGTATTTGCCGAATTGGATAAAAATAATCTACTTGCTTCTTACCTGTTTGCATGGATTTAAAAACTTGCTGATATCTTTTCGAGCGATCAATCTTGCAATTCATTTAGTATATGATAGCTTCCATCATTACGAATTTAAACCAAATTTAGTAACACAAAAATGTCCACTAATACCTAAAAAGCAATAAACCGATTACCATATTTTCCCATCGACAATCTTCTACCGAATTAACTTTGACTTGACTAGCAGTCTTGAAAAAAGTAATTCCATTTTCGTTCCAATTCCCTCGTAAATATAAACGCGTTTCCCGTTTGCCAGTAAAATGATTTCGCTACTTGTAATTCCTTCCACACACCTCGTATTTGGTCGGTTATGATACCATTAAGTAAACAAAACCATATCATACAACAAACTCCCACGTTCTCACGAAATAATTCGGCATACAGTTCTCGCGAGCAATTTCCTTGTTCCAGTATAAATTGCGTATCATTTCGTTGCTAGTTCGAACCTTTATAAACAAAAGTCCTTTATAAACCTCCCCGTCGCATCATTTATAAACAAAAGCGTGCAACACTGTTTTAAAAGGCAAAATTGTTTCCGCTATTACGTTGGTCCCAGACTCCCTGCGCCAATAAATGTAGGTGGGTATTTAGCAGGCTATTTACTGCGACAGTTCGCTCGGCGACTCCGCTAATACTCTTAATTATTTTTGCCAGTGTAAGCTGTTTTTCTGACGGGGAAATGCAATTGCAACATTTTGCATCCCGCCCTCCCGTTGCACCGCCCTCGTTACGTATCTACCCGTGCCCTCAGTCGCAATTAAATAGGTAACAGTAACATATTTTCACACTAATCAGATAATTAATCCAGTACTACTTTAGGGTTGGAACACAAACACTTTACGACGATGCAACGTACTTCGCATCGCTCTGACTTGGATGGTTGTGACGTAGTTTTTCAAGTTGCGTTCCAATCCAGTACTCGTGTAGTATTCGAGCTGAAACACATTCCTAAATAATTTACGATGACCAAGACGTAACGTACAGTCGAAAAACACATAACGGTAAACACTTAATTTATTGATACCCAATACCTATCACTTGGAGCTAGGTAGGAGCTGCGAAATGCCATTAAAATATATCTACCGCCGTTTAGGCCGCAAAAAAACATCATATACACTTCTGACTAATAACGAACCACAAGGGTTAACGTTGATGTGCGTCGATCGTACTTCCAGATTCTCGACTTAGAATCTAGAAATCCGGTTTGAAACAACGTGCCAAAGAACAAATAAAAGGAGAATTATGGAAATCTATAATTTTTTTGATATATCACGTTCTGTATTTAAAAATTACGTTGATACAATGTTGCGTCCTAAAAATGGGCAGCAAAAAAACACTGTTATGCTTTATTTCGCTCTTATTTAATTTTCAATTCGATTAAACTGTGTGACACTTAGGGCCTTTTTTTTGCAATAAGTATCTACCTAATGACGAGGGACTAATCATTTATCATGTTTCATGTTTTGTATGAAAGTATGGATCTACGAAATATATGATCGATGATTATCTTTTTTAACAATTATAAACATAAGAACGCATCGAGGTGTCTAGTTGCTCAGACATGGACGGAACTTTCAGAGGTCTTGGGCGTATTTTGCGAAAAAATTAGTATTTAGTGTGAAAGTTGAGTTCAGTCCGTGATTGAGTCCTTTCGATTTAGTCCGGGAAATGATAAATATCATGTCCACGTTTGCATTTTTCGTACTTTACGCTTTACGGTTTACTTCACTGCATTATGCCCGACGTCCGCCACGGCTGAGATCGCAGAATAATTAGACTTTAAATCAAGGGAAGCAAAGCGGTCAACCACTCGAATGTGGTATGAATAGTCAATCGTCATTAAATTGTTCAGCTTTGGTAGTCTAATGCGTTCCGGCAGCCTCTGAGCCTTTATGCCTGTATGGCTCGGCAGGGCGATTTGCAAGTGATAACAGATGAAAGCTGAATGCACTCCATCCTTGCGTGCCTTCGTTACGTAGAATACCCAGTATAGGTGCACCTGTAGCTATACGAGTCTGATCTAATCAAACATGCCTCGTACCGTCGTAAGCGAAAATGATTGTGATTCTTGGTTGTATTTTTTTGCTGTTATTTTGCCTACTCTTTACTTCCGAAATTTGATTATGGGGTCAAGTTCATATATTGATGAACCTACATAAAACAAAAGCAATTTACAATTATTCCCTTAGTCCAAAGCTATCATGTAATGTATCTTTCTCGCAGAAGGACGTCTACTGCAGACATAGGCCTTCCCCTAACAATCCACAATTTGTTACAAGGTCACCTGCTCATTTTGTGGCAACTTGCGTTTTCCCGTACATGGTTGCCATTGGTTTAACGAGCCGAGTGGCCTGCCCATTACCATTTATGTTTTGCATTTCTTAAAGATATGTTTAAGTGACTTTCGTTCTGCTACAAATATCTTCATTTCGGAGATCCTGTTAAGTAGAGAAACCTCCAATACCATTATCCATCGCACGCTGAAAGACGAGCTTCAGATGAAACCCATGGTTATGCATCACAGTCCTATACTTTATCACTGGCAACACAAACTGGTTAAAGACTTTCGTCTTAAGACACAGTCGTCAAATACAGCATGCATGCCATTCGCGGCTGAGGGACAGCCTCCTAATCCATTATTGGGCAGCCTACATACGCATTAACTTGGTAAATTAACAGTTCGAATAATAAAATTGCACATTGAATACAAGTATCTGTAAAACAAGTTACGTCGAAATATAATATAAGCTCCCAATTGTAACATACACGTACAAGCCTATGGAACATGTTCCAAATGCATTAATACCTTCCAAGTATGTAATACCTGTAATCGTGTATCGGATGTGTGCTCATGGCGATTGATGATGTTTGAAAATATTGAAATATTACTCTACCTAAATGTAATTCTTGTATTACCGAGGGCGAAATTAGTAAAATTAGCTTTTAGTTAGAAATGTTGTGTCAAGTATGAAATCGGTCGACATTCTTTCCCAGCCATCCGTAAACAGAACATTAAGCCAATGTTAATTTATGTGCTCACTAGCTGTGCCCGCGGCTTCGGTCGCGTGGACTACTTACTTTCATGGTCGGTTTTACCCCTATCTCCTCTTTTATTCGTAACAAAGAGGAGTCCATATTTTAATCCAAGTGATTAGTAAGAGTATTTGTGCCAACTTTATATCTCCAACTTTAAAAATAAACTTTGTTCCATATAAACTTCCAAGGGCGGTATTAACCGCGTCCCACCTTATTTTCAAAACAAAAAGTAGCCTTGTCCGTTCCAGAGGTTCAACGTATATCTATACCAAAGTTCAACAAAATCAGTTCAGTGGTTTAGGGGTGAAAGCCGGACAGAAATAGACAGACAGACAGACTTACTTTCGCATTTACAATATTTGAAAGAAAGAAAGAAAGAAAACATTTTTTGACCATGACATCAAACAAAGATTAAAACAAGACAATCAATACGCTGGTGTTCTGGTGAAACCCACTGCTTGGAAAAATTGGCCCTTGCTCTTCATAATAGTATGGATTTGATATGTTTAATATACATACCTATAATGAAACCGCAAGAGACAAATAACAAACACATATTTGCACCATCGATTAATCAACAACACAGACAGTGGTTGGACGCTAAATGGATCGCCGTAAAATGAAGCGAGCGAGCCGCTTGAAGCGTAAGCAGCGCGGGATTTAAGCGACAGCGCGCGTTCGTAGGTAGGTACGTAATTATGGCGCGGCTTGCCCTCCGTCCCGAGCGATGCGCCAAATCGCGGCTGCAAGCTCCTACCACAGGATCTTGTAAAATAACCAACCAGTTTGAGACGTTAGACGTTTTAAAATCTTGTTGGAAAAAACAATTAGGTCATTAGTTTTAACAACAAAATCAGTCAAGTCAAGCTACTAGTAACGATGAGGTCAGGTCTGAGGTACAAAATGCAAAGCAAAAAATAGATGACTTGTATTGTAATCATGAGCTAAGAGTCTTATCTGTGCAATAAGTCTATAAAATCTTTGAAGTCATGACTACATTATTTATTAAAAAGTTATGATAGACATATTTCCATGTTGATTCCTAGTTTGGCCAAGATTTTTTAGCCACTTCGTATACGATATATTATTTAATATATCGTATGCGAATTCCACTTTTCATCCAAGAAAAAGGTAGGAGAAGGTTATTTTCTATTCAGATCTTATACTACATATATTCATTTAGTACGAAGCGACTATCTCAAAATTACAAAGTTGCACTCATTCATTTTAGATAAGCAACTTATTATGTGTTCCGCAGTCGTTAAAACATACTTCAAATAAGGCGTCATTCGATGCCTAATCGACTGGTCTCATAATGTCACGTTGGCTGCAAATTTCATTGATTTCATTTATCGATTAACTTTAACTTTGGATGCTTAATCGACTCGTCTCATAAATGCGATCGAGTCGAGTCGAGTCAAGCAGTAGCGGCCCCGGTCCTGAGTCAGCGTCGCTCGCCGCGCTCCGTTGCGCCGCGCTTCCTGTCACCTTTGCTGCAAGTTTCAGTTGATTTCACCGCGCTACGCAAATATCGCAAGAAAATTCGACGTAACATAAATATGTTACGTCGAATTTTCTTGCGATTTATAGCATCGCCCTCTGTAACTTTGTCTTGGTATGATATAATTTTGGCCCCAACTCCTTTTTTAAAAACTTGTCTTCTGTCAAATAAAAACCGTATCACATTCGGTCCATACGTTAGAGTTACGAAGCCTAAGTAAATATAAACGCATACACAGACAACGCATACATAGTTAAGAGAGGTAGGGCATAGCGATTTATCGCTCGAACTGGAGCAGCCCGACTGGTGAAATACCTTCACCTTACAGAAGACCGCAGCCAAATGACAATTGCTACGGTGTTGTTGTGTTCCTGCGTGTGAGTAAGGTGTCCAGTGCTCCTGGGGAGTGCCTATATTAGTAGCAGGGGTCAAGCCTTCAAGGTAAGGGCGAGAAGTCCAGTAACAGATTTATGCTATACTGGTCGACCTTAAGCTAGGACCTTATTACCACTTAACGTCAGGTGAGATGAGGTCAATCTTGAAGTGTAATATAAAAAAAAAGACAGAGCCAGACATCAACGTCAAACTCATAACACATTCTTATGTCAAGGTTTAAAGAAAAATTAAAAAGCTTCCGTATTTCGTGTCCATTTTGAAATATATTTTCAAAGTTATTATGATAATATTGTATGATAATAGTAGCACAAGCTCTATTTATATTTATATCAATACCTACATTATATTTAAGAAAAAATATATTATTTAAAAAAAAATATTTTATAATAACTAGATAGTATTTATTGCTTTAAGTAAACATGATACGAGGTCTAAGCAATTATGGTGTTTTCACGTACCTTCTTATTATTGAATGTGGAAATCATTCTATGATACCTTTTTTAAATCATTATCATAAAAAATCTTTATTTCGATTCATGGCTCATTTATTTTCTGATTTGCTAAAAACCTCTGCTCTTTGCTCAATTATTTATAGCAACAAATATTACATCCTTGCCCAAACTGATTGAACACAAAAGTAGACTAATTTATAAACTTGTGAAGCTCCCACAATCTAACTAAAGCCCGAGCTTTAGGTAATATAATACTTAAATCCAAAACTGTAACTACGAAAATCTAAATCTGCTTAAGACGTTAATCAGATAACCTACGCCGGCCTAGATCCACAGTGTACATAATGACAGTAAGACAAATGCTAAAAAAATACTTGTCGAAATATGTGTCATTATTTTGGTTTAAAATATGGTCAAAGAGAAAGTTCTGAAGTTATGAATAAAAAACAGAGTTCATTTCAAAATTAACTAATACGCCTTAAACCTATATAATAAGTGATCAAACGAACTTCTTAAGTGAAGTTCGATCATTATTATATGAGTCGTTTCATTCGAAGATATTAATAACTATGTAGTCCCTTATAGGTGCTGACAACTTCGCACAAATTTAAAAGTATTTCATTTGACTAAACTTTTTTTTTACCCCGCTCGCATAGTTTGACAACCGCTTCATTCTTTTTAGAGAGAGAGACCAAAATTTTCTTGATATGGGTTATATCAAATTCTATGTTTGATATGTCTAGGGAGGGTGGGAGCTTATATCTTCGAATGAAACGACTCATATAATAATGATCGAACTTCACTTAAGAAGTTCGTTTGATCACTTATTATAATTCGTCGTTTCATTCTTCAGATATTAATAACTATGTAGATTTTTAGAGCGTCAAGAAAAGTTTGTAGTTTAATAATTTGATATTTATTAGTGAGAAATAAGAACAAAATAAATTAACAACCACAAATCTCTTAGTTAATCTTATAACTGAAAATTAGGAAACATTATTTATTATCTTCTTTAATTGTAATTTGTAAAATAATTCTTCATAATAATACTATTTAGTATTTAAATTTGATGCAAACACACAGATCTGGCAAAGCTTTCCTGCTCAACAGTTGCACGATTATAAAACCTGGCAAAAGTGTTTGAAGCATTAGTCCAGCCAGCCGTCTTTCGGATGGTGTCCATAGAGACACCACGCGCGCGTGCGGCGGAGGTGGCGGCGTGCCGAGTGCTGTGCCCACTGAACACTGCGGTGTCGACTCCGCTGGCTGACAGAACTTGCTTGATCCATCGACTGATGGATTGAGTCGTAGCTGGTTTATGAGGCGCCTTAAAAGTTAATAATAGTTGACCGTGACTAGCAGTTCTCTTATTTTTGGTAACAAAAATATAGTCTCTGAGGACTGTAGCAGGACATATGGTACTATTTTCCGAAAAGAAAGGTAGTAATAAAATCGGCTGATCTCGACCTGGCGCCGAGGTCTTAATAAGGTCAGTGATTCTAATTTTTGCACCTTCAGCTGTAAAGATTATGTTTTCTAGTTTTATTAATGACAGCGTCTGTACTCTGTGCGCAGTAAAGATTGCAAGAAGGGCAACTAATTTTTTGGTAATTCTTTCCAAAGGTAAATTATTATTAGGATACCATTGTGAAACTAAATTCAAGACTAACTGTGGATCCCAAGTACTAGAGTATTTGGGAATTGATGGTTTTAATCTGTAAGCTCCTTTTAGCAATCGCTTCACGTCATCATCAGAACCCAAGTTGTTGCCAAAAAACAATGACATTGCGGAACGGTGACTGTTTAAACTACTATATGAACAACCATTGGTGAACTGTAAGCTTAAGAAAGATAATATTCGCGCCTTTGATGTGTCAAAAATTTGAATGTTCTGATCTAGACAATACTGCCACCAAAGCTTGAGTGTCACATTATATTGTTTGATAGTGCTGTCAGCCAAAGATGCTAGCATCAACGTTATGGCCTCTGGAGGAGAGCCCCGGCGGACGAAGGCTTGCCGCAGAGCTTCGCTGCCGCCAGGGTAAGGCTCGGTCCGAGTGGGTGTTGATCTCTGAAAAGAGATCGAAGAGGGTACTTTTGGATATCAAAGTAAAGTATTTTTGAGCATAACAATTTACTTATTAGTGGGAACCACGGCTGAGAGGGCCAATACGGGAAAACAAAAATACCACTCGCTTCATCATCAACAACCTTTCTCAGGGATTTTAGAATCAAAGAAAAGGGTGGAAATGCATAAAAATAATATCTTTGCCAATTGGTTGTGAATGCATCTACAGTTAAAGCGTCGGGCTCTGGTCTCCAAGATATGTATCGCTCACATTTGGTATTAGTGCGCGAAGCGAACAAATCGACTTGAGGTTGACCGAAGTGTTCTTTTATAATTTCAAAAGCTTTTGGTGATAATTCCCATTCGGTATCAGGGTTTATGATTCTTGATTCGGGATCAGCATAGTTATCTTTGGTATTAACATATGATGCAAATATCCATACATTACGGGTCTCACACCATTGCCAAATCAAACGAGAGATTTCACTCAAATGGGGGAATTGAATTCCACCCATTCGATTGACGTAACTAATGGCTGTGGTATTATCAGCGCGTACCAGTATTGCACAGTTTCGTTCATGTTGGAAAAAGGTTTTTAATCCTAAGAAAATTGCTAACAATTCGAGATAATTAATGTGTTTGTCACGTTCTGTATTAGTCCACATACCGTTAGCTCGACTGTTCGTGTTTGTACAGACTGCACCCCAACCAGTTCCAGAGGCATCTGTGTAAATCTCAAATTTATAATGGGTGTGTCTCATGTGGTTGAAGGTAGAAAAAACATTATTTTTCCACCAGTTTAAATCTGTAAGTATGACGTCCGGAAGTGATATTTTTTCAGCATAATTATTATTGTATTTTAAAAGCAGAACAAATTTTTGCCTCTCTAAAATCTTTGTGTATAACCACCCATATTTAACAGCAGGACAAGCCGACACTAAAACTCCGATCAGTTGAGCTAAGTCACGTATAGTACATCGTGGTAAAGTAGAATACTTTAGTACCAGGCGTGCAATATTGTTACGCTTCTCAGCCGGTAAACTTATGGTTAAATTAACTGTATTGAATTCAAATCCTAAAAATGTACATATTTGTCGTGGTTTTATTGAACTTTTTTCGTAATTAACAATGAAACCTAAACATTGTAACAGACGCAATGTTTCCTTTACATTATTGAGGCAATCTATATAGCTATCACCGATACACAAAATATCATCCAAGTATATGACTGATCTAAAGCCGCGGTTCCTCAAGTAAGTTATAACCTCCTTCATAATTTTCGTAAAGGTTCTGGGCGCTATTGACAAACCATACGGCATGGCGGTAAATTCGTATGTAATTACTGGCCCCGAGTCAGACGGGATTTCAAATCTTAGGTATTTTCGATCTTTATGACTAATAGGTAAAAGTAGGTATGCTTCTTTTAAATCAATCGTGGCTAGAAATCCATTTTTAGGTATTAATTTAGATGCCGTACGATAGTCCTCCATTTTAAAGTGACTTTGGGGAATGAACTTATTTAATCGTTTCAGATTAAGTATAAAGCGTTTGCCACCATTTGACTTTGGTGATAGAAAAGTCCTTGATAAAAACTGATCACTTCTAGGCTTACATGGAGATATAGCGCCCAAATCTAACAATTTTTTAACAGCCTGAGACATATTTTGTTTTTCACTAGCTGAAAAGTTATTACTAGGCGCTCTTGGTTGTGAGACTTCTTTATCAAAAGGGATAGAGAATCCTTCTCTAATCCATCTAAGAACAACTTTGTTCTGGGTAATGTTTTGCCAACAGACATAATAATGTCGAAGACGACCGGCATGTACCTGAGTTACTGCTGCGTGGGCGCACGAGACTTGCTCTGTTGATGTTGATTCGTTTTGAAGGGTAATTGGTTGGCACGGCGTACTTGCGACGCCGGGGCTTGGCGACGGTATCCTCCCCGCCCCCCCCTGTTCGATGGGTTGCGAGGATGTTGCCAGTTTCCCTGGTAGGCTGACCGAGCAGTTGTCTGATGCGAGTATGAGACAGGAGCCTTTTGTGTTGGTGCCTTCTTTATCTGAAGTCCTTGCCGTTCAATAGCTTTTGCAGCTTTGATGTTCTCCGCCAAGTTTTCACCAAATAGAGTACTGTCTCTTTCCGCATCATGAATTACGTTAAAACAAGTTTTATCTAGACTAGGTATGATCAATTTTATTCTACTTTGTGTAAAAGTAAAATGCAAGTCTGACAGTAATCGACACCCATTACTTAAGTGTTTTATAGCCTGTATTTTATTATCGCTTTTTTGAAGAAGGAGATCCATGGCCCTGTTAATGGCCGTAATACCTAGTCCAAGTTGTTGTTGTTGGACCGCAAGTGAACCTTTGTCCCGATTCCTGACCATATCAGGGAGTGCAGCTGAAATTTCAGCGTTAAGCTTAGGGGCTTGTAAAAGCCGGCAGTTATCTGGTACGGTATATTCCTTGAGTAAGGTTTCTTTCGATTCTTTTGGCATGCCTCTTTTCAAAATCGGTGACCATAATTTTGCCTGATTATCTAAAATTTTTTCGCCATATTCTTGCGTATCGGATTCAATATCGCCTAATGCTGTCAGAAGCTCGGCATCTAAATCCACGGTTTCCACAGGTGGAATGTCAACTTGGCTGATCTCGGTCGGTAGTTCCAAGGTTACTAAATTCTCACATGGATCTTCCTGGGGAGATTCTGGCTTCTCACTATCATCTATAACAATTTTTTATAATTAGGTTTATGTTCGTATATATTTATATACATATATGTAGATTGTAGGTACGTGACCGTAATTTTTAACATCGTCGAAAATTCGCAATTAACTCCGATGTAGGTATCATATCGTAGTTATTAACTCTCGGTTAATACCTACTAACCGGCATGGGTATGTTAGTGGTTACAACGTAACACCATTTTAATTTCAAGTAAACCATCGTTGGAGACTCGCAGTCAACCCCAATGTATCGTTAATTGTATTTATTGACTCGCAGTCAATCCATACAAGCCAGTTTTAGCTGAACAAAAACACTAATAAACACTTTAACAGAAAAGGAGGGTAGGTACTTACTTTGCTTATCACTTTCATCGTCCGATATAATTATTTGGCGGCGATGAGTTCTTCTCTTTTTTACCTCGTCCTCTAACTTTCGCAATTTCTTTTGGTATCGTTCAATTTTTTCATCCCTTCTGCGTTTAGGCATTTTTGCGACGCGACGACGCGTGCGCTCGTTGTCTCGCACAAATAAGGAATGAAGCGGTTGTCAAACTATGCGAGCGGGGTAAAAAAAAAGTTTAGTCAAATGAAATACTTTTAAATTTGTGCGAAGTTGTCAGCACCTATAAGGGACTACATAGTTATTAATATCTGAAGAATGAAACGACGAATTATAATTAAGTACAATATACAGAGAGTAGACTTTCTTTGTGGTCTAAAGGTAACGAATTTAGGATCGCAATTTCTGTTTATGGTGTTTTTAGATTTTCCGACTGCAAATCGAACCGGAGATTACAGAGATTGTGTGTCGCCTAAATTCGATCCGCAAGCCTCTCAGCTACACAGGTCCTCTACTATTATGAATTACGATGTTTCAAGTTAAAGAGGAAGCTTATTCACTGTCCTTATTCCATTGCACTACAGCCACACAATCAAATTGCATCCAGCACGGTTTAATAAGCTAGCCCGGCTTAAACTAATAAATCATACTGATTTGATTATTTACTGCTAGCCGGCTATACATACTGTTTGCTGCGGAATTACGTCAAGTTTCCGAATTACGCCCACTGCGGTCGCACGGGTGCACTTATGTTGGACATGATTGTGCATAGATATCCGACATGATGGACATCAGTATAGGCTTAGATTAGAAATTGGCGGGCTTGTACTTGATATGTATGATGTGTGCATTCACTAAGCTGCGCTGTGCCATACTAGACCTTAGTGTCGCTGAACAAGAGCGAACTGATTTAATTGTTACGTGCGCAGTTAATCTTGATATCGTCCGATGTTCAACCTTAAGGTATAAATGATAAAGGGTCAGTTTGAAACTTTCTATGTTCTGGTCGAATTGTCTAAACAGTGATGGACCTTTAAAAGACGTCAACAGCTTTATAGAAAGTCAGGATCAATGTAGAGTTGTTTAACCAGACGAGTCCGTAATAAAATCAGTGCAAGGTTGAAAGTCTGCTAATAATACAGCTTTCGACAGTGCCTTTATATCAGATTCTGTGAAGGGTAGGGACACAAAAGCAGAGTCGGTCAGATTTACGGGAGTTAATAAATTATTTCATAAATTTATTGTTGATTTGTGCAGCAAAGTTCAATAAAGCGTTATAAATAAAATAATCTGTAAAATGGATCGTATTCTAATGTGCGTCTAATGTTGTCTATGCAAGTGTATAGACAAGTGGTGGTGGTATAAACAACTTGCTTTTGACCTGATTATGCTTTAAAACGAGTTTAAACGGGATATTGGCTTCCAACGATTGTGACGTGACATTCGCAGAGGTAGACTTCGCAGAAAAAGCTTAGTGACCATTCAATACAAAAAGAAGAAGACACACTTGTGCTTTTTTATTAAAAGATCCCGATGCAAAAAAAAAATTGTTTCCTAATGCATATACTTACTATTAATTTACGAAAATTTTATGGGACCGCTTTGTCATTGAGATCTGTGACAAATGGCACATACCAAATTTGTGAGATCAAGTTAGTTAATCAAACCAATTAGGTTTCGCAGTAATCATATGATTTATTTTCCCAAAAACATGACTGTCGTTGCTGAAAAGTTCGTTTGATATCTTATTCCTAACAGATTCATATCCCTGTGCTCTTACTCGTTCAGAAACATTCACTATCCCATGTGTAAAATTAAAAAAAAATATAATCTAATTTATAAATCCAAGCGACTTTTGAGGGATATAGTTATTTTCCGCACAGGTGCAATCTCTGTAAGTGTTACAACGGTTTCCAATCACACAGTAGAAATTCTTACGTGTTCGGCTAACAAAGAAAGACGAAATACTGGAAAGCCAAGCCAATAAAGTAAACAAAATCAAGGTACATTCAACGGTAATGAAAGTCCTCGCTGTGTTGCAGTTCTTTCAATAGTGCTCGAGTTAAGAAGAACATTTCAAAAGTTATCTCAGACATCGTATTTATTCTACATTGTTGGTAATCTACTGAGATGGTGCAGGTTAAGTATCAACCTAACTAATACTAATACTGCGTCTTCAAATTTCATTAAAAAAAAGTGTGATGCAATTCGTTATTATTATAGATTAACAGAAAAATTTCATCTCCCCTTGCAGAGTCAGATTCGAATAAGCAAATCGAATCAACCTAGTGTGCTTGATTTCAAGCAATTTTAAGGACTGATTGAGTAATGAAGATGATACAAAATCGTTCAAAAGGTTGTCTTACAAATTTTACATACATAATTGACGACTTCCGTAGGTAGTCGAAAGGCGAGCGGGCCGGACTTAGGCTTCGCGACATCTATAAGATTCCAGGTACGATCCCCGGTCGGGTTATTATGGGAAACGAACTTTTCTATATTGACTCGGGTAACACAAGTGCTAAAGCTACTTACTTACACAGAGTCCGAGCAATATATGTCCAATATTTTGATAAATTCATATTTAATATACTAATTTCATCTCGCTTACACTTCAGGAGTTATTCTAGTTTATGTGAATGGTGATTCGATTTCATTGCTCGCAAATGCTTTATCTTAACCCTGGCGGTAATAAAGAAGGTCAGTTTTGTTATTTCTATAGCATATCCTACAGAGTGTAGGCTACTCGATTGCCAATCAAAGTCCTCGCAACCTGTTAGCAAGCGAGTCCGTTCTCCATTAGAGCGGAGTCCCGAGCAGTGCGCTCGCCTCTCGTGATGATCTCGGCTGCGGCTGCCGTCGGCTATAACTTGCCAGTTAATTATAATCAAGATGTGGAGGGCAATTTGACTGGTCTGCAGGTAGGGTGCTCATACATCTGTTTGTCTTAGGAAAAACAAGGTAGAATGGGTCATTTATAAAATATGTATTTGACATCCTAGGAAAATATTCACTTACAAACGTGAGAAAGAAGATAAAACATGGGGCAGAGAAATGCTATGTATTATGTATATATTATATCGGAAGATTCATCACATTTGATTTAATTTTTATCGGTATTTAAGCCTTAAAAATCTAATAATTACAAACTTATGACGTTAAATACTTTGTTTATTGCTTTAAATTACAATAAAAAAGATGTCTAACGATATTATCTGAATGTATATTCTGAAGTCTACTTTCTGACATTGCACTGAACACTGGTTCAGGTGGTTGATTGCCAATCAAAGTCCTTGCAACCTGTTAGTGAGCGAGTCCGTTCTCCATTAGAGCGGAGTCCCATGCAGCGCGCTCGCCTCTCGTGATGATCTCGGCTGCGGCTGCCGTCGGCTATAACTTGCCTGTTAATTATAATCAAGATGTGGAGGCCAATTTGACTGGTCTGCAGGTAAGATACCCTTACTTCTGTTTATCTTAGGAAAAACGACCTACAAGCTAGAATGGGACATTTATTAAATATTAGACATTCTAGGAAAAACTTCACTTACAAACGTGAGAAAAAATATTAAACATGGGACAGAAAAATGTTATATTTCATATGTATATTATTTCAAAAGATCCATAACCATGACCTTTGTAAGAGGGAAACTTTGATTAAATTTTTAACGGTATTTAAGGCATCAAGATCTTATAATTACATAGTTCTGACATGGACTACTTTGAGTATCGCATTAAATTGCAGTAAAAAAAGGTTATCTGACCATATATTCTGTCTACTTTCTGACGTTGCACTGAACACTGGTTCAGGTGGTTGATTGCCAATCAAAGTCCTTGCAACCTGTTAGTGAGCGAGTCCGTTCTCCATTAGAGCGGAGTCCCATGCAGCGCGCTCGCCTCTCGTGATCTCGGCTGCGGCTGCCGTCGGCTATAACTTGCCTGTTAATTATAATCAAGATGTGGAGGGCAATTTGACTGGTCTGCAGATAGGTTACCCTTAGTTTTGTTTTACTTAGGATCCAAAATATAGCTATGTAGAGCATTAATAAAACTTAAGTCATTATAGAAAAAACTTCACTTACAAAACCCAAAAAATCCGTTGTCTTGAAAAAGTCTTTACTTACTTTTGTCAAAGAAGATAGAACATGGAACAGTAAATTACCGAGTGTCTTAAATGTACTATGTAGAAAGCACAGCGACCATACTAAAACAAGAACCTTGGAAGAATGTCTTGAGAAACATTTATAAAATATCAGTCATCATAGAAAGGATATTATGTACAAAAGTAAGAAAGAAGAAAAACATTGGGCAGAAAATTGCTAAGTATCATGAACGTATGATTTCGAAACCACAATGATTGCTGAAAAAAAAACACTTTTGTAAAGGTTTTTCGGCACTTTAGCTAACTCTTTCAATTGCATAGTTGTCATAACTACCAGAAAATAGTTTTTTAAGTCTAAATTTATTTATTATCTGTTAATTAATGCTTTGTTTTATATCTAAATACAATAAGCAACCTATTAAACAGTAAATAGCGAAAACGTTATCATTTATGCATTTAAGTTATATGTACGAGTATGCACAATAATTAAATTACTTTTTAATAACACAACTAGGGATACAAAGACAAGAAAAACGAGAGTTTATACAATTTAAAAGCGTCAAATTAGAAGTCCTATAAAATGTTTGTTTATAGAGTTTTGTAAGCTATGAACAGTGTACCTAAATCTTGGTCACTCTACACACTAATGTCTTGTCTTGTTACCGACCGCCTTGTCTGTGGACCTATTGGAGATTGAGAGCTATTTAGCAAGGACTCTAATAGTTTATTGTCGACCTCGTGTCCAGATTTATGAAAAGTTAATGACCATTAACCGTTATGGGTATTAGTTGAGCTCTAAAGCGATTAGGACCGAGGTGAGTTTTGAGTCAAGAGTTGTGCGACATTCGTGACCCGAGTTTATGGTGGCCATTAGAAGATGACGCTAAGCTTTTAAGTGTTACCGTAATGTTGTTTAGTGTTGTTACTGGCAAGCAGAATATCCATATTTATCTTACACCATGGTAATATGGCGAGGATAGATGCGGCTAAAGGCCTGGGGCCCAGCAGCTGAGGGCCCAACGAGCTCAAATGTGTCTAAGACTTTTTTAAGGGGGGGAGGGAGACTGACCCTTAATAACATTGTTGGCTATTTAAGAGTCCATCATAGAATTTAAAATTAGTACGCCAGCATCTTGGAGTTACGTCTAGACTATACAGGGGTGTCAGGGGGTCCCAGCCCACCTGGTGGCTATACATATACACCTTGTATTTAATTGCCAGTTGTTAAGTTCTGATTACCGACGTTATGACAATTTTTTAGGTGTTAAGTTTATATTTTATAGATAGGCGACCATGTACCTGAAAATGTATCGTACCTATGTCGGATTCTATGAAGAATATCAATTTGTTATTCCCATTACTCAGCATAATACCAACTCACATCTTCTCATAGGACAATCAGGTGATTTAAGCTTCCGATGCTCTAATCAAAGTGGGAAAACCTCACAAAGTGAATGCGTTCCCTGCGAATTTTGGAAACCTTAGATAATTTAATTACGCAAGTGATACAATGTACATTTACATAAATAAATAAATATAAGACAAATCACATACATTCTATGATTGTATGGTAAGCAGGTAAAGCACTTGTGTTACAGAAATCAGAAACAACGCCGGTACCACAAAATCCAGACCCGAGACAATACAGTAAAGTTCGTTTCCTGTATTGACCCGACCGGGGATCGAACCCGGGACCTCAGAAATGGCGCGACGCCATAGTCCGGCACGCTCGCCCCTCACTACGGAGGTCATCAAAACATAATTTGAATGTACTGTGGGTGCTTATCAGTCAACGTAGCTACAATACTAGTGCCTCTATAAAGCAAATGTCATGCTTATTTAATGTCCATGCACACTGGACTCGTACATGCATACATTTCACGGTTTAATATTAGAAAAAAAAGTCCAAATACGGATCGCTCCGATGGGAAATTGATTGTTGATCTAAGCGACGATCCACAAACAGCAAATACCGAACTAGTTTTCCTAAAAGCATTGGTTTACATTGAATTGTTTTCCACTCTGGTCGGTATTTTGATTTAATTCAATTTCCGAATCAAACTTGCGTGATTTAGATTTATTATGGGAAATGTTGTCTGCTACTGTTTTACCGTACATAATTGTGTACTAATGTGTGATCATAATAAGAGTGTTTGTTTACGAATACGAAACATTGACTATTGAACATTTTATCATTGTTTTCTGTGTTTCATTTCAATTAGATTGCATTTTTAGTATGTACAGAAAAATGCTCTGTACATTGTTGCTCATGAATACGTGTCATTTGAACACGAACTGGGTAGAATTCATCCATGGTCTAGTGGCTTGAGTGCCGTGATGAGAATCGAACCCAAGACCTAAAAGGCCTTGGGTTTGATTCTCGAGCCGATTTAGGTATGTTGGGATTTTTCAAATGAACATGGATCAACAACAGCTAATTGATACAACATTAATTGGTCTGAAACTTACACCCTTAAGATACACTTTTTCCCGGACATAGGTGTATTCTATGAACAAATATATTCTTCAAGTAAATTGAAAACTGAAAAATTATATCTAACCCTTTATATTCTTTATATATTTTTATGGCCACAACAACAAACAATTACACCAAAGAAAAGTACGAGTATGGTTGAAAAACACCATGGCATTTTCTATACCTAAGTAGGTATGATGCTATTTACATAATATCTATGTAAATCCGGGTATTTATTTACATACATTATTAAAATACGAATTTGTAAGTGCACATTTTGCGCAAATTGTGCCCGGGGAATTCCATTTTCCTTGGGTAAGCGAATCCTTGAATAGATTTCAGCAACCCTAGATATTTTTCAAAGGAAAACTGCGCAAGAAAGTGTAATTAATCTTTAGTAAAGATTTTAAATAATGTTATAATTCCCAAGGAGATGTTTGTCTGCTTACTCGTTTAAATATGTCACCTAATTTATGTATAACTAAAATAATTAATTACCATTTTTTAGAAGCCCTCTTGCTAACTTTGCAAAACATAAATTAGAAACAATTCACTTAAAGAAACATCAATAAAAGCGTGCTTTTTTAACTTAAAAAAAAGAACTTATTTTGTAAAGAGACGACTCTACTGCAATAAGACTAGTTTTTTGGTTTCGGCAAACGATATCAAAATTTGTCATGCAACTTAGTTAGCGAAAATATTTCACGTATAGTATAGCCAGCACTGCTCAAAGTGTTGAAATCAAAGTCCTTAGGTAGAATGCGTATAGAAAACTATTAAGTGCATTTTTAATCTTCCAATCGACATAAACAAATTGACAATAGGCGGGCGTGTATATGAATACGGATTATTCGGGCGTCAGTCGCAGCCGTCATCGGCTGAGCATTAATTAAATGTACAGCATGCAACACGTAAATGCACTTTGGCGAATGCTTACGCCAGAAATTATCGGACCGGTGCATATTAACTTTGATTGGATCTGCACGGCTCGCTTGCAGCGTCTAAGCTGGTGCACTTTGCAGCTGATGCAAGTAGGTAATGTGAAACGTGTGTTTGTAGGTGTAGAATTATACACATCAGCTACAAAATTAATTTGCAGAATTTATTAATTGATTGTTTTATACAGTAGTAACTATAGACAATTAATTTTTTTTTATATTCGAAGGGTCTACTGCAATAATGATAAACGTCCTTTGTTTTTTGTTCCAAGATATTTGGGTGTTAAGTTTATAAACTTTGTCCAATATTCAGCCTTATTGCCGTGAATACCTGAGACACTGAGCGTTCTAGACGTGTAGTCAAATATCAGAAACGATTTTATTTCAGCACTGGAAGCGATATTGCCTAGTTAATAAACGAAATCACTAGCTGCATGTATGAATGACCAAATGACGTTGATCACATAGATTTTAATATTTTGGACATTTGTTATTATTGCCGTGGACCCTTCATTTGGGTACGTATCCTCTACTTCAAGCATTATTATTTGCCTAAAAGTTGTTGGATAAGATAGGTTTTAGCAATAAATCTACTAAAATTTTACAACAATGGCTGTTGTAATTTGGTCCTAATTTAATTATGTGGTGTTTAATAAAGAATTTTCTTTCTTTATTAGTTTAGACTATTAATGTAATACCACAAAAGTTTGTCCAGATGAATGTATGCATGGATACTTAATTATCTTGTACGGAAGAGAAATGATAAAAAAATAAAGTCGCAGTAAGTTTGTTGATATAAAAACTAAGTACATTCCACTCAGTAAACATTTTTATCAATCGTTAAAATTTTAATTTTGAGTTCATTTTTTCATTTAATACTAATTTACCAATCAACTTACCTTACTTACCGAGTATTTATATCGTCTAAATGGACAGTACTTAACGTTATGATAGGTCTGGGTGTTGCGGTACCGTCGTTGTTTCTGATTTCTGTAACATAAGTGCTTAAGCTACTTACCGCACAATCAGAGCAATGTAAATAAATAAATAAATAATAAATAAATATTGGACAACATCACATACATTGCTCTGATTCTGTGGTAAGTAGCTTAAGCACTTGTGTTACAGAAATCAGAAACAACAACGGTACCACAACACCCAGACCCGAGACAATATGGAAAAGTTCGTTTCCCATATTGACCCGACCGGGGATCGAACCTGGAACCTCAGAGATGGCGCTCGCCAAAGTCAGGCCTGCTCGCCTCTCGGCTACGGAGGTTGTCAATGTATGTGATGTTGTCCAATGTTGTTGTCCAATATCATTGGTATCAATGCAGAGTTGTCTTAATAGTATTCCTTATTTAAATGCTCAAACATTTATATAACTAGGTACACCTACGCGTGCTTTTCAACTCTCAAGCAATTTCATTGGTCTCCCACTTCCAAAGTTCCATCACAGTAGCACTTTGAAAATTCGTAACTAAGTTGGGGATTTTGAAAAATATGATATAACGGCGTCGAGCATCCGCCGGGGGGCGGGGGCGCAAGTTCGAAGAAGAATCGCCCCCGGGGGCGCGTGATGAATCTTTCACACGCCTTATCGTTCTTCTCGAACCCTGATGTTTGAAATGTGGTTTACATTTTTTGCCCGGTAAATATGATGCGGTCCGATTTGTTGGAGAAAATTTGATGTTTGAGCTTTCTGCCTGTGGCAATTTTTTGACGTAAAGTCCTAGACTTTGTATCCGGAAATTTATACTATATATTTATTGAGTGTCTAATAAGAAAAGTAAGTAAGTCTATCCTGCATCTGATGTCTCTCCAGACGTATCAGTCTGCCGTATCATTGGAATATGTCTGTGAAACCAATTTCTGTGTATTTGCTGTGCAAGTATATGAGCAACGAATTAGTGGAAAATATAAAAAATACGGCGGACCGCTAGTTAATTCATAAATGTAAAAAAAATCTGTCTCTCAGTTCACACACACGCCATTTATGTCGAATAAAAAATGAATACATATAATGAATATTTAAAATTTAAAAAGTGCCTTCTTTGTAGTCGGCTAAACATTTAATAAATAGCATGTAATGATGGCAAAAGGAATTACAGTTATGACGTTACAACTGTATTTAATGCTTTGTTTGTATTCCCTGCCCGATTAACATTTTGACTATTAAAATGCAAAATGCTATCATAAAACTGATATACGAAACAATGAATAGATAATCCGCATTCAAAATCTCATTTATAACTCTCAATAACGAATTTCTCCGCTAAATCCAGGCACTGTTTCGATTACTACTTTAGTAAACCTTTATTATAGAGGTAGCGAATTCCAGAATGTGTAATACTCAGTTCCAATATTTGAAAAACGATCCGTTCTAGCAATGGATAGTTATAAATTATACGAGGCGTAAGCTAAAAATGACGGTAGGACGATTGATGACAGCTGATATGGAAAGTAAATTTGAAATTAGAATTAACGACTCGTAGAAAAAACTTAGTAATTTTTGACACATTACGAATAGTAAAATATTGGAACCGGGCATTAATGAAATGACTTTGCAACAAACAGAGCAAGCTATTGAGGTCGTCTAGTTGCATGTTGACTTTGGTGTAATGTTTTATTTATACTTAATCTTATACAGAGATAGGATTTGATTGTTTGTTTGTTTGTATTGAAAAGGCTCTGAGAGCATTGATGGGATTTGAAAATCTTTTCAGTTATAGGAGACTAACTATCGTCGAGTGACATAGGCTATATAAAAAAATAGGGTAGGTATCATATTAAAAGGGATCTTCAATCAAGTTCCAATAATTGAATCCAAGATAGAATAAACTACCAACCCTTGCAAAATTTGCGGTGGACTAGTATTGAATATGAAATTCAAAAATCCGTCATCACTAAGAAACTCTTTTCGAGAGTCTTTGTAACTACTTGAAGCATCGAGGCTTGAAAGTACTCAATCATATTTAGTCTCAAAGTCGGGTATCGCGAACTGTTTCAAAAAACTCTTAAATTTATTTGCTTGAAACGGGACTAGAAATTTGAATAGTCTCTTCTCGGACATATATCATTAGTGCAATAGAGAAAAAAGAACGAAGGTATGTTAATGAAAGCTGAATAAAAGAATGAATGAATTTTCAATCGAGCGGCATTTTCTGTCTAATATTTTATGAAAAATAAAAAGATTTCAACATTAATTTAACAGGTTTAGGACAACTTACATCAAAATTACTTCTTTAACTACTTAGTTTTTTGCAGTTGATGCCGAAAGAAGTTTACTTGTGGTACACACACTAGTGTAGGTCTGAATCGCAGATGAAAAGATGAGTTATCATTCGTTTTGTATATTTAAGAGAGGTAGGGCATAGCGATTTATCGCTTAAACTGGAGCATCCCGATTAATAAAAAACCTCCACCTTACAGAAGTCCGCAGCCAAATAACAATCACTTCTGTTTTGTTGTGTTCCTGCGTGTAAGTAAGGTTTCCAGAGCTCTTGGGGGGTGCTACATTAGTAGCAGGGGCCAAGCCTTCAAGGCAAGGGTGACAAGTCCAGTAACAGATTCACTATGCTATACACAAGTACAGCATAGTGAATCATTACCACTTAACATCAGGTGGGATAAGGTCAATCGTGAAGAGTAATATAAAAAAATATACATATATTTTCGTCATCGTCACGGCTTCTTACTCGAACTATCCCTTTTTTCCTTTTTTTCACTGATTCCTCGCTTCTATTGCTTGCAGCATGATGATTTAGAGCCTTAAGCCTTCCTCGACAAAATGAACTATCCAACTCAAAAAAAATCAATTGGAAGTTATGCATGAAATTAGCTCGTTTAAGCAAACAATAAAAAGTTCTTGTTTTAAAATATGAACATTAATTTAAGTTCGCACCAATTTTAATTTACATTTATTATTAGCGACGACCTCGGTGGCGCAGTGGCTAAGGTAGGCAGCCAAAGCGCGAAAAGGTCCCGCGTTCGATTCCCGGTCAGGTCAATTTGGAAAACGAACTTTTCTAAATTGACTTGGGTCTGGGTGTGCTGGGATGACGCTCCCAATTAGTATTCGTCGTCTGGTGCTCATAGTACAAGGGAAAACCTTAGTTTGAGACCAGGTGATTGGTGTGATTGTCTGGCGCAATTATTTATTATTACAGACTGCCATCGTAACATGTAAGAAAAAAATTGAGCCCGAACTCTGAATCGAAATAGTCGAAGTGACGTAATGGAGTCAACGCTTAAAGACTGATCCGTTCCAAGTGTGAAATGCGTCAGGATTGCTGAGTATTCTAAATAGAGTGCGCTCTTGGAGACCAAACTTGATCGAGCAGCGAGTCGGCGTCCTAAAAACGTGCTTCGACAAAGAGTATCGCGAGAGGGCGGGAAGGTCGCGGCCTGGAAGGGCCCTTCGCTTTGTTCCACCAACAATGGCGGGCCGAGGGCACTCCAGCGCACTTGTATCCGATGCAAGCGATGTTTCGCAGCCGGATTAGGGTTCGGCAGTAATTTTGATATTATATTTGTGTCGCGGCGAGGGCGTGGTGGTAACAGGTTATTTATGGCGGAATAAATTGTGCGGATGACAATTGCAAAGTCAAATATATGAAATTTATTTGGAATTTTAAATAGACTTGCTTTGCATTTTACGTTATATGAAATGAGATGTCTTAATGGTTTAGTAGGTTATGCTGTTAGGGCTCAGGGTTCAATTCCCGGTTGAACAAAGTGTAGTGTATAGTTTCGAACATAGTTTGGGGTACTGATCACCAATCCACATCTGGCTAGCGTGGTGATTAAGTCAAGACCCATCATTACAAAGATAACTCGTTTCAAATATTAACCCTGCAGTAGCATTTATGACGACCTTCATAGCCGAGATGTGGCAAGATTTTGGCGTCCCGTCTCTAAAATTCCGGGTTCGATTCCCGGTCGGGTTAGAATGAAACATGAACTTTTCTATATAGTCTTGGGTCTGGGTGTTCTAGTTTCGGAATGATTATTATTGATTTCTGTAACACAAGTGCTTTAGCTACTTACCATAATATTGGTTGTCTGACTGCGATATTAAATAGGTATCAAGTACTATTAAAGTAGTACTTAGGTTATCTTCACTTTTTATCAAATTAGGGAACTAAATACTCTGATGCTAAATTTGCAGATTAGTAGCCTAATTATGACGTAAGAAGTTTAACCACTTGTATTAGAGTTAAAAGAAATAACGACGATACTACAACACATACACCCGTTCAATTGTGCAAAAGTTTGTTTTCCCACACTACCCCGACCGAAAATCGAACCCAAATATACCGAGTATATCGAGGAATTATTATTTTTATCATGAATATTGCTGAAAACATGAATGTTACTTAGAAATAAGAAGCCAAAGACGTTTTGAATACGCCCTTTACCAGAAAAAATCGACTCTCTTAATACCATTAAGTAAAGGACAAATTTTGAAGCACTTGACCCACAAATGACTTGCAGCAATTACCTCTGAGTATACTCAGTGACCCCCTGGCGACCTACAATTTAAGAAACGTTGTACTTGGAGCACATTAAGATAACACATAACCATTAAATATACTATTTTCTATGAAATAGAGGAGAATAGACACAACTGTCTACGCTGTGTCTATTTAGGAAATGAGAAATAAATAAATTAATATTGGATAACATCACATACATTGCTCTGATTCTGTGGTAAGTAGCTTAAGCACTTGTGTTACAGAAACAACGACGGTGCATATGCACACAACACCCAGATCCGAGACAATATAGAAAAGTTCGTTTCTCATATTGCCGGATCGAACCCGGGACCTCAGAGATGGCGCGTCGCCAAAGTCCGGCTCGCTCGCATCTCGGCTACGGAAGTCGTCAAAATGTAGCCTTTGATTGTCGTCTCGGATTGCATGTGTCGCAATTAGTTACTGGTAATACTGTATCTACTCATGTGATGAGGAAGGTGAACGATGTTCTTATCATGTTAACATAAAAAAAACAAACACAGCCCTATCCTGACCGTTCTAGTGAAAACCTAAGAACCAAACTCATCCGGCGCTGAACTTAGGGATGTTTCGGGAAGTTACCCGACATTTATTGCACTTAGTCCCGGGGCATGCTGGGGTTAGGGATGGGATTATTTACGATACAATATCGATATTTTAATACATTCGTGTACGATCCTGAAGTATCCAGCATTTAGGTAAATTCCAATTGGATGCCCTGCAAGGCGTTGGGCTGTTGTTGATCTTGAATGATCTGCTGGCAGGAGCTGGATAAGGGAAGCCCGTGATAGAGAAATGTGGTGCGAATTTAAGGAGACCTACGATTAGCAGTCAACGGATTACCGCTGTTGATTGATTGATGTTCCGGAATAACCTGTTCACAAAAATATTAAAACTTGATCTTGTATCTAACGTGGCGCGTGGCTGTTAAAGTTTATCGCTATTCCCATAGCGTCACAATTCTGGCAATGCCAGGTAAAAGAGAGTTAAACAGGGTAGTCTCCACTTCTTTAAGTACAGTTACCCACACACTCTGCTTATTTATCATCATCAAACCTATTCTCCTTCTAAAAGAAGGTGTAAACTTCAACCGGTTACAATTACATTATTGTACACGCTAAATACATTCCTTGGCACAATGCTCAATGACCTCAGCAGTGTTTCCCAACGGGTTGGTTTACGGATGAACATGGATAAAACCAAGGTAATGTTCAATGTCCATGTGACTCCGGCACCAGTATCTGTTGGGAATGCGATTCTCGAAGTTGTCGATCATTACGTCTATCTGGGACAAACTATCCAGTTAGGCAAATCCAACTTCGAGAAAGACGTCAACCGACGAATCCAACTCGGCTGGGCAGCGTTCGGGAAGCTTAGGCATATCCTCACGTCCAAGATTCCCCAGTGCCTGAAGAGAAAGGTCTATGACCAATGTTTGTTACCAGTGATGACTTATGGAACTGAGACGTGGTCTCTGAATGTTGGCCTCATAACGAAGCTCGAAGTTGCGCAGCGTGCTATGGAGAGGGCTATGCTCGGCGTTTCCCTACGTGATCGGATCCGTAATACGGAGATCCGTAGAAGGACCGGTGTATCCGACATAGCCCGAAGAGTTAGCACGCTGAAGTGGCAATGGGCAGGCCACATCGCTCGTAGGACCGACGACCGTTGGGTAAAGAGGGTCCTCGAGTGGCGACCACGTACCGGACGACGCAGCGTGGGGCGGCCCCCAACACGATGGACTGACGACATTGTCAGATGTGCGGGGAGCCGCTGGATGCAGATAGCGCAGGACCGCGCGTTGTGGCGTTCTGTAGGGGAGGCCTATGTCCAGCAGTGGACAAAAAGAGGCTGATGGATGGATGGATGGATGGACACGCTAAATAAAGAACACTTGATTATTGTGCACCCATAGTTGATTATTATTAGTTATTTAGTTAATTTCATGCCTATTTTAAAAGCGGCACAAAAGTTGTCACAATAAATTACGCCAAACAATATTATTTGTATAATTTTATAAAAATGGTCAGATCTCGATTTTCATGTTAATATTTATTTGTTCGTTTAATGTTATTACGTTTAAATAATAAATTTTCCGAATTACATAATTCGTATCGGCATCCCTATCGAGGGTAACTCCAATCCCTCTCCAACTTACTGAATAAGACATTTTATTCCTTTTTGTTTGTTCCAAAAAATATTGCCTTTGGTGATGCATAAAATTCCAATGGCCGTTACGAAGTCAAAGAAACTGGAGTAAGAAAAATAGCTAGTTGAACTTTGGTGATTACAGTTACGAATCACAATTGATTCGATGGTTGGTAAAAAGAATTGAAAAATATTTTTGTACAGCAAAAGTACTCAATTTAAAAAGTACTATTTGTGAGTTCAAAAATAATTATCAAATAAAAAAACAGCAATAAGTTTTATTTCCTTTAAAAAACACTTTTCATTGCTGGAACAACGTAATATTAAATCAGATGGTAATAAAATGACCACCGATTTTTTATTTTTAATATCCATTACTATATTTAATTATTTAATAATAATAATTGAATAGCGACCGAATTTAGTGACATTTATCACGAGCTTTGTTCGTGCTTCGGAAGAAACATTTATTGTGGGTGTTGGCTAATATCTCGTTGTTAAGTTAGTTAAGATGCCTAGGGACGGCTTGTGAATTATATGAAACATTCGATATATAAGGTAGTAAGCTCCCAGATAATATGTAACGGTTCAATGTAACGTTAACGGTTATAAAAGGTTTGTCACTTGCTTCGCACATGCTTGGCCAAAAATCTACTAAAAGGCTCATGTGGTGAAGTTTGGCCTCGTTTTATCTCATAGTTGAGATGAGGCCATGATGTCTATGCCCAAAACAAAATATGTCGGATCCGATGACGAATGGCAATTTCGAAATCTCGTAATTGTAACCAATTCACTGCGAATGCGAGTAAAGCGTTTTCAAAACTTCTAAATATAACTTATGTAATTCAAATATAATTTATGTAATTCAAATAACTCGATTTACGTTCCAAACTTTTGATTAATCTTCAAAAGCAAAACCTTACGATTGTTCATTTCATTCTTGGGAGAAGACCCTCTGTAATAATGGCTTAAATACCATATGTGTAAGTTTCCGGTATACTTGTAAAGAAAATATTGTCATTAAAACGTAAGTTTCCATGAGAAAAACAAGTATTATGTTTTACGAGGTCGGACTTTACAGTTAATTTAGCCAAAATGTTGCATTTTGAGGCACTTGATAGAATTACGTACACGAAAGGTCATGCAAATACCTGCAGTTAGATAACTTTGACCTTTCGGAGTTAACGCTGCCGTATTTTGGTTTCCAATTTATATGATCCAATTTTCTAGTTGTATCATTAAATAATGGTATTTTCTACTAACAAAGCTAAGGTGTTCCATTCTTTAAATGAAAGTCGTTAGATGTTGAATACGGCCATTAAAGACTTCATAGATCTCTTTATATGACGATGGTTTTAATTGAGTCATGTTTAGAGAGCCATATAACGTAAAAGATAATTATCACGTCACTCAAAATATTTAAGAACAAATTTACGAATCTAATTATTATTCTTTCAAAATATAAAAATCCAAATGAACCAAGGAAGTATACTGACTTATTTAGTAAATATTTAGTTAGTCAATGCTTAAGTAGTTACATGTTAGAAAAATACAAATATTAACTTGTAAAACAATTCGTATTTGTCTACGATCAGATTAAATGCAGAATTTGGAAAACCCACATTAGTAGCTGAATAAAACAACGCAGCTACCTGTTAAGTGCTCAATTATTTAGAATCTACTCGATTGACGAAACTTTAAAGCATTCACGTTTAAAAGTAGGTGTTTCCATTTAATAACCCCTAAAAAGGTGAAACCAAACTTCTAACACTTAGCCGTAACTTTCCCATCTAAAATTTTTATCAACTATCGAGCTCAGGCAGCAGATAAAAAGTTCCGAACCACGCTTTCAGTGAAAAACAAATCTTGGAAGCTTTACAAAACGTGTACATTTTAACACAGAGACGGCGATAAAAACTCAATATCGCCGAGTACATTTTCTGAAAGGAATGTACGTAACTTTTGGTGAAGCAGGGTTTCTTTGCCGTGCGCAATTGTGCGGTGGTGACCAGCTACACCTCTATTGCACTGGCCACACTATTTCCAAAGCAACCGGTGCGCGACAAAAAATAAAGGAGTTCGAACAAAAAGGACACCCTTTCAATGTTCTTTATTTCAAGGGATTGTTGCAGTAAAGTGCGGTTTAATTGCGCGGTGCCGTCGCGACGTTGCCGCTCTTACTGTACAACACGTATTTCCATTCGATGTTGTTTAAAAGCGATTGGCACTTGAGCGGTATCAATTGTAATCGCGTATCAAAGTAGTTACCCCATTAATTCGCCTTATAACCAAAGTATGGTTAGGCAAGTGCACAGCACCACCACTTAGGCGATGAGGTCCAACCGGGGGGTTTTAGTGGGTAGTCCTGACGTTGTAAGGGCAGGCCACACACGCCGTCACCTCCCTCAGGTGACGGTACGGTGCGTCAAAGCATTTCACCTCGTCAGAAAAAAAAGGCAAGTGCACGTTATCAGGACTGATAACAAAAGGAAAACGGATATGGAATATTACAAAAGATATATCTGGATGTCTAAGAATTTGTACTGATATTTGTATGTGTAACCAATGCAACTTAACAATACGACCACATTTTGCTACGTTTCTTTTTAAGGACCTACTTGTTTGGATTTAGGCAAGATTCGCATCATACACTATACTATCATAATGTTGGGTAATCAGATTTTTATCTAGTAATCATATGCTTTTAACGTCTGGGCCCCTTGTCTGTAACTTAAATAACAACAACGAAACTGTATCAGGTCAGTCTTAAAACTTTGCAAGCGTTTCTGATTTTCACTTAAGCGGTTCTCAAAAGAACTTGCCCAAATATGTTGCACCCAAGGATTATTAACTTAACTGTTGCCAACAATAAAGTCCTCAAAATACCTCTTCAGTTCATTAGAGCAACAAACTAGCGGATCGTTGGTCGCGTGCGGTGATGTTGTCGCTCCGGGCTGCGATCGCGACTACCACCACCTCAGGCTCGCCAACTATGCTCCTAGCGGTCTATGCGCTCCTGGTACTGCAGGAACTGTTCTTATACAATATCAATGTAGTGCAGTCTGGGAACTGAAACAAAATGCCCCAAATGCCTTCTGCGCCCATGCTTCAAATTTCTCTACTATTCAGGCTTTTATATCCCAGTGCTGGGCTTAGACTTTTTTTCAAATTACAGATGGACCTGACCATATACGGAGCCGGACCCGAGTAGGTACTTTTTATTACATTTAATTCACTAAGGATTAGAATGTTATTAATCATCGACTTGTATAAAAATAGCAAGTAGAGTTTGTTAACTGTTGTAACCCTGAATTATAAACAGCTTTTACTGTTATTCGCAAAACAATAAGTACAATCTTTGTCGACTTTAATGTGCTTGCCAAACGGTTGGATGTTTGAGGTCTATACCCGAGAAGTTAGAATTTCGAAGAAATTTTCACAGACTAACTAGTTTCAGGTAACTTACTCCAAGAACGAAACAAAACGTTTTACTTAATAAATCTATCTTTTTAAGTCTTGTCTTTAATTTTCAGTTTTGGAATTCAATGAATAGTTTTGCTTATACTAATATTACAATTTGAAATTGTAATCTGTCATATTTACTTATTAATTTATTGTCATGGATCTGATATATTTACTATTGGTAGAAGGCCCTCAGAAATCCCTCAAATCAACCGTACCCACTACAGTTTATCTACTTTTTCATGTTGTTACCATTTAGGTTAGAGAGAAGTTAGTAAGCAGTCTCCATTCTTTTCAGGTCGGCACGGCATATCTCAAGCCATATTACATAGGCCCCACCAGGCTTGTTACGGGTAACTTACAATTCGTATGCCATTAACAGTTTCATACTTTAATACTTCTCATTAAGTAATAACTCTTACAGAAAACCTTTGTGGGTTACTGTTATTATACCATATTATCTGTGTTCGCCCTCATTAACAATCTTTTAAACCTCTATAAAAACGTATTTATTAAAATTTTCACGCCAGACTATTACTTAAAACGAGGCCAACGCACTGCTTCTAACCAATCTAAACCTTAATAATTCTGCAACACCGCCGGGTATCATTCCTAATTGTTTCATACCCACTTAATTACGCAACAACAACAATGAGGATGCAATAAAACTAATTACGACATCTCATTACAAGCCAAGATTGTTGAAATGAGGCGCTTGACAATCTCCCGGCAGTTGGGTCCCGCAAAGTTATTCTGCCGACTGACCGTACAAAGACTCTTAATTATTTTAAGCTGAGCTCGCCCGTAATTTGTAGTTTAGACTTTGGCACAATCTGGCAGTTGGCAGTGAGAGAAACTTACGACGGATAAAATAAATTATTCGACAAAAAAAGGAATTCGTATTTTGAACTGATGCTGAAATTTACTTGAATCGAAAGTAGAGTAAGATAAGGTCAATCTATAGTATATTATATGTTTTTAAAACGCAATGTTCTCTTAACAAATGGGGAAACAGACCTCCGCGCTTTTTTCCCTATATCGCGGCAGACATCTCCCGCTTCACGCTTCCTTTCCATTTCAAAAATGGATCGTAAAAATATGTCGGATCATAATACAGCGGTGCACTCCCTCACCTTGGTAGACCTTCAGCTGGCAGGGCAGTAACGGATGAGAAGCGTGAGAATTTTGTCGTTGAGCCTTATTAGCCAATAAGGGTTAAAATAACCTGGTTGAGTTCAATGCCAAAAAATCCAAGTGTGCGCGTTTTCGACAAAATCGTCCCAATTCCTTTCCTCTCTCCATTTATCGGGGCACTTCACTTTGCCTGCGTAACAGCCTAAGCATGCTCGGCATGGATATCTGCTGCAATCTTAATCAAGGTCAGTACATCGAGGGTCTTATCTCATTAGCATCCAAAAAACTGGGGACCCTGAACAGAGTGCGTCAGTTTTTCACGCCGGACCAGCATTGTCTTTTATATAAGACTCAAGTTCGGTCTTGTCTGGAATACTGCTCGCATCTCTGGGACGGTGCCGCCAAATATCTCATGGATGCCCTTGATAGGTTGCAGCGACGGGCTATGCGCATAATTATTAACGATGAAGAAATTACAGGGAACCTTGAACCTCTACAACTACGTAGAGACATTGATTCATTAAGCGTCGTTTATCGGCTTCATCATGGCGAGTGTTCCGAGGCACTGTTTTCCCTTATCCCACCCTGTCCTTTCCTTCACAGAACCACAAGAGCCGGCCAACGTTGTCATCGCTTCACCGTGGAAAATATTCCATCACGAACAAAAAAGTCCGGTAACTCCTATCTTTGCCGGACCGTAAAGAAGTGGAACTCGTTGCCGGCTCATGTGTTTCCTCCTTCCTTTGACATGGATTCCTTCAAAAGGAGCGTGAAAAAACATCTTGCGGGCCAGTATGGCGATGCTAACGGATAGGATATTTTGATATCAAATCCGTTGTCATCGCAATGTGGGTTCCTCTCTTGCTTACCATCAGGCTGGGAGGAGCCAATATACTGCGCTACTATAAAAAAAAAACTTAGATTACATAGTTTAAAATGTTTAACATTTCAGCTCATCTTGTGTACAGATAATGATAGAAAAGCGCACCTACATGCCAAAATATTTACACAAGACGTTGTGTAAATACTTTGGCACTTTTAATTCAGCAGCTCACTTCCTCAGTTCACTCACTTGGCTAATTCCATTAATTGTATGCTTGGGACGATAATGCACCTATATTTTGGATGCGCCCTTCTGTTGTTCTTAGCACTGTTACCTTAGTCTCGACTACTCATCTTATTGTATCGCCTTCCCGGCTTAGCCGCTACGGGTATTATTTTACAGATTTTCACAGAGTCTGCACATCAGAGGGAGGAACAATCGTGTCCGTCTGTTAAGTTCCATTCTTTTTTAAGTGCTCTCCATCGGAATTAAGTTATTCTGCCTGCTTGACAGCGGTTTCAAGTTGCCGACAGAGCTTGTTCTAGGGCTGGCATTGTTTAAGGATATTGTGTTAAGGGTTCCATCCCTTGACAGGAAAGGAACTCTTAATGGATTACAATGTTGCTCGCCTTTCTGTCTGCAGAGACAATTTTCAAGATCAAGATGGAGATGTTACACTGTAGTAAAGATGGCTGTGCAAATAGACCAATCAATGAAGCACCGGAGAGTTTGAGTACTGTGGCTAGTCCGCTATTGCTATGCTAAAAATAAATTTAAGTGGAGCAGCCACCCAAGTAAATTTTTCGTAAAAACTGATTTTAGTAATACTTTTTCTTAGTGATGATGAGAACAAGAGAAGACTGTTATTTAGGGTCCCAGCCTAAATAACCCTCTTGGTAGAAGTCTTCATTCCCCCGCGTAAGCAGATGTCGTTTTTTCTAGTTCGTTAATGCTTCCTATCTCTGATCTATAGTATAGGTGTTTAGGCATTCGTATATAAGGGTTACTTTGGCACATTTTAGACTATCGTCGTTTATAACGTATTATCTACTTTAAACATTTAAAATTATTTACCGTGTCAAAACCGGACAACATTTTATTTAGTAGTTAATACGAAGTCAGCTCGTGACCACGGTTTGTGCAAACTAACTGAAACGTCTGGCAGTAAGTGGTTCGTAAAGTCATAAAGTTTGTATTACCTACTTTTTACATACTTGTAGCAATAATATGATAGACCTCCTTAAATCATGATCAGCACGCGTCATTATTCTGTTAAAGACAGGCTTAGAATTTACTCCTGTTTGGGAGAAATCATAATTGAACTGTTCTAGTAAAGTTCTTGGGAGTTTATCTTAGCCTAACACTTACAGTTGTTGGTTTTGTGCTCTAGTATTGGTATATGTATTACCAGCAGGTCACCGAGAAGTGTCAGAAAAATGCTCCTTCTCAGTAACACTAGGCAGAAACAATATAGGCGCAAGTAGAGCATTTCGAGATAAAGTCCAGCTAAACGCCGGAACTCGCGAGGGCCCTCCGCTTTGTTCCGGAGCGTTCCGGGCCCTCCGTCTCTCTCCCACCTTCCGGGTTGGGGGAGACGACAATAACCGTTTTTGTAATACGTAGGACCTATTTTTCCATTTGGGTCGTGTTTTGGATTAGGTTAGTATAAGGTTGGCCGGATGAGATACACTTGCTTTTACGATTTTTCTATCAATTGGGTTATTCATTCCTATAGAACTGCTAAGATGCTTTTAGACATGACGGTAAGCCAATTTAAAGGTTTCTCATTGCGTCATGCTCATTAATATAAATCTACAGTTAGGTGTTCGCCTTGTTGGTAACACCAACAATTAATTTGTCATTATTTTTTAGTGACAACACTGACTTCTTTTTCCGCCCTCTCTCTGTGTTTCTGATTGTAACGTGTGCATGTGCGACCTTTCTAATACAGTCCACTCTATTAAGCATCAAACAGCCTTCTCCGTACATTTCCAATATGCACGGCTAGATTAACACATTTGTCACCACTTGCCTTAAAATGTCAGTTTTTATTTTATCTAAAAATAGAAACACTGCTTGCGTAACATATTCATTTAATAAAACACCATTTGCAAACACAAACCTAATTAAATTTTTTTCCCAAGCTCAAGTCCGTGGCCTTACTTTTTTGTACCCAATTATTTGTGACATTTTCGCTTGATATTGATAACGGAAACAGTTAGACTTTTGAAATACATATTGTCAATAATAAATAAATAAATTGATAGCATACCCTATTGGCTACAGAAGTCGTCAAAGTTGGAAGCTATGTTATAAGACATAATCAGTTGCGACGCGATGTGCGTTTAACGCGATCCACTTGTGAGATCCTAATCTTAATCACTGGGTGATTAATTGCGCATATCAACCACCATTGACTGTAGACAGTCTAAATTAAAAACAGTTTTTTTTATACAAAGGAAAACTACAGTTCGTTTGTTTCTCCACCAGTTTGCAGAAGATGTGAAATAAATGTCAACGTAAAAAGTTTCATTTTTGTAATCAGCAAACTATTTTTGAGTGGAATTCAATGGAAATAGACTCATTTTTCAAACTGAAAGCTTATTTTTTGGATAAATAGGTGCCTCATATTCGGGGATTTTTGGATAAATAGGTGCCTAATATACATACACGGGCAACACCCGTCATATGTTAATTCTGATAAATATTAAAAGATTTGTACCCGAAGTAAATAGCATGAGCACTTATGTTGTACGGTCACTTGCACCACAAGTGCATCAGTCTGTCAGTATACATATTATACAGACGCATTCGAAAGCGAACAATAAAGTAACTTCATAAGAGCTCAAGTGTTTAAATTTCATTGCTCATGACTGCACAAAATGCTATCCTAGGTACAAAAATATAAATTTAATTTACCTTACTTACAGTTTTATTTTCAACCCAAAGGTTGGCAAAATATTTGGACATTCAGAGACACCCACCACCCGAAGTTTCCTAAATATCTTGAAGGTGTTAACAGTTAGTGGAATGTGACGTAACGCGTCGCGGAGGTGCGAATGGCCGCGGCTTCTGAACTATGCCGTCATTGCCGTTTGCAGCCATCTGACGTGTTTGTTTACTAAGCCGTGACGTGTATTACGTAAAGGAAATCCTATACGATATGCACTTAGGTGGAGGTTTTAGTTCTTTTTACATTGACAGGAATATGAGCTAGGCTTGGCTTGAGATACGGTAATTTTCATGCGAGCAATATTTTTAAGCTTTCGTTATTATTCTGTAGTACATTTTCAAACGATATGCATATTACAAAAGAAATTATCGGTTTCCACAGATATTTGTGACACAAGGTTGGCACGTTTTCCCTTCATAGAATTTAATGTAGACATCAGATGTAATGTGTAGTGTAGTTTAAAATAGCTAATGTAAATATATAGATGTAAGTTAATTATAAGTTTTCTATATATAGTGTAAATACAAATATTGTAACGAGAGTAGGATAGTTGCCTACAATAACTATTCAGAATATTGGTCCATAATACTAGAAAACTTCCGTGAAAAGTTGAATTGGGGAGAACGGTATAAGTCCTTATTGGCACTCACTTAGAGGGTCTCACAATTATGCTGAGCTACGAAAAGCAGGCGTGCGAGCAACCTATTGAATAAATTCCATGGAGTCATGAAAAACTGATCCTCATCACCAGGGTTAACCTAACCTAGCCCCCTGGGGTCTCGATAGTCAACGCTGACTGACCTGAATTCTACAATCTCTTTACTTAGATGGGCGGCTCCGTTGTCACCTCGATTGCCTCGTGTCCAAGACCCGAGGTCCCTGACCTGTAAGGTCCAAAAAATAGTCATTGTCCGGGACCTTGGGTTTAAATTTGGCTTCACCCCATGTGTTGACGTAATAAGGTTGTAGCATCACTTTGACTTCCTGTGGAGTTAAGTGCCTCAGACGTTGGTCTAGGCTCCCTCAAGCAAATACGTTTACCGAGTACCCCGATGACAGACCAAATACCCCGGCTGAAGAATCACATCCAGTAATATTTGGCTTTAACGAGCCATTATTGATGCAGTAGCTAATAAGAATACCTAAGAAGATCTACACCGTTCAGTAATTCTAAATTGTTCAGTCGTTTATACTACAGATAACGTTTAATATCGCCGAACTTAAAAAACAATCCTAAAATAGGTTAAAAATGTTCCTCTTTGCGTAGCCAAACTTAGTTCGGCGATTCTCAAAAGTTGTGCAACGCTGTCCGATCGCTGCGACGTTTGTCGGAAGAATTACAGAAGTTCGAGCGTCCAGCGCGGAGGTCGCCGCCGCCGGCGCGACGCCGCTCACCTATGCCCGCGAGACAATAGCGAGCCAATAAAACTTTTATCGTCCGCTATGATTTTGGAAACATTCTCCGAGATGAGTTCTATAAAATGCGCAATTTATCCGAGTCACTTCGGACGCCGTTTATTGACGCTTGCTAACTAAGCTTTACAGCGGCACGCGAAAGAATTTTTCTCTCACCGGCAGAGCACATCTTCGAAAGTTTTATTGTTATGTGCTAAATTAAATTAATGTAGACTCGGCTGCGCAAACAATTGACTTTGCTTTATTAACTCGTGCACGAGTCAGTGTTTATTTCATACGAATGTATTTATAGACTCGTCCGCTAATTTGTTTTTGTTGGGGGTTGTTGATCTTGTGTAATGTAACGTTTGCTAATTGTGTAACCTGTGTCGGATTGATTCATTATGTACATTGTGATGAACCGGCGATTTGTTACCGTTAAATAAGTTTTCTGTGGTTAACAGTAAGATTTTAACTTCGTGTCGTGTCGGCGAACGTACTAACATTCTATGTGGAGAAATAAAAGTGACACGTTGACAAAATAGATTATTTTCGGTATTGACTAGTTATGTCGGGTACATATCTGATAATGAACGTTAAATTAATAGTTTTGAAATAGTTTATTTGATAAAATAACACGCAGGATGGGCTTAAGGTACAGCTCGCCCACGTAAATGCTGGGCCGCGGCCCAAATGTCCACTTTTGAAAATGTGTATGGGTATATTCGGACAACTCGTCCACGCCAATTCTGACCTGCGGCCCAGATGTACACTTTTTTAAATGAGCATGGGTAGATTGGTCCGGACCATTTTATAAAAACGGGCCATTGTCTCCTAATATAAACTAAGAGAATATTTCGGCAAATTAGATTTAACTTTAACATAAAAACAACTTCCTGTTTGATAATTTATATAATTTCAGTATTTTCAGATTTTTTCCAAAATTAATCATAAAATAAAAGTAAAAACATATAAAGGGTTGAGTTCACCATAGTTTTTTAACCAGTCACAAACTCGTGAAGCTAGAGGGCACAAAATTAACCGAATTAGTCGACAATATTCAGACTCCATAAAACTGTCGTCCAACGTTTGAAAGAGATCGTCTATCTTGTCTCTGAAAATGGACTTTTTCTTTACAAAGAAAACTTACCTGTTTATATTTTGGATGTTAGTGGAGTGGGATGGAGGGGGGGGGGGGGTGATAAGGATCAAATAGATGTTGTTTTGGTGCACGCTCGCCGAGTGCACGTGTTGACGCGTTGCCGCAACGTCTTGACACTGGCCGGTGAAACATTGCATGGGAGGATTCGAGGAGATGGTAGTTGATCTCCATCTACATTTATTAGGTTATGAAACATAATTATGTGTTTCTATATACTCAAAATAATAAATATCACGCCTGTATTATCTATAGGCGGGGCCTCAGCTGTAACATTACATCGAAATCGAATAGTTGGTGTCAGTACTGGCAATTTTGAAATTACTGTCAAAATGAATTTTGTAATTGTTTAAATTTATATTAATGACATGATTGTGGCGTTTTCATCAATGTAAATGATTTTTTATTGAACGTAATATCAAACTTTTCCATATTATACTGTTTAAAATCACTACAATCCCCTTACTTCAGGGGTCACACGTCTTACACGGTCACGCCTTAAAAATATGAACTTTAATCCCATGTGATATGCAATAAATTGGATTGAGTTTAATTATATTGCGTGCAGGCACAGTAATTCGTAAGTAATCAAAACACTTTTTTGTGATTTTTTTAACCTTTAACTTTGGGTTTAAATATAAAACGTGAAAGAACTTTATCTATGAAATAGGTGCTTTGAAGATTGATTTTAAAGTTCCGGATTGACGCAATGATAGAATCTTCAAAGTAGGCCTGACTCAAACGTGCATTGAATGTGAGGCGACTTCTCACGTAGACAATTTACTTTAGACCTGATTGTGATAGACCAAGGGCTTCTACAAATCTAAGGAATGCTTTAAAGCGCCGAACACCCGAGTTACATCGTAAAAAATTTAAATCATACTACACGCAGTAAACAATGTTTGGTAATCAAACAGGATGCGTTAAAAAAGTATTTCTTTTTAAATAAAAAAACAATGGCCATATTTTAATGGGCAGCAAATTTAGATTGTGTTTAAGACTTCAGAAAAATATGTTTCATCTGGTAATAGATGGGTGAAGGTGGATATCTCTTCGGGTCTAAGACTATAGCCTCTGAAACATTGCTGGCCGGCAAGCTGTGTACATTCCAGGCTGGCATACTAACGACGATGTATGCTGTTGCCGGATTACCCACCAAGCCTGGACTGCAGGCAAAGTGGAATAAATTACGGCTTATGCATCTTCGCATGACCTTGAAGCGGAAAACTTAATAATAATAATAATAAGTATTTGAAAACATGACATACATTGACCTGCTCTAAAGTAAGAAGTTTAAACACTTGTGGCATGGAAATCAGAAACAAAGGTGGCAGCATAATTCACAATATATACTAAAATATATTTATAAACGCCAACGCCTTTTAAATTACAGAAAAAGAGATGGTAAGATGTCGAATTCAAAGCCTGCACGAAAATCTCTAACGAAATGTTATCCTCCCATCGTTACAACGACCTATTTAATAAGCAGACAATCACACCAATCAACTGGTCTTTACTATTTCAGTTTAAGATGTATCAAAGTTTTAATATTCCGATCAATAATTAGAAACGAAACGGCTTATAAGATATGCATGTTATATAGTAACTTGTTAAAGAGTTGTCGATCTTCGATATCTTTTGATAAGTTGAAAACATAAAGAAGTGACATTTCTACTTTTTCAGTGAAATGTCATTCCCATACGTATTAAACTTGTCGAAACGATATCGTAGTATGATAACCGTCACTTTGATAGGCCCCCACATGTACAAAATCATCCGCAAAACCTGTTAATGTGTACATATGTGTACATAAATGCGTGCTTATGCGTTATTCAGGTTAAATATTGTCATAATTCTCTGCTCCTTGCATTGTGTTTTGTAAATGTGGAACTTAATGTCGTGTCTGCGTTTCGCTGCATAATTAGTGTGAGACAATAGGTAATTTTTCACCATAATTAGCTTGATTTTTCACATTCCTCAGTACTCTGCTGCTAATTAATTTTATTAATGAAATTATCGTAAATGGGATCTTTTATTTGAGATGTAAGTAATATTAAAGATGAGTGCCGATTCTTTACCTTACATTCAAAATTACAATGGGTGACGTTATGAATTTTAATTCATATTAAAATAAACGTATTTTATTTAAGATCAAAGATTTTGTAGGTCTATGCAAAATTGAAACAAATTTTAAGAGAGTGAAATAAGGTTTAATATTGTTTAAAGCCTTGTTTTGCCGGTGCTATCTTTAGGTAGTTACTGTATACTACCTACTAAAATCTTTGTCGAGATATGTTAGCGTGATAAAGGTAGATACCTACATTAAGATTAAGTTCACATTTGTCAAAATATATCTGAATTTATTTTGAATAGCAACTGAATATACATCCGTTGATAGGTTTGTGTGATTCTACAAACTTAAATTCCGCAAACAGCTCAATCAGGTAGTCGGCAGGGTATTTAAATTTATTCAGGTTACTTACTCTTTTAAATATATTAGTCAACAGTGGCCTCGTGAATCCCATTACTACCGAAAAAGCTAAAGAATACGCCACTACCAAAACCGCGCAATCCAACTACATATTTCACCTGAAGTATGTTTCGGCTGACGTAACAGTCATGAAACGTATTTTGGCAGTACGATAAGGAAATGACACAAAGAAAACAAACTACAGTCGGCCCCGAAAATTTGTGAGGGCGAGCGGAGGCTCGGAGATAGCGAGGACGTCAGAGTTATTGGAACGATGTCAGATCGCCGGCTGCGGATATCTGCCCACCTCGGAGCGCGCTTCTCGACTATTGTGTCGTATCGACATTTCAATGTAGCGCCGAGGCAAATTAAAAACGTTTTAGGATGTGTTCACATTACTAAAAGACGTCGTGGTGAGGTTGGGAAAGGAATGGCTTTAAAGGAAGTTGGGCGACACCTGCCGCGGTTGGATTGGATGGATCGTTTCGACTGGATTGAGAGGATTTATTTCTAAGCATTTCTTCGAGGCGCTTGTCGAACCTACAGGCTCAGCTGATATAAGTAGGTAACTGTGTCTGTGGTCTAGTGTTAACGAACTTAGGCTCATGATCCAGAGCTTCAAGGTACGATTTCAACATCTTTGCGTGTGGTTTCTACTTTGGATAGAACATTCTCAGATTGATCACCTAAAATGTCTGATTGAGATGCAATGATGCTGTTGGAAGGGCATGATATTTGTCGGTCCTACGTCTGATATTTTTCAGGTCGCGTCGGTCAGCCGTTGCATAGGTTTATGAGAGTGAAGCAAGAGAAAGTGCACTTATGCGTTGCACAAACGTTCGGGCACTATAAACATAATTCTGCGTAATTGGTTGGTCTTAATGAGATTGGCCACCTTGGTTGAAATCGGTCGGGACGATATTATTGGTAGGTAAATCTAGTCATAGGCAATGTGTTGAAAGGCGAAATAATATTTAGCATAAGGAATGGATAAATATTTTACACATCTTTACCAATCTATTACGTGCACGACTTTTTTACTCTGGGTAATTTTATAGAGTTTTTTTCAAATATCAATATTGACAAAATTTGGATTTTCAATTTACATTGGTTGAAAATCAAAAACAATATCAACATTTTATTAATTAATGTGAGTAATTGGACGTAGGTATGATACATGCTAAGCCTACCTGCCATTGTTCACAGTTATCGTGGTTTGTTTTACACTAAAACTGCTACTAACTAAATTCGCTTGAGGTACATTCTATACTAACTGCGGTATGTACTACCGTTACGGCACTTCGAGTACCTTCGTAGCCAATACTACGAAAAGTACGCTATGGAGTTGCACGTATGTATGTGGATGGAAAACATTTTGAGAAATGGATCGTAATGGATTAAGTAAAAATAGAAAATAGCGGTATGTCGCCTTTTTCTTTTCCGCGTGGCATTGTCGTGTGTACAGTCAGATAGCTTTAGGCGATTGAAATAAGACTGGTGTGAAAAGATGCATAAAAATAAGTAGGCGAACCTTTTGAGCTCAAATCATTCTTCCATCTTAAGCAAGTAAAAGTATCAGCTTAGTTACTATTGCTATACAAATCAATTATTAAAATAATCGTTTCGTTAATTAAAGCGGATTGGTAATCAAAAACCTATATCATCCAAATATCCAAAATTCGTAACCCATTTTGCTCGACCTGGGAATCGAACCCAGTACATAAACCACAATTGAGGCGTTCAACAACTCTTGAACATGTGTATACTCTTTATTACTCGCATTTTCATTAGATAAAACAATATAAAGTTCGAGTTTGCCGTACAAAACCACTCGAGCAAATCTTAAGGCGGCTGACTTAGACAATTGAATTTACTGAAGTAGGTAACGCCCGTCAAATGCCCTAACACAATTTTTGGAACTATTTCAGATACCACTAGTTTAAGATATCTTTTAATAGGGACTTTCTCAGACTGTCTAGTCTAGGTTACTGTATCTTCACCCTCTTCGTTGATAATAAAGCTTAGACCCACCATTACCGCATCATTTCTCGACACATATTGACGACAGATCTGGCAATCTCGTCGCTAGGTACACGATGTTCTGGTCTGTGCTTTTCCCGCTAGCAACGGGGTTCAAGCGAGGTTTTTCAGATTTTTTTATATATTATGTGATTTGTGAATCTAAGCATAAATTGAATAACTTATTGTGTCTGCTTGTATAAATAAATAAATAACTAAAAAAAATGCGCCAGACAACCACACCAATCATCTGGTCTCAAACTTAGGTGTCCCCTTGTACTATGGGTACCAGATGATGGATAGTAAACTGGGGGCGTCAACCCAGCACACCCAGACCCAAGTCAATTTAGAAAAGTTCGTTTTCCAAATAGATTTGACCGAGAATCGAACCCGGGTCCTATCGCGCTTTGGCCGTCTGCCTTAGCCACTGAGGTTGTCAACATCCTTATAGAAACGTTCAAAAACTAGCCGGGTATATCGTGAACCACCTACGCAGCCAATTGTTAGCGGACTAATTGTGCCAAATCAGCCTTAAATCCCATTAATTTAAGTAAACTTTTTATGGCCTCAAATTCACAATAGAAGAACCTAAAATAGCTTAAAAGCGGTTCAATATCGTGAGCGATCTATATTGTAGTCGGATTCATAGAATTTCTATCACAGAATAACGTATTTAATTTATTTCAGGAGACAATGAGTACTCGTAGAAATAAAGATAATAAAAATACTAAGTACTCTGAGATCGTCGGAATTTAACAAAACTTTTCAGCTTGAAAGGCTGTGTTTAGAAAACAAATACTAAAATAGTTTCTAAAAACATTTATTATTTTCTGTTACAGATAGAATTTTGAAACTTTTCCGAGTAATACAATTCATTCTAAGTTGTTTGTAAGTAGTGAAGATTTAGATAAGTTCGTCTTTCGGTCTGCTTATAGTTAAAAGTAACTGGGCTATAATTCAACCATTTTGTGCCGCTGAGAACTTCTTTCGTCTCAATTTTGAGATATAGAACGGGTCATATTTCACAATACGGCTTAAATAATATCGTAGGCAATAACATATCAGGATATCTGCCTAGAACATCTCCTTATCGTACCTTTCCAACTTTTAGCATTTTCCCCGAACCATTGTACTACCACCTTTGTGGACTAAGTCAAGGTGAGACTCGCTGCGCAGGATACACACGTTAAAAAACTTTGGCACTATTTGTCATAATGTTATATGACGTCATTATCTAAATCGGCCGATCAAATCATGTCTGCCATGGCCTTTTAACCATAAATCGGGCTATAGGAAAATAGTTACCACCTGTAATTTATGACCTTGACTTACGGTAGAAAACTAATGAAAAATTGCGGTAATCCATGACTGAGGAGTATAAGTTAGCATTTATGTCTGCTCTGAGTCAATCTGAATCAGATGTCAGATAATAAATATTGGACAACATCACATACATTGCTCTGATTCTGTGGTAAGTTAGCACTAAGCTTTAGCACTTGTGTTACACAAATCAGAAACAACGACGGTACCACGACACCCAGATCCGAGACAATATAGAAAAGTTTGTTTCCCATATTGACCCGACCAGGGATCGAACCCGGAACCTCAAAGATGGCGCGACGCCAAAGTCCGGCACGCTTGCCTCTTGGCTACGGAGGTCGTCAGATCAGTAATAAATGCACCAACTGGAGTTGGTAATTGTAAAGACAGAGTATTGCGTAATACCTCATGTAAATTTAGTTTCGATTGTTTTATTTTAATAAAAACTATAGATAGAGCAGTTACGTGACAGTCACGTGGTTGCGAAGTACAACGGGCATTGTATATTCAGCGGTCTATCTGAAAAGCCCCGAACACGCAACGCGATTGACGTATCATTGCTGTCTCAGAAATAGCCTTCGTAGAACGATTTCTAAAGGCGACCCATTTAATTCAACAGACAATGTACATATTGCACGGTGATTTGTCAACGGAATGAATCTTAACAAAGAGCTTATTCATTTGAATAGCAATTGGTTGTACGACCGTTTTAATTTCATAAGTCGTTTATCATAATCAAGGGGGGGTGGGTGGTCGCAACCCGTGTCACTGTCTCTGATGAAGGAAGCACATACCTGCTCGGACGGCGCGGACGTATTGTGGACATGGCTTACCAAATGGCTTTCCGACCTACGTGTAGACGTAGCTGAGATATAGTTCGCCCCGCGACGTACTTTCATGTGTAACTGTACCACGTGAAATATGTCCTTTGTCGGAATATCGTTGTTGTTTGTTAATATGGTTTCGTAATGATAATGATTGTAGGCACAAATTGATATGACGTATTTTCGGATTATGTCGAAGTCACAAATACATGTAAAAGCATTGTTGCATTATCATTCTGCTATATGCAGACTTGGTTTAGATAGGTAATTCTTTATTTTGAAGTAGTACCTGAGTTATAGTAATGGTATAAAGATTAACAGTTAGAAATATTCTTTATGGCATATATAATATGATTATTTTAAAATTTCTATTAAATAAAGAATTGGTATTTTGAAGAAGACTTATGTTTATTCAAAATTGGAATTAGAGAACCTTGGCCAACTAAACAAGACTCATATGTAGTGCCTGGTCTGTTTGAGCAATGCATAAAAATAGTCTCTGTATTAAAATAAAATTAAACATATAAGATTTAGCTAACTCTTCATTCAGTCTCAAATCAAATGAATACACGAACTAGCACAGCAATATTATTAATTGTACTTACAACCTACGTTCCAGCCCACCGGGTGATAGGAGGCTACCTACGGCTCAAATACAGTGCCACTAAATACTTGGTGGCGACCGACATCCCTAATCTAATATGCCCGATTTGGGATTCGACGGGCAATCTTCGGGAGAGGGGGGGGGGAGGGAGGTGTCGTTCTGCTCTATTAAGAGCTTATGTCACTGGACGGCTGTCAGAAGTTGAAGGAAAAACGGGTCTGTGGGTGAAAAAGTAGTACTATTCGAGGTCGTGGTTTTGGTAATCGTATTCTTTCCGGTTCTTCTCGGTAGCATCAAGCCGAACACGGTAGTAGGTTAATTTTAAACTGACGAGTGGATAGGTACAGGTGTTTACGGGCTAGACCGCAGGAGGTGGAGTTGGCCCAGTAGATCGGCCATCCTTGTTTTCAACACTGGCCATTCCGGGAAGGAGATGGGGCCACGTAATAGCAGCCATTCCGCTTGGCTCTGCTATGGCGGTTCAACAAACCTCATCTTGAAGGACGATAAGATCTGGAAGGACTTTTAGTGGATAGGCTCGCTGGACAGTCCCATACTCACCTCTCTCAAGTGACGGTACGATGCGTCAAAAGGTGGCAGTTAAAGGAGTTTTTCTTTGTGCTAATATACCCAGGCTGAGACTTTGTCGCGAAAGTTTTTTTCCCTAATGGGGACGTTGACTCGATGAAAAACAATGCTTACCTATAGGTAATCAGGCTGTCTTTTAGATTTCAAATAAAACGAAAATCTAATTTTTGGCTCAATGAAACAAAGATTTTGAAATAATCATACAAAACTTTAAACATTGTATTGTGACCGTCTATTTTTTTTACAAGTGTGCGGTGATTCAAAATTATATAATTTTAAATATAATTGATTTGCTTTCTGGAAACTTTTTACATTCTATATCGTGTTTGTAAAATTGTACATTTTTTGTTGCGCAATACATTAAGCTAATTTTACAGAAAAAAAACATTCTTGAAGACTTTCGCATTCCATTCAAAATATTTAAAATAAAAAAACGGGTCAAAACGCGGCACCATTTTTAGTAGATAATACGAACAACATACTGCCCGACGTTTCGGATAGGTTACACCAAAAGTGGTCACGAGTGGTGACTGCACGTTACCAAGGTTGGTGGATCGTTGAACCGTTAACTTATAAAAAAAAACATACTACCAGAAGTAGTACAAATATGAAGATGGAAAACATCTTTCTTTTCTTGACCATGAAGTCTAGCGACGTGAGCAAAGCATAAGACATTGTATCATCAGTTAATTATTGCACAAAGTCCCTCGACTCAATATCATCTTGACCATACCTGATTGGCACACAGGTGAGACGGGCGACTTAGGTATTTCGATAATGGTTACCGGGCCTTCGCTGACGCGGGCTATATGCGAGGTTTAGCCTGACACCTCACGGCATCTCTGCCGCGGCACATTTTGAATAGTCGCCGATTTGGAGCGGGTTTATGAGACCGAGCCTGCGGTTTGATGAGCGTGATTGCTTGGTGAAACTTGCCTCACTTTTAACCCTTATTTAAACTCTTGCACGTATAATAAAGGTACAAAAGATTATCTACAGATAACCTCATTGATTTGGGGACTGGAATGCTCCGGCTTCCCTCTTAATTAAATACTTAATGCTTCATTCAGTTATCAAAACAAAACTATATGACTTGGTCCACAGTGGTCGACACATAGCTATAAGTTAGATACTGCTTCTGTAACTAATCTGCTGAGTTTCTTACCAATTCCGAACCAGAAGTAGAATCATCTCGCATTGTATTAAATGACCTACTTGAATAAATCAATATTTGATTGATTGATTTGAGCGAAAAATATATAAATTTAATTGAATATAATTGGTACTTCTGTACTGTATGGTACTAGGTATGTGTTTACAAGAGGATATCGTTTCGGTAGTCACCTAAAAAGCTTGCTCATATCTAAAACTTTTAATTGAATATATAAATAAATATTGGATAACATCACATACATTGCTCTGATTCTGTGGTAAGTAGCTAAAGCACTTGTATTCCAGAAATCAGAAACAACGACGGTACCACAACACCTAGACCCGAGAAATTACAGAAAAGTGGGAAACGTCCCATATTGCCCAGACCGGGGATCGAACCCGGAACCTCAGAGATACCAAAGTCCGGCACGCTCGCCTCTCGCTACGGAGGTCGTCAAAATATGAAGATACTTTTTTGTGATGCGAATAAGTAACATTGTAATAATTTCTAATAATTTGTTTTTTTAAATGATACTGATTTAGAATCTATCTTTGCAAACAGCTGGGCAGTAATGATTTGTATGGAGCCAGAATACTTACATAGTTTGCAATCGTCTCTACCTCAAACCTGGTAGTATAATATAACTATTACTTTATATTGCCCCGGCTTTGTTTTTGGTTTCGTTAGAAGAACTCTCCTAAATACTATTTTAGTATCTAATCTGATTAGCAAACAAATTATATTAAAATCTATTTAGTAGTATTAGCGTGAAATATATAAAACATCGGTACATCCAAAATGTTCAAATAAAAACTATATGATCAAGACGAATTGAAAGTTACAAATCAGTTTCCTCTACTTCAGTTTAAAATTCTGCATATTGGGCTAGCTAAATATAAAAACAGAAATGCAACAAGCTTTTACAGGAAAATTGAACGCGGGACAAGGTAACAGATTCTCTTTATATCCACTGGTTTTGCCTTTAAAACGAAAAAAGCTGGACACGCCTATTAAAAGTTGATAAATGACTGGAATGCTTCAAAAATACCTCTCTTTAATATAAAAATGTTAAGGCCATGTTATACATCTACAATATTAATATTGATTTGACTGTCAGCGCCTGAACCATTGTATTATGGTGCAAATACTGACCTGTAAATAAATTTTGTGCCATAGGCCAGCTTACTCGTATTTTTGACGCGGTACCTCAAATTAACAGTGAATGAACACAAAACCCAGTTATATAAACTCTTAAATATACTGTTTTTATATTCCCATAGTGTAAATTTTAATATTCTTAATTTATTATTATTAAATATCCGGTTCCAAATTCTGTTATATAATATATATTTAGGATTTCCATCTGATGAATCTGCCACGGGTCTCCAACGTCGATGTGGCGGAAAGATTCTAAAATGGCGGCCGTTGACCAAGAAGGCCTATATTCAGTAATGGACGCCCTCATGCTGGCTTGATGATGTTAATAATTGTAACGAGTGCATTCTGCGGTCAATGACCTCATCGTAGGTATGAAGAAAATGATCAGAGTGTCGATAACACGGCTTGAATTCGTGATATTAAGCAAAGGACACTCGCATATTCAAATGACAGAGGCATGCATACTTAATGCGAGCGGTTTTCGACCCACTAACACACGCTGCGTTGTAATTTATTTCCAAGAAGGCAAGTCTGAGTCAACAGATCGATAAAATATTTGCTTGCCTGCCGGCTGATTGCTTGTAAACTATCAGTTTTGACATTTACCGATAGCTTTATGAGTAACTACCGGTACTTCGAACTAGTTGCGAAGTGGGTTGATGTAGGTTACTTTTATTCTATTCACAAGTGGTATTATGGTAATGTTAAAATTCATGGTATATTTGGTATTTGTGGCTAAATCAAATGTCGTAAAACCACTTATTAGTTGGGAAGAATATAATTATGTTTTTTATATATATTACACACGTTAACGCGAAAATATTTTACATTTATAACTTAGTATTTGATTTACGTCGTTAAAATCTAAAAAAATCATTTTCATTAAGTTGAAGATTTAAACGTAGGTATGTTTATTTTTAAAATGCTATTACTTTAATTTCTGTACAATCAAAACAAAAGTAATAAGTTATTATTATAATATAAAATGAAAACCGTGAAGAATGATCATTAAAAACCGATTGTTTCGGTTAAGAGCAGCTTAACATAAACGAAACGATAAGTTTAATAAAATTACTCATTATCAAGTGAAAATAAAAATAACAGTTAATAATGTAAAACCAAGCAGTTTTCCCTTGTGATCTATATTTTAAATTTGTCTGAAGTTGTGTTCAACTAAAATTTACTCTTTTATTGGATATTTTGAAATTGTGTAAAAAAAAAGTTTCACACTGAAAACGTTAAAGAAATAGAGTAGGTATAGGTAAATCTGTCTTCATTTTAAAATTGGCGTAATATTGATGAAAAAAAACTTTCAAGTCTTTATTTGACTAACTTATAGCAACCACTGCGATATTGCCAACGGCTGACAACGATTTAAAACCAAAAATCATAGTTAAAATCGCGCTAAACTCGTCGATGACGCAAGGATCGATGCTGACAGCCCTTCTATTGTCGAGTGCGCCTCTGGGAATATTCACGTTGTAGGCAACGATCGAAATCTAAATAATAAAGATCGCAAGCCGGCCCCTTCGCCGTATAGGCTTAGTCGTACAAAATTGGCGTAATAAAAGAGGAATGCTTGCAAAAGTTTCGCAATAAAGCCAAAGAGTATCGACTGTTAAGAAGTAAAGAGTTCTCAAGTATAATGGTGTATGTGTAGCTGTTTTTGTTGATGTACGTTCGGATTTTTATGAAAATTTGTTTAGTAAGTGCAATAAGAAAACTGGAATGTTTGTTATGTTCTACGAGTAGGTATAGCTAATTGTGTTTACTCTTACCCATTTGAAAATAAGTGGAACTTGTAAATGACTGATTGTTATAAATAAATCTTCTTTTAAAACAAAAAACGTAATAAAATATTGAAGTCAAAAACACGTCCGTCTATACATTTTAGACTATGTACCACCCTTATGCCGTTGGAATAAGAACTATCATCGAGCTGTAAGTGTGAACGTGATGGGCTATCGACTGTAGGTACATATCATTTTTTTATTCTGATTAATAAAAGAAAAAACTTCTTTGTTGCACTTATTTCTACACAAATGGTTTTTAAATACAAATTATAGTCAATTTTGGTCGATTTTTTAATAATCAAGTCAATGAAAGTGGTTATAAAAAATTGATTAATAGCGGATAAACATATTAAACTATGTATGTTGCAATATTCGGTAAGCCAACAAAGTGATTGACCGGTTTTGAAAACCTCTTTGATACTTAAAAAAATAAGGTTCTTAGTGAGAAAGCGAAGTTAACCGGTTTTTGTGTAAAAAACTTAATATCGTTTAATGTTTAATGTAGTGAATAAGTCACTAAAATATATCAATGCCAAATCACAATCGTAATTCACAGCCTAGACTCATTACTCTCAAAATATCAGTTCAGACCTAATAAATTACGACCGCTAGCAAAACGATAATAGATCGTAAACTTGTTAAACCAGACACCCCGATCTGGATTCATTAACGCTCCTACATAAGCGATAGATAAATAACAGCATTCGCAAAGACGGTACGTTTAACGTTTTTCGAGTGTTTCACGTGGAAAATAATTACATGGTGCCCGTGACGTATGTGCGCATTTAAGCCGGGCCCAAAGAGTAATAGCGACGATAAACACTAACAATTAAAGCATTGCCAAGCGACTCGCGCTTTTCTTTGCGCCTCCGTTAATGGAGATTTGTGGTGGTGGAGTTTGGCGAGCCTCCGAACCCCACCGATGTGGTATTGTGTTCAGTTATTAATGCGCTTGTCGAATTATGATGCGGTTTAAAGTGGTCGTTTTGCTGTGGATTAGTACGGGGGAAACACTGTCGTATTTCAAACAAAAAGTTGAGCTTCATGCCCAACAATTTATTGAAGGGAGCTCCGAAACTATTATGAATCCGGATTGAAATTTTGTCCGATACCGTGACAGACGATTTGAGACTGTTTTAAAAACCAAACCATAGGGACAATATTATGTAATCGATATTCCATCTCGATCGATCCCAATGGTATTTAAGAAATTTTATTTTGAAAATTCGACTTAATGGTGGAACTCTGATATATCCAAATAAAAATCTAGACACAGAAAAAACACAAATTCCCTTCACATGGATATTTAAATTCTCCTGTTTGAGGATTGAACCCATGATTCTCGATTCAACAATTGGCTACTTGACAGTTTTTGAAAAAGTATTGTAAAATGTGCGCCCGTTCATTTTATATCCCAAGCAATTCGATTTATCTGGAAATAATATAAATAACCAGAGAAAAATAAGATTTTGTGTAACACATTTAAAAAGCGCGCGTAAACGCCAATTCACGTCACTGTTGCAATTATGACGTCAACGTCCTATACAACGAACCGATACGCATAGGAACGACTTAATTTAGATAAACGGAAAATGTTTCAATACATTCTTAATACGATTAGAGACACAATAATTCAATTTAAACGGTAAAATAATCATTGTTTCGCCACATTAATATAAATAATTTTCGCCGACAGCTGTCATTTCCGAATTGCAATGGTGGTTTCCGTTTCGGTTCATTTGTTCCATAGATAAAAAAAAACTAAAATTTATTTTGCAAAAATAAAATACTAACTATGCTTTTAATTAAAAAGCAAAAATGTAAAATGATTACTTAACTAATAAGCTAACATATCTAACACTTTTCATATTTTATTGTTAACACTGTCAAGTAGCCAATTACGAATGCTCACCATTGATCCAACGGGCCATTCCATAATTGGTAAAAAAACAAAGAAGTGGTCTTATTTATGATCGATAAGACTTCATTATAACCATGGCGAGCGGGCTCTATTTTGCTATGGGCACCCTGTATAAGGTCCCGGGTTCAATCCCCGGTCAGGTCAATATAGAAAACGAACTTTTCTGGCATATAGCCTGGTGGAGTATACCTGTTCTATTATTTGAAAAAGAAGCCAAAAGCCTTCAGCAGGACATAAATATTTAGAACCTTTTTAAATATAACTCAGTCTCCTTTCCATTTAAGGTGTGAATATGAACGATTCACAAAACGATAGCATTCGTAAACGTGTACGGTATAACGAAAAATAAAAATAAATAGGTGCGTAATAAAATAAAACATGCGACCTTCCACCAGATACCGCCGACGGCTTTCCAAGTTCATTTCACTAACATTGTTATGAGTACCTAACGAGAACACTCGACTTTTTCCGTTTAAAACGTATAGTACAAGAGGTCGTATGGAATCCGTAATTTATGTCGAGTCTTGAAGAACTTTTAACTTCTTATCACATTCAATTACATTACCAAACTGTTTTAGACGCACATACATGGGCATTGCCATTTGCCATTGTACCATTTTTGCTTGAAACCACATATTTGGTAGTTAGCACGCTCTTTTTATTATGTATGATCTATGGTTAGCACAACGCAGAATTCGAAGAATGTCTCACTCGGTCAACAAATTTACTAAGATACATTGCTTTACAAATTAGCGCGACGTTACTTTTTACAGTTTTTACTAAAATGTGACGTAAATCTGAACTTTGTTGCGCTGTACATACCGTCATCAATTGTAATGTATATGTTGAAGCAAAAGTAAGTTTTCTTTATATTTTAAATGTAACTGATGGATTAAATAGAATATTTTTTTTTTTAACGATGCATCGTCCCTATTGTTGGAATGGCCGGGATATAAAATGTACATAAAATTTTGGGTGTTAGGAAATGTTTTTGGTTTCTAGGAAATCCCATTCGCTTTTCATGTTACCGAATTTACCGTCGCCTCCCGCACTAAAATGGGATGCCGGGACGATTAAGCGCTTTTCTCGGAAAGACGAGGGAAAATTAGAATCAAAATACCTAGAGCTACGGAGTAAGTGCTCCAAAGGTTACACGTTAAAGGGTCGATTTTATTTTTAATGCGAGTCTGATCGAACGATGGTAATAGAATTTTTATTTAATACCTGCCTATCGGGTGTTGATATTTCATTTTAAGTACAGCTATAATTTTAGCGGCGTTCGTAAAATTACGATGCTTTCTGTTATTTCAAAATGTAGCGTGCGATCTGTGTTTAATAGTAGATGGACGCGCGATGAACGCAGTTTGTCCTATACTTAACATCGAGGTACTCTTAGATATTATATTATACACATATTCTTATTTTCTAGGACTGACTACATTTATGTGAGGAACTTATTTATTAGTTCTGTATCTGTGTGTTTATACCTAGTTTAGTTTATCGATGATTTAGAACCGAATAGACGATAAAGATAAAAACCAAATGTTATTTTTTGAGAAAATGATTATAAAACTTGTTTTTAAGAATTGAAATACATTATTTTCATAAAGTTTTACAGACACTATAGGTGGCTTTCGATGTTAATGGTATATGTGTGTAAGTGTAGTCAATTTTGGAGGCTTAAATATTACGGATAGTACGTTTTCATTCTCAGAATCTTCAACTCCTTTTGAATACGAATAAAGCGTTTAAAAATATAAAATATTATATGTGCAAATAAAAAAACACTTACGAATATTCAATTAATGTTTAAAAATGATATTTTTTCGTTCTTTTTTGGTAATATACGTTACTTATTGGTTTTCATAACACAAGTGCGTAAACTTATTCGTTGTGTGGTTTAAGCCAATATGTGTTGTATAACAATCGAGCGGATAGCCCTTAAACTAAATAGCAAAGTTTTCCAACAAAAAACCGACGGAAACTGTTACCAATTTCAACACAATTGTTATTTATTTACGGTGCGTGTAGATCATAATTAAAATAAAGGCGCACATAATATCCTTCTGCCATAGGACTGCGAGAAAAAACTTTGGCTTCAAACTAAGTTTTTCAATGCTTTCAAATAGTGTGGGCATTATAAAAATATAATGAAATTAATGTTTCTTCGGAATAAAACATTTGTAAAATACAATTTAAGACTTTTACGTTCCATTTCAAACAGTAAACGGGCCAAAACGGTGTCGCGTTTTGACGTTGACGTTAACTTGTTTTAAATGTTTAAGTATTTGTATATTTCAATACCGAAACTCACAAATATGACAAACGAACGTCAGCAGAACAAACAGAAATCAGACCACAACGCGAGTTGCGACGTGAATTATGAAGTGTGGACGGCATCATGCAACTGTCACTAACCCAGCCGGATGGATGGCGACCCGTTTTTCCGTATTTCAACGTCATCGGCCATACATTACGCGCGGTTGTTAGCAAATTTGGATTAGTCGGGATGCAAACGCGAATGCGGTTAACAATGCAAATTTATTCTAGTTACCGGATTAATGGTACATCATCGAAGCACTTGCGGTAATTATGTGGACGTCGGATATCCTCGTGAATAATGAATGCGATGTTTTGCACGTTTGTCGGGAATCTTTGTATTGTTTCGCTCCGTGAAAAGGGGCGGAATTCGGGTACTGCTGCAGAATGTTATTATGCTAACCTGCTTTAATCAGCCGTGCCGCAATTTGTTGTTTATTTTTAATTTGAGATGTTGATACCATACTCAAATATTGAGGTTTCCATGCCATAAAAGACTTAAACGACTATATGTTACATCGGCCATATTTAATTTTGCAAGCGCTAATCCAGAATTATTTGATGTTGATAAGTAGAATCGTGATATCATGGCTTTTCTCTTCATATAAAATCTACGAAAGATTTTTGTTTTTACAGGTATTTCAAACTATTCGCTTGACTAGCCCATAAACATCCTTGTTCTGATGTTTTCAGAGGAATTGTACGTTCTGGTATTGTCTGCTGGTAGCTAGGCAGCGGTTTGAGACATTACTTAGGCACGCAGCTACCTATCATTGGATGGGGGCCCTTTGCTCCTAAACATTGAGAACTTATCACAACAACCACCGTAGTTGAGAGGCGGGAGGGCCGGGCTTTTACATTGCGTCATCTCTGAGGTTACGTGTTTGATTTCCGACAGGGTTAATATGGAAAAATAACTCTATTGGTATCACCATCGTTTCTGCTTTCAGTAGCAATTTAGTTACTTTCCATTGAATCAGGGCTATGTAACGTGACGTTATTTATTTTAGACAAAATAATCTATAAGTTTCGCAGGATAATTTAGTTTGTTAAAAGCCAATTTCTCTAAAACTTACTATGAAGTAAGTAACGTAAATATCGAGTAGGAGAAGGGAGTTTATAATATTTCAGTTGGCCCTAGTTGGCGAAAACCCACGGTACGCCACTGCGCTTACAAAACAATCCTTTGCAATAAACTTTTCTGTACCATGTGTCGCTTCTTGTTTTGACAGAATACTTTAAGATTCCCAGTATTCCCACGCCTCCATGCGAGCCCCCACGACCGCTATTTGGCTGTCTGAAGTGTACGTTATTTTGTGCCTGAGTGTGAAGATTTTTTAAATTTATATATTGCCATAAAAGCTTAAACCGCTAGATAAAGCTTGGTAAGTGCGGAGTAAAACGTTTTATCGCTTATTTTACTTATCGTGTCTGGCGTTTTAGTTTTAGCTCAAAATATTGTAATGGTTAGTAGTCCCGTTGTAGCGTAGCAGGCTGACAGGCCTTGTCACAAATATAAGATAGAATGAGCTATATTCTACCCGGGCACAGTACGGGTAGATAAGCGTTGGTAAAGAGATGCGTAAGGCAAGTTAACCTTACTATCAGATGTTTTCAAGCCACCAAACGGCCTATGAAAAGGTGTAACCACAACCTGATTGATACTGTTACCTACTATTAAGACAAATCTTTATTTATGCCATATATTTCTAAATTTAAATGTAACATTTTATTTTTAAATTGAATCTTTTACTGTACACGTCCAAAGCTTCTGTGTATTTTTCTATCAACCCTGCATTTTAATCTATTCATTTTTACTACCTAGGTACTTACATTGCTTAATTAAGTATTATAGTCCATAGAAAACTCGGGAATTACGGTTGTGTCTACTATATGATTTTTTAAAAGTGTTTATTTTTTAACGACAAACAGTGTCGACCTTCTTAAAACGTGTACACAGTGTATACTACTGAGGCCCTAGCCTTATAACTCGCGCAACACACAGTCACATAGCTTAATGTAGTACTTCATTTTATTTTAAACATTACCGAGTACATAAATTAATTTTGCGAGTTTGTTAGAAACCTTTGAAGAGCCTCGTATTTTTGCCCAATTTTGCGTAAGCACATTTCGTGCCACTACACAAAACGCGGTCGATGGCAGCACTCGACATTTCTGGAGCCGAGGAGCTCTTGACCGTCACTACTTGCGGCCCGCGGGCTTGCTTCTAGTAGACTGTTTTAAGCATTTTCGCCTCAAAATGGTGAGTTTACTTAAATTGACACGATTTTTATTAGATATGGTAAATGAAATAACTGTTTTAAGCATTTTCGCCTTAAAATGGTGAGTTTTATTTAAATTGAAACCAGTTTTATTAGGTATGTGAAAGGAAATTAGAAATTGGTTCAGAGTTTGAATGTGTGTTTTCACAAGGAGTTTGAATTGATTATTTTTTTGTTATCGGTGGAAGCGACCTTTAGTGTTAAATGGATTTCTACCAAATTTTGCGTTACCATTACTTGTGTTAGAGGATCATAATCGGCGTTGATATCAGTATTAGCACTACTCTTGGGCTTGACAAATCTTGATCGTAACTACTGCTTAACACAAGCAGCAGTTTCGATCAAGCTTTATAGCAAGATTATTATGACAAGAGTAAAGAAGATCAATGAAAATATCACATTACACAAATCTATTAGTATATATAAAAACGGAATACCACAAAATGACTGATTACACATGAAATCTCAGGAACTATAAAACCAAAAAACTTAAAATTGAGGAAATAGGTTCCCTATATGGTGAAAACATTATTTAAGAACGGATTTTACGAAAATCCACCCCAAAAAAGTTAAAACGGTGGTTTAAATTTTGTATGAAAGTTGTATGTTTTTTAAATAAGACTTTAAATTGTGAAAAAAAAACCTCTATTGATCGTGTGGAGGAGTGCTAATAATGTTACTCCCCATCTCTACGCATTATTTGGGTATCAAGACTAATCAATCGCTCTTGAATATAACCAAAAAACGTTGAGATGCGACTGCAAACATAAAACTTTATCATAATACTTGTCACCATATCGTATTCTATTTGGTCAGTTATCTGTTCAGCATATCGTTATTATTTTTGCCCAATTTTGCGTTAACACATTTTTTGTAGCGCCACAAACGCGGTCGATGGCAGCACTCGACATTTGTGGAGTCGAGGACTCTTGCGGCTTCTTGTGCAGACTCGTAACAATGAGACTGTTTTAAGTATTTTCTCTTTAAAGATGATGTCTATTTACACGTTTTATGACGTAATTGTGTAACAGATTGTTGTATGCTTTTGTTCTTAATGAGAACGAAAATTTGAATAAATCAATTTCCAAATTAGTATTGGAGAATATCACACACATTTGCTCTGGTAAGTAGCTAAAGCACTTGTGTTATAGAAATTAGACACAACGACGGTACCACAACACCCAGACCCGAAACAATATAAAAAAACGGTTTTCTATATTGATCCGATCTGGAATAGAGCTCGGGATTTGAGAGAAGCGCGACGCCATGGTCCGGCCGGTTAGCCTTTCGGCTATGGAGGTCGTCAAATCTTCAACAACATTACATACTAGAAACAGAAAAATTGTATCTCCCCTTGCGATGCAGGAATCGAACCCACGACCTTCACGTATCGCGCGTGCTGCTCTTACCAACTGAGCTAACCGCATGTTATCGTAGGCGATTAAATTTTTCTGCTGTATCAACCGTTAGCCTCCGGTAAGTGCCCTCTGCCGAATATATTTAGAACTACATACTTATCGGCCCGTGGTATATTCGTTGCAGAAATGTTTGAAAACCCCGGAATCGAAGACACCTGGCATCTTAATCGATTTTATTATTTTTATAGTACTAAACGCCGTACTAGCAAACTTTAAATATTAGAAACAGATAAATTTTATCTCCCCTTGCGGTGCAGGAATCGAACCCACGACCTTCACGTATCGCGCGTGCTGCTCTTACATTTAATAATCGCCTACGATAACTTGCGGTTAGCTCAGTTGGTAAGAGCAGCACGCGCGATACGTGAAGGTCGTGGGTTCGATTCCTGCACCGCAAGTGGAGATAAAATTTATCTGTCAATTTTTCTGTTTCTAATATTTAAAGTTCGCTAGTACGGCGTTTAGTACTATAAAAATAATAAAATCGAACATTACATACATTGACCTGATTCCATAGTAATTAGTATAAACATTTGGATTATGGAAACCAGAACCAATGGTAACTCCACAAACGTACTGATTACAATTATAAACTCCCAGACACACAATACACAAATGTTTGTTCTGAATAAGGGATCGAACCCACGACCCTTTATTCAACTTGGAAAGGTAAGTGTTGTTTCTACGGCCTTGTCAAAAATATATGTATGTGTATTTGATTTTATTAATATAATTTTCTATTTTAAAATGACGCTTTCTAAAAATATGTTAACTACAATTTTTTTATGTTTTTTTTTATAAATGTAAAACTTTGTCGCAAAATATTTCTTTTAATTTTATTTAATGCTCTTCACAAAATTTTATTGTCAACAGATTCGGATTTAAGACTTGTGAAATTCATAAAAATACAGGACTATCTTAACATATTGATTTTTATTTGTTAAATACTTCCACGAAGACGATTCCACTTATTCAAAAAAATATTCGTGATGATAACATAAATAGAGCATTGCTGATAATGATAATGGATTTCTTAAATTCTTTATATTACAACAAAGAGTTAATAAAATGCGCCCTAAACGCTTATTTCTCCATACTTCGGTGTATTTAAACTATAGAGTGTTGTAGAGTTCAAATTTAAATAACGACTTCATAAAACAGAGATAGCCATGGTACTAAATTGTGATTCCGCTTTATTTCTAAAAGAGCAAACAATTCGCTTTATCATTCCACGAGCTTGTTGTAACTGATTTACGCGCAGGCCGTTCCGGTTTTAACCTTTCCGAGAGCCGCATCATAAACGGTTTAGTAACGGTTATGGAGCTCAAATTACGAAGAATGGAATCAGTCCCTCCCTTATTGTTTGCCCTTTATGAAGGGACTGAGTGTATAAAGGAACACAGCCAAATAGCCCGTAATACGTAAAGCATTTCTGCGACCTATAAAAATGGCGATATTGTTTATTTTCCACGTCAGGTATGTAGGTCGGATTTGACGTGCACGTCTGTTTTTTATTTCCTGACCGCAGGCCTTTCTCCCCATATCGCTGGGAATTGAAATGTCGAACCATCTCGCGTCTAATAAAAGTTTATAGAAAATACAGCGGATTGCTACGAAATTTTGAAAGGTGCAAATCATTGCGACAACACCGAGCCTACTGTCTCCAACCGATCTTGCAATATATGAAAGAATTAATCAGCAGCACTCCCGCAGCAAAAACTAGGAATTAATCGGGACGAACAATAAAAGAGACATCCGAAATACTCGGGGCCGTTAATAAAAATCGTGGGGCGTCGAAATTAAGGCCCCTACACAGAGTCATCATTAGGCCGAAACAGGGTTGTATTCTGGTGGTTGTAATAAGTCATGTCTGCCGCAGGACCGGCCCCCCGCCCCGTACCACCCCGCTCAATCCCGCACCATTTCTCACCCCCATACGGAAGATTATCGCTCGCTAAGTATGATCAATAGTCAATTTAACGGTCAAGCGGTTGAAATTGATCTAATGAATCGGTGTCGAGGCAATTACTTTGACTCCTGTCTTAATGAGGGTTGCGTTTGTAATGTCCGTCTGTCACCTGTAGGATCTTAGAACAAAACATAAGATTTAATAGACAATATGATTTTAATTAATTTAATTAACAGAAAGTTTCCATATTACCTATATGTCGTAGTAAGACATGAAACATCTCGACGAGAATGGAACATATAATTTTTTATTTACTATCAAAAGTGTTTTTACAATATTTGCAATGGGTTACTGTAAAAAAGTGTGAAATTCAATAATTCAAACAAAGAAAACTGGTAAGTGGTACAAATAATAACATTAGAATTGGTTTCGAGGAAAGAGAACAAGATAGTCAATGCAATATTATTGATTTTAAGGATAAGAGAAATAGATTATCTATCTATTTCTCTTATCTTCTTATTAATATTATATTTCATTAGAGTCTATTTTTTTAGTATGTTTATCACATTGACCCCTTGATAATTTTCCTAATGTAGTTTTAATCAAATTGAAAACCATAATGGAACTGGATCCCATAACATAACGTTTGCCTTGCAACATGTAGGAATCTCAAAAAATACGTACCTACTTGAAGGAATACGTATTACAATACCAATTATTAAAAATATGTGTGTGTATTGTGTGTCTAATGGATATTTCTACTTAGTCCGAGTTTCACAGTCGTATCTACTGTCAGATTGTATAATAGTGATTTGACCGTTGATCAAACATTTTGTAGATATACAGTCGCCGTCAGGTATATCGGAGCAGACAAAGTGACCAAATACTTCTGACCAGCTAAAATGTCAAAAAGTTCCATACATCACAAGTTACCATTAATATATTCATTACTACATAACTGAATATTCATTACTTCAATAAAATCTGATACTATTCGACGGTAGAAGTATACGTTGAAGAACTCTTAAAAGACAATTCTACCAAAAATCGAACCTTGCATTTTTCATGTGAGCTTAAATTCGACTTTCGCTCCCATGGTACGCCCGGGGTTAAAATTGATGTTCACGCTGACGTGGCTCGTTTCAACCGCTTTCTAAACTGCTGCTACAAGTGATAGGTAATTAAAGTTTGCGCTCCAATTAAACTTCAAGTTTTTCCCTTCACAATAGTCTTTTTCGGTTTGGAAAACAGCGGAACCGATGTAAATGGCGCGCGCAAATAATCGCGTAAGCTTGGAACACTTTCCTGGGTCCCCGGTATCAGTTCGGTCCATAAACTACCTCAGCCCCTCCCCCCCCTACCGGTGCCTCTTCCGCCCGCTTTCCGCTCCCAACCCGGGAACATAAGCTGTGCTATTTTTTAAAATGCGTGCCGTGGATCCAGTAGTTTCATGTTATATCGGCGCTTGCAAGTTAGTTTTGTTTTCTTCGGCAGTTTGTTACTCCCGTGACGGTCGACCCGGTGATTTTTATTGAATGTTATTTTTAAGTTTTCACTGTTTTACATCGAAATTTTCACGTATTTGTGAATCATCGTCATGTGATGATCGTCAGATTTTTAGGGAGTCGTAGTCAGGCTTGTTCGTAATCTTTCTGGCCGCAACGCACATTTGGTTATGTTTTTATTATTCTGAATTTTAAAAGTAATTCCCCTTTTACCCCTAAGTGAATATTGTAACGTGTTTAGACTAATAAATAGGAAACTTATGTCAAGTATTACGTATTTGGAGACAATGGCTGATGTTGTAAAAAGGCTATTAGAGCCGATACATTTTTAATTTCTCGTCATAAACTTGTGGTCCATTCAGTATAACCTACTGTTGTCCATATTAATAAAAAAGTGCCTGGGAAAAAAAATATCTTTTACAATATAGCATCTACTTTAATTCACGTAATCACATTGAAAAATACAATAACTATAAATAGCGTCGAACTCAAACCATTTTAACGTACTCCACTCCTGGTCAGTATACTATTCTTAAAGTAGAATTATTTAATCGTAGTTAACATATTTAAGAGATAAAATGAAATTCACAGAAGTGTGTTTCTACTGGAGACTCGAGCAATTCATAAACAAACCTTCGCAGATATGACTAAGTAAGCAGTTTAAATAGAGCTAGGTAAATGAGGTAAACAACGGTGCCACCATTTGTTTGCGAAAAATAAAAAAAAAATCTGAAGCCGTCTCGCGGAACGGTGCTTGACATTCGCAAGTTTTAATTGCCACGGCGGGAGGGCGCTGCGACCGCGCAAAAACTACCGTCTCACCTACTAAACACTGACTAATGGATATCTCACGTTGTACCGGCTAGATTCTATCTCTAAATAGTACATTTGTTTGTTAATGCATTGATTGGTATTGGTACACAGATAATAATAATTTGAAATATAACGTGGAAACTGTTGGTGTAATACGCAAATTTTTCAGAGAAAGTCGATGCACTAAAGATGAAAAAGTTTAATGTTAGTCAGTTTTGTCCAAAATCATCTGATTCACATGAAACATCTATCTATTATTATTGAATCATATAAAATGCTACTGAAAGCGGGAGTCTATCTGCCGCGTAACACTGCACTACGTATCACATAAATATATTTTTGATCTGATTGGATTTACTTAAGTAAGAGGTCGCCCGGCTGGGTCGAATCACCACAAAAAAAGCAGTCTTTTTATGGAGTATCTGACGGCCCGGCCTGCCAGATACTGGTCTCGTCAAGCTGAAGAGCGGCCGCTATAGGGCTCATATACATCAGTACTCGTAGAGTAGGGTACAGTGGACTATCATGATAATCGTCATCAGTATGTCATAGTCCACTGTTAGACATAAACTTCGCCAATAGTTCGCTACTTTGATCAATCCTGGGCTTCTCACATTCGCCTTCAGCCATCTTGCGCAGATATTCACTCCACCTAGCTAGGCGTCCCACACTACGTTTGCCGAGATTCGGTATCCAATCCTAAACTCATTTACCCTACCGGTCATAGGTTCTACGGTAAATATGAACAGTAAAATAGTGCAGTCTAATTAATCATCATTTCATTAGTTTCATTTGTAATAATAAATAAAAGGTCCTCAAAAGTTTATCTAGTTTCAGCCTTTTACTTAATTTTCTATGTTTTCCCTATGGAAATACAAAGTTCATGCACTTATAGACATAGCTGTTACTATTAGGCAATACTTTCTTAGCTTTAATGTAGTAATAAGTACAAAGTAGGCTCTATTGAGATAAGATTGGTACTTAAAGTTTTTTCTTTTTAATGGTCACCAGTCATTCAATTCGCAAGGATTAAAATTTAAAATAAATAGAGAGTGTGTTTTTACTTCATTACAACATTAAAGGGTCGTATTTTAAATATGTAAATGATAAACCTAGGGTGAAAGAATGTAAATGTATTACAATTACTTTGCATTTATCGCACTTTTAAATAAGCATTTTCTTTACGGGGTGTGATTAGTTGAATAATAGGTATGGTAAGGGACGTTTAAAATAATCGCATGGCGATGGAAATTATAGGGTGCTCGTAAACGGGGAAAGGGGTCTTCATTATTTATTGAAAGCCTGGTGTTGGTTCAAAGCAGGCGAGTTTCTATTCCTGTAACTAACAGGTTATTGTCACTACAATTGATTTTGGTTACTTTTAAATTTGTATACTTATATTGCTTGTTAAGTTAACGTTTTGCTGTGGATATATTTTTATAAGTTAAGGTACATACAGCCTAATTAGTTATTATAATATTGGTATTAGCTAATTAGCGACCTTTTTTTTATAATGCATTCCAAGATTGACCTCATCCCACCTGATGTTAAGTGGTAATGAGTTCCTAACTTAAGGGCGAAAAGTATAGCATAGTAAAACTGTTACTAGACTTGTCGCCCTTGAAGGCTTGACCCCGACTACTAATGTAGCACCCCCCAAGAGCTCTGGAGAACACCGGTGTGATTGATATTTGGCTGCGGTCTTCGGTAAGGTGCTCATTCAATATAGAAAACCCAAGACGAATTTGAACGCGGTTTGGACTTTTGAAGTCGTTCAGATGTTCTTTAGTCTTGTTTTAAAATGAGAACTGAATTTATATTATCATTTTAATTTTGGGCCACTGTTTACATATCAAACATGCTTGTAGTACATCATCTTTTCAACCCCTTTACTCTTCACTCCATCATCTTTGCCCTTATCCTGAATTTGTTTAGCATAAATGATATCCTACGATTCCAAAACTAGGTTCTGATTATGAATTATTATGAAACAGAGAGTTTAATAACTTTCAATAGGATTTAATTCATAGCACTCATTTTTAGTTTCAGTATTTACATTTGTTGTATTCTAATGTGCCATTGATACGTCAAGAAACAATTGATTTTCTTTTGCGTCTAAAACTTCAGTTTATTGAGAAATAATCACACGACAAACTTTAAATTAATTACCAAAAACTCAGGCTCTTCTCTAGTTTAGGCTCCAAACTGGCAGTAGTGTCACTTTCTATTTTATTAAATGAATCAATTCAAAATTGTTATAATTAACCGATTTGAATAAGGAAATATTTTTTGCTAGGTTTGTAAATTATAAATAAAATAAAAGTGTAACATAGTGAGAAAGTTAAAAGAAACGTCGTCGTCCAAATTGTATACAGTTGAGAGAGAACGCATTGGATAGAAACCGGTGGAGGCAGATCGTCCGTATGCAACCAAAATTTTGACCACGAACCTCAGATATGAGGGACCGACCACAGAGAGCGAGAAAGTTGAAGAACGGCCCAATACATAAAGACCCATTATAATTAGATTCTTTCTTCATTCATCAATTTGCGCCATAAAAGTTAACTTTAAAATGTGCTCGCACGAACCCTAAACTGCGTCCCGCCAAGTTCGAGGCGCATTTCTGCTCGTTACTAACATAACGAGTAATACGTTCGACGTAATTACCACTTTTTGCTTGACAAATGCCCCGGGCCCGCGGATGCTGTTTATGCGCAGTTAGCGTGAATTACTTGCGTACTAATGAGTGATCTGGCGCAATATAGGCCACGCTCACACGTGATGTTCACAAGTTCTGAACATTTGTCAAATTAAAGAGCAATATTAGCGCATAGGTTTATAATAGTCATTAGATCATAAGAGTCTTTAACTTCGTGATACAATCTACGTGTTGCCTTTATCTACGAGTAGAAATGTCAAGTATTTAATGCTTCCTTCCTTGTTATGATTTATAAGCCTTAAATATAGGAAATTGTCTTTCTGGTAATTTTGTTGGGTTTTTTTTAATACTTACAAAAATAGATCTATTATAAGCATAAAAAAGTAATAACCGTCTGAATTAAGTACTTCCTCGGATTTTAGTGTGGACTAAGTTGAAAGCATTGATGAAATTGAAACAAATGGCTCAGGTTGTTACAAATTTAGTTTAGTATGGTAATTCAAAATAATTTAGTTTCACCAAATAGTTTAGTCGCAGTTTGGAATCGCGCCATCTCTGAGATCCTAGGTTCGTTTCCGGGTCGGGTCACTATGTAAACCTACTTTTCACAATTCTCTCCTGTCTGGGTGTTATTATCGTTGTTTTTGAATTATGTAACGCGAGGTCTTTAGGTATATACCACAGAATCAGACCGATGTATATGACGCTGTCCAATATGAATTATTTATGTATGTATTACAAAATAGTGTTGGATCTACAGCCAAAGGTAATCGCTCAAAGATTGATTGATCTGTTCTCGCAAGCTAATGAGCAGAGACCTGCCAAATGCAGGGTACTGGTGTAATCCCGCCCACGCGCCCAGTCTACGTCCAGTTTAAACCAATGGCGGGTGCATGATAACCCGATTAGCAAACCGACGGCCGACTGAAAGGGTATTACAAATAGGCCATGGGGACATTTGCTCTCTAAGCTAGGGTTGCCACTATTGCCAATAGTGATATTAATCAAAACGGTAGCCTGCAATATACGAAATGATTACTACTTCTATTTAATGTAACTACCCATTTATCGATACAATATTTTAGGGTCAACTTCAGAAGTTCCGAAATTTCATCTAATTTGGATATATGACTCTTTTATGATTTTTTACAATGATGCCAGTTATTGTAGTCTTTGTAGGTTTTAAATGTGTCTACCTATGTAATTTAAGCGCAATCTTTTTAATGGTTGAAAGAATTACCCTGGCTACAAACATCCTACAATTCACGAGTAACTACTGAAAAGAGTTATGAAATTTGGTATCAAGAATATTTTTGATCTCGAAATTGTAGGTAGTGGCTATAGCGGAAAGTATAACATATATATTTTTCGTATTATAAATTAATACCTATACAAGACAACATCACAAACATTGTCCTGGATCCAAAGTATAATCAACGTTGGTGACACAATAAAGTAGGCACTTAAATATATTAATCACACCCACAGGTCAAACACGAGTCTTCATCACATGAATGTTTGAGCTGGGTTGGGATCGAACCCACGGGACTCGGAAAATCGACTAATAATAATATAAAGGCAAGCACATCCGAGATATGAAGTAAAGCAAATGTTGAGTACAATAAAATAAAAAGAAAGTATATTATCCGCGAAACTAAAATTAAAGGCTATGTTTACAAAAGCCTAAGTACTTATTTTGTAGTTTTGTGGGATACTGAGCCGTGAAACTAAGCTTAAACGAGTATTACGATTGATACGTTCTGGTCTCAAGTATGGTTCATTTTTGGAGATATACTTGGTTGTTTGAATAAAAATATACTGTCAACCCTATTTTGGCAGTCACAGGGTCCGCACAAAGGTTTAGAGAATTAGTTGGAGCGTTGATTTGTGGTTAAAAAGTCTTCGGACTTAGTACTATACAGGGTCAGAACCTGCTCTTAGAGGTTAAGTCTAAAAGTACCTAATAATTAATATAAGAACGGAGTTAGTAACGGAAATAAAAAAATAGAGTACTTTACTTTAAAAGGAAAATATTAATCCTTACAGCATCTCTTTGCTTTTTGCTTACACATCGGTCAAGAATTTATGTTTCTTTAAAAGGAATCTAGTTTAAAATAATTATGTCTGTGGTTCTTCATAGCTCTAAAGAAAAGGCCATTGAATCTTATTGTCTGAGACTTTGCAAGAGACTCAAAACCTTTAGGGCTTTTCCAGAGACCTTAAACGACAATACACGTTTGTACAAGTGGTGTACGATATGGAACGTCTGATTGTTTAGTGGCTTGAGTACCAGGTCATAATTTTGGGGCTCCAGGTTCGATTCCTGTATCAAAAAAAGCTCAAGTTTGTTACCATCAAACCGCCTTCTCGTCACATGTCCATACTAACATGCCGGTGATATTTTCATACTTCCTCTAACAAACTCATTTTTTTATCTTATCCTGGTTACTGCACACATGCATCTTAACATTCTCATCTCTGCTACATGCAGTTTTTCATCAGTCCTCTTTGTAGGATACTCAGATCCATAAAGCAGTTCTGAACATGGATTTGTATATTTTCCTTTTCAGGTTATGCTTCTTTCGATATTGTGAATTAATATCTTTATCTGCATTCACTATCGCATCATAAATTTTGTTTTCAACTGTTCAGACTAAGACACCCGTTTAAAATATTACCCCAATAATTAATGAACGAATACAGATGGCAGCAGTATTTCAACGGAATGTGTTATGGGCAACCTTTTCAGTAACCTTTAATCTTACTACGTTAAGGTTTAATTTCCGGTATTATTGTCTATCTTATTAGAATTGGTCTAGTTGAATTTTGTAGAGTGTTCCCCTACATCGGGGCATTGTGGGGGAATACCTTCGAGTAATTATTATAAATAAACGTGCAAACTTTACGAACTTGGACCATTTATATGCCATCAATACGCAATAGGTACTTCGATTTGTGTTAGGGAGGGCAATAACAGTGGAATATCCTTCGGAACCCGTATACATTACTGCATTATGTACGAATATATTACAGAGAGTGAAGCAAGCCAAAGAGAAATGATTGTATTCATCGTGCAAATCTATAGATACATATTTTATTGCTCACAAGCGAAACGCCCCGACTTCACCTAGATTCAAAGATACTAATAGTTTTCGAAAAAGTAATGGTTAATAAATGGTTACGTGGGTTATCACTAAGAGAGGCATAAACCATAGAAGATTGTATAAAACCATAAGATGTGTAATAATATCATATGGTTCAGCCAGCGATTTTCGACTTGACATCAGAAATCTATATAGTTGTTTGTTTTTATACTAAATTAAGCGTATACGATATAAATAAAAACCAACTTTTTGGATCACTCTTATCAATAAAAAAAAGCACTAAAATCAGTTGCATAGTTTTAAAGTTCTAAGCAAACATAGAGGAAGACAGACAGCGGGAAGAGACTTTGTTTTATACGTAATATATTCTTCAATATTCTTCGTAGCCTTGCCAGGGTGGTCGTGGCCTTGTCTTGGTCAGGTTTTTTGTCAACTCTAATCTCATGATGTAAAGCCATGTGCTCTGCTTGGACGGGATTCGATAGGGCTTTCAATCGTGTTGGAGAACGTTCGCAAAATTTCGATTTTCTCTCATTTAGTCGCCGTCACATATCCATGCAGGCAAGTGACTAAAAACTATTTAATAATTTTAAACAGTTTTTTGGTCACTTGCCTGCATGGATACATAACTTCTACACACAAAAAGTTCCCATCAACATCCAAACATCAATAAATTTGTCCGCGATTATATACACATTACTCCCGAAATAATTGATACATTCATGAACTACTTTTTTAAGTGCAATAAATGAGCATCTCTTCATACAAACAATCGCGTTTCTAACTATAAGACGGAAGTGATTATCGTTTTTTCGGAACCAACTCCCTTGGCTGAAGAAGAATGTAACTTTGAGGCTGGCTGGAGCAATCACCGCAAATAATCTCGCCCGGACAAAGAGTGCACTGGAGACACGTGTGCACTATCGCGCACAGATTCACAACCTGCAGTAGACTTGGCTTACTCCGTAAAAGTCACCGACACTGGTAGCATCAGTGTAGTGTACCAATATTAGTATCTTGTCTCGCCCTGTCAACATCGATGTTTCTATGTCTATGGCTCTCATCTGGGCATATGGACTTATTAAACGTGGATACGATACATCTCAGGGCGGACTCGTGGTTCACGGTAAAATTGAAGGAATAAGGCAGCGTGAAAGACATTGTTGAGCTGCGAATTTATAAATTATTGAAATAGGTGTCAACCTTCTGGTATAATAAATATTTTTCTGTGACTGCAGGTTAACAACAATACAACGTGACGTGCAAAATTTGTTCCTTTTTACTCGTAGTATATATGTTTTGTTAAGGTTGTAAATGTATTATTACGGACATACCGTTTATAAATATGGGAATCTGATGGTGTATGAGTAAATTGCTTGCAACTTAATGCCCTTTCTGAAGCACAGGTTTATCAATATTATCGGATGATAGGATGATAAATCCTGGACTGACCTACCGAAACTGGAAAAGAACCTTAACAAGTCATAGTATTTCTAACAGTAAACGAACCCGAATCTCTTGATTTGGAGACGAACTCCTCAACCACTACACCAAAGAAGAAGTACTACTATACAACGCTAAGTAGTGTGTGCCCATTCTACAAAAGAATCAGTCCAAAGGTTGTAAACCCATGAAGTAGGGGCTCTCAACGAGCTTGCATCGTCCTTAGACACCGCACGCGCGCCATTAACATGTAAATGAACATGCCCTGCCTGAGTTTCTGTTGAACACGCTCGTATGCGAATAACCTATATTCCGATAATACAATACCCGACTATTTTCAAATATAATAATATCTGCGATTTGGTTTTAAGTTGCTTTTTATAGCTAAAGATTCTATTGCAGAGTGAGTGCGCACACCGAGTAATTGCTAAAACCCAATTTTTACACGAATTTATGATTAGGAGGAATACTCGTATGTAATCGATTGGAGGTTGCCTATCAAAATGTGCCGTTGCAACTTTGCCGCTCCTATTTGTAGTCAGTTATTAACAGGTAAACAGATCTGGTAACGGCATACGTAATCTTTGAGCCTTAATTAAATTATGGCGGTAAAGGGGACGGTATTTTATTGTAAAAACAATATTTTTTTTTTTACAACAATATTATTAATAATAATTTCATTCAAAAGAAATAGTCGCCAAATTTTGATAGGAAACCTATTAGAACTACTCGTAAATTTTCTAATCATACACATAATATGTAAAAAGTTGTTTTTTTTGCAAATATTTTTTGTATTATTTGCACTCATTCTGCAGCCGGATCTTAGACTATTTTCTATTTATTTGGAACAAAGTTGATATCAAAGGAAAGGTGATATTATTATCTTTTAGGCTATAGGGTCGTGGTTATTTTACCTTCAGCTAGAAAAATAAAACTATCACATCCATCCATTTCATCCATTCCCAATTTTAGTACTATTTGACAATACCCGTTCTTGCCAGCATCAAATATTCCCATTCAGGTGCGCCCTTACTATCTCACCCTTTCTCCCTTAAATTTTACAAGGCCATTTTTCCCATAATACCGCCGAGCAAAAACATAGAGAAAGTGGCATGAAGTGAGATACGGCTACGTACAAATATGTTTGCTGATAATAATTCACTTTTATTGTATCTTACACGCTCTTTGCCATATTTATTGCCCACCTACGTATTGTGGGTACCACGCTGTATAAAATATAATGTAACAGGCTGCAGTTAATAGCTAATATATTTGTCCGACTAATACTCAGCTATGCCCTGTCTACCTGGACGGGGTTATTACGAAATTGTGCCACGAATGTAAGTGATTTAGGGTTGTGTTTCGTTATGGAGAAATTCAGTGTTTATTCTAGCTAGGGCCAGTAAAAACTATAAATTGTAAGTTCCATACATTTTATCAGTATTCGTAAAATTTTCATACGAAACTACCTTTACCTTTCATGTTTCCTCTTTCACAAATGTGAAAATGGATTTTATAGCGGAAAGTGAATCAAAATCTTGTGAAAAAGAAAGAGACAACTAGGCTTAGCATGCGCAATACGTTAAATTTATGGGAGGATTTGACAGATTTAGGTAGGCTTACGTCATAACGTGCTGTGTGGATTGGTCTTTACGCGAGCATCTTCGTGGTATCATCATCATTTAATTAAAACATATTTACCTGGTGATTTGTAAAACCTGTATTGAAATAAGCTACAAGGGTAGGCCTGTTTATTGTCATCCTTTGTGGCCTGTTAATCACATTTAAAAAACTACCAAAACAAAAATAAAACAAAGGTTTATGAAAATAGAAAACTAAGAGAAAAAACCCTTTAGTAGCTGAATTTAAACTATAGTCTATATATACCTATGTATATATATTACAAAACCTTTTGAGGAAGTACCTAACTATTGAGTCAATGAAGAAGTTAAAAACTTTCTTGCGGAAGTTTACCTTTCTTTTGTAAAAAAAATACCGTCAATACAATCGAAATTTTAAAATACCTTTTCCTCGGCGTCTTTCTGTTGACAAAGAAAATCTAGAGACTACGTAATTGAGTCGGGTAATTACCTAAGAAGCTTCTTTTGTTTTTTAATTAGTACCGCCCTGTTTAAAATCTATACTGCTCGCAACAAAAGGACCGCCACCGGTCGGGTCTTGTTGGGCCTGATTTCGAAAATTAATTCTATAAAATGTGACGTTTATTACAAAAATATTAAAAGAGCATAGACGTCAGTGATCAAAGTTGTCATGTTATAGACATCAAGCTAATAATGTTTGCTTTCAATTTTATTAAATTTTACGAAAATCATTGATATTTCATATAAATATAAATATTGGACAACATCAAATACATTGCTCTGATTCTGTGGTAAGTAGCTTAAGCACTTATTACAGAAGTCAGAAACAACGACGGTACCACAACTCCCAGGCCCAAGACAATAGAGGAAACTTCGTTTTCCATATTGACCCTACCGGGATCGAACCCGGGACTTCAGAGACGCTCGCCTCTCGACTACGGAAGTCGTCATCGTCATCGGTCGATATATCATACAAAATATCTACATATTAATGTTATTCGATTAATTTTCTGGTTTAGAAAATAAAGTATTGGGGCAGCAATCGCAGCAATGCACTGCAGATATTTAATATTGTCGAATGTAAGAATTTAATCTGCACGCTGCGTCCCAATGAAACACTTCAAATAACGCCATAGATGTTAAAGCAGGGCAGTCCCTTAGTCTTAACGACCCCCATCAATTACGGAAGTCTACTTAACGTGTTCAAGGAAGCCACTACGGGCAACCCATCCGGGATCGATATGCCCGAAAAGCGCTTAACTCTGAGATCGGGGAGTGTGCTTCGATTGTAGCGTAGGGTAGGTTTCGGGAAGAAAAGTTTTTGGCGTGGGAAATATTTAATGGAACCATCTTCGAATTTCGGGGCAGTACAGGAATACAAATAAAAGTTAATTTCAAATTTACGTAATAAAAATGAGAAGCTTAAAGAGTAATGGTTCCCCGCCATTGTTAAATATACTCCTTTTATTTGTCGGTGTACATATTATTATTTATTACGTTTGAGAAATCACATACAATTTTAATAACGGATTATATTTTTAACTGTTGTACAATTAGTAACACTTAAGTTAGTAGAAGGGTAAGTATATCATTAATCATTGTGATACTATCTACGAATAAATTATAACGTAACAAATTTAATTTAATCATTGAAGTGATTATTCCATGGACTTAGCATAATATTATATTAAGTCCATGGATTATTCTGAATATGACATTTGACATGGATATCTTACCGCAGTTTTTAAAAAGTTTAAATATAGACGTATTACACTTACCAAAGCGAAATGTATCTACTCACGCAAAGTTATATGAAAAGTACAAAATATTAATTCTTCTATGGTTGAATCAAACATGTCTTGACTGATGACAAGAATATACAGCAATGACATCAGGGATAGTACCGAGTGAAGCTCTTTATTTCAAACTAAAAAATAATTGCGAGTATAAAACGCTATCTACAAAGGAAAAGACTCCAGAAATACCATTTAAAGCGGACAAAAGCAAATAAACTGAGCTGTAAAAGTGATAGCACCACCATATATTTTCACCCCATGCATCTCCCCTGCAAATCATATAATATGTAACATAAAAATACCTCACCTATTTTTTTATAACCGCTGCCATTTACGATGGCTGAAATCGATACGTACCCTAGTGGACACTACATTCATTTCGGTCACCTTATAACGGTGTCGGTTCCTTGAAACTAAATCTTAAGCCTGTGCCTTAAATTCCTTTTTGGTGTAGCTACAAATATAAAATCTTTGGGAACTCAACTTTGTTTGCACTTGTCGGTATTTAAGACTCTATTGCGCAGATTTTTAGGTGGGTTTTGGGTTGGGTTTTGATTAAATTGATGTAAAACATGTGGCGCATTTTAGGCGATCGTTTGGAAAGGGCATGTGCGTTTGACAGTAGGTCGATTAGCGTATGGAACACGGGTACCTATAAAGAGGAGGTGGTATCACTGACATGCTGTTTTTAAATTACAAATGGGTAGCGTGCGGAACGAAATATTTCGAATATACGAACTAAAACTCTTCGCATCGACTATCAAATGAAACTCTTCATATTAAAATTAAATTGCAACGTAAATTGAGATCGGTGCCAATTAAATTAGCATTTATGTCTGACCTACGTTTTCGTCTTATATCAAATTCCTTTACGTTCACCAAACCTTTACTTTTCTCTATCTTGGCGTTATATTTTTTGTTTAATAAACCTTTTACATACTAAATAGATAATTGTAGGAATAAATTCAGTGCTGTTTATTTTTTAATCGTAAAATTTCGGTTTTGTGAATTAAATTACGAATGCATTATTTTATACAATTTACCTACACTTTTTCTTTATATCAATCGCTTTTGGTAGTTAGATATAAGTCTAGAAAAGAAATTCTTCTAATAAGTCAGTAAAAAGATAACGATTAGTATTCAACATTACTTTCCAAGTGTCCTGTTTAAAAAAGATCTAGAGACTAAATGTAAAGTACTGGTTTAGGTATTATTTGAGAAGTGCTTTAATTCAGTATCTTTTCCGGATACCCACATATAAATGAATTACGTATTTCATAAATTGTTGAGTCACTGATTTAGTAAATATAACTTCGTAACCGATTTCGGCTACCGTACCAATAGAATAAATTCTTTGCGATTTTTTCATAGAGATTTTAGGTGGGTGCAGGAGTCGTACCAAATCTGACAAATCTTTACAAGGCGTTTGAATTCCACCTTAGTGTAATGATATTAACACCTATTCACGAAGTGCTTAAGCCGTACCTGACCCGGACGTATCTTCACTACCTACCTGTTGAGCGAATAATCATAAAGCGAGCGTTTTACGGACGCCATGTTGTCGGAGGTTTACGCGCCATAACGGCTCGGCCATCGCGCGGCGCAATTAAAACCTCCGTCGAACGCGCGAATTGTTGCAGCCCCTTCAATTGAAACCTTACATTGTGGCTAAGTGGTTAGCTTCTACATTGCTGCTCTTTTAAAAGGTGGCAATTTAGCTGATACTTTACGTTCTTTGCTACGGCAGCTTCATTCGTTTTACAGTTCGGTAAGCAGTACCTACTTTACGCAAGAAAATATTTATGCTCTAAAGTAAACTTGTCCTTTAAAAAATATAGTGTTTCTTTAAATTTTTGTGCTTATTTTGAGTTTGCAAGTAATAAACTTGTTATATCCAAATACATAATTTTATGCAACCGTTAAAACCTTAATGGAAATCTCGTGACCGTATAATCCATTGCTCTCCTTAGTTCATTATTTATTCTTAAATAATTAAGTTAATTTATTTAAACTTCTTGGCTTATTTGTTTAAATAGTTTTAAAATAAATATTCAACATTAACACACATGTTATCGTGAAATTCTCTATGGTGGTCAAGCGACTGCATAATCAATATTTTTTCTCAGTTAACTATTTAATTCACCAATAAAATACCATTTAAATAATTTGGTTTAGGTTATGTAATAATAATCTCACTTACTTAAACGATAATGATATGGGTGTATCTTCACTGCCTGTTGAGCAAGTAAACATCAAACGACTGTGTTAGGTACGCCATGTTGGAAGTTTACGCGCCATAACGGCCCGGCCATCGCGGGGCGCAATTAAAACCTCCGCCGAACGCGCGAATTGTTGCAGCCCCTTCAATTGAAACCTTACATTGTGGCTAAGTGGTTAGCTTCTACATTGCTGCTCTTTTAAAAGGTGGCAATTTAGCCGATACTTCATGTTCTTTAGAAGCAACTTGGAACTAATTACGCTCGACAGTTCTGTGACCAGTACTTCAGATAAGAAAAGTAATCTGATTTTAATGGTAATATCTTTAACTTTTACATTTTAGATTGTTATGCATATTTTGTGTTAGATCGTAAAAATAAAAAAAAATCATGTTTCAAAATGAAAAAAAAAATATGAAATCACATTTGCGCGCCATAAAGGCTAGGCTATCGCAGGGTGGAATAATAGGGACGATGAGTGGCTAGTCAATTGAGGTACTTTTAAATACCTGTCAAATCACTTTTCTATGGAAATATAAAACGATGACGAGTTTTACATGAACACACTGACATAGTTTTGGTGAGTTTTAAAATCGCTTTTTTAAGATTATTTGCAAAGAAACATTAAAGGCGACTTTAAATTAAGCCCTGATTTCAAACCACCTTCAATTTGCCGTTAATTTATGTTCCTCGACTATTAAAACGTCTTTGTTACAACAAGCTAATATCTTTCCATGTCTTAGTTAACTCTTGAACGGCCACCGTTACCTACATGCAATTATGACTACTGTAGTTGTGTACAAATTGTTGCAAACTAGAAATGGCACCTGACTTCAATTTGATCTTGATATATAATTAAGTAAATAACATAACAAGTATATACCGCTTGTTGTTATTTTTCTCATTTTGGACAAGATTTAGTGTAAACTATGTGATACTCAAAGCGATTCGATAAAAGCTTCATAAACAATCTCAAGAATGTGTAGTTCAGTAAAAAGGTACTGAAATATCTTGGTGAAACAACCGATTATTTAATTAATACAATGCAATGAGTTAAATGGTTGACCTGAAGTTATTCAGTTTAAAAATATTAATTCTAAGCCGAATTGAAATAATTCCGAATTATTTATGCATCTCAAAACATGAAATTTTACGTACCTTTTGAAAATATGCATAAACTTACGAAGCAAAAAGATGTCTACCCAATCTTAATTTGGAATGTATGTAATCTGTACTATGTTATCTCCAAAAATTTTGTGTTACCCAATAATATTGTCTTTTTCCCCCAACAAAAGCCACGTTACAAATGATGGCACTAAGTATCATACAAAAATAAATAATATAATATGTCCCTCGGGTATTGTTTCGGGCCTTTTATTACTTGTCTATCATGAACTATCACATCAAGGAAATCTATTAAGGCTGCGTGACGTATCGGTGATATAGCACCAACATTTGTCAAAGACCATTCTCGTAAACTCGCCAATAAACGTAACATATTGCCGAGTAATTAAATGTACATAAACGCGTAACACGGATACACTTTACAATGTATGTCGGTCTAAATGTAACTGCAACTGTGGGCTATGACATGTATCAAATTGTAGGTACACGTTCGTACACGTTCGTACACGTTTGTCAAGTATGTTACGGGCAATTTGGTTTGAGGCAGTAAGGACAATGATGCGGACTGTATTTTAAAGAGAGGCAGGGAATAGCGATTTATCGCGTGAACTGCAGCAGCCTAACCGGTGAAATACCCCCACTTTACAGAAGACCGCAGCCAAATAACAATCACTTTGGTGTTGTTTTGTTCCTGCGTGTGAATAAGGTTTCCAGAGCTCATGGGGGTGCTGATCTCTATAGAACCCACAACTTACAAGTGTAGCTGTTCCAAATAAAAAAAAAAGAATAGCGATCGATTACTACAAATGTAGATAGTGCTCGTCATTTACCAGTAGATCACACGACATCGTCATCTATTCTCCTCTAGCTTGAGACATCCCCTCCACAATTACAGGCTATCTTATCAATTTTCCGGAACGCCCGTAACGGTACAATAAGCATTCGGCAGCACTCCGTTAGTCCCGCTTATCGGCACCGCTGGGACTGAACAATTGATTTGAGCTGCCGCTTATGCTAAAGTATCGCTTTCGGAACTACCTAGGCACTATTCTGGGATCTAGTATTTCGAATGTCAGTACAATTGGGGGCAACACCTTTTGCTCGAAAGGCAATTGTTGCATTGTTCATGGTAATAAACCGATTTACTGTAACATACATTTTCATGCTTTTATTGATTGAGAGTATTATAAAATTGGTGATTTAAATGTGAATCATTTTCATGCGGTTTTAATCCCGTTATGTAGGGAAAAAAATATCCATTGAAAATCGTAATTATATGAGGTATAAATGTAAAAATTTAATTTATTTAATTTAAATAAGCGTATATCTCGCCTCTACAACGACCTCATCAAAAAGATACCTGAGCTTGATGTTCATTTTCAAGGTCTTTCCAGATTTCTTTATATCCTCAAAAATAGTGACGTACAGTAAGGTTTTAATATTTTCTTTTTTCTTCTTTGTTTTGTATATTCTATTAACAATTTATTATTGTAACAATTATTGTATTTAACGAACGCTGTTTATTATAAGTACAGTTAGATTTTTGTTTTTATCTTAAGTTAATTATGTATACTTAGTTACTATAACTTATGTTGGTGATCCAATAAAATAAATAAATAAAATTTTGTAACAATATAATATGCATGTTTGTTACTCATTCACGTTAAAATTACTTATGTCCGGTTCCAATATTTTACGATTCGTAAAGTGTCAAAAATTACTATCCTTTCACCAATCTCTGCAGTCAATCTTCGACAATGCTTCACCGTTGAAAATATTCCATCACGAACAAAAAAGTTTGGTAACTCCTATCTTTGCTGGACCATAAAGAAGTGGAACTCGTTGCCGGCTCATGTGTTCCCTCCTTCCTTTGACATGGATTCCTTCAAAAGGAGCGTGAAGAAACATCTTACGGGCCAGTATGGCGATGCTAACGGATAGGATATTTCGATATCAAATCCGTTGTCATCGCGATGTGGGTTCCTCTCTTGCTTACCATCAGGCTGGGAGGAGTCAATATACTGCGCTACTACAAAAAAAAATCTGTATTTCTCTAACCGAGTCGTAAATACCGTTCCATAATTTACTTTCTATACCAACTGTCATCAGTCGTCCCTCTGTCCTTTTTAGTTACGCCTCGTTTAATTTATTACTATCCGTAATTAGAACTAATCGTAATCAAATATTGGAACCGGGCAATAATGGATTTTGCTGACATTTGGTGGAAAGATTGATGAAATGCTATATAAAGATATTGTTTATCCCGAAATAACATGGACAACGTCGCTGGAAACATCTCATATATCCTTATCCTTACTAATATTATAAATCGGAAAGTGAGTTTGTTGGTTTGTTTGTTTGTTTGTTCCGCTTTCACGCCGTAACTACTGAACCGATTGCTTTGAAATTTTGCAGACGTAAAGCTAGAAGTCCGGATTAAATAATAGGGTACTTTATATCCCGAAAAAAATTGATATTCCCGACGTAAAAAAAAATATAGTTTGCTCGATGGATGGATTGGAGATGAGGTATGCGATAGATGGCGCTAGATGGTGGTAACGATGTGCTTTATAAAATACGGATGAAGTGGAATAATAGCTTACGCTATATAGTTCTTGAGGTATGCGATAGATGGCGATGGGTGTTTTAAAAAAAAAGTGGTAATGTTATTTTTTAAGACACGTAAGAAGTGGAATAATATCTCGCGCTTTAACCTGTAGCTCAAACACTTATTCGGTGCACTTTTCGACTTATTTACTTACTTGCTGTTGTATCTTTATTAACAGTTTTTCGCTTTTTTTGGTTCCTACCATTTTACATTGAATTGTGTATGTTGTGCTTTATTCCACAATATAAACGAATTCTACGCGGGCGAAGCCGCGGGCGGAAAGCTAGTAATAAATAAAATAGCTTATTCATTTACGTAAAAGAAACCAGAATCGAAGACGAAAATACAATACTCAGGTCCACCACAAAGAAATGTTCGTTTTCCACATAGACCCAACCAGGAATCCAATCCGACAACTCAGATATAACATGACGCCAAAGTCAGGCCCGTTCGCTTCTCAGCTATGGAGGTCGTCATTTCAGAAGTCAATGTTATTACTGTATCTAATCTGTCAAACTACCGAATTTAATCCAAGCCATTTAATAGTTAATGTGTGAAAGAGCTACATTACTATCCTAAATAACAAACTTTCTCTTTTTAATATTGGTAGGATTCCTGCAAAATCACGAAGACTCTTATCTCAACTGTTGAGCGTTGGATTTGCTATGTTTAATCTTTAGGGGCTTGCTAATAACACAAGCTAAACCTGTCATATTGTTCTCCAATATGCGATGTTACTTTACGCACCCTCTCAAGAAGTTTAATAAACCGTCCCTTGACTAGACGTAGTGACAGCAACAATCAGGCAAGTAAAACGTCATTATGTAGACCGATGCGCGGGCAGATGGGAAGCGCCAGTTAGGTGTGCTAAATTTGTCGCCATCAAATGCTAAATGACATAGCCAATGTCTATCTAAAATGCAAAAAAAAATTGTTTAACTTTTAATGCTTATAGTGAGCAAGCAAAATTATGCATTATTTTATAAGTCGTACACAATTTACTTTACAATGTACTTTGTGATGCAATCCTGCTAATCTACAGACGTTCTCACACAATAAATCACTTTGGTCCCTTGAGTTTTGTTAAATAATATCAATTTAATACTATCTTAATTACTTGCGAATAAGCACTTTACTAAAACCATTAACTTACAACTAAGGGGTAAATTTATAATAATCAATCAAATCTTGATTTTATTTAAGAATATGTTTTATTACTTTTCAAAATTTGTCTTATAAATTTCAGAGTTCTATTGTGTACCAAGAGAGAAGGCGGTGGCCGTATTTTCATTCAAATTATGAAAATCTGAATCAATATTACGTACAAGATATGTTTACAGTGATTAGATATTTATGCTTAACATGTGCATCTTAAATACACAATAAAACGGTGAATGATTTCTTCTACATTCGATACTAATATTACAAAGCTAGAAAGTTTGTCTGTTTGTTTGAACGCGCAAATTTTGGATAATCCATTCAACGAAGAAAGCTATAGGCTATAAACATTACGCTGCAACTAACTGTGGTGGAGAACCAGTGAAAATGTGGAAAACGCGGTCATAGTACGCGTGCAAAGCCGCACCAAATAGCTAGTTTATTATACTATGTGACGTCTTAGCATCCGCATGACACGTAATCGCAACCAGTGGCTATGATTAATACCGGTCGAGCGGGTGACTCGTGCTCAATCGCCATCTGCCCTTATTAATTGCCTTGTCAGGCGTAATCGTGCGTCCCCGCCACTGTTCCACGCCCAGCCCACCACCGATGAAAGTATTCGCTTATTGTTCCTACGACCTGATTCCAATACGTCACGTGCGAATCGCGTAACGGACATTGAATGTTGTGCGTATTACGCGTAATAGATGATCTGCTGATGAAATTATATTTCTGCAGGTCCTGAATGAATGCTGAACAGAATATTGTTTCGATAAGAATGCTTACATGTTCGGTATGGATTTAGTTACTAACTACTGTAATGTTTTGATATTATTATAGCTTAATACATTATTATACTCTTTTGTTATTGAAAGATAATATATAAATAAAAAAATACTGATTATTATTTAAAATCCACCGGCCCCCTAATTCAGAAACCTACCCGATTCAGGAAATGTATCCTTTGTTACTTTTATCAGCGTACCCCAGTTTTACAGTAAGCTTGACGACATATAATTTTGATGATAATTTCTGAAATACTGGGCCAAAGTGGATACTTCTATTTTGTTTTGCTTATGATTGTCAAGTTACTGGGCTCACTAATAACCAAAGCCCAAACAGGTAAGTTTGCTTAGCACGTTGTACATATGAACATTATCACGTACACACCTTAGCCTATCTAAATCCCGACTAGCAATTACTACCCTCACTATGCGTACCTGTATTACCTGTATGGATGCACACGCAATAATTGCTCGTATATTGAATTATTCAGCCATAATAATCAATCGGCTATTAATTTCAGAGGCGCTGTATTAATCAGAGGCTAGTTCGCGTACTTGACTTATTACCGCCTAATTATAGCGACTGAGCTCGTGCGTTCGTTTTGACTAATGACTTGTGCAAGCTTCGCGATCAACGATGACACGCGATTAATTCAATTAATTGAGGAATCCTGGGAAATGACAGCAATATGGCGGATGTGTGTCTGCCGTCGGCGGGAGAGTGCGCGCGAGCGGGCGACTTGCTTTGGTTGTTGGGTGTTTCCTGGTCTACAGTTGCGCAGGATACGCATATTTTGTACTCTACGTCATTGTCATATATGGAAAAACCGTGCTCCGGGAAAAAATCCCTAATACAGTCTATCAGGCTATTTCCTTACAACTCTTTAGACAAACATCTTTCACAAATATGGATTCCTCATGATTTTACACGGCTTAAAGCCTTTTCCGCGTCAAAAATGTTAAGATTCATTATTATTTTCCTTCGTATTTACAGAAATAAAATAGACAATATTCCTATTCATGAAGTAAAGTATAAAACTGAGTGACTGTCTATCCATGAAATTGGTTCGCGTTGGCGAATAAGGGTGATAGGCATTTAAAGTTGGGTTCATGCTGACGACATATCAAAAATTAAAAAAAAAAGTCATTATAATGTGTTTGACCATTTTACCCTATTAGCATATTCCCTCGTATTCCAGATCAAAGACATTCTCCTATGAAGTGATAACAATATGCACATCATATCATATTAAAAAACATTTTGAAGAAAATATTTCTCCCTGTCTCACTCCTCTGATCAACTGAACGGGTTTTTTTGTGGCTTGGATTTGGCTCAAATAAAATCAGCTTTTGTTCCCTCCAGGAATACGTTATAGGCTCAACATTATCATAGCCTTGTCATCACCATTCGTCATCCATGGCTGCACGGTGTACTACAGTGACATAACTAATTCCTAGTAAACTAAACATTTATTATAAGTGATGGTAACCGCTTTAGTGTCGTGTATCAGGCGCTGTGTTAGATGTAATGGTAATTGTCTGCGATGGTTGTTTACGTCACCTGTGTTTACGTTTGCCGCTATCTTTGTTTATTAATATGATACAACATGCTTCATGAAAATTTCGAAACACAACACCATACATAATATAGTTGATTGAAACGCAATACGAGAGGACTATCTTCTTATATCAATATTTAATCTCGAGTGTGTATACATTTTCCGCTGATTTTCCACTCCAATTGGTTGCAGGGTGATGTTATATATAGCTTGAAACCTTTCTCAATGAATGGATTATTCAACACAATTTTTTTTTCATTTCGAGCCAGTAGTTTTTGATATAAGTGCGCTCAAATAAACAGACTCTTAAGCTTTATATATTAGAAGGTATAGGTAGATTCTTCACTATACAAACCAGTTTACCAGAACACCCTTTGTTTCACACCAGATTTACACTTAAAAGTCCGAGTAATCATAATGCACATAATATCCATTATAATATCGGCCATGCTAGAAATGAAATCTTAATTAAAATTGGGCATTGCACTTTCAACGCATAGTCTCGTAAGACTCAAGTAAGGCCAATCGTAAAAATTGTTTAGACAACAAGCAACGAGTGCTACTTTATACTTCTTGCGACAAAAGATCTCAAACTTAATTGCATCCGCATTAAGTCGAACCTGTCTCGCGGAATACAGAGACCTAAGTTCGGCTAGCACAGCCGAGTTCTTTAAAACACCTTCCATCTGCGATTCAAATCAACTTTATCATCCGAAAGCAACAAGCCGTGTGTAGCACCAAGTTCCGTCACACCTGCTACTCTCCCACAAATTGTAACCGGTCCCAACTTAGTCGCCACCAACTTTGCCTTATTCTCTTCATAATTAATTCTTCATTCGAAACAACTTAGAGTTGGACAGCGCGAGGCCTCGTAAGCACTTATAGTCCAAATTGCTGAAGAAGCGCCCATTTTTAATTAGTTTCGGGACGGTTTAATTGTTAATTACGGAGGCGCTGATTAAGTTGAGGACAAGTTGGTGCATGGACTCATCGATGGGCGAATTATTAATGACTCGTGGCCGGGTTTTTAGGGTTCCGTTGTGGAGTGAAAAGGGATTTTGTTTGTGAGCTACGTAGGTCGGTTTATCATTTTCAAGTGTGAATAAAGTAGTTAGTTAAATACTTTTGCGGAAGGATAAGTTTTAAGATATGGAAGCAGAACTAGCATAATAAGTTTACACATTAACTATTTTTGTAACCATTATAATAAGTTGGCTGTTGTATTTTTTTTTAAATAAAAATTAAAAAATAAATGGCCTGAAAATACGAAAACAATTGGACATTAATTCTACTGCAGCTTCTGAAAAAAACGAAAGAACTGTAGGCCTAACACCGAAAATGAAAAAACAAAAAAAAAGCTTTCGTTATTTTAAGAATAATCTAAAACTCGGGAGTTAAAAAGTGGTTTTTGATTTGCATAAATACTAAGTTGTTTTCAGAAAATTATTTTCGGAGTGAGTTGCGATTGTCAGGCCTAGCATGCGATGAACCTTTTCCATAAAATGAAACAATATTGTTTTGACAAATCAGAAATTTCGCAACAAATTAGCCTATTTAAATATAGGCTAATTAGTACGATTTACTCACTCTTCTGAATATTCCGGAAATTGGTAATAGTTGATAATGCTAAAATTTGTGTGAAATAAACGTGTTTCAATGTTTTACCAGTTTTCTTTCGAAATCCAATATATCTAGAGCACAGTTATCTTCCTATCAGCAACTTCGTGACCGAACACCTTAAAATTAAGTTAGTAACTTAGCCACCGCTTAATCACCGCTTCGTTGACCAAACTTAATAATAACCAGTAGGAGGCATGTACTCATTTCATTAATGTCACTATAATTCGATGTTTGATGGGCATGGCATAATAGATCAATGCTATTGATAATATTGATATACTCATGTATATGTTCAAAAATCAATGCGGCTAACTATTGTATTGATCATCTATATACAGTACATTAAATTTTTTTATTATTTTTTATATTGCACTTCAAGATTGACCTCATCCCACCTGCATACAGCATAACACACTTTCAGATAATACATTTCTTTTGTAAAGGAACACACACGGATATAGATAATTCCAGTGCTAAGCCTAGATTAAATCAAAAAGAGGTTTAAGCTAAAGTAGTAATTCATTTGTAATGAAAGATAAAAATACTTACAATTTTTCCAGCCAAACCGATTTATTCTCTCCTAAAGCACTTTGTAAACCTCTTTTCATCTCACCAACCATGTTGAAAATCATTGTACTTTCCCTACAATCAGTTCGACATTGTACTCTTTGTGCCTCGAACTATATGGATGACATTATGCAACACTACCTTGGCGGCAATTCCATCAGTGGCACGCCTTGAACCAACGATCTCGCCCTTATCGGGCACCTGTGGACTTGAATAAAGCCGTCCATTTGACGAATGGAATCCACCCCCCTACCTGTAGATAGGAGACCTTATTTATAAACCAGTTACACCCAGTTTGAACTGGTTTATGCTGGCGCTGAATTTTTAAAGAACCAATCGTAGTCGGTATTGGTTGTATTTTGAGAGCGTGTTAGCGTCAAAACGGGCTAAAGTGGTTCTCCAATTTTAGCAAGAAGGCTGCACTGAGATTTGGGTCGGGTTTTCTCGTGAATATCTTTAGACTAAGTATTAGCTATTATTGTTGGGCTCAAAATTATCAATACTGAAAAAGGAAGCAAAAAACGGTTTACAAAATTTTGAGCCCGGGCAGTTTTTACTGTGGAAAAAATAACCAAATTAAAGTGTGATCAATAACCAAACCTTAACAGGCTACAAGGTAAATATTGATTTCACTTACCAACAGTTATATTGGTGTCTTGCGATAAAAAAGTAATACTTATTTGAGTTTATAAAAGCTATTATTAGGTTGGGAAAGCAAGCACATCCATTTCTTTTTTATTCAAAAATTTTTCATCATTCCACGCTTTACAGGAAAAATACAGTTCATTGTTTTCGATTTTATCAACAAACCATAAATATTTTTTTATAAAATGTCGTTTCATTTACAAGTTAATTAATAAAACACTGTTTAAATTTTTTAATAGAATTATTATAAAACTATCAATAGAAATGAGAACGAAAAGGAAGTCCGTGCGGTTTTTTTTCTCTTATTAACATTTACTCTATCTACTTAACTTAAAAGGTGCGTTCGTGTTGAAAATACTAGAATTATAAATGTACGTCGCGCTGAATTAAATGAGCAATTACAACCCATAATTCATTGGCAAAATTACCGGCCGTTTTCTTCGCGGGAAAAACCAAAAATTTAAGGCAATTTGGTATTCCACAGATTATCCAATTACATGTCCGTCTCGCCCACTCCAATCAAAGGGAGGTACAAAAGGGAATAAGTTATTCGATTTATCCGCTAATAGACGGAGTAAACAAACAGGATTAAGTCGGTGTAAGCTGGCTTTATAAATTTGTGGGGGAATTCCTTAATTTCTGAAAGTGATGTCAGAATTTTAAGTTCCCAACGAGATTGGTGGAGTTCGTTAAGCTGCGTCTGCTTGAGATGCATTCGCCAACTGGAACTAAAGTTCTGGTATCTAAATAAAAGTCTACTAAGAGAAATTTAAGGAATACACAATTTAAAATTTTGCCTATTTCTCTTGACTATTATGAGTTTTCCAAATAGACGTAAAAATTTACAAATAATAGCCGTTAAATAAAACTAATAACGAGAAGGAACGAAAGGTTTCGGTTTTAAAGATCAATCGAAAGCGTAGCAATGAAAACGTTGTTTTTGGTTTGTTTAAACTATGCCAATATTATGTATTTGTGTCAATTTGTAGGTAGGTAATGTCTTTGGTCGGCAATAACTAAATTTATGTTTTAGAGCACTTTTTGCGTTTAAAATTATTTGTTTACGGTTATAATAAAATCGAAATTTGCTATTGCTCACCGGTCCGACATATATACATACACATTAGTTTTTGGTAGCAGGCCTACTGATTTCACGAAAAATATTTATCTAAAGTTCTGTTTTGCTTAGACTGTGAATTACAATTCATAGGACATTATCATCGTCAAACCAACAACATAGGTATACACACTGGCACTAATTATAATTTGAATTATGATTCTAAAAAGCCTCTTTTTATTTCTAATCAGTGTTCGCAAAGTTTTTAACAGTGAATTAATAAAGTTGTGCGTTCTATATTTGTATGTTTGCTAATTTTTATGGGATTCCTGACTTCCCCTCAAGTGAGTTTTTACGTATAAACGTAACTTATATAAACAAAATTTTTAAGTTTTGTGCCTTTAATTCAGATGCGGTAGTATTTTAGGTGTTTGTGTAAAAAAAATATCTCCTCATATATACTTTTACATTTATGATTTTCATATTGATATTGCAGTTAATGTCTCCATACCGTAAAAACCTAAGGAGAAGCATATAAATCATAATAGAAAGATACATAATCCTACAAATAACTGAGTACAGTCACGACCAATAAAATCGAACATTTGGGCTTTTATGACATTACTGTACGGTTTATTTCAGAACGTAATTCTTCATATATTAGAGCACGTATGTACAAACGAGCTCAAATAGCATTGACGTTAACCTGTTCACAACAGGCGAAGATACCGACAAGATAACACTGCATCGTTGTAAATGTAAAATTGATTGAGTGATTTTTACACATATCGATGGCTGATATGACCGGCAGAGCTGTGAGCAGAGAAGAACCTTATCGGACTGAAAAAAGCGTTTGTAGCTACGTTTTTAATATTTGGAAAACGATCCGTTCAAGTTACGAATAGTAATAAATTATACGAGGCGTAATATTGGAACCGGGCGTTATTCCATAAGAGAAAATAAGAATACATTTGTCTGGAACTAGATTAAACTCTACTACTGTAATGGAATTCATTTAACAAACGTGAAATCAGCACGTTTTATTGGATTTGAGTCATGATAACTCGGAATGACAAAATAAGTATGGAGTCTAATATGGGCTTCAACCCTTAATATTAAGATACATTTAAAAGAAACAGATAAAATTCATCTCCCCTTGTAGTTTGAGATTCGAACCCTTGAGGGCGATATACAATCTTCTGTTTCTTTATAACACCTATTTAAAGTTATTACACTATGTATTGGTATTTTTAATTGAATTGAGGTATCCAACGGTACCAGTAGTTTTACGTGCCTGGTAAAACAAGGATATAAAAATAATAAAGGTTGTTGATAGGTACGTTTTAATAGTTTACTTAAAAAAATCTTTTCAAATATTATGTTCGTTACTCTTTCACGCAAAAGCTTCCGCATGCACTAGATGAAATTGGAGAAAAACAAGTAGGATACAATTATGGAAAAGGTAACAAAGGAAATGATTGTGGAAAGCATTATAAAAACGAATAACTTTTTGTTCAAGACTGTATCAATACAATGTTTTTGACATGTCCAATAAACATACTGGCGCCTTGGGACACTGTAAGCTAGTATGTATGTATAATTGAATAAATAAATAATTGAATAAATAAAAATACCTTTTTAACTATTAATGAATTTAGACATATTCGTCGAGTTAAATTGTAAGTATTAAAAAATGATTCGGTTAGCCCTAGCTAGCCTACAAAACCTTAAGCGATGTAGGTATACTTTTAAACTCGGGCAAAGCCGGGGCAGACCGCTAGTCTCAAATAAATATTTACAATAACATCAGTTTCCATTACATCACTTTGTACGTTCCATTATTGTTCCTCATGTATCATAATAATTGCAGTGCTTGTAAGTAGATAAGTAATAGTCAATAACAGAATTAATTTAGCAAGCAAACAAACAAGCATAGCAGCGGCATGAACAATGGGATATCCATCTGTCATCCGGACATAACGAACTTAAACTGTGCCCAGGAAACAATGCCTGGGAGTAGGGCTACCAATAGTTTTATTTTTTGGGTTTGTGAACAGGATCAATGAGATTGCATATAAAGGTAAAGATTAAAGATTGCACAACATCACATACATTGCTTTGATTCTGTGGTAAGTAGCTAAAGCACTTGTGTTACAGAAATCAGAAACCACGACGGTACCACAACACCCAGACCCGAAACAATACAGAAAAGTTCGTTCCCCATATTGACCCGACCGGGGATCGAACCCGGAACCTCAGAGATGGCGCGAGGCCAAGTCCGGCACGCTCGCCTCTCGGCTACAGAGGTCGTCAAATAAAATATGTTTATTATCTTATATGGCGATTTTCAATGGGCCAAGAAAAGAAAAGGACGATCTCTATTAACGGTGGACTTAGCAATAGGACAGTTAATCCAACTGTCCTATTGCGCCATTTTGAGGCAGTGAGATGTGGAGAGTAGATCCAACCGTTTTTTAATCTAGTGGAAATGCCTATGCACAAGATTTTATTTCCTATATATCCTAATTTGCGTTGTAAGCTTTCGCGAGATTTTTTAATTACGACGACGACCACATTAAAACAATTTAAATACGTTTTCAAGTTCGGATCAAAAGCACATCAAGCATAAGTTGCAATTTGATAATACTTCCTATGCCTACTCCATAAGCGTGGTTTAAAGTCCAGAGAGTTCATAAAATCGCAAAAATAAATAGGTACACGTGTTTTTGCAATAATATTCTCATGATTATGGTTAATGGTTCTTTAACGTTTTTGCTTGATTTGTATCGTGTATAAAAATGCTAAAAAAATGAGTAATAGTAGTATTTTATACTTTTTGAATTTTATTGAAAAGATAACATTCAAAAGAATCCTTCGAAACACCAAGACTCCAGACTCCGAGAAGTAATTTATTAAATAAAACTATCGCTAAAAGACGGACTGCAATCAATATAAATAGTAAAAATAATCTACAGGCAACAAAAAAAAAAATATACAAAAATACTAAACTTTTTTACCGAAAAAGACAATCCTGTAATTAAAGTTTCTATTGTGTGGTGGCCCTAGCCGCCTGTAACGTAAACACGAATGTTCCCGGCAGACACAATTATTCGGATTGATTTGTCAAATGCATTGTGCTACTATACACTTCCACTGTCAACGTAGTATGGATGCCTAGCAAAGCGGTAATTCATAAACTATGACTGGAGCTTTTAAAATAGCTTTTAGAGTAGGCACCGTAAGGGTGCTTTTACACCATGGAAATACTACGTTTAATAAAGCATGTGTATTTTTCATTTTATTAAAAAAATGGTTCTGAGGTCTAGTGGTGATGAGCTAAGGTTCGTGATTCAGGGGTTGGGGGTTTGATTCGGGGTACCTGTCTTTTTACATTGACGACCTAAAACGTTTGATAAAAATGATCCATGCTATTAGAAGGGCATGTAAGTAGTAGTCTTGCGCCTGATGTTTTTCGCGCAGTCAAGATACAAAAGAAAATATTTAATATAATATACACAAACATTATATATTATTCTATTATTTTATCACCATTACCACTATCGATAAATTACAATTTAAATTTGGTACTAAAGTTATAAAAGATTTTGTGCAAGAGCCTGGATAGAATTAACAAATAAGGAAAACCTATGATCTCTTTAAAAACCGATAAAAATAATAGAAAAAATAGAATGGTGCCCAGAGCTTTTTCTAGCGCCAAAACCGCCTACATTATATTTTGTACTGTAATTTGTGTGTAAAATCCATTTCTGTATTTTTTTTGGTGCAATGAAGTACATCTCTGTGTACATTTATATGTTTATCCACGATTATAGAATCTGAAACTGCTGTTGAGATTAAAAAAATACGATGCTTTTTTAAAGAGTAGTCAAAGAATTTTAACATACATGCACAGCCCCTTGTGATAGCGGTTAACAATTGAGTGGGTTTGTCAAACGTGTTGTGTTTCTGCGAGAGATAAGAGCAGGTCGTCAGATAGATGCAGTTACTAATTAATGAGTGCCGAAATAATAGTACTGGCTCTGAGTAGCTGGCTAGCTACACCAACGCACCACGCCATGATAATATGCTTAAACTGGGAACTAATTAAATGTCAGCGCACTGTTCGATTCGAAAGTACTCGTGACTAGTTCGGAACTATGGATTACACACGTGCCAATAAATACAATTCAAGCTGATTCTAGTTTGATTAAAGTTGTTCCGTAAACTTTGGAGCTAACAATCATCTTAATCCCGTTGCATAGCATTATGAGAAAGGCTGATCGCGCTACTACAAAGTTTTTAATGAGATATAAAACTTTTACATGTAAATTGCATGTAATTAACACCACAAAATAATATATCACTAAATGTGTAATGTCAAAGACAAAAATTAAAACTGCATAATGCCATGCAGATACATTTAAAGTTGTTGTATCCAAAAAATATTTACATTAATAAGTATATACTAATTTTGTAAAAGATGCAAGTGTTCACAAAACTGGTTTAAACCATTTACTGCAAGGATAGGACTTTATTCACAGAATGTTATTTTAATATAACCAAATTTTTCATTTTGATTAAATCGCTGTTAGTTGTCAAAATTGAATTGCGATTGGCAACGAAATTTACACGCAATGCAAAAAATCACAAAAATAAAACTAGTAGAAGTAACATCTAATTTACAACGATAAAATGATTTTAATTGAAAGCTGATTAAAAAAGCAAATAATTTATCTGTAACATTGAAAATATTCAACTTACGAAAACTAAGTCGCAGTTCCCGAGGGACATTAGAATAATATGCACGTTCAGCGTGAAAAAGTCAATCAGTTTGAGTAGTAACCGAGCGGGATATGGAAGGAAACAATGCGCATATTAATCAGACAACCTGAATGGCGACTAATTAGGTCTGACGGTGACAGAGCGAGCGAGCGACGCTCATTGTGCCGCGGCCATTGTACGCCACTGACACAACTCGCACTGTTATTGGCTGTTTAGTCGCTGCTTTTAAAACAACCACTGAACTAGCGCAGATAGTTCACAATGATCGCAGTCCACATTATATCTAGTAGTGGCATCACTCACAATCCGTAGATCTGGTGGTGACATATTGTGAGATGTAACAACATTTTATCGTTGACTACTGACATAATCATACTGTTGTGACTGACACAACAAGAGCCTTTTATCGCTGAATTAAAGTAACCACTGAACTAGTTCCTATAGTTCACAACTATTGCAGTCCTATATTTGGCAATCTGAGTGATACTTTTCTAGTAAATCAGATTGAAGAATGTAACAGCAGTATATCGCTGACTACTGACATGGTCATACTGTTGTGTTGTGAACAAGAGCTGTTGAGTCGCTGCTTTCTTAAAAACACTGAATTACTGTAGATAGTTTCCAATGATCGTAGTCAACATTTTATCTAGCAATAGCATCACTTACAGTTCTTGTTGATCTGATGGCGATATATTATGAGATGCAACATCAGCGTATTGGTACATATTAACATATCATACTGTTGTGACTGACACGACAAGAACTGTTTAGTCACTGCTTTTGAAATAACCTGAGCTAGTCTACAATGATAGTCATAGTCCATACTGAGTATAGCAATATGGGTGATGCCATTCTAGTACATTGATGTGACATATTAAAACTTTACAACTTCATTAGCCATAAACTGACTCCAATGATATCCATTTAATAGACTTAGAGTCCGTTGCATTAAATAACAAATTTTTAACACCCACTGACACTTTTAGTTAAATAAAATGATGTCACATTTGATATACTCAATATGATCAGTAATATTTAAAATTAAGTTGACATACCAAATGCTACTTTTGTTTTATTAAACACCACATTAAAAACACCGGTTTTACAACCGTAGTACTCATTTCATCAAGTATATTGAATAAAATTTTCACAAATTTAATTAAGAAGCACCAAACGTTAGAGCAACTGAACTTGAAAATATTTGGCTGTTCTAAATTTCCATAGACCACAATTTACAACAAAACTCTTTTCATAGCTCTCACTAATATAAAACAGCCAACTGAACTGGAATGACAGATGCTTGCATTAATTATAATGGTACATCGTGCTAATCAACCATAATTATCACTACACACTCAGGACAATACGGTCAGTATAAGTACGTAACTGTAGTGTTTGCATGAATTCCAAAAATGTTAATTAGTAATTGATTCAACCTTAAGCCAAACGGCGTACAAATTTATAATAATAAATGCGCCAGACATCCACACCAATCACCTGGTCTCAAACTAAAGTTCCCTTGTACTATAAGCACCAGACGACAGATATTAATTGGGGGCGTCATCCCAGCACACCCAGACCCAAGTCAATTTAGGAAAGTTAATTTTCCAAATTTACCTGACCGGAAATGGAACCCGGGAACTTACGCGCTTTGGCCGCCTACGTTAGCTATATTATTATATACCTAAGTCATATTATTTATGAAAATCATATAATTAGCTAGATTCTGATATGCCAGAACTTTATTTTATGACCGTTAAGAATAAATTATTATTTTATTATCAACTGATTGACGGCCAGTGGTGCCTGCGAAGAGGGTCATTGTTTTAATGTCCAACCCACCCTTTTCAGTGCAGGTTTACTCAAGCCTTAAGCTTGTTGTAAATGTGACACAATATGATCCATTGAAACCAAACCTAGATATAAAAAAACCCCAAAAACTAAAAAGCATCAAATGAATTTAGTGAGTTACGGAACAAGGTTTCTGTGCCTTGTTCCCATTGGTAGGTAAGCAGACAGACATCAACAATCTTTATTTCTTTTTCTATTTTTCTAACACATTCTTCAATTCATGAAGTGTACCTATTCCTTCTGTATTGCGCTCTAGGTGCTATGACAGTTAGTTTTCGGCCTAAAGCTGTAATCCTGCTGAATATTTGAAGACGCGAACCAAAGGTGCCATGCTGCGACGGTTTAAAAAAGTATTTATTTATTTCAACTGTTTCGGAAACGGCAACATCCATGGAAAATATGACAGTAGGAAGGGGAAGCGTGGCCCATGAGCCTTTTATGAAATCGCTAATGATCCCGGCTATGGCGGGGGCGTTGTTTTTTCAACTTGTTATTTTATTCGCATGCGTTTTGCAAGTGTAATTTGAGCTTTGTTTCGGGAAATTCTCCAGGCAGTTCCCTTTATGCGGGGCTTAAGTGGTTATGAAGGGTTTTGCAGTTTTGTTTTCGTCGTTTTTTTATATATTAGACATTTTCCAATTGTTGACGAGCTTCGAACAAGTTCAAAAGAAGTGAGGCTTTATTTTTATTTTTCTCAAACCGTCAAAAATTATATCTATGTTGTTCATTATAACCAGAGTGTTTTTACATCACGTTTAAACATAACTTGCGCTAAAAAGAGAAAGTTGAATTCAGTAACATAAAAAACACTTCATTACGTAACTGCTGATCAAATACAATAAGAGAATGACGGTGTTAAAATAGTCTAACTTCATAGTAGGTAACTAGCACCAAATTATACTTTTTTAACCGACCGCAATATTTTCTTAGTAAATATTAATTCTGCGAAAATTTCCGTATCGCAAAATGGTTTGGTATACTTTTCACACGTGAATACGTGTTCATTTAATCACTGCCTCACCATATCCCATGCACACTCTGCAAAGCAAACATATTCTATTCTTGTCGATGGGTTGTTAGAGAGACCGGCCGGTTTATTAAGTAACTATAGCATTTACATCAATCGCCATCAAAGTGATTGTGAGTGCCAAGTTCGTAGCATTACAGCTGACTGATTTTGGGCAAAAATATCCTACGAGTTAATTTAGTAATTGGACTTTCTTTCTACTACATTTTGCCCAAATTCTTTCAGTAGCTATCGCGTGATGATTAACAAATGTATATCCAACCATATAGATATTGAATTTGGTTAGTCTTACCGATGATTTTGTCCATTTAGTACTAAATGAACGAAAACTGATATAAAATATCAACGACATTTGAAAGCGATTGACGTTCGTGAACATCTTTAATGCCTCGTTCCAATATTTGAAAAACGACCCGTTCTTGTTACGTATAGTAATAAATTATTCGAGGCGTAAGCTAAAAACGACTGAGGGACGACTGATGACAGCTGGTAAGGAAAGTAAACTATACATAAATAAACATTGGACAACATCACATACATTGCTTTGGTTCTGTGGTAAGTAGCTAAAGCACTTGTGTTACAGAAATCAGAAACAACGACGGTACAAAAACCCATTTTGATCCGACCAGGGATCGAACCCGGGACCTCAGTGATGGCACAACGTCAAAATCTGGCCCACTCGCCTCTCGGCTACGGAGATCGTCACTATGGAACGGTATTAACGACTCGTTGTCGGTTGGAGTAAAACTGATTATTGACACAATCGTAAAATAATCGTCAAAGCGATTGCGACAGACGCTTACGTTGCACAATAGGCCCGCAGGTAGTATGCCGATCGCTAATTGATGTCGGGGTGAAAACCACTCGAACACGGCGTACTACTTGCACGCCAAGATTAATGAGACCGGCGAGTGGATGGAGTCGCCTCCAAGGTGCCGAGGAACTTTCAAATTCGCACGACGTTGTAATTAAACGCGCCTCGTTATTTTAGTCGTCACGACTACATCGAACATGTCAAGGTCTTCAGTATTTTAAGTAGGTACAGTACTTTTTTAATTAATTTTAATGTAGGCCTCCGTGGTATAGTGCTTGGTTCGTCGAGGTGCAAAACCTGGAGATTGTGGGTTAAGTTTGACACTTTCACGCTGTGATATTTTTCTAATTTCTTTACGACATTGAAGCTTGAATAAATAGTGGAAAATATCACATACATTGCTCTGATTCTGTGGTAAGAAGCAAAATCATTAGTGTTATAGAAATCTGACACAAGCCGTACCGTTCGTCCATTTCCCTTGACTCGACCGAGAATCGAACCTGGGATCTCAGAGACGTGGAGAGAGGTGGAGAGGTCGTCAATAATGTAATGAACATAACGATTTCGTGCTTCTAAAGATTTAAGTCTTTGCCCCCGACTATGATTCAAAAAGGTCTGGTTTCCCTTGTAAAGATTGTGAAGGTCAGATGGCAATCACTCGAATGTAATAACTAGGCTCTTCCAATAAGGATCATGATCGAAATTGACTTTTTCGAACTTTAAGTTTTCGTCAATGAGCATGGGTAAGTTTACGCGGATATTGGCTTATCGGTCATTGGTCGAAAGCCAATATTTTTTTGTGGCATATGTCATCATGTAAAAAAGTTAAGCACAACTAAAATCAAACATTCAAGCCCCCGATTTTTTCAAATTCATATTATGTTGGTTTGTTTTTTATGCACCATGCACCATGTTTTTTATTGCACCAACCGTGGTCACGAGCTGATAGCACGAGTGTCAGCTCGTGACCACGGTTGGTGCAACCTAACCGAAACGTCGGGCAGTAAGTAGTTCGTATTAACTACTAAATAAAAATGGTGTCGCGTTTTGACCCGTTAAATTATTTTAATTGTTTTTTATGGTTATTACGTCTTAAAGTAAGTACTTTTTTTTAAAAGCCTTAGGAGACGAAGAAGCCGCAGTAGTGAATTAAGAGACCAAAACAATTATCCATTTCCGAAACAGTGTTATTTACTCTCAGATCTTTAATCCTATTAAAATCATTATGAATATGAACTTGGTATGTCCACAAGTCAAAATTTCCAAAGCACCTTTTGAGAACCATTATCAATATTCGGACTTCTGAATTGATGTATCTTTCAATAATCGATAATACCATGACATAAAAATGTAGAGATATAACGACGACTATTTTTGCGAATATATCGTCTATACATTATTACAAGCAAAGTGCGTGCGTATCGTCTATACGTAACAATACTAACCTTTCATTTCGGAACTTTGAAACTATTCACCCTAATGTGGGCTCCGAAAAAGCCCAACCTTCCGAGCCTGCGGGGTATCTCTCAGGAAACCCCTCTCCCGCCGCTCCTCCGGCCCTCAGCTAGACGAGAGGGTCATTAGGCGAAAAATAAACGATTACACTTGAGAAATGGAAAAAAAATTTGCTTATTTTTATATTTAACTTCCTCTACGTCCAGTTTGAATTCAAGACGAGATGATTCGCTTGTTTATGCGCCTGTAGGAAATAAAATTTAAGGAAACGACGGCTGGACTCGATAATCAATAAGCTTTGATTCCGTGCATATATTTTCTGGAACGATGTAATTTTTTTCCCAGAAACCAGGCAGTGAAAAATGAAAATTGATCAAAATGTATTAACTTTTTAACAATAGCTTACAAATTATATTGACTGTTATTATAATAGTCTAGTTGTCTCGTTAGTTGTTTGAGTATCTACTGGATGATGATCCCGGATTTCTGGACTCGATTTCCATGTCGGGTTTTTGAAGCATAGCTCGCTTAAGTGACGACCGATCCATTTTTGGATCGCATTTCGAAAGAGTGGTGGTTTATCCATTGAAGGCAAAACCTTTCTTTGGATCGTTTTAACAAATTTGCCTTGAGAGAGACTTTGCAGGGAGACTTCGAAAGCCTGATTGAATTCTACTTATTTTTATAAGATTTTAATTATTTAAAGTATTCCGAAGGTGTTTGGAATATACAATAACTTATTATTTGTTCACAAATTTAGGTATATCATCGGACTTTGAAAGGTCCTGTAAGTATTTTGATTGGCACATAAAATGATTGGCTTTCACAAAAAATTTATTGATGACACATTCAGTAGATATAAGTTATATCTACTGAAACTACTTGTGTGATATAAAATTCAGTAGATTTATATAACTTATGTCTACTGCAACTTATATCACACGAGTAATTAAACTAAAATGGACAAATAATAGAGGCTATTATAGTGATAGGTATACTAAACTTAAATGAAAATATTCAGAAATTGGTAATTTCAAACCAATTAACGTTCGTCGAGTAACTAAATTATGCACACTAATACATTTTCTAGTACCTAAAGGTTTCATAATTTATGAAACATGTTTAACCTAAACAGAGTACAGACAAAACTAAGAGTATACCCAATCATCTGTTCTATTTGTAACACAACAAAGTGCATATCCCCTAAAATAGGTGACTTCAAAAAACCGTTCGCTTCGGCTGGTTCAAGTACAAATAAAGTAGTAGTTATACGGTGTCCACATCGGGGCACATATATCATTTTTATCGCTCGCACTCGGCTCGACCGTTTATTCATTGCTTACCTATTGCACACGCGGTTGTATGACGACTCGAATGCTACTATAGGTCTTAGAACGCTTAACATTTATTGTTAACTAGGTTTTAAATAAAATAAATAAATAAAAACATTTTTTTTACATATTTTCTTCACAGAGCTCTTGCATTTTAGGTATTATTTACAAATATTTGAGCTCATAAATAACTAAACTCACAGTAACGTAATGCCAATCAAGATCTGTGGGAGACTGGCACCCAAAACTAAGCCTATTTAAAATAGGTTTGATATTATTAGGTCACCAGGACGCCCTCGGCCTTCAATTTGATATTAAATGAATACGTGAATGCACTTTATTTGTAGTGTTTACATTTTTGTAAAAGTTACAAAAGCTTAAATACTAAACGAACAATAAAACTTAGTGTTTTCGCGTTAATCAAGATAGAAAATAACCTACCTATGCGTTAATCTTACAAATAAATATAACGCATAGGCCTTTAAATGTCCAACTACAGGCCAAACGCTTGTATCATTTAAATTATGTCATATCGTTACAATAATGGGTACAGATTTTATCACTTCAAATCCGAGTTGCAGTCAATATACTCCAGAAATCGAACTTAAAACTCTTGAGACCATTATAAGGTAACTTATGCTTGTAATTGGGTCTTAGTGACAACCAAATTACTCGCAAATATGTTCAGTAGCTTATGCGTTAATGAGTTCCAAACATTCAGACATCCACATGATCCATACAACATTTGCAAGTTTACAAGGAAAACTCTAGTAAAATTAAGGCCAAGCTACTACAATTTAAAAAATTAGAACACATATATTAATCCATCAGAATCTTCAATCAAACATTTGATGGATGCACTGTTGCGACCTAAAAAGTCACCAGCAAAACAAGACATCAAATAGTATTAAGCCTTTTTCCTTTTTCATTCTCTTCGTGGCCGCGTGCGTCAGATTACGTCTAAAATTTACATACTTATCTCAGTCACATAAGGTCCAAATTAGATTAGACTACACTTTAGATTTACAGACAGTTGACACCTATGTACATCATGAAGCGGAGGGCAATAATTTGGTTGTATTTTGCACTCGATCTACAAAATCATAAATTCCTATTTTTGACATTGTTTTTAAATTAACGGCTATAAAAGTCAAGTTGACATTAATTCGAATCTTGAACCAGTAGTTGCGCGGCACTACGTAACGGTCGCGCTCAAGTGCTACCGTATTTCTTTTTTTAGAAGCTCCGTTTAGTCAACTATGTATTGAAGATGAATGTTTATCGGCCCCTATTTGTCCGGGGAAGGGTAAAGCACTGATTTATTGATTACAACTGACCATTTTAATGTACTGCTTAGATTTATTACACTCATTTTAGTACCTAGCTCAGCCGACGTAAAATGAACGAAAGGATAAAACCGTGATTTAGTATCTCGTGGGATGTGGATTTATTTAAAGGGTTTCTTGTAATATATAACCAGAAACATAAAATATAAATACTAGACAATTACATTGATTGCAAACTGCATTGTTAGAGACCTAATTAAAAATACTTCAAAGATTCGAAGACAAAAGAAAGAAACCAAGTTTAGTAAGTAGATCACAAAAATGCTCACACCTCAGATGGATACAAATTATAATATTAATACTTCAAATATAAGATTTAAATCGGTCTTGTGCGATGTAAATTTTATACAGTGACACTGTTTCAATCATTGTTATGCTTTGTTTCGCTCTCGTTGGAATTTTGAATAAGATTAAAATGTATGACACTTAAGGATACTTTGTAATATGTACATAATTATGTGGGGAGTAATAATCAGTTTATGTTTTTCATGGAACTGAAACTGTGGTTTTAAGAGATATATGATCGAAGCGATTAAGATTAGTCTCGTGGTTAGATGTGATACGTAAGAAGGAACACGTTTGAACAGCTGACGAGCTTATTATAAAGAGAAATACTTATTTGAAAACAAACTCTTCATACTTTTGTCTTACTGCAATAAACATTAGCAAAATCAACAAACTTATTGCCAATTTACAGGCTTTTGAATATTCAATTAATGCCTGCAAAATTCACGTTATCATTTACAATTACTGCGTAATGCAAATGAGTTTACAAATACAACGCGAATCGCATTCTCAATTCCGTAACATTGCAACGGCATCACAATGTATTTTTGTATAATTGTATTCAACATAGCAGCACAATAATGAATCGCAATTTCAGCTTTCATGCATTCCGCAACCCAAAAACAAACAATTTGTGAGGCGCTCCTAAAATTTCCGCGTTGGATCGCGCACCCCACCTTCCATACATATGTATGTGAACACTCGAGCAAATCCAAAGCGTGAACTATTTAATCAACTCATGCATATATGCATTCGCCAAAATTCTACCAGGGCCAGTCCATCAGCAGCGCCTTATCGACGACGCCGCTTATCATCAACAGGTCCTGCTGCCGGCTCGTGTGCTGTTATCTCTTGCTACAAATAGTCACAAAGCTCCCGAGCCAAACGACCTAACTCCGACAAATACGCCAGCCGAATTTCGCCCGTACCCGACAGAGAGTTGGTCGTGAATTGTTTGTAAGAAAATCAACAGCCGCGCGCATAATCAGGGATAAACGCATTGTCACAGTGTATTACGGGGCCAGTCGCCTAATGCGGCTAATTCACGACAATGTAGACAAGTCGTCTGCAACAATGTCGGTTATTATTTCAGTTTGAATAGATTCTGCGTCTTCTGTGAGATTCAAATTCTTCACCGGACGGCAATTTCATTTCGAAGATGTTCTGCTATCCCTTTCAAAACTTATTTTTTCTGTCACCCTTTGCATACACTCAAATAAAATATGTTTTTTTTTTAAATCGGTGCTCATGCTAAAGCGTTTGTTTGTATCACGTTATAAAACCTTTATAGGTTCCACAAATACATATTTTATGGACTTAAGTAAAATAGTCAATACCCCTATTTCATCGGTGCGAAAACTAGCGCGCGAAGAAGTTTCCAACAATAAACAATAGGTGGGTAATATCAATTTTACTGCAGGAACGCCCACCTTTCCAATTCCCCTCAACTATTTAACAACTTCAATAAGCAATCAACATCGCACCGCGTCCCAACGCGTAATGAATAGCTCCGAACTAATTCTACGTTACCGACCTGAAAAGGCGGCGGAGTCAGCGCCATCTACCGGCGAGCCCCCCTGCCCCCCTCTGGCGCCCACTGCAGGGCCGCAAAGGGGGTTTATGTATTAAGTTACAGGTCTAACCTGACAGGTCAGCGTGCTGTGCGTTCGCTCTTTCATATGGACATCGTAAATCAGTGGCGCCTACGAAATTAAAACCAGGGTACCAGGCGTGTGGGTATTAATTTGCAGCGGTGCAGTAGCCGGCAGGACGCGACGGGAACAGATTCTGTGGCAGTACCAAGGTACGGAATTGAGACGTCCACCTGAATTTTGGAGCGGACTAAGTATTTATAATTTAAAGATTGTAAAGATACATTGATCTTGCTCGGAAGCCAATATCAGAGGTGAAGCCACGATATACACTTAAATGTAAATTATATAAACCCGCTTTTTACTGTTTTTTATTCAAAACAAGCGATTCCGAAAAATTCTGAAATTATTTTACAAACTAAAAACAAAAATATCCTTTATTTGTCTACTATGGTTCGGTATTTCTCAAGTTTTGCGCGTACATACATTTCTGCACTGAATTTTATTTCCACATCAATGAAATCAAATTTCAATATAATTTTTCACAACCTTAACGTGCCTATCTATAAAATGAATTTCCCGAAACTAGTCAATATCCTTATTGTTCCGATAATAATTTACAAAACGATGCAACGGCTTCTCACCGGGTTGCTACGAGAATATATTTTGTGATCTTGTAGAGGTACAAATTGAGACGCATACTAGGTTTTGGCTTTACATTTAGTAATTTATTTTAGTTAAAGTCGATTATTAGTCCAGTCATTTGGTGAGAAATATAGTGGTTACCTGGAAAGTTTTCCGGGAGTTTTCAAAATTGGTTATTTTATACATTTTTGAGTGCTCTTTCCGCATTTCTACTTTGCCACCTCATATTTTTGCCGCTCGCGCCGCCATATTGGAAAAATGGCGCCTAAAAGCACTTTTTTGACAATATCTCCTTTTCGACCCATTTTACGAAAAAAGGTGACAAAGTCAAAATTCAGAAAGAGCACCCCAAAATCTGCAATATTACCAATTTTCAAAATTCCCGGAAAACTTTCCAGGTAAAACTACCAAATGACTGGTATTATTGTTTGTGTTTTAAACAAATAAATAATTATTTTAAAAGGCACAGAAAAAAATCATCTCCACTTGCAGTGTGGGGATCGAACCCATAACCTTCATGTATCGCGTGTGCTGCCTTTCCAGCTGTCCCTTTAAAATATTTAAAGTCCCTACTTGTTTTGATTGCGATGTAATAAATATGAACCCGAAAAAAAAATCTGGTCAAGTGTGAGTAGGACTCGCGTGGAGAGGGTTCCGTACGTTGGGCTCATAGGTCACAATAAACTAAACAATTATTTATCAAATGTAGGTAAATAACTTACAGTTGTTGACGTCGATTTTTAAAGTAATTAATTCTTCTTATTCTTTAGCTAATTTACTTTGCTTTGAAACGTGTTCATGGTAAAAGGTTATTAGATAATTAAATACTTCTGGAACCTGGTAAGTACTCGCATGAAAAAACTACATATGGCTGAAAATAATCACATGGCACAGGCAGGTAACAATAAAAAAAACGTAAATTTAACAAAACAACCCTTTTTTTAATCCATGTACTTCTCATAGGTTTTTTCTGTAATCTATAGGTAAAGACCTATATTCCACATTAATTTCAAAATTTTTAGCCTAGTAGTTTCGGAGATAAGGGGGGGGGGGGGGATGGAAAATTTTCGCCTATTTTCTTAAATAACTTAAAAACTATGTACCTCAAGATTATAAATGATACATATTTGCAATCATAACAGCAAGATCTTTCATTTGATATGTCACACGATATGGTTTTTTTTTTAATGTTTTGATTTACCCTCCAAAAGTGACCCCCAAATTCATAATTTATTTATTTACGTTATACATGCACCTTTGGGTCTTTAACTTACATATGTGTACCAAATTTCATCTCAATTGGTCCTGTGGTTTCAGAGTAATCGGCTGTGACAGACGGACGGACAGACAGACACGCGAGTGATCCTGTAAGGGTTCCGTTTTTTCCTTTTAAGGTACGGAACCCTAAAAATTAATTGAGCTATTGTACTACGTTAAAAATGGATTAAAAAAATAAAAATAAATAAAATAAAATAAGTTTATTGGCTTTCACAAATATTAAATCTTAAACTAGTTACATCAGTATCCCCTTTTAAGTCCATATAGACATGTGTCAGGTAGATACCGCTCTTCCTTCAATTATATTAACAATTTACTTAATATTAGTGGCTAAATATTAATTTTACTTATCATAAATTACATCTAGGTTAACAAAATTATATTAAGTGTGTGTGTGTGTGTTCGTGTGTGTGTGCGTATGTGTGTGCGTGGGTGTGTGTATGTTAAATTAAAAGTGCTTCCATATGATCGTACGTTTTTGACTGTAGCCACGTTCTGAGCACTTTCTTACATTCGAAGATATTCATGTTACGTATATTCAACTCTTTATCGACAGTATTGTATAAATCAATTGATCGCCTGTCGTATTGAGCTTTAGCGAATTGAGTTTTTACTCTGTGTGCTTGAATGGCTTTGATTTTTCTTCTTCTGTTTACATTATTGTCATTGTTTATGTTATAAATAACTAATTTTTTATGTATTTTAAGAACCGTTTGCTTATAGTAGAGCTTTCTGATTGACAGAAGATTACTTAGCTCATAAAGTTTCTGTGTTGAATATCGTATCTTTTTGAAATACATAACTTTGATAAGACTACGTTGTGCACGTTCTACCCCAATAAGGCGAGTTTTAGCTGCCCCTCCCCAGACAGGTATACAGTAAATTATTATAGATTGAACCAATGAGATGTATATGCCAGTTAGCAAATCCTTACCCAAGCTATTGTTTATCCTTGGCACCACATACCTAAGTGTCTTAAAAATCCAAGTAAGTTTCCTAAGCCTAGTGGTGACGTGCTCCAGGTGTGGGTACCAAGAGAGCCGCTGATCGATATACACGCCTAGGTATTTTGTCTGTTCAACTCTTTGAATAGGAGGGCAGGAACATCCACTACTTGCGCTAATATTTGCATTATTACATATATGTATCTTTATTTCAATGTTGTTATTGGAATTCATATTATTATTGTAAATACCAAAACATATGTAATTGGTTTTTTCAGTATTAAGTGTGAAAAGGTTTATGCGTAACCATTCATTTATACGTTTTAAACCGCTTTCAGCAAGATTGAGCTTCTGTACTACGAAACATAAGGATTGCTGGTATTTATTTAGTCATGCAATATTCGGTTAGATTCGAACTAAGCAAATTTTGTGGTAGTGGAAAACTACATATTTTTGCACCTAAAAGATTTTTTGTTTAATGTCTTGATGGAGGGTACGGTGAGCTTGTCATTATGATATTAGTTCTTATGCTCACGATTTAAGGGCGGTTCTAATTGCAAAGTGTGGTCCGATTTTCTTACATTAATAAGGTTTACATTGATTTTTAAAGATATCCCAAAGTATCAAGTTTATCTTTAAAGGTTTCCCTATGATTTCTATGAAGTTTATGACCAAGGCTACCAGGGTAACATGAGTGTGCGGGCATTAATTTACAGCGGTGCAGTGGCCGCCGGCCGGCAGCGACGGGAACAGATTTTGTGGCATTGTAAAGGCATAAAATTGAGACACAACTTGAACTCAGCCACAGCCTAGGAAATGGTTAACACCCAGTTTTGCTAACTTAGAATTATGATTTAAGGTTTAAACTTTGCTTTAAATTGTATCTATAGAAATTTGAATATAAATACCTATATTGTGCTGTGTTACCGTTAATATCTTCTGAAACACAACTGCTTTAGGTGCTAATTAATAATTGTATTTCATTTCATCACCTAAAACTACTTCAACTCATAATGTTGTGCTGTCTGTCTAAAGAAAAGAGTACTCGTCAGTGACGCAAGCATTCATTTAATATGTGTTTAGTAAATTAATAAATAGCCTGAATGACGCACGCTAACTAAATCAACGTTCCAACCAAAATAGTGCACTGTTTTGTTTGTGGAATCAAATGATTCCGTCCGTATACCGAGTCAATAAAATAATAATCACGGTGATTTATAAATCGTGCCACAGAACAGAGCGGACGTTCCAATGCTATCTCATTTAGATAAAAGTTTGAATTACTGTAAATATCGATTCGACGAACTCGATAATTTATCTCGAATGTTAACATTTCGATATTAACGCGTGTTCCATTCACTCAGGCTTCCGTGCCGTAAATAACCAATTTGCGAATTAAATTATTTACAGTGGTGCATTAAATAAATGAATATCAATCAGATGTCATGATTTGATTTAATGAGATAAATGAACCGGTCGGGTGGATTTAATAATTAGATAAATGGGCTTATTAGCTAAAAGGTGGGCTGTTATTGCATTTCCCGCGATCCTCTTCGGGGAAAATTTTTTACTAGTTCATTGTAGATATTGTATTTTGAATTCTGACTATTATTCTATTAAGTGACGATAAAGGATTAGTCATTTAGTACTTTACAATGATTAGTCGTAACAATTTTGCTAATGGAGTTTATGATTATATTTTAAAAGATAACGTAATTTATTAAATGTAAATTTGCATGCAACAATAAAGCATTTGCATAAAAATAGAGGCAGTTATTTTTGTTTCGCCATAACATAATAAATAATAATAAATAAAAGAAACAAAGGCATCTAAATTATAACTCTAAAAGCTATTTATTTCTTAAAAATCCATAAAAATCCAAAATAACACTTAGTAATAACACAAGCTTTCCCCAAAAGTTAAAAATGGTATCGCTTATACTACTCCGTTTGTAGGCGGAACAACAGTGGTAAACTGATAGCACTAATGGAATAATGACTGCTATTAACAAATATTCTACGTACGTTTTGTTAACGTGACGGCTAAATTAGTGGTTCCTTTACGAAAAATATGCAAGCTCATTTAGGACTGGATGGTAAATAACGGACTATTAGCGGCGCCCACCTTTGTACCCTTGAAGATATTTTAACGGAACGTAAGGAACTGCTAAGACACCAGTAAACTTGGTTTTATCCAAAAATGGATCGTGGCTAAGTCACAAGTTTTGTGTTAAATATGCTAGAATTATACCGGGTTATTTTTAAAACACCAATAGTCTCGTAGGATTATATAATTTACATTATTAAAATTAACTTGTTCTGCATTTTTTTTCAAATTTTGACAAAATTTTTAGCGGCTTACCATACAAACATATTGACTAGCTAAACTACTTATTACGGATGGAGAAGATTTTGTTTTTTTTACAATAGCGTAAAGTTCTAAAACCAAAGTTTAAGTTAATGATGATAAGTAATATAATCCGTTGAGGTTGTTGGTTGATGTTTTATGATAGCTCCTTATTTTCCTTGCAATATTTTCCATAGTATACTAAGATGATTATTTTTCTAACTTGAATGAGTTTAGCTCATAAGCGTACAATTGGCTACTTGACAGTTTTTGAAAAAGTATTGTATAATGTGCGCCCGTTCATTTTATATCCCAAGCAATTCGATTTATCTGGAAATAATTTAAATAACCAGAGAAAAATAAGATTTTGTGTAACACATTTAAAAAGCGCGCGAAAACGCCAAGTCACGTCACTGTTGCAATTATGACGTCAACGTCCTAGACAACGAACCGATACGCATAGGACCGACTTATTTTAGATAAACGGAAAATGTGTCAATAAATTCTTAATACGATTAAAGACACAATAATTCAATTAATCGGTAAAATAATCATTGTTTCGCCACATTAAAATAAATATTTTTCGCCGACAGCTGTCATTTCCGAATTGCAATGATGGTTTCCGTTTCGGTTCTTTTGTTCCACAGATAAAAAAAGTAAAATTTATTTTGCAAAAATAAAATACTAACTATGCTTTTGATTAAAAAATAAATTGGTCAATCAATTGGCTACTTGACAGTGTTAACAATAAAATATGAAAAGTGTTAGATATGTTAGCTTATTAGTTAAGTAATCATTTTACATTTTTATTTTTTAATTAAAAGCATAGTTGGTATTTTATTTTTGCAAAATAAATTTTACTTTGAAATGAAAGCTGTCGGCGAAAATTATTTATTTTAATGTGGCGAAACACCGCATTAACAATTTATTGAAACATTTTCCGTTTATCTAAATTAAGTCGTTCCTATGCGTATCGGTTCGATGTCTAGAACGTTGACGTCATAAATGCAACAGTGACGTGACTTGGCGTTTTCGCGCGCTTTTTAAATGTGTTACACAAAATCTTATTTTTCTCTGGTTATTTACATTTTTTCCAGATAAATCGAATTGTTTGGGATACAAAATGAACGTGCGCACATTTTACAATACTTTTTCAAAAACTGTCAAGTAGCCAATACCCTATTTGCATCCGAAGTCGGGTACTCATAGTACCTTTTTTTTCCTGACGAGGGGAAATGCTTTGACGCACCGTACCGTCACCTGAGGGAGGTGACGGCGTGTGTGGGACTCCCTGCCCTTATAACGACAGGACTACCCACCCCCCGGTTGGACCTCATCGCCTAAGTGGTAGTGCTGTGGGAAATCGGATCAACCGAACCAACCACAACACTACCGGCGGAATGGCCGCTTATGCAGCTCCGTCTCCTCCCCCCACGGTGGTTGGGGGGAGAGTGGGGATTGGCGATCCGACTCGACCATCCCCACCTCGCAGTGGAAACCGGTGCAATGCCGGCTGAAGTGCCCGTACTCATAGTACCTACACAGGAAATCATAAGTTACCGCCAATTTGAGTTATATTTTGCGAGGTGCATTTAATTATTAACTAAGTTGTATTAAATACGCGTTGGGATTTTTCCAACACTAAAATCAAAACTTAGATAGAAGCAAAATAAAGAAACAAAAATTTGAATTGACCCCCATAATTTAATTTCAGCACTAAAACTATCGCGTTTTCCGCTTACTAACCCTAAAACGCAGCCAGTTTTTAATCGCGCGGAAATTTTGAAATCTATTATGGAAACCACTAATTTTCCCGCGGCTACACACTGGGGTGAACGTAAGCCCATAAGGTCTCTGTACATCATGTGAAGCGGTGCGCCGTGACACACGGCTTTAAAACATGATGAAGCACCTGTTCACATATTTTATATTACGTACATCGTGTTAAAATGTATCATAGGACGGCGCGGAATGTCCTGCGTTGATGATTTATGTCAGCGGCAAAGGAGGACCATCGGCCTACTTGATGTATGGGGAAATTAATAATGTAGTACTACGTATATGTGTGATATTAAAAATGTTTTTTTTTGGTGAAAAAGTGCTATTGACGGAATTTACCTTCTATAGAGGTAATTTTATTGAAAAAGATATCCATCTAACCGTAGAAACTTTTGTTATAGAAAGCTAGAATTAACGGCAGCACAACATATACTATAATACATATACCTGCACCAATACACTAAATAAATACAAATGGTTATCGCAATAATGTTTTTCCTGGAGAGAAAACGAGCCCACAAACTCTGGACAAAATGAAAAGATCATTGCACGATTGGAAAAGATTTTATTTTATTTCAATTAAACGGGAGGTGATTTTCTGATAAAAAATGTAATAATAAAAAAAAATAAGTTGAAAAAACTCGTGTCTTCAATAAATATACAATTTTAGTAATGTAGTCCTAAATAAAACTTAAGTTTACAATTTCATAATGTGGAAATATTTCTATTGCATTTAGATTTATGCAATCAACTGCATCTTCCATCTATTTATATATATATATTCAAAACATATTAACGTAATTTAAAACCCGTTATTGCTTTTCATACCAAGAAAGTCCCTAAATACACTTTTTTTTATTTCCCAAATGAAACACACTTGTTCAACAGGACTTGCAAAATGAACGTTAGTAATAGTTGCACATTAATAGTGCCGTCACAGCGAAACGTCAGTGCAGAATTAGGCTCGTTATGAATATCTCGATATAAATCCATTCCTATTATGAAACTGCAAAGGTCATCGGGTGTTCTAATTTGTAACCCTCCGCGGGCACGGTTCCATTTTAATATTTTATACAAAATACTGTAACACCTGCACGGTTAAATCCTCTGGTTTCGCAGTTAGGGTTGCGAGAAGTAAGAATATGAAGCAAATATTAAGAATATTATTAATATTAAGATTTATCTATAGGGAAACGACTAACAATTAGTTTTTGCCTGTCTGTTATCCAAAAATATGGGACATATTTTTGCAATTTCCTTCTTATCAAAAAATAATGGCAAAACATTTAATTAAATTGTTGCAAGGTGTCTTTAGTGGGAACATTTAATTTCCCCAAGAAACGCAATAAGGCAAATGAAGCTATTCAAGAATTTAATTTTAGTGTTTTTTGGCATTAAGTGAAGTTGTAGTTTTGTCTGACATAATATTTAATGATTAAGTTTAATAGAGTATCGACGTTCACATGTTTGAAAAAAAAAAGAGAATATCCGTAAAGTCTAATTAATGCTAAATCTTAAGTAAAACAAGAAAAATATGATTTTTTCATTAAATTTAACTTTATCTAGCTAAAGCCAGACGGCTGGCATCCCTATTCACAGAGCCGTGAGATAAAACCGCTAGTGTTCCGCATTTGGGTCGCATTTGATCTCTCGTCGTATATTTTACAAATATGGGACATGTTCAGTGGTTTATTAAAGAAAATGCAGTCATAGTTTTTATTGAGCTCACATGAAAAGTTCTTGAAATAGAAATCCAATTTCGGTTGGTGCGGTTGACGGATTTCGTTTTTCGCATAGTAGAAAGCACTTGTGAGACAAGAGATTACTGATTCTGTTTTCTCCCGGTAGTAAGCCAAATTATTACTGAAGATATAGGTTTTATTGTATTTGTAAAAAAATAGGAATATTCAAAAAAACAATGATGTAATCCATCTGATATAAAAAAAATCCCTAAATATTATTTAATACGTGTACGCCGCAAATAAATATGATGGATAAAATAATGTATATATTGACAGGTATGAAAACAAAATACCACTAAATAATAAATCTCAGAAACTATATGACTTACAAACTTGAAATTTGGCAGGTAGGTTCCTTAAATGGCGAAGACATCTGCTAAGGGCGGATTTTACGAAACTCCTTCCCTAAATGGATCAAACGGGGATTGGAAGTTTGTATGTTTTTTTTGAAGTAAAAGACTTAAAATTTAAAACGTGTGCTCTAAAGGTGTAAAAGTGCATCTTATTCATGACCGCTAGAAAACTTTTAGTTGCTATCGATGACTCGACTATTTATAAGGGCCTGATGATAAGAAACAAAAATAATTACAGAGGGAACATCCAAATCTCGTTCACTTCGCAATCGAACTTCGGCAACTAATACAGAAAAACTTGGGTCCCCGTATTGTAGCGAAGTTAGACGTGTTAAGCAGATTGCAGAAGCTCATACATTTGGAGTTATTGAAGTTGGGGTGCATTGCTTGTTTTCTTCATACCATAGCATTTTCTTCAAATACTACGGAGGCAAGGGAAAGGAAAGGAAGGAACATAATAGGGTAATTAAAAATATATTTATAAATAAAAGTAAAAGATAATAAATACCTACAGATTGATTTTCAAATAAAAGAAGAAGAAGAATTAAGTGAAATTGAACGATACAAAAGATTGAAAAAAATATACTTATGACTCTCTTAAAGGAGTCCGTTATAACTATTTATATCTTGACGACCTCCGTAGCCGAGAGGCGAGCGGGCCTGACTTTGGCGACTGCCATCTCTGAGGTTCCGGGTTCGATCCCCGGTCGGGTCAATATGGGAAACGAACTTTTCCATATTGTCTCGGGTCTGGGTGTTGTGGTACCGTCGTTGTTTCTGATTTCTGTAACACAAGTGCTTAAGCTACTTACCACAGAATCAGAGCAATGTATGTGATGTTGTCCAATATTTATTTATTTATTTATTTATATCTTTTTTTGGGCGTCTCAACCTGGACCTAACCCAGTATGGTCACCATTTAGAATTTAATGAATCCAGCGTCTATTTGGCTTAAATACGTAGTGGCTTAATCTGACAAGTGTACAAATATGTGCAGAAACATGTCATAGCTACTATATATTTATGTCAAATGCTTTTCCATATCATGATGACCAGTTTTTTTCGTTTTCGCCAATACCAAATTTTAGTATCAAGATAGGAGCAGCCTACCTTCACAATTTCTTGTTCCAACAGGACAGTGTAGGATTAAAGTTAGACCAATACCGAAATATGCCAACTGGCTGGAAAATGTGCCAACTTCATTTGGATCTCAGCTGCTATATCCTTTCAGTTTTCAACCAAACTCAGGTAGAAAATCATGTGATGGTAAAATAAGGTAGTTGAATTGTATCAATGTTTTTTTTCACAGAAACAGTACATATTAATTATAATTATTTTTGGAACTCTTCAATATGTTTAATAGATAATCTAGCAACGTTTGTCAGAGTACAAATAATATAATGTTATATGTATTTTTTAACTTCTAAAGGAGTGAACGGATTAGAATGAAATTAGTACAAAAATAATATTGCGTCTCAAATGCTTCTTAGAAAAATAATTCTGAAGAACTAACGTCAAATGTTTTTTGTTATTGTTTCAAATCTTATTTCATTTTGCAAATACATTAGCACACATACAGAATTACTCGTAATAACTATAAAACATCACTTGACAGTATTCAATACAAACAATAAATGTTACAAGGCAGTAATTTATTGCAACAATAACCTGACCCTAGGCAAGTAATTACACGCAATTAATTACAATTTATAACACCAACGACACTAAATAGCTAGAAAGCGTAACACACTGCTCCATTCAAATTGTTATACAATGGCTACTGGCTCAAATCTTGCGAGGTATTTTAATTTTAGTAGATCTTTGATTTACGAGGTCTATATGAAAGAGGACTGCGTAGACCCAACACAGGAAGACCTGTAAAGTAAACTTCTTTATCCTATGCGTAGATTTAGGTCTCATGTTAAAAAAATAAAATAAAAAAAGGCTACAACAAAATTGATGATTATTTAAAAGACAAAAATGTATGAGTCTAGATTAATTTTAATTCTTTGAAATCTAGCTTTGTATACTTTATTTAAGTGCCTAGTATAAGGAAAAATTGTAACATTGAAAAGAGTAAGTGTCGAGTTTCTTGCCGGTTCTTCTCGACATGATCAACATTCCGAACATGGCGGTAGAATACTTACATGTTTTCTATTATATTCTATTATTTGACTCTTTCAGTTGTAAAATCAACGATATAGAGAAACGGGTCATGTTACTTTGGCGCCATAACTTAAATTTGAGTCCTGTCCCATAAGTTATATTAGTTTGACTATTCATTACACGATACGAGTGCGTTATCAGAAGTACTTTCGCGGACTCAAACAAATAATAACGCGACATAAATCATTCGCAACAGAAAAGCTATTAAACGCTCCATGTATTCGAAGTGAAGTTTCGCGGAGTTTTCGAATCGAAATTCGATCTCGCCTGGACGGTGTCTCTGCGGTGCTGATAGTACGTTATTCGTATTATTCGCCAATTCATACTTTCGAACTAATGTTATAAAAGTAAAGGATAGATTTATGTCTACTATTAAAGTGTTCGTTGTGTTTGAAGTCGTCGCAAACTAAGTTTTTTTTTTAATTTGTGAGGTGGATCTTAGGTAACAGTCAAATATTCATATAGATTCCATCAGTAACACTTATAAATTGTCTCCATATAAATCAAATGAGACTACTTTAGACTCTAGCTTAGTAAGGGAATTTTATAGTTTAATATAAATTTTACAAAAAATATATATATATATATATATACACCGTGAAATTTTAGTGGTTGTTTTCCCGCAGCAGAACGATTAACCTTTAGTAGTACTATCGAATAGTGCGATTTTTTTTTTAAATAATCATATTTTAGTTTTAAATTACTCAAAAAAATAATCATCAACTCGAAAGCGTGAGAAACGAATAGTTATATTCCGAGATTCTGACGTATGAAGGTACTTCTTTCTGCACGAAAACCTCCTTTAAACCAAAAAAAAGTCTTAAGTCCTAAGCAATACAGCATAAACTGCAACGCACGCGCTCCGCGAAACGAACCGCCTCGTGACAAACGACACAGACACAAAGGCACCGCTCGCAGCGCTCGTGCGACTGTCTCACTCACTCATTTCTACTCCAGTGCATCGCGAACGCCGCCCGCGCAACTACTCGACGCGCCCAGTGCGCTACGTCGTGGAGTACCTACGTCGCTATGGTGCAATTGTACGCGAGAGCGAATTATGATTCGCATGCCGCTCGTCGGCTTTCCGCAGAGCCGCAGCACATGGAGTCCCTTTGTCTTCGCGGTGTTCTGAACCCGCAAGTACCACAGGCTCAGACGATCGTAGCCGCAACCCAGCGGTTACTCGATCACGGGCAGTTCCAGACGCCAGCTCATGCTCAAGGCAGAGGTCACCCCGCCATTCATTCTTTGGAGCTTGACGAATACATCATAACCGTCGCGGCGGGCCAGTGCCGTGGCCACCACGAAGCCCGGATCTTACTCCGTTGGACTTTTATTTGTGGTCTGAGGTTAAGCGGATTGTGTATCGGGAAGAGTACCACACTCCGGACGCCTTAAAAAGTGCGATAGTGGACGCTTTCGATGTGGTTAGACGTAATAGAGACACATTATTGAAATTGAAAGTAAATCAATTAAAACGTGCACGATTGTTTTTATAACGCAGTGGTTTACACTTTGAACAATTACTCCGTTACCGGGAAGTGTAAGTATTTGTTTGTACATTTGTAAATAGGGATATTAGGTTAGGTAATTGAAATCATTGTAAATAGGTTGATTTCTATTTTTTAAATACGCCTTAAATACTTTATTGCCTAATTCAGTAATAAATTATTATTTTCAGACAATAATATTGATTACATGTCACGTTGTTATGAATTAAAAATTATGTCGTGTTTAGTTAAGTATGGATAGAAGTATTTAAGACGGTCCTAAGCCCGTTAAAGTATGAAGGGAAAATGGAAATCACTTGTTAGTGAATAGTGAGTTTTCAGCGAATTGATAAGCGCGAGAGGCAATGACCCGGCCGGCCGGCGAGCAGCTGCGGCGCGGCTCCTACTATTGGTTCGAGGTTGCTTTCGAGTTTAGTTTATCACTATCCTAAAATTGCTATTTTTTGATCTGCATAAAAAAAACCTGCACAAATCTATTGTACTACTGACATATAATCATTTCACTGCGGGAAAACAACCACTAAAAAGTCACGGTGTATATATTGAAATATTTATTCTCAAATTCAGACTCAATTGTAAATCGATAAGTTGTCTTTTCACTACTTAAAAATTTTCTATTTCTAATGTCGGAAAATATTATCAGCTATGTGTTGGTTCGTTTATAAGGATTTCTTATGTTAAACAATAATTTTACGAAACCTAATATTTTTTACAAGCCGATAAAATATTCGCAGAAAAAACCCTAAAAAGCGGTCATTATAAAAACGAATTGACTTTTCCCATGAGATCTGACTTGGTAACTGACGGGCTATTCTCCAAAACTAAGCTTTTCGACTTAAAAACATGCACATCGCTTGTAGCTGAGGTGAGAATACACCCCAATGTTGGTTTAGGACCTCCTGTACAGGCCTTATTTAGCTTTGATTGTTATATACACATGACCTTACATTTTATTAACATGGAATATGTTTTGAGAGGTCATTTCATTATGTTCTTACATTTTAGAGTTTATTCAAAAGAATAAATGATCTATGTTAGTCGGTAGGCATCTGTTTATTACTTATTAAAGAATGAACTAAAATAGCTCCTTAAAATCACATAAGATTTTTCGAAATACTAAATTTTGTGTAAATTAATTATTATTTCCTTTTAAACTAATACATCGATGATGGTTGCGGCGTCTTATCATCTTCACCAAACTTTGAGGGGTTTGTAATAGGCTCGCATCCCAATGTTATTAAAGAAATCCGTCTCTGTTGTTATAAGGTGATATTGATTACCTAAAATATTATCATACTCGTTAAATTTGAAATTGTGACACATGTTCGTTCACTTTAATTTAAAGGTTCATTCACGATTTCATTCAAATTAAAATGGCAAATGCTTTACCAAAATAAAAGGGACGCTGGCAGAAAATAAATTAAAGTCAGTTCCTTTTTAATCCTCAAGAACAACTCCTAATCCATGGACAAGTCCAGTTATTACTGAAATAACTAGTTCCAGCCGGATAATACCGGAACTCGACAATACACGGTAGAAAGGAGATTATCTTGGATTTAGGTGGTGGTACAATTTCGCTCTCCGCCAGATAAAAGCGGTATCGATTAAAACCCGATACCTGGAATATGTGCCAGGTATTTATTGCACATAGTATTGGGCAGAGCAAATCCTAATAGGTTCCGTGGGATTATCCCGATCACATTATTTGAGCGTGCTGCAGACGGCCAATTTAAATTTAAAAACAGATTAAATTGTGTTTTGAAAACTTACCTGTAAGTACTATTACCTGTTCTTGCATTTGTTTTAGGCTCAGTTAGTAAGTGTAAGTAACCTATTTATAACCACATCAGTTAATCTATGTAGTTAGTTAACGTTCCATTGACTATTAAGAATTTATCTAATGTTTAGATAAGCCAACACGAAACGTAACATATTTTATTCATATTACATTTTAATAGATCTATTGCTACGTGTTCTTCGTAATCTTCTATTCTTCTTGTCCAAACTAGTTGGAATCAGTCTTTTAATTGGTTAGAATAAATATAACACTTTTGTTATACGTACAGTTTAATAATTTATGTATATATTTATTAGTCATCAACAACGAGTCTTCTAGGGCAGATAAAGTAAAATCAAAGGAAAGGGCCTTTCATCCATTACGTTGTAAGCTAAACTCAATCAAGAATTTCGGTATTGATTTCAGTTTTGTACTTAGTTTAATAAGTACCTGATTTTAGTTAAACCAAACTTGGTAAAAAACAATCTTTTTGAGCACCTCCTTAATCAGAAAGTACATTGCCCCTTAAAATCAATTATAATAAGTTATTATTACTCATTTTTAAGTACTTGGCTGACAATCAAAATGACTTGCATCTCCGATTTTAAGGACCCATATTTTGAAAGACGCTAGCACAAGCGATTTTTACCCATCGTTTATAAAAAAAAAAGTAAATTAGTTTATTGATCAATTAATAATACAGTAATATTTCCTTCGACTCCGATATTCAGCTCAAAGTAGTATTGCAAATAGCTCTTTTTATATTACCTACTAACTATTTTAGGAGAATGAAAACAAAAGAAAGTAAGTTGTAAGACAACTGATTATTTACAATATCCATATCTACCTACGACCCTACTTAGACATGCTTCTAAGTTATAATGAGCGGTTGACAATGATTCACCAACTTTGCCGTGGGAAACATTTGAAAATCACCCTTATTACTCCATTTCTTTTAGGTTATTTTCCCAAGACATTTCTACATTCTTGCGTTAGCGAAGAAGTACAAAGTCATTTCCTAATACACTTTAAGTGGCGAATTCATTGAGTGATATTTCGATTCTATGCTCAGGATAAAACGGGGAGTGTTTGTTTGATTACTAAGTAGGGTATGTAACAAAGGAAAACTTCATCTATCCTTTTCTTATGATAAGTGACTTTTATATAGTCGGTCCGTTGGGGGGGCTGGGTTAATTGTCCCCAGATACTTGTATTACAATACTTAAATAAATTCTTAGTTTGGGAACAGAAAGTCCATTACCAATATCGAAATATGTAGGATCCGTTTTTTTCATAGTAATTATTTTCATAGTTACTAACCAACTACTGAATCGTTATGCTACGACATACACGTTGTTCAATATTTGCATAATTTTTTAACTGACTTACTTCGGCCTAAGCTTTAAAATGGAATAAATCTCGTAGAAACGCCACACCTAGTGCTTGGTTCACTCAACCAATTATATTTTTATTAATTCATAGAAGCAAATACTACACTTGGCATATACCTACACTTGGTAGAACACACTTACAATATCTATGAGTACAACAGTGTACGTACCACAGTGCACAGTGGGCAACTTATGTGGACGGGCCAATCGCTTTAATTATCCGGCTCGTCCACCCGCCTGTAAAGATTATTTCGCCTGCCAAATGCACAGTGCTCGCTTATATACGCCGCTAGTGATGTTATGGTAACACTCGACCATTGGAGGATTATAAATGCTCTAATATGTTTTTATTGGTATAGACGACGATAGAATGCGAGGTTTATGAACTTGAAAATATAAAAACGTTTTTAATGAAAGCCATTTTGAACAGTCGAAATTTTATCTTCAAAGAAATTGTTCCAATTAAATTGGCGTTTCTGTAAGTGTAAATCAATGCTTTAGTTACTGAGAACGTGAATCTAGATTCCGGTTTCTTCTAGAAATCGGCATTGTTTATGAATTACCTACTTTAAAAACTTTTCTGCTATCGTTTCGATTACCCATCGTGGTATACGGCTATTCTATTCTATTCTAGAACTGGATTATGATCTTGGGTGCGATTGCTGGATCAAATAAAGTACATGACGCTTTTAGGGGCTGATGATTATCTTTTCCTAATGTAAAAGAGAGAGTGGTTTGATATTAATTACAGAGAGAGAGAGAAAGAGAGAGAAGCGCGTGTAATAAAATACCATAAAAGCGAAGATGAAACTAAATTACATGTGATGCGGTAATTAAGTGTTCTATGCACCGAAGTACTAAATTTTAATAGATTCAGATTAAAGTACCGCATTTCACTCTACCAAGCGCTTAGATACTAAAATCGCCTATCATTTTGAAAATTAAGTCACTCGATAACTATTCCCTAATCATCGACTAACCCAGGTCACCTCTAGAACTAACGTGAGCCGGCAACGCGATCCGCGAAATCAGATTACCTTATTCAATACGAACAGATCATGTATTGAAATTGATAAAATCGTCTGCGGTGCGAATGGTATTATTCGCGCTCAATGGCACCGGGGTGGCAATAGCACGAGGATGCCAGTAAGCAGACTTCACATGCATTTAAACGCACTGACGTAATCTAGCCTTTGATCTATGGTAGGTTGATACATGTATAAGTTTTGATATTAAGGAGAATAATAAGCGATGGCAATTGGGCCAAACTCCATACATGTAGTATGGACTTTGGCCCAACTGCCATCGCTAATAAGACCTAATTAACAAAATAGTCCATTCAATGTTAAATCGTTTTATCCGGATGAAATTTGACGACAGTAAATATATTTATTTTTACGTTTCCAATTAAATTAAAGAGACTTACGATTATCTTTTCCTAATATCAACAAAAGAGTTTCATAATAGCAAGGCAGAGAAATTTGTGGCGTGCTTATATCTAGTCGTGTTTTAGGGTTCCGTAGCCGAATGGCAAAAAACGGAATCCTTATGGATTCGTCATGTTTGTCCGTCTGTGCGTCTGTCCGTCTGTCCGTCCCTATGTCACAGTCACTTATTTCCGTAACTATAAGAGCTATACTGTGGACACTTGCTAAGTTGATGTATTCGGTGAACCGCATTAAAATTTTCATATAAAAACATAAATTTTTTGGGGTTCCCAATTCTTATAACTGAAACTAATTTTTTTTTCATCAAACCCATACGTGTGGGGTATCTATGGATACTTTTCATTCATGTCCTGATTCACTCAGTCCACCTATCTCTTTAAGAAAATTTACTAACTGCCAAATATTTATTTCGATAATAGCAACTTTGCCCGTGTGGCTATTGACTATAAAAACTTACTTACTGCTTATCCTATTTGCTGTGGTAATAGTATGTTAAAAAGGTATTTTAGGTATACAGTATTCTATTTTCTTTGGCTTCCAGCGGTCGTCAGTAGAATTTACTGTCCATATATGTCGCTTATATTTTAAACCGAAGCGCTGATCCGTTGGAAATTTGAAATCTTGTGAGAGTAGCCAACTTTTTAAATTTTATCTAAGAGTTTGATGATATTATATGGGAACAATGAAGGTTTTAAAAAAGTGCGGCAATAATTTTCTTTCTGTATGAATTCTGGCACGAATAGTTTGAATAATATATTTTTAAACCGTTTAATGATTTAAGTAACAACTGTTCTATTTTTAAACATTTAATATAATTTAACGGGTCAAAACGCGTCACCATTTTTTAGTGGTTAATACAAACTACTTACTGTCCGACGTTTCGTTGTTTTTGTGTATTTAATTTTTGTAATATAAAAAGCATTGATGGCCTCCGTAGACGAGCAGGGGCTTTCGCGTAACGCCGTCTCTGAGGCCCCGGTTTCGTTCTTCGGTCAATATGGGAAACGATCTTTCTATATTGTCTCGGGTCTGGGTGTTATGGTACTTTTGTTTTTTCTGTTTTCTGTAACACAAGTGCAATAGCTAATGTCACAGAATCAGAGCTATGTATGTGATGTCCAATACTTATTTATTATATGTATTCCTTTCAAATTTCAACTATAACATGAAATACAGCTTTCTTTCTTCCTGGGTTCATTGTGATTTTAATCTTGATTTGGCAAGCCTGATTATAATGTTGTAACGATTGCCATCGCACTTTCGGTATCCTGATAAAAGAAACTTGATATATTTGGCTCTTATGTTATTATGATTTTAACTTTTTAAGAGAGGTAGGGCATAGCAATTTGTCGCTCGAACTGGAGCAGCCCGACTGGTGAAGTACATCCACCTCACAGAAGACCGCAGCCAAATAACAATCACTTCTGTGTTGTTGTGTTCCTGCGTGTGAGTTAGGTTTCCAGAGCTCCTGGGGGGTGCTACGTTAGTAGCAGGGGTCAAGCTATCAAGGTAAGGGCGACAAGTCCAGTTACAGATTTATTATGCTGTACTTGTCACCCTTAAGCTAAGATCTCATTAACACTTAACACCAGGTGGGATGAGATCAATCTTGAAGTACAATTAAAAAAAGAACTGCTTTGGGTGCTTTTCTAAGCTCTGTAGGTACCTATCAAATCAATAAACAGCTATTGGTTAAAACTATTCACCTCTGCGCTGCGACTCATTTACAATCATAGTGCTAATTCTTACTGTTCTTATCGTCTTTTCTGAGACCACTCATATAGAAGTGCAGCATTCTACACTGTGCTTGGTTGACACGAAGAGCTTAGGGCTAACGACTTGCTTCTGTCGTAAAGCATTCAAAAAGGTCGTGTATTAGTCAAACAGCACTTCACCCCATTGGGCGATGTGAAGGTAACTGGGCACAAAGAACTCGTTCCCGCGAATAGAGTCACGTAACGTATAAGGGCTTGTGTTAGGGCGCGCTCATACTAACTTGGTTAGGTCGTAGTTGAATGGACTCATAAAAACGCGATACTAATTTTAAAAACAATTAGTAGGTACTACTTCATTCTGTCAATAGTTATGTCTGTTTGGAAGTGATCTACAAATTTGATTTTTAATTTGAAAAATATTTTTTTTTGTGTAAGGGAAATATCAGATTTGGAGCTATTGATGAGAAAAGATGTAAATCGCTTTGTGTGTTATCGGATCGAAACGTTTAGAAAAAAGGAAAGTCCAAAATGACTATGTAATAAGCCAATGACTTATTATTTTTTGGCTTTATACAAACCAAATAATAAAATAGAAGATCACACAAATAATTTGGGTTTTAAGACAGAGACCGTATTAGGGCACGCTCACACTTGCCCGTAAGCGAAGGTCACAGATAAAAGGCCCGGTTACTACAGAAAATGGAACGTGGCACTAGATTGAATTAAGGTTTAGATCTTAGATTGAATTAGAGTTTGGACCGTGTCTACCTACATCTAAAGTTGCTAAAAATTCTTTGTAATGGGATATAGCCAAGAGACTAAACTATAGGTATTCTTAGAGCAGGTGAATTTTAAGTTTCCACAGGATTGATTAAAGTCAGATCGCAAATACATCGCATTTAGCCTTAAACATTTTTTTACTGTCGAGACGTATCCCATTTATTGGATATGTATTGACTTCATTGATAATAATAATACTCGTCGAAACTAGAACTACTTTTGCCAACCATGTGCTTTTTAATAAAGCCCATATTAATAGATAAATTGATCAATTAGCTATTAATACGGGCTTAATAACAAGTGCAGGCTTGGTTGACGTACCTATGCAATCATCTGAGAGCAATCATGAGAAGATGCCGGCAAAGAATTCCAAATATATTCAACACTAACTTTATCTTACTTATACAAGTTATACCTACAGTTTTGGTTTGCTGATTGGCAACCATCTTAAGCGCTTCTTCTATCGGGTCTCGGTAGCCACCAGAGCCGAGGAACTACTGAGAATTGTTAACCTAAGGGTAGAGGGCGATGATTATGCAAACGTACTAATAAAACTGTTTAAACCTTAATATATAAATGTCTACCGTAGCGACGTTTAAATAAAGTTTATTTATTAGTGGAATAGTACTTGAACAAATTGGATGCAAAGAGCTCTCTCGAACGAATAGAGTCACGTATACGTTATAAGGGCCCTTTAGGGCGCGCTCACACTCGTCCGTATCGGTGAAGGCCGTTGTTGAATAGGTTTACTAACAAAAACACGTGACCTTGGATTAAATTGCTATTTAAGAGTCTACGGAAGGAACTTAGATTAAAATTGAAATTCAGAATAAATTATACTATTAGAGAATGGTCTCTTCAAAGTCCAGAAATTAGAGCATGTTTGCAGATAAAGTAATTTATTTTGCTGTTAGTGCTTTACTGAAAACAGTATGGTAATTATTGACACCTCGTGTTGAATTGATACTCAAGTGTGGCGTCTGCTTTAATCATAGAAGAAGATAGAAGCATACGGTGCTAGGACTTTCAGCATAGCTTTCGAACTAATCTCATGACCCAGCTACAAACCTTAATTAATCCCTACTAATATTATAAATGTGAAAGTAACTCTGTCTGTCTGTTACGCTTTCCTGCTTAAACCTCTCAACCGATTTCGATGAAATTTGGTATATACGTTGAATCACATGAACGGACATAGGCTACTTTTTATTAGAAAATAAGGGGGGGGAGGGGGGTAATACCACCTTTGAAAGTTTATATGGAAAAATGATTATTTTCGAAGTTAGAGATATGAAATTTGGCACAAATATAGCTCAAAACTTGGATTAAAATATAGACTAATTTTTGTTTCGAATATTAGGGGAGAAAGGGGTAAAACCGACCATGAAAGGAACGAAGGTAGTCCACGCGAACGAAGTCGCGGGCACAGCTATTTATAATAAAAGCACTAAAGGTTATTAAATCAGATACATTTATTCGTTTCCAAGTATGGCTAACTTTGCTAAAGTTGTTTTGGACGGTCACTCAGTAATCTAGGAGATATTTACATTTGGGAGAACTTGTAGCCTTGTGTGGGAGAGTTTGGATTAGAAACTTGTAGCTCAATGCTGTGTTGGGCTAAACGTCTGTTATTATTCTGTAGTATCAGCTAAATAGGTACAAATATTACCACTGAATAGGATTTGGTAATGGTTTTGGTAAATATTTTTATTTAAATGTAAATTAGAAGGGGTAATTTTTATTTGTGTTGCGATTCTGTAAAATGAGACGGACTGACCATCGAGTTTTTTGTCGAATAGATAAATGGTTTCTTCTAGGTAAAGTGATCTTATGCTACTGTTACATATACTACTGATTGTATTTCTGTTATATTTTTAATAGATATACAGGCCTAGCATAAGCAACGCGACTAAATTTTATCGCACTTTTAACAAACGTCGGATTTCGATTGAAGTCAGTGCGTTAGCTGCTGATTGGCTGAAAATAAGAGTGCGGTGTGCTATTAGCCAATCAACAGTATCGAAACTTTTGTCGTCTCATATGAGAAATTTGACGTATTGCGCATGCTAGGCCTGATAGGTTTCAAACCGGTAGTAGAGTTATTTGTATTGTGTAAATGACAATCAAAAGTGTTTTTTTGTAAACAACAACAGGCTGAACACTTTTAAGAGTTCAAATCTCATGCAATTTAATTTGAGAATTATCAGTGGTAACAGAAACATGGTGTCACGTATTTTCCGTCAAAGTGTTTAGTGATCGATTATAGACTTCCATTATCAATGGTTTGCCTTTTGTCACGAAGAGAAATTCCATCTTTTCATATAACTATTGGAAAAATAGCCCATTTTATTTCTTTCTTAATCTTATATTCAAAATTAAAACTATTTTGTCATAGCCAAACTGTGTTTATAATTCGGGAATCGAACCCAAAACGTTAGGATGTTCAAATTTAACTCTTAAACCTACATACTTACTCCATACTTACCAATTGTCGTTTCCGCATCTTACTGATGGGCTGGGGTAGTACAGTCAGCAAAAATTGGTTGTATTGTCTTGTCTATTTTATTGTTAGGATCAACCGTATTATTAAGACACTGAGCCACCACTGCGCAGGATACGTGCACGAATCATGCCACGTCATATTGTGACGTCATTTTCATAAGTATGTGTCATAAGTAGCCTACTCGATTAAATAATCGTACATTGCGTATCTGCGCAGTGCTGAGACAGTGGTCTAATCTTGGCTCTATAGAAAGTTAAAACTGGTTGATCTTTATACTGGCCATCTATGTACAGTCATAAGCAATAAAATGTAAACACTAGAGCTAATACAAACTTGCTATATAGTTCCTTTAGATTGAGATTGTGTACTTATTAGTGCACGTGACTATATATAGAAACCAATTGTTTTGCCATGTTGAATGAAATTAAATATAATATATGCTATTTTAAATTAAGCTTTTTATATTTGTGAGTGTTCTGTGTTTCTCTATTATGCATGCTTTTAATTCATTCTTGAGTATTCACTCAAGAATGAATAGGTTAATAATGCCTCATTCATTTTATTTATTGAAATATTAGAGTCAATAATTATAATTTATTTTAATAAACAGAACATTTTTGTTCTTATTTTGTTACTGTACAAACGAAGCATTCTTATTTGCATATGAGAGAAATTGAAATGAAATTTAAAACATTACACATTTAGCATATATTGTTCAATTTTTTTAACATATATTTTTAAAATTTTTATGTTTTAAATTTTCATTTTCGGTTTGCAGAATTTGCATGTGTTTTAAAGGGTTGTAATTGCGGATGAACAAATAAAACAACTGGTTATTGTTTGAACAATGTCCATATTATATTTATTACCACATACACACGGCACGATGTGAACCTTGTCTTAAATCATTGTATTATAATAGGTATATGTACATTGCACAATGTGTATACATACATCGCCATACACGCGCGCCCCGAGAGGCTGTATGATTATATATCTCATAGTATTATGTACGTTATATAATGTAATATTCCAATAAGAAAGTGCACTGGTGCACAGTATCGGGGCGGCGGACATACCCACCGCTTTTTACAAAACGTTTTGATATTATCATTATTTTAATAAAGAGATGCCGTAAAAACTAATTTATTCATTATTACGATTTATATCCATATTGTATACAGATTCATGTAACATATTATACACGAAGAAATGACGAAAATAATGCGCCGAAGCCGCGACGGTACTCGTCGCGGATCGTTCGCCTATCGTTATCTCCATTCTCTAATATTTTAAATGTACATGACACCAAATTCGAACGTATATAAATCCAAATTTATTTTAATGTAAAATCTTAGGTAATTGATTTTTATTGCTATAGAAAATCAGTCAGCACGCGAAGCACGCAATCGAGAAGTAACCGCGAGAACGAAACCAAGCGGGCGGCGTTGCGCGGGTGTCAGTAGGGTGGGGCGGGGGTGCCGGGAGCGGGGCGGGTGCGCAGGCGCGCAGCGGCGGCGGCGTGCGCGTCACTCGACCGGCGGACCTCGAGCGAGCCCGACATCTACTTGCGGGCGCGGTCTACGGCGACGAGGCCACGCCGCTACCGCTATGCCCGTTTGAAAAATTTCTCATAGCTCTACTCATAGACACGCTCAGATGCTGCAATGAAACAACCGATCGGCTGGGGTCGGTTCGTGCGGAGCCAATGCGCGTCCGGTTCTACGCGAATAAGTATACCTTTGGTCCTTGAAACATTAAGTTGGCCATCGCCGAATATGCAAAGCTACTGATCTATGGCCGCCACAGCGACTCTACGAACTTTACCAGTCTGTCACGTTATTAGATTAAAATTAATTATTATCTTTAATAACAATATAAAGTAGATCGAGTGTAAAATAACGTAGAATGTCATTATACAAAATATAATAAATTATCTTTATAATTTTATTATATATATACGATAAGTCGCAATATTAGGATCACAATTAACGAATTTTTTAAAATAAATTTGAGATCTCGCTTATCATTACGTAGTCTTTATTCTGATATAGAACACATTTCTAAAATGGTGACTGAAGTAAACTAACGCGTATACGAAAAAGCGAGAGAAAGCGGCGAAATGCTCACGATCACTGCTCGGTGACCAGTCAGTGACTAGTTTTGAACTTTACGGTGATCGGTAACAGGTAGCCGCAATGGAAAAGCTTATACCACGGACTATAATTACACTACTTAATTGATTGTTTTTCATAACTCGATCGTACATTTGAAATATAGATTTTGTTATAAAAGGCCTAGTCTATAAAACGTTCTATTAAAACTCCAATTGGTTTCTTAACCTAAAATTTCATTTAAAATATCTAATTTTATAGTCCGTGAGTAAGCTGTAAAGGGTGACACTAAAAAAAAACAACCTCATAAACCGTATTAACAAACCATAACAACAACAATGAAACTAATATTCGTCAAGCTAATCGTGATTGCAGCTCGAATGAATCTAATAGCGATATCAGATGGTGTCGATTAACTGCGTCAAACTAAGACCGACTACACTGCCTTTTTAACTGACCTAGTCTTTGGCCATTTGCATCATAATCAGCGTCGAACTCTAGTATTTGGCAAGTTGCAAAATTTTCTAAAAGTAGTGATGTTAAAATCGAGAGAAAATTTCCGGAACGCGATGTTTTTTTTGTGTATATTAAAATTCTTTGGTGTTTCTGCTCAGGTACCAGGTCTTTAAAAAAGCAAGCGTATACAGGTGTCGCTGTAGATCGGTATGCTCGTCAGCTTAATTGACGGTTGACAGACGGACGGTAATATCGGTCGCGCTATGCGCCAGCGAGGCGCTTACCTACACGTCTTTTTACATGTGGCTAACTATGTATTTACAAAATTGTCATTGTACCGTCTCGATCGCGGCGAACCGATGGCTTCTCACGAACGCGGCGAAACGTACTCTCTCACTATATGTTTGTTAGTATGTTTGTACTCGTATCGCACGGGGACAAGCGGCCGTGTGCGCTTCTCCTACATTAAAAAGGTCGGTAAGAAAATATAATTATAGTGAGGATGTGAGAGTGAATGAGACGGCCGATGGCGGAGCGGCGCCGCTCCGCCGCCGGCCCAGGCCTAACAATTATAACATCTCATCGTAATAATTAAATATTCTAAGAAAAAATGTCTTAAATACCTATAACACCGTAAATATAAAACAAATAATTACGTTAATTTGTTAGGTATGATATCGATATCCGACCGTCCTATAGACTTCACACCTTTCGATTTCATTATCAATTTCCTAGCTAACGTTTTAACAACATAATCGCGGTCGCGTCTCCTGCGGTGTGCGCGGCGCGGCGCTCGGCGCTCGGCTCGGCGTTCGGCTCGGCGCTCGGCTCGGCGCTCGGCGCGCGGCCGCACGTGACGTCATCTCAGCGAACGAACTCGGCACGAACGAACAAAAAACGCGAAGCGAGCGCGCCGCCCGGCGACGAGCGCACTCCATCTAACACTCCATTATTCAATTAACTACATACTCATAAGTAATAAATTACCTTTAAAAAGAATATTGATTTATTTCGTATCATTTTCAATATTTTTTTTTGTAACAGGAAACATTTATATTTATAACGTATTTATATAATAATAGCATTTAAAAGATTGTTTATTATTATTACCTAAAATTTAATACCTAGATTTATAATATTAATGTTTAATTGATGTAGGTAATGAGTAATAATAATAGTAAATAACGAATGGATGCAACCGAGTGCATGTGTGTAGCGAGCGGGCGGCGAGCGCGTGCGCTGAGCGCTCGTAGCACCGCGCCGTAGCGCATCGCGTCTACGCCGTAGCGCTTCTCCTACCACCGTAGCGGCCACTGTATCACGCTACGGCACAGCGACTACGACCGCCCCGCGGGTCTCCCTATCAGCTGCAAACTAGACAAAGTGGTCGATAAAAATGTCACCAGTACCTAACGAATATGATTAATGAATTGACTTCATATTTTATTCTATTACCTCAAACCTGCGCCTTTGGCTGTATTTTTTTATATCCCTGTCTTTATTTTATTGAAATACTTGTGTTGTGTAACTAGTACTGTCTGTACGAAAATTTATTGTTAGAATTATTATTTTGATAAAAATTTTAAATACAACTAAGTACGGTGTGACTCCGCATTCAAACTGGAGTGTCGTAATTTTTCAACAGTGGTCTTATATTACGGTAAATACAATCGTAAGAAATAATGAAATATGATTACGTAATGCACAAAATTGTTATTTATTATAATTACAATACCTACTTTCAAAGGTACAAGATAGAAACGAATTATTATCTTAACGCGATGAGAGATATTCTGAAATGTTCCGACTTAGCTTTCCAAACGTCCTTATGAATCGTAAATATGATCATATTATCCTTAGGATAAAATTTTATATCATAATACATAATATTAGAAGTATGTATACTTGTAACTAACATAGTCTTATACGGAAGTAATCGAGAAACTTGTTTGCTACTGAAACAGAACAGCCGTTCAAAGAGGTGATTTTATACAATTCGAATTAGGCGAAAATAATTACATTCATAGGTAAAATATGCATAATATATAATAGTTTAATAATTATGTTAATATTTGACATTAATATTAAAAATAGATAGAATTAAATATGTGTTGGTGGACGAGCGAGGAGGCGCGCGGACGCAAAGTCGCGCACCGTTATTGTCTCCGGTCTCCAGCCGTCGCCTGTCGCGTGGCGCGTCGCGTCGCGTGTCGCGCCGCGTGTCGCACCGCGTGTCGCGTCGCTTGTCGCGTCGCGTGCCGCTGCGTGGGTGCGACCGCCCTAAGCCGCTACCGGCCACTCATCTTACACACGGACACGGAAGCATTGCGAACGGACCACACTCGGGTCGCTCACACTAACCACCTCCAACTATCATACTCGAAAGCTTGCGATTAAATACGGTAATGCGAAACGCGCTGGGGTATCAGAATTCAAAGGAAATCCATCGACAAACTACAGAAACTTAAGTCCCGTGCGCGTCGAGACATGTAATTACACCTTAAACTGTAATTTAACTATGAATAATAAAATATTTTAAGATATACTTCCCTGCAATGAAATCGTCTAGATGCAACTTTATATAATTATGAAATGTATTTTTTTTGTAGTTTAAATTGTTTATTACTCTGACAACACATCTACGGTACAGTCGAAAGCGAGAAAGTTTGAAAAAATACCTGTTCAATCGATAGACTATCTCTCGTTCACACGACAAAAAGTAGATTATCGTTATTTACAATAGACGAGGTTTCCTCGTGACGGGTCGGTGGGGGGGAGTGATAGAGGGGGTAGGGGTGGGATGTTGGTGAAGGGTGGGGGTGGGTGCGAGATGAGACGCCGCGGTGGAATGGTGGTCCGCGCGGGGAGGACGAGGCGAACCTCGCTGCGAAGAGCGCGGGCGCAGCGCCAGCGTCGCATGACGTCACGCGGTGTGGGGGCGCGGGGGAGGTGTGCTCGCGGCGGCCGGGCTGCGCTCGGGGGACGCTACGCGCCGCCACACCGCTCGCCACCTGTACGTGCATTATAAATTAATCCTATGCTTTCGTTAGTAAAGATCTTTAACTTGTTTATCTCTAAATTAGAAATTACTGAAAATTTATAAACATTTGAAGAAAAAAATATTTATTGCTATGTTTCAAACATGATAAGTACCGCTTATACGAAATGGAAATCAACATATTATACGATACCCTAAGAGGATGAAAGGAAAATGGAAGCTATTTCTTAGCTGTATTTGATATATCACCTTGAAAATCACAGTAAATTTTCAATTTGACTAAGTTATTTTTTATTAACAGGCTCCAAACTTTTTTACCACACAGATTTTCCATAAAAATGTTACGTTGATTTTACTTTTTGGACTCGACTTCAAATTTTTAATTAGTACTCGACATATACTAAACAGTATAAACATAATTTTATATTGAAATACGTGATGTACTAATACCTCAAAGAATTTCAAAGGTACACTATACAATACTGTACTAATTATTATATTTACGCAAATAGGTATTTTTCATCACGGTACTTGAATGGACAATTAATTAATTAAACATTACGTTTATCTTTAAATACTGAGTATGTGAAAATAACAGTAAACAGGCGTTGTAAACGTACATTAATTTTTATTTGTATTGTTAGTGCTTTAATTATTACTTTGAGCCGGCGACTAGTTAACCATTAAATTTTGTGACCAAGTGTTATTCTTATGAAAGCGTTTAAAAAAACATTTGTGTTAATTTTCAGTGTTCATTTCTGCGGCGGCAACGATTACACACGCCGCCGTTTTTACTGCGCTATGTTAACCGTAACGACATTTTAATAGAGTGGTACGAAAGTGCACATAAAAAATTATACTCACGTAAAATATTTGTGCTATAACACTTTCAATGATAACCGTTGGTAAAGGCCGCAGGAATCAGCGGCCCCTGAAAACAAGAAAGACTTAAATTTAGCAATGCAACCGGATCGATAGAAACAAAAGGGGTGCCATGAATAAAATTGAATAAGTTAATTGAGTTCGGAGCTCATAATTGAATGGCGGTATAAAGCGTTCAGTTGAACATTAACCTCTCCGGGGGCAGATTTAAAGGTAGTAAGTTCGGCGTTCGCACTCGATATAGCGGTAGCAGCGTCGGTGGCCAACAAAATAAAAACAGTGAGTGGATGAGTTAGAGCAACGCGCGACCGGTCGGCAGCAGTAATTACACCGCTTGTAGTCCTTGATTTACGGTTATTGCCGTGGGGGCATTCCCGTTACCTAATAAGACCGTTTTACACCCGGGAACCACATGCGCTGCCGCGGCTGGCGGGTGCACCGTTCATTCTCTCATTAGCGACGTATTTGTTTTGCCTCAGCGATTACGGACGATTGAGTTAATATCCCGTTTGATATATGACGCGGCTGCGGCGGAAGGGTGACTTAGTTTAGTGAGGCAAGTGATAAAGTCTTTAAAGATCAGTTTTGGAGCTCAATTTACACGACTGAAGTATTCAAACAGACTACAGTATTCAATCGTCGGTTAGCTAAGAGGTGAGCCCGAGTTTTAAGTCTCACCATCTCTGTGGCCCCAGGTTCGATCCCTGGTCGGGTAATTATAGAAAACGATCTTTCTATATTGACTCGGGTCTGTGTATTGATTCTGATGATTTGCGCTTTTTATCGTACAATGATTCAAAATAATGGGTGATGTCCAATATAAAAAAAGAACGTAAGAAGTCTGTCCACATGAACCATTTGAAGTATGTTAGGAAACTCCCTTAAGAGTTGTTTAGTATTGTTAATCAATTAATTAACATGAAATCATAATCCGACTATTTTTTAAAAACTAAAGCCGCTGTTTCACAGTTGAACATGGCATGCATGCTGCCTATGTCGATTCATTTTTACCTAATTGCTAAAAATGTTAACAAAACTGGTAATGGTAAGAAAGTATACTTTGGGCATGCGCAGGCTCTAAACAATTGCACCTGCTACTTCAAACGTTTAGCCTTGATTACTATACTTGATAAGTTGCTATAAAAATTAAAAGCTGAAAGACTTGATAAAGTTTTTCCTTATAAGCTTTAAAATACTAAGTCTCTTGCATCACTAGCTGGCATAGAAGGGTGGCTTAGTTGCCAGGACTTAGTTCACGCTCCGGGAAACAATCGGACCGGCCCGGGGCGGTAAATCTGTGCTTGTTGCGGACTTGGTGTCGATTGGGGATTTGCACTGTGTTCATTAGCAAGTCACTGCCAAGGACTCAAAAGTACTCGCAGTTTAATTAACGAGAAATAATGTAAACACATATGCTTGACGCGCTTATGAAAATTCGGATCTAAAATGTTTAGTTTCCAAATCATAGTAAATAAAAAACCCTAAAATTTGACAACGAAAGAATTTATTTAATTCCTTAACCCTACTATTATTTATATGATCGAAAATATTAAGCAGTAAATTTATTTTTTATAAATACCTACCTATTATAAAAATTAAAAAAAAAAAAACAAACCTCACTAGTACTTTTGTGTGATCTAAAAGGTAGAAACACCTAAAATATTGCGATACAAAGCGTACAAAATGTGTGGTCAGCGCACATGTATCAAAACAGCTCCCCTATAAAAATTAAGGGAGCTTTCGAGTGCAGTATGAAAAATGTCTTCAAGATACAAGACGTGAGGAGTTAAGATCTCAGCAGCGAAGGCGCCGACATGCAATGAAGACTGATGGCGTCTAAGGAAGCAGTTAGGGCGCGCGGCCGCAGTTTTAAAAAGCCATTACAGGCGGTGCAGCGCGTAGATTGCGCTCGCCTCGCCTCATATTTCGGAACACTTTATAATCGCATCTCTCACGCTTCGCTCGCTCGCTAACTTATGGTGATTACGCCCTAAGAGCGACAGGGAAGATCGGTTCCATAATGAGATTGGACCGTCTCGCTAAATTTTAGTGTCGTCGAGTGCTAATTGCGTCTCCGCTCGGCACGCGATCGGGCAAACCTCTCTCTTATCCTTTTATGACTAACTGCTAATGAAATTTTTGCCCGGCCAACTCGAGCCTCTTAAACATGCCGGCCACATGTGGAATTTGCATCGTGATATTACAACGAGGCCGCGCGCTTCGAAAATGAATTGAAATATCTTGAATCGCGAATCAAGCGAAGAAAAACAAAACAGGACAAACATTAATTTGAATTCCGTGACAGTTGAAACTTTTCGAACAAGGACAATTTTGGGAATTGCCTTCATTTGGGTCTTACTGAAATAGGCATTTTGAACATGACGTAATAAATGAAAAAAGTTAGAATCAAAAGTTAATAACTTTATCCCATTCATCACGAAATAAAATAAGTATCAAACTTTTCTTATATTCATTCGGCGGAATACGATTTCGCTATTTTGTTCTGCGATAAGACGGTTTGTATTTGATAAATTAAAAGCTCACAAAAGTTATTATCATTTCTTCAATCGTCTTAGTTACAGTTAAGATAGTAAGCAACAAACGTATAATTACAGATTCTACTGTATTAATAGACGTTTAAAATTCAATAATTTTAAAGAAATTCAAATATATAAAATTACTTTCGATTGCTGGTTGCTTATTAAACTACACCAAAATTATAAAGCAACAAAAGTATAAAGATTTAAATATTTCAAATCTAAAGCAAAAATCATAACTTAATTTTTTGTGTGCAATCCCAATTCATGCTTAATGAACTGATTAAAAGCGTAATCAAATCACGCAAATTTCTGTGTACATCGCTACTCATATGAGCTTTAAGCCTCTGACGAAATAATTCCAAATCCTTTGAAAAGTTGTATTATGAGAAAAATTTCAACCGGCCCACGTTTTGCTCTTTGAATAGATGCATACTTCTGTAGGCTTTCGCTAATGTTATCCTTATTTATATTTCATCCTTCAGTTTTGTAAAGAAATGTTGAAATGTACGGTCAGAGTTTCTTTTGGATGGTTATTTATCCGAACCCATACGGACAAAGGGATGAAACAAGAAATATTTTATGGAATACATTCATACATAGTTAAAAAGCAAAAGAAAAAGTTCGTAATGATCGTGAAACATTATGAAATCTTTTACGTCTGTAAATCGGGTTAGTATTAAATGGTAGTTTAAGTCATTTATATCAAGTATGAAGACATTTAATTGTCTATTATTATCAAACTCAAATTTTATGAAGTTCTCGTTTGATCTTAAAACTTATTTTGTTTTATTATTACCAATTTTAAATACATTAATTACTCATTGTTTTTATCCAGGTTCTCAGAGGAATCATTAACCTTTTGTAATAGGCGTAAGTCTGTAAGGAAGTATCCCGTACTGTCATCGATTTTGTATGGAAATGGTATCGACGTTAGTAGCCAGTTAGTATTGAACTAGTAAAATTACTATATACTAAACTATCACTACGGGACTTGTAAACGTCTGTTTGCCTTCCTATTCAATCATTTAAATAATTTACAACAAAATCACAATTTTTCCGACCACAGTATTTACTGTAATATCTATGAACTCCGAAACACATACAAATAAGAAATCATAAAAATGGTTGCAGAAAAACCTATAACATATATTTATTATGCCCTCTGCTGTGGAATCGCACCGAAAGTGAAGCCAGACGACCACGATTTCAGTGCTTGGATGGATGTAGTTGCTAATTCGGTTGATGCTATACATACAGCTATGATACATGTATTCAACTCGCCGCCGAAAAACCGCAAACGACAAGCGGAGAATTGGCGACCTTAAGCCTAGACCTATAAGTAGTAACTCACTGGGGTGTAATTGAGGGGTGCGCGGCTGACTGCGATCGCGGGGAAGCCAGAGGGCTGGGGACTGGCAGCCTGCACGTATCCAACGCTGTCCGCCGCGGAGCCGTACACATCGAGCGCGGGGCCGGGCGAGCTTGCTGCGGGGAAGCCGGCCCTGCCGCCGGCCGCGTGCGGTGATGCCGGCGGCCCGAACCCGGCGGCTGCTGCTTGGTAGTTGTTCATCACTGTGGATGTGAGAGCTGGCGCATTAGGTTACTGAATGCTTTTAGAACATCTTAGAGATTGCATGCAAAGTACTGTAAACATTTTTAATAATGCGCGGGCACGGTTGCCCATTTCCTTACGAATAGAGATGTTGAAAGTCAAGTCCCTGGCTAATGAGTCGCTTTATTTACAAAACGTTGGAAACGTATCCAGGTTCAAAACCGATGCTCTATGCCTGATGTCTTTTTCTAATCAACAGTGAGTGATATAAAGGCATAGACTTCCCGAATTGGAAACGTTTTTGACGGTTATGAAAAAATGGGATAAGCGCCCATTGCTTAAGCCCCAGATTCATGAACGCCAGTAACGATTCAATTTGGAAATCTTATTTCTGATTTGTTTCGGACTAATCGTTTATCTAATGGTATATCAAAAGAGACAGATAACAATATCCGGTTTTGAATCAGTTACATTTTGTGTATAAAGGCTTTGGTCCTCTGGCTATAATCTTTGGAAAAACATATTTTTGAGCATTAATAATGTCGTTCGTCTATGAAAACATGTTGCAAGGTTTGGTCACCTTCTACCCACCTGGGAACTGGTGTTACATTGTATTTTACTTTGTATCTAAGTACCAGTAAGTACTAATAACCAGTTACAGGTATTTGCCGCCACACTTACTTCTGAGCCTGCCTTGGTTTTCTAAATTTAGCTTAGCAGGAAGGTACAGTCAGCGTCATATAGTTCGTGATACTCAGGGTACTCTAATAAATAGACGCAACTAAAAAGTCAATAATATCGGTACACACAAAGTTTTCTTATTGTTGTCAACAGTTTTGTCGCTCAAAAGGTCGACACACCTAAAATGTCATATAAATCGGCTCAGTCTAACTGCCATAAATATGGTTACAGTCTTCCCGCCAATGGTATCCAAACGTTCTAAGTGTTCAAAAATATGAAACACATTAGAAAAATAAACCTTACTGCTATACTTTTTAAATATTATTTTCCTCATCAATTAGTTTCAAAAAATGTAAACACAAAGTGAAAGCGATAGAAACTACTGCTGTCCTTTTCATTTTAAGCCCAACGTCATAGACTTCTCTTTTGTTTTGTATAGAACTTCAGAATTTCTTGCATAGCCATTTACGATATCTGGGGGCACGGCAGTGGGGAGGACCAAGTCAAGCAAAAAAACCGGCACGGCCGTACCATCCTTTTCAGGCCATTTTCGATCCCCTATAGCTTCCTTGTAGACAAAACTAGAAACTTGAATTTTCAGTACGGACGATATGTCTCAAGGTATGTTAAAAAAATATAAGCAATAAACAGCTACAGCTAAATAGATGTTACTCAATGATAATGAATATGAGTTATTAGGTATATTTCGTATTTAATTTTACTTGTGTACCTAACTGAAATAAACACATTACGTATTAACGATAAACTGAGCAGTTCTGATAAAGTTACTTTCGAACGTAACAAAAGAAGTGAAAAATCCAAATCGCATAATAAACCAATTTTGGCTATTTCACTGCACTGTCTCTAATATTGCACTTCACATTGATACGACTGATGGGTAGTTGATGGTTAGTTAACATACACTGACAGATAATAGAATTACATTCAAACACTAAATCTAGTGTGAAAATCATCAGCCAGCATGAAACCTCAATACGCGATTGCGTAATGAGGTTTCATGCTGGCGTATTTTCCTAATGTGTTTCATATTTTTGAACACTTAGAACGTTTGGATACCATTGGCGGGAAGACTGTAACCATATTTATGGCAGTTAGACTGAGCCGATTTATATGACATTTTAGGTGTGTCGACCTTTTGAGCGACAAAACTGTTGACAACAATAAGAAAACTTTGTGTGTACCGATATTATTGACTTTTTAGTTGCGTCTATTTATTAGAGTACCCTGAGTATCACGAACTATATGACGCTGACTGTACCAGCCATTCATAATGCAACAATAGTTTTATAACAATATTTTTCTCTGCATATTAAACTTCAGTTAAACTTTTCGCTGACGATTTATCAAAAATATATGGACAGGGAAATAGATAGAAATAGTGAACGTGGGACTGGCCATAATCGGTAGAATATTTTGTTTTTGTTTCAGTTTGTGGATTGCCTCTTAAAATAGTCCATTTATACCTACTGTGAAGCTTTTTCATGTTTGTTATAAATACGTTCTAATCCTACTCTAGTTTCATATATTATTATAATCCCTTTTTGATAACATACATTACGTGCGTGAAGCCGCTAGTTCAAAGAGCTACTATTTTATAAATGATATTTAAATTTGTTTTCTCTTTGAATCGTAGTTTCAGTAAAGAAACGCTACATAATGATATATTTGTTGATTAAGAGTAAGGAATCGTTACTGCTTTGCTGCTTTTTTAGTACTTAACATGAGAAAACAAACGAACTGACAACTCCAGTTATGCAATGTTTAAAAAACATATAAAAATGCTACTTAGCATTTGAATCTTACAATTTTAAACATTAAGCCTGGTTTAGATGCTTTTTTGATATTTCAAATGGTAAATAACATTTACAGTCTCAATATTATAAATTTTTTCATAAACCTTAAGTTTGTGCAAGTGTTAAGTGTTTTATCATACATCTATGAACTTGTGTGCAGAATAAACATCGACAATCAGGGAAAACAAATAAAAAAATAATATTTCCTCATAACAGCAAAGTAAGTTACACATTAAATGCAAAAAAACTGCGAATACTTATTAAATTGAAAGAGGATATAACAAATATATTTTAGCACAAGTTTAATATTAAACAAAAACAATGACACAGTACAAGAAGCGACACATACCACATAAATATCAATATTCTGTGTAGTACTTTGATGGAAGATTTGTATGAGAGATGAGAAATGACCATATGATGGATGAAATTGCATAAGCAAGAACGAGGGGTTGTGACAAACTTACTTAACTCAGTCTTGCGATGAACATGTTTCGTTACAAATAAATTTATTATATAAAGCCATTAGGTAACACCCTAAAGAAGTATTAGCAAGACTGTGTTAGTTTTGTTAGAGAAAGAGCGTCCTTTCTCTAATTGCAGTGCCCATACAGGACCTTTAGTGATCTAATTTTAAGTTACCACCTTGTAAACACTAAAGATGCAATAAACATATTGAATATTGAGTTTTATTGCTTTGGCGATGTACTAAATCTTACAAATAAAAAAAAACACACTGATATCAAATCTGAAGATAAAAAAGAGAAGTGGTAGCTTTAAACGCGTATACCACTTGTATAGGCCATTATGGCCATTGGTGGTGGGTTTCTAAGGTTTTAGGAAACTCAAAGCAACGCCCCTTCAAAGACTGTTCTTACTTCACGATTGTAAACTGTAGTGACGGGTGATGGGTGATGGGTGAAGAGTGATGAGTTGATGAAGGCGTCCTCACCTGAGAGCGCCTGCGCGAGCAGCGGTGTGTTGTTGTTGGGTGTGAGTTGTCCATTGGTCAGGTCAACTGCAAACATACACACGTTTCGCATTCGCTCCACAACACGAGTGACGCACACTCGTTAGTAACAGCACACATCCATGACTGAACCATCGGAATACGAAAAATTTAAAATTCAAAAACCCACCGCCGCACCTCATATTCCAAATTTTAGCATACAGAACGGTAAAGTGACTATCGATGTAACATCAACTCAATATTAAACTTCTAGAGTGGATAAAGTTGAAGCGCGTAAATGCATGAATAATTTAGCCGTTGGAGACAGATGCCGTGCTGACGAATGAGGACAGGGAAGACTCCGGGCCGAGATTATGTCGGAGCAGAGGAAAAAAAATATCACGTATGTCACGTGCATTCAAATGAAAAAGAGAGCTCGAAGTTTCGCGGGTATAAATCACAGAGGGCGAAAAAACTTTTACAAAATATCCAGTAAATTATCCGACGTGAGTTCTCGTTGGCACGCGGCGGTCTGCTTATTGAATAGGGGCGGCATTAGAATACGTCGCACGTAGCGTCTTGCGACCACGCACCGAGCCGAGCGTACGCACTGAACATCGCGCATTAGCCTAATCAAAACGTGGTTGGTCTCTATGAAAAACTAGCGTCTAAACTGAGGATCTAGACGAGCAACTTGAACCAGAAACCAGTTGTTTGGATTGGGACCTGAATGTAGGTGTAATTCGTTATGAATGTAAGAAGTTTGCGTAAAAAGGAGTGTATGCCAGGTTACGAGCACACATCAGCGAACTAGACAAGCAACTTGAAATGGTTCACCCAGAAACCTAGTTATGTAATGTTAACTTTTCGAAATATTCGACTATTTGCATGACAGTTACAAAAACACTGTGTGTAAGTTATAAATACGCTAGTTTTAATTAAGCTAGAGAAAGCAAATCAACTGAAATTTTGTAAAGCAAGGTCGTTTGTTTCTTTTGTAGAGGTTAAACGGTCAAATACTTCTCATATTAGCTAGTAAAATTCTAAAATTTTCCTCACTTCCATATTTGAAAAATATCACAAATGTGCATAATCAATATTTGTAAAAATGTATCATATCCCAACTGTTTTAATTTACATTAATTCTGATTTAATATGACGTAAGGTATACACAACTTAAAACCATTTGGATTCAGAGAATACGACAAATTAGCCTTAAACTTATACTTCAATTTAAAAGATAAAAAGATGAAATGATATCGATATTAGAATAATTTGATGAATCACATTTGTGTCTTAGTTCATATACCTAAATGAATAACTGTACAGTTCAAGATTTGACGCATCACATGAGCGAAATAACAAGGTATACTGAGTTGGACAATGGAAAACTGTTTTTCTTTGACGCTGAATAGAAGATATACACCAGTTTTAAAAGTAAATTCTAAATAAAATGTACATGTGTGTCAAGGAGGTTGGAACGGGCAGATGTTTTGAGCGAGAGTAATATAAGGGAAAGTTCGGTTGACATACATTTTGTAAACATGCATCCTAGAGATCCGTTTTACTTTATTCTTATTTGAGTTCAGTTCCTTTCGGCACCACGTGAACTCTTTCTCAACAATCCAAGGATTAATATACGTCCCGAAATTTTCGCTTGCTCATACTGTCACCATTACCCATATTGGCTTGTACGACAAATTTTATTTTTGTCAGATGCGCGAGTTATGACTTAGTGTGAAAAATGGTGGTCCGCGGTCCCACCAGGTGATTACCGGCCTGCGGATGACTTTGCAAAAAAAGTACAATATAAGTAATGGAGGATGAATGATAGATGGCGTTAGAGTACAACCGGTTCACGCGCTCTCCGGCGCTTGCGCCCAGTAACCCGCTAAAATGCTGACACATTTTAATAACATTACTCGGTATGTGAGAAGCTATTTATTTGAGGGTCGCAGTGTAATAAATAAGAACTTAAGTGATGGTCGCGTCTTGCGATCGTTAGCGTGTCCGATCGGGAGCTCATTCTTTCGCCATTAGCACCAATACCGCAAGTAAGCGTTATTGCAGCGAAATTTCGTGAAATGAAAATTGTTGATGTTACAAATAAACGACTTTTTATTTGCAATTTTACGATGTTTACTTCTTCTAGCCTATTTTACTATATCGTGATGAAGTCTGCGTTTTGACACTTTGATTTGCTTATTCTTTGACAAGTAATCGATCACTTTTCCTAGTTCAATCCGTGATTGAACTGCACTTAGTTAAGGGCTACGGCCCAGTAAACTAACAGTAAAATTACTTGCGCTGCCAAAGTGATTTTTACATCTCACTGGCTTAACTACTGCTAGGTGCATCTATGTAAATTTTCTTATTGCAAATATACCTCAATGTCAATTTCACAGATCGAGAAATAACTTCCACTTTTTTAAAAATGGCTCGAAGTTTTAATCATAAATCCGTAAACGATGACTTGGTTTCGTTCATGTACCTCATACTGGAATATATATCAGATAACCATGTATTCTATCTTGAAATGTAAGAAAACTAGAGTTCAAAAAGCGAAAACTTGCCATGTACTTGATGTTTAATGTTTATCGAGGAGCCATAAACCCGCCCGGAGTGAGCGTCAGACGGACAAGAGGTTATAAACATCGGGCATCGCCTCAATCATACTTCACGCGCCGGCACACAGAACAAAGTCACAACCAGGCCCAACTAAGTTGTGCGAGGCGTGTTCCTGACCTCAAATAATTTACGACTTAAACAATCGAGTTAACGGGCGAACGGGCGAGAGTTATCAACACCGGTCATATCTGCCCCAGACATTAACTCAAACTCAAGCGCAGTTTAAACCATCGTGTTAACATATGCTTCAAATGTAATTTGTGCGTGTAATAGTGAAACTTACGGAGCTTTGTACGGCAAAGGAGCAGCAAATTGAGTCATCTAAGTAGAAAGCGAGCTCGCGTGCTCGGGAACCATGCGAGTTCACATTTTAAAACGTACGTAAGTTATTCACGTTATGACGTTAACAACATTGTGAACAAACATCATTTGGTTTAAAAAAGTAACTATTTTAAACGTGACGTAATTTAGTAGGCATTAGACTTGTCTTTTTATAGCTTCGTGCACGTCAACATTACATGTTCGGTAATAATTTTACAAGTCGCTTTCTGCCGTTCGCGGGGACCTGTTTGTTAGCTGTAATAACTCCGAACATGTCTCACCTTTCATGGTGAGCACACATTCATCTATAAATTCAGCGGCCGTCTTACGAGAGCTATTCGAACTTTCATAATTGCGAAGTTCGGGAAACTTAATAATTCTTCTTCTGAAGTGGGATGACGGTCGAACGAAATATTCACGGGGCGTAGTCGCGTAAGTCTCGCCCTTCGAGCTAGTATATTACGCGGGCCTTTTTATGTATAACAATGTTCAACTCCACTTCGAAAATCGGGCTCCGGAATTTTCGCAAGGTATGTGCGGGCGGTGTTTTAGTGTTACATGAGAAATAGGAGTTGGAACCTCGGAAATTTGTCGGCACTTTATGGGAATAAAACGCGGAAAGTTAGTGTTTTTGCTGAAATGAGAACAAAAACTGAAGCTATTATTCATAGGCCTAACTATCGCGAACGCGTGCAGATTGAATTTTTTAAGGGGATTATTTTACTGCGCGAAAGTTGGGGGAGCCTTAATGATCAGTTGTTTTGATCGGGACCTGAATGTAGGTGTAGTTCGTTATGAATGTAAGAAGTTTGCGTAAAAAGAAGGAGTGTATGCCAGGTTACGAGCACCCATTAGCGAACTTTGCGGCGAAAACACACGCGTACATAAAAGTTGGGGCGGCCATACCTCACCGAGGAGATCCTAATACTTCATTTCCCACTTGGCGCGATTGAAATGTTTTATTTGAGCGTTTACGGGATATCCCGACTCGCACACACGTCTCGTACCACCGAAAACGTATATTTAATAGGTGCCATCAATAACTCGACGCAAAGATGATACGCTCGCGGGTTTTCGATCGTTTAGCCGCTGGAACTTATCTCAATTGCAAATTAATCGAATTTCTATGCTGGTTGGTGCCGGCCGTCACGCACGCGCGCAATTTGTAATTCAAAGGAGCTGTGTCCTTTCTTTAAATCTCGGGAGTTCCCACGAGTGTACCTTTTATTGCGGTCGGTTGCTTCATCCAATAATGTGTTTACAACGCTATCATTACATTTAGGTGATCTGACATCGTTTATCATTTTGTATCTTAAACTGTGTTATTTTCAAATGCCGTCATTAATTTACTTTTTATATGACTTAATTTGTTACAACGAAGTTTAGCTTTTATACCAGGTCTTAATGATTCTAAGCTGGTGTTGGTTTTTTTCAGTCGGTACGCCAAAAAGTGAAAATGGCAGGACATATTGAAAGAAAGGTATAGAACATAATATTTCTATGCATTTTTTAGACATTGTAGTGAACACTCATTTAAATGTATATTACTATGACCTTTGACCTTTTTGGATTGTTACCTATACGACAATATGAAGTGTTGTTTGAACTAGAATATTTTAGCTCTTTCTGTGAACGAAAGTTCGTATTTTGTGATGCCAGCAATAAACAATGCAAAAGTAGTCTCATGCTCATAAAAGTGCACACGTGCGAGAGAAATGGCATGTTTTTTGACAATTACGACAAGTATGTGACGTCACGCAGACTTTGTCACGCGTCTGTGTACAAATATCACGTGAACAATATATTTTGTATTTTTTTTCTGAGTTCAAAGCATTGGTATATCTCCTTCAAGCACTCTAGATTGCTAACTCTTTTGTATGTAATTTCGCTTGACGTAATATATATGAGACCACACTTGCAAAAGCATTTAAACTTAATCAGACATAAATAAATTAATAGTGCCTAACCTGAAATTAGACATATGTTTTTATATTATCTTTTCAGTTAGATTATAATTGAGCTTTTGAACATAAAATACATATTTAATTATGTTCTGTTACTTTAGACTATTGTTGGCGTACTTATTTGAAATAAATGGGCGAACAAACAGTTCTACCATTAATAGAATAAAATGTATCTGACAGTTTGTTAGATATTCTTTTTTGCATTTAGACAAGAGTATTTATTGTTTTTAATAAAAGAGGTCTTAAGTTTTATGATTGGACAAATCTAATTAGGTCGCAAGAAATAAGTAAGTTAATAAAAATTGTTTCATTACGACGCAAAGATAAAAGGTTATATCAGAAACTGAAATTTTCTACAATTAGAAGATATTGATTTACTGTTTTATTTTTGTAAAACAATCATATATTGTGCCGACACACGAAATTCACCTAAGTTTTGAAACTTACGCACGAAGCACTAAATCTTACAGGTGAAAATTTTGTTCGGTATTACTTGTTAGGTTAGGTCTATGAGTCTAGACAAATTCATTATTCGTGCAGCTAGGTCATGGCAAAAATTCGGCATCTAATGATACTAGAATTTAAATGTTTTCTTGACAGTATAAAATCAAGATACTCAATAAGGTCCTACTAAAGTTATGAATGCCTAATATATTGACAATACATAGTTGAATGAACGTGCAATTTCAGTTCACGATGCTTGATTTCAGTCACATTGTCTTTGCCCCATGGTTCAGCCATAGATAACATCAGAAACATGAAAAGCGACATTAAAAAAAGCAAAAAAGAAATTCCAAACATGTATATCCGTTAACAACACACATTCTTAAGAAAACCTCAAAATATTTTTGCTCTACCAAATTTCTAGTTTTTCAATTAATAAAATTTCTACCCATGTGGTCAAATTATAGTTGCAGATTAACTCTGCTTACTTCTACTCAATGTACTACAGTTAAAATCATTACATTATGACTATTCTATTGAAAGAAATCTTTCTATTCTAATTGGCGTATTATTTTTAGTATAAAACATTTTAACTTGGTTCTATTAACATTTACGTTTTCTTCTAAGGCACAAATTGATTTAATTTAATTACGATATAACAATAAAATTCTATACTAAGTAAAAATACAGTCTTAAAACTAAACAATAATGAAATACCGCTAATAAAAGAGTTTGCACCACCAATCACAAAGTTGTTTTACCACCTAATCTATTGGCTTACTTCGCTACCTACATTAATAAAGCGCTTCAAAATATTTTTTTCGCCGTTCAACTTTCTCTTATAACTAATCTTGAAGCACTAATATACAGTAAACGCCCGACTTTTTTGACTAAAACTAGAAAGGCTATTCAGAAGTTTCTCTAATAGATTTTTCTTAATGACCAGATGGAATCTACACAATTTTCCTTTTCATTTTACTAAAACCTTAATCTATTCTAGTTTCTATCTCTTACACCGCTTCGGCTACAGTTAACTAGTTTACTTTTAAACTTTGGAAACACTATGATATTATTACTACTCTGAACTTTATTTTACTTTATTATAACCGCTCTCATTTTACACACATTATTAGATACAAACCTACACTATTCTAAGTTTCCATAATTACTGATACTGAACAAACTTTACAATGTTCAAAAAATAAATTACTCGCCCTATTTCTCTGGAAGTCGTCTCTCCTCATACTTTCAGCAAACTGCGGTCTTTCTTGGTATCACAGACTTTTTGTGTAAACACGTGAAATATTGCTATGTACACAATACGCCGGTGGGTAAATCCCTTATCCCCGGGCGGAGCAATATGGAAAGTGACGGTTATTCGCTGAATAGAGGCAGAACAAGGTTTAGAAGAGCCATTAAATTGTCTATGGTCTAACACGGGCGTCCTCCATGCAGGGAGAAAGGACTTACTACGCGTTCCGACTGCGGGGGTTGTGCACTCAATCTGACACTAACTAGAAGAGATTAGTATGCTAATTGTGCCCATTATAGTCTTCGGACACTCCATTTCGGTTAAATTCTACTATACAAATTTATGGGCAATGGAGCTCGCTAGACTAGCGTTTTATTGACAAAATCTATGGACATCCATTAAACAAAACACTATCTAGAAGAAAAAAAAACAAAAATTCTGACCCATCCAAACACAGCACTCTTAACTAAAAGGCGACTGACCGCCGTTCTATGGAGGTACACTATCAGCTATTTACATGAGTATCTAGAAAGTTCTGTGGAGGCTGCGCGGAGCAAAGTCGCGCGGCTCCGACCTAAGCAACAAGCACTAAACGTAACAGTTACTAACACAATTAACGGTCAAATATCTTAAATTACAAATGGAGTTGGCACGGCTCGCGGCCACTCGCCACCTCGCTACCTAATTATTTGGATCCAAACCGACGACCGTGTGACTCTTTAAGGAATTTCGTTTCAAGGCGCTAATTTGCAGTTGTCTCGTTTCTCTTTATTTCGGGCGCGTATTTCGCAATGCTGATTCGATGGATGTTTAAAATAATTTGAACAAAACTGTTAAAAAGTGCAAGCGAGTACGTGGAACTATGTAAAATAGTTGTGCGGATGTCTGGTTCGCGCGTTGCATTCTGAGGGCAGGCGCGTCGAATGTGAGGAATGTTGGTTATGTTGCGGCGGGCCGCGATCGCACATGCCTACACCGGGCTAGCACCGCCACCGCTCACGCTGACAATCAGCATAGACTGAGCGGCGGCGGCGTCAGCCCTGCTCCAAACCGTCGTCAAACAAGAAAAGTAAAGTCAAGATGGCAGACGAGCCCCCGGATCCCGCATCAGCGTCGCTTTACGGTTCGCATGCCACTTTTTCTCAAACGAAATCCTACTGTCACGTTTAAAATCTATTAAACGGTCTAAAGATGCATTACTTTTCTTATTTCACCATACCCGACTTCGTGGCTTACCGGCATGATGAGCAGGCGCGCGACGCGGACACCACGCTGCGTGTGCCGCGTTGGATGAGTCAGAAAAACGAAAAGCCACCGTTAAAATACGAGTAAGTACACCAGACGCCACGTTCGGGCACGACAATCAAGTACCCGCACGCTAGCCGGCTCCGCGGTAACACACTATCTCTTCCAGTTATTTCGGTCGCAATCGATATGCGAACGAACAGTAAATAAGTAAGGCGCTTAGCGACCTCGATTTCTGAACGTCAATTGGACAATAAACGATAAACGTTTTGCTTATACAACGGCAATTTCCTTTATTTTAAAATATAGCGGCTTCACAATATTAACTTACGATTAATGATATAAGACGATATGTTGGAACAGCGATAAGAACAATGCTATTGACTTATGATTAAAAAGACTTATTACATTATAAATTTGACACATGGGTTACATAGTAATTTATGAAGTGATTTGTGCATTATGAACGATACCTAAATTACATTAACTAATGTTATTGGAATTACTTCCTGAGGGATACCGCAATTTAATCATTTTGAATCGATAAAATTGGTTACATTCAAGTAATTTCGTTTCGGGCTATGGGCGAACCTAGTCGGGCAAACCGCGACACGCATCTGCAAAATCGAGCATACGAACTGACTTTGCGACATTGCATTCCTGAGATTCGAGAGGGTGAGCATGGTAAGGGTAATACCAAAGAGTTTTTCGCTTGGGAAAAGATTTATTTGTGTTCGTAAGAAATTCCGGGAGCCGTTAAAGGTTGTGTCCGGGGTAAGAGTAAAGGTGGCGTGGCTGCGTTGCGGGCTATGCGCTCTGGCCGAGCGCTCCCGCGCCTATGTACTCCGCGCCGACCAAGAGGCGACTTTCTGCCGGTAATACTCCCACTACACCTGCGGCAACAAAATAAAAAAAGCTACAAACCCAACTAGAGCTAAGGGGTTCCATTTAACCGACGCCCCGAGGAACCCGACGAACGCTCATTAAAAAATTAACACTCAAGGAAAAAAAACAAAACTTACAAAATAAAACATATATCATTACGCCAGGGATAGTGAAAAAAGGAAGAATTTCGCTTGGAGCTCCACTCGTCGAACCTTTATGGGGAAACTTGGAATTGATAGTTTCCTGTTTACTGTTTTCGGGCTATTTAAAATTGTTTGCACGCATAGATACGGAATGATAGACTGGTTTTGACTATGTTTTCGTATTAAGCCAAGCCCCGTTCGGTATCACGCATAGGAACGATGCAAGAATGGGGGTCATTCCGTGCTGTTCCAAGTATTGATTCGATCATCAAATTTGTATCAAGAACATGGTGTTATTTACTGAATAATTCATTTGGTATTAGTATATCTAAGCACGCAATGGATCACGTAATAGGGGAAAAGTCAATTTGAACGCCCGACCTTTAAGTTTGATCACAAATTACGAATCCCGCGTTAGTAATGCTCACCGTTCGGTAATATTTTAATGACGACACGAGTTAGTTACATGTTGGGTTTAAGTTTAACATATATTTTACTGTTGCCACACGTTAAATGTAATCTTACATTATGCGATATAATATTTCAAGCTTACTTGTATGACTAGTTTAGAGGATGGCGATAAGGACGGTCGCACACACAGCGATTTAATGTTCGAATGTTTAACTTATAGTTACGTAATAATTTTGACAATATACCTTAATTTTGACAAGCAATTTATTGCGAGGTGTTGTGACAAAGCAATGGTTTATTGCTTTAGAAGTCGGCAATTACTTAATAAAAACGCATGAGAGCGAACCTCTTCATTTCGTCTTTGATACATTTAATTACTGAATCGCTTCACATTAACAATAACATGAAGAAGGTAGCATAAAATAGTTGCATCCAAAAATATATAACAACAACGATAAATATATCGATAACATTATCATTTAAGCAGTGTAAATATAAAATATAATATAATAGACAAATAACCTCGAAATTAAAATTAATTATATTACAATTATAGCGAATATTTAATTAGGTATTAAAATAACACTTTTCAAGCTCGATGTATCGTGTTTATTTTCATTATAACAATTAATAAATAAGAAATTAACATTCTAAACTAATGCTATATATTTATGATTGACTACGCAAATAAAAATCTAAGTGTTTGTTAGTAGGTACTCATCCTCTAAACTTAGTAATTTGGAAATTAATGTCTAATTTTCTAAGAGTTCTTAACTATCTAATTGATATTTATTAATGTATTATTCGCTTAGATTAAAATGTGCTAATTAATGGCCAAACACAACATATGAGTTTTCCTCACAAGTTTTTCATGATTTACTTCCTATTCAAAACGTCATGTTTTACTTATGCACAGGCGGTCAAATGCAATGGGAATTCCATAACCAATCGAAATCAAAATCAAGGTTTAGGTACATGAATTCTCGCATGAATACATCGTTCACATGAATATTTTATTGACATTACATAAGGAAATGCGTCATTTCAGTGACACATGGATCATATTTAATGATTCGAAAGTAGGTACTGCGGATTTAATTAATGTAGCAGGTATACTACATCTGTTTAAAATAAAAAAGTGGAAAAAGATTGATAGGCATTAATTACCCTTTGACTTCTAAGCTACAAACGGGACGGTAACGGAAAGTACAATGAAATAATAAATGGTATGCGCACTCATAATGCATTAAAGAGCTTTTATTAAATAGGATTTGAAATTAACTTAATTCCAATTTCAAAATTCATAGTAATTATTTAATCGGAATGTTTCTTAAATTTTAGACATAGCTCTGATAAATGAGTAAGAACTGTGTATCAATCCACTTGCTTATGTATGAAGATTTAAAATCAGTTCGCTACACGTATTTTGTGTCCGGGCAAAGGTTACAACATACTCGACTTCAAAGTTTCTAGCCAACTTAAGAGCGAAATTTGAAAAGTTTTAATGCGAGCGGAAAATTGGCATAAAGTGCATAAGAGCAATGAATATGGTATTGGAGATTACATGTTTTCTAAAACCTTTAAAGTGCTTAGCAACCTATGTGAGTAAAAATATTTATTTCAAAACAAACGGATTTTGCGCGAAATACTTAATATCTGAAAGAGTTGACAGTTTTTTTTGTACATTCGAAAAAACAAACGTGGTTCATATATTCAAATCTGAGTTAATCCACGACTATTTGTTACAAACCAGGACTTTATTGTTACGTATTGGATAGTAAAATCAATGGTTTTAAAAATAAATCTCATCCATTTTAATGCCGACCCATAAATCACATCGTTGTGTTCGGCCGCACCTATGCCTATTGAAATCCAAACTCTATGCTACAATAACATGCCTTGTAGAGGAACAGCTAAGTCGATTACTGACGCTAGGAAAAATCTACCACTACCTATTTGATGATTAACATTAGACTAATTTAATAGAGAGGAAGAATTTAAACTAGATATTAAAGTACGTCTAAGTTATACTAGAACAGAGTTATCTATATCGGTCTACTTTTTCATTATCATCTCTGACCTACTGCCTCAGCTCAAACTTCTAAAGTAATCACTATGCGCAGATGATTATGATTGATTTTTGTTTAAACCGTTTTTATAATTTTCCCTATGTCCATGACTCATATTGCAGAACCACGAGTTCTTAAAATAAATTCCGTAAGAAATGCGCTAAGTTTTAACAGCGCGCAGTTTCGTTTTATTTAACATTAATTCCGTGCCATTAGAAACTAACAAAGTTGTTTATATACGTTCGAAAACTGTCTCTCCGAACGCGCACTCGTTCCAAGTTTGAGGAGACTACTCCATATTAAAGGCTCGGGAGGAAGTTGGCGCCCTCGTTCCACTGTCACGGCATCTGGTGCATCAAAGAACGCGACCGTGTTCACTCCACAACAAAACGAAATGAAATGCGCGTGACGTCTCACCCGCCGTATTAATATTCACATCGTGAAATTTAATTAACCGTTCTGACCGGACATAATAACGCCATAATTTATTACTGGGCAGATATCGGTGATGTAGACGATGTTACCAATAAGCTGGTAGCGGCGCCGGCTGAGGAATGCTAATGGCTGAAATAGGCGAACATTAATTGTGGCAGGCAGCTGGCGTGCGAGCGCACGCACGTTGCGGTCCTAAACCTAACCGCCGGCAAGGAAGCTGATTTTCGTGAGCGGTAAATTCACATGTTGGATTGCGTTGACTGTGTGTGTGTCTACTGCGCGACTCGAGCAAAAACTTTAAGTGCGATAGCGTCTAGCAAAGAAACAGCGCTCCAAGCTTCGTTACGCGAGCAAATCGCCGCACTATCTCCCGTCTGCGATTCCTCGTGTGGGCGGCTGACTTGCGTTCGATAACGCCATTAATTTGAACGGCTCGTTCGAACACCTGTGTAATTACTGGGCCGCTCCATTGTTCAATTATATTTACAATTGAACGACCGCACACAATCGGCGACGGTTTTTTATGTGAACGTTAGAAACGTCTGACTCGCGTGCCGCAAAACACTCGCTCGAAAGTAATTAACGCGGAACGATTTGTACGACTAATACTGGAAAACGTGACCGAACCCGGTCACCGGCTTCACTGCGATACCGTCAATCGGTGCACGAAAAAGACAAAGCCATTTTACATCTCGTTCGCTCAATTAATAATTTCGAACGGCGCGTCTAGATTCGGCCTACGGGTGACCGAAAAATTTACGCGGCCGCGCTCTGGCCACAAAAAATGTGGAAAGCCAAAGCTTAGTGGCGTAATTATGGTGGAGCAGAGGCGGCTCAAACACCGAGTGTGGACAAATAACGAGAAGAGTATTTGTGCAGCTGAGGCCCGCTCGCTCTCCGCCCCCCACCCGCCTCCCATCCTTCTAAGGTTAGTTTTTCACGGGCAAGCGCAACAAACTAACCCCGATAGAATAATAAAGGCCTTTCAAAAATTAACATTCTAGTCTCATTCAACGGGATCGACCAGAAGCCTCCGGTAGACTTCTTTTAATTAGTGAAGATTCTTTTTTCGCCCGCCCCGAGATTTACATAGAAGTCACCACAAAAAGGACGTCACTTTTTCTGTACTTTTGTTTGAATCTGTTTAAATCTCTTTTAAAAGCTTTCTCTGTTAATGAGGAGTGGGTGATGGTGCGATACTAGGGTGAGGGGGCGAGCGGGCGCGTATTTGTGTTAGAGTGTTTGCTTGACGCGTAACATTTGAGAATCGTTAGGGCGAATCGTCTGTAAACATGGAGCGAGGCGTTCGCAATTGGTCGGATTGTCTCGACAAAATTCTGGAGATAAACAATAAGTAGCACATCTCAAAACATGGACGTTTCGTAATTGACGGCGTGGCAGATTTATCTAGATGGTTCAGTCATTGTTAGGGGTGTTAACTTGTTAGCAAAGTTGTTAGTGAGTTCACACAAACTTTTGTCATGGGACGAGTTAGTCGGAATGGGAAGTTGGATAGTCACCACAGTGGCACGAATTAGCGTTAAGTTTGTAAATGAGTGGTGTGTCAGTAGGTAAGAGTGAGCGGTTCGGTGCCGGTCAGGATTAGCAGTTAGCGGTTAGTGGAATGCATTGTCGCGGACACGAGTTCACAGATGCATGGCATGTACATTGTAAACCCCGCTGAGTTCGAGCGGGTGGTATGGCAGAAGTGTCGCCAGATGATGATAGTGATTGCCGGAGAGTTGGTGGTGCAAGCTCGCCAGGGGATTACCTGCTGGGTATGGCAGCCCGAAGCTAGGATAGCCCGAATAACTACGACCAGCCGCGTAGGCGGCGTACGCTGCGGGGAAACCTGTACAACAAACAAACACAATTTACTCACTCAATAAACGTATATCAGTGTAAGGTCGCCAACTGGACGATGACGACAACGGTGCATGAATAGACCAATAAGGTTAAAAATTCTTCTTCACTTTTGTTATAAGTCTATTGATGCACCGCTCTCACGTCCGCCTCGCCGTTATCCAGTTTGCAGCCTTAGTGATGATGAGAAGCAAGTTCATTAACAGTTCGCATGCTTTCGTTTACATTAGTGGGAACGTATGTTATAGCGTCTGTGATATTGATTCAACGACCGATAAACTTTTGGTATGTAACAAGTGTCCCGGTGGCCTGAATCTAAAATAGAGGCGTCACATACAAGGCAGGCAAATATAGTACACCCTGGTGTGACATCGCTTTGGATTATGTCCAGCGCATGATATTTAGTAAACATCGTTTAATGTAGCATAGTCTAAGTGGACTGGGACGGCTTCAAACAAGAGATACCTACCGTGTTTCAATAACAAACACTAAATTACCAACCAAACAAACGCTACTCTATTTCAAACATGAAAGTAAACAGAAACTGATAGTACATCAGCAATTCTTGAAAGGTTTAATTAAAAAAGTTATTTGTACTATCGGTTTCGTTAACAGCGTGAAGTCCTTTGTAAAATGTAAAATGAATGATGGCCGGACGTCCACGGCGGCTGATATGATTACTACGGCGGATCGTTTATCACATTATTGCCAATCAAAATAGTGTATCTGTCAGGCCCCGTGATCCATCACACAGCAGATGGACGCACCTACAGCGCGACATACCAATATATCCGTTAATTAAATGTACCGACATCGGGAACAATTAAGTGAGTTAGCGAGTTCTGATTAACGCCATGATCCGTTTTGGTACCCCCAGTTAGCACTTTCAACAAACAACGTTCAAGCGTCAGTTAGGAACGTGTGGTAATGACCTGAGATGCAATAGGAGCACAAATAATGAAGTGACTTTGAAATAAAAATTGTGAATAAACTTACCGTCAGGAAGAGCACCCAATGACCACATGAAATCTAGAAATGTAAAAACATTTACATAAATCGATCGATCCTTACACCTTACATATATATATATGTGTGTCTTTTACATTAAGATATACTTGAATATTGTGCCGGGAGACACTATTTTGCTTGGCGAGAAAATTTTATCTTACACAAATACTTGATAATTATATATGGTGAAGTATTATAATACATACTTAGTTAACGTTTATATAGAGCATTCAACATTCTAAGTGTCTAACACCGATTTTCTAAAGTTGCTTTATAATGGGGAATGTTAGTGTATCGCACATCCTTAGAGATGATGCGTAGATGTATTTACTCGAAATGTTAATCTATTCTACACATTGTTAGTCTAAAGCTAAACATGTTAAACAAACAGACTTTTTTAAATATTTTAGAAATGATTTTATTAATCTAAATTCTACCGAAAACTTCCTACTTAATAAGTTAATACAATTAATTCTATTAGTTTACGAGAGCTACGTTTGAATACAAACTTGGATGATAATCTTACTGTTAATACAACAGTACCAGTTAATTATGAAGTATCGGAAGTCATACAACTAAATATAACTAATAGTGAACATAAATATATTTGGTCCTAATTTGGCAATGCATAATAATTATAAATAAATAATAATGTAAAGAGTAAGGATTCAAATAAATATCATCAACTTATATTAAAGTGACTAAGAACACACATATTAACGCATTAATTAAGTACCTAAACTAGATGCAATTATCTTACAATACAGTTGTAATAAAACTATGAGTAACATTTTCTAATTCTCACAAAACTCATTTAAAACATCCAAATATAATAGGTACCTCTTTTCATCCATCGATAACATTTTTTGAAAAGCCGACATCAAACTGTAAAACTATTCATAGTAGAAGCTAAAGGATATAAAGTTCAATTATGAAAATAGTTTCAATAAATTTCACCAATCGTCCGCAATCTTGAATATCTAGACTTTGCTCGCTAAACGGTTTTGTTGAACATGGATGGATATGGAACGGGCAAGATTTGTCAGGGCATACGACCCTCAAATGAGTATCCCATCAAACTCTACTTGAAATCAGAACATCACCAGGCTATCAGACTATCTTTCTATCTATTTGAAAATGAAATTGAATTAAGCACCTACTACCTGGTAGCAAAAATATTGCTCTCTATCAATCAACCCTACTTAAAATTGTTCCAGACTTTTGCGTCTACATCTCATTTACAATAATATGATATTTGTGTTAATTATTTCATTAAACTGTTAGATTCTATGGCTTTTCTAATTTATGTTTCGTAAACATTTCGAAAATCCTCTATCTAACTGATTTACTAATGGCAATTACTAAAAATAAGACACTTTGGATATTATAAGTTGCTTTAAGGTACGGTCTAATATTGTCGATTCTGAAGGAAGAAAAGGAGGGAAGGAATGTAAGAGAAAAATAGGAATGGAAAGGAGGATATTGTTCAGACGAGGAATGCAATCCGTGAAGTTAAACGCCTACTGCGTGGATTCAAAAAGGATGGTGCGGATGTTGTTGAAAGAGGATCGCGGATCAGAGAGGCAGCGGAGTGGGGATGCCGGTGTGGGTGAGGGGAGAGTACAAGGTGGGTATGTCGAGTGCGTGTGCGCCGAGGAGTTCGGAGACGGAGTAGGCGAGGGGTGGGATGGCGAGGGGGGCGAGTGCGGGGCGCGGGGGTCGCGGAGAGGGGCGGAGCGCCGCGAGCGCGCGCCGGTACGCGTGAGCGGCGGAGCTGCCCGCGCCCGCGCCCGCACCCGCGCCCGCGATTAGCAGCTGCGCGGGCGCATGGACTGGGTAAGGTGCGTAGCGGACGCTCCCTGCGCCGGCCGCCACGGCGGTACCTAGCAACTCACCGTACGCGCCGCGACCGGCGGCTCTCGTCTTCGCCAAGTTTGCTGGGAGCATCACTTCCTTGGGCTGTGCTTTTTTGCATTCCACCTGCAACAACGACATAAAAGAGTTATCATTTATTTGTATACAGTATTTCATAAAAAAAGTACAAAAGGTGAACTTAATTCTAAGGCATTATCTACCAGTTATCTACTTTTTAGCGTGCAGACCTATCAAAATAGACCGTTGACAAATAAACGACTTTTAAGTTTTAATGTAGTCACTTTTTACCCAACATCAAAGAAAGATGGTTTCTCAACCCGTGTATTTTATTTCTGTGTTTGCCGATAATAATGAATATCGTATATGTATCTTTTTTTTCTTTTGTAGAAAAGGAGATATTTGGTGGTACCATGATACGGTGACCAAGTCCTGATAATGGCATCCCAGAGAAATTGAGAGGAAGACGTTTGTTTTTTTGATTTTTTTTTAAATGATTTAATGCAAATTGACATTGTGATACCTAATCAACTTTATAGTTATGGTGTTTAATACCGAATTAAAAATAATGTTTTAACCTTTAACCTATTTGGTATCTGGTAGAAAACGAAAAGAGAAAATAAAAACATTCCATTTAATTCTTCAAATAATGGTAGAAACTTGAATCAACTGGGTAGCAGATGCAAACATAATTCTATTCCGAAAATGAGGAGATGGTTAATGGTATACCGTCAAAGAATGACTAATATAACACCTATTGTTTTAAGATTCAATTGCTCTGTTCTCCAAAATTCTAATAAGTCACCGAGATTGAACAAATACTTGTGCCTTCTCAAGATCGAGTGAGCTAAGAAATTATGGAAGAAAGGGGGTGACGAAATCGGTTGACAATCCGTTATGCTCCACGGCTCGAGACACAAATTGAATTTTAATTTGCTCTACCGAGTCAAGGAGCTTATCATTAAATATTTATTATACAACCGGACAAATTTTACGAGCAGCCAAGTAATTATTAGAGACGTTATGTCGTATCTCGTCTTGTTTTCAATTCGTAAACCAAAATAAACACATTCACAGTAAACTTTCCTAAATTCCAGCTAAAGTACGTTACCAAGAAAGTAATTATAAACGTACGCCTAATCGATCTATTAAGTAATTTTAACGGAGAGTATGGCTCCGTTCGGTGCTCCTATCTTCCTCCCCGGCGAGGGGAGGGTAGGAGGCAAGTATAAATTACCCAATCTACGTTAACCCAAACCTCTAGCAATAGGATTTTCGCTACCAAGTAGCATCGTTACAGAAAAGTACGTAGGCTTAAATTAAAGTCGGCGGATAGATCGCTTTAAATTTACTTTCGTATCTTGTTTGGGATCCAAGATGTTAAATAATACGCGTTCTAAACTTGATAATGAATCAGGGTACGTTCGCAGACGTGAAGTTTGCAGTCATTTTTCATCTGTGCATAATCGCGTGGTGTCCTCGAGCGTACGCAAAGTCTCGTCCACATTTGTCACGCGGACGTCACGAGCCGACAAATGAAGGCTTTGCCACGGCGTCGCGCACTTTGTGCACTTTGCTCAACTTTCTGCGCCGACATGGAACTACGTGCCTCTGCATTAACGTGGCGAAGTGAGTGCGGGGCTTTACCGTGTTGAGTGTCTTTCCACCAAGTTTTATGCCTAGATAAGACTGAATAATCAACATGTAAAATAAGTTGGGCTCGCTATGACTTCACATAAGCAACACAAAAACTATCTTAAAGAGCGCTGTACTGAAATGCTATTCGTGCGATATGTTTCAAACTACACGTATCGGAAGTAACACCGTGCGAAACTTGCACAATACGAATGGAGCTAAATCGTTCCGTAACATGAACGGTATTCTTCGATCGTCCGCGACATAAAAATAGTGAGTGTCGCCATTTGTCAGGTCCGATAAAGCTTTACAAATGAACCAGCGCCTACGCCGGCCGGCCTCTAGTGCCGTGGGCACCCTCCATTTGTTCGACAACACGCAACCGAGGGGACAAGCCAGAATAAATGCCCGCCTGCTTTAAACTAAGATAGTGCGACACCGAAATTTGTTAAAACTCCCGTTACTGTCTGTTTCGGACGTTCGACCCACTATTTCAGTGGAAATTCGCAAACAGAATCCGCTCTCAGCATTGTTTGGCAGCGGAAAATGATTTCATTTGGTACCTACCTACCAATTATACAGACGGCCATGAAAAAAATTCAGTCGGGGATCCGACGTTAATTGATGTCGCGTCACTGCCGAGCGGAGTGGGAAACAAAAGCTCACAAACAATTCGCATCGGAGTTCGCAATCCCGATCAAGCGTTCGAGATGGCGACGCAGTTTAATGACACGAAAAATAACAAAGGTAAATTGTATTTAGTCCCGGCTAGGTAGGCGCGCCCTGCCGATATATCGATCGACACGAAGACGGGACCCAACCGAGCGCACTCAAGGCGTGCTCCAATGCGCGCTCGCTTCTAGATACCACCGAACCCGCCTCTTAATCCCATCGATGTATGAGGAATTTAATTGTTTCGCGAGAAAACACCGCGTTTCATGCCCCACCACTTCGCTGAACATTCGTACGTAAAGGTGAATTAAAACGAATCTGAAAGCAGTCATTAAATTTTCGCTCGATTGATTTTGAGTGAAAACCTTTTAAGGTAAAACAGTAATGTCAATAAATTCGGAGGCGAAGAATTGTGCCTACCTTTTAAGAGCATTGATTTTGTAAGTACCTACTTTGAAACACGTGGAGTTTGTAAATCACTTCGCTTAGACAGAAACATTATTCGAGCATCATTTATATTTTTATTTTCTTTACCGTTTCGGGTGTTTTAGAATTACTCCGCTGCGCAATTGGGGGTCCGTTGATGTTTTTTTAATCCACCTTTACGGATCTTTAAGCGAACATAAAAATGTGTCGAAATAAGAAAGATGGAATAAAATGGCGTAGTATTATTACGGGTAAAGCCAATGCGTTTAAGTAGATACAGCTGGGTCGATTTTATTAATTCGGGAAGGTACAGTCTGTATTATATTGCGGGTGCCCGATGAGTTATGACCAAATCCGGTCTGGGTGGGGACCTTTGGAACAAAGACGCTTAAATTAAATGTTGTTAACCTTCCTACACTCCCGTCAAATATGTAATATGAATTATTACACCCGTCTCCTAGACCGTAATTTTTGCGTCTCAATTTACATTTTAACAATAACATTAACTAAGATAGATAGATTTAAAAATAAACTCAAGAATATATGTGACTGGATTTTTATAAAAACAAGATTTATAGACGATTTTTTAAAGTTTCCTATGTACAAGGTTAACATGCCAATGGTAACGTTACAAAGTGCCAGTAAGTGTTTGTAAGACTGACAAATATCACTCATTCTAAAATGTGTTATTTAAGTTCAAAATGTATTATTTTATAAAACTTGTGGCAAAACTTGTCAAGTGTTTCAACAATTATTAATATTCGACTAATGGACTTTAAGAAAATAATGTCCGTGACAGGAAACGTTTTTATCATGTGATATATAAGTCGATTAAGGCCGTAAATTTGATTTTAACACAAATGCGGGTTCCCTTTGTAGCTTTTTACCACGAAGAACTTTTTAACGCAAGGATACTTTTGACTTTTAAAATTGTTTGCGTCCTGGTCTGAGAGACCGAATCGCAAACATTGTGAGGTTAAGGCTAGAATGTACAGTCGTCGCCGGAGCTCTGCGGCGAGTTACACCGGCTGAGAGCTAAGATTTCCAAGTGGTTGAAAGTTCGGCGTTAGCAGACCTTATTCGAGATTCCTCCGACACGAGCTTGCCGAGCAAGAAAATAAACCAACCCCGCAACAGTGCATGCTCACTGAACCAGTTCGCATGTGTGTTGACGTTAACTGCATTTTATAAGATTTTGCGTTTGTTTCCTTGTAGTGGAATTTCTGTTTCCTTTGAAATTCTTGCGGCGGACTACGGGCAGACGGCCAAATAGACAACTTTATAAAAAGATAAAATATCTCAAGTTGTTTTATATGAATATAAATTGCAGCAGTGAAGGAGTGCTTAACGTAAAAAACTGAACAAGAAACGAAGAGACGAATAAGCGTAATATAAATACGGCTTGATATGTGTCAGAATGGCCCTCCATAAACGCGATTAAACGCACAGATATAAAAAGTAAAAAAGCGCAAGGCAGGCAACTTTGTACGAAGTAATGCGGTGCGAGAATAGCAAGCGAACATACGTGAGAGATAAACGCAGGCGACGGGGGGAAGGATTGCAGGGGGCAGGGGGGGCAGATAAGTTTATCAGGGAAACCTCTCGCCTCCATATTGACAGAACGTCGCAAGCCTGGCCCTGATTGCCGTTGAACGGAAGCCGGAGCTAGTAAGCGCTTTAGAAATACCTACACAGATAAAAAATCACCGAGCGACGACAAATTTTATGCTCCCCGTAACGCACCGGATTTGCTAAACGGTTATCCGAAGCAAATTCGCAATGTTGCGAGACAAACGCTGACTTTATTAAATTCTGGCCTATTTACTCGAAGATAGATTTCGATAAAGCGCTCGCTAACAGGGAAAGCGCTTGCACGTACGAAAATTTGATAAGCGAAACGAAAAAATCGTATTGCGAGTACGGTGTTGCGTAGACGAGTCAGATCTGCGCTCAACAGGTCACAGATAATGAAATACTCGGCGCACCAGGAAACTCTTTCCATATTTACGTAACTGTTGTTTGAAGAAATAAGATAAGAGGAGTCGTCATTCGCCGTCGAATCCGTAAACTTACTTAGGTTTGAACAATTCAAAAGGGCTCGCACTTTTTTGAAATCTCAGCAGTTCCGTGAATCGTAAGAAATTGACGTTGATGTAGCGAGATCTACAAGGTACGGAGTGTTTTTGTATAGTCATTTCAATTAAACCGTAATTAAATAATGTTGTTACAGGGAATACTGCACATTTGTTAAGTAGGTCATGCTAATGACAGCGGCGATCATTGTTCAATTATTTCCTTATATATTCCGAAATACTTATATTTTTATTGCTTGGAATTAGAAAGACCATTAAAAACAATGAACCTTTTGAAATTATACATTTGTGACGTACTATTACGTAAAGGTAAATATTGATAAGAAGTTATTCCACATTATGCGTAGTTAAATATTTGTATCAAGGCAGACTTTTTTGATCATTTATCATGAGGGTACTGCGCTGGTTACCTCGTCTTTTCTTAAATATTTTCATGTTTAGAGAGGGTGTGGGAGACGGGAGGGATGGGCCGTAATGCGCGAAATTCAAATCAGATATAGGCAAGCGATCTAGTCGTCACCCAAAAGCGTAGGTTAAGATGATGCCAGGATTGGAAATATAAAAATCTTAGACGAATTTAAGCTGAAAAGTGTATTGGATTGCCATATATTTGAAAATGGTGTCTAGGCTATATTGAAATTCGGTGGAGCGTAGTCGATAGAAAAACATGTTTGACCCTCAATATTTTTTTATTTAGTAAACTTTAGTGTGTCAATTTGTTTAGTGGAGTAACATTGTGATGATAAATAGTAGGAGTTTTAAGGACCACATTCAAATAGAGAGTATCGAAAGACTTGCCATCTGGTTATTTTTTTGGACAATATACTTTTTACGTTTAAATTAAAGAACTTATTTAAAAAAATGCCTTGGCAAACTACTCAAATTTTAATATATTAACAACTGTAAATTCAACCATATACGCCGTACAGGATACATTTTTATGAGATGGAACTAGTTGAACTTCACCACAGACGATGTGTTTGTATGAGATAAGTGGCCAACCTTATTGTCAAAAGTTCTAGCAATACTTGATGACTAATCGAAACATTAGCCTGAACTGACAACTTAAAGTACTTTTAAAAGCGCGGAGAAGCTCGCGATAAATATCAATAGGAACGGTCACTTATCCAATATTAAAATTTCGACCGATTTCCAATCAGCCAAGACAAACAATCTAATTGAGATCAACCAATTATGCAAGACTCGGTTTATAGTCTCGAACGTTTGCGTAACACACAAATGCACTCAGTCTTCCTTCACTCTCATAATGCAATGTGACAATACACAAAGAGGTTGCTCCCGCTGCAATCGAACCCACGACTCGAGTATTAAGAGCCTAAGATCGTTACCTCTAGACTACTGAGGTGCCCATTTAATATCATTCCATCCAAAGCTCAACTTTTGCAACGAACACCACATAATGTAAACGTCTTGCTTCGCGTAACTAACCAATGTTTCCCATCGACCGCTATTGATTTCTCAGAAATAGCCCGTAGCAGACATGCTTCTGACGTTGCAAGCCTTGCTGTGAAGCATGCCCTTAATATTTAATACCAAAGTACACTTGTATGACGGTAAATATACCGTGTAGTTTAAATAGTTGCATTTTAAACGTCTTTGCCTTACCTTTGTGAGGTAAATGTAGCGCCTAGTCTGCTATTAGCTACGAATTGTTCAAACTATTTTCACATCGATGGTTAACTAAAGTAATAAGTAAGTAAGTGTATATAATATTGATTTAAATAACTGCTTTTTCAAAAAACCTCTTTATGATAATAAAGTGTAAGTGATTGGATTAAAAGCACCTTTCATACTATCGCTGTAATTAGAGGGCTTAGTAGTAAGTTAAGTACATCTAAATAGGGCAATTACTTTGTATTATACTTGCTTCTCTATAAGTCACATTGTACCCTATTAAATTGCTTTAATCATATCCTATTCAATACGATAAAACGATTGATTCTACCATCGGAAGTTTCATGTTCCACTTTAATTAGAATTTCTAATTCACGAAGAGTCTAAACCAATAAAACCAAATTCGTGTCTTAATATCTCCGTAGAAAAAGAATTAGTTAAATGAAGCGTCTACGCGGTACTGAGATTAGATCTAAACTACAGTACAGTCCGTTGCTAATAGTCGAAACTGCCACAAGTTCCTATAAAAAGGCCAATTAGGCCAAAACAAAGCGAACAGTGCATTGGCAGATACTCAGAGGCATTACTGGCAGTTTGCAATTGTAAGTAAACAGGATTAACTGGGAATAGCTGGCTAATACCTATCACGCTTAAGAGGACTCTCGAACCGAACTAGACTAGCGAAAAAAACGGACAGGGGAAACTTCCAATCGTGCAACGAGGTTCAGTACATTTTCTTGCATGACTTGCCTGCAAATTAAACGATTTAGGACTGTTTTATTGAGCGTGACTTTACCTTGCACTGCATAGACAAGAAGACTCATCAGATTGAAACATATCCGTAGTTCATACAGTTACTATGTTAGCAAATGACTAAAAATGCTCACTGTACCTATGGGTGTGGTATTTGTTTGGTATTATTTTGTAAGACTTTAAGCAAAATGTAGGTATGAATATCATCCGCCAGAAAATAACTTTTAATTCCCCTCTCGTACTTGTCTATCGCCCCTTGCCAACTTATCAGGTATGCTGGCATTTAATGTACATAAACACTAATCAATGTCTTAAATATTGTCTGTAAGCAAATATAATATGTAAGTTTTGGATCCATAGTTCATCACGAATGTAGTTGGAACAATGTTTAATATATTTCCTTATACATTTTGTGATTTTTTCAACTGTTGTAGAAATCTTGATTAAATTATTATTCCCAAAAAAACGAAATCTAAAAAAAGTAGATGGCTACTCTGATTTGATTTTATAAGGTTCCTTCTTGTAAGGAACCCTAAAATGAGTAAAACGTCGCAAATGACCGCTGGGACGAGATCCAACATTTAACAATTCCAAACGTATAATGAAATTTGTATATTAGCACGAAACTGAGCACTCCCTATAAAAGTGTTTTCGTGTACAATTCAGGCCGGAGAAGTAGAAAATTCAAACAAAATTGAATGCGTTGTATTTGAATTGAACATATGAGTGCAATTTGCGTTAAAGTGTTATAGTCTTTGGTATCGTATTTGTAAATTTGTATATGCTGAGTGGCAGTTTGCGAAATAAGACAAAGGATTGAAATAGGATCTCTTTTTAAATGGGCTATGAAATTTATTATGAATATTTCTTTTTAGGCAATGAAAAGTAGTAATAAAATTTTGACTTATAAAATATCGCAATAACGCAGAATTGCCAACCCAATATAAAATTTTTATAAAGACTGAAACAAGGACTCACTTAGGTACAATTACAAGACTTATTCGTACTATTTTAAACATTTTGAACAAGAAAGTAAGCGTAGTATTAAACTGCCGTCGGTAAAAATGTGTAAATTAACTTAGTGTTATAGTAACTTGGCACATACGTCATGCTTGTGAACAGGTGCCACCTTTGGGGACTGGTCTGCTCCAGCTTACCTCTCAAAAGTAAAAACTTACTTGAGTACTTATTTGTTTCATCACTCATCAAAACCAAAACTATATGACTTGGTCCAAAGTGAGCTACACATAGCAATAAGTTAGATACTGATACTGTAAATGATCTGCTGAGTTTCATACCGGTGTCTTCTCGGTAGATATAGGTTCCGAACCGGAAGTAGAATCACTTTGCATTGTATTCAATGACGATTTAAAAGTGTTATATGTAACCTACTTGAATAAAGAAATATTTGAGTTTGAGTTTGACTGAGATAGTTATAACTTCTTGCACCTATTCAATATGAACCAGCAGGGGGATGCTTTGAAATTCAATCTTAAATGATTACAAAATATTCATAATAACGTTGTTACTGCTAAATACTTAGCGACTCTTGGGACCCTTAGTTTTCCAAAAGACCGAGGAGCCGCGAATGAAATACATCAACCAGCCATAAAGCATTGTACATAAGAAGCGCGTGTAATTGAAACGGTGTCGTTGCGTGCGATAGTAAAGCTGTAAGCACACGAGGGCGCGGGTGTCATCAATAAAGGCCATACGTTAAGGCAGGCCAGTTCATTACCACGGCAGCGCGTCTCCACATCCCCATTACGGGGGAGTTAGGAGACGCGAGCGACGATAAATACCAGCCAAGGAGACCTGCTTTATTTCTTGCGCACAATTTCATTTACATCAGAGGTGCTGAGCCGAGACTCAGGGGCCGCATGAAAGTCGCGAACAGATTCATGCAAAACAAGTTACGAGTCGAGGAGCGACCACGCGCAAACCTTAATCTAGTCGGTAGTGTGACAAGCGCCGCTGGCGCCCCCTACCTACTTAATTACTACTAATTGCTACAGCTTATACATGTACGTGCGCCGTAAACTTTCTCACAGCGTATTATTAATTCCGAATGTCACCTGAATTTGTCTTGGACATTAAATTTGTTGTTTTAATTACCGTCTTGTACGGTTTGCGTAGCGTAGCCTCTATTAATTTGCTTTCTTGACACAAGCAAGCTATCTCATAAATATTGTATGACGTTACCGCAGATCGTGTACAAAAAATGTAATAAAGCAAAAGTTATGGCATGTAAAATATTTTATTGTAAGCCGCTGGAGTGTGTGCTTTTGTTATATTTAAAAAGAACTGATTTAATTCCAAACTTCCACAAATTTTTAAACACCAATTTTATCTAAACCATTGACACAACCATTTACCAAAATAGGGTCTTATGAAACCATTACAGCATTTTCTTTACAAACCTTGCATTTTTTGAGCTAAAAATAAAATATATTTGTTTTGATGCACAAGTTAACTTCAAGCATTGATATTGCAGTAGTCTGTTGTGAAGTACTCACAGTTTCCTCTTTATAAGTTCCGCATTTTGTGAGCCAAGAGCAAAAAAGCGACCCCATTTTGCGTGTATGCCACTAGTTTATTGTCGCACGCAGCCACGCCGTTTCAATTACACCCACTTCCTACAATACTTTACGACCGGCCGAATCATTCCTTACCGCCGCCCGACGCACAGGGAATCTCTGCCTAATCTATCCATAAAAGTGGGATCTGTGCGCAAGCGTTTTTATCATGGCGCCCGTACTCTTGTCCCCTTTTATTTGGATAAATATTGTATTAGATTAACCCAACGCTTGCCTGCAGGACCGCTCGCTTTGATAAAAACATCGCCATATGTGTTATGATTACCTGGTACTAAATTAACTTGTTTGTTACGCAGCGAAGATTTATACTCGTAAATATCTCCGTAGCTGCACAGATTTGGCTAGACTCCGGCAGTAATAATGAATTGTAATCTACAATTACAAGTGGTATCATTTTGTGTTGTAAATAAACATCGATAAAACGTCATATAAAACTCAATTACAATACAAAATTAATACGTATATTTACATTCGTAGTTTTCAACAGACGGTAATACAATAGTGGTGATTGATTACATGAACTCGTTCAAATGAGTTTTTCTCTCAAACATTTGATATGCCAGAGTTTCATTATCTATCTAGTGGATATTGCGGTGTTAATTTTCTATATTCATAGCTTGTTAGTGCTAGTGTAATTGAATGTAAACAAATTAACTGTGACACATACCTACGTAAATGTCACAGCAAAATAACGACTGTTGACAGCGGTTGCACTACTTAATTCACTATACGTAGAAAAGGATCGATGTTTACAAAATGAGGGAAAATATAGGCAAATTAAAAAAAATGTGTGCAATTACCTATATAGTGCAAGCAAATCAACTCAAACTGGATGTGTTATTCAATGTGTACTTTCCAGTACATTCACTAAATTTTTATAAAAAATTCGCATAAGATTACGGACTTTCAAGGACTCCGGGGTAAATTCATTAGATGCCCAATCATGAATATAATATATTGTTCTATTCAAGGCACAATTAGGTCTAAAGTAAATGGTCCGTATAACGAGTCATTTGCCACTTGATGCGCATTTGAATGTCTTTAATTTGAACAAAAATTACAATGAAATTGGTGCGCATTATGAACTGTTTTAATCGATTTGTGGCCTGGCGAAGAAATACTTTATTTGGCTTATTTATTTATAGATGCATGGATTTAGATAATAATTTATAGAGCTCACTTTTGAAGTCTGTTAATTTTTATTTTTGACCTTGCCGTCATTGTCAGTAGTATAAAAATCTAGCTCATTCCTATTGACATTTCGGTAGGCATATCAGATTCATGCATGCCAGTTATTCAGGGTAAGTCACCGCACGTTCTGAGCTTTCGTCATATATCTCCTACATTACGCTCGGATTAATAGTAATAGGATTGCAGAGCTTACGGACGGCAGCGAATGCCATTCACATGTATACAGCCTAATGCGAGCCTGCTCTGACTTAGGCTTTTGTCGGCAGTAACCCACATCTGGGCCATTTTGGTGCGGCTGTGTGATAGCAATGCCACGTGATTACAGCAAATTTTAAACCTGACCTCCTTGTTTCGACTTGATAAATTTCATCCTGGTAGATGTAGGTTCCGAACTGGTCGGAGAGTTACTTTGTATTGTACCAATGACGATTCATTTATTTGGGTACCAGCTCGAATATGTCAAGGTACGATTTTTAAAAGGCAACAATACTATGACTTAGCTCTAATGTTCATGGGCTACCGTCAATTAAAATCAGGCACCCGTGTTCTTATTTTGACCCTGAGTCATTTTTTTGATACGCTTGCATTTAAAATACCTAGGAAGTACAATTAAATGTATCAGGATATCTACGCGCAAATAAAAATGGCCAAATAAAGTGATGGGTTTTACTCCAAATGTACCAGGGTAAAAGCGATGCAAAAAGGTTAGTATCAAACAATTGAGTCCAACTACTGGTACTACAGGATATTGCAAAAGTTTGATATTTATTTAATTTATTTATTTATTTAAAAAACTTTATTGCACAAATAGGTACAACAGGTGGACTTAATGCTAGGGGCATTCTCTACCAGTCAACCCTTGGGTCATGCAGATAGTTTGTATATGGGTATATGATATAGATATCACAGTTTAAGCGCGGTACAAAAGCGAATGTAAACTTTTTGTCAATACAACAGTCAATATTACAATTTTATTCAATTAAAAGTAATAAACTCAACATTTCTGAGGAATCGATAAGATTCAGTTTTTATAGTTTCATGTTCACCTTAGCGTGTACGTGTTTATTATTTGTGATTGATTACTATTTGCACCCGTTTACAATCTAAACGTTAGAAGTTATTATTTAGACATGACATAACGTGTGGTTTTATTTAATCGCAGTTTTAAAAATGTAATGGCACCAACATTTACGGCGAACTAAGTTAATAATTGCCTGGTTTTGACATAAGTTAAGCTGTTAAAAGCCAGTCAAAGTCAAAAGAGAAGAGTGATGTAGCTCTAAGTACGTTGAAGCGATTATGATATATTCCACGTAAGCAAAATTGTTCGGCTCAAATCAATCAACCAAGTTCTGCCTGCAAAGTTTTTATGACGTTTAATCAATAGGAGCGAAATTGGCGTATGCAAGCTCACGTTCGCTGGCGTGCACCACGTGTGACTAATTAATTTTCTTTCACGCTTCCAAATTTAAGTTAAAGCCGAAATCGTTAAAGGCCGGAACGGCCTGTTGAGCTATAATTTACGTCTCCGCGTTCGACTTAGTTAGTTGCGTCATTTGGAAGTTGCGTGCCGTTCGCCTCATAGCCATTAAATTTATATTGTATACGTACATAGGAAATTAGGTAGTTGTTCAAATAGCGATCGCTATCAGATTATGATCGAACTTGTAAATTTTAAGTTAAAAAGTCGACGAGGGTACGCCTTTGAGCTCGGTGTGACGTATTTTCTAATTAGCGAGGGAGAGAATTTATTGCATAATTGGGATATTTTAAAACACCTCAAGGAGAATTTTGAGTTATACGACCATGTGATTCCTTTTAAACATGATGGATGTTTTAATCAGCCTGCCAAACTCGTTAAACAAAGAAGGGCAAAACGTTATGGGATTGGTTCGATTAGTTGACTGAGAGATTCGATTTTTGCCTCTCGTTTTTTTTTTATTTATTTTTTTTTACTTATATTTTGAGTGTAAGCTTTTTAAGCGGTTTGATTCATTATTTTACGATACATTTTCATCAAATCAAATCTCCGGCAAGAAATGAAACATAATTAAAGCAGAAAGCAGTAAAAATATATGATAAGTTAAATGTGACACCATATCACACAAAGTCTACTACTTCACGAAGCTGTATATCAAAATTCGCTCGAAAGTAATTTTGCCATACTTACACCAATAACATCATGTTAACACATGTTTCATCACATCAAAATATTGTGACTAATTAACCCGTAGTTGAGTGCACATGTCTTACTACGCTGTAACTACTCGTCGTTATGTTGGCACCGTAGTTAAGGACCCCCAGGGGTAAGAAACCTCGTTAGCAGTAAGTGTTGCACCATAGACCCGGCGGACGCTATGCTTTAGCTTCTATTATTACTAGCGGAAGGTATATAGTCGCGTTTACGATGTCATTAAAATTTTGGATTTCAAGATGACATGATAAATTGCAATCTTAAAGTAGAATGGCTGGACGGGGACTGCTTTCTGTAAATATGAATGATGGCGCTTGTTTTGAGATCAACTTTTGTAGTGTAATTTGCATTATTTAACTTTGGCGACCATTTGAGTGTGGTCATGGCGCAAAAGGTTTCTGCTCTGCTATTCCAAACGTCAAAATGACTTAAAGTCCATGTTTAATCTCAATACGATTGTTTTAGGTTAGGAAAGAAACACAACATTGTTCCCGTCAATAATCGTATGTTAGACAGTACATTTGGAATAATAATAAAATAATGAGGTCCGGTAAGGTATTGGTAAGTTGTGTGTATAGAAATTATTGACTAGCATCTGCTCAGATATTATTGAATTAATGAATGTTTAGATATTAATGGTAACTTGTGGTGTATGGACCTTTTTGACATTTTAACTGTTCAGAAGTATTTGGTCACTTTGTCTGCTCCGATATATCTGACGGCGACTGTATCTATGCTGAAAGTTAAAATCATGAATATATTTTTTATTGACCACTGATATTAAAAATAATCAGTTATATATTCGACTTTAGGAAAAGTAACTGCCAAGATATATTGTGTTTAAGTTAAGTTTAAGTTTTTCATGCATTTCATGAATACGCTACGTTTGTATTGTCAGTTTATTCATTTTAAAAACGACAGTAAAAATAGCGTCAAAAATACCACTGAACGAATTTCTCTCAATGACATGAATAGGAATAGTCAAGCATAAAAGACCTAAATTGAAATATACCGATGCCTCCAAACTTTCGGGGTGAGACATTGATTCGAGGATGAGAAACTTTAAAAGAAAAAAAGGGAGACTAGATAAAACCTCTCCAAATCTTGGGCCGCGACTGCCAATCGCAAGTTTCAATGGAAAGGGACGGTCGCTTGATATATAGGAGGCGCAAAAATGGGGGAATCGATAAAGCTTAGAAGAAGCGCTGGGTCTTGGCAAAACGGGAAGTTTATGGTAATCACGGAGCTGGTAGAGCAAGTGATTGATTGTTCGACGGTCGAGGGGGGGGGGGGGGGGGGGCAGAGTTAGCGGACACGAGTCGGCTGTGTATTTAAAAACGTGTCTTTTGAATGCTACCGTTTTGTATTATGTTTTTCAAACTGTAACGCTCAATCATGGATTTAACTTACGTAGCTTTTTCCAACATTTGTTTGTGTGAACTGTTCAGGTAGCTGTGATGATAAGTCGTTATTTTATATTCTAGTGTGCTTGTTTTTTGTAATGTTTATGGTAATTGTTAACACTAGATAGTTATGCCCTTCGAAAGTACGAAAGTACACGAGAGTTGTGTTGTCGTAATGTGACAATTCGTTTTTCTCTAACTGACTACGAATCTGGAACTGTTTTAGCTTACGCCTCGTATAATTTATTACTATCAGTAACTAAAACGGATCGATTTTCAAATATTGGAACCGGAAATTAGAAAACGAACGTTTCTAAAACGGTCTTAGTTCTGGTACTAAAAAAGAGCTTAAATCAAATTACTGGATTTATTTATATTTTATCTTTTATTTGCGCGTGTACCCGAAATTTGCAAGCATTACGGCGCCCGGGGTAAGCTACGATTATGATCCAGATTTTTATTACATTGGAGCGATTTCCATCTGACCTCTTCAACCCTTACAAAGGAAACTATAATTTAAATCATAGTCGGGCCAAACTGCTTAATGTGGCGTCCGAACCACGGAATCGTCATTTTTATCTGGACTCAAGCCTAGAATATTCAAACCAAATTGGGACATTTAATCGAAGTTAAGTGTTCATGTGAAATTCGAACTCTCTAGCCATCAACACCAAGGCTGTAAATCTTCCAAATTGAGAGGAACACATCCTTAAAATATATTGGACCTCAACCTAATTGAACTGTACATTCTGTATCTTAGTGTCATTAGGTGTACTAAAGTGTATACTTTGTACAAGTGTATACATGTATATGCAACGCGTAAATTACTGTCAGTACAGAAATAGCCAATACATGTATCTATGATGGTTTCTAAACGGTTCTAAACACAAGAACTCTAACACTTATTAAAACAATTGTACGGCACATGGGTGTGTAGGCCATTCTTTAACGAGAAGGGTGCGCCAGCGTACCATCCTGTTAAGATGCTAAGAGTAATGGCTATCGAGGATCCCAAGATTTAAGTGGCAGTTTCAAATGTGCCTACTTTTAGTGTTATTTCCTAAACGGAAACCATTTGTTTGCCTCATGCACGATTGAGGAGAAAAGTGTACGGAATACTCGAGGAGTTCTTTAAACGTGTTTATGCGTGGATTACCAGAGAAGTGCAGTTTTATGTTCTCACACGTCTCGTACCGTTTGTACGTGACTTAAAATATTGTAACACCTATCTTATGTTTTGGCTCTATTGATTCATTTTAATGAAAATTAACAGATTCTCTTTTTTGGTGATGCTATTAAGACATGCCAAGACTTACATCGTTATTACCTAACACGAGAAATAAGCACAAGCGTGTTTCGCGTAAAACACTTGATGAAATCAATAACTTTGGGTAAACATACAAAGGATAAGTGTAAGCTAAGTAGAAAAAAGTTAAATTTGACATTTTTAAATATTTTACAATTTACCAACAGATAAGTTATTTATATACGAATAAGCAAATTGACTGCAATTTCGTCATGTTATTGGAATATAAAACGGGACAGGAACGGGAGGAACGGAACGGGACGGAAAAAATTGGGTCCGAATCATGAGTACTGCCGTCAGTCTGTTTTGGAAAACCATTAGTTAAACGCCCAATAAAACGTAATGCGCAGAAAAATAAAACTCAGACCATTTCGTTCGTGTGGCTCTTGCCATAAAAGTAGCTTACTCGTGGAAGTTCGCCGATCTACAACAAATTGTAACTCTGATACTGTGATATGTACCCATATTTCACAACTCCAAAAATATATTCGAAGAAAGATATCTACGATGTGAACTTTGAAAGCAAACAAATAAGTAAGATGGTTAAATGAAGCTAAATACGCTAGGATTTGCTTGCAGTTTTGGGTTATTTGTGATTCAAGTTAAGCAATAAGTTTAAATATTTTATGGCGCAAAAGTACGAAGCTTAAACAAAAAATGTGGATTAAAACGGTTGCTTTAAAATACTGAGAACGGAATAACATTGTAGGTTTTTAGTTTTGTAAAAATAGGTTTGACTAAAACTTTAATTTTACATTGAATTGGTAAAGAGCGGTTTTGTTATAAGAATACAAAATATCTTCGATTTTGAAAAACTAATTTAGATGAAAAAAATAACTTATCTAACGGTTAATAAACGATACGTTCATTGGTTCAAAATAAAATAGTATAAAAGGACTCTGATTATTAGGTAGATAAAAGAGGAACAACATTTCTCAATGCTTGAAAGTGCAATCTATAAACAACGTAATAACTACTTTTACTTGTATGTTAATATCGGATCGTAAGATTGGCGACTTGTCTTACATACAATCTCTTGTTTTCTACCAACAAATAGTGGAAACAAATGGGAGATCTCATAGTATAAGACCTGTCCCAGCAATAGGACATATTATGACAAGTTTTCATACAACACGTATCGTATCAAATTCAACTAATTCTAAGCGTAAAGCAAGACAAACAAGCGAACACACTCCCGCATTTCCGCTATCAGTACGAATGTAACATGGTGAAATCTATACTTGGCTATATTTCACCCATTTTGCGGTGCTTTGTTGTAAATATTCATCGTAAGCGGAAGCAATTACTGGAGTAATGTATAAGGATGTAATGGAGTGACGAGAATTTGTTGTGAGCGTTTTAATGGAGTGCCGTATTTATGTTACAGCATGCATCCTTAAGTGCTTAAGTATCGCCTTGAACGAGTAATTAAGTTGGCGTAAAATTTCGTTTACCACCCTTAATTGCGCAACTTATGTTAAATTTATTAGAAATCCAGTACAACAATTATTTATCTCAGTTTGTTCTTAGAAACTGTTCATATCACACTTTAAAGGTAACAAACACCTAGAACTCATTAAGTGTTTTTGAATACTTAAACTGGTTTGGAAATGTTGATAAAAATCAATGAAGTGTTTTCATTGTAATCTATCACAACAATGTCAAACACAATGAAAACATTTTTTTATTATTCAAAGTAAGCCACGATATCACCCTATCACTCGTGCGGGAAGGCGGAGCAGCTATTAGCTTAACGACCATTTTAATATAAGAGATGACAATATATTAAATTTACGAGGGTAGCTACCCGTAGCGTAAACGTTGGTGCTGACGTGACGCCTCTGTCTTCTTTATTGCGTACGTAAATATAACTATTAGATGTGTTTATGATATGCTAAGGCGAATTTTTAATGGCGCGTTTGTTTATGAGTCACGCACAGACTACCCGATCGTCGTAATTTCTATGCCAAGTACCGTCGGAGCGAGCTACTTTCCGAAGAAATTCGAAGTAAAGATGCTCTTCAAGAAAGGTGTGAATACGTTTTAAGGGCGGCAACGCTTTTTTACTAGGTATTGCATTAGTTTTTAGACTCGTATCAATTATTTTTCATCAATGTGCGTATATTCGTATACTATCTTATATATAAAAATGAATCGCTGTTCGTTAGTCTCGCTAAAACTCGAGAACGGCTAGACCGATTTGGCTAATGTTGGTTTTGTAATAATTGTGGAGGTCCAGGGAAGGTTTAAAAGTTTAGAAAAAAAGGCGTTACGAAGTTCGCTGGGACAGCTAGTTCTGGTATAAAAATGATTGTAAACAAGTTTAAAAACCTATTTAAAGTAAATCACAAAACACACAATAATCATATGTTAGAACTTTGAGCGTACTTACTTATGTACATACTTTATTTTTTTTGTGAAATATACCTTTAACCATGTTCAGGATTATAAGAGAGGGATTAGGTACGATTAAGTAACTGCAGTATATTATGCTGCTGAAAGTGTTAAATACTGGAGGAAACTTCTGGATCAGCAGCTACTGGAGCTAAGAGCTGAGTTCATTTCGAAGAAAACCAAAGTAAAAAGGGTCCCGTAACATTGATCATTTGCCTCAACACGCAACAAAAAAGGGCCAGAATAATGAGCGATTAGTTTCCCGTCGCCGCGTGTAGACATTACGAGAGCGGGCTTCGGGCACATATCTCGTTTCGCACGGAAGCAAGCCGTAATTACTCTAAAACACTACCCATTTGTTTGATGTCTTTGTTCGCTGTTTGTTCCACTCAGGGCGAGCTACACCCTTGCGATTTCTCTCAACACATGCCGCGAGTTCGTGCGACCATTACGCGAGATAATAGAGCAAGACAAAAAACAAGCATTAATAATCAGGAATATGCATCGGTGACGGGAAGGGGTATCTATGCCGTCCTTTCAGCCGGTGGAGTGATAATGGCGTTGGAACTTCACTCACAAAGACAATGTAGGTAATGGTTCGAATAGGCGTGCGTACGCTGCGCCGCTCGGATTTTTAAAAGAGTCAAATGCAGTTTACAATCGCGACGTATTGTGCTTTGCTCGATATTGCGAGTAAAAGTCAGTGGAGGTTGAAACTGATAAATAGGAACACAAATAAAGCGGGCTGGTTCTCGATTCATACGCTAGTGGCCCACCGAATTTCGCAAATGAGCGCAAACGAAACGGATTTGAAGGAAAAGCAAAAAATCAAAACAGTTCAAATTTTTGCTCCAAGCCTTCAAATGTGTTCCAAACGCAGTTCCAAATATATACTCGTATACACAATAAAAACAAATACAATACTCGTAACAAACAATAATATATAAAGACACAAATGGAAATGAAATATATTAGTATTGTTTTGACATTTGTGAACAGAATCTGGCGATAAACTTTTAGATTGATTAAAAAAATCATAACCGAGCCATTAGTAAATTTTGCATATTTTTTTTGTTGATAAAACATACATTATAATGTTTTAATTACACTATATTTCATTAGCGAGATTGTCATGGGTTTTATTTATTTTACGGATTGAGCTTTTTAGCCGTCCTGACAAACTGGATATGATTTACACCGCAAGTTATGCAGACGATATGAATAGACACGGCATCCTTAGAAGAGCTCAGGAATCACTAGTGCTAATTACGAAGGGTGCAACCTAAGGGCGGCTCCCTAGGGTCGGCCGGGGCCTTACAAGTCGCAATAATACGTGCACGGGTGGCTGAGCACTCACCCCGTCCTAGCCACGAGTTTTCTATTTTAATTCACATTTTACGACCAGGGAGGCATTTAAGACAAACGCCTGACATTTCTAACGTTTTAACACGCTCTGGTAAACAAAAATAAAACGGGCAGGTTCACTTTTGCTCTCTGTGGTGATGACCTGTTTATTTGCAGTTAAAAGTTGAGCGCGATGCAACTTGTTGTCGTTTGTCAAGGACTAGCTGTTGACCGTGACTTTGTTCGCATTATTCTAGTATAAAAAGTATTCTGTATATTATTCTGGTATGTAAATCTCTCGAGCTACCAAATGTTATCCAAACCCATTCAGTAGTTTTGGCGTCAAAGGATAACAAACGTTTATACAAACGTCCATATTTCTAAGTCTATAATAAATATTAGAAGGATTGAAGTAGATAAAAACATTATGTAATTAAACTAAGCTCAACAAGAAATTAATTAAAGAGGCATGGAGCGCTAGACATGTAAATTATTACTATTTGCAGTATTGCAAGCGATTTCTATTGGTTTTAAAAGTCAAGCAATATCATAACATATTTCATTCATTTCTGTCTGAAGTCACTTAGCCACTATTAATTTTATTCTTTTTCGCCTGATTAAAATATAACCGTTATCATTTATGTATAGTTTGCAATAAGCAACGTATTTAATTCCACGTTGCTGTGGGGAAATTTATTTTTTCTGGTCTTCAAAACTTTAGAGTTATCTAGTACTGCGAATGGTATTATAAAAATTAAATCTTATTTTTGAATAACAGAAGTAGGGCTTAGGCTTTCAAAAAATATATTAATCTGTAAGCAGGAAATATTGTTGAAAAGGGTAAGGGTACGTAAGAGCATGATAACGATTTTACAAATAAAGCTATTGAGTTGAAGGCGAATTCTGATCAATCTAATTGAGTATTGTGAACATGCTTAAAAACTATACAAACCAGGAATTCAAAAGAGGTACATCATTAAGTGAAATGTCAATTTCTAATGTTTGAGTTAAGCCTGATAAACAAAAACAAAACGCACATTACTATTCACTGCTATTCAGTGACCATCGCCGTTGTAATAGTACCGTAATTATTTTTATTGGCGCTATGAAATGGTGCGTGGACGGCCACAATTAATTTGATTATGTAGTGAAATTTTCACTAAAATAAAGCTAGTCAGACAACGTTTGTGCGTGTTTTACCGCAAGCTAATCGGAGTTTGTTATGGCAGACATGATTGTTATAGTCTTCAAAGAGTGACTGGTAATAAACTGTGAATGGATGAACAGTTTTAAACAAAGTGACATGAACACATTTTTTGTAAAGAAGGTTTCGGATTACAAATTGGTGTGTTAGTAACTTTTCGAATAATTAACAGTAGGGCTTAGGCTTTTAAGCATTTCACGTCGTAATGGCTGGATACGTAGTCAAGATTTGTTAATGTATATTTATAACAGATAATTGTCCGGTGGTTTTGCTACCTTTGTTCGAACAAACCAACAAATTACTTAAAAAGTCGTAAGACTAGTTTGGAAAAAGCAAATGCTGTTGAAAAGGGTCCGTTTAAACATTAAAAGCGTTAGGCTCTATCTTATAATTCTCAGCTAGAATGCGTGACCACTATTCCACGAATAAAAATATTGAGTTGTTTATCAGGCGAATAATTCTTTGTAACTTTTAAATTCTTATTTTATTTTTGAGGGACTAACGGAAACCAACTTCAGAGAGGTGAAACAAATTCATGGAGTTTATTGATATTAATGCAATATAGACCAAAAAAAAACCGGTTCGGTCCAGGAAATGTATGTGATTGATCACCATAGACAAGTAATCTTCAATATGTACGTTCGAAAAAATATATACAAAATGTTAAAATTGGCTTAATAGGTCAGTAGAGAGTAATTTAACTGATCTAGCGGCTAATAAGTTTATTCGTCTAATAAGAACTTTATTTGTTGCAAAGCCTGATTGGCAATTGATAAATGCAAAATTTTACAACAGACATTTGATTGGTTTCACTTGATGGGTTGGATTTAAAATTGGGCCCAAAAACAACAAAAAGTTGCACATTAAGCAAAATCAAAATCAGTGATTTGAAAACAACGTATTTTTTTAATTTGTTGGTCGGCGCTAGAAAAAAGAAAAGGTTTAAAATAATTTAACGGGTCAAAACGCGACACCATTTTTATTTAATAGTTAATACGAACTACTTACTGCCCGAAGTTTCGGTTAGGTTGCACCAACCGTGGTCACGAGCTGACTGTCAGCTAACTACTAAATAAAAATGGTGTCGCGTTTTGACCCGTTAAATTATTTTAAATATTTAAAATGGAACGCGAAAGTCTTAAAATTTATAAAAAGAAAAGGTGTTTCACGTCGCCTGATTCGAGTAACAGAAACATAAAACCATTAAAACAATAAGAATGTACGTGTACAAATGTTCCAGTTACACGTTGCCCTCTGGCGGAGAGGAATCTAAGCAAAGCTTATTTTAGTGGCTTTTTATTGGGTACGGTTGGACCGGTGCCAGGAGCCCGCCTCTAATTGATATCTGACCGACAATGTCGGCTGCGAGATTGAGTTGCGAAGAGATTGGTGTAAACAATCCTTGTGTTTCCAGGACCTTCGCAGACCGTTACCTACCGGATTCTCAAGGACGTTGTTTAGTTTGATGAACTTAGTTGCCTTGCAGATAGAACTGTAAGTACTTTGCCTAAGTCCTAGTTTAAATTCAGCGATAATAATACAGGAAACTAACAACTATTGAGATGATGACGCGACTTACTAGTAATAGTTTTAAGGGATAGTATAAAGAGAAATTTACGAAACGTAAACTTTAAAAGCTAAAAGCCCTCGACATTATTTAGTAGTCTATGAGTTGATAAGTTAAATTAGTAAGGTTATAATTTAGTAGTTTTAATAGAAACCTATTTAAATTTTTGGCAGATATTTAAAAGTATCTTAAATAACTAGTCAGCTATTCCAATTACGGATAAATTAAAATTTAACTGGTCCGAGGGACTAAAGGTGAGGATCCTTGCTGTTGAATCAAATCAATCAAGGGTTCAACGCGTATTGTGTTTGTTTCTGATACCACTGCCAGTTTTGTTTTCCACAACATCAGTATATAATTGACTTAATTTGGATTACTGTATGTGATGTTGTCTCATATATTTTTTTAAAATGTACCTTCACTTTTTATTACATTCAATACCAGAAGCTCCATGACTTCACCAGGGTAGAATTTGGATATTCGCTTGCACTGCAGAAAAAATTTACTAAAATAATTTTCAAGCGATAATACATACATATTATACTATGTTAGTGCCAAATTTCAGCCCGCCCTATTCAGCTGTTTGAGTAGTACGTTTCAGTCAGAAACGTTCTTTCATTGTACAAATAAGATGTAAGCAAAACGCAACATTCTCATAAAACTATCTTAAATAAATCAACTAGTTAAATGTTACTTATGGGGTATCTAAGAACAGATATGCTGATTGTAGCGGCATTTTATTAGGTCCGCTTGGATTGCTGCCAGCTACCCAACTCTAATTGATATCTGACCGACGATGTCTGCTGAGAGATTGAGGCGCGAAAAGATTGGAGCAAACCTTGTATTTTAAAGGATTTTAAACTTTGAAACTTATTGGATGACATGCTGTTACTTTCCTGTCAATTGCATACATTATGTTTAGATTATAATTTAATTACTATGTTTATTTATAGCTTGAAACTGACAAAACCTAAATAACGCTTAATCCATATTCCATACTAATATTATAAATGCGAAAGTAGCTCTGTCTGTCTGTCTGTCTGTCTGTCTTTCACGCCTAAACGGCTGAACGGATTTTGATGAAATTTGGTATAGGTATACGTTGAATCTCAAGAACATAAGGGGGGGATGGGGGTAATACCACCTTTTGAAAGTTTATATGGAAAAATGTTTATTTTTGAAGTTAGAGATATAAAATTAGGCACAAATATATATTGGCTCGAAACTTGGATTAAAATATAGACTACTTTTGGTTTCGAATATTAAGGGAGAAAGGGGTAAATCCGACCATGAAAGGATGTAGTCCACGCGAACGAAGTCGCGGGCACAGCTAGTTTAACATAATTAAGGAATTCCTGCATGTGGGTCCTAATAATGCTGTTTATATTATTGTGATGATATATACTTCAATTGTGAATAAACAATGTATGATCAAGGAAATGTGTTTTCTTTTATTATAAAAACAATGTTTAAATTTGGTTGTTAAATTTTCCGATTCTTTGATCTTACACTGATTTTTTAAAAAGTAAACTATGTACTTACCATTTTGTTGTTGATTTCGTGAAAATGTATTTCGCACACTTTATCTACTATGTCTTCACTTTGAAATGTGACGAATCCAAAACCTGGAACAAAAGGAGAAAAAAACATTAAAACTATTTTTCAAACGTAATAAATGTTAAGATAATATTTAAAAAAAACTTTTAAACTATGATGTAATTTAGATAATTGAAAATCGTCGTTGAAATATAGATTTTGTGAGAAACATAGACTACCTACTATTAAATTCTGCTCCTTTAAATTTTTGCCTATGCATCGTACACAAAATGTACCTATTTAATGAAACCGCATTCGAAGTGAAAAGCTCCAAAAAGTTGTGTAAATTAATAAAAAACTTCTTAAAGGCGAACTTTTTATTTCAACCAAGACTTTTCACATTAATTACAATCCTTCCAATACAATTTAAAACCACAGACATTCACTCCGAAAACTTTTCGAATTTACCTCGGTCGAAGTTATCACGACCGAAAGTCTTATCTTTGATATCGTTTTAATTAAGGGCAATTCGCGTCGAGTTAATTTCAAAAGGATCGTCAATCAACGTTCGACAACATCTATCAAGTATTGTACTGTGCGGTACTGCTGGCCGCCTTTGTACTAGACAATTTCATAAAATGTACACCCTAGAGCGACTTATTACCTTAAACGTACCTTTGTAACTCACTTAATTCTCGCACGCCTTCTATCAATCAGTTTCTGTATGCTTAATAGTTTAAAAACAAAATTGAATTTTAAAGTGGTTTTTCAATTATTCCTAATAATTATTGCAGGTTCGTTGATAATGTTTTTGCCCACAATTATAAAGTACAAGTGGAATGAAATGATATGATATAAAGTGGTCCTTTTTTAAAAAACCAGTAAGCACAAACAAGTACGCCTTTTACTTTTGGTTATTAGGCTACTTATTATTAACATTTTAAAATCTATTAGCAGGATAGGAACCTTGAGAATAGGACTAATAATAAATAACAGTAAAGAGATACAACAGATTCGAATCTAAAATTCGCAGAGCACACAATCTGTCAGAGTAACGTAACCGTGAACTTCGAGCCGAGCCCGACTCACGTAATCACCTGACGTCGACAAAGTTCCAGTTAAAGTGACAAACGAAACAAGGCGACGAGTCGTGTTTCTGTCTAACGATTAAGACACACATACGTGACGTCGCGTGTGGCGTGTGGTGTGTCCACCCACATCGGCAAATAGCATTAGCGAGGCAAACAGACGCGCACCCTGACTGTGATTACGCTGACTCCGACAAGGTACCCTTGTATCGCAAAAAACTTTCAAACGCGTCCACGTGTTGATCAACACGTGCCAAATCGATCCTAACTTCCCGGATGAGTCACCAAAAACAAAGACTTAACCTCACAAACCCTCCGGCACCAATCGATAAAAGCAAATGTTACCTTTCACGCACCCTGATATTTATAATCCGAGTCGACGATGGCTCTTTGTTAATATTTAGTCCATCACCTTTCGCGGCTTCGAGCGGCCTAAACAAACAACGCGTTCCGTTCGCCGAAACTAGGGCGTACTTGGTATTTCACGCGCGGCCGAGCGGCTTTGCGTAGGAATCGAGGCAAAGATAGTAACGCCCCGAAAAGGCAAATAAGGGTTGAGTTGAGTTTCGTAGATGACCGTATTTTCTTTATGCATTATAAGGTCGGTACGTTTTATCACGAAAATCGTTCCTGCGTTATTGCTTCCCCAATAAAAACGATTGGAAACAATCCCCACTTACATAAAACATGGTGTCGAGGACCTCGCGCGGGAGTAGATAAAGCATGGTTTGATGTTTAGATTATAAGCAGGACCAAGTTTTGGGAAAAGTGGACAAATATTATGTAGTTGTGTCGCGAATTGAAACAATTTCCACCCTTATTTATGCGGGTCTGTAAACTGAATAAAGCCACGTATTCACTGAGGAATATTGTCCGCAATAGGATGCGGTGCCACCGCGAAACTCGTGCTACATTACACATATTTACACCAGAACAACTCTGACACGGAAACAAAAAGTACTTCCAAGTACAAAAGGGATAAACAAGGGAAAGTATAGATAACTACTTCGAAACTTTAGTTTCCGTCATTAGATTACTCGACAAAATATTTCCTCTTATTATTTTATGCTCTATTTCTCTGAAGTTGTCTAAAACATGTTCTTTTGTAGTGAAGATTGAATTGATTCCTACAAGTTCGTCAAGGAAAAGATCTTGTGTACAAAACTGAACAGGAAGCGAGAAATGTTGGTCAAGAGTAAAGTTGTGTGCAGGATGGCTGAGCAAATATGAAATCGGAGCTCCGAATGAAAGTAAATTAAGTTCCTCAAATGGACCGACAGTGCGTCACGCCAAGTCCCCGTGTTCGCATAGTCCGTACAATAGACATGGAAGTTGGAAATGAAACGTTAAGAGAAAAGAGAGAAATAGCATTGTCACTGACCACGTAAAAAGTTTTGGGTTTCATGCCTTTGTGTGCCCGCTCTAGATAAATGGGGTATTTTCGTGAAATTCGTCCGCGTCACTTCTCGCAACAATGGGAAAGATAAATAATCTCCGCGTAAGAAAAGGATTCCGTAAACATAATTATTTGAACTCGCAATTGTAGCTGTGAAGCGCTAATGAAAGTTCTCCAGCGACTCTCTAAGATTTTACTTTATTTTCCCCAGCTTCAATTAGTCTGGGTACCTTTATTTTTAAGATAGAATACTTTAATTAAATCTGCAAGCTTACAGGTGATTTGTTCCGGAGTGCGCCAATCAGTTCCTTGATAAATTAAACTTAAGTTATGAGCTCATGCTTTGAAGGGGTGTCAACGGATAGTGCTGCAGAGTACTCTGTTGATTTTTTTTTATCTTTTACATCGAATCGAAATAGTACTTCAGGGGGTTTTAACATAAATTTCTATCTAGATCATGTTATCGTACATCATAAAAATTATGGTTAAAACAAAAATATTATGTATGGTTTGGTTTAAGGTCTGATAACACGCAAATATTCAGATTCTAATTTTGTAATGGTTGAAATTCAAAATTTTTACAGGATTAGAAGAAGATATTGAAATAACATTCGAAATATATAGAGAAAGATTCTATTAAGAATAGTTTTGGGTTATCAAATAAATATTTCGGCTCTCGCCGACGTCGGAGTCGCAAACGTGACGCGCTCCTTTTTTATTAATTCGCATCGAGTTCGCACCTGCGATGGCGGCGTTCGTTATTTTAATATAAGAACCGAGAGGTTTGAGACGAAGATTATGAATGTGTCTCCCGATATCGGATATCTCGACACATCTGTCGGGTGGCACGTGGGGCTGACAGCGGGCGAGCGCCCCTCCTCGCCCCAGCCCTAACCCCCGAAACGGGGCCATAGGCAGTATAATCTGCCCCGGCACTGTATGAAACACCGGCCGGTGGCGTTTATGGTGCTATAATAACCGTATAAAACGCGACTTATTGTAGCCGTCGATAACGGACGTTACAACCTTAGGCCTCCACTTTGTGCCTTCGACGCCTACTCACGTGCGCAACATTTTTTCTTTGTAACACACACAGCCACAAGTCACATTCATTTGTCTAATTGAACAATGCGCGGCCCAATCGGCACCAATTCTGTCGAGCTCCAAATAAAAGTAATGTCCTTTTCCCGCGGTAACTAGCAAGTTTTCATTAGGAGTGAGATGAACAGGCACTCAAATGAGCAACCGAAGTTGCGCTGGCCGCTCCGACGTCCAAACTTTTGTTATTGTTTCGCTTCATTATTGTAATACGAAATACGCAGCACAATAATTAAGAGATGCTCGGGAATTGTCCCTTCTGACGTAATAGTTGGCCGAAAGTTTTATCTACGAGCTCTCATCGTGACAGAATGTTTGCTACGTAAATAATTGCTGGATTGCTTCTGAGTCCAGCTAATAATAACAAGTTAATCGTACTAGTTATTAGCGAGGAAAATACTCTGATATAAGAAAAGGGAAATGCCTACGCCATCGCTACGCTAGCCGCTGTTAGGCAATCAATGTTTATTAGAAACCTATTAACTGGAACAAACCATTATTACATAACTAGTGGAGTACGTGTAAGGAGAAATGTTCAATTTGCTTTCGTACATTCTGTAAGTTGTGTTTAAGTTGTTATTGAAATCGTAGTAATTAAAACTTTCTCGCTTTTTCCCCGTAAATCGATAGACGATTAAGATAATGCTATTCAATTAGAAAGACTTGGAACATTTTATTAAATAACTTCAACATGCGAAAATAAACATTAGGTATACGAGAGTGAAATACGTTAAAAGATAAACGCAATAACTCTAAGAAGATCTGCTCGTAAGTTCGATGCCAACTTCTACTTAGAAATGTTTTTTGAAACTTACGTGGGGTCTGGAAGCATTAATCACTCTTTTTTGAGAAACCAGCTTAGTTTTACGTTTGGTAAACTTGTTTCCCAGTGAAACGTGTAACTTTTAGGCTAAAGCGGATTGGTTGATAATTTTCTGTCATATTATTCAGCTTGTTTTATGAATGTGAACATGACATAATTGAAGATATAAAAAATATTGAATCTACTTAGATTCCAATAAATTGTAAAACCATACCATTGCATACATTGTATCATGATTTATTAGATTGTATAAATTTCATTTCTATACAATGACTACATTTACGAGATTTAGCGAATATAGCATCGTTACATCGGCATAAACGTCTTCCGAGTTGAACGCAAACAGTACATCGAAATAGCTGCTCCGAAGAACACATCCACTTGATGCCAAGACAAATATGTGCGCACATTCTAATGCATTCACGAGTTGGATTCAAAATGCTAACTTTCGGCAAACGAACAAAACGGCGAATAAAAGCTGTTGTAGAAAGAATTGGCTCTTCATTTTCTCCATTGTGAAGTTGAATGGAGAGCGAACAATCAAGTTACCCGCCGAGGTGATTGTGTGGGGACAACCTCATTGTCTACATCCAGGTAAAATAGAAATACTACTCCCACGTTACTTTTTGCGTCGAGATGCTCAACTTTTAAATTCCGAAACTTTGCCAAGTTGTTTTATTGCTCAAGCAGCGTTTCGCAAGCTTTTGATATGGGCAAGATTTACTCGGCAAAAACGCTCGCTACGTATTTGCTCCCGAAACTCCGAGGAAACTTATCAAAAGGCGTGAAAGGAAATTATGCCATAAATCAAACACATCGAAATTTTTTTAGAGCGATATGTAACACGAGAAATATTTGGGAGAGTGGCCGTTAGGCCGCAAGCGGCAGGACAATTTATCAAGGGCGACGGAACCCTCGTCCAATCGGTTGATAGCAATGCCATAAATATTTACTTTAATAAGATTCCGTCCTTTTTATTCGCGAGTGTTGTTTTACGACACACTTTGGCCCGCGATTGCGACCTGGAGTGGCGTAGGCTCATTGTTTTTTTAGTGCCGGAGTTTGTAGCAAAGTGTTAGTTAAAGTCCTTCGTCAAACCCCATTGAAACGGGGCCCTAAAAACTCACCCATAACAAGATAAAAGGAAAAGAACTAAGTGGATAGTAAAAAGAAAATTTCTTCCAAACTTGAAAGTCCTCATTTTTGCAATGACCCAGTTAAGACGACAAATTTTTAATTAAATTGTCGAATCAGTTACGCAATTTCACGTACTTGTTATTGATTTAGATCGGAATAGGATAACGAATTCTATCGATTTTCAATAATATAGTCTAACTTGACAAAAGAAATATTTAATTAATTTAAGAACTGTCCCTTAAAATTCGTGTCCAGGCACACAACAGCAAAGTTTCGCTTTTGATTAAGGTGAAAGGAAGATAAAATAGATAGGTATTTATTTGTTTATTATAGTTTTATTTATCTTTACGTATTTTTTTTTATATTTTTATCTTGTTATGGTATTTATATTGATATTTTCTGTTAGTATTTTTCTCAAGCATTTTGAACGGCCGTACCCATTTCTCGATGTCTACTATTTCCTCTACCTAAAGGTTGTCTGGAAGAGATTGCTCTCTAGCAATAAGACCGCCTATATTGTACTTAAATATGTCTGTAAAACCAATTTCTGTAAATTTTCTGTGCAATAAAGTGTATCTATCTATCTATCTATCTAAAATTAATAAAACAGATACGATTAAAATACAGATATTACCCGCATCATTTGCTACTTCTAACCAAACACAGTAGAAAAAAAGAGAATGCTTGACCCGTACACACTTACATATTTTACTCAATCTCAAATAATTTCATACTGTTTGGACTAATTATGATGTTGAGAAACTTCATATTCTTATACCAGAACGAATTTATGAGTAAAATGCGACAGATTAACTCAGCTTGTGCTTTTACCATTGTGAATCTAAAAAATCACAACAAAATTTCGGTCTCAGGTATTATAATAAAAAAAAGTACTAACAAAATAATCCACCTGGTAATACAATCGATTCCAGCATCGATATGGAGTGACGACATTTACAACAGACTACTCGATCGCAATCACTATCCGATAGTTGCAGCTCGTAATCCTTCCAAGACGTGCCTGAAGCGCGAAGAGTGGGATTTGCGGATCATCGGACACGACTGGTCATTTGAGAGTGTGCGTCGAAGGATTGTAGTGCAAAAGTGTACTACGAATAGCGGTACTGCACGTGCTAGTCACCTCAACAAAAGATATTTTTTTTATTTACTTACTTTGTGTGACAAATTCTAAAGTGGGCGTCTTTTTAATCGTTACTTCTTTATCTCATCGCCTACTTATCTAACACAGCGACTAACGCTTGCCGTAAGCTGTTCAAAACGGACTGCAAGACTGCAACTAAATTCCGGTCGTAATTTTCAATATTATCTTTCCAATAAATCTCATGAGATTATAAATGTAGAGGCCGCGACTAACGTTTGTATGTAAGCTGTTTTAGCCAACTCCAATAAACGACTCGTTTAAATTTTAAATATATTTTTAATTTGAAAGATATTTTTTTACTAGTTTTAGAATGATGTTATCATTCAGGTCAGTTAATTACACACAGGACTTTGTTTAACTGGAAGAATATGTATTAGTAAATTTCTTTTCTGTCATAATCAGACAGAATAAATAAATAGAGGAAACCAAAATTTGAGTTTTCATATCAAAAAAAAAAAAAATTTAACATAGGACATACATGCATGCATATATGTTTAACTTTGAAAATTTATGAATATCTAAATATGTTACAACACTGATTACATTTTTACAACATTCAAATAAACCAACAACCTGTGAAAACTATTGGGCTATAGCGTGAGAATAATATAGTTACAAACATCATGCATTAAAAAGAAAAGCCTCAAAATAATGATCATGTTGATGATCACCAATGTCTTAGTTTAAGAAGTTTTCAGAGAGTGCAGTGTTTCAAATAGATTTCACTAATATATAATACTACATAGAAATCGTTATTATGATAGTTGCGTCTAGTAATTCTGCTTGCAAGACGTGCTTTAGACGCGAGAGGTGGGATTTACGAGATCATAGGACATGGAAGTGTTGACCACATTCCTTGATAGAAACAGCGGTTCCCACGAGCGGTAAGTGCATTTTCTTTATTGTTATTGCGGCAATCTATCAATAACGAAAGAGTGGAATGTTTTTTAATTTGTTTCTAAGAATTTTAATTTTAAAACGTGTTTATGTTTCAATGCAAACTAAAACCCATTTATGTGGGAGAATTTGCCTATGAATTTAGTCTCAGACTTATTGAATTGATACACAATTGTTAAGGAAAGTTCTAAATTTACCAGTACCATTTATTAAATATATAAGATGGTCTTTTAGCTATTGCTTGCGACTTTCCCTGTTTTATTTCGGGATAAAAAGTATCCTATATGTTAATTTAGTATCTTATTCCTACCCAATTGTATCCCAATCCGTTTAGTTTTTGCGTGAAAGAGTAAAAATCATCAACACATCTATACTCACAAACTTTCACATTTATAATATTAGTAGGGTTTGCTTAATTGGTGCATAAACAAAATCTGGTGTCCGATACAATGGACCGATGACAATTTGCACCACGAAACACATTATGATTGTAATTATGAGTTTATCTTATAACGTATCGAACCACAACTGTGAAGCTACAACAGTACCTTTATTTTTATACTGACTTTAAACAACTGGCTGGACCTTCCATCAAATTTTGACCACTTAACTAAATTTGCAGCGTCTAGAACCGGATTCTTGTAAGCTCGAAATGCCGATGAATGTTGAATCAATGGATCGAGACGGCAGTTAACTAGAATGTCTACTCAATCGCAATCACTGGCATCGTAAGCTTGTAAGACGTGCTGGAGTAGGGGGAGGGGGTTGCGGGATCATTGGGCACGATAGAGTATCCTTGTTGTGGTCACATTTCCCCGCTGGTTACAGTCGGGCGCCAACTATGCGCATTACAAAACTTGCTGATAAACAAAAGGCTCGCATTCCAATATTGTTCCGTCGTTATAAAGGTTGAGTTATGGCTTTTCTATATTGTGGTTAGTAACAAAAGAGGAAGAGATCGCCCAAAGACTATCTATTTGATTATTTAATCAGATGGATTAAAAAAACGATATTAAATGATAAAAAGAAACAAAAGTGCACTCTAGCTCAAATACAAGCTGATCTTCGCCAATTACATTTTTTCATTTATTTGTTGGTAAAACATATAAAATGTAAATTTAATTTTCAATTAAATGGTTTCCAGACCATGAAAACAAGTTAAATTTAAAAGTATTAGCTTTAACTAACTAAATTTAGTAAATAGAACAACGAATTATGCGAATTGAAAAAGGAAATATTTTCATCCAGTACTAAACCTTTATGTTTAAGGTAATACACTATTCACGGATAACTTTCTAAATACACAATTCCACGTAACGTTGATATTGCAATACTGGAAGGATTTTCCGTACAACCCGGTTTTTGGTAAACCCGTCTAACGACTAACGAATGAAATATTATTTCCGCTTTTCCGAGTATCAGGTTCCCTTCTTAGAAATTATTAAACCATTATCTACCAAGATGTGTACCAATGTGAGCTTAATCACAAATTTTCTCCGAGATTATTTTTTCGTTGACGGAAGCGAAAATAAAAATGGCGTTGCTGAGCGAAGGAGGGGAGTGTATGATCCTGATAATATCGTTTTAATTGCGACCGAAAATGGATGCGGGCGGTGTGGGGTTGCGATGCAAAATATTTTTGATGACTTTGATGAAGACTCGACTTTACGTCCGTGTGAAGAAGGTTCAGACCTACAAGCCATTCAGTGATTATTAATGAGTATAAGATGTTCTGCTTCGTTCTTGAGCTAACCTAAAAGACATACGACTAACTCATAACTCGTATTCACTGCTGGTATTCAATGCAAGACACAAAATCGCATCGGAAGCCCGAGGATACCTGCAACAAGGTATGAATTTCTTTAATGAAGTCTTTTCACTTACGCCTTAATATTTTAATATCAAAGCCACATCATTAGTTTTGTATCTTCACGTTCAAATAAGTTACCGCGTGCCTAATCATGACAGTTTCTAGTGAATAAACGACGAAGCCACTTCAGTCTGTCACAGTTTTTGTTCGAGTTTCCAGCTTGCGTATTTCGGATGCAACAGCAAACATTTGCTCTTCTCACTGCGGTCTTCCTAACTAGTGAACCATGAAGAGCGTGCGCCGTCGTACTGGGCCTGGCGCCGCTAGCATCTCAATCGAGCGGCGAACACCCTACACACACACTAGTGCTGCACTCTGTCCTTCAAGACTTAAAAAAACTCGAGTCGTTAAAGTCTTAGATAGATAGATACACTTTAATGCACAGAAAATTTAACAGAAATTGGTTTTACAGACATAACCAAGTACAATTTAGGCGGTCTTATTGCTAGAAAGCAATCTCTTCCAGACAACCTTTAGGTAGAGGAAATAGTAGATATCGAGAAACGGGTGCGGTCGTGCAAAAGTTTTATTGAGAGAATATTAACAGGAAACATAAATACCATAACATGATTAATACAAAAAAAAATAATAATAATACATAAAAAATAATAACATTATAAATAAATAAATAAATACATATACACACACACATATATATAAACGCATCAGTGCGCGCGGCGCTACTTATGTGCACGAGGGTAGATTTAAACATATTTTTGTAAGTGAAAAGACTAAATAATAGGAATTCACATCTTAATGCAGGCATATTTAGTCTTGCGATGCGAGTGAGTATCTCGTTTATAAATACGAGCCATGATAACAAGTTTATGACTCAGTTAGTCGTTTGTCTTTAAGAATAGCTCAAGTAGACGCAACAATGTAGCATTAATCATTGAAAGGCTTGTAGGCTTGAACCTGTTACACTCGAACGTGAACTCATATCTTCTTTAATTGAATTTAGGAATATAAAACTGCATCAAATAATGTCTTGACGCGTGATAACTAGTGTGGCCTTTAAAGGAAGGGCATGAAATACAATAAAGAAATTAAAAATAATGCAGTGTTACATTTAACGGTTCCATGTTTCAATAAAACAACTCACACAATTAAAAATCTTCAGTTTAAAGATGTCGCATATACAAAGTCTGCTAGCTATCTTGAGAAAGCTTATGATGCTATTTACCTCAAAAACTTTTGTACGAATTTTACTCACTTCTAAAAGTAGGTAACAAAGTAAGTTTACTGTTAAGTTCAACACGTACACCTCCGTAATAAATGAGAAGCCAAATTATTTAAAGTGGGTAAGTGTAACGAGACCAATATTTAGTTTTTTTTTTCAATTTTAAATAACTATCTAATCTAGTCTAAATAATAAAGATTTGTAGATAGGAAGTAACAGTCAAAACAGTTTGTTTACACAACAACGCGTTCTACACTTATATTCTAAAGCTTGTTTTCTTTAAATAAAGAGCAATGTATAGCGAGTTTTTATTATCTAACCAGCGACCCACCGCGGTTTTGCATGCGTTCTACCCCCGCTTTTTAATATGATATTTAGTTAGAAAACGTTTGTATTGGAAAAAGAAAAAGCTGTCTTTAGGGATTAGTCGGATTTTTCTAGTAGTAAAAACCATCCTTGAACTACAACGAACTTATTAAAAAAAACGATTGTCAAAATTGGTCGAGGCGTGGTTGAGTTATGCGCTCACAACACATTTTGCGATTCATTTTTATATTATGGATAGATGGGACAAGCAAAAAGTCACCTGCACTTCCCTGCACACTACCGTTTTAATTTTCAGTACAAAAATTCACAAAAAGGGCTATCTTAAAGTTGCGGGCACTACTCGTATTTCGAGTTGTCCCCGAGTTTCGAGTGACCAGGCTCGCTTATTGCAGACCTACTGTTTGTTGAACACTGCAGAACTGTTTTCGAGGCTGATTTCGGTAATACAGCCTCAGGTGCAGTTGATTCAACTTTGAGGCGTTATAATCGACATTCATTATGCCTCATGATAAGGCATAATTCCGCAAATCCAGGCTTCACCGGTTCAGTTATCGTAGGGTTTGTTCATTGTGAGCGTCTTCATGTTAGCGTTATTGATTGGGACTTTCAATTATGACATTATGAGAAAATTAATAGCTTAGTTATTCTTATTGCCTTTCTATTTAAAGAACAAATTAAAACTATTTAGGTGCTTTTTGATATAAGTTCTTGACACCATAGTTTTTACATAGCTTATAGGTGGCTACCTTCTACTGCCCATTAATATTTGTAATAAAAATAAAATAAAAGTTGATTTAAAATAAAGTGTTCCTTAAACACAGGCGTTATTGAAATCATGTCATCACTACAGCAATAGGTACTGGTTTATGACTACGCTTGCTAATTGCGGTTAGTTATCACCACCCCATTCGGAAAATCCTAAACATGCTTTCGTTGGCACGGGAATCGAACTCAGGACCCTGAGATTATATTCCGATATTGAAACCACTTTATTATCTAGGCATCGCATTTGTAATATTCTATTTGAAATAACTAATAATGACCCATAAAATTTAATAATGCACCATTTAAAACATTTGGTACTCTGTATCTGTACATGTCATAAATTAAATAAAATATATGATATCTGATTGCAAGCTACATCATATTTGAGTTAAGCCTAGTTCACGATGCAGTATACAACAGATTAGGTGAAGCAAACTTCCAGATCAAACATCTTAAAGATTCAGCATTCGTTCGTTCCGTTTCATAAAATTCTAGCTGAGTACGTTCCTAAGCCTCCAAAGGTTAGATTTAGCCTGAACACAAGTACAACTGTGCACAATACGGCTGGACTTTATTGTTCTAACATCTGCCGGGATATGCAAACTCGAGTCGTAAACCAACGGCCCGATTACACAGTGTAGTTAACTCTCTCTTACACTCCTCTTTATTGGTCGGCCTACCTGTAAATGTGTAATCTGATGGCCCCGAATCTTTGATTAGGCAACTTTATGAGTTTTAAGTAATCCGTGGATCGAAACTTTTCATTGCCTGCGACGTTGGGTTATCTGTTAAGGTGGGGGGCGATCTTTGAACTGTTTTTAATGTGGAAAATGGTAACGTGGTTTGCGTTTTTTTACTATATCATCAAAATAAATTGTTTAGTTTTAGTTAAAGTTAGAAAAGATCAAACTAATTATGATTTTAACGACTGCATGCTATAACGACTTAAATAGGATCGACAGTACATTTAGAAAACCACTTGCAGTTAAATATTATTTCTTTTAACAAGGTATTAAAAGCGTTGTCAAGCCCGAAGTGTATTGGGCTTTGACTGTAAAGACACGCCCTTAATTTTTTGATGGCTTTTTGTAGTAAATAGTTGCAACTGTCTTTTTATCTTTCTGATTTTGCTATAATACTAAAGATTCAAAAAGTAAAGTTAAGAACTACGCGTGCTTTATTTTTATTTCAACCAAAAAATAATGTACGATACCATTCAACCAAATATCTCTGTATTAATAAAGTATAATATATAATGCGTTTGTATATTACTTTAATACAAATTTGTATTACGTTACTTTAAAGAACGAAGCTAAATTTAATTTACAAAGAAGCAGAATCAGGTACTGCTTGATACGTGACGTCATCACTCGATCGCTCAGTTCTCGCGAGTTCTCGTAATCGGAAAGCGCAAATACGCTCAGCACTCGGCAGCAGCCCCTCGTAACAGGTGTTCAGTGTGTGCGCTCGCGAGCGAACAAAGCGCGTTGAAACTGTACAGCGAGAATCATGGGAGGGTACTTTGGATAAAGTGATATCGGTGGGAATTCAATTTCTATTTTATGTCTGTTTCGATTAATGGTGTCGGTTATTATTAAAGTATTAGCCGTACTTAGGTCACAATTTCGTATTCGTTGTTTTAAGATAGATAACATCTTTTATGTTGTTCTAGTATTTCATTTGCCTTACTAGTAAATTTCATCCAAATCTACACAATATTTTCCAAACATTTATTTACCGATAGAAACTTTTACAGTTATGTTTTAAGTAAGATGGGGGAAAGTTGATGTCAAATGTTAACTTTTCTATAGTTAGGCGAAAGTATATAATCTATACAAGTTTTAATATGGGTGGCATATTTTGTTTCTAATACGGGTAAGGTAGCACTGTTTTTACTGGTCGCATTTATGAATAGTGAGAATCATACCAGCGTGATACGTGACGTCCACTCGATCGCTCAATTCTCGTAATCTCAAAGCGCAAATACGCTCAGCTTTCAGCAGCAGCCTCTTGTAACAGGTGTTCAGTGCGAACAAAGCGGGTTGGAACTGTATTGCCGGGATCGAAGCAAGGGCGCTTTCAATAACCGGCAGTTTTGTATTAGAGTTTTATTGGAAGATCGTTGTAGGCTGGTGAAATGAACAAGCGAACGAATGATACTAGGAACAATTTGCCACAGATGACACATACGAGTTTTCATTTGTTTTCTCTTTATTTCTTTGGTATTCGATCTGCATTAAACTTTACGGAAGGTTTTGTTCTGAAAATAAATGTTTTCAGACATGTTCAAGCAGTCACATTATGATCGTCATATATACAAACGGACTCATAATATCAATGTCTGCTCAATTTGCCACCAGTCTATAGTGGATAAGTATAGTATGTTATGTAAGCTTCTTAATGTCCCACTTTAGGCGTTGCGTGGGTTTTTGCCGTGTCCGCCAACCGGATAGGACCACTCTTCCCATTTCATATTAGGATAAAGTTTTTAGAGATTAAAACGATTGGAGTGGTCATCATAGGCGCTGGGTCAAAAGAGGCTCCTCCTCCAATACCAATAGATCCTAGAGGTAATAAGGTTATCATGCTCTACCTGGTCAAAGTTCAGATCGGGGCCTTGTTGCCCCCTTTCAGGGCTTATGCCCCATTCTTTAGATTCGCCACTGGGACTTTTATCATTGAAATTAAGTTATCGTAAACATAATGAGCGTAAACATGTGCTGAATAAGTACGACTTGAAATATAATCAAGTAGTGACTGAAAATTCCAAAACATATTTCGCTTGATACGACGGGAATTAAATGCATCATTATATTGCAGTAGTTAAACTTCTAGAATAAAGAGGTTATTGAAGACACTATTTTCACAAAGTTGTTTTCAGTTAAGCTAAGCATATTGAGCCAATGAGTTGCACTTCATTTTTTGTCCGGTTTGCTTATTTTAAATTACTAAAAATTTACGGAGCATAAAATGGCCGTCCAATAAAGGAAGCACGAATTCAGGCGGGCTCTCAAACAACTGCCTAATATCAAACAAAACTCCTATCAAATTTAAATTGGCCGCTGTTTAAAAAAGAAATCCTCTTTCACATTTAAATTTGAAAAGTTGTCCCAACTCCGACCTGGTAACGGTAAAAGGGTATTACTTATGAATCAATAGTTAATGAGTATCAATGGGAGAAGGCTTTTGAAACTACCGTCTGTGTGCATTCTGGGTGCATCATTAATATTGAAAGTTGCTCCCCGTCCATTGTCTCTCGAGTAGCCGGCTCTTTGTATATTATACGTCGCCTTATGTACGGAAGCGAACTACTCATTTACTTTACTCAAAACTTTTCCTTCGGAAAATATTGGGCCGGTTTTTTATTTCGATACGCCCGTAGTTAATATTGATTCTTTATTCAACGAGTCCCACGCTCAAGCACGGATATTTTTTATTGCTAATGGCTCATTTTGGCCCAGAAAAATACTTTTTACGATATCTTTACAAGATATTCTCGCAAGGGATGTTTACAAAAACGGGTATCGCTTTTTCACTCGTAAGCAAGTCGAAAGTTTCGAAACGACTCTAACGTAATGGTATTATAATAGCTATATTGATATATTCGCTACGTATTTACTAAAACTTTATACTACGTGGGGCCACACAACGCTCTGAACCGAAAAATTGCCAACGTACACTCGAACGAAAATGATGTTTTTCGAATGGAAAAAACCGAACGGCCTCCTATAAATGAAGTTACTCCCCTATACTATTTTTCCTGTGAAACTATTTTAATTAAAGCCGCTCGGTTGGAAGGAGTTTATAGAGGGACAAATCGGCCGGAGCCGATAGATTGGGAATGTTCAATTTCGGTGGCAGGCTCTCGATGAAGCTCGGTGGTAATTGTCGTGGTCATTAACGTTTACGATAATGTCTCGGATAGGATAGGATTGACGTTGCTATCGCGTCGCCTATCATATAACAAGCTAGAGATTCAGGGTATCAGACTAATCCGTGAGCGGCATCGTGCGACATTACGTGACGCTAACGTTTAAACCCGTTGGAACTTAGTAATTCGCTATCTGGTTATGGTGGTTCATAATTGATCACAGACGTGTACCGAGGAACTTAAGAGCGACACTAACGCTAACAAGCTCTGTGGTAATGTAATAGAGTTCACAGTATAGTGTCTTAGTTACACGTGTCGCGGAACCATCAAGGACAATGATTCTGGTAATGTGAGAAAACTTTCCGAAGCAATACAGTGCTATTCAGGTAACAAGTGAACGTATTGCAATAAGACAATGAGAGAAAAAGAAACCGCGTGGTCATGAAAGAAGTTTAAAAGGCAAAACAGTAACTAGAATGAAAAGTTGAACAGATTTTAATCAACTAAAATGTTGTCCATGCAAAGGACTTTTATGAAGTTTCTGTTTGCTGCGACTCCGTCGAAGACGACTGAAGTTTATTCTAATTTTTATTTAAAACTTGCATTTCGTTGCTTTTAGTATGCTGTTTTTATTTTACAGCTGACAGGGAAACATTGCCGTTTAATTTGTATAAAGTTGTGTATTAGACAAGAGGCAATCCGACGTTGCAGGGCGAATGAGAGTAATTTTCGTCTCAAAATCTTTTTGAAAACCTTCATGGCGAGATGTAAGAATCTTGTGTGCACTTAGTCAGCAAAGAACCAAAGACGTACGAAGACGGGTAGAAAGTGTAAATATTCCTTCAAATGAGGCTTTGAGATGCGTTTTCTCTGACGGCGGTGGGATGACTGCTAACAAATGCAAATGGAATGTACATTTAGAATAATTAACACAAATGGTAAAACTATAGGTACTTTTATATTTTTTTTAATAATTCATAAAAACTTATAAAATTAATTTTCGTGATGATAATGAAAACCTGACTAACTAATGGCAAGATTATTTTATTTATTTGTCATTTATATTTGTAAGCAAGCTAAGCATGTTTATAGTCTCAGAGTTATCTCAAAAATCAAATGTTCGTAGACAGAAGTAGCCAAACTAACTTTTAGGCTTTTTCCATTTTTAAATTTGATTAAGTTTGGCTTTTACAAGCCTTGGCTGAGTTATAAGAGTAGGTTTAGAGGTATTATTGTTTGTTATACATAAGAATTTTAGTTTGTTTAATTTTCAATAAAATGAAGTAAGTATTGGCTTTCAAAGCTTAAGTAGTTTTAAAAATAGTTAGGCAAATTTATTCCCAAAACTCGTCATTCCGGGTGTAGATTTCCAACTGTCATTATTTTGCAGTTAAAAGGGCCCAGTAGGTTAAGTACATAAAATTGTAGCGTGTCATGGGACGAAATGCCGATGTGGGTAATACTAGTCCAACAAAGTTCAAACTGAACAACAAATTTGCCCACGCATCCCGAATCCTAATTAAGTTTACTGTGTTCACATTTGTCTACTCTACTCGCCTGCTGTAGTTCTAGCATCAGCATTTGCTTGATAATCCAGCCCAAAGATAAATGGGCTTTGAAAAAATATATAAAAAAGTTTATATATAAAGCATAATTCTTCTCGCGGGTATCCTCTTGGGTAAAAGCAAGATTGACAGTTATGAATATCCTTGAGATTTTAATGGAAGGCGTGTCTTGAATTTTCTTTTGCGTGTATAGCTTCGACGTATTTAGGAGTCTTGTAAAAATAAATTGGGAAACTTAACATTGTATTTGAAAACTATAAAGTAATAATAGTTATTATTCCATTACATATTTTATGAGTATCAAATCACATAAATTGAATACATATCATTAAAGTAGGCGAACAAAATTAATTGAATTGTTTACTTAAATACGAGTTTTCAGCTATTTTGCATAGAAATTAAAGTATCTTTTTCCTGTACAAAATCATTACATTTTCAGGATTTTTTTTAAAATACCAATTATTGCTTATTTAGAACTCCACCTTAAAATTACTTTTGAATGTAAAAAACCGCAAAAAATCTATCTGATTAGAATTTACAAACATTAGATAAATTAGACAAAAATATATTTATAACAACGTTTTTGTATGTAATTCATGTACGGATGTGATATTTATTTTTAAAATCATCAAAATATCACGTTTCGCTTAAATCTTGACCACAGCTTTACCCCAACCCCCTCCCCGCGCCGGTTTCACCCCCGTAATGATGCGTCTCGAGAGATGCAACCTAAAGGCGGTCTTGGAAAATTTAAATACACCCTGTATTTTTTCTCTCAATGCGTGGTCACGCATCTTGAGCATTTATTTTACTATCATAATTTTATTTTATTCTCCTACAATATTTAAAAGCGTGAAAGTATGAACATTTCCTTAGGTTTTTGATATTTTATCGCTCAAAAGCAAGGGTTTGAAATATAGTTCAATGAATGATATCTTATTCCGAATATAGCTACAAAGTAGTTGAAAACAGCTTATTTGAAATAAATAAATATTTGAAGTATGTAATTTTAATGTATTCATGTAATTTAAAAATTCTAAAAATAGAAAGGAGATCATTTGGTGTAATTATTAGAAATATTTACTTGTATATAAACAGTCTATGTACAAATAAATATAAATAAAAGGCATTATATTGTATTCATTAAAAAACAAAGACACTCAATTTATATGTAACACCTGTCTACTTTTTATCACAAAATAACGCGACACAAGCAACAGTAGCTCATACAAAAAGATATCAGTTTGTTAAAACTAACTAAAAGTGCTCATTTACTATTAGAAGTAATAAAATAATAACTCAAAGTAGTAAGTTAATTGCTCAAAGCGCTTTAGTACTTAACTTTAATAAAAGAAAATGTTTACCACCGTTATTTTTAATTGATAATATTTCTAATAATGTTTTAAGAATGTGAAAGCGTTTGAATATCATCTTTAAGTCTATCCAAATTACATAAAATTAGGTTTAAAACTTGGGGTTAGAAAATGTAAACGTAGAGCGATGATGAATGAGTTCAAAACATGATGTTTATGCCGAATAAACCCCACTTTCGAAACATAATCATGGAAACCAATCCAATCTACTAACAAATCTCAGAACTTTACACTTACTTTGTACACTTAATATTAATAAAAAAATTTAAAGATTTTGAAATATAAAATTGAAAGCGATTATAAATAGAATATTATAATTGCTTTGAATTATTATCCCTTATTCCTGGTTAAACGAACAGTATTTATGAATGAATAATGCAGTTGCGACAGTAATACTAATAATAGGTCATAATAGTTGAATTATTGACTATGAAAAACAGCACGGTAATGGTCGACTATTTTATTTAAATGGCAATTATGGAATCGCTTTTATTTTAATAAAAACATATTTCTTTAAATTTGAATGTTGGATTGTAAAATGTTGTTTCGGAGACTTTGTAAGACTTTGTAGAGTTCGTTATTAAAACTCACTTGAGTGATCATCGAACGAACAATCAATTAGCTTTTTAGATTAGAGAATCTCCAGTCTACCTACCACTTTAATTTAACGCATACCTACCTCAACTTACGCTACGAAACTTACAAAACAGTAGAACTGCAACACAGTAAATGTCTCATTTTTGGTCTCTCATTGTACAGAACTATCATTAGCGGCGAAGTATTTATAATAAAACTTCCAAGTTGCAGCTTACTTTGTAACTTAACTTGTGATACAACTTAGTATTTGCGTACAGTTTTATGCAGCCGAATTACCGCTCGGCTAAACACGGATATGAATCATTCTGGTTAAGTATAAGGATTATTACTTAGTGTTCAAGTTAGAGTAGTTACTTCGTATTTGACTTCTTTATAGATCTTTGTTTAAATTTCTCACAATCTTTGGTTAGGAAGATCATAGTGAGACAGAATATTTATTGTAAAAATTTCTACTATTATAAGATCTTTCTATTTTAAAATTTTTCCTAATTGTGGTTATAAGAACATGGTTTTAATTTAATAAACAATTTTAATATAGTAAATGTCACAAAAAGCCATCAAAACATAATGAAAATACCTATAAATAATATAATACCTATAATAATTAAGTACTTCTAGGTATTGACACTAGTAAGTGTTAAAATCGCATAAATTAATGACAATCATAATTTAATGATTTTTTCACATTAGAAGCTATTATTTAGCCCTTCCCTATTAATAAGTTTTTTTATTGCATACTGTTTTAAACTTTTCGTTAGCAAATAACTTAGTCGAGTTTTGGGTAGCTACTCCGACTTACGCGAAAAGTTGAATTCATCAAAACACAAACGTTACTTTGTACCTGGATTATTCTCCACAGTTTCGCTCTACGTTCCCCTGACAATTTAATATTCTCCCTGAAATTACAACGTAAATTCAAGTATGTAAATATCACTACCGCGATGCATTACTCATGGAGATGGAATGGTATTTTTCCGGGGCCTTATACATTATACTTGCGGTCTGCAGTGTCCAATTCCCTACTTAAGGCTTTATTTCACTCCGATGCTATTGAGGAAAGAGTGTATTGCAACTGTTGCGTTGGATTCATCTTTTTACCACGTTTTTTAATATTTTAATACCGTTCATACCAATTTGGAAACGTAACATCAGTTACTAAAGTGTCATTGATGCAAACTGTTTTCAAATAGTTTTCAAAATGAAGCTTAATGAGTCTACATTTTTATTTGTATGTTGAGGCTCAAATTTAGTCGCCCGTTTTGTCACGGAAAAAGTAGATGTTAAATTTTAGGCCTTAAGTAACAAGTCTCGTTAATCGCACGCTAAATTTAAACCGTTCATCTAAACATTAACCTTTTAAATATCTTATTTATGTTTTAAGATCTACAAATGTATAAATATATAGCAGTCACGGCGTGTATTGTATCAAGAATAACTAACATCAATGTACTCTACAGCGGATCTTTATACTATTCCAATTATCCTTACTAATATTATAAATCGGAAAATGAGTTTATTTGTTTGTTCTGCTTTCACGCCGTAACTACTGAACCGATTGCTTTGAAATTTTGCAGATGTCAAGTTAAAAGTCCGGATTAAATAATAGTTTTTATTCCGGAAAAAATGATATTCCCGAGGGAACACAAAATATAGTTTGCTTGATGGATGGGTTGGAGATCCGAAGACCGAATTCCACGCGGGCGAAGCCGCGGGCGGAAAGCTAGTATTGTATACTGTAAATGTGAAAATTCGTGTAAATGTGTGTATGCTTGTAAATCTTTCATGCAAAAACTACTCAAAAGATTTGGACGAAATTCGGTAGATAGATTAGTAACTAGAATATTACATAATTTGTACAATACTTTTTATCTCCAATTAAAATTTCAAAAGTCGCGAGTAATGGTTAGTTTCAGTTTCTGTTTCTACCTGATCGTTCTACTCCCGTAAAGTCTATTAACAAGCACCGAGCACCAGAGCCTCGGTAGGACAAGCCCCTCACGGAGTGACGTTGCATTCCCCCGACACTATCCCGGCTTCTAATGAAGTCTCCTGCGGCCAGCACAAAGCCTCCCCACTCCAGCCCCCTATTTTGTCAACAGGCGCCGGCTCTTAAGAATACCGCAGATATAGCATCTTTTAGCCGCGGCTAATAATCTAGTCCTTTGACGTGGCGGTCAACGATAAATTCTGTCTACAAACGCTGTTGTAATGAAACTTTTCTGTTTTTTGATGACTAAACGTGAAATAAAGATTGAGGCGCCGCCCTTAAAGTGATGTGAAGGGAAAGATTTTTGAAGATATGTTTTTAACTTTAAATAAAGTTCGTCCATGACTTAACATGTACATGAATTGCTTCTCATTAATTTTGCGTGAAAAAATGGAGTACATTTGCAATTATATGTACATCAGATATATAATTTTTGTATGCGAATAAGATTTGTTGGCATTGGATGACTATGTGTAATTTTATAACTAAGATACGTCTCCTTTAAGGTTGTCTGGAAGAGATCGCTTTCTAGCGATAAGACCGCCTAAATTGTACTATAATCAATCTGTAAAACCTATTTCTGTAAAGTTTTTGTGCAATAAAGTATCTATCTATCTACCTAAATGTCTGGCTCGGTCCTTGTATTAAAATCTTCATTTAAGTGCTACCTACTAGAAAATATGTGTTAAATATTGGGGTATTTTTCTAAAAGCAGAGACCATTTTTGGCAATATTACATACAATAAATGAAAGAGAAGGCAAAGATGAAATGCGTTTCCGGAAAAAATTGCAAATCATTCTGTTTTGATGGAAAAGATATTTTTCTATAGGTCGGAGAACATAAAAGTTTGCCTTGAATTCCATATCATACATTATGTACATTGAACATATTATTCCTTAAGTGTATTAGAGCCTATTTTATAAATGGGTGACATTTTTTGCAAAAAAAATGTGGAGTCTATAAGTGCTTGCTATCTTCTGTAAAAATATTCTGATAAGATTATTTTTCTTCACAAGAGGATAAAGTCGAATCCTTTTAAAAAAAAACAGTTCAGAATTTAACAGCGATTGTTAATTTTATTACGAAATGTATTATACATTATTGCATGTTTAAAAAATATATATAATGCAAACTATATCACGTTATCTTAAATGGTGTGTAAATAATACTTTAAAAAGAAAGATGGATGAAAAAAAACTTATATTGGTAAAAGAAATAAAAACTTTTAACAAGTTGTATCAATGCTGGCGCATTAAAAAGTTATATAAAACTAATGCACCTTTTTTTATTTGAAACCTCAATTTCTTAAATTGTCCTTTGTCTGAAGGTTGGCGAAAAGAAATTGCCATTAATGATAATACGATTGTGGACTAAATTGAGTATTCTAGTAACTGTAATTGTCTCGCCTAAAGCGTTGTTTTAGGAAAGTATGTGTGTATATGACAGAGGATCTGATTTATTTTCAATATAAACTAACTCGGTCTTAAATAGATTGGATATCATTCAATAAATATTATAAAATACTGATATATATTAACATAAGGTATTGTTAGTTTTATGACGTAATTTAAGTTACACTGTACCTTCCGTTTCATCTGTTAGTCTTGTCTCCATAATTATGTTGTGAAAATTGATTATGTTATTGTTCTTACAGACACAAATAAAAACAGACGTTGTTTTTGCATATTTTTGTCCAATCCATCCAATCGAGATCAGAACGCAGGAACATTCCTGCTTAAGGCGTTTACTTTAGTCACTTGACTTCGCCACTGTGGTCATCACGACACAGATTTTTTTGGTGAACATTTGTTACAACATTGAAATAAATAATAAGTATGTTTTCATTACTTTTTGCCACCGACTCGTGATATGAGGTATACTGCTCCGGTACCTACTACACAACCATATCATCAAACAAGTAATGAAAAAACAAAACAAAACGAAAAACAACGACTATCCCACGCTTACATTTCCGGAAGCATTACACATTTTGTAAATACCTTTCCAACACACATTACAAAAAGAAGCACACGTGACACAGTTTCCCGGCAGAAAGTGTTGCGTCGTTTTATTTTCCTTAGCCAAAGGTAGCAGACGCGGAATTTAAAATTTCCACTCGAAGGATAAAAATATATCATAAGATAAAACATGACCGCTCAAAGGTACGCAGATGCGACGAATTCAACTGATCCTTTGCCCCGGGGACCAGTGTAAAAAGTTGTGGGCAACGCCGACAATACATGGAGTTGGGAGTTTGAAGACATTTTCTCCGTTTAAGAAATATTGGAAACACGAGTGAGGTGACGACCAGTGTCAAGAAATCTTGGAAGGTAGTATTTTTTTTTTACTTTCAAATGTTAACCTGAATTAATTCTGATCTATACAAAATATCTAGTGCGTGTAAGCATTCAGGACGGTTGTTAAACAAAAATCACACGTAAGACCTTGGATGACTTACGAAATGATGCGAACGTAACGCAGGATCTATATGATCCCAAATTGTATGCATTCAATGTTGTCATGCGACACAATAAAACGCAGTCCCGATTCAGTAGTGTTATTAAGTAGATGTGATGCTGCCCTCATACATAAGTGGTGCATGCTGTTACGGAAAAGCAGGCCGCCGAACGCACGTTTGTATCGCTACAAAAGTTGCGACGGGTGTAGGTCCTTATTAAACTCTCAAACTGTTAATATCCAAAAACGTTTAATGTAATCTTTAAATAAAGATGACCCTCGTTTTATTTATAATTTTGAAATGGTGAAATAGTAGCTGGATACAAATAACATGCGTGTTCTTTTCTAAGTAGGAACTCAAACCCATCAGAAGATATAGCTCGGAATTCTTAAACACTAAGATCATCCTGAACACATACAATGTTGATCCGCCTTAAGGCAACAAAGTTGATTGTGCACACACCGTTACAAGTGGCCTATTACCCGCTAATATTATAAAACGTCTGCATGAACCGTAAAAATAAATGACACGTACTTTCGACAAACGTACACACAACAAAATGTAACATCGCCGAAAAATGTCACTGAAAAACGTTGCGAACATTGGAACATGTTTACGAGTAGGAAAGTTTCTCTTTTAACAACACTACGTGGAAGAGAGCGAAATTCACAAGGTAAACAATTTATACCAGCTTTTGAGAGCAATATATGACTGTGTCTTGACACGACGACGTTTATATATTCATACATAAGAGACCGCGCGTGAATTTAGTGGTAGGGGATTTGTATTTGTACGTATTTTAATTCATTTTAGTGTAACAATCTTTGTATGGTTGAGCTGATTGCTGTAGATTCGAAATACGACCACATTAGGAGTAACAATCCCTTTTGTTTTATTTCACTTAGCACATAGAAAGAAAAAAATATAAATGTAGGTACTACTTTCAAGAGCCAGAGGATTATTAAAATAGACACGCACTTTTTTAAATTAACGTGTAAATAGAAAAAAAAGTAAAAGCCGCATGTAAAATCCTGTCGTGGCACTGTTTCGAAAAACAAATCGCGCAGTCTCTCTGATGAGCGGAGTTAACCCCCGTTTCGAAAACTGACGCTGTTTACTCAAAACTATTTCTGGCGTCAAAGCACTGACGAAACTCTAAAACTCCGCAGCAAAGGAAGAATATGTTTACAGCCAAGGAACTCGTCAGCAAATCCTCCGCCTCAGGCGTGTTACAAATTGTCACCCCGTTGCGGAGCCGTTATGAAAACTCCCATACAGGTAAAGAGCTGGGAGCAAACAATTTGTTCGCCGCTTACACACTGAATAAACATCCTTATCTTCTGTGTGTTCTGGTAAGAGATTCTAATATGTTTTAGTGGAGGCCGAGATGTCTATCGCGCCGTTGGCGACTTGCAAGCTCTTAAAAGATGCCGGGAATTCGGTTGAGAATATTAAACTTTGCAAGACTACAACACAATAGAAGCTTACGGAAGGTTTTGAGAAAATCTTGAACATGTTCATTCAGAAACCAAAACAGGAAGTTATAAGTTCAAATATACGAACGTAATACTACGAGAGTAATGTTTCTTCTATAAATTAAATACGATATCATATTTGAAACATTCAATTATAATAGTTACTACCGTTTGTAAAGGGAAATACAAAATAACCTTGTAACCATATGATAGTGTACTTAATTTGAATCACTTCCCTCTGAAAACCGATCTTGCTAATATAATGAATAAGTAACGATTTTAATACGCTCATAACGACGCCCATGATAATTTGGTACGTCTACCGATATCAAGGAATAGCAGTGACGTTCTCAATTATCGGCATCCAGTGCCACGTAAAGTAATTACTGTAATAGTCCACTTAGTACAAACGACTTCGCCGGTAAATATTATGTACCAGTTATTGGCAAATCCCTGTATTTATGTAAACAATTATTTTCCTCTAATTGCTAGAGCGGGAAGCCAGTTCGCATTTCAGCACTAATGAATACAATAATGTAATAGATATTTTCTGACCTCTCAGAATAATGGTATACATAAATTGCTTACATTATTTCAAGGGAAAAAGTATTACTTACAAGAAAGGAAAATCAGAATCGTGCGATCACCGGATTTAAGTCCGCAAATGGTCTCATGGTACGTGCTATTTCAATGGAAGGTTTTACGTGTTTCCTGTGTTATGTTGTGTTTTTATTTACGTAGGTTTTCCTTTTTGTTCTTATGATTCTTTTTTGTTGTTAATGATATTTTATGGTTGGGCCTACTCCAGGTGTAGTGCGGTGTTCGTAAAATACACAAGAAACACCTTTGTACGACGTCATTTATAAGGCGTTTCGGTGCGTAAAGTTACCGATTTTTATAGACATTGATAGAATATTCGTTAATAGATAGATATTCGTTTTTGTACCAATTTTGTGTTGAAATTTGTTTTAAAAGTACATAATCAGGTAGATTAAGGTATGGTCCCGGGTCAACTTATCTGTCAGATTAATTTAACCGATTTTTATTTATTATCTGTGTTACTGGATTGATAGCTCTAGTTAGTGTTCATCATCTGATTTTCATAGTACGAAGAAAAATATGATTGTAAGCAGTTATAATCACTAGATGTATGCCATAATCAAGGGATCTCAGCCTAGTTCTATTCCAACGTTTATTTAATTACAGGCAATGTTCAGTTAACCAAATTCATTTACGGTCCAAGGCGTCTCAGCTCAAAAATTTCGAGGTCACCCTTAAAGCACAAGTATAATTGTTTACAATTAACAATAACATTTCTTTGACAAGGACTCGGAACAGATAACGTCAAAAACTTAGATAGCAAACGGGGCAACAATGCCGGCCGATGATATCACGACGGGTGGCAGTGATTTGTTAAGGCATTAATTACAAGTGGTTGCAAATTAGTGATGTAGATGGTATTTTTTATCGTCGATCTTTCTTTGATAGTATAGGAAAGGGGAATAGGGTCGGCGTTATGGGTGTAAAGCACGATGTTGATAATTACCAGTCGGACTGCGGAAGGAGATAAAATGTGTTCACGCACGTTCGGAGCCGTGGAATGGTTGGTATTACCGGGCTTACCGCGATCGTAGACATTAGGCGAGGTCTTGTTTACGCGTCGATATGTTATATTTGGATCGTTTTAAATACCAGACAAATGAGACCATCTCTTATTGGATAGAATAAAATTATTCTAAAAAATTTTAAATAATTTAACATTTTTTTTATTAATAAAACAATTGTCGAATTACAAAATGTGATTTTATTACTTTAATAGTACTTTACGCCGTAATAGCGAACTTTAAATATTAGAAACAGAAAAATGTTATCTCCCCTTGCGGTGCGGGAATCGAACCCACGACCTTCACGTATCGCGCGTGCTGTAAGTCAGTTGGTAAGAGCAGCACGCGCGATATACAAAATATGACTTTTGCGAAATTGGGTTAGTGACGGACAATATAGAAATCTAAAATATTTTGGAAGTTTATTGTTTTCACTGAAATAATAAAACCGGACTCTCTTCTTGTTTTTTTGAAAATTTCTCCAATATGAATGAAGATTTTTTTTGTTAATATGTTCATCCATTTTTTATACTTTCAAATTGCCAAAACGTTTGCGTCAATCGACGAAACAGGTAACAATTAAATATCTATCATACAAATACTATAAACTAACGTAAAAGTTTCTATATGGATCTATGGATGTTTGTTTTTAGTCTTTCACCTAAAACTACTAAATGAATTGTGATAAAATTGGGTAATGAGACAGTTTAGATATTAAAATAACGTAATAATACTTTTTATCCTAATAAAACGTGACCCAAGCAAGCATTGACAGTGTATTGGTACACGGTTTCAATTTTAAATTAAATACAAAATTAGAGCATAGAACTGAACGAGTAAGTTAGGTTCATTTGCTATGCATGCAGTACAAAACCAGCAGTTGGTATCATGATATCAGCCGTTGAGCTTACGTTTCTGTTACTTTCAACTTACTCGAGTTTAACCAAATCCAGGTTCTAATAAGTATCCACTAGGGTCATTGAATTGCTAAAAAGCACGTTCGCCTTACTCTTGCGGCGTTACGTAAATACTTCTAATCTAGAGAGAAACTTGCACGCAGGCTTTGTGAGTCCGTAGTGCATCGGGTGAACCTGAAGTCGAAATGTGATTACCAAGTCTGAACGTAAGGCGGTCTTACGATGTCTCTGTCTTTATTCGACTTTTTCTCAACTACTAATGGGTTAAGAGATGAAGTAAAGGCTATTGATAGTGCCTCTAAAATTACTTTATCTAGGATTTTAGTCTATGTCACGAAATTGTCTATGTGTCTGTTTGAATTGTATTTGTTAATTTTAATGAATTGTAATTTGAATTAAATTGAACTAAGAGTACTCTAAATATTGTTGAGAATACAAATATACGGTAAACGTTTTGATAAAAATAAAAATGAACATTTCTACACAATCCTACTAATAATATTACAAACGCAAAATTTTGGAAGAATGTGTGTTTGTTTTTTTTTTAATTAGGTGCAAAGCTATATATATGAGATACTTTATAAACATACATAAAGGTCATTTTTAATCAATTATTCAAAATTAATCTAACGAAGTGGCGAGTACCAGCTATTTATACAATATAAAAACCAGCCAGCCGTAATCACTTACATAATATTTTTTTTTCAATTTAAACACCATCTCAATTGTAATATGGTAAGTACTATGTTTTACATGCCTTAATTTACTAATTTTCAAAAAGGACACACCAACTTCGCTAGCTATGATACTGGTAACAGTAGGAGTTCAAAAAAGCAATTTTGCTAGCGAATTTTTATGGTAATACTGGCCCCGTCTATCCATTCGTTTAAAACTGCGCATTCCCGTTTAAGGTTTCAGGTGCTTCCACAATGGCTCCAAGTTTCTGAATCTTTGTTCGTGGCTGCAGTTTGAAATACAAAAACATAAATACATTTTTACAGCCAACCAACGGACAATTTTTGGTAGTACGCCCCTTTGTGAACTTCGGGTAGATGTGGGAAGTTGGGAGTTTTCAAACTGTACGGAGCTAAACAGAAAGGAACTGTTGAGACAAGGAAGTAGGTACTTACGAGTATATCAGTTCTCTGAAATTGGAACCGTGAATATTCCAGGCTAAGCTAATAACAAAGCATTATTTTGTTATTTTAGAGCATATTTCTGAAAATCAACAATTTAATACATCAACATCGATCCCTTCACACGCTAAATACCGATCAGTACTCGTAAGTACGAAATCGGAACTGCTAAAATGTACAATCCTTATTTATTAGGTGTGTGCGAGCAAAACCGAATGCAAATGATAATAAATCATATTTTTACAATATTAAAACCATTACACCGTTCATAAGTTCACAAACATTTTTTTAAACATATATATGTCACCGTAAGATTATAAAAATCGTTAGATTATAATCTATCTCGCGAGATTAAAAACTGTTGACAGATTGTGAACCGTAACATTATGATTGCAATTTAACGTATTGTTTTTCGCTATATTGTACATACACAAGTGTGGCATAAAGAATTCGCCATCTTGGATTATCGGAACGTAGTTTTTGACTTGAGGACAATCAAGACCTTTTTTACGAAACTTTATATTAATATATATTATATTAATGTACGTTAGGTGTCTAAAGTTAAGAGGACATATACCTATTTGTCAGAATCATGACATTTTTTGTTCCATCGTTGTCGGCGAAGAATCTTTTTCCCATACCCAAATCTCAACACTTTTTTAAATGTGGACTAATAAAATCAACGTTGAATTAAATATAACATGGGAGGTGTCCTACGTGATTTCGAAGTGTCAAATCAGTTTGCACCTAAAATCAAGCGGGAATTCCGAAGTGTGAACCAGAGTAACAGGTATGGCCAGAGGCTAGAGGCGGCTGGCTCGGCTTAACTGTCGGGATACGTACGTGTAGACCTCGGCTTAGATTAAATTTTAAATTAATAAACGTGAATAAATTGGCATTTAAGAAAAAATATGTAGAAAATCGCTTGTTTGTAGCGAGGTGTAATGTTGAAATCGAATCAAACTGTGGGCATTTGAAATCAATAGAATTTCATAATTTCTTTCAATTAAATTTTTATAGCAACTACCCTACGTCAAAGTGCAAAATTAATTATAAGTTCAGCTTTCTTTGAAATCAAATGAAAATTGCACATTTGAATGCCAATATCTTCTCTGTAGTTTTTAATTTTATTTATTTAGATAATTTATAGGTAGTAGTTTGTATTATGAATAAAAATATTTCTGAAGACTATGTCAATCTAATTATTTTTTTTTGAAGGCACATTAAGCGGTCCCCCGCATTGGGCCTACGTAGTGGAAAAAGGTATGTTATATCCTATAGTTGATATAAGTTTTATGCCCTGCAGTGGGACGTAAAATCTCATTATCTATTTTACTGACTAGTACATGAATTCATTGGGCTTGTAATTTAACATATGATTAATTCATACATATTGCTACTAACTCGCTCATAATCACGCCAACTAACACTCATTAACCTTGTAATACACGTACTAAAACTAAGAAGCGAACTTCGGCCCGCACCTTGTAGCGTTAAAATGAGATCCTGTTGAGGTGTTTAATGCTAAACGGTTTTCACCCAAAACCGTGTGAAAACCGTTTATGAGAAACGGCTGTTTGACGATATTCGCGGAAATATTCAGTGTAGCAACGTTCATACCTAGATGTTACTACAAATCAGAAGACAAGAACAAAAACTTATTGAAATCGTTTCTAGAATAACGCTGATTTAACACTATTCTCATATACCATTAGCTAATCACATAAAACGCGTATGTAAGCGTAAATGTTTTAGTTTCTGCACCGAGTTTGGTACTAATTTTAAATAGATCGACTTAATCGAATTGCCGATAAAATGTTTCTATCTTAGAAAATAAAACTTGGTTGTTCTGCACTTTAGGTCTGGTTTGATGTTAATTAGCCCACTATACCAGAATGTATTGCAATTGACTGCCCACTTAAATTATTTATTATTCATTATTAGGTTAACTAAGGTAAAATTGTAATAGCGATTGACATCTTATAAGTGAAATAGTTTACAAGTCGAATTATATTCAATAAATATCACATTTTCCTACTCTTTTGTATGAAACTGGCGTTTAGTTGACCTGTGAAAGAGATTATCATTTTTATCCCTAACATTGTATCTACCAGACGTAAATAATCCAAAGGTACAATGGCAAATATGTTTTCTCGGAAATTTGAAGGTATTTCCGTAGAAAAGATTCTTATTGTATATGTGAACGAGTGAGACTTCAAATATTTACGTGGCTTATTACAAGGTGAGTTTTAAACACCTAGCTTATTTCAATTAAAACCAACGCTTTAACCTGTTTGCTGCCGAAAATCAAGTGTGAGTTTACCGTGTGGGGGCGGCTGTAACAGATATAGCCGGGGGCTGCCACGGACCGGGTTCCGGTAGCTTATCACGCCGATAACGGTAAATGCTCATACGTACTCCCCGTACTGTAACCCAGTTACGAAGCGTTTCACTTCTGTAGTTGGTCCGTGCTGATTTGAGAATTAGTAGCGATACTGGGGTTGGTGCTAAATGATAACGGCAAAGCGTTGTTCCATAAATAATATTTTTAAGCTTTGGAAATTAAAAGCTTCTTTTTTTATATTGCACTTCAAGATTGACCACCCCATCTGATGTAAAGTGGTAATGAGTTCTTAGCTTAAAATTTAAGTACATAAGACTGACTATGCTTAATCGTGTTTTTTATTTGCAATTATTTGATTCCGTTTTTTAAATGAAAGCAACACTTTGTTAATTTAAAACTCTTTGCAACAAAAAGAAAGAATTCATAGCAGTTTCCAACGAAATTGCTAGGTGCAACTGTTTTTGTAGGCGGTGTTTAGATGACTTCGCTGGCTTTTGCACAAACGCTTGCTGTTGCTATTCTAAATTTCTGCCTGTGTTGGGGACCAAAGAGACGAATTATGACAAAACGAAAGTTAAAAAGAATCGTGACAAAAACGGATCAGAGTTGAAAACAATTTTAGCCTGGCTAGAAGGGTTATACAATAGCTAGTTTAAGTTATCATAACTAAACTGAGAAAAACTTTACACTTTTTTACAGCAGGATTCGAACCCATAACTCCGAAATAAGTTGCCAAACGCTCTGACCATACACTATAGGTTTGTCTTAGTATGTAAGGTGTGCAATTAATCTTTGAAGTATCGTCTGTGTCTACATCATAAAGGAAAAAAAAGAATTCATCGGTGCACGCGTGAAAGAATCGTATAGTAAAAAAGTACAAAACAATCGCGAAGCCAGCGGATCAAAGTCCCGCAATAAAGGAACATCTTACTATCACTATCCTCGGACATCAAAGATCAAAGACAACCTTCCCAACGGGCTCGGCTTACACATCTCGTTAAAGCACACTGATCCCCGTTTTATAAGTCGATCGAGTAGAAACCGAGATAACTCCGCTTATTTCCAAAATTAGTTCCGAACTACAGCGTTATCGAAACTTGTACACGGCTCGATTGGCCCAATCTGCGTAATATTACACAAGTTCTTGATTAAATTTAATAAAACCAAGACGGTTACCTAATTGCGCTGGGGAAGTTTCATTAACGACTGTTCGATTCGCACCGAGTTCTGTAGTCCATCGATGTCGCTATGCGATGAGAAATTCGCCGAACAAAAGATCCGGGCTGAATTTTAATTCTGGCGGCGTCACTGCTAGGGCTGGTGCATCCTGCGTCTTACGATTTTGTACTACAGTCTCTTTAATGTCTTAGAGACTGTCCCTATCATACAATAGCGAGCGTCCTTGGCTGCCGAACGTAGATTCGATCCTTTCAGGGATAAATATGAATGTGAGGGACATTTGAGGAACTTTAACATGAATGTGTGTTCGTAAGAAGACTTCCGTAGCCAAGAGGCGAGCTGACAACTATCTCTGTGGTCCCGGGTTTGATTTCTCGTAGGGTCAATTGGGTAAACGAACTTTTTTACATTGTCTCGGGTTTGGGTGTTTTGGTACAGTTGTTGTTTCTTATTTCTGTAATACAAGTGCTTTAGCCACTACAGAACCAGAGCAATGTATGTGATGTTGTCTTAATAATATATTCATAATAAATGTGGTAACACGTTTATTATGGTTTCAATCACAGAAGTGCTTTTTTTACTTACTTTGTTTACAGATCAATGTTTATTTATGTTCTAGAGTTAGTACTTTAAGGAGCAAAGCCAGCCATTTAATAATTTAAAATTAAAATATTTTAAATGAGAAGAAACTGATCATTATTCCCTGCTTTATTATATGCATTTGCATCATCTAGTATTAAAGTTTGGCCGGTCATATTAAAAAAAACCATGATATTCAAGAGCTTCGTTTTTCAATGATTGGCGACTGACAATCCGTTGGTTTTCTTATTGAAGGGTAGCCCATTTTTGCCAATAATTTTGTTTGACTAACATTTCAGCATTCGGCAGCCCTAGCGATGGTGTGCGATTGAATCATTTGGAAACGTGAAAGCGGGATTGAGAACGCCTAGTGAGTGGATGGCGGTACTCTCATTAATGAGATTTATCAACGCGGTTGATTTCGCTACCCGATTACGCGATTGTGAGCCTTGATTTTCTTATGATACCATTTAAAGTTATTGACGGTGGGGGGATTTTTATTGGAAACTCGATTAAGATTTATTGCCAGATCGAATTCGATTCGCTCCCATTTGCATTGACTCTCGCAAAGATATTGAATCAAAGAGATAAAGAATCTACTTTCGAGTCAAGGTTAAAATTAAGTAATCTGTGAGGTACGTGATTCTGAATCTTACATGAAAGACTGTCGATGTATAATTGAACGGGTAAATAAACAACGCTGAACCAATCTCGTTAAATTGAAAAAGTTCGCTCGTTTCCGAATCAATTAAAAACGTAAATAAAATTAGCGAAGTTTAATCAAAGCAATATCATGGTAAGCGATAGTTGAAGCACTACAAATAGGTGTAGCGTGTTTATATCAGTTTTAAACGAACACATTGCTTGTTAACTCGAGTCAGAAACTTAATGCGAGAATACGCCGGTATAGCGGTTGCTTATTAGCTACGTTTCACTTTCAAGTTGGTCTACTTTCGTTTTACCGTCTGTGAACTTGGATTGTTACATGTACTTGAAACCTGAAGCGAAAATGAAGGAACTTTAACACGTTTAAATTTTCATGCTTTTGGAGAAGAAATGCTTTGGTGCTAATAATAGCACAATTTTGTATGTTGTGGCACATATAAGTTATAAAAAATGTATTTGCAAATATATAGAATATTAAGATATTTTTATGTACTCATTTTTGTACAGTGTAACGAAAACATCTCTAAAAACACCATTCAATATTTGTGACATTTTGTCACAATAGCCTTAGAACCTAATTCAAATAGGAAATTTGAAGATAACTCAAGTTAATAAATAGTGTACATCTCAGCTATGACTCCATAAAACTCATTTATTTGATTTCTAAAGCCAACAATATAAATCATTCATTGTTTTTGTACATTTATCGTTCACAACCTCGTAATATGAGACGAAATTCCATATTAAATAAGTACATCCTAATTTGAAAACTAGGCCTCATTAGGCAGATTATGGAAATTGATCTGAATATAGTTACCATATCAATGAACCGTACTAATTAAACTTTCACAAATAATGGAGGCGTAAACTCGAAATTTGTCCATGTTTTAGGGCAACGATTAATACGAAATTGTTTTAGAACTTAATCAGCATAACGAATCTTTTAATAAAAGTTTATTGAACCTTTCTAGGTCTGGATCACAGTGACAAAATGTGCGTGAATATTTCATTTTCAAGTTTTTATACATATCACATTTTAAAAGAAAAAAGAGTTGACTTTTTGTATAAACGTCGTTTTGTTTATTAACATAAAATAACATTTTTGTATAAAGCAGAAAAACTAAGTCCATAAACTTCAAACCTCATGTAGCACCAATCACATTACCATTCCGAAAGGGAAAAATGTAAAACAAACCGGGAAAGATAATGGCAAAGAAACAAAACGATGTAAAAGTCGAGGGAAATTTAATTTACCCATTAATAACAAGGTAGACAAACGAAAATAAACATCAGCAGGAAAGTTGGACGGACAAATAAGAGAAATAATAAATCCAAACTAATGAACCATACTTTATCAATTATCGTTATGGACATTCAGAGCGGAGCGATCGCGAAAAAACGTACCTCACGTCTACAACGGCACGAGAAAAACGGAAATAAAACCGGTATTAATTTAATCGAAACTCCTCTTCATTAGTTTCAGTGGTGCGGTTGAGTGGCCAAACAAATAAAAATGTTTGATCTCGCCTGCTATGCAATTGAAACGATATTTCGATTCATTATACAATCGGTACCATCGGTTATGGCTTGCGTCCGTTGGGTGGTAATTCGAAATGTATTGTAGCTACCTGTTGCTCTCAAGATTCTGTTTAAGACTCGATTTCAGAGAGGTGATGTACGGAGTAGATAAATATTATATTATTCCGATTGGAGCTGTTTTGCTGGCTTAAAGAAATTGTGATTTTGGCGAAGCATATATGCGACCAATGTATTGGTTGTAAATTCGCTAACAACCAAAGTAATATAAGTCTTATACTGTGATTACAATTTTCATTTTGATATGGCAGTCCATGCCAAAACAAATTCATTAAACTTGAAAAAATACTTTTAATTTTAGGAAAAAATGCATTCATGTTTTAATATAAATGAATATTTTATCGATAATCTAAACTTCTGCTGAATATCAATAATTCATTGTGGAAATAACTATGCAAAAAAACATTTAATAAATAGCCATCAAGAAGTAGCATCAGCAGCGATTTCCATTGAACACATAGTTTACTTTCCAAGGGCATAATTAACTTCTTTAGTGTATAGAAATGATAAAAATACCAAATTGATCGAATTTTAAAATTTAAGGTACAACACTGCCTGAACTGAAGCGACGCCGGCAGTCAACATATGTCAAGCCAGCTCTTCACGAGTCGAGTGGCCCACCGCGTTCGTTAGCGACCGCGTCACAAACTACACTCTTCTGTCCTACTCTGTCCCACTCCGTCCCACTCCTCAGCTCTTTTCATTAGGAAGTAATTCAGAGTGCCGGGCACTCTTCCGCTTCATTCCTCCGCGTTTGTATGTGGCAAGAGTGCTCGTGGCCTCGTTGAATCAGGTAAGGCTTTTGTGACAAGATTAAAGGGAACACGCTTTCTTAGCGGCAGACCTAACGTATTCTTGGCTGGCTAAATTTGGAATGTAGGTCTCCACGTTGTAAGGCACAAATAGCAACGCAACAGTGGCTGTTTAATTTTCTGTTGTCACAAATATGTGCAAGTAAAAAAGTTTCAGGTTTTAAAATTAGCTCACTGGTAGATCCAAAATCTATTTCAATATTTCAAAGCTCAGTTTGCAATGAAAATTTGATACGTTCATAAATTTCTGCTTTTACATACGTTAAATGAAATGTGTACCTAGTCTGTTAGTGAGTGCTTTTTTGGGATTAATTTAGCTAAAAGGTTCCCGGTACTATAGTGAATGGCAACAAGAAATTTATGGATGTAAGAGTAATTTTTTCATGTATTTCTTCGGTATTTGTAAGCTGTTGGCGATGGCTCTTATTGAGCGCAGTGTGCATCGTCTAGAAAATTTTGTGACGACTTGGCTCACGTCGAAACCCGAAATTACCGCGGGGAGACACTTCCTACAAATGACTCGCTCGTCTGCAGCGCGTGAGAGCAATTCGGTAATGCACTTTTATCTATATTATACTCTCGTGTGGACATTTAGCGAGCGAAATCTCGCTTGTCGCATTTAAGCGATTCGGCTTTCCTAGGTGGGTATTTAAAGAGCTTAGCGTGGAGAGTTATAGATTTTAAAGCCATATTTAACAGGACGTAATCCGTATTCATATCTATACGGAGTTCCACGCGTATTAACTGTGCAATGGGAAGTGAAGTGGAAATTTTGAGTTGGTTACTAGCAGGAGTTGGAAATGATTAAATAGTTGGTTTTTTAACATCAATAATTTCAATGATGTTCAAATCTAAGTGGAAGTCTAATTTAGATTTACATTTTTTATCCTATTTTTTTTTTACATATCATTTATATAAGTAAAAAAATTAAGCATACATTAATTTTTATCTTGTTCCTAACAAACACATTTAATCAATCCAAACAGTCTCTTAATTTAATGACGGCATAAATATACCTGTTTTAGCCATATCATTTATATCATTTATATAAGTAAAAAAATTAAGCATACATTAATTTTTATCTTGTTCCTAACAAACACATTTAATCAATCCAAACAGTCTCTTAATTTAATGACGGCATAAATATACCTGTTTTAGCCTTTTTCTAGGTGCGTCTAACACCAACATAACATCATGGTGTGGCGGAACAAAACCTTACAAGAAAGCGCAACAAAACATCTGCCTGCACCCAATCCAAACAATTAAAAAATGCCAAGACTCCTTGCTTATTCCAAGTAAAACAACGTAATTATATTTTTATTGCTCATTCGGTGTCCAGTAAATCGGGTCGGCGTCCCTGGGGTACCTTCGAGAGCCCTGGCCCGTTTAATAGTCATTCTTTGCGCACAGGCCAAGCCTGGCTACCTTTGTTTATTTTATTTAGTCCCGGGCGTTCCGTAATCATGAATGTAATTGCCCAGATTTAAGTTTTCTATCACATAATGTGCCCGTTTGCACTTAATGGGATTATCGCAGCTTGATCAGATTATTTTAATTCGTCCCTGATAGGCCGCTGTAATCACCTTAATAGCAAAGTTTTAAATGGGAATACGTTTATTTGATTTCGGATTAGGTTTTACGACTAAATACTAATGTAGTTTTAGAGATTATACTAATGTGATTTACATTGAGCAAATACGCGCAGTAAAAACAACAAGCCATTATATTGTTAGGTAAGTGTGTGTTCTTCGTTGTTACAGAAAAAATAGTTGTGTATTTATTTAGGGGTAGCCAATGTATTTTGTTTAATAAAACTGCAATATGAATGCAACTTTAGAGTGAAAATTCCTCATATAAAATACCATGAATATTTAAACCACAACAAAATCTCACGTAAAATAAATGCAAACGCTATTCGCAACATATTTTACTAGACCGCGCGTAAAAATAGTATATGAGCGTAGATAGATTGACCTACTAAACGCAAGTTTCCACCTGCATAATGCCAGTGGTATTTACGCAAAAAGCGTATCTTTGGATCAATCGACGTTTATCGCGGACGGAATCTCAGCGCGTGTGCGCGCGGAGCGTACCGCGTATCGCCGCGGCGATCGCGCCCCGCGATATTAGTACCATTCGTCTTTGTCGTACCGTTTCCTAATTTGAATAATCGTAGGTGAGAATGCAGAGTGATTTGCCGCAGTGTAGCCGCACCTTAAGAAAGCCGTTAAGCTATTTCACTCGCCGGCAACACGAAACATTTCTATTCCGAAGCACACTTAAAGTAGCATCAGCGTTGTAAAAGAAAAAACGAGATAAGCTAATACAAAAGGAGGAGAAAAATTGCAAAGTGAGAATTTTCTCATTACCCCACAAATCAACTGTTAAAACAAATATTTAAAAAGAGAAAGGAATTCGCAGACTACAAAATGCTCCTCATCCCTGGCTACTGGGAAACGCGAAATCCGATTTAATTTATTTTTATCGCGGGGCTTTATAATTTCATTTTCGCACTTTCCATTTCGAGAGCGCGGGCGCCGCGGACTGCGCTCTATCCGAATGAGATCTCCGCGAAATCAGGTACAAAAGAACGATAATGAACGCTCACTGCTTGCTACGTAATCTAAATTATTATACGAGTCGAAATTCTTACTTGGCAGCGAAAAAAATCTACTTTATCTTGGGCACCGGGAGATGTTTAATAAAATTAAAACGTCGGAGTTGGGCCCTTTCCGATGTTTACAGTAGCTGTGTAACAGCGTTTCGATCCCTATTTTCTCTCGTCTCTCAGAGAAAAACACTTTAATCGTCTCCGACATTCAGTGCATTTTAAATGGGAAAAAATCAAGTGCTTTTCTTAGATACACCCGACAGTGTAAGTAAAGTGGGTTCGGAACTTCTGAAGACAATTTACTCTTCGCAAACTTTTGACGTACGATTACTAAGATCGCTGGAAGTTGGAGCGTTAAGATGCTATAAAACTATATGTTCCGTAGTGCTGTGTAAAGTTGGATGTAAATATTGTTCGGGGTCGAATCGAGGCGTGGCTGCGCGTCTGTCACAGGGCATTGCGTTATTGGGGATGCAATGGAGAGGCGCGGGAAAGTTTCCGATATTGCCCAAAATACACGGCGGGAACCTCTCCGCCGCTCCGGCGCCATTCATCGATTCCCATCCCTCTGCACTAACTATATTTTTCGACTTCCTTTTTCCTGCCAGCCGTACGACTGACTTATATTAACTTTACAACTTGTTAAACACAACTTTTAGAAATATGAGGTAAGTACGAGCCCTGGAGAGATTTGAAAGAAATGTTTCAGACGAATACCTATAGCGTCCCGACTGGGGTTTTAGCGACTCAGCCCCTCGTAAGTATCGTATTACCGACTAGGAGTGGAACTTTAGTATTTTATTTTATAAGTAATAAGAGAGGTCGGAGAGATGATGTCTGAGCTCTGTAAAACATAATCCGAAATGGAGTAGACGTCTCCGAAATAACCGTTTCGGTAATCACAAATTGTCACACCAGTGAGCTAAGTTGTAATTAAGCAAATGCACCATGTAACGCGCGTGCCGGAGCGAGCCACGTCTCAGCTCACTCCAAGCCGTATTGTTCCCCGTAATGATTATATAACCGTACTTTTACAACACAATTAAAATTTAAGCTTTCCTAAAATTGTACGGGAGATTGTACGGTTCTCTATTTCATCTCAACGGAGCGTAGCAGGCTCTCTAAAAGGATTGCCCCTAAAATCAGAAGGGAATTTCACGGATATAAATATCACGGGAATTTGCAAGGCACTGCTACAAGTAGTTAGCAGTTAAGTGTACGTAAAATTTCGAGTCTTTAGTAGATTGGAGTTAGGGGTGGTCGGAAATTACTGCATTGTTAATCTAACATTACTTAAGACTCTAACTAATTAATGTTTTACCGGCCATTTAAAAAATGGCTGAGCTGGTCATTGAAATATTGCAACCAAATCTTTAGAGTAAAAGCAATTAATTTTTAATTCTTGATATAGTTTTTTTTAACAAAATTGTTTTAATGATCGTCACTAACATTGGAAAGTTATGAATAATAATTACAACTTAGTTATGACTCAGTGGTATGGGTTGCAAAAGGTTTGTTAACCAAAAACCAAAGTTCCCATCAGTAAGGTTGTTAAATTGCTTTCGATTACACTTACCGACTAACATCAAGATGTTATTCGAAACCAATAACTACATGTGTCATCCAAATATGATGGAGATGAAATGTATTAATATACTAATTAAGCCTTGTATGTCCCACTGCCTAACCATAGGCATCGTTTCAATTCAACTGTAAGATGGAATGGGCCTCACTTTCCAATGCATGTTTAGAGTGGATTGGTGGAGTAGTGACCAACCTTATGGTCAGTCGTTCTCAAGGTATGAAATAGCCTTTTACTAATTAGGTTTGTTAACTTATATTAATAAGATCAAAGCCGGATACCAACAGTATGTCGTGCTTATCGAAAAATATGTCATTAAATTCGGTCAGCATGGTTTGCTTAATCCCAAATATCGGACTTTGGTGTACATAGCTCAAACTCCGTCATCGTATCAAATGGTTGTCACTTTTACGACATGAGTACTTGTACAATTTTAAATTACTTTGCCATAACAGAGCTTAGATATCAAGCATCTAAGCATCAAAACCTGTAAAGAACAACATTTGTAAAGCAAATAATTTGATTCATTACATTATTTTTAAAACAGTGTCACGAAAACCTAATAACTAATATAATGACGTAGGTTTTAAAAGTTACTGACTCCAAACAGTGCACACAAGTTAAAAACCGTTTAGTAATTACGGTTCACTCGAAAACAGCAATGAATTGTCGCCGTGCCGGGCGGCATTAAAAGTAATATTCTACTAAGAAGTAAACCATCAGACAAAGGTTAAACGCTACCGGAGCGAGTTCAGTGGTACTGCACTTTCTGTTTATAAAGCACCTTATTCGAAATAACAACGTGAACCGCCGCGGATGTCTAACTTAAATAAGATTTAATATTCCTATCCGGCAAGAAGTTTCCTGAAGGAGCGTGTGTAATCAAAATCTGCAGTGGGAAACTTCCAACGGGAATCTCCCAGCAATTGCACAAGCGGCCCCGGTAAAAAACTGAAATGAACCTGTCGCTTAAAACTAATTTCATTACCAACTTTCGTGTTAGAATAGTTCTTTCATGTTTCGCAGCTTTTTTTCACCGAAACTTGTTCACAGTTTAAAAATCAATTTCTTTCAAGTTGGAGAAAGGCGACTTGTGAGGTGTTTACTCCGCAAAGACGGCGCAATGTGAAAAGAAACTTAAACCTCAACCAGTAGAGTTTGGTTTTCTAAAATTAACCAAGTTTTAGAAAAAAAAAGCGTCGACAAACAACAGCGCCCAGTCTTTTAGCAGGTCACAAAAAGAAAATTGAAATAAAAAACTTTTGCATAGAACGTTGAATTTCGGCCAGTGATTTTGTTTATTGATGTTTTTGTCACACGAATTTCCTATTTTATTTCGGCTTTCCCCTACTTGTTCACTCTGTCGCATTTTCCTTGTTATTTTATTTTACAAAAAGACTCCTAATCGAAGTGAATCCATGAAAGTGGGGTAGGAAAATACGTAAATAAACAAATGTGAATTAAGCTTTTATTAAATACTCGTAATTAAAACTCGGATTGATATAATTATCGAAACTTTAGATAAGTTACTGTGCTTAAGATTTTATTTTATTATAAAAGATACGGGTCATTTTAAAGATGGCGGATTTCAGATCGGGTAATGTGTTTGACGTTTTCGGATATTTGTTTTTTTTTATCATTGAAATGGCCAATCAGGTTTTTCAACAATAATTGTCAACGCTAGCTTTTATACCATACGTACATACATTTTGTAAACGTAATCCATTTTATCTCTAAAATGATGACTAAGATAAGTTTAAACTCAAAGAATAGACCCATCTTATTTCTTTCCCCCATTCAACTTTCAAAATAAATGCAACAAGTCTTCATTAGTCCGTAAAAGGGGATGCCTTAAGAGAGGGGGGGCCTTAGAGATAAAAACCGTCGGACGTGAGCAAGTACAGTCGACATTTTGAGTGACCCGTGTCCTTCAAGATCGCAATTAGCTCGTTTTTTGCTGTTCCGAGATGCTCTTGAGTAATGATTGGACGCTGAGAGCTGCTGTGAGCAAACAAACGTTGATTTATTGATGTCCGCTTTTAAAACTTTGTTCTTTGCATTGATCTTGCGTATACAAATAGTTCCACGCTCGGAAGGTACTGCGATTTCAACGCGTTAAGCTATGACATTAGTGTATTGAATAGGCACATATTTGGCATAACAACTATAAATTACAATGACGAATGAAAAAGTACTAACTAGGTGAAATTAATTTTTATTTTACGACGCGTTTTGGTTTGAATGCTTTAATGAATTATGTATCAATTTATATAAGGCAAGTATTTGTCACAGAGAAATACTGAATTAATTAAATGATTTTTTTTAAATATGTTAGTTAATTTCTATTCCTGTATTTTTTTAATAAAAAGAAAATGTTATCCGACCTATCTTTTGCTAAAACTTGATGGTTGGATTGACTTAAATGTTTCTTTTATATAATTCTTGCAATACGATTTAATTTTCTTGCATAGCCATATGCCTAAAAAAATGCATGTGCGATGGAATTTAACTCAATTTTTGAATGTTTGATTCGATGATATAAAATACTATTAAAAAAATGACAGACATCTAATTGAAAAACATAACTTATACATAGTTCAAATGTATTTTTAGAAAACAGCCTTGCAGAAATAAAACTGTTGTGAAAAAGTTGAATGTGTTTGGTAGCAATTATTTTCTGTCACTTATTTACTTGTATCAGAAATATCTTTAAGAGCTGTTATGGACAGTTTGAAGAGCAAACACATAACTTAACGACTCACTTTGCCTCAAATATCACAGGCCATTTTTTTATCACTAAGAAGTTTGAATTTGTTTTAAGAATTATCTATTGTTATATGAATTTTAATAAGAATTGCAGTTTTCGTTTGAAACGTCCATTGTTTGGCCCTACTCTCGCGGCTTCAGGATACTTAGTAATGATTGGTCGGCGAGCGCTTGTTTGCTTGCCAAACAAACGCTGATTTATCATTGCTGCCGTTAAAACTCTATTTGCCGATACAAATTTATAATTGCGGGATGCTAGTGATTTGGCAGATGGAAATTAGCTCCAGTATTTTGCTTTGTGATAGTCTGAATAACCAGATTTGTAACGAAAATGTTTGTGTATTTTTGGAAAAGCTTTTAGACTTTAATAATAAATGATAATACTTTACATTTATCATTAAATAATAAAATAATATCCGATACAGAGGTCGACCAATAGTGACCTTGTTAGGAAATTGGCTTCTCCATTGATAATCATGATATTCATATCCAGAACTTTATGTGTGAGTTAAAACGTCATTTAAGCAAATACAAGTTAACGCTCTAAATAAACGCATTGAAGTAAATAATTCAGATTGCGCGCATAGATAGGGGAGAAATAAATACGGGCACTAACTGAATGTGACTTAAACGCTCAATTATTTTTCTTTTATCCCCTCCGGTGTGGCGGCGAGACGTTGCCATTGACACTAAGAGGCGAACAAAAATAAATATACACATTAAAGGCCGATAATAATAACATGAGCGGGCCACGGCATGCAAATGTGTAGGCGTGCCACAAGAAACTTGGCAGCAACCGAGCGGTAGCGCGATCCGCAAATCTGTGCGCTATGCTTATCAGCTGTGATTCATATGTCCTTAGTATATGCTGTACGTATAGAACTGGAGAAACTGAAGTGAAGGTGCAAAAACTATAGGTCCGTTGTAACACCACGTTGTGTTTTGTCAGAAAAAAATGTAGGACCTAATAGCACGTTGTGGATTTAGGCAGCAGATTTAGTTACACGACACATGTGAGTGAATAAACAATGCCATTTTACATAAAAGTTAAGATGCGAACATAAAAATGTAAGCAACCTCATTCTAAATTAAATTATGGTAACGTCATAAAACATCAAGTTTTACACTTTATTGCTACTCTTAATATTGTTGAAATTAGATACATAGATAGATATACTTTATTGTACAAAAACTTTACATAAATTGGTTTTGGTTGGTTTATTGTATAATTTAGGCGGTGTTTTCGCTAGGGAGCGATCTCTTAGCCCAAGATATTAGAATCTAAAATTGGACGTAAAGTGCTTCTATGTAATATTTTTTTAATATACGAACTAGTAAGGCCCAGTGTCCTTTCAAAAGCCAAACACAAGTTATTTTCTATTGTGTTCAGTTTTCTGGGTCTTTCGACCGAAATATTATTCTACTTTAAAACGCTGCCTGCCCGTATATATTTATTAGACAATTCAACTTTGAGATGTACTTACCTATCTTCAGTATTTTTGTAGGCAAGGTACTACCGCCCCAACTTCAGTAGCATTCATTCAATGCATGCTGTATGTAAGCAAACAGTGCCGACGTTACTTAGTAACCGCACGCCAGACTTCATTTTATTTCGCGGATAAGGACGCTCGTATGTCCCAGGGATTCGCTGACACTTTGTCGACGCGAAAAGAATGATGAGAAATGCGCCCGAATAATTTATCTTTGGGTTAGTTTACGGAATGAAGCGCCCGACAAGGAGTGGGTGACGGCTTATTTCTAATTCAGGGACGCGTTTCCGAAGAAACGGGTGGGCGTAGAACAACGATGAGCCATGAACGGATTAATATGCGCGTTAACCGACACGTTAAAAACTGTCTTGGAAAAACGGTTTTGTATGTATGCTAATCTCTTAGTTACTACTTGTTTGTAAATTTGAAAAACGTTCTAAATTCACTGTTTTAGCCAACTAACCAAAAAGAACTGAAATGATAATCAGTCATTTATCTAAATACTTAATCATACGTAAACTTTGCTGTAAACTAAACTGTTTTGAATGTTTGCATGAATGTATATTTTATATTGTAATTAGAAAATATAAAACACTATTTCTACTTTCATAGTAATGTTCTCCTTTTGAGATTTTCATTTGATTTCTCTGTTATCGGAAACGTTTAGGAAACCTTTCTCTATTATAAAGCAGTATGAACATGCTCATAAAATAAATAAAGCATTTTGTTCAATTAATAACAAGACAATTCAAGAACAGCGCTCCAATTACAATTCAATTACAAATGAGACAATGCGCTGGAAAGATCTGTTATACTTGAATAACTAGGTCGCAGCACACATTTTATATTTCTTAGTAAGTAGTAAGACAGAAACGGGGCCAGCAACGCGATGTTAACAATATTTTTTGACTTGTAGGTCGTTACAAAAATACAGACAACAACGCACGTGCCGTTTATGGAGTAGGATGTTGAGGGAGCCGGCACAAAGCGGCCGAGATTTATAGGTCCTGTAAATGGGCGCACGAGGAAGTTTGTACATGCCCCTCCACGGCTGCAATATTTAACGTTCAACTATTTCTATCAATTTGTTACATCAAGAAAGGAAAAACTTAAATTGGTACGATTAAACGCGCCCCCGTGATTGATTCCGCGGATGTTACCCGCTGCCACGCATTGTGCCCCTAGATTTATTTCTGTTCCGCCATTTTTATTGCGTACTCGGAACTTATAACGAAATAGTTACGGCTGTTAAAAGGTTTTATTGGTTAACCTTCGGCGTGTGCGGTCATAAAATAGATTCGTAACCAAAGGAGCGTACGCACCGCGCTAGATTTATAACTGAATCACGTGAAAAAGAAACAAATTTGCCCTACAGAAGGATATAAAACAGGAGATATAGCAAGAATTTATCGGCAAATTGTGGAAATCTCGGTATAATAAAATATTTTCTATTGAATATTGTATGAAAAGAATTTTACGGGTCTCACTCATTTCACTCCATTTTACTACCTACCTTTTTATGCAGGTCCCTGTATCTTAGAATACCAAATTTGAATAGCGCTTACGGCGGATATAGATTGCGTTACGAGTGGCGCCATCTGTGCAGACTTACCTGAAACAAAAAAAGAATCGATAAGACAAAGGTTCACTGAAGAGCCGGTGTGTCGATGCAATTAAAATTGTTAATATGCCGGTGATCAGATTGTAAGCGGCGCGACCTCCCCCAAGCCTACGAGCGAATTCGCTTAATTTACTGCTCGCGTTGAGACTCCGCTAAAACTTTACGCACTTAATAAACTCCAAGACGAATTAAAATTCCGTCGGTTTAGTAACAATCGTGTCGGAACGCCGTTAACTCTTTCGCTCCCGAGTTATTAATAAGGGACACGCCTTAGCAGTGCTGATTTATCTGCAAAAATAATGACAGACGGCTAATCAGAATTAACAAGTTTGCGGGTCGACGGATGCGGTGTCGCGCTATTTATTTAAATATGCAAATTATTTTTGAGTGCGCGCCGTTGTAGTTTAGTTGCAGGTTGTTTAGCATATACAAATCGTTGCCTCGGCTTTTCCTGAGCGCGGCTACTGCGGGTGTGAGACAAGAGTGGGAATAAATAATCCCGCAGTTAGACGCTTCCTCGACGACTGATCGTAAATCAGGACGAGACGAAATTTCCGTCTAATGTGTATGTAAAATTCAGGGAACAATGCCTCCGTAGTTTCGGAACGGGATCTCTTTAACAAACTTGGGCGTATTTAAATTAACCGCGATACTGATTATCTCAGCTTCGCGCGTACATCGTGCCGCAATCCGCCAAAACAAAAACACATAAATAAGGGATGTTATTGCCTATGAAGGGATTAAAATAATTACAACGTCGATTTTAATTGAGAATCTAGATTTGATCCCGCACGAGGATTGCGTATTTAATTACGTAAATTAATAAAATCAAATATCAATTAGCGGAGGCACACAACATGCATTATAATCCAACTGTCATAATGTTTTATTGAATTATTGTGTACCACATTTCCAATTGATGTTAACTAATTTATCAGTGATAAATGAAACGGTAAATTTTGTTCTATTTTCTATTAACGTTACAAATTAGTATAAAAGTTATGGCCGTATTTCGTTTTTGTATTGAAATCATCGATTACTTTCTACTTCGGTTAATGACAAATAAATGAAAGATAATATCACTTAGATCGATTTTATTCTAACGAAAATAGCTGAGCCCTTGTGTTACAAAAAAATCTAAATCTGTTCACAAACCAGGGATTTATCCGCGAACACACTTAAAAAAATACAGATATACAGTCAACTAAAGAACCTTATCCTTTTTTACATGCAAATTATGATTGTATTGATATTTGTACATTACTTGATATTATCGATGACATTCTATAAATATAAGTTAACTTCACTGATCAATTAAACTCTAAAGAAAAGAGCTGAGCCCGTGTATTACAAAAATCGTTTACAAACAGATAACCCCTTTATCTAACAGTTTGTAAACTAAAAGCAGTTGAATACTACCAACATCTTCGGGTACAATTATAGCTACAGACGGCCATCTTCAAATCAAACTGTGACCTCACAATTGCGCGCCGGCTCAGTCCGAGTAATATTAACATTTTGAATGTACCCTCAGTTCATTTAGCTCTATCCAAGAGCTTTATCGGTGTTTGAACACGAGCTATTACGTCTGAATCCGGGATCATTGGTAGTTCCTTCGCATTTGACCCTTCTACAGCGTTATAGTGTTATAATCCCCGCCGAGTTCCTGTTCTTATTTACGCCAAACTCGAAATGGCTAATCCGTATTAGGCCGGCTCGGTAAGAATAGGTAGGCCCGTTTATTTAGGAGATTAATCACGTTTTAGTTAATAAAGAGCGGTTTCAAAGTGGCTGGGGAAAGTTTCGATCATATTGGGTGTGCGTCTGGGTTTGATTGTAAATTGGGTACATAGATTGTATATAAGCTTGTTTTCTCTTAAGTATTTAATGGTTTGAGACGTAATCTTTGAATATGATATGTTATTTGTACCTCATGTAGATTATGGATAATTCACATACCTATGCTTTATTTAGCAATTTTTTTTTCTAAATGAAATCTTCTTCAGGATCTACTTATATTATATATTATTATATTATTTTATTACTATATTATATTATTGGACAACATCACATACATTGCTCTGATCCTGTGGTAAGTAGCTAAAACACTTGTGTTACAGATATCAGAAACAAGAACGGTATCACAACACCCAGACCCGAGACAATATAGAAAGGTCGTTTCCCATATTGACCCGACCGGGGATCGAACCCGGAACCTCAGAGATGGCGCGACGCCAAAGTTCGGCACGCTTGCCTCTCGGCTACGGAAGTCGTCAAACTAAATGTTTAATTCAGACTCAAGGTGCAATTTAAGTTGTAAACAAATGTAAGTTTACTATTCGGATATGCAATGGCTGAGATATGCTACGAAGCTGGGTTTGGTTCCCGATTAAGTACCTTTGGAAAACTTTTTTCATAGGATTGGGGTTGCATGTTTTGGGTTCCCGTTACTTGTTAATATCCATCATTTTGTTTTTATCGTTTCGTATATGCGGAAACCTAACATTTAAAGCCAGTTTGCTGCGATTAACTAGCAGCAATTTTCTAATTGACGACCTCGGTGGCGCAGTGGCTAAGGTAGTAAGGTCCCGGGTTCGATTCCCGGTCAGGTCAATTTGGAAAACGAACTTTTTACAATTGACTTGGGTCTGCTGGGATGACGCCCCTAGTTCGTATCCGTCGTCTGGTACTCATAGTACAAGGGAAAACCTAAGTTTGAGACCAAGGGATTGGTTTGATTGTCTGGCGCATTTTCAGTTGTTGTAAGATACATTGGAACTTCAAATGTCAATACGTTTCATACATTACAAGTTATCATTAATATGTAAGCATTTATTACTTAATTTATATATGACTAGCTGTGCCCGCGACTTCGTTCGCGTGGACTACATCCTTTTATGGTCGGTTTTACCCCTTTCTCTCCTAATATTCGAAACAAAAAGTAGTCTATATTTTAAGCCAAGTTTTGAGCTATATTTGTGCCAAATTTCATATCTCTTACTTCAAAAATAAACATTTTTCCATATAAACTTCCAAAGGTGGTATTACCCCCCTCCTCCCCTTATTTTCTAATAAAAAGTAGCCTACGTCCGTTCTTGAGATTCAACGTATACCTATACCAAATTTCATCCAAATCGGTTGAGAGGTTTAAGCAGGAAAGCGTAACAGACACACAGACAGACAGACAGACAGAGTTACTTTCGCATTTATAATATTAGTAGGGATTAGATCCTAGTTAGAAATGTATATATACACAATAAGTGAAAAATATGTTATCATTAAAATTAATAATACTAGTGTGAGTTGAGTGTTTCATTATTATTGATGAGTTGTTTGTTTAGAAGTTGTTGGCTATCACCTGCTAAGATATTAATAAAATAATGAATGTCCAGTATGAAAGGTAACTAGTAGTGTATGGAACTTATTGACATTTTAAGCTGATCAGAAGTATTTAGTCACTTTATTCGAAAGAAAGAAAATACATTTATTGACAAACAAAATTATCAAATCAACACAATGCAAGACATCATTTTCTGCTTCAGTTGATGGCGACTGTACATGGAATGATAACAACTTAATTCTTTAATTCAAGCAGAAACTCAAAGGCATTAAGTATTTTTATACTTTATCTTTTTGTATCGTATCGTGATTGCAAAATACGTTCTGAATAAACATTTACAGCTTCACTATATTCAATTTACATAAAGCAAAACCCTTTATAAAGACCACATTTGTTAAAGATCCCTTGAATATGAACCTTACAGTAGGAATCGCGTTCCGACACAATTATACCTAATACCTCGAGTTTTATTAAACCAGCCCAAACAATACCTGTTTGTTCCACAAACAAATTTCAGTCTCCTTACCCTAGATTCGTTTAAGTACGTTAGTATAACTAATACTGTTGTGTTATCTCATTTTAATATAAGATTAGCCACACTTAATCCGCATTACGCAAATCTTACCCTTAATCCTATAGCTTGGCTGCACTAAGCATTAATATCTTGGGAGTTGCTAAGAAACAAGTACGATACGAGTGAGTGTAGCCAAATAATCTACTGCGAGATTTATATCAAGCCGTATAGGTAATCTAGGCTTTGTAGATTTGTTTGTTTGGTTTCACCATAAAAAATGTAATAGCACCGTAAATGAAACATTTAAGTTATTTTGCATACTTCTGTGAATCCCATTTTGTGGCAGAGTAGCATATGATAAACAAAAATATAATATATTTTCAAAAATGAACACTCTTAAACACTAAAATATATTATATCGTTATGATAAAACGAGGAGGTACAAAAAAATAATGGAATTTATTTTCAAAATTGGTAGATTGGATGGCTTGGGTGCATGCCGAGTTAACATTATATTTCATTAGCCAAGTGGCTTCATGTGGCATAACATCATCGACTTTCAGTCAGTTGCCAATTAGTCTAAATTACAAAAAACCTTCAAAGCTATCGAATAGAGCGTTGTTCTTAAAGTTTACCAAACAAATACAAACATTTTCACTTACTTAGATTGTGAACAGTTTCAAATATCAGGATAGTATCTCAGGGTGAGCATGGTCGAATAATCCTTGGCGAGATTTATACGAAACCACTAGTAACGCATGCAGCTACGGGCCGTAGCGCTACGTGCTACGGTTATGGCTACGGCGCGATTACTTATGGTTTCAACCTACGCCGTAGCACTGGTTGCTTGCCCGACAAATTTATTGTTATTTCAAATAGGGAAATCGTTTTGGGTTAGTTTAAGAGATGCAAATAATACTAAAAATGCATTTTAGCTGTAGAAATCAATGTAAGTAAATTTAAAATGGATATCATTCTTGAATGTTTACTTGCTTTAACGCTCCTCGATATAGTATTGAAACAGAATAGCAAGGATTGATGTCTTTGTAAAACTCAATTAAAATAGAAAAGTTTTCTTTTAGGATCGAAACTATAACAAGCAGTAATTTTAAAAGTACGAGTAACTTTCCAACTGCTTAATTTAATTCTTCTTTTCTTTCTTAAATGTGTTTCGATAGTTATTCGTTATATTTCAGTTGTTTATCATTATTTTTATTATGAAACTGATCTGTTTTATTCTTATTTATTCATATTTAAGAATAATAACGTGAAGTATAACACAAATCTTATATAATTTGCATTTATATAGAGTACCACCCTCGTATACTCTGTAAACACATTTAATACTTAAGCTCTCCACAGTATATTGAAGAAAGTATTCAGTGCTTCAAAAATACCCGTTACACGAGTAAAATAAAGACTTCATTCGATTACAGGCAAGCCTCGCTTGATGGGATCACACATGGATCGTTCTTCGGAGATTATTTCACTACATTGGAAACGTTAATATCTTTTGTATTGTGCTTATTTTATGTTTTTAAATATTGTTTTTACAACCAGAAATACGTAGTCTAAACTTTCAACTTTTTTAATTCACGGATATAAAATAATAAATTCTTCCAATGGTTTTATTTTCTGTTTATATTTTTTAACAGTCATAATAACATAAAAATTATTTCAATATTCTTGTGACCATATAACATAAAGCTCTAAAGGTTGAGAGCAATGCTCTAAAAAAAAGTTTTGGGAATAATGAGAACAAGCCCTAACAACTTTATGCTTCTTTTAATGCAAAGCAATGTCTCCAAACACGCTCTATCTTTTCGGCTCATACATGTTCCAATGAAAGTAAATACGAAAATACAAAAAGAAGCTACATTAAACAATTTCGAACTTAATTATCCTATCTCCTAACCGTACCTTAAATCCTTCAACAAACAGTGTGCACTACCGTCTTCTTACATGGCTTAGTAAAAAACGCCAAAAGTGAACTAAAATAACTCATTTTATGTTCACAACAGCACACAAAAATGACAGTAAACACATGGAAATAGAGAGTAATGTTGCACTTAGACTGGAAAAAGGAATGTTGACCAATCTAATCTTAACCTCAAGACTCGCTTACAAAACCTACGGTGGTAACCGGAACGATACATCTAACCTCGCAAACAAACTACATACTACTATAATTAACTGGTAGCTAATGCTTAGTACTAAATAAAAGAGACATAACCGTACTAGCTGAGCCCGCAACTTCGTTCGCGCGGACTACATCCTTTCGTGGTCGGTTTTACCCCTATTTCCCCTAATATCGAGCTATGTTTGTGGCATATTTCATATATTTAACTTAAAAAATAAACATTTTTCCATATGAACTTTCAAAGGTAGTATTACCCTCACTCCCCCCCCCCCTTTTTCTAACAAAAAGTAGCTTATGTCCATTCTTGAGGTTCAACGTATACCTATACCAAATTTCATCAAAATCGGTTGAGAGGTTTAAGCGGGAAAGCGTAACAGACAGACAGAGTTACTTTCGCATATATAATATTAGTAGGGAAATAGGGATGTCCCGTTCCTAATGAAATGGTGGACAAGCGAGCAAAAACACAGAATGTAGCTAGTACGCAACTCTTACGCAAATAAAATAATACTCGAGCATCACCTGACGCTTCCCACATTACGCTCTCTCTAATTTGCTTTTGTTCTTACCGAATTCGCGTACGGTTCGGGACTTACGCGTGTGTTATTTGAGTGAGCCTCAAGAGATTAGCGCTCCTTGAGGTTGTTTTATTTGAGCCCGAGCGTGCTCTGTTTGAAGGGCTTTAGTGATGGTGGAAATGATAGGTAAACTGTTTGCGCGTTGAACTTTTTTTCCTACAACGATAGGGAATACGGGACTGTGGTTTTTATCGGGTGTTGTCCCGATGTTTAGGTGACGAGCTGTAATGTACCTTGCATTGTTACTCTAAGGTTGAAATTGGAATGTTATGGATTTCGCAAGCCGTGGTATGCTGAAACCATTTACATTACACATTTCTACCTTAACGTTATATGAAATGGCACATTACTTAAAATTACCATACGGTACCGTCTTCATATTAAGTGCAGTTCCTTAGCTAAAAAGTCTGCAATATTAAGACAACAAATCAAAATTACCGATCCTTTGAATTCTACTTTCAAGCACTGTATATATATATGTAAACAAATTTTGACATTATTCTATTTGTTTACATTTGACTTTTATTTATTATTGTAATTCGACATTGAAAAAGTAAAATCTTATTAATCTTATTATAATATTGACTTATCCCAGCTAATTTTAAGTTTTCATAGATCATAATATATATTTTTCTATTTAAAATATAATTTTAAAACTATAATTTAGTAAATGTATAATTTAATATTTGCACATCGACTAATCGGTCGAATATGTTGGACATATTTACCTTTTAAGACCAATCTTGTAACCATGTTCTTGCAAATAAATGATATTATTATTATTATTATTATAAATGGTTGAGTGAAACGACAACTGGCACATATGACATGTTTGAAAAAAGGTACCATCTCAAGGGACTGATCTGTTTCAGTCTACCTCACATTTACTTAATAGTGATTACACTTATCAAAAGAAAGATGTACCTACGAAAAGGTCTTAAATAATTATCGCACACTTATTCAGTAATTAGTTAAATACTGCAACTGTAAGGCGGTTTTTCCATTGAACCGCGCTCTGCCACGATACGCGTAGCTACAGATTTTTACATGATATGAAAGTACCTCAGTTTATGTATAGAACACGCTTGGTACAACATATTGACTATGCATTGATATTCAGATTATTTTTATGCGTAACACGCATACGCTGCGGAGTGCGGTGCAGTGGGCTAATCGCTTAATAAATCTATTGAGTTTCTAAGCTATAACTTAGGAGGATGGCGGAGGTATTACAAACTTGCGTTGTAATGATGATTCAAAGACTATAAGGGCATTGCCGTTCAGATCTTAAAAAAGAAACTCACAAATGTATTTTGTACTGTAAGAAAACTATAGACCCTTGGGACACTAGTGAACGAAAATCTAAGATGTAATTTATGGTTTGGAGTGAATACTCGTTTATGCATCAAATGTCAATCGGTCGTTGCTTTGTCTTTTATTTGTTTGAGCTCATATAAAATAATTTGTAAATCATAATAGGTTTCCTGCTTGTCTGAGTGTGATATAACCTACATGATGCAACAATCAAGAATCTTTGCATTTTTTTAAATATAAATTTTAAGAGTGTATTTTCTCAAGTATATGTTTTGTAATTTCTATTAACTTATACTAATTCCTTGAGGTATAAGTACAAGCCTAATTGGTTTCACTCTCTATATTATCGCGTATCCCTGTATTTTGTTATAAAGTAGTTTCTACACTTTTATATTGATACCTACTAAATATGTAAAGTACAATTTAATGTGTTTATATTTATTTCTTTCATACCAAGGTATTAGAGGACTGAAATAAATAAATTAAGATTATAAACCAAGCTATCATTTTACTTTCACGCGCTATTTTCATTGGTCTTCATAGATTCAAACTCGCATTCCAGAAAATCAATTTTGTTTACTAAACGTCCATAAATATACATCAGCGGTTGTTAATTTACCCTACAATTGTTACCCAAAATTGCCGTCAAAAGACGCGTACACACAATATGACTATGTGAAACACGCGTCTTACGGTGCTAAGTCACGGCTGCGTACACATTGATCGCGCGAACGTATAATCAAAGTTTAATTTCAAAGAGTTGGGTGCTAGGCATCGATTAAATACGCCTCGGTGAACTTTCAACCGGGTAATCAGCGCGCCAGATAAAACTGGAAGTTAAACTGCAATCAAAATTATAATCAAAATGTTTTCTGATAGGCATTTAAGTGCTTCCTGGTTAAACTGTTTTAAAACTGATCAATAACTGATCAGTGTAGAGTTTAAGACTTTCGTGTTCCATTTAAAACAAGTTTACGACGAATATAAGTTATCATCAGTATGGAATCCAGTAACAAATTTTTGCCGCGGTCTGAATGATTTGAAACAATTCCAGATACTGTCAGTGTAATATGTCGAAGTGACTTCAATAATATTTTGTTATGTGGGAAAGTGAGAGGAGATGACGATTTCCATGTTCCTCCTAACAGAACGAAGAAAAGCAAGACCAGTTAGCTCAACACACGGTTGGTGCAACCTAACTGAAAGGTCGGGTAGTAAGTAGTTCGTGCTACTAAAATAGATGTCGCGTGTTGACCGGTTAACTTATTTTAAATGGTACTTACTGTATTGAAAAATTTAATACCTAGTCTTTATGCTTAATAGTTACTCATAGTTGCTGTTTAACTAATCAAAAAAATTATGTAGTATCATAATGTTTTTAATCAGTTTATTTCACTGTTTGTGACCAATCATTCAGGTAAATCACCTTAATGAGCGAGGTTTTAATAATATTTCTACGTTCTATTGTAACACTGCATGGCCAAATATCACACGTCATTACACTTTAACTTTCCTCGCATTAATATCATGCGTTAAATGTAGGAAGTATTTAAACATTTATTTTATAGTAATTAGATTACTGTTCAAATGTTAAATAAACAATAAATTACCTATTGTAATACCAACATTAAAATTTTCAATAGGAAAATGGAATTGAAAGTAAATTTACGGAAAACTAAACAAATAAAACCATTTCATCAATAAATCTACACACAATCCTATTTTACTAAGAGTCAAAATCGCACTTAATCCAGGCCCAATCAAAACATCAAACCAGTCTCGAACTCAAAGACTTTCTACAACACAAACCCCGAATAGTCGGCAAGACGGACGTGTGGGTTATCCCATGATGTCCCATCTCCCTGCTTAGTTGGATTAGCTTCGCATCATTAATCTGGGAAATTGCGTTCACGTGGCCGACCCTCTACGCCCCAGAATCTTCAATTAGAGGCAACTTTCCAATTTCAATTTCATCGATCGAATATAGTTTATGTCTGGAAGACATTAACGGCCTGAGGTGATGATTTAAGGTTTATTATGGTGGAGTGCTGCGTCTATGGAAAAATATTGGCTGAGGCACATTGATGGTAAAAATCTATCCATACTTTTTTATGTTTTCATTATGAGTCATTGTTTTTGTTATCTTTTCATTAGTAAAGTATTTATAAAGAGGTAGGTAAAATTTGATTGTTTTTTTACCTGTTTGCGAAGAAGGTTTCAAATGGTAGACTATTCAAGATTTAAAAATTTAGTCACACAATTTAGGAAAGCTAAACTCTAGCCTCGAGTGACATATGATTTTTTGTGTTAAAAAAATATAGGGATCCTTACTAAAATTGAGGTTCAAGGAGTAACTTAACTCGCTTTTATAAAAAATCTATAAATATTCTAAAAACTGTTATTTTGAACCTGTCTACAAAAGATTCTAAAGTCTACGCGATAAAATACATTCCGTATTAATGTTATACATATTTTGTTTGACCAACACCCTCAACTTAGGTAACGTAATAACTTAGGACATAATTTCTGTGATTCTAAAATTTATAGCCAGATATTTGTGTTGTTAATTACACACCGGAACGGACTAGTAGGCTGCAGATAGTGATTAAAGATAAACGTGATTATTTTAATTAAACTTAGTCAGGGATATCTATCGGATCTCGGTACTGCGTAACTCCGCCCGCTTCGTAAATTAAGGGTGCTTAATGTGTTTTAACCGCGATATTTTGTGAACTGCAGACAGTGAAATTCACGCACTTTTATGTTTTGTATAAAGTAAGAAATTTTATGTCGTTTATGCTTGACTGCTGGCTGAAAAAAATAAAGTAATAGTTTGAATAAAGAATTTGAAAAAAAAAATGTATAAATTAACCCGGTGTTATTATACTTTTTTTTTTCGGAGGGAAATGCATTGACGCACCGTACCGTCACCCGAGGGAGGTGAAGGCGTGTGTGGGACTCCCTGCCCTTATGCGGGCAGGAATACCCACTAAAACCCCCCGGTGGACCTCATCGCCTTGATGGTGATGCCATGGGAACAGAAGACCTACCACAGCATCACCGGCGGAATGGCCGCTAATTAAGCAGCCCCTTCATCTCCCACTGGAATGATTTAGGGAAGAAGCGTGGATGGCCGATCCACTAGACCATCCCCGCCTCGCAGTGGAGACCGTGAATGTAATGCCCGCTGTGATGCCCTCACACCATCAGCCGGCCGGCCTCCAGGCGGTGTTATTATACTGCTGACTGAAAAATCAATAAATTATGTTTTTTACTTCATGATCTTTTTTCAAAGTAGTGTATAACAATTATTTTAATCGTTAATAAGCTCAACAATATGATATTTAAGTTTCAAGTTATATTGATTGTTATCTTGTATTTTTTGATTGAATTGGTGAATACAGTTTTTTTATGTTCCAAAATATAGTTCAAAATTTAAGTAAATAAAGGTATCATTGATGTTTGTTTCCGAAATTATCATGTGTTGTTTGTTCTCAGGAAAATAATTTTCGGTGCCTTGGACCACAGAGTGATTATACCTACAATTTATTTAAAAACTTTAAGAGCCATATTTTTCAGCCATGCGGTAGCCCTGGCTATTTAAATGTTTCGTCAACATTTTTTTGTATTAATTTGTACACGTCATAACGAGAGGCTGTATGGAGTAGTCCGCGATCAATCAGACGCGCGACTGGCGCCATCTATCAAAATGTCAGTGCAAGCGACGCTCCACGCCAGATGGCGTTAGTGGCTAACGAGAAATTAGAAAACAATTTTCGGATACTGACACTTTAGTGTTCATTTTGAATCAAGAGTTACCGAAGTTAAGAAGCATTTTTTGTTAAAGACGCCTGCACAAATTTAAAACAGTTAAACGTTATTAAAATTTGTTAACCAATTACTGTTTCTTTTTTTCAATAATATAATTAACGATTATAAAGATTGTTTTGAATTTTAGTGATTTTTTTAACTTTTATACGACACCAATATTATCTAGTTAATGTATTTATCTTTCATTTCTCTTGATTATGATTTACATTTTTTTTGAGGGGATGTAATTTATTTGCAATAAAAATTGCAATAGGCGGTAAGTAAATTTTAAACAAAATAAAGTTTTATTCCATTACAATACATAAAATTGCAGCATTTTTATTTTAAAACTATTACTTATACTTTATATAAGATATAATGTGAGGTAAATACTGTAAATAACTCTTGATCGCGCAGGCAAACAGTTTTTTGGTACTCTGCCTATTTGTACGATGACGATTAGTATAAATGAATAAAATAAGAGAAACAATGTAGAACTTTTAAAACAAAAATTTTAAAGTACTTTTGAGGACCCGAGAGTACATAGCTTTGTAGATAGCAACGAAATCTTTATATTTTTATCCAGTTTCACCGAGAAAATACCTAAAAGATTAGCGTAAAACACTCCACCGTGAAAGCAGCAAGTTTTTTGCAAATTTTCCGCTCGTTGAAGAAACGATACCCATCCACGCCCTTATTATTTTAACGTACGCACCAACATAACGCATTATGAGATCCTTATTTTTTATTCCAGGAAAGAGGATCGTTTGGAACAATTTAATCGTAAATTTAACGTCCACGGCACGTACCCAAATCGGACACTTTTATGACATCGGACACTCTGCGTTAAACGCGTAGGCTTAAAAAGGGTTGATAGCAAGTAGCCCTGTCACCTGCGAAAGCTGGGGACATTACGCCACCTTCATCATGGGACGACCGGACATTGATAATTAATGGCTGATGCCACAGTAACGAAAACAAACGAGAGCCAGTACGCGTACGATACGATTAATATCTCCAGCAAAAACAAACCTACGCTCGTAGCTGTGATAAATCATACCTCCTTGAAGGAGCAAAAATAAATGAGGCCAATGATAAATGGTGAGGTTCGCGAGCACTCGATTGAGTTGAGTAAATTTGAAAATTAAAACGAGGACAGGTGTAGGTCTCGCCTGGTAACGCCCCTCGTCGGTAAACATTCGGCGTGATCAAATATTTTTTGTATTTTTTCCCTCTGCGCTCTAATGAAAATTCGTTTCGCAAAGGTTTGATGTGAAACTGTTAAATAATAAAATGTACAGTACAAATAGATAAAGTATGACATAATGCGGACTAAAGATGGGGTATAGCATTTGAAAATTACATTAAAATCTTGCGAAAATACCGATTTTTAATCGATTAATCTTTAAATTGTCGATATTCTGTTAAAACAAGAAATAAATGACACCAGTCACCCTGAATTTTTTCCGTAAAGTTGCCATAAATGAGGTTTTGTTCGATTTTATTATTTTTAAAGAACTAAACGCCTTACTAGCGAATTTTAAATATTGGAAACAGAAAAATTTTATCTCCCCTTGCGGTGCGGGAATCGAACCCACGACCTTCACGTATCGCGCGTGCTACTCTTACCAACTGAGCTAACCGCAAGTTATCGTAGGCGATGAAATTTTTCTGTTGTATCAACCGTTAGCCTCCGGTAAGTGCCCTCTGCCGAATATGTTTAGAACTACATACTTATTGGCCCCTGGTACATTCGTTGCAGAAACGTTTGAAAACCACGGAATCGAAGACACCTGGTATCTTAATCGATTTTATTATTTTTATAGTACTAAACGCCGTACTAGCAAACTTTAAATATTAGAAACAGAAAATGTTTATCTCCCCTTGCGGTGCGGGAATCGAACCCATGACCTTCACGTATCGCGCGTGCTACGTGAAGGTCGTGGGTTCGATTCCCGGCAGATACAATTTTTCTGTTTCTAATATTTAATGAGGTTTTGTGTTCACACTTTTAGTTATAAATTGGCAGCAGAGTTTTTTACTACTGAGGTAACTATTTTTGTAAAATTCATTAAAATAAGCATTGCAGCGATGTTAAAATAAAGACAGACAACCCTTGATTATATTAAAAGGAAAGAAATTTAGTTCATTTCTTAATGCTCCTATACAATATATTAATTGTTAAAAATAGTATAAACTTCGTGAAGTGTTTACACTAAACATTATAAAAACAATTATAGTATAAAAATATTTGAAAAATTAATGAATTCCAAGTAAGTTTAATACGAGTAGATCAATAACGCGTGATACGGATTATTTTACAGCTTGCTTTTCGTTTTTGACATTATATTTACTCCGGCTAATCCCTGAAAAATTTAGACTGATTTTTCTGTCCCACAGAGCTAATGAATGAACGAATTAATAAATATAATTTTGGATATAAAAATACAATCGTTAACCCGCGATCCATAAAATAACTTTTTTGATAAATTCCTCGCGGATAGGTATAGCCAAGCCAGTTTTAATAAACCAGTCATATTTATCTCCGAGATCTACTTCTTGAGCCATTTACCCACTCCACGTTAGTTGGTCACGCCTAGACTAATTCAATTAGGGGGTGGAGGGGTTAAAAACGTCCTGTGGCGGTGGTCTACTAAACTGTGATTTATAACTATTGCATGGCTTGGTTGGAAATTGTATAACCAGCTTTAGAGCGGTCAGTATTTGCATATCGCAGAGTAGCAAGGGCAGACAGGACACTTCAACCTTGGTAACCATTCCATTAGTTAAGAGGACCTTGTTTAAGTGTTTTCAAATCAATTGGGCTAAACAGCGGCTTGTTTAAGCTACGAGTAATTTAAGTTCAAAATAGGTTGTAATAAGATAGGTTTACATTATAATGTAAAAAATCAGCCCATTGTGGGGCTAACAAAACCACCTTATTGAAATTCAAGTCATCGTTACGACAATGCCCGCTGGTTTAATCACCACACTTGCAAAAATGTGGGTTGGTGTTAAGCCCGATGTATGTTTGAAAATCGGAAACATTATTTGTTCAAACCGGTATTCAAATCACAGGACTATAAATAAGGGCGACAGTAGAAAGTATCATATTGAAAAACTGACAGGGCAAAATTAGAGCAGGATAGGTTCTTGCACCCATAATAGTATCATACTGATGAGTTCAGCACTGGTGATCAATTTCTATGGCAACAAGACATGAAGGACTTTGTTTTTGGTACTCAAGTGTTGCGCAAAAACAATGTTTTTGGCTTCACTCTCATAATCCCATGAGAACGCAGATCGATACGGCTAGAAAAAGGCTAGTGTTAGGATCGCCTATTTTACATAAATAGCAGGGATCATTTTTTATATCAGAAATTCAGGTGATCAATCTCAAAGTGTTCTAACCTATCTAGACATACATACACAGTTCTCATCACGCGGGAATTGAACTCACGATCCCGGGCTCAAGAGCCTACATTTATTTGAGTTTTACAATATTTTATAGTACTTCACACCACACTAGCGAACGTTGAATATTTTAAAGAAACAGAACAATTTAATACTAATATGGATTTTCAAAATGGCCGTCCATAACAAAACGACTACCAATAAATAAAAGGTTTTATTGCTTAAATCAAACCACACAAAAGAAGGGGTAGAAAGATAATCTGTTGTTAAGCCTCACATATACCCAGAAGTCTCGAACATAAATGCGATTTAAAAAAGCTACTATTCACAGTCCCTCATTGTCAATAATTCAGTAGCAAAATAACCGCAGCGATCTGTCAAATATTTAACTTTTTTTTCTCTTATTCCCGGCAATGTCAATATCTGGGACTCGGCAACGCAAGAATGTGAGTATTGAGACATCCGTCTCGTGAGTTATTCCACGATTTTGGTCTTATTAAAATAAACGTTCTATATCAACATTCAATGGATTGTTTTTTGAGGAAAACGTTTATCTTGTTTTGCGTCTGAATAATTTGTGGGATTAATTCTGTGTACATATATTTTACTTTATGTATATCTATTATGTTCAACGTTGAGCTTTAACATTTCATACTGGAAATATTAAAGTCTGATCACCTCTGAAAATTGGATGGATATGGCGAATTTATGTTAAAGCCGGCCTAAGTTCATTTCCTGGAATAGCAATGTATTGATAGTCAATTGATAGTGCAAAAAATAGAAGTAGATGGAGGCAACTGGAAAAAGCTAAAAACGCTAAAACTAAAAATCGATGCATTATGACCACGACCACTCTGTCAAGAGTGCACGACTAAGAAGAAGATAGTCAATTGCAATATAAACATTGAATGTCCAATTCACTAAAACAGTAATTTATTTTTATGTACATGTTGTTACTATTTTTTAAAAATGGCAATGTATATTCTATAAAAATTGAACAATTATTATAAATGAATGCACTAAGCGAGAATAGCAGACTACTGGTACAAGTTTTAAAAGTTTAAAAGATGTAAAACATTTTTTTAGTTCTGCATTCTTAGACGAAGGGCTGTAATACCTTTATGCCGACGTATAAAAATATTTAAAATCTTCAAAACATTTATAGACCTGGGTTTTGTTGCATGAAGGAACTGTTGAGTGAAAAATATTCTCATAAGAGCTTTATTACAGGATTTTTTTATCTATTAAGGTGGGTTACGATGCTTTGCTAATATTTTATTGTATTTATTTATTAATTTTAAAATTTGTTAAAAGAACAGAGTTACTAAGTGACTTTAAATTATAAAAGTATATCTGCTGTTATTGTTAAATTAAATTAAATTACATATGCATTTATGTTATAAAGTGATCAATACGTCATTCCAATTCTTTACGTATAAATTGTATTAACATTTTATTTTCTTAAAAATTTTTTTACTAAACTTCATTTTCTTATCGCAATAATGAATTTAGTTTCAGACAACTTCTTTTTATCTTACTGAAAATGGTTTTCATCGATTCGCTTTTCCAGTTAGAACAAAACTTCAACAAATTACGGTCGAATATTGTAAAAATTTCGCCAAACCGTAACATTCCAGCGTAAAACTAAAAAACCCTGTCCATTTTCTCTCGTGCAGTGTTTATTAGATTACTTACAAAAGTAACTCAAACGCAATGCAATTGAGCGAAAACACTCACGAAACTTGTTAATGATATAAAAGTTTCCGTTCGAAGTGGCTCCTTTGAACAAATATTCTTGAGACGATGTTAAAATTAGAACAAAAAAGTGTGTACTCAATGTTTTCGAAAACGAAAGCCGTGAAATACAATCATTACCAGTCAATTTGTGGATTATTAATTATTAATCCATGAATGAAAATTCAAGATAAGTAAACTGTGTTTAATTGAGTGAAATGTTTAATTGAAAAACATTATACAAATAGATTAACATCAAATAAGTATTGAATACCATACCAACAGTTTATTTTCATTCTCTACTGAACATAGATATATATTTCGCAGTCATCTGGTTTAATCAGCTATTTGATTGGATCACTAGCGCGTTCATTGAATGACGACGTTTAATTGAATGACTAAAGGACAACTCGTCAAATTGTTTAATAGAACGTTCAACTTCTTGACTGAACGTCATTTAGCATAGTCGTTGAATGGGATATAGCTGACAGACATGACATAACACACCTTAATAAGATTTTTTAACATGTTTTAACAATTTTAAGTCTTAAGACAATTAGGCTAAAAAAATATTTTTTTACGAATAAGTCACTTTATATCTCAATTTCATTCTAAAAATTATCAACACAGTGCTATTCGATTATATCTGTACCAGCTGTTTGACGCCATCTTTGTTTGGATGAGCACTAACGCCGCAGTGGAAAAAAAAAGAACTAAATTACAATCACCTGACTGATTACGTCCGCTATGTTCAAAGGGCTATGTTACAATCCGCTAACTTGTTGGACGTTCAGTGAGTCTTATTCATTCAACGTTCGGCCTAGTCATTCAATTAAACGTCGTCATTTAATAAACACGCTAGTGATTCAATCAAATAGCTGTTTCAACCAGATGACTGCGACATATACATTACCTCGCCTTTGAGTTGGTACTTCTTTTTTTATCTACAACTGTTGTCAGCCACTTATCATTACTCCACCTAGCTGATACTAATGACTATTCTAAACTTCGTTTACAATGCGTGTTTTCTATTCCAGAACACGTCTACCGTCTTGCTTTTCAGTTCTGCGTCAGATATAACCATACTACAGTCATTTTATGTTACTTTTTTAACTATAATTCTCAAGTTTTATCCTTTTTCGGATCACCTTATTTCCGATCCAATTAGGTCTCCATGATTGAGTTGAAAGTATCGATACAACAAAGAACACTGAGCTTCATTGCAACGCTTGTCAAATGCAGATTTATGATCACAAACCAAAGAATTTGAGGAATTCGTAACTATTTTGCAGGAATCGAAATTGAAACCTCGGAATCACCACCATTTCCTTAACCATTTGAATATTTGGGTAGATGTAAAATGTAATAAACAAGAAAGTGAAAAAAGAGTACGCATCATTTTTGTTTTCCACATTAAACCAAAAACTTACACTGTTCTTCAGATTTTACAGAGAGTTTGTTTATGTATGTGTGTTTGAAACTCGATAAAAGCCAGCGATGAAACTGCTACCTAACAAATCCGTTTCTGTTTCTGTTCTGCTTCAAAATTGCAACATTTTATTGAAGGTAATGCATTTGACATCTACAGCTGGCACAATAATAGCGCATTTATGTACCTACCCTAAAGCTCGAATAACGTTACACCGGTCACTTTTATAGTGGTAACAAAAGGCAAGTTTATTTCAATGCTGCAGAGACATTCGATTATATCCTTCAACGTTTCTAATTTCCTGGTAGCCGAATGCGGTTAACGCAATTTCCGTGGCTTGAGGTACGGGTACCTGGGGACGCCCGCATCTCCCGTTATCGTTAAATCAAATAAAAAGGGCTTCTCAAATTACACGATTGAGATGATTGTCAATACGCACAAAAAGGCATATGACAAGAGGCACTGAAGTTTAAGCGCGTTCGCATTGTCGCTGGAAAAAATCTGTGGCGTTTTGGTGAAGATAACGAAATGGGGGTTATTGTTTTGGAAAATCCACGAGATGGCAATAAGGACGTTAAATATGGAAACGTTAGGTCCCACTGCTACTTTCACGATTGGTATCATTAATAGATATGATGTTGTCCTTAAAGTCTTACCAATCTTACGTAGCAATTGGACCCATACATTTATTGGACTCCACGTTTAGATACGGATTGCCATATGGAGATTGAAACACTGATTGTTTACAAGATTCACATTGCCAAGAAAAACTATTACTTTTCTGTGTTAAAAACTATTAAAAATTTTTTTAGAGATACTTCTTGATACTGTAGACGACTTTCAAAATACAAACCAGTGTGTGAATTTTCATCAAATTTTTAAAACTTGTTTTTGCAAAAGCAACAGGCACGTACCGAAATAGGTAAATAGGCAGACAACTACGCCTGAAAATTTTTTTTTTCAAGCCATTGCGTAATTGCCGTACCCAATCTTCAGTAGTTCTTATTCTACTAAAAATGTCTTTGAGGACCCGATGTGGTTTATTTATCTTTCTAGTTGGCCCGAGTTAAGTTTTAATTTAGGTATAACGTTTGACTTTCCTATTTGATCTGAAAAACAGAACTGTTTTATTTATTTCGAAATATACTTGTTAACTAACTGAAACTCATTAAACTGTTATTAGAGTGATTTTGTTGATTGATGATGACTGAAGAACTTTTAATATACAATATAATTACTACATGGCCAGATATTATTGTTATTAACTAGCGGCCGCCCGCGACTTCGTCCGCGTGGATTTCGGTTTCCATACAAACTTTCACCCCCCTTTTCAACCCCGCACGCAACGGAAGCCCTCAAGAATACATAATTTTCCCCGTTTTTTTTTACATTTTCCATTATTTCTTCGCTCCTAATAAATGCAGCGTGATGTTATATAGCCTAAAGCCTTCCTCGATAAATGGTCTATTCAACACAAAAAGAATTTTTCAATTCGAACCAGTCGTTCCTGAGATTAGCGCGTTCAAACAAACAAACAAACAAACTCTTCAGCTTTATAATATTAGTATAGATTAAATATTGCAGCTAAAGCTGAAGAGTAACTTATTAAAATATAACTTAAGTAAGAAACGAATGTTATTTACCAAGCTAGCTGACTTCGTTCAACATGGTTCAGACAAAGCTAAACCAAGCTTCAATGCTTTTCCTCATCCAGGATATGCATTAATGTTGGGAATTTTTGTCTTAGTTGTGTACCTTTTTCTTTTTTTTTTCGTAGGGAATTTTTTTGACGAACCGTACCGCCATCTGAGGGAAGATGACGGCGTGTGTGGGACTCCTCTACTTGCGAAAGGCAGAGACTACCCACTAAAACGCCCCGGTTGGACTTCATCGCCTTTTAATGATGGTGCTGTGGGAAACTCGGCTCAGCCAGAACTACCACAACACCGCTGGCCTTAGTTGTGTATCTGGGTGTATCCAAATGCAGTACTGCGTACCACTGTTAGTTTTCATAACTCAAGTACTTATGCTACTTACTTTCGTATCTGATCAACGTCTAGCTCGTCAATACGAAATGTCTGACAAAACATAATTGGTTTTGGTAACAAAGTTGATGAATTAAATAAAAAGGAGAAAGCGTGTATACAAAACTCTAAAATATCTGAAGAAAAGGTCCAAATTCGACACGAAGACAAATTGTAAAATTCACCAAGTTATCGTCATACACGCGCGTTTGTCGATTACATTCCTAAGTTCGGAGTGCAATATTTTTTCGCCAAGATTTAGTTGGAGGCAAAGTGACGCCGACTGCTAATTAGGTTAGCAATCCTCCGCCCCACCCGTAAAGTAAACGACTCCGCTTTCAGTGTAAACAACCGCTCGACTTTACCCGGAAAAATTCGCAAACCCACTTATTTACGTCTCCAAGGTATACAGTGACAACTTGGCGACATAACAATGTTCTGCAGTACACAGATAATGGGGGAAACGACTACGTTCGGCCGGCTTATTCAGTTAGTTGTAAATGCGCTTTCCACTGTCAAAATATTAGTGAGGCCGGTCAAAACGCGGTTGTCGCTGTCAGATGTTCAAAGTTTAACTGAAAGGAGAATTAACGGAATTTATCTTTTGACTAACGATACCTATATTAACTTACTAGCGGTCCCGGCGAACTTCATTTCGCCTTAGAGAATTTTTCCCGCTGTTTTGTTGAAATTTTTCGAATTTTACCAAAGATTTTTGTAGCCTATGTCAAATTGGAAGAATGTAGCATTCTATTGGTGAAAGAATTTTTTAAATCGGCCCAGTACTTTTTGAGCCTATTAATTACAAACGTACAAAAATAGGTACAAATCTTTCCTCTTTATAATATTAGTAGTAGATATACCATTAAATAGAGAGTGATTGTCAGTATGGGACAAAATGAAACTAAACAGCGCCATTTATTTGAATCCGTTTTAAAGGGGTGCAAACTACTATTCATGCGACACTAATAATGATTCATCTATACCGAGATGGAGAAAAAAGTATTTTTATCACTTTTGCACTTATCAAAAAAGAGCAACCATTTCTTGTTCTTTCTTTCGTCTGAACTTTTGATCTATTTCAGTGCAAACCTAACAACGTACTCCAAGGGGTATGACATAAAACAGGTCGGTTCAAAGTATGAGACAGATAAAATTATATCAGCGATATTTTTTTGCATTAAGTGTAAAAACATGACTTTATTCTGTCATAGTTATTTCTGGTTGCGTTAATAATTAATGATTCGTATGATAATTAGTAGACTTTTTGATAAAATATTAATATTAAATTTTGTGTGGTAAAAATTTGAGTTAAACTCTATACATTTTTGGCCATTTTACTCTCTAACATTATTACAAACAGATGCTTTAGTAAATTCAATTCGAAAAGGTAAAACAATACCTTCAAATCCATCCAATTATAATTCTATGTCAACTATTTTATGAATGCCACTGAGGTTCATTATGTAGGAAGCCCGTGATTTCGTCCGCGTGGAATTTGAAGGCCGTTACTACAAAATTATCGAAAATCCTTTCTCAGCAGTTTAGACGTCAAAATAACTATTTGCATACCAAATTTCAGTGCAATCCGTTTAGTGTATTTAGCTGTGTGTTGATAGATTAGTAAAGTGACAGTTGGTTTTTGTTTGACAAGTCAATAAAAATACAATTTATAACATACCTATATTTACTTGTAATGTAAATTCATCATAAGTTTGCCACAATAAACTAATATTGGATATACTCGTAAAAACGGTAATTATGAGATGAACTAGGGGGTCTACTCCTAAATACGAAATATTTCGGATTCGATGACGCATAGCAATATTTAATTCTCATAAACGTAATCAATCTACCTCGAATGCGAATTAAGCGTTTAAAAAAAAACAAAATATTATTTACGCATATCAAAAATCACGTTCCAATCCCCGAACTTTTAATTAATCTTCAAAAAACGAAATCTTTAATTTGTTCGTTACGTTTTTTGGAGTAGACCCCAGGTTAACATAAAGTGAGTAAAAATAGTGCCTATATCTTTTATTATCAAACAAAAAATTCTATTAAAAATTTCAAAACCTTCTTGTTCATACCTCGAAGATGTACATTGACAACTTGGAGACAACAATTTTCTGCTGTACACAGATAACGGGACGACGCGACAAGAGTTCGGTCTTATTTCGTAACTTGCGTTGCGTTTTACAGTGTCAAAACAATGGCGAGCCCGGTCAAAATGGTGCGGTTGACGCTGTCAGATGTTGAAACTTTGTTTCAGCATGCGCGTTCTGAAAGTAGGAGTGGAACTGCTAATGTTATAACGGACAGATACTTATTGGCTTATGCCCGCCTGGTTCCAATATTTGAAAAACCGTTCTATTTTCGGTTAGAAATAAATTATACGAGGCGTAATCTAATAAGACTGATGGACCACTGATGACAGATGTGTGGAACGGTATTTTTTAACGACTCGTAGTCGGTTGGAGAAAAAAGGGATAGTAATTTTTGACAAATTGCGAATCATAAATATTGATGTCATCGCTTCATCGTGGAAAATATTCCATCACGAACCAAAAAGTTTGGTAACTCTTATCTTTGCCGGACCATAAAGAAGTGGAACTCGTTGCCGGCTCATGTGTTTCCTCCTTCCTTTGACATGGATTCCTTCAAAAGGAGCGTGAAGAAACATCTTGCGGGCCAGTATGGCGATGCTAACGGATAGGATATTTTAATATCAAATCCGTTGTCATCGCGATGTGGGTTCCTCTCTTGCTTACCATCAGGCTGGGAGGAGCCAATATACTGCGCTACTATAAAAAAAAAAAAATTGTAATCGGGCATTAGTAATAAAATTTGTAAATTTTACCGGTGGAATTTCTGCGTAATGTAATCATCCGAGACGGACATCCGCTTGGTGTAGCTAAGAAATTAATAATTATCGTCCAATAACTGTTTCTCTAATCTAAGCCTTGGTTTATAGATGTGGTTCAACAAATAACAGTATTACAAGCTAAAAAAGTGATAAACGGCAATAATTATAATTTTAAACGATTTAGTCATGATTTGAGTAAAACCGGTCAATGGTCAAAACTTCTTGAATGCAAGCTATCAATGAATTGGAAATTAAAAGGATTTTAAAAAACGGCTGTACTTTTTTTGGAAGATATTATTTTCACATACGTAAGGACGCAGTCATATAGAAGCCGCCGGGATATGCACGCTACACACTATTTGTTCGGTTAAGATGGCCATTCTTAATCATGGTTTTGGGGTCCTACTGCTTATATTGCGCCCCTATTTGTGGACCCTGAGGCACTGCTCCACCTAGCCTCTTGTTACGGCACTCAGTAAGTTCCGCGTACTTAAATGAATATTCCAGCGAGCTACCTTGCGGAACCTAAGAAAAGATTACATTGCAAAGAACTTGAACCAAATGGGACAGTCTTCAATGGCTCGAGGACACGACTCACTAAACACCGGGAGATATGAGGGAAAATTGTGAAAGGGACGCACAATGTCCCGACTACTAGCCGGGGTAAAAGGACCTATTTAAATGCTCTCGAGATGTATCTAAATGAACACACGTATAATGTAACAAGCATTTGAATTAGAGCTGTTTCTCGAGTTCTCTACGTTTGTGACGATAGTAAGTATTCATTTAGTGATGTTTGTTCGGGCTTGTCCGGATCCTTTTGAAATAGGTGCAGGTTTCATATCTTTGTTTCGAATTTCAATTTCTCAACTAAAATGTATATATTATTGAATTTGTGATCTGTCCGTGACTATTAAATGTGTTTCTTCCTTTCCAAATCTAAAAAAAAACCGTGTAAGTTTCTATAACATTTACATTTTTTAAACAGGAGTCATTTGTTAATGGTTTGTTAACTTTTAAATGCCATAATTAATGTCTATTTTGTGATTAAATGCGTTATTAAGAAATCAAACCCAGGACATCTAGATCATTATTTAGAACTAAATGTAACTAGCGCTAGAACAATAAAAATTATAGTACTGTAAGTAATTTTGTTATAATTAAAATTAATCCTTGTTCATTGAATACACTATACTAAAGTTCTCACGCCAGTAGCGTTAGAACACTCTTATGTTAACTACCTACTCGTATTTTCACAATAATAAAACATTGTATTTCTCAAGCAAAATCTGAGCTAAACTAATAATAAAAGAATAGACAAAAAATATGTTACAAAAAGTCCGGCTCTCAAGTCGAGCGCGAACTATCCAGATATTATATTTCCAACGTATTGATCCCCTAGGATAGTATGTTCGGTTTCGGTTCGGCACAAGTTTTCAATCCCTCTGCGTTTTGGGAGTTGCACTGGACAATCTTATCAGAGGAGCGAGAGGGGAAGATTTTCCAGTGTCCGGCGCCCTCTCACCTTGAGGATTTCCCAAGGCGGGCCTCCGCACGATTGGATTTCAAATTATTATGCATGTAGTCGGCTTTTAAGGGATTTACATTTTAACGTTGTTTTTCGGAAGGTTTAGGAAGGTTCTTCCGGGTCCTTTGTAAAAATTGAGGTGTTACATTGTTCTTTTTATTCGTGTTGTAATGTATCCTTTTTGTTGTTACATTTCCGCCCGGAATAATCTCGGCGACTTTGTGTAAGAATGAGTTTTGTTTAATTCGAGCCACCTAAGGTGGGGTAGTTGCGAACTGTAGGCGGCAGGCGAATGAAAGTTCTTAGTCGATCGCATTAGAGACCGCGGCCCTCGCTGGGGAGATAATGCCATTGCAATACCCGATCCGATTGTATTGGCAAATTGGATCAAATGCAGCGCTCACCGCACAAAAGATAAGAGCTGGATACGGGTGTACCCGTAATATTGTGTTGCGGATATCGCGGTCCGATCACCCGTGTGCCGGCCTGGACGCGATCAAAACGATCCACCGTAATCGTTCCATGTAGTTCCCTAACTTTTTTTTAATCTTTCCATTCCACCCATTCCATTGTTAGAGCACTATCGATCCAGCTGGATTACAGCACCCGTCCAAGAACTCTATTCCTCTCACGGAAAAATTTCACGAATTATAACCGCGTTTTAATACGGACAATAAATCAGATAAGATAATAGCGACAGTATAAACGCAACCATTGCAACAATTCCCAAACATATCGTGTTTCAAAAAAATTTATTTGTAATAACGTGCCGTATCAAACGTTGCCGCCGACGGCGTGCTATTCGTGAAGCGTTTTTGCGAGGAATGAAAAAATACTGGCCATGTAAACGACAATGCAGATTATTACTGCCCAACGGGGACACATAAAGAGTTACATAAGAAATGTGACGGCGCTTTTTGCTTTCCAGATAAGATAAGGCTAGGTTTCGACTGGAGAGTTTTAGGCCAGGTCATCACCGTCATTGCGGTCAAACGTCAGGGCTCATCTCTCCCTCGTTACGGGGTGAATTTTAAATTTGCGAAGGGTGCCACTCAACTATGTATGAAGGGCCCTTCAAACGAGACGCATCCGGTCGCACGCATACACTATGAGACCTCATTGTCTGCCAGAACTCAAGGTAAACCGATTACATGCTAAAAATTCATAAAGCCATTGTCATCTTCCTGCTGAGCACCTAATGTTTAGTAAGTGGGCTCGGCGATTATGCACGTATTTGCGTTTACCTCAGACTACGAAAACATCGGGCTTTTATTTTGAGCTTGTTTTGCAGAAATTCTGTATAAGCAAAATGTGAATTAAAACGAACGACACCAATGATTACAATTTTCAATTTGTTGACACAGAACACTCGTTGATTATTGCGTAAAAATTAGGCTAAAATCTCAATTGGGAAAGTTAAACAATACGGCTGCCCTTAGCCTTATCTCCTCTGACTTATGATATCATTATTTCCCTTTTTGCAAAAATTTACGGAGCAAAACATGAACGAGGCGAGAATACTAATTCCCCTCGGTCAATATATCGGTATCGGCCTCCGCCCGTCAGGCGTAATACGAATGGTGAAATCTATTCACAATAAAACAGAAGCAAGCAATTTCAGTGTTAAATCTCATAATTCAAATTTCCCTCGTTGTTTACCGGCCACGCTTCGGCGGGTATATAAACTCTCAAAATCTACCCACATCCGTTACGAAAGCCTGCTCCGTTATTTATGGAAAGCCACGTTTCATTGTTTTTGTCGGTTTTCATTTTAACATTTAATTTTTTTTTCTATTTATTGTATTCTCGTGATCGTCGGGGCCTACGCGATCATTTGTTTTCGGTACGCTCTTCCGACGCGTTTAATTCCGGTATGTGATTTACACAGATGTATAGGGGCCACTCCACGCTGGGACGGTATACATCACTCTCGAAGAAAGACTAATGCGTGCCCAAGAAACGCGGTTGTTTTGCGTTATGCAAAACAGGATAATGCCCACTCGTCCTAACATGAGGCGAGGTGATTTAATGGAAAATACTGCTTATTTGCATTGCCAATACGTCTCTATCTAGCGTAAAGCATTCGGACGTAAAACGAAATGGACGAAATGCGATATAAATGGCCGTTTGCACATAGAATCTTGGATTTTACAGCTATCTCATATATTCTTTAGTGAAATATGGCCTGATCCCATATTCAATCGCCTTGACATTATATTCTCAAAAGTTAGATAAGTACGCAAGGTACTGGGGAGAAATTTTATTCTTCGATATTTTCAATGAAAATTTATGGCTACTAAATATTGTTGAAGCTTTACAATGTATGCTTAGCTACAATAAATCGCAAAGCTGTCAACTGAGCCGAAGATTATGCGATGTCTTGAGGCGGGCAGAGGAGTCTGTGTAGAATTATGGCGTTAGCACAAATACCGATATATTATATCTCCGCTGGATTGTAATATGTTATTGTTTGCCTTTTATTAGGACGTGTCCAGCCTGGTAACTTTCCTTAAAGGCTATAGTCAAAAATATCTTGTTTCAATTCTAACATCAAAAGGCGTATGATATTTAAAATACTTTTAACTCAATAACCCTTTCAAAATCAAAATTTTCGTGGAAAAAAATCAAAGCTCCTAAGGCTGTCTATATCGGGAAGTATTTCTCACAAAAAATCACGCACATATGCAATAAGTTTTGTAATACCTAAATGAATGTCACCTTGCTTTTAAAACGCTGTGCCATTTATTTTATGCAAACTCTGAAATACCCTTGAAATCCGTCTCAAGTATTTTTTGCCCGAACCACAATTTTTGCGCCTCAAAATTATCCGATAGAAAATGCTGCGTCGACGAACACCCCGCCTCCTCAACGAGCAGCAGTATACTCAGCAAGGGTTCTGGTTTTGTGTACTCTCTCCGGAAGCCTGGAGGGCCCTGCCCTTCGTAAATACTTGAGCTCGCTCGCTTTAGTATCATAAAAATGTAATTAAAATTCACATCATCCGACGTCCCTCGCAAGGGGGCGGCTAGATAACTATCCCATTGTTTTACATGTAGGATGTTGCGTTCATTGAGTCTCATTCTTTTTGCGCACAATGCTTGGGGAGAGGACTTGAAAATCTCAAGATAAGTCTGAACAGAATGCTAATACACTTGCGTGGAATAAAACTGCATTAAGCTGAAGGTGGTCTCTTTTTTTTATGAATAAAATACATCGTAGACTGGCTGTGCTTTGTTCACATTGTATAGTAATTGTGAGACCATTCAGTCTTTATGTTGAATTCTGTAATGATTTTTAAGTATCATAAAAAGTATTTTTGTAAAATTGTATTCTGTATCAATAAAATTCGAAAATGCCTTAACCTTTTTCATGATTTGGGAAAAAAAACAAAGTACCTAAACCTTAACTTTGTACATATTATGAGTTTATGGTTAGATTTGCAAGGTCAGAAAATGGTTTTAAAATCTTAGGCGATATGCGACTTGTCGTAATAGCAATTTCTTGAATAATACAAACCTGCATTTATAAAAGCTTTTGCAATCACTGACCTTTTGATTTGGATAGTTGTACAATTAACTGTTGTAATACATACCTGAAACCAAGATAACATTTTATTAATAAACAATCAATTTACATAAATACACTGCTTAAAAAGGTTGCATTTTCGGTTAAATCTAGTTTAAGTCTATCAGTTTGTGTAATTTAAAAATAAATCAAAATATCATTACATTTTTTGTTACACATTCGATCACTAGACCATAATTATACTAGTATTTCTTATTACAATGTACAATTATATTAGTATTTCTTACAAAGTTGTTGCAATCAATAGGCCGCAACCGTACCGCATACGCAATACGTTTTCCAATTTGATCGCGAACACAAAAAGACTCAACACGCCACCCATTAAATGAAACAAAAGATAACCATCAAAACACAGGGCAAACAGTGAAAGATTGTGAAAAGACCGCCAAGGTGTGGTGGAAATAATTTTTCACAACCATCACGGTCCCCGATAGCGCTTAATGTTTCGCTTCGCTCCAGGGCTGATAGATAGCGAATGAAGACAGATTAACTTCGCGTGACTTTACAAGGTTCTATTAACCTGAAGACGCTCCGAATATTGCGTTTAGACTAGGAGCTATGGATTGAGAAACATACCTACTGTTCGGAGTAAAACCGGGCAAAAGTTATTTGAGGTAGACCGTTTGGTGTGCAACACAAAATGGAAGGGATCCGTTTCGTGTCAGTCTTGAAACTATACCTTTCTTGTGATCTAGGTTTTGACACAAACGTATTAACAAAATGATATCTTTTTTCTGGCAGATTTTCGCAACTGCAGCTAGTTTTGTTAAAATAAAAAAATAGTATTATTATCGTAACGCGTAAGTCTTTTAAAAATAATATCTCTTTATAAAACTCTAAGTAGTATAGTAGAATTTGAAATCATACAAAATACCTAACGTAGAAGTAATTTTTTTTTTCAGACAAATCTTTGATTTGACGTTGCACTTTGAAATTATTTCCAACTCTAAATAAGTGTTTCATTTATGCTATGTTCAGGTCTACCAGATTAATTATATTGAACTAAACAGCTATATTAACATTGTTATCAGCCTAAGGTAACGGATTTAGTCGCTAATTTCTTAATACCTATCTACGTTAATATTTAAGAGAGGTAGGGCATAGTGATTTATCGCTCGACCAGGAGCAGTCCGACTGGTGAAATACCTCCACCTTACAGAAGACCGCAGCCAAATAACAATCACTGCTGTGTTGTTGTGTTCCTGCGTGTGAGTAAGGTTTCTAGAGCTCCTGAGGAGTGCTACATTGGTAGCAGGGGACGCCTTAAAGGTAAGGGCGACAAGTCCAGTAACAGATTTATTATGCTGTACTTGTCGCTCTTAAGCTAGGACCTCATTACCACTTAATATCAGGTGGGATGAGTTCAATCTTGAAGTGCAATATATAAACAATATAAAGCACTATATAGCTTTATATAATAACCATCAGGTCCACCTACAGCACAATAGTGTACCTAGTAAATAGGCATTTTAATACATCAGGATGCTCCAAGTGTCTGTAGCTCTTTATCTAGTTCGCCTATAAAACTTTGAGCTCGCATGGTTGCATGTACCTTATGACCGATAAAAAATCTAGCAACATGTGGTTCCACTATAAAAATGTATTTGCGCTTGCCCGCGGACGAGATTTTCGGCGTTAAAACTGCACCGTGCTTGATTTTTTTATGACGCTATTTGTTTTAGTCTGTTTCAACTTAGCTACTTAATGTTTTTAATAAAAAAAATTAATGTATCTGCGGTTTTTCAAAATTCAACCTTAGATATACCTACTTTATTGCACAAAAACTTCACAGATAAATTATAGAACAATTTAGGCGGTCTTATCGCTAGGAAGGGATCTCTTTCAGACCACTTTTAGATAGAGAAAATAGTATCTGACAAGAAATGCGTACGGCTGTGCATAAATTTAGTTTTTAATTTTAAATAAAAGAAAACTATAAAGAATAATGCATACTTCTGTTTTATTTATTTAACTGTGTTAGGTATATAATCATAACAACCAAATTATATTTTAGAGCTAACTGCTTCCTAAATTATTAACCTTACATTGTTTAAAAACCTACACAGATGCCGCAGGCTGAAGCAAGTTCCATACTTTTATTTAGTTCAATTCACGTCATAGGTCGGAAAACCTTTGTTTAAATACGAATCATTATGGCGTCGGATATTGCGGCGGTTAAGTGACTAACGTGAAGAAAATTTGTCGAGTCAGCGACGTAAATAATAATCGCAAACGCAAATCGAGTGACCCACATTGCTGTGCGTGCTTCCAAACAATCAGCGTTACATGCCCTCCGTGTTTACACAACACGTAATTATCAACTATTTTTTGTCTCCTATCTACCCATCGTCACAAGTTATTACTCTATTAACAACGTTTAAACATTTAATTGTCACCATCAACGACCGCTTAAATGAATACACCAAATTAAACGCAACTTAAAAATAAGCCCGATAAAACTTGATTTACATAACGGTAATGGAAAATAAATATGAAAATTTCATGATTATTAAACGCGAGTTTAGCTTACTGATGGAGAATTAAGTCGGTATTCATGTAATATTCAGATATAGAAAGAAATGCTAATTTATTTTGGGTGTATCACTGGATACCCGAATTAACCTGAGTTCCACAGTAAAAGCCGAAAGCGATGTTATGTTAAAAATTAATACGAAACGCGAAACTCTCGTTTATTTTTATTTTGGGAATCATTTATTTTCGTCAAACAATTAGGCTGCGAGCCCTCGTCGTGAGGCGGGAGCTGGCCGGAAGAAACTTCACGTCACATCAGCCGCCCCTCCGAAAAGGGTTGTTTAACGCACTTTTTTGCTGCATAGCCCCACGCAACGGCCTCGGATAACAGGCCGGTCATGCGTCGGACGGCCGGTTTAAAAACGTCACTCGCAGGCCTAAGCCCAGATTTGTTGCTGAGTGACTTTCTAATTCTGCCGGCGGTAAGAACTTTGTGAAACGTATACCGTGTTCATGAGACCTGCTAGTGACCGCGAACAGTCCTGGCTAATCCGATCCGCTGGACGGAATTGTTCCCGAAACTTGTTTCACCGCACCGCGCCGTCACCCGCCTGCCTTACAATTTCTGTACTGCAGCCCAGGCATTGATTAATTCGCACCGCAGCCGATATAAACTTTCGTGCTTACGTTAAAACGGTACCGTTGTTTCTACACTCTAATCCCTATAAACACCGACTGTGAAAGTTGATTGCTAATCTCGAATGGACGTTCTACCTATAGCTGTGTTCAGGATTTTGCTCTAGAATAATAGCTGGTGAAGAAAGAGCGCCGATTACAACCTCTCATCTTAGATTTATACGCCCAACTAGCTATCGTTACTTGGATAAAGGGTAGTACATGACAAAGTTTTTAAACTTTCATATCTCGAGTCCAAACGCCTTAAATCAATACACGAGCATTTGCCCCCAGCGGAATTTGAACCCGCAGCCTTTGACTTCTAAGCTAAGGTCTTTAACTACTCGATAAACAGGCATGTCAAATATTGGTACATGACCAATGTTGGATTCGTTTAGATCGATTATGTTTGCATTCATAATTTTAGGTCTATTTCAGCGTGACTTGATTATTTTTGTATGAAACTCTTAATATTGTAATGTGATACAGATAATTGGCATCAATATTGCAAATTACCAATAACTAATCAAGCTATAAAAAGTAATATTTCTATAAAAAGGATTAACATTATCTTTTGTCTGTCATGTATCCTGATTTTCAGTGAAATACTACCAATTTTTACAAAGAGTAACCTTATTTCGTTTTGGATATTAATAGGACGTTCTTCACTATTTTTCGCAACCAGTATTAGATTGCTTTGCCCTAACATCACTGCCTCTTAATCTCGTTTTGGCTGCGTTAAGTGAAATCCTTTAAGTCGAGGGGCGTGATTGAAGCCTGAACAACCCTGCTGGAAAATCGGGTCAATGACCTGTCCACCGCCAGATGGCACAATAAAGCTAAGGAGATGCAACTAATGCTAAAAGATCTTACCCTGGGGTCGCATAGTTGTTTTAGGCCGCGTAATATGCTTAGTTGTTTTGGAATCGACTGGTCTCTGGGTACGATTCTCTATTACAGTAGTTTTTATTCACATTATTAAAATCCCCTTCGTAACTAACTTATTTTGTTAGTTAAAAAATAATCTTCCAAGGAAACAAAATCAAATTATGAGGATACCGTACGCTTCTTTAATAAATTGAACAATATTTCCAAAGAACTTAAAGTATCTTGTTTACGATGCACAGATCCACTTTAAAATTTGTTCAATAAGTAAACTCAGGTCCATAAAACAAGATCTTAAACTATCAAGACAGGGTGTATAACCATTAATTAGAATTTCCCAAACTTGGACGGCGCTGTAATATGATAGATTGCATAAAGTAATCGATTCCCGGAATTCGAGCGGAAAGCAGAATGGGTAGCTTAGGTACTAGGCAATCAGAGGGCAGGAGGAGGCTTTATTAACCCGTCACGGGAGTGCGGGCCTAGCTAATCAATCGCCGCTCGCGTGTCGACCACGCTATCTGTCTTTGCCCGATTGGACCCAGATAACGCCGCCGACGCAAGATTACCTACCTATACGGGAATGGGCCATTTATAAAATTAACTTCTTTTATCTTCCCAAATAGACAGCATTAGGGGGAGTAAATAAGTCTAAAGTGCTCCCCACGAAATGAATAGGATATTAATGCTCGATCGCCTCGGTGTGTATCCTCTATCTCGCCAAGTCGAACGACGACCCGGAATGTATCGAGATCTTTATCTTTGCACACATTGTGTTTTCCAAGCGTATCTTTGCGAAAGTTTAAAAATCTTGTAGCGTAAAGTGACGTATAATTTTCTCAAGGAAAAATCTGAAGTTACCTATAGGAACGCATTCAAACACGACAACAAAGTTGCATGGAGCAATGAAAAATACTTCAGAATTTTCTAGTTTCCATAAATCACCGAGCGTTGAATGCCTGAGAGGGAGAAGTTTAAAAGTAAAGTCGGGTAAATTCTCAGCGGAACTTTCTATGAGATTAAAGTCATAATTTACTTGATGAGAGGGCATTATGTTGTTGAATATGAAACCGGGTACCGCATTTACAGAACTGATTTCCCTAAATGGGAGTTGGTCGAAATTGAAAGCGAAAAAAGCTTGGGCCCGAGATAATTCGTAAGTATCGCGAATTTCTCGGGTATAACCGTACGTCTCCGAGATAGCGAAAGGGACCGGCTCATTAACGTCAGCAAGGATCCGACGTCAGTTTATGTGGGCCGATACCTTTAAGGTATTTACAAAACAGCTAAGCGGGTGGTTGTACAATGAAAAAAAACGCGCGCCCGACGTAATCCTGCCGGAATGGCGTTTAAGAGCCCCACAATTTAATGCTAAGTATCGCAATTTCAAGACGACGGCGGAGAGGGTTGAAAAAATGATACACGTTAGGTAGCGGTGTGGGGCAATCACGGTTAGTTAGCGGCCAGCTGCTCCCGCCTGCGATAACACTTAAGGTGTTTTACCTCACTTCCCTGCAACTAGCTAAGTTGTTGAGGCACATTGAAAGACAAGTTTTATCTGCGTCCTTGTATACTGCTCTCATATAGAAGCTGCTTTACTACGGTAATATCGAGGTTAGAAAGATATGACCATGATGAAATGTGCACATCTCATAATTTTTTAATTACAACGCCATCTCTGAGGTGCCGTGTTCAATCCCGAGTTAGGTCAATATGGGAAACGAACTTTTCTACTTTGTCTGAGGTATGGGTGTTGTGGTACCGTCGTTATTTCCGTAACACGGTAGCTTAAGCTACTAACTACGGAATCAGAGCAATGTATGAGATATCGTTTAATTTTTTTTTTATTTAATTTGCAACCATTATAACATTAAAGCTCAGGGCACACGTAAGTAAATGTAAAAGGTTTTTTAGAGCGTTAATATTGGCCTCCATATAATTAGACATATTCATCTTGAAATGTGACTTAGATTTACGCGATTTTACAATTATTTAGTTAAAAATCATAATCATAATCATAATAATCAATTCATTTATTCACGTTGGTTACAAGTAACACTTATGCATCGTCAAAATGAATACAAACCAAAATTGAAGCTACATCCGGTTCGGAACCTAATCTTACCGAGAAGAATCCGGCAAGAAACTCAGTAGTTATATATCTTTACAATATTTGGAACTAGAGAACTTAAAAATATGGTGTGCGAGCGAGCAGACAATCATGTCCATATATGTTTATCATTGAAATATTCATCAAGTTTGTAGTACCCTTTTTTCATTAAACATGATTTAACATAGACCTTAAATTTATGCATGGGTAAGTCAATAATATCTTGCGGTAACTTGTTGAATATTTTTATACTTAATCCAACGAATGTTTTACTGGTCTTGCGAAGCCTATGGTTTGAAATAGCGAGCTTATGTTTATTTCTTGTGTTAAAACTATGAACATCAGATTTCTTAAAGAATAAATTAAGGTTTTTTCGAATATACATAATACAGTCAAGGATGAATTGTGACGCTACAGTTAAAATATCAATTTCTTTAAATAATTCTTTCAGTGAATCACGCGATCTAAGGCCGTATATAGATCGAATAGCTCTCTTCTGCAATACAAAAATGGTTTGTATGTCAGAAGCTGAGCCCCACAGCAGTAGACCGTATGACATTAAACTATGAAAATAGCTGAAATAAACTAGTCTCGCCGTTTCAACATCAGTAAGATGCCTAATTTTTCTGACTGCATATGCAGCCGAACTAAGTCTTTCTGCCAGAGCACCTATATGAGGACCCCATTGAAGTTTAGAATCTATAGTGATTCCTAAAAAAGTTGTTGAATTAACTAGTTCAATGTGTTCACTATTCATTACAATATCAGTATTAATTTGCCTTACATTTGGCATTGTAAATTTAATGCATTTAGTCTTTTTTGCATTGAGGACTAAGTTATTAGTAGAAAACCAATGCAAAACTTGTGAGAGGGTACTATTTACAACGTCATATGATTGCTTATGCCTGTCAACTTTAAAGATCAAAGATGTGTCATCTGCAAACAATACAATCTCACATAGACTTTTGGTAAAGTGAGGAAGATCATTTATATATATTAAGAAGAGAAGAGGTCCTAATATAGAGCCCTGGGGCACGCCCATAACAAGTGGTGCGCCGGAAGAATTGGCTCCGTTAATATTAACTTTTTGTATTCTATCAGTTAAGTATGATTGCAATAAAGATATTGCAGGGCCTGAGACACCATAGTGTCGCAATTTTAAAAGCAAAGTTTCATGATTGACACAATCAAACGCCTTTGACAAGTCACAAAAAATACCAAGGGCATCTTGCTTTCTCTCCCACGCATCTAATATATGTTTGATAAGTGCCACTCCGGCATCAGTAGTTGATTTACCTTTGGTAAAGCCAAATTGTTTATGATGAAGTAAATCGTTTTCATGAAAATGAGTTATTAGTTGATTGAATATAATTTTTTCAAAGATCTTACTAAGCGTTGGCAGTATAGAAATGGGTCGAAAGTTAGATGGGTCACTTTTAACACCTGACTTAAAAAGGGGTATTATTTTACTGAATTTCATTAGATTCGGAAATTGGCCCAGTTAAAAACATTTTTCATTATTATTTCCTACTCCACTTTCATAAAACGCTTTCGCACAATTGCTTCGGAGATTCACGTTCAAACTTGTGACAAAATTAAAATGAGTCGGTTTTAGAACGATTTATTAAAGCGTTGAAATAACGTAACGGGTATTAAACTGTTTGCGAATAGAAAAAAGGAAATGGTTAAAGGTGCAAATCGATTTATCACCTTATAATATAAAATATTCCATTTACATTGACGTTTTTACATGGCTCGCATTGATAATTCCCCTGCTTTTTATTAATTCAGGCAACAAAATTTTTCAATTAGCTCGACCCGTCCGATTGAAAAACATTTTAAATAAAATGAGAGGCAAAATAGTGAATTCACTAAAACAGTCAAAATTGATCAATTCGCGTGTAATTCGCTTTTTTTGTATTTTTACTTTTCACGCTATTTGCAAATCTATAATATTAGGAGATTTCATTTTAAAAATAAAAGCAACAATTGGCTACTTGACAGTGTTAAAAGGGCACCGCTCAGCACGTGCACATCATCGACCGAATCTTTTGTTCTAATTGTTAACCGGGATTACTAGTGACAAACAATACAGATTGTAATTCTACATTCATTTTTTAATCTCTGGTATGTCTGGACCAGGTAGATTACAAAGGTCATAAAATTTATTTGTTGAACAATAACAATGACTATTTTATGATGCTAAAATGCAGTCCGTTTATTTTTAGAAAAAAACATTGCAAAGGGTTTGAGCACAATCTAACATTTTATTTATTTTAAACATTACCTTTAAATTATTTACTTCACGATTTATTGAAAAATTCATTAAAATAAAACAAACATAGTAAGTTCTTACATCTTTAAAAAATATTATTTAAACTGTGAATATTTTTGTCAACCCTTGCTCTTGCTACTTTCGAGAGAACAATAGGACCCGGCTAGCGGGTGCTGGGCGTGCGCATAGGCGATGTATAGCTAGCTATAGGCCGACTCGGGAGCCGGGTTCTGGGCGTCTGGCGAAAATACAGTAGAACCCGGGAGCCGGGTTTTGGGCATTGTAAGTGTTAACTTACCTCATTGTCAAAAAAAGGCGCTTTGAATTTCGGCGTTCATATTATAAAAACACTAATTGAAAATAGAATCATTATGGAGTTTATTTTATGGTCAAGTATCTATTATCTGCAATCAGTTATTGTAGTCCGCGCCGCAGCTAGCCGACAAAGAGGATGATCCCTTATTTTAATTTTATGATTCATTTATTAGTGTCACCAAAGACGCATACCGAAAGATCAGGTGTGTAACTGATACAATTGTTTTTACAACTGTTTTAAAGTGCACCTGCAGGATTAAGACAAAATGAAAGTAGTTTTGTTTTTGTCTTAAAATTTACTATTTTATTGTTTTACGTGTCAAGTGGTTTTTTAACACTGTCCATTCTGTTTTTATCTAAGTTTTTATACAAATGTCAGAACAAGTCTTTATTAATATATTTTAATATAACTCCTTACAAAAAATCAACTCTTGAAAATAAGAACACGAGGCGCGCGCTTTGAAAGTATTTCATAGAAAGTTCATCCTAATGTCCATAAGATTAAAGTATAAAATTAAACCTGCAAAAATTTGAGTCATACTTCATTTGCCGTGATTATATATCTCAATTTTGTAACCATAAAATTTATAATGAATTCTATCTTTGCTACTTTTTCGGGAAAGCGTGGTGCCGCTTGTTGCATCTTAATATACTATAAGGTACTTGAAAGTATTTTGGGCGCACACCTGGTGTCGTATTTGAAAGCAAATATATAAATGTACCTTGTTGTAAAACCTTATCACGTAAATATGCACCACGCCTTTGAAGTATGAGTAGAAATAAAAATAAGAAAAACTACAATCCGCTTACGAATCGCCCCATGTTTTACTCACAGCCAAAATAATGTTTCAATATAACTGTCAAAGACTACATTTTCTTTGCGAAAATGTACAACCCTTGTGCACCCGGGAGGCGAGTTCTCGGCGTGGCGCGGTGTTCCGCGATGCTGTGCGTCACCGCGGCGCCCGTGCACCCGGCTACCGAGTCCTATACATACTCGTTGCTCAGTTTTAGGCGTGTGGCAAAAACATGAAAATTGATGAGCATTGCAAGTGTTAACAATAAACTATGAAAAGTGTTAGATATGTTAGCTTATTAGTTAAGTAATCATTTTACATTTTTACTTTTTAATTAAAAGCATAGTTAGTATTTTATTTTTGCAAAATAAATTTTACTTTTTTTATCTGTGGAACAAAAGAACCGAAACGGAAACCACCTTTGCAATTCGGAAATGACAGCTGTCGGCGAAAATTATTTATTTTAATGGGGCGAAACAATGATTATTTTACCGATTAAATTGAATTATTGTGTCTCTAATCGTATAAAGAATTTATTGAAACATTTTCCGTTTATCTTAATTAAGTCGTTCCTATGCGTATCGGTTCGTTGCCTAGGACGTTGACGTCATAATTGCAACAATGACGCGACTGGGCGTTTTCGCGCGCTTTTTAAATGTGTTACACAAAATCTTATTTTTCTCTGGTTATTTAGATTATTTCCAGATAAATCAAATTGCTTGGGATATAAAATGAACGGGCGCACATTTTACAATACTTTTTCAAAAACTGTCAAGTAGCCAATTCTTTATTCCATGTTAAATAACTAGGTACCTATATTAGATATAAATGCAACATTTTATATTAATTTTTAATTATTGACAACCTCCGTAGCCGGAAGGCGAGCGCTATCTTTGTGGTCCTGGGTTCGATCCCCTATCGGATCAATATGGGTCGTTTCCCACTTTTTTATATTGTCTTGGGTCTGGGTGTTGTGGTATCGTCGTTGTTTCTGATTTCTGTAAAGTGCTTCAGCTACTTACCAGAGAATCAGAGCATATTGTCCAATATATATATTTGTATTAAAACCCTTGTCAGATTTCCTTGTATGAGTTAAATTTAGTTTATAAATTATTATTTTCCCAAAACAATCTGAAGAAATAAAAGTCAGGTTATTTATTACGGGTTAAAATAACACAATGGTAGTGTAATGAAAACATTTTTCAATTCATTGTGATTGTGACAGTATTAAAAGATTCCGGCTAAGCTCAACAAAATAAAATATTACCTAGCGGATAATAGAATGCTAAAAGTATTAACTTCTTAAGCGAAATACGAGAGGGTACTTAAGTAACTCAATCCCTTCGCCCCACCGTGGAAGTGGAATAATTTCATCGGAACAAGCAACAGTTTTAGAGTGGGACGTAATAATCGTCGGGATATAGGTTTCTAAAGATATACTCATAGGATCATGAAGTAAACAGTGCTTGATCCACTCTAACGTCACAGGTACTGAAATGCCAAATAAAATGTATATTTTTTATTATGGTTATGCAGTAAACGATTTTTTGTAGCCTTTAAATGGTCCCACTGATTATTTTGGAAAATCTTCATCCCGAAAAACGTGAAGTAAAATGTAGCGTTTTGACATATTTTGATATCAAAAAAACGAATTTTGATAAAAGTAGTCAAGTTCGATATAGCCTGAATCTTCCGTATTAAAAGTATGCCACTGTTAAAATATCTTTAATAAAATAAAAGCGAATCCCTTCTATTTGTAATTTCAAGTAATATTCCCTCTCAGGCATTCGTAATAGTCGGCGCTGAATTAATTGCGAACGCCGTGCGGGCAGGTGTGCAGCCGGCTTAACAGCGCCATTACGCAGAGGAGTACACCGATTGAGCGATTGGCCGGCCAAGCGTGCCGGATGCAGATTTAGAATCCCGATTTATTCAAATTGTGTTGGTTTTGGATTGTAAAATTTTGATGCGCCGCTCTAAATGGTTCCAGCTGGTTTGGTAGATTATTAAATGTAAAGGAATACATCTATTGTATTGAAATAGTACAACGCATCATCAGTTTATTAATTTAGATGACAGATATATTGACTGAGCCACAAGCCACCAGGTGGCTTACTAATAAAATTTGTTGCCAACCTATTATTTAAGTTAGGTTTGTATTTATTTGACGCTCAATTAAATAAAACGCTACATGTTAAACTAATATCTCATCTATCTTTTTATGGAATTTCGTCTAAATCTATAGAAGTTTTTGCATGTAATGACAAAAATCCAGACATCCATTCGTTCTTACAAACTTTTTTAAGTAGAATTTGGTGCGACCTATATATTACTTTGAGTCACACATAATACTCGAATTGTAAATTGTAGAACAGCAGTATTTTAAGTGCTAAAATAATAATAGTTGTATATATGTGCGGACAAGTGTATCGCCGGCTTTACAACGCCATTACGCACTGAAGTACATCGATTGAGCGATTGCCGACGGAACGTTGGATGCAGAATTAGAATTTTGGTTTATTCAATCCACGTTGGTTTTAGATGTTTCAGTTTTAATGATGCGGAAAACGGAATTCATGCTATTATGGGAATCGGGTTGGACGTGCAAAGGAATGGTGATGATTGTGATTTTAGTTTGTTTTTAGGCTTTCATTATATTGTCTAAGGAAACAGTACCTAAATAAATCAGTCAGTTTTAATTATAAACATAGATAAATTCTGTTTTCGATATATTAACTGAACAATTAAAAAATATATACTCAAATTTTTGCGTTTTAATAGTAACTTGGAGTGTTATCATTATTGTAAGTTACCATTAATATTTGCCATTGTGATTGTGTCTCTACTAGGCTAGCGGTTAACTATCTTTTCCTCAACCTGAAACATCACTTAGACTAATGATTAGACAGCCTAAATTAATTAATATTCAATATTAGACAGCATTACATACATGTCCTCAAAGACGGTACAACGCCTAAGTCCGGCTCACTTGCCTCTCAGTTACGAAAATCATCAAATTTTACTTCAGATCATGGAAAGAAATGTTCTGTGAATTTTACTATAATATATCGGTAAAACCCAATTCTGTTACTCTTGAATTTCCAATAATTCTTCAAAAACGAAACCTATCGTTTGTTCAGCTTGATTTTAGTAGTAGATTGACATTAAACTAAGTTTTTCCGTTTTATTATGAGTAGGAGCGTACCAGCACGCCCAGTTATCGTCCGAATTATAATGTTTCACTTTACATACAATATAATGCACCAGGCAACAGCTTCCGTATTTCAATTTAGAAATTAAGGTGAACTAGGTAATTTGCATGTAAAGGCGGTTAAAAACGGGTGCGTACAGATTGAAGCAGGTGTGTTGGGCTTTATAAGGTCATTACCAGGGATGGGCCATTTCAGCTTTCAGCAAGGAGAAATGCCCAAAGTAGGCCTCCGATTATGTGTTTTGCTTTATGATCGGTTCTACTGCTATTATAATCTAGAAACAGTCCGAATTTTCTGATCTGAGCATACAATATCCTTTGTGTGAAATTGCGAAGTTTTATTATCATGGCTTTCTAGATGTACATTGTGGGTCAATTAAGCCATGATAGTCTTGGGGTATTGGATGAGTGATTTGAAATAAAACTGTATGACACTGTTGCTTTTCAAACACTACTTTGTCCATACTAATTAAGTAATGACTTTGCTTAAGAAATGCAACATATCAATGTTGTTTGATATCTATAATGTCAACTTTTAAAGACTCGACCATATTATCCTTCAAGGAAAAAGTGAAGTGTCGAATTCTAAAACTAATTAAACTCAAAGTATGAATAATTTTAACTTAACAGGAAAATTACAATTTGCCCTTTTAAGTCAAGCTAAATAGCAAGTATTAATTATGAAAGTATAACACCTTCAAACAGTGTGAATAATACGTAATACAAAATACCAGGAACACCATTAGCGTAAATTATGTCTATATAATAAGATGTTCGTGTACATAAGCCGCCATAATACCTATCTCTAGTTATTAGCACAGAGGCTGTAAAATTAAATTATATTCAAAGCACGCTTAGTTGATATATTAGCCGTGTCGCAGCGTTTAATCAAATCGTTTTCCAAATAAATGGAGCGTAGACGAATCAATGACGAGAATTCAATTTACAATTCTACGTACATCAGCGACGTATCAATTGTTCGATCTAAGTGAAGACAGATAAACGCACAGATCCGTCGATTGCTTCCCGATGAAAAAGAAGAGATTCATCGATAGGATTCGCGAGTTCCAAAGTGAAAAATGTACATTTGGATGGCGTTAATTCGTTTAATTTCCGGTGAGAGGGGGCGGAGAGGGGGGGACACCCACCCAGTTCGCTCAGATTAATTCAGCGCCGAGCCTGTCACAGATAAGGACACTGAAATAAATTGAAAATGTTCAGAGATTGATTTGAATACTCCCGAGAATATATCGAAGGCGGACGCCGCGAAATGACAAACCGCATTCTTATTCCAGTTTTTTTTCGAGCCGAGCTTATCAAGAAAAACTGTGGCGCTAATGAATAAATTAAACTTCGCTACTGGTCCGAAATAAGATGGAGCCAGATTTATATTGCCGTGAACATGGAGCAGCAAATTTCAATTTGGATAATTATCCGGATATTTCTTTTCCAGCCGTATTGCAAGCGAAAATGTAGATTAAGTAATTTTGTACATTTTGTTTAAGCCCGGCATTATCGGCGGTTCACAAATAGCCGAATCTGGAGATTGTCTATTAAATCGCTTATAAAACGGTAAAATTAATGCAATCGGCGCGAGCGAGCCGAGATCGGAGACATCGTTCGTGTCGCCCGTGAGCCGAATGTCAAATGAACTCGATGCCGTCCTCAATCCGGCCCCTTAGGCCTTCGGCTCTTTAAAGCCCGCTAACCATTTACATATTGCAATTTTGTATCGGTAACAATTAGGAGATGGAAATTGGCCGTGCTCTGCTTAGCAATCGACGCGTTTAGCGACACAACGCTATCTTTTAACGCGACCCACAGTTTACTGAAGCTACTAGAAAGGCGACGTCACAGTGCCTTGCAAACAAAACAACATAAACTTGCAAATGAAGACACGCCACAACGAGCAACCAGTCAGTGTCGTGTTCCCGTGAAATTCACAGAATCAAAACGTCCGAACATAAAACAAATTGATTGCTGCAGAGGCGCTCGGCGCCTAGCTCGACGGCAGATTGGTAATAGTGCATGCTAAACTTATTAGCCAAACGGAAAATGGCATTAGCAGACGTAGTGCAGCCCGGCCTCCCGTGAAACTGCATTCGTACGTCAAAGTTGACACGCCCGCCTAAGTGATTGTTACAGCCGATCAAACGCTAGCTAAATTGACTCACAGCGCGCACGGAGGCTGAATTAAAACAGTCGAAAGTCGGATGCGAAAATTTAAAACAGGTCCGGCCGAAGTTTTTATTCGAAAAGATAACCGTCGACATCCTGTTAAATGGCCGCTTTGAAAACGTTAAAACAATTTATCCTAGGTAATCCCGAAGTGTCAGACGATAATAAGAGTGACATTTAGAGCGGGTTGGACGCGCGGTTAATTCTGCAGCGGGAGTGGCCGATTGTGACACGGCCTAAACCCTGTTGCCACCAGTAAACCCATCAGGTGTGAGCCGACCTAATATTTCGGAGGCCGCTGGATCACTTAACTTTGTTGCGAAATGGACTTTACTGCGCTGTGTATTATGTACTTCGAAAAATTTTGCGTTGACTTGTTTGTTCGCTGTTTGAAACTGATTTTGTTGGGAAAAGGTAGTGCGAATAGTCTGACTGTATTGGTTATTGTTTTTAACACAAAATCCATTGCAATGGGTGATAATTTACCCTGATTTGAGAGTTTTAATTATTCAAATGGGCTGATAATTGAAATCTATTTTTTTAAGAAGTCTTTTTATGTCGATTCTTTATTTTAGTGGTTGAACTACTATGTTGGCTAAATTAACTTTACTTTTATATTGCGTACATTCTTTTTATGACCTTTGATGATGTTAAAATATATCAATGTATTGTTGCGTATATACTGTTTCTACTGTTGTTTTTATCAAATAATTCACTTTGAAAACTTGTTCAAATATATGGAATACAAAAAAATTGCTCACATACGTAGATCATAATCATTGGTTTTATCTTAAACTCTACTAAGGCTGTATATCCTCAGTTTCGACATCTGAGGTCATTTGTCACGCTAATCCATACTGACCGCAATACAAATAAACCACACACTCAAATACCTACAAGCACTCACTTCACAAGCAGCAGACAGGCGTGTTAAACCTAACAACCGCTAAGAATATTGAAAGCTCAATAAAAACAAAGGTGGCATCGCCCATTAACGTCGAACGCAGCCGTGTCATTACAGAGCACACGATGCGAGGCAATTATTCTCGTACTGCCAACAAAGATATAGGTACAGCGCAAAGAGACCGTTTCATAAGTTAAAGCGTTACTGACGATAGTTATCTGGAGCAACTAGTGATGCTGTAAATCCTGAGCACTTCTGAACCGTCCCTTCCACCGTTCGTACGGGTCCTCTACTATGAGTCACTTCGCATTGTCTGTGGATCTGTTTCGAGTTTCGTTATATTTAAACCGGGGCTAAGCCCGCACGCATTTTAAGATATTGCCATTGAAAAATTGTATTCGAGCAGTAATTTGAAGTGACAGTTTTGAATGACAATCACAGTGATTCAGCTACTCACCGCTGTGAAACCACTACAGTTTCCATTATGTTTTGTCATGTTTTTAGCTAAGCCTACTATCTTAATAAATTAATTAACATGTCTTTATTGGAGCAGGTTACATATAACAGTTTTGAATCGTCATTAAATTCAATGCAAAATGACTTTTTTCAGATCACTTTGGATCAAGTCATATGGTTAGTTGTGTTTGGATAAGGGAAGAAACAATTAAGTTGGCACATAAGTAAGCATGAATTTTCGGATAGGTAAGATGGACCAGAACAAAGACACCATGGTTTGTCTACAAGCATGACGTATGCGCCAGCCATCGCCTTACTCAGCTGCATTAAAAGGAACGTAACGACTGATCTAAAAAGTAAGCCATGACTTTTACACTGATTGCATTAAGATGATATTTAATCACCATTAACATTTTGACATCATCAGACAGCATTTTTAAAATTCTCACGACGAGTCGAATCGAAGCGTCATGTAGAAAAAGTAAAGTTGTAAACTTGAAGTAAAAAAGTTCAGATGAATTGACAACTCCTCAGTGTTTTCAAGTCAGTTAAGAAATAATGAAGACGCATAAAACAAAACACAACTTGTTGCCTCCGGACACGTGGTAGGGGCAGAACCTGGCCACACAATTCCCTCCGAGGATTATGGCGAGAGAGGAAAGTAAGACGATTAATCCCACAGGATGCGGCCGTTGGAGAATTTATTATAAAACGGTTTCATTCGAGGCTTTGCAGCGCACCGCGTTTGATATTGCGCTCCTTATCGGAGCCTGTGGGCCGCTAATGAACTTTGAATTGAAACTGTGTGTGCGTCCATTGTTCTTCTGACGTCTACAGGGTCTACTGTGCCAGAGATAATGTTAAAAGTGTACATTTGATCAACGGTGATGAAATAAACAACTAATAAATTCGTTACAAATCTGCGGATCATTTTGATTACTAACTAATCATCAAATAGTAAAAAGTATCTTTTATTTTAACATTTACAATGCTGTGAAGGCTTATACCTACATGAATTGTCAATTGAATGCAAAAACAAAAAAAATGCCGATATACTTAGTGAAATATAATTCTAATGTTAGTAGGAGTAACCAAGTCATTCATATAATATGACAATAGATAAGTACTGTATTACGTACAATGCCATTTTTTCTGTATGATCCCTTTATATACTTAGGTCAATTTAGGAAACATTAAAAAAAATTAGTATGGATGTGTTACGTTGCTTCTAGTAGGTACTCATGTGTCATACATAGCACCATCATAGTTTATTGGTATCTAAATAGATAGTACTACTTTTGTTGTATGTATGTATTTAAAACTTGTGTTCAATATTTGGGCTGTAATTTAATCTAATTCCAAAGGCAATCTTAACTGTGCCCCGGCATATTAAATGTTAGATTTCGTTTGATTGTAACCCACCTAATATAACATTTGAACGAACAATTTCGAAATAAATAGTACGACTATTGGTCCCAATTCGATAAATAACAGTCATCGTTTGATTGCCATGAAACCTTTTCAAGAATCGCGTGACAAGAGTTCAGGTTATACTTTTTTAGTGGCCGCATAAAAGGTTATTTAGTGCCATCGATTTATTTTCCGTAGCCTCATCGGTACGTATTGTATGCTAAATGTCAGGTACCCACCTGTATAAATGTCAGTCAGTTACTATTATGGCCGCTATGCCTGTTCTATACTTGATCGTATAATTTACAAACAAACTCACTGACCATTATATTATATTTATGCCAACCTTTCAAATTGATAAGAATTTGTTCGAAGATCAATTTACGATTGCAAACAAAAATAACCCATTAGTGGGTAGTATTGAATTAGGAGTCTTGATCCCAGAGACAAACTATTTAAACAGTTTAAGGCTACTTTTTCGTGTACTTACTTCATTTTTTAATATAATATAGTGTGATGTTGTCCAATATTTATTTATATTTATATATTTTTTAGTATCAAATAAAGTGGAAAATAATGTTATTATATGTGCCGACCGGCACCTGTTAACTGGGATTGTCGAGGGATGCGACAGTCGCTTGATGCAGGTTGGGCCACCGTAAATGAAACAACCTATTTTTGTGCAAAGCTTCCTGTGTGTTCCTGTATTCCAGTGTTCCAGAGTTCCAGTGTTCCAGAGTTCCTGTGTTCCAGTGTTCCTGTGGTGAGCTTGTGGAGCCGAGCATGCCACTGCCCGGTCCCACCGTGTTATAAACAAGTTTCGCCCGCGCAACTAGCGACTATTGGGGGGAGCTGAGTGCGCGGGCGAGGCGTGGGTGTGTGAGCGAGATAGTTGTGTGGTGTGTGAGTGAGATAGATGAAGCATCTTTATTTCTTATTGGAATAGTACAAGTCATTTTACATTATTTACAATATTTTAAATACATAAGCCGTCCTGCACATTATATTATATTAAAAATGGTTAAAGGTGATTGAATTTTGATTCAAAAGTAAGGCAAGTTTAGCACGCGATGTATTTTATGAGTGTATTACAAATTGTTTGTATTAATTATCGTGAAAAATGAACTTTTGGAAGTAGAAAATCTATATTCTTCCTTCGTTTTTGAAAATACGTATATGTATACGACCCACTCGCTTATCCAAATGCGTACCACTATTAGCAGAGGCGAAAACTTGCAAGATTCGAATTAACGGATCGTTACACCAAAACAAACTTGAGCCGAACTTGTGTTTACGGAAATTCGACACGGAATTTTACTAACGAACGTTTGTACTCCGCCCTAAGTCAACATTTTATCATAGCTTACAGTATGTTTGTTTTTATACCACGATATTTTAACGGTGCCTTGGTCGTCCAAACGCGTTCGAAGTTGGAACACTAAGTCACGCTCACGGATTTCTAGTTTCAGCACGCGGATGTATGTACTTTGCTGCATGATATCATTGTTTAATTTTATGTCCAAATTCAAATAAGTATACCGTGCATGTTCGTGGAGGATGTCTGCGAACGTTCACTGTACTGTTTAACGTCACGCAAAATGTTGAATATTTATCGGTTATATTATTGGAGTACGGTATGGGAATATAATGTTGAGAAGCTTTGACTTTATGGGCATCATAAATTCACATAGTGGCTTGCTTTAAATGAAAACACTTAATCGTATTTCAAAATTTTGACTTTGTTGACATTGTGCTGTCGTAGTTGAATGCTACGAAAAAGGCTACGACGTAATCCTCATAGTAGTAACATGCTACGAAACTTACTGCAAATAGTTTTTAGCAGTTTCAATTTTTTCATAACAATTCAAGAGTAATATTTGAAATAAAATATTGCTATAACTATAAAGAATTTACGACCCCATTCCCACAGATAAAAATAATAGTCGAATAAAGTACAAAACGACTTATTTTAATTGTTATCATAGTATTCCATTACATAAACTTAATGAAATTCCTAATTCAAACAGTTGACTTTTTTTACTTAAACAGAAGTAAAAGCGTTAGCAAACACTGCAGCTGCCATCTTATTTGTTTTGTTAAGAAATATAAGCAACTTTCTAACAGAAATAAGAACTCCGAAAATCCGTACCTGGAATAGCAAAATACGACCTGATCGAAATAGGCGATGACGTCACATTAACAACAATACATGCTACTCAATCCGCGCGAGAATTCATTTTCTGTAGTGTCGGCATGACATTCTAATTTAATTCTATATGCCACTGTCAAATTAGAGGCACTAAACCATAGGCATACACTGACATTTCAGAACGGGCGAACAAATGGATGTGACATTCACTAAGTATTTAGGCAACCTTGACTGAAACTCGGGTAGCAGAAGGGTTCCCTGCTCCAATTATTCCTACATAATGACACTTCATAGCTGAGTCAGCGATAAGGAGCAGTGTTTCTTGGAATTTGAGTGACGTCAGGAATCACTGTAATTATTTTGCCTTCTACTTTAGGTCATGAGCTTAAATTTGCATACGAAGATCTTTAGTGCGTGATTGACGACTTAGCTAAATGGGTAAATGACTCGAAATTTATGTTCACTCCACACATTACCAAGGAATATAAGACACACTTTTTTTCTTTTACCATGTAAACAGAAACATACCAAGGCACATTGCATTGACAATTCAGCGCGGCCGCAATCATCCCATAGTTTTTACAAATTAGTGTACAGTAAACAAACCCTTCCACTGAACTTTGATGGGTAATTTTAGCATCAATAAATGTTTATTAATGTATTGAAGCATAAAATACGTATACATTATGTTTTGAAAATCTTTATGACAGACTAAATAGAGCCATTGTTTTTTGTCAAGTCATCATGCCTGTAATGAATTTAGAATTATTGTAGAAAAGTTTAAATGAGTATAAACAACAATGTAATGTATTCTATAAATAAATACCTATTATTAGGTTTCAGTAGGTGTCAAAGAGAGAACAGATATATGTAAACCTCTTTTTTGATTATTTAAAAAAAGTTGTGTTTTAAAAAAGCGATGCGCCGTTGTTTATTTCAACGCAACACGCACTGTTTAATTTTTGGTGATGCTTTTGCTAGTAAAATTTATGGGTTATACTTATTATATTAATATTATTTAATTCTCTTGATGTGAAAACGACGGTTTCTGAAATTGTTGATTGTTAAGTAACATAGATTTTCTGATATAAATTATTTGAGTTCCGCAGTTTACTCTGTAAACTAGTTAATACTATGCAAGGTTTATGTATGTCGATCTGGTATTAATTATCCAGCTTACATAATTTAACTACAATTAGGACTTAAGCCTGACCCATTAGTATCCATGTAATGAGTGCCCAAGGGTATACTCGCCACTTGACATAATATTATACAGCGTATGAAATCTTATTTACAGTCATTCATTAACAACATACCTATTTACTAGTTGTTACGGACAGAAATAACAAGATATTCCGATTAAAATTATATTCACAAAATCACTTATAAAGTACAAAAAATAGGAAAAAACCACAATCGAAACCCCGTTGCTAGCCGAACAAATTACACACACGATAACAACTACCTAGCAACGGGGTTGCCAGATCTGTCGCCAACATTTCTCCCCCCTGGTAAGACATGAAAGTCTTACCAATGAAGATATAAGTTATGGCGACAGATTCAACTTAATTAATTTACGCGCAGGCCGCCGTAGGACCCCTGCGCTAGTCCTGACGTCCGCCACTCGCACGATGTCGTCATGTCCGGGGTACACTTTCACAACTCTACCGCGAGGCCAAACGCCACGAGGCAAATTTGAGTCACAAATCAGAACTATATCGCCCACTATCAAATTCTGATGTCCGTCTGAACAGGTGCCTCGCGGTAAAAGGTTGGGAACGTATTCCCTTATCCACCGAACCCAAAACATGTCAGCTAACCGGCTGGCTTTCTTCCACCCCTGTCTGCTGATTAAATCTGCCTCGGACGTCTCTGGTGACGGTAAACACGATGACACTCCTATCAAAAAATGGTTTGGGGTCAGGGCTGGTTCATCGTCGTGAGACACAGGAACCTGAGTCAGAGGCCTCGAGTTCACCACCTGCTCGATCTCCGCCAAGAGTGTCACCAAAACTTCCTCTCTTGGCGCTCGTTCTTTGAGTGAGCTTGATAGTCCACGCTTGACGGATCTAACTAAACGCTCCCAGATTCCTCCCATTGATGGAGACGCAGGCGGAATAAACTGCCACTCAATGCAGTTGGAAGCGGCAAAGTCCAAAATTTGCGAATGTTCCATCGAGGCCCAAGCTTCTTTGAGAATCCTGTTCGCGCCGACAAATGCAGTCCCGTTGTCGGACAATATTTTTACAGGGCACCCTCGGCGAGCGATAAACCTCCTAAGAGCCATGATTGCGCTATCCGCTGTCAAACTGCCAACCACCTCCAAATGAATTGCTCTTGTAACGAGACAAGTGAACAGAGCCACATATCTTTTTTCTCTGCTTCTCTTGACGGTAACATCTATGGGGCCAAAATAGTCTAACCCTACAAACGAAAATGGGTGGTGGTGATGTTGTAATCGTTCCGGAGGAAGATCACCCATAGGCGGAACTTTCGGGTTCGTTTTTCTGAGACGGCATACCTGGCATCTGGCAGCAATGTGTCGAACTGTTGGTCTCAGATGTAATATGGCATATTTTTGGCGGAGCTCATTTACAACGGTCTCATTGTTGCCATGTAAAGCCCAAACGTGGTATTTTTGGATAAGCAGCTTGATAATTGGATGCCGACCGTCCAAAAGGATAGGATTCCGGACTTCAGGCATCACTCCAGAAATAGAGCCAATTCTCCCATGCACCCTCAACAAACCATTATCATCCAATTTAGGAGTAAACTTGCACAGACGACTCCTCTTCGAAAGATTGTTGCCTTGTGTTAAGCAAGCAAGTTCTTCAGCAAACGACTCGTGTTGAGCTTGCTTCAAAAGGTGGATTTCAGCGTTCTTAACGTCTTGTGCGAGTAACGGACGTATTTCGCCTCTACTCAACCCGGTGTCAGCAGTGCGGCCTTGTAACAAGTATATGAACTGAAATACGCGTGCGGTTACCCGAAGAAGCCGCCGCCATTCTGAGAATCTGCCTGCCGACAAAGAAAGGTAATTAATTGAGACCTTTTCCCGGGGCTTTAATTCAAAATCATTTTCGAGGTGATTATTTTGATCCACCTCACATGGCCAGCTATCTTCTGGTTCTCTTAAGAAGGAAGGACCGAGCCACCATCTGTCCAAAGAAATGGAATTAGGCCGAGTGGCATCATCTGCCACGTTAAAGGATGTAGGCACCCATCGCCATTCATCCACTCGCGTTTCTTCCGCTATTTCACCCAACCGATGACTGACAAAGGCCTTATATTTGCGTGAATCGCTTCTTATCCAAGCCAATACAGTTTTGGAATCGCACCAAAAGATTCTACGAAAAGCTTGGTGGCGGTGCTCCTTGGATATAGTTTGAGCCAGTCTTACACCAAGCAAGGCTGCCTGAAGCTCTAAGCGCGGAATGCTAGTCGATTTTAAAGGTGCTACCCTAGACTTGCTAGCGATTAGAACGAGATTAACGCTGCCATCATCTAATAAATAGCGCCAATACGCGACGCATGCATATGCTACCTCACTAGCATCTGTAAAGATGTGAAGCTCTTGGGAAACAAAATTCGTTGTAAGATTATACGCGCGAGGTATTTTACTAGAACTAATTGATTTTATATCACGGTACCATTCCTCCCACATCCTACATTCGGATGCTGGAAGTAAAGCGTCCCATGAGTTCACTAGCCGCCATGTTCTTTGGAATAAGATTTTTCCTCTAGTAACCTTAGGCTGTAAAAGACCCAGAGGGTCATAAATGCGCATGAGATCTCTCAAAACTTGACGCTTAGTGAATTTTGACGGTAAAGGGATATCGATATCAATTTTAAAATGAAATGTGTCGTCTTGGGGATTCCAATGCATTCCCAAAACACGTACATCTGACTCAACCGTGGCACCATTCAAGTTGAGATCGACATTTCCAGTATCCTCTTTATGAAGATGAGATGGGATTAATTTGAGAGCTTCAGGAACATTGGATACCCACGATCGCATTTCGAAGCCACACTGCGCGTGTACATGAAGGACATCAGCTGCAAGACGAGCGGCACCATTTACAGAGTCACAAGACGTCAAAAAATCGTCCATGTAATGATCACGAATAATGGACTGGGCGGCTTCGGGGTACTGATCCTGGAAATCCTTTGCGTTCCTGTTTTTAATGTAAATGGCTGTAAAAGGCGAGGATGATGCACCAAAAATTAAGGATGACATTCGGAATTCCTTCATTTGACCGTCAGAGGATAGCCAAATATAACGCTGGCTATCTCGATCCTCCTCCCTTATCTTTATCTGTGGAAACATTTCCCGAATATCTCCATTTAAAGCAACTTGACCTTCGCGAAATCTCATCAAAATTCCTAATAAAGACTCAAGCAAATCAGGTCCAGGGAGAATAAGAGAATTTAGACTGACGTTGGAGATGTTAGCCGATGCATCGTGCACTATTCGTAACTTGCCAGGTTTGTTCGGATTACTAACTCCGAAATGCGGCAAATACCAGCGGCGCGAAGATGAATTAGGATGACTATGGTTATCGAAGCACTCTTCTGCGTAACCTTTTTCAACGTATGCCTCAATGTTTACCCTGTATAAATCCGCGTACTCTTTATCTTTATCTAACCTTTTAAGTAGACTTTGAAATCTTGATAAAGCTAAGAAATAGCTATCCGGGATATAGGGTTCATCTTGGCGCCAAGGTAAGCCGACCTCAAACCTACCATTATCTAGACGGCGTGTCGTTTTCTCTAAAATGTTCAATGCCCTTGCATCATCCGTATTTATTTTATCCTCACGCTTAATACCAATAGAGTCTAGCCGGTAATAATGCCTGATAAGGCAATCCAACTCGCTATCACGTGAATCAGTGGCATAAAGGTGATTGATAGAATGCGCTAAATAAGAGTCGTGAGGAAGGTTCCCAAATAAAACCCAACCTAAAGCCGTACAAATGGCAGCTGGCTGCGGCGCGGTACCTACTCTACTTTCTCTGGTTAGCAATAACGGCCAATCTGTGGTCCCAATCAATACCTTTGGCTTTGCAGTACTATACACTAACTCCGCGGATATATCTAAAAGGTGAGGAAAATTAGTATCCCTAAGCTTGACTTCCTGAGATCTAAGTTTTAAGTTAGGGATAGAACGAGCATTACGAATAGGATAAACTTCATTCCTATATTTGCCACGAATCTCAAAGTTTACATACTTTACAGGGATCCCATCACTAATTCCCGTAATTGTTTCTATGCACATATTTTCCACGGTCCCACCAACACCTAGGTGCTCTGCTACTTCAGCATCAATAAGAGTAACTGTAGACCCGTCGTCTAAAAGAGCGAATGTTTCTATACTCCCTTTAGGACCAGAAAGAACAATCGGAACGACTTTTAAAAGTACCGAACTCTCACTGGTAGAGACGCAAGAATATGCTGACTTAGTGATGGAATTCGAATTTTCACATAATAAAACCTCATTGGGCGGTGTAACAACTTTTTCATGACTGACATACGAAACTTCTTTTTTATTGTTGTCAGTAATGACATGAGATGTCGATGGCAAATTAGTGATTGATGGCATGACATTATTTACATTCGGATGAGATGAAAATTTAGAATTTTCTAAATGATGTAAAATTTTATGATGCAATTGCTTGCAGTTTTCAAGACCACACGGCTTTGCCTTGCACGATTTATAATTATGCTTGCCTTTGCGTAGACACCTCGTACATATTTTGTTTTCGCGAACCCACGAAAGGCGATCGGAAATATGAAGTGCTAGAAATTCAGCGCATGCCTTAATTTTGTGGTTTTGGGCTGCACAATACAGACATGGCAAAGGCGTGTGGGTACCAGAACATAAAGGGAAAACATCATTTGAATTTTCAGGGCGAGATGCAGTTATGTGATGTGAATGAGTGGTGCGTGATAAATGCGTGTTATTGCGCTGAGGAAAAGCAGCCAGCTGTGGCTTGGGCTTGTCACTCAGAAGTGGCATGCTGAAAATCTCGCACGGGCCGAAGTTGGCTTGTTTTTCAGCCTCCACCTCCAGGAACTGCGCGAACACTTCAATTTGCGGATGCCCAGGAACACAGCGCTCAGCAGCAAAGTCGCACCACTTGTTCTGCAATAGCGGATTTAATTTAGTCACTAAAATATGTATGAGTTCCGGTGAATAAATATATGTCGGATCTTTTAGTAACTGAACGATGCTTATGCAGTTTCTTACTTTGCACGCATATGTAGATAATGCATTCAAATCCTTACCAATTTTAGGCAAGTTTCTAAGTAAGGCAAGTTCATTAAGAATGATCTGCTTAGGCCGCGCAAACTTACACTCTAAAGAGCGCATGACAGGCTCAGGTTCATTAGAACATAATAAAAGGGAAAGCACGGCTTCTCTAGCCTCTCCCAATAAGGCGTTTCGGAGCCTAGCTAAATTTTCACCAGCTGTGAAACTTGCCTTAGTGTCGTCAAAGGTGCGCTTAAATAATAGCCAATCAGATATATTTCCAGAAAATTTAGGTAATTCAATGTTACACTGACTCCTGAAACTCGGCTTTGCTAGTGACGCAATAGCTTCAGCAAGTTTATCAATGTCACTAACCTGTGAAGTGGCAATATTACCATGTCCTGGGATTGGTGCTTGCACATCTCTTTTATGGAGTGGACGTGGTGAGAAAACCGTCGCCTCGTCGGCGACAGCGTCCGGAAAACGCCGTGCAGGGTCGCGCACAGGTTCCGCAATAGGGATCTGTTGCGCAGTGGTAAAAGCCTCACTCTGTTTATCCGGAAAACTCTCTTCGAGAGTTACCATGCCAACTGCTTTTGATGTGGCTGCTGCGAAATCACTTTTCGCAACCCAATCCGCAGTGTGACTGCTTCTCGCACTCATCACCTCCTCGGCCTCGAGCGCTGCGACTGTTGCCTCAAACGTAGCTTCCGCGGCTTCTCGCTCTGCTGCTGCGACTGCGGCTGTAGCTGCGGCCGTGGCTGCGGCTTCCCGTTTTGCAATTTCAACAAGATGTTGCTTACGAACTGCTTCTGCGGCTTTTAAACGGGCGATAGTTGAGGCGCTGGATGTGGAGGAAGTTGAATGCGGTTTCGACCGGGCTTGTGATCTTGTGAACATTTTATCGGATGGATGTAAAATTTTGAAATTTGGAAGAGCGCTGGGTTTACCAATTAAAGAAGGACGAAGGACCACGATGTTACGGACAGAAATAACAAGATATTCCGATTAAAATTATATTCACAAAATCACTTATAAAGTACAAAAAATAGGAAAAAACCACAATCGAAACCCCGTTGCTAGCCGAACAAATTACACACACGATAACAACTACCTAGCAACGGGGTTGCCAGATCTGTCGCCAACACTAGTGATTATTTTTTTAGGTCAATTATCTGGTTTTTTACACTTTTTCAAAGACCTTTACTGACCTTGGTTACAACGGAAAAAGATGAAATAATAATACTTAGTGGCGAGTTTTTAAAACTTATTGTACTATTTACTTCTTAAAAACAGTTTACAGGAATCTTATATCATATCTCAACGAATGCTTGATGCGCACTGTATTTGAACTAGATTCAGAAAATTATTGTAACTATAAAACATATTCAAAAGCAATCTTTGGATTAAGGTATAAAGGTACGATGGAAAACCATTTTCGTGTGAAAATAAATAGTTAGACTCAGAAGAAATTCTAGCAACAATTCTTTACTTGTAACTAAAATTACACTTAAAGCAAACTGACGCGCAATTTGACAAACCGCAATAGGCTCTCTCGCGGAAAAGAAAATAAGAAAACTTACAAGATAATAACTAACTCTTGCAAACTATCCAGGCAACGATACCAAGTTCTCGAGGAAGCCACGGGGCGGGGCAAAAGTGACGTCACGCTGGAGCGGTGTAAATAATTGCTCTGTCGAACACACCTGCCGGGAAAGAAAATTAAGCGAAACGCAATTTGACTGAGTGATGGAGCACCCACGGTGGATCAGTTTAATGAGGAGTTGCCAACGAAAAATTGTTCTCGTATAATAAACTCATAATTTACATTATTAACGCCCGCTATTAATCCTCGCGTAATTATCCAATTCACGAATCAGTTCATTCGAAATTTTCAACGGAAATTATTGCACGTCTTCGCAAACTCGGCGATAGATACGACACACGACCCGCTTATGTTCCCCTTGCATGATAACCCCTCCTAAAGACGGCCAATCAAGGCCGGAGACCTCGTAAAAAGAGACTCTTTTATCCAAATTACTATCGGATTACTTTTTATTCAGCTCGAACAACCCACTCCGGATAATTAGCGATAACAGTTACAGCCACAACCAGACGAGCGGAGTTCGGCAGAAAAAAAAATTTCGACGCCCAAATTGCGAAGGTAACAGCGTCGAGCGAGCGTGTTTATTAACTAATTCATAAACATTGACTTGCGAATAAAACGGTGGCGAGTCAGTCCCCAAACGTGAACGAGCAAACACGTTCCATATTTTCATGGGATTCAAATAAAAATAAAGTGGATGACCAGGGGCGGTCTAATTTAATATGAACGGCGGACGCTCGTCATACGGATGATGTACCTACCTGTTTTTTATTGCTTAGGCCTGAATGAATGCGAGAATGTTTGAGCGGGCGGGCGCTTGTCAGCTGTTAAACAGTTTTATTATTGCCGGCCGAACATCGCGTAGTCTATTTGCATAATTGAATGACCACTTGGAGGCACTAGCATTGTTATACTCTGCCGTGCCATTTGTCAGATTCGCAGTATCATTTATGCATGTGGCTCATAACGAGAGCCGCGCCGTTTTTCTGGACTATTCATTATTTCGCCTTTTGTGTTGTTTGTTATCCAACCACTTTTACCCTAAGAACGGGCGTGGTAATATGTTGTACAATGGCAAGTTTTCTCCCTATTGACACAAACATAATTTTTGCTACATGCGTTGTTGGCTTAATATGGTATTTGGTCAGGTATGACAAACATTTGTTTTATGCTTTGCTGACAAGTCTAAGCCATGACGGTTTAAAATAGGTGATAAAATTGGCAGAAATTATAACTTCAAGAATACCTTTCTAGGTGGACGCATATTTAAATGAGGTCCTTAATCTCAAAATAAATAGCGATTAAGCATCAACCCTTCTCGTCTCGTTACGTTGTCAGCCGTTTTTTATGACGCAACCTCTTCATGTAATAATGACAGTCAACAAGTACATATTATGAATTCGCTGACATTATGAAAGTACACATTTTGCGAAAGATACATTTTACGACGGAGGGCATAATGGGTCTGTAAAATGTTGAAATTAAGCGCAAGAACCCTTTTCTATTCTTCTTAAGTAAAAGGTTCCATAGTCAGCAAGATTTGTTCCTTTACCAAGAAAGTACTTTTTTATTTGTGCCAATTTTGGGACAAAATAAAAATTAAAAATACATACTAGTTTTAAGCAAACTATATATTTATGTAACCAATATTTGAATTGCTAACTATCCTGCACAATCGTAAAATAATGACAGAATGCGACCGATAGCATCTCGGTAACTTTAAACGTTATAAAAAAATAGTTCAGTCACTTAGATAGATAAAAACAGTGCTCATTTAAGAATATAATGATCGATTTAGTACAAAAACTACTTTAAAATTGGTTGTATAGTTTCTAAAAAAACATTTGTAATATTTGTAACGAATTCCACTCTGAAATCACGCTTAGAAAAGGGCAAACGAAAACAAAAGAAAGCTGAAACGATCACGTCAGGACGCACCAATCAAACTTTGTAATCGGGAATTGTTTGTAATAGAACTAGGTAAGTGGAAACAGTGGCCCCGATCTGATCAGAGAACAATAAAAGTGCCGTAAAACTGTGTACTAGTACACAAAAAGCAGACGTTATCTTTCCGGCGTAAATGTTTAATGGGCGGGTGCGCACGTCGATCGGATTTTTAAACTGATGACTTTAAAGTTGTTACGGAAATAGGTGCTCAAGTCGTGAAATGCGGGCCACTTGAAGATTCACTACGGAGTCTTGAAATGCAGTCGGGAGTTAAGATTTTGTTCGACTGTTTTATGACTTGGCTTCCATTTTTAATTGTGGAGCGCAGTTTTGAAGCAACAGCTGCTTTTTTCTCATTTTAAAAACTTTAGATAGCTAGGTGATTATCACATAATTCCGATTTGTTAACGAGAAAAATGATATAATAAATCAAATAACTACACAGTGCTTGTGTTAATTATTATTATTGCATATAACTTCACATATTTCGACATGCAGTAGTTTTTAAATTAAGTTTTTGATTTCATTAACGTATAAATCACTCAAAGCAATAGCTAACTTTAGATTTAAATTTTTAACCTTAGATTTCAATTTAACTATATTTTGAAGGCGCTTACTAAAACGTCAAATTATGTTTTGAACGCTACAAAGTGCACCAGGAAATTGATCTTTAAACCAAAGCAATAAAATAAATTTAGCAGTCCACCAGATACAGTATCGGATAAACCAATAATAGTAATAATTGTCTAAACCCGACCGAACTCGGTGCTCCCGTGGGTTCCTACCGGGAGACGCTGTCATTCCAGGTATCGCTGTCTGACATCCCCTTTTGGGATTATGTTGGTAACTTGACGTTTAGTATGGATGTGTGTGTGAACACGCCGGTATAATAAAGGTATTATCGTGGATTTAATATTCGTAGCCCGGGATCGATGATTTAAACGTGTTATTTACGAGATTTGGTAATGTTCACAAAGGTTACATTATAATTCTATTCATTCTGTAGTTTGAAGGAAAACAATAAAATGATTGAAGTCTTTTTCACGTGATATAGTTCCTTTGACCCTTCATATGTATGACTACAAATTTGATTTTCAAATAATATAAATATCAGACAAGTTATAATTTGATGTTCCAAAAATGTCATCACAATTTGCATTAATTTTTATGACTAATACAAATTTATTGCAGTATCTAAGAAAACTGTTTTTTAATACGCGAGGCAATTAAGTTCTACCATAGCTTTCTTTCTAAAGCATTTTGGTACAAACACATTGTGTGAAAATATGACAGTAAGTAATGTGACATCATTCTTATTTATTGTCGGAGTAGTTTGCTTTGAAATATAATATTAAATAAAATTTAATATCTCCGCTCAAAACGACTAAGCCAGCACATAAATCTAAAGAATCCACCCTATATTTTAAATTCGCAACCTTTTCTTGAATGAGGGCCGCAAGTGAATTTTTTCCATATTTTTTATTAAAGACAAAATTAATCGAGGGCCTTTGCGGACATCAAAACAACCTCAGGCTATTGTTAGAAATGATTACGGGTGTATTTTACAAAGCAAATGTTAATTTTTATTATTCAAATATTCATATTACACACTTTGATGTATTGTTGCGGTAAAACCTTTTTGAGATTCGTGCATTTTGTTTTATTGATGAAAACTTGATGTGTTGTTTGTAGATATATCTTTTCAGCCCTTTTATTTGGTATTGGTTCTGAATACTTATATATCTGCTTAAACGGTTATAGCCGAAAATAAACAAGGTATCCCAATAAAATAATTTAGGTTAATGATGATCACATATATAAAGCTGAAAACCTTTTCGTAAACCAATTTTGATTGTAATTATTGGAAACAAATTTCATTAGTTACACTTAGTGGATTCTACTTCGGTACCGATTCTTGGAAGTTCGCAAGAAAAACTTCGAAGGCAACGTCTTAAAATTAACCAATTTTCAAGACTACATATTATATTGTATGATCTTTTATTAAGGTTCCATTATGTCACGAACGAAAATGGTTACTTCATTAATTTTCTTACACTGGGAACTTGGATGAATGAACTCGATTAAGCCAAATGCAATTAATAGCCAGGAATAATGGTGCCAGTGATTTATCAGTAATAGCTACTATGGGTGATTGACGTTTTTAATTTGCTACCAGGTGGAAAAGGCTGGGGAGGGTGGAACGACAGGCTAAGACGGGAGGGGTCAGCATGTGCCATGACGTCTGTCAGACTATTGGTGCTATGAATACGGTAACTCACGATGTCTATTTTCTAGCAATTATATGAGTTCGTGCCTGTAGTGTTTCAAAAAAAAAACTATTTTCAACGGCCTGTTAATATCTTAACGTAGGAAATTTGAAATCTTCCAGATTTTTAACAGGTTGCAGTTATTCAGGAAGATACGATTCTGGTAAGTTTTACAGATAAAACTATTATAGTTTAGAACTTATATAATATAAAAGAAGATAATGAGAGATAATAATAAGAAATGAGGTATAGGGAAAGGAAACTTTGATATAGAGTCCAAAACTCGTTACTTTAACACCTTCATATTTAAATTCTTATTATTTTGTAAACGTGTTATAAAGTTAAAAGCAAAAAGTAGCAAGAACATACAAAAATAAAAAATGCAAAAATACTCTTTCAAATCCTGCAATTCTAGTTGCACTAAAATTTAACTGATGAACAAATAAAAAAGTAAATATTTTAGTGGCTCTCCACACTAATTGAACGCACAATATTTTATATTGCACTGCAAAAAACTCGCCGTAGTTCCCATCAACAATACAAATGTCAGCGAAACGTCATCGTTAATGAAAACAAAAAGGGGGAAAGGTTAAATTAACGCGTCCCCAGCTTCGAGCTTAGGGTTGGGTCTGTGTATCGGGAAATCAATAAATGTATCGATAATTTCGTATTACTAGAATAGTATTTTTCAAACTTTGATCAGTCAGAACTAATTATTTTTTGTAGTGGTTAGAGCGTTTGGCTCATAAACTTAAAGGTCGTGGGTTCAAATCTCGTGGATCCCGGGATTCGTAATAGAAGCATTACCATGATACACCATAAGTAAGTGTTCCACAATACAGAATACGTCATATTCCCTCTGCACATGGTTGAATTGTTTGAACTGAGTTTCTTGCCGGTATCTTGTCTGTTGTTATAGGTTACGAACCGGAGGTAGCTTCTTTTGCTTTATATAGAGACTATTCATAAGTATTACTAATGTAATCTATATGAATACAATTATTTTATAATTTATTCATATATTCATAATTGTGTATATTATATAATTAAACTATTATATAATATACACAATATGCACTCGCATATTTCAAACAGTATAGAGCGAAATTGTTCTCGATTTTGGGAGTAAGGTCGCGCAATGCGTGATTTGCTTGGTGGGTTATCTAAAATACTGATTCCAAAAAAAAAGTCGTCGGCCGATTTCACCCTACCCTAGAACCATTAACAAAAACGTCGAACCGCATCGCATAACGGCTTTAATTTACAAAACCATTATCGCGAACCCATGAACAACTTCTCGACCTGCCGCCAATCCACTTAGGTACCTACCAGTAGCCTGTTGAAACCACTGATTATGGGAATGACATGTGAAAACGTTGATTAGGTATGTAAATGTGGACTCTAAACGATCGGGCACGAGATTCACAAATTACTTTCGTGAACCACCTACTAAGTGAGTATTAGACTCTGGTGATACCAACTTATTTTCTTCACATCCAAAATGGCTCTCTAAATTCCAGCAGCCATAAGCGTTTCTCAACTTTACAAGTGAGGAGTTAAAGTCTAAATTTGGTAACTGACAGTGCGGCATTTAGGTTGTTGTTCGCTCGGCGGCAGTCAATTATAACCTTCTATTCGATTTGATGCTGGTTTTGTCCCTTGGGCCGCACGCTGCTCGCTTTTCCCAGCAAAGTTTAAATTAATTCTCGATTGACACATCACATCTCGCCATTGCGGTGATTTAAAATACCAAATATTTTTATAACGTGGCTTCAATAAAGAATTGCGGGAATCTAAATAATTAGATTACCTATGAAGGTACGTTGACCCTAACTTTAACTTAACTGGTGGTTTTATCATATAGTTACAAAGGACTAGCCGCGCCCTCTGGTTTAAGGATAGTCAAAAGGGTTTAGGTAAATTTTAAAGTGTATTTCTAAAAAACCGGTACTCAAATTGTATTAGGCAGGGAGATAATAGTATGGAAATTGTAGCAGTGCTGCGCAGCGGTGATCAGCGGAACTACTGATACTGTCACTACGTAATTCAACACTATCTGATTACCATTTTTGCTTGTGCTAAGGTACTATTTTTGTTAAGTGCTAGAGGTACGGTACCTTTTTTTACATGTCGTGTGTCGTAAGATGTCAAAACAGCATCATCAATCAACAACAGTATTTAGCGTTGTTTACTCATAAACTAGTTTAATTTAATGCAAAATATTAAAAGTTATTATTACGCAGTGTTGAAAATTATTTACTGTTTAAACCTGTAAGTGACTGTAATTTTCAACGATAGATATATGTAGTTTCGTTATTTAACACTTCCAATTTAATTTCATGAAAAAAGTAGTTAAGAACTTATTGTATGTTTTTTTTTATTGAGGATTTTGCTAACGTTTGTAAGGTAAGAATTTTTCCCTTCACAGTTGTGATGGCCAGTAATAATTTGTCTACGAGTGTACTCCGGTACAGTGGTAGACGAACGAATAAATCTAACCGGCGCACACATTCGTTGCGTGTCCTGGCTGTCTCAAATTTATGGACACCACCTCGTATAACTCCACCCGAACTTCTAATATACATGCATTAGTTTCCGAGCTGACTCATTCAGATGGATGCGTTGGATATGAGTTTTCTATTATTTGTGATGTCGACGTTACTGGGGATAAACTTCGACGTTAAACTACCATAAGTTTAAAAACGAAATCTGTGCACTGAAAATTATACTATGCATGTAATTAAAAACGTTGTGTTTTGGATATGTACTGATTAACAAGACCTTCCATATGGTATACTTTATTAAATAAAGTTCTTTTTAATTCATGACTTTTTGGCACAAATTGGCGGTATTTTTTTTTTACAACCCTATTTATTAACATTTTTGTTATGCTATTTTTGAAGGCCCAAATAAACATTGTCCCGCTTTTATTACAGTCAAATAAAAGTAGAATATTTTTTTTGACCTTGACATGAGATAAGTAGTCAGATAAATATATATGTGAAAATATTTGAATTAGCTATGTAAAAGTTTTTTTTCTTTGCGTTCGAAATAAAAATCTTAAAAAAAGCTTTTGATGAATCACTATTTTGTTTAGAATTAAAATTTATCATGTCAAGTTAGTAACACCAATATATGATATTTATAGATATAAATGGTTTTTAATTATAAATCTAAATATTTAAAAATGCAGTAGGTATAGTCTTTCGCGTGAAACCATGAAATAAAAATATTTGTTTCGGAGTTAAGAATAGCTTTTTTAATTTTAAAGTTATAGTCGGCAGCATGTTTATTTATGTCCGCGCCGGAATGCAGAGCCCGATGTAAATCGGAAAATAAAATTGCGAAAAAAAAGTGTCATAAATAATTCGGCCACGTATGCGACGTAATTACTACTCCTGAAACTAATTACTTTTTCATTGAAAAAAGTGTTTTAATATTCTGGAGGAAATGCGAGATTTAATTCGGAAAGCGTAATTTATGCAGCAGCAACGAATTCCGAAAGCCATCGGTTGGTTACGTCCATTGAAAAATTGAAACGACAAATTACGTACCGGCGCGAGCGCTACCGACAACCCAAACTCGATTCGAGTCTGTAGCGCGAGAGGTAACGATAAAATCGGAAATAAAAGTAATTGAATCGGAGTTTTAGTGTACTCACTAAAATAGTCTTGTAATGATCGAATTCTCATCTCAGAGAAGTTGTTTTTTGTAAACCTGCTGGGAAATTAAATCTTTTATTTCAGATGAGCCAGCGCTCTAGAATACAGTCCGCACGTGTCATGTTTTAGCTAACATAATACTCATTTCCAACCGGATAAGCCATATTCATAAAAAAAATGATTTATAAAAAAAAATTACAATTGTGTTATTTACCGACGCAGAATGTTCCCAATCAAGATGTTTTTGACTGAAGTCATTATATGAAGGACTATTAAAACTAATTAATTGTTGTTCCTCTTCGTAGAGGCATAAGTTAAACGTTAGTTATGACCTGGTACTGCCTAGAGCCTATCCGTTATTCTAGTATTACATCTGTTCAGCTCCCGAATTTCATCCAAATTCATTCATTAGGTTTTGCGTGAAACATTAAGTTATACGCAGGCTTTTTTCAGCAATTTGTGGTGAAAAACACCCAATTTGCGTTTAAAAGAGTTACAAACACAGTTGAACATTCTTAAACCCATACAAAAAAACTTGCATGTTTAAAACAAAGGACAAAGAATTACCGCTACCTCCTACGCTACGGGAGAACGCCGCGCAATGTAAAACGAATTCTTACCTATGTTTTTCCATGCAAATTTCCAATTGACCAGTTTATGTTCACGATCGACTGAGTAAATTTGCAACAGATCGCCTGCAACATTTAATTGACAAGTGAATCAAACACACTCTGTGACATAACATTTTTCGCTGTTGCGACCAGGCATCCTACAGGGCTTGTCAATTCATATTAAGTGCGTACATTTAAATTAAAACGTCGGCTTCAACGTGGTCGCTTCAAACGAAATCTAGTTAATTAAAATTGTTTTAATAATGCCATGTTTATAATGGGAGATTAATATTTTGTGGTCGTTCGATCAATGTTTTTGGTGCTTACCTCTCGATGCATGTAGTAATTATCGGTCACAGTTCGTCTGATAGTCATTAATCCATTTTTAACGTTATTGTGTTAAAACATACTTGTTTCAGCGTTGATTTTAATCAGTAAAAAGTTGTCTGTCAATTAAACGGATAACATAACGATTATTGAACATGAGGCGCCTTCTGATTAACGCTTAAGTTCCGACCCAATAACTTTGAGTTTGACTTGATAGCTATAAATTTATGATTAGCATAATCCTGGTCACAGTAACGTGGGCGTTAATTATAATGTATGAGTATGTTAATTATATAAAATATAGAGCTCATTTCCGCTTGCCAGCTGGCAGGTCTGTTGAACTTAACTGGTTTTCACGAAACATATTTTAGACGTTTTTTTAGAAGGTGGAACAGTAAAAATTCGCGTGACGCGTTTAACATTTTGTTTCGCGATTTATTTTACTGTATTAGTGACTTTCACTATAGGACTGTTTGAAAACTGAAGCCTTAGCGTGTTCAGAAATATTTTATCATCATCATCTCGGCTAAAATGCGTCTTCTGATGAACAAGACTTCCACAACTCTTGGTTTTGTTTTACTAGCATCTATCACTTCTATTCACCGTGAAAAGGTCGCCTGTCGATCTCATAGGGGGTATACCTTCATAAAACTATTTCAGATCAAACTATCCCAATCAATAAAATAACTGTTGACTCAGAGTTTAAAAGTTAAACAGAAAATGGAACATCATTAACCACCCATTCATTATTAAAACACGGCGCTAAAGTTAATTGTACGAATGACAACAGAACTTCAGTTAAATTAACGGAAAGAATACGGAATAATTTAAATGAGTCATAAAAACAAAAATATTCCCAGCCGTATTGTAATTACTGCCCAATCATTCAGTTGTGATCACACATCAGAAACCAGATATATTTTATCCAGTAAGTAGTAGCTTTTAATTTAATTTAATGTTGTTGCGATTCTTTCGGACGAATGTGATTTTCGGTTTGAGTAAACGTGGGCGATTTTTGGAGTCAAGATTTAATTAACGACAAATGATATGATGTCCTTTAGCCAATTAATGCGCTACCAATTTTTTCTGACAGATTTAAAAGCTTTCTGACTGTTATTGATAAATATATCGTTAAAGATATTTATATTTTGTATTCCTCTATAAAGTAAATGATCCACTTTTATTCTTAATGTTTTCAATGGCTGCGATCATGGAGTACTATTATTGAATTGTTTTGAACATCAAAGACCGAAGGTGGAGTTTCAAAATTATAATATACGTAAGTTCAAATATGAACCTGAAAATATTTTTTTATTTAAAACTATATTACTAATTTTTAAAATGCTCAAATTTAGCGTTAGTTTTAACCTGGACTATTTTTTATCAAAAAGGCTGACAATATTTTACTTGATAGTAACGTAAAAAAAGCCTAAAAGTTTTTTTAAACCAAAGACCAGAGTGCAGTATCACAGCCTAACTCAATTTTAAATGAACATTATTTTCAATAAACTTAAGTATACCTAACACAATTAAGAGACCCGCATCCCAACACCATTACATTGTTTAACCGCTAGAAAATTATATACAAGTGTCGTGAGGCTCGAACACGTATGCCACTAAATTTTAGTTAAAGTCGTTTGGGCAACAGGTGTGCCCAATGAGTCTGGAGAGTCATAGTTATCATGACTGCTTACGCTTTTAAGTGTCTATATAGTTCCGGTAAATAGGATTTAGTTATCTTCCTCTTAATAAACGGCGTGTATTCAGCACAGGGAGTGTTTTAGAGAGATTTTTAGCTAGGCCATGTATTCATTATGTGTAGGGAGAATAGGAGTTCTTGATTTGAATCCATTTTCAGAAAAATTGATTCACGGCCAATGCAAAGAAAAGATCGGTGCTAGGGAATTCAATTTTAACCCAGATTGATTGGGTATTCAATTTTCTCCTGCCATTATACAATATTTTGGAAACAACGGTGTGCTTTTCTTCATGACAGGTATAACAGCTTAAGTTAATTACAAATATATTAAATGATTTGACAGGTTATTGTATGTGTGCACCTTTATTATAGTAGGAATAACATTTTAAAAAGTTAACGAATTAAAAAAATATATGCACATCTACAAAACTTGGTTGAAATACGATTTATCCGAAGAAGCACCGAGTGCAGTTTGAAAAAATACATACGAGTATAATGTGGTGTTACATTTTCAAACTCTCTGTAAAACTTCAAAAGTTCGACTTTCTAGGTGTAATTTTCTACAACAGCGCTGTCGAGTTAGTCATATTCATCATTCCGTTTTAGACTGCACAGCGTAATCTTATATTTAAATTGCCCTAACCTTTCCCCTAGTAATTCTGCTAAGCTGGGAGCATGCGGCAAACAAAACGTCACCGTCTCAGAATAATGCAAAACACTCCTATTAAATAAAGAATGTTGCCCAGCGTCTTAGCCAAGTCAGCGACGCAACAAACTAACAAGGTAACAATTTAAAAGGTTAAAACTCGTCTGAAACATTTCTCCATTTTGAAGTGAACAAGTTGTTTTAGTACCGCGCAGTGTATCACGCGGCGAACGAATTTGTCTTATACGCGAGGTGCATTGCGTTATAGGTGCCTTGTTACCGGGTAGGGCTGAGTCTGGCTGATCAGCAGTTTTGAGAAACAATGTAACGTAGCTACTGGTGGAGTCATATATAAGTAACTAGCAGTCAGCCCTGGCTTTGCACGGGTAGCTTCAAAGCCGTCTTAAATCAACACAAAAAATTGAGGCCGTTTTGGAAAGTAAAAAAAGCTAATTGTTCTTAATTTTTTGATATAAAATGTAATTTATGATATTAGAATGCTTCTGATTCTTTGGTTAGCGAAGTAGTTGGCCCTTTTGGCTCCCAGAGAATGGGGGCCCTGTGTGCCCTTATGGTGAAGACGGCTAAGGGTAGCTTACCCGGGGTATTGACTAAACTATATTATAGCAGTCATTTTTTTTAAATTGGTTGAATAGCTTTGTAGTTATTCAATGAAACACATGCTAAATATTTTCCTTTTCAGTGTTTGTACCTAATGTTAATTTTGTTTTGTTTTCTCATGTTACTAATTTTATTTTAACACTGAATTAATATTTTTTATTCTTTTCTTTCTATTCTAGTTGGCTGGTGGCAGTTTGCTTACTGAAGCTGACTGTATGACGTTATCCCTCTCACCGTACGATAACGATTGCCCTTAGCACATTCAAAATTGTTGATGGCTAGTAATTGAAATCGTCAAAATGCAATAAAATTGTAGTGTCCCCATAGTGGTAAGTATTTGAGCTAGTGAAATTGTGAAACTAATCTGTCAGTTAAATTCAAACCTGTTCTATTTTTGAACGTGTTCTATCTTTAAAAGTGTAAATACCATTAAACCCCAGGATATTAACCTCATTGAATTGATAATCTTGGAAGTGTTCACAATTCTTGTGTTTCAATATTGATATAACGTAGCAGTTGCATCCACCTGTTGGTTAGCAACAAGAGGACTGTGCTCATTCTGAAAACAATTTATTCTTCCGTAATTTTATTAATTACATAATTAAAATGTGTTCGCAATCCAATTCAATAAAAACCGATAGCGCAAGTAGAGAAAACAAAGTACACGGATTAAAAATACGCATTAAAAAAAAGGTGGCAAGTATCTAGTTTTAATGTTGATGCTAAGTTTTTTAAGAATACCACTCTGGACTAAAATAGACAATTTAGAGTCCCTTTCTTTACTTTTGAACTATTTCCTAATAGTTTAAATTTCTATCCCAAACGTGGGTCTGTCTAGAAATGCCTACTTTGACATTGTAAATTAAGTACTGACACAAGAAGTTCTAGGACCAAATAACCCGAACCCAATTCTTATTGAACGTGTAAAGAGTTTTCAAGGGGGTATAGCCTTAATTGTATCCTTTACTGCTTAATAGAAGTTCGTTGTAGTTGTCGTAAATAGTAAAATAACCGAATACTTGCCGAGCAACAATGTTAAAGAGGAAACGACGGATTGCATTCAAATTCCAATACCCAGGTTAGACCGGCGGCAACCCTTGAAATTTACTGTGTCTCGCTTATGAAACGGCCAGCGAAACTGTTGACAGTAAAACTTTCAGTGGATTGTTACATTGGAGTCAACTAAATAAAGGCTATAGGTTCGCGCGCGCTTTTCATGGGCGCCGCCTTTACACCGATTTTATGTTGCATGAGCGAAATACAGCGTAATTTCAACACGAGAAAATGTATATTATACCGAATCCTTAGGAATCTGACAATGCGGGGATTTCCAGCCTCGGGCTAGGTGAGGGTAGGCGCGATTCGAGTTTGTTACACAAAAATCGCGTTATCGCAGCAAGGTCGACAGATTACTTTCTTGTTAAGAGGATAAGAACAAGGGTTACCGTAGTTGGTTGGTTGTAAATGTGAATTTTTAAAAGTATTCTTTTTCGGCGTTGTTTCCTATTATGCGCGTTGGAGCGACTTTTTTAACGCCCCTTTGTTCAAACAACAAATATTTGAGTCTGAGCAGAACAAATTGTTTAGTGAGTTTTAGATGAGCGCTAAATATAACTCACGCAATATAAAAATACATTAATGATAATTTCGAACGCGCTCCTCTTGTGCTTAAGCTTTTGCAAAATGTAATACAATGTTGCAGATATTTGACGACAATTTATTTTTTACTAGAATAGGTTCAGTAATTGATTAAAGATTTTAATGCTTCAAAAGATTCAGAATCACTTTTATTACTTCTTGTATTTTATACAATGTAATTTTTTTTAAGCTAAACAGAAATTTCCCAGTTCATGTCAATAATTCAGCCCTTTTATACACTGTCCTTATCTTAACTATAAGATGTAACGGACCTCTCGCGAGCCCTGTGTGAATGGGTGCAATGGTTTGTGTTACGTAAGTAACCAACTGTATCGTCATATGTTCTCAAACCACCAAATGGCATCTGACAAGCTTTAACGACTAATATCAAGATACCAGCCAGGACCAATAGCTTCACTTTTAGTATCATTCCCGAACCGTTCTTGCTATTACACCACGATCACCTCAGCATGGAGATTTTCAATAAAAGGAATTTCTTGTAGTTTTGTAGGTAGGCAAAAGTATGTATTTTCTTATGAAAATATTTACTAACGGCACAACTTTATCCGCATTACGCAGACCGTTTTATTTCACCGGACCAACAGATCCACAGAGCGTGATAAAAGCTGCGTCCAAACCAACACAAAAGGCATTCAGCCAACACAAAACAATTAACGTTACACATCAAATTGTAAAAGTAATCAGCTGATTTATACCTCTCAGCCGGGAATGATCTCGCCTCTGCGGCAGCAAACACACAATTTGTCCTCAGCGTAAATCGACCACAAACAAAACGGGCATGTAGCGGCACTGCCATCATTCACCTGTGGTCGCCCATGATAATGAGATGGACCTACTGTTCAACATATTAGGCTGATTGCAATTGTACCGGCTGTAGGTAAAACGGCGTGACCACACCTGCCCGCATCGTAGCCGATTGAAATTTGGCTGTAGTGCTTTTGGAATATACGAGAGCACAAATTTGCTGTTTCATTAAATGCAACGTTATCAAACTCCTAAAGGAATGCTTTAGTAATTCAAATACACTATACGATAAATGCTTTCAATGTTTTTCGATGCTAAGTCTATGTGTAACTTGGATTGGTTCGAAATGTTGAAGCAATTTAAAATACACTTTCGTTTAAGTGTATTATTGGTTTTTCAATTCGAAAATGCAAACATAATTAACATGAATTTTATTAAAACAACCAGATTAGCGGTCAGTTCAGTATTTCAAAACTTGTTTGAATAAAACGTTGATGGTTGAAATTGTATTTTATTTACAGTAAGCCACAAAAAGCTGGTCGGCAAACGCGCCTGTAGCGTGACTCGGTATTCGGCGCATCATTACTCAACTGCGGTCAGGGAGGTAATGAGATAGGCCTCCGCTCCCGTTCTCATTGTCCAAACACCTGTAATGCTCACAGAATAATATAGGCTATTCATTTCACTGCCTCTGTCCACGAAACATATTTCTCATTTGCTTTATTTGTTGTCGAGAATTTGCGTGCGCCGTTTTTTAACTGAAATAATAGGACGGGTAAATTGCAGTCTCGGAAAAATTGTTTAACACTTTCTGTCAGCAAAAGAAAACACAAATGACATCACCGCCGCGTTTGTTTCTAAGGAGCCAAGAATAAAAGGAAAAGTTTGCATTTCAAAAATATAGATAGCAATTCGGGAGATCGCTCAAAATCCCAACAAAGAATAAAAATATATCAGGCTCTTGCGCCGACGTTGCCTTAATTCTGGCGACAGTAATATATTGAGGGTCATAAATAAAAGTAATTGTTCAAAGTAGCCGAGGATTTTTTCCATAATTTTATTAAAGAAAAGTTAAGGACATTAAAGGTACTGTTTGGAATGATCCGTAGCAACTTTGGCGATATCGCACAGGGGAATGACATAAAGAGATTTTCGCGGAAGCGACTCTGTAGTAAATTAACGGGATAATGCTCTTTAGGCGCTAAGTTTTACCCGGTGTAATTAACTTGGCCTTAGTAATTAAGATGGTTAATAAATGGGTGCGTAGTAAGTCGCTTTGTGATAATTATGCGAGGAATCCTTTAGTATAACTAAAACAAGCGGGATATATCGCGTTCAAGTAAACGTGTTAATACGATAGGAGTCGACGCTTTCAAACAAAACTTAAGTAATTCGCTAGTCGCGCGAACTTGCGTCACTTCAATATGCTTTATTACTTACAAAGTCTTATCTTCAAAGTTATATTTACTCGAAAGAAAAACTTTTCTCTCCACTTTTTAATACAAAAGTTGCATTGATTAAAAATATTTTTAAACTGAAAATAAAGATTTAACTCATTTAAGGTGGGGTTTTTACCTGTTAAGATAAGAAGTGGCTGTTTAACAAAGCATAATGCGATGAAAATGGCATCTTTAAATTGGTACGTCAGAGTACATACACAGTTTGAACTTTGTACCGTCAATGCATTACAAATAATATCTAATTGCAAATGGTCGGGATGTTTGACTATTTATATTGGACTATTAATTCTCCTTTGACTTTTGAAGAATATAGATATCAATTTACTGCAGTAATGTAAAGCAGAAGTGTATTGAAATGTAAAATAAACATTTTATACTAGTGCATAATTAAATGTACCAGTTATTTAACAGTGCAAAAAAGACGTAAATTTACAGTTATAAAATGTATACTTATACTCGTGATTTATACCTATCACGACAAATAGTTTAGCTGTGTATCATTACTTGCATAAGCGGGTAAGTCTTGCCTACACTTAGAAGTATTTTTTTAGTAGTAGGTATGCAAGATACAGCCAGACCTGACTTTTTTAATCGAATTTCAACTTAATCATTGCTGAGAAAAAGGATCTTGATCATGAGTGATCCTTTAAGGGTTCCGCTATTTCTTTTGAGGTTCGAAACCTCTTAAGTTGGACAGAGTACACTGATATATACGTTGAAAGGGCAAAAGCATAAAGTTTCTATTAATGTTAGCAAGAACAAAAAAGAACTAAACAAAGCAATTTTCTTTTCAACTTATATGAAATGTAATATTTGTCGACGCAAGCGAATAAAAACAAGAAAACAGCTAAAATTTCAGTTTTGCGCATCAGTTAGAACTTCGTCGATTCTTGTTAAACCACCAAGGAAACTACGTATTGAAAGTTTATATCGAAGATAAGGTAGTAAGTGTCACAGTTGAATGTCTGTTATCGATATCTGAAATTGAAGACGGCTTTTCGTGCTCAACTCCCAAGTTACATTAGTCTGTGCCGTGTTGAGGAAATAATTATCAGGCGTAGAACATATCTCTAGGGGACCCACACCGGTTGGTTGGCATGCATTGATAAGAATAGAACATGGTGTGGAGTCGAGTGCAGAAAGGTTATTATAGTATATTTGAAGGCTATTTAGAAAGTAATGAAGTGCTGATTCTATTCAGTTTTTAATTGTATTAGTTTACTTTTAGTAGCCATTCATAACGTATTAATTGTTTTATATGAGCATTTTAAAACAGGACTACACTTTTTTTATCTCGTTTTAGCTGATCTGTAGCTTGACATGATGATAATGTGGGATATTAAAACTACAATATTGACAACTGAAAATTGCAATATTTTATTAAGAGAGAGAGAAGAGTAAATGTTAATGTTCTAACAAGTGATGTATTACACAGTTAATTTCATATAGAGTGCCTCCATGTGCTTAAAATTAAATAAAACTACGTTGAAATTAAAATCAAGGCCCCTGCATGAAAGGATGTAATTTAGCTTCCTAATTTATATCAGTTTTGGTGGAGTTTCGAGAGGAATGCATAAAGTTATTAATATTGTTAAGTTCCCAAGCTCTTCTTAAAGCGGTTTACTCCTATTTACACCATGTATGTAGACACAGAAGTTCGCTAATACCATGTTACTTAATAATACAATCATGTCAGATCCCAGCGAAGATTTAGTTAGTATTTGTCTTCTTTGCTTTATAAGGTAATTTGTATTCATGCTGCCGCTCCACGGATACATTAAGTTTACCTTAGGTATAAGGATTAGCAAGAAACGAAATTCTGTCATATTGTCGGTTACAAGAGTTTTTTGAGTTCTTTGTTTATATTTTTTCAATTTTAGGAAGTTAGGAAAATTTACTTTAAGTTTTCGTTTGCGTTAATTAGAAATGCTAAATTTTACATGGAATCCAATCTTAATTAAATTAGGTTACGATTGGTTGGTTTTGGCTGAATTAACATTTATATTTAACGCAAAGATGTTTTGTAAGTTTTCGGAGTATCTTTCAGTTTAGACATTCAATTTTATATCTTGTGTTTCACATCTTCATTGTAATTAATTGATTGTTCAGAATGATGGATTAAACAATGAAATACTGCAAATTAGGTTGCAAGCAATCGATCGAGTCTGACTCCCAAAAAGTGTTCCTTCCGCCTGGTTTTAAGAAAACAAAGCTGTTTGCTACGAGCAAACGTTCCCAAACTATTTCTAAGAAATCGCTTTAGACATATTTCAACCGTTGAAAGACGCATTTGGCACAATGATAGTGCAGGGTCCCCGGAGCGGGCTCCTCTCTCATATCCATGCATCAAGATGCATTCGCGTGGCCCCGCGAGGCTGTGCCGATCTATGTCAGCCTATCGCCAGCAAACCAACTCCGTAAATCTGGAAACACGCCTTTTATGTTTTCCACAGTTAGCCTTACCAAAGAGGTATTTAGATGTTGCTATTTAAAAAAAATGCAGCAAATTAGATATTCAAGAACATTATTTAAGACCATATATATGTATAGTTAGCAGGACTATACACACGTATAGTTCTTTTTTTTTAACGAGGGGAAATACATTGATGTACCGTACCGTCACCCGATGGGAGTGACGGCGTGTGTGGGATTCCCCGCCCTGAGAAGGGCAGGACTACCTACTAACACCCCCCAATTGGACCTCATCGCCGTTAATGGAGATGCTATGGTAAACTCGGCTCAACCATCACTACCACAGACTCATGTACCTATAGTACAAATCGTCGAATCGGTATATCGCCAGCGCGGTGATATTAAAAGCAATTAGTGTGTTCTAAATGGATTTTGCATTAGTTGTAATGTTGAAATTATAAGCAACGAAAATGTACACAGACTCATATTATTACTATTAAGATAAGGTCATGTTTTTGTGAAAAGTTCGGATTTATGCTTTTCAGATGCAAAAAAAAGTTAACACTTTAGAAAAACAGATCTCTTATAATGTATGCGTACTTGATGATGTAGCAACCTTGCTGCAACGTTAAGTACTAAAAACATCAGTGCGTTGAAAATCCGAATAACACAAATAATCTCATGAGACACAATCACAGCCATTCAGAAGATCTTTGCCCAATGTATATTCGAACGTTCACGTTCTGACCCTTAACTCAATGCGTCCAATAATTCCATTAGTATCAACAACAATAGCTTCTTAAGAACGGATAGCAATAAATCGAAACCACGAGAATTGATCGTCAATGGGGCATTAAGAGCCTGACGCTATCACAATATACATTAAGAGTATGTTTTAGCGAATCACTTCCTACTAACGGCGACCAAAAGGGATGGATAAAAAAATAGTGAGAACGGGAAATGACATGGTGGAAACTATTCAGGGCCTTCTTACGTCTAAGGTAAATAGAGTGGTAGCAATTGAAAAGTCATCCATTCCAAGACAGGGGAGGTAGCTTTACATTGTGCGTAGGACAATAACATATTACTTGACAAAACTACTCAGCGGTGGCCCTGTATTACTGAAGTGGTTCGCTACAAAACATTTGCTAATATCGTTGTGGTAACTTTGAAGATAGCTTAATCATTGTACCTACTGTCTTACATGAGTTACTAACTGCAAGTTATCATAGGCGACAATTTTTTTGTTGTATTACCTATTTTCCTGTTAGCCATCGGTTCTTTTGTAAATGCGATGGAATACTAATCGTTATATTCTATAAAAAATACGAGTATTAATTGCGATTGAGTAAAAACTAAATTATAATATTGACGTCACCACACTTAATAACACGTCTATCCAACTGACACAAGTCAATTTATGAAATAAAATGTCCTGGCTAACGTAAATTACTCTTTGAAATGCAATTTTCATATCAACGAACGATAGTAAGTAGTAGTTCAACATAGTAGCCATATAAATTATAAGCTTTTTACATCGTTGATCATTGATTACAGTCATAACCTATTATTATACTCTGTTATCGTTGTATTTCTTATCACTGTGTAACGAAATATTTCATCAGTTTTCCAATCGGACAGGACTCACAATTTTTCTATTGAACCTTTCACTTTGTATTAAGGGCTTACGTTTAATAATTACACGTCATTTATATCGCTGCTCTAGTCTGTTATCATTGAGTACTATTAACAGTTTAATGGTGGGGTTTAACGGTGGCAGGGACACGATGGATCCAAGTGGTACAAAAGCCGAGGGTTGTGATAGTCTTGTGGTAGCTGTTCAGTTGAAATGTTGATGATGAATAGTTTAAAAATAACACATCAATTCATTCTCGTATTCATTTCGTACTTAGTTGTTAAGCTTGAAAACAATACTTCAAAAGGTTCCGATATTTAAGTAGGTACTCTCTAAATTTATCAAAAGTAAGTGAGTGGCAACAATGCTTCTTGAACCCGTTGATTTTATGATTATACTGATATCAGACCTATTCTCTTTTGAACTATCTATTTATATTTACTTTGATATCGTTAAATTTAATCCTCTTCATTAATTGAGTATCGGATTTATTTCACTCGATATTCTTACTACACAACAAGTAAAAGTATAATGAAAATTATTTTGGTATGGCTAAATTTACAAGTTAAATTTGCCAGAATGTTTTTATTGATTGATAGATTTCCTGATATTTTAAAGCAGTAATTTCTTGCTTACCCCATAGACCCCAAGAGATTTTCTTTAACAAAGATCAATTTTCAAAAAAAATCAATTTTTGCTATTCTTCTGGTGTTCCAGTCAGAAAGCGACCACTTCAAATTATGAAGCATCATCATCAGCTCATTGCTGGACAAATGCCTCTTCAGCCATATTACGCAATTCGTCACTCCATCTAGCTTGAGGGCGTTCTACACTACGTTTTCCATGAAAATGTAACCCGCTTAATGATATACATCTGAAGTTATTAAATAACATTATTAAATATATTTTAGTTTTGGTCCCGTATGAACCATCGAACCTAGAGTTCGCCACCCTCGGGATCGCGGTCGCGTGCTTCCACTTAGCACTCCACAAACACCCTCGGGAAACCAAGCTTGACTCTTATTTACACCCGCTTAAAGGTCACTTTCTTACGTCACAGCGTCCTGGAAAATTTTGCACGATTTACACTGTCTGAGAGGCGTGCTTCAGAAGCTTTGCCAGTATTAGAATGCCTCGACATGAACAAAAATAGCCTTCTCACAATTCCACTGAACGCTTGAATTAATGAACCGAATGCAATAAAGAAATTTTATTAAACTGGAGAAATATTTTATTGGCAGTCACTTTAAGTGAGCCAGAAAGTTGGATTTCGAAGAAAAAATAAAAATCATTTTTATTAACAGGTCAGACTATTACGTTGGTATAAATTACAGCTTCAAATAAGTGCTTAGCTAGTTAGTTTAGTTAGTTTGTCCGTGAGAAAAATAGGCACAAATGAAAACTAGAAAAGAATTGGGGCCAGCTTACAGCATTTTTAAAAGATACTATCATTTATGCATAAAAAAACACATGTTCCATTTGAGACAGTAAATTAACTTAAGAAAAAAAAATACCCAATTCAATGAAGAGAATTGATTCGTCTAGTTCGTTCACTTCCTGAATGTCTTTAAAGGAAAGCCCAAGGTTTTCCCGTACGTCCACTGAAGCCGTGCCTTCGAATTAAATTTTTATGTAAGTCGTCGAAAACGATCGCCATTTATGATTCACGCGATAGGCGTTTCTCCGTATCACGAGCCGACGAATGAGATATAGATAACTTTGCCTTATGCAAAGTGAGAGGTGGAAATTCTAAGGTATCACGCATTCGACGGAATGCGTCCCATGGCGGGCGACATCGGCCGAATGGAGCCAACCCGTCGAGATTTGTTACGCTAGTTTTTTTTTGTTTAATATTTATGAATTCGTCTCTCACACGTCGCGTTACCTTCGCGTAATGGCGTTTTCTTCAAGCTCCGTTGGCACTTTGAATGGCAAACGAACGTGAACCGACCCTTGGAAATGCCTTGTTGATTACGTGACATTTTCGGTGATGTGTTTGTGTGCGTATTGTCTGCTTATGGCTTGGTTAAATGCATGGTTTAAAAGGTTAAAAGAATACATTTCCGTGTAGTAATGATAACTAACTAACTAGTCCTCTACTGAACTTTGATGCGTCGTATCATCATCAATTTTTACTCATTTGCTGAACCAAATAATACCTTTCAATTATGACTTTTAAAGTTTAACTGCTTGATGAAATAGAGTCATTATTTTTACCCTTTCATCATCCCAATGGGGACTTTACCATAATGATGGTAAAGTTATTGATGCTTGAAAATATGTATTTTTTATTCAAGCTTATCCAGTTTTCAGTTTTAGACAAAAAAATCATAGTTCTTGTTGTAAAATTATTTTGTAGTGGTATTATTATGCTTGTTTTAGTTTTATGATTGCCGGCTGAGTATAAGTTTAAATAACATTAATGAATTTATTTACTGTTTTTCACAATTTTTGATATTAGGTTTAATAATTAAATTAATGTTGACTCCTAATCCACAGACAACTTTTAATTTCTTTCGTGCAAGCATTTATAATTAAAAAATATTCTATAACGAGACAATGTGAATTTTTGTGAGGGGTCATCGTTAATTATTTTTTGCAACTGGAAAAAGTCGTAAATAAAAGTAAAGGGTGCTATTAAACGCATTATTCGCGCATATTTAATGTACTGAAAAGGCTAAAAGGTTTTTATTTTTCACAGATTCAACAGCTTTACACAAAAATCACCGTTTGAATTAAGTCCCCATTCAACATATGATTTATGATCTAAATATACCCATTATGAAAGAGGTTTTTAAACGTTCACACGGAATTATTTTTGGGTCCCGAGCGAATTTATTGAGCTTTTCTCTTTTACGTTTATTATTAATATAATAATTATGACGATAATAAATTTTGTCTATGCAAAACGAATGTCTAAATCTGTTGCGTGATTTTGGTAATACTCTATTGGACGGGTTCAATGCGTAATTTTTTATTTACACTCGTGGGTTGGCCGATCCCAATGATATTTATTTATTTTATTTATTAAAAAAGAGTAGCTTATTCATTAATTTTTTAAAAGTTCATGTCTCTTATTCGATTAATAGATATTAAATAAACAGCTTAATTTCACGGCTACAAAACTATTAGTCTATTAAAATAATCTGGTTTAATTTTTTTTTTAAATAATATGAAGACTTTTATGAATACAAGAACAGTTTTGTTTTACGTTGAATTTTCAACAGACAGACAAATTATTAGTGAGTATATACACGTATGTACTCACTAATAATTTCAATAATCAAGTCCCGTTTCCATAGGTCATCAAAATTTAAAAAAAACCCACAACAATCAACAAAAAGGGCTCTTTGATTAGCCAAGAAAAGTTTAGTTAATAATTCAGGGCTAAGCGTCCTCGCCCCGATACTCGTGGGCTGGTCCCGAAAAATAGATAATAAAATGTATTGAAATGACTGCGGCCCAGCTTATCCGGTTCAAAGTCAATGAATATTTGATTTCAATTTTTTTCCCCGTCGCCGCCGTGAAGTATTCACGCCATACCTAATTTGATTTTTGCCATTCGCCCGTTCGTAGGGGCAGTTTGCATTCATATTCAGTTTGAATACGCATTTGGGTTGCCTCTTGCCCGAGTTTGATACAAATAAACAGGGGATATTTTTACATTTCTTGCTAGGATAACCCGACCCAACTGATTACGTTTCGGGATAATAACCAGTCGGCGGTATTACGGCCGGCCTAAGGAATATTTATATTAGATTATTGCTTATGGACCTATACATATTATTTGAATCACATCAAAATCTCTTAGGGAAAATTAATACGGGCTTTTGAAAAGAGTATTTTTAGTAGAATGGAATTGCTTCAATATTCTAGTTTATTTCAGTTTCTTAGTAGCCTATCACCGTTTCAACCAACTACTACACTTATTAAACAATAAAATAATTATTTGTTTGTTTATTTTTTAGTAAACAAACATACCAAACATCTCAGGGAAAACAAGAAATGTTATTATAGAAATGTCAAGCTTTCCTAATTCTTAAAATAACTTATATTTTGGTGATGATTTCAAGAGAAAACATTGGTCTTAAACAATTAAGATTACGAGAAAAGGTGTTATTACTTAGCCAGCAAAAGTATCTAATTAATCCCAAATCTAATTAACCACATGGCTGGACAGCTAACTACGCGTCATAAAACAAAATGTAACAAGATATCAACATGAGTCGGTAACACTGGTCAACAAAAAAACATTTTTTGCGTGTAACATGACAACTTTTGTCTAGTTACGTTTAGGATAACGATAAAGATACTAGAAATAAAATTGCAATGGTTCAAATACGAATAGTTTTTTTGTGATACCGTTTTATAGCATTTTTGAAATTTGGAATTTTTACAAACAAAAAGAAGTTATTTCGACTTATTGCTACATGAATAAAAGTTTACTTTTATGATTTTCGTCTGTATTTTGCTTCAAGGACGTCTCGTTTTAATGTCCAACAGCAATCCGCTAGCATACGTGGGCTCCAGTTGCCCTGATATCGTTTTTTTATGGTAGAGATGACTTGATGGAATCTTTCCCCGTGTTCATGGCTGACGACGCCCAAATTTTCAGGAAAGAAATCTAAATGAGAATGGAGAAAATGTATTTTCAATGACATATTATAGCCCAAACCCTTATATGTAGATAAAAGCTACGCGATAATTCGTTTATAGTCACTTGATCGGTGATTTTTTAAAGTTCCTTTCATGTAAGATTCCCAAGCTGATTTGTCTAAATTAATAAGCTTTTCTTTTAATACATCATCTTTGATTAATTGCCTGATTTATTTGGAGCCAACAAATATACCCTTTTCTCTCTTGAGGAAGCTTCTTGAAAGTCAGGATCCAATGTCTCTTATTCGACTTGTGGCGTAAGGGACAGTTCGCTAGTTTGAGGTGGTTCTGGTACCGGTAGATCTTCACTATGAGGGATTGGTCGTTTAGCTGATCAGGATACTTGATTTTACTTTCTGTTTTAATTGTAATACCTTTTGTATCAGTAAGATAAAAATAACAATCAGATGAGTGGTTTGTTGGTTCCGTTCAAATCATAGGGATTGCAAAAGGCATAAATCGGGATCTTTTCGCTCATCCAGTGAGAAAACCCACTCATGTAACACAACAGAAGTGTAGAACCCACGTTTTGTCTCGTTGACCGATGACAAAACCAAATTACTGTTCATATAACTTAGTTACTAATGGTGTCAAATTCCTTCGCTGAGTTTTGAAAGTAATGTCACCATAAATTTTATGTAACAAAACATGTCAGGATCATTTTTACACTTTCTTGACATTATTGAAGAATCACTTCACTAAAACAGAACAAACCATAATGCTCTTCAAATAAACGAATTCGTTGAATGCGAAAGTAAAACAAAAACGGTTAATTGTTAATTTTATGGGTAGTAGCTGTAACACGAAAACTAGATCTGATGGAATCAAAATAAATATGGTTATAAAATGAGGATAGTTAGGTAATTTAAAATTAGCCAGCACCTTTCTTGTTACAAAATTTTGTTGACCAGTGTAATTACTAGCTGAGGGATTTCAAAATATCATCCAAATGACAGCCAAAGGGCACAGAAGTTGGAAATGGGAGAGCGTATGCGTACGCAACTAGCAATCTTGTGTAGATAAGAAAAGAGTGATTTTCCCTCGCCCAAAAACGGAACAGGATTCGTTTTTGCAAACTTGCACAAATGACGGCGCAACGATATTTCACCCAGCCTGAATATTTGGGTCAACCTGTTTTTGTGTAATGGGGATTACAAAAGCAAATTTAACATTGTATTTGCTGTAACTGTTGCAGGGATCCTTAGTTGGCAACAAAAGATGCTCTGCTCGATACGCTTTCCGTGAGTTTTAATTAAAATCTTACGCGTCGGGGGATAATGAAAGAAACTGATTACATAAGCCCGGACCTCAATGTTTTGGGACAAAATTTATCCGTCTGCTCAACTACAACTGTATCTACGATCAGCATAAATACCTAAGCTGAGGCGTGAGGGAAATTGAAAATGGGAGCGTTTCAAGCGAACTTTCCCTTTCGCCCTCGTGTAGTACAAAATCTCCACGAGAAAACCATATATTTTATTCGGGTGTCGATTTGTTATTTATTAGCCAGGAATAGTCGTAACACGAGGGAGGGAGGCACAATGCCGAAAGCGGTGGACTTATTTAGTACGATACCTCGAACGTCCGTTTCACTTCGCTTCGCGAGACGCACTTCGGCCAATAATGTCTGAGCTCCCCTGGTCTCGGTCGTGCTAAACAAATGCGTTGATCGATCTAAGGGAGTACAGATTGCGACATATCTACGTCCGCTGGTCTCACCAGATCGACGGATGTCGCCTGTGTTTATCCGTTGCTAGTTAACCGGCGACGACTTTGTGGCGAATACGGCTGGAGAAATGAGGCGAGACGCGAACAAAAATGATATGTTTCCGTGTGTGACATGCAAGCCTTCGGAAATTCCTTTGTATTGTTGGGAAAAACAAGGTGACACGGCAGCGCTCGTGCGTGTTTTCTAAGTTACGGGCGGGCAAGCGATAATGTATGTTATTGCTTTAAGAATTTATTTCGGTTTTTTTCGATCCCGTTATTGATGAGCCATTCGAAAATAAATGTGGGCTATTTAAATGTAACATTTTGTTGTATGGAATAAATACAGATTCTGTTAAAGTAATTTCTGTAATCTTGACTTCTTTCTAAATAGCCAATTATTTATTTGTAAGTCAAATATCAACCTTTAAAGGGTAACCAGCACGCAATCGAATAGTTTTCTAACAGTGATTACCGAAATATTATGGGCCTATGATTGACTACGTCTACAAAATAATTTTGTTTGTTTATTTTATTTTCTGATATTTCGATAATGGGACATTTATTTTTATTTATAGCAAGAAACGAATATATTTAAGGCAGTTACTTAAATGTCAAACTTCATACTTGACGCAAACTTGAAAGATTGATATGTGATATATACTAACTGTAATACATATATGGTATATAAACATCTAAGACTTACCTCTGTGCCTATTGGTTTGTTTGTCGAACATTAACATGGCGTCCTCGATCTGCAACAAGAAAAAGAAGTAAAATAAACTTCAAACCCTGAAAAGATTGAGGGGAAAAATAGCGAAAAACAAGGGAGTCATGCGCGATCTGCCCCGCCCCAGCAATAAAACACTCCGCGCTGTAATAACGAATAAGCACCGGTACAGAGTAAACCACACGCTGCAAATAAACTTTGATAAGCGAGCGAGCAGGTAATAACGTATTCATAGAGAAATAAATGGAAAGTCGGCGGTTAGGACACGAACAATACACGCTGGCGAGATGCGATGTCGCCGCCCGCGGCCCCCTGCCCACAGCAAACCCAAATATGCCCACCAAGGAGCGTTTTTAAAATCCCCATTTACAAAACAGTGATAAATCCGAATGCGAACGAAATTGCAACGTGAATATTCATGTCGCGAGCGTGACGCCTTACAATTACGTACGTGGGGGTTAATTATGGATTCCTTATTAAGTTTTCAGATGTGTTAGATGTCATGTGTCGCGGGAAGGGTAAACAGCGGATCGGAGTGACCCGCGTTGAAAAATGTGCGTGTACAAAAGTGGGTAAGTCGAGTTTGGCAGGGGTTAGGTTTTTGTCTCGACGCCGGCGTCGGTGGTTCCCCTGGGCAACATTACGCGGGAGGTCGGCACAGCGCACTCCCGATGATCGATGTCGAATGCTGTAACAGTTGACCTTTCGCTGAATTATTCGTACCTGTAGAAACGTTTGTTTAGTGGTGATTTGTTTAAGTGGGAATTCCTATGCTTGCGCTCGGCGTTGAATAACCCTTTTCGGGGGATGTGTGACATGCATGGGACCGCGGGTTACCGGATGAATAGTATCTCCAAATTGCAAAATTCTATCTCGTGGATTACAATGTTTTGATACGCTGTTACGGACTACGCAAGATGGCAAGGTAAAACAAATAAATAGATAAATATTGGACAACGTCACATACATTGCTCTGATTCTGTGGTAAGTAGCTAACACTTGTGTTACAGAAATCAGAAACAACGACGGCACCACAACACCCAGTCCTGAGACAATATAGAAAAGTTCGTTTCCCATATTGACCCAACCGGGGACCAAACCCAGGACCTCAGAGATGGCGCGAACCCAAAGATCAGCCCGCTCGCCTCTCGGCCACGGAGGTCGTTTATGTTGACGCAAAACGCCGAACGATCACTGCTTTTTATTTATCAAAAACGACATCTCAATAAAGCAAAATAAAATGGAATACGAAGAAGAAAAACTAACTAAGACGGATTCCGCGTAATGTTTTCTTACAGTAAACCGTATAATCGTATATCGTTCTTACATTAGGGTAAAGCCCGATTCCGAATACAGGCGTTCACGAGGAATTAGAAATAAATCCCTTTTCCAGATAATCGACGCACGTTATTAGTCTGCAAAGCAATACAACTTATATATCATCGAACGTTGGCCTATTGTCCGGCCAAATCACTAAGGATTCCACAGAAAAAAATAGATTATGACGTATCCTGCGACGTAGATTGTGACCTAACGCGGTATTGTTACGGGCAATTTGTGAGGCCCGTCGCGTCATTACCTTCTTACATATTTGTAATCTGTGGAGTGTGACAGGGACAAAGATATACCTCGGGGCACTCCCCTGGGCGACGTTACGGCAAACCGAAGTTCGGTTCAGTGATCAATGCCGGAGCTCCGAGGTGTCTTTTGAGTTAAAACCCGTGCGCGATTACTTTAGATTTTGCTTCGTTCGATTGTTTGCGTGAACGTGTTTGCAGATTGAGGAGGAAGGATAAAAAAAACAACCTGATTTTAGCAAAATATTTTTTGACATTTCTATTGCTTTTGGTTTTTCAAACTGTAGTTGACAACGGTTCTAAACTAATTTGTTTATGATTATGTTTATCTTTAACTTTTCGTCGGGTTAATCTGAATCAAAATGAACGATTTCTCAAATTAAAGTTGGTTTAATTACTTAGGTATTATTGTCCCAAGTATTCCCAGATAACTTAAAAATCAATCCAGTCGTTTCAAGTCGGCACAAATTATGAAAAAAAAAACATTTTTTTTAATGTACCTACTGTGCATCCATTTAAATGAATTTAGTAAAAATCTGTTTTTATATTTCAATTAATATATTACATATATATACTCCAATTTTATTTATCTGTATAGATTTTCATTTGGTTACAACATGAACTCTTGGTTTCATAGCCATTGAAAAGATAAGGGAGGGAACATATGTCATATTTTAAATTGTAAGGTCGAAGTTACTCATATCGTGCGATCTTTGGCGCGAAGTAACGTACAACCTTGCCATAAATAGAGGAAAAAAGGAAAAACTCGCTCAAATGTACCAATAAGGAAGTCGTGTTAGACTACTTTCATTTGCACTTTTATCTTTTGTATAACTTACAAAAGATGATTTGTTTGTTTATTGACTTTTTTGGACGTACTTGATGCTTTAGTACTTTATGTAACCTACATACTAAATTATGATCCAAGAAGTTATGTTAAATATAGAAGCTATGTAGCAACCCCCCAGGAGCTTTAGAAACCTAACTCCCACGCAGGATCACAACACCGAAGTGATTGTAATTTGGCTGCAGTCTTCTGTAAGGTGGAGGTATTTCACCAGTCAGGCTGCTCCAGTTCGAGCGAGAAATTACTATGCCCTACCTCTCTTAACTATGCAATCTAGTTTATCTCGAAAAAGGTAAACATTTTGACTGGAGCAGTTAACAGTCGTCTCTGTCGCCGCGCTCTTACCCACAAAACAATCAATTAAAAAGTCAACCCTGTCACGAGACCTCAAACGTTTCACAAAGGCAGCCTAACACAGCCATTTACGGCCCCATAGAGCCATGAGCACTCTAATTCGCGTTTTAATATTCGGACAATGTGTGGCGCACTCTTGTGGGATTCTCTGGAACTTTGCTAATTCCACTCGCTATTTTTCACAGCGCGTGAAAGTGTGCGAAATTGGAGACATTGTACAGGGTCGCCTAGAATTTTTATAGTTGAGAACGTGTATGGCGAGAATAAAGCAAGTTTTTATTGATTGTTAACAAAGTTTGCGACAGCGAGCGGGGGCAGGAAACTTGTAGATGTGTATTTTTTTCAGAAAACGGGTCGGGATCGGTGGTATATTATAGTATACTGAGGAACATAAAATGTATCCAGGTTATCGTAATGAGCGTTAAATTGCGTTCAAACGTTAAGTAATTGTTAGATTGCTTGACGTTCAAAGTTTTTTTGTTACGATACTTTTAAGAATTGCAAATTAAAATAGAAAATTACTTCGGAGTTGAAAATACAGTTTTGTGAGTTCCTGATGCATATACCTTTTTAAAGAAATATCGAAAAGACTCGTAGACTATACATCCCCAAGCTACTTTGAATCACTATTCTACAAGGTAATGCAGCTAGTATTTTGGATACCTTACCACATAGGTATCTATCTATCCACAGCTTAATGTAAATAATTTAATATTTACCTTTAATTAGAAAATGTTTATTTTATGACTGTTTAAAATAATATTTTAAATAAAGATACATATGTTTTAGAAATTATATTTAAAAAAAAAATTAAGAAAAATATTTTGAGTAATGAGTATTAATCTCCCATTCCCATGACTGATTCAAAAACTTAAAGTAAAAGTCGAAAATCCTCAAATCCATTTCTTTGCAACCACCACTTTAGTTGATTACAAAACTACAAGTCAAGTGCAGGAGTAGCAAGGGGCACAATATCCTTTAACGTTAAGCCACTGCCGTTATTAAGTATTTCATTCAAGGGGCGACACTTAGATGTCCCGGGGGATACCTGTCGTAGTAATTTGCTACGTGTAAGTACTTAGGTACGACGGCTGTTTAATTTTTTCCCTTGTTCCCCCGGATTTAATGCACCTTAACAGGATTTAATGGATCTTAATAACATTTCTTTTGAGCGGCGAGAGTTAAACAGAGAGTGAGTATCTTATTTGCATTGTCTCTTTAAACTTAAACAATTTAATAAATGAAAGAGTGCCTTCTTTAAACGAAATTTTGGCTTAGATATTTGACATTTGTTGCTTTTTTAAGTTTAACTTTATTTTCGGTTACTCCACAGTTTGTGGGACAGCTTGCAAAAAAGCGATTTTTATGCCCTTCATATTTGCAAATAAAATGGGCTTTAGTCATTTTATTTTCTTACTTAAGTGTTCTTTTATTATTATTTTTAATTTTTAATTTTTTTTAGCAAAAAAAAAACAAAAGTGTAAATTATTAAATAACAAACATAAAAAAACCTAACATGGTACCTTATATTATACGTAACATTTCTCATACGAACAATGATGTTTCACATAAGATATGTCGAAACACAGTCCGCATCCCGCACACATATTTCACATCGGGATCGCCCCTAAATGCAACACGACTTCACGACCCGTCCCCAACAAATATTTGGAGATCGATCCCCGGATGCCATCTTTCATTCCACTGGTTATTTGAGAATCCGAACTGTCAGTTGTTTCGGTTCCGAACTATGCAGTACTTGAAGCAACTGCGGTTACTTAACTGTTAGGAACAATCGCCAGACGTAATGGTCAGCCGCGTCCATCAAACGCCGTTGTATTAGACGTTCTTGATTGTTAGTTTACTCGCAGTTCGGTTCGCTAGCGATGTGCAAGATTAGAGATGTTTCTAGGCATCCATCACTGGTCTGCTCATGCAAAAGTTTGAATCACGACCGTGGGTAATAAATGTTTCTGAATGTTTAAGCGTAATCAATACATAGTAAAAAACAAAGTCGCTTTCGCTGTCTGTCCCTATGTATGCTTAGGTCTTTAAAACTACGCAACGGATTTTGATGCGGTTTTTTTAATAGATAGAGTAATTTTCAAGGAAGGTTTATATGTATAATACATGTAAGTACCACGGGTGAAGCCGGGGCGGGCAGCTAGTAATTATTAATGCTTTCTTTTATTACAATTATTTGTTGAAGAGATCTCGTATTACGCCTCTTAAAAAGACTTTGTTTTTCATATAAAATAAATTTACACGTTAAACGTGTAAATTCATCGTGGACAGATCATCTATCACATTTTAGAGTATTATTTTTAGGTACAAATGTTTGCATTAGACAGAAGTATATTTCAAGATAAGCATTTTTAAAGTTCATTATTTAGAAGTCACCTTGAACTGAATTAATTGAACTTGGCTTAAGCTATGCTTTAAGGAAGACACGTAAAATATTAATTTATGGTTCATGGACTTTATAAAGCTCTACATATTTATAAATGAGAAAATAAGAATGGTCTAGTTATAAACTAGAATACTGCAACTGGCAATGACCTTAGTTTTCGAATTAAATGCTAGTTTAAAGATTTTGATTTCTCAGTGTCCAAGCTAAGCTTATTTCCGTGAACAAATTGCAGCGGAACTCAATAAATCGAATCACAATAAGACCACTCTTCGGGAAACGGCATAAAGAAAAAGTTTTAATTTGTTTAAATATTTCCGCGGGCACAGCTCCCTCTGTGCCACTCAAGTTTCGTGTCTCTGCATTAACTCCACGCTTAATGATACAACCCACCTGCTCTAGAGGCGATATAACAATTAACTGAAGAAGAAAATATTAGTTGAGCTAATAGACCAACTCGGATACACTCAGCCTCTGGCCCTGATAAATAACACCCCTTCCCAACTCAAAGACAGTCTACAATTTTGTCGTATTTTCGTAATGATTCTCCAAGCGGCCGATTCTCGAGGGATAGCTGTTTTATCCCGTGTTTTTATAGGCGAATTGATTGAGCACCACTGGAAATAATCTCGGGTTTGGATTAGTTTTCTTAGGAAAGTTTTTGGGACGCTCGGTTTCCTTATTAACATCGCTCAAGAATATTTTATCGGCCAACAGTAATTAAATACGATCGGAAACAATTACGCCTTGGACGTGCGGGGGATTTTATTAAAATAATTATAGAAAAATTGACGGACACGAAATTAGAAACAGCTACCGAGTGTATGTTTCGTAATAACTTCCGAAATACGAAATTATGCTGTGGCTATGAGGCAATTAACTGGAGACACGGCAATTTAATTGTACAATCAATTCCACCGTACGCACTAGACCAAAGAAATTAACATAATTTAATTGAACCCATATTTTACGACAAGTACGCACTGAGTTAAGTAAGGTTTCTAGCTTTCGTAAGCACTTTTCACGAAATTAACTTAAAAAGAGACTTTGTATAAATGCTTGTTACCATTGTAGCCGTATTTATAATAAAATAAGAGTCTTCAAGTCTAAGGTTCACAAAATATATTATTCAACGTTACTTTGTGTACAGTTTTAAATAACGACATTTACGGATATACAACAGAAAAAAACAGGGGTTTTATCAGCAGTTACGAATACCTCATACCGTGAAAAATCTGTGAATAAAATATGAGGGAAGTTTAGGGAAAACCCGAAAACGTTTTTCGTATTTGAATAATCACTTTAACAAACAAAACTCGACTGAACCCACTTCATTACTTATTAACCTGTGCTTAAATTCGAGACAAACATAGGAGACGAAGAGACCCAATCGTAATTGGGGGTATCTACTGTTATTCAATAGAAGTTGATATGGTTATGATCGGCGAGACACATGTTGTTGTAGTTTTTATAGTAAGGTCGAAATCCTAGGTCACTCGCAATCTAGTTAATACATCATTTATAAAGAATCCTATTACTATTTTTAGCTATCAATTTTAATGTTAATTATTTTAAGTTCAATATTCTTATTAGTTTTATCCAATACCACTAATTCTAATGTTAGGTATTCAGGCACTACATTTAGTTTATCAAGTTGTCCATCGTATCTGTTAGATTTTTTAGTTACTAAGCTATTAATTACATGAAAATATATAATCTGAGGGCACGGCGCACAAATATATATTTTTTAAATCGTCAAAATAGTTAAAACTTCAAAAAATTTACGAGTATATTTTATCTTTTTTAACGATTTTATTTACTTATATGTGTTCGTAAAAGCTCTATTTAGTGATATTAAAGAAATATATATATATATATATTTACTTAGATCTCCAACTAAATTGTTCCAACTTTTTATTAGAATATTAACAATAAAATACATGGGTACGTACCAGAAAGAAAACATGAATACTTGTTACAGAAGCAGGTAAATCGCTTCAGATTAATTATGAGGTTCGTAGTAGATTATTGGAAATCTGTTTCCGAAACCGTAGAAACACTTCAAAAGACAGATCTATTGTTATCTACGGACTTCAATAGATTTCCTCCGCTTCAAAGGAACACTGGGCTTTGTATAAAGAACCTCTCTACGGCGTAATAACATCATTTTCGTTATTATTGAAATGAGTTTGAGGAAGAGTAAAAAGTTCCAATTGATTTTGTTTCTCTGTTAATGCTATTGCTAATGATTTATGTTGGAGAGTGATTCAAATATATACACTTATTTACTAAGATTTTGTTGATATTTGATTTTTTTTGCATTCATCTTGGTTAAGTAGGTAAGGAGACGAGTGTAAATAATATTGTTTTTCGTTAAGTTTTTTTCCAAATCCCTACTAATATTATAAATGCGAAAGTAACTCTGTCTGTCTGTCTGTTACGCTTTTCTGCTTAAACCTCTCAACCGATTTTGATAAAATTTGGTAAAGATATACGTTGAATCTCAAGAACGGACATAGGCTACTTTTTATTAGAAAATAAGGGGGGGATGGGGGTAATACCACCTTTGAAAGTTTATATGGAAAAATGTTTACTTTTGAAGTTAGAGATATGAAATTTGGCACAAATATAGCTCGAAACTTGGATTTAAATATATACTACTTTTTGTTTCGAATATTAGGGGAGAAAGGAGTAAAACCCACCATGAAAGGATGTAGTCCACGCGAACGAAGTCGCGGGCACAGCTAGTAGATCTTAATTTACGAATTTAATTTGATAATGGAAGGAAACATCAATATGAGCCTACCAGTCTATAAATACTTATTTTCTTTAAAATCAGTAATTGTTAGAATTTATCCACGTACAGCTTATACCATAATTGCACTTATCTTTAAAAGGATTTCCGCAAATTCGACCCCTAAGGAGATAAACACACTCCAGATCAAACGGTTCAATTTTAATGTAAACGAAGTCACGGGCGGACACTAGTTTGATTGAAAAATCAAAAAGAGAGTCGGTAATGATGGTTGACAGTAATAAGTAGTGCCAAAGATTTCTGAAAGAATACAAAGTTCGTCGATACAGAGTGTTGAAAATTAAGAGTGACAGAAAAGTGGTCGGTATAACCGCTATCGCGTTTTTAAGTAGCGCTAAAGACAATTAGTTACGTATAATTAATTTAAAAAAAAACTTACAAACGCGATAAAGTTTTAACGACACAATTTATCCGATCACGCAAGCCGGAACAAAACAAAAAACGTGCAATCGTTAACTAACTCTTAATTTTTGGGGTTCCGTACGACAATGGCAAATTGAATCTTCTTTGGGGTAACTGTCTGTAACTGGTGGTATAATTTAATGAAAAAAATAGACATTCAATGAAAATTATATTGCTAATTCAATTGTGAATTTGCCACTATGTACTATTAAAGAAAAATAACAAGCATCAAAAAATTTACAACTTAAGAATGACAATATGTTAAGTTGACAATTATTGTGACATAGTGGCAGCATAAATATACCCAATCAGTTCATATGGGTAACCAATTTTTCTTAATTTACTTAGATCTGAGTATACTAAGTTGACGCATTTAGGCGTCAGATACTCATAACACAAGAAAACCTTAACCTGTGTTTAAACTTATGCGTTGATTGGTGACTTTAATGTTTTTTTACTTTATTTTGATTAGCTTTGACTAGGTTTTATTACATTTTTGATTTGAACAACATTTTAAACCATTGTCACCATTAAAACACCTATTATTGTCACGTAAAAGTTACAATTGAATTAAGGAACGGATTACTATTTCCAGATAATATTGCTACGGAACCCTTTTACAACGACACCGATTTACACTTGTCCAGTTTTAATTATTGAGGCCATATCCTAAAGTTGGCGAACACTTCAGAAGTTACGAGCTTGTGACCCGACCTGGCTCGTGTTAATTACAAACTTTTAAAAACTGCAACTCATAATGGACAGCTCGGTTGAAAGATGAATGATGTGTTGCTCTCCTTCCTTTTGCGTCAAAGTTTGAAATTCACGGTAGCAACAATGCAAACGCTGACACTCGCATTAAAAAAATGAATAATTAATATCGTGGAACTCTTTTATGGTTAAAATATAACCTAAGTACGCGCCAACTCATATTCGACTCATTGTACAATTTTTTTACGTATCTCATTTCAAAGTTTGGTCTAGTTTTAGCTATAAGATTCAACTGAACTAAAGCTACAATGAAAATACAATCTTCCGATATTTGAATCGCCTTATGACGTTGGTACAGGAATTAATATCAACAGCAATTGTTTAATAATGTGCTTTTGACCGAACAAATATTGTTTCTGTTGTCACATTACATAGTCTGAATGGTTTTTGAAGTGTGAAGTATCATTAGATTTGTTTGCATCTCCAAATCATCATACAACACGTGACATCCTAAAAAAAAATACGGTAAACGTGGACCTTTCTTAATCAGTTTGTATTTTCAATCAGTATATATTACTAGCGTGTATTATTAGCTCATTTTTAAGTGAACACTGTTCTTTATGAGTGAAATAAATATCTTTAAACACATCAGCTTCTATTAAAACCATAGTTATGTACACATAATATAATAAAAGATAGACCAAGCCTAAATTATTTCAGTTTAACTACATAATAGTATTTTGCTCTATTGCTAAGCAAATACTTTGTGAAAATATCAACCAAATGTTTAACCATGTCGCTTAAAAGAGCAATGAACAAATTTTGATTTTAGAGAAACGATTAATCAATTATTTAAACAAATCAAGTAAATAAAACTAAGCTACAATCGTCAAGAACTTAATTAACAAAATGTATGGGAAATGTTCACTACAACTAATGCTCACTCTATAGATTGGCGGGTCCAAACTAATCAATATCGATTACTATTCCAGCTAAATAATCGCATTGCATACATTAGGTAGCAACACGAACGTTGATAAAGTGAAGCTAATTCCTGAATAAACAGCTTAAATGCAACCGAAACTTGTGCAGGTTCGCTTAATTGATTTACTATGTCGGACGGTATTGGATAGCATAAATACTGCTCAGATTATACGGCGAAGTGAAAAATTGCGATCGAGTGAGCATTCGACGGCGAGCAAGCAATCTCAAATGCTATAATGGCGCTAAAGTTTCGATACGCAAACCTCGCCAGTCATTAGCCGTGCTGCGATTTTGTTAGACTCCATATTCGGAATTACATATTGTTTACCGAGAATTCATCAGCGAATTGGAGCTATCTGTAACGCGAACGGTATGTGCTTTAGCTGGTAAACATGTTTAGTGAAGTGCTTCCAAGGCAATCGCAAAGTAATGAGGAACAAATCTTATTATTACCGAGTACCACTTCAAACGATATTTTACAAAGAGCTCGTTCACGAATCCACAATATCTGATTTGCTGAATTATGCTACTGACGCTCTTCATCTCGGACACTTATCGTGAATAGAGTTGACATCCATTGTCGTTTTATTATTATTCCGCGAAACGTAACGAGGCGGTAGAAATTGTTAAATGTTACAATGGATATTCTGTCTTCGCCGGGTCGAGTGCGCAAAAGTTGAACGAGGATCTCAGTTCCGTCGAGAATGTAAAGGGAAGGGATTAATTGTATAATCTTCAAGCAAGATAAAGTTGAAGATTGCGGTTGGTTAGTGGGATTATTTATGTAGAATGCGACGGGGGCCGCATCTCGAGGGCCGCGCTCATCGAGCCGTGACGTCACCGTCCAGCGTACCTCTTCAACCCCAATCTGCATATAAATCGGATATCGATAATGACGTCGCTGTCGCATCCCGAATTTCGTTCAAAATCCGATAAGCCTTGCCCGTGAAAGCCCTAATCTATAGAAGTTTGAATGACCCCGATAGTGGGTAGACCTACCGTCTTCTATTATGTAAATTATCAGCCACATGAAACTTTCGGCCGGCCACAGCGGCTACTAAGTTTGCGGGCAAAAGTTACGATATTGACTTAGGGTCTTATCTTATCTTAGAGGTAACAATGAGGAGCGTTAATAACAAAATACGTGGTAAATACTTTTAATTAAACAGCGCTCAACAGTCTCTGAAGATACTTATTTGTTGTTGTTCAATTTTAGGGCTATACATAGAAACACTTGTTGTTATATGTTTTGATTTGATTCTGTTATCAATTACAAATAGTTTTGCATTGAGGGTCGTGGTTATCTTTCTTGTAAAAGGTTTGTAAATTCATGGTTTATGATGTCAATTTTGGATCTTTTTTTATTAAGTGATTTTTTCCTTATAAAATTTTTCATAATAGAGTTTATGGAATGTTTGAGTATTATCTCTGTGAAAACGAAAAGATGGTTGTTCGTGCGGGCGGCGCCTGCTGCAGCTGCAAGTAACGATAGAAGCAAATGACCTACGCAGAAACAAGCATGGCTTCCGCGCACACGTGCTAATTATAGAATAGCGGTTCGGTATTTTGTTTAAAGGATTTTTTCATATATTTTATTAAAAATGTTAAAATATGTTATTTTAAACTTTTAGCTAAAGATCAATTTTAAATATTTTCTATGTAATTTCAATTTGTAATAAGGTCAGTACACACCAGGCGCATGTAGCTTAGATGATTTTTTCAGTTATGTTTTTAATAATACTTTTATATTTTTCAACTTTTATACAGACTATCTACTATTTGACATGATTAAAGTAATTGCAACGGTTTTTATAATTCCCAAAACACTATTAAACAATCTGCAGTAGTTTTTAATTCTGGTTTGTATCACGATGGAAAATAGTTTTTAGAAATATTATATGTACAGGTCCGATCATTTAATTTTATTGAAATGCGTACTTTTTTAAAATTCAGATTTTTTCTATTTACACAGTTATTTTAATCTCTATTTCAATAAAAACGAAAAAATATAAGCTAAGCATTGCATTTAATATCAGATAAAATTTGAAAGGCGCCCTCATAAACGTTCGATTCAGCAAATTGATTTAAAATATTTCAATTAATTTCCCCAACAGATCCAAAGTTTAGTGTCGCAAAATGGAAAGCTCTTTAATTATACAAAAAGCATGACCCTTCTGAAACTTCGTAATGAGACTCAAAATAAGAATTTAAATTCCAATAATTATTCATTTGCTGGGACAAATGGGTGATATTGGCAAGTTGGTTCTTTTTTCTTTCTCAATGCCGTTTCGGAAACTTTTAAGCACTCCCTATTGAGTGCATGTAACTTTCCTTTTAGGACTAAAGCACTAGCTAAAAGTAATGTAAAGTTAGTGTGGATTGGTCGTTCCGTTTGGTTGCTACTATTTCACCTGAAAAGGGACTTTTAAACAATTTGTGTAGATGAGCTTAAACAAAACTTCTAAAGAAAATGATAACGAGTGTATTTACAAATGTTAATGGAATTATCCGAGTGTGTGTGGTAACAAAGCATGGGCAGTTGCTTTAATCGGCTTATAAGATTGATATTTTTATTGGAATTCGAATTGCATATTCAGGTACTTTACTGTACCTATTACGTTTGTTGTATTTATCTTGTTTAATGAGCGATCTTAATTATTGATTAACTAAAATATACATCTGATATCAAAGTTGGTTGAAATCAAAATGATACAATGATTGACAGCTTGTAGGTTAGATTTTTATTGAAAAATCTAACCTACAAGCTGTCCAATTGTGTCAAATTTGACAATTGTGTCAAATTAGAAATAACAGTCGAATGAAGTAAACTACGACTTTAAATGTTACCTATCGTAATAATATTTCTTCATTAGTTATTGACGTTTTTAATTCAAAGAGCTTATATTTTATCGGCTTCTTAATTTTTATCTATCCGACGACAGAAAAATTAGGTATTAATATTAGAAGTATATTACTTAATATAAAAACTCTTTAAAAGTATCTTGTATTAAAAACATTGTATTACTTTGAGCAGTCGTTTACAACTACTTACAAAAGTAGTAAGCGCAAATATATTGAGTTCGTATCTCGGTCAGGTCAATTTGTAAAATGAAATGTTGTACCTACAGTCACATGCACTAATAAATAAACCAACTCATTCTAAAATGAAATTTATGAAAACGTCAAAACGTAAAGTCATAAAAGTGTCAAGTTTACATTTTATTGGTCGTGACCGTACCTTAAAGAACAAAAAACAAGATAATTTTTCATGAATTATCAGTTGTTTCTTTTGTTTCGACCTCTGTAAGTCTGTTCTTGTAATTTAAGGAACGTATAATAAACTTATGTATGCTTAGTTATACTCTATTCAAGAAACAGGCATAACGTATTCGTATCACAAAAACAGAGCCCAGATAAGCGATGCGTTACCGCCAATAACCTGACAGGAGCACCCAAACTGTGTTATTTTCATAAGGCTCGTGCCTTGGCCTGACCCACTTCCTTTTAATCCATCGCTTACCTATAAGGTTTTATTGGCAATGGCCCATTACGACCTACATTATCAACATCATCATCCGATTTTACTATTTCCAGTCACGTAATCTTGAACGAGGAATATAAACCATACGGCTATAGATCGACAACTTCCCAATGCGTAGGTATTACGAGATCAATGGCCAGCGAGGTAGCACGTGTATTATAAAAGTCTTTCCCTACTGGCTGGGTTTATTGTTATTAAGGTCCAGGATATCGTGAATATCCAATGAGGTTCATGCATTATTTTGCTTCTTTGACACATTTTTAAGGCAGTGTTTACTTTTTGCTCATATAGGAATAACTTAAATCAATAAAAATAAGAAGAATATATTGTTTAAACTAAGATTATTTTTTAATGCCATACAAAGCTAAAACGGGTACAAATCTAACGGATATAGTACTTAAATACACTCATAACAACTTTGGGACATAAGTCTACAATCGTCACACATTAATTTTTTCCCATACTGTTAGAAAACCAGTGCCACTCCACCAAAGAAACTATCAATTTGTAATACCTATTGTATTATCTAATTTAGTCTGCATTGCATTAACCTTGTATTTATGATGGTTGCAAATCGCATATTGAAAAAAATCATTTAAAACCCGTTGTTGCATCGCACCTAGTATCAAGCACCTGTTAGTAATTGACCTATAATTGAAAACTTAATTAGAGCATACTTGAAGCGCAGTTTTCAAATAGACGGTCATTGTTGTCCAACCCAAATAACTTCATAGCCACATAGACTACGATTGATTTTATTGTGTCATGCAAATGCAATTGAATTGTCGTCAAATCGATTTTGTCACAAAATTCGATTCATTCTTATTCGTTAAACATATTAAATTTACGGACACTGCATTTATCTTTCTGTTTACATAGTTGCACAGCTTCAACGCTATCCAATCCCCATGAACAGCGAAGTGAGTGAAATAAATTCCAAGGAACTTTTTCAATAACAGTAGCGCCGTAAAACATTGTCATTTTATTTCATCCTTAGCCCTTTTGGTTTTTCCGCTGGAGTCGACTCCTAAGACAAATATGAATAGGGAAATGAATTATATGGAAAGCTCCTTCTGGCTGACGTGAGAGGGATTGCGTCGTTTTGTGTCGACCTCTGAATTTAACCAGTCGTTTGTGAGTGCAAAACTTGCCTCGAGGTTACATTAAGCCGATTGCCTACGTCAATCAAAACGCTTTTTTCCGAGATACTGTAATGTACGTGGCCTTACTTTGTGTAATGCGGCTGTAAGGTTTTGTAGAGTGTGTTCTCAATTATTATTTGGTTGGGTGAATGGTGAAACAAATCAAAGGGTGTATTTAGGTCTTTTGTAATACTTGTTTATCACAAATGACTAGTTATTTACGCAAAAAAAAATATGTAGGTAATCCTGTTTCGGATGAAACAAAACAGCATGGTGGTAAATCCTTGAACTATATAAAGAATCCTTAAACTGACAGAATTTATCAACGCAAAAGTAACTTTATCTGCTTGAAAATGAAAATAAATTTAGCCACTAAAGTCCACTGCTGAACACAGGCTTCGTATCATGAGTGACATGAATACGATCGTACAGTATAATAATGACTCATTCTCCACTACTTAGGCTTGATACGGCTACGGTGGGGTGTGTCTTAAGTAAATGACCAACCTTACTGTTAAATGTTCTCAATCCGATTAATAACATTAGACCAACTTAAACGACAGTTATATAAATATCCATCGATACAAACAGTTTAACATTCCTTTCAAAGCACAGAAATACTTGTCTAAAATTTAATAGTGTGAAACTTTAAAAAAGAAAGTGTAATTTGGTCTGTCACCTAGGTATCTATTACTGGACCGCGGCGTGCAAAAGTCATCTTTAGGCATTGTTTCCGAACCATTGTCACTGCCGCGCTACGAGCACTTTCAAGCGAACAGTTTGCAATGATCTAACCTTTATTCAATCTTATCTTTTAGGAGATCTCGGAAACAAAGGTGCAACCTGTTTCCGGCCTATACGGACCCCAGTCTATACTGATAAATTACAAGTCTTAAAACCAGTGGCAGGTAATTCTGCGCAAATTCCAAACGTGGCCCTCTGGCCTGTCTTAAGAAAGTTTCAACGATTACTTTCGCTGGTAATTTATGTCTTGGGGTACCGATAAAACGATAGGCGGCCACAGGTGACTCTGCGCCGAAATTTTCCGTTTTTTAGTCCACTCCGTAAAAAGGTTTTGTCGACTCATTTATGGGTTCTGAAACTTCGTGGGGAAATGTGGAGAGATTTTTACGTACCTACGTATTTGGATTTACTGAGGAAATTGATGATTACTGAAGAAAACGCGGTTCAAATGTTTTTGTCCAAAAACGCTTGCTAAAAAGCTATTTTCTTACAATGCATCTACTATTTGATTACCGTTTTTGTTTATGCTAAAGGCCCTTTACGTCACTTTTTGTTATTTTAGTAAATCCAGAGAAACTCTATGAGTTTAAAAAAGGGCGGCTAAACATTTAAAAAACGTGAACCAAAACATTAAGAATTCCTTTTTATTACGATGTGGGCACCAATCAAAAGTACCTACGTTAGAAACGCTCTACAAGTAAATTATGAAAGCAAGACGCATTAAAACATATGCAAAAATACGTTTTAAGTTTATCAACGCAATTTATATTTAGAAAAAGTTTTAAATTAAAAGCAAAGCCGACTTCGATGAAGTTTATTGAGTCAGCACTGCATATTTCACGGTGGAACTTTTTACGTAGACTTGGCTTTTTCAAGTGGAAAGCACTGTTTCTCGTTAAAATATGTAAAACTACTAAAATTACGTTTGCACGCGTAAGTTGTGGTAGAATTTGACTAGCAGCGAGTATAGTCATGTTCTACATTTTGTCGTATTTATTTTGATCTTACACAAACTATGTTACGAGAATGAAGCTAAATTATACGTATCAAAATTTACTTCATATTCATATTTCTTTTGAGTACTCAGTAAACAGTTATTTAAATTGAATAAATACGACTGCTATAATCTATAGACTGTTGTCATCGCGATTTTTCTATATGAGCTGACAAAAAAATAGTAGCGCCCTAGGTTAGGTCTGGTTGGATTAAAAAAATGGAAAAAAAAGTTATAATATTGTGGATACCTCGCCTATTCTTATTTAATTTCCCATGAACGTCTAAAAAACTTGAAGGAAGTTCAAAACGAAACTTCTGAAGAGCATCAAGCGAATTTTTAACGTTCACGCCTCGCGCCTTTGAGCTTCCTGACCAAATGAAGAGTTTTCCCCGTTTCATATAGGATTGATTAATATTCGTGAGATGAGGCAGAGGGCGCTAGCTGGCTGATGTATTGACGGCATCAATCACTTGAGCCACAGCACTGCATGCGTTCGCACGCACGAGGGGAGCCGAATTTCGTGGCCGAAATAACTATGTATGGGCTAGGACGGTAAGTTAGAATAGTTAGGGACCGAATGTAACTGACCACCTTTTATATTGTGTCTTGATAAATGAACTGCGGTAATAGACAACATGGGGAGCGGACATCAGGAAACCAGAAGCGCGATTTAGATTAGAGTTCTTCTCATCGTTATTTCACCGCAACTCAAAAGAAAATAAGTCGTATTCTCTTCTTAAACTTGACGTCTTGAGGACTTGAAAATAATCTAGCTAAATCTTATTAAAATCGTAAAGACGAAACTTTAATATTACACTGTTTTATGGAGACGTCTTACAAAGAAATCTGACTATTTGATTTACATGCTACAGTATTGTAGGTTCTCGTAAACGCATAAAAATAACATGAAACAAGTAATAATTAATATTCAGTAGTTTTTTTGTTGATAAATTGAGATAGGTAGGTACGTGACTTGCTTAATATCAAAAATAAATTACTAGAAATGTAATAGTTAAATTTTTATTACAATTCTGAAAAGGTGGTTGACCGAAGTACTACGCGTATGAATGAAACTAAATCTGTGTGTTCCTATACTCACGCACGAGGGGACGGTATTTTGTATAGTTATACGTTAGTGAATACCGATGGTTGGTTCCCCATGTCAAAATAGCCTGGGATCGATTATAACTACCTTTTGTACTATCCCTGCTTAATTAAGCATGATATATTCCACCCGAAGGTTGGATAGAGGAGACCTTTGAAAACTTAACATGTGTGTAAGTATACGTAGATAGTTTATATCTCGGAAAGGTCATTTTAAGACAACGCTGCAATAGAAGAACGTTATTAAATTTGAATTTTTGAACTAATGGACAGAAAACTTTTTTATATAGATGATTTGTCTACAGCAATTGAAACATTTAAAACAAAATTTAAGTAATGATAGTTCCAAAGCATTTTGAGAGAGGTAGGGCATAGCGATTTATTGCTCGAACTGGAGCAGCCCGACTGGTGAAATACCTCCACCTTACAGAAGACCGCAGCCAAATAACAATCACTTCTGTGTTGTTGTGTTCCTGCGTGTGAGTAAGGTTTCCAGAGCTCATGGGGGGTGTTACATTAGTAGCAGGGGTCAAGCCTTCAAGGTAAGAACGACAAGTTCAGTAACAGATTTATTATGCTGTACTTGTCACTCTTAAGCTAGGATCTCATTACCACTTAACATCAGGTGGAATGAGGTCAATCTTAAATTGCAATAATAATAAAAAAAGACATTTCAAACAAAATGTTTTACTAGGATTTAAAGCCTAGACATTCCAAGCAAAAACTATTACTTGACACTGTAAACGATATTTGAATATTTTTTGAAATGGAGGTAGCATATTCTCGCTCAACACCTTAACACGTATACCCAGAACACAAAACAAATGAAGACAGTTCGTCGGTACCAGGTTTGATTAAATTATTTGGGCGACGAGGCACCCTCAGCCCAGCTTCTGCTGATTTATCGACAGCATCAATCACACTGCATGTGTGGGCGAAACAGAAGTGGGAGCGATTTTGGGAGCTTCCTAATGCAAGTGTGAGAAAAAAATGGTTACTATTTTGTGAGTTTAGCAGGTACCTGCCCCGTTCAAACGAGTGCAAATCTGACACTAAGACTGATCTCGATCTGACAAATCTGTAGAACGTCTAACCGCTTTTACGCTACATATAAACAATGAAAACAATGATAATTATGAGTTAAGCATATGATAAACGCATTTAATTGAAGCTATTAAGCTAAACTATAAATATATTGTTCTATATAAATATTTAAAATGGGTAACAAGTAATGTAACCGAAAGTAATGTTTTCAAATATTGAACGTTCGATTGCACTTCATAAAACGGAATATTGCTGATAATTTAATTTATAATCATAAAACACTTATAAGAAATTATTATGAAGAATATTATTGCACTATTGTAGCTACAGGTAAGGTACTCTAATAAAACCCACTTAAACGTCATAACAAGTTTTATAGAACAAAACAACAGAATAAGAGACAATCGTTGATAAAGGGAAATAAAAACGTCGATAACGCAACAAGGTTTGTGAACAGCGTAATCCATTTATTGCGAATGAAATAAAGATGGCGAGATTGGTTGGATCACAACGCACTTACACAAATTTCGTTCCCGTGTCTTCGCCGATGAATAATAGATGTTGGCCGCAAGTTCATTTCGACCTCTTCGAACGCACACACGTACATCACACTACTCTGCAACATATTGATGCTTGTAAAGAGAACCTACTTATCCCCCTATGTAAGTATTGAGTAGCTTATGAAATATTCTGATGTGATTTTATCTTATGATATTTGGGTAATTTATTTGAAAGTTATCGTTCGTATTGGAAGTTTTTTATTTGCGCAAGGATTTCAATCTTTGGAGAGACGTTTTCTGGTTTAAGATAAGAAAGTAGGTTTAGTTTGATAGTTGAATATTGCTGTATTATTCCTGTAAGACAATCGTACTAAAACATAAACTGGCCTAGGCTTGAACCAGTGCAACCTATAGATTCAGCTCAGATCCGCTTAGGAATGCATGCATTCGAATTATGTGAATGTTCGTACTACACAGAGGTATCGTGACACTATCAGACTGGTTCTATAGAACCGTACGAGATTTATCTTCGGTATTCAATGTATTTAGTTTGTCCACACCGAAGATACAGCAGTCCAACGATCGGGAATATATTGCATCCGAAATCACTGCTTCGTTCCGTATTTGTTCCTTTCATATTGATTGATCCGCACGTAATGCTTTTTTCGACACGAATTTTCTGGCAAAAAGCGTTTTTGTACAGAACGCGATAAATAAAAACGGGCGCCACATTTCGTGGAGTTACTTTATAAGCGAAGCACATCGGCACGGGCTCGGCAACTGCAAATGGCGCGAAACGACAATTTTAAAGCACAACATTGAATATACTTATGTACGTATCTGGTGTTCGCACGTGCGGGGCGATTACTCCCGTCCCACCCGCACTGAGCAACTTGTCCTGTCGGCGCGCTTTTAACGCATTACCATGAATAATATATACTCAAATTGAAATGTCGCATTCGCGTCGCTCGGTCTGCCTATCTGCTTGCGCCTCCAGCCTCCTTCTGTATTCTGCCCGGTTCGCTCTGTCAATAGGCTTTACCTTTTATCAAAGTATCCAATACGTTTCAGACTTTTTACGGCAGCATACGGATAGCGCGCGGTGTATCCGAATGGACGGCATTTGATTGATTTCAGATCTATTCGTGTTGTCTGCGGTATTGTCTACCGTCGGCGTTGTAAAACTCGTTCCAGCGAAATTGTGAATTGTACACTTCAGCTGCAGAACGCCCCCGGGATGGTGACGACAAAATAAATTGACGCGTTACCAAGACAATTTCACATAAAGCAGGGCTTAATTTCCTACTCAAATTAAACGCTTGTTAAAGCAGACCAGAGATAATTATTACAGGATCCAAAGGCGAAGTAACAATATAATTTTCAAAATTACTTTCGCCAAATAGTCCTATCTTCTTTGTACCGCGCTGTGTAAAGCGGAAGCGCCACAAATTGCCGACTTAAATATTTAATTTGAGAAGAAAACGGATTAGCGAGTAATTGTTGAGAAATTAATACGTACAGAACACAAAGTTTCTAACGAAATCGTACTAATGGAGTCCTCGTATCCCTCGAATTAACTATAGCGAATTAAAATGTTGATTACGCGCATTAGGGGAGATTTTCTTCTGAACTATTAAAAGGGATGTCACGACCTCAGATCCCAGAGGCACAAAGCGGTCACCTTCAGAAATCAAAGCCGGGCCTTATTTATGACCTGGACTCGGTAGTCCTATTTGGCCAAGATAAGTCCCCCGCATTATACATAACAAACTTTATACTATTAAGGACGGCCACCTTACTCCATCTTGGGCTGAGATAAGATCACCATTAGTTGCTGAATTCATTCATCCTGTGCGTGGCTTGAGAACCACCCTGGTCCCGTAATTACAATAGTGCGGGCCACACAAACATGGAACTAGAGAAACCAGATACGTTCTTAGAGCTTAGCGATATTCAGTTACGGATAATTACCCTGTTCTATTCCGACTTCAATTACGGAATTAAAAGAGTTTTCATGTGAACAGTTTTTCCGACGCAGTTTTATAGAACCTTCGGTAATCTCAGTGGAGCTATGTTATGGATAGGCGATAGCGTGTACCGATTTTAAATATCAGTGCTTTTAGCAGGAGAAACTCGATTGGAAAATGGATATGCGGAAAAGTAAGTATTTCCGACTTTGTCCTGAATGCTCAAAGAACCGATGGGATGATATAAAATTTGTAATATTAACGTAAAGGTACATTTTATTCTGGAATATGTAGTATGTAATATGTAAGCGTAGAATACTAAGTAATACTACGAAATTTAAAACCTAATTTCAATGTTTAGAATAGTTGTTAAATTTTTTTTAACTTGAATTGATTGCACTTTACGTAATATTAAATGAAATGTATTTGAAATAGCTAAAATAAGAGCAATGCCGGTTTAATGTTATGAAATAATCTAGTAAAATAAAATTCATGTTAATATTATGAATTCAATCGCAATATAAAATGAGATTAAATATTATGTTTTCAAGCCAAATACTAAAATCGAAGTTGATTAAATATTTTAGTATGTTTGCTGCCTTGATGTGCACTCGTATTGCCACAAATTAATTTGATTACATAGAAATCGCAGGAGCTGCAATACAAACACATGAAATATTAGCCGTTTGCTTGCAAGTGTATTATGCAGGTACAAAACGTTTAAAATCTTTGCTCAGTGTAACTATTTGCACTAATCGGATCCCATAGTTTACCTTTGTTATTTTATGAAAAGTGGACAGATGCAAAATAAATATAACATACACTCATATCAATTTAAAGTTGTAATTTGTCAACGGGTAGATTTTCCGTCAATTTTGTTACTTAATTTCTGTGTAAGAGTATTTTTCGAAACCATAGATTTTTTAACTGTTTTTATATTATATTATCATTGTGATCATTGCATATTTTTTCAACTTTTCTAAGCTCAGGTTTATTTTCAATTACTTGGGTATCGTAAGCGCCGTAAATACAAAGGTATGACCCGCCGTTTAATAATGAAAAACCAGTTCCACTGCAGCAGTATAATTTCGGACTGTAAGTTAAACTTTTAAAATATTTAGGATTATTCTCTTTTATTTGCGCTTTTCGCTAAAATCTACGACCGTATATTTTGCGTTTGTGAGGAGTGCAATTTTATTTTTAAGTAGCCCTAACGCTGGCTCGTCAAGGTAATCCGACTATCCGAGCGACAAACAACATCTTTGAATACCTACTCAGAAGCGAGCATTAGTAGTGAGGGCGTGTGGGTCCGTAACTAGATTAATTAGATGATTTTGCGGGCGTTATTAAAAGTTGAGCCGGGTAAAGTAAGGCTCAGTTACCTCCGCAAGATACCAGGCTTATGTCCTACGTCTACATACTACTTAGCTGATATTATACGTGCGCTGGGAATGCTCTTTAATGCTTTAGTATTTTCGACTGAGGTTGTGAACTCCGTGCCGTTTTGTTTGTGCTCTACAGTGGGCGGCTGGAATAATTCACTTAAGCTTAACTGGGAAAGATAATTAGGATTCTACGTCGGTTGATGCAAAATGAACGCGAAAAACAAGGTGGAAGATTTTTTGCGCTCATTCAGAAATTGAATTTTATATTTGCAGGCGAAAGTTTTAACGAGATGAACATATTTTTTTTCTACGTTTAGGCGCGAATTGGTAACTGCGCTTTCATTTTGATAATTAGACGCGCACGGAGGGAGGTCGAGCGGGGGTTTCACAAAGGTTTTCGATAGAGTGGGTAACGAATGCATTCAGAATATGTAGTTGCATACGTAATATAGGCGGGACATATGAAGCGAATGTAGGTGGTTCTCTTAGCGGTGCATCACGGGCCGGTGAGCACGGGTCGCGCGACCGAACACCGTCGAGCTCTGTCAATCATAAAACAAAAAAGTCTGAAATTCCAGTGGATAACTCTTGTTTAGTATAGACGTGCAACTGTACGCGTGAACCTTTTAACACAAAGCCACTGCAACTGAAGTTACACAAAGCGGTTACAATATAAATACCAGAAACGTTAGGCTGTATAGACTTTTCCTTTTTTTAGTTTCCGCGATGCACGTTTTCGATTAGGTGTGTTGGGTAGAGTCTTTTGTGATTTTTCAAACTGGGAACGGTATCGATGTAGGTACGTTTAACGAAACGTTTCAAGTGAGCAGTCAGAGTTGAATGTGTTGCGACTTTTTTCTTTGTAACTTGCTTGTTATAAAGGCCGGCCGCACGTATGTTCCGATAATGCGGCGTGCAGCGATTCGTCCATTCTTTTGTTATTTCCTCTTTGTTCCCGTGAAAGGTGGCTGTATTGTTTTCTCGTTGGAATTGCTGGAGATTGCGCTAAGAGTCGAGATTAGCGACAACGTGATGTGTGTGTGTAAGCGCCCTAATTTAGTTTCGATAATGCCTTAACTGCTACCGGTTAGTAGATTGCAGTTTGTTTAATTGGCTAACTAATACATTTTTGATCACTTTCAAAGTCAATCTTTAAGTGAAAACTAGAAATATATATATTTTAACTTTTAAAAGTTTATTTCAATAGAATTTTTGAACGCATAAAATTTATAAGAAGTTTTCTTAGTTTTAATGAATAATTTTTCACACTTTTACGAATAGGTAGATGCTTAAAAAATTACATTAGAAAAGACGTATGCAAGCCCTAGTTACTGTTAAAAAAAATATCGCATTCCTAGACGAAAACTCCTTATTTTTGTTCCCGAAATGACTTAAAGCTGCTTAAAGAATTAAATAAATCTTTTAAATATACATTTTTCTGAATTTTGTTACTATATCGCACTCCTATTTGGAAACTCCATTTCATATTTAACCCGATATTAGAAAAAATGTTTCAAGAATACAAGCATAGATTTCAAAAGTCTTATGAAACATTATAATATTTATTATTATGATGGCCTCGGTGGCGCAGTGGCTAAGGTAGGCGGCCAAAGCGCGAAAGGTCCCGGGTTCGGTTCCCGGTCGGGTCAATTCGGAAAACGAACTTTTCTAAATTGACTTGAGTCTGGGTGTGCTGGGATGACGCCCCCAGTTAGTATTCGTCGTCTGGTACTCATAGTACAAGGGAAAATCTTAGTTTGAGACCAGGTGATTGGTGTGATTGTCTGGCGCATTTTAATTTTTTAATTTTAATTTATCAACTTGTTCAATTTTGTTATTTGAGTGTTTGCCTAAGTGTCAATATTGGAGAGAGTAATTTTAAAACGCTACTAACACGAATTTAATTCATTTTGAGTTCCTGCAGTTTTCATTAAGAGATGCGATATGCAATCAACACTGCAATAGTAGGTAATACTGAGCGTCTGAAGGTAATTTACACACGACGTTCGCAACCATATCATCATAATCAACTATACAACTGCATAATATGACGTCATTCGGTAGAATTCAATACATGCCCGGTGGCAAGGAACGCCCTAATCCAATTGAAGGTGTGCATAATTTCCTATTGCATGTACCTACACTAGCGTAGTACTTGATGATGGCTAATGGGAAGTGCATTTAAATTCATATTATGTAATTGCGATAATTAGATAGGTACATACTTAATGCATTCAATCAAAACCAACTCCACCCATTGACGTGATTAATTAGGCTCCTTCTTTAGCATATTATATTCGTGATATATTGGATGATATTTCAATATTTGATTGAATTTTCTTGGCTTATTACATAATTCTGTAATTTAAATGGAATAGAAGCTTTAAGGCGCTGATAATGTATATGCACTTTGGGTTAAGTTTTTTAACTCTGACTTTAATACTTGATTTATTGCCAGCTTAAAAAAGTATTCTAATATTTGTCTAATATCTTTGAACTTTCTTGGCGTTGAAAATAATTAAGAATTGATATTAAAGTCATAAATTAGTACTCTGATATTCGATATTGCGTCTTTTCCATTTGTGTATTCTTATGATTATTACTTTTGTAAAATCTCTTCAGTATCCTAAAGATTTTTGTTCCAGTCGCTATGAACATTTAACAGTAAAAACCTATTTAAACTTGTAACTCTTTAAACGGTGACGCAAAAAAGTATGTGTATTTATCAAGAAGTAATAAGAACATTGTTAGATACACCTTAACACCGCAAAATAAACACACATCAATTCCCGAAGCTTCCAAAGACAAAATTTCGAGTTATAATTAAATTCCGATCCGTCTCGCGGCTGAAAAAACACAAAAGCCCGCGTACATACATATAATGACTTATTTAACGTGGGTACAACACTCGCGTAGCATTATCGGTCGAAATGGACAGTCCGGCCCCTTGAGAAACCCAAAGGGTTCGGTTTCGGAGGCACTCAATAATTGAAGTCGTTGAAATTCCTCCCGGATTGTTGTGAAACCCGGGGAGTGGGGAGGCGTTTAACGGGAAACAATAACGTTAATGTTTATTATAATGCCCGATTTATTGGCGATTCCATTTACGGTCCGCGCTTCGAGTTAAATTCGCGTAGGCTTATTAACACCCCGCACGCTCTGTAGTCGATTTTACTGCGCGGTCCAGCTTAACGGTCCGATGTAGCTTAATTAAAACTAAAACGACTCTGTAAATACATTGATCAGCCTAATACCCTTTGTATTCATTCACGTTAATCAAGCGGACTGCTTTTTGCGGTGTAATGATTACGAATAGAGATGGGTATCGGGAACCTGGAGAGAGTGGTCGCGCAATGAATAATAATAAAACGAGCATTAAAATGATTGAGGTTCGCCCGGTACCGAGGTAATAACATGCGTGTTGGCTAAGCTTGCAATTTTATTGGACCTCATTAGTGGCGGCTCTGTTATTTTTGCCTTATCAAAGTTTAAGGTAGATTCCCTAAGAATGCAGGGAGTGAGCGGCATTAGGAGCGACGGTAGACCACCATTTTTCCTGTCTTAAAATGATGGGGTGCTTGAGGATTTCAGCGAAGCCTAGTCCAAATGCGCAGAATTGTGGTTTCAATTCCCACTCATGAATATTTGTGTTTGTGATGTAGTAATAATCTATTGAAAAAAATTATACGTAAATGTATTTCTTTGATCTTAAAATTTCTTGCAGTATTCCAGTACGCAACTTTTCGAGACAAGTACCAATTAAACGAATGAATGGTTAAAAATAAACTTGGCAAAAATCTTTTTGCTAAGTTAAATAAATTAATTGCGATGGTAGACAAATATGACTTTTCATTTTTAATAAATATTATTGCTGTCTTCAATGTAACTTAATTGTACCAAAAAAAAAAACTATTAATCAAAATATTCTCGGACACGGATAAGTATTTTTAAAGTTGCATTCCAAGCGAAGTAATCAAATGCTTACTTTACCAATGCTTTAATACTGAACAAGTAAAACACAACATTTTTAGATGCATTCTAGTATTTTCATCTAAGTCAAACTAAATTAACAAATTTATTTTGTTTCAATTGCATCTGGAGATGGAATCAAAGATTTACTGCTAATTGGGATGATTTCACTGTTCGCCGAAGAACTAGGATTGGGGGTCCCCAATAAAATGATTAAGGGTTCTTTGGTACGCATGCGTGTTCACTAAGCTTGCAATTACAGGACTTGATTAGTATCAGGCCCATAATTTTTCGCTTGTTAAAGTTTTAGTGGAGCGTTGTAAATGGTTAATCCGATATTATCGCGTTGCGTATGAGTTTCTAATGAACTTTTGCTTGATTGTGTAAAGTTTAAGCATGGGCTATTTGGGTAACTGTCTATTGTTTGATAACAATACTACTTTGATCACAACGGTAAAGTTAGTTGAACCGAAGATTTACATCGATAAAAATGTTATACGACGTTTGTGGATTTTATGTGGAGAGACTTTATTACTTTCAAGCTCGCAAATATTGTAAAATGATGGATCACGTCAGAGCAACTCGGTATATCATAACTTTTGATACCGAATGATACATTTTCATACGAAAAATTTATTAAAATACATAGCGAGTTCACATTTCGTGTTCATTATTTTTAGAAAAAAAAAGAACGCGCTCATTAGCCAATGTGAATTATTACTTACGACGCATTAAATTCGTTTTGATTTCCCCGTTTACCTTTCCCGCATTAGGGGCTGTGGAATTATAAAAGGTATATTTTGACCGTCGCCGTCGTCAAAAAAACAAAAGCCTATATCGGTGCGGGACGGCTTCGTGGGATAATCGCTCACACGTACGGGCCTCCTCAGGGTGTGGGTAAGCGAATTTATGTGCAAATACGCCCCGGGACTGGCCAATGTGCTAATGAAAGGTAATACATTATTCAGTCCTTGAATTATACAGTGGCATGTAAATCGATATTTGCACCGCATAACCACAATTACGTACGGAATCATCGGCGGGACGGACTGCGTTTTCGGCCATCTTTAGTTAACCTCAGTGCTAGATTATGCCTGTAAACTATCACATTTGTATTCGTTCCAACAGTATTTCTTATAAACCATTCAGTTCTTTCATCAAATTATGATAAATTGAGTCTAACAGTTTTACGTGTAAAGTACAAAAAAGTTATTCATATCACGAAATGCATTTTATTAAACTCAATCTGAATCGAAAAACGTCAAATATAAAATCCCCATTCACCACTCCAAGAGAACGATGGTGAATTCATTGATGTTTTAAAATAATATTATCGAGATCTCATCCGTCTAGTGTTACGTAAAAAATATTCGAAATTTATATATATGATAAAGTCGGCCGTAGAATAAACGAGTTGGAATATTTTATTTGGGGACACAAATGGAAAAACCCAGTCGGATGGCCATGTTCGGGCGTTGATTAGTCCGGCAAAAACAAAAACTATTCCCAAACCGGGCGCAACAAACGAAGTGGAAAAAGTCGATATGAGAGAGGAGCGCGATACTGATTGCAGAACGTAAGCGGCAATCGTGAGATGCGTTTCACAGCAAATGGGCAGAGTTTTTAAATGATGACTGTCGCCCTCCGCCCCGGCCCCTCATAACCGTTGATTGCTTCCATCCACACGAACTGCGCACGCACTGTTACAAAGAACTATGAGCCAATTACAAAAAGGACACACGACATCGAAGATTTTCATTATCCCGTTGGAGCGCTCGCCTTTTTGCTCTTGACGGTTCGCAGCGTACTGAGATTGGTCCAGAACTAATCAACGATCATAATAACCTCTCCTTTAATTCTGCTGCCTTAGTAACTCGCTTTTTACACATATGTTATTGTATAACTTCGAGTAGTTTTCTTTTTCTAAGGTGTAAATAAATATTTGCCAAAGTACTGGTGTAATTTGTACATCACGATATACAACTATATAATTGGTTATGAATACCTCGAAACATCAATACACATTCTAGGTATACTATAGTAACAAGAATTGAAATACAGCCATTAGTACGATGCTTAGTACAACTGAAACCAATATTGCAATTGATAGCAAATGTATCTGCCGACTAACTTTTTAAGCAGACGATCTTCAACGTAATCAAAAAATGTCTTATGCCCATTAAGCGGATATTATGGAAACAATGCTGAATACTAACAAAAAACATATCACATAACTGAATAAAATGAAAAACCGTCAGTTGCGAGAACGTATTCATTCGTCGGATATGTAAAATGTTAAAGCATTCATCTATCCGCGGCTCGCATACCGGAATTCATGGGCGAATGTGGAACACACAAAACTGCCACGACAGCAAGCCCCGCATCAAAACAACGAACGGTACATTTGATTAAAATAAATAAAAGGAATCATATGGTTCTGGTGGTATGCACCGCAACGCGCCCACTCGCCCAGCAAATATTCAGCACGTATCAATGTAGCCCTATCAATACGAAAACACTTTCGTTTTGATGAAATAGGTACACTTTTTTACGGCGGGAAATAACTATCGAGTTTTTTTGGTAGGGACGCCCAGAGGTCGTTGAGTAGAAGAGTTTGCATCGTGACCTCGTCTGGTTTAGTGTAAACAAATTAATAATGTTTAAAGTTTTCTATGTACTTAACACTTGAACTGCAGATTTTGTGAAGTGCAAACTGTCATTAAAATTCTAATTTTACTTAATAATTTCAATGAAAAGAAAACTTGTAAAAATGTATTTATATGTCTGTTTATACACAAAAGAATGAAAGTTTGGCTTGGTGGTTTTAGTAAATATAACGCAATATGAAATTGATGCATTGATACGGAAGTGTGCGTTTAACTATTATCGAGACAGAAATATTGAAGAAATGAAATTTTTAAAAAATAATTTGTAATTTCGTTGTGTAGTTTATAATTAAAATTTTTATGTAAAAGTATTCTCAAACTGCTCATCTTGGTACATCACGTGAATAGATGAAGTGCATTCCGTCATAAATATATTACGCATATCGCACGTGAGAGACGTAACACACCAAAATGGCACATCTATTCTAAACGGAAGCTCCACTAGTATCGAGTTACAAATCGTACAGAAAATCTAGACATCGTTGGCTGAGCTCCAATCGAGAAGTGATCATATCTGTCAATATTCTTCGAGCATACGATGCGTTTAAAACCATTCCATTACACGCTCTTACAAAGGAAACAAAAGTATTCATCCAGCGGCCTCTTATTCGGGCGTTTAGAAATCCTCGTTCAAAATCCTAGTCGCCTGCTCGGGTAGGCCTAATCTAATTATGACAATTCACTGAGTTACCACTTCTCGAGGCCTCAGCAATTTCTTTTAATAACTTGGAATTTCGAGGAAGCCTAAAACAACTTTTTAATTAAAGATAATCAGGCTGAAACGTCAGCAATAACGCGGTGTCACGGAGGCGAAAGCTAACTTTATAATTCTGATGCGGGCCCCGTTGACGTGGCATCGCCAAGAACACGTTTTATTGGTAATTATGGCAAGTGGTTAAGCTGAACTTTGTGGTTGAACGCTACGCTCGAGAAAATGCACATTTGTGGAGTTTGTAGTCGTGAAATGGATTCTAGTTTAAAACAGAAGGGGTGCTTCTGTTGAACGTAGTTAGGTGATATTGCACTCGTTAGCCGGTTGCGGAGGGAGCGTAGTCTGCCTCGTATTAACTGTCTACCTACATGAATTCAAACTCCTTGGGTGCACGCAGCGGTCGCCGCTTTTGCTCATACGTACAGGTCAAGTATACGTAAACGATAATTTAAACAACTCCTTCAAACAGTAGTCGTAAACAACCACTCGCATGTTTTGGTATAGTCAGTGCAACGTCACCCGTATATTTACAACGCGTCGTCAAGTTGTCATGTTTCGCTGCAACATTAGGTCGACATTTACATACAATTTCATATTCATATCCGAATTAGGTGGTGGCAGTGAGAGACATTCGTTGGCGTACCTCTAACGAAAACCGATCCAGTGACAGCCGTATTTTAATTTAGCGCTGATAGTAAAATTTAGCACCAACAGGGCTAAGTGCGGGAATCATAACATAATATAATTTATTTAAGTTAAAAAGTCGAAACACAAATCCATAACACAACAACTCTCTGAATTATTAAATACCACTGAACGTTACAATAAACTCTTGCATTTCTGTTGCGAAAAAGACAAACGGAAGATAAAACAGTGCAAGTTATATTGAATAAAAACTTTACTCTTGCATACTAATGCTAAAATTTGTATTCGACTGAGTTTGCTTGACTTTTCATTAAGTTTCTCGTTTCGTCGAGCGAGAGATGAAAATCAAAGTAATCATTAAGTCTGATTAAGCGTCTCACAAATCGCAGTTGCGATGTTTTCTTTGTTTCAACTAATTAGGGAAAATTTAGCTTTGTCTTATAAGCGAAATATTTCATTAATCTTTATTAATTCAAAGTACGCCTATACAACGGACGATCATACTTTATAAGTTGAATATTTTATGTCATTTGGAATCTGAAACGACGGGGCGTTTACGCTCCATTTATAATTCATTAGCTACGTGACATTTAGCTCTGGAAAATGTAATACCGAGAAGTGTCTCTTCAAAAACACTAACTTTCAAAAGTTTTCGCTAAGAAAAATGGAGTGCATTCAAGGCGGAGCTAAAATAAACTGCTCACAATGCAACAGTCAATGTGACAGAACGCTCTGTGTACGGCGACGCTGCGAATCCGTATACGAGTGCACTTTACAGGAAAAGACAGGTACTTCGTGTGCATTAGGCGAATTAAAAAGTTTTCCTCGTGCTGCTCTTCATTTGTTTCTGGTTGTAAAGCGAGCGCGACGCTGTCGTTGAATCTCGAAAGAGTTGGAATCAAACGTTTCTAAGCGTGGCAAGTTCAAAGGGCGCAAAATGAACATTGAACTGAACATGCTCAAAGTGGAACGCATTCGGATAACTTGCAACCGGCCGAGCTGTGAACGGGGTAATCGCGTCGATCGGGGCAGAAATAAGTTTTCATGTGATGAGCATCCAACTGTAGCCCACTGCATCCGTACACGGGAACTATTCATCGATAAACAATGTGGACTTCGCCGTTCAACTGGACCTCTCATTAGAGTTGTACGGTTCGCTGTCGGTATTTTATTTTATTTAAAGCAAGAGTATTGTATAATATGCCCATTGAATATTAAACATCAAAACAACATTAAACAGGCATCAAAATATTCTTTAGAAATATTTTAGGTCTAGTTAGGAAAAATAAAGTGTTCTTTTTTTCAAAAATATTTTGGGGATGTAATTTTTGGGACTGCAATGAAAGATACCCAACCCTTGCAAAATTTAAAGAGCAATTTTTCCATAATTCCCAAACATATCTGAACCAGAAATCGATGTAACACGCCTAAATACTTCCCTGATGGGATCAAACCAAAAGTTTGTTAGTCGGATACTTTTCCAGAACTATTTTGTAACTAATAAAATATTTAGTTGCGTATCAAACCGCAGCGACCGGACGCGGGCCGTACCTTTGAAAGCCGTTCTATATAATACATACATCTATACAGAAAACCTTTGGCAAGAATTACTAAGGTCAAATGTAATAAATTTAGTTTTAGCCCACAAACTGTGTGGTCAGAGATTTTCGGGGGAGCGCGGCCTTTTGTTTTGTCGATGTCTACTTTATTCCATGTAATCCATTAAGACACATAACGAATAGTCGAGGCGGGGAGGGATTTCATTGACAGCACTCTTAACCGACCGACGCCGCGGCAAAGATTTGTAATGTGTTTAGTAACCCCTTTTTGTACGACAGTTCGGGTTGGGATGTGGTTTTCTAAAAGGCTATTTGTTATGATTTCAAACAAGGTCCTGTCAGACCGAATGGCTTTTGTGTTTTATTCTCTGAACCGGATATTTTTAAGACCCCTCGCGCGCGAGTGAAATGTACGTTGTAGTTTTGTTTTGCCGATTACCGTTTTTCTTATTGTAGTTTCGGCTATCTGTTGTGAATGAACAAAGCTGCATTTTGAACGGTCATGCGAACTGTCTGCTTTCGGTAAGATTTTTTGTCGAATTTGAATACTTATTGTTTTGTGCATGAAAGCCGATTAACAATGTGTAACATTTTCCTTGGTTTTTGTATTAGAGCGTAAAATATAATAATTTAAAAAAGAAAAGATTACTTTTTAAAATGATTCTTTACCTCATTTTCTTTTTATCTTATAAAAATGAGGCCCGCCTCTTTCTATATAAAGTGTGTCTCTATAATGACGTCTAAATAAACGCGCGAAAAGCGCATTACAAAGTCTCAAAGGTAAAATAGCTGAATGTAAATCTGTAGAAAGTAAACACGTAAACTGAGCGTGACATGAAAGAGAGAAAAGAATAATTTATTTATACATTTTGTGAACGCGGCAAGCAGGCGTGATATATCAAACGTTATTTTTTCAATTTAGAGTCTTGGTTTTAATATGTTTCATTATGATTATATATTGTACCTACTTTATTGTTTTTCAAAACGTTAATACCGCAGATAAGTGCTTGTCTTTGTTAAAATATGTTTACTCTTGTAATTATTTTTACTGGCTCATGGTAACAATGGTTTGGGTTACAGTATGTTGAACATAGGGTCAAAGGTACGGTACTAATACAAGATAAACAAATATATGTTCATTTGTGTATGTTCTATCTTTGAAAGTTTATCTAAGAACTTATCGAGTGACAACTGTTAAGGTTTCCATAATAACTACAAATACTTAAGCTACTTACTTTGGCATCAGGTCAAGGCTATAGATGGTGTTGACTGACATATTAGTTTTAATAATTTTAGAAAATTTTATTCGATTTCTTGTTTAATATCGTAAAACAATTTATAACCTCAAACCGATCTCGCTCAAATTAATTTTCCCTTTCCAAACTTCCTTAAAAATACCTTTGCTTTATTTTTTATTATAATTACAAAAAACATTGATCAACTTCGACCGGTTGAACTTTAAGAAACTCGTAAAGAATTGGAATTGTTCGTTTTAACTTCGTAGCAAAATCTTTATTTTGCCCTGGGGTGTGATTTTAAGTCGTGTAATGGTTTCATTAATAAAATCAGCAATTGTTTATTGAGGATTGCCCTTCGAGTAACACACCCTTTGTTTTTTCTTTGACACCTATTTGAAATGATAAGTAACTTTCAAAGTGTTTTAAGAAAGAGATTCTCCATTTAGTAAATGAAGTAACGATTTAGTCGAAACCAAAAACGGAAAGAGTGAATGTTTTTCGTATTTGTAGTATTACTGTTGGATTTCAAAACCCATTACAAGTTTTTTTACAAGAGGAATCAATCGCAATTAACATTTTTACACGATATAATTTTATAAAACTCAAATTGAATTATAAACATTAATACTGCTTAAATGTTTATTATTGAAATAAATTAAACTTATACAAAGAGGAACAAATAAACTTAAAAGAACATAATATAGTAATATAACCAATTTTAAAATTACTGTACCCATCAATTGGTAAGTAAATGATTTATAATATTAATACATACATGTCTTCAATTATGGATAATCCTTATTTTGCATATTAGTTTGATAATAATCTTCTCAAAACTCGCATTTTCTAATTTGGCAGCTTTGTAAAAATATATCGAATGATATTTCAATTATGAATTATAGTTAGACACAGAATAATTAATGGCCATTAATTGTGTTATTGTATGTCCTGAAAATGGGTATCGAACCTTAAGAGTTTAAACCCTTATGACAATGAATAGGGTTCTACTAAAAGCATCATCTAACCAGTCTATGTCAATCAAAACCACTTTATGGTTAAAATTGTGTTGATTTTAATTAAAAGTGAATCCAATGTAAAAAGAAAAAAAAAACCTTAGTTCTAAAACTTTTGAGTAATTTCCATTCAACCAAAAATGTAATAAATAATAAATAAGCAAAATCTACCAAACTTTAGGCGTTGTTTTAAAGTTCCAAAAGATGCTCCATCGTATAAAAATAAATCACTCTCGGGGAACTCGCACAATTGCTTTATGTTTTTCTCGAAAAGAAACAGAAAAGTAATAACTTCTCAACCAATTACAACACTCTAGTTACATTAATCCACTGAACCCGGCCGTTTCTGCCGAAAAGGAAAGTTTCAAAACAACTTACCCTCTGAAAGAATCCCGAAAAAAAGCATAAATATCAATGGTGAGGAGGGCTCAAGGCGATTTAGCGGAAAGGGGACAAACACGAGCCCAAATGCGTTTTACGACACATGATATTGAGATTCGGAAATAATCAATATCTACTGGAGTCACCGATAGTATTTGCAGAGTCAGCTTTCTTGAGTAGCTTTGGGACTAGCTTCAGTTCACGTCATCGGCAATAATAAGTCTCTTTTTTTAATACGCTTTATGTTTGATACGGCGAAATCTTACTGTAATGTGTTGTAATGGAATAGCGAACTATATGAAATTTGTATAACAATTAAAACTCGTTATATGCTCTTAAGTGGTATAATAGTTAGCGACTAAAGATTGATAACTACAAACTGACATAAAAACAAAAGAAAACTCAAAAATACAAAATCATAGCTAAAGGAGCTGTAGTCGCTAACACCTTTATTGTTAATATCAACTACTGTATTATCGCGTATCATTTTAATCACCATGCTAACCCAATGCAGGTCGGTAATCACACATCCAAGCTATGTTCAAAGAATTTGAAATATACTTTGCTGGGCCCTGAGATCCAACTCAGGACCGCTAAATCATAAATCGGTACTTAATCACAAGACCATCAATGAGTCACTGATGAGAAACGAGAAACAATTAAGCAATGATATGCAGACGTTTCCACGATATCACTAATGATTAAATTTAATAAAAAAATTACGCTGATATCTCACAATTGATCTCACAAAATGGAAGTCGCCTAAATTAAACTCTTTTTCATGTTAATCACGCATTTTTCTATTATTTTCATCGTCTGAGTACCTCAAATTAAGAAATAAACATGAATATTTTTAACAAAACAAGACGGATGTTCACTTACGGTACGTTGACAAATGACTGCCATGTAAAAATAAATTCAGTCTTAGATATTTTTGCCGATGCACGTTAAAACAATTTCATTGATATTGCTTATTCGCACGTACACAAAACCCGCCAAATAAAGCCTACATTTTGATATGATAATAAATTAAATAAGCGTCATAAATACCGCACCGAAATTAAATTAACGGATTATTTGCGTACGCAAATGTAAAGTAAGTGATTAAGCGTTTCCAACACGTGTTCGCTCCCAAAAGACTAATACATTATGTGGCATAATTACTTTAGGTAAAGCGGCGTGCCAGTTTAGGGTAAGATGAAGAAGAATCGCAGGTGTAAACGGCCGCCTATTGCGCTTTCCATCACAGGCTTTCCCGAGTGCCAGCCCTTTCGATTCTCAAACTAAGTTACAAGAAGACGCGGTCCATTTTGGCTTGTAACGCAGTGTGGTTCGGACTATTACATCGTAGCGCGTTTGTGGTGTAGCCACCTCCCGGACAGCGGAACATTTAGAGCCAATTCCCTGCTGGCTTGTTGTATGAACAATTAAGTGTGCCAACCTGCCCCAGTGCGGGAAGAAACGTAATTAATGTTTACTGCTGCTAAGTGGTATGTCTAATCGCGAAACTTTAGAGAAATACGACTAGTATCCATCAGTGGCATCGCATCATTTTGCTAACTAGTTGGATGGCCCTTAATATTTCCATTTCCATAGAGAAATATAACAAGGCTCTCGAGTCGCAGTCTGAGCATTGTTGTTAAATACCGTTCTGGCGACGTTCAAAGAAAAATTCTCACCGCAGCTTCAGGAACTTACCTGTAATGATAAAAATAAACATATAAAGAACGGCCTGCTCTATCGGGTGTAACAATGTGTTGTCTAAGTCTGAACAAAGCTGGTTTGTCGTAATGAGCGTTGCGTGCGGCGCGTCAAACATGTAAGCAAACAATTTAGGCACGCCTGAATAAATACAACTGCGAAATATCTTTGCTTGGGCCTCGACTGAGTAGGGTTTTACTCGAATTTGCTCGTGGGCGTCTGTACCTTCAGTTTGCGCGAGCGTCATCTTTTCAACAAAGCTTTTGTTGATAATGAAATACAAATACTCCTCGGTAGAATTCTCGGTGCAGCGGGTTGTGAGGGAAATCCGCCGATCCATTCGGTTTGGTGTAATGTAGACAAAACATTTTTACTTTGTTCAGCGCACGCTTTTTTGCTTGCACATTTAAGTTTCATTGGAATAAATTTAAATAAATTCAGGTAAGTTAAATTAATCTTTAACAATCAATGATTCTAGTAGGTAAGGAGGCGAATATATTAGTTGAATTAGTATTCCATTGAAAATGATGTCCCACAATTCATCTTTTAAGCGGCTTCTTTGATTAAAATTTAGGTAAGTGGACGTTTTTATGGTTTTAAAACTTAATTCCGATACTAACATACGATTGCACAAAAGGTTTATGCTGTTAGATGCCATCAGGAATGAGTAAATGGATTGTTCACGCCCAAAACATGACAATGAAGTTTAGCGCTAAGGTACCAGGAAGAAGGGAATAAATTAATTCAAATTAACTAAGCGAAAGGGCCTAAGAAATGCCCCAGCAGCTAGAACCCGGAACCTCGCCTGTATTTTAATAGCGTCGAGACAAAGGTATAGACACAAAGGGATTAACTGTTTTATTGTTCTATATGCGTCTGCGTTGAAGACAATGGACTACATTAGACGAGTTAAAAATTGTTTAGATTTTATACGTGTGAAGTAACATTAGCTCATAAATTATTTAATATACTTTTGATTAAAGTTAGATTTTTCAAATATCAAACAATATTTATCTTAATAAACAGATGTTTCATTGCATCACACTAACTCCTATTATACGGTGCAAAACTTCAAAAGGTTAATCAAAAGATGGTAGAGTATTATTATTATTAGGGCACTTGGGGCTATGCAGTTCTAGTGAACTGTGGTCACTGCGACCTGTTAGATCTATTGTGACTCGCCACCAGTTAGAGTAACTCCTTTAGCCGGGTCGATTCTAGGAAGTCTAGTATTTTCCTAGCTTTCAGGGTTTTTAATTCATCCGGTTGGGCTATATGTCGTCCCAGCTGGATGCTTCGTTTGTGGATCAGAGATTCACAGTCACACAGGAGGTGAAAAGGTGTTTCCTTTTCCTCCTTGCAGAATCTGCATTCACCAGAGTCACTCAGCTTCATATGAAACTGGTGTCTTTTTAGTTTGCAGTGTCCAGTCAAGGCTCTAACTAGCGCACTGGCCCTAGGCCTGCTAAGTTGTAGCAGTTCTTCGGTCCATTTGCGCGAGTATGGTAGAGTACCTAGTTGATTATTTTTAAAACGAGCAACGCAACTACTTCAAAAGAAAGATATATTTAAAAAACAAAATTAAAACTAATTATTTGAGAAAAAACCAGCTGCGTACCAATTTCTCTGCCATACAATTTATGTACTGGAAGTTTAAAGTAAAAAGTTGTTAAAAAAACAATCCAAAATTGGGTTACTGATATTTTTACGGGTTGCACATTTTAAAATAATGTGTATCAGACTAGGCATTCAAGTTCTATGTACGCGATGACTCCCTTTGGATACATAACCCTTTAAAGAGAGAGTCTCGCTTGATAGCTTTTGCTACGAATGGGAATAGGAAGTCAGCAACAGTGATGGCCGACACAACCAACACGAAACTAAAATGAGAGCAACTGAAGTAAGAGCGCAACAAACGCATTAAGAATGGAAAAAAAAAATCTTTTAGATATTTTAAATAAGTCTATGGTGACCTCAAACTCAAAAGACGAGGCCTAATAAACAGGTGGTGTGAGGTCAATCTTGAAGTGTAATATAAAAAAAGTCCAGATTGCAACGTTCTAAAAAAACGGACCTCGGCAGAGACTTCCACTGTTAGTTCCAGTTTTGTGCCATCTAGCTCAATCTCTTTCTTAGAACGCTATCCTTTATTACGACTTTGGAATACACCTACACAAATAATGCTAATATTTAGCAACATATACAAGCAAGATACAATCAGAAAGCCCCATCTTCACCAGCTCTTTACCTTGCCTCCATGTACGAATATGCACAGGATGTCATTCGAATTTCATTGAGTGTTTCGCTACACAATTGATTGAATAGGTTTTTTACAAACGTGAAGCCGTTATGTTTTTTGGCCTGCAAAAGTGATCTCCATTTGGAATTTTAACGTAGACAGTATTGTAGTTGCACGTTAAAAAATAATGACTCGGGTCTCGTAACGGAGTATATTTTTGGATGTGAATTCTGCGCTAGACATCATATTTTTACGCGGACTACTGAATGACTATTAATGTATAGGTACAGAATGGTAAAAATTCAAATCCCAGAAATATAACGATATAGAAAAAGCAAAATTTCTGGCTTTTTTTTACTTGTATTTATAGCTGATTTTTTTAATACACAGCAGGATTGTTTTTTATAATAAGTCATAATTGTTTTAAATTCAAAAAACGTAAATTATGTGAATTATGTCAATTTGAATTATTTAAATTTAAAAATCATTTCTCACAGCTACTATTCGAACGTATGTTTTTCGATTTAGAACTTAATCGATAATCATTGTTATTGTGATTCAACAAAAACATATAATACTTCTAGAAATTGAATAAAATTCGAAGAGATTCAGAAATGTTTAAAGTTTAAACAATCAAAACAAAGTTATATTTATTTTACCTTCAGAAAATTTTAAGAAGAAAAAAAAACAAAAGTATTCACTGTTACTTTTTACGCGCAAAGTCCCTCCTGCAAACTCTTTGAGGTCGAAAAAGTCCAAGAATCGGCGGCACGAAATGGGAGTTGCAACGTTTCGTATTGCGCTACTATTTCGGAAGTAATGTAAATCGTCGCGGACCACGACGAACTTTGCTAGATATCTAGCCAAAGGACAAGACGCTAATGTATGCACAATCCCGCACTCCACGTATTGTTGTCTAATGCAGCAAGTTTGTTGGCTGTTTCTATTTACGATTCGCTACTTCGCTGAATTTCGTTGCTCATTACTAGGTCTGCTGTTTCAAGAATGAAGCACTTATAAGTTGTGCGAGGGATAAGACTATAAAAGTTTCAAGTTCCTATTCTTATTTTGAACCAAACATTCCCCAAAGAAAAATGTCTTTAAAATTTAATACGGTTTTATTTTCATCTGAAAATATGTTTAAAGTGTATCATAATTGGGAAACTTTAATTTTGTAAAGATTTCATATGTATGACGTTGATCTGCGATGATTAAACGTGAAAATCAATTTACAAATAGGTACATGTAATCCTTAGAAGTACCAGGCACTTTATTAATTAAAGTTTACTATACTGTTTATAGACTTCTACAAAGAGACAACAAACTACGAAAAGACAACTTAAAAGCTGATCTATTGTTTGTACTTAAATGTTTTTCATAAACCTGTGACACTTATCATCATAATTGTAATTTTCATAGGTCCATTGCTTTGCTGATAATACATAGTTTTATTGGCAACATGCTGGTTTCAGTGTAACCCAGTCTCGTCCTGTCGGTTTGAGCTGCGTTACCGTCTAAAACTCTCCATTCTTTAAGTGCATTTCAAGTGCTTTAGCTACTTACCACAGAATCAGAGCAATGTATGTGATGTTGTCCAATATTTATTTATTCAATAACTTTTCCATCTCAAATCTCACGAGTACCTACAGTGTAATGCGTAATGCGTAGACTACCTTCAGAGCTAAAATCCACTGCAGTCACATAACTAACCAATAATAATTATGGTGCTACGAATGAAGCGCTAGAAATTTTGTTCAAAAGTGGTTACGAACGAAATACCGACTGCACATATCAGTTCAGATTTCATTACAAAATGCTATGGATTCAAAGCCGCATGTTCGCATTAGTGGCGCATCGCGAGCTCAAGTAAGCCCACATTTGTACAGGCACCGCGTAATTTGGCAACTGAGCTGTGATTAGATAGTGCTTCAGTCTCGTTAGTGTAATGAGAACGGCTTTGTTAACCTTTGCCGTTTGCGAACATGATACCGCTTGTGTTGTGCGATTTTTAATAACTCCTTTTATGGGAAAGTTAATTAGCGCTGGTCAGGTTTTGTCCACTAGTATCGAGTCGTGACAAATGGAGCTTATGAATTGTTCCGTACATATTAAGTGAGCTCAAATTAAAAACTTTTAGAAGAATAATTTGAAGCACGATTGCGGAACCTCTACAGCTTTTTAATGAAGAATAAAGTGAAACTTAATACAATCGTCAATGGCAGTTTTACTGACAAAATGTCTAATGCCATTAGAAGTCGTTTTTAACCGTATTCTATACTTTTTACTTTTACTATTTTATTTAAGTGAACTGAAGTCCTTAATTTTATACAACGCGGTTTAATTTTGTTGGTTTAAAATGTCTAGCCGTTATAACGTGTATAAATTATTTATGCAAGGAAAGACAAAGCCTCACTTCGCCTTTCTGGTAATGTTAGGCGCGATTCATTAATTCAATGGGTAATCTAAAGACAAAACGCTTGTTTCTATGCCAAATAGGCACAATTGCCTCGTGAGATAAGAGCTTGAACGCTAGTTCCACCGAAACGGTATTAGAAAGTGTGAGTGTGCTATCGACGCAGATATGTTTAACGCTTGCAATAAACCAGTACGATAAGTCAAGCTACATGGGCTTTGAACTACGAAAGGCATAAAGCAACCTGTTCAGGAACCGCGATTTACAAGTAAGAGGAAATGCTCTTTCCTTCCCTACACTTAAAGGCCACATTTGGTTGTACGCGAATTGCCTCATTGTTTTAATTTACAACACGTCTCACTAACCACACGAATGTTATCTTTATTGTTAAATAGCTAAAGTTCAGTAAGTTATGAACGCACGCGCAAACTTTTAGCGTCAACCTCTGATTGGCGTGCGGTGGAAATAAATGGCCTCCGTTTTGGAAGTCACCTCTTATTTACAAGCCGACGATGTCGTAAGTTTCGATCCACGCGGGCTCGCCAGCTAACTTATCACTTAGCCACGAACAAATTAATCCAAGAAGATTACCGTCTTAATACTATGACCCGTCCCGATAATTCAAGAGCGTAGCTGTCCTTTATCGTTCTGGGCTCGATATTGCCGTAATTTATTCCGCGGAGAGCCAAATTAAATATAAAACGTCGTTGCGGTGTATCACTGTTAGTGACTGTGATAAATGAAGCCATTAGTAACGCGAGCTGTACTTTTTTCGGTTCATCCGGCGTCGACGGGCCGGGGGTTTTGTCGTGAGTTTGTGGACAATTTCATTAGAAAACGTTATAAGTGTGTTGCCGGGTGACGGGGTGACGCGCCGGGGTGGCGTGCGGGGCGGAATTACAAGCGGCGCGATAAATTTCGCCGCGGTATAGGTCGAGAGCTACCGACATTTGGATCGTTCTGTTCAAACCGGTCGTAATCATTTAGAGATGATGCTTTTGAAGAGTTGCATTTGCATCTTATTTATTTGACAACTTTTAGATCATTGTAGCGGTACTTTTGAATGTGGATGCTGATAATAAAGATGTTTTTTTTTACTGTGAGATTGACCCAAACTGCGATGTGAAAAGGATTTATTTCGCGACATGCAATTTTGTGTTGTATACAGTAGGGAAGATTTACCATTGTAACAACCAGGGATCCGATCATCACAGCCTTTGTATTCATACCCCTTAGTCTATTAAAATTATATTTTGTATTTTTAGTCTTAATATAATCAAAGGTTGATAGAATTTTGGCCTTATTTAATGACTTTTTTATGGCGCTTCACGCCGTTTTAGCAAACTTTTAAGTACCTTATCTATCTATCTATCTTTATGTAATAGGGTAAAGCTTGGTTACATGTACACTGTGTGTGACACCGTACGCGGTGATGCATATTTCGATAGGGCTGCACAATCTAACCCTTCTGCGAATTAAATAAAAGTGAAGTGCAATTAACATGCTACAAGTCTCTAACGTATTTTTAAATTGGATCACAAATGAAAATGTTCACATGTCTACAGGATACAGATAAGAGTCGTTTACGTCGTAATACAATCACATTGCAAGTCATAATTACACTTGTTGTATTTAGTGATACTAAGGTGTTTTCCGCAAACCAATCTGACTGTTTAGTAATTATAGGTTAGAATTGACCGATTTTGTTGTTTGAACTAATGGCCGTATTGTTTTAAAATAAAGTGCTCCTGCACGTTTTGTCATTAAATTAAATTTTAATGCAAATGTGTGAAAGACGAGGTACTTTTGCTGAGTTCACTTTTCAGTTCCAAAAGCCTGATTATCGCTCGCGGTGTGGCCACGGCTGCTTCTAGCGGGCCGCACTAGCTGATCCTTCGGCGAAATTAAAACAAGGAGCGTCGGCGGCGAACTATAAAAACGTCGTATAAATCTTGGGCGCGCTCTCGATGTGTGGACTGCAGAGCTTTATCAGGGCCGGGTTGTTATTTGTGTTTTGCGCTTCACAGGTGCTCAACCCCTGCGATATTGATCGTCGATATTACTTTTTTCTTTTTTTGCATTAGTTATAAAAATCTGTCCCAATCTTGTTTGAGAGTACCGTGAATCCCGACAATATCAAAAGTATATTTTTTCTGACCGTTTCAAAATATTTGAACTAGTCACATATAAATACATGGTCTTTTTTTTAAATTTCGACTTTCAGAACAATTATTGGGGTCTTATAAACTTAAAGACAATTTTGCGTTTCATTTTAAACATTTTAAATAAATTAACGGGTCAAAACGCGACCACGGTTGGTGCAACCCATAGATATATTATATTGCAACCTAACCGAAACGTCGGGCAGTAAGTAGTTCGTATTAACTACTAAATAAAAATGGTGTCGCGTTTTAACCCGTTAATTTATTTTAAATTATTGGGGTCGATAAATAAAAACGATTTATTTAACGACAATGTACCAAGGCTTATTTTGGCCTACATAATATTATATAAAATTCAAAGGGTCTGATGAAAAGTGTTTAATTTTAATATCCAGATTTTGCGCCCCTTCGAATATGTGTAAAAGTTTTTATTCATATAAAAGTATCTAACTACCGCCTTGATAGAATATGAAAAAGAGAACTCGATTTAAGTGAAAAAATCGACAAAATCCCGGGTGAAAATATTAGAAACCTGTTTACGTTGCATACGTCACGAGCAGTTGACAGGGTCCTATCATGACAGAATTGACATAAATGTGATATATAACGGAAACTCGAACCCTTTTACGGCCGAATAATGTAAGATGTGAAAGTAAACACAAAATCCATCATCATATTCTTTTCTTAGAACTAGACGTAGCTTAGGCGGTCAAGATCTCATTTTCTTTTGTAGAATACAAAATAAGGCTTTCAAATAACAAATAACTCGAAAAAAGCATTCATAGATATAAAATTAATCTTCCAATATTAGAATAAGCTTGTTATTTCGTTCATGGAATATTAAAATATAGAATGTACTTACATTGACCTATATACGAGTATGTACTCTCGGTAACGAGGCCAGGGGCTTAGCTAAATGACAGTAACATTTGAAACTTGTTGAACTCAGATATCGCTTATATAGGATTAATACCTCAAAATCACGTGACAATAATTGAAATGTCATAGAATAATTGAAATGTCAAAGAATTATTTAACTTGCAAAACCATAATTTGAGCATAAAAAATAAAGTGATTCAAAGCATTGCGAAGAGCTTAATTATTTTACTTTGTATATGTTGAAAACCTAATTTGTATTTTTTTTTCTTGTGAGGTTGAATATGAGATTCACAATCCTGTTAAGATCAACTTTGTGTAGTCATTTGAGTTTCTTTTTCCAGGAAATCAAATCCAGGTAGCTATTAAGTGGAACACAATAGATAATTTCCATAAAATTTGAATCAACAGGCTTATTTCTTTTTTAATTTCGAACCTAAGATCTCGAGTTCTGGACCTGGCGCTAAACCGCTAGACCATCTACACTACAGCCTAATTTGCTTCCAGAACCGCCATTTTGAATCAACCTTTAAATATAACTGCGTCCGGTGTCTCGACGCTCCGAAGCACCCTCAGTCAACCATAATTAGTTTTTCCTCCGTAGTAATCGCCAGCCGTAGGTATAAACATGCAACGTCGTGCGCCCTTAATGAAAACGCTCTTAAGTGCCCGTGTTTAATGTTTATTCACTTCCACTTGCTTTTTTAACTCCATTCTTATGTTCTGAGAGGACGAAGACCTTAAGAGTGGTAAAGATTCTCTTTTTAAGTTGAAATCTGTTTCGCTTTTTAGTTTTTAGTGGAATATGTTATGGTTTGGGAACAATAGAGCATTTATTTTTACTATTTTTTAGAAAGGCGTATCAAAAACCCAATCGTTTCATTGACTTTATTGTAATATGAATAATCAAAGCCTGTTTATGATTTGTGATAAATCATAACATGAATCTAATTTACGAATCGAATTTACCTTTCACTTTTGATAGGTACCTACAATATTTTGTATTCATTACAAATCGGAGTGATTTTAGCATTGCATATAATTGAATGGAATGGGAGTTATAACAGATTTGTACAAATTTAAGTCAATTAAAGGTACATTTTCTACTAATATTTTTTGTGACTGATCAGATGGTTATACGTATTGAAGCCGTCTTTCAACTGTATTTGTGCAGCAGCGGTAAAAAATTGTTTCGTACAATAAATTCTCGTTCATCTTCAATGACATTCTTGTTATAAAAAAAAATCTCAAACAACTATGGGTGACCTAAACCAAGATTGCATTCCCTATCTTTGTTTTATAGCTAAGTTTAGTTTTTTTTGTATGTGCACCTCTATATCAATCAATCAATCAAATGTGTAATTTTTAAGTAGATTATGTATTATAACACTTTCAATCTGTCGTTGAATACAATGTAAAGTGATTTTACTACCGGTTTGCAACCTATATTTAACGAGAAGATAACGGTAAGGAAAAAAACAACATTACATTTCAAGTTATGAAAAACCGCGCCAACGATTAACAAACATACTAAAAACTACTAAATGATTTATCGTATATGAGAAGTTATTTCACCTACGCCTGAAAACGTACTTAAAATATGAAATAGTATGGTACTATTTTAATTTACTTTAACTCGTCTTGATCGTTGTGATGTTGTCCAATATCTAGCACATTCGTGCATTGTCGAATTAAAATCTTTCCGAACGCTTCCTGCAACAGCTATCAGAGACGGTAAACAACGCACTAGTACGTTGTTACCGAGGGCTATTGTACCTCCTGTTTGCTTTTATTAGTGCCTTTGATATCTCCAAGTGTCGCACTTTTTATGACGACCCCTGCCGACCAGCTCAGTACCTAATCATTTTATATTAAACTGGCCCCTGAAGGATTTCTGCAGCCCCTCAATGTTATGGTAAGGCCATATTTTCCTTATCTAAGAGCTATAAATTGACGAGGTCAGATGAAGTGATCGATGAGCTCGGATATTCCTTTCTGGAGTAATCATCAAAATTTTTATATTTACTGTCAGTGAGTTTGCAAATTAGAAATCCTATTATTTATTTTCCTATTCTTAAATTCTATTCTGAAATTAGCTAGGTTTTTTTACTGCAATATATCTCTCGCATATGATTCAAAAGTATTGAAGACAAATTAAAATAAATGAAAAATAAAATTTAACTAATTTATAAACTAAGTTATATAAAAAACAATTTATTATAGAAATGGTAAATAAAAAAATATTTAATTATTTATTTTGAGTCCATCCCCGTAGTATCCAAAATACTGGTTTTTTATTAGAGAAAATCCGTAAATCCAAATTTTACTTGAATAATTATGTATTGTTAGTGATGTCAGATCTGGATATATAGTTGGGTCTAAAATACTGTGTGGACTGTAGAGTACAAACAAGTTTTAAAGCTTAATCTGAAAATAACAAAAGATTGTTTTAACTATTCGGGGAAAAACACTTTTAAAACCATTTTCCTCTTTTAGGTGCTTTCTGTTTAAAATTCCATCCCGTGCAGAGTAATAGTTTTATATCAAAATATAAAGCAACAATAGAGAACGTGTGTGATCTATCAACTCGGGATAAAATTTATCTGTGAGTGAATCCAGAATATAGAGAATCTTTAGAATATCAATTCCTGAACCGAATAATAAGAGGATCGCGTTTCAATTTATTCACAAAGATTTTGACTATTCATTCAGCTTCTATACCAATACATAAAAGGATTACGTTATTACTTGAGCCTGTATGATGACAAGAATTTGCTTCTCATGGATCCATCGGCAATTGTAAGGGTCTTATTGGGATGCATTACGGACCCCAGCCCTATCGAGATTCAGAGCGACAGTAGCGTTCCGCCGGCAAATATTTATCGGCGACGGCAATTAGATTTTTACTGCTTTAAACTTGCTACAGACGGAACTTTTTTTTACAAAGATACATTATCTAATTCAACGGGGGATCACAGTAAAGCCAGGTTTTATTACCCCGCCGTTGATGAAAGTAGGCCTTTTATTGATTTTAAGAACGGCATTTGAAAGTATTTAAGGCTTTGTGTTGGACATAAAAAGTTTAGGGTGCGTAGTTAATAGATACAATTTTTAAGGGCGGGAAATTGTTAGTCGATAAAACGGTAATTTGTGTAAAATTCTGTTCGATTACGTGGCTTGAATGTTTTTTAACAGGTTTAGTGCTACGCCCCATAAATTTTAATGCGATTCTATTTATTTAAAGCTTTACGGCTTCAAGGTTATTTACTTTATTTAATTTTTATCGCGTTAAAGATTTATGGTATACTTAAACTTAAAACCTTCTGAGTTAAACTAATAACTAAATGTGTAAAAAAATACTTAAATCCATTGACGATCTTTTTGAGTTCGTGCCTAGAAGCTAACGCTTTCTACGGATCTATTGGTAGTGGGTTTGATTCTCACACAAACAAAACCTTGTGTGAATGAACTCGTGTTTTTAAATAGATCTTGTACAAAAGCCTATTTTTTAATAAAATAATTTAACCGTTGACCCTAAAAAAACTGTTATTATGTTTAATTTTAAGACAATAAACGATCTAAAGCATAAATTGAGTAAATAATTAATAGAAATACCACTTTGATTGATGTCAATGTTTCAAACAAGCAGAAACCATTATATTATTTTTTTTGAAGAAAGCACAAAAATTACCGATGTCAAAAACTGACCTTTTTAAAACAAAACTAAAACAAAAACAAACTTTCAAAACGACGAAAGATATTTACACAATTTCAAAGACAGTGTTATGTTAAAGGAAAAACTTTAATAAGACGTAAAAAAGATAGGCCTTGCGAACCCACAGCGGAAACTAAGCACAAAGAGAGGTAACATTTGAATAAAATTTTATTTCCGCGGCTTACAAAGACCATAAAAACTTTACATACGCGGCGCATTCGATTCGAAATCTTATTATGACTTTTCAACATGTATGAATGCAACTCCGTTTCAATTCCGTGCCTTTGCTAGGTATATAACCTATATTGAATCCCTTCTACGTAGTTTCTCCGTTTTCAATCTGGTATACACTTTCGTAGTTTGATGTTACGAAATACGGCTGAGATGAGATGATATAAAACACATGTTGCGCGCCGTATGAGATCTCTGCGACGTCCAATAATTCAAAAATGAGTTAAGCTTTAACTTGATGGGACAGTTTATGGCAGCTTTTGTATTGACAATACTGATTTATTGTTAAACTGATGGGCTTGGTTTTGATATTAAGAATTGATTTGAAAAAGAAACGAATATTGAATGGTTTTGTTCAGCATTTTTCTTTGTACTCTTGAAATTAGATACGTGTATTTGGATAATTATTAATTTTTGTCATGTTTGTAAAAAAAAATGGAAATTTGCCGGATTCGTACGCGTGCAAAGCTACGGTAGGCCGGCAGTTGACTATTAATTATGTATATTAAACACTCAATCCCGAGCAAAATGTATGTGAAATCGAACTCACCCCGTTGATTCAACTGCCAGAGGCGCTTCTATTATACTATGGGAACAGTCAAACTATGGTAAGCAGGGTTTGAGAAACCGTCTTTTTGAAATTATACTCTGGTGCATAAATCTCTTATTCAACGGCCTCAACTGATTACTTTAAAACTGTATAATCCATAGTAATTCTTTTTTTCTACTCGAAGTAAATGTAATCGAGTCCTTTGTTTATAAAACCTCTCCAAATAACAATACTACAATAATTTAAAAAGCACTTTATCCGCGGTTACATTAAAAATTGAAATTCTTTGCGGTGAAATGTACCAGGCGAACATAGCTTCAAAGATATTATAATGTATAGAATTTTGTTAGTCTGCTCTTGCGAGCCGGTCGCTGCCCGTAATTCCATTAATCTTTGACATTAGCATCGCGGGGACACGTCGCGTTTGATCTGCCGAGACCCACGAGCTTACTTCTAATGCTTGTAATGAATAATTACCATACGTTTCTTTTTTGGCCAAGTTGAAGGTAAGTAATGTAGCGGAAAATTTTATCAAGGGATAATGTTTTGTACGCGAGGAACCACATATCAGGCTGTTAGCGTTTTTTTAAGCAAGAGTCATGATCGCATATTAAAAATTTGTTTCATTTTGTAAGTATTTAAAGGAAATACTACAATAGCATTTTGAAACTCTTTATTATGTTTATATTTGTACTTTATAATCAAGACGTTTTCAAGTTGAATAACTTTCCAATACACTATTTAGGGTATACTATGATCAAAGGCATTTTAACGTATTTCCATATAGATAAAACTCTCAAAGTCAATGAGTAACATCACAAATTTCCTTTCCTTTCCCACATAATTCTCGTATAAAAGCGTATATTTGAAACTCCGGAATTCTCCCTTCAAACTTCTATGACGTCATTTATATGTCATGATAAGCGATGCCAAAATCCATCTGGGGGCAGGAAAAATACGCAAAGCCCGTAAGTCAGATAATCTTGCTCGAGGCTCCACAATTATTCCTCTTTCGTGTATTTTTAGCCCAGATGGAAGGTGTAATGGGGCCCTTTTGGCCAAACGTGACTTATTTTTTACTTGGAAAAATTCATGTAACTTTACTTTACTGGGTCATTGCGATGCTGAGGTATTTTTAAGAGTCCTTTTTTTAATGATAGGGTAATTTACTTCATTTTCATTTCGGAAGTGCGCTATTTTTGTGTGTTGTACAAGTAATACTAGGAAATAGGTATGTATATCTATGTTGTTCACAAATTTATGAAAAGCTTATATATCAGGTACTTATACCAAATGTGAATACGAAAATAGTTTTGCTTTAACATTTTTATTTCCATCAATAAGCCTTACTTTAATGCTTGAAACTAAACCCTCAGTTATTAAACTAGTTCAATCACTGCAACTTGGATTAAAATTGAACATTTTTAAATGTTTACAGACCTTCTAGTAAGATTTTAACAACCTACTTTGTGCCGTTATTATAAACGGGGCAAATTGTTAACGTGTGCAGTACAATCCCTTTTGTACTGCTATTCACGGCTTGGACGCATGTGGTCTTGCCAATCGCAGAGCTCAATAATAGTCACGACACCTCCATTTATACACAAATTCGGGCGAGCCCACCCGAACACCCCAAATAATCCACAGTGGGCTATTCCACGTTCTCGTTTGTTGAAACGCCAAATCGCAGCGCATTATTCTAATTCGCCTTGGCGATAGCTTTCGAAGGAGCTATTTATTTGCGCCGTAAGCCCGATCCGCTCGGCTGAGGCCGCGCAGTTTACGGCTGTGTTTGAAATAATATTTCGGACAGAAAACGTTTTCGTACTGTTTTTGGCTAAGATTATCGCTTGCGGGTGCTGAAAATTACGCGTGTCTTCCAAATAATTTAACACATGTTTGTATGAAAAACATCTAGCAAGGTTTCTAATTTTATGAAAAACTCATATCTCTTAAAATATTTTAAAAATAAAGGTTGTTTTATTAAAATCGTAATAAAAAAATCAATGTTCTATTGGAAATAGTAAATACAATGAAACTTTTATTTATTTATTCCAATAGCAACATTAAGACAAGCAGTAAAATACGATATTGCATTTCGGAAAGCTACATATTTGTTATTCCCAACAACCTTACCTTTTCCTTCTCACAAATAAAATCGCTAATTCCTAGGTTTCGACACCGAGGGCACTTACAATAAATTATATGAATGAAAGGGAATTACTTTCGTTGTATATCATAGTACAATGGTGGAACACATGTGGCAATCTTTATTCCGCAGAAGTGGCACTGAAGTGAAAGATATTTCAGATATAAAAACACGTGCCCAACGCTAATAAAGTTAGGCAATATCGGGAAGGTATGTATGAACGGTTTTCCACGGAGGCCAGAAAAAAGGGACATAAAAATGGAAGAAACGAAAGTGGAAATATGGCCAAGTCATATTTTATTTACTGCATACAATCGAGCCTTTATCACGGTTTGTATCGAGTTAGAGCGTTTTGAGTATGTGCCGTTTGGGGTATGGCCGGCGTGGGTTTTGCATATTCGCAGTACCGCCACATTATTTCGTGTCGGAGAGGGGAAACAAAAAAGTCCCCGTTTTTACACAACAAATACATTTTATTTGTTGGGTAATATTTTGACATATTGGTTTGGTGCTACATCCAGACCTTTGTTGTGGGTGTTGATTTTAAATATTTGCGTAATGTTCTTTTTGGATTTTCACAGGTGCGATTTTGATATTCCTCGTCATTTTTTATTCATTACTTGTTGATATGATGATAATATGTATTTGAAAAAACATTAACAAAATTCCGTAATTTGAGTTACTTTAATATTAATCCGTTTAAAAAGTGCTTAATAATCCAGTAAGATTTGAAATTGTTAATCTTAGTATTTTAGCCTTATTTTAACAGATAAAACTCAAAACAAACCGGCACAACGTAAACATTAAATTTAATTTCACAAAGCGCGTACAATCACCAAACTCATATAGGTCCTCGCTTTTGTTTGATGCTTGCACAACAGACCAATTTAGACAGCCTCAGCTGAGCGAGATTGCACATCCCATTGTACCAAACGTACAGCAAAATAAAATTAGAGAATGCCGAAAACATGTTTGCATTGGGAATATTACTACGGGCGGCCCTTCCGACCGCGGGACCACATTCAGTCACTACAACGACTTCTTTTTGATATTCGAAAGAGTGAAACAAACGTTGAATGCATAAAGACATGAAGATCCCAGACTGCGGCGCGCACGGGTTAAATAAACCTGCGAGACAAGTCGAGTGGAACAAGGAAATAAAGCCAGACTAAAGACGCAACGGCGTTCCATCGGTAAGTCTCAATAATTGGATTCGAACGAAAGGAATTTTAGCGAAAAAAATGTTCGACAATTTGTCAGTCAGCTAGGCGGGGGATCCAAGCGACATGATCGTGCTTCATCATCGTTTTTTCGTCAAAGTGCCTGCCCCCGCCCCGCGGCCGCCCGCCACGGAATTCTTATTACTTACCCGCTTTGGGTACGTCCTGTGTATACCAAAGTGAACTTTCCTCAAAAGAACTTTAATTCTCTCAGTCCTAAATAGCGGAAATCGAGCGGCTTTATTACTTTGGGCACGCTTGCTTTTGTTTTCTTTTACGATACCTAAAACACGACGTTACGACATTATGCCGTAAGTGAGGGATGTTGCGTTGCCTCGCCGGCGATAAGATTCTAAGAAAATAATAAAGACGACCCTCTCAACAGGCTACTTGCGCTTAATAACACTTTTTCGTCGTCGCAAAAATGATACGGTTTAATCAAATCGTCCAGTGATAAGAAACGTGTGAACAACGTGATAGGATTCCAAATGGGCGTTTCGATTAGAAAACGCATTGGAAATAAATGGTCTGCGTTAAAAATATAGAGATAAAAATGAAACGCGATAAATCGATACAGGAAAGCTTTACACTGAATACAGTTTAGTGAGAGCGCTGCGCCACTGGCTGACTCCGCGTGTGAAAAATACCTTTTCATCTTGGGAATTCGTGCCGAAGTCGAACTCTTATATTTATAAGGAGGAGCGAGAAATAAACAAACCGAACGGATAGGAAAAAACGTTCGCGTCTCGCTTGGTGAAGCTGTAGATCTAGCTGATTGTGAGAAACGCTCGCACCTTGAATTATTTGACAGTTTGAATTGTCACGGCCCGACCGCTCCTGTTGTTATTTTTTGCCGGTTCTTCGCACGTCACTGGATAATGCGTACGCAATAAAACAAGTTGAACTTGTTAAGGGTACCTCACGATTGTTTGCTTTATTCCAATAACAATATATTTCATACTTGATTTCGAGGGCACGGAAATGTTTCCATTATTTTTCGACTACGAAATGTGCAAAAGAGCTACGATTTTTGCTGCAATTTTTCAATAATTGTAAATATTTAGTTATAAAAACTCTGTTATATTCATTTTAAACAAAACAAGTAATACCACTTACTTTACTGATTGTGAAACACTAATAATAAAATAAATTCTTAAAACGAATTTCTTTGATACCCTCGATGATCAATAGTAAGCGCCTAAAGAGCCAACAAGGAAATTTCGGTTCCGAAAATATATTCATTTTACCTGCGAGCTCAAGACAAAACTAAGCGGATCATGCCGCTTATCAAAGGATCTCATCCAAGTGAAATATTACTGTTCAAGCACAATTTGTTCACAAAAGTGTCGGCACGTCTCTTTCAATAAAGCTTGTCACATTTCCCAAAGCCTAATTATGTTGATATTTTCCTTTTTAACACCCAACGATTTTATCCCTACTTGTACTCATAAACCATGTAATTATACAGAGTAATTCAATGACACGTGAATGATGTAAATCAAAAAACGAAATCAAACGCGCGCACCAAACAAACATCAAAACAAGTGTTTGCGCAAACTTTGGCAATATTTACATGCGTCGCTCAGTAATGACTTCGAATACCGTATCGTATCTGGTAAATATTTTGTGAAAAAGTGAGCAGAGATCGGCTCACCGATTGATAAATTGCATTTCTGTGGTGCTTTTGTCACCGGCTGGGAATAGATATAGAATCTGTGTGTAACGGTTATCCTCAGAGGAGGCCACGCACGATCCATTAATTACCACCGCAGCGCTCCGCGTGAGACGTCAGGGTTGCTATCAACCCCCCTACCCCCAGCGCATACGCCAACCCTCCCACCTAAATCCCAACACCGATCTTTTCTCAGCATTTTTTTCACAAAGCCGTCATAAAATAAATGAATTAGCATACCTAATTGTCCCTCGAAACGAGAATGAAAAAATGAAGAGACCCTCCCTAGAATCCGGACGGATTTCTACGAGGCAATCAAAATTTAGGAATAATTTAGCAGCTTGATCCACATGCAAAGCTGGGTTTTACAAGGGAAAGTGACGTGGGACAAAGAATATTGCTCTATTTTCTTTTGCACGTCTACAACCGATGAAGAATTAGAAATATTTCAATTATCTTAAAATAAATCAGAGTGGAATGATTTAAACCTGAAATCGGCATAGTGGGAAACTGTACACTTGCGGTTTTTTTTTTGCCTACAATAAAAGTGATTAACATCTATCCATAAACATTTAAAAATATTTACTTCGTAGTTTGAATGCCAATTTTCACAGTGCTATGTTATTTCGAAACCAATAAATATAATTTAAATCTTTTTTACGTTGAGTTTGTTTTAAGGGCATTGTATAAATTAAGATTAATAAAAAACAAGAAAACAAAAAAAAGGAAGAAAAACAAAAAATAAATAAATACCAAAGTCTAAGGGCCTAATACTTTTGAACGCAAAATTTGTATTCAAAAGTCAATAATACGTCGGCAAATCGTCGCAAAACGCCTCAATCGGACTTGGTTTACTCTGCGGCCATTTTCGGCTCCCGTTTTTTTGTTTGAAATTGTTTTTCATTTCGCAAATGATCGGCTTAAACCGCCCCATCGGCTCGAACATTGTAACAGGATTAATCAGCTGACGCGTGAATCGCACTCATAGCATATCAATCGAGTTTATAGAGTACCAAAAATTCTACCGGCGCCTGAATATAACGATCACGAATAATTATACAATTTTCTCTGTCGTTTAACGACGAACTTGAATATCGAATTAAGGTAAGTAAAAAGGAGGGAGACAATGAAAAAGAGAATTAAGCGAAGGTATCGATTGAAGGTCTCTCATTACTTTTTCGGATTTGCCCCTCTTACGTGTTTGAGTGCGAGCGTAGCCTCCGGCGTCGACAATTACGGGAACAGTACTAGACGGCTAATACAAATCGTTCGCCCGGGGGTACGTTTATCCGAAGCTACCTTGCCCCTCCTACACCTCTTATGCCGAGAAAACTATTACATCATTGTCCCGATTTTATTTCTCTCACGGAAAAATCCACCGACTGCTAAATAAAATAAGGCACAGTTTCGTCTCAATGCGCATTAAAATACTCGAGAGTCCATCTCTGCAGACAACAGAGGGTGGTTTGTGATATTGTTTTGAGTTCGCGCGTTCTTTGTCAAATGAGTTAAACGATCCTTCTTTCGTGCTCTCGGATATTTCTTGTTCCTCTGAATTGTATAAGCTAACTGAGTCAATCGTGTAGTCTGTATTCAAGTGAAATAAAAACGTACTTTGTCTAGTTGAGAAGCATACTTTAGAAAACATCTCCTTGAGGAGTAATTATGTGGTCCTCCAAACCGTTTGAGAGCGTAATTAGTTCTCCATTAGCCTAATATATTGGCACTCCGCTGCTGCCCCGTTTCGCTTCAGTACAAACAAAAAACTAAACTCTCAATTCGGGAAATTCGTGTTCGTAATTTTATAAACGTGCAGCTTGCGTTTCGTGCTTCGGAAGCGAATTTTAAGTTCTATATTATTTTTGCAGCTGCCAGATATTAGGGAAATGTTTAAATAAAGAAGCTGCTTTACTAAATTTACAATTTTATTCTATTAATCATTTGTTAATATTCAACTTGTCGTTTATTATTAGAGGTTCAAAGGCTGAAATCGTTAATCAGTTTGTCGAAAAGCGGATGATTCTACCAAAACCGACACAAATTACAAGCCACCAACGAATGTCGTTGGTGTTCGGTGCTTTAGCAGCCTTCGATCACCCGTCAGCGCATAACCAAATTAGAGCAATTTAAGTCAGGAAATTGGAAACGCTATCGGGCGCTCGATGCGCCGCCGTTGCAACGGGAACGCCACTACCGCACTGGCATTTCAGACATCCACCGTTTCGGCAGCCATGGCTAATGTCGGAACAATGCACGAATCTGGACAGACAGATCCGAACGGCCCCGAAGATAAACGACAACCGAGGAGCGTTGTAACAACTGATTGATATACGGCCTCCGATGATATCGTACCTATCGTGTACCTAGTTGAGCCAAATTCCGGACCCGCCTCAGTTACAGTTCGAGTGCTGTTGACAGTAAACGATGTTTAGATAGCAGTCGAACGCGCAAGAGTCGACTGTGTATCCGATTGCTTGCTTAGCCGAGCTGTCTATATGATAACATAAGTGGCGCTACTTTGTAAGTTGTTTTTGTAGTAACTACGTTTGACCAACCCTGATGTCTCATGTTGACGTTGTATCACATCCCTTATCTCCTCTCTAACATAAAGTTTTAGCCAAAAAAGAATCCTGTTTTAATGTTTTGTTGTTCCGAAATAGTTATCGAAGAGCGTTATTTACTTCAAACCTCAAAAGCGTTTCTAATTAAACAATTAAACGACCGCAGAGTCACGATTGAAATCGTTTCCCCGCCCGACCTTGTTTAGTCATTTGCAACTTCAGTGAAACGCTAGTTCGCAGTCCCAGTTAGAACATACGATAGCTGATACAAAGTTAAGAGCGTATGCTAAGATAATAGCAAGTAATCGTGCAACTTGGCGGCAACACACTTGCGTACTGTGGCGGTAGTTATCGACGGAGACGGTCAGAGTTTGAACTTGCTCGACAGCTAAAACAATAGCGAATCAAGCATGCAACGGAACTTTCTCAAAGACACCCCCTTGTGCGTGCGACGCTGAGTGAAAGCCAGCTCACTAACTTTATATTGGTTAGGAAACTTCATCTGGTGCCAAGAAGCAATGATTCAATATAAGGCATCAAATCGCAATAAAGCAGCAACCATTATTAATTAAAACTGTACGCTATTAAGTTAGGAACATATCGAAGAATCAATCCTAAACTAAAAACCAATTCATCTTTATTGTAACAGGAAACCAAACGAGTGAGATTATCATCCTTTTCGTTGCAAATCTAAAAATAATAGAGAAACGATATTCAAGGAAAGAGGATATTTTTATATCGTAACCGAAATTCTTGCGAATAAAGTTGCCCGATTAACATTAAATATAAGATCGCTTTAGCGAGGCGGATAGACAGATAAAGACGACATACATTTTCATGAGAGAACAGAAAAAAATAAAATAAGCAATCCGTGGTAAAATCGTAGGGCCAAACGTGCGTTTTCTGTCGACAGAGGCAGAGATTGGCAGACAGATTCCGTGGGAATGGAACTGAAAAGACTAAAGCGGCAGCAATACCCGTTGGAAAGAGTATTTTATTACAAGCGGTTAAAGTCAAAATTACATAAACAAAGGAGGTCCTAGATAACACCTAATCGGCATTGGCTCCGGCGATTACACCGGTCGTTCGGCTAATTAATTTTTAAGTCAGTATCTCGGTGCCGGCAGCTTCGAATTTCGAGTAAATTCGACTGCGATCTACATATTATATAAGGGGTTTGTTTCCTTGATTTCAAATCCTGATTTGAATTTTGTTTTAGGAATACTGGTTTGGAATTAATTTGTTTGTTACAGACATTTTGCTGTATAAATAGCTAATAATTTTCTGTATTCCGTTCACTTTGTTTCATGGCGCTTGAATTCGAAAGGCTAATATTTGAAGTCAAAGTTTCATTGCCTATTTCTGGTTTTGTTAGTTTAATTTAAAAGAACGAATTTGAATTTAAAGCCAAACCTAGAAGACTACGTTTTCAATTTTAAAAAGAAAGGGAAAAATATGCTTCATAACCAAGTGGATTTGGCAAATTAACTTCACCTTAAAACTGTTCCAGAAAATGTATGCTCGGAAGTAATTTCGCGTACGTGTTTGTTTTGGGTTAAGCGTCCTGGGCCATAAAATTAACTCCCTGCAATCTGTTTCTTTTTTACACACCACAGCTGTGCAGATTAAACTAAAAGGCACGTTATCTCCATAACTCTTCAGTTGTGCGCCACTTAAAACTTCCGAATGCCCGAAAGAAGAATGCCTAGACATTTACTGGATCGTATTATGCATGCAATGGAGAAAGCTGTGTCGTGACAAACAAAATTTGCGCGGACCGTTTGTGCCATAAATCCGACGGTTCCTAAATCCTTGAAAAGGCACTGTCGAGCAGCTTTCATCAGAAAATTCTCCATTATCTGGAGGAAATCGTTACCGGGGTCGAAACTCGCCCACCCTTCGGCCCCTACCCGGCTTTCATTTACGGCGTTGCGTGCACGCGTCCCCGTGGCCTTTGCCTTTGCAGGTGGGTGTAGTCATTGTATTCGGTATTTAAGTGGCTCATTTGATATTCTGAGACAGTTTGCATTTGGAAAGCTCGCACGTAGGGAGGCTCCGGCCGTATCGAGACATCGAAGTCACGGATAGTACGCACACAGTCACACGCCCATCACTATGACGGGACGTGATGCCCGACCCACACTTGACGGTTAACTCGCGGATTTCACGCACACGCACGCTCTGCGGATTGCGTTGAGTTTGCGCAATGTTTATCTACAAATACACTAATGAAGGCACCTACAAAAGCGACTAGATTGTTAATTAAACTTGCTCAAAATGTGACACCCTTACGAAATGATGCCGTGCCGGGAGCACAGTGCACGGTTTCAATGTTATTGAATTAATTTGTAATCAAAATTCTCGGTGTGCGTTCTCGAATGTAATAATAGCATCACATAATTTATATTACCATCGTTTTAGAGTATTTTAAATTTAATTTTAATGAAAACATTTATAAGGCAAACATAAAATAATACTTGTTACTTCATACCGAATCATCAGTGTACGTTTAAATGAATATAGTCATGAGGCATGAACTAAACGAAGTAAAAAAAGATCTTCTAAGATCTACAAATAATCCCCCTATCTAGCGTATTTAATTAAACTAATTGCGGTTACATATTATTACTTAGACACCAAAAGTAATTCAAAGACCCCATCATTAGGCCCGCCGACCAAAAGGAATAACCATTCCCTTAATCATTATTCTTAAAGACTCTTCATTAAATTCCTTTTATCTCTCCCGGGATATTTCCTTCGCTCGGCATCAATCACATTCACTCCGAAAAACTCGTTGCCTTTATTCTAAACTCTCATAATAGGTAATGGAGGTTTTGATCGCTAGGCGGCTGCCGGGCGCCGATTACTTTGAGAGCTAGCACAATGACTCCCCGCCTGTAGCCAATGTTGAATTCTGAAAAGTTCCTTAGTCCGCATCTACTAGATATGGGGCTAATTACGAGGAAACTTATAGATAGACACCTGCGCTGACTTGCGACCAGACAAAGACCAACTTATCTCAGAGTTACAGCCCCGCCCGTCGTGCGCTACTAACCCGAACCTTAAATCGCCGCGCCAAAGCTCATTATGCTTCAACAGTTCTGAAAGGCAGGACAGACAAGACTCCTTCTATATCGACTTGCGACAGTAATGAGTCAAAGTCAATAATTGTTTCCTCGATTTAAATTTCTCTGTTGCTACTTGATCAAAAACAATGTTGATTTAGTTGAGATCTCTTTACTAACGAGCCAATGATAACGATTCTTATTGAAACCATTATTTTAGAAATCGTTTTTTGATTCCTTCAAAAAGATAATTGAATTTTGTTTTTAGGGACCGATTTATGATTTACTGATTAATTCGACGCAAATCTGAATCTACTGGAGCTCAAAAATTATTTAAATTGAGATTACTTTTAAATTAAGCGTACTCACACTGCGAACGATTTTTGAAAATTAATATTTAGTTGAATATTTGATACACTGTACAGTAAACCTTAAAATAGATCAAAGGTTCCTTTACAAAAATGCTGATTTATCAGTTTTTCGCAGTACATTTTTCTCTTATTTCATTAAACCGACAAATGCAGAGTAAACAAAAAATACTGAGCAGAGAATCTAGGTATTTATTAACTAAAATTTTGAACAAACCATAATAATACCAACGAAATCATCGCAACAGTTTGCAAGTTTAACCGTAACGCGAAATCCGGTGGTAACGCGTTTAATATTATGTGCACGGAATGATTTGGCTGTGGGGAAAATTAGCGTTGCCTAATAACAAATGGGACATGACAGCGCAAATTCAGTACACTTTTCCAAAAAGTTTGGTGTAAATTAAATTTGGCGAGGGAAGTTGCCACAACTTCTCGCTCTCCTCGCTGACATGTTGCGTGGAACATGACGATGAAATATTCCAAATACGTTTGGTGGCTGTGTTGCCACATCACAACCGATCATTTTGGAGACATGCACGTCTGTGAAAACTTCGTTGATTCTCTTTAAGCTTGTCAAGTATAGTATACGTATAAAATGAAACGTTTTATTATTACTTTTGACGTTAAAATACAACTATGTAAATCTTTGTTTTTTTGACTAAATAGCATTTGTTGTAAAATTTAGCAAAATATCTTTATATTTTGTATGTTAATGAGGTAGGTTGGAAATAAGCTTTTCGGCACACTGATTCTTAATTGGTTTGAATCGATATCAAAACCATTTTAAGTACAAGTATGCTACGCTGGTTCAATAGGGGATGTTTCAAAAGAAATAATTACCGGTCCAAACTGTTCGAAGTAATTCTTTACGTCTTCAAGCGTTGTGGGTGCCGATAGCCCACCGACGAAGATTTTCTTTGTCCTGGTGACCATCTGTAACAAACGATTCTTGAATTAGCAACGGCGAATAAAACATGTAACGCTTATAATATATCTACAAAATTAGACCCAGTAAGGGTTCGGTAGTTGGTAACGTAAAAACAATTGGAAGCGATGTGAGGCAGCGCGCAGCGGGCGGGCAAAATGTTAAAATAATTACCGTTAATATATTATGCAATCCTCCCGCTCAGAGGTTAGCCAGGGATAATTCTGAAGAAGGCATAATACATAATAGCTCCGTCGGATAATAGCGTCCACCGACCTACCCTCTGTTGTACTGAACTGACTAAATAAACTCTGTTGGTTCAGACTAGTCTGGGGAATTAATTTTTGCTAAATCTTCGAAACTCATAAAAACTCTAGAGACTCGTTAAACAGAAACCGGTTTGTGAAACTCAATGGGTAGAAAAATAATTTAATTTGGAATTCGTGCACATATTTCACAATTAAACTAAAAAAAAGGAAATGTAAGTCAATGCAAAACTACTCTGTGAGGTTTTATTTATTTCTAAATATTATTTTTAAGGTTTGAGATATTATTAGCCCAAATCTGTGAGGTTGCGTGGTAGAGAATGTCACTTAATGTTAAGTCAACTTTTTGTATGTTTTAATACGCTGTAACAGCTAAACAATTGCCGTTAAGACTCTCAGGATGATCCCAGTCAATATCAAGCTGTAGCTAAGGCGATACTTTAATTATATCATGCCAAAGTTGTTGGCAGATGTTGCTTATAATAAACAAAAGGGCTCCTACCAGCCCCGCATTTATATCACCTGACCGGCGGAGTTAGCGACAAAACTCAAACAATTAACCCTCGCAGACAAAACTGCACCTTTTTCGAACTTACCGGCTCAAATGTGAACTCAATTTCCATGCTATGTTAAAGTTCACTTTGAACGGGCGCCGATAAAATGTTTTGTCAAGCGCAAAGTTCATCCTTTTAGTTGAAATGTCGACATGTAACATTTATTGGAAGGAAACGTGTGCATTATTTTATCCAAGCTCACAGTCTTGTTTTGATTCGCTCCAAGCTTCAGTAATGAATAGGAGTTATCTTGAAAAGGTACAGGTTGAACCTTTCAGGCACTAGAAACACCCGATAAATATTATTACATTTCAGAAAGGGAATCCCTATTACTATGAGTGGCGAAAGATAATAGCTCAGTGGAAATTGAATAAAACAAGATTCGGTAACATCTAATGTAACTAATGTAACTGAGTAAGAGGCCGGAGTCTGGGACGATCCCAAACGAAATCACACTCAAATATACGTAAATGATGAATAAGTGGCAGGATGGGGAGGGTGGATCGGACGTGTCCAAGTAGTGGCCCCTCTAGGCCTTTTCCCTGTAAATCTCGAGTGTGACAACATTCCGTGGGTCGCCTGCGCGTTGTCTCATCGAATTAAAGCTTTTTTTCCATGCTTCATTTTCCTGCATTCCCTCTTTCCTGATTATAGTTTACTATCAATCTTCTGTAAGATTAAATCCTTTTTAGAGTATTGTTTACGAGGTTTTAAGTCTAAAAACATTTATTTTGTATTTCAAATTAACAAATAAATCTGGCTTTCATTCATTGTTATGCCATCAAACGGTTTTACCTTGCCTATAGTGCCAAATAACGGATATTTAGTAAGTACGTAAGTCATTAAGCATATGCCATTTTGAAAATTCATAGACATATTGATATTACCAAGAATATAAACTTAACAAACCTATTATAATTTAGATTGTTCTTTTAAATCGTGCAGAGTGAGTTTGCACCTAATGCAGAATTGCTAAGCTGAAAAATGTATTATTGACTATTTTAGTACCTTTATATTTTCTTACTTTTTATTAATATTTTAAGACTTTTGTTTTGGTAATGTGTAAAACACGTTGTCACTTGACGCCGCTCAAAATTCAAAATACTATTAATACTAATATTATTTAGGGCATATAAATATTTTTTTTTACCTTAATTTTTTTATAAATTGGATTGGTACGTCGTCGTCGACTTTGGCTTTTTAATACATTATCAATATGGAACCATTAAGCTCCCAATTGGAAAGAAAAACCATTACTGATGTGTTATTGGTTTAAGATATTATGCTGAAAATTAAAATAAATATTATGTTGGATTCTGCGTTTACTGCTTCTTTCGATTTATGTAAGATATACCTAAAAAAATTATTTTATTAAGATAAAAGTATGCGAAAATAAATCCTGGAAATGAAACACGAAAAAACATTTGGTATCGAATTGAAAATAAAACGCACATTGCGAAATAAAACGTTACATTCCCAACGAACGATATAAACTAATCCAAATGAATTCAATGATCGTATAAAATTCGGGAGAAATACATATTTTTCCGGCATCCATTTGATAACGTAGGAAAGGCTATAAACGGAGGTGTAAAGGGATGTTATTCACACTGTTTGTATATTTGACATGTAGGTAAAGCCGAAGTGAGAATATGATTTTGGTACTCGCTTAAAATTGTTTTCGTTTTGGACGCAGGATTATCGCCTGCTTTCGGTGTGAATAGATAAAATATTCCAAAATGTTACACCTGCTTCTGAATATGAATTATCCCACATTAATGTTTGCTCTCTATGTCAACAAGAAATACAAAATACACAATAATTTCCGTTCCTCACTAATTGGCTGGTTAAAGTATTTTTTAATATTCTTTGCTGAAAAAAGTAAGATAAAATTTGATGCAAATTCCATTACACGAGTACATTTTACCGGTGAGATGGTATTGCTGTAGGACAGAGGTAACAATAAACCAGTCCCTAAAGTAACCTTCATTTCTCGTTGAGAAAGAAAAGTTTCTTGGATAAGATAAATAACACAAAGCCCATCCACAGTTTATTATTATTTCATCAAACTTCTACTCGAGTAGGTTGTTAATTTTAGAATCTAAATTAACATCAATATCTATTCATTCGCAATGGAATGTATTATCAGCGGCGGTTGTAATGTAAATACGTGGGGAGCGATAAATAAAAATTTGATTAAGCGGCATTTATTAATGGGATTGTAAGGGTGTCCCGCGGGAGCGAGTGTCAGGTTAACCGGTAGCCACGTCAGCCGAAACTGTTCCCAATTACCTTAAATGTGGACAACGCAGTCCACTCCACAGGGAAAATTATTATTCACCGCATATCCAATTTTTGGCCCGCTCTAAATTGGAACGCGCTACCTGTGATTGCCTGAATTAATCGCCGCCACGAATGAGTTTGCCTAGCCAAATTGTTTGAACACTCTGCTTAAGTAATTTTATTCTTGATTCGAATACTTATTATCTTTATACCACTTTGGCACAGAAATGTGGAAAGTTTTACTTTTAAATGTGTACTACCCTCGACTAAGATACTCGGGCGGAGGCTGTCTTATTAACATTATCTAATAAGCAAACGTTAAAGTCCCTTACAGGTGTCACGTTCAAACTTTTTGTATTTCGTTGAACAAAGTGGAATATAGAAAAAGTCTCGCGATTCCGAATTTCCTAAACGCGCACACGAACTCCATCGGTGCCAAACGACATTAACCGGAGCTCGTTAACGAGACTTGGTTACTCGGCGCAGTCATTTTGTTGTGAAAAATACAACAATTTAATTTAGTCCAACTTGACCGCGGGCAAACACCGAACAGCGACGCGACAAAAAGCTACACACAACAATTATGCGATGCTGTGCCAGAGTCGCCCTTTACGTAGAGTGCGGGCTATTCTAACTTAATTCATAATGGGTCACAGGAACAGAAATCTGAAAATTTTACGTTTCTATCCATCGCGACTGGCGAGCTCGAAAAACTCAATCAGTGCTACAATGGCACGAGGATTGGAAGCAGCGAACGTGGTTTTCGCAGTGATTTTTAGTATTCTGCTGTCTCAAAATCTCTTTTTAATTTCACCAATCCATTTATGTTCGTTGGCAAATTTTTGAGTCACTTTTTTGAACCAGCATCCATTGTATCGCTTAGTCTGTCTTGCATTATAATTGAACTGTTGTTTCTATATGATATATGAAATTCAGAAAAATATTGACTATTTTGATATAACATTGACATATTTTTATATTTGACAGTGATTTAAGACGTATTTTTTCGCAATGTATCTCTGAATGTTTCTTTGGCCCGATATCATTGACACGCAGCGTGCAATGTTGTATTCTATTTGCAGCTAAATGCACGAGAATAGTACGACGATCGTTGTTACAGCGCAGGTACATAAATGCATCTAGCGTTAGTACTCGCACAATTCTTTTGAACGGCTATTTTTTATTGCTTTAAATCCACTCAACGCTGCACACCTTTTTCGTTCATTCGAAAAAAGAAATTACAGCTTGCGAAATCCAGTTGAAAACATTTTCTTTCTCGAGTTTTCTGCAGCGTAAAAGAGTGAACATGCCATTTATTGCGGTACTAACGGTTGGGACAATATTAATCAATTTTTACACTGGGGGGAATTCGGGGATCGCCCGCACAAAGGTCGCCCTGCGACGGTGACGGTGCATTTCATTTTTGTTTGCCCACGTCCTCTGGACCGTTCGTCTGCTCTTTGTCTTTCTGAATAAATGCGTATTTTGAAGCACCCACCTATTTCCCATTATTACAACACCCACAAAAGGAATTTGACCCACCTATTATATTTTAAAATTTCTTTTTCGACATTAAAAATCTGGGTTGGCTGCGGCTACCGCGTTGCTCTTGACATTTTATGGTATTTATTGAAAATTTACGTCTGCTTTTTAAAAAGCAGTTTAATACATCGTTATAGAGTATTTGAAGTGAACTTAAATGGATTTTTGTACTAAGTAGTATTAAAGTGAAAATTTGTACGTGGATTTCCATTACCTACCACTACCCTACTTCTATTGCTTTCAATCAAAATTAATCTTAAAAAGTAACTCACAAAGCATAAAATGCAAAAAAGAGTTCTCGGATTCAAACATTAAGCTATATGTCTCACATTCGCCACAGCGCAGTGAGCAATGAGCATTCCGCATAGATAGGGGACGATTCCGTCTCCTTATGTAGCACACCTTATCTGCTTCACAGCTCATTAGGTCCCGCACGGCGCATAGATCTGTGCCGTTTGTAACAATACAGGGACCGCACGTTGGCAAATGGTGATACCAGGTCTTAGGGCGCCGCCTCGTTAGTTCACTTTGGCTGAGGAATAAGTGCCGGCCTGCGGACACTCAGACGCTACAGAAAAAACTTTCAGACAGGTCTTCCTTATAAAACTCATTAAAAAATACCTGAGTGAAATATTTTAAAACGGGCAACTTAGACCCATCAATAGGATGAAAGCGCTTGCTAATTTTGATTTCCTTGATACAATTATATTCTTTGTAAGGCGTATGTGTTCCATGAATGACTTTAAAATCTACACATATACAAAAGTAAGTTTGAAACTTTAAAAAGGTAGAAACATGAGTTTGCTTTGAATCAGAGAAATAAAAAAAGACGCAAACACAAGTAAACTGATGATATAAAAACACTTATTTTTATTTTAAACTATTTTCAGCCAGTAAAACTTCCACTGACGTCTATTTGCGTTCTTGTCTCGTCTAGACGTTTGCTCTCGAGAATCGATGCTTACAACTTTAGGTAACACTTTTACAGTTTACGACTGCGTCTCTGTGCAGTAAGCCCTTAGTACACACCGTGACGTCATACTGCAAGACAGTCTGGATACAAACTAAATGAGGGGCATTAACGAAATGTTCCTGCTACTCGGCTTCAATAGCACTTGCACGGTATTAATCTCTATCTCATTCTGGTGTTCGCTGTCTGTTCCTCTGAATAGATTGCTCTAAGAATAATCTGGAATTGGCACAAGTATTGTTTATTGTGCTCAAATCGAAATGAAGGGGAAAATTTGAATTAAGAAAGGATTTCCAGTAGACGGGGGTTGCGTCTATAAAGCATAATAGGTACAATCTAAAACAGAAGGAAAATAATTTGAAAGTCAGAGTGTCAAACGATTTAATTCAAATATTGTAAATGTAGGTATGTATTATGGCAGCGTGTTGCCGTTTTGGTAAAAACTCTACTCAGCTTAGGGCATTGATTTTATTACCAACCAGTAAAAATTTCAATAAATTTGTTTTCTTTAATACTTTTTAGTTTAATTTTTTGAAGCAATTTTTTTGATGATGGTGCGTTGGTTGTGATTGTAAATCTAAATATTTTTCAACCTACGAAACAACTTCATTTTTTTTCAAATTTAACTCATAACGTTAAAGTAATTTGTACATAGATTTCGCTTGCCCAGCTACCAGGGAAACAGGAAGCTCAAAGGGTTGTGTGCCGATATAATTCCTTCATAGAACACGCACGGATGGCTAATGATAAAAAACAAATGAATATCAACGAGCAGCCACGCACACGCGGCAGTCGCCTATGTTTTCATTCAATATCCGATAAAGCGGGCACAAACACGTAAGTAAATACGAGAGCCGGTCAGGAGCGTTGAATATGACATTTAAGAATTCCGTAGCTCAGAAAACAAAAGTATTTTTCATTTCCTCTGAAATGTATAAATTTAAGTTCTCATTGGTTTTAAGCAACTTTAGCCTCTTAGTTAAGGACTGCATTCAAAGTTTTTACATATCCTTTACAAATTTTTCATATTTTGCACACAATTGGTTTGGTAGTGCTACCCAATGTAAAACATAATAAACGTGATAAGAATTTATGTTGATTTTGTGTCAGAAAGCCTTTTCATGAAAATATTGTGGAACCATCATTGACTTCATTTTCATTAATGACTTTAAATTGCGTACTTGCAATGTTCTACGATGTTAGTGATATCCGATCCTAAAAAAACTACTTGCGGTATCTAGAAATGCAATTAAAATTATTAACTTGATAATTCACAATCAAATCCGATGGTTGAAAATTTTGTTGTTTCTTTGCAAATGGACAAACCTGATGAAATCATAAATATCGTATTGCTACGAAACCCTAAAAACCCAAATGCATGCAAATGAACAAACTTCTCAGAATAACGTCGTGGGCTGAATAAATAACGGCTGATCGATGCGTTGATAAGCCCGTGAAAAATTTAAAGAGGATTCGCACAATGGCAGAAAGAAATGGATGAAGTACATATAAAGTGGCTGGGATATTGCCTCAGTCCATTGCTACGTACGGGCCTACCGCGAACAAAAGACCACTCCTTTCAATACGAATGGTACTGCTCTGGGATAGCCAGTAATCTTATTATTTTCGCCTTTTGAATTCATATGACTTGAATATTACTATGACTTCACTTGTCCGATCAAAAAAATATTACTCATATTGTTAGATTTGTGTGAATGCGTATTATGTTTTATGATATTAAATTTAGTTTTCATTCCACTTTGACGATCATTTTATTTGCTATTTTCCTAAGGTTTTAGTCTACGTTTATTGACTATAGCAACTAACATATTATATTGAAAGAAGCTTTGCGAGCTGAAACTTGTATTTTTGTATTAATCTGCTTATTTACTATGTAAGTACTAATTCATAAATAATTTAATTATGTACTTACATGCATTGTCTACTAGACAGTACCTAAGATACAAGGTTTGCCCAGTTTGCGAGTACATGGCTTCTACACATATTTGGAAATACGTTTTTTAAAATTCATATCAATATTACAAAAGGAAAAGTGGATTTGGGTATATGGTCGCATTGAATGGACTCCGAAATAATTGATCCGATTTGAAAAAAATCTTCTACTTTTAGGAATCAACTTTATCCCCGGGAGACATATTTTTAGAAAATAAGAGATCCTTTCAAAAACTTTAGTAATGTAACCTAAGGTGTGAAAATAGGTATACTTACTAAGCTGGATCAGACCCTAAGTACTCTATTCAATATTTCAGATGGATATCTTATATTTTTCATCCAACTGTGGTTACTTATGAGTTTTTCTACTTTTTTACTTTCCCATATTATTATTGCTGAGTTATTCACAAAAACCGACGCCAAATGTTTTGTAGATGATTTACAACTCGTAACACAAAAGACCGTAGGTACGTTTCATGGCTTTTAAAGAAAATTATTCCGCCCTCGCGAACCCAGAACTACTCCACTTGCTTACTCCCGTTCGAAACAATAGACGCATTTAGCCGTCAAAAAAGCGATTCGGCTCAGCGCACTTGTCATCGAAAGGCATTCGAACAACTCCGAAATGTCTATATGCTAGAGTACGATTATACACAGCCGCATTATACGTGACTATACGACGAAAGAATGCTTCCCTTTATGCAGCGAGTGGATGAAAGCACGCCGTTGGGACGCCTTGCGCTTCTCCCCTAGTGTTAAATGCAAAAAACTACGCCTATACCAAGCCTAGGCTATTGTAAGATTGAAGGCTGCTTTGTCTGAAAGAAATATGGTGACAGATGTGTGTGTTAGTAAAAGATAGCTAGTAGGATGCTTATTTTGCAATCAGAACTATGAGTATATAGCTGGGCTGTGTCGTCTACTAAGTTCACATGAGCGTACGTGTTTTTTAGTTTCTTTTGGTTCCATTTACCATTTTCATCCATTACTACGATGCAAGTTAAAATAATTTATTTCTTCATTCAAATTATGTTTCTGTCACCATTTCATAATTGAATAACCTGTCAATTCCGTTTTTACGTGCTTAAGTAATCCAAATTAAATTGTTAAGGTTTGAAGAAATGGAAATGAATAAACAATTACAATGAGCCGGCCGAATTTGCAATGGGTGAGGAAAGCAAAATTAACTTTGCCAAGTAAATCATAACATAAAGATTCTTCTCCCTATTAAAAGTGAAGGATACAAGATATTCCGAGTTTTTTCTTTTTGCTACGCATAATCAAATAAAACTTGATTTTATGTTTCGAGTCAAATTATAAGCCGAGGGGAGGGTGAAATAAAAAGTGAATAATGAATGTGTAGGCCGAAACTGGGACCGCGCGACCGTACCAATTATTTTGTTTCGAGTGCCATCAGCGTGGTTCGTTCTTTCAAATTTTCATACATTAGGCAAATGTCGGGAATGCGTAATAAGGGCCTAAATGTTGTAAGCCGTGGGTCCACAAGAGCATTCATTAAAACACCAGGGGGTTGGGCATTGGAGGCGACCGACTGGATGTCGACTTATTCGGACTTACACGCACTCTGATTTGTTTCTGTAAATCTGAGGCGAGTTTTCAATTAATATAAAACAAGTATTAAAGGATTGTGTTTAAAATATTACTGCAATCAGAGTTGGTCAGTAAATTCCCCATCTACGGTTACGACACACAATACAAAGCCATGCGATATCGATGTATGTCAAACTTTTCCGTCCGTGTTAACCCTTGGGGTGCCTGGTGGGTCTGACAGACCCATCACTTCAAGGAATCGACAATATTTTAGAAAATTCATAACTACCGCCGCTGTGCGCCTGAGTAGCTTCGTGATATAGACTGGCGGCTAGATTGCCATAGATCCCACAGTCCGCAACGCACACGCGTTCGAGTAACACATGTTTTATGTGCCCTCGGGTCTGAGAAACCCGACCAGGCATGCGGCGTAACTTTTAACTGGTAAGTCATTATTTTTGTTTTGTTTTATTTATTTTGCATATGCAAGTGCATTTTGCATATACCAATGTAACTAGAAGAGACTTTATAAAGAAATTGGGTATGGCATTGACCGCTCCATATTAAGCTGAACGTCAAAACAATTTGTGTCTTCCGATTGACCTAAGGAAGAGAATTAGCTCTCATATAGGAGAACCCTTAGAGCCACCAGCTAAAAGACAAGATTCTGGTATAAAAAGACGTTGTTATTTATGCCCTGCTAAGAAGGATCGTAAGTCTAGTACGCTTGTATTTCTTGCACGAGTCACATTTGCTTAGAACACGCAAATTTATATGCGAAAATTGACGCACAAATACTGAGTAGTTATTAATCAATATTCTTATTTTAGTTACCAAAGTTAATAACATTTGAGTTGATTCATCTGTGCTTTATATAAATGTCTGAAGTCTGATTTTAATCTCTATTAAAAAGAGTTTAATATTGTTGATTTAAAGATAAGTGTTACCCATGTATGAGAGTTTTTTTTTTAATTGCTCAATAAAACTTTATAAAAATAATTTATCTTATTTTTTACCCTTTTTTCATTCTGAAACAATATTGAATATAAATTAAAACTTGTTATTTCGGTTTGTAACACATCAAAATAAATAAAAATATCCAATTATGTTTACGGGTCTGTCAGACCCACCAGGCATGCCATGTGATTTTTACTTACCAGGCTCCCCAAGGGTTAATCAAATTTACACTTATTAACACATAAAGTCTAATATCTTTTGAGTTATTTTACTAATCAAAGTACTTATAACCTACGTACCTTTAAAATAAATGTGTGTTAAACTGAAAATCCAATGAAACACATGTTTTATTAATTTGTAATGAAAACACTTCATTTCTGTCCACATGAACAGATTAAATACGTTTTGACGTTGAAAAAAGGATAAAAATCTATTTCAATATAGATCTACAGAGTCAAATCAGAACGAAAATCATGTACACTGCAAAGTCTAACAACAAAATGTGCATTATGAATGATCACTATCTGAGTGAACACAGCACCCGTCTTGTATTTCCAGCGAATGCGGCGTCGGCGTAATATTACAACGGAAAATGATTCGTCTCTCGTACATGCGACAGTTCTGTTTTGGGTGACATGTTGGGTGGTTGAACGCTGTCGTTCGATATTGTCGACGACAAAATAAACCCCCCTCATGCGAAAAGCGGTGTCAAGAGGCTATAGGATTAAAGTTAAACTAGGTTTGCCCCGAGTTTAATTATACAAAAGGTATATACGCTCGTACCACTTGCGAAAGTGTGTTCTCTGGCGCATATGTTAGAAATTAGTTAATTATATCCTTTATGCGGAGTTGAATGGTAAAAGGAATATAAGATTACACGTCTAGATATCAAAGGATGACGTGATAAAACATTCACCGCCACAGAAAATAAATATCAACAAAGCGACACGGTTTTAGATTTTTTCTTAACGAGGTTTTTAATTAATGAAATTTCAACGAAGTTTTAATGAATGTAGGTAAATTCGTTATTTTTGTTGTCATATTTTTTTTTATTTTAGTACGTCAAATATTTTTAAGAGAACATAAAGTTCCACATTTATGTAACTTTATAATGATAGTTATTAAAAAATTTGGCGTCATTGAGAATATATTATAAGGACCTAAAAACAAAAGTCTATGAAAGCTTTACTGCTTCAATTATTGAAAAGATTCTATGATAGAAGGCATGAGATACGATTATCGTTTAGCCATCAAAAAATAAAGAAAGAAGATAATATATCTAGACCACAGGGCCATAATCTCCTTTGAAATTTAATAATGCAGATCATATGCGGGGAAATTGCTATTTTTATTGAATAGCCTCTCAGGCATCTGTTTGGCTAGGAACGTATTCAAATTAACGTAAATTTTAAATCTTTGGACAAAACTACGAGCTAAAAATGTGTATCTTAGTATTAATCTCAAAGATTCTAAAGACACGCGGTTTTGACACTAATGTACTGATGGATGAAATTAAGTCTACACAAATTAGACACAATATTAACAAAGTACTATTTTAGCCAGAAATAAAAAAATCGCAGGCAACAGTTAGCCCGACATAAAATAGATTAAAAAAATTAGTTAAATGTAAATGAAAAAAGCTTTTTTAATATCTTTGAAAGACTGGGATTACTAATATGGGAGGTAAAAATTAATTTATAACCAGAGTTTCATCGTTTAATTATTACACGGCTCTACCTTAATTCTTATCCGTTCACTAATTGAATTAAACGTTTAAAAATAAGAATTAAAAATACCATTGACAAAGGCGCGTCTTCATACACAATCCTGTTTTGCGTCACCACTGAATTTATTCGAGAAAATCCCACAAACCATCGTCTGTTGGTCTGCGGGCGACTTCCCTAAATAGGTATATCATGAACGAATGAATGACTATCTCCGAAGTCCCCTGCAGACTGAACGACAAATCTAACCCTCCTCTCCCTTCAATGAATGTATTCGACGCATGATTTATCTGACGTGTGGGGAGGACGTTCGCCGACGCAGTGCAACAAACAAAAGTAAACGTAGCTTATTAAGGGCAGAGTTTAACAAAACCGTCTCGTAACTAAATTAGGGCGGATCACTAACTTGTTACGGTCACCGGTAATTAATGTTATTGTTCGGAAGTTTTTGTTATCATTTCCGCACGGATGCTTTTAAGTTTCAATTATTTTAATAAAACAGACCACAGATATTACGTCCTGATTACGAAGTTTTAAAACGAAAATTCTACGATATTTATAAAGCTGGCCATTGGTATAAAAGGGGCAACCACACAATGTAATGTTAATTAACGAATTGTGTGTACTTTATCGAACAATTTTGTAACTATACTTAAACAAGAATAAGCTTGTGTAAATTGAGCACCTTTAATCAAAGTTACCTGAAATTAAACTCTAAATTTTTGCGTCACAATTTACACTTACCTAGCTGTAAGAACGTGATTATTGTAAGTGACGAAAATATCATATCTCATTACTACAATATAGAAAATTAATAGTTAATGTTAGCGGCTACTTTTGCGTGTCGTTACATTAAGGAATGATGTGTGTGAAATTACGTTCAAATAAAGTAAGTAGGTACTGAAAACAACGTATACATCTCAAAGCGCATTTTACTTATTAATCGGCAGGACTTATCCGTTTAATTTCGAATGCAAATGGAATATATTAAAATACATCCCGTTGCATGGTCTGTAGTTCTATTACAAACCAAACTATAAATAGCGTTCGGCTCCGGTTAAGGTGTTGTGTACTTTAAAATTAACCGCCGCTCCAAAGATTAAATATGACCAAAAGGTATTGTTATTTTGGCACAAACCTTGACGGGGTCCTGATTTTCGTTTTTAAAGATCCCTTGTTAATATTAAATATGAAAATGGATGTATAAACATACTATTGAAAGGGTTTGGAATGGAATTTGGTAGCACGACAAATTACTTATAATATTTTTATACAAAATCAATGACAAAAAACTGATAAAATCATGGATTTTACTGCTTTTAGAACAGAGTAGTTTTAAATGAAAAAAAAAGAATGTTTACTTTTCGGTTTCTCTTTTCTCACTGAGACTTATAAGTTTGTATCGCAATTTGTCGTGTCTATAAGTTTAACATCTGCATTGTAGGTATCAAAAAAAGACCGAAAGGCCAATAGTAAAATTACAATACATTCCTAACTCTTCGCAATTATAAACTTTAATCTATTATTGGTTTACTTATGTTGTTAACAATAATCAAAATTATTTCGTTCAAATACATTATTCTTTATCAAAAAATAATCAATGAAATTAAATCAAATATAATAATAAAAAAGTAAAAATGTTTAACCATACACGCATATAAATCTAATAAACTTTTTAGTACTTCAGGAATATGGAAACTTACTCGTTATAATGAGGTGGAGGTGTGTGTTACATAACTATGTAAGTTCATTGAAAGATGTTATGGCAAGTATTGAAACATTTCTTGGGAGTTTTAAATATTAATCATTGCATAGAAAACATTCCGTTTGGCCTAGTTCTAGATTTATTTCTTAGCCCATGATTCATAGGAGATAACTGTTTTACATCTGGTTTTTGCATTCCAACTGAAATCAGTCCTATTTATTTTTGTGTTGCAAAGAAGCTCAACGCTTTTTACTATGATATTGGTTAGCTAGCTACGGACTTCAAATAAAGGAGGTTTTTCAATTCAACTGTTTTCATGTTTTTTTTAAAAGAGACATTTCGGTGATAATGATTAGGGATACCAAGAACTTATGATGGCATTCCAAATGAATAGAGAGGAAGTCGGTTTGTTTGCTACAACTGATTAATAAATGTGACAGTTGTGTATAAACAGATAAAAGACTGCTGTCTTAAAACAAATATTTTGGAGGTGGAGCTAATCGGCGTCGTAATTGTGTTTTCAACACACAGTAACAGTTCAACGTTGAACTGGTGGTTGTTCTATCTTCTCTTGACTTCATGATTTAACAGTTTAGCCTCTTTTGTTCCAGCCCAACTTACGAGCAACAACTGGTACCAATTGATTAAAGAGGGCACTAAAGATTCACCAAGTAGACCAGCGTGCGAAGTTTTATGAGTGGCGAGACATAAAACTAGTTAAATGCCCGTCTCGTGCTTGCTGACGAAGCTTCCTGCGACCAGCTGACACGCCGCAATATGGCCTCTTCCGTTCTGTGCGACCGCGACGCCCTGGAACTTACAATATTTCCCTTGCATTCGACGTCAGCGTAGTTGCAATTCTGTATTTTCAAATAAAGATCTGAATTCTAGCGCGGATGGCCCGGTACGGAGGGGGGTAGAGATATTTAAAACAAGTCTCTCAGTGGCAATAATGCAGTTTCTGATTGGTATCGGTCTAGATTCGAGATTGTGCACTATTAAACTTATTGTTATGTTTCAAGTTATTGATATAAGTATCTTCAATCTTCAGAAAATAACATTCCGTGACATTTTCAGATAATTTCAATTTATTCTTTAGATAAATTGGCATGTTGGCACCAAAAGCCACTTCTATTCTAAATAGATGATGATGCCAAAAAAAATAGTTCCCTTCCTTTCTAAGGCTTTAGAGCTAAACAATGTTTTTAAGTAGCAAGCTGGTGGGGACATTTTTAGCAATTCCATCACAATATTATATCACCGAATAATATAAAAATGTAATACAAGTGTTACTAATAGTGTCAAAGATTGTAAACTTAAGTAATGGTGATTGTTTCTCCATTACCATTATTGTTTGACCTTACTATCAAGGTATTATCAAAGGTATAACGAATAAATCCGAAACTTATTTATATATAGATATAATTAGTATTTTTATTTTCACCGTTCTATTCTCCATCTGCGTCTTAAGAGAAAAAAACGATTGAAAAAATGTCGCTCAAAAATCTGCGACAAATTGCTGCTTCACCGTGTCGGAGTTAATTGTAATAATCTCCGCAAGGGAGGCTCGGTAGCGGAGGGGCGGAGGCGCAGGCGCACGGCGGCCGGCACTCAAGCACGCGCCGCCACTCCACCGGCCACTCGGGCCCGCTCGCGCCACGTCGAATTGAAAAGATACCTACCGACACCGCACTGAATATTCGCTCAACGTATCAAAACCGTAAAATGCAAATCTATGCACTGCGGTCGTCTAGAGTGCTCAGCGAACCCCGGCTCCCGTGCCGCGTTTCATCAAATGCAATATGACTCGAATTATCATACACAAGTAGTTTGTCAACGGGGTGACTTGTTGATAATGACTCCACCCAACTATTGCGAAATCGTAACTGTTTTTTCTAAAGGCGAATTGCAAATTGGGTAGTCTTTGTGTTTTTAGTGTTGCTCTAATGCGAGGATGTACGTAATCGAATTACAGCATTCATCTAGCCGCCCTAATAGTGTCCGGGATACGTTAATAGAAAACGCAAACGAATGCGACATGAGATGGGAGCTCGGGTCGTAGGACGTCACACGGGCACACAGACACTCGCGTGTCCGTACGCTCCAATTTATAATGCGGACAAGCCACACTGAAATGGATTTACAGCTGCAAACCTGCTTGTCTTTGATGAGGGTCTATTTTCAGATGCGGGCCGAGCGCACCGAAACATTCCAATATTCCGTGCCGATATATTATTATTACGTTCGAATCCGGATCGATGCCGTGTTATAAAATTTATTACGCACTCGCCTCCTCGACGTTTCTTATTTGTAAACAGGCGCTTGAGCAACTCCTCGGGCCCTCGATAATGTTTGATGTCTCGTTAAAAATAAAATCGCTCGTCGATCGACACGAATAAATCCGTAACTAATTTGTCGACTGACAAGACAGGGGACAGTCTAGAAATAATTTTTGGTGACGTTCGGCGTACCACGAAATTTGTGATTAAAATTTTAACGAGATTAACCAGGAACGGGGTAACTGTCTTAGTTGAGATGTGTCAGAATTTGATTAGGCACGCTTGTGTAAGCTCAACAAAGATATGTGATTTAAGAGGGTATTGAGAAGAAGCTCTCCCGGAGTATTGTGTGTAGTTTAGACGGGTGTACTTCTAAAGAGCGGTGGTGTGAATAGGGTGGTTTGGTTTGTCGCAAATTTAGGTGGCATGTTTAAGTTTCGTGTAATCCGCTGTAGGTAAACTATACCGCAGTGTCTTTTAGGCACGCCTACTCAGTATGCAAGCGTTTTCCAACACATCCGTTCTACGCGGTCGCGGCAGGACTTCCGTACACAAAATACTATGTTTGTGTTCAAGTTCTTTTAGAATTCCTCGTCGCAGTGACTCTTCGTGCCGACATGTCGCGACAGCGAATGGAAAATATAGTTACATACTTTAAAATTCTGGAGTTGAATTAATTTTTCAGATACACACTTATTTCTGTTTCATGTGAAATGTTTTTGAAATTTGAGATAGAAGCTACTTCCCGGTAGTACTCGAACTAAAACCTTTTCATCTACATTGCAGGAAAAAATAACATCTCCCAACTTAGTTATATGTGTCACAGGTGAATGTTTAAAGTTTTCTAATAACATTACATACTGGATTAATACTCTGCCGTACACGCCGAGCCCATAAACACGATATAAGTAGCAACCCTACCCCCTACTATTTGAGCGCACTCCAAACCGTTTTTACCCTGTTGTATAGTGGCTTTATGAACGGATAGCGTAGTTCGAGATATTTGCCGTACTAATCTCCATTTTAAGAACGGTCGTACGATCCTCTAGGCTTAAGGATTAAGGAACTTGCGTGACACTAATTAAGTCGGTATTAGGGGCAAGCCTATATCAAGAACCACAGAGGGAGTTATAAATGAAAGGGTATTAAGCGTGTTTACTATTACAACTTAGGTAAACTGCCGACTGGCTAAATATTTTCATATCTGATTTTGTGTGATAGCATAGTCTGTTTCTGTTAGGGCGAGGCCGGATTTGTTTTGGTTAACAATTTGCATCGTCACTGCTTGTTTTTGGACATTTAAACGGTGTTTGTGAGATCGAGTTTCTGTCCTAATTTATTGATTGTAATTCTAACAAAAATAAAAATTGTTAAAGCAGCGTACATCATTTTTAGTTATACCACAAGAAAGTCTATTATATAACCACCAATAGCTTATATTGCCTAATAACTCAAATTTGTATGGTATGGTATAAATCTTTTAAACATTAAATATTACAATGAAACAATGTTACCATTTTAGTCTTATCAAACTTGGTTAAAAGGAGGCCAAAGCAATTTGATTTTCTAATAAGAAAGTTTGCTAAATAATATGTTGTCAGTATGATATTCTCATAATCCTTTTGAGGAAACATGAATCTAACATAAATCCTACTTAGTTGTAACTTCGGCAAAGTAGGCAGTTGCGTCTGATGGCTCTTAACATTGACGGCCTAAGAAAAGTTTATTCAAAGTTTTCTACTTATTAACTTGCCTATTAAAGACTTAACGCTAACATTTACGATGACAGTTATAGATGGGTTGTCGAACTATCTTACTTTGGTATTTGTAGGGCGAAGTTACAGAGAAGCATCTTATTTAGAACTCGTCTTTTACTTTTTTGTAATAGAAACTAAAAGTCAAACAGATTTTGTTTTTCCTTAGCAATAATTTACAGTTTGACAAGTTAAGCGTCGCACAGCCATTTAACTTTTCATTCCAGATAGTTTATTTGTTATAAGAAATCTTAAAATTACAAATGTATTCATCCCTATCATAATTTCGAGTAAATTGAAATCGATGAGACATATTGGTTATATTTCTTCAAACGGTCTGCCTATAAAAAATACTATTCCGCGACTACCATCGTAAAATAAAATTTTAAACTAAGATACGGTAACGTTTCTAAATTCAAGCTTTTAAATCAGCACGCCCATCGAACTCAAATCCGCGCCTTAAAACCAGTTTGCCGTAAAAACAGGGCACAAAATGACGGGCACAAGTCGCCGGCGCTCACGGAGCGGCGTTATATCAATCACCATTGCCGGCCGATCCCTTGGCACTTGCCCTGGATACGAAATTACACAAATTTACGTAGAGGCCTAACCGCGCTGTTAGACCGGGGATTAGGCGCTCCGGCGAGCTTACTCCGGCCCAATACTACGCTCAGCCGATGCCCGGTCTACCTATTACATTTTTGCTGACTGCTGTATTTAGGTTAAGTTTTAGTGTATCTAGTTCAGATAACCCAATCGTGTAAAAGGCAATCAAAATCACATGTAAAACAAACTATTTCGCATGTTGGCATAAAAAATAACTGAGTAAATACTTCGCCTAACAATACTACATTCAGTGCAAAGGCCTAAAAATTAGCGACCGAAAGACAATTGCTTACCAACAACCATGTCAAGAATTCAGTTTACTAGTAAAGATAAATTGTGCATAATTTGTACCTATTTTTATAACAAAAAATAAGTAGATTTATGTATCAATACTAATAAAAAATGCAAAATATAATAATAAAACAAATGTGTCCTGCACAACCAAGATTAAAATCGAAACATTGTTACAGTAATGGATAAGTCGATCTTAACCACCACGTTTGGTAATTGGAGATGAGTGATCGCAAATTTGAGCAATGTAAAAAATTGGTAACATACTTTATAGGCCCGGGAATAGACTCAGACTCAGGACCATAGTTATAGTATCATCATAATTAGAGCGTTAGAAAATAATATGTACATAATCAATATATGTATTCATACTGTGTAAAATACGATTAAGCTACAAAAAAATATTTTCGCTTTCATGAGTTTTATTGATTGCAAAATTTAACAATATTCGATGTCCGATTGAGGTCGAGCAATGGATGAGTATTTAATCTTCTCTTCCTTAACAATTTATAACAATGGCTAGTTATTTTGGACCATACAATAAATAGATTCAAGGCAACAAAAACAAGGACACCTACTCAGAATCTCGTACTAGTCTCAGTGTTAGTAAAACCGCATTACATCTTAAAAATTCTTCATACTATTCCTATTTTTTAAGTTTTCATATAAATGTATTAATTACATGGACGGTTCACAGCTATTTGTTTTATTATATCTTGGAATTTCTTTATTCAAGACAAAACGAATGATTACAATTTCATATCAAGCAATCGATTGCCCGTCTCATCTTCGGGAAAACTCCCCGGAATTACGTACAAACTCCACCGCACGTACTTTTATTATTAAGAGAATTTCGTAAAGCGCTTAAAATTGCATTTCAAACGAGTTTGGGCTCAAAATTAGTGGAGCTCCTGCTAAAATCCCGACGTAAGTTGGGCGCGTACATAAATTCTCGTAATTTGGTATCCAGGCCAGGTACCAGGGGACTGAGTAGTGATTGATATGACGTTGCAGGCATCGCCGACGCCGGCGCCTGTCGTTCGGCCAGACAGCGGGCTGCATTCGTAATTTGCTCACTGTAGATTTTCAGTACTGATGTACCCTATTTTTGGTTTTCAGTAGTTAATTGAAACCACCCTTTTATTTTTAACCAGCCGTCAGCGCTCCTAGTCGGAGCTAGATAGTTTTCCGTCCTTTTCTTTTAAATGCAAATGTGAGACTGAACGCTTTTACCCTGTTGTTAATGAATAGACGAACGTCATCTTTTAATAAAGGTGGGCATACCTATTACGCAACTCATTTAGAAAAAAAAACAATCAAACATAAGATAAGTTTAGAATATAACTTGTTGGTGAACCAGAAAAGGTTTCTGATGTATGTTGGTAGATCTCTGTGCAGCAAGATGGCCACGTAACTCTTTGGTAGTTAATTATCTGTTGCTAAAAAGTATTACAAACGCTGTAAATTTTAAACAAATACTCATAGATGATTTGATGGTAAGGCTAGGTGCCAGGGGACTGAGTAGCAATTGGTATGACGTTATAGACACAGCCGACGCCGGCGCTTGTCGTTTGGTCAGACAGCGGGATGCATTCGTAATTTGTTAGCAGTGGTTTTACAACTGAACTGAGCAAGTGCAATGTAATTCCGTTTCTTAGTATAAAGCTGTGGTCGATATAGTGTTTCACTTGCGTTGGACGGTTTACTTTCAAGAATAGAAATAAAGATAAAATAATTGGGTTTTGGAAATAAACGACTAGATTGAAAGTATTTTTTTGTTTGCAAATCAGTACTTATTTTAGCAGTCAAAGTCAAAAAAATAGGCTGAACATATAAATTCGCAATTTAATAACCATTTCAAACTATATAGTATGGATTCAGTCTAGCCATGTCTTTTATAATACGTTTGCACCTTTACAGACATTTAAAAAATTCTTTTTAAAACGCTTAGTTCCGTTAAGGTCGAATAAAGTTGAATTGACCTTTAATAACAAGTGTTACACTCATGCGGCATACGCATTGTGAAGCCGAGCAAATTTAATATCTTCACTTAATGAAAGCTTACTTAAATTTAGGCCCTGTTAGTTGTTTAACTAAACTGCATAGTAAAAATGGACAAACGGCATTTGAAGAAAAACATTATAAGAAATCCGAATCTGCTAAAATTTAAGTTAGAATTGAAAGGTCTTTTATGATTCGTTTGTTAGGTTATGTTGCGTTAATTATTTTGGTATTAGCTAGGAAAATATGAATGTCTTTGCCTATTAAGAGCGAAAGAAAGGCGTACCTATAGTTCACATCAGACTAACTAATACACATATAATAATAGGCTTTGACATCTAACAAATTGAAAGTCCTTTCGATGTAATGTAGTTATTGTACGCTTCTTTGATTCTAAGAAAGAGGTTTTGTGATCGAAATACAAAAAACTGACGTTTAGAACTATCAGGAATCATAAGCAATCTAAGTAAAACAATTTCGACATTGACTTTTTAATTTGACTTCGGCCTTTTTGACTAACTCAGTCTGACAATGTAACACAATTATCCTTTTAAACAACGCTTGAAAAGAAATGAAAACCATGTATTTTGCGCAATTATTTCCGATTTCAAATCCTTGCTTGCATAGATTTTCACTTTTACCAGCACGCCTAGAAAAACCATTCAGCAGCTATGATTTTTACCATCCAGGATACAAAAATACCTGGGATATGTACCTACCCATTCAGACTCATCGGATGACAGCTCTTAACTAACGGATTACGCTGTTATAATACTTGAAAACCGTTTTAATTGCCATTCAGTCGCGCCGGGGAAAAATAACTATTCGACGTGCCGAGTCGCGACTCACGAATAGATTGATGCGAATTCTGATTGTGTTTTCAATAGAGATAGAACTGCGGATTACGGTACTATGTCTCGCGTTTAATATGACCTGTGTTGTACTGTTTATAAGATTATCTTTGTATGTTAGAGTGAAACATTACTCACTTGTTAACGTCACGAAAACTGTGAATTATTTGTAATAGAAGATGACAAAATTTCCATGCGTTCGCGGTTCTTGGAAAGTTTAGAGGCTAAAATAATTGAAATATCGCGATAGTAAAAAACATGATGCAATAAATTATCAAATAAATTAAACCTTTATCTGCAAAACTTAGTTAGTAGTAGCTTTTAATATATTTTATTGACTGTTTTTTTTTAATAAAGTTATATCGTTTAAATTACGCGCTATCAACATCATAACTGTCTTCCCAGCAATAGGTTTAAGGAATTTACTATCAGAATAATTTAATAACCACATCCGGTATATGAATGAATCAGCTACCCATATTTACCCGTGCGGTATCGGTTCCTCAGGTATTTAAAAATTTGATGTGTCGGGACGTAAATTTTAAATTTCGGTTTCCGCAGCGCGTTTAAAGCGATCCATCTCCTTCGGTTTTCTATAGAGGAATTTATAAAGGGTGGTCTACATAGTCGATCGCTCCCTCCACGGAGCGGCAGCAAGGAACTGAATTTGAAATACGCAAAATCCTGCGGTTTCTCCTGAGCGCTCGCTCTTCAATTTGTAGCCTTCCGTCCGCTTTCAGTAAAATGTATAATGTTTCCTACCATAGATGCTCCTTTAGGTAACGAGCCTAGACACTAGTAAAGAAGCTAATGGATTAAGTAAATCGGTAGATGGACTCCTAACATAATTTATCATTAGAGAAAAAATCCTTTATTGTCAAATATTTAAAAAAAAAACAAAAGAAAATAAAAATTCAGAATAATATTTACTCAGTCAGTTACTTGTGAGTTTATTATATTCAAGAAGCTATTAAAATATTTGTAACTACCGTAATTCAATTTTAGCTTTATTCGCTTTATTTTTTATTTCTATTTTAGTTCAAATTTAAAGTGAAATTGGTTCATACAAGAAAAATATAACGCCCGAATTCAGTATCCCATCGCCAATCAAAGGTGATTAGGCAACCGCCCACCTATTTGTAAGCTTCTACACCGCCTACATTTGTTTGCGTTCGCGAGTACCCTAATCCAAACCCCCGACCCAAGAGCAACAAAACAAACGTTCCCCAGAATGATAGCAACAAAACCTCCGTCAGTTTTGTAAATTACAATAAACCTTAGAGAAGATCGTGAGCGGAATTTGTGATGACTCCAAGCGACAATGGATGTAAGATACTGAAATGTAAGCCGCGACGGACTCGCACAGTCGCACTGCACATGAGCTTAGAACCTTTCAAACTTTCACCTACGCGACGTAATACAAGTAATTTGTTTATTTCTATACTTAATAAATCTGTCAACAGTAAATGTACTTTTGAACGTTAACAATACGCAACACACTAAAATATGTTTTGGTTGCACATAGCTTCTTTTATTTTCTTCAATTATTGAGCATTATAAGTTTGATTAAAGTATTTGTGCCTAGATTATTTATGGGTGCGATGTTTTAAATACATTTCTTCGGTTTACAGTCGGAGAAAAAATTGGACCGTAAACATTTATTAAAGCAAACATAATAGTTAAATCTTTCGTGCCGTATTATGAGTTCTTTTTTTTCAAAGTCACGAGTCAACTATATATAGGATATAGCACCACGACATTTCATTCAAAGTAGATTCAACTAACCCGACCGTATGTGCGTCACTTCAGAAGTGAGCACAATATAAAAAAACGATTGTCTAAATAACAATGACATATATTATCATAAACCACAAAAGATCGTCCACGATTGTTACCGAACAGATCGGCCCGCGATATCGGGCAGCGCACCGTTTTAGAAGGACGACCTCGTTATTATTTGATGGGTCCCATGATGGAAATCCTCGCGGCACGCAACTTTCTTGGCGTTCACTCGTCAGAATAAAAACGACATTGTATGGTACTTTGTTATCCGCAACCTCAGTATGAATATGAATAGAGCGTCTGAAACCCGAAAGAGACAATCTCCTGACAAGCGCTGAAGGATTGGCCTTCATCACGCACGAATTTCCCCGAAAGTCGCGCACGCGGCATCTACAGAGACGATCATAACGCGGAGTGCCGCCGATAAAAATTGAATTTCTACCTTTTACCCGTAAACGGCGTGAGGACACGCCGAAGATTTACCTACAACGCTACCCTATTTACAGACTGGGAAATTCTATTTGCTTAAAGGTCGAATGGAGGCAATATCGTGGACGTCGCGGCGTTGTGGGGATGCAATAAGCGGCGGCCAGTGGCAGAGCCGTCGCCAATTTAAAGTAAGACCATTGAACCGAAAGACAAGCGCATTGGCGGCTCACGGACGCCGCACCGCTCTCTAAGGCTTCTCATATAATTTTCAATCCAGCGAGCTTTAAAATCGATTGCTCTTTGTAACTCCTAAACGAAACAAGGGCCCGCCCATCCGTACACCTCGGATAAATTAACGGTGTAATACCACAAATCTGTGCAAATACGAAAGCAGCGTTACTCGTTTTTCTGGTACCTATGGTTCTTTGGCAAAGCCTTGTTACACAAATTGACAATAAAACTACTCAAATTATATTGTAAGGAAATACAACTATTACCACACGACTATAACATCGAAAATGAGATAACTTTCTAAAATAAAGGGCGTCCAAAACGCTTGGCGCTTGCATAACATCAAATAAAGATTTGTTTCAATAATACAGTCTAAAATTTCAGTGTTTATTAAAATGTAGACTGTATTATTTACAGCTGTTTTTAAATGATTTTAAAAGCAGCTGTTTTCCAGTTGCAATTTATTTTTTTCTCTTAAATCAATAATGGTATCTACCAGATGCTGAAGCAACTAGTAAAAATTTTAATACCAGCAATATCGACTCGAATTTTGAGTGTCAAACGAAACCACAACTGCATCACTTAAATTTTAGAAAGATCGTCACATTTAAAAAAACAAATCATAACCGAAATACGTGTCTGAAAACTTTGTACGACTGACCATAGCTCGCGTCATGCTAAACAAACCATTATACTCGTTACATACATTTTGATTCTAACCCTTCCCAGCTATTGAAAGTTTCGGAGACCCACCTACATATAAATTAAACCGCAACGTTTACATATTAGGGTGGATAGTATTGAAGTGGGTCGGAGTTCGTCTGCCGTAAAGCTGTCATGCAAACTCCAATGGCATGAACAAGTGTATAATGTAGAGGCTTATCTGTCTCTTTAATACCTGTTTAATGAAAGGGTTTGATCGTAAATCTACATGGTTGAACTTAACCCTGGGTCTAGCAAGTAATTAATGTGCTACCATCATAGAGCAAGTTTTACAACTACGAGTATTGAAACTACATAAGTATGAAAGTTTGAATCGGAGAGGTGTTTGCTTTCAGCTTTAATTTATAAACTGTAACTTTAATTGCAGCTATCATAGTTTAGTTTAATGTGCATTGATTAGCGCTATGGTTTAACAGTTTTCTAATTGGCTTTTAAAACAATGACTTAACAATGTTTCAGGGATTTTAATAACAAAGGAAAGATTAAAGTCCTGTTTTATTAAGAAAACTTCAAAAAAATACATGTTTTTTCAAGTTCACCCATAAAGTGTAATTATTATTTCAAAACCTAAATTATGTAGTTTAGGCAAAGGTTTCTAATTGTAGGAAACTTAAAATTTTCTTAAAACCTTCTTTCTTTATTTCTGATTTTGTTTGCTTAGGGTGGCTACACTGAAAAATAACGGGAAATAAGTTGATTTCAATATTTCTCAACAACTCTCATAATTTTTACGCGAAAAATTTTGTATTTCATTCGATAGTTTTACTAGGAACTGCGAAGTTCTAGTTTCCATATCAATTCGCTTTACTAAAAGCCTACATTATTTCAAAACACAAAAAAAAAACTTTTGCTGATTTTATTAGTTTAGATACACTGAATTTTATACGTATATAGCCGTTATTAAATCCCTAAATAAAGCTCTTAACTAACCACCAGTATTGTTTCATTACGGCGCGAAGCCTCAGCATTAACCTATAAACCTCTTAAGTGATTCATCCAATTCTCTCCTAATGTATCCAAAAACGTGAAGATATTGAGGATTAACCGATGTAACGCGGAATCGTGTGAATTAATAACAACAGGCTCAACCCTTGACTCCCGGCGGGACTACTGGGCATAATAATAAGCTTCAAAACAAACTAACTATAAGTAATTACAGCAAGAACAACCACTATTACTACGTCAAACAGCTTAAGCCCGTGTCGGCAGCCGTTTTATATTCAACTAGAACCAATTAGAAAGCAAATAATACCCATTTGTTTAAACGACAATTTGTCGGTCTTGCGTGTAGGCCTTGTGATCTCGAGTTATGAGTTTAAAATGTAACTGGGCATGTGTTTTTGAAATCTAAATTACGGTTCGGAACTTGATATTGCGGCGTAATTGATGGTTGCAATTTTGCTAGGCATAAATGTCTGACGTATAAAAATATAGACTTCACTGTAAATAGTGCACAGTCCAATTTGAAAACAACATGAGTATTGTTCCCGTACTTAAATCTGTCAAAATGAAATTTATTATCAAAGTTTTATAATAGAACCTTCAATTTCTTGGACATAAGGTGTAACTTAATACTTTGGTCATATTGCAAGGAAAGAAGGTGACTACCTCGAGAAACTTATCGTGACCGGCAAAGTATATATGGAATAAGGCCTCGTGAACGCAGCCCTATGCGTTGGTCTGATCAGATCCGCACTGCTCTCGACTCTACAGTTCACAGCGCCTTTCACACCGCTGGAAACAGAATTAGTTGGAGAGAAATCATACGGGTGAGAGTGATGCAAAAGGGAGGTCACGACCCTCAGCAGTGATGAATACGACGCAAGGAGGAAGGTGTAACTTACGGGAAAAAAGTACGATTTTAAATATTTCTCAATCAAACCGTTCACAGGGCAGATAAAAGCATGTGTTTAATTATTATCAGAGCTTATACCGCCTAAAGCAAAACGACATGAAAATATATTTGGTATAATTGCTCTAAAGTGCTGTAAATCGTAAAAGATTTTTATTCGTTTCGATTCTGATTTCATCATAAACAGTTTTTAAATGTTTTGATGACATTTTAAGATCAAAATATTTGCTTGCAAACTCCCTACTGATGTTATTCCTAATGGAAAAGGAAACATTGTTACATTGAAAAGAGTAAGTGTCGAGTTTCTTGCCGGTTCTTCTCGACATGATCAACATTCCAAACACGGCGGTAGAATACTTAATTTGTATTGATGATTCATAAGTGCTTTTGTAAAACTTACATGAATAAATATGTATTCTATTCTGTTCTAACTGACTTCAAGGAAAATAAAGTTTAAAGTACATAGTTTAGTTTAATGACACCTACAATGATCATGTTGTTACTAGTTATTTTGATTTTCATGTAATATATTTAAATAAAATAATATAAGCAAAAAATGGGTATGTCTTTTCCGTAACTTAGCATTTTATCTGATTTGTTGCCGTCAATCAATAGTTGCTCTAACTTTTACTCATTTTTATCAACAAAGTAATTTTAATAATACCATAAAAATAAAACAACCCGGGCCACGTCGCTTTTCCAGCGACAAATTAAATAGTTACGCCCGAGGAACGTAACACATCGCATACATTAGTTTTCTCGTCTTTAATAAAGCGCCAACAACATGACAAAGTTTGCTCAAGACGAGACGACGCACAGACGTCAATATGGGACCCGATATATCATATCGTATAGCACAAACAGAGTTAGGTGTGCGTGAGACATTTAACTTTCATCTATCATCATCCCCGCTATTCGATCATTAGCCATGTTTGCTCCTTGCTGGTGACGCTAACAGCAATATGCTGTTAAGGCCGGTTGGGTTTCGAGAGTTTCACAGTTACATTAGTTTTGTCTTGTAACAGTTCGGGATGAGTGGAACTTAGGTGATGTGCGTCTGTTTAAGATGATGAAAGTGCACGTTTAATTAGAGCCAAGTATCTGAAGATTGATTTGAAAATCTACTCTTACTCTGTTAGGATACGTGTATAGTTGATTTTTTGGCATTTTGAAATAAAATTAAAACATTTTGCTTGGTTATTTTTTTTTGTTTTTTTAACTATTAAGCAAATGTACAAATTAAAATATATATTTGAATTACATAAGTATGTTGTTTCAAATAAGGGGTTTTATTTTTTTGGCAATGGTGGAAATACTGGTATCTACTACAAATGTAGTTAATGGAAGCAAAATGGTAGTAGTATATGTATACTTGAATGCGTTAAATATTAGGTTGCTAAGTTTGAAAGTATGATTAATAATTTTAGATAGTCTAATTTCTAAACCTTCATGATTGGGGTAAACTACTGTACCAAAAAAAATCGAATTTTTATATCTTTAACACTTAATTAATAAATATTATAGATCTCTGTAGTGTTTTTAAGAAATTATCAGGGTAACTGTTGCTTATTTATTCAAAGTTAAGGCTTAGCGTTGAACCTGTCAGAGAAACTACCACATATCTCAGTATTTCACTGCACTACTGCAATAAAGTTCAGAATGGTTAATTAACAATATATTTTCAAAAATACTATATACTTCTTATTGTGTATGTGTAGTGCAAATATTCAAGTAGTTTGCGGAATTTTCCATTAAGATATGTACTTGAATGCGATAATTTTTTAAAATTATATATGAAACACTCATATTTCAAGATAAAAATAAAAAAATAATGTTCAACTGCAAATAGGAACAGTGCTATTTTAAAAAAGCAATTCTGTAATATTATATATAATACTGTTCTTCCAGTAACACAAAGCAGAATAATGAATTTTTAAAGGGTGTAAATAATCTATGCCAATATGCTTAACCTGTTAACAGGCATGTAATTATGTTAAAAATAACTAACCTGAACAAAACAGCGCTGATAAAATAAAAGCAGATTTTGACATTTTGACGTAAACAAAATGAGCGGAAAATGATCCATACAAATAGGCGGTAGTCAGATGGGTAGGTCAAAAGAAAGGTGGCGTGACGAATTAGATAACCACTCCTGGGATTGGGAAAATTCGGTAATGGACAAAGATTGATGGAAGGACATGGTAGCTGTTTGACTAGTATTGGATGATTCCAAAACCCTATGAGATCGAAGGATTTTTTGTATTTTCTTTGCTAGCTTCATTTTTATTATAAAATATACTTAAAAAGATATTGGTACACAACATTATGTCATGTGTCTACATCGTCATATTCGTTTTTAAAATACTTTGAGAAAAACAGTATACATGTGAGTCATCACATATATACTGTTCTTAACACATGTCAATGTGTTAAGAAGAATATTTAAATTTCAACTGGTACTTATATTTTTTGTAAAATGCGAATCAAAAATATGTACAAAAAGCTATAAAATCAGATAATGTATGCTAACAAACATTAATTAAGCAATTAAAGACAAATAATTTTCTTGAGGGCGAAGGCAAATAAAAAAGGTAAGTAGTCCTTTGTTAAAAGATACAAATTGTATAGAAATAAATTCATAATAAGCCTTCGCTGATGATATGTTACGACAGAAACGAACGTATAATTGACAGTTCTCAATATTTTTTAAATTATAATAAACCTGTTTTTATCAAAGAAGACTTTACTTGAAAATTCTATTTGCCGTTTATCACTACATTTTTTCTTAGAATGTTTGTATTCTAAATGCGTAAATATATTAACTACTTAGTTTCGTTAATATAACATCAAAGATATCATCAAATTAGTATTAAGTTTTCATTTATTTAAATGTGTTTAGGCGAAATCAAGCATCTAGCATATGATTTATACACCCTTGTTTATTTTTTAATGTAAGAATGTTACACATGACGCGATTTCAATCTGAAAGCAGTCGTGCATCACAAATTTCTTTACTTCACCCCTATGTTGACAAAGTCATAACTTTTCAACAAGTTTATATTATAGTTTAGCATTTTATTATTTACCTTCATATGGAAGACAGAAAATTCAAGTACAAAAGAGAAATTTTCATAAGATTTACTCACTCGCATGTAACGGGTTTTTCTATAAGTATAGCATAACAAAGTAATTTTATTGTTAAATTGTGACAAATTGTACTGTAATTGTAATACCTATGTGTTATTTTTTATTGAAACCAAAAAATGCATTTTACTAATTATAGGTAAAAGCAGAATTTGGGATTTGGGATACGGAATATGGGAATAAAATCCAAAATGTTATTACTGAGCGAAACAATTTTCATAAAAATAAGTGATACATACACATAGCTCCCCCTATAGGAACTGTATTTTGAAAATATTTTAGGTTGTAATTTAAGGGTATCAAACTTTTGATCAAACTTTTGATGTGATTGCTATAATTGCATTTTATTTTAAAATCGGCTCACATACTTTAGTAGGTAATAAACTTTAGAAACTCGCCTATACATAAAGATTAAATTATGACATTTTATATACCGTCAAAAAAGAAAATACTTTGCTTTACACTGGCAATAAAGTAAAATCTCCAGGGCATTTTACAAGGAAACGTGATTGTTATAAATGTAACAGGCATCTGATCAAATTGGAATTTAATTAATAAGTTCAGGAACTGATTTGCGAGTAACGAATTATAGGAAAATTCCCTGTTTATTCTAAAGATAGCATTTTGTGTTCAGGGTATTTGCAAGGTTTAAATAAAAAGGGATTTCCAGTATGTTCTTGATTTCACGTTTTACGCTCATAATTTTATTACTTTTTAGAACGAAAAATAATTTGTTATGAACATCCCGCATAATCTGTTGGTTTTTATATTTTTACTTTAAGTTTTCAATCAAACCATTGAAATATTTAGCACTTAGGGCAAACAGTTTAAATAAATATGCAGATATTGGACTTTCATGTAGTATATATTCCCGAATATTTTACTGTTTATTAAAACCATTGCGAAAAGAATTGTCTGTGATCCAAGATATTATTTTTCACTTTATATTGTAACTAACTCATTGAATTTTTATAATTAATTTTATAATATTAAGCAAGGTATTATTTGTTTGGTATACGGATTATATTTGTTTATTTATATTTCAAAACGTTATCTATATACTTTTTCAATAGCGAAACAAAGAACCTTTTTGAAGATTTTTTGTTTGTAAAAATCAGAAAAAATCGTTTTGTCATACACGAAATACCTGAAAAATAATTATAAATATGAGAAAAATAAAATATTATTACAAGATAAGTAGATCAAACGTTGATTGTCCTTAAAAACAGCCACATGTACCATAACAATTTTTTTATTGCGTTGAGAATCACGTCCGCAAAAAAAATAAAAAGCAAAGTTTTTTTTTCAAATCGTCAAAATAAAAAATATACATTCACGTTTCGGGCCCAAACTAGCGCAGAGGCAACATTACGTGCATTGCCCCTAGACAGTCGTTCGCAGTTGGCAGCCGTCGCGCCCTCTATGCAGGTGAGCCTAGGCGGCCGTGGTCACTTTTGATTGTATGCCAATTTCGGTAACGAAAGAGAGGTAAGTGTGTTAATGTTCCGTGTTGCGTATTGGGGTTGGTTTTTATGACATTAGCCGCCCAAGGCATTGAAGCGGTGAAGGTGAAATGCTTTGGGCCGCACAAAGATTTAAAAATGTATTTTTTTTTGCTCGCTGTTACTTTTTTTTATACTGAATCTTAAATTAGCGAAGACTATTGATAGAGAAGTAAACTATTTTTATTGTAGCTATATGCTTATGTACAAAAAAAAGGGCGTATAATGCAAAATTACTCATAAGGTTTCAAAAATATTTTTTAATATCAAAGTTAATTTAATAATTATTATTTATAAGAATAAATTATTTACCTAAGACTTGCCATAATATTCTGTTCTACTATTTGCACACCAAAGTCCGCAACATTTTAAGAGCCAGTCCTATATCTTAATAAAATTTGCCCCAAACCAATGCACCGTTATGGCGTGGATTAGAGTTGATTTTTGAATACATGACGGAACAAAAATAACGCATATTATCTTATGAATCACGTGACCTATAAGTTTTATGAGGAAGTGATTTTTTTTGAGATATCGGTGCCGGTTTAAGTGTTTTATATTTGACAGCCAAACGAGTCGCTAAAATGTAGTGCGTGTTTTTTGTTAAGTAAAGTACCTCGTTGTTGCAATTAAAATACAACAGGTTTGAAAGGGTCGACCCAATTTAGGAATGAATTCTAAATTAACTTCAATCCGCATTTTTTTAATTGATTTTATGCCGAAATCAATCACGGAAGAATCTCAAGTATGCATTTGCTTCGTGATACATTTGTAACATGAAAATAATATTTAAATTGGCATGTTCAGTTTATAATTTATTAATATAAATAAAAACTAGCTACGTTAGATTGTACAGTACAGAAATATAGAAACTTAACATAGATAGATTTAGATTTTATACCATGGGGAGTTAATTTAATATGTCATGTATTAATTTCACATTTTCAAACATGTTTTTGACAAATTTAAGGTATTTGATAAAATAACAGATGCCGCCAAATCCCTTGCCGGCATTTTTTCTGAAGTTTTCTTTTGAATCAACTAAGTTCTGAAGAGAATATGTGTTTTTTAATATGTTTTTACAATTTCAGATTAATGTTACTATCAAGTAGCTTGTAATAGTGTTGAAGGCAATTTAGGTCAATTAAATAATCGTGTTCAAATAATTTTGTTTCGATTTTTATAAAATGTCACAGTTGATATATGCATAAAAATTAAAGAACATATTTTATATTTTGCTTTGGCTTAGGATAATTTTTTTAGTGTGTATTGTTACTTTGATAATTATACCTGTTTTATTTTATAAATATTGAAATTATACCGGTATGACTGAAAATAACAAATTAAAAACTAAATTTTCAGCGTATTTTATAGTAAAAATGGTAAGTAGTATTTTTCCCTTAAAATTTTTATAAATATAAATTATAACTCTTAAAAATATTTTTTATAAATAACGAAAAAGCTAAAAAATGTGCATTTTAATTTGTCCACATATTATTCTTAGGTACAACGAGCAGGTTATTTTATGACAAAAAACATTACGTTAAAAAAATCATCATAATCATCATATGCTAAATAGCAAAAAAATACTAGTGCTGAATAAAATTTGCTCGAAGTACAAGTTTCAACGATTTCTATAAAAATCATACGATGCAGTACTGAAAAATCCAATAACTCCAAACTTTCTTGAATCACTTAACACAATTTTTTAGAACAAATAAAATCTGTTTTATCGTCCTTCAATTCACAGTTGCAATTTATTCATAAAATTATTGAACTCAACAATTGTTTTTACCGCAAAAATTGTTCCCAAACAATATACGGGCCCTTGAATTTAGTTCCCCACAAAATAGCCTTCCAACGTAATTTAAGAAACAGTAGGTAAACTTGAACAGTTCACAGTTAATATCACCGTTACATGCGATTCCACAATTTTATTTCTAGCCATTAGTGTTGCGAGTCTTATCTTATCGCGATATTTAGGCATAAAAACAAAATTCGTGGTTGTTTTTCGTCCATTCGGTGCGAAATGCAAATAACAGAGCGGGAGGATTGGCATTATGAGTGTCTGTATGAATATAACAGGTCGATTGATCTGTTTGTTGTTTTTAGTGAGGGCCGTGGAGGGAGCGACACGACGGCGCCGCCCGCCGATAGTAACCACTTGCGGCTGGGCAATGTGCATCCCGGCGCGCACTTCAACTTAACAAACTTTGCCCGAAATAAACTTTTACAGCGTCATCGATCACGGCAGCGACGGGCGAAGCGTTTACTAACCCTGAGCGGCGTGCAGATCGTTTCCGGGTCCGCTGTCGGTAGCACTCTCGCGGTCGCGATCGGAAGCACTGACTTTAACACTTTGGACATGTAAAGTCGGAGCGGGCACTGGAGAAGACGCGCGCGTCGGCGCGAGGTGTCGGCGGCGCGGTCTGTCGGCGCGGAATGTCGGACGCGACGCGAGTGGCTAGCGACGGTGCCGCTGTGAGTGTGGCGGCGCCGTTCCCCGCCGGCCGGAGGAAGGTTCGCGCAAGCGTCACCCGCCCATCGCCCGCCCCCCGCATCGACCGCCACCACCCACCCCCGCCCTCGACGCCCGACCGACTGTTTTTCTCTTCACCCGACGGGGGACGCACCTGATTTTTTCCGTGATATTTTTTCCTCCCTTCTCTTCGCGACGCGATCCGTTCGCTTTCATTACGGTTTCGAGTTTGATTTATCACCGCGGGCCTGGAATATTCTTGCGACGGCTATGGTGTCGAACGATCACCTCCCAATTAGCATCGATTGATCTAAACTAGTGGGCAGTTGGCGGATGCATGCCGCGTCAGGATTTCCCTCCACGCATCTACTTTTGCGACAGCCCAACCCAAGCTCAGACACCAACATTATTCTCTGACTCGTTTTCATCCTATATTTCGAACAAAATAAATATTTCTTATTCTCTTTAAAAACACATTTAATCGAACTAACAATTTTAAAGCTGACATCAAATCAAAAGTTCTTACTTCTTTCTCGGATTGAAATTCTAAAACCGACTCACTTTATTTGGAAATAAAAAAATTAAAAATTCTTTTTTTTCGAAAAGCATTTCACCTAAAATAATTTGAATGATTTTACAATATTATTTCTTTGAGCAGCACATAATGGTTATATTTTCTGTACCTGCAAAAAACTATTGTTCTCAAATGCTACTAATAAGTATGTAGATACTTTAGATTTTTACCAAAAAAGTTACCCTAATATTTCAGTCGATAGCCTTGAAGTGTTATTGGACACACATAATATTGTGTCAGCCGTCAATCACGCCACGCTTACAAAGGCGTTTCGTTCGTAGCCGCTACGTCGTAGTACTACAGCGAGTGGCTTGAGACATGAGCGGTGATGCCTTTTTATTTAATACTTAACATCTTATCAAATATCCAAACTCAAAAAGTACTTTTTAAATACTGAACAGGTTTGTTTTATTAGGAGCTATAGAGGAAATAATCATGTAACCTCAATCGTGGATGTGTTATAACCGATACTCTACTTTAATAAAAACATAAAATGTTTAAAAAAAATATGATACCTACTTTCATGCAACCTTTCACATAAAAAGTAGCCTATGCATTTTCTCTGGCTCTATATTATATGTATACCAATTTTTCTTCAGTTTCTTAGTTTTTTTGCGTGAAAGTGTGACAGAAAGTACTTTCATATTTGTATTAGTAGTGATTTAAAAGTTCCAAATATTTTTTTTCTCTGACCCATGCACAGTCCAGAGAGTAGACATAATAGTTAAATAATTCTTGTTCATCAAATGTGATTCACGAAACAGGTATAACTCGTATTGTTTTCATTTAACAGAAAAATAATTAAATATATGCCATTTTATTGTGACTCGTACTGAAATCAAGTAAAACAAGGCTGTGATTTAGAATCTTACTTTTAAAATGTACAAAATTAATAATTATGTTCCTTAGATTAAGCATTATTGGATACAATTAAGTGTCGACCGTCATTTATCGCGTGAATCGTAGCAGCTACATCGTAGTAACTACGAGTTACTTAAGATCTAAGCGAAAAGTACCTTAAAGCCCGATTCCTAAATTGTCATATAAGAAATAAAAGTCGGATAAAGTACAATACGACTTATTTTAAAAGTAATAATAATATTTATTAACAAAATCACCCAATGGCGTTCTTAGTTATAATTTAAACAGCATATACTTTATCGGCTTGTTAATTTTTACTACATAAAAGATGGAAAAATCAATGGCTCATAAATGGCGAAGATAATTATCTTTTGCCCATCTAAGAACCCATTTTGATGTTTAATTTTTACAAATATGATAAGGAACCTAGAATTTGTTGATAATATTTTAGAGGAATCGAGGCGGAGCCGGATTTTTTTAGTTAATTTTTTATTTAAAACATCCCTTTAGAAAGTGAATTTGAGAAAATTCTTATCGGATACTTACGTTACAATAACTATCTGCAAGTTAAATTTGAGCATTATCTGCTGATTGGTTTATTGATAGATCAACCAATCAGTAATAATTACCTTTTGTTGAATAGAGAAGATAACACTGGTAACGGGTTGCTACAAAGACGTAGCAACGCTGTAGCCCGATTACTACCTAATGGTAGTACCTACTACGAATTATCGTAGCATGTGTGCACGAAGTAATTTCTCGTAGTTATATTCGCAAACCTTTTAAGCGTTGAGAGAGGTATTACAAAAAAAGAAACCCATAAAGCATCACTACAGTCTGTGTGCTATTAGAATTTTTGTCAGGAACATTTTGTTTTAAGATAAAACGCGTAATTTGTTGTTTTCTTTAAACTGTTAAAGTGAAATCTTATAGCAAAATTTATTGTAAAAGCACTATCATGAAAATCAAGTACCTAATCGTTAAACTTTTGATTAATGTGAATGGGCGTTATTATAACACATATCTAAATACGCGTAAGTTCTTTGACCTTAGTTCACATGACATATTTTGCCCAAACCGGAAATCGAACCCTGTATCCCATAATTATAACCCGTGACTTAAAATGTGATGACCTAGTGTCAGTGAGGGGCTACTATAACAATATTTATTACCCTGTCAAAAAATTTTTTTCTGTATATATTTGACAATCTTTTGATTTAATAGTAAAGTTTAATTAATAGAATTGAAAATTGAACGTTTCATTAAGTTGGCGGGCTAAAACGTTTTTTTTTGTATAAAATTGCAAACTTCTTACTGTCCGACGTTTCAGTTCGGTTTAACTAACCGTGGTCACGAGCTGACTGGTCTCTCTCGCCTTTGTCTTTATGGTTGCAAATATACATCCATCCTTACATTTTCACTTAACAAAATGTTATAGACGGCACTTCGACAAATCACGCAGTATCAGGGATTGTTTTCGATAGTTCTTATCCCAAAATCAATCTCAAAAACAAATTAAAATTGAAAATATAATAATCAAAAGTAGTACGGGCGAATAACTGCCTCATGTCCTTAACTTGAATAACCTGAGAAAGATTTGTATTTTGTTTTATTCCTAGTTTGATTACTCTTCTTGTAATTAACATAGTTAACTATAGTTCAACCCAGCTAGGTCTTATACTTGAAGCGTTAGCATCGCCACACGCACAGCGGGTGACGAATTCTATGATTGCCATTCACGACCAAACATTTCCTGCGTTCCCTGCAACTTAACATATTTGGCGGCAATTCAATTTTAATGTTTTCATATTTGTGTCATAACTTTCGGCAAAAGGGAAAACAGAAATTACCCGAACGCGGAGAGAAGTTATTTGTAAACGGTTGACGTCTCGGTATTTTTATGCAAAGTATGAACCCTTGTACCATTTTGAAATTGTTTAGTTGGCCGGTATGCGGTGTCGTTTTATAGTTTGGATGAGAAAAGAGTCAGAATGACGCCGAGCGGAGATTTTGTGGGACTGTGTATCTATCATATTCGCTGCAATAAAACTTGAGACAGTGACAAATGTAGTATGGAGTGGAGACACATGAAATTGTATAAAACTTTGTCTTGAGAACTTTGTATTGTTTTGCAATAACTTTGAGTTTACATCATCCGTATGAAATTTATTTTATGGCTGGAATGTCACCGTCTCAATCTTGGCTGAATAAACAAAGTAGTTTCCAGTTTTAAAAGTAGCATGTCTATTAAGTTTCGTTTAGGATATAAGATATTTGCAATATTTTTAATAGTCGAATAAGGTTCACAAAAACCACTCAAAAATATTCTTAGGATGTTAACAAGGACTCCAACTCTAATGAAATGAATAATTAAATTAGTATTAACTTAGGAGGTAGGTAGGTCTCATCAATTATCATACCAAAACTGTATGACTTAATCCAAAAATATTCAAACAAAGCAAAAACTTAGTACTCCTGTCATTACATATCTGCTGAGTTTCTTACCGTTGTCATCTGTAGAAAGTACTCCAAAACTCTACTATCTGTACTCAAGACTGACTTACAAGTATTCAATGTCACTAACTGACTATCACTAACCAAGTATCTACTGTCTAGTTGGCTGCTCTGTCTAAATATGCTTTAAGTATAATTAAATAATATGTTAGGACCACACTACAAGTAAAAACCTTAAGCAAACAGTTCAGCTTATGATCAAACTTATGACTTGAGAACGACGGATTGAAATGTCACAGTGCGAGAAAAAGGAAGTGGTATCAAAAAATTGGTCTGCTTTAAATATTCCGAACGATATCAGCCTTCGCATTAATAGAATTAGTGCTTTAGGTAAACACTTAATTACCCTTTACACGGTACGGTATCGTGTCGGTTAACACACATGTCAAAGTCACGACTCGTCGGCGTTTATTAAAAAAGCTCACAACAGTTTGTTGAACATGCTTTTTAACAACGAAAAGGTTGAAATTAAAAGTAATCACCTGCACGGAACGCCAGTGGAGATATGAAAAAGTGGGCAAGAGCGTGCCGGAAATGCCCGTAAATGTTCCGTTGATATTTAGGCTATTAAAATATCATAGCTGATATTACAAATTCTATATCAATCCAAAGCAGTAGTGCTGTTAGAGAAATGATACAACTGATAGTACATTTTTTGGCATGTTTTTTTACTGACACGATGTTTTTATGAGTGCTGGGGTAAGATACATTGTGTGTCTCTCTTTCTTCGTTTTATTTAGTCCATCATCATAATAAATAATAATTAACTTAGTTTACCTGATAAAATCTGATTAATACCTACCTAATTTTCTGTATTAACATATCACAAAAAATAATTTAGAATATTTTTTAATATATCTAAATCGTGAATAGTTTTAGTTTCTATTCTAATATTGGCGGTACTATTTCCCTTACTTTAAGGTTTTTTGTTTGCCACGGAACCCTAAAAATAATAGGCGTGTCTGTCTGCGTCCGTATGCGGGTGCGATTACAGCCCAAGTTCTTAATGTTACTTTTATAAGCAGCGTCATTGTGACGTAAAATTGCGTGACTGAAAAATGTGACAGGGAAGGGACGCTAAAGTTACGTTAGTAGACAATTCATGTGGGAAAAGAAGGCCTGACGTTGCTTTTTTAAATCTGACTGATGAAGCCTCTTTTTATGTTAAATGGCCAAACATATTAAGCGTGGTCTAGTCTTTAGAAATTGATAAAATTTCACGAAAGCTTAAATAGTATGTGTAGTATGCAATAGCTTTCCTTTTTTTTCCGAACTGACAATTGATGATGGCTACAGATAGCCTTTATATCTTCATCAAGCTTGCGAGGGAGCGAAGAGCTGGCACCTTTAAATAAGCTTGCCAAGGATTTTTGGAGGCTAATAATATATTTTAAGCTTGTTTCACGGGACGATCGAGTATAAAGTAAGTGGTCCACGTGGACGGGTCGCTTGACACTAAATTCGCGTTTGAATACGGTCCGTTTTATACCTTTAATTTACAAATCAACATCATGTTATTTACACACTGAAATTCACTAAATGATGAAATAAAATACTTAAATAAGACCGTGCCTTTCCTTCCATTTTCCGCCATTTTATGTCATAGAGTATCTCAAATATGCTAGAGCAGTTTGGTATTAAAGTTTACTATATTTATCTGAGCGACTAAGTAAGAGAAAAATTTGTAAATTAATAAATAAATATAAGCTAAGAAGTTTTTTTACCAGAGGTAGTGGTTGCTATTTATTATAATACATTTTTGTGTTAGGTAAGAACATGTTTGTTTAAAATTATCTGGATATTTTATAAGTGGATTTACAAAAAGCTATCCGATGTCAATTACCCTGCTAACTCAAACTTTACTTAATTTGGGGCTAGATAGCGCTGTCTAAATATCTACAGTTACAATAAGTGTTCTTCGCACGGAGTCGTATGTTTCTTACAAAACAAAACAACAAAAGATAAACTCCAATTATCAAGATATGTAGGTCATATACATAGGTACATACAACGCCGACACGGTACAAAATATAATCAAACTATTAAACATTTACGTTGCTTAGAAACTAGGAGCATAAAGTTTCTAGACAACCTCTAAGAAAATTACTGAGTATTTGATTACCAGGATTGCTCAACTCAGCATGGCACAGCGTAGCTTGGGGGTCTATTACAGGGGTTTCATATCGATGGCCCCCCGTAGAGAACTGATTGCCGCCTTGTATTATGTTTTGATTGGCCATGCAATTTATGAGTTGCGGTATGATGGTTTCTTGGCTAATTGAAGTGATTTATAAAACGAGTATTGGTCTAGACATTTTTAACGTATTGAAAATAAAATTAATTATGAATAATGCCAGACAATTACAATAATCAACTTAAATTAAGATTTTACTTTACAAGGGAATACCAAACGGGAAATATTAACAGCTCACCCAGACCCAAGCCAATTTAAAAAAAATCGTTTTCTAAATTGACCAGACAGAGAATCTAATCCCGAACCCTTTGCGCTTTGGGCGCCTACCTTCACCACTTTGATACCGAGGTCATCAATATGGAAAATTTAAAAGGTCAAAGTAGTCTAGTTAATAAAATGTTAAGTTCGCCTAAAGAACGAGTACGTTGAACTAATACACCCTTCTAGCAAATCCAGTATGTTATTCGTTGAAGGCTGGTACATAATTTAGTAATCTTCCGCTTACCGTACAAATTTTAAAGAAAAGCCGCATCAACATACCTGAAAAAGAAAAGAAAATGTTAATACTGATGTCAATAATTGAGTCATAGTTTACGTAAATTGAAAATTCCGAATCCAAATTTCAACAAAATAGCAATCATTTTTAGATAAAGACACCTTTGTTTAAAATACATTGTAGCCTTATCGAAAATTGTTTCCAGTGTAATTAAAAATTAGCTGTCGTTTTCCTTTCATCGATTTTCAGACAAAACAATTAAGCCGGGATCAAAAGTATAAAAATGACAAGCACTAATTAGGTGCTGCCATCAACATCGATGTTGCTATTAGTAACGTGTTCGAAAACAAACAAAAAGGAGTTAATTAAATATATCCGTGTTCGTATTCCTATTTACATTGGATGCCGTTGATTTGTTTAATTTTCAAACGAATTACTTTCAAAGCTGTTTATATACTGTGCTGTGTTATATATTGTTCAGTTGAAACCGATTGTGGAATTCATCAATCAAGCAATGCATTTGTACAAAAATCTAATTTTCTATGAATATTTCTTAACTGATTTGGTGGAAACATTCTGATCCAACACAAATCTCGTATCGAATTTAGTTTTACATTTTTTTTTAAACTTTTGCGTACCATTTTTAGGCTGAGGTTTATTTTGTTAATACCGCTAAAATTGAAATAATTTTTCGATATAACACGGTCTCAAGAATCCGTGATACCCACATTACGAGATTTGATTTTTTAAAAATCCATAAAGGTAGAAAAAAACCGGTCAAGTGCGAGTCGGACTCGCGCACCGAGGGTTCCGTACAAACCTGCAAGGTTTACAATGTTCGTTCATTACGACAATCGAGTCATAACTATGGTATTTTTATTGCAAAATGAAATTCATAACATTACAATGGGGAAAGATGGAGGAGCATAAATATTTTGTAATGTAACTAAAAATTTAAGGTTTTCGGAATTTTTCCTTTATGTGTGCTATAAAACGTTGCTTCATGCCAAATTTCAAGATTCTAGGTCGACTGGAAGTACCCTTTAGGTTTTGATTCCCTTGCGAGTACTTGCGAGTTTCAAAATATGCAGCTTAAATTGCTGTTTCTTTTGATTGCGTTGACATAGAAGTTGGATTTTATTACAGCTTAAAGGTATTATAGATCTGAGTATTTGGTATGAATTTCAATTTAATACCTCTACGTGTTTATGAGGAAATGGGTAGTAAGTTTAAAATTATTAAAAAAATATATATTATGTGATGTAACTAAAAATTTATGGTTTTCGTAATTTTTCCTTTATCTATGCTATAAGACGTTGCTTCGTACCAAATTTCAAGATTCTGAGTTCACGGGAAGCACCCTGTAGGTTTTGATTCCCTTGCAAGTGTCGAAAATTTGCGGCATAAACGGCTGTATCTCTTGATTGCGTCGGCTTAGAAGTTTGATTTTTTCACAGCTTCAAGGGACAGTAGACTTGAGTAATTGATATAAATTTCAGCTTCATACCTTCACGCGTTCCTGAGAAAAAGGGTCTTGACAGACGGACGGACGGACGGACAGACGGACAACAAAATGATCCTATAAGGGTTCCGTTTTTTCTTTTTGAGGTACGGAACCCTAAAAACAAATGAAAACAGATTCAACGATATTTTATTGATAAAAATTAGATAAACTGATATTGACTTTTGAACTATTCAAAGGAAACCGGTTGATTTCAAACAGAAATAGCATGTAAGCATACATACAATGTGTGAATATAATTCTACATTCAAATGCAATGGACAGTTGAAGTGAGAATGGCATGGCTTGCATTGGCCGAAGTAAGTTTACGAGCGTAAGCCGGTGCAAGCTCCAAAGATTAAGGGACAGTTGCAGCGATTAGCTGCCTAACTGTATGACAGCGGTTTGCAACTTTACCACTGCATTTAAGTCTTTTTGACTTAGTGCTTAGTGTGGTTTTGACATTAAAAGTGGTGAGTACTTTTTTGTTCAGGTTGTAATTGTGGTGATCGATGGTAAGACAGAAACCGAATTTTAGAATTATGTGTTGCCAAACCAAATATTATGTTTTGGTAAGTGAAATTATTTTTGGCGGTTATCATTGAAAACACATATAAAAAAGTAGAGGACCAAACATAGTTTTTACAGTCTTTACGCTTAACACTATATCATTTATGAGTTAAAACGTTTTGTTTTTCAAAAAATGTTTAATAAAAAAAATGGTCCAGGACTTTATTCAAGTTCTTCCAAGATAATTGTTTTCCTTATAAAATATGTCCAGATTGATTTTTCCTGAAGGTGACAAACGCAATGAGATTTACCAAATATGGCATCCAGGTTTTTCTAACTTCTCCCATCATGATCAAGGTGGCCGTGACAACGAAGCCTCTGAGCTTGCATCTAGCCAATAATATTACTTTTATACAAATAAATAATAATAATATTTTTGGAAAGACGAGGAAGGAAGCAGCTTCCTAATCCGCTTTGTTCAACGACAACAAAATTATCTCATAAGCCGAGTTCCACATGCTGCTATCGATCCCGGTTACGCAGGAGTTGTGGGTACTTTCGCTTTGAAAACACTCTGCATTGTGCCATGATTAATTGTTTGTTGCGTACAACGACAGGCTGCAGGCTGGAATAGAAAGTTGTACAGCGTCACTCTCAGATACTGTGAAATATTAGCGATTCAGTTCCACTATCCGATTATTAGAAACTGTCCTCTTTTTGTTTCAACGCTTGTTATAGTCAGTCTGATGATAAAACACATTTGTTACTTGCGTTAGGAAATAGAGTAACGAATTTTTAAACTATGAGCGGGTTATATAAAGTGTCACTGATATGAGCTGCCTATTTGTTGTTCTGTTTACTTCACTTAAGCTACTTTAGACTGCAAAATAAAGCTACCTACGGTTAAAAAGTTTGATTTAATTGAGTTAGTAACGTAAACTTTTTTTTTTATTTGTTGTTGTAAGTAGTGTTAAGGTGTTGGTTTCTATGAAGAAAATATGGGTTCACTGTCAGGAAGCATAAAAATTTTAAGCATAAAATAAGTTAGCATAAAGTAATTACTACTAATGATAATTTCGCATGATACTAATAAGTACAACAGTTTTTAGCATAAAATTTTTAGCATAAATGCAATAAGCATAAAATAATTAACCATAAATTTAAAAAGACATAACGGAAATAACTCCTTTGTTAATAGACCCACATCAGTAAATTTTTTAACTTTCCTTACCTAACCTAACCTAAACTGTTATGCGACTTTCCATTATGCCTAAAAAAATTGTGCCAAAAAAAATTATGTATAAATGCATTATGCTAAATAATAATTTTGCCACAGTACGTATTATGCTAAAACCAAATTCGGCCAAATAAATAATCCCAATCCATTTAAGGACAATACACATTATGCCAATGAAAGGGATACCGAAAATATGTTTTCAATTTAATCATAATGTAAGTGTGAGAAAGAGGAGGAAAATTATAGTACACAGCTCTCAAATTTAATAAAATCTTTTATGCTGTTAAAACAAAGTAGGTTTGTTTAGTTTTATTTTGTTTGTTCTTTAGACCTTACACCTCCTTCATAACTTTTAGAAAACTTGATAGGTGCATCCTCTCAGTACTTTCACTTCTTAACATCGTGAAACTTTTAATCGCTACAACTTTCTTGGTTATTATTAGCATTAAAATATGTTTAAAAGACCAGGTAAAAGATTTATGGTGCTTTTTAACTTTTTTTTTTGAAATGTAAGAAATAACAGGATATTTATATATAGAATAATAATTTAGACTTAGAAACGGACTGTCAGTTTTAGTCTTGAGACATTGTTATATTGAGCCATTCTTATTAAGTTGAATTTACAATAAAAAAATATAACCAAAATATCTACAAGGTTTATTTAAAGATTCTGTATATACACAGTTGCGACCTAATAACGGCATAAGCAAAACAAGGCTTCAATCAGTTTTAAGCCTTCTTTTTACTTTCATTCGCTTCGTGGTAGGGCGTGTGACATAACATCTTAAATTATTGTTTTCATATTTATCTCAGGCACTTAAGGTTAAAGTTACATTAGCCTAATAAATTTTGATAGTATTACACGCCGCACTAGCGAATTTAGAATATTTTTCTCTTTCATTAAAAAAGATTAGACTAAATAACTTTTTAGGCCTTTTTCAGAATGCTTGTGTAAGTCGACAGCATATTAAGGAAAATACTTGGAGTTCGGTTTTAGTTCTTATTCGTGACAGTGTAAAGTCCAAAGTATGAAGTATGACTTGCTGTTGATCGTTAGTCAGGTCGCGAGGAAAAAAAAAATGTATTGAACTGTGGATCTAGAAATGCTTTAATCGGATTCTGTAATTTAATCATTTTAGTTTCTGTAGAATGAGTTTGATTTTGCTTATATTCTGTTTGTCTGTTTATTAAGTGCAACCATTGATATAATTTGTCTGGTGCAACTGTTATTATTTAACCAAAGTTCCCACTTGTACAAAGTTCTGACACAAATATCGTAGCTTCGAAAACGTCTAATGCACAAGTTGGCATTTAGTTTGGGAATAGAATTGTCAGTAGCATTCTATAGTTTAAGCCATCATACGATTTAGTGCATTTAGTTAGTTATGGCAAACTTTGACTGAGATCTAAAATGTCAAAGTCTTATTTAAGTAGTCGTTTGGGATGAGAATGGTAAAAACTTAAAACTTGATAGAATTTCACAATTTTTATACTCGTAATAGTGTTTTACGACGGAAACAGAAAAAAATTATCGACCCATATGGTGTAGGATTCAAACCCACGACCTTCTCGTATCACGCGTGCTGGTCTTCCAAATGAGCTAACCGCAATTTAACGCGATTAATTTATCTGTTGTATTAACCTCTTAGAGGCGATGAAGTTATTATGTTTCTTTTAAATACTTAATACTTAAGTAAGGTTTTACATCTCTAAGCATAACAAAAAAATAAGTAGGTTAAACATAATCAAAACCAATCTATATATGAGGGAGGCAGCGCGCAATTGCTTTTGAAAGACCCCTTTAGTATGTGCGCCTCAATCTATAACTTCAATTAGATACATTCCAAAACAAATCCCACTAAGAAAAATAACCTAGAGTCCCGCTAAGCACCGCCAGTTAAGACTTATCGGAGCGTAGCATCACAGAGCCCAAAGGAGACATCAATGGCTGAACATCTCGTAGGCTGGGCGGACCTTCGGCTGCCGATTGTGATCCAATTAGTTCTGACTACGGCCCTCACGGACTCAACTGGACGGAACACCGGCCGTTGGGCCTCAGGCTGGGCCATCTTTATTGACAAGATTAGTTGTGTTAGTGTTTATGAATATTTTACTAGAAAACTGTAATTAGAAGAAGCGCTACCTGAACTTTTTACATAAAAACGAAGAGGTAGTAGTACGTAGGCTAGAGAAACAGTAGATGTTGCAGCTAGGTCTCCTAGAAAGGACCGCGAATAGCAAACGTGGTGTCGGACACTTTATAATTTGGTGCAGCGATTAGATATGAAAGGCTACGGGAAGGCACTATATGAAGAGAGCAGAAGGTGTCTATAGTGTGCCATAGGAGATACTTTGGTCCAACATTGGACTGACATAGTTTTGAAAATTACTCAAATGAATACAATCATGTTTTGAATTTTTTTTTTTTATATAAGGGATCTGGATGGTCAGTCTAATGGTGAATAGTTCTGCGTCAGCAAACTAAGCATCACTGGTTAAGACCCCATTACCAATTGTGATCCAATTAGTGCTGACAGCATCCTCTCACGGACTTAACTGGGCAGAACACCGGCCTTTAGTGCCCTTTGAGGCTAGACTGCTATCAAGTATACGAGGTTGGGCTTAACCTATGCTGCTGTTGGATATTCTTGTACGGTGTCTTCTATTAATGTTAGGAAACATCACGACTTTGTGCTAACCTAGACACGACCGCTTTTATGAATGATTTTTTTTTATCTCACAGGCACTAATGTGATTATTAAATAAGAAGATAAACTAGGATGCCCTCCGTAGCCGAGAGATGTGCTGGCCGGGCTTTTGTTTTACTACATCTTTGATGTCCTGGTTTAGATGCGGTCGGGGCAAGATGGCAAACAAATTTTTTTCAGGCCTGGGTATTGTGGTACTGTCGTAGTCTCTAGTTTCTGTATCAAAAGCTAACGCAACACCACAAAATCACAGCAATATATGTAAGGTTATCAATTATTGATTTGTTCATTGTGACGTTTTTGCGTAACAGAAAACAGAAAAAAACTTGTTTCTAAGACATCTTGAACCAAAGGACCCAACGGACGAACAATTCGCAGTCTGCATCGACGCTACCGATTGTGATCCAATTAGTGCTGACTGCGTCCCCTCACGGACTTAACTGGGCAGAACACCGGCCGTTAGTGCCGTTTGAGACTGGACTGCTTTCAAGTGTAAGAGGCTTGTCGGTAGCGTCGTTATTGTTGTGTACCCTTGTGCAAAGACTTCTACTAACTTCAACTTTGTTATGAATAATCGATGAAGAAGTTGACTTTTTAAAAATAGACAACACAAAAAGTTGACACGTCGAGATAAATCGCAACTTAGTTCTAATGTCATGACATACATGACGAAACTAAAACGTAAAAATATCTAAGCCTTTATAATTCTAAAAACATGGAATATATTTTTTTAGAGATTTAAATTGTTTCTAAAAACTTATCATTAACACACACTAGATTGACAATGGTAACTCTACATGAATAAAAAATGAGTCGTTAGTATCGCTAAAACTCGAAAACGGTCAAACCGATTTAGCTGATTGTGGTTTTGATATAATTGTGGAGGTCCAAGAAACGTTGAAAAGGTAAGAAAAATAGGCGGGACGACGTTCGCCCAGACAGCTAGTGAGTTCATAATTTAAAACTTGTTATTTTTAGGATAAATTATTTACGAATATTACAATAATTTTAGTCACAATATTTTGTTTTCATCAAAAGAAGATGAAATCTGTTCGTCTGAAATATAAAGGTCAAGTATCCAAAGATTGTCAGAATCTACTAAAAACAGTTTGAAGCTCCGCAAGCCCAACTTTACACCACAAAATAACATTAACCGTTGCCCTAACTAAGTTTGTTCTCGAGCCGACCAATTCTATAGAAGGAGCAGATAAAACTCTCATCAAATACAATCAGCGGTTGTCTGGACAGGGCTTAAAGCACTAGGCCTCTCTATCCCACCATTTCCTCGCTGCGAATTTCATTACCACTACCCTGTCGAATAATCCCGAACGGGCAACTGCCTTAATCTGCCCACTCTCGGTCCAATTCCGACTCTTAAACGCACCACTTGCTTCATTTTTACTTATAATCCATTTTTAATTGCCTTCTCACAGCGCCATTATTAAATTCTCAAACAGAAATTAATTACGGAGACAAGTTTCGAAGGCCGCCAATGTGACAATAGATATTATCGGTGTTAATTTATTAAAGAAAACTGGGTTTAGGAAAGTTTTGATGCTGATTGATGTAATGCGCGGATTACGATTTTTGATAAGCTATCTTACGTATTTACTTTTGAGTTCTTATTGCTACAAACCGTTTGGAGTATTCTGCTGTAGTAGAAACTTGTGTAAAATTATTCATTTTAATGATATTGTAGCCGAATCAACAAAATAATTATTTTTGATTTGATACTACACTGCTTTCATACTAATATTAGTTCCATATGCTTGTAATAAAATGAAGATGTTTTTTTAAATTATTTTGCAAATTTGGTTCTGGATCATTTCGATCTGTTTTATTAGATAACTTACAATATTTTGTGCAAATTAAAAAGTATTCTGGAATAATAAGAGATATCATCCATCGGTAATACGATATTCCATACACCATGTTTAAATACTATATCTACTTAACCACAAAAAAAATATTTGTAATAAAAACATATAATATCAAAAGAAAATTTTTCATAATAAATAAATATTCTCTCATGTCGTTTCAATACAATTCCTTTCAAAGCAAAGGTTTATTATCAATAAATCGAATAACGTTTTTGGAAGAAGTTCTATACTGTTAATTGAGAGCATTTGATGATTAATTAAAAAGCGCTCACTGTACATGTTCATGTTTCGTCCATAGTAACAATTTTATTTTGAGCTTTTACAAAATCCGACTTTTTCTATAAACACAAACGCGTGTTTCACGGATATCCGACTACGTCGCGACATCAGCGATCAAGAAGTATTTTCACCGTGTATCGATTCAAAAGCACGATTGTATCGATGGCAACGCTAACGAAGTACGACAACCTATTGAGTTGTATATGAATCGAGATTATATCCCTGCTTTAACACATGTGTGAAACGATTTGCGATGATGCATTGCGACTATATCGTGTTTGCATCATTGCTTAAATTCGCAATGTGTAAGGGACCAGACCATCAGTGTCTACTGCACATAGACAAGTTTGGTTACGTCACAGAGCGTCGCGTCGCGTCTGTTCGCGCTTTAATCGAAGACTGCAGTTACGATTAGTCGATGATTAATGCTCGCACCACGCCATCTGCTGAATTAATTGCTTCATTTCCTCTCGACGGGACCAAATGGAATTTTGTATTTCGCTCCGTAAAACGTTCGCCGTTTTTGTCCGCTTCCTACACTTGTTCAGGTGTTATGGAGTCTGTGATTTATCGATACTTCGCACTGTTTTTTTGACACACGTTATTTTCCCGTTCAATTCCAACGACAAATTAAGCGCAGTTGATTCTGATTCGACAACCATTATTGTGTTTATAGAGGACGAATAAACAAACAGTGTACATACGGGCCGTTAACGCCTCAAGAACGAGTTGAGCTCCTTTGTAGCCTACGAAACTTTTCACAAAAGAGGGCCCGCATGATTTGTGAATGCGTGTAATTTTTCAAACGTCATATTTTTTGTAACAGTTTTTCCGACCTTCCAAATAAAGTTCGCTATTGTGCGGAAACGACTTTTCGGTGTGTTTTTGCCTTTTCTTAGTGCTTTGTTATGGAAAGTTCGATAGTGTTGGACGCGAGCACCCGGTGGGTTCAGTTCTCACCTAATAAAATCCAATGTTCCTTATGGATTATTGGACTCAGTCAGTGGGAGTTTTTTCTTATAATGTTTTCCAATATGTCAACCTGTTTTTCGACAGTCAACTTTATTCGTATTGAAGTTTTCAGAATCATTACACGTTTTCAGGCTTTGTTGAATAAAAACTACGTGTCATTAAAATGACATTACCGTCCTTACCCTAATTAGTAGTCCTTGTGTAATATTCTAATGTGTGTTTTCTAAATATATGCAGCATAATGTAATTACCTCATTTTCCCCTTCTATTTTGTTGAATCATAAAAATATTGTAAATTTGAGTCTTAAGCAATAAGGTGGGCAAATTAAATAGCTGTTAAACCGTTAGTAACAGCTAAAATACAGTAATGCTAAATCAAAATGCTATTATTGGAAAGAGTAAAAGTACTGAACTGTTTTGATTTTTTTACCATACACTATCCTAGAGGGTCAAGCGCTGTTTAAAATTAAAAAAATAGGCATATCTACTTAAACTCCTTTCATATGACCCAAGGTGAAAAGCTATCTACTTCTACTTATATATAGGTACATATATACGAAGCCAGGTTGGCTTAAATATTCGATAATTTTATCAGAATGTAACCTGATGGTCTATGGTTGAATATTTTGAATAAGTTTTCTAATCACTTTCAGCCTTTTTGCAAAGTATTTACAGCTTGTTTTTTTAAGATATACATACTATGTGATATTTTTTTTATTTTGGTTCATTTCTTATTAGTTCAGATTAAAATATTTTACTATGTTCATTTCTTGCAGTCAGAAAATATCAGCAAGACACAAATTGTCAACCCAAAAAAGGTGTGGGCAATATTATTTGCTATTTTACCGGTAAGCAGATGAAGGCAAAAAATATCACAAACCAAGTGTCTTGGTCGCCAGTTATCTGCTGGTATGACAGCTGTTACAAGGGTTGAGAACGGAAATTTTTATCCGATAAAATGGTTCAGACTCTAAAAAAATGTTATACTTATAAATTTCGGGCTGCATCACATACGAGTTTATCACATTTGACGTAAATCAATGAACCTATTGTCAACCTGTTTAGCTCCACAGAAAAAGCGTAAGATTTTGCTTTTAGGTAATAGTAGAGGACTTGCTTTCCTGAATACTACAAAACTTTATGAAATGTCCATATACCTATGGAAATTTCATTATTAAATAAAAATCTAAATCAATCAAATATTCATAGTATCATACCATGATAAACATACATAAACTCATAATTATATATTTTTTTGTTTTATTTGACGACATCCGTAGCCGAGAGGCGAGCGGGCCGGACTTTGGCGTCGCGCTATTTCTGAGGTTCCGGGTTGGAACCCCGGTCGGGTCAATATGGGAAACAAACTTTTCTATATTGTCTCGGGTCTGGGTGTTGTGGTACCGTCGTTGTTTCTGATTTCTGTAACACAAGTGCTTAAGCTACTTACCACGGAGTCAGAGCAATGTATATGATGTTGTCCAATATTTAATATATAACATTATATATGAAAACATTAAATCAAGTAAACTAGTTTTTACTCAAACAAATAACTAGGAGTAACAATTAGTTGGCAAACAAAATCAATATTGATCTGCTGACAAAATCTTAAATGAAGAGAAAAACCTTCGAATGCCCAAATTTTTAAGAGAGGTAGGGCATAGCGATTTATCGCTCGAACTGGAGCAGCTCGACTGGTGAAATACCTCCACCTTACAGAAGACCGCAGCCAAATAACAATCACTTCTGTGTTGTTGTGTTCCTGCGTTTGAGTAAGGTTTCCAGAGCTTCTGGGGGGTGCTACATTAGTAGCAAGGGTAGCCTTCAAGGTAAGGGCGACCAGTCCAGTAACAGATGTATTATGCTGTACATGTCCCCCTTAAGCTAGGATCTCATTACCACTTAACATCAGGTGGGATGAGGTCAATCTTGAAGTGCAATATAAAAAAAAAAAGAAAAAAAATGTGTTAAATCAGACATCGTCCATCTTTTATGAAGTTAGTCAAAAGTATTCCCGGCCGACCCGCGCGTCCCACTGACAAGCGTCACAGATATTTGCTGGGTGACAGCCGCCGCAAGTAGGGTTGAGCACGGATGTATTTACCTGTCCATAGCCCTTTATCAAACCCATTACGGCTTAGTGTACTTTTCATTTTTGTTATCATTACTGATTTTTTTTTCCAAATTCATCCCGTGTAGTACCTTAAATAATGTTATAGGATAAAATGTTGTAGAAGATGTAAATGGCATGAGTTTTAATGTCTGTGCAATTAAGTTTATTTCTTTAAAGGAAAAAATAAAACACCTGTACCTATGAATAACATCTCAAAGCATTTTTGTATTTTTTTAACGCTTAACGCCGCACTAGCGAACTTATAACATTTTATAGAAACATAAAAAAAACATCTTCCGTTTTGATATTTTCGAAAGTTTCGTTCGATTGATATTAGTTGCTGATAAGTATAATTACTCGTTTTATAAAATTCAGTTTAATGTTTAGAATATCAGAAGGTCTACTTTTGAACATCAGCTCCCCTGCAGACTTAACTCAGCTTATATTACATGTTGTTCTGCCGATGTTACATTCAGAAGCGGCGTTATGCGTGGGCGATGAGGACCGCCGCCCACGGCCTAGCGTTTTGAGGGAGTCTTGTGCATTATTGCCGCAAATACGCAAAACCCGGATTCACATAAATAACGCCTGTAGAGATTATATATAGAAATGAATTCACTTAAGTTTTCGGTTCTTGGAATCTATAGAAATAAAAAAAAAAATAACTTTAAGACTTTCGTTTCGGTTAGGTTGCACCAACCGTGGTCACAAGTTGACTGGTCTCGCTTCTGTCTTCGTCTATTCGGGGGAGCTTGCAAATGTTCACTCACTCGCACATTCTTGCATAACAAAATGTTACTTAAGTCACTTTGACACACTATACTGTATGTATAGAATTATTAAGCTTCCATATCAATGCAAAGATGCACAGGATAATTCCAATCAAGAAATATTAAGCAAAAAGGCAGCATAAGTAAATGAGAAATAAAAAAATGTTTACTTTGTTGTTTTATCACAAAAATAGTCTTCTCACAAAATACTCTCGGTACGCGAGGCAAACTTACACTTATCTTCCTTTTTTATATACTGCTTCTTGCACCACCAGAGTGCTATCATACTTTGATCTTGTTCTGCTAATGGTTTTATAAGTAGTATTTGACACATGCAGTTCGATCGGATGAATTAGCCTGTAATGCCGCACAATGTTGCAGCTACAGTGTCACTGTGTAATACCACTCACAGTTACATTACGTAAGTAAGCTCAGACCCGGGTCGGGCTTCTACAGACAAATGAAGTAGTTCTCGGGAACTCGTCAATTCGAGACAAAGGCTCCACGTTTGACATCATTAATATCCGAGGAGTGGGAATAGCTCACCTTCCACCACCTTGGTGTACGCTTTCACCGAATGCACTCATATTTCCGGATTCATCTTGCACTGTATTAACCCTTTGCTGTGTCTCATAGGTCTTTTGGACCTAATAAGGGTACTGTTACTGGAAAAAGTTGGTTGGTTTAAGTTTTAAAGTGTACCAGATGGTATAAAACTATTATGTGTGATCTAAGCTTAGGTCTTCTAGAAAAATTGATTGGTTGTGTTGAGGTTCGATTTCAAAAAGTGGTTTTATTCTAACCACTTGGACGATTAATGCTCGGTTCAAATATTTTACGATTCGTAATTTGTCTAAATGACTAGTTTTTCTCCAACCGGCTACCGTTCGTTAAATAATACCGTTCCATACAGCTGTCATCAGTCGTCTGTCGGTCGTTTTAAGCTTACACCTCGTATAATTTATTCGATCGTTTTTTTCAAATATTGGAATCGGGCATAAGAGAACAATGTTCATTCATGCGATTCTTCTTAAATTAAGACAGAAAATATTGACATCTATCACACCCTATAGCTTTGTAAAACAAATATCTGTAAATAATCTCATTAAACTCCAAAACCTTTCACTTTACATCCAATCATTAATCTTTGGCAACAAGCTCCCGTTACAATTGTCAATAACGATAATTAGCTACATAGTGAAATCAAATCGATTGTACAACTACCGTCGAAATGCTTGCTCATTCGGATCCTTACATCGACTAAATAAGGTTTGTAATCGAATAGAACTCTCTTAATTATACAGTTAATTCGTCATCCAGTTACAAAACAAAGTGATTAGGTAAATAAATAAAGGCGTTTCAGATTACGATTTCCCCATCAGAAGCGAGCTGATTAACATAATCCAATCAAAATAAGCGGAGTTAATTTTGTAAAAACATTCGCTGTTTTATATTTACACTATTCGAAATCCGATTGCATTTATTTTGGCTTGCTGTGAACGAATACGAGCGAAGCGACATAAATACGCCAAATTTTCTATTGTATTTAAAAAAAAGCTGAGTGTTCCATTCTTCATGAAATGGTCTATAAAAGGACTTTTAAAAATAAATCTGACTACTTTTGATAAGGCTTTGGACAATAACGTGTTTTAATAATTATCTTATCTAATTAATACTCGTAAGACCCAGGGCAAATTGCTTTTTTTTCTAACGTTTACCTAAAATTTCAAAACAAACAACGTTTGTTATTGAAAATGAGAATGGTAAATCTTCTTATTCATACATTTATTAAACGTCTATATCAAAGAAGCTACCTCCGGTTTGGAACTTATTATTACATTGTCACACCCATTTTTTACTTTAATGTCATCCACATAAATCTCAATTTCAAGCCAAATCTATTGTTTGATCTTAAATTACCAATACATAATCGAAGTCTTAAAAATAAATAAAATTGTTTAAACGAGAACATTCCCTCTGTCACTTAATTGGACGTCGTACGCTGCATTAAACAGAACACAATCCCAATGGAAATTAACCGGAGTTAATTTTATAAAAAAACATCGACCATTTAAAAATCGCACCCGTCCTGACTACGATCCTCCGATCCCACTGTAGGTGGTAATTTTTCAAAAAGCGTTTTCACTTCCAACTACATTCATTTACACATAATAATTGTGTTCGGTCGCGGCTGCCGACTCATTATCATATAAATGAGAGAAAAAGCAACGGTCGCCCATTAATCAAGAGAATGGAGCAACAACAGTGGCTAATACACTTATCAAGTTTAATTCAATAATCCGCTCGCGCTCGGACCTCGACTGGACTTTTCGTAACGTGAAAAATAAGCGGGAACTGAACGCGCGACCTCACACTCTAAGCCCAATTAATTGCGCCGCACTTCGGAGGGAGAGGTAACTTTGAATGGGAATGTAAAATATTTCCAGCTCTTTATTTTATGTGCTACTTTGACTTTATAATTAGCGACGATCTTTCACTGGAACATTATTATTTTTGTAACAATACATTCTGCCAAATTAGTCCTTAGCTGGGCACAGTCCCCAGCTCAAAATGACAAGAAATTGGCCATTCCTCTAAGTTTCTCATGGTACAAGTGAGGCAAGCGATTAACTTTACGGCCAGATGTTATCAAACCAATAAGTACTTTCTGACGCTAATATTACAACTAACATAAAAAAATTAGCCGTGAACAACTTGTACCAAGTATCAAATAACGATTTTTAAATCGATTCCTATTCGACTCAATAATATGAAAAGCTAACTTTTGTCTCGGTTCCGGACGTTGTGGTACCGTCGATGTTTCTGATTTCAGTAATACAAGCGCTTTAGCTACTTACCACAAAGTTAAAACATAATGTGTGAGGTGGCCCAACATTTTTAATTGGATTCGAAAAATAGTAAAAAACCTTTCGAAATGCAATTAAAATACCTATTTTCGTAACACGAGCACCTCCATTTCAATTAGGACGTGACGCAGTACAGCTAAAACGCTTAACACCAATTCAAATTCCACTGCAAAAGACTTAAAGCGCTTTAAACTTCTCAAATATTCCTAAAGAGCGTAAAACTATCCGTATCCAACAGGTAAGTGATAAATCCGGCAACAAAAACTAAGCTAAATTATTGCAACGCATAAATAAGACAAGCCGGCGGCGTCCTAGCTAGCTCCGGGATCCTCCTGGTATCTAGCAGCTCTGCATTCAAATATCACCTTTGAAACTACCTGCATAAGGTGCAAGAGATTTATATCACACGAGCAGTAGACCAAGACCCACTTGCTACGTCTTATACCAGAAATTCGGTGCTTCTAAACTCCTTAAAACTATTATCATAATTCTATGTTCGCATTTTGTCAGAGCAGATTCCGGTCCACGTAAAGTTTCGCTGTATGTACGATTCGTTCTTTGCATTAAGTGATTAATCTTAACTATGTTTGGTGTCTCCAGCACGTGTGCCATTATGAGGAAATGCATATAGTGTATATTTGCGAAACTAACTATTAACTTTTCATAGAAGGTATAAGTACATACATCTACAAATCAGAGTTGAACACTCCTGAAGTAGATAAATATGCAATATAAAAAAATCATGATGTATTTTTGGAATATATAAAAAAGTAGTATAAGTCAGTTTTTAGTAATACAAGCCCCGTAACAAAAGCTACTTACCACAGAGTTAGAGCAAAATATGTGGGGTAGCCTAACATTTTAAATTGAATTCGAAAAATAATCAAGAAATTCTTACAAAATGCAATTGATCATTTTACTGTAATTATATTACTGTACTATTTCTACTGCGTGTAATAGATAAAGACAAAAAGCTGAGAAAACGAATATACTCAATGTTCCCTGTAGAAATTTACTGTGACCCACATTAAAATAAAAACCATTTCGGAAAACACCAGGAAACCATTTTAAATTCCCTCCATTTCCACCTCAACGTAGAATTTACACCCGCAAAATCCCCACATGAGTGATTGCTTTTAATTTAAAAGAGCACCTATACCCTGCAAAATTCCAAAATCAGCCATGCCCTAGTTCTAAGACCGGCGAACGCAAGGTTCTCGATCCAATTTCATGCCTTCGTGAGCTCATGCACCAATGGTCCACCCACCAGAGAAATTTCACTAACACAAACTTATGATTAATTGAGGCAATAACATGAAGATTGAGCTACATTGTCTTGCCTTAGAAATATCGGTGGACGGAGCCTATGAACATAGGAGCTGCATTCATTACTCTTTATAGACAGGATAATAGCTATCTCCTCCCATGCTGTAGTGGTTAAAGCCAAAACCCAGAGGTCGTGGGTTCTAATCACTTGGATAGCACTTTTTCATTTTGCTTAGGATATTATGGATAACACCTGATTACAAATATTTTTTTTAAGATTAAAATAATTGTGAGAAGAGACGGAAATAAATTATGACACAGAACAGTTAAATAGAAGCTTTAAGATTTTAGACCAGAAGCCTGTCTTCTAATAAAAATCTTTTCACTTTAATTCAAAGGTGATTCTCTACTTTTTGTTGTGATAATTAGTAACTACCTCTTATTCCAAGATAAAAGGTATGCTGGCATGTTGTTAATGATTTACATTTTGTCAGTCAAAGAATAGTATTTGACTTGTCTGGAGGGTTTGTGCTAAAAATTTTGTTGTATAAGCTGTTTAAAGTGATACAAAGATTTCAAAACAGAAAAGACATGGTTATAACAGAGGGTATTGGATTTTAAACCACGTATTTTAGTTACTGTGAATTGCTAGATTAGGAGTGACCAGCAAGAAAGGTCAGCTCAGTATTAGGCCCAACGGATAGAAACACTGTGACGGTAGTAAAATAAACTGCCATAAAATTTGCTCTGAACTTTGCATTATTCTGTAATATTAGAAAATATACCAACAAGGGTTCACCCACCACTCGTAATCTACGGTTAACTCGCTTTCAAACTACACATATTTGATGTAAAATACGTATACGTGTGTATACGTGTAATAGCTAACATTTTATGTGTGACCCAACTTACCTTCGTTTAAAGTAAAATTACTACAAAATCGCTGAGTTAACAGCGTCACTAAAATATTTAACGAGAGGTTTTATTTTAGTTTACCGCCCAATATGTTTTACAAGTTTTAATTAAACACAAGGAGTTTCATTACTTAGACTAGTGACACGTGTTGCTCTATCAGTGTTGTCACAAAGCCTAAGTTTAGATTTTTGTGGGAACAATGCCTATACGGCTCTGCGAGCTGGGTATTCCTTACAACAGTTCTGACTTTCATAGCGAAGACAAAGGGACTTCCTACGTCCCAACAAAAACTCATCCACGCCAGATGATGTGTCTATGGCGAGAAATTGCAAAAAAAAAAAGAAAAAAGTAACTCTTACGTGCCTACGTACGTATGCGTGGAATTTTAAAGTGCGCCGCATTTTTCTTCCGACCGTTGAAGAAACTGTAGCGGATGCGAGAGGATAGACAAAAGAAGGCTCTCTATACTTTGTTAGGCTAAGCACTCGCGAAGCAGTATTCAAACGCGCCTGCCGCGGTCGCAACCGCGGCTTCATTTTAAAACTTACGAGACAGTTGTGTGGCTACGCAGCCGCCGTGTTGACGTTTGTCAAGCAAACTTGCTAAGCCATTGTCCCAAAGCAAGCGGTTGCAAGACTGATGATTCTAATACCCACTACCGGGCTACCGCGATCATCCGCCAAACGATTGCAGAACGCTCGGGCGCAAATAGTTTGTACGCAGTCCACACGATCGTACGAGTTGCTCGTCGGAGCATAGGGAACCGCAAACAATCAGGCGTCCTTGAATTTTTTACACACAAATCTGCATTCTACAGGAGCTGCGGGCCCGCAATCGCGACAGGATTGAGTGTAAACCGCTCCGTGAGTTCTAAGCTTAAGGTATCTGGTGTGAGTAAAGGCGAATGTAGATGAGTTCTGCCCGGTCCCCCGTCCCCCTGCTTAACTACTCGTACAAACACAAAAGTCCTTACATAAATCTTGTCCTAGCGCGAACTCGGGTGGCGCCAACACACCTCCGAATATTCCGAGATCCCACCTCTCGATTCTGCCGGCATGGGTTTTTGGAAAACTTAATTCAAATTAAAGGTTACGGAACTCATTAATTGAAGGCTTGCTTAGAAATACTACCTATACAACTACCAATAAATCAAGTGTAAATATCCTACGTATATTACTTTCAAATAAGTTGTTGTGGCATTATTAGGTTTATAGATGAGATGTTAGATTAGTACCTATATTAGGTAAAACTTTTTGTGCCGAAATCATCCCGAGCAAAAGCTAGTATTTGTAGTAAATTGGTAGAGGTTTTAGGAATTCAACGACATTTGAAAGGAAATAATTGAAAAAAAAACCTGTTCAACAATTGTTAACACTTTGTTGCCAAAGGCGACAGCTAATTTGGTGCTGAAAATCATTTTCAAATGAATAAAATATTATATGTTCTATTATGTAATCAAGTATTTTTTTTAAAACCTGGAATTAATTCTAAATTGCTTTTAAATACTAATAAGATTGACAAAAAAATATTGAAAAAAATCTAGCGTCGGGATCTTACGCTACAAGGTAATACGAAAACGCACTGCCACCCTCCTGTATTCGATAACACAACAAATTAGAATTTTGCTTCGCGCCTCTGCGAATATACAATGATAAAAACGTGAATTTACCTTCTTAAAGCTCTAAGTACAGTTTATTGAGTTTTTGCGTGAGTGGCTTCTTTATTTTTGAGACACATTTACGCACGATTTATCAGATATTACTCCGTGAAGATCAGTAATACTTTGTGTCATATTGTGCTTGAGACGTCTAATGAAAATGTGTTTCTTGATGCTCATAGCGCTTTCATGTTTATATGATTCATTTTGTTTAGTGGTATAAAAGTAAATGCGTAACTCGCATATGATACAAAAGATAACAACTCTGATCAATGATAAATGTTTTCAAAGAGTGGTCATGAATTATAAAAAAATAGCCCAGGCCCTGCTCTAGTGATATCAACGGAATTATTTTCGTAAAGTAATTTAAAAATTAAAATGCTCTATTAGTCTAGCCTTGAGTTTTTGTTTATGCGATTTATATGAATAAATGTCAACGCATGAAAAACCCTAAAAATTAACACCCAATTATTAAAAAAATTACGTCATTTTAGTCTCTGGCCCATCCCGAAGTTTGTGATGATTTGATTTGGCGTTGATTGAGCGTTGATGATTTGATTTGGCTTTGTAGCGGCTAATTATTGTTTTTATAGTCCATCTCAATATCTTCATGGGTTTAGATTCATTTGCATTTTCTGTCCTTAATTAACTTTTTTAAATGAATGTTTTCTTATAAAAATTAAAAAGTTTGCTTTTGACTATAAAATTCTTCGTAATTATTGTGTTCGAACATGCAAGCTTTTTAGATTTGCGTAATAATAAACAAATCTTGAGATAGTTACTTTAGCTCCAGGCTTAAGGTTTAGGGTCACTTTCTTTTGGATCAGAATTAAGGAAAGATATTTTCGTTTCAGCAACGTAATAAACCTGAACATTCGAACAAAATTATTCTAATTTGTTTAAATTCAGAAGATGTTATTCTTTAATTAAATGTGTTTTTTCTTAAAACAGCTTAACGCACTTAAGCATAGATAATGAGATTGCGGCGCGTTAGAACAACAAGCGGGATAACTAATCCGAGTCAATAATCTGAATAGGTGGTTGTTTTGCTAGCGCAAACCGGTAAGAATCAACCGTAACACCCGGAACTTAAAGTTGATTATGCCACTAAGTTGTCAACGCGGTTGATTTCCACGTACCTACTCCTGAATATTCACAGGAAACTTTTATGAGAGTAAAACCACCTTACATACGAGGCTGGATTTAATTAACGATTTCCTGGTAAGTCATTGTCAGATGCCAAGGGAGAATCAAGTCGAATGTAATTAGTATAATAATAACTATTGTTCTCTTGTTTGCAGAGGTTAGTTTGAAGGTGTGATTTTAGCTGTATTTTGTGGAGGTTTCTTCAATTTTGTTCGGTTACTTTTTTGTTTTATGAAGTTGTTTCATTTTTAAACATTGGGGAATGTTACAAATTTTGGTGACACTCAATTAATGTTTGTGCTATTATAATGCGTTTTCTATTCTATAAAACAAAATTAGCAAAAATTAATCAGCTAAATTATATTATTTCAGTTCTATAAAGAACCAAAAACGATAACGTTTAAATAAGATCAGTTTAGTCTAGCTTTTGTTTATAATATCGGCACTATAGATAAATTTCATTTTCAAATTAAATCGTGCTATTTGAAATTCCACAACAAAAACAAAAAACGAAGTATAGATTAAATTGTATTGTTGTTAAGTTGCAAACAGTTAATGTAATAAATTGTGGATTATTATTTATTCAATGCACAAATAACTAAAATATTGTTAACTTTAATTAGTATCTCTTAAGTCAAATTTAGTTAAATTACTCGAGAAACAATTTAAAAAAATGTTGAAATTATTTTATGGCTGCAATATTATTTAAAAGAGTAATTCATTTCTGACTCACAACGAAACACCTTATTAGAATTCTAGAGACAGTGCGTTCCCACGCTGGCAAAGTTGTGAAGTAAAACAAAATTCAGTTTTAAAACCCGTTGATTAAATCCGAAACTTCCCCAACGCGAAATCACATGACACGCCACGGTCTCTATAACCACGTCCTGACAAAGTCTTCACTTCTAAGAATTATACCATTCATCCTTAAAATGGATTCCAAAGGAGGGAAGCAATTTCATTTGTGAGAACCTGCTCCTGCTTATAATCCGTCCGAGGTAATAACATTTCATATTCGTAATAGAATCATTCTGCGTCGCTCGGAAAGTTTATAGTCTCATTTTCATTGAAAGCGTTTAGTAGGAATAAACTTGTAGAATACTTGATGCACGGCCGTGGGACGGGATGGCCCAATCTCCGGCGGCCCTACTGGTTAATCAACACGACTGGTACTGACAACTCCACTTCTTTATTTAAATATTACATGCCCTCAGCGGACCGGCTTGAACTGAGTCGACATTTTATATTTAACACGAAAATATCATGTTTTTGAACATCGGATGAAATGTGATCTGCAAATTGTAACACATTTTTGAAAAGTTAACTTTAGGATGTAACTTCACGGTTACTTCACTTTGATGGTGATGATGATTATTAAAAAAATCGTTTACATTTCTTTTTATAAAAAAAGCAACATGAAAGTCATTATAAAACCATTTTGGTTTTTATTTTTTATAACAACTTTATTCAAAATAAAAAGTCAAATGTTCTAGAGAGTTAAACTAAAGTAAATGATTTTATTTTATACAAAGATTCAAATGACAAAAGAGATTGATGGATCATAGTTGCAAAAATTAATAGCAATAATGACTTTTATTGAAATCGCAAAGACAGTTGAATTTGATCTGTTTAGTTAATAATAAATGTTAATGTATTTTGATACACTTTTTGAACTACATTGTACGAAATACAATATCGTGATCAGACAACGTCCCTATTTCTGGCATTTTGATTAGTTTGCCAAGCCAGGCATTTTGCGCAGCATTACTCAGAAATAATCATTACATTACAGAACAGTTTGTAATTATTACGTACAACAAACTAATCGTATGGAATGTTCAGAACTCGCGAACGAATCCTCACGGGTTCTATATTGAAACAAAATGTTTATTACTGAAATTGTACATCGCTTATCGGGGTTCGGTTAACATAAACTTGCTAGCGTAAAGGTAATTTGATCACTTCTCGATAATAACATAGTTTTGGGTACAAATGGAAATTTCAAAGTTGGATACCCAGAAACAATCCGTAAATTGTTACGTTTCGTTGAAGGTATTCAACTGTTATTACGACGAAAGTGTATTCTGCGCAATCTAGTATATCTGAAACGGAATTTTAGTTTCTTTATCTGTATTTGATTTGTTTGGGAATATGATAAACAATAATAACAGTATTGTTTTACAACGACATGCCACGTACATTTGTACTATCAATCCTCTTTGCTGACTTATAAAGAGTTTTTAAAGACTCAAATATTTGCATCTAATAGGTATCTATATTTTTCGCACTAGATAATATAATTTATCTTTGAAATATTGATTTATCTTTAATTAAATAAAGCAATAAAACCTGTTGTCCAATAATATATTATCAGCTTACCTGAAACAAAAAAAAAGATAAATTAGTTTAATATTAACGTTTTACCCTTTAATAGTAAAATTATTATGTGGCAATTGAAATAACCTTCGTTGTTTTTCTCCTTTATTGAATTATAAATAAACAACAACTTATAAATTCTGCATCATGGGTTAGCAAGAGTTTCTAAATATATTTCAAAGGAAGAGCAGTTACAACTTTCTCCACCTACTTAACCCATTAACGGTTACTTAAGCTGCGTTTTTAGTGCTGTAACTAACAGTTTTAAGTCCATTGTAAATTGCAACTATGTTCATGTCAGCTATGTTAGTAAGTCAAAATAATAAACTTGTTAGTGTTTACATTTTAGTGAAAATAAATTTTTACTTTGTTTTTTTACTGAAAACTAAAACAAATCAATGACTGACTGGGCACAGCTAGTCCCTACTTAATATTATAAATGCGAAAGTAACTCTGTCTGTCTGTCTGTCTGTTACGCTTTCCTGCTTAAACCTCTTAACCGATTTTGATGAAATTTGGTATAGGTATACGTTGAATCTCAAGAACGGACATAGGCAAAGGATGTAGTCCACTCGAACGAAGTCGCGGGCACAGCTAGTGATATATAAATGCATTTGTCATAACATAGTTAAAATTTTCAGAGACGCATTCAGCAATGCTTATATTGGGGCCCCATTCATGGCTAAGGGTCCTCTCAATCAAGACTATTCGTGCGTGCCTCGTCGAACGCTAATCGCTTCCGCTGTCACAATGGCTACGACTACACTCAACGATACTGAGGAAAAACCTTGCCTATAGGAATATAACCTTTCTCGTATATTACACTTGCACTTATTTATTTCTATCTTTTAGTCACTTATTTGTAATAAAACAACTGAAATTGTCTCAAAAACTTATGACGAAAAGTTTGAAAAAAAAGAAATCGTTTTTTAAAAGGATAAAATTAATAGTTTATCTTATAATTGTCTAGTGAGCATCAGTTAAAAATATTTAATTGGCGTAAAACGTCACACAATTTTTTCGCAAGAGATAACAAAAGTTTTGATACTCTTGATTGGCTGATAGCGCACTTAACTTGTCTTTTCATCCAATCAGCTGTTGGCGCACAAAATTTTATCGATTTTGTCATTTTTAAGAACGCTATAAAACTATTTTTTTTAAATGCAACTAGGTTATAGTTTTACCTTTTTGCTTGAATTTATTTCTTATATATCCGTATGATATTTAAGAATAATTCATATACCCATAAAAAATAAACATTTCTAGGTATCCTTTTTCCAGGAATCTGTAATGTGTTTAATACCTATTCAGAACCTACACTCATTTAACTTAATTTATGAGTTAGCTCTCGTCGTCCGCTAATCGCTCCCGCTGGTACTAAAGCCACAGTACCGCGCAACGACGTGGAAGGGCCTCAGATGGAGCCCAAGACCTGCGTATGACAGCCCGTGGTAACAAATCGCTAAGTATAGCTGAACCCTTTGTTTTTGTCCAGTTATGGATGTCCAAAATGTGGAACGAGTTTTTTGGGATGGGCAATAAAGACAAGAGTTTATTATTAGTGATTTACTTTTACTGTTTAGATATGTAAGTTTGCGATGAAATTTATGTATATTAGGTAAGTTGTTTTTTAAGAAAAATGTTGATGTAGAATATTGTAATAAAATTAGTCAGTTTATTATTGTTGAAGTGATTTATTTTTATGTTAAATATCAAATTAAGTTCCTTTAAAATATTTAGGTAATAATGTAAGTACAGATGGAAATATGTAAAAAATTGAATATCGAATTAGACAGAACATTTATCAGTACCTATCACAATACAGAAAAAACCTTTTGAACGTCGTAATGACACATTTTTACTTTCACTTGTGACACTTGTTAACACATTATATGATACAAAGACTTTTATCAAAGATCATTTCAATTTAGTTAATAGTTTCCCTAATAAAGAAAGTAGTGTGACTAAAAAAGTTAAAATGGCCACATAATTTTTGCTTGCGACATCCACTCAGTCATAATACGCCATTAACGCTTGAGTGACGCGGCCTCTAATTCACGTTTAAAAGCCTGCACTTGACTCCAAGTCACCAGTAATTTCGTCTTAGCCAGGAATACCGGCAAAAATCTAATTTGTCAAGGAGTACGTTGTGGCTACTAAAATTGCTAGACGAAATAACGTTTGATGGGAAAACGAGAAGAGCACTGATTCGTTCCGAATTATGAAATTTAATTGCTATCAGAAATTACTTAAGGGTTGGAGCTTTTGAAAACACTTATTACAGTATTTTTTTAATAGCTATTTTTAAACCCACCCTAATTACATTACTGAATAACTCGGTCACTATTCTGTTAATTAACGTAATGGTTAATGTACATTAACAGCAAAAATAAGTCGATTTTTCTGGAAAAAAAAACTAAAATTAAAGAAAAAACAAGAACCGCTCGAATGAAATTGATTCTCAAAAAGTAACATAAGCCTACAATTAAATACGAAACGCGGTACGAAACGAAAAACAAACGCTACACTTATTTGTTGAAAAACAATACCGCAACAGCGACCATGTCAAACCTTTTCGAACAATTCGTATCCGTAACAATGTTAAAACCAGGATGGGCACCTTTTTCTCGAAATCCGCTTAGCAAACGTTTTAAATTTTGTGCACATATTGTTTCACGTATAACAACAATGTTTGGCCTACGGGTGGAACATAATCGGTCGCCTCGCGCCATCTGTCGGAAGTTTTACAATGTTTATGAGCGCCATCGGGAAGTGTACATAAATTCCGACGATTGCACACTGTTAACGATAACGATACAACGGTTTAACCCTATTAAGCTTTAATTGTTTTTAAGTAGGTATAGGCGACAATGGAACGGTTAGGGACACTTTTATTTTTATGGGAATGGGAGCGCGTGTAAACTGAGTGTTATGGGGAATAAATAGGTATTACATTTATATTTGCAAGCGTATATTCTATTGTTTTATTAATTAATTTGAAATGTTTTTGTTGTTGGTGTAAATGTCTGTTTTATAAATAATATATCTTGGCGTAAGTAAATTATATGATCCGATAGTGATGTGAATAGACCAATAATATAAATTATACATAATGCGCCAATAACATGGTTTCTTAAATTAAAAATTCAACTGCTTTGTACCTAAAATCCTACTTATAAACGTGAAAGTTTGACAGAATGTATAAAGGTTTTTTACTCTTTTACATTAAAACTATTAAACGGCGTTGGATAAAATGCATTAAAAAGAGAGTTGATTAAATAGATCAACATATAGAATATTTTTATCCTGAAAAAAAAACCAACAGATATAACTAATGTTTTGATGATAATTCGACCATTTAATGGGATGAAGTGATCTTTAGAAGTTTGATATAAGAGAAAAATTAAGCAATACCATTTTAACCAAATGTTTATCTATGGGCATGGGACAGAATTAGTTGAGAAAATAAAAATATCTGCATTTTATGTCCTTATTCATGCCAATTGTTCGCAATTTACATTTGTTATTAGGACCACAGGAAGTCGCCAAAGCCAAAATTATTTAAAAGTTCACGACCAAACTTTATACTTACCTCAACATTTTCATTCAATCGCAAATGCTAAATTTAAATAAATTTACAAAGTCGTGCAACAGAGAGCCGGAGTTGGCCAACGATATGCGACGCTATCAAAGTTTACGGACATCCACAATACAGGAAAGAGTCCCAAAATCATTTTGAATTCAGTATTAATCCTCGAACTCAGTCGGAGCATCGCTCCTTCCATACTTTGTGGGATTTCCGAAAGAAAGCTGCTCCAAGAAAGTTCTATCTGAACTCTTGTGTAATCTTACTTATAAAAATAAACTTTTGCATTAACTGATTTCGAATCAGGGGCGGGGAAGTTCGCAAGGTGAGCTAACCCATACCGAGTCTTTTGGGAGTTTCGAAGTCAATCAAGTAGAAAATAGAAACAAATAAATACACGCTTAGGTAGTTTTGAGTTGATAACCGTAAGTAGGCTTTGGGAGCTCAAATTTATGGAAGACTGCGACAGATAATGTAAAAGTTTGCAGATAAGGCGGGCTTTGGTCGGCTCCAAGCGATCTGCTCTTTGCGCTGAACAGTACTTGTACCTACTGCTCTGAAAAGTGTTATTTACAACCAGGAAATAAGAAGTGCAATATATAATACTGATATATAAGCACTACCTCAATGTTAATAATAATTTTATGGCAAAAAAAAGTAAAACGAAAACTTAATTCAGCAAAACCGAAGCAAAACTGCCATTCAAATTAAATGTTTGTTATTTTAGGAGAAAAAGTATATTATCATTGTAATATATCACCTATTAGTAGTCACATTTGGTTGAAATCTATCGGTCTAGAGTTCAGCCGTTCTTGAGTAATTTATAATTATGATGTCATAAGCTCTACTTTTTTCATGTATGTTTTAAAAAATACAAAATTCTAGGGTCGTATAGTTATTATGAAAGATTTCTTGTAACTATTTTGGGCTAAATTTAAATAAAATATCAGCGTAACATTTTCTTGTAATTGAGTTTTCAAGATAATGCCAAAATTTTACTAACTTAAAAGTAATTACCGAAACATGATTAAACCTAAATAATAAAATGCATTGTAAACGTCGCCACTGGGTCTGTATAACGAATTTGCGTTGAAACAACTCCTTGTAAATGGGAATATCCTTCATAATTATTCAATTATAGAGTTAATAAGGGTTCAACCTTCTACTCCCACCGCTGGGAAGTAAACGCGCTAAGGGTAATTTCAGATTCATTTAAAATTATCTTAGTTACTTTCTTATCCTCAATTAAGTTCATAAGTTTGAGTTGGCCTAAATTATCTGGGTTAGTTAATGACTTAAGGTACACCTATTTGACTTTGCCTAAATTGGTTACATGATTATGCTAGGAGATAGCATAAGAAAATAATATAATATGAAAAAAATAGCCTTTCGAAAAATTTGGAAAAAGAGAATTTACTTTTTACTACATTTCTTTTTTTCTGAAAGTGCATAATTTAACCACTGTTCAGGTTTGTACATGTTGTCTAATATTTATTTAATGTAAACTAATAAAATAAAGCTAATTATTTGCAAATTACTCTGACTAATAAATAAAAATATAAAAATAAGAGTCCATTCCATCTAATACAAAAAATGGTCAATAGTAATCAAAGTTAATATTTCAAGAAACTAACGTGCAACTGAAAATATACATCTCGATTTTCGAACGCAATTTTTTCTTCCTTTCATTCAAGGAAATAAAGATACGTGTCGTACTTGTACAGGACTGAGTGTAATTAAGGTGCAAAGATACCCAAAGTCTGTCGAGTGAGCTTAAGAGCCCTCCATCGGTGGGCTCTGCCCTCAAACCTCCAAGTGTTGCGTAGGCAGCCCTCATGATCAAAAGATTCAAAGCCAGCTTAATTGGGTTAAAGTTTTTTTCCCTTTCTGGATTTTGGTATCACTGGCCTGTCAGAAACGACGGTTTTTACTAGGATTGAAAAGAACGGGCCGTCTAAACATTTCGCTACACTGGCTTGACAGACACCGGGATTGAAATGGACGGGAATTCTCTTCTATTTGCGGGGTTTTCTATAGCTTTATCATGCGAATTTGGACGGGAAAATCGTGATTTTCTTTGTACTCATATTTGGATGAAATAACAACATTATGAAAAGGTTCGTTAAAAAGTTTACTGAATTAATAAAAGTAACTTCTTGTTCAGAATTGAAGAATAAGCAGGTACCTAAGTAAAACTTTTTCTGAATAATAACAATAAATTATATGTTTAGTGACATAAGGATAAAACTTAATTTCATTATTATTTTTGTAGTATACAAATTTAAAATAAAAGTGGGAAGGTATTGTTCCGTGAAATTAACGTGTCTAGTAAATGTGTCTAGACCACCATCTAAACAGCGTAATATCGCTGGAAAAAGATCAATCCTTTATTATAAATAACTTAATTGTAGTTTAATACCAAAAAAACACTACAGCTGGACACAAATATCATTTTAAGTTTGATCTACAGACTATGACAATATTGAGGCTTTATTTATTCAAAAGTTTATATCTATTTAATACTGAACAAAGTTGAAAATGTCTTTCAAAACATTAATGAATTAATCCACTGGACCCACCCGTCATAACTCATACAGAACTCGGCACGTACCAGCACATCTCCTAAATAAACTATTGAGCGAAACAGACAGAAACATCGAACCCAATCTTATTACGATGCTCTAACTTATATTCCACATTACATTAATTTCTCCGGAGACGTCTCGCGAACTAAGCAATAGCAGCTGCCCGCTATGGTCGCATGTTTATTGAGAAATTGCCTAATCTCGAAGAGCTACAGAACAAAACCACATCGGAAATGTTGAACTAAAGTATTTCTTCTCTCTGAGGATGTTAGTGGTAGTACCCTTGTCGGCGCTAACCGATCACACCCCTAAGGCTCCCGAATTACTGTCCGGGCTGATTACCCCGCATCCCCTACCCCTCCCCGTCAACCCCCTAACTCGCCCTAGTTTGCCTCCAGCCCTACGTCAACTATTATTTGTGTTTCTTACTTATAATTTGCGCCCTACAAAAGTTCGACAAATACCAGTCATATTATTAAATATAAGAAAACTTCCCGTCAACTTCTTTACTTAACTCGTTGTGAGCACTCCCATCTTTGTAACTGAAGGTATTAGTTCACCATTCAGAACGGATGAACTGGGATCCCTGTAATTGCCCGATGAAAGATGTTATTCAATTTACGATGAGCAACTTTATAATATTCACCGTAATAAATCTCGTTTGAATAACTCGTAAAACCTGCCTTAATGAATTGCTACTGACTTTAATAAGTAATAAATATTTATGTAGGTGTATGTGCGTGGTATAAGGAGAAAATAAATTTCAATTTATCGTCTACACTGCTTATGCTTATTAGAGTAAAATATAAGTGTAGCATTTTCAAGGAGCATCAACAAAAAATGTTTTCATTGCAAATATTCGAAATACATGAAAAGGCAGATTTTAATGTTCTTACATTTTTGATTTTTGTTCAAAATAAGGAAATGCGTTCATTGGTGCGAGAAGAAATCATCGCCCGCAAAGCGTCTCAACACAAAAGCCTAGCTGGTGCGTGTTTTACATTTCGATAGGGTTCCGCAGTCATGGTACTCCATTCTTTATAAGTCTTACATTAAATCCTTCATTTTCTTTACATCTCATTTGATAAGGATTGTATCAAAAAATACCTAGGTCCCTACTTATGACTTTTAACTACTTTGTTTTAGTAAGTAAATTTCGGTATATCTCTCATATTGGAAGTGAAATATAAAATAAAATTTATCCGTATCATTCAAGAACAGCTAAAATACAAACAAAACCCATAAAAAACAATAGGTACTTGTCAAAAAAACTATATTTCGCAACTCAGTTCTTCTACCTTAAAAAGTTGTCAGGTCCATCTAATACCAAGTCAGTTATACATCATTCAGTTGTTACGTAATTATCTCACCAAACAAAATCTTATAGTGACCATTATCTTTATTCAAAAAATCTTTAACGCATTAAATAAATAAATTAGCTTAGCCATCGCATGAAAACATAATAAATCTCACAAGTTAAACATATATAAATTATAATATTTAGTGCGTTTGCCAAGTCAATATAATTTCAGCACAAAATAATCTTTCAAAACCATATTCGAAAATTTTTTACGCAATACTCTTCGACATACGTAGGTACCTATTTTGCCTACCAAAAATTCAAGAACGAAAGCATGAATTTCACTATTTGGGATATGCAGTTTGTACATATAGTTTTAGCTGGATAAATGATAGCAGCGCACCAGAGATGCAAGGCATTCCCACAATAGAGCGCAGATGTTAATTTGACGTAGACAACGCATGTCATGCCTGCATCTTGTATAGCAAGCATTCAACGCTCATATCTAATTTCATTCAGTCCTAAAGTTGTACTGGATTCCAGGCGTCAGTTTGACTATAATTATGATTAAATTAGATGTGCGTTGCATGTTTTCTGTAATTAGGGTATGCGCAAATAATGAAGTTATCGAAATAGATCACAAATAAATATATATGGAGCCAGTTTAGCATTGTACGTACATGTGATGTGGTGAAATGGAATACCACTGCAAAATGATGTAATAATTCTGTTGCAATCATACATTATTTGTTAAGTACAAATGTAGGCAAATTAAATTTTGTGTTCTTATATTATTTGAACCACAGTTAAATGTAACGTCATAGTAGATGGTTAATTAAACAACTTTAAGTCTACCTAGTCGAGCAAATGTACGTAAAATAGTCGTAAAGCCTAGAAACCGACGCCCAACCTCAGAAGTCGGCAAACGAGGCTACTTTTTAGTGACCCAATTTAAAATATAAAATTGTAGCGAAGACAGAGGGGATACATCAACATTGTATGTAATGAGCTACCGATATAAGTAGATCAAATTAAAGTAACGCTGAAGTTATTATGGGAACACCTATCTTCCGCCGTGAAATAACTACCGTAGTCGTTATCGTCTACGGCAAGGAGCGTTTGCATCGTCCAGTTACTTTCCTCGAAAGTAGTTTTCGATACTTTTATAGTGCCTGCTAAATAGAGTTAACTTCATCTTTTGTGAGTGTTTGTTTTTGCTTACCGGTGAAACAATAATAATTATATTAAGGTAGTTTAGAGTTTTACGTTATGATAAAAAAAACCATACAAAAACTCACTTAACAATCTAACTTATGTATGGATTACTTGTGAGATATATTGTGTTATTATGCAATGGTCGAGTCAATATTATATTAATTTAAATATTCTGATTTTTACAATTGATAAGGTCACTATACGGTGTTGTTAAGTTTGATAATTACGTAACAACTTACGACAGAAGGCCCATTAAGTAGCCACTGAATAAAATAACCGACTTATTATGACATGGATCTTACTACTTTTCACGGTATAACAACTGAGTTGCGAGACTCTTTTTACAAGTTTTTTTATGAGCTAATACGCTGCAAATACGGACTTTTCATCGCATCCGACATTTAATAAAATTATACTTTTGATTGAAAAAATGCTATCTAGGTATATGTTTACCTGAGGATATCAGTCCAAAGAGATTTTAATACAAAAATACAAAACCAGCAACAAAAAAAATAAGTGGCGATTGATTTTCTTTGGACAAATATTGGACAACATCACATACGTTGCTGTGATTCTGAAGTAGCTTAATCACTTGTGTTACACAACGCCCAGACCCGAGACAATATTGAAAAGTTCGTTTCCCATATTGACCCGACCAGGGACACCAAATTCCAGCCCGCTCGCCTTACGGATGCGGTCGTAGTATATTTAGTTGATTTTGTTAGTTTAGTTCAAGTCCTTATACTATCCAAACGAAGCACAGAAGACGTTGGGCGGAGCATGTTGGACGTATCGGAAGATGGATCGCAGCGGTAATCAGTTAATGCATTATGCGGTTTCAACTGCAACCCGGACGACGATGTACATAAATATTTACACAAATTAAACGCAACACCTTTTATGTTATTAGCTTGGTTAGCTCGGTTCTGAGAGGATTATTAACGTTTTATGAATCCGGATGCGGAGTTATTACTGACCCGTATTGGATAAACAAATTGAATGGCGAGTGCTATTGGTTTCTTGGTTTATTCAAACGGTTTGTTTTGCAATAAATGGGTTGGTTGGTGTAAATGTAAAATGTGTAACAGCTCTTAGCTACGAGTAATACGAATATATTGTTTTTGAATTTTAATGCACTATCATGAAGCGAATTGTTTAGACCTTATGATAAAATGTTGGTTAATTCTATAAAGAACGTCCAAAACACAAGGGTCATAGGTGAAATTAAATGTTTTTATGACCCTACTTTTTTGTTTTTAAGTATAAATTACAGAAACGTATGAGTACACGGCTCACAAATACAGTTTTTATCAGGTAGCCCTTTGATCTTGCCCTTTTCATATTGCTTAGGCATGTTATAAAGGTCACAATTCTAGTTATAGAAGGTTATTAATAAGATTGCTCTAAACTTTCAAGTAAGATGGTTATTGTTTTAAAAAAATATTAAGCAAATTTTTTTTTATATGCAGTACAAGATTGACCTCATCCCACCTGATGTTAAGTGGAAATGAGGTCCTACCTTAAGGGTGACAAGTACAGCATAACAAATCTGTTACTGGACTTGTCGCCCTTACCTTGAAGGCTTGACCCATGCTACTAATGTAGCACCCCCCAGGAGCTCTGGAAACCTTACTTACACGCAGGAACACAACAACACAGAAGTGATTGTTATTTGGCTGCGGTCTTCTGTAAGTATTTACATTTTTGGTAACTCAAAAATCGATTTAATACGAGTAATTTTAGTGTCGTTTAGGCGCGTTTTAGGCTCATTATTATGAAATAAATAAAAACGTGAAAGTCTTAATACTAAATTAAACTCTTGTTGCCAAGAAATTTGGCTTACCCTAAAAAAATCAAGTATCTATAGGTTCAATGGTTATATGCCAATGATATGATAATGGTTCAAAACCCAACTACTGTATCGAATCTTTACTATACGAAACAATATATTCTTTCTGAATAAATGAAAGCAAGCAACATCCCAAAATAATCATAATACCACACAGAACTCTGTTCAAAACGCCGGCAAAACAATTTTCAAAATAAAAGCCCGCCAAATGACGTCCTCAACAGCACACACGTTTCATCCCTGAAAAATGACGGGCTAATATATGCGCACGCGTAGACAAACGCAGAAGCCATGATTACACTCAGCCAGCCAGCAATAAACCCAGCGAGGCACCAACAACGCATCGCGTCCAAAAGTAAAGGTGCACATTTAAAAGATAGATGGTGTCATTCGGATAATTCTGTTATCAGCGGCGAGAGGGCGCCCCTGCGCTCGTATACTTAGACGACCGTTTCCTCCGACGTTAAGTCCTTATAAAGGTAACTGTTCCACTGAAAAAGTCCTATTTCTGTGACAAAGCACGCTTTTAACCACCCAAGTGAAAATTCTAAGATATTTCGTGTTTACTCCGCGACCCACCTGATTGTTGCCGTGAAAGAATTTAGCCCCATTAATTTCACTATTAGGACGGAGAGTAAAAGTTAGAGGGACAAAACAAATGGGACGATTATATCGTAGCACACTCAGCAAATTACGAAGTGTAGTTATCTCATGGGACAGAACATCGCATAAGCATAGAAACAGAATTACTTTCTTCGGAACTTTAGATTTATTGGCTATTGCGTTACTTTGCTCGGCAGCTTTTAGTTGTTCTAAATCATATCTGGTGATCGCGAACTGCTGACGAATGAAAACAAGGTAAGGCAATAATAAAGTTGACTAACATGATAAAACAAAACTGATTTCATGCTGTTTACGTTATTTTGTATTATATTTGTGGGTACAAGCAAGATCGAATTTGTAAATAAGTTTTCGACTATTTTAATATGATCTCATTTTAGATGTACACTAAATAAATTAGTAATTAAATACGTCTATCAATAAAAAAAAACACTTATTTAATGTACTTTGGCAAGGCTAAGGCGTTCATTATTGAAGTGAAGTTTTCGTTACTACAATGCTTTACTTGAATACTTTTTTACTATGCTAACCAAAATAAAAAATACAAGTTTGTGATCATAGACTGAATTATTTAGTTTTAAATAATCCGAAACATAGGGGTTATTGGATAATACGGGAATCAAACGCGAATGAAGACACCGAAATCATAACGGGAATTTAAATTCAAATTAATGCAAATAAATATATGGAATAGTTATTTTCAAGTACCCAATTGTGAAAAAATTAACGGTAAAAGAAAATTTTAAATCTAAACAGAAGCCAAATATTTAATAAAGCACTTATTAAAAATAATAATTGCGCAGTCACAATACGAATTAAGCGAGCTTCACATTCATTTCAGCTGGAAATGACACATTCGTTACCGACAATGGGACCGTTTTGTCGGTCCAATTCTTCCATTCATTCTGCCATGCAAAAAGTAATTTGAAGTGCCGAGACGCATGAGTGACTACTTAGGTATCTATTTTCGAAGGAACGCAGCCCGCGATCCGTTAAATCAGACTTAAAGTGAGTGAAGCTGACTTCCGTGCAAGTGTGTACGTACACGCACCGCCACACTCGTCGAGATATGCTATGAACACATCTTGTATTTCTTGACGCTGCTGTGACATCGGAATTTTAAGTTAATAAACGGAGAGATACTGCTTTAATTTCGCGTTCTTGGAAAATGTTTTACCTTAGATTATTTAGTTTTTCATCGTTTATGTAGCTGTGCCTGGATCTGTGTTTGTCATACTCAAAGTCATTTGAAATAGAAAATGAAAGTCACATTTTTCAATTATCATAAATTTCTTAATCATGGCCTTATACTACAAACAGGAATATCTTTTTATAAATTGAAAATTTCACAATTTATAGGCATTATAATATGCGTATTTTTTTTAACAATTGTCTCATTTAGTATATTATGTTTTATCTGTAATTTCACGTAAATCTTTAGTGTTAATAAATTATTTAATTTTTTTACAAAAAACACAAATGGGTAATTGTAATTTATAAGGCATGGCCAGCAGCAACGCAAACTTTTCTGCACCGGTTGCGATTAAACATAAAACAAAAAATCTATATTAAAACGTCCGACCGATACTTTGTTCAAAGTTGGTTAATTGAATGCAGACCACGTGGTTCCAGATAAACAGGGTGACCTGAAGGGGCAAGGCGGAGCCACTCCTCGAGTGGCTAGTAACAATGACGACGCAGATAAAAGGGTCGATAACGTGAAATAGCAACGTGAAAACGTGGCGAGAAAATAGCATTATTAACCTCCCGGGCATAATACGCGCGCCAGTACGCCAGATATGGTAATGATTATGTAAATCCCTCCTCACAGGTACATCTCGGGAACGTTATATACTTATTAAAACCAAGATTGCGAGACCATGGGGATTGTCTCGCATAAAAACTTTGTCCAACCTACGAACGCTCCAAGTGTTTATCGGCGCTCAATTTTTATAGCATTAGTAATACGAATCTCAGGTTTCCTGAAATCGGACCATCGACATTGCAGTCTTACTTCGCGACTCTTTTCAATTTCCTTAGTTTCCCGCTCGAAGTAGGGAAGCATTGTATGGCTAGATTCTTATCTCTCTCAAAAGCTATTTAGCTAAATGGAATTTACAGAGCCCGCACTGCAGTTCGACGAAGTACATTGTAATATTTAAAATCTTGAAATTTGAGTCTAAATCCAGGCATTGTATTTATGTGTATAAGATTCCTCAAGACTCCTTTTCGCGTTTGTATTTCCTTTATTTTAGCACTTCGCAAAATTGTCTGACGTTCTATGCAATCTCTTTGTGATCAAATATAAAGTTTGAGTTTGCGTCTATGTTCAGCTGCAGTGACTCACAAACAAACCTAACAATTACACAGAAGAGCCGTTGAAAATGTTTAAGTTAAAGTGCTTAATTGAGCCCCGTTAATCAAGAACGCGAAGTTTTCACAAGTGCTTAAATTATTTACCTCAAACATAAAACATCGAAATTCAAAGCGTTTCTCGAAAATTTCGCTTACACAGACGTCGGGCACAACACAAAATGAATTATACGAATAGAAAGTATTGAAAGCGAGCTGAGAGCATCAAAAATACTGACGTCGGATGTTGTTAATGAACTTAATGAGTAGAGGGAAGGGAGTGTATAGCGGCATAACTTTGCGGAAGCATCTTGCTAGTTTCAATTCCAGAATGCTGATACAACAGTGAAGAAACATTTGCACAACTCTTTAAGATGAAAACGAAATACTTCGCCTCAAATCCAAAGCTTTTTTATGCTGTAAGCTAATGAGTGTTACTTCAAAATATGGTATTAATAAAAGCTTGAATAATTTGGAATGACTTAATGTTAATAGATCTTTTATAGCAAATTTGCTATTATTTGCTTATTTATTAGTAGTTGCTGATTTTTGCTGTCTAATATGTTAATATGTATATTTTCTTTCTTTTCGTTTGTTTTTTCTTTGAGAAATCCATAAAGGTTTTATCGTTGATATAAGTTTAAATTGAAGTCGGTTCAAAATATTCTACAGTACGCCGTAATGATTGTATTATACCCAAAATAAAGAGGACTAAGACCAAGGTCAAGAACAAACTTTAATTTTGTATATCGTTGTATTACACATATACACACGAAAACGCTTGATACCTAATACTTTATAATCATTTAAACATGTAGAAATCGGGATTCTCCCTCTAAGCCAATGGATGATACAAAAAAATATAAGAAAATGTAAAGAGTTAAACGTGACAGTTACAAGATATCCTAATCGTAAACGACGCCTGCGGCGGAATCTTAATGTCCTTGTGTGTACTTTTTCAATATCTTTAAAACAAAACAAAAATATCAAAACAAACCTTTTAATATAAATACTGTCTGTAGAAATACAACAAATTTATAGTAAACTTGAAAAATGGCATTACAAACTCAAAATGGAAGTTTAAGAGTTTAACAAAACAATGGAATAAATAGATGGCTTTAATTAATTCAAACACAAATAATCTTATCAATTCATAAGAACTGTCAAATGTCGTTTGAACCACGAAACCATCACATCAAACGATTACTTTTCAAACATAACATACATCTACTTTAACAGGAAAAGCCCTTACGCAGATAAAAAAGGACAGAGAAAAATTGACACTAGATATAATAAAGAGATTGGAAAATAATTCCGACAAAAAGCAAGTCGCCAAAACTCAGGTCAGACACTCAGTAAAATGAAATACGTAGCCCGTGCCGGCCTTCGGCAAATGGTTTAATATCGAAATGTGATCACTTAGCGCAATCTCTTACAAAAGAGAAAAAAAAAACACAGGGAGCGCCGAATGTACTTAGCTTTTACCAGAAACCGAAAATATGTTTCAATTTTTATCAAACTCGCAAAAAGCGGAATAGGATTGATAGCGTTTCAATACAACCCCTTATTTAGACAGATGAGAGAAATTGATATTTCGTTAGTTCATTTTCCACTTTTCATTTTGCGTTGCGCCGGTTTTTCTTTTTGTTAGGTTTGGACCCGTACATTTGGGGATTATCGTTGAAATTCTGAAGCCGAAAGTCGTAAAGAGCCGTCCACTTAATCAAATATAACTCGTGTTTAGCTCCAATCCACGACGTGCAGTCTCCAAATCGGCCATTAATTTGAGCATTAAACATACCCGGAGCGATCGATTGACCACCGTTCTGCATTTATAAGATCCTGGTAGCGGTCAGTTGGAAATTTGCGATTCACAAAACTCATATTCTATTACCGACAAATTGGAGGTAACGTAAACGAATGAAATACTTATTTATAATTTATAGGGATTTATATTTACATCGCCGAGTTTTGTTACGGTAGCAATTTAATAATTCAGAATGTTGGAGCGGCCATTGAATTCTTCATCGCTGCAAAAGCACCCAAGAGGAAAATATTTACGCTTTTTCGAAATGCAGAAATCAAGTAACAGGGAATCGGTTTTAGCGAAGAGGAGCGTTAGGGACCGACTGTTGAATAAAACGGGAGAGCACTGAGCGGTAATAATACTTACCTTGCTGAAGTATGAGTAGGAAATTCAAGCATGCTGCATCTCAGGCTCAGCCATCCTTCCGAACGGTTAGTAATTACTGGGCTTGTTTACTCAAGAATATTTGCTTCTAGGTAGGAACTTTTGTTTTAAGCCAACTTTACAATCGCAAACGGGACGTCGATTAAACTTCTTTTTGCCATTCTCTTAAATGTAGATGGCTTAGTAAAAGTTTAAAAATACACAGTCTTCAAAAATATTTTTAATTACTCTTTTCTTCTAGCAATAACTGAAAACCCTGCCCTTTTAAAAGAAAGAGATTTAGTTAATCCTTAACAGAGATACGGCAAATCCAACATCACAACTTATAATACGCAAATAAAATAGTCCGTGCACACACAACGTATTTTAGTTTTCATATTTACGATCACATCTTACTGACAAAGTTCGACAAAATCCGTTTACCTATAATCCAGTTCGGCCAACAGCGGGGGAAATTGCAGGTAAAATATAGCCCAGAACAATATTTCTAAAAGATGATAGTTATTTTGCCCAGTCCCCGACCTAATCACGAAAGAGTCCCGAGTGCCATTTGCTTGCCCCTTTCAACGTTATGGGGCTTAAGTTATATGCAACTGTGCTTCTATAAAACTGATCTACCAGTTTTAATCTTATACTAAAACGCAGTACGGGTCTGGGGTGTAAAGGTTCTAAATACTGTAAAAGGGACGGATACCAGGTATTTTTAAATATTAGGTAATACTTGTTGCTTTTAACATCAGTTTAATTAGTTATTTATAATAAGAACACGAAACATATATTTTATTTTATTATTATTATTAGGGGTACTTGGGGCTATGCAGTTCAGCGAACTGTGGTCACTGCGACCTGTTAGATCTATTGTGACTCGCCACCAGTTAGAGTAACTCCTTTAGCCGGGTCGATTCTAGGAAGTCTAGTATTTTCCTAGCTTTCAGGGTTTTTAGTTCATCCGGTTGGGCTATATGTCGTCCCAGGTGGATGCTTCGTTTGTGGATCAGAGATTCACAGTCGCATAGGAGGTGAAGAGGTGTTTCCTTTTCCTCCTTGCAGAATCTGCATTCATCAGAGTCACTCAGCTTCATATGAAACTGGTGTCTTTTTAGTTTACAGTGTCCAGTCAAGGCTCTAACTAGCGCACTGGCCCTAGGCCTGCTAAGTTGTAGCAGTTCTTCGGTCCATTTGCGCGAGTAGCCAACTATGAGTGTTTTTGAGTGTTCTAAGCCTGGTTGATTTATCCAGTATTTTTCCGACTCGACTTTTAGTTTTTCTTTTAGTAGTTGCATAGCTTGGTTCTTTGAAAAGCCACAGAATGGTTCTGGTCCAAACTGTTGGCTTTGCGCCCCAGCTTTAGCAAGTTCATCAGCTTTCTCGTTCCCGATGATTCCTGAATGTCCTGGTACCCATTTTAGAAGCACTTTGTTCTGTTGTCCCAGCTCATTCAGTTTATCGACGCAGTCTTTCACCAGCTTCGATTTTAGTGTAATCGAATTTATGGCATTCAGAGCTGCTTGGCTATCTGAATAGATGATTATGGTCTGATTTTTGTAGTTTCGTTGACGATTGGCTTCTGCACATTCTATGATGGCGTATACCTCAGCCTGGAATATCGTGGCGTTTTTACCAAGATTCACACTGTGTTTGACTCTCGGTCTCACACCATATATTCCACATCCTACATCTAGACCCATTTTGGAGCCGTCCGTATACCAGACGAGGCTCCCTGCTTTTAGAGAGTTTTGGTTCGTTGCCCAATTTTCTCTGCAGGGAAATTCCACAGTGTAATTTTTATTAAAATTATAGTGTGGAAGCATGGCATCAGATGTCATTGCTAAGGGTTTAAGTGTGAGCACTGCTGCATGTGATGCTCTCAGTGCTTGAGAGTGCCATGTTACTTTTCCCGTGATGGTTGCTCTGTAGATACTCACTTCAGCCTCCTTTGCTACAAAGAGGTGTAGTGGTGGCAGATTGAGAAGAGCATCAAGAGCGGCTCCTGGTGTAGTCGAGACAGCACCAGTTGCTATAAGGCATGCCACCCTTTGTAGGCTGGCAAGTTTTTTGATTATTGTCATTTGGGAGGTTTTTCTCCACCATGTGACGCAGGCATACGTTACCATCGGCCTGACTATGGCAGTGTACATCCATAGGGCTATGCTAGGTTTCAGACCCCATTTCGTACCTGCTAGACGAGAGCATATTCCTAAGGCTATTTTGGCCTTTTGGATTGTATTGTCTATATGTGAGTTCCACGTTAGCTTTTGGTCGATTGTGACTCCCAAATACTTGGTTTCTGTAGAAAACGGTATTGTAGAGCCCTTTATAGTAGGCGCTATAAGTTTATCCAACTTACGTTTCCTGGTGAAGGGCACTACAGTTGTTTTGTTCGGATTAACCGATAGATTGTTCTCAGTGCACCAGTTTGTGATGACATTGAGCGATCTTTGAAGTATAGAGGACACGGTACTTTGACAGGGGCCTATTACGCAGGCCACCACATCATCCGCATAGCCCTGTATATCTAAGCCTTTTGTTGAGGCTTCATTTAAGAGTTGGTCGACAACAAGTGACCACAGCAGAGGCGATAGTACTCCCCCTTGAGGGCAGCCTCTTGTTGTCTTGAAACCTCTTTTGGTCCCATGCAAGCTTATGCTTACAGTTCTGTTAAGGAGCATATTTTGTATCCAGCGAACAGTGGTGCTGTCTATATTTTTCGCACACATCCCCTTGGAAAGGGTATCGATAGTGACATTGTCGAATGCTCCTTCGATGTCAAGGAAGGCACAGAGGGCTATTTGTTTGTCTTCTAGAGCCCTTTCAATTCTGTCCGTCAGTTCAAGTAGGGCAGATTCTGTAGACTTTCCTTTGCAGTAGGCATGTTGTTTTGAATGCAGTGGTTGTTCGCGCAGAGGCCCATCCCGAATGCATTCATCAATGAGTTTTTCCATACTTTTGAGTAGGAATGAGGTGAGGCTAATAGGTCTAAAGGATTTTGGTTGAGAGAAATCCTTTTTACCAGCCTTTGGAATGAAACGGACTTTAACTTTAGTCCATTTTTCTGGTATGTAGCCCCAGGCATAACTTGCTCTGAATATTTTTACCAGTGTGGGGGTTAGGATGTCCATCCCTTGCTGTAAGAGCATGGGGAATATGTCATCTTCACCCGCCGATTTGAACGGCTTAAATGAGTCTATTGCCCATTTGATCTTTGTTGGCCTGAAGATCCACGCAGCTCTGTTCCAGTCATCGTTGCGCGGCCTGGAGAGGCTGTTTTGTAGAGTATTCAGTGTTTGATCATCTAATACTGATCCCGGGAAGTGGGTCGACGCCAGAATTTCTAGTGTCTCTTCCGCTGTTTCAGTAAAGGTTCCATCGGGCTTTTTTAATAGTCCCAATTGGTTGGAGGGCGATTTCGCAAGGACTTTGTGGATTCTGGCTCCTTGTGGAGTCTTTACGATGCTTTCACAGAACCTTCTCCACGATAGCCTGCGCGCTTTCCTAATTTCTTTGTTATAGGTAGTTAGGGCTTTGGTATATCGACTCCAGTCTTTAGTCAATTTAGCCTTATTGAACAACCTGCGTGTTTCCTCTCTTAGTTTAGAAAGCCGTTCATTCCACCATGGCACGCTGTTGTTCCTCACGGTTTTAGGAGGGCAGCTCTCTTCATAGGAGCTTGTAACAGCTTCGGTGGTTTGATCTACAGCGTATTCTAAAGTTTCAAGAGTACGTATCGTCTTGGGGATGTCCCTGAGCTTTTCTCGGAGCTTTGATTTATATAGACTCCAATCTGTGGCTTTGGCATCCCTAAACGTAGTCGTATCGCATGTGTTAGTTGTGTCTAACGCGAATTTGATAAGTCTATGATCGGACATAGAGGGTTCGTTGCTAACATGCCAGTCTGTTATTAGCCTGGCCGTGTGATTTGTGGAGAGAGTCACGTCGAGAACTTCTTGCCTGGATCTGGTTACAAAGGTTGGTTTGCACCCTCTATTGACCACATTCAGGCAATTGGACAAGATGAAATCGTACAATAACTCACCCCTTTTATTGATGTCAGTGCTTCCCCAGTAGGTGTGGTGTGCGTTGGCATCGCATCCGATTACGAGTTCAGCGTTGTGCTCGTTTGCATATTCGACCACCTTCGCCAGTTCACGGGTTGGATCGCCTATCCCACCGTCTAGGTATGCGGAGCAGACTATAAGGCGTCCACTTCCATTCTTGACATTTACAAAAGCTGCAATCAGGTCGTCACTGCAGAGCCCTGGTATGCATAAGAAATCAACATTATTATTGAATAGGATACATGCTCTTGGCTTGTTTCCGTCGGCGTTATATATTACCTTGCCTGCGGATCCAAGTCCAGATACCGTGTTGTTGTTACTCAGCCACGGTTCTTGAATCAGAGCGATGTGAAGGTTCTTCTCTTTGAAGAGGTTTTCCAGGACTGCTGTGGCAGCCCTAGCGTGGTGCAAGTTGATCTGTACCACTTTAGTGTTTTTTGTGATTTTTTGATTTGTGTTTTGTGTCATTTGTGTTGATGTGGTTTGTGTCATTTGTGTTAATGTGTGTTTGTATTAGTGTGTGATGCGGTGTAAGTGTATCGAAGGGTCCTAAGGGGCACTGGTGGACGTGCTAGGCTTAGGTTCGTCGTGAACGCCCCTAGATGCCTTGGTAGGTCCTGCCACCTTATTTCCCTTTCCCTTAGGGTGGTCCTTTACCACCCGGCCTTTAGTCCTTTGCGGAACGTTATCACGAAACATATATCGATCCCACATTAAAAATATTTAAATACATAGCAAAGAATAAATACCTGAAAACTATGTTTTTTTTTTATCAAAAAGATAAAAGATATCACACGAATGCGTCATGACTATTATAAAGCCAGAAAGACTACTAAAATTATACGTCAAATAAGAACAGGTACAAAAACGTAAAACAAAAATTGTTAAGTAAAACAATGGATCATATTTGCGATCCAAATATACTTTATTGAGAACTAATGCTATAACTAATTGCAAATAATTCTTATCGAATTCTCTAAGTAGGTCCACAATAATATAATTTTATCTGCGGCGAGGAAGCTAATATCCTTATTTATTTCCGTTGGGTGTTCCTTCGCTAATTGTGGCTCGCTACCCGGAGTACCCAGTGATTTTCCACCATCTCGCGTCTTATTGTAATTACTTCTGATATTTATGTTCAGTTGTTAGTATTAGTGCGACGGCCTCTTTGCAAAGCAGTATTTTAAGTCGCTTCCCTTCTATTCCTTTTAGTGGTTGAATTCTATTTCATAGGTTCCTGAAGAAAGATATAAAACGACGAAAAAAAATTAGACCACATTGTTTGAGTTACGTACATTTTTATAATATCTGCTAAAGTAACTTGTTATTTTACCAGCAATGACAATCTAAGAATTGCAAACCAGCGCTGTTACGGAATTGTGACTCTCATTGCTGCTGCAGCTCATACTAAGGCTGGGACCTTATTGGTACATCTTTCAAATCATTATTTATCTGTTAATGTTTCATGTCGCTCATTCTTTGTTTGGTGTAAATGTAAGTAATCCATAAATCTGTTCTATGTTTAAAAGTTTTTGGTTTAATTATTTTTTTCTTTTAATACTAAATTGGCAGTAGGTAGGTACGCCACATAACTCTTAAAGCCAATGATTGACAAGCGAACACGTTCTGTAAAACGGAGCATAGGATGATTTCTCAAGATGCATTCTTGCATGCATGTCAGACAACCTTGACACGTTGATGGAAAAGCGGCAAACGCAAGTAGTTCAAAGCCAAGAGATGTGAAAGTCTTAAGCCTACTCAGCAGTGGACTTCTTTCAGCTGAAATTATGTGTATGTGATAAAATTTGATTTATCATTTGGAAGGCTTCATTATTATCAGCTATAGACCTTCTTCAACTTGCTGCAGTCTTATTTAAACTGAATATGTTACCGACTTCCAATAAAGGAGGAGGTTTTCAAGTCACCTATATGTGTCATATTGTTGAATTATATTATACCTCTTGGTACAATGATATTAATGTTTATGAGACCCTGATTCCATTGACAAACCGTAAAACAGTCTAGTGAGACTCTGTCTATTTATATACACGTGCTTGATTTGTTTTCTAAATAGTTTATATTTTAAAGACATTTTATTTTCTCCAAAAGATTACAGAAATCACTCACTGAGAAAATACAATATTTAAAAGTAAATAAACGTTACCGATTTGCGCACCCAGTACGGCATATGCAAGAAAATGCTTGTCGATTTTTGTGTCTAGTAAGTGCGGGTACTCGTAAGCGCGTACGCAGCCGCGCCGGCCGGCGCGTGAACAATGCATGTTTATTAAGACCTACGACACAATGTGTAAGCGAAATAAACTAGTGAACCGCCACGGCTTCGCACACGTACCTACTATACACATTCTCCACTGATTCTTCGCTGCTATTGATCGCAGCGATCCCAGATAAATGGAATATCCAACAAATTTTTTTTTTTAATTTGGACTAGTACAAACAAACAAACAAACTCTTTGACTTTTTAATATTAAGTATAGTGAAGCTATGCACGAGTGAGAAACAAACATGCAAAAAAATCTTACGATACCACATATAAAGCAATCCCACATTTAAAATTCGCACTATGAAATTATAGCAACAGAAGATTGATGGATTGTTTTTATTCACAAACAAACACGCCGGCTGACGTTTCGGTGTGGCAGCGAAAACGCTATAATGGCAGCTTCTGAAATGCAAATACGACTGATTGGCTCCCTCAGGTTGATATAGTTACGCTTGCGTACTGTTGTTTGCAACAGAAGACAATAACAGTAATAGAAATACTCAGACTGGAATCCAACTCGGCGGGATGTAATAGGACTGGATTGAGTAAGCGGGAAAATATGAATGACAACTACTGAATAAGTAATGATTTTGAATTTCATTGGGAACTGACGTAGATATTCATATCACTGTGGAAACTTAGGAATGGTTAAATTACGAACCTATTGTAGAATGAGTAAGTAGTAGAAGTATAAAAACCTAACCTTATATAATAATGCACATTTCTAAATACCATTATTATATTATGGATTCCTTCAAAAGGAGCGTGAAGAAACTTGCTGGCCAGTATGGCGATGCTAACGGATAGGATGTTACGATATCAAATCTGTTGCAATGTGGGTTCCTTTCTTGCTAACCCAGGCTGGGAGGAGCCAATATACTGTGCTACTAAAAAAAACAGAACAGAACAAAAGAGCTTTTGGTATACAATTAACATCTTTGATGTGCATTTATTATTGTTTCATTTGAATAATAAACATAGTCGACCGAAAGTACTCATGTTATCGCAAACTAATCGATTTTAAAGACTACGTACCTGTTATGTTTCTTAATTTCTGCCTAATGGATTTTAAACCTGAAGTCATCCCATATGAACGTTTGATACTGGTATTAAATATTGCTTCAGAGCAAAATCGAGCGAAATTATTCGGTAAACTCAGATGCTGTAGACCGTCGAGCTACAAAGTTATGCGTTACTATTTCATGTTAGTTGCGTTTCATTTCACGCACAGATCGGCCTGCTCGTAATTCCTGTTGGATTCGTTTAAGCATTGCAAACACGTACGTACAACAACACCGCGTAACTCTATAATACTAGCAATAGAGATCAGAATTGAATAAAAACCAAGTACTCCTAGGATGGAGTAGTAACACAGATGCAGTATTCAAATTCTAAGCAGCCATGAAGGGTGGGCTTCTGAATAGATAAGATTAATGGTGCCGGATGGGTCTATTGGTAGATTGACGCGACGCGGCTGTTACGGCGTTACCTATTCATTGATTGAGGTTGAGTTCGGATCGGCCAATTTTGTTCGACTAGTAATTAGAAGAGGTCGGTTGACAAAACTCGGTGCGGTTACGGTGAGTTTTCACCTTTATAGAGTGCTGATTAGAAAACAATTTCCAGTAGCCTGGTTTTTTGTTAACCGACTTCAAAAAAAGGTGGATGTTCTCAATTCGTCTGTATGTATAACGTTTTGTTATGTAATTATGTTCACCGATTTCATTTTTTTTATGAAACTTAATGATACCAATCTATTGATTTTAAATTAAATTTAGCTAGTTTTACTTTTTTACAGCCTAATTGGGGGCCCAAACGCAATTTAATCAATTAAATTTCATAAGTTGACCTGACTGAGAATTGAATCTGGGATTTTAAGCGTAACGGGCGCCATAGTCGCTCCGCCTTCGAAGAATACTCACGTAAAACTCTAATTTGTAATCACCACTGACTTTTGAGCATTGACAATTGGATACAGACAAACTGAATACCAGGAACTCATCACCGAGTATTGAATTCAGATGAAATATTACTGAGAACTGATTACTGTGTATCAAACAAAACACGCAAAATTGAACGCGAGAATGTTTCCTGATTAATGATATTGGATGGGTCGTCCGGAGCGGATTGACACGCCGTATCTGGTATAACGGTGTTACGCTATTCGTTAATTGAGAGTAGTGAGCTCGGATCCGCCAATTTTGTTTAACTCGTAATTAGAAAAGGCTGAATGGGAAACCTCAGGCTCTAAACATTGAGTTTTCATCTGTCTATAGCTGATTAGAATACTTTTTCTAGTTGTGTAGATAATGTGTCTGTTATTATTTTCTAGTCAAAATTTTGTAATCAATTTGACTTAATAGTAATGTGAAAAATTAGGATAAAAACTTTTGTCAAAACACGATTTTATGTTTATTTAATATAGATGTATATTATTATTAATGTATGTAGCCTATAGCACTAAGCACTTGCTTGTGCTACTGCTAATGCTAGTAGGTTAGTACTAAATATAGTATGTTACATTGCATTAAGCATTGGAAAAACTTCCATGCAACCGAGTTTTTAAGTGATAAGAATATATAATTGTATTACATTTTTAGTGCAAAAACACTAAAGAATGCTTGTCCTGGGAGACGACCGTACCCATTTCCCTCATATTAACAGCTAAGAGTGCTAACTATTTTTCCATCGGCCCATTCAATTATATAGATAGATATAGATAGATAGATAGATATACTTTATTGCACAAAAACTTTACAGAAATAGGTTTTACAGATTGATTATAGTACAATTTATGCGGTCTTATCGCTAGAAAGCGATCTCTTCCAGACAACCTTAAGGTAGAGGAAATAGTAGATAGCAAGAAATGGGTACGGCCGTGCAACATTAATAAAGTTTTATTTCTTGAATTATATTCATAGTATAGCATTATAAACATACATAAACTCATAGATATATAACATAATATATTTATATATATATATATATATATATATATATATATAATAAATATATATATAATAAACATGCTTATCAAATATAAAATTAAGTAAAGTATTTTGACTCAAAAAAAAAAAAATAATAATAAGTTAATATGGATAAGTGTATGAAACTTACTAATAACCAATATGCCCAGCTAAAATTATAGATAGAGGACATAAATTAACATTAATCAAGTGAGAGGAAGTACGATTTAACCCTGGCTTTGAAAATAGGAAGAGTCTCAGATAATCTGATAGATAAAGGTAAAGAATTCCATAAGCGTATAGATTGGACAGTGAAGGATTGGGAATAGAATTCAGAAGAATGAGTACGTGAGGACCGCATATCACGATCCTGGTTGGGCTGCAAGAAACGGAAACGTTCTTTAAGATAGGGTGGAGCAAGAGAATTAAATAGAACAATAAATAGGAGAGATAAAACGTGGAGATCACGGCGTCGACGTATAGGAAGCCATTTAAGCTGAGCTCGAAATTCAGAGACATGGTCATACTTGCGTAGGCCGAAGATGATGCGGATACAAAAGTTTTGAAGACGCTCAAGCTTGTCAAGAAATAGTTCATTAAGATTAGAGTAGCAACAGTCTGCATAATCAAGAATAGGCAACAGTAAAGCCTGCACCAGTGCAATTTTGGTGGGTATATACAGAATATTTTTTTGCCAAATAAGGCAAACAAAGCCCTAGGAAACAGTTTGTTTGGAATATAAATTTTTATTCCATGTGCTTTGAATTGAAAAAGTATTTTATGAATTGAATTACTGCTGTGTTGCAGTACCAACCAGTAGAACTGCTCCGAAAATACTAATGCCAGGTTCCAATATTTAAAAACAATCCATTCTAATTACGAATAGTAATAAATTATACCAGGCGTAAACTAAAAACGACCGACTGACGACTGATGACAGCTGGTATGGAAAGTTAATTAGGGAACAATATTAACGACTCGTAGTCGGTTGGAGAAAAACGAATAGTAATTTTTGACACATTACGAATCGCAAAATATCAGAACCGAGCATTAACTGATCACTTGTTGATAATGAGGAACTGATTACTAAGTGTCGAACAAAACACAGAATGTCAAAACTGTTCAATGTTCACTGAACCCGGTTGCGCACAGTACACTTCAATGAATGTGAACCGAGACTGGACTATGCACTCATTTTTTTTTTCATTGCTTCAAAGTCAATGGCCACATGTAGACAAAAGCAGACAAGAGCAAAGTCTACTGTTTGGTAGCCGTTCGGTGTGCAAACGAACCCAGCCCGAACCGATTTAGACGTCATTTATGGTTGAGTAAATCGGAGAGTGATTACTATTGCGGACTTGCAACGCTGACTTTCGCGTGCATTTTGTAATTGGAGTGCCATATGACCGTTGCAGATTGAATTATTCGAAAACGCTGGGCGAACTCGATTTGTGGGATTCGAATGAAATTGTACTTTGCGAAACGAATTTGTGTACGTGTGAAAAAAACGGAAATTGGTGTATTGAATAAGATTGAATAAATCTCAAAATTATCAGATAATATGTATGATGCGTGATATTAATAGGTGGTAGGTATTTTGGTCAAAATGGTATGTAAACCAAAATAGTAGTAAGTCATAATTAGCTGAATTAAAAATAAAGAATAATTCGCTAAAAAGGTGTAACTTGCTTGCGTTCAAGCTCAAAGAAATTACATTGTATACATTGAAAGTTTTTAACAGTGTATGTTGTTCTAAGGCTTTTCAGCGTGTGTACAGCTATTTCGAAATATGAGTTTACAGGAAATGCATGCGCGTATATTAAACATTGATATTGAAATTGATGTGCAACAATGATGGTCAAAGATACAAAAGTGGAAAACGACGGGCTTATACCTACATTTACTTCAAAATAAAGCTTTCAGGTACGAATAAAACAATAGTCCAAATCGCACTTAAGCATAATGGTAAACTCCTGTAACGAGATAAACAATACGTGGGGCGATATATTTTTGTGAGCGAAAACTAAAAAATAAAACGACTTTAACAAATGGAAATATCACAGATTAAAATTCACTACAAAATCTTACAAATTACTTATGTATTCGTATGACGCGAAAAGGGTTAGTACTTCTAGCTTATTTATTATTGAAGAAGCTTCAATAAAAGAGTCGAAACCGATATCCGCTGCATCTCTATAGAGACAAAGCCGAGCGTCTACAAACTACAATATTACTGTATTTTGTGTAGGTACTCGTGTAAGCTTACCACTATAATACAGGATGACAAAGCGCCTTGTGGCACAGCGCGCTTCAGACTAACTTATTTGATACATACTGTTTGACATAAGAAAGTCGGGCTTGGTATAATCTGACGGGCTCACTAATAAAAATTATACGGATCTTGAGCAACTGAATAAATTGGTCCGTCCATTCAGATTAGATGAGTATGAATTGAGGGAGCGACGAAAAAATGTTAGGTTCTCCATGAAAAGAATTCGCAATGACCTGGATCATGTTTTTGATTGATTGCGAACGGTCAATCGGCCGTCTCTTAGAAAAAGTGGTGAAAAGTCGGCAGCTTATACGGTAGGTACGTTTTCAAAGTCTAGATAATCGTTTTACGAATAGAAAACGATATTGGAAAATATATCTGAATAATAGTTACATTTTAATATTTCAAACTTTAATGACTGATGTATATTACTCTCTTTTGTGAAACTGGCAATAATACTAAACGTAATTCTACTCTTTTTATAAACTGCAGCAGTATAACACATATTAAGATTGAATGAACGTCGATAAATATTGAAGAACTATGAAAGCAAAGCTATTAAAACAGTGTTATAATAGGTAGGTACCCAATCCAATGTCAGGGGTTTCAACTTAGAACTGAGCTAAAACAACAAAACCCCACAGACCAACAAAGCGCTTCAAACAATAATTAATTCAAAAATCACACTCGAATCGCGGTTAATAAGCTAGAAATTTTAGGTTGGAGCTCACAAAACAGGTGTACCAGTGGGTATCGCAAAATCTTATTTAATTGAATGATAACAGCCCCAAGACACGGTTCTGTTTATGTAAATTTCAGCCAGTTATTAGACCCTCTTCAGACGATTAGCTTGCTCGCTCCGAGAAATTGAGAGCTTTATATTGAATCTAGTTTCGTTTTACTAGCTATCGTAGTAATGAATACTATAGAATAAGGCTTTTCGTTCAGTTTTTTCGATCGAATGGACTTGTTAAGGTTATGGAGCATGAAGTTGATAACGTAGTTCTTATGATTTCAAAGACGTAATTTGACTTGAAAATGAATTTTAAAGTTTCTTCCGCCTTAACCTGTAAAAGCTTTTCACGATGTCATACACATTGGAAAGCATTCGAATAAATATTGTGTTTTTAAATTTTGAACTGGTTTTTCTTATCTCTTAATCTTAAATGTGCGCGCAATACTAGATTTTTTAAAATTACGATTAGTTATAAGACTAAACGCTTATTACATGTAAGCACTTTTTCGTTTCCTTAAAAAAGAACGCCCCTAGCCACTCTTACAATTAAACGAAACGTTCGAGAGTACCCCTCACCAAAATGAGCGAACGCGAAAATTAACTCAGAAGAACGAACCGTTACATTCCAAAACGATACGAAAACAATTTCAGCACAATAGAAGTTTAACGGATATTTTTATCAGCCGCCCACTGAGGCTGTGAATTTGCATTAGGCCCATTTACGGCGAACATTATAGGCCGGAACACGCTCCGAGTGGGTCCCGCATACGCAGAGAGTATTGATACGCACAAAACGCCGATTCGGATTACGCTATCGGGGTATACGCAAATGGGTACGTGGCCTCAAATAGGCACTTACTAACAGCGCAGCCAGGCTTCCTAGCTAGATTGCGCGTTACAATTAAACTGTCAGGCTGTTTTATTTTATAGACAATATCAGGCTGTTATTTTATAGATGACAGTCTTACATTTCATACCAAAGCCCACTCCAAACTGATATTAGAATTTAGTCCTATTACTAATGCTTGGTTAAGTTCCTCATCGTCTATTTCATATTTTTTTTATACTTTCAAAATAAAAGGGGACTACTTAAGTTCCGTTTATGGCTAATATTACATTCAGGCGCACGTCGCGCGGTGCGGAATCCGTTCCGAGCATTGATACGTACAAAACGCCGAGTCGGATTATGCTATCGACGTACGTAAGTGGGTACGTAGCCACAAATAGGCACTTATCGACACCGCAATGATACGCCTCAGCCTCCTGGCTGGATCGCGCTCCAAGATTGCGCTATCACGACCGATACGCGACGCTTTATGCCATAATTGAATTATTACTCACTCACTGAGGTGTTCGAGCCGATATTTATATATATATATATATATATATATATATAATAAATATATATATAATAAACATGCTTATCAAATATAAAATTAAGTAAAGTATTTTGACTCAAAAAAAAAAAAATAATAATAAGTTAATATGGATAAGTGTATGAAACTTACTAATAACCAATATGCCCAGCTAAAATTATAGATAGAGGACATAAATTAACATTAATCAAGTGAGAGGAAGTACGATTTAACCCTGGCTTTGAAAATAGGAAGAGTCTCAGATAATCTGATAGATAAAGGTAAAGAATTCCATAAGCGTATAGATTGGACAGTGAAGGATTGGGAATAGAATTCAGAAGAATGAGTACGTGAGGACCGCATATCACGATCCTGGTTGGGCTGCAAGAAACGGAAACGTTCTTTAAGATAGGGTGGAGCAAGAGAATTAAATAGAACAATAAATAGGAGAGATAAAACGTGGAGATCACGGCGTCGACGTATAGGAAGCCATTTAAGCTGAGCTCGAAATTCAGAGACATGGTCATACTTGCGTAGGCCGAAGATGATGCGGATACAAAAGTTTTGAAGACGCTCAAGCTTGTCAAGAAATAGTTCATTAAGATTAGAGTAGCAACAGTCTGCATAATCAAGAATAGGCAACAGTAAAGCCTGCACCAGTGCAATTTTGGTGGGTATATACAGAATATTTTTTTGCCAAATAAGGCAAACAAAGCCCTAGGAAACAGTTTGTTTGGAATATAAATTTTTATTCCATGTGCTTTGAATTGAAAAAGTATTTTATGAATTGAATTACTGCTGTGTTGCAGTACCAACCAGTAGAACTGCTCCGAAAATACTAATGCCAGGTTCCAATATTTAAAAACAATCCATTCTAATTACGAATAGTAATAAATTATACCAGGCGTAAACTAAAAACGACCGACTGACGACTGATGACAGCTGGTATGGAAAGTTAATTAGGGAACAATATTAACGACTCGTAGTCGGTTGGAGAAAAACGAATAGTAATTTTTGACACATTACGAATCGCAAAATATCAGAACCGAGCATTAACTGATCACTTGTTGATAATGAGGAACTGATTACTAAGTGTCGAACAAAACACAGAATGTCAAAACTGTTCAATGTTCACTGAACCCGGTTGCGCACAGTACACTTCAATGAATGTGAACCGAGACTGGACTATGCACTCATTTTTTTTTTCATTGCTTCAAAGTCAATGGCCACATGTAGACAAAAGCAGACAAGAGCAAAGTCTACTGTTTGGTAGCCGTTCGGTGTGCAAACGAACCCAGCCCGAACCGATTTAGACGTCATTTATGGTTGAGTAAATCGGAGAGTGATTACTATTGCGGACTTGCAACGCTGACTTTCGCGTGCATTTTGTAATTGGAGTGCCATATGACCGTTGCAGATTGAATTATTCGAAAACGCTGGGCGAACTCGATTTGTGGGATTCGAATGAAATTGTACTTTGCGAAACGAATTTGTGTACGTGTGAAAAAAACGGAAATTGGTGTATTGAATAAGATTGAATAAATCTCAAAATTATCAGATAATATGTATGATGCGTGATATTAATAGGTGGTAGGTATTTTGGTCAAAATGGTATGTAAACCAAAATAGTAGTAAGTCATAATTAGCTGAATTAAAAATAAAGAATAATTCGCTAAAAAGGTGTAACTTGCTTGCGTTCAAGCTCAAAGAAATTACATTGTATACATTGAAAGTTTTTAACAGTGTATGTTGTTCTAAGGCTTTTCAGCGTGTGTACAGCTATTTCGAAATATGAGTTTACAGGAAATGCATGCGCGTATATTAAACATTGATATTGAAATTGATGTGCAACAATGATGGTCAAAGATACAAAAGTGGAAAACGACGGGCTTATACCTACATTTACTTCAAAATAAAGCTTTCAGGTACGAATAAAACAATAGTCCAAATCGCACTTAAGCATAATGGTAAACTCCTGTAACGAGATAAACAATACGTGGGGCGATATATTTTTGTGAGCGAAAACTAAAAAATAAAACGACTTTAACAAATGGAAATATCACAGATTAAAATTCACTACAAAATCTTACAAATTACTTATGTATTCGTATGACGCGAAAAGGGTTAGTACTTCTAGCTTATTTATTATTGAAGAAGCTTCAATAAAAGAGTCGAAACCGATATCCGCTGCATCTCTATAGAGACAAAGCCGAGCGTCTACAAACTACAATATTACTGTATTTTGTGTAGGTGCTCGTGTAAGCTTACCACTATAATACAGGATGACAAAGCGCCTTGTGGCACAGCGCGCTTCAGACTAACTTATTTGATACATACTGTTTGACATAAGAAAGTCGGGCTTGGTATAATCTGACGGGCTCACTAATAAAAATTATACGGATCTTGAGCAACTGAATAAATTGGTCCGTCCATTCAGATTAGATGAGTATGAATTGAGGGAGCGACGAAAAAATGTTAGGTTCTCCATGAAAAGAATTCGCAATGACCTGGATCATGTTTTTGATTGATTGCGAACGGTCAATCGGCCGTCTCTTAGAAAAAGTGGTGAAAAGTCGGCAGCTTATACGGTAGGTACGTTTTCAAAGTCTAGATAATCGTTTTACGAATAGAAAACGATATTGGAAAATATATCTGAATAATAGTTACATTTTAATATTTCAAACTTTAATGACTGATGTATATTACTCTCTTTTGTGAAACTGGCAATAATACTAAACGTAATTCTACTCTTTTTATAAACTGCAGCAGTATAACACATATTAAGATTGAATGAACGTCGATAAATATTGAAGAACTATGAAAGCAAAGCTATTAAAACAGTGTTATAATAGGTAGGTACCCAATCCAATGTCAGGGGTTTCAACTTAGAACTGAGCTAAAACAACAAAACCCCACAGACCAACAAAGCGCTTCAAACAATAATTAATTCAAAAATCACACTCGAATCGCGGTTAATAAGCTAGAAATTTTAGGTTGGAGCTCACAAAACAGGTGTACCAGTGGGTATCGCAAAATCTTATTTAATTGAATGATAACAGCCCCAAGACACGGTTCTGTTTATGTAAATTTCAGCCAGTTATTAGACCCTCTTCAGACGATTAGCTTGCTCGCTCCGAGAAATTGAGAGCTTTATATTGAATCTAGTTTCGTTTTACTAGCTATCGTAGTAATGAATACTATAGAATAAGGCTTTTCGTTCAGTTTTTTCGATCGAATGGACTTGTTAAGGTTATGGAGCATGAAGTTGATAACGTAGTTCTTATGATTTCAAAGACGTAATTTGACTTGAAAATGAATTTTAAAGTTTCTTCCGCCTTAACCTGTAAAAGCTTTTCACGATGTCATACACATTGGAAAGCATTCGAATAAATATTGTGTTTTTAAATTTTGAACTGGTTTTTCTTATCTCTTAATCTTAAATGTGCGCGCAATACTAGATTTTTTAAAATTACGATTAGTTATAAGACTAAACGCTTATTACATGTAAGCACTTTTTCGTTTCCTTAAAAAAGAACGCCCCTAGCCACTCTTACAATTAAACGAAACGTTCGAGAGTACCCCTCACCAAAATGAGCGAACGCGAAAATTAACTCAGAAGAACGAACCGTTACATTCCAAAACGATACGAAAACAATTTCAGCACAATAGAAGTTTAACGGATATTTTTATCAGCCGCCCACTGAGGCTGTGAATTTGCATTAGGCCCATTTACGGCGAACATTATAGGCCGGAACACGCTCCGAGTGGGTCCCGCATACGCAGAGAGTATTGATACGCACAAAACGCCGATTCGGATTACGCTATCGGGGTATACGCAAATGGGTACGTGGCCTCAAATAGGCACTTACTAACAGCGCAGCCAGGCTTCCTAGCTAGATTGCGCGTTACAATTAAACTGTCAGGCTGTTTTATTTTATAGACAATATCAGGCTGTTATTTTATAGATGACAGTCTTACATTTCATACCAAAGCCCACTCCAAACTGATATTAGAATTTAGTCCTATTACTAATGCTTGGTTAAGTTCCTCATCGTCTATTTCATATTTTTTTTATACTTTCAAAATAAAAGGGGACTACTTAAGTTCCGTTTATGGCTAATATTACATTCAGGCGCACGTCGCGCGGTGCGGAATCCGTTCCGAGCATTGATACGTACAAAACGCCGAGTCGGATTATGCTATCGACGTACGTAAGTGGGTACGTAGCCACAAATAGGCACTTATCGACACCGCAATGATACGCCTCAGCCTCCTGGCTGGATCGCGCTCCAAGATTGCGCTATCACGACCGATACGCGACGCTTTATGCCATAATTGAATTATTACTCACTCACTGAGGTGTTCGAGCCGATATTTATGGTCGCGTAAACTGTTGATGCTGGAGATCTACGCAAATTGTGAACTGATGGAGCGTTAACGGCTTCGCAGAGTGACTTTTTAGAGGTTCGGTCAACAATTTTATGGGGGGCACTTCTGGTGTTATTAAAATTGTGAACGGAATAAATTCGGTGCCTGTTTTTCATGAGAGCATGCCGTTTCATTTGCTGGCATTTTAATTGTTTATTGTTATTTAAATTTTAACTGTTAACGTTTACGTAAAACTAAAATTTGTGACACAATGCCAGTTTCGGCACGATCGAAATCACCTGGCCACGATACCTATTAATTAAATAAAGGCTTAATCTAAAGCTATGAATTAGTAAAAGTATATAAACACATCTTAAATTAAAAATGGTCAATAACTTGAGGGAAAAACGTTGCTAAGAGTTTTCAAGACCTTTCAAAATACTCTAAATATCGTGGCAATAAAATCAACGAGATTTAAAGCGGTTACCATCAAATTCTATGCACATTGTAGGGAAGCAATTTTCACTCAATCCCTCTCGTCAACAAATACAAACTTAGGCAGCGCACGTGCGTCCCTATCAATAGTATAACAAATAGGCTGATATTTCGTCAGAAATAACCCGAATCAAGTTTCAGTGCGAAAGCTTTTGTGTGTGGCAGGTGAAAAAGTGAGCGGTTTGATTTATTCGTGCCGGCGCCGTATCGAGGGATGATTGAACGTGGAACGTGTTTATACAGCATCGGCCACACCGTGAAATATGACAACTGAAATACGTTCCGAACTCCTCTATTTTTAATAGACAGAGGAACGCGGCGATCTTGAGACGCGACCCGTAGTGACTCGCGCTTTTTAATATTAGAAATATCGGGACGGTATGAATACAAAAATTTGATTTATGCCAGTATTGCACGTTGTATTGTTTCTTGCTATCCGCGGGGGTTATTCTGTTTCTGCCAAGCGGTCGTATTTGCGCCCGCTCGTATTCGAATAAGATTTGTCGCTAAGCTGTGTTTCGATTGTTGATTCTTTTAGAACCGCTAAAAATGTATTGCCACTGACTTATTGCTAACTTTTAAAACTGTTTTTTGATATTTCGATTCAATGATAGTTGAATATTAACTCTTTTATTTTGACATGCTTAGTTCGCATTCGCTAAGATCTTAAGATTTAGTTAGATGATCGGTTTATGCCAACATTTGAAAAACGATCCGTTCTAGTTACGAATAGTAAATTATACGAGGCGTAAGCTAAAACGACTGATGACAGCTGATATGGAAAATAAATTTGAAATTAGAATTAAATACTCGTAGTCGGGTGGAGAAAAACAGATTGTCATTTTTTACACATTACAAGTAAAATATTGGAACATCGGGCATTAAAAAACTTTTGTTTTATGCAGAATTTTACGAATACATTTGTAGACGTCAAAGCCGATTGAAGTCAGCGCGTCAGCTCCTGATTGGCTGAAAATGCGAGTGCGGTGTGCTATTAGCCAATCAACAGTATCAAAACTTTTGTCGCCTCATGCGAGACATTTGATGTATTGCGCATGCTACGTCTAGTTGTCTCCAAGTTTTTAAAAATTTAATACACTTTCAAGGTGTAGCTAAAGGAACGATAGATTTGCATCTTAGCTCATTATCTTGTGTCATTAATAGTGTTATACACGGCAATATTATAAAAACATCGATACTATCTGAGTTTCCACTTTCAATTTCGTCAAAAGTTCTAAACTAATAGTAAAACCACCCACCCACCGAAACTCGACAATCCCTTACTAAAGGAATTTTTAAATTAAAAGTTCGTGAATTCTTCTATTCCTCCCCCTCTACATAAAATTTCGTTTGCTCAATTGTTTGCTTCATTTACTCACTTGTTTGTTTATATTTATATATACTATTTTGTTATATATAATCTCATGTTTAATTCACATTTTAACATATATTCTCATGTTTAATTTTCTGCTATTTATTATCATTAATTTTGTTGTAATCCATACTCACATTTTTACTGTTACCGCACCCATAAACGAATTATCTGCATGACCCAACAGTCGACTGGTAGAGAACGCTCCTAGCATTACGTCCACCCTTTGTACTTTTTTTGAGCAATAAAGTTTTTAAATAAATAAATAAAATATAATAAGTACCTATGATTAAAACTACAATTAGTAGGCGACATTGTGATAAAATTATGTTTTTTTGGCAATAGTAATAATAAATTAAAAAATTTGTTAGCGCGTTAAATGCGCGTGCGCTGTTTGCATACCACTTGAACGCAGCACACGAGACTTGAATGAGTTGAGCGCTAAAGAGTTGCGCGATCAGTTGCAGTAATGCGCCACTTACGCTTTATTGCACGAACAGTGAATTCGTCAAATCTAGTCATAAATTTATTGGAATGATGACTAGCTAGTAAATTAAGATACTATAAACACCTGATAAGCACGATTTCCTCATACATTTTATGTAAAATATAAAACTACTAGCTGTGCCCGCGACTTCGTTAGCGTGGACGACATCCTTTCATGGTCGGTTTTACCCCTTTCTCCCCTAATATTCGAAACAAAAAGTAGTCTGCATTTTGATCCAAGTTTCGAGCTATATTTGTGCCAAATTTCATATCTCTAACTTCAAAAATAAACATTTTTCCATATAAACTTTCAAAGGTGGTGTTACCCCCATCCCCCCTTATTTTCTAATAAAAAGTAGCCTATGTCCGTTCTTGAGATTCATCGTATACCTATACCAAATTTCATCAAAATCCGTTCAGCCGTTTAGGCGTGAAAGAGTCACAGACGGACAGACAGACAGAGTGACTTTCGCATTTATAATATTAGTATGGATAACGTCAAAATTGTTACTTCTCAACACACTGACTAGTATATTGTTGTCGGTAAGTTTTGAAAACAATGAATATAGCTGACGTTACAAAAGTCCTTTTTGGCATTCCACATAAATATCGCGGAACGTACAGCCGGGTACAAACAAAGCATTACACAATCCTGTCAACGATTACATCACAATAACGTACCGGGAAGACTAAGAGTCTCATCCCACGTGAGCGATGCGATTGTAGTCACTTACAATATTCCACTTACGCGCAATAAACTGTATCAACCAAATAAAGGACTACCATAAGCGTTCTTCTTGGACGTAATATTACGTTAGTAGTCATAAAAACTACGCGGATGGAGTGTAAACAAGGGTAGGGTTGGTAAGATGTTGGGACCGCAATGCACCAAAGTAGGTGACGTAGCTTCTTGTTGGGTGACAGTGACTGCCTCGTTTATCAAAGTCAATATCGACTGTTGACGTACTAAGTACATACACACATTAAATCGGGTATGCGGAGGCGTGTGTATTCGGATAGTCTACTATTTCTCGATAAGATTTGCTGGGGCGAATTTTTTTTTATCGATTTTCGTAGCTAGGTAGGTAAGATTGAAGTTATAACTTTTTTGCGCGTGTTCTGTTTTGAACAGACAGTAAAGTATTTCGAATTAGTATCTTTACATCATCCACTAGGTGAGAGGGCTTGTAGCATCATCTCTGAGGTTCCAGGTTGACTCGGATCTGGGCGTCTTGGTTTCGTCGTTGTGCCCGATATATGTAAAATGAGTCCTTTACTTGCCACGGATGTGGTTCAATATTTATTTCATTTAGTTCTACTTCATTACGATTTATGTTTTTCAAAATCAGAAATGACTTACTAAAAAAAATGGGTGGATAAATATATAAATACAACAAATAATTACGCCAATCAACTACTCTAAAACGAATATGTTTTTGTACTTCAAACCGCACAACAAACTCTAAATGGCTGAATATCCTCAGGTACAATTTATTAGACTTCGTCTATCAAAGTGACCTGGTCGAGTTCAGAGAGACCTTCAAGTATTTAACGTAATGGTCTGCTGTTGATCATCTCCTAGACTACAAAAGCAAATACTCATTCAAAATCCTAGGCATTTTCATGTTTATCAGGCAGTAACAAAATGTCTAGTACCTAAGGCCTACTTAAGTCACCCAGGCACTTAAGTAATCTTCCAAAGATTTTCGTGGAGCAAGAGGTCTGTCGCAAAGTTTATCGTTACCTACATTTGCACCTTTTGATAAGAATAATTCTTTGAATTCCACGTTTTTTCACATTCCGATAAGTAAAGTAAATTGATATGAACATTCTTGGAAAAGATATTACGGGCTTTTAGCGTTAACGGCTTGGTTTTAACCCGGATTTGGGGGAAATATCAAATCAGGAATGTGATTCGTATAAGTAGCTATGAAGTCTGGAAAGGAAAATATTATAATTATTTTCCTTAGAGTTTTCGAGTAAAATAATAAATTATGACAGACTTTGGTTCAAGAAATCCTCTGGCCGGGTGTAATAGGTTTTTATTTTTAAATTGAGTTGAGTGATTTACTCAGGAGTTTAAACGTTTGTTGGTTTTAATGTTAATGTTAATGTGCTGCTTAAAATATTTATTCTAAATAAGGAACGCAGATTAATTGAACGTTAATGAAATTATCTACCGAAAAAGTAATTTTATTTTAACAATCCAGCTAAAAAACCCGATGCACTACCTTGCGCCTTATTTTATTACTTTATGATTAATATAAAATTCTTAATCCACACAAAGAAACGTAAAGCCTCTTTATACTAATGGTACATTGCAGATAATATTGTAAATATCCTTTAAAATAATAACTTTTAATATTTAAAACCCTACATTTTATCCAATTTTTATATTATTTTTATGACGTTAAATACGTTCAGAACTGATCATTTCACTTCAGATATCATTTAAACTAAGATTTTTTTAGTGTTAGTGTGTATGAACGTCCTAATGAATAAAAAATGAAAATAAGATTCATAAAGGTTAGACCCTAATTTTCAAAGCAATGGAGCATCTATAATTTCACTACAGTTATAAAACGGAGGAACTGATCGAAGAAAACGTTCGAAAAATCAAACAATAACCCCAAAGCTTTGTAGCCTTTTCTTGCCTACAAAGACTGCCGTCCATTAAAATATGAAAGCAAGCCAATCCTGAGCCTAAAGGGCCTTCGTTATATCGGAAGAGCCGGCCACTAGCTGATAGCATTTGCATAATATTGGTTTTGATACACCTAGAGCTCATTAGCTGCAGTGATCGGCTTACGATATCGGTATAATGCGCTGAAACAGTCTGGCCAAGGCACCAATTTAGTTCGAAGGCTACCATCATCGGTACCGCGAGGAGTTATGGAATATTATCCAGATTTAACAACGGATACAAGGTTTGGAAATTGTGAGTAGGTAGTTTTGTAACTTGCATCGTATTACGTTATTAGTAAGGTCTTGTTTAACATGGAACGGAAGTTATAATATTGTGAGAAAGGTACTACTAAGTTATCGATTTGCTCAAATCAAATGTTTCGATCAAACACTATAACATTTTATACGTAGATAGATAGATAGATAGATAGATAGATATACTTTATTGCACAAAATCTTTACAGAAATAGGTTTTACAGAAAAATTATAGTACAATTTAGGCGGTCTTATCGCTAGAAAGCGATCTCTTCCATACAACCTTAAGGTAGAGGAAATAGTAGATGGCGAGAAATGGTATTGAGTAGATTGGTATTTATGGAATTTCTAGATTTTCCAAATTTCTTATTTATATCGATTTATACAACAAGGTTTGAATTTTCTTAAAGAGATGTGGTTTTATTTAATCTTGTATTTATTTCTCTGATATTACTCAACATATTTTTTTGCCTTTCTCACGTCAAAAACTCTAATATTTACTATGACACTTTGGTTCTTATTTTTCAAATAAAATAGGAAATTAAGTCCCAACTGGCAATTCACCTAAGAGAATAGAAAAAATTAAAACGTCCGTATTTTCAACAGCTATTTCAAATTTCATCTGGTTTAAAAAGTTAACCCCACCTTTAGAGATGTCCGAATTTTTCGATTCGTCCGCCAAAAACATACGCAGTAATTCTTCCAACAAAGCCAACAGTGTCAGATATTACAAAGTTCCCACTGTGAATTCTACAAATAAATTGTCGCATATTGCCGTGAAAAATATTTTTGTCGTGCCGGAACAACGCAGGCCATAATTAGGTGCACGTAGTCGGCTTTATCCGTTCATTCGTACTATTTCGCGCGATTGAATCGCCGACAAAAGTGAGTTTAAAAGGGAACCGTGCCTGTTAATAGGACAGGAATTATCAGGTTTCCGAGCGAGTACTGAACTGGTGGGCCGGCGTCCACTGTTATTACTGAGCAAATAACGTAAGCATTTGCATAATATTGAAACGTCAGCAATACGGAGCCTGGGAGCTCGGCCTAATTATCGTAATTGATCGGCTTGCCGCTAGTTCGGAATCAATCGCACGTCCCACCATTGATTTGCATTCATTACCGAAGTGAGTGTCACATATCAAGCGCTCATAAAGCAAATGATTATTTTGATGGACCCGCGCTTGATTATGAAAACCCTGGTGACGCGTTAAACGGGAATTGAAAGGCTTTCAGTCAAGCAAACGCCTAATGAAAGCCTGGATGTATTGATAGTTATTTGATGTTGCACGTCCGAATTCGGAGTAAACAAAAGTTACAGAGCAGCACACCGTATTTTGCGTATCTGTGATTGGCAATGTATTATCTAACTAGGCTGTTAATAGTGCTAATGAAATAGCTGAAACTATACATGTTTAGTATGGAAAATGATAATTAATATTGTACAAAACGGAGAAAAAGTAGCATTTTTACACGTGAAAATCATAATACATAATAATTAAAGTAATTCGCTATACTCTTACTATGGTTAATGTTCAATAAAACAATTGGAATAAAATATTTTTCAGACAAATCATTTCAAATTAGTATAACAAGAAATTGACGACAAAAGTCATGCTTCTAGTAATACCCCGACAATCCTAATAATAAGCCATAACTCCACAGAATGGTTGGAAAACAGCAAGATAGTGTAGGTAGCTAATACCTTCTATCTCGAAACAACATCGCAAACAACAGAGGCTCCGTTTCAAAACATACAACTTTGACATCTGCCAAACCAAAACAAACACAATCCAGCGGAAGGCGGCGGTACACACCCGACTTAAATCAAATAACTGTATTGCTTTTAGCTTTGTAAAGCTTCAAGTGCAATACCGTCAGTAGCGGATGTTACTCCCCGTTCTAGTCTGTAGTCTATGATATTGGTCCCCGCCCTTTACATGTAGGAGGGTTGAAGACGCCTCGCAGCGACTCAGCCGGTCGGGCGACACGCGCCTCTCCCAAGATATCACAGGCGTGACGAGCGACCTAACTGCTCCAGTTTATCCCTTTAATTACCTTTTTTCTGGAGACTGCCTTAAAGCGCTCCCGCCATATCTCCGCACGTCGTAATTACGGAGACGTCTTATGATAAATCTCCCGTAATTTGCATGAGATAGCATACGCTCTCAACTTTCACGCGAAGCTTCCTACTCTTGTCGTTTATTACGTTAGGGAACGTTTCCAAGACTGAGAATGAGCTATTTAACTGCTAACTAGATAACGTTAACTATCACTCGGGATGAGGACTCTTTCATAATTGGGCGTGTTTTGCGAATTTTAAACCGGAACAGGTGATTGCGCTTCTTTCGGACGAGACAATTTCGTAGCGACTTGCAAAATAACAATTTTAAGTCGGATGCCCTTTCATACAATTTCTCCGTGCGGAAATAAGACTGTAAGAGGCAAACAAAACAGACGGAACAATCTCCGTGTTGCAACGTGGCGAATCGGCCGACACCCCACGGCTGCTCTGGCAATCTCGACATTTTTTCCTGGTTGCTCGTGGCTGGGTGGCGGTAGAAATTGTAGCGTCAGCAAACCGCCCTGCGGAGTGCGGACTGCGCCGAGACTATTTGTCGAACGATGCGCCAAAACATCGCATCGCAATCGCACGGAAAAATTATTCCTCGCTAGATTGCTACTCTGCTTGTGAAGGTACATTTACTTTTGCACGTTGAGTTTTATATTTTACGGAATATGAGCTAGAGATTGTATTATCTTGTTGGCAAGCTTTTCAATGCAGTTTCTCATTTCATTTCAATGCGAATAAGTGAAACGAATATTTTTAACGAGTTTTGTGGAAATAAGCCTAATTGGAAAGAATAAACCTTAAAGCGGAGTTGCGAGTTTTATCTCCGATCTAAGGGAGGAAAAATGATGGCGAGATGTTCTTAATTCAAGACTTGGTAAGAGAGTAGGAACACTTAACTTTTACACACTTAGTACAGTTTTAAAACTTACACTATTTTCTAAAGAAACATAACAGCGGTAGGTATATACTAATAAATATAATCTAAATAAGCGGATCAATAAAGCGTTTTCTACCGTAAATAAGTATAGATTTATGATCAACTAGCTGTGTCCGCGATTTCGTTCGCGTGGAATACATCCTTTCATGGTCGGTTTTACGCGTTTTTCCTCTAATATTCGAAACAAAAAGTAGTATATATTTTAATTCAAGTTCCGAGCTATATTTGTGCCAAATTTCATATCTCTAACTTCAAAAATAAACATTTTGCCATATAAACTTTCAAAGGTGGCATTACCCCCCTCCCCCCCTTTTTTTCTGATAAAAAGTAGCCTATGTCCGTTCTTGAGATTCAACGTATACCTATACCAAATTTCATCAAAATCAGTTGAGAGGTTTAAGCAGAAAAGCGTAACAGACAGACAGACAGACAGAGTTACCTTCGCATTTATAATATTAGTAGGATACGCGTGCAATACCGCTAGATTAGACTAGATTTTTCCGTAAGGTTTAATTTGAATTGAAATAATATGAAATAACAGACAAAATTAATCTTTATATCAAATGCTAGATATGCGGTAGGTGCAATACCAACGCGAGTCGACAAAATGGTTTAATTGATTTTCAAATTTTATTTTTCTAAAAACAATTCATGTCATTCTTATTTTAATAAATATGCCGAGGAGGTAACCTTTTAGTGAAGGTAGTCATTACACTGATTATCCACAAACATCTCATTAAGGCAGTCATTGGTTTATTTACTGAACCTATAAAAGTCATGCAAAGAATTTTCAGTCTTGTTCCGTTCGAGTGTAGTGCAAAGTTGGCTGTTATCGCCCCTTTCCTAGAAGCTGGGTAATAATGACATGTCATCGGTAAAGCCCGCCCTAGGCGCAAGCGATCATTTCTACAGCAGGTAATAAGTTTATCGACCACTAGCTTTCTTGGAAAATGTCTAGAGCTACTGGTTCCAGCACTGAAATAGATATTTTTTACCGTCTTGATAGGTACTGATCGAGGAAAGTTTAACAGACACTATAAAGTAGGTACGGAAAATGCATCGTACAAACTAGAACGCTTCGAGGAAGAATTTAAAAGTACTTTGTTGATATACTCGTTGTTACTACTTGATCTTATTTATTTATATGATGATGCGTTATCAACACCATCAACATAAAAACAAATTAGGGCTTGAACTTTTGTTGTCCATATTATTCTTAGTTGACTCCTAGAGAGTTCTTACTAAACCAGCAGCATAAACTGGAAGTATGTGAATAAAATAATGGTACAGGTAACGCCATCTGTGTACGAATGACGGAGATTTAAAATCGTGGCGTAACAAATAACGTATGAAGACAATTTTGAAACTGAAATTCCCTTAGCTTTGTTTTGTACTCGGCATTCTGAATAATTTTATTTTACGAGTTTCTGAAATCAGCAGGAATAAATTATATTTTTATACAGAAAAGTACAGACAGCATCACAAGTCGATGACTACATTAATTAATTTTTATTTGTTTCCAATAATAATTTAAGTTTTAAAACAATATTTGGCTAACATCAAATTCATGTTTTGGCTATCTTGTATATATGCAATCTCGGCAACGTCCAAATTAAATGTTATATTGTAAATGCTATAGGTAACAATTTAATTTATTTCGGCTACCTAGGCAATATAATATAAACTTAGTGTAAGTGGCACCATCTTATTTAACATAACCGAAACTTTCAAAGCTGCCAAAAACCCTAAACAATTTTTTTTTTCAGAAAATGTGAATCATCTTTTAGGTATTGTTGGAATAATAATAGAGATTTAGGTGACAGACTAGCCAACAAAACATAGTGCCATCGAGCCTGAAACATTTGCCTTTCATAAACTAAATAGAATAAAGATCTAACGTTAAAATTTTACTTCATGTAACATTGACCTAGTCATGCCAAAACCAATCTTAAGACTAGTATTTTAATTTGTTAGGGATATTTAAAGATGTTTCGAAAATTTTGCAAGATTTTGTTAACAATTATTTATTATTTTTGAATCTGAAAGTTATGGTCACTTAAAATTTGACCATTTATGATAATAATAAAATTCTGATACGTTTCGTGTTAAGCACTTTAGAAATACAATGATGTTCAACAATTTTAAACAATCTAAATATGGTCATCGACTTTTGATGCTGTCTGTACAAAAAAAATCGTGAATCTCGAAAAAAAAATACGAATAAAAGTTGTCTTTAAATAAATACAATATGCTGTTGAAAGGCTTTGAGTGTACCAGAAAAAGCCTTGTAGTATATGAAAACCCAAGCTTCCACAAAATGTGACAATGCGATTACCTCATTGTTACTGTCCTTTTGCCGGTCCGACTTACGCTGAATAATCCTCTTGCTAACATGACTAGTGATTGTCAAGAGTTATATGAAGGTATTTTATTATCCCTATTTGATGTTTGTGGTCATAGGTTTACGGGTAAAATGGAGAAAAGGGTGAAATGCTTTGATGTTCGCATGGGCATCAAATACACTTCTTTGACTTTAGGATAAATCCTATTAATATCATAAATGTGATCATAATTCTGAAATATTGGATTTCTGAATGTTTATACATTCTTGTTTATTATTTTTTTTCACGCAAAAAGTACTGAATGGATACGGGTGAGGTTTCTTTTCTATTCTTTGAATTCAGCTTTCTTTGTAATGAAAACTACACAATATCTTTTCTGTAGTTATCGTTATTGTAGGATACTTATAGGTACCGGAAGTAGTCTCATTTGGATAACATGGATGATTTATTAGTGATAATTAGGTTATTTATATTAATAACAAGATTTCTAATTTTGATTCAAATATTATAATAATTCATACTTTTAATCCCGCAATTATGGGAATAAAATTGTTGATATCAGCAATATTCTGAACTTTCTTTGAATGGATACACATTTTTTTAAAGAAATGTATCTTTACATGTTTTTAAATAATTAGCATCTCTGATCTTTTGATTCACTAATACAGACTTGAAACTATGGCCGTGAAAGGGTTTATAAGGGAAGAGTTTTATAAAAATATAAATTTTAAAAGCAGTTTGCCATATGAATAATATTTTGTATTATTAACTAAGCATATATTTTTGAAAATTCCTTTCACCAACCTATCGCAGTCTCCTGATACCTATTTATATAAAAGAATCAAGCACATTTTTTGTAACCCAGTAAACAGGCAGAAATATTGAACTAGCCACTTTTGTCCTTTAGGATTCAACTGCGTCATGGCTGACCAATTTATGTATTAATAAAATGACAAAACGACCCGAGCGTCGGACATCATCTATCACGGCCACCCGTCAAGTGGTCGGCGAGCGATTAAAAAAACCGGCAAAGTACGAGTTGCACGTAATGAGCAGTGGTTCTGTATAGTCGTTTCAAAGATAATTACTTTAAGTTAAACTTACTCATTAAAGAGCCACATAATACCTGTGTAATCAGTAAACTCCATAACCATTTTATTTTCAAAGTTTTCTTTTTTTAATAAAAATCTGTTTTACGAAAGTATTTTGGCGGTATCTTTATTTAGATTTTCATACCTTTCGTTTTAGTCCAATCACAAGTGTACCTACTTGTCTTCTTTATTTTTAAGCAAGATTACTTTGGTGGAGCTGGTAGTAGAGTACTGGAGTTTAATTCCAGTCTACCTACCAATTTGGAAAACAAACTCAAAAACTTCAAAATAAGAGATAATAGCTTATATGAGTATCCGTCAACTGGTGTTTATAGTACAAGGCTAAAACTTACTTTAAGACCAGTTACTTGGTATGATTTTTCACGCTTTTATTGTTATTTAAAAGGAACTTGTATAAATGTACAAAAATATAAAACACAATTGTCGCATCTTGTTTTTAACTAATTAGAGTACAAAATTCAGCTTAATTATTCCGCCACGGACCGCCAAAAACGGTGCCTAACCAATGTGCGTCCCTCACACAAATAGCGAAAGTATTTCGGGCACACCGCCGGTAAACGTTCTAGACAAGGGTGAGATTAAATATTAAAATGGCGGTTAGGAATTTGTGCCTGAAAAGAAGGGGGCATGCGCAAAGCCACACACATCCACGGACATTTTGAAATCCAGTTAACTTGCTATGTTCGGGTTGAAAATAAAAATTACGAGCTTTTTTGCTACATGCATGTATAAAAGGGTGGGCTGTTGATACGCGGTTACTGAGGTGGAGTTATTAAATTTTTGTTTGAATTAGTACTGGAGTTCAAATTAGTGTATTTATGGTTTTTACCTTTAAGGTAGTATTATATAATATTGTTTTATATCATTGGGTAAATTGACCGAACTGGTTCAAAACGAGCTTACTCTTTTAAATTTAAAACTTAGCTAAGTACCGAACTTTTATAAGTATATCTGAATAAATAATTAAAGAACCGATGAAGTTTTTAAAATATTCTAGTTGGTACAAATTAGGTGTTTTTTTTGTAGTGGTTTGGAAGCTGAGTTCACACTTAACTACCTATATATTTATTACATGTTTATATACATTAATATACAGACGACCTCCATAGCAGAGAGGCGAGCGAGCCGGGCTTTGGCGTCGCGCCATCTCCGAGATCCAGGGTTCGATCCCCGGTCGGATCAATATGGGAAATGAATTTCCTATATTGTCTCGGGTCTGGGTGTTGTGGTACCGTCGTTGTTATTTAATTCTATAACACAAGTGCTTAAGCTACTTACCACAGAATCAGAGCAATGTATTATATTTTTTTAATATTTAATTTGATTAATTAGAATAGGTATATGAAGAATATCGGTAAAAATATTCTTATTATATTATCAAAAATCATAGTTCACTTTAAATCACTGAGCTGACTATGTTGATCGCTAGTCCCACTGTTTAGTAAACTGTTTCTTACCAAATAAAAGTACTCTCATCGCTATAATGTTAAAGATATAAAACTTATTTCGAAGAATTTAAGAAATATTATCAGGTCCAACGCAAAAGCTATTCCAAAAATTTAAAAGTAGATATTCTTTTTTTTTTCAAAAGAAAAACTATTTCACTTGATTCGAAGTGTTTTAAGATTCCTTAATTATTATTCATAAAACGAACATAGTATCTAATTTGAAATTAACATATGACGCTAAGTAATCGAAATGAACCCCGCATCAAATTCATGTAGCGTTGAACGCAAACAAGAGTCGATGTTGTAGCATTATCATAAAGTGAAACACAGTAAGGAATCACCGCTTAATCAGTACTATTTTAAAACACTTGTTTAATTAGTTATGTATTGAAAGTTAACGTTACATTGATTTTAACTTTTATGATACCAGCTTACCTACCTCTCGAAAGTAATACTTACTTGAGTGCTTAATTTTTTTATCAAAACAAAACTATATGACTTGGTCCAAAGTGAAATACACATAGCAATAAGTTAGATACTGATACTGTAACTGATCTGCTGAGTTTCTTACCGGTGTCGTCTCGGTAGATATAGGTTCCGAACCGGAAGTAGAATCACCTTGCATCGTATTCAATGACGATTCAAAAGTGTTATAATATGTAACCTACTTGAATAAAGAAATATTAAAGTTTGAGTTTGATTTAATTTGAAAAAAATAACACCAATATTTTAGAAGACATGAAGTATGTCTTTTTCAATGTGGTGGTGTTCTTCAGTATTTTAGATTAGACGTTATATATCAAGAATTTTAAATTGGAAGATTAAAGCCTTGAAATATTTATAGTTATACTCAGTACTCAATATGTCTATTGCATCTTAAGTGTTAGTACATATATTATATTAAATATATATGTATATTTTGATATGTCAAATGAGTAGCTATCTATAAAAAATTTAAACAGCTCAATATCTAGCTTAGGTCACCAAGTCAGCAATATATGTCTATTTTTTAGTTATATTGGTGGTTGATTATTAAAAAAATCCTAACTGATTGCAATTTAATAAACTAACATTTCCTTAAGTAATGTGCACATTAAAACTTGTTTATTCATGTTTGTTTAATTCTATGCTAAGCATTTCTTGTTACTCAATACTTTATTGCACAATTATGTTTCATTTACAAAGTAAAAGATAACTTGTTAACTTCTTAATGGAAAATATCATGCACCGCCACTAGATACTGCGTGTAAGTAAGGTTTTCAGAGCTCCTGGGGCGTGCTACATTAGTAGCAGGGGTCAAGCCTTCAAGGTAAGGGCGACAAGTGCAGCAACAGATTTATTATGCTATACTTGTCACCCTTAAGCTAGGACCTCATTACCGCTTAACATCAGGTGGGATGAGGTCAATCTTGAAGTACAATATGAAAATAAAAAAACATTTTCCGCTAAAATATTTGAGGCTGACTGTTAAACTCAAACTCAAATATTTCTTTATTCAAGTAGGTTACATAATATATAACACTTTTAAATCGTCATTGAATACAATGCAAAGTGATTCTACTTCCGGTTCGGAACCTATATCTACCGAGAAGACACCGGTAAGAAACTCAGCAAATCATTTACAGTATCAGTATCTAGCTTATTGCTATGTATAGCTCACTTTGGACCAAGTCATATAGTTTTGGTTTTGATGAGTGATGAAACAAATAAGCACTCAAGTAAGTTTTTACTTTCGAGAGGTAAGCTGGAGCAGACCAGTCCCCAAAGGTGGCACCTGTTCACAAGCATGACGTATGTGCCAGCCACGTTAGATAAGGCCACTAAGTATTACTTGTATATTTTTTGCCCTATCTTTTGTTTGGTATTTACTCGTATTTATCAATGTACATTAAAGCTTCAATAGATAAATGCAGTTTTTAATGTCATCCTTAGTTGCAAGCTATGTTCTTCTCTGCTATCCTTTCTGTACTGTGGCTGTCAGTAGCGCGTCTTGTGCGACCGTGATAAGCGCAACTAATGATTGATATACTCACACGTCTCCAACTAATGACAGGGTGAAGCGTGTTGACTTTCAAGTTATTAATTAATACTGCTATTATTTAGACGATGATTACAAGTTTTGGGACACATTGGGAAAGTTTGGGAGGAAAAATCAGGGGTATATTTGGGAATTGGTGGAACTATCTATCTGGTGTTTTTTTTACATATCCACTGTGTTGGTGCTATGTTGGTTAAGAATTAAGGGTAATATTTAAAATCGATTGTCATATGTATGGCATCCTATCCCTTTTGTTTCTGCTTAAGGTTGTTTTCAGAACTAAAATGACTACACTGCCTTTATATGAATAGTAAATTCTGTAATTAACTTCTTTGTGATCGTGTTTGACCGTCTTTCTCTCTGCCACTCTTCTGTCTATACATTTTCGTACTTACCTAAACTTTAGTTCAAGTTAATTTATAAAATACTTTATAAACGATGATTTGGTTCAATGTTATCTAAAAAAATTATTAAACTACAAAAAAAAATACGTTGCCGGTCACGCACTAAATGCGCTACATGAGAACATGGAACATGGCTCGATTCAAACGAATCATGTAGACATAAAACTATGTCAGTATGGATTCTTGGGTTCCTATAATTATTTATACAGATTGAAAGTAACATGTTATTAGTTTTTTGTCTTGAGAATATTTGAATCGGTCATTTCAAAAACCTCATAAGTCACCTTTTTTTCCTAACATGCTTTTTTGGAGAAAATGGTTCCCGATAAAGAGATGCGTATTCTATGTATTTACCATGCAAGTCAATGCATTATTTTCTCGTCAAATGGAACAGTGTAAATGATATATTGACATTAGACAATTTAACGCAAATTGGGAATAGCATTTTTGAAGAGCACATGCCATTTAATAACAACATTTAAAGCTGACCAACCGCAAATGTTCAATAAAAACCAGATAAAAATGATAGAGAATATGATTAATTTCATTAAAAATATTTAGACATGAAAAATTAATACATCTCAAATTCTAATAAGTCATAATTTCAGTGCAATTTTCAATACTAAGCAATAAAATATGATTTTAACTATAATTTTGATTGAATAATACTACCACTAACCCCATTTCCTGCTAAAACAACGTAAGTCAAGAATAGTTTTTCAAGTTTTTTTCATTGTTTTCAGTGATAAATTACAAATATTATTCGCTGTTTCATTTTTATACGACCCAAATAATAAATTAGGCATAAAAAATTGATTTAAAATTTACTTGTTTGAGTGCGAAACAGTTTTAATTGAGTCCTGAAAAATTATAATTTGGTGACTTATGAGGTTTTTGAAATGACCGATTCATTTATAAAAAGATCGAATTATATGGTATTGTAAACCTGTCCCTAATCTCAATATTCCAAAGATTAGTTAGATCAATAGCATTTTTCAACCAACGTTTATAATAGTTTTGTTTTTATTACAAATAATTCGAGCATTGTAAAACAAAAATATAAAATTTACTATAGTCAGAGGCGGAAGACCTGCAGAATTCTTCGCTAGAACAAGAAAAAAAAACCAAGAACGACGCGTGATGCAAGCTAAAACTAGTGATCTACAGTACACGGAGTCGAACCAGTTTGAAATAAGAAACGAGTTTATACTTCATGCATACAGCGATCAGTACCTGAGAGCGCAACTCCGAACTGTGTTACCTGTTACTGGGAAACACCTGAACAGACTGCCAATGGGTTCCAAGTTGCTACTAGCACGTGGGGGAATAATTTCTGTGCCACGAAACGATTTTCTTCAATTCTGATTTCTCTCACCGAAGTAGAACTAACGCTTTGGATGCAAATTTGAAACGCTTACGCTTTCGACCACAAGTTTTGTTTGAGCATGACTACTACTTAATCCTAGTTCGTTCTTTTTAGAACTGTGTGGAGTTTGGAATTGTGCGATAGCTGTAGTATGCTCCACCTGCAACTCTATGATTGGTACGGGTGTACTAAAAGTAAATACGAGTAGTTACTGTATTTTTTATGTGGCTCTTTTATTCATAGAAAAGCTGAGAATGATTTATTTGCAAGCGTACATTAAACGCTGTTTGCATACTCCATTTAAATATTATAGGGAGGCAAATTGAAAGTAAACAGTTAGTCGCTCATTGTTTGTCGATGAGGACACAGCCTACATGTCAGTGTCGAACTTGAAATGCTCTAAGTTCAAAGCATGAATGTTATTTATTTAGCATTTGTTACTGTTAGCTTAGCAATACGCTCATGCATTAGGCTGCACAATAGCTTTTTCCCCTATTCATGTATTTCCCTTTCTTCATGTTAGTATAAGTAAAGGCTTAAAATAGTGGCCATATTAACCAAATAAAAATGACCAACTTGTACCGGGATAACTTTTAATAATTATTCGAGATTAATTTTTCAGCTAAAGGTTAATAGTTGTAGATTCGTCTACTTACCAAAACTACTAAGACATTATCACAAAAGTGAAGTTTCAAAATAAACATATGTAAAAGCTAAGCAATAGATAAAGTTAACATGGTAAAGTTCAATTCGTTACTTACAAATTTTCGACTCTCGAAATAGATTTCAAGTTTAAAAAATACAAGAAAAACATTTTTCAATATAAAAGCGGCTCCTTCGAAAACATTTTATCAACGAGCACATGCTTCCAAACTTACCGTCGGCCTCGTACCACAGTTTAAATTTTATCAGTCTGGAAGTTCTAAGGCATTAATCAAAAGGACATACAAAGACAGTCATATGCCATTGTATAGTATACTATTTTGGAGTCTCATTGTTTTACTAGGGTAACATATAAAAATAAGCACTTAGCCATAAGCGTAACAGTGTAAGTACATCACAATAAATGCTATCCGTACCTATATGATTTTGACTTCCTTTATTAGAAGATATACGGGATTTTGAACATGATCTCATTGATCTCATTTCATGAACTCTAGTGAGAGTCTGAGATGGTTAGTTAGCTTACTGTCGGCCTAAAGTATATTTTTTCTTTCATTTCGTTGTAAGTAACTCGCACTTGCTCATTGGAGTCTCAATAGACCTTGCTTATGGTCGTTACTTGGTTAGTTAAACTACGCGCTATTGTCACAGAAAATATACCCTGTGTTTAGAGTAAAGATAAGAGTAGGTTACGGGAGAATGTGAGTAAGCAAAGAACATTAGTTTGTCTACCAAGCAGTAATTGAAGGGCCAATCATACAAGCCTCGACATTACAACAGTGGCACGTCGATCTCTATGTACTACGTATTTGACATTTGTTTCTACCTTCCATACTGAAACAATACACGGATTGTGGTTTGAACCGTGATCCTTCGGGAACTTCGGCGACTTTGGTAATTTCATTGCGGTATTTGTTATAAGCACGTAATATAAGACTTCTTTTTGAAGCTGACAGTGTAAAAGTAATTGTTGACAAAGTATTTTTGTGTGAACATTTAGGCGGGAACAAGCATACAACGTTTATGAATATACGAGGAAAATGAAACATTTTGTAGGACAAACATTTCGATGCTATAAACCATGGCTTATATGATATAATTTTTTTGGAAGCCAGTATGTTTGTCGGTAAATATTTCTTGTGATTTCAGCTTGACAGTGAAACGAATTTTTACCTAACCATTTCAACTGAGATATATGTATGAATCTTATTTTATATTTAATTAGCTGACCCTGACGTTCTCCTGTCTTAATAATGACTATTTAATGTTTATACATCTTTTTTTTTCATAAGAACCTTCTCCTTATTATAAACACAACAAAAAAAAGTAAAATTGGTCCAGCATGTTTACGCGTGATAGTCATGACCAAGGGAAATAGGGATTCATTTTTTTATATTTAGATAGCATGTGTACCACATTAGGGTTGTTTTTAATTTGAAAGTAGATGTCAACCCGATAAAAATAAACACTTAGAAAATAATAAAAAGCTATATTGCACATTACACATGTCTAATTTTAAATAGCTTTTATTTTTTTGTATTTATCGGTTACTACAAGATTAATATGACGCATATAATTCTCAAGTAGTTCTAAGCTGGACTTTTGAAGTTATAGCGGACTTTGAAACTAAGTAATATGAAGTTGTACCTTCCACTTCATAAATTAGTTCTTAACAAATAAATTACATCATAAAATCAGTGAGATTAAGAATCAATATTCTTTATTGCTAACGCAAATACACACCCACACACACTCGCACTCTTATTCACACACACGCACACATACCTCTCGCCAAATATAATTTTATTGGTTCAATCGAGTAAAAACAACGGAAATGATATCAATTGTGTGGCTGCTCCTTGAGGTGCCAAAACATTTCAGAAATTTCCACGTGAAAACAGGATAAAAGTTACAATGTTTTGCAACCGCAACTTGCTTCGTCACGCCATTTGTAAACTTGACTAGCCAACGAAATTCCTTATTTTCCTTACGAATTGTGGATAAGGTGCGCCTTCTAAAAATTTTGCATAACATTAAAGTGTTTTCACTGGCCAATGCAAATACAAATATTTTTGAAGTAGCAAATTTATACTTTTAAGTGCAAACTAATTTTACCAAATAAAATTTGTTAATTTGGTTATATAATAAGTTCTTGGTAATCTCTAACTTGAGGTTTTACAATACTATTTATTTGTTCGATAAATTTTAACGCAAAAATATATATATTTTTTTCAAATAGAGAGGCAAACTATACAAACTATTGATACACCTTATTATACGTGAATTTTGTCTGCAATGCCAAAAAGATGCAATTTCGTTCCATTTAAAATATATCACCTTTAAATCAAGTAAAATAACCGTTATAAAAACGAAGTGATACCGATAAATAGCGAAACGGGTCCATAAGAAGATATCAAGAGGAAGTTCTGGTAAAGTGCCAATTTCACAAATTAGAGCTACTTTTATTGAAACTCTCCATTAAATATTGCTGCAAAAAATATAAGTTGAGAAATTATTTATTCTACAGAACGATATCGGATGTCCACTTGAGTGAAATTCAAATATTAGCTTTACCCGTGAGTTTGTTTGCGTTATTTTGGGATAAAAAGTATCCGATTCGTTAAAGTAATATCTCATCTATCTTTTCACTTTATTTCATAAAAAATAATTTTACACGCCCAGTCATCCAGACATCCATATGATATATTCTACGGACGACGGAGAATCACGTGCTTTATTTTTTTTCCAATTGCGTATTAATCATAGACCACTGGGAACGCTATGGCTATGATGCTGATTAGATGAACCTGTGTCCTGCTTCTGTGCCATAAGATATTCTCAGAAGGAAATAGCCCCTCTGCAGGCCGTCTCGGCCCCAAGTACGGCCTCCTTGGAGTGTTTTTTCAACTGACCGTCCCAACTCAACCAAGGAAACATAACCGAATTTGATACAAGAAGCAGTGTTTGTATCGAATTCGGACCAACAGCTTGACGTGCTTTCCGAACCATGGAATCATTCTTATTTGGTTGACTTTTCGTAGAAAAATATTGAAAGATCTTACTCTTAAATAGCTTCCTGGGATTCGAACTTTGGAGAGAAGCTCACTAATTACTACATCACGCAGTAAATATAAGAGTAATAAATATAACTTGAATTATCATAACAAAAAACAAGTAAACAGCATCATACCTTTGTTTTTTGTAAATGTTTTTTTTTCAGATCAGAAATTTGATTCTTTGTTCTTTCTTGCAATAAATAGACTACAAAAGGACGTAACCGATTTCAACAATTATTTAACTGTATTAAAGATACTACATGAAACCTGTTTGTTTTATCTACCTACGTGAGGCTAGGGTGGGTCGCTAATATGAAATCAAGATAAACAAAAGTAAGATCAAGCAACCCTCAATTTAGGCTACTTTATTCCAAATACGAGTATCCTTGCCGTTTAGTATGATAAAGTCGATGTACCAACGATTTACCGAAGGTTGAACTCATAACTACATAGTCGAATATCAACGTAACCGCAGATATTATCCTTAGCCGCAGACGAAATATTGTTGTATTGGTGAGGAATATGAAGTAAATTAAATTCCTGACCTCAAAAGGTTTTAGAAAAGAGTAAGAAATATATTTATTGACCCAACAACATAATGTAAAAACAAAAGAACAGATACAAAACATTATATGATCAAATTGGTTCCACCTCAGCAAAGGCTGCTACGGCGTTAGTTCTAACAAAGCGACAGCGCTGGTATTCTGGTGGAACACACATATTATAAAAGGTAAATATAATTAAACATACGCGAGACAATCACACTAATAACTAGTATCTATCTAAGGTTATTACTTGTACTATGTGTATTAAATGACGGATTTTAACTTTGTAATCACAACTCATTGAAAGCAAATTTAGAAACTATCCTAAGCGATAGTCAATTTAGGACCTTTCGCGTTTTTAGCTACTGCTAAAAATATAAATTATAATAATCTAGAGAAATTAACATATAAACACAATTTTTTTCACTGTATTACTGCTTAACCAAATCTGGAAAGAAAAAATAGGAACCATCCTACTCTTTTGTTTTGTATCTAAAAATTATGTTTCAATCCACCGACGATTTAACTTAAGTACTCGTTATTTAAAGTTTTTTAAACGGTACACTTAATTGATTGGTTGAGTACGGAAAGTTACTTGCAAACTTTTTAAAAACTTCTCATGTTCAAGCAAACAAAGTTTATTTGCTGGCAGAATTGTAGCATTTAAGTATGCACTTCAAATACAATGATGCTAGTGATCTTTAATTAACTTTCAGAAAAAGGCCAAAGGCTACGTAATCGCATGTAATTACTTGCTGAACATAGCAAAATTACCAATTCGTCGAAGCGCTATCGCATAAAAGTCTTCATTTTCATTACATCCTCCCTAAATAGTTATAAGGAACTTTGTTATTTGGCTGTCAGTCAGCTTTTAAAAGCCGAACAACAAAGTTAAAACGAAGTAATTAAAAAAGAAAACACAAAATACTTACAAAGTCGGAAGCTCGGCTCTCTTCACTTAAATTACTTGCGATTACACCGACAAAACGTTTAATGAAACACGTTAAATCGCGCCAAGTGGGCCTCCCCCGCCATGCCGCGCCACGCCGCGCCACGCCGCGTACCCTACGTCCATAGTTCGGCAACTTCCCCACTTACTGTGGTGAGTGGTAGTTTTTCCTCAAATATCTTAGCCGTAAGGAGAGTTGGAACTACTTCTACAAAGTCCATTAAAGAGTATAAACTCACGCCGCGTGATTACAAATGCCACCGATTTTGGCGGCCGTTCCGAGGCCGATTAAAGCTTTTTAATTGAAATTACGACGGTTAAACTTTGGACAAACATTTCTAAGTAAAATGCACATAAACCTTTTGAAGGGGCTAGAGGCAGCCGACCAAATCGTTGAGTGTGGCAGGCGGGTTGAGTCATGCTTAATGTATTTGGCGTACTCGGCAAAGTATTGTTGATTTGTACATTTTATCTTAAAGGAGAAACTAAATTACGAATTTAAGTAAAATTTAAACTTGAAGAAAAATTACCCATACATAAAAACTGCATAAATAAATCGACATGTACCTACATCTCTTGAAACTAAGTTAGCGCTACATAAACTGGCTAACAAGCATGTTAATGCATAAATTTATCCGTAAAAAGAATTAGCAACGGATGACCACGCTGTATTCGATAATTAATTACAGCAAGGCACGGTTCGTTATAAACCAACGCATTTAATTTGGACGGATTAAGATTCTGCTGGAATTAAAGCGAATAGGTATTATTTCATGGTGCACGAGTCAGCGCAGTGGCTTCATATAAATATGTAAGGAGGAAACGTTGACGTCTGCGTTCCGCCGTGTCTGTGCGGAAACCGCGTCAATTAACTTGGTAGATGACATATCACCCTTTGTTCCCAGCTCACTCCCACACACCGACCCACCACACACTTTCAAGAAATCCAAGCGAGATTAAACGAATTTTGAACGCCAAATTTCAATTCAATATCTCAGAGTCATCTGCCGGCAACTGGACAATTAAATGCTGATTCAATCCTAAATTAAATAGATCCACTGTGAAAATACAAAGTTTAGTGACTGTCAATGTCAAACAAAGAAGATGAAAAAAGTTTTTCTTCCAATTCCATTTTCTTTCACGATTCCTCTTTCACAGTCTCTAAAAGTTTTCAAAATAAGAGGTTTTCGCGAGAGTCTCAATTATCGATAAAGACGATATTAAAAATTCGTTTGTTTTGTTCTTAGCTTGCGCCCGGAGAGCGGTGTCCCCTTTTTTCCATTGTTTGCGTAAGAAGGGAAAGCAGAAACGGCGACAAACGATAATCAGAAATTTGAATTTCGCCCCCGCAAGTACAGACGAAATCATCCGATTTTGTGCGTCGTTTATCATCGCAATTAATTAGACGAACAAAAAACTTATTATCTCCTTTCTTAAGGAAATTGTTTATGTCAGCAAACAGTTCGTCGGAGTTAATGTAAACTTTGCTGTTGTTTTTTTTTTCAAATTTCTTAATGAATTAATTTCTAAGATACCTTTATCTTTGGGTCGGGCAGGTGTCGCCTCAGGATCGTACCCTCGTTATCATTGGCAAATCTATGAGGGCCCTCAAAATTTACATACATAGTTGCCGTTCGGTGGTTGTATGATGAAGGAGCATGGTCTAAATTTATTCGTGAGCATTACAGTGTAACATGTACGAGGCAATGCCGCCTTAATGTATTCATGTAATTCGCGTAGCCGGTATCCCCTTTGACCAGCCACGCAACACCGCACTGCCCGGATAGAGTAATATAACGTGATGTTTTAAAACCATCCATCACGTTTAATGTCCATATAAAAAGAAGGAGGTAGCGTGCCTACTCTCCGCGGATTTTTTGTGACGCGCGAACGTTATAATTCGGGATGCGTCCAAACATTTTTGTTTAAGCCAGTGCCGATATTTCGCGTTTCTAGTTTATCTTTGCAATGCAAATAAAATCTGTATATACTGTTTAGTATTCAACGATTCAAATACAAAGGCGAGTGCTTCCTAACTACCCGTGGTGGTTTAAATAAAAACCTCAAGTATCTGCTACTTGAATGTAAAAAAGGTAGGATGCGCCGTCCGAGCGAAGTCGGTTCTGCCAATTTACATTAAATGCGGTACACCCAGCAGCGATAACTTACACATACCGTGCCACGACTGAGCTGAAAGCAATTTTTGAGATAAAAGAGTTTCGTAAATGACAAATACGCGTGCAATTCATACTTTTGTTTCGCTGTAGTTTGCTTTGTTCATCCCAGTTTTTTATTCATGACTATTCTGTATTTAAATGTGTGAACATGGTTTTATATTGTTTTCAATAAGTTAACATTAATAGACTGGTGCAGGTTAGGATTGAAATCCCAAATGGTATACCGTCCTCTTTTTTTTTCTAATAGGTAATGAATTTTACATAAATTAATAAAATAAAAAATGAATAAACTTAAGATAACATAAAGCAAATTATTACTAACTTATTATTTATTCAAACTGTAATTAATAATAATAAAAGTAAATAAATATTTTAAATAAACAAAGATTTTTACTATATTTTTAAGGTTTTCTAGTGTCTTATTATCACCCTTTAATCTTTGTAGTAATACTTTATGCGTCTTTAAATGTAAAAAATAATATTTTTTTATTTTGAACTAAAATTCGATGAAAAATAATTTAAATAATAATATTCTCAGAAAACCCGTCCACAAAAATTTTAACACGTCCGGAACGTAGAATTTTTCATCTCATTGCATTTTCTGTAATACCACCCAGTGACGTCATCAACTCTCACGCTCACTCGACATAGTTGCAAATTGCACTCCTCAAAGCGACCCCGTGAAAAACTGGAAAAATCTCGTAGACAATAATTTTGAGTTCGCTACAAAATGTGGGGTTTCGCTGCGAAGAGTTGGACAATCAGCCGTCATTACGAGTTGTAGCGAGAACTGTTCTGAAATACGTTGTTACGTACGCGTTGTTGGGTTTCTAAGTAGGCACATACCACAAGCTCAGGCATTAGCGGTTGCTGTCCAATTTTATAATAGTCACATACTGCTTCCGAACAATTTTGAATAACGAATTAAAGAGTAATACTAGTGGGATATTTTCTGATCATAGACAATACAATCAAGCTATTCTGAATTCCTACTAATACTTTTGTTTTTTAATAAATCTTTAAAAATTAGGTTAATCAGGATTTAATTAAGTTTTAGTATCTTTAAAGTAAAATATTCTTTACTTTTTATATTTTTGTAAAATCTAAACACATCATTGTCAGTAACTAACCTGTCCCTCAAAAATAATGCGAAGTGCTTGCAAGCAAAGCCGTAAGCTAATAGAAATTTTATCAATAGGCCTCTCATTTGATATTCAAGTAACCTTGGCAAAGTTCAGACATTTATTTATAATTAAAAAGGTATATATTTACATACATACTAAATTTTTGTGACGTCATACAACCTTTACCAGAGTACTAGTTGCTTCTCAACATCTCATACTCATATCATCATTATATAATGTAGTTTAGATGAAATTAGGTTTTTTTATTTAACATTAGCGAACCTCTACTAAAATACTTTTACCTTCTCTTTTTATTTAACATTAGCGAACCTCTACTAAAATACTTTTACCTTCTCTTTTTATTTAACATTAGCGAACCTCTACTAAAATACTTTTACCTTCTCTTTTTATTTAACATTAGCGAACCTCTACTAAAATACTTTTACCTTCTCTTTTTATTTAACATTAGCGAACCTCTACTAAAATACTTTTACCTTCTCTTTTTATTTAACATTAGCGAACCTCTACTAAAATACTTTTACCTTCTCTTTTTATTTAACATTAGCGAACCTCTACTAAAATACTTTTACCTTCTCTTTTTATTTAACATTAGCGAACCTCTACTAAAATACTTTTACCTTCTCTTTTTATTTAACATTAGCGAACCTCTACTAAAATACTTTTACCTTCTCTTTTTATTTAACATTAGCGAACCTCTACTAAAATACTTTTACCTTCTCTTTTTATTTAACATTAGCGAACCTCTACTAAAATACTTTTACCTTCTCTTTTTTTTCGTTACATGTTTATTGATTTGTACCCAAATTAATTTATAGGCAACGTAAAGAAAACTGTTCTCTCAGGTAACCAGAAACTACGCCAAAACAGTGATCTTTTTCAGCATAAGAAATAAATACACAGTATCAATGAGCGCCTTTGAACACAGTCGGATGCTAGTTATTAAATAAACTTACGAATATAATCTAAAGGAAAAAGGAAATATACCAAATAGGTTGTAATACAATTCAATCACAGAGCTATCTAGGATACGGTCTGCCCGGCATCACAGCCCGCATACAAAATTATTAGCCCTTAGTTATTTATGCATCGTGGGCCAACATCTTAATAGCAGGGGAGAGTTACGTCTATCCTAAAATAATATTTTGTGTAAATGTTTGAAAGTAAACAAGCGGCGTTGAACCAGTATGCTTTACAGTCACAATATGTCGTAACTTCGCTCCACAGTGCCGTTTGTGGGTATTTAAATGCTCAAATGAGTTATTATAAGGGTTCCTTTTCGATTTATGTCTTACTGTAATGAAATGATGCTTACCTTTGGATGTGCTCTTCTGGGGAAGGCCACTTTGGGGTCAATCTGGAATTGAAAATTAACAGAGATTAGATACGAGACCGAATAGATTTGGTAATATATCGATATCTTTTTTGACGTTTTAGTTTTGAAGCTAAGATTTAGTTCTCATTTGAGAATAACTGTTAACAAATCAGATGTTTTATAATTAACACATTATTTTCAATAAGTTTTGTTGAATTTTTTTTTATTTGGGACTTTGTTGCAACATTTTGTGTGTGAGCTTATAAAAAAAGCAGACCAAATAGATTAAATTAAACTTTAAAAATAAAAACTCCGGACTGAATGCTATTTGCTAAATTTCTTAGTTACAAAGTAGTTGCATGTAAAAACATTTGGGAAATTAAGTAAAATAATGTACCATTTTATAGATTTGTTAATTTGATCTGTGGAGTAGGAAAAAACTATGAATGAGATTCAATTAATATGCACTAATAATTTTATAGGATACTCATGTGCCCGTAAACAAAACTTTATTTTGGCGCTTACTTTACAAACCCTACCAAATAAATCAATAAAACGTACAAGAGTATCGTACATTTTTAAAAATTATAAGGATAACTCACAATAATCATTTTTATACTTTACTTTTTACGAGAAATAAACGGCTTATATATTTGGGTTGCTATACGCGATAAACGTTAATAGTGGTAATAGCACAAAAGACATGTAAGTTTCCATATCAAACACACACCTTTCACGGTGCGGTTTACGTTATCGACTTAGTGACATGCCTAGTTATTAAAGCGAAATGAATGAAACGTAGGTACTCGCGCAAACAAAGCGCTTAAACGTCCACGAATTCCGCTCAAAAAAACAAAAATATTACTCTAAAATGCAGAAATCGACAAACGTCCAACGCGAGCCGGGAACGTTTTACCTTTAAAATGTCAAAGGTAGCTTCTTTAGGTTTATATTTTGCGTTTATAGCGGTCAGCGCCGCGTCGCACGAACAAAAAGAGCGCAGCGCTCTCTGCTGGGAGAAAATCTGGGGGCTTAAACAGTGCCACGTATGAAATAGTGGTGCTCGGTTACATGAAAAAGACGGGAGGCGGAATCGAGCGACAGGACCACGCCGTGGGATTTTCAGTCCGATGGTTTTTTGCTGCCTGGATTTTAGGGCTGGACATCGCAGCCGCACAGGCGATGCGAATTTATCGTGGCCGCTTCCACGCGCGACGTGTGGTCCATGATTAGTTGGGCTCCGTCTGAGCGATTTTTAGAGGAGGATAGATAACGCTAGTGTTACACTCTAGGCGATTGAGCTTGTGACTTCATTTTATAGGTCGGGGGATACACGTTCTATTAATGGTATACTTCGATCAATGACTTTATACATGCACTTAGGTCTACTCTCAAAAACGAAACGAACATATAAATAAAAAAAAAGAATAAATATAAAAAAATATCAAATAAATATTGGACAACATTACATACTTTGCTCTGATTCTGTGGTAAGTAGCTAAAGCACTTGTGTTACAGAAATCAGAAACAACGAAGGTACTACAACACCCAGACCAGAGACAATACAGAAAAGTTCGTTTCCCATATTGACCCGACCGGAGATCGAACCCGGATCCTCAGAGATGGCGCGACGCCAAAGTCCGGCACGCTCGCTTCTCGGCTACGGAGGTCGTCAAATTTTAAATTGATTGATTAAAAATTGCTATATTTTCGGATCCGACATATTTCGTTTTTGGCAGTAGACCCTCAGTTGCGGGCTAAAAATGGCCCCGGCAAATAAGGCTTCAAGCCTTCTTGGTTTATTTCTATATTGCACTTTAAGAGCATTTTTACAATACTAGTGTAAATTTACAAAAACCCAAATTAATCATGATGCAAAGGTCAATAGTTTGTTTCAATTATGCATGGATTGTTGATCAACAAAATATTTCAAAGCTACTATTCGTTATTATACTACATGTGTCATTTTAAAAAACCAGTTGGAGTAGTGATTTTGTAGTGTTTTCATATTGAGAGCTTGCATAAAAATGTAATAATCAAGTCGATACACAATTTTATTTTTGAAGTGACCACTTGTGACATTTTAAAATCGGGAGTGATCGAAAGTAAGTTGATTTTAGCACTTATTACTGCCCATTTTCATTGCCAACGTAATGTTTGACGACCTCCGTGGCCGAGAGGCGAGCGTGCCGGACTTTGGCGTCGCGCCATCTCAGAGGTTCCGGGTTCGATCCCCGGACGGGTCAATATGGGAAACGAACTTTTCTGTATTGTCTCGGGTCTGGGTGTTGTGGTACCGTCGTTGTTTCTGATTTCTGTAACACAAGTGCTTTAGCTACTTACCACAGAATCAGAGCAATGTATGTGATGTTGTCCAATATTTATTATTATTATTATTTATTTATTATTATGTTATGTCAGCAATAAAATAATGACCATACCACCAATCTAAACTGGGAACGCGTGGTGGAGTAGGACCTATCCCATCTCAAGTGTTGATATAAACACGCACTGTGTTTATAGCAGTGGGACTTGGATAAAAATTAAATGAGCGATTTTTGAAACATAAAAATAGGTAGGTATTTATTGAACATGATTTTAATAACTATCATGTTAAATGTAAAATAAAAACAACATCGTAAATAATTACGCCGGTGCTATTAACCAGGAGCGGACTCGTAATTTTCCAGGATTCCTTTTCAGGTTTAAAAAGTTGGTAACGAATTTTCCAAAAGTTCTTTTCATATAAAACACAACACAATAGATGCGGATTCGTAGGCATCCACGTCGCGTAATTACGAAGCAAAAGCGTGAGAGAATAATTTAAAAGATTTCGCCCAAGAGGACTGCATTATTACAATATCAGGAAAACGGCTTTACAGCGTCATTCATACATTCTTAATTATTTAATTATCTTCTGAGTGCGCCACGGAACCGTGGCTGCAGAAAATCCGGCATAATTTGATCAAATTGGATTTTCTACGACGGCGAAATTCATTTTTCCGTTCAAGTAATGATGTTATAATTAGACGCTTTGTTAATGAACGCTAAGATGATATCGGAAGGAAAATGCACGAAACAGATACAAAAAGTGCGCCAGTGGAAAGCTTTTAACCGGCTCACGCAAGCAATTTTGTAAACGTTGGAAAATGACCACGAAAGTATACAGAGCAAGCAGAAAAATCATAAAACCCCAGATGGTGGCGCTAAAGCGATTAAGCGGCCGATGATAAATTTTAACGAGTTATTTTAACGGAGGCGATCGTAGTCAGTGGCGGCACACAGCCTGCGCTGATAGAAAAATAAAACGGAACTCGCCAAAACTCTGTTTAAATACGTGACTCCGTGATTTTTTTATTTGCCGAATGTTTCGTGGAGTTTTAATGATAATGACTTTTACAAAGTCGTCGTGAAGTCGCGGGTTTGTTTGGATGCGTAATTCCACTTACATTACAAAATTGTAATAGTTAATCCCACTGCATAAAATTTAACGAAAAGTTTATTGATAAAAATCATTTAAGATAAGAGAAAATCTTAAGAGTAGTTGCGGGGGGCGTGTGGGCATTTCTACACTGAAAAACAGTATCATTCAGATGCATGTTTTTACTGTTATATCTTTATTTTTATTTTCTTTGATATTTAACTGAGAAACCGTCCAGTCGTGTCTAACCTGAATAACAAAACGTACGAAAAATAAAAAAAGTTATTATAGTCTGAATAAATACATAGTTTTTAATATATTTTTAAGCAAGCTACAAACATAATAACATTTTTGAACCTCTTAGTGCTGAAAAGTATTTTAATATCTAAATAAATAAAAATAGGTCAATAAAATGTAGTTTTCTTTTTTATAGTTCATAGTTTGACTGATTGTGTAAAGTACATTAAAATGCATTATCAGCTTATAGAGAAAAAGAGAATCTTTGATTTTATTTTATAAACATTTATGACATATTTCTATTTAAATCTAAACATCCCATCCGCTGCGTCCGCGCCCGTTTGTATTTGGACTCCACAATTTCTTTTAGGTTGACAAGTGACAATACGAATAGACGAAAAATAAACAGTAAAACTATTGAACTTGACGAATGAACACTCCTGCGCAAAAATGACATCGAAACATCGATAGCAATGTGACATTCTGATCTGAAGCCATTTGCGTGATTACAATCGACGCAGTGGCGCACCCTCTTTAGCCGAGTTCGACCTCCCCCTTCCTACAACTTCCCTTACGATAAAGATTGACATCGCCGCTTTTAAATTTCAAATTATCCTAAGTCAAACACCGCGAACCACGCCAAATTGCACCTCATCACTAACGTCACAAGAGCGCTATTCTTTTAACTGCGGTGCGAATTTTAGCGTGTCATCGCAAGAAAAGATTGTAGGCGAAGCACATTAGTGGGATATCACTACTGGCTGGAAAGAGCATGTTCGCTTTATATATTCGACGCGGTGGCATCGACATAAAGTCGATTACGTTAAATTTTATATTAAGCAAACAGTCAATTTCGATGTCTCGTGCGGTTTGAAAAGACACGCCTTGGGTGATTTGAATTGTCCTTCATGTTTTCTTAACTAATGCTCTTTTTGTATAGTAAAAGTTGCACGGTAGTGTACATACTGAAGAAACATAAAAGTGAACTACGCTCAAATTGTCAATTAATGTGCTTTTGGTGTTCAAAATAACACTTTGAAGGTGTTCCTACGATAAAGCTCAAAATCAATTTGGAATATTCAGTTGGCAGGCATACAGTTGTGGATTTCGGTTTAAAAACTGAAACTATTACAAACTAATATCGTAAATGGAAAAGTTGAACTTTTGTGAGCAACAAACGTATGAGAAAACGTATGGAGGGAGTATCGATTTTAGTTAAATTAAATTTTGTTTGCATTAACTTTCCCAATTTAAATTTTGCAGCTTTTACTTTGTTAGGATTACAAAGATTTACGGTACAGGGAGAGTCGCCAATAGGGACGAGCATTAATTACTATTATTCAGTAGTGCGGTTGGTATTTTTGTATACTTTTGATTTTATCTATCACATGTTATGCTGTAATGACAAGTCCAACGATACTTATCAAAAGCAAATTAAAAATTCATCATTATCAGAGTTTTTATTTTGGCACAATCATTTCCAAAGCATCTTGCAAGTTTCGGTATCACGATAGAATCGACGCAGAAATCTCGCCTGGAACGTTCTAGCGCACTGAATACCCCTCGTAATTAAATTTGTACATGCAATTCTGATTGCCGAGAACGCTGCTAAAACACCAATGAGTACAAACGTCACGCGCCGGGTTCAGTAGAGGACAAGAAAGTTTAATGACGTGCACTCAGTGCAAGCGGTAACTAAATTTATTTACGTGTAGACGAAACGTAAGTGTCGCCGGGCGTTAAGTGCGGACCGCATCATTTGCTGTTCACTCAGCAACGCTCTCTAACTCCTCCTAATTGGAACAAATTTGGCTGCAGGTGCAACACTCGAGTTGGCTCAAGATTAGGGCGAGCTATTGCGAGCATATTCCGGGCCGTTCCCCTTGAAATATTCGATGTGCAACGCGCGACTGCGGCCTGAAGTCGCGCCATCACCCACGTGCGCTTCCACTAACTTGAATTAAATTAAGAACAATATTTACCCGCGCTGCTGAGATAAATGATATTGCACACTTACGCTAGAGTTAATGTTAAGTGACGACTTATGTGCCCACATTCTCAGCATAAGGTACAGCGGGACGGCAACGGCTATAGACGCCGCTTATTGAACAGAGAGGGATGTAAGCACCTCCACAAGAAAGACTTAACGAGGCGCACTCGGCGTAGATAAAATAATAGCTCAACTTTGTTACAGTACATTTTTAATTGATGCAGCATTTAAGAGAAAAATGCAAACAAGATGCGAAGCGATCGGAAAACACTTGACACAGATTGTTTGTAAAATAGGGATTGCTTTAACGCTCGGAGAGGCAAGCAGTAATGAAACCCGCAAGGGAAGCTCGACAAACGTCATTACTGGGCCACGCATAAATATGCAAGCCAGGTAACGCACATTTTCATGCGACGTCGCAAGAATTTTATCGGTCGTTTAATTCTGTGAGGAAAAAAATGGGATTCTTTTCGGGTGTAACGCGAGATAGGCGTCCGCGTGGGAACCGACACACTGGCCCCTTTTGAGGCCTCGGGCCGCACCTAAGTGCAGTTGAAGTGTATTTTATCCACTTCGGCAGATATTACTTTCTCCTAAATACCGTAGAAGGCGCAGAGACGTAATCTTATCCATCAGAGAGCCTTATTCGTTAGGCGCTAATGTGGGCGCTTTGTGTAGTTAGAGACGCGCCTATTAAGGTGTGTTTTATTCATCGTCCTTTTCCTTCAGGGTGTTACACGCCCGCTACAATTGCTAGGGACCTTAACGACATAGTTCTCTTTTCTTAATGCCCTTGTTAATTTCGTTAACATTTGTTTAAGTGTTACGTTTGTTTATATACTCGGTGTTTGGGGACAACTGTTGCTGTGCGGGCAAATTTGTCACTCGGAACTTAAGTGATACATGAAACAAAAGGTATAATAATATTTTATCCAAATCATCCAAGTAGATTAAAAAATCGTTGATTATGTTATGATTTTTTATGTTAGCACTAAGAAAGAATAAAAGCCCTGTTTTTTATTTCTTTATATTGCACTTCAAGATTGATCTCATCCCACCAGATGTAAAGTGGTAATGAGGTCCTAGTTTAAGGGCGACAAGTACAGCATAATAAAGCTGTTACTGGACGTGTCGCCCTTGCCTTAAAGGCTTTACCCTTGCCCTAATGTAGCACACCCTCAGGAGCTCTGTAAACCTTATTCACACGCAGGAACACAACAACACAAAAGTGATTATTATTTGGCTGCGGTCTTCTGTAAGGTGGAGGTATGCTCCAGTTCGAACGATGAATCGCTATGCCCTACCTCTCTTAAATTTCAATTTAATTAAAAAAATATTTGCTTGATTCTACAAATTTTTTTTTATTGCTAAAAAATAATCTGAGCTGAAATCAAGTTTACCTCCAAAATATCTTTATCCAAGCTGCTGAATTTTCAGTCCAGTTAACAATTGACAGGAAAGATTAGGTTAGGTGCAAAGTTTAAGCTTATCTAGCGATTCAGGGCGGCACAAAAGCCGGCGCTGAGCATTAGCACAATGTGGCCGACGGTCTCGTGAGGCAAAGATTACGCACTGTCCGAGCTGCCCCAACGTTGATACAATAGCCCCGGTCAACTAGATGGGGCTACATTATTTACCCTGAATGCTCCGAGTGGCTCAAGTACCGGGTTTAGATCTAGGAGTCTTGACTATAATTCCCAGTCAAAAGACGACACCATTTTTAGTAGTTAATACAAACTTTACCTACTGCCCGACTTTTCGGTTAGAGTCACGAACTGACGGTCAGAGTTTGTGATCTCAATTATCAAAATGGTGTCGCGTTTTGACCCGCGCGTTCGCGTTTAACTTATTTTAAATGTTTAAAATGAAACGCGATGGTCTTAAAGATTATATTATTCTTAGGTTGAGAATGTTACTAGTTTTTTAAACATAGCTTGGGTTTGCAAGCATCAACACACGTTGGGTGGCACGCACGTGGTGATTAAACTCCGATTTTTATTTAGTTTTATCACTTACATAACCTTATACCTGATGGGAGGATTTACCACAATAATTTAATAATTTATTTCGTCTGGTTTTCACTTTCTCAACTGTTCTAAATATGATGTTGATGCAAAAATCACGTTTTATCTAAGCTACTTTATACAATAGTTACCACCTAAACCTTCAGAGACTCTTGTTAGCTCATAATGGTCGCCCATATTGTGAAGCAAAGATTAAGCACTGTTCAAACTGCCCCAACGCTGACACAATAGCCCCAGTTTCCTATACAGTGGCACTTCCTAGTACCTATTTTGTATCTTAGTACTTTTATGTCCAAAGAGGTAAAATGAGTTTGCATGAGGATCAATAAAAAAAAATGCTATAAATGTCATACGCCAGCATCATCTCAACTAAGAGACAGACAGGCCACGTCTGGTCCACCACCGGAATTGTCTTTATTGGTGATGGTGTTTATTAAAGGCAAGTATCTTATTTTATAATAAGAAGTTTCTAACCTAAACTCTATGTATGTATTCTTAACATGTCAATGTACAAAGAGGTAAAGACAAAAAAGTCAACAATACAAGCTGGTCTCGGGAATCAAAGATTACGCAGTGTTTGTCCGACCATACATTGAAACAATAGTTCCGACTTATCTGGATAGGACAACGAAATTTAAGCTGTCAAATACACTTGCGATATTGTGAAGCAAAGATTATGCACTGTTTGGTCTATCGCTGCATCCAACGATGAAATCGTTTCTCCAACTACAGTATAGCGTCATTGGGCGATGTGTACCAAAATGTTTTAATTGTTTTAAATGCAAGCGAACCTCTTTGCTTTCGTAAGTTGTTGAATTTTTTTTTTGGGCAATAAATATTTAACTTTTTTAGACATAAATGTTGTCTTAGTTGTTATTTTGTGTAACAAAGGTTTCGTTGTGAGCTAAATTACTGTCGATATGTTACGATAACAAGACGTTTGCTTCGTACGTGATAAGATAAAGTTTGATGAAACGTAGAAAGCCCAGTAGCAAGATGAAACAATAATATGCAAAACGCAACTGGCGGCAGTTGAAGTCGTTTAAGAGATTTTTTCCAGCAGTAGATGATAAGGGGCAATGAAAATAATTTGAGGAAAAAGATAAACAACAATAGCAATGAAAGTATTGGTAACAATATTCTGTGGTCACGATACCGAAGCACCGTCGTCAGCTGATTACCCAAAGGCTCATCCAGCAACCGCAATCCCTGACCGAACAAGCAGACATCCGGGGCAGATATTTGCAGTCAAAACAGACTTAGGGCGCTTCGTGCACTCTGCGCATGTCACTCCACTTCTGTATTATTTATTAACTCCAACGAGCTTCCGATGTTACTTTATTCCATTGTGGAACTGTATCTACCCCGGTTTCTGATGTCCGAGGCTGCGAAGTTTGGACTGACGCGACCGGGGAACTTTTCGTGCATAGAATGAATGCCTGTCAGCCGAACGTAAACATGGAGATATACTTGGCGTATTATTAACCCTGGATTGCGGAGTCCAGCTTATGCGGATTCGTTAGTATAAAAATGCTTATTTTAGGGTGGCTGGACAACTTGATGCAAGTTCTTAAAAAAACAACTAACAAACTAACGAATAGCTATCAACACTTCAATTACTTTGCTTTGCCACTGCGAACTTTCAGATAACTGACAATTATGAAATATTATCAATGTAATTTTCATTAAAATGGCATTTGTATTGCATCAGTAAGTTAAATAGGTATAATTTCACTAACTAAGTAACTATCAATGCTAGCTTGTCTTTACAATATGAGATAAAATGGGAAAGTATAAGTGAACATTATGTATTGTCTATGTTTTCACAGGACTTTAGTGTTCAGAAAATGTTAAGTGAACTTAATAATTTAAGCTTTAAAGCTTTGTTGTAAGAACATCACACACGTTATGTGAAAGTCGTGAGTTCAAGTCTCACATTATGATAGAGTATGTTTTTTTCTGTTTATAAAAAAAAGTAATGGTTTTAAGAACTGGATACATAGTTCCATGGTTTTTTTTTTTCGCCCAAAAAAATTCCCGAATTAAAAGCTGAGTTCTAAAACTGTATTTTACTAAGCGTCAATTTTATCAGTTACTTTCGTAAAATTACTTATAAGTTTATCAGTTACTCTCGTAAAATTACCTACAGCTCAGACTTTGCCTATAATCTAACAAAACAAATCTAGAAAAGGCGCCCAAAATAGCCAACATAAACGAAAATCAGTCACAAATTGAAAGTCATATGCGTGGCAAAGTAGGCATTGTTATTCCCTATCCCAATGCAAGCAAAGGACTCTATATTAAGCATTCCTGTCCCAATCTCTCCAGGTATATTCTACTTCAACTTATTATTTCGACCCACCTCCCTGTTTTTCTACCTACGCCTCTAAACTTATACATATGTAACATATTTAATTCTTTTATTAAATTCCTCCAGCTTTTTGTCTTACAAAATATCCAATTTATTTTTGGCCCTTGCGAGGCTTTTTTTTTTGGGAAATTACGGGCGGCTGTTGTAATTAAATTTACACGTTTTACATTTCTTTGTCATTTTTCTTTGAAGTAGATAAAGGTGGAATTTGTGAACGGTTTTTAAAGTTATTCTTACGCAATTATTTCATACATTCGATTGCTTAAACCTGTAGTTCATTATTATGATAAATTTATAAAAGAGAAATAAAAAAATAAGTATGTACATATTCATGATGTGAATGATTTCATAAAAACACAATGCAGTAATTTGCCTTTTAAATGTTTAAAAGAAAATATCGTTGAAAACGAATGTCATCAAAGGCCTTTGCATGCCAAGAACAATAAGAGTTTGTCTACGTAAACTCACAATTTACCCCTTTGACGGAAAAAAATGCACATTTAATAACATTTAAATTTCCCAATGAAAGCCCCGCAAACAAACAATAAGTATCCAATCAACGTTCACAACAATCAGTCGTATAATAATGCAGAGGCTTTATACCGTCCGACAATTTTTATCTACCGATAAAAGCACGTCCCGCACATTGTATGTACATCATTAATGAACTCGTTATAACGTTAATTGTTGCCACAATCGGGCCGAGGCGTGACATTAAAGCGACATCAAAAATGCATGTACACTATTTAAAGATTCCCATTCCGCGGTTCGCGTGCACTCGATTTACGAAAGCGGCTGCCCAGTCGGCCATTAAAGCAGATTACGACCGAAAAAAATCAACGTACTCTAGGCGTTATGAGTTAATTTTGGAAGAATAACGCTCGCCCGGTTAGCATTTGCCTTTATTTGGTGTTCCGGCCGCTCGGTTTGTTTAAACGGGTAGGTAATCCAACGAAAAACAAGCCAGTCCGTATTATGTAGTGACTACACAAATGTGTGTTTGCGCTTGTCGGAATGTAATCGTACAGCTATAAAAATCACTTAGCGCCCGGAGTGGCCGCTATAGACCTTACCCTAACCGCTAACCACGCGGCAGTACCTAGGTAACGACTGTTTGCTTTGGACGAGATTTAATAATTTAAGATTAACTCGTCACTTTTGTGCAACACGTTAGCAATTTTTTTTAAGACTTTCGCGTTCCATTTTGAACATTTAAAATAATTTAACGGGTCAAAACGCGACACCATTTTTCTTTTGTAGTTAATACGAACTACTTACTCTTACTACTGACTCAGCTGACTCAGCTCGTGACCACGATTGGTGTAACCTAACCGAAACGTCGGGCAGTAACAAAACATGTTGCTGGAGTACTGCAGCCGATAATTGGACACACACCGTCTTTTGTGAAAGAATATTACCACTTCAGGGACATCATAAGGAGTATTAGGTTGGAACCTGGTGACACAATGGTGAGTTTCGACGTTGAGTCACTTTTTACGAATGTCTTAACTTAAGGAGTGCCTCGATATAATCAATAGTAAACTTTGCGATAGTGAGTTGCCTAAAGAATATATAGATCTGATAGAAAATTGTTTAGACGGAAATTACCTTTTATTCAGAAACCAGTACTACCTTCAGATTGATGGTGTTGCCATGGGTAGTCCTTTAGCCCCGGTGATAGCTAACATCTGGATGTAACATTTTAAAGAAACAGCCCTTGCCACTGGACCGTGTAGTGTGAAACTCTGGAGGAGGTACGTTGATGATATTTTTTGTATAATCAACGGTGGTCAACAGGAAGTAGATCTATATCTAAATCATCTAAATTCTATCCACGCGAAAGTAAAGTTTACCTATGAAATGGAAAGGAACAGATCCTTGGCATTTCTTGATTTACAAGTGAGTGTTAAAGATGATGGTACACTGGCACACTCTGTATACAGAAAACCTACGCACACTGACAGATATTTGCACGCTTCTTCCAATCATCACCCACGACATCTTCAATCTGTTGTGACGTCTCTTACCAACAGAGCGCATAACCTTTGTGACCCTGAACATTTACAGGCGGAGCTCACGCATGTTCAGGAGGTACTCAGACGAAACGGGTATGAAGTGTCGAGGAAACCAAGAAGGTGGAAATCAAAAGGGAAGTGTCCTGAAGTCAGTCGACAAGCAGCGTTTTTGCCGTACATAAAAGGCGTAACGGATAAAATTGGAACAGTACTTAGAAAAAACTCCATCAAGACTGTATATACACCGTTATGCAAAATGTCAAGATTACTGCGAACGCCGAAGGATGTTATTCCTTTTCAAACGCCGGGAGTTTATAAAATTGATTGCAGTTGTGGTAGTTCTTACATTGGACAAACTAAGCGGACAATAGCTGAACGAGTGAAAGAACATATCACGGCGGTCAAAAATTGTCAGACTAATAAATCCGCGGTAGCAGAACATCTGTTAGAAATGGGAGTTAATCATTGGATGGAGTTGCACGACCCTAAAATCCTCTCGACCGATCGCCACTACCATACTAGGATAGTACGTGAAGCTATTGAAATCAAAAAGTACAAACATTTCAATAGAGAAGACGGATTTAAGTTATCATCAGCATGGAATCCAGTGATTAATAAATGTTTACCGCGATTAGAACGATCAAAAACAATTCCGGATACTGGCAGTGTAGTGTGTCGTAGTGACTTCAATAACATTTTGTTATGTGACAATGTGCGGGTGGATGAAGATTTGCAAGCTCCCCCGAACAGACGAAGGCGAGCAAGACCAGTCAGCTCGTGACCACTGTTGGTGCAACCTAACCAAAACGTCGGGCAGTAAGTAGTTCGTATTAACTACTAAATAAAAATGGTGTCGCGTTTTGACCCGTTAAATTATTTTAAATGTTTAAAATGGAACGCGAAAGTCTTAAAATTTATATAATCTTATATTCCTTGGAAAGTTGATAAAAATTATCATGCTAAGCAGACCACATAATTGTTCAGCGAAATATGTCACTAATTCTTTAAAAAACAAGCAAAGATAAACCTCCAAACGAATCTGCTATTCGAAAATGTTCCATAACGGAAGAATCCAAAATAATAAATATTTCACCGAAATTATCATATCAAGTATTCGTTTAATGTTGTGACAGTCTGTCGGCTGCATACAACATTTTAATGGATCAATGCTTTTAAAAGCTAAATGACCAATAGTTCATCTGCAATGAATAACGGGTGTGTTATTGGGAGCGTATAAAGTAGTAATTTGTGTGGTCACACATTAATGGGCCATAGAAAATATGATGGAACCATCACAGAGAGTGTTTAAAACAATATTTGGAGATGAGATTTCTATCAAGGTAAATGGTACTGTGCCATTTTTTTAAGTCTATCTTAATAGTAAATCTTAGGCAACACCACATATTATAGATCCCAAATTCCGTAGCTCAAACACTTAAGTTAAGGGTAGCAGATCAACGGAATACCATGTTCATGACTTGAATATTTGTCTGGGTGGGAATCGAACCCATAACCTTTGGTGTCACAGCCAAGAGCGCTTAACATTAAACCATCGGGCTTATCCTATTTTTTTTTTATTTTTTTATATTTATAATCAATGCTCAAAATGAAACTGTAAACAAAAAACCCTCTATTTGACTACTAACCATGTGGTCAAGTTAGTTTTCGTTAACTAAGTAGCAATTCTCGTTCCAAGACATATCAGTTATGAAAACCATTACTTTATTCAATAAGAAAAGTTGGAATTTTTTCACTTAATATCTTACCCGTAATAAAAATACGCTGTACTTAGAGCAAAACACGTTTGCCTCGTATTTTAAAATCTATCGATAAAAACCTCCACGGGTGCATTCAGAAGACGGCCTTCCTAAACGTGTTTACAAGTTATGCAATAATTCAAATAGCGTACTACGGCAAATTTATGCTCGCGCACGGTAACACACTTCAATTGCTGCATTGGAAAGCATTTTATATCCGTGGACGGCGGGCATTATAGCGCTGCATTGAAGAGATTTATCGATCAATCGATATAATTTTATCGGACGGAATGGCTCGCAATGGCTCAGTACTTTAAATCCAAATGTACATTATTGGTTGTTACGTTTAACTATTGTTAAGACAGTGCTTGTAATAGGTAGTTAATTTTATTAATAAATGAAAAAATAAGTTCTTTTTAAGAAATAAAAACGTACTTTGGTAACATTTTTATAACGTAGGTTGGTAGGGTCCTTACTTATATATAATATTATAAATTCGAAAGTAACTCTGTCTGTCTGTCTGTTACGCTTTCCTGCTTAAACCTCTCAACCGATTTTGATAAAATTTGGTATAGGTATACGTTGAATCTTAAGAACGGACATAGGCTACTTTTTATTTGAAAATAAGAAGGGGATGAAGGTAATACCACCTTTGAAAGTTTATATGGAAAAATGTTTATTTTTGAAGTTAGAGATATGAAATTTAGCACAAATATAGCTCAAAACTTGGATTAAAATATAGACTACTTTTTGTTGAAACCATGAAAAGATGTAGTCCACGCGAACAAAGTCGCGGGCACAGCTAGTATAATATATATATGATAGGTAGGGCTTAATCACATTTACATTTACCTTTTATTTACTCAACACTGAGCAGTGATTGGCTCTATTCTCATTTGGTAGCTCTTGTTTCCATTTATTATAATATATATTCATATATCCAGTTAATCGGCTTTTATTGTACTAGGCTTGCAGGTCTATATTTAATCAATAATCTAACTGCGCCGTGCAGTCTAAGCGACACGAATTGAAGTACGAATAGTTTTTATCGATACTTATCAATTATCGATAAAATACCACAACGCAATACTACGAAATGATGTTTTCGAATTCAGCCAGAGAGCGGCGGACGTGTTAGGTGGCAATATGAATTTATGATCATGGCGTTAAATACGTTTAATAAAACGGCGCGGTCAGATACGCGACGAAATCTAATTAGCGTTTTTACGCTTCAATGGACGATTCACACAGGTAGTCCACGGGCTTACGATGGATCGTCACGTCTGCAAACTTGCTCTTCTGAATTTAAACGAATTTAATTTAAATTGTTTAAATTAATTTAAATTAAAAAAAACACTGATTGATGTTGCCAACTTGTTTATGAAGAAACCACAATGACCATTGATATTTATTTTAAATTTAGACATTCCATTTATATGTAACAAGTCGCGACCCCCGAGCTTCCGAATTTTTAATAAAAGTTAAAATGTATCATTTCATAGTTAAATTATAAGATCGATATAAAATAATTGTATTGCAACGAGTTGAAGTTCTAGGAACGGTATGCTCCTTTTAAAGGATATTATTAAAACAAATAAATGTTATTTCATTAGATTAATATAAAGGCAAAAAATCTCAACTGTTTCGTTGCAATAATATTGAACAACATCACATACATTGCTTTGATTTTTTGGTAAGTAGCTTAAGCACTTGTGTTACAGAAATATGAAACAACGACGGTACCACAACACCCAGACCCGTGACAATACAGAAAGGTTCGTTTCCCATATTGACCCGACCGGGGATAGAACCCGGAACCCCAGAGATGGCGCGACACCAATGTCAAATAAATAAGAATGCTATTTCCTATTAATCAGCAAATTCTAAGTATTTTTAATTATGTGCGAGTAAACAGATTACGGGTTTCTCGTTTTATGAAAAGTTTATAAGACATGCATGCATATACGTAATATTTAATTACACGAAGCATGTCAGTTGTTCTAATTAATAATTATATCATAGAATATTCAACATGTGTTTTGGGGTACGGTGAATAATTACGCAAATCTTATGATTTTCAATAGGTGACATGGCAAGATTTCAAAATTACCCACAATTTAAATGCTTGAAAACTACGCGTGTTGAGTTGCCTTTCCTCTCTGTAGCGGAATACATTGAGTTAACTCTCTCTATTGACTTTCTCTACAAGTTTTAATTTAAAATCAGCCTGAGTGTTTCAAAGATAACATTCGGGTCTCTGAAAGACATTAGGAAAGTACATAAAAAACAAACGAAAGTGACAATTAAAAAGGGCTAAGTATAAAAATAGGCATACATTTAAAAACTTTATGCCTACGCCCAAAATATCTCAGACCAGGCAAAGGAAAGTGTTTTGCCAAAATACAGTACGATTAATTTCACTAAGTTTCTTGCTGTCTTGTTAAGGCTCACTTGAAGGAATTTAAGAGTCATCCCGCTACCACGCAGATCTAACGACAAAAGGAAACTGTTACAGGGAAAAGGAAATTTTAATTGCCTCAAAATAAAGTTCATATAACTTACAGCGAAATGCCTCTGCAACGCAATTTGTTACGCGCTTAAAAATCAAAGCTGAGAAAAAGTATTTTGACCCCGTTTTCATATATTAAGTTTTTTTGCTTAAGAGAAATTTATTTTCTAACGAGGACAGTAGTGCTTCATAATGCTCATATATAGGAATTTTAATCAAACACTATTTAACTTGGTTTAAGCTGAATAGAACAACAATTTATACCAATTGTAGGATACTGTTATTAAATGTTTTGATTCCACATTTGTTTTTCATAAAATTATGGAAATAATTATTATTATTTAAAAATTAAAATCATTTTCATCACTTACTATGAATTAATAAAACATTTTTGCAGAAACTATTACGGTGTCACCACATTGTACTGAAAAATTAATAAATTTAACTAAAATGATTTTCATCAAAAATGAACGTCAAAAAAACGACTTTTATTTAAATTGAAGCATTACAGAACCGATACCTACCTTGCAGATACAGGTAAGAAACTCAGTATTGCTATGTGTATATAACACTTTGGACCAAGTCATAAATATAGTTTTATTATGATGAATGAACAAACATAAAATTTGTATTTTTGAGAGATAGGCTGGAGTAGACCAGTCCCCAAAGGTGGCACCTAGTCACGAGCTTCACTTAAAGCCAAACTCGTGTTTTAGATCGTATGACTCAATTTGTTTCGTTTATTTGTAATGGACCGAGTATATAGTTATGTCAAGGTTTGCATAATGCTTATGGCCATTGCTAAAATAAATAAAGTTTTTAAAAGGCTGTCAGTACCGTTGCAGCGAGGCAGGCAACCAATTTCCGACGGGTCACTTTTAACCGCATTACGAACGTTCCAACTAAAAAGTGGCCAACAATTGTGTCCCATACTTCCGTAACGGTCGAACTGTTGCAAAGTGCATCATATTTTTAAACAGCACCGATATGAAACCGCATAAAACACCAAACATTTCCCTCGGAAGTGAAAATTTTAATTTTTTCATCAAAAAAAATGCGCGGTGCTATATTTTAAGAGTCGACGTGATTTATTAATGCAGATCGCAAATGTCATATAAGCGAAATGAGAGGAGACATTTTGCGTCCATTATGTCACGTTCAGGATACGTCAATGGTATTCGGATTTTTGCCTATTAGATTATGAGAAAGGAAAGATATCAACAGGCATTAAAGTACAAACCAGCGTATGAAATGTTTAAATTTAGACTCTGTTTTTCATATTTCAAAACATTTAAGCTTTATCAACTTCAAAAGATTTATAAACAACTAGCTGTGCCCGCGACTTCGTTCGCGTGGACTACATCCTTTCATGGTCCGTTTTACCCCTTTCTCCCCTAATATTCGAAACAAAAAGTAGACATATTTTAATCCAAGTTTCGAGCTTTGTGCCAAATTTCATATCTCTAACTTCAAAAATAAAAAAATTTCCATATAAACTTTCAAAGGTGGTATTACCCCCATCCCCCCCTTATTTTCTAATAAAAAGTAGCCTATGTCCGTTCTTGAGATTCAACGTATACCTATACCAAATTTCATCAAAATCCGTTTAGCCGTTTAGGCGTGAAAGAGTAACAGACGGACAGACAGACAGACAGACAGACAGATAGACAGACAGACAGACAGACAGACAGACAGAGTTACTTTCGCATTTATAATATTAGTATGGATGACTCATTAGTGTTAGTGTTACTAATGTTATTTACATGAATAAAAAAATAATTTTTATAATGTCACAACAGTTACAATGAGTCGTAGCTTAATCCTATTTCCACAGTTGTAAAATAAATTTTATAATTCATTGTAAATATATTTATGTTTTGAAAACTGTATAAGAAATCAACTTTATTTCAACTTACCTTAAATGAAAACACAGAAGATATAAAATAAAAAAAAAACAAAATTCACAGTTTTAGTTGTTCTTTTGTTTTCATGTTTATACGTCCATTAAATGACAAACTTGTTCAAAAGAAAGAAAATTATTTTTTGCACAGGAGACAATGATTATATATTTCTTTATTCGTATCGTATTTACTTTAGAGTAATAAAGTAAACCCTAATTAAAAACCTTAAAAGAATTTTTTTTTTCTCAAACAACATCCTACTTGTTTGAAGCTTTTCAAATCGATAAGCCTTGGAACAAAGTTGAATGAAGAACTAAATAAGTTTCAATATTTCCTCTTAATAAAATATAAATGGGGAAAGTTTAGTCGGTGAGGGACGGAGATAGAGTACAGTGGAAAACAATTTCTTAGAATCTTTCTTTAATAACGTATTGCATTCTGTTTAAATGGATGATTTATGTTAAAAATGTTCATTGTACTTGTCGAGGGTTCCCTGGTCAAACCCGATAAGTGCCAAAAACATACTTTTGAGATAATCGATGTTAAAGGTTTGTAAACAGTAAAAGTGCATTTTAATATGTAAATATCCACAATTTTGAGTTTTATTAGTAAAGATATTTTAAAAAGATTTAGTTTTCATATTTATTTTACCTCTAAAGCTTACAGTTTTGCTGTAAAAAATTTTTTTTTGGTAAAGGGTGCCGACTTATTGGGTTTCACCTGAGAGAAAAAAAACGATTTAATCACTTAAGTTTTTATTAATTCCAAGCAAAAAACAATTGTAATTATGTTTGCATTAGGTTATTACTTACTTTTATACTATTTTTATATACTTATTCATAGTTTAAATTTTGAGGATAATTTTCATTTAATGTTCTATCCAGCTATGATTTTCTTCGGGAATGATTCGTTTCGTGTACATAGTTTTCGACCGATTAGGCCCATCAAACTACCGCCTTATTACCATGACCTCAGTGCTGTTCAAAGTCATGGAACGGATTATTTATAACCGGTTGGTCTGCTACCTAAAGGATCACTCCTTAATTAATGATCTCCAACACGGATTTAGGCCGAAACGATCGACGGTTGATCTTTTAGCGTATGTAACGCATCTCAGGGGGGAGACAATTGCCGAGGCTTTTGATCGGGTCTGGCACAAAGCTCTTTTTTCCAAGCTTAAGGCATATGGACTACCCACACGGCTTTGTGACTAGATTTCCGGCTTTCTGCGTGACGTAGAATTCACATCGTATCTGACGGATGCGTATCGCAGTTTATGCGTATTTATCGCTCACCCTCTTCCTTCTTCATATAAATGATATGCCACTGCTTGGAAACATACCTACATTGCTATGCTGATCACAGTACGGTCAATGGAAGAAACCTTGGCTGGCCTTCGGCTGGCAACGCAGTAATGGAGAAGGTACGGGAGAATTTTGTCGCTAAACTGGATCGGGTGTTGAGCCTCATGAGCCAATGGGTTTCAAATAACCAGGTCCAGTTCAATGCCGAGAAAACCCAAGAGTGCGCATTTTCGACAAAAACATCCCAATTCCTTCCGCTCCTCATTCATCAGGGTACTCCCCTCTGCCTGCGTAAAAGTAAGTAAGCATGCTTGGCATGGATATCCGCTGCAACCTTAATCAAGATCATTACATAGAGAGTTTCATCTGATTAGCATCCAAAAAACAGGGGATCCTGAAAAGAGTGCGTTGTTTTCTCACGCCGGACCAGCTTTGTCTTTTATACAAGACTCAAGTCAAGTCCTGTCTGGACTACTGCTTGTATCTCTGGGACGGATCCGCCAAATACCTTATGGATGGTCTTGATTGGTTACAGCAAAGGGCTGTGCGCATTATCAATGTTGAAGATGTTACTGAGAACCTTGATCCTCTTTAACTTCGTAGAGACATTGGTTTATTGACTGTCTATTATCGTTTTTCTCTCGGTGAGTGTTCCGAAAAACTGTTTTCTCTTATCCCGCCTTCCCTTTGCCTTTACAAAACTACAAGAGCCGGCCAACGATGTTTTCGCTTCACTGTGGAAAATATTCCATCGCGAACCAAAAAGTTTGATAACTCTAATCTTTGACGTACCATTAAAAAGTGGGCCTCGTTACCGGCTCATGTGTTTCCTCCGTCCAGTGTTTCCTCCGTCCAATGAATTCCTTCAAAACGTGCGTGAAGAAGCATAATGCAGGGCAGTATGGCGATGCTAACGGATAGGATATTACGAAATCAAATCCGTTGTCGTCGTGATGTGGGTTCTTCTCTTGCTTACCATTAGGTTGGAAGGAGACAATATACCGCGTTTTTATATAAAAAAATATTGACATCTGAATCTTGGAAACGAAGGTAAAGTTACCAATAAACATCATAATAGGTATATGTATATAACATGATTTTAAAAAAATACATGTGACGATACTATTCATCTGCGTGGCAATATCTTTTTGTGACTTATCAAGTTCTGGCGAGTAATTTGAATTTGCTCCAAAGAGCAGAGGAGAAAGCAGAACAATATTCCACGAACATAGGTACAGTAAAATCGACCAAATTCCGATTAAAAACGTATTTAGAGCTTTTTAACAGATCACGCCCCCAAAAAGCACAGGGTTATGGCACGTGAGAAATAAATCTGATCTTGCTGAATAAATAAAAAAAATGTATAATAGTGTCAATAAATACTTTCAAAAAATATTCGATTTAAATTTAAACCATGCAACCAATAGTACCATTGATATAAATCTGCACATAAATGCTGCTATTTTTATTTTCCAAGGGAACACTAAACTGAGAACAGGAAAACCGGAATTAACATCCTCTTATTCATACGTAAAAAGTGTAAAATTATTTCAAAACCTTGTAATTATAAGTACGTAAAACGAAAATAAAAAGTAAGACGTGAAACCCAATAACTATCCTTCCATTAAAAATATTTCTAAGTACGTAAATATTGTAACCTAAATTGGTTAGAGGTAAAACCCAATAAGTTCCCTATTCCGGAGTCTAGATGATGCTATTTCGTTTAAATAAACGGAAAATATAATTATTTTGTCAAAATTACGTGCAATGCAATCAAACGAAGGTCGACCCTCGCGATCCTGTCGCCACCTGTCTGATGTAATGTCTACTGTCATGTCTACTTAACGGGTTCTTCACCAAATAAAATTACAGTCCAATGTTGATATCTGCTCGTGCGAGTATCCGATAAGTATGCTTTTCATATGTCATTTCTAATATTTGCTTGAAGTAAAACACTATAAGTAGTGCTTATTGGGTTTTAGCTTAATGATTAAATTTGTTTGCATACTTAATATTATAATAGTAAAACCCAACAGAATGTGTTGATGGATTTTAGTTTTGAGTAAAACCTCGTTAATTCAGGATTTCCCTGGTATAAAAACCCAATAAGTGCAAATAACTTGTCTTACCTTAACTCACTTAGTTTAATTTCCTAAAATATATTTGTCTTAAAACCCAATAAATATACATTATTGGGTTCTTCATCTAATTAAATTTAAAAAAATATTCTTTAAATATACTTATATTGTTTATGTATTGGTCAAAAAGAAAAAAGTAGCACTTATTGGGTTTTTAGTGAAGCGTATCTTTGTGATAAATTGAAACTCGGCTTATTGGAATATACCATTAGAAAGAGCAAAAAAAGTACATCTTAACTGCATTTATAACTAAAATTCTCAATTTTTGTCACTTATCGGGTTTGACCAGGGAACCCTCGTTGTATGTTTTATTGACATAAGTGACCTTTTTTTTTGTCAGAGCGGGACATCCGCGGAATTAAATAATTAAAAAAAATTGGTAGAATAACCCAAAAACTATAAACAAATCAGTATTGGCGATAATTCTAGTTCATATTTTTATATTCATCGGCTGAACAAATTTGTTTAAATATATCGAGTCTGGTTCTTTGGATAATGCCTACATTTTAAATTATCGTTAGGTCTGTTTGCAAAAACAGGACAATTTCGGCCTCGCCAGGGACACCGGGACAGACGGCCTTAATGAGGGACTGTTCTGCCCAAAGCGGGACGTATTGACCATACGTTAGACATAAGTCAAAAACAAACAACATTTTGAAAAGTGCATTACTAAGATCGATTTTCTGACTGCAAAATTTAATTCAACTAAATTAAGTTTTTTTTTGTATTGAAATATTTAGTTGTTTTATTCTTAATTCCTTCAAAAATGTGTAACTCATGGTTAAGCAGTACAAGTAGCCTCATGTTATACAGTTTTTAAGTTTAAGTGCTGATTAAAATTAGTATTGTTATAATAAGAAACTAAATTACATTACTACTTAACGTTTTTAATAACTTATCAAAGAATTTGAAATATCAACTAATGTGAAAATTAACAATTTTTATAGTAAAATTAGAGGTTTTTAGTATGTAAATTTCAAGAAATAATAGTAAACCGTATGATAAACGTTAAGTTGATCGTTTTGAGAGTCTAATTATCTTTTCACATTTGTAACGATTCTAAAACTAGAATTGCCACAGTGTGGTACCGAATCGTAAAAGAAAAATATCGATTTGATACAGTTTTCGAGACGTGAAGTAGAAAAACGATACGAACAATCTATCCGTTGAAAAAAAGGCTCCCAAGCTTTATTATGAACGTAACAAAAACCGCATTACGACGCTGTGTTGCGCGTAACAAATCAAACACAGAAGTGACCTCAGTACCGCATAAAAGATACAACAGCACGTGATCTCGCCTTGGTAGTCCAATCGTAAACATCCCTATAAATATTGATGACGCAGAAACCTATTATGTTCAGGCATACTCCCGAAAAATGTGCACAATTTATGACGTAAAGACATGCGATTAACTATTCCGCTTAGAGAAGGCATTGTGGTGGGACTGTTCTAAGTAATATACGTTCTTTTATTTATAAGAGCTCACTCGGGTAGATACGTGGGACTGAGATTGTTTTGTATAATATTTTCATAAAGTTAATAAAGTGCGCGATGATACATCAAGCTTGATATCATTGGTATACTTAGTCTATGAAAATAATGAAAGATCCTGATGACGAATTAATTGTTTTACTGTTTTAAAAAGCTCTTGCTCATTATAAAGGTTAATTTTTGTATGGGTTAAGATTTTTTTTTGTTTAATACATCTTATATTAAATTTGTATTTTTTTTTTCAACGAAAATATTTCATATCGTAGACAAAACATTTTCTCAATGTTTCTTCAATTATTCTTACACAATATTTTAATTCATAGCAAGAGCTTATTCTCATTTCAAGTATAATGCCTGAATTTTCACAACTATTAAAATTTATTCATATGTAAATAATATTATAATTATTATACTGCATTATAATGCAAAATAGAATGCACTAGCTTTTGTCCGCAACTTTGCCCTTTTTAGTTGTTAGACTTTTTAGTTTAAAAGTTACATATTACTCAAGAATAATATTGCATTCTGATGGTTCTTTTTTTTCAAATCGGTGCAGAGATTATTTTATAAACAAATAGGATTGAAGTCGTAACACTAAGTTACGACCGTTATTATTATCTCACCAGTTAATGAAACTAATCGCATGTTGAATGCTTGAAGCGGACCAGTATTCGAAATATGTTTAAGCGTTCTCTTTCAAAATATAGTACAGAAGCTAAAAAATGACAACCAAAGAGCAAGAACGAGAACCTTACAAATATAAAAGCAGTGAATGTAAACACTATCGCGATCTGCCGCGTTCGTTTTATGTAAATTGAGAGAATTCTCTCTCCTCGGTCGATTTGCGAAGCTTCGGCTAATCTTTCGGCAGTCGACTACAATTTAATCAAAGTAAACAACGACCCGACTTGTAATTTATCTAGATTATTTCGCGGCGAACAATAGTAATCGACTTTTTTCTCCATCTGCACACAAAGCTCCGAATGAGGACTCGTAATGCCGCATACAATCGAGAGATATAAAAATGATTATTATCTACATAAATGGCAAGACGTTATATAAATAACAGGGCCTTTGTATTTTTCTTGCGCCATTCTCCGTATCGATATTATAGTTCGCTTCGTTTTTGTTACAATAAAACATTCGCAACAGTTGACCCATTCGTCTGTTATACACATGAAGCCAGGGCAAATGGACAATGAACATAATAAATCGGCGTGCCTAAATAAAAAAGTTCCTTGTTCGGTCAAAATTGTTTTGCGCGGAAATGAATAGCCGTGAATTTTGTTTTTCGATTCGACAAAATAGGTAACAAATCGAATAAACATTCCGGCCAAAGTTTGGATTGAGTGTAGGCCTAAAATTGAGATCGCAAAAATACAGTATGGCATTTTTTTTTTTGCATCCGCCTTTTAGAATGTCAATATTTGTACCGGATAGATACATACGAGCGAAAAATCTAATCGTTTCAAATTGAAACCAAAAGTGCAAAATGTTGACATAAAATAGGGATTGTTTGGAGTTTTATTTTTCTGTCAATTTTTTTTTTAATTAGGTATGATTTAATTGCGACTTATTTATTTTAAACAATAGGCGATTCTTATAGCTGTGTCTCTTTGTAGCAAACAGTAAATGGCTAGGATATTTAAAAACAATGTGTAATCTATAACGTCGCTTTTGTTTTTTTAGTAAGTATTAAATGCCGCCGAGATTTTAGAATTTATTACTCGCTTATTAAATTTCTTTAAGGTGAAATAATGTAAAAATAATATGTAATTTATTTTAACTAACATTACAAAAGTCTATTGCTCATTTGTGTCAATATAAGACTCACGCTCATTTAATTTCATATTTATTTTTCCTTTCAAAATAAATGATGGAGATGCCATGATTTATTTTCTAACACTTGTGTGAAATGAACTTAAGCTGAAGTTTTGCCTAAACATTGAGCTAAATAACAACTAAGTCTCTTTTTCAAATTCAACTTGTAGTTAGGTACTACTACAAGTTTCATAGAATTATCGTCAAGCAATCATTTACTGTTACATGTTGAAATTTTAATATTTTCTGTTTATTAAATAAGTATAACAGTGCTTGGCCAAGACAAAGCAAATTTTCCTGAGAAAGAAGATTCATGATCGGCAATTTCCCGACAAAGTCCGTACAAACGTTTAGGCCGCAAATTAAAATTGTAAAAGCCGTAGTTCACGTTAACAAAAATTACTTGTTAAAATATTAAAAGCGGCTGTGATTTAACACTTTATGTGGGCCGTAAAGGGCATTCGGACGGCGGGGGCGAATTTATGTCACTCGGGATGTGTCAATAAACTCACAAGGAACGGATCCGAATTCGTTGTAAACGTCATGATGATGCCGAAACTTTATATAAGGTGGACGATAAAAGTAGACAGATAGGTATACGTACTGAGCAATAAACTGTTCTTGTTTTTTTGTATGTTCAGTGTGATTTTTAGGTTGAAATCTTGAATCGGGATTTTATGTTAAAAGTTTTTTTTGTGACTAAAAAATAATCTAAGCCTACTTTATTTCAGGCCTTTATAATATTTGATTGTTGTTTGAATACTGGATGATGATCCTAGGGCCAAATCTGTTTCAAAGTTTTAAGTTTTAAGAGTTCCCCGTAGAGTCCCCCGAAAACCTATAATTCCACTCTGCCCTCCTTTCCGCCGCACAGTACAAGGCGCCAACTCTGCCATCTCCCACCTGTCAAGACTCCTCAATCTCCACAGTAGCCAGATTGATATAATATATATATATTTTTTTTTTTGACAACATCACATACATTGTTCTGATTCTGTGGTAAGTAGCTTAAGCACTTGTGTTACAGAAATCAGAAGCAACTACGGTACCACAACACCCCGACCCGAGACAATATGGAAAAGTTCGTTTCCCATATTGACCCGACCGGGGATCGAACCCGGAACCTCAGAGATGGCTCTCGCCAAAGTCAGGCCCGCTCGCCTCTCGGCTACCGGAGGTCGTCAAAATATATATTTCATGACTCAGTAAGCAGTGTACGCAAATCTATGTGTGCGAAAGATTAGATAACTCTAACCTATTAGATTGGATACACTTTAAAATTACTTAATTAGTTTTAAGTTCATTCACATTGTTAGTGCAAGTGGAGTTTACTTGTAACCAATTTACATATTTAGCAAGTAAGTTTAGTTGTTAATTTAAGCCAGATTTAGTATATAAACTCTAAGTAAACCTAATAAAAAAAAATTCTAACATACCTCTCGTTGGTGATCATAAGATCACCAGGTCAATCCATTACCTATTATTATTATGGTGACTTGATACCAACAACATCCAATGATGAGCGCCTATGCCTGTAGTGGGTCATTAAACCTGATACTTTAGTACAAGTAAAGGGCAAAATGAAGCCATATTTTCATAATCATTATTTAGAAAGTATAAATAATAAACACAATATTAAACGAAATATTGCGGTTTAAGTTATTCCAATATAAATTTGTAAATATGAAACTACAGTCGTATTCAATAGGCTACAATACTGAGGCTACGAAAATCAACTGCTACAAGAGACTACGAGTGACTATTTGAATTAAATGCGCCAGACAATCACACCAATCACCTGGTCTCAAACTAAGGTTTTCCCTTGTACTATGAGCACCAGACGACGAATACTAACTGGGGGCGTCATCCCAGCACACCCAGACCCAAGACAATTTAGAAAAGTTCGTTTTTCAAATTGACCCGACCGGGAATCGAATTAACTACTATTATAATATAGAGTTGTGATTTTCACTAAAAAATTATTCATAATAAATTGTAGTTTGTTTAAAACGTATGTATTGTTCGTTTAGATGACGCATACTTACCTAGATATATAATAAATACAATAACACATAATAAATGTTAGCCATAAAGTATTAACATATCGATGGTGAAGTACCAATACCACCGAACTTTGAGTGTTCAATTTAAGTAAAATATGATAAAAATATACAGTTAGGTGGTATTTGCACTTCACCGTCGATATAACATTACTTTTCTTTGTAAAATTTAGTTTGAGTGATAAGACCACCTAAACTGTTTAGCATTTTTTCTGTAAATTTGTCCTAAGTTTTTGTTTGCTATACCAGAAAGAATATCATTCATAGTAAGATTTATTAAAATACAGCCTTTGTAAATATATACCTCGGATGTGTTTGAATTTAACAAATTCGCTTACCTTTTTTCCATCTAATTCGTGAGTTCCTTGAGCTAATACTTTGTCTACGCTAGCTGGGTCGCCGAATGTGATAAAGCCAAAGCCCCTGAAACAAAAGAGACAATGATTTAAATATATCATTGAGAGTAAATAAAAAATTAAAAGGTGAATTAATTAATTAATTTAATTTAGTTAATTTTGAACTTTGACTTTACGGTGTTAATAGAAATTTAATCCTAAGGAGTAAATATATAAAAGCTTTTCTTCTTAATGAAATGGTGGTACCCTATTAACCCTTCAAATCACAGTAATTCATTGGAACGTTAAATAACAATAGTGCGTGGTGTTCAAGTGGTAACATAAAAATGAATATAACATCAAAATAGATAAGTCACGTATCAATAACTCATAATCCTGAAACGAATAGGATGGACGGACAAAGTATTTTTCACCAAACACGTTTAAGAACCATAACTGGTATTAAATTTATGATATTAAAATTTATTATATAGCTGCATATAAAATAACAAGAATCAGAGCACTAACAAAGATAGATACACATTATTGCACAAAAAAAAATACAGAAAATGGATTTACAGACATATTCCAGTACAATTTAGGCGGTCTTGTTGCTCGAAAGCAATTTCTTCCAGACAATCTTTAGGTAAAGAAAATAGTAGATATCGAGAAAGGGGTACGGCCGTGCAAAATACAAATTGATTGACACTTATTAATTTTTCAAATGTTCCAAAAATTGCATTCGTCTGTAGGCTATTTATTGTCTAGGTAAAGTCTACCGAAGAACCTCATTTCTCGCACCAAAACTAAAATTTGATACACTTTAACCCTTCAGTATTAATAGTTCAGTTGAACCAACCAGTTCATTACTCATTGGGCTTCACTTTTTGTTAAATGGCACAGAGTCTTGCTTTACTCAGCATTCTCGTGTTAAGCAGAAAGTATTCCGGGTATGTACACTGTCGGCCCTGTCCCGGACCGATAGGAGCTGTCCGCTGATTGCACCGAGGCGCCGACCTAATGATGTTTATTTTCCTAGGTTTAGGAGTGTTCGAAACGTAGCGACTTTTTATTATGTTCTTTAAAATTTGTGAAATTAAGAGCGAATCTGTCTAAATGTTACTATTTACAACGATGATTAATGAAAAAATGCTTAGTAATAAAGATATATAAGTTCAATATTATTCATATACAGAGTAAATTTATTTGAATAGATTTGTATTGTCACTAACAATATCCACCAAAATCGATGCACATTACGATTTACGAAGGTAACACGCATTAAAACCAATTCGTTGCTTTTAACGGAACCTTGTAAACCACGTGCGAATACACATACATACAGTATCATTTTTCGTAAAATAATACTGATTTGTAATTCACTCAGCATTTCCATGTTAAATTTAAAGCATTAAGAGTATGAACACTTTTGATTTTACGAAACGTTCTGTGTTAGTTATGTCCAAAACTAATTAGTTTCAACTCTATTCTTGACCTATTCTATTGTCGACTCAATTGAGTCAACCTAAGCATGTTTAATTTCTTAGGTGTAAAGTGTAGGGTACCTTGATATTATTTGATTCCAAAAATAAAATGGTTGCAGTCTGAAAAATATTTCACGAAAAACAAAATTAACCAACTTTGAGAAAAAAAAATCCGAAACAACTAGAATAAAATATTTAATTGGGCGAAGTAAGTTAAAAAAATATCTGATGTACTAATAATTTGGTGATGAGCAACGTGACATAATATTAATTTACTATTTTTTAATTAATTTACTATATTGAAGTTACACTTCATCTCATTTTTATGGCGTTACTGTAATGGTCAAATATACATGCTATATGAATGTAGTTAATTAAACTAAAAAAATAAAGTTAATAAAAATATACCAAAGCTGAATTCAAATTAACCAAATAAAGTAAGTGATCATCATAAAATTTAAAGAAACATTTTATATGATCAGAATTCTACTCACTCGCAGCCTCGCCAAAGAAAATAAAATACGCTTAGTATTCAAAAACCAAGCACTTAAAGTAGATATCAAGTTAAAGCGATTACTTGAAGATTATTCACACCGACGTTAATATTTCAAACAAGTAAATTGAATAATAACACAGCGATTTTTAGTAAGCGAGCGCTGGCCATCGGTTGGCGGGCGATAAATAATAAAAAGCCTTCTCCACTTTAGGACTTGCAAAAATCACAATTTATAGAGCATTTTAATTTCACTTAGCCGATCCATATTTTACATGTGGCGGCGCGCCCGACCGTACTCTGGACTCGAATTAATACTAAATTGAAATTGTAAAAATGGAAATACAATTTTCCCCTTGTACCGGCGCTCGGTACCTACAGGTGTTGCCAGAAATGTGTTATAATAACATCTTCCTTAATATTTCTGAGTGGGTCTCCAAGAAACGGTCAAGAGGGAGCGCAATGCGATCTTTTCTTAAAAGTTGCCTTGGAGAATTTCGGCGAGTCGAGTTATTTGAAAGAATAGGAATAGGCGTAATAAGTTAATAAGTCTTTCTGGCGTTGTTTTGATAGCTTTGTCTGGATGTTTTTCTGCTCACTGAATTTATTCAGTTGATGTTGAAATATCACATTTTTATATTTCTTAGAGATTATTGTCGCTAGTTTTTTTTAATTCGTAATCTCTCTGATACTTTGTCAACATTCGTAGTTTTCAAAATCAATTATCATAATCAAATTAAATCTACTAAAATTTTGTAACAACAAGCTAACTCAAAGTTGGCATACTTCAATTAATTATTCTTCATCAAAATCAAATTTTCATACACTTCAAACTGAGCACTCTTGCCCGAAAAAATATTCCAAAGTAACTCTATAAACAATCGTAACTGCTTACTCGGCAAGATATTAAATCAGCTCAGGTCTTTACAAGATTCATAGCTTAATACACTCGCATCTCATACTTGTACACGAATACGTGTAGGAAGGGCGCTCGCGTATGGAAATTGAAAATAACGAGGGACTCCGTTCACACCGCACGAGCCGACTGAGACTACAACCGCCCAAAATTGAGCCCTCGAAGACCACCCAATAACCCCTATCCCCACCAATTTCTTAACGATACGAGAGGCGCGGGAGATCCAATAAAATTGGGTGCGTTGCATCCACCAGTGGAGAGGTCCTTTACCGAATGGAGTTACGTCCTACTTATCTTGAAGGGGACGTGCCTTATTTTCTTCCTCTTTCGAGAGAGGTACCTCAATTCTCTTTTGCAAAATGTGGTAATAAGCTTATGTGTGTTTTTTGGCATTTACATTCAGATTGATAAAATAACGTTACCCTTGGAACTTGAGATGAAAGAGTTTATGAGGTTCGTTGATCCATTTTTTTTGCAGGAGAAAAAGTCGTATTGAATAAACCGGCAGGGTAGGTATATTTTTTCTTTGTTTAATTGAATTAGCATCGTAGGTAACAAGCTTGTAAGCAAATACCATGGATTAACAAATACTTAAGGCGCGACACATAGATTATTTAATCTTAAACAAGTGCATTGTACAGATTATAAGGTAGTCGACATCTACATAAGGTCATTGATGACTTAGGCCTGATTTTTTTATTGTCAGTTATTGAATAACAATTGATTAGAACGGCTTATTTTAAATATTATCACTAATATTTCGTATCAAGTTTACTCAATAACGTTCTGAATTCAAATTATGTTCCTACTTTAAAGGCTTTTTAATTTATATTTTGACGTTTAAAAAATTGAGTTTAGACAAAAATAATAAATCAATAGGTGCCAAACTATAAAATTTAAATATTATGATGAGCCATTATTGAAGTTATTACTAGTATTGCTAATTAATTTTCTTGATGATAAACTGTTTACTTAGTAACAATTTCATCTAAAACTAAAAAAATGTTAAAAATGAGTTGTTACCGTAATAACGCGATAAGATAAATCTCACACATTTTGTTAAAGCTTCGTAAAGTACCAAGATGTAGCAGTTTCTCGCAGCACATTTCTCTCTACAAACTAAGCCCTACCGACAAATAGTAACAGCGGAAAGAAACACTGTGAGCGCAGGTGCATTCCTGCAGCACATTAACTTAAGTCCAGCTAGACGACATTATTAATTAACCGTTGACGATATACTGTTGCTAGTTTAGCAGAGCTTGTTGTGGTTTCCTGTCCCTCTTCGGTTATGCACAATGGGGCTTAAACGGTTCAGCCGGTAGCCGGCCTGACCGCGCTCACTTAATTTATGGATGACGCGATTTTGATAGTGCAACGGTGTTATCCCGTTACAACTAAGTGACTCGCCCGCGAATTGCGCGGGAGTTTTTGGGATTAACCAGCATAAGCCGCTGCATAATACAGTTGCCAGCAACGTTATCTTCCAACTGTTGTTTTTTTAAATTATTTGGAACCATTCGAATAATGATTCCACGTTGGGCGCCAGGTTTATATAGCTGCTTATATCTATAGTTATCTTTACTGGATTCGTTCTTTATTTTATCAAATAAATAACCTGCTAGTTTCATTGCCTAGAGCATCTAGCCAAGTGTCAGCTGTCGAACTTTGATATCGTTTTGACAACTTTAAAATCTATGGGTTTATTACCTGACTTTGTTAAATGAAATGACAATCCCAGATATTTTGAACTTTTAGAAACCATATCGAACTTAAACAATTAAGTTTGTTCCTCTAGTGACCACCATCAAATCGAAATAGATGTCCTATTGCGGGCGCCAATTGTCTTTGAAGTTTTTTTTTTGATATATTCATTTTCTGTTTTTAATTATGCATGATATCGTTATCCTATATTGTTGCTAGTTTAGCTGAGCTTGTTGTGGTTTCCTGTCCCTCTTCAGTTATGCACAATGGGCTTAAACGGTTCAGCCGGTAGCCGGCCTGACCGCGCTCACTTAATTTATGGATGACGCGATTTTGATAGTGCAACCGTGTTATCCCGTTACAACTAAGCGACTCGCACTTGTGTCCTGCGTGGGAGTTTACTCGAGCTGTAAAGTGAAACAATATTAATTTCGCGTAAACAGTTAAAAGAAGTGAAATTCAGGTCGTTTTCCTTATTAATCTTATTAATATTAGTTGGTACCGGCGCAATTTTCCGAATAAAATATGTTTTCGTGTATTTCAACTCTTTTTCTACCAAATGTTAAAAAATAGTTAAGCAATTTTTGTGTGAAAGAGTAACTACATTTAATATCCGTAATTCCTCTCATTCATCCATAAAATTAGGATGGTATTCATTGATTTATTAAGTTAAAGCGTATATTGAATGTGTCATTGACACACGTGTTTGTCTAGTTTTATTGGATTGTACTTTCGACCTTTTATTTTAAGAACTTTTTTATCTGATATCCCAGTAAGTCGTTAAGACCACACAAAGGTGAAGCTTTATTACTTTTCTTACACATACACACACACACACGCGCGCTTTATGTCAAGTATAGATAGGTATACGTTTCATATCATAGTTAAAGTTCCGGATGCAAGTCTACACGCGGAAATTAACTGGAAACTAATTTGAATAGTGAGAGTATTGATAGATTATTAGTTTCTTTAACTTTACACGTGTAACAGCGTACTTTACACGTATAGAAGATTTAGCTCATGATAAATATTAAATAAAATATTGGACAACATCACATACATTGCTCTGATTCTATGGTAAGTAGCTAAAGCACTTGTGTTACAGAAATCAGAAACAACGAAGGTACCACAACACCCAGACCCGAGACAATATAGAAAAGTTCGTTTCCCATATTGACCCGACCGGGGATCGAACCCGGAACCTCAGAGATGGCGCGACGCCAAAGTCCGGCACGCTCGCCTCTCGGCTACGGAGGTCGTCAAATATTATAATATCTAGTAATAAAAATAATATTGAAAAATGTTCCTCTTAGCTCTAATAAATTTTTTTAGGATGTGTTTGGAAAAATTGAAACGATTTGTAATTATATTAAAGGAAAAATAACTAAAAATTCACAAATAAATTAGTTTATTATTTATTTTGAGTATCGTGTAAACCGCGTGTGTATTGATTACGAGACCTCTGCTACAACTAGGATACTGATTTGGCGAGTCTGATTTTATTACCTGGTGGAATAATAATTTGATAGCCACAGTCAAGACTAACGGCTTCACGAGTTTTCGGAAACACGACTTTTTTATCAGATACCTATATAAATGAGTTAGGGTTGCAACGTTTCAACCATTCTTGTGCAAATTCACAGAACGAAAGTTTTTTTGAAAAATTCGAACGAGTATATCAAAAGAGCCATTAAAATTAAACCAAGAAAACTACAGAACAAAGACAAGAATTATATCGAAGAGTTTTCCGCGGCCTTGCTTTATAAATAGGCTTGTTTATTTCTGCGATGTTAATTGCTTGTAACACACAATAGTGCTATTTCAAATAAGCCCATTGTTTTCCACAGCGTTAGGCCCAAACTATCGAAATGAGCCCGATAATCCACTCGGCTATTGTGTTTGGACAAAACTCGAAGAAAATAAATATACGAGTGGGGCCGAGGTAAAACCCTAAACCGCAATGTCAGGAACAAATAGCGGTAACTCCCGTATTCATGGCTCATGGCTGCAGGCTCGGGTGAAACCGATAGCAATTACTGGCGGAATTAATATCACGCCCCAAATGTTGCTCGCATTTATACGTATCGAGTGCAATATTGTCTCCTTTATTAGTCCCCGGGACAAATGCTGCCGACGTAATTCCGCCCTTATTCGTTCGATTATCGACTTTCTTATTTAATCTTGACGTTAATTAATGGCGGTTGCCGCGCGGACGAACGGTTGGCAGCGAAGGATGCTTTTTCGATAATTGCAACTCATTGCAGAATTTCGGCGGGTCGACTTATCTCGGCTGAAAATTACAATAGGCACTCAATTTATAATCTGTCCGCTTACGTGTTTTTCTCTTTGAGCAAAATAAGATTGACTTTTTTATAGTTTCAAGGAAGCGCGTTTCGTCTATATAGAATGTTTATTATGCTTAGATGTCATAAAACATAAATCGTTATCATAATATGGATAACCAACCAAAAGTGCGGGGCTAATTTAGAAGACGGACCCAATTAAATAAAATACCGATCAAATTCACACCATGGGTTCTTGAAAGCAGAAGTGGTTGCCCGTCAACGAAGGTTGCAACAAATGGAACACCATATTTCAAAGAGACAATTCAAGAAAAGATCATGAAAATCAAAATACAACAATCGTTCGATTGGCGCATATTTTCCTAAAAAATAAATTCAAAACCCTGAGAAAAGTTACTTTTAAACGTGATTTTTTCCGTGGTTTGTTTTGTGATTATTTTCTAACATTTTGGATCGGTTTTACACATTTGGCACTTCTTGATTGATAAGGTTATTACCTAATCCGAACTATTATCCTAATTTGACCGTCTTTTTTCGTTAAATTTATCAACGCTGCATCTTACCATCACATAAAATCATTCAATCCAGCAGCCTACACAACATGTGATAACGATCCATGCCAGCTCGCGTAAGTATGTTCGGCAAATCCGGTGCTAAATTAAGTAATCCAATAATTAATCTAAATGGACCGTACAGCCGAATGGTTCAAAACAATCAGCTCTGCCGCAAAATACGCGCATTAAATGAAGTGAATGGCTGCCTCCAGGGATCCCTGATAAATTAAATTGATTAGAATCCCGCTCGATGCCGGCCGTCGATGTACCGCGCAAAAATAAAGCCAGATGAAAAATAACGCGTCCACTTTACCCGCGATTCTGTACAGACCACTTAGGCGAATAATTTCTCTTGTATTTCGGCTTGCTGGGCCCGACTTTACGAGTAATAACGTAATATGTACATATTTTATCCTCTTTCACCGTAGTAGTATAATCGCCTGTTGGTATATTGGGCTAGGGTATTATGGAATAAGTTTTCTAGTTTTCTCATTATGTTTATCTCGTTACGTTGTAATAACAACGTTTTCATTACATTTCAGCTTACAAATAAACATGATGTTTTTAAAATACGAAGCCGAAGTAAGTTTTAAACAAAGTTAATTTAAAAAATGAGTTTAAGTTTACGTTGTTAATTTAAAAATGAATTTGGCACCTAACTCTCCGCTAATTAGTAAAATAAAAGACATTTGCTTTTAACATTTGTAACTATTTGCATCATTTTAAAAAATCGGACAAAAAACAATGTTTTTTTTGTAGAGACACGTTTTGTCACTCACAGTTAAGTTTTTTTTACTACAAAAATAACAAGTTTTATTTGTGCTTCATCATCATTGAAGAGAAATTTACGCAGGTCGTTTTAAACGTTATTTCTTAGTACCTCCAGAGCATTATATGTAAATACAAAATATATAAACACCTAAAAGACCACAAACTGGACACCAGCCGTAGCTCAATATACGGAAGTCTGCTTCCGGAACTCTGGCAAACTCGATACGGCGATTAAAATTTAAGCCCGAATTTAGACCGCCTAATCTTGTCGTTGCGTCGCCCGATTGCATTTTCCAACCTGACGCAAATAAAGATAAAAGTGGGGTCGCATTTGCTTAGAAACTGAGAGAATGGGGGAGCACATATAAATGAACCGTGAACTTTACCGTATTTAAGTGATGTAGTACTAATCCATTTATTTGACCTTCAGTTCAAAATAGTATAATAGTCAGTACTTTTTGAACAAGTTTCTATTCTTTCCTCTTTGCCTTCTCCCGCTTCAGGGGTGACGTGTCCATGTCTAATCGTCCAACGCTACCACCACATGCTCCTTTGCTTTACGTCTTGTTCCATGAGACCCTTCTTCACGTCTCTCTAGACATTTGTCAACCAGGTGGTCTTTCTCCTTCCCTCTTAATAAAAGCCATAGAAAGATACTTCCTAATGGGATTTTACCACTTACTTATTTAAAATGTTAATTATAAAATAATATGGACAATCTTGTTTTTCTGCTCGCACTCGGGGTATATTTTCATTTGTCAATGCTTTAAGTTTTCTGTCAGATATCATTGTAAAAATAGCTTTACTACTAAGTTTCCTGCCAAATTCTTATCCAATCAATTAGGTTCCAAACCGGTGGTAGCATAAATCTACATTAATATTTATAAAGAGGAAACATTTTTATTTTTGTAATGAATAAATTAAAGAATTACTGTGCTGATTCCAAAAATTCTTTCACTATTGGAAAGCAACATTCACACTGAGTAATATAGACTATAGCCTTTGTCTTTTCTTAATATATTAATTGCTAGAAAAGACTAAATCCACACGTACAAAGACACAGCTAGTTTGATATTTAAATGACGTTAACAATACTAAAGTGATTTTGGTAACAAACAAATAATTTAATTAAGTTCCAAAAATAGGCAAGCACAATTATGAGAATCAGGAACTTCATTGTAACTAAGGAATTGGCAAATGAAAACAATGAGGTTTTGTTGAGTTTAATGAACATTTTGAGTGACAGGTTTCGTTTTGATATCCGGTGGTACATCATCATACCTTCAATAATTGTGTGAAGCATTGAAAGACAAAATAACTTCTAGTTGAAAGGGTAATTGGAGGGGGATAAAACTTAAATAAGGGGGATATTTGATGTTTAACTAATAGTTTATAAAAGTTACCGAAACATGCAAGAATGAGAAGTATTTAATGTAAATGACATCAGTAATATTTACGAATTGTCTTTAAAAACCTAATGAAGCTACATCCGGCTAGCATGTAATTAACTGGATAAGAATACCTACTTTAGGGGCTAAAATAAACAAATGAAAAATAGTATGTAGCATTACTTATTTCATAAGGTTTCATAAAAAAAAATGTTTAACTGTCATATTAAAGACTTTCAAAGACTTTTACTTTGACTTTTAAAGCCTTTGGCTCTTTCAAGTCTGTTGAAACTTTATTGCAAATAAAAACAGTCCGGATAGTCAGCACAGCAAGTAGAATGATGCATTCACGGAATTCAGAAAACGACAGAAACGTTACCGCGCGCTAAAATCTACGTCTTCACCACATGAAACTTCCACATACAACACGAATACCGCCGCAAACTGTCGCACACTGAACCAAAAAGACAATAGGCCGAAATTTTGTGTCATGACAACCTAGGTATCTATCGCGGCTTGCCAAGATGGTGGCTGGAAGGGGACTTCGTCGCTGTTGCCGCTTATCGGTTGCAACACAGGCCCTGTTTATTTATTGCCAACCTACTAGACTAGTGTACTACTACCGCTACTTGAATTTGTGTTAGCTCCAACTTGCGAGGCTTAAAGCAATATCACGGCACCGTATTGCCTTCCACCGTTTGATAAGCGTGTGTTGTTTGCTTGCGACGAAGTGACATATTGTAATGAGCAGCGTACCATCTATTAGGCGGATTTGTGCAGTGTGTAATTAATCTTATTGGGATTTATTTGTGACTAGTTATCTACTAACCTAAACGGAAAATACACTGACGTATTGAATTACCAGTAAGTACTTCTAAAAAACTTAATTTTTAATTTATTTAATACTAAAGACATTAAACAAGTTATTTCTTGTTCATTACACATATTTTTTATGCATCAAATATAAGTTAATATTAACTAAATGTTTCTGTTTAAAATCTCGTTAAAGTTGTAATATTTATTAGTCTTTGTCGTCATATAACACCTACCTATAAGTTTAATCCGTTACTTTAAAGCGAGATAGTTACTCAAATTAACAATTGTCTTCAAGCGTCGGAACGCTTGTTAGAAACTACGTCACAATAATAACATATGACGTCTTCTTTTAGGTAAAAACTACTTGATTCTGGCTTGTTGGATTGCAAATAAGGATGTGTATAGATAATTTTGTTAAATAATTAAAAAAATAGCATAGTTAGGTTAGCGTTTTTAGTTATTACTTACTTGCAACCCCTGATAGTGGGAATAAAATTCTATTGCGCAATTATTCAGTATAGTTGGTTTTAGTTTTCAAAGTATTTATAATCATTTAGGTAGGTTCTTCTTATTACCTAACTTTATGATAAATGTAGCATAATTGATTCTTTTTTCATTTATCTGAAAAAAAATACGCTTACTAGATAACAAATTTAAGACAATGGGTTGAACTATTGGTCAAGTTATGTAATCAAACAAAATATAATACAAATATCGAATTGAAACTAATCTAACACTATCACAAAATAATTCTAATAAGTGTTGTCGTTAGTCCAGGTTTAGCCGATTAATAAATAATATAATTAGCGATATAACTAAATACGGGTAGAAGTAAATTTGAGTATGTAATTTCCAACCGACTACTGGTTGACCGGATCATTAAAATAATGTAATTTTCGAACTAAAACCAGCCTATGGTGAGCTGTTGGTCAGGACGGGATCAAAGAAGAATTAATCTGTTCATTTTGAAATGTACCAAAATGATGTTTGAGATTCGATTTTGTGCTGCATTCATGTGATTTGAAATATCATAAACGAAAGAGCTTGATACAGAAATAACCGAAGAAAGAGTAGAAAGATAAAAAAATATTTTATAATCCGCGACGCTAAAACGACTGGATGTTATAAACACTTGACGTGTCTGTCTGTTAATTTGTGTGTAGGTCATCGTAAGCTAAGTGTTCTTAGCTATGTGTGAAGGAAATAGGTTCAAGATGGCAGCTGGCATAAAATGTTGAATTACGTATTTTGACACTTCTCCCATAAAGAGGTGTCAAATAAAAGGACTTGACTAGTAATAATACAAATTATGAAAAATTTCTGATCCAAGGCGCGCCAATATCGAAAAAGATAAAAAAGGCCTGTAAATTAGTCATCTAAAATTAGAAATGGCTACCAAATGCAGGTTTCGAATCAAAGTAAGTCACAACTATTGCAATTTTCATAGACGTGTTTAGTGATAATGTCCTTACAAAAGCAAATATAGGTGTGTAACGTGGAAGATGTTTATACTCTGCTGTATGATCGAGAAATTGTTTGAAAACAAACGAACGCGTGTCATATGATATATTTTATATCAAATGATATTGTACACGTTTGCAAATAGTGGAATGCATAATCAATAGGCCGGAATATGGTCGGGGCTTATGTAATTATTAACTAAGCACACATTGGCCTCCATCGTGGTATCCTTGTACTCATTCGACAAACAATGCCCGTTGCAGACTGTAAACAAATAATATACGATGAATTATTGGCTTGTTGCACTAATGTTGGCTGCACGCCATTTGGTTCGTTTTCGCATAAAACTGGTGACCGGGAAAAAGTAAACGATTCTAAATAAGGAGATAAATAAAAAAAAACCTCCCAGCACTACCACACGAAGTACAAAGAGCGTAAAAACAAGTATCAGGCTATATAAAAGCACAAGGTTCAAAACTGAGGTCTTCATAATTAAAATCCAGTCATCATTACAATAAAAGGTACTTACAAAGCTTGCCAAATGCGGATTGGTGGTCACAAAACAGATTTAAGATCAAAAAACTTTGATCATACGAAACAAAGGTACCCGATATCATAACCTGGTACTTAAAGCTCTACACCATAAAGCTTTGGGCTTAAATCGTTCACAAATAAGCAAAAAAATACATGAAATGCATGCATAACGACATACCATAGATAATTTATGAAATAAGTTTGGGGTATTTTAAGAACTAAAACCAGAACAAGGTAAAAATTAAAATGCGAATTCAATAACATACTTATACATTTTGTAATTTCCTTTATAAAATAGTGAATTTTAAATATTAAAAAAAAGATATATTTTAATTTCCTCTCGCAATATGGGGTACGCACCCACGACTTTCACGTTTGCAACATAAGATGAAGTACTCGTAATATAACATACGTACATCGTATTCAAACTAAAGGAACCTTTAGATTTCCTTAAAGTAGCTGTAAAACGATGACCACAATTAAATACGATAATTTGAAAATAAAATATAAACACCATTACATTCTGAGCATTGATAAATTATTTCATTGAGAGTTATCACAACTTTCGCGACCGCAAAACAAACGATTTTAACGTGAAGGGAAAATTTTAATTAAATGAAAATATGTCCCATCAGTGGATTGTTTTAATATTTGCGTTACTGTACTTATTTATTTCGGTCAATGTGGTGAAATATTTCCACAAGTGTTATTAATGTTAATCATTCTGAATTATCGTGTTCGAGAATTAACAAGATTCGTTTTAACAACAGGAAATATCTACTGTATTGGTTTTACAAGTTTGTTTAATAATTCATTTTAAATTGACTGGTTATTAAAGGTTGATCATATCCGCTTCAAAAAGCAAGTACCTATATCTTTATGAAATGAAAAACATAATAACTCTTCACACTTTTTTACCATAATAAATTGTAATTCCAGTGTTAAATCTGTATAATGATCAAGTTAAAACAAACAGGCCAATCAAAAGATGATAACAAAACAGTCTCGTTATATACTCGTTCTAAATATTTTGAAGGCCCTTGTAAAACAAAACAGCACGCACCATTTACTATTTAATTTGATACTGTCCAGGAAACGATACATCATGCGAAAATATACCCACAGTGTAACGTACGCATATGACGTAATTAATTTGTGGCATGTAACGGAAAGCTTCGCCCGTAGATTAATGGATAGTAATTATTACAAACGCACTCGCTATACTCGATCGGTTTGTTTGGTTTTCTTGACGTTAAAAAGTAATTACAATTTTGAAATTTGGTCTTTGATATTTCTCTTCGAAGAAAAAAACGAGTGTAAAAGCAACACGGGCTTTCCTTGTTAAAGTTATGTACTCTTCAAAACCACGCATAGTTTAACATGAATTCCAAAGGTATAAATAATGGCCGAAATTACACACTTATGATATTTTTGCTGGTTTTCCCTGTCACAGAAAAAGCTATCTGCATCCTTATCCATATATCACTTGAAGTAGGATTTTTTCAAGTGATTTTAAGCAATATAATAAACTAAAAATGTTTTATTCCATTTCTTCTAATCATCTTCCAACTTAGATGATGCTTGGTTTCAATTCTACCAGTTGATTTATTTTTTTGCAAATATCAGATACTGACGTTTCAACCATGTTATAGGTATCGGAAGTGTGAAACAATCAATGGTATTTTTGTCGAAAAAGCGTGGGGCGCTTTTCAAGAACTGATATATGGAGCCCCCTACGATTTTTTCGCAATAATACCATTTATTGTTTCTTGATTTATTTCTAAATTTGAAATTATTTTCCACTTTTTAGTTTCTTTCATCATTAATGCGTGTTTTTTAGTTATTTGAACTATATTTTTAGTGCGTAATAAAAGCGTGTTTTTTAGTTTTTTAAACTTCTATTTTATAACTAGTACACAACAAATAAAGTTCAACTTTACGTAACGTACGCTAGATCAGGTAGATGTATAATGCTTGTGTATGTGATTTCACTGTCAGTTTTCTAAGTTTATTTTAAAAACTCTTGAAATTCAATCCTGAAGTTAAATTTCCATCTAATTTCTTCCGAATCAAGGCTACACCAGTGAATACTATAGTTAAATAAAATATATTTCATAAAACTCAATATTAATATTTCTGTTTGTGCTGAATACAAAAAAGCAATACGTTTTGATGAAATGGCACCTTTACAATCGTTCTCGTTATATGAACTAATTGGTTTGTTTGTTATTCTTTACGTTTGAAATTAATTAAGTTTGGGATTACATTAATATTGTATCGGCGTTAATACTATTTGCCATAATGGGCGTTGATTGTGAAAGATATTTGTTTTGTTAACCAATTATGCTGTTTTGCAGCGCTGTGAAAGTTAATTTGGTCGTGGTTTCTCAATTTAATTCGTTTCGACAATCAAATATATTAATTCGCAATAAATCTATGGTTCATTCTATTTGGCTATTATTATTTTCTGAACAAATTATTAGTTAGAAAAGGTTTCCAATAAAGACAAACTGTAAACAAGAATTTATTTCAGATGCCAATTAGTTTTGTGATATTATTTTAACAATTAAGTATTTTTGAAATCAACCATCAACTTGATAAATAGTTTGACAGAAAAAAGACGTAGGTACTACAATCATAATTGCATACGCATTTAATTAATTTAATATTCAACTTAATTTTTTTCTTGTTTGTTTTTTATTACTTTCATATTATAGCATCTTACAAAATTCGGACCTGCAAATATTTTTATTCAGTTTAACTTCTATTAATTTGATTAAAATTCCGATTTAAGTTTTTATAATATCTTATATTTTTACGACAGAAATTCAATACCACATTTTCATACCTCATCTACGTACCTCGTCATGAAAACAAATCGGAATTATATCAATTAGTGTTTCTATAAATATCAAATAAAAAACCTAACTCAATTTACTCAACTTCTTCAGTATAAACGGTCTGTAGTAGCATTCTTTACTTCGATCACCAGCAATGCCGCTATATCTGTCACTTTATCAGACACCGGGCCAACTTCAGTAATATCAGCGCACAAACACCGCCACAAAAGATGTCGTAAGGACACAAAACACAACAATAAAGTTCGCTGGATCTGCTGACCACCGCAAAAAGAGCATCGTCCGCGGTGTCCTGAACACAATACTAACTTAAATTGTTCGTGAAAACGTTATGCACTCCACAGTTTCAATTTCCCCGCGAACTAGCCATTGCAGATGTTCAGAGGACACACATAAATATGATTTGAAAATCGTTTTATGTATAACTCATAAACTTTTATCTTCGTTGCCAACGAAGGCTCGCTCTAAACGGTTCAGTTAGTTTCCTACACAATAGTCTGCAGACGTTTTAATATCGGACCGTCTGGTAGCACGGTGTGTATCTCCCAGTGTAAATTTCGCAGGGCAGAACTGCCGTCCGGCACGCTACCGCTGCTTGGTCAAATAATACCTCCTAATGGCTAACTATTGCCTAATGCATTTTGGCGAAATGGAATAATGCTACAGGAGTGTCGCCGTCCTTAGCCAGACTTGCGATTTAGATAGTAGTTCGCTGTCGAGACGCTCGGAAACGCCTGCATTCAGTTCTGGGTTTATTAAAAGGTCTCGTTATTGTGTTATGAATAGGGCTCTGGTTCGAGAGGGGGCAATGCAATTTAACGCGGGTATAGCGTTGAAGAAACATATCTGCAACATACGTTCTTAAATACTTTGCATGTTGTTGTCTTGTTTAAATCTTCTAAAAACATCGAATAAAATTTGCGTTTGATACTTAATTCCCATTAATTGACAATAAACTAAAGATTTCTCTGGCAGTATGTGTACAGAACAACGGGTACTGATTAAAGGTGGCAACTTAGTACAGCTAGACTCAAGCTAATTAAGAAAAAAAAAACATGTCCTTTATTGATCCGAACGAGAATCGAACCCGTGATCTTTCACTGAAATGTGACTATGTTGTAACGGCTACCTACTATAGTCCGTACCTACGGCTACGTCGGCTACTATAGGTCTTCAAGTAAGATTTGTTCAAGCTACTTGTACTTTAAGGCGTACCTAGATATTTAGAAGTAATTTATGTAAGAATTATAATATTTAGCTAAGCAAACACATTATTTCAATACCACGTAGGCATCTTTGCGTAATTGGTAAATGGAACCTTCCACCCATTAACGACCAGACAGATAAAACCACTTTGTTCTAAGTAGGCATTGTTTTTTATTTAAAATATCTCGGACATATTTAGTATCTAGGCTAGTTCGGACATCAACGTGGGCAACTCAGCGCCTGGCCCTAATGTCAGTGGTAGGGTCAAATCTCTCGCTGCCGAGTATAATTGATGCTATGCTCGGCAGCAAAGAAGCCTGGAGAGCAGCTGCTTCCTTCTGTGAGGATGTTATCTCATAGAAGGAAGCGGCAGAACGCGAGTGGGAGAATGATCCTTCCGCTCCCGCAATACGGCGACGCAGAAGGCTGCGAGCGCGACGCCAGTTCGCGCGCACTGTTCTTCCGCATGGAGACCAGCAGGCTTTGCGTGTGAGGGCACCACAGTCGGCAATACACCCACGGTCTCCATTGCGAGGCAGAGTTGGTTCAGTTGGATCGGCCAGCCCTGCCCTCCCCTCGATCAAACCGGGGGGAAGAGACGGTGCCGCATGATAGCGGCTATTCCGCCGGTGGTGCTGTGGTAGTTATGGCTGAGCCGAATTTCCCGTAGCATCACCATTAACGGCGATGAGGTCCAATCGGGGGGTTTTAGTGGGTAGTCCTGCCCTTCTCAGGGCGGGGAGTCCGACACACGCCGTCACTTCCCTCGGGTGACGGTACGGTACATCAATGTATTTTCCCTCGTTATAAAAAAAAGGCTAGTTTGGACATATTTACTTGGCAGCTTCATTTGTTTCATATAGAGACTATTCATAAGTATTACTAAATGTAATCTATATTAATAAAAAAAAGATTGACTTTGACTTGACTGTATACAGAATCCAGGCTATTTATATAAAGTTTTTTAAACTTATCTAATTTCAGACACAAGATTACGAATTGTACATAAATTCTCATAGGTCATTAACTCGAGTATCTTGCTACATACTGGTTAGTTTTGCAGGCTTTCATTTTATGGTTAGTTTAACGCCAAATCCTATTAAAATTAGAAACAAAATTTCATCAGAATGTGTGATGTTAAGGTAAATAAGATGTTAGATTCACATAATATAATATAATACCTTTGATCCCGAAATATCGCGATCGAAGTTGCAGGCAATAACTAGTAAATTACACTTTTAACCATCTTCATTGACACAAAATACGAGACCCAAATAGAGATGCTAGAGACGAGAGTCCCCATTAACTACAGTGTTCACCATAATAGCTAATAAATGTGAAGAAAAAAAGCTGGGAAATATTTTCGACCTAGAAGTAATATTAGGACCATTCATCAACTTCAAGTTGTGTGGGAGACTGACAAAACGCCGTTTTGTTATTTTATTTGTACTACCCGCTTTGTGGGCTTCTATTTTTTTCGGCTAGGTTTTTAAAATGTAGTAATAGTTGCCATTGTCGATGAAAAAATATTATTTATATGAAAAAGTAGTCCTAGATTGTCATGGTAGCTACCCAAATCTCATTGAAATCCAAATGCATTTCGTGAAAATGTAACAAATATGTAAACATGCACAAATTGATGCATCTACACACCTTTACTTGTACATCCAATACTTTTGGTGTAAAATATTAAAAGGATTATTTTATTACTGATTATTTGCTGGTAAAGAGCTAATGAACAGGGCCTTCTAAGTAAGCTAACATGTGTGTATCGCAAAAATGATATCTAATATGTAGACACATCTGGATCTTCATAAAATCAAACAAAACCTAGTTTAGTTAAAATGGCCACGTACAGATAAGTTTAGCAGTAAGTATGATTAAAGATAATTACCACAACGAACGAATTATGTGAGACTGACGTGTTTTTCGTTCTAGTTTTTAGACTAGTTAAATCATCATCGTCGTCGTTATTTTTATATTCAACTTTCGTTAAGCGAAGTATCTCAAAAATTTACTTATTTTTGTTAGACAAGATACTGAGTTTGCTGCAATATAAGATGGCTTCCATACCAAACAAACATAAAAAATAACGAATTAAGACGAACATAAAAAATAAAGTAACAGTTTTGTTCCACATCAAATAGTACAATGAAAACGATGCCTTTAATAATTCTGGCAAGAATTGTAACATTGCAAGTTGCTTTGGTCGAGTCGGCAAAACTTGAGCAAAATGTAATTTGCATCCGCGACCAAAATAAAAGCGTCAGCGGAAAATATAATACCAGATAAGAAGTTTGCCTTATTGGGATAAAATATGTTTTCAACTAGTGAAAATATAAAATCAATGACCAGACACCAGTTAAATACAAGTTGATTCGATAAATTTGCCACACCTTTTCAGCCATGTCAAGCGCGGAGGAGTTTGAGTGGGTAATAATATCCGCCACTTTCAAAATAGAGTTTGAGGCACATCGGTATTCTACCCAAGCGGTGCATTAACCAAGTACATTACATCCCTCAAAAAAATCATTAAAAGTTAAAATACATTTACTGGTCACAAGTAAAACAACAACTGCATATAAAAAGATAACAAAGAATAACAAGTACCTATTTTAAATATTGGATTGGACAATTTCACATTTATGGTAATGTTTCCTTACTTTTATTCTGTGGTAAGCTAAAAAATCTGTAATACAGAAATCATAACAACAATAGTGACATAACACTCAAAACAGAGACAACAAAGAAAACATTTTTTTTAAACTGACTCTACTGGGAATCGAACCCGGGACCTTAGAGATTGAGCGTCGCCTGAGTCTAGCCTACTCCCTTTTCAGCTACGAAGGTCTTAACATGAGAATATACAGCGACGACAATTTATTATCATGAATTATGACGAGTTGATGCCCTTCAGATTTGTTTGAAGATTTAGGAAGCACGTGTCTTAAAGCGCGAGGGGGAACTATACAGGCCAGACAGAAGTATATGATATGCTTAACTTAATAAGACTAATAAAAACAATGGTCATGTTTCCTTAGAAATTCAATAGTTTTGTCGCGCCACTAAGACGCTGACGCTCCTAATAAGTAAGAAATGTAACAAGTTGCGGCTGTCGACTCAGCAAAACTTGGGCGTAATTTAATTTGCATCAGCGGCTAAAATAAAGGTGTCAGCGGTAAGCATCGCCTCGGATAATAATATGAGTGGCTAGCATAGTCAGTTGTACACTGCTTGTATAGGTTAACTCATCAGTTGCAATTGTACGTCGAAAAACCCATTAAAAAACAGATAAAACTTTTTCAATCATTGGATTTAATAACAAGCTCTAAAAAATATTATATTAAGCATCAAAGCAAACTTATTCGGGAATAATGAATTTTTGCAACGGTCTCTCGTCATTATTATTGCTAAACCTCGACAATATTATATTTGTGTAACAGTATGTTCTATGGCTCATAGGGAATCCATAAAAAAAATAAAAGTTTATAATGACATTTACTTAAAATAAAAACTATCTAACTTGGTCTAGTATTTCTGAAATTATGCGTGTACCTACTTGCATTTTGTAGATCCATTTTTATTTTTTGGTAGGTGTATAAAAATTATATTTACAGATGATAGCTAGATATAGAAAATAAAATATTTTCATAAAATGTTCCCTTTTTATTAAGAAGTTTGCATCGACTACATATGCATGACCTATTTGGGGTTTCGATTATACCAAATATGAATATTTTATAAAAAATATATGCATACAAATCAGAAGATTTAGCGATTTAAACACAGATTTCATTAGTCAGCGTCGCGTGTTACTATGCCCGCATACACAGAAGCCAATTAAACACAGTTTACTCCGGGAATCCGCAATTAAAACGAGATAATAACTCTAACGAAAACCGGACACTTTAAGGTGCTAAGTGAGAACTTTATGGCCCGACTCTTTTTATGATCATGAAGTTTTGGTTTAAAGGGTAACAATATCAGATTTATTTATAAGTAAATATTTTAACGACGTTTTCTTTATTTTTTTTAATTATAGTTAAAACACGTTTGACTTAAGGCCGATTTTTCAATTGTCAGATAAGAAATAACAGAAAAAAACTTTAAGACCATTTATTTTAAAGGATGCCATAATATTATTCTGTGCCAAAATTACTAAATAAAGTTCTTATTTCAAACAGACTTATCGGACAATTGAAAATTCTGCTTAAAATATGTTAATTGTTTCCTTAATTTATCGCAATAACTTTTGTTAATTAATTATTAACAAAAAACTTATAAAAATAAAAAAAATATCTTTTCTTAGGTTTTAATACTGTTATCTTAGATTCTAGCTAACTTCGTTTCTTATTTCATATAATATTACGTACATAAGTAAGTTAATGTTCTTGTAAATAAAGTAATTTTATCAGAACGTCATACTTTACGACATGCCTTTTGCAGCATCCACTGCACCGTCACGCTCCGCAAGTCAAAGTTTTCTGTTGCAACTAAAACGTTTCTTAAAATGCATTAATCATACTATTCCGAGGCGTCCCGACATTGCACTTTCATCTCTATCCCCATATTTTAAAGTTTATAATGGCACGTATTCGATCCTGCGTGAGTATGCACACAGAATATCTTACGACAGTCCGCCCTTGCCGCATGTTTTGCATTCTTTTACTTTTCTATTAAACATGCGACGAAATTCATAACACAGATGTGAACAAGCACGATTCTAGAGCTTCACCTAATTAAAAACAAACGCTGGAACCGAAATACGGGCACAGTCAACTTAAAGAGTACCGACAATCATACTGATATTAACCGTCACAACCATTGCTGAAAATGGGACGCTCCTTTAATTTTCTCGAAATCACCCGAGCTCGATCTCGGTTTTAATTCGACAAGGAGAAGCCAGCAATCAAAAGAACTAACGGCGTCTCCAACGAGGCATTTCCATACGCGAGGGGGGCTTCGCAAACGGCAGGGTATTAGTTCGCAACTGATTACATTCCCGCCTCCCTGCAAACGACTCACAATGAAGTAGCGACGAATAAACTTCATTACGCCGAGTTAAGCATGGGAAATTATATGAAGGAATTATCTTCGAATGACGTCGGCACGTACATGAACGCTTTGCGATTACGGCCTAAGAGCAAGAGGTGCTGAAGTTGGGCGGCGTTCGCATCTTTGCTGAGCAAATTAGGGTCTTTTGATATCGCACAAGTAACTGCCTGTTTAAACCAAGTACATTTGCCGGATTTTTTTTTTTAATTTATGATTTTACCTATCAATTTAGATTGTAGTTTTCATAATCATTACAAGTGAAACAAATGAGAGACTCTCAAAATCATACTACCTGTTGTGAAGAAAGACACTTTTCTAATTAACTAATAGGAAAGGTGCATTTCTATAAAAATATCGATTTTAATATTTTAACCATGCGGTCGTAATTTTTAGTACCATTCACTAATAGCTAGTTAGTGTATGACTATGTGAAATTGCATCCGACGATCAACATAAAAGATCTAGGCAAGTGCAACCGATTCAGACAATTGCTAATTTTTCATTGTTCCTACAATGATACACCTTCTCTCTTTCTTTCTGCGATCTTCAAGCCACAACATCAGTGGCTCCCTATCGTAAAGGCTACAGAACGTGTCGCTCTCTCGTTTACTCTGCTTACTTTCACAGAAATTAACAGGTCGGACCTCGCTGTCTTCTCTAATTGTCACTTCGGCAGTTGGCAATGTCGCTGACACGTGCAGGAATGATGATGACGAACATGTGAAATTAATGAAAGGCGTGTATAGTTCACTCTTCAGAAAGTTATGCGAGGCTCGGTATTCTTTTTGTTTATTTCAATATTCTTAATATAAAGATAACGTAAGCTAAGGTTTAATTAAATAAAGAAAAAAGGTATATCGAACTTTAAGATGGCGTAACCACCATTTTGGTTTAAATAACAACATATGTAAGATAAGAATTATTTTTATACTTATTATTTTTGAATGCCAACTTACTCCATTTTTTTTAACGATCTGTCAATTCATTGTTTTAAATTATGCCAAAAAACAGAAGATGTGCTGCCCATATGTATAGTGTGCGAAACACTAATTTTGTGTTCACGACTGTGGAAGCTCAATATGTACTTAAAAATAGATAGAAATACCCAGACAGGGCACGAATACAAATGTCCTTCACAAATATGTTTGACCTGGATGAGAAACGAAACTACAAACTTTATTCCAACAATTCAAGAAATCAATAAGCATACACAAACTATTTGCATGACCTAATCCTAAAATTAAGTTCACCTTTTGTACATTTTTTGCATTTTGTTCAAAAAAGTTTATTTACAATTAGCAAAAAATAATACGCTGGTTTTTAGGTATAAACAAAACCAATGTTGTGAAAATAAAACATCAATGTCCGTACAAAAAAGTTAAACATAATGTACCTATACATTAAAACCTACACAATAAAGGATAAAATATAAAAAGGTGCAATCTTGCACAAAGTCAATCATGAATCTATAATCAGCAAGTTATCACGGTTTATTGAAAACCAATTTTCATGCCAATGTCCCATATCATAAAACCCACTTTCGAAAATCCGAAAAAGTTTACAAACAGTGTACTTTGTTTATAGCGTCCACTTTAAACAGATTACAACACCGACATACGCGGGCAGGTCGATCTGAGGCGGAATTTTCGCTTTGTAAAGCAGGTTTCGGTGCCTGACGAAGTGCTCGGTCCCTTGTGAAAAGTAAATAGTGGCTTGGCAGAGGGCTGGAGAGATCTAAATCAGTCTTTGTCTCGTACAGCTTGTGCTAAACGCTATTCTTTTGTGAGATTTCCTATCTTTGCGGGCGCTTTGGAGGCTGTATTGGACTTCGAAATTGAAGGCCGCTGTATTTCCTGAACATGTAATGTGCAACTGTTCTCATTCATATTGCTGCTGCCGTCATATTTATAGTAAAGTTTTAGCTAATTTAATTATCCTACTCCAGACAAAGGTTTCTATCATAATGAAATTATTTTTTAAGCTATGGGTACTGGCTAAATTGGTGATCGCAAACCCGAGTTAGGATTGGAAAAGTCTACACATTACGCAACCCTTGAGATAAGTAGATAATATTTGTACCTATAACCCTTAGATCAAAACTATTTAAACTAATAAACTATCGAGGCGTTATCGTGGTAAAGTAGAAAGTAGTTCCTGGTTTTTGTTAATAACATATAAACATTGTTTTTAGGTTTTATGATATATTTTGAGCGTTAATATTTGTATTTTTTTTTTAAATCAAATTCTCCATTCTCTTTCTACCGCCCTTATATCGTAGGTATAGGGACTAATATTGAACAGGAAGTGCTTATCGTGATGTGCATTTGACCATAAAATTGTATTTTTTTGCATGTAGGTTTTTTTTTAAAACAAAATCTTCTTAACTCCATTTATACGTTGATGACATACCAATTTTTTATATGCAAAAGCCCCCACGAACAACACTATCTGCCTATTTTTTCTAAACATCCAATGGTAACTATTCAATTTTTGTTTCCCGCGACTTGAACAAATTGTTTCAATAAAAAGGGTACATACCTAATATATAGATAGGTATAGGTTTACTAATCTTTTTAGCGTCTTAATTTAACCTAAGTCCATTCAGTACTTTTTGAATGAAATAAAATCTAACATCCTAATGTCTATACATACAAACTTTGACATACAAATATGATAAGGGTCTTGACACTAAAAGTTAATGAGATTACTGAAATAGTTAAACCACTAAAGAAGGTTTCATTATCCAATGACCTTGCCCTGCCATATCCATATATTCCGCATCTTTCTCCTTCCTTCCCCCATAATACACCTTAGGAATAAATCAAGTTTATCTCCCATTAATCAATCCTACTTAATCGAGATAATCTGTTGTCTAATTGTGCTCCTTACACGTTCGTAACTCAGCCTTGGCAGGCTTAGGCCTAAAAATTTTGGGTTTATTACGTTTTTGTATTTGTTGTGTTTAAAAACTTTTTATTTAGAAACTGCTAGTTGTAATAACTCCAACATTTTTGATATTTTGTACCGGGTTTAGGATTTTTGAAATTCTTCTATAAATGTTTTTCGTTTATAAAGCTTTTTACAAAGATTTGAGTGCCTAACTTATGAAATATTTTATTTACAATATTAATAATTGTAAGTCATGAATTTTTATTTACTTTTGTGCAATATTCTTTAAAATAAATAAATTATAAATGGAGGCCTAATTTTTTGCTTTTTCGATTTGATACTTATCTTTGCGTGTTAAATATACAAACACAGGCATATTTTCCGCCTGAAATGTCTATAAATTAATTAATTCGTAATTTGGGATTTACTTTTCCCGCTTCATCCACCATTTTTGTTTTCACAAATCACAATTGAGACTGTACAGCAGGGGAGTACACCACTGATCGTGTTTGTACAAAATAAGTTTTAATTAATGGATTGGTACTTGGAGACGCGCCTGCGTTCAGGGACGGCACGGCATTCAGTTACAACATGTCAAATGGACGTCAGTGCCCTTTCTACCCCAAGGGCTTATTAATCTGGGGTGAAAAATTTCTACGCAACTAGAGTTTTTTGCGTTCGTAAGGAAAATAGATACCGGATTTGAGATTATATGGGCGACCGTTATTCGCCTTTGCTGTGTTAGAAAATGAAACCTTTGGAAATTCGTAGCGACTGTTCCATTCTGAACTAACTAAAATATCTAAGCAAAGAAAAAGACAGACAGACAGTGAGAAGCGGCTTTGTTTTAAACTACCTAATGATGGGAAACGATGTTATTATAGCAACAAATAATACATTAAGAGGCACAAAGGTACACATGATATGTATATGTGCGTTTGTATGTGTACATCGTTGATACTTAATTTTCACTTTTTTTTGGAAATACATAATAAACGCTCCAAAAATAGGTACACATAAAAAAATATTACTTTATAAAATCTAAATTTGTAGTTTTATAAAATAATTCACCAATCGGCACTAGGCATAATAAGGAAAACCAGAACTTTTCAAATCAGAACACTTTGTCCATTAAGTACGGTCCATGGACGATACCTCGGTAAACCTTCAGCTGGCAGGGCAGTAACGGATGAGAAACGAGAGAATCTTGTCGTTGAGCTGGACCGGGTGTTGAGCCTTATTAGCCAATGGGGTTCACATAACCTGGTTGAGTTCAATGCTAAGAAAACCCAAGTGTGCGCGTTTTCGACAAAATTGTCCCAATTCCTTCCTCTCCCCATTCTTCGGGGCACTCCACTTTGCCTGCGTAACAGCCTAAGCATGCTCGGCATGGATATCTGCTGCAATCTTAATCAAGGTCATTACATCGAGAGTCTCATCTCATTAGCATCCAAAAAACTGGGGATTCTGAACAGAGTGCGTCGGTTTTTCACGCCGGACCGGCTTTGTCTTTTATATAAGACTCAAGTCCGGTCTTGCCTGGAATACTGCTCGCATCTCTGGGACGGTTCCGCCAAATACCTCATGGATGCCCTTGATAGGTTGCAGCGACGGGCTGTGCGCATAATTAACGATGAAGAGATTACTGGGAACCTTGAACCTCTTCAACTACGTAGGGACGTTGGTTCATTAAGTGTCTTTTATCGGCTTTATCATGGGGAGTGTTCCGAGGAACTATTTTCCCTTATCCCACCCTCTCCTTTCCTACACAGAACCACAAGAGCCGGCCAACGATGTCATCGCTTCACCGTGGAAAATATTCCATCACGAACCAAAAAGTTCGGTAACTCTTATCTTTGCCGGACCATAAAGAAGTGGAACTCGTTGCCGGCTCATGTGTTTCCTCCTTCCTTTGACATGGATTCCTTCAAAAGGAGCGTGAAGAAACATCTTGCGGGCCAGTATGGCAATGCTAACGGATAGGATATTTTGATATCAAATCCGTTGTCATCGCGATGTGGGTTCCTCTCTTGCTTACCATCAGGCTGGGAGGAGCCAATATACTGCGCTACTATAAAAAAAAAAAAAAAAAAAAAAAACTTTGAGGAAAACAAAAAAAAAACTCATCTGCCTAATGTTAAGGAAAATCCGTCTCAAAATCAAATCAATAACATGACTTCAGAAGAAAAAGGAAAGGTGAAAGCGCTAAATGGTAATTGTCTCAATATCAATAACTTCAACTTGGAATGCGCACAAAAGCATAAGAAAAACAATTTGCCGACATAACTAATAACGGGAAGTCACCTCGTTACTCACAAGTGAATGGTAACTCGAATCTCGCGAGTTCCCTCCTTCTCTTAATGAATGAAAATAATTTTGCCAAAATACTTCGGGAGACGGGACACACGCCCCGGGAATTTTTCAATTTGCAACTGACATAATGTAATAAGAGTTACACGGTGAAGATGCCGGCGTAACGTAATTAATAACCTGTGAAATATTACCTGTTACAATGAATTTAGAGGATAAAAGTTGAGTGATAAATTTAAATAACAAGGTAGCAGCACTGGCGCCTGGGACCCCGAATACTTGGGAATAGTTCAGTGTGATAAGTAGGTGTGTCAGAATCACAAGTTTGCCATTCGCGTGCCTAATAAACGCGTGAACGCGGAATAACTTCGAGAAAGCCTGAATAATGTATGGTTTAACGAGATGTTTTTCTTGAGGGAATCTCATTAACCCACTTTCTGATTGTGTGAATGTAAACTTTAGGAAGTTCTTATTCTTAGTGAGTGGAATCTTTTATGAGTTCCAAATTAAATCACCTTCGAATCTGCGTTCGGCTTTTTCGTTTTGGTCATTCCCGTAAAGTGGGCCATTGTTTTCGAACACCAAAATTATCTCTGTCCCAAAAGTACATTACGACCGTTATGACTGATAAACATACCTCTACCTAAAATGGGGGATTTCATAATCGCATACAGATGACTGGTCTAAAATCGAATTCCCTTTATTACAAACCATAAAATTTACCGATATTATCTCAAGCGAACCAACTGGGCCATAAAAGTAATCCTCCTATTTTAATGGTTCTCCAACCTGTGGGATGCAACAATGTGTCCCAATTTGCTACCGAGCTGTTCCGTTATTATATCACTACTAGAACTACATTCGTATTTCATACAATATGATTACAATATCAACTATCTTACACAAAGGCTCTAAAATTAAACAAGATTCTCTTTCCATGACATGATTAGGTATTACGATTTTATGACGTGATAAATTAAACTTATAAGATGCTTCACGAACAATAGAGTTGTTTCTCTGCAAACTACAACCAATATAACATTTTAAATATTCACATAAAATCCTTCGCTCGGCGTTGTTTAATCGGCGCGTTAAATTCGAGAAAAGTCGAGAACACATCAAATATTAAACCTGCCCGAGCGTTGTTTCGGTGAATGGAATAATATCGCGTTCATGCATCTAAATCCAAATACACTTATTTCCAGATAAAAAGTACCTAACCTTCTGAAAAAAACGATTTAGTCATTCGTGCTCTATAGAAAATCGAGCGACCTGAAATCGTTTCTTTTTCTCGGATCCCCCTCGAATCACCATTAATCAAGTGGAACTCTGAAGTTTCACGCTACCTCCCGAATCTAATTTCGCAAACAAAGAAAGCGAAAACCTGTCTACCTTTATCAATCAAAACTGTTTGAAAATTCTATTCCGTTAGTTCGCACTGCGAGTCGAACGGAGACAATTGGAAAAATGTATCACGAATAAAAAGTCGTATCGGAATGTAATATTGAGAGGACGCAGCCAGGAATATTCTTGTCAAGTGAAAATAAAGGGTCACGAAAATACAGTGACAGGTTGTGAGCGGACAGTGGTCATCCGAAGCGGGCAAGTTTCGAATAAATAAACCCAGGAGCAAATAACGACGTCGTACCCACGTGTGCCTTCGCGCCACGAAAAGAGCACCTGCCTTATATGACACATTTGTGACGGGAAAGTCGGGCCATTGTTAATTTTGTGAGAGGAGCGACATGTTTTCTTAGGCGAATTCTTATTATGTGGGGCGCGGGGACAATCTTTGTAATGGGTGTGTACCAAACGTACCTCGATTGGGTTGGAGATTTAAAGAGTTTAAAAAAGTGAAATTGAGGACTAACTTTAAATTTGTGAAGAAAACCAAAAGTTTCATAGTAGCTAATATATAATGCATAAAAACTATCCCAAAAGAAACATATTTATACGAAAATACGAAAACGAAATATATTTGTACCGATGCTTTTTTGATTGAAAACGAGATACTTGTATTGGAAATTAAAAATGAATAAATAAAAAAGAATCTAACGAAGTATTTGTTTCTTAATTGAAAGATACAAAGTCAGATAATTTTCATTTTGGCCTTATCACGAAAAAAATAATATTTTGTCAATCTTGTCACATGACAAAAAAAATATATGACTTGCCAGTTTACTTGAAACAATAACAATAACATTTATTTATTTGCATAAAATACAGTGTGATACATGAAGATGTTACAAATGGTATCCTGAGTTGTATTTGACCTGCAAGCAGGTGTGCAAACAATAGTGTCATTTTAGAATTATCTTAAGTACCTACAAATTTAAATTTAACAATTGATAACGTTTTTAAACGATTAATCAGTGACACTATAAAATAATTTTTGAAATAGCCACGACGTTAACGCTTTTGTGAAAACCTTACCATCTAATGAATTTAATCGAGTCAGGTAGTTTATTAAAGAGGGTGATCGACATGCTATATCTATACATTTTGTTTATATATGTAAGCATGGCAAGGGGGCTGATACATAAAATTTTGATATTTTTGCTTGAATAAACTAAAATGCATTAAGTACACACATTGGAAGGCCTTGAATATCCAATGAGCGATATTCATTTCACTACTCAAAGCCAAGAATAAAGAGCAAAGAGCGCCACAATAAAGAAAAAAAACAACCTCACATAATACTAAAATGAAACAAATGAAAGAACCCAGTGCAAATTCAAAGAAGCTAACATTGAGCATCTTCCTACCACATTTCCATCGCATTTGACTAGACAAACATATCAGGGCACTATCTCGCTGCGGTCTTCATTGACTTCTCACACTGAGAAAAAAGCAATTTTGGCTTTTCAATCGTTGCCTCTTGGCATATTAAGGAAGCAATATAATGCAAATGTAACAACTAGTACGGCTATTAGTGTGAAAGTTTGTAATCTGAGACTTTCTCAACGTTGCATTACACTTCTTTCGTGATAATTATCTTGCACGAGACTATGAAAGAGTTTTCTCTAATATTTGTTAATTTTATTCTTGAGAAACACCGTTACTACAAAATGGGATTTTGATTTTTAAAACAGTATTACTTTTTGGAGTAACATTATTTTGATTAACCAAAAATAATCATTTTTATTAATCATACTTCATTCTTTGAATACTTTAATCACCAAAATTAATGATCTCCGCCGTCGAAAATGCTTAGACAATTAGTAAAATAATTCCTCTTCCCCACTTTTCTCATTAATTTTCGGTAAGTTGATATTATCGTAAAAGTTATCACACTGAATGTTAAAAAATTTTACGCAACCCAAAATTAGTGCTTTGAAACAAAGTAAAAGAAGATTATGCCCGTATTTAAGAGGTCACGCAGGTGCCTCTAAAACGTATAGAATTTCAAATTGCGTTTTCATTTTTTTCTCTTGGGTATCCCAGTAGCAGTCAGATGCATATCCTTGGAGATGCAAAGTGAGAGGTGAACGAGGGCTTTTTATATTTGCGGCATCCACGCTTGGATTTGCATAATATTGCTTCTTTAACATTCCTCTGTAGGACTATGAAACAAAACTGAACATTTTTAGGTTAAACTAAAGTAATGCATGCCGGTAGTATTTTACTTTCGTGCCTTTGATATCTCTTTTAGCAAAATGAAGATTGTGGGTTGGGTTTTTTGAAGGTATAATTTGATTTTTACGAATGCCGTCGGCATTTGAACTGGAATCTAACTTAAAATTGTGAATTTTTCTCCTTAATGTTATAGGTAGACATAACTTAAAATAGATGTAATAACTGTTAATAGGTATTTAAAATAATACAGGTAAGAAACCATGTCAGAAATAGATGAGTCCGATATCACTGAATAGTAACTCACAATAACAACAGTCCACAACAGTTTTGAACTTGCAAAAAGAGAGAAATTTTCTTAACGCGCTTAAAATATTAGCTTCCCAAAATCCTCGTACAAGCAATTTTATAACAAAGTTTCGAAATCTGACATCGTAACTGGACGTATAATCTGTAACCGCTATCACAATGGTGCTGTCGCATTCACTCCTACGGATAACGTTGGGTAGTGATATAGATGGGAATAGGAGGGTGGTTGAGTGGTCTATAGGATGTCGACCTGATACCAACTGTCGGCGTACGTTGTCAATGTCTCTTTGTCTTGTACACTGACGCTAGCAAACCGAACCGTTCGGTATTTGCATAACAATACTCCAAATTCGATGCGTACCTCTATGAAGCAGCCCTCGAGGTAATCTGAGTGCAGATTACATAAAAGGTGGCAAAAATTCCGAGCTAGATTTTTGAGACAATAGGGCTTACCATTGTTCGAAGGTACGCTGTCATCTCGACCAAAAATCTTTTGAACTCTTTTCAAATCAGGTACTTATTGGTTTATATTACGATATTGCGTACTGCAAATTTGCAATGTACATTATGTAATTTACATTGAAAGTTCTGTGACTTATTATATGAATGTAGTAAATGTACTAAGCTATAAAATCTGTCATAAAAATGAAGTATTTACTTATGTAAGAATATAGTGGGCTATTGAAAATAATCAGACTTATTAATCCAAAATAAACATAATGTGATTTTAATGAAAACAAATGTTATATAATTCAAGAGGCAAGCAATCAATTTCTGTAAGTTCTTCTAATATTTAAACACGTAAAAAATTTATAATTCAAGCTGACCTGAATTTTCAAAGTCAAAAAGGAACGATATCTATAAACCGGTGAAAATCTAACCAAACAAAATGCGAGGCCATTCAATACATTATACAAACACTGATTCCGATCTAAATCAAATGGAATCACATTTCAATGCAAGTTCGACCAGATCGTATATGCCTGTTGGCTCAAACCTCTAACAAGACGGAGCTACTCACATAATAGCCTATTGTACGATGCCGAAGATATCATCTCGGGCAATCGAACCTGCTACTGACGTTAATTGATTTAAGCGTTTGCCCAGTGACATTTTGTTTACGCGTCAATTGGCGATGTGTCAGAATATTTTTGCGTCATCGGATACGTACGCCTCTGGATCAGTGTGATATTCATTCAATTAGCCACGAATCATTTCATGGATATGAAACGATTTTGTTGATACTTAGCTTTGATTGTTACTGTTTCGAGTTGTTTGTCGTAAATACTGGCGAGTTTATAAAGTTTATAACGGGCTTAACTTTTAATTTAGTAAACATTTCAATACAACTTGTGACTGGTTTCCATTTTTTTTTTAAATACAAATAAATAAATACCTACACGGTAATACCTACGTATGTAGCTACGTCTTGAACGTATAACATAACGTATGCCAAATTATTGTTTTAATCAATCAAAATAAGTACATTGAAGGGGATATAGGAGCTAATTACAAATATTTTAATTACAACGTAAGTGTATTTGGAAAATAAAGACAAAATTCAAAGTTTTAGTATTACTTTGTTCTTTTGCAATGTTAATAATATTTACCTTCTTCTCTACAATTCGTGATCAAATGTCCTCAAAGCACCTAAATTAAACTTAAATTTAGAATAACAACTTTGCCCACCTCGTCGCCGTACGCAACGTTACACGTTATTTTCACTTAAGCCGTTTTAAACTTTTTTAAACAACACACAAAAAGGTAAGCCACAAAAATGAATTCTGCCGAGAGTTACATTTTTCTCCGAGATACCGAGTAATCTGCTAGACCAGCAGGAAATCTTCAGCCTCCACTCCTTCCTTAATTAGCAGAATATTTCAGAGAAAAAAAAGCAACAGGAAGCATTGGAAAGAGTAGGTAATAAAGGGAACCGGCTCGTGACCGTTATGGCTGCCTAATGGAGTCACGTTAACTAGCAAAAGGTGAATAAACAGATTTAGAAAAATAGTCCACTTGAGACCAGTAATTGAGATTGCGCCTAATGTGTAATTGCCTTTGTAGAAATGTGATTGTGTCGGTTTCGGGCGGGTCGGCAGCGCCATCTGTCACGTGGCTAAATTAAGAGAGACCGAATTAGGACCAATATAACAGATCGCGGTTTTACTACTCTTCGAGAGATGGCGTTCGTTACGGAGCTTTAGTGTAGTATATTATTATGTATTTTTCATCAGATCTATGATTCGTACTTAGATACTTCATAGGAAAGGTGGAATTTTGAATTACATACTTTATTGCCTTTTGGAGAAGGTACGAGTATACTTGTGAGTATAATATTCCTTAATTTTATATCTTGGTCCTGGAAAAATATTAGTATTTTTTTATTTGTTTTACTTATCATCAAATGTGGTATAGTAAATAACTATGTATTCGATTTAAATTTAATAATGAAAACCTTTTCCATTAAAGATTTTGTAGATCCGTAGTTCCAGACAAAATGCAAATAAATTATTGTTCTTCGCATAATGAAGAGTGTACATAGATATCTGTAAATCAACATAGAAACTGCAAAGTATGTATAAAGCTTAAAGTATTATATATATTGTCAAATCTAATGTATGGGACTGAGATGGAAACAAATATATTTTTTTACGTAGGTATTGTTACGCGCACGGCCAGGAAGCAATAAGCTAGAAAGAAGGCTCAAAGCCTTGCTTTGCTGGTTTCATTCTTAGGTCGCATCTAGAAACATTTTTTTTCATGTTTTACAATATTTTCAAGCTTTTCAATTTAAGGTGCCACTTGAATAGCAAACATCAAGAACACTTATCCAGAAATAGAAACTAAGATATCTTATAGTAAATACTCTAAAGAAGTAGACGTATCGTTATTTATTACCTAAGAGAAATCATTTTACAATCTCCACTAGAAATACGAAAAAAGAACTTGATTTGCGACGTAACTTCCATGCTTTGGCATTTAAGTCAACCGTAAAAGCATCGAATAAATTGTAGGTCAGAAGGGACAGATAAAACGCGAAGCGTATTTTCCACAGTTTTTTTTTCTTTTAAGTTATTTGGTAGATATTGACTAGCTGTATTAACTTTCTTTTCCTCTTCAGTTAGGTTTCATTGAGACTCGCTGGTTTAACTTTATTTAATGTTTATGTATTCTAATAGCTTTTAGCTAAATCCAATTTGCGTTTTGTGTTTTTTGTATAGTGTTGTTGTCTTGTTTCTTTTATGATTTTTACACAGCTGGCTAATAATAATGACTAAAAACATGTTTAGTTATAACAATGTTTAGTTTATTAGGTAGCATACCTAGAATAAATAACGAATTTGTGCTTAATTATTGTGAGATACATAAATGTTTGAATATGTAGCAAACTGTCATGCTTCATAAAATTACGGTATTAAATATTAATTTGCCACTTTTAAATTTTTCCCAAATCTCAGGGAAAAATCTCTACTCTCCCCCAGATTTCTAATTAGAAGTGTTGTATATAGCAAAATATGCGCATTCATAGCTTTCAACAAAATTAGGCTAACCGTTTAAGGGCACACCACATTTCTAATTCGGAAGAAACTCGCCTTAGACATCTGAACTTGATCCTTAAAATGAGTATCGGAAATTTACATCAGCCCGTAATACCGCCGCCTCAGCCTTTATTGTAAACGGAGTAATTTGAATTTCGTCTTTGATATTCAAATGAACCTCTACTTGAGACACTGCCTTAGTTATTTGAGTTTTTGTAAAGCAATCAAGTTTGTTTATAGGAGCTCGTGTACTTGTAAATCTCGCTCTGTGGTCTTAATTAATGCATGAAATCACTTTCGGAGCCTTTGACGAGGCGACCCTCTGTAAAACTGTGTGAAATAAACAAAGGAGAAATCAGTTCAGTCTTACGATGAATTTTTTTTTTACGTTACAAAGGTGCAACGGTATTCCCCTCAGTTTTATAATTTACTAGCCTTCGCTGATATATACTAGTTCTAGCCTCATGGGATCTTTTGAACGGTATATAAAGTAAACTTATGGTTTCTGGTTTAGTTTGGCTCAGTGTTTGTTTTTTATGCGGGACACAAATAATTCTGAAAGAATCTCGGTATTTTTTAATTTAAGTAGAAACTAGTTTTTAAGTAAAATGCTAAAGTAACAGTAATGTTGCCAAATGTTGATTGGTGATGACAAGCTTGTGACATGTTTAAATATCCAGAACATAGTTGCTTAACCCGGAAATCAAATTTATAATAAAGGTATTATGCTACTAGGCAATCGGGGCCGACTAAATATTAAATGTTGGTGCCTTATGCTTTTATGTGTCACAATTTAATATGTAAGCTACGTAATAAATTTTTGATATTGCAAAAAATATTTTTTATTCATCTTTAATAATTTATGTAAATATTATTATTTTGAAGTTTTGGACAAGCATTTTGTTTCGCAAGCATTTGTACGCCAAACGGAAAATCATATTCCCGCAAAGTCATTTCAATAGAAGTTATGCGTTCTAATGTATGCTATCTTTGTTCTTGCCGTTCTTATCAAATACTCATACAGTTACAAGCATCGTAAATTAATCTTTTAATATCGCAGGCCAGCAATAACATTGATAAGAGATTTTATGTTTACAATCATGCTATAGTACAACCTGCAACAACAATAAAGCTACTAATTTCCATGCGGGTAACGGTTTTCGTGCGTGTCCGATACCTTTTCGTGTTGTAAACTTTTCAGCCGAGCCGCCTGTCTCGAGATCGAATCGATATCGCGCTGTATCGATAAGTCACGAATTCGCATCGACTAGAACACGCTTCCGTGAAAAGCTGCGGTCAATGACCGCCGTAACCGCCTTGTTTACATCATAAAAGTTCAGGTTGTGACGGTTCTCGAACGTGCTTTGACAAAGTACTGAAATACGGAGTTGAAAAAGTAAAGGAAAGGGAGATTTTAAATAATTAAATACAATGTGATTATCTGTATAACTGTTTAAACATATAAATAACTACTAGATTATTATTTTTGTATTTGAAACCATCTCTCACTTTTGTAAATAAGTGTAAGGCTTGTTGATTCCCTAAAAAAAATTGTTTTCAAACCTGATTTTTCAGTTAACATAAAATCGCGCCCTTTTCTTTTCTCTGGGTTAATTTCACCTTGGCTAAAATTATTGAATCTCAATGTCTTATACTTATAATTGGGTCGGATTTTGATCTAAAGATGATATATTTTGAATTTAAAAGTAATGCAGTGATGAAACAAATACTTTTTATTTATAATAAATTTAATTTATTTATCTGGATAATTATCTTTTCATCATTGCACAATTAATAACATTTAAACTGTACCTATTTAAAAATGGTAAAGCATTTATCAAGTAATACGAGATTATGCCTACAAACACGATTTTATATTTAAATACTCCTACAACTAGTAGCTAATTGTACTAGGTGCTGCGGTCATTGACCGCGCCTTATTTACATCCAAACTAAATTATGTGGGCAAATCGCTATTAACACTTCGACGCGATGCTATCTGTGACGTCATGTGTTTGTTTACAAAACAGTTACAACGATTTATGATACGAACTGACCATTACAATAGAGTAGGAAAGCTTATGGCACCCCAAAATAGGCATCTCAAACCAGATGCTTGACGCTGAGATAAAAAGGAGTAATATATAATTGATTTCTGTATTTAATTCAATGCAATGGAAGAAATAAAAAGTATTCTTCTTAGATAGACATTCCTAGCTTAAGCTAATTCTTTGAATATTATTTTGAAAGATTGACGACATATAACATAGATGACAATTTATGACCATAGAAACTACCTTGACCAAAATTGTTTTATGGTCTGCACTAACAATAACGAACTCGATTTTGCTTTTACATTTCTGAAGTTAGAGACAGTTTGTTATTCATAGAATAAATTGAGATTGAAAAATCGACAATGACTGATTTCCTTTAAATCATTTTTATATCTATGCATTATATTTTATTCTTTGAAAACCTTCAAAACAGAATAAAACTAATTTCATTATAATTAGTGACTGTTTAATCTTCATTCGATATTATTTGTTGTGTCAATTGAGATCCATCAAACTGCAATAAGAATAAAATTTAAGCTTAATTCAATTTTAACTCATTACTCCAACTCTAAATAAGCAAATGTGATGGAATATAATCATTATATTTATATTTTATCTACTTAAGAGTGGACTCTTATGTAAATGCTTACTTTGATATTGTTTCACTCAAACAAATGTGTATGTATTCCTAGATTTAACAAGCAATCGCATACAATTATTTCGTATCTTTAAAATATACATGGACTTGAAACCCAGACTGGTGCCACCCAGTTTCCTATTCGAACCCTCTGTAACACCAATTTGTGTTCGGAAATGAACTCGTAACGCCATAGATTAGATATTTTCCGCAAAACAAGGTGTGAAATTGAATTTATGAAGATTCAGTTTTTAGTGAGGGACTAATACAAAAAGTTTCAAAAATCAAACATGTTTTATAAACGTACCTATCTCATTTTTTGACACTTAAATTTTCCGAACACAAATATTGGTATGATTCTGAATTAGATTTATTCAACTACTATCATTACAGATATGTAGGTTTTAATTTTCACTCTTATCATTGTTCGTTCTAAATAGAATAAATCAAATCTAAAACTGTTTCAAATTTATTATATTCACGTAAACAATATATAAAAAAGCGAGCTTTATAATCATCTGCAAACTTATTTGTTTACAAATTCTATAACCCAACCAAAAAGCTTCACTTGAATAAAAATTTTGCACAAAAATTGTCAAGCAGAATTTTGTTTGCTCTAGGTAAATACGAGCGTAAATGCATTCATGCGAGGACCTACCTCTTTGTCGAATCGAATTTTTAGTAAATTGGAAATGTCATTACTGATTATAATACAGCTTTGTTCGGATAAAAACTGTGTTTACCAAACAACATCTGCGCCAAGTAAAATTATGAAAGTCATAAATAAACTTTTAAAATTTTAAAGTACCGTTGCTATAAGTAAACTGGGCTTTTTGCAAATTGGTTGGGGATATTATCCGCTGCGTGTATCATTTTTATTAATAAATGTGTTTTGTTGATGCAGCATGATTATTAATTTATTCAGGCAAATAAAAATATTTAATTGATTAAGTAGACTCATTATGGAATTATACATTTTTTAATTTCATTTCGATATGTGCTAGTATTTTTTTAAATATACATATAGTAGCCAACCGCGGCTTCGCACACGACTTTTCCCGTTTGCCCACATTTTCCACTAATTCTATTGAATAGATGGCTTCTATTGGACGGAGCGTAAGTTTATACTATAGCCTAAAGCCTTCCTTGATAAATGGACTATCCATTACCTAAATAATATTTTAATCGAATCAATAGTTCCTGAGATACGCACGTTCAAGCAAACAAAATCATTAACTCCTCAGTTTTTTAATATAATATATCAATATTAACTAAGGCGTTAACGTGACATAACGTGAAAAACGACAGCGTATCAGCGCCATTTTGAAATTTTAAAATAAAAATTTCAATTTTTCAAAATGGCGTAGCACTAATTACGCGGGAAGCGAAGCGAAAATATTGCAAGCACGACAATGTGTCGACAGACCGTCGTGTTAGCGCGTTAGCGTGCATTCTTTGCTGCGTTCATTTCCATAACAAGTAGTTTCGTTAATCAAATGTACGAAATTAATAGCGCAGTTTAGAGTCGACGGCTACGGCAATCACATGGCCATTACAAATTGCTAGCAATTACCGCGACACCCACCCTACCTCGCCCATGACTGGATTTTTATACGTTTTATACGCTCGCACGGTAAATATTTCATTATAGTTCACGTATGCGCGCCGTTAATAATTGGTACGACGCCATTTTTTGCTGTGCCGTGGAATATTAACACAGCTTTTTGTTGATAATGCGCGAGACGGTATTGAATGATGGGGGCGATATTACGGCAAGCTGAACGCTTCGTATTCTTTATTAATGACCCCGTACAGACACTGTTATTTTTACCGACTATGGCGTGGTAAAAAAGGTGTGTTATGATATACCGGTCAGAATACCAGCACTGCAGAGACCTCGGCAGATGAAACAAATGTTGAGTTCGTATTGTTGATCTCACTTACACAATACTTTTTTTTATTTTTTAGTATTATCTTTTTAATTGTTAACTAATGCGTAAATTTATTTGTTCCCTTACAATTTCTAAACTGTTTATCTTATTATGATAAATCGGTTGTCCATTGGTTAAAATAATTATGGTTTTTCAAAAAGTGTAATATTAGAACATGTAAAGAAATGAATAAAATAAATCGACCAAAACCATCCGCACAAAGTCACGGGTTACACCTAGACAACTTTGTAAACGGCAAATATCATCCAAATTTATTTGATGGGAGCCCACTTTTTTAAATAAGTACGAAACCCTAAGTTTTTACTAGATAAAAAACTTGTTGAATATCAAATAAAAAGTCTTTATAATCAATTATACAGTGCAGTAATTTAAATACTTTTTAGCACTTGTTAACGGTTTCAGTGAAACTTGGTATTGACCTGATGAATAATAATATAATGAACAATTTAAAAAAGCGCGGTTTATTATTAGTTGTATTTACACTTCTTATGCTTGAGTTAAATTAAGCAAAATGCTAATTAAACATTCAATTCTGGTAGCATTAAATCAAAATGCTGATTCCACTGTGCCAATTCCACATCACTAAAACAGAAACATGTTATATCAAACGAAAACCAAAACAATATTCAAATACCGTGTAATTAATGTGTTGCCTAATAATTTTGTTTGTCAATTAATTAGAGGAAGAGTTAAATGTTAGTCAAAATACGTAGTCCATCTAGGTTGGTGGTCCATGAAATTCTAGCTAAGTAAACATAATAGCAAATAGGCTCACACTAGATCAAAGCTTTGTTTTTCTAATGTTTTTATATTAGTCTTAGGAGTTCGTGGTACAATAGAAACAACGCTGCCGAAACAATATTTGAAAAAAAAACGATGACTCGTCTTGGCAAGGGCACTGCCGTGCCCCCAGCTCCTAGTTACGGATAGTAATAGACTATACGAGGCGTAAGCTAAAAACCACCGACGGATGACTGATGACAGTTTGAAAATTTGAAATTAGAATTCGTAGACAGTTTGAGAAAACGGATAGTAATATTTGACATATTACGAATCGTAAAATATTGGACCCGGCCTTAAACTATGCACGCCGTGATTCAGTTTTTAGTGGGTGTCCATTTCAACCGAATTGATTAACATTTGTCGAATGAAGACTGAAATGAAATGAAGTCACGTGGTTTCTGATATTACGATATCAGTCACTAAGTCTAGTTAAATGCTATTTGGCGACTTGAAGACGTCTGATCATAACTTTGGTTCAGTATATTGCTTCACACGCACCCACTTCTACCAAACCACTTTAGGCAAGCATGGTAAACTATGGACTGTTCTAGTTCAAATGTGACGTGTGTTCAGCAGTGGCACCAAAATGGCTGAATTATAAAACCATTTCATTGATTACCCCATCACTTTACAGACAGCATTGTTAAAAGGGGAAAATCTTACCTTATATGCCAAATTCGCTGCTTGACTTTCTAAGACAACTATAGACAATAAGGAAAACAAATCTTCAGCATGCAGATCCATAGATATTTATATTCGTACTCACTCAAAGGTATATAAAGCTCTCCATTCCTCATCCTTTGAATGATGTTATCGCGATTTCCCAAATGTTTCGCTCTTTTTGATCTAAACTCTTTATATTTTGCTTTGCCTTTTCCTACCACACATCACTATTCTTTTGTGGAGCGATAAGGCTTAGTAAAAAATCGAATGTTTATTCCTCGCGCACTGCACTGCAAATTCTGGGGATTCTTTTAAAAGTAACTTTGTGTTCAGAGCGTACCTACTCCATTTTATTTTCACATCAAAATGAAAACTAGTGTTTACATTCAGTAGTGTTGTTATCTAGTGGCTCCGAATAACTTGTGCTAAGAAGTATTGGAGATATCCATAACAGTTGGATTTAATATTTATTAAAAATATTGCGCTGCTTCGGTTTTCTATTTCACTTTAGGTTAACACTAATTAAAAACTCTTTAGCAGACACAAACGAGTGAATGTTGCAAATGTAACTGGATGTGACCATTAAGATGCTTTAAGCAATAAAATATTTCTCATTAACAGTAAGCCTACAAAATGAAGACACGCAATTCACCTAAGTAGGTTCGAATTGAAAATACGAAACAACAGATAAGTCCTAATATCATTAAGGCAGGCTTATCACCAAATTTATTCACGGTCAAACTTTTAAAGAAGACGCTTATTCTGCATAAAAATAACGGAGATACTCACGCGATTAAAAACTGAGGAGAGCTGACAAAAAGTAGAACTTTAATTAACTTTGCTAAATCATTATCAGATAACATTATTCATTAATTTTAAATGCCGCTTCGGCCGAGCCGATTCCTGATAATTTTTAGCGAGTTCCGAGTAGACAGGAAATGACATAAATTTTATCTCCAAACCGGAGGAATTACTTTGTACCAACTCCACGCAGAAATGGAAATCTGTTCAGGTTTATAACTTTGGAGAAAATTGTTTTTTTCCGAATTGGAATAATATTAGCTTTTGGTGAGGCAGCAACTTTGGTAACAAGCGTGATTAAATTTAGAGAGCGCACGTGGGCAGTACAAGTCATTTGTGGTTGAATCTCGATAGAGATTTTCATTAATAAAGGCTTATAGAGCGTTACAGGAATTTTCACGTTGCCCGAGTATTTACCAAAGGGACGCCGGCAGTAAACCGAAAGGAATATAACGCATTCAAATATCAAGGAAATTTATCAACCTCCGAGCATCGGGCCCAATACGTTCGGGTCGTTTATGGCATATTACTGTGGAAGACTCGTCAGCTTCGCGTCGGAAAAGTCAATTTGACGCAGATTACGGGCCGACTTCGGGGGTCTTACTAAAACGCAAAACTTGCAGACATTTGTTTGATATGAATAATTTTGTTCGTCGTAATTTAACAATAAAATAAACTCAAGTCTCGAGACTGCTCTCAAAGTACCAATTTGGATTCGATTTAAACATTGTTTACGAATTAATTTAATTTAATTTTAAAGAAACAAAAAACTTACGTATCTTTAAATTATTATATTATGTATGTTGAATTTATTATGGTATGAATACATTTCTTTCGTTTTTTTTATTATTGAATCTATACGTTTCAGCCTTGATATCTCATTGGGTAAAGTTGGCACCCTGGACCTACTGTCAGATTATTATTATTATTTATTTATTATTACTAATTTAATAATACTTAAATTAAAATCATAGGCCTCGCAAACCACTTTTGAGTGACTATCTGTATTACAATTTGTTCCGTTCACGTTGTTATTTACTCGTATATTACAAGGAAAACGTTAGTTAGAGACCAGTCAATTGGTTTGATTGTAAGACGCATTTAATTATTTATTAGAATTGTAATTAAGTTTAAGAATTATTTAAATCTACGCCGTGTTAACAGAAATTCATAACTTTAAAGGCTAGACCATTATGATAACACATTGGTAAACATAGATGGTCAAAAGGCAAAATGCCCGCGTTAGAGTGTCAGTCAGATCAATTTGGGAAATACTTTTTCTTAAATAAGCTATAATATGGATGCCTAGATTTTTTTAAGGTTGTCATTTCAAAGACAGGAAAGGTTTTTACTATTTTGGTGCTTTTATTTACTATCTGTGTGTTAATGGTTTTAAGTTGTGTTGTTCCTGCTAAAGGATACAGGAACCTATAATGGAGCTTGGTTATTTATGTTTTTGGGAACTATTGGGGTATCAAGTGTTATTTATTCTTTTAAGTTGTCGCACAATCGATTGTATTAGTACTGTAAATGTTTCTACTGGTTCTTGTTTGGTTATGATTTGATTTAAATCAAATGGGTCGATTCTTAGGCTGTTGCAGACCATTATATGGTCATTTCGCAGTTTTCCAAAAATGAGGCATTTTTCGACGATGTGGGTTGTATCTTGGATATTGGAGTCATCGCAAAAACAGGTTTCATTGTCGATGATTTTAAAACGGTGCAAGTAAGATTTGATTAGACGCCTCTAGTTAGTACCTGCGATCTGGTTTTAATATTACAAATTTATGTTTCAGACTGGTTGAATCAGGTGCATTAATGTTTATTACTTAAGGCTATATGTTCCAACATTTCACCTACGTAAATGATCGGGACATAATAAAAGATATCGATTGTGCGCGCGTCCGATCGAAGCATCAAACACCGCGTCGATCAATGCTGTGCCGGCACATTTTGCATAATTGATGTCCCATTCACGGCAACGGAACACTTATTCATATTCATGAATTTTACAAATTTTTCAATTTGTGTCGCCAGCAAGGTATATTTACATTATTGTCGCGCATTCCGACGCAATCTGCGGGCACTGGAGACCCACTCGCGTTTGTGCCTTTTAGAAAGATTAGGATTAACCCTGCATTTTCATTGTTGCATTTGTACATTGTGAAACGATTTCTCTCAAAAAATCTAGGTTTATTTCGTAAACCATAAACATTGGAAAAGAGCCATGGCATGTTCTAATCTTACAGGAAATAAATATTTTTACGATCTCCGTGGCCAAAAGGCGAGCAGACCGGTCTTTGGGTTTGCTCCAGGTTCGATCCTCGGTCGGGTCAATATGGGAAACGAACTTTACCATATTGTCTCGGGTCGGAGTGTGCGTCGTTGTTTCTGATTTCTGTATACACAAGTGCTTAATCTACTTTCTACATTTTCAGAGCAATGTACATGATGTTGTCCAATATTTATTTATTTATTGCAAAAACGAGAATCTCCTTAGGATTGCGAAGAAAATCGTTGCTAGCAAGTTGCGAGAACACAGAATGGAATGTACAGGTTTTTTAATCTTGATTATTTCATGACAATAATATGCCAAAAGTAAAAACCAATTAAAACCAATTTCGTATGGCATTCTCAATTTTAGTAAAACAGGTTATCTTTTTAAAAACGCTGTCTTTTTTCAGTTAGGTTTTATCACAACCATTGTTTATATATCCGAAATCAGTATACTTATTTAATTTATCAAATCATCCTATGACATGTAGGTAGTCGTTTGCTAACGTCTACCTCATTCTAGCTAAGCGAGTTTAGCAGTTTGCTTACCTAATACGATTAGCTAACACAGTAGATAATCAGTACCCCATTCCTACCCTGCTTCTATGGTGCCCTAGGGAACTTACAAGGTGATGCAATTCCATGCGTAACAATCTGAACCAATCCGAAACTTATAAGGAAACAACTGATGCTAGTAATCTATTGGTGTAAGGTAGGTGACTAAAACTTTAGATTTTGGTCTTAAAGTTAGATTAACAGAAAACATAAGACACGTATTTTTGCTTTTATTATGTAAACAAATATTTAAAGATACATTCTGTTTAAAATTAGCGCGACGTAACTCTATATCACGATTTTTATTTATTTATTTGTTGAAGCAAAAACACAAATCCCTATTACTTTCAGAATCCTAATATTTTTTGTATTAATTTTAAATGAATTTAATGACATTAAACCAACATTTTGATTACATTAGCATGAAAAAAACGTAGGACTAGCCGTTACTGGTGGATTTGCACGCGTGAGCATTTTCAGTAAAAAAATAACTCCTGCAATGTAGGTTTATTCAGAAAACTCATTCAAATAGAAACTTTAATAGATAGTTTTAAATGGGCGTGGATATACATAATCAAATAATTTGTTTTAACAAGTATTGCTAGCACAATTATTTGTAAGTAGCTTCGACGAGTTTTATACATAATCTGCTCTACGAGTATTGATAGGTTTTTCCGAGTTACTGATGTCATTTTTTTTTGTTTGTTGATAATTTGAGATTCCAACTATTTTATTTGCAATTTATTTAGCTTCCTTTTTTAAAACTGAGCTAAAATATCACATTAAACTACACCGTTATCTCACAAACGATACGGCCCTGGCCGTGCTTTCACACAAATTGTATTAGAACGCAGGAAACTTTTATAAATACAGTAGAACAACAATATAAGTACGCTATGTATAAAGGGTAAACAATTAATTATACAATCCATTAGTTTCTCAGTTATATTCAAATAGCTGAGAGGTTTACTGTGATCTGTTTCAAATTTATTCTCGTTGCTGGTGCAAAATTATATTTGTTATTTTAAAATCATTGGTATTTTTATAAGCACATTTATTAAGCGTTTTTCGTAAGTATTTTTTTTAGTTTGTACAAACATCAACAGATCTTAATACTTTATTATTATTTCCTTTATACATAGTGTAGCAAAATGCTATTCGATTTGTTTTGTTTGAGGTAAAAAAATATCGGAATTAATTCTTATTAATGTAAATAATTTTAGTTGTACGCAAAGTTTTTTAAGTTAAAATTTTAATTTCAGAATGTTGTTTTGGGTTTTAACATAATTATTTTTATCACATGTTTTAACTTGAATTCCTGCTTTGATTTTGATTTAACTAGACTCCGGAGAATGAAATACCTTCACTATTATGAATTATAATTTATAAAATAGGTATAATAATACTTTATGACTGTTTAGCGGTGGTAGATAATTTAAAACCAATTGTATTAACATTACAAAAAAATAATAGGTACAGGGGGCCACAAAAACCTTTGTCGCAAGTTAGTCCAACGCAACATTCGCTGTCAACTTCAAATTACAGAGTAGAGAATCGACCCCCGCACTTGTCTCGCGCATTCAAAGCTTTGTGCAGCCGGTTTTAGCTTGACTTGCACTCTTCACTCCGATAGACGAAATCAGACGAAAACAGACGAACCTGCCGAGTTGCGGTTCCTGCTATGCAGACTGTACAACGAACGAGCCAGTTTTCCAATTCACTTTTGTGCACTGTGAACGTTTTAGGGGGATTTTTGCTCGAAAGGATTAAGCCTTGGCAAAAATAATACATTTGAAATTACGTTGTCTGCTCATCTAAATGGAGGGGATCGGAATAATGACTTGGTAAAGACAATGATTTCATTTATCCCCGGTTTGAATAGTTTACGATTCGTAATGTGTCAAAAATTACTATCCGTTTTTCTCCACGCGATTACGAGTCGTTAAATAATACCGTACCATACAGCTATCATCAGTTGTCGGTCATAAGTCGATTAATTAGATTCCCAAAACATAATGGAAACATATTTTGTGCTTCAACAAGTAAATAAAAATTGATGATGATTCAGCGCCTCAATAAGTGCAGGGGTGAGTTTGCATCACTATTTGGTGACGTAACGCTAAATTTAAAACGAAATATGTCTTAGTCATTTTTTGTCTACATGATGAAAGTAAAAAATATTTATCAAAAAAAATATGTTAAAATGCTATTTTTAAATTTACCAAATCTATTTAATAGTCAATAAAATTGCGACGTCACAAAATGCTACCTTCATCAAAATAGGTGAAACAATCGTGTTTCGACTGGTATTTAAAGGTTAATTGGCCAGTCAACGTTCCTATTATAATTTTTTAGAGATTTGGTGTACCTAACTCTTAGTAGGGTCACCGAATCAAACACCGAGGTTACCCAACCCTCACCGGTATGCTGGAGTGCCAAAGCCGTAGCATTACATACCTACCTGTGCAGTTGCATTCGGCTACCTACAACGGAATGCGCGTAGATTGATGCAAATCTACAGGCAGTTACTTCTCTCTTTAGTAATGATTTTCATTCATAGATACTAAGCCTTTTGTTTATGCAACGTTGGTGGCTTAAATTGTCCATTATCTCAGGCAGTACAAATATACACTTGATTGCAACAAAAATATTTCTTCTCCCAGTGTGTTTCCTATGTGCGACTATGAACCTGGTTTGATGAGACTGAAGAGAGGTCATCTCATTTTCGTAATCACATTAATTTCAAGAGCTTGTTTCTATTGAATTCAAACAAATGCTGATTGTGTACTATGATACTATAAAGGTTTTCTTATCGCAAATCTATTTTTCATACAGTTTTAAATACATTGTATAAGGAATTAGTGAAAAGACTGAAGTAGGTTCAACTGGATTTCATTAAGATTGTTTTTGTAGAAATACATACTACTACTACTTGTTACTTGGAAAAAGGAATGTTTGTTAATCTGTGAAATATATAGCGTCAATAGTAAATTATGTGAAAGTTAAAGTTTTATAATTGAAATACGTAGTTAGCAATAAAGTGTTTTTGATTTGTCTCGTTAAATGTTCTCTTAAAACCATGCCCGCCTAGTCAGGCACACAAAAACTTATATTAACTAAAATCCATCATATCATACCTAAAATAGTTCCTAATATAACAGGTAAAAGCAATTATCACGCCCGCCTTCAGGCTTCCTTGTATTTATTAGGGTATCTAAGTTAAAACTCATAGCATTATTAATACCCTTGTAGGTGCGAGTTCATTCGAACTACACAATTAATTCTGATCTTTATTCCTAAGTGCATAAGCACTACGTAAATGCTTCTCACAAAAACAGCGATCGTACAGTCTCCGTGTGTTTATATGAACAACTTTTTTCATAAATATTATAGTTATCTGGGGAATACCTTCTATGTTTTGGTTGATGCAGACAATCCGTAAATCTTCTTCATTTCTTTAATTTTAGTCTCAAAATATGTAAGATTATCAAATCGGTAAAACAAAAAAACATTTCATAAACACAAAAAATCGTTATGAAAAATCAGAAACACTTGAGACTTGACGCATTGTGTCGCCCTTAAGCCGTGGGCATAAGACCTAGTATTAAACCGTATGTGTCTACCGAGAAGTGCTATTGGCCATACGTTTGACATTTTCAAGATCTTGATCTTTGTCGCCAACTTAGTACAGATTTTTATAATTGTTATAGTGTTTCGCGCCGCACTAGCGAACTTTCAATATTTTAAAGATACAGAAAATTCATCTTCCTGTGTGCTAAGTATTTATGTTGATAAGTTATATAGTTCTAAACATATTCGGCAGAGAGCACTTACCGGAGGCTAAGAGGTCACAACAGCAGAAAATTTCATCGCCTGTGGTTAGCTCAGTTGGAAGAGCAGCACGCGCGATACGTGATGTACACCCCATATTTTTTTAAGTTTCTTTAAAAAAAATACTACAGACATAAAATGTTTAGGTAATATAATATGCCTTTATTCATTACTCCTGATCACATCACAAACTTACATGAAGCAAAGAAGTTTAATGCGACACAATATTGAGATTCCCAACTAAAGTCAACAGACTGTCCTGCATTTATCCAGAATGTTTTCATGTTCCTGACAAGCTAACAAAGTTTTGTGTATGGATATTTGAAAATAAAATCTCTCCTTTTAAAGACTAAAGTCCGCTCCGAGCGTAGCCAATAAATACGTCAAATCAGCACTGGCTGAAAAATGCTGATATGTTAAGCTTGAAAAATCTCAGACTAGCCTAGCGTGACAGATAGGCTTACTCGCCACCAATCGATGAGCCAAATGCGGCCTGCCCAAACCGCTAGGCAAAAAACATGAAATCCTTCTAAAGTACAATTTATTACAATAGCGTGCCGTTTGACAATCCGAAGAATGTTGTACACGTGCAATGATAGTATAGGAGGTCAAACATAAATGGGACGTAAATTAAGGCGAGTCTTTAAATACTAAATGATATCAAACACTATGTGGTTATTTTTGCTAAAAAGGAAATTAAATACCGTTATTAAAGCATAAAAAGTTCTGCTTGTATGTCATTAAAAAAAACAGCATTTACTCTGCTATTTTTATATATACTCTATAAATTATTTTGGTAGCAGACTGATAATTAATTAATTACTTAGCTTTAGCTATTTATGCCACTTGAAATGAGTTTATTGGTGCTATTCTATGAGTTTTACAATTTTTATTGTTGTCGATAGCAAATACGTAATAAAATCCTAATTGAACGACTACTACAACAACAAAACGCTTCTCTAAAAACATCACATCGAGTCTGGGTGTTGTGGTACCGTCGTTGTTTCGGACTTCTGTAACATAGCTGCTTAAGCTACTTACCACAGAATCAATGCAATGTGTGTGTGTATTTTATCACGACACATAATAAAAAGGTGTTTTTTTTTGTTTACCGTCAAAATAATATAATCGTACAAACTATACCGTTGTATATAACTATCTGGAACCTCAAAAAGCATTTTCCCGATCGTCCCAATATTTTTACTACCACCCACACTACAAACGCCATATATCCATACAATAAACGCGTGGACAGCGCCAAGAGCGTTGAGTGGGTAGTGTAACTCCATGGGCGATTTTCGCGACGATGTTCTATTACAAAAGGGAATTGGATCCTGATTCATTGGCTCGGAAAATCGGCGGCGTACCTTGATAATTTCATTTCTGTACAATTTGACCGTGCTCGTGGTCAGACGACTCTTGGGCCTCTGCGGACCCGAACACAATGCAGGGACTCCCCTACGGCTCTCACACACAATACTAAGCTTTTATTGCCCCCTTTTACAATCTCCCATTACGTTCAAGGCTGGGAATCAGTTTCGTTACAGTTTTTTTTATCTTTCCCTTTGAGAGTCTTCGTGTCTATCAAGTTTCTGACGAATGTTATTTCATTTTCCCTGTGGAGTGATTTAAGCTTTCGTAGGTGTGTAATCAAATTTTCTGTTCAAGATTTGATCTTATATGAACATCGCGTGTTTTCGATTTCTTGGAAGACGAGTTATATTTCTTAGTAAGACTTGTTTTTAGGATTTAAAATGTGGGTAAATATGTTATACCTAACTAAAAAATACACATAGTTTCTCGTTTTATTAAGTTTACTATCTAATTTCATCGAAAACTATTTAGTTTTTGCGTGAACTAATCCATTCACTCACAGTTTTACATGTTATATTTTTACGATTCCGATTTATAAGACATTTAAAGTATAAGAAATGGGAACTTACTAAATGTTATTTTGAAATCATTGATTGGTAAGCAGACAATGTTTAGATAGATAGATAGATATACTTTATTGCACAAAATCTTTACAGAAATAGGTTTTACAGGAAAATTATAGTACAATTTAGGCGGTCTTATCGCTAGAAAGCGATCTCTTCCAGACAACCTTAAGGTAGAGGAAATAGTAGATGTTTATAAGGATACAAGCGAAACATTGCCACACAGCGCATCTAAATATTCACATCAAGATGACTCTAGCAGCACGCGCGAAATTTGCAATCTCACAAAAATGCATACCTGGTGTTACGCGTGCATACTCATAATGAAAACACCCTTATATTATTTCACTCGCAAACAACCGGTGAAAATAATTTACCCCAAAGAATCGTGCGCATTTACATAATTATGTAGGCAAACATAAACTTAACACACGATAAAGAGAAATTTATTTAAGCTCACAAATGTGGATGGATTCGAGGAAAGAGTGTGCAATGGCGATGCAGGCGGCTTTTGTTCGTTTTGTTTTTTCTATTAATTTTTATAGTCGTCTCAGAGCGTGAATGAGAAAACATTCAAAGAAAACGTGAAGTTTATTATTTCCTTAGAACAAAAAACGAAGCTGAGTAATGATTTAATTGGAATTGAATTATGAAATTGAATGAGAATTATTATTTGAAATACCGCAATTTGCAAATAACCAATCAGTACTCTTAATCTTGTGCAAAGTTAATTGTTTTAAATGATGTATCGTATATGCAACAAAAATCATCATCATCTTCATAATTTCACCTTTCCGTAGTCAACTAGGAACACTTATAGTTTCGCCATGTCTGTCTGTCCGTCCGAGGATAATCTCAGAAACCGTTTGCACTAGAAAGCTGAAATTTGGTACAAATATGTATATTTTATTTAAAAACTTTATTGCACAAATAGGTACAACAGGTGGACTTAATGCTAGGGGCATTCTCTACCAGTCAACCCTTGGGTCATGCAGATAGTATATTAATCACATCAATAAAGTTCATAAATAAAAAAAAGTTTTTAGGGTAAGGCAAACTCCTAGCATGGTTCTCTATCACACGTTAAGAGACTATGACCTAATTAAGACTCAAATTCATTAAAATAAAATTTAAATCGAGAATTTTATAAAACTGGTCTAAAGAGTTTACTTGCAAAATCAAAACTTCAATTATTTTTTATTTGCTGCTAAAAATTACATACACATTTTTAAATGATAAGAACTGTAATTATATCTGAGGCAGACCAACCCTCAAAGCAGCTAATGTTGTGTCAATCACAATACATTTCGTTAGCTATATCGTTTCTCCATCTTTCAATTTAGTAATTAATAAAATACCTATCTGATACATAGGTAGATCACAATTTTATTTGAATACCATCTAACTACTTGTTGGTACATACCTACCAAAGTTTAAACTTTAAACCATGAGAGGATCCCGAGCCATCGTTGAATGGAGATAGATTTTTATTTCCGATCCGTTTGTGCATGAACTACGTCCAGTTGAAAAACGGGTTTAAAGCATATCGGATTCATTAGCTTACTACGTAAAGGTACAAAAGCTGGCGAATCCATTAAATTGAATTTACATGTAGGAATGTTCTCAGCTCTGAATTTTTTTAGAGAGTATAAAGTTAATACGTTTATCTGACGGAGCTCATTTCCTCACTGGAATTTTAATTCGCTTAACGTTTTGCGCGAATTAAAGTTACGACGGACAATATAATTTTTATAGCCTCTAAAAAGTATTCTTTCGAAATGAAAAATGTACAGGGCTTTAGGAGAGGTCCGAATCTAACGAAAATATTCTTTCGACGCTTAAACGTTCGTCGCAGAAGGTTGGCAAAGGCTTTGGCCTGATGGCCCTTCAATCTTCCAGAAAGCAACTCTATCCAAGCACGTTCAGTCAATAATTTTCTTTGAACATCACAGATCTCGCTCGAGAACAAATCGAGGTGCAGTAAACATCGAATAAAGCGAGTTGTCTATAAAATATCATTTCTAGCTCTTTTGTTTTTCCATCGAATCCCGTTCCACAAGTGGGCAATAATTGAAAACGAAACTGTTTTGTGCGGGGGCGGGATCGCGAGACACAGCATAAAGGCGCTCAGAGTAGATTGAACGTATAAAATTTTCAGTCGAAATTCGCACGAACCGCCGCCACGGGAGATGCTTTGTATCTTTTTACTTTGTAACCTTACTTTTTATTCCATTAACGCGCGTGTGAGGCCCCTCTAGCCAAATATCGTGGAATAATAAAAGCTGTTTAGTAATGATAATGCGGAACGCAGTTCGTACTAACCTAACTGAATTAAACTTGCTCGCCGTGAACGTCGTGTTTATGCTTATTGCTGTGCCCAATTAGGTTTAGCTTAGTCTACTGAATAACGCCGTAAATAACTCAGGATGTTAAGTTGAAATTAAAAGTCTGCAACGAGGCAAGTTCATCGGCGGAAAGAACTAAGTTTCACAATAGCCTGCTGGTGTAAAAAGTTAGTCACATTTTAAGTCTGGAAAATCCAGGAACGTTTCAAATTGTGATCCTCTAGGAGCTTTTCTCTTTGCTTTATATGCGCAATGTACAACGCTATTGCTCTAACACAAAACTTTTTATTTCCGTTTATACCGAGTCAATCGTCCGTGAACATTTTTCAGGCAAACTTTAACAGTGGAGGCAATCGCTCCTGAAATTCGAAAATGAAATCGTTCCGAGCGTCGCCAAGATTTATCGATGGATGTTCGAATTTACTTTGAAACTTTGGGGCATAAAACTTATGACACGTAATTCCAGTGAAGAAATCTACAAGGGGGAATCTCCAAGAAATTAATCTCCTTTTATTTGTTATTTATACATACTCGTACCATCGTATCGTCTCGTGTAGAAATAAGAAATTGAGAAATTTGAGGAATGAAATTACTTAAAAATCTGAAATGTATCTGCATTTATATTTTTTTATGTGTAGTTACTCTAAAAATAACAAAAGTTTTAAAAAATTATAAATAATGCCTAAAACAAAATTACTTGTTTATTTGTAAAACTTACAACGGATTTGATGAATACAGACACGAGAAGAATACAGGGTTTGGTAGCCGAAAATCTTTTTAAAAATATAAACAACGTCCCGTCCATCGGATGCTTTAAAATAAATAAACAAACTAATCCCTATAATTTAGTAATTAACCTAAGCCTAACCCTTCAAAATAGATATTGTAAGCGTCTTTCCGTTTTCCTTAATAAATATAAACACACGTCCCATAAAGATGAAAAATTCACATTACTTTTATTATTTTTATAGTACTATACGCCGTACTAGCGAACTTTAAATATTAGAAACAGAAAAATTTTATCTCCCCTTGCGGTGCGGAAATTGAACCCACAACCTTCACGTATCGATAAGTATGTAGTTCTAAACATATTCGGCAGAGGGCACTTACCGGAAGGTTGATACAGCAGAAAAATTTCATCGCCTACGATAACTTGCGGTTAGCTCAGTTGGTAAGAGCAGCACGCGCGATACGTGAAGGTCGTGGGTTCAATTCCCGCACCGCAAGGGGAGATAAAAAGTTCTGTTTCTAATATTCACATTACTTGTTGGTGGTAGAAGTCTATAAAAAATAACGAACAGTGGACAAAACCACCAAAATTGCAAACGCGTCAAAGCGACTATACAATTGAATTTTCCTCGTCCACCTACCCTATCACTCGCAGTTAGAATTTGTAATGTCCAATCCAAGTTCATTCGGCGACCCCGTGACGTAAGCTCGAATGTTTGTTTTTACGGTCCGTAGTACGATACAAGGTGAGTACCCACGTAGCCACGTGGTGACAAGAGTGATAAATTTACGACAATCCGGGGCGCTGGAGAAAAATCCTATCTTTCGGCCGATGCGAGCGTTTGTTTCGAGATAGCGACTCTCCCGTCCCCGTATTCGAAAATATGTGGTCTGATTGCAATCTTATGAGACGTGCAGTAACGGTGACTGGGGAGTGGGTAAACCAGTTTAATCGCAGGAACTGTACGGTATAACTGGGACGTTTTATGCTCACCGCTTCGTTACCTTTAGTTTTATGATCATGTTACTTTGGAGTCGACTTTTCCTGCTATTGTTAGTAGATGTTTTCGATGTCTGAAACTACAATTTCTGGGAGTGTAGGTGACTTTTTGTCTTCATATAGTACTCTGAGTTAACATAAAGAAGCTGAAATGATACTAGTCAACATATTATAAGTATTAATTGAAATCAATTTAACTTCACAGTAGATATTAAATGTCTAAAATTTACTTTTCATACAAATTTTTCTTTACGATAACTGCAGTAAGTTGTGACGAAAGTCTTTGATGAGGATGTATAAATAATTCTTACATACAGAACAGAAACATAGTGAGCTATCAACTTGACCATGGGCGTCATCTAAAAGCTTCATGTAAATCAGAAGACGGCGAAGGTAACTACGAGATATTTTAGAAGAAAAACTATGTGATAGACTTACGGAAACAAAATAAAATTATTTGCCCTAACAAATTAATGTTTCTTTACCAAATGGTATTAGCAAGTATTAACTATATTAAATGATCAAGCTGGTAATAATAACTACTTATTTTATATTTGTATCTGGTACAGAATTTGAATTTAATCCAACCCAACAAAACTATACCATAACTAGAACTACATAAGAGCTCAAGTACTAAATTAAATTTATCCGTACATATACTTGACATGAAATGATAATTTAATGCCAGTATTGATGACAGTTGTAACAAATTCAGAATAACCCTTTCTTGGCAGTCGTAAAAAACTGAAAAAAAAATCCAATAAAATTTCTCACAGCTTTATAGTATCTCGATATATTTCATTAATTCATCTCATTCAGGCGCGTCTAGACTCACCAATGGCAGGATTGCTTGTATGTACCGCTATACATAATGTATTAGGTGGAAAATATAAGACCGAGCCTTTTCCACTACTGAAATTAACTAGTTTTTATTGGCATTCTTCCCGTGCAGCCCGCTCTACTGAGATAACATAAAGAGATTTGTGTAAACAGTGTAGTCTGATAGAATAATCAATGTGAAATGACCGTTATTTCATTTGATAACGTTTCATCTTTGGTTCGTTAGGTAGAACTGTTTTACTTTGTTTTGTTCGAATTTTATAGATAAAATCTCGGTATAGTTAAAAAGGTTAAGGTTTCTTTCATTTTGCAGCTGAATTTAAATTAATAGGACAGTATGGCATTAGTGGTTGAAATATGTAAATAAAGCTTAAAATTATCCTTCTAGATAAGGATAATTTTTATTTAAATTTTATTACAGACATTGGTAATAGAAACTGAATTAAAAAACGTTAGGCACCTAATATTTCATACATAGATTGCCAATAAAGCAAAACGCGGGCAGATTATTATGTTAGATAAATATTTATTTAATACAGAATACAAAAATATAAATAAAATCATACACATTATAATGGTATCCAATATCGTAATTTTTCGTCCAATAGCACTTTGAAGACATTGTGCTGTAAAGTAACACTTGTAGCTAAGAAAGTTATTTTTGTAAATAATTAGTATTAATTGGTGTGTAAAAACTGTGAATAAAATAATAACAAGAAAAAAATTTTATTTTTAAAATTAAAGCGGTTACTCTATTTGTATTAAAATTCAAAGAACAGTAGTAGTATTAATATGTAACGTTATTAGCCTATCTGGCACGAGTTATACCGTGTGTTCTCATCGTGAAATCAAACATTATTTATCCCCTTGCAAATGAACACACTATGTGTGGCAACACCGCTCAAAATTAATTTAACCGCAAAACGTTTGGCAACACTTTATAGTGTCCATCACAAAATGAATCATGTCGTCGAAGTAGCTACTACATATTCAAAGGCTTAATGAAAGTCAGTAGCCAGTAGGAAACGCAATTGTCGTTTCGACGGTAGAATCAATCAACGGTTGATATGTAATGGCGTCTATTTGTTCCCGTCGGGTTTTGCAATGCTTAATCCTTGGCACAACACTATCGGCATGTACAAAATATCAATACAGGATGGATCACAAAGTGTTTGTGCGATGTTTTGTGAGCCTGTTAGAGATTGCTTCGTAAATATGTCTGAATAAATAATTTTTATCTGTGTGAAAATTGTTTCACTGTTGTTTTAATTAACATTTAATATGTATGGTACTCATAATGCCTTGTTTAAAATACCTTAATTCTTAATTCAGAAGTTTTAATAGGAACGGACTGGAATATAACATGTTGTAGGTAGTTTTTACCACTTGTTAGCGTTTGTGATAAGACTAAACGTTTTTAAAGAACCGTTTATGTATTAAATACATTATATATTGGTTAATTTTTTTATTTTGTTTTGGACAGCAAAAATCTTGAAAATATCATCTTTGTTCAGATTTTTAAACCGCTACTAAAATAACAATTCAATCGTATAGCAGACATGATCATTATAATGATCAGGGCTTTATTTAACAAAATATGCATATGATTTTTCTAAACAAACTTACTAAGCCTATAAAATTCCTGTACAAACAAAACTATTGATGTTAATGAAACTTTAAAAAACTACACTGCATAAAATCCAATACACACTACTCCGTTTGTATTATATATCTATATACTCTTTAGTATATAAAGAGTAAGAGTAGTACTCTTTAGTACATGAATTTTCTTTAGTATCATATATAATACAAACAGAACGAAAATCCCCTTAAGCAGTAGTAAAAGAAGATACAGGTCAAGTTACAGCATCGACAGGCGAATAATCTCGTGAGTGGCGGCTGGGGCTTCCGCGGCGAGCTAACAATTCTGTTCCCGCGCAAGCGACATTCTTAGGTCGGAAATACACTTGAAAACAGATTTACTCTTAAAAAGGACATAAGACAACATCATACACATTGCTTTGATTATGTGGCAAGTAACAAAAGAGCTTGTGATACAGAAATCAGAAATACCGACGGTACCTCAACACCTAGAAGGAAAGTTAATTTACCATATTGACCCGACTGGGAATCGAACCCAAGTCCTCACTGACGACCGGATGAAATTTTGAAGCCTTGTTTTGCAACGAGTGTTACTGAGAATGTTTGACATTAGTGAATATTAAGACACACCGGTGGATGTCCACAATCACCAATTACGAAGGTGTAGCAAGAAACTGTTCTAAATGTTTATTCCAACCGGATGTTAGTTGAATAACATTCAACATATGTATGTTAACGTTTAACTTCTATGTAGAAGTTGTAGTAAATGAGCAAATAACAATGTGTGAATTTTTGTACTAGAGCTGTTGGCAGTCGTTTGTGTTATCTCTTCAATCATTGCCGCCTCATTGGCGAATAATAATTTTGCAATTTAATATTTAATGGTGCAAGAACACGAAGTTTGACAGGGTAATTAGTAATATATTACTAATTACCCTGTCAGACTTTAATAAGTGCTAATAATTTACGTTTATTGGCTCTAAAAATCAAATATTTTTTTATTTATTTACCTATGTACTTATTGTCACCATTTTTAAGTGGTGAACAGGTAAATTTGTCAGGCAGGCGTAACTTATTTTGGACATTACCAAAATTGACCAAGTGGCCGTTTTCTATGATAACAGTCACTGGTGATTTACGTCATGAAAAGGGTAATTTATCAATTGTCTTTTAATCCCTAGTTATCCTAGAAGTTGTCAACAGGCGCTGGAGTATTTTAACATACTCTGTATTTTGGAAAGTCACAGTATCATGAAATATTAAAAATATTAAAACTCATCGATTTCCTATCGATATTGATTAATCGATAGTAGCGGTAAGAGTTCTCTGCGACTACAAGACAATCTACGTCTATCAACCTAAGAAACACATTTGACCAATTTAAAAATCACTATGTTTAGTAAAACCGTAAACTTTAGGGGTTCGTACTTTGTTTGCCGTTTCTCCGGATCGGGGGTATTATGTTTGAATTAACAATAATTGTATCTGCAGACCTTTCAATGTGCAAAATAAATAATGGTTAACGTAACGCAATAAAATAAGTAAGGACATTTGAATTTTGTGCAACGTGTTAGAGAGGTAGGACATAGCGATTTATCACTCGAACTGGAGCAGCCCGACTGGTGAAATACCTCCACCTTACAGAAGACCGCAGCCAAATAACAATCACTTCTGTGTTGTTGTGTTCCTGCGTGTGAGTAAGGTTTCCAGAGCTCCTGGGGGGTGCTACATTAGAAGCAGGGGTCAAGCCTTCAAGGTAAGGGTGACAAGTCCAGTAACAGATTTATTATGCTGTACTTGTCACCCTTAAACTAGGACCTCATTACCACTTAACATCAGGTGGGATGAGGTTAATCTTGTAGTGCAATATAAAAAAAAGTCTTCATATCTGAACTGCATACCTATGCACAAAACGTGGGAATCGGATTTAAATTCGGAAACTATGTTTTAGCCCCTCCTTATCAATTCCGATAGATTCTAACGTTTGGAAATGAGTTTCCAGGTAACCTAGATAAGTGTTTTTTTTTTCTCACATTGACATCGTTTTGACAAGGTTAAAATGTATGGATTTGCCAAATTTTCCTTAGAATTTTCTTAGAAGTCATATGATCTTGAAAATTACTACTAGTTTTTTTAAGTGAGTAATTGGTGACGAAATTAAAAAAAATACTTGAAATTTTAGGTATGATATCAATTTCCTATCAACCTTTTAAAGAGCAAGTTCTAATAGTAAGAGTAAGCTCCAAGTACGAACCATCCACTCAACTATTTTAATTGCATAAAATATCCAATACAGTTTGTGAAATACATTAGTTGAAGTGTAATCAGGCTGGATAGTGCTTGAGTTTTAGTCGGCAACAACAACGTAGGCAGTACTAAGATTTTGATTTCAGTGTACTTGAAGTAAATAAGATTACGTTAAAATGAAAACATAATCTAAGTTATTCGAGTCTGAAGTATTACGACCCTATAAAATAGAAAAGATAGACATAATCGATAGAAAAGATAAGCACTACAAGCATACTTAACTATCACAACAAGTAAATTCTACGAAGATTGGTAGAATAGGGACTATGGTTTCACAATGTTAAGGTCTAGAATAACGACGAAATACATTCCCCACAAGATAGACAGACCGAAAAAACCTCATAGTAGTAAAACCATTAATGCAAGCGACAAATACACATACATAACATAGGAAATGATAAAAGCATACATGAATACAAGTTGAAATATTAACCATACATATATGTTTATCTTATATTCATTACTTAACATTGAAAGTCTGATTTGTAAAAAACTGAATAACGCTGGAGATATGTCAAAGATAATTTATACATTAAAAAGTGGTTACTGTACGTTTCTTAATGTATAATGATTCCAGAGTTATACAAATACAAAAACTGCAGGACTCTTAATAGTTTAACTACTTCACTCTTTTAGGTACTTGGCAGATATAGTTCTATTATATTGAAACCAACAAAAACCGTTAAACATTTTCAATGGAGCTGTCTTAAACAGAATGACTTTTCACGAACAAAAAAACAAATGAACCGTCTCACTATCCTCGTTCCAATTCGAAAGTCGTACCGACTATTGAACATCGTTCAAAAAAGAAAACAAACAGGTGCTGCAGAAAATTTCCGCAATCTTCAAATCTGAGAGTGTGCGCTTGACTTTAAAATCGTGCTCGGTGCTTGGATTGAGTCGATCTAACAAGACCGCCCGTGTACTGTTGCGTTCGTTGCAGTGCCCCACTCACTTCTATTGCCTATTTGGTTAAATTTAGCAGGGAATCTCGGCTCGTGAGTGGAGTTACTTACCGATTTCGCCATATAACGAGCTCGTTGCGCCGAGTTATGTTCATAGATTATTCTGGACTTTTTTATTTTCAGTTGTTTTTGAAGTCGCAAGAGAATCTCCTTGATAAGTATCGCCGCGTTGGGACAAATGGAATGGGTAGCACATTAGTGGGATAGTGTGTTTGAAATACGAACTGTTTATATGGTCTGAAGTTTTTTCTATTTTGTATTGTTTTTTTTAAAGGTATTCGATCTCACGAATTGTATTTGGTTATAGTTATACCAGTAGAGTACTCATATAATGACACGCGTTCAGGTCTATTAAATCGTACAGATTTTAAAAGCGCTTTAAAAGAGTAGTTCTCAATGAGATTTTGGTACTCATTATAAAAACAAGAGATAAGATTGAGTAGTAGGTATGTAAACACTTCGCAACTATGGAACAGCAGCTTTAGCACTCCACAGTTTACACACACAAAGTTAATGTAAAAATTCACGTCTGACTACATACATATCCATATATAAACTTAAGGTATTTGACTCTTTGGTAAAATGAAACTGTAAAAAATAGCAATTGTAACTTTATCTAACACAATGTATATTTCAATTAATGTCAATAAATATATGCGTTTGTTTTTGTCGGGGTTGGTATTTAAGTTAACGAGTAAATTAGTGGTACCACCTAAAATTCTAGTTACTTTTACTAAATAAATGCACCAGATTTAATTAGATTTGCTATAAAAATCAAAATATTAGAAAACCAAAAAGACTATTTAATTTTTTATTTTAGAATTCATACGAATCAAGACGCGATCAAAAATAAATTAGTCCTTGACAAAATATTAGCATAATATCTCCAGGTTTATCTCGTACGTAATGTTTTTTTGCTCTCATTCTCTCGTCATAAGCCAAGCTTACATGAAAATTCTTAACGGATACTATTGAAAGTTCCCCAGAAGCATTTTCAGCTGAGCGCAGCAAACGCTGCAGATACGCGGACCGCAGCCACTCGGTTAGCCTATCATCTAACATCGCATCCGCTACATATCTGCATTAATCAATCTGTGAAGTTGTGTTACGGCAGCTGCCAAAGCCTCATTCCCTCCACTTTTAAACTCAGCTCAGGTGAGGGTTTTTAAATAAATTGCTTTAGTGCTCTGTGCTGCCTATTGCGATTATACCTAATGATGTCGTATGCAACTGCGACCGTATTTTATTAGGTAGCTCATTTTTCTGGAATACTGAGAAATTGCTTACGTCTATTGTATTTCAAATATACGTTGGAAAACCTCACAAAAGCAAAAGTAGGAAGAATGTACAAAAGACTGGAATACGGATATATGGCAGTTTTATGTTCATAAAATCAATGCCTAAAACTAAAAAGCCACTCTGGTAAGACATGATCATTAACAAGCTATTGTTTCAAACATGCTCAAAATTTAATTAACATCTTTGCCAGTTAATTTCTTCCATTGTAACATTACTTGTTTAACCTGTGAGTCTGTAGGTTTTGTTTTGTTTAGAAGTTGCGACTACCTAGTCTTATTCAACATAGAGAATGAAAAATCCGCTAGGTGGCAAAACGTACTGCCACATGATGTCTTTAACATGACATTGACAGAGGTGTCATCATAACATTTCGCTAAACACCAACCACGTTGGAGTTAGACCTCACGTAGGCGTGAGGTGTAATAATTACCATGTATCAGATATTTTGCGGTGGATTAGCCAGTAACCGGTGATTGGCGAGAAAAAAATATTTGAGACAGGCATAAACATGTACACGAACAATATTTAACACATTCCCCGCGATATCCGGGATTCCGTAAAATTGCCAAGTGTACTCACAAAATTTGCAACGCGGTAACGTTCATTACTAGTTCGATAATCGGTGTGAAGCAGCGCGGATGCATAATCAAGTAGACGGCTGTAGGGGGGCGGGCGGAGGGGGTTACTCGTAAAACTATTACAGCAGCGTTCTACGGAGCACTGAGCTGGCTTCATTAATCGGCCATCGTATGAAGCTATCCACTACCGTTGTGATATGACGGGTAGGCCAACGTGTTACGAACCGCCGCTCTATTATCTAGGTACCGACAGCCGCCATCGCAAACGCTACTGTCAAAATTTCTGTTCTAAGCTGATGTCGGTATTGTGCACGGATCTGATACGTTACGTTGCTTTTGCAAGCAGATAAAATGTTAAAGCATTGCAGCACCAGGGTAGCTATTTAAATTTTTATTGCGAATTGTGAATTAGCTGGATTTTGTTAAGCCCTAACTGCTAACAATATAAGCCAACCTCTTTAAGAAATATGCCAAATAATGATTTGAAAATTCATCGTTATATTTTAAGGACTCTAGGGATTTTTAATATTATAAGAAATAATGTTTTAGATAAAAAAAACAGCTAAAAAGTGTTTTGAATAACTTTAATTAAATCTTCATAATTGTGATGATTGTGTGTTTTCCTCTATTACTAAACCGACTTGTTTTGGATTAAGAATATTTTTTTAATTGCTACTAAACGTAGTTTTTTTTTTTCAAATAACAACATTATAATTTTACTACAAAAACAAAGTATTGTGGGGCAAACTCGCGCACCCATACTTTCGTTCAAATTTTTAATATAACGGTCAGCACAAATATTAATAATATTTGGATATTATTTTTAGTTATGCTGACCTTCCTTTTTACCAATTATTATGATAGGGTACATAAGAAGCCGTTATAGTTAATGATTTTTTTACAAGTTTTCGTTAAAAACTTAATATTTGACGTTTTCCAGAGACCATAGATCAAGATTATAAAGTTTATTGTAACCTTAATTCTGAATCTGATCCAGACTCAAAGTTAAAATTCAAAGATCCAAGCAATTTCAAAAGAAACCATAATGACAAACGGGCCAACGGTAGGAAGTAAACAAAGAGATCATGTAACAGTCCTTTCTTTTTTAACCTAAAAATACCTTAATTATAGGAGACTTGCCCAAGTTTAAATGCCCTAATACATGATAAGGCACAATCAATTTGCTATACCAAACATCATGTGCTAGCTAAAGTTAATAATAACATTAATTTCACACGATAGCACGGTGCAGTATCTCATCGCGGCGCAATACAAATGTGCAATCGGTCAGAATAATGCGCGCCGAAGCTGCCGCATTGTTATTGCGTTATAGTCGAAGAGACGTTGGAAGTTCTCTGGGATGTTATATCAGCCGCTCCTATGTAACATCATCATGTTTTGATGATGATTTTAGTGATACTGGTTGAAATAATCTAGCCATTTATATGCTACTACAGGTTTCGAAACGGGCATTACCTCAGCACGCGGTTGCTGTGCAAAAAGGTGATATATTAAGAGTTATTTACAAACTTAAATTAATATTTTGAAGTTGTTTTTCAGTGAGTGATAATTGTGTTTAAGTCAGAAAATGAATGAACTATGAATAGCGAACAAACTAGTTTTACACTTTAAAACCACCTGAACATTTTGGTACTAAAATGTTCCATAAACACATATCTATTATATGGATGATGACTGGCTGAAAACATAGATTATATTTAGAGACTTAAGACCCTGACAACCAGACCCACTAGAAAATCAATTGTGTCTGGCATTCAAAAGGATATACGATCTTACGAGGTTAATTCGTCAATTAGACATTCAAAATACTAAATATAATCATAATTATGATAAAAATTGGTGATCGTACATTGGAGCGGGTTGTTTACGTCGCGAATTCTTACATGCTGTGCAAAATGGTGAGGTCACGTTAAATGTTAACGCAATGTGATCTTAGTCAATTAATTAAGAGATATATTTATCTACCCTGTTGTATATACGGTGAAAAGATTAACAGACAATATTGAATTAGGTTATAAAACCGACCGCATGATAAAAATCACGCATAATTATTCAGAATCTCTTCTAGCGGATCATATCAAAAAGTTAAGGGTACTTATTTACGCCTGATGACTAAATAAGCGTTTCATCCATTTGCACATCTGTTACTAAATATGACGCCGTCTTAAGTAGGGGGTGTCGAAGAGAAGCCGCGGGAGGGGAGGGCCAATCCCTCTCATTTAACACCGCTGCTCTGTAGGTGTTTGCCCAAACGATTCCAACTGGGATCCTTCTTTGATGGCATCTCATAGTGAATCGCAATTTTATTTCGGCCCGATCATGTACATTTTTCATGCAGCGAGAAAGCGAACAGTAATCTTTGCATTTATGCCGTGATCCTTTATTGATTTTAGATTTTTAGTTGAAAACGAAACGAATGAAATGGGCGTGAATGGAGACGCGCCCGGCTAAATCCGGCGTAAGCCTCGCGATGATATAAACTCTCATTCAGCTCCGGCGTATATCTGGAAACCCCAAAGTTATTCACAACGGCACTCGGCATGTTGCCGAAACTCTACTGTGTACTTTAAATGTTGTTCTTAGTAAAAAAACGTTTATTAGGTCCGCTGACTTGACACAATGCACAATTGACCTTTTGTTTAGGAACTCTTGACTTGAATTTAATTTTTTAATTCTTTTTTATTATCATACAACATACCTTTAAGGCATACTGCACAGGTTCAAAATGATGGAATTCATAAAGTCTGAGTAGTTCAACCACTTTTTGATAGCGAATAGCCAAGCACATTAAAATAAGTGCAACGGTGCCGGAATGTGTTCCCCAAAAGTCCGCAGGCTTCTGAGCAATCATCGATAGTAATGCAGATAAAACAAATGTTGATCTGATGTTATTAATATGATAAATTTAAACAAATCTTTTAAGTAGATTTTACTATACAACACGTAAAATAAAGTTCTAAATCATAATATTGTCCATTTACTCTCCCCGTCATGAAACGAAACGTCAAATAGTTGGCGAGGATTACCCCTTACAGTGCAGCACGAGTCATGTATATAAATGTAGGTATCTATCTAAAGGAGTCTTTAACTTAGCTGTCAAATAAAGAAACAAAACTACACCTCTCAAGTAGTAGTCAAAGAGATAAATTATCACTTGTACATAATTATTGAAGCCGCATGCATCTTAACGTAGATATATTATTCCAAATTTAAAAGTCTAAACAAGAATGTAAAATGATAAAAGGTTGAAAAGTTACATTTTTAATAAGCACTTATAAATAGGTCGCCTCATGTTTTATAGGACTAAAGCGTACTCATGTTATAAATTTATCAAGGTACATAAATAATATAATTAACTTATATCAAATAACGTCTGAAAAGTATCTGAGGTCTGGATTGTTTCATTTTTGCGCATTATGAACTTCAAAATTCACTGCATCAATTTAAAAGTAAAGGTAATTTGACTACAATGTTCATAGTCGTAAATCAAAAATTACAAAAACACGCCATTCATTTGTTTACCCCTAACTGAAATAGGCGTCTTAACTCCTAAACTTAGACCGTAAAATTTTGATAAAAGGTTTTTGTTTTTATGAGCAAAATAATATACCAAAGATACATTTAGGTACTTTAAAATTTAACATCTACAAACCAAGAGTGCCTTTGTACAGATACACAAGCTATTTCGGCAGAGGAAAATGTTTAAAGAAATATGGTCTAATTAATTTTCATTCAAGCAATCAAAATGAACCCAATTTGTTTCACTTACACCTCGGCATAAATTCCGACATTTATAACGATACGCGAATTTAACATATTTTTCGCGAGCCCCTATTCGCCTTAAGGTTGAAAGAAAAAAAAACAAAAGAAACCACCATTAAAATAAATAAAAAGAAATAAAGCGGCGACCGCAAATTATTTCACTTACCTACTTCTTTTTATAAAAATGCGAACGACGCATTAAATTTTGGGGAGAAAGGAAACTCCCTTGTAAGCAATATCGAGGAGGCAAATTTTTCAGATATTGCCTTCAGGTAGAGCACATTTATTATGTACCCGAATATATTACTCTTGATTCATTGACTTTCGATATTGATTTACTTTGCTTGCATAAGCTGTAGTTTGGGGTAGTCGTGGTGTAGCAACGGCCCTTTGATCTGAAGAATTAGGAGTTAAGTTCGTGTGTGCGGACACTTTGCAAGTACACAGAGCTGCAACTTGCTAAGTTACGTAGTTCCCGAGATTGAAACCAATGCATACTGGGGTCCGCAAGTCGAGCAATTACATGCATTATCCATATGGGGTACGGAGCATATAGAATGTAGTCACTAATACCATTAGAAAAGACAAGCTATGAAACTCCAAAAGGTATGAGATAAGAAATAATACTAGCGAGTGAAATGCTTTCTAAATTTTATGAGACTAAAACTTGGCTTTTCTAGCTTACTAAAGTTTACAACATTCGTTTATGACAATAGACCGCTCTTGCTTCATCTTTTAGAACAATCTACACAACTGTACCACACATTGTCTGGAATTAGTTTATGATTGTACACAAAGAATACGTATAGAAATGACAGAAACTATTATTATTACATTGTGTTTGTTGCCTGAGTATCACAAAACAATTGTTGTTTCTTAATTAATTATTTCATCAGCAAACTTATTTGTCTCAAAATAAGTATTCTTAAACACACGAATTATCTTTTTACGAACATAAAAACGGGAATAATATAAATTTTAAGACTTTCGCGTTCCATTTTAAACATTTAAAATAATTTAACGGGTCAAATATGTAGGCACATAACTATTAAACCAAACTAAAAGAATACCTGGCACGCAGCTTTTTACTTTTTCAACGATGCGTTTATTCCTTAATCTACTTGACTTTACTTATAATTACTAGCATCGACTTAGTTACATTATCTAGCAATAAGATTCGATAAACTGTTTTGTCAAAACAACACTGGATGATGTTGAAAAAACTACTCATTCCTATGCATTACAAAGCCGCAGAGCTACATCATGCAGCTGAGAACGTTAAGTATTTCTACAGCATACTAAAACTATTGTTATATCAGATTACTTTATACTCCTTGTCAAAGCATATTTGTTTATACTTTAAAACATAACTGATCTTAAGCAGGACTGACACAAGGGCCCATCAGACCCCACCCTAATACTATTGTTTACGGTAGGGACTCCCAAACTGTTATCACTTGCAGGACTCCACCCGGCACAGCCTTGCCGATGTCCACTTGATTTACGGCCAAGATAACGCGCCGACCTACAAACTTTCGTGTGCTAGGAGCAGTCGCGGAAGATTTAAAACCGAAAAAATTTGTAGGATACAATTTTCGGTTACAGCTTTACGCAAACAGACCTTGGGATGCAAGAGGTAAGGTTTGAAATGTCTTTTACAGTTTCTCACTAACAATACCGGACACCAACATCTGTTTTTTTTTTAATATTTTTCACATTTGCACTTTTTAACAAACGTTGACCACGATATGCATGTTTACGCTAGTTTTTGTTTTTGACTTTGTGTCCTTTACATAACTAAATGATATCTCCAATTCTAATACTTCTGCTTTTTTAAGTTTTAAACACAAACCAAAATTGTTCCATTTTCTTCCTCATATTGGAACAAAATAGTTAAAGGATTAAACAGCATTTCAAATGCTCTAAAGTAAACACCGAATTCTGCAAGATATTACGCAGTTTAATCCACATTATTGACCAGTTAACACCAAATCAGAAACTGTTAACGGACCAGCCCTCGATACCAATAAGCATAAACAAAAGACGTTTACGTTACATTTGGCTGAGGCGCAACGCGTAACGGTTGGCAGGGTGCATTCAGACTCCCAGCTGAGCCTCCAATATCGGTTCTAGGGATATTATTTCAGGGCGGAGGGACTCGAAGCAATATTGAGTTGTGAAACCGACGATTCACCTAACAGGAGAGACGCTAACGGCAACTTTACCCCGACACTTTGACAACTTATTTCTTGTCTCAGGAGTTGCTAAGCCACTCCGGTTTGTGTACGTAGTGGCCTGATTGTTGCTCACCGAGATAGTGATTGTAATAGCCTGTTGCAAGCTTTCAAGGACAGTGGTCGTTTTTAAGACGTTATCTCCGAAGTTGGTAACGAAGTTCAGTAAAACGGCTTCTGGCTACCTCAAGATCTTATCTTATTTTGTACATTGCCAATGCTTTTGCTATCAACGTCGAGTTTTCTTGGTGGGTCTGAACATACAAAGTCGTATTTAGAATATGATATGCCTATGAATTTGATATTATTGTGCAATAGAATTATAGTAAAATTAATTCTGCTTTCCATAACTAGGTACGTATTCATTAATGACTAGCGGTTGCCCTCAACTTTGTTTGTGATATTTCAGGCTTAAAACATCCCATATTAGCATATCTAGTATCTCATCAAACTTTCTACGAAATTTCAGCCAAATTCATTCAAAAACTTAAGCGTGAAAGAGCAACCTGCATGCATTCTTAAAAACTTTCGGAATCATTTGGTATTTTAACAGTATTACGTAACCCAATAATGCAAATGTAATTTTATGAACCAAAATCGATAGATTCCTTAATTACTTTCCAGAATTCAGTTTTGGTCTGTATATCAACACAACAAATACCATAAGCAAGCAAGGGTCAGCTGAGACCACGCAACGAAATATTCGAGCTATGCCTAAAGCGATACGGCCATTGAAGGAATTTAGTTTAGCAGTCTGTTAAAGTGAATACCGAAATCCTCACTCATTCAACTCGTCCAAATGCTTAATTCAGTTGGAATAATTCGAGTTCTATTGTTAAGTTCCTAAATTTGAAGTCCAACATTTAACTGCTTACAATTCAAAGGTAACCGCAAATTTCGAAACGAGTATGCCTCTCCATAGGGTGGAACTTATTTGCAAACTGATAACTTTTAGCCCGATTTGAGTTGGTCAGTTTTAGCCGCCGCGACCTGGCTGACCGCCACTTGCCAACTATGCTGCAAAAGGATTCCTATCTGATGATCACCCGAAATAATTGCACGTCTGTTTTTAAAGCTGCTGTTACTTCTTTATATGAAATACGAAATAGAGTAATGCAAACGTAACAAACTGGCATGGAGGAACAATATGGTGTCAAAATTATATCTATATGCTTAGTTTCTTGCCTCCCTGGTGCGCCGGGTGCGGGGCAGCGCCAACAGTATCCTAGCTATGATAGCGAGCAGGCTGGACTGTCGCCTTATAAGGTATTGTAGCACTACTTCTGCTGGAGTTGTGCATTTATTTATTTATTATTTTACACTTTTTGGGAATCTTACGGCTAAATACTAATTAAATCTACACAATAATAAATGACGGCCATTAACAAGTTTCCACATATAGAACACAGTATACATAATAACGTTCGTTAGACATATAATGGCACAAATAAAGCAGTAATAAAACGTAACCTAATAAAAAAAAACGCTGCTCATGATGCTTTTGAGCTTGGGAACACTGAGGTGGAAAGGATCCAGTCCAAGGTCTCGGGAAAGCTCATTTAATTGTCTGGCAACTCTAACCAACTAGGCGTTTTGTCTATATTTGGTCTTAACTAGAGTAACATGCAAAAGTTTGGGATTCCTTAAAGGTTTGGCTGATACGTGCAAGAGTAGTTTACTTAGGAGTTTTGGACAGTCCAAAGACCCGTTTGCAATTTTAAAAATATAAAATAAGTCTGCTTTCTGCCTACGATTTTTAAGAGGGAGGATGTGTTGACGCCTACATCGCAGCTCATAACTAGCATCGTACCTGTTGCACCTGTGTTGCAGCATTAATTATTATGTTTTAAAAATGAATGTACTAACATAGGTTAAGTTTTTTATAGCTAACTAAAATGAGTCTTGTTACTTGAATAAATAAATAAATAATAGCATAGCTTTGACTTCTTTTTTCCCAATAACACATTGTTAAGCAAGTCATACATTAATATAAACTAGTATTTTAAAGATCAAGAGTTCATTTGTTTGAAAGCGCTTATCTCAGGAACTTCTTTTTCGAATTGAAATAGTATTTATATATTAGATAGTCTATTTATCGAGAAAGACTAAAGGCATGGGCATATAAAATTATGCTACGACCACTGGGAGTGAAAAATCAGAAGAAAATGTGGAGAAAACGCGACTGGCCGCTAGTTTCTGGTAAGCCTGCTCGTAGAAAATATTTTTAAGAATATTGTTAAAATGAATATGTAATGGTTTATAATTAATGTATTTTATTTATATAGAAATTGGTACGAAGAAGTAATAAAAATGTACGTACCTCGACCGCCTTGTTGTTGGGTCTTTCATAACCATAACTTCTGTGATTTCGCCGAATTTGTTAAAGTAGTCTCGGAGGCTTTCTGCGAAAAAAGAAAAGGTTTCTTGAGAAAATGATCGTATAATAATCGGAACGTGTAAATGTTAATAAGTTATTTGTAAAATTCTTGCAAATGATTCCAAAATGTCCTTTATTAAAGAAAGATATGCTTGAATATCGTTTCTCTTACATTCGGAACCGTTTTAATGATTAGTATAAATATATTTTCCGCTGAAACTGTTAACTGGTTTCACGTGAAATTCAAAACAGTGATTACAATGTATATTACATTATTATCACTTTAATAGGTACTTTTGCACGTGCCTAAAGAGATAATTTTTGGTAAATTAATATTATTAATGTTCACTAGCATGCTAAATAAAACATGTTTTCATGTTCTTATTGATAAAATGCAGTATACTCGGGAATAATAAATCGATATTAGCAAAGCCTATGTACGCGCTATTATTTTTGGAGAACATTAAATGGTTTATATATTGCTCTTACTGATAGCTTCGACGTTTCGTGTAAGTGTTTTATTTTCTTAATTTTTTTTTATCATTACTTTTGTACTGCAATTTGTATTCTTAACTAGTTAAATTCTATAGTACTCAATACGAACCTATATTTTTTACTAACTGTGTCAAATGTCTTATTAAGATAAAATTCCGGCTAAAGATAACAATGTCAAATAGTAAATTTTAGTCAAATATGCTTTATGCGATGTAATTAGGTATTAAGTTTTGTTTTGAAAAATCAAAATTGTTAAATACGTAGGTGTTCTCTCTCTTTCTCACATTTTTTAATGAAATGTATTCTGAGTACATTTGTTAAGAAAAGTCAATGGGTGGTACAAAGCCATTGTTTCATGAACTCCTTACATAGAAACGAAATAGGTACAAAATAATATTTATTGAATTTATTGTTACAGAGGACAGGACTGGGTATTTTTCCAAGTAACATAAAACGTTACGTATTGGCACAGCGACAAAGGACGTTCATGGTACATTCGCTCAACACTTCCACACAATAGAAGGGTCTCGTTTTGTAACGTCGAAGCCTTTTCGATTCGCAGTCCATAAAAGTAAGACGATAAGAGTCGTTCCCTTCAAATGACTGAAAGTCGTCAGGCAGAATGTTTGAGGGAGTACGCTCCACGGCACCAATCTGATTGTTTATCGTGTCACTAGTAGAATGTGAGATGCTGAAGCCTATGTGCGGGTATGTTAGTTTGCGAAACCCTAAGTTGAGACTTAAGCCCATCGGTGAAGGGCATAAAATTTAGTGGCTGTTATAATTGTTTTTATGACGGCAATTAAATTATATTCATTACCAGTTCGATGAAATTTCATATAAATACATTTAACACTTGGTTTAGGTTAAAAAGCCTTTAAGACAAGAAAGTTACTGACGTGATGATATTATTTTTTAACATAAATATTTTACGTATCATTTTATTTCTAAATTTATTAAATTTCAAGAAAATGTTACAGAAGTAAGTAGATGCACTGGTATTTGAAATCAGCGACTACTATCTAAAATTTGATTTGATTGATTGGTTTTTAAAATAATCTTAATCTAATTTAGTATCTAATTAATAATAAAAACATATTTTTATTGGTGTTTTTTAACAAACATCAACTGCCAGTCACCTATTCATTGAAACAATGATTTTAATACCTCTAAATTAAATTTATGCACAGGATGAAAGAACTAAACAGACAGAGATAGCCTTCATTCGTTATGTCCACACACATCATGATCAAAACTTTTAGTTTGATACGATTCTTATGTCCGCACACTGAATCCTTTTGACTGTTCATCAATTGGCCTAAATAGGTAGTCCTACTCAACGTCAACTAGGAAATCCCAGTCGGGACACGATTGGTTCGCCCCAACTTCACTCGGTCGTAATCTATAGAGATTTGCCGCAAGAAGAAGCCAGAGTATTTAGTGTCGTGTTCCTCTATTTGTGCCGGCTTGTTAAAACGTCTCCAATATCAGACTTAAACACATGCAAGGAGCATCCGGGATTTGTTTGCTAGCCACCGCAGTATGACTCACTAATGGAGGGTTACTCCCTCTAAAATGAATATGCTGATTTTCCACGTCCATGTTTTTAGGCTTATTTTACATAATTTCCGGTCAGCAACCGGCGCATTATTTTGATTACTTTCGGTGATGATGAAATAAATATGCACGATCAATTAGGCTTAGAATTAAACTAAAAAGATTGTAGCCCAAAGCTCCAAATTAGATAAAAATACAGTACCGTTATGATACTTTTGTTCTGCATTGAAAAATAACTAAACCAGTTCTAATAGCTTTACAATTAAGGTGATATTTCACAGCTCGCTCTCTTCCACACCCCATGAACTTCCGATTAATACTAATTAAGAACAAACAGGCCAATCACGAGAGGCTTATTGCGGGATACATTCCAATTTAAAGTTGCCTTCAATCCGACAGTGGGGCTTCTAAAACCAAATGTTGGTCCATGCTTTTAAAGTCGATTTTCGACGTGTTTCGGTGGAAACTTTTCTAATCTGACCGCTAGCCGGCCGTCGTGCACTTCGGGCGAGTAATGAAAAGTAACGATTGCATGCTGACTTCACCATTAATCAGTAGGAACACTGTTTGGATGTGTTCTTTTTGCGAAGCAACTGTGTTTGGTCAGCTGTCACTTGGGGGATCAAGGTCATCGGTTTGTGGCGTTTTGCAATCACATTTGTCTATGGTTAGCTGGTTGAAGCTGGATATATTTTCGAGAAGTAATCGTCAACATTTTTTAACAGTCTTTTATTCAGACAGCTGATGAAGTTGAAGATATGGTATTTTTGGTAAAACCTACTTATATCTTGGTTATTGTAACTTGTTCATATAATGTAAGACATAGTGAAATATATTTTGATTTAGAATACTTAACAATAAATATAAAACATATCTTTTCTGTCTTTTAATAAAGTGAAGAAAGTGATAAAATTGAATTACAAATTTTAATCACATGGTCCATATACAAGGTTTATAAAAAATTCTACTTCACCCTACACAAAAACTGGCAGCTAATAATTGCGGTAACCATACCAAATTACAAAAAAGCTTCCTTTATTTGTAAGAGTAACATTTTTGAGTATCAATTAGGAAACCTTTAAAATTTTCAGTATTATTTCTTTGATTTAATATCGGTTCCGAACAAATAACGGTTAAAGTTATTAAACACCTTTACTAAGATACAAACCTACCAGAGATTCCAAGACATTTGTCATGAAGGAAGCCACACACATTGAGTCAAAAGTCTACCGCGAAAATAATTAACCCACAATCACAGCCGAGACAATTTGCTAAACTAGCAAAAACAACCCTTGTTATTTCGCTCCTACAGGATGTATATTTTATTTAGATGACGCCTACGAGGCAATACTGCGAAGGACACCGCGGGTGGATTCGGCACAGTTGTTCAACCACCATAAAATTAGCATTTGGCTGCCGAGTAGCATTTTCATCCGGACACAACTTGTAGAGATACAACCACGCTGATAGATACACACTTTTACCCAATTCTGACCTCTATAACTAAAGCATTAGGAGCAGGCGGGGTATACGGTGGAGTGTGACCGCTTGTACCTGAATTATTCGGTCGCACTTCTCAAGAAATAGGGATTGGAGATTTTGTCCATCCGACGCGACGTTGAGGATTTTCTGCTCCACACCGAGATTTAATTTTCTTTCCATGTTACCTAGTGTTCGAGGGTGTGGACAAAGTAACAATGGTGGACAACTGTAACCTCTGATTCCTACTAACATTATAAACACTAAAGATTGTAAGAATGTATGGATGTGTGGATGTATGTTTGTTACTTCATCACGAAAAAACTACTAAACGGATGTGGATCATATTTTGGTAGGCAGAGAGATGTTATATTAGATTAACATAGGCAAAATCGCGTATAACAACTAGGAACAATTAAAGAAAACAAATTTTCAACATTTTCCTCATTTAATAGAATCTTAAGGAAGACATTATTATTTATTAATTTTAAGGAAGAAGTTATTTTTTTTATGCTGAAATAACAAGTCAATGTGTGATTTAAATAAACGTATATACTAAAAATCTATCAAATAATAGTATCTAAATCTATACAAATAAATAAAATAATGTACAATATCACATAAATCATTTTGCTTTTGTGGTAAGTAGCTAAAGCACCTGTGTTATAGAAATCAGAAACAACGATGATTTCACAAAACCTTAACCCGAGACAATTTAGAAAAGTTTTTTTCCATATTGACCCGACCAGGAATTCAACCCGGGACCTAAGAGATGGCGCGCGCAACTCTCAGCTAAGGATATTATCCAATAGAAAGTACGAATAAATCGTTTTCATCGATTGACCCAAACTGAAATACATTCCCAAAGTTATTTTAACAGAGAAACCACTTGACTCGAGCTTTATTGACACGACTTATGGTTTAATTAATCAAACATATAATTGCTTTGATACGAATTGCACCGAACTTCGTTATCTTACATTTCTTTTAGACAAGCTTTATTATCATCAACTACAAACAATTTACTAATTTTATATGCCTCGATCATACTATCTTCTCCTAATATTTGGTCAAGGATAGCAGACTTAAGTGTCAGAGTAATACTTTCTTACACTGATTAAAAATGAAATGTTACAGTGTACGTCATGCAAAAATTACGTTGCAAAAATGAAAAGCATCTCCACTCTGCATTAATTTAATGACGGGTTCCGTACGTTGCAATAATAATTATTATATTGTGTGGGGGCGAAGGGGAAGGGGGGAGCCGACGCAGCACTTGCTCAACCACCATTAAATTGGAACTTGCCACACTTCCTGAACTAGCTACCTACTGAATTATACCTACCGTCATTATGCTCAAAGCATAATTTTGATGAATTTAACGTTCTCTGTAACAGATATTTGCCTCGAAGCCGTGCGTTTAGTTGATTCTTCGCATGTGTTCTCGTATCAACAAGTAGGTACAAGAAATATTTTACGAATTCGGATCGTTGGGAATTATAAAACAATTCGTAGATTCGTTATAAAAAAAACATTTGAATATCTTCCGAATTTTTTATTTCAAGCATTTTTTTACAATACTTAACACCTGATCGCTTTTGATCTTTTAAGAGATTAAATCATCCATTTTTAATTAAGGAGTTGCTGTAAATATTTTTTACGGTAAAGAATTTCAATTCATCAAATTGGACGCTAAGTGTTTCCTTTAATCCGGTTTACCTGATAAAAACAAGTACAGCCTACATAATTAAAAAGATATGAATATTAACTATGAATTTTTTTCTTAAATGAAATGGCTATCATGTAAGTCTTAGGTTCACTCACAAGTGGATCAACTATCTCCAACTCTTTCTGATCTTTGTAAAAAATGTCCTTTGGCACTTTTTAATTTGTAACCAAGCAATATTTGTGATGTTGTCCAGTATTTATAAATATTATTTATTTTAAAGATGATTCCTATGACGAAGTCAAATACTGGCAGCTTTGTTAAATACCGATTGAAAGTCTTTGACCTTCAGGTGATTTGAGACCTCCCATAATACAATACTTCAGGTCCCGACACATCTAGGCTTTCAACGACAACGTAATATTGTGGCATTTTTTTTTCTGCGGCATTAGCACTCTAAAGAATCCTGATATGACGGTGCCAGTATTTCCTCAGAAATAGTTCTCTAGCATTACGTAATAAAAATACATGCAACATCTGCAGTCTCCATTAATGAAGGCCATTAGTTAATAATGAAGCTAATATCCTTTCGGTCCTTTCAGTAATTGTTCATCCAACAATAATTACGGGAATTCTAAAACAACTTGGAATTCAAATGCTCCCTAATTGGCAGTTTTAATCTACTAACTTTGGTACGAAATTCAACAAAAGTGGGCAAACAACTTGTCGTGGTCTGGTGCCGAAACGAATCAAAACCGTCTAACTGAAAATTTATAAATTTATTTTAACAAATTATAATCGTTCGAGTGTATAATTTAGCTGACTTAAATCCGGAATAACTTTCGATGTCTTACCAGAAGTAGATTACAAGTTTATTACAGTTTATTAAATGATATGTTTGTTAAATCAAGTTAATTGCTCTTTGTTTAAACAATATTGACGTTAAACGTGAGCCTATTGTTATACATAAAGAAGAAAATAATGTTTTCACAAAAAGCCTTTTAACAATCTCACAGAAGCGTTTCTTAATGGATAAACTGTCATTTTACTATAGAATTATTGAACAAGTATCTTAAAACTTACTAAAATTATGAAAAAGCACTTAATACAATGATGGGAGAAAAGGGGGATTTTTTTAAAGTAATCTTCATAAATAAAAATAAATAATCTACCAAAATCTCCACTGACTTTGACCAATACCCGTAAAAGATAAGTAACGATCGGCGAATGTAAGTAATCCCGTTGTCCTACAACCAATCGTATTACTTGGTTTACAAAGGTCCCATAAGAAAACATCTTTGTGAATATAGGTGGAACGTTATCTTATTACGCGCGCAGTTTGTTTTGCTTTGCCTTTTTATCAAAGTTCGTCGATTGTAGATTGTACCGTGTGCATGTGGGACGCTGTGGTCCTGCCCAACCACCATAAAATTGGAAACTAGCCGGGAAACGACCGAAATCGCCGGTCGCATAGAAACAATGCTGATACCCAAATGGGATGGCAAATTAAGTGCTGATGAAATTCTGGATGCATTCGACAGTTTGAAGGAATAGCGGCCGCGGATTTTTGATGACGCGTGGACGACAGATGATTTATGACTTTTTTTTAATTTGTCATGTCACTTGTAAGACTGATTGCTGTTAATAAACCTGCATATTAAAATAAATGCGTAAAGTACGAAGTGAAACATTCTAAGTGTAAGGAAAAACTTTTAATCATTTCTGATATCTATTTTTAAATGGAATAATTTGTTATGCAAAATTAAAATTCATTTTAGCTTTAATCAGAATATTGGAAGAAAGTAATATTTTTTTAATGAAAGTTGTGACGAAAACAATGAATCTTAAATGAAATGTAAATATTTTAAGCTTCTTTTTGTACATGTATGTTGAGTACATAAAAATGTTGTCTGCATTTCTATGAATGCTGCTCCAATAAAATCTAAGCAATTTTTAAATTGTATAGACATTGGCACCAATCAGAGTATTCTAGCTGAGCTATTGTCTGATGCAGCAAAAATGCTACATTCATAAGTTGTCGTTTAATGTGTCAATACTTTATTGTTACAACTAAGGGTAAGGTTACAATAGGACTGGCGTATCTCCACGAGATAAAAAGTCCTTAAATTAATAAGGAATAAAAGCCCTTTTTTAGCTTGGGATATGTCTGTTTTACTCTGCTTTAATTAAACTTAATCTAACAGTCATCATTTCTATTACTAAAACTGCATACGATTAAATGCCAAAATATTAATGAAGCAATCAATCAAAATGTAAACGAGAACAGTCTGCATCGCATATTTTATCTTTAACAATCCTTCCAAAACCGTCCCAATTAGCGTAAAAACCTTCCGTAGTACACTCGAATGTTATAAATTTGGCACTTAGCCTGACGCAAATTTCCAGTTCTGTCAGCAAATAAACGTGCCGCAGTAATAGTTTTGCTACGGGCTGCACTAAATTGACACACTATAACATTTTTCATTTTTATACCGTTTTCAATTAGTCCTTTTTCCTGTTTTTGTTTATCCCTAAATTTGGGGTAAACAATGGCCATTGTGCGAGTGGATGACAGGACTGCAGTCTCGTTTTGAATGATATGCCATTAGAGCATGAAAGCGTACAAATATGTCTATCAAGGTATCGATTTTGTACAATATTAATCAATTAACTTTGTCACCAAATGGAATCTCATACATAAGTTATTCTGGAATAGGTATATGTTTTATGTGTGACATCGGAATATCTCTAAGTATACATATTTAACTAATATTCACAGCAAAGTGTAGTGTATTTCAAATAGAATAGACAGATTATTTTTAATTGTTATAGAGATAAAATAAATACATTTATTTACACTTGCGGTCCCGGTGAAATTCTCTAAGGTGAACTTCGTTTCGCCTTAGAGAATTTTTCCCGCTTTTCTGTTAAAAATTTTCAAATTTTACCAAGGATCCCTAATTTTGTAGCCTATGTCAAATTGGAAGAATGTAGCATTCTATTGGTGAAATAATTTTCTAAATCGGCCCAGTACTTTTTGAGCCTATTCATTACAAACATACAAAAATAGGTACAAATCTTTCCTTTTTATAATATTTGTATAGATTAACAACATCGATATAGTGAGAGTAAATTGTTATGTGCGGGGTCATTGAACTAGATGCATAATTCCAACTAAGCTAATAGTAGTTTACTCAAACTCACTATGAAACTAGGCTTACCTACTACAACATGTAATGTCCTTTCAAGACTATAGCAATTAAACTTTGTGTCAATATATGCTACACTAGCTGTTGGTACTCTAGAGACTAGGAATTTCACTTGAGGCGCTAAAGATAGCCACAACTATGCCATTATCTCACACGTCCGACAATCCGATGTAAACGGTTCGGAAAATAAACACATTAGAATTTAGACACACGGCAGTGTGTCAGCCAAGTTCAGAAGAAAAGGGCGACGCACCTCTCAATCTATATATACCCATTATAATTTACGCATCTAGGCATAGACCATCTTCATATAAAAAAATATACTGACCATTAATTTTAAAAGCGTGTTCCAGTTGACACTCTAAATAATAAAGTCAGACTTTTTATTCTTAGATTGTTTTGTAAGCCATGTTAAGTAATTTTATTTTTGATGATAAGTTTTTAGGCTTTGTAAATGTGACGAAAGAAATATGATGATCATACTTTGTTCTATTTAAGTGTAATAGAAAACCAATTTATATCGCAAAGTAATTAATACTTTGGGCATATTTTTATGCATGTTAGTTTCACTATTTACACTTATTTATTTCAAATAATTTAAATCAATAATCAATGATGTTAAATAAATAACAAATTGTAACTTTTCAATTGTTTTTTTTTAGCTTTAATTATGTCATTAACTTTATTTGTATTTTACGCAAATTATTTCTATTCACAAAATTAAGATAATATTCGTCAGCCATTTTAAATTGTACTTTTTGAATGTCAAATGTCTAATTCATTTATTTTTGAAAACTTTAATCTAAGACTAATGAACAAAAAACGGATCTGTTATATTTTAGCTCTTTTATTAATGTAGTTGTATGTTTCAAACTTGGCCTTTTTAAACGTTTATTTTGATTGTGGATACATCAACTGCCTGTCTGACTGAGTGTACCAGAATTAGCTGTTGCCATTCAGATCATTTTATGTGGGTTTGCAAAAGTGTGGTTATGACAGCTCTCTCGAATTTAACCGACTCTTTTTTTTAACTGATGAGAATCTATTTTCAAACCGACAACTACGTCCGTTATTCCAAAAGCTGCCAAAATATAATCTGATTTATTCATTTACTGTAAAATGGATCACATACAGGTTAAAAAAAAATGCTAAAACATAAGTTACTCAAAACAATAAGCTCAAATTCCGTAGACGGCCCCAAATTGATAATGAACCAAAAAAGCGGTGACAAAGTACCCCAGTTACTTAATGTTACGCTTAACGTTTATAGACTACTTTAAAATTGTGTCCTGCGAATAAAACGGTACCGTTAACCGTGTATTGCGGTTGGCTATGTGCCAGCCACGTACTGCCGGGTGCAGTAAGATGTATACAATCTCATTCTACAATGGACCTTATTGCAACCACATAGGACCTTAAGCGTTTACGTATTTTTGCAAATCTGTACGTGCACGTCCCAGTCTGCGAATCTCTCACTCGCCCCGTATTCGTCCGATGATTTTACAATCGACATGTAAATACTGAATAATCGAATACTCCAAGTGGACGTGCGGCCAATCTTTGTAGCTTTGTTTGCCAGTACAATTATTTCCACTTATACTGTCTTCTAGCCGGCTTGTTAAGTTCTTCATTTAAGAGATAAATTTCTTGTAACCGTAGTTGCAAATAATTGCAATTAAGATATGTGCTTGAATACTTCAAGCTTGAATGATCATAGTATCTGTCATAATTGTATTTCAATTGATATTAAATAATAAAATACCAATCCGTTTAAAGAGCATGAGGATAGGTACTTGGCACAGCACATAACTAACCTTTGTAAAAATAAATATGTTTAATAAAAATAAATAACGTAACATAAAAAACTTTACAATAATCTGCAAGAGTTTTTTTTTTATCATACTTGAACTTGTTCAACTATGTACTGTACTATACCACAGAGGAACTCACTGAGGAGTTTTATAATATTAAGATAAAAGAAAATTAAAAGGAGTGGAGAGGAGGAGAGAGAACGGGGATACATCTTACTTCAAATTTGAAATCACTATTCAACGTCAAAGACAGTATTGAGTACCTATACAATTATCTATTATTAAAGATATTATTATTTTTTAAGAGAGGTAGGGCATAGCGATTTATCGCTCGAACTGGAGTAGCCCGACTGGTGAAATACCTCCACCTTACAGAAGACCGCAGCCAAATAACAATCACTTCTGTGTTGTTTCTTGCGTGTGAGTAAGGTTTCCAGAGCTCTTGGGGGGTGCTACATTAGTAGCAGGGGTCAAGCCTTCAAGGTAAGGGCGACAAGTCCAATAACAGATTTATTATGCTGTACTTGTCACCCTTAAGCTAGGACCTCATTACCACTTAACATCAGGTGGGATGAGGTCAATCTTGAAGTGCAATATAAAAAAAATATCTTCACTTACCGTCTGCCACAAATCATGTCGGGTTGGCCAAACGGAGTGCTGTCAAAAATTCCTGGCGTCCTCAGAGACCAATCCAGTTTAAAATATTCGAATGCCATTTTTTGTAACGCTGGTCGTCTACAGAGACGCAATTCAAGCTATGATACAATATCCGCATGTGTAAAAAAATATTTATTTTTTATAAAGTAGTCGTTAAATGGTATGTTTTATCAAATTATAGAAAAATTTAAATGACAGTGAAACTTTATCACCTTACAACGCAACGTAATTTTCAAAATAGTCGCTTGATATTTAAATCAGTTTCAACCCACGTCCAATTGATAAATTGTTAAAAGAGAATTTCATGTTTGATACTTCTTAAAGTAACTAAGTTAAAGTTACTATTTTATAGCACATAAGCATTTCAATGAATACACCGAAACCGCATTTTAAACAACACGACGATTTTTTAAATTATACTTGTTTAATATTTCTGAATCTGCTTCTTGGACGCACTCTAGCCGACCTTTGTCACAAACAATACTCGGGAACAAACCGCCTCCCCCGCAGTCTCAACAACCAAACTTCAAACACGACTTATTAATCCAGAGCCGTACTCAAAACAGAGTTGCGCGAAAAAGAACCCCGCACATCAAAGTGATTACGAGCGAAAAACGCCACAGCGCTGAGTGGAAACGTTGTAAAAATCACGACGACGTGTGAAGTGTCATCCGGGGCGTCTCAGTCGAGTGGCGATCGCTTGTTTTTCCCACTTTCGATGAGCGCCGCGGGCACAGCTCGCTTCAAGGGCCCTCGCCTCTGATTTCAGCCCTGCACCCGGCTCTGTATTTTATGAGGTCAAGAGAGCCCCCACAAAAAACACGTACCGCAATAAATTACGCACTGACACATTCAGATTCGGCCATAATATACACGATCGCTATATATTGTTTTTACGATTTCATACACGTACGGTTGTTAGCGTCGTTTATTACGGTTACTTACTTACACACGTTCGTATACCTCTGCCGTTTCATTCTCTCCTGGTATGAAAATTGGAGCTTAACGCGTATTAAGCTGTACGTTTTTATGAACCTTTAATATCATGTAGGTAACTTTGTAAATAGATATATTATTTAATTGATATTACATTTTAAAATAAGTTTTTTGATCCTGAAACAACTATGAAAACTACTTAATTTCGTGAAATAAAACACCGTATAAGTACACTATAAAAAATACTTTTTTATATAAATAATTATATTGTTTTAGTTTAACTTTGGGTTGGTCATCTCAAAAGAACATAAAGAAACCATATAAGATTATTATGTAAATATACTCATAAAGTTTCAACACTTTAAAGTTGTAGATTGGCAAGTCTGACTTAAATGTGACGTCATTTTACACGTATATAATGCAATTCAATTTTACAGCTAAACATTCTGTTCTCGTGAGTCGGATGTATATATATTTTTTGGTTTCTTAAATGGACTCAATCTCGCGTAATAAAGATTCTTTGTTACCATTCAAAGTTTAATTATACCTTTTATCGAGTAGGTAAGACATACCAACGGATGCCTTACTTATACTTATTTATAAACGTAAAATTTTGTACATGTGGATATTTATTTTTCTTTCATACAAAAAGTACTGAATGGATTTGCATGGATTTTAGCAGCTAGAGGGATTGCATACTAGAATAACATATAAGATATTATCCTGAAACTATCAAGTCAATGGAGTCAAGGGCGACAGTTAGAAAATATTACTCTAATTGCCAACGATAGTTTTTTAAGTTAAATGTTTACGTATCCTTAAAAAAGCACAATAAGAAAGTAAAATAAAACCTCTAAAACAGCTGCGACCACTTCGACGTTTCTAATATGTTCTCGCTTATTACAATTATGGAATACTTAAACTCACCCGGGGCAAACAGAAAAAAGCGGTCATGTCACCGGCTAAAATATTTCCGAGTGCGTCTGACGCTATCTGCGTCCATTTAAATTGTAAATAAGTTGAAACACGACACTAGTGCGGTTATTACACGATCCTGCCTGGCTGTTAGGAGATTAGTCGGGAATGTCACAAGATGCTAAGTTGGCTAAAGTTCATCTCTAAGGAACTTCGGTGCGCCCTTAAATTGGAACAGTACAACAGCTGCAGTAGCTCTGATAGTTATTGGGAATAAATTACTCGGCAAGCTTTTGGTCTGTTATATGGTAGAGAAACCAGCTGGATAAAATTTTTGTGGTATAATAATGCTGTCAACAAAAATAACTTGAATATAATAGAATAGAAAACATCTTTATTCATGTAAGCTTTACAAAAGCAATTATGAATCGTCAGTACAAATTAATTATTATACCGTCGTGTTCGGAATGTTGATCATGTGGATAAGAACCGGCAAGAAACTCGACACTTACTCTTTTCAATGTTACAATGTTTCCTTATAGTAGGTACTTAAATAAAGTATACAAATTAAATTGTCTAAGTATACAAAGCTATTATATATTCTACATTTAAAATTATTTTAGAAATATATATCAACGTAACCAAAATTGTTTTATATTATAATCTCTAGACTGCCCTGTTATTGTAATAGACCCGTTATCTTGTCCAAATAATGTTTTGCACTGGTTTATAGCAGGCCTGCTAGCCCCATTATTTCTTTGAATGTAATAATACTATGTATCATTTAATGTTATATAAAATATAAAATTAAATTATACATTCGATAGGTAGTGAGTCTGGCGGTTTATTAAACAGTTAAACTTAAAATAGACAAATGGACGAGGTGATGATACATTCGCCAATTTACATAATGGCTTGTTCACAACAACTCGTAAATTGCATTCAATGACATCATGCAATAAGGATTTACTTGGTTTTTCACATTATAAATGATCTTAAAGGCTTTAAATCAAGTAATTATGTCATCGCCCGATGTCAAAATCCCTTGGATTTGGTTGTGGAGTTAACTAGATTTGAACATCACAATATGCAGTTAATTCATGAGGCTTGCTCCGCCAGCATAAATTCATTCAAAAGAATTTAAATTTGAGTTTGATCAAATTTATTTTGATGTATCTATGAGGTTGAGGTCAAATATTATCAGTGAAAACAATTATTAGATTAGTCAGGTATTTTATAGATTATTGCAATCAATAGATGGAAATTTGCCTGAAGTTTCGCAAAAAAAAACATTTAAGAGAAACTAATTCAAAAAAGATTTCGACTTGGATTTAAAATTTCTTGAACCGAAAATATTTAAATACATATTATCAAAAATTAAGAATTAGCTCATAAGTAGGTACCTATATGTTTACATTATATCTTCATTTGTATCTCATTTCAAAATATACCTATATCATGTTCCAAACATCCTTTAATGTCCACACATATCATTATCAATACACTTAATGCAATTATCAGGTGGCTATTCAATAATTACACAATTATGTGTAATTGAACATCGCTGTTAAACGACGATATTGGTTAAGAGCTTACTCCAGAATTACTACGACATTTAAATCAAATAAACTCATGTACTTCTTTTTACCTGAGTTATAAACGTTATTTTGATATTTTTGGTAGCGTTTTATTGAATAAAAAAATACTAACCTAACCTAACCTAACCTGAATGATATGTTGGCCACAAAACTAATAAGTGAGCCACTTGGGCTGAAGCGACTTGTTGCCCAGTCAGCATTTCTAATGCCCAAATTAATAAAGATAGATAGATAGATATACTTTATTGCACAAAAACTTTACAGAAATAGGTTTTACAGATAGATTATAGTACAATTTAGGCGGTCTTATCGCAAGAAAGCGATCTCTTCCAGACAACCTTAAGGTAGAGGAAATAGTAGATGGCAAGAAATGGGTCCGGCCGTGCAACATTAATAAAGTTTTATTTCTTGAATTATATTCATAGTATAGCATTATAAACATACATAAACTCATAGATATATAACATAATATATATTTATATAAATATATATATATTTATATATATACAAATAAACATGCTTATCAAATATAAAATTAAGTAAAGTATTTTGACTCAAAAAAATAATATGGATAAGTGTATGAAACTTACTAACAACCAACATGCCCAGCTAAAATTATAGATAAAGGACATAAATTAACATTAATCAAGTGAGAGGAAGTACGATTTAACCCTGCATAATAAACATATGCATGTTTTATTTTTAATTAAATCAAATAAATAAACTAAAAAGTGAAAACACAATTTACTATTTATTTAACTATTGTAAAGAGTAATCGTAACTAAATAAAAAAGTATTAAAAACAAGTAATTATTAACAAGCATTATGTATTAAATATAGTTGACACAACTTATTAAAGTGCTAACCTTCAATCTGCTCACCGATTCTGATAAAGCATTTCTATTAACAATAATAATATATTTTCATCTAAGCCCCTTCATCTGTTCAGGTGTACGGTGCTATGTTCAGACATACATAGCGGTCAAACACATAATATACCTCTTTTTAGATATATAATTGAAAGGAGAAGTCATTAAAAAGCAGGAAACGAATACAGCACATTTATTGATTTGAAAATTTAACCCCAATTCATGCATTTGATCTTTTTAGGATCCTATCGATATATGAACAATAAATTAACTTTAATGGAAAAATTGCCCAATGACTGAGGCAAAACAGTGGCTATCTCTTCTACTATTCACTACACTCAGAAGATCAATAGACACACAATGTGTCCAGCCGGCGTAAACAGAGCTCGGGTCGCTTTGTCTCTTTAATCAAATGGTCTAAATCATCTCACGTCGCGTAAACAATAATCGAGTGGGCGATAGTTGAATCACATAATATATCACCAGGTAATGCAGCGTAATTGTCGTAATCCACGTCACCCACCAACTGTCTTCTCTATGAGAAATGATCTGGCAAGCGATATGTTGCTAATTTCGAGACATCCATTCATTTGGCGATAGCTAACGTGAATGGGATCAGACAGCGGTTACAGGAAGCGCAGAACAAACTGCATCCAAGACGAACACTTGTCTATTAGTAAAACTCAAACTATTCTCGGCCCAAAGATATCAGCACCACTGTCTATATTCGCGCAGCCAGAAAGAAGGTTTAAGTGCATGCTAACGGACAAACGCAGAGTATAAATTATAACGTAGGTATAAATTACAATTGAAAATAGAACCGGCAATTAAATACACGAGTGACGATAAATTGCGGTCCTATTATGTTTCTGCTATTTACATTTTGTTGTTTGAAATTCAAAATCCAGTTACATTCCAGCCGGTTGGCTTTTATTTTTTAATTCTCAAAGGCTATTTTGCTGTGGAGATTTTTATACCAACTGCTAACTCATTGTTTGCTCAATTAAAAGCTTCATATTTTGTTGAGCTAAATAGAAAGTCCTTTTTTAATTAATAATTGCGCGAAAACATTGCTTCCACGGTAAATAAGGAAGATTATTAAAAATCAGTATATATTTTGCTGACCACTATTTCATCATCATCATCAGCAGCAGCAACAACAGCAGCCTTTTATTATCCTTCTCTAGGCAAAAGCTCTCTAATTGAACGCCACGGACTTCAGCTCTTTGCCCTACATGATAGCATATATACAGCTGAAGGGCTTCCAGCGTTTGCAAAGGCGTGATCTTCTTGTTTAAAAGACCTTTACCCCCGCGTTTATCGGTTTTGCAAGATATCAATGTAACATCGGACAGGAAGCTTTGAAGAGAATTACGCTCACATTAACTCTGAAGTAGGTATCTCATTCTTGAAGAGCTCTTGTAATACCTAGATAGGTATGAATTATCGTAATAACTTTTGTATTTCGACATGAAATGCTTTGACGCACCTTATCAATGCTAAAAAATGCTACAGCGTGAGTAGGTCTCCCAGAATTATCTTAAAAATATAATTTTAAAAAGGTAAAAGTAAAAGGTACTTAATAACAAGCGTAGGGTACTTATACTTTACAGGAGCAAGGAAGATTTAATCATAAATGTGAATGGTAATCTCATTTTAAATGAAATGTACGATAAAAATAATGTTTTAACCTCCATCTGTATTTTTTTTTCACTTAGTAGTGTACCTATAAATTTTACCAAAAGAAATATTTTCAATTTACACTCAGAAACGAAAGTTGTCTGTTTGTATATAGAACGTTTGTGTTTAGAGGAAAATTTACGTAAATCATTCAGGAAGCTGCAAGAACATTATAAACGTGCCTAACTTAATATTGGACCGCAACAGCCCAGTTTATTCATGTCACCAGGTGTAGGAAGACGGCCTAACGTCCCAAGTTACCGTCATATTATACCTAATACGATATTCAGACGCATTACCCTCAAGTTTACGACCCGAACTGAGGTGGAAAGCTTACGTTTATGAATCTTTGAACATCTTTTAAAATCCGGATCGCGATGTTATATTTTTACGCTGGTGTTATTACGATGTAATCATTGGTCGGTGCCTGCTGATTTGTCGAATTGCGAGCAATTTCATGAGTACATACATTTCTTGATTTTGATCAAAATATTGCAAGAATTTTTTTTTTTCTCGCAATATTTATTTCCCCTTATGTTCAAAAAGAGTACATACAACCAGTCATCGTTTGGGTTATACAAAATTAAGTCCAATAGGCTTAACACGATGTAAATAATACTCTGTAACTATTTTTTATATGAAACTTAAACAAAACGAAAAAAAAAACTATTTAGTTTATATATTTAAAATGTTTGTGTTTTGACTGACAAGTTATTTGACGCAAGCATTTTAACTAGCTTGATATTTATGTTTTTTTTTATAAAATAATTTTGATCGTAGACACATGTACTAAGTGCAATGTGAAATTTGTGCATTTAACTTTAAAACCAAAAATATAGTATTCAAAAAGTAAACTAAACAGGTACATAAACTAGGGTGGGACTTTAATTCATTGCTCAACATCTGGGTATTCCACACCGTGGGACGGTCTGACGTCACATCTTTGAACTTGTTCCTTAGTTCGGGATATTGAGTTAGAACAGATGACATGTTTGAGGACTAAACTGAAACTAATTAGTTTTGACTCAAAACTGGACTAGGAACAGCACGTTCACATAGTCTACTCGACTTCGTGCCATGTAAATAACATCAGTGATGTCATGTTTACGTAGCAAACATTTTGTTCTCGAAGTTCAATTGCGGTATGTTCATGTGGAACAAAAATTGTATGTTTATTAAAACACTTTAACATCACACGAGCATTTTCTTCGAGTTAAAGAACACACACACACTACAGCACCCTTACTTAGCCATTTTGCCCTTTTGTTTACGAACGTCATAAACGATTTCTTAATGTTCTGTCTTTGTCCATTTGTTTAAGTTAAAAAAGAGGCAATATGCTTTTTCCATATCTTAATCCATTTCCATTTATGTGAATATGGGGGCTGGCGTATTAAATAAAAAATATTCATCAATCATCATAGATTGTATTCGATCTCTTAGTTAAAACACTAAAAAGATAATAATGTACACTACCTTTTGATATCACTGCAGAGTGCTGCTAATTCATAGTCTTATTCCAATGTCCCCTCACAAATAGATGCCAGACTCTTTCAACCGGCAGCTTTTAATAAGAAAAATAATTTCAGCTCAGTAAATATATCTAAAGACGCGTACACAATGATGCTTTAATAGCGCTGAGTAGTCTCTAGTTGCATGAACTGAGTGACTTTAATTCATAGGTCGCTATGCCATCTGGGGTTGCAGTCTTGACGTCGCATCTTCAATCGGAACTTAGACTTAGTTTGGAATACCAGATGGGGCACATTGATGAGGCATTTTACGCCCTTATTCTGCTAATATATATAGTGTGAATGTTTTTGTGTTTCTCCTCAAGAATAAGTACTATGCTTTTTGTTGCTATTAAGAAAATCTTATATGGTATTACTAATGTAATATAAATCTAATATGTAGTTAATTAAAATTCAATAACTATAAAAATGTTACTTGTAGCAAATATGAAACTCATAAAAATTTAATTTTCTGGAATGACGAATGTCATTCCTTATTATATTGAGAAATAATATAAACATGCTCTTATACATAAGGGTTCTAAGTTACTTTTCAATCTTTTCAGAATGTATCATAGAAAGTAATATAAAATAAGTCTAGTATTGTAGTATAAGTAGCAGCAGACAATATAAACAAGAGAGCCACAGAATTGTAAACCTCTAACAGCTTTGTTCAATAGTTAATAACGAAACAACTAGGTATTTTGGTTCCCATTTCAATTTAAGGACAGGGCTTGCGCAGAAACTTATCCAACTCCGAGTGAAGTTTACAAGAAACTCTATCCTTCTCGCCATTGTCTATTAAATCTGCAAGATACACTTGCAGAAACTGAGATATTTTTGCAATTTATTAATGTTTGACATTGCTGCCGCATAAACTGGAAGCGGTAAAATATATAGTTAAATATTAAATATATATGTTTTTAAAAATAAGGACTACATATAACCTGTGATCGTTTGTTATTTTAGCAGTGATCATAATATGGCTCAATAATCTCTTCCTTTTTATTTAAACGAAATAACTAAACAAATTTTATCCTCATGTAGGTATATACATTCACTTATGTCAAAGTCATCGGTAGACAGATTTAATAAAAAAATATTAATAGTGTAAAACACATTGTACAACTACCTATATATTCATCTGAAAAAAAAAACGAATTTAAAATTTATAACTATATTTTACATGGATTTTTTTCTCGTTTTTCATTTAAATAAATTTACATCCCCAGGAACTTAAAAAACTTAAGAAAACGCATCAATAATTTAATATCTGAAATAAAAATAAAAAAATTCCAAATCACGCTGTTGTTCTTCCACAATCTCGTGTCACAATTTTAAACCACGTCTCAGAAATAACCTCAGTGGGAAGTCAGCTTAAATATTACATTGTGCAGAGCTACAAGCGGTGTTTGTGCACTCTGCGTCATTGTGCCTGTACCCATACGATAAACTTCCCGGCAGACTCCATAGGGACTCTCGGCGCTAATGTCTTCAATAATTGGCAGACCAAGTTCCGATGTACCCAATCATACACTCGGTAAAGACTTTAAGAGAACTGCTGTGCACTTAATTAACTGCGATTAAGTATGGCAAACTGTTGTGTTTCGTTGTAACTAACATACACTTAACCTAATGGTTAAGTGTATAGTATGAGGAACCTTATTTTGCTTTGAATATTTTAGTTTTGTTGTTACTGTAAACTGTAACGACTGCAAGTTTAAAAATACTAAGAACTTTAAAACTAATCGAAAATATCTTTTTATAATGTAAATTAAACACTGTATTATAAGGCCAATTGTAAGTAAAGAACGAGGTGAAAACCATAAAATAAGGAGAAAACGCATAAAAAATATTTTGTCTATTAAACGTTTAACTAAAAAACATAAACATTGATTAATACAATAAGAAACGCATACTAAAAAAAAGTTTCAGCTGACGTCAAAAAAGCATTTCCATAAAAAATTTATGCACGTAAAATCCCATTTATTCTTATTTGCAACTTTGGCGGTAAATGAAACGGTATTTAAACATTTTTTTAAAATAACTAAAACAATTATAACCACGTTTCCAATTTTGTAAGCTACGCTATTAATACAAAGGAGTTTTATTGGTAAATAACATGATTTTTTTTTACAAACATGCAATAATATACAAACTTTGCACGTTCCTGATGGCAACGTAGCCTTTTTTTGCCCTTGCACGAGTCATACTATTCACTGATCAACCCATAAACTTATACAAATCTACTACTAGACGTTAGCATTTCCTAATAAGGGACATAGTTCTCCATCTCTTGACCAGCATCAGCAGGCCGGTCATCATCCTGCTAATGGTCATCTGGCTAGATAACCTACGCCACGTTATCGAAGTTGTAGAACTACAGCTTCATTTCGGCCTTTCCATTTATTTTGCCAACGTAAATACTCATTAGTTTATTTGTTTCGTTGTATCACTATCCAATGAAAAACAGGTCGCACCTGCAGGCCGGTCATCATCCTGCTAATGGTCATCTGGCTAGATAACCTACGCCACGTCATCGAAGTTGTAGAACTACAGCTTCATTTCGACCTTTCCATTTATTTTGCCAACGTAAATACTCATTAGTTTATTTGTTTCGTTGTATCACTATCCAATGAAAAACAGGTCGCACCTACTGCATAAATAAGTAGCGGTAATATATGACTCCGGTGCCACAAAGTCTGCAGTTTAGTACATAAGCTCCAACGGTGTCCAGTACCTGTCGTTTTCAAAGCAAATTGTCCGTCTATAAATGACCAGATCAATACTGCTTCAAGACCGACGTAACGTTCATGTATTTACTAGGGCTGGTATTTCACGTCATAGTTTGTTGAATTTTTCATTGCAAAGTCGACGTTAAAAAAGTTCTTGTGTTGGATATAAAGTCTGCTCTAAAGTAGGTTGAAAACGGTTTTGATAAAATTTTATTGATAAGTGGCTATTGATTTTAAATGCTTTTGGTAGCCAGTTTGCCACTTTCGTATTTATGAACTCAGATTTCAAATCTATGTTTGTATTTGAGCGTAAATATCAGTTTATTTCAATGAATAGTATTTTAATTTGTTAGAACGTATATTAAATAACATTTACATTTCATAATTTTTTCTTCACTGTTTGATCATTTCTTTTGACACTGTAGTGACGTTCTAATCGGATAGACTTTATTTAAAGGAAAATTTTAGCTCAAATCTAAGTGGTCTAGTAGAATCCCATTAGACATTTAGATTATCGTTTGTATATGTACAATAAAATCTAATAAATTAATAATTTTCATTCGTCTTGGTTGACATTACATGGCAAATATAGAGCTAACCGTCTACATTTTAAGAAAGAACAGTTGTTGACGTTGAAATTACTCAATATTATATCTAATCGCTATATACAACAACACCCTAACAATCACACTAAACCAACAACGGTTCTTGCAAAAACGATTTCCGCAAACTCGTAAACAGCAACAGACTCTCGTTCTTCTATTTTATTAATTTGATATTATGTGTTACATTGAGCGGTATCGCGTGACAGCGAGCCATAGCTCAGCTGCGGTAGAAAAAGTGGCCAGCGGTATTTGTTAATCTTCCCATTGTATATTCGAGAATAAACGTAAAATGCCTTTACAAGCGTCGATCGCTCGCCAGCGAAGAATGCACATCAATTTACGCCCAACGTGTTAAATCTGAATACGTTACATTTTATTCGGACAATTTTTCAACGGTACACTGTTTTAAATAGTCCCTGCAAAATTGACGGAGATTTGTTTTTCATTCTTTTGAAAGGTGACAATGTTTGTTTGGATAACAGTTCGTGTGGGAATGGCGAATATCAATCGGATTGATGTTACTTGAGTTTAGATAGTATTCATAAAGCCTTTTTTATCCAATCATATTATTATATTGCTAACCGCGGATTATAATACTTGTATCAATGTCTTCAATGTACGGATTATTGAAAATACGAAGAGTTTATAAAGACAGATAACCTGTATTTTTTTTTCAAATAAGAGTCTTTTCTTTAATTGTAAATAAAATGATCCGACTAAAATCCGTTGAGTTGTAGCTGGAATGAAATGATTTCCAATTTATCATGTGTCAAAGTCTTACGAAAAATTTACAATCACGTCGCAGTTGTACCTTGCGCCTACGTATTGCCATCTAGCGGATTTTTCATGAGTGAAATCACTTCACATTGTCATGTATGTTTTCTACTAGTATGAAACCTTTTATTTCTATCTTATTAATTGTAAAATTGTACTCTGCTGTTATCAATTATTCAGTTATGCGGGTAATACTATTTACATTATAGTATGACAAAATCTGTAAGGAGACATTGTATAATCCAGTATTTATGGTAAATGCGTCATCCACGTATTCTGCCGGAAGACCAGCGCTGCAGTGGTAGGTACCATAGGTATATGTATATGTAATACCACTGTTACTTATGCTGAGGTAGTCACCTACTGACTCTGTTCATTTTCACTGTATTTTTTTTTATATTGCACTTCAAGATTGACCTCATCCCACCTGATGTTAAGTGGTAATGAGGTCCTAGCTTAAGGGTGTACGTACAGTGTAAGTACAGCATAATAAATCTGTTACTGGGCTTATCGCCCTTACCTTGAAGGCTTGACCCCTGCTACTAATGCAGCACCCCCCAGGAGCTCTGGAAACCTTACTCACACGCAGGAACACAACAACACAGAAGTGATTGTCATTTGGCTGTATCCTGGAATGTAATTGTTTGTTACCTTTTTATTTTGTATTTATTTTTGAAGTGATGATCAATAAATGTATTTCTTTCTATTTAATGGTGTTCAATGATATTCTTTTATTCTTTCACCTTTGGATACCGATCTGCTCCAGCTTAACTCGCAAAAATAAATACTTACTTGAGTAATTAATTGTATCATCACTCATCAAAACAAAACTATATGACTTGGTCTAAAGTGAACTACTCATAGTATATTAGTTAGATGCTGCTACTATAACTAATCCACTGATTTTCTTACCGGTGTCTTCTCGGTAGATATAGGTTCTGAACCGGAAGAAGAATCACTTTACATTGTATTTAATGACGATTCAAAATTGTTATAAGTAACCTACTTGAATAAAGAAATATATGAACAGTTTAAACAATTGTAACAGCTTTCTATGTGATTGTCGCTAGCGCTCGTTAGTTTTTCTTCTTAGATAAACTGTCAAATTCAGATTTAAGCCCGCATCTCAGCATGTAAATAGGGAAGTTGAGATTACGCCGCGCGTCCAAGGCGGTATTGAAATGCCCGATAACACGGAAGGCAATCTTGCAGGAGCTCTGAATGTGCCCGGTACATAATTCCGATCGGACGGCAATCAGGGCCCGTTGAGCGCGGCGCGTGATACGACTCGCCAAAATATTAAATGTACGACTCTGGGAGTATTTATTCATTTCTTGAGGGTCATTTTGAACTCATTGTGTAATGGATTTGCTTGTCTCCTTTTTAAATTTTACCTAGGTACTTAATAACGCTCTTTACTTTTTCTTGGTCAACTTAGGGTAGTCAATATAAGTTAGTTAAACAATTTCGTTAAATGTTTTTATTTATTCAAAAAAACTCTATTAAAATGAAGTTGTTTTGTATACATATATCAATTATTATGTACATGTCAATTTCTTTTTGTGTCTGTTTCGAAATATCTTTCATAAAATAGATTTCACAAGGTACTTACTGCCGCCTGCAACCTAGCTTACTTTATTTGAGCATAAAAGATTTTCCACCAGTTGTTTAAGTGCATGCTTGTCACAATTAACTATTTACCAATATACCATCCATATCATACGTTTGATGGTTTACCTGAAACAAAAACATAAACGACATTTAAAAAACTTATCGCACCCTGCTGGTATAATAAAACTAAATAAATATTATAAATGCGAAAGTAACTCTGTCTGTCGGTCTGTCTGTCTGTGTGTCTGTCTGTGTGTCTGTTACACTTTCCTGCTTAAACCTCTCAACCGATTTTGATGAAATTTGGTATAGGTATACGTTAAATCTTAAGAAAGGTCATAGGCTACTTTTTATTAGAAAATAAGGGGGGGGGGAGTAATACCACCTTTGGAAGTTTATATGGAAAAATGTTTATTTTTGAAGTAAGAGATATGAAATTTGGCACAAATATAGCTCGAAACTTGGATCAAAATATAGACTACTTTTTGTTTCGAATATTTGGGGAGAAAGGGGTAAAACCGACCATGAAAGGATGTAGTCCACGCGAACGAAGTCGCGGGCACAGCTAGTAATAAATAAAAAACAAAAAAATCCTCAAAAGTTTCTCAAATATTTTTTTATACATAGATATAATATAGATAGAACTTCACCTCCACGTCAGTATGCTTGAGCTACTCGTAGCTAAAATGTTTCAAAGTTTTCATCCCACTCCTGATGCACATTTCGATGCAAATACGAAAAATACCTAGCCCTTTAAAACCGCCAACTCACATACCCTCGCTTTCAATCAAACCAGACTAAAATTCACTGAAAAGCTCCCACAGACATCAGTTTAAAAAGTAACGTCGCCCGTCCGGTACATTGTAGTGAATATCAACGTCGAAACTTATCCGTGGCTGAAAAATCCTTGCAAGTGAAGCTGTATCATGGGGGGGTGGAATAGATCACTCCCCGTAGGAAGGCGTCAATCGCCACTGATTTATAGAGGGCGCTACCGACGCCGACTAAACTGTCCCACGTTTTGCTCGTATTGCCCCGGACCGGCAAACAAGTCACTCACCTGGTTCTCCCTCATCGAAAATGCGAACCCTGGTAAATGCCTTTATAAACGAATCCATTTTAAATTCCGAATAGTCTACCGAAAACACGAACGGAACTTCCAGACATGACATGCGTGTTAACGAAACGCTGCCGGTCGGTCAATTTCGGCGGACATTAAACGAGTTTACGTTGAAATTTGTTGTAAATTAAAACGTTACGTATCCGGAGCTAACATCAACCGCCCGACTTGCGTCTCCGGGTTTCCTCTGTAATTAGAAAAACTCTAGATGTGCAAAAACAAAAAAGCGCTAACAAGCGAAATTGTTAATTTTGAAGGGGTCTTTTATGCAAACTTCCAGCGCAAACTTGACCTAAGAATTCAATCAGGACTCGGTTGGCAATAATTGCACAATCCGAGAGCGCACTATTGCGAAACTTTACATCCCGTTGTTGGCGTTCTATTGAAAACATCTTAACGCTATTCCGAGTTCTACACGCCAGGGTAATAAATTGTTACCAAGCAAACTACTTACAATCGGGTAAACTTAAAATTTAATCTCCAAATGCAGACAGAAATTTCGAATTACGACGACGCTTTTGATTTAGGGAGGTAATGGTAAGGAGGTTTTTGCTGAAGATGTCATTTGAACAATCTGTCGAAGTGTAACTTTGATGCAAGAGAGTATTGGCAGATAACGTGATATTAATGCGGGGAGTGGCCGCGCTAAGTTGAGATTGGGATTTCTTAAAACGTATTATAATTGAAACGTTTTAGGGGCATTGAATAAGTTTTTAGTTCAATTTAGCAGCAATCAGGACGGTTGTGAAGATGGCGCGTGAGCGGCATACCTAAAATATTAAACGCGGCAGAATGACGGGCGCGGTAGAGGGACAGCCGCCCACAAATTTGATATTTGCGTTATAACCACGTCAAAATTTATGAGCTTTTACGACGCGCCGAGCATTAAATGTGTTACTTTTTATCGGGTTCGTTATTTGAAATTTGTTTTTCTATTCATTTGATACGTTACCTCTATTCAATACTCCAAATTAACTAAAATCAATCATTTAAATGTCAAAAAAAAATACACTTTTGGTAAATAACACATCGTACAGCTAGCATCGGTATATATTTTTACTGGTACAGCGTTTGGATTTCACATTATTAAAACAAGGCATTGAAAATGTTAAGATATTTAAATAAGCTCACTGAAAAAATAACAATATTCGAGTATGTTACGACATACAAATTTAGAATTAGTAAAATGAGAACAAGCAGTTTAACTCGTATTAAATAAAATATAATATGCCCAGCAGTTTTTATTTCAAATTGCAACGTCAATTTTGCTTTTGTCAATAATGGCATGTATCAGTTTACATGCTTAATACTTTCAAATACAATTTAAAAAGGTCAGACATTTCAATTACTAGGTACACGACTTTAAAAAACGTGAGTGAAAAAGAGGCTTGCCTAAATATTCCACAACGTGGTTATAAAATATCAAGTAAATAAATAAAAGATAAAACTGTGACAGCGAAAGGAAACAAGCCGACCCGAGCGTATCTCACGAATGCAACCCTGCTCTTTTGGTATTAAATCAAGAAAATTTCACAAATAGGAATCCATTTTTTTACGCCATAAAAACTGAATCTACACTCATTCCATTGCCTACATTTTTAAGTCCCAATTTTTATATTCAGTATGCTAGAATATGAAACGAAATAATTTACATTTTATAGGGTCAAGCTATACTCATCAGGGTCAGATTGTCATGTTTGCTTTAAATCAATATTTGATCATATTCATATTATAGTTTTTAGCAGGAGTAATCGCTAAACGTAAATTAATTAAGATAAAAAAAAATATGTGAGAAAAGTTCTGCATGCAATTGTCCCAACATGTCCCAGTTTAGTAAATTTTAAAATGTTTGTTATAAATAAACTATAATGATATGTATGCAAACTGTCTAAAATGTAACGACTAGACCTTGAAAATGTCAAATGAAGAAGAAACACAAATGTAACATAAAAACCAGGCCGCTTTTCACCAAATGAAGTTAATCAAATTATTTGTTTCAAAAGATACATCATTTTTTAATTGTATTTTTAATTTAACTTCGCAAATGATACTAAATACATTTACAAAAAAAACACACGCTTGGTGATTTGCTAAGGTCTAAGTAGGGGTAATTAACAACTTTTTCGTATCTTTATGTTACTAATGCTGAATTGATAATAAATACTACTAAGGAGGTCTGTTATATTTATATGCGTAGCACAACTACAAACAAAACAGAAGATAAAGTCATCTTAAACAGACTTAATTTAACATCCAAATTTAATTCACATCCAACCTGAATATATATGACAATAATAGAAAACGTGTGTCATTTAAGAACAAAAGCGAATATTTCACTGTTCCTGGACTAAATTACGTTTGATTTGACTTTATTAAAGACTACTATTGTTCCACCTAGCTTCTTCTTCTTCTTCTTACTCCTTTGATGCTGTATGTCCAGTAGTGTTATATTGTTGTGTTGTTGTGACCTAATTGTTTAATATTGTAACTATGATAATTTTTTTTTCTACTTTTCCCTCTGTATTGGTTACGTATATTTTACTAATATTTGTTATTTTTTATTTTGTTCTGTTTTCAAATAAACTTTTCTTGTTACTTTTATATTGCACCACTCACCACAAGGTCTCACCTGAAAACCAGCGCTGATGCGCTGCAGCAGCTCATGCTGAGGCTGGGACCTTTTGGCACATAAATGTACCTTATCTAAGTACTTACTATATGTACAAAAGACGTGTGTCAATAAATGTTTTTTCTTTCTTTTTCTTTCTTTACTAAGTAATACACTTAATACCTACAAACATTATAAGTATCTTTACGAGAATTTGTTTACAAATCTAACGCGTAGCAATATCCACAACCGCACCTTAATATTTTGGCTATGTTTGTACTTAACGAAATTAATTTTCCTGGAAATATATAATGATTTGATATTTAATGAGAAAGGAAAAGAAAATTCGTAAAACATCATGAGCTCCCTAGAAAGGTTTATGTGAAATTGTTTTCAAAAAATGAACGTAAACCATTTAACCCTCTTTTGATGCTGGAAATTTCTCATGACTTGTTATGTAGTTTGGCATATTATGCTGAGACACTTAATATTTGCGATGCGATGAAACCTAGGAACCAAAATAATATTACCATTAATTAATATTGAACCATATCATATTGCGTTGATTCTGTGATTAATAGCTAAAGAACATGTGTTACAGAAATCTGATTCGATATTGAAGCGTCCGGGAATCGAACCTGGAAGTTCCGTGATGTTGCGACGCCATAACCTGGCCCACTCGCTTCTGCTATGTAGGTCGTCGATGTTGATTTCAAACTGCGATATGATGCGATACCTGGTTGAACTGTTATCTTTCTTGTGCAAGTGCATATATTTTCTCAATAAATTCAACTACTTATTTTACAATGAAGTCTACTATTAGGTAGGTACCCGCGATTATCATACCTAAGTAATTAAACATTTATTATTATATTATAAAATAATTCAAGGATATCAATTTGATTAATGTTCCATTGCAAGACAAAGGCGTTCATACTTAAAGTCACGACCTTATTGTCACAATAATAAAAATAAATACAGCCTTTTAATTTCCAATGATATATTCGAAGTGTATGGGAATCAAACACGTGATAATTTAATTCATTACTTGATTTTGTATCACAAAACCAAAGCGGTTGTCAAATTGTAACACTATTTTATCAACCACAGAACTATTCACATTAAAGGGTTTAGAAATATTTGCGCTTAATATTTAATTAAATATTGCGAGTAGATTGAAATCAACTGCCACTGATTGTGGCACTGCGTTGTTTGGTCAGAATGTAGCAACATCATCAATATGTGAAAATCTCATTCAAGCCTTTAAAACATTGGATAGGTATCGTGAAATATTTATGGTAGCAATACTGGGAATAACCAAACAATTTAACGAATGAATGTGCAACGCAGTGCGTGTTTTACTTTTGGAACTTACCCGTTTTAAAATCGTACCTTATCTTGTCGCTACAATCATGAAATCTCTCTTTATTTACGTTGACAGTATATTTAAAGTAGTAAATATAAGAACACCTGTCCATATGTAGTCTTATTATTATATATTAGTCCATATGTATCATATTCTGCTGGTATGTTTTTCTTATTATGATCCGACAATGTTTTATTAATGCGTAGCTTACAAAAACCTGTTTACACGAACGAACACTCATACATAAACATTGTTTTCATGACTGAAAAAAATTAAAAGGCATAGTTTATTTCATAGCATGAACAATCCATGTTTCATGGAATTTCTACTAATAATAACTCCCAAAATTGTTCATCAATATATTACGTACCACGTGAACGTAGACAGCATTTTGTTTGTTTTTATTTCATCCAGAAAATGCAAATGCTGTTTTATCTAGCTCGATTTATTTAGTTTAAGACACGAGGAAATTCTTAGAAGTTTTTTCCTACATTTAAAGGTAACTTTTTAAATTTCCCGGTACGCTAGGCCGACGCAATCGCGACCCTCCACCGGCGCGCCGTCTTACTTTATTTGCTTCATTTTCAACGGGATTCAGATTGCCAAGAAGTTTTGCGTTCAATTTATATAATATTACCTTCTTTCAAGATGCACAGTTCGTTTCTGTAAACGATTTTTCAGCTTAGTCAATTTGACGAACGTTTCCTTCGACGCAAAACGAGATCCTATAAAATCTTCATTGATTGGCAATTGTTTAAATTCTGCACTCCTCCGGGGTCGTTGTATTGAATTTTCTCATCCATCGATTCTATTAGCATATCCGTAACTGCGGCACTTTAGGAATCTGCATTCGAATATTGTTTATGCGATTACGTGAGTTTAAGAGCCACTACAGTTGGCGTGTTTGGTTTAGCATGCAATCAAACACTGGAAGCCGGCGGCTAGGACTCTCAGTATGATACCCCGTCACAGTACGCTTCCGATAACCCCAAATCGATGAAATATAAATCCATTGTCTAAGTTTGCACAGACAGTGCTCCTCTCTGGACTCAGAAGATTAATTTTCTTAGTTTAGATTGTTTCGTGACCCATTGTGCAAGCGATAATTGGATTTTGTGAACTATCTGTGATTTAGTTACCTCTTCAGCTAAGTTTAATGTAAAGTTCACATAAGGTAAGTTCAAATCCTCTTACGTAAAATGTTTATCAAAACGTTTTGTACCAATATTGAGATATTTGCTACTTGTTTATTCCTGAAGATAGGTGATTCGTGATTTTGCATGAATACCTTTTTGATTCCTATTTGTTAGTACTAAAAAGTAATAAAAATTGACCTTAAATAAAATTGCTACATCAGTTGTGAACGATGTAAGAGTATCTAAGTATTTCAAGCCGATCTAAGAATTAACAATGTTAGTTATTTCACTGTAGCGACTCATTTCCTTCCTTCGCAGGTGGGATGGCAACAGCAATAAAACTCTTCCGTTTTATGTGCATCGTCAAACTAAGATAGGTCGGTACTGGTTATATGCTTAAATGTCTAATAGCTTCTTGCCTCAGCCTCTTAATTTTATGGATGCGTAAATGACAGTCCCGCATATGAATAGCTTGTAACGTCTGGCGGAACACGGCATTTGTAGCTAATTCTATTGTCTTTCGCATTTTAATTTATGACTTTTAAAGGACAAGCTGTACAACAAGTACCTACATGACAATAGCCTAAAAAACAATATGAGGTCAACGAGTAGATGGTGTGATGAAGGTGAAAATTCTATTGGATAAAATTCTGAGACTTTTTATATAAAAACACTAGAAAAGTATTTTATATTTCTAGTAGATGTTGTGGAAAACACAAATTTTGCCATTCAAACTAAATTGTGATTTGATTTTTCAGATGTTTCAGATGAAAAGCCATAGAAAGTTAGGAAAATATAACAATTTTCATCATGGTCTCGCTTAAAATGGTTTATAAAAGTGTTTTTTTTTATACTGAAACCAATTCGCAGTTTTTTCTTTTTGCAGGGTTGTGTAACTAATACACACGCAGCGTTCCTTCATAAATTTACAATTTTTAATAAAAAAAAAATGTAAAGGAAAAAACTGACTTGCTCAAAATTTGTAAAGGACAAACTATATTCCAAATTTGATCTCAGGTCCCATGTTGTAGAGTCGATCTTTACCAAAACTGTTGATTCTAGAGTCTGCAACACTATATATAAATTTGGTCTTAAGTTGATGAATTTTATGTTTAAAAATTAGTTATCTATTAGAAGTGTTAATATCCCGGATCAAGCTAAGTATGTTACATATTTTAATATAAAGTTTGAGTTTTCAACCGTAAATCTACTGTAGGCAAGCGTGGTGAAGCCAGTACTTAATCACAGTATTTTAATGATAAATGATCAATGATAGAGATCTTCGTTCTGTATTTAAATTTGTAAAGGCTGTACGTACATAACTATTTCTTTTACATGTCATAAGTAAACGACCTCCCCGATCGGTCGCAACAAGCAACAGTGTGTAACACATAAAGCACCCACGTTTGAATAAGTAAGACGATTGATATTGATCTTTTCTAATTGTGTTGCGGCTATGGACGCCGGCCCCTCCATCAAATATTACTGGAAAGAGTTCGTAAGTAACTTGTCGGTAAGAAAAGACTTATTGGTGCCGTCTCTTTTTTACTTTACGAGGAATTTTAAAGGCTAGATTCGATTGGGACGCTATAGTTTAAAACTTAATGCTTGGGCCTGATTGGGTGTAGAAACATTTTTGCTCTAAGGCTTGATATTGTTTCGAGGTACTGAAATACCGTGTGTGAATTTTATGTGCTGCTGCCGTGTATAATTTACATTTTTACTTCTAAATTTTGAATGGGCAAATTCTTACCCAAAACACTATGTAATGTACCGATTATTCATTGAACTCAAAAAAATAACATGGTACGGTTTAGGTGTTTTTGTGCTAAATAGCTACTACCTAGACACCAAAAGTGGCTCAAAATAGTTTGCATAAACATGAACACTATGCTGTATACGAGTTCTGTTTGATTTAACTTGGCTTGATAAACTCCCCATGATTAATTTTCAGATAAAAATACAATTTTTGTGCATTTGACTGTCATCGGATTACACATTCTGAATTAATGTTCAAGTGGTAATATATGGAAAATAACAGATAACATTATAATTTGTTTAGGATAACAACGATCAGCTGACGAATTTGCTGCTTTTGAATTTCAAATATGAGCAAATTTTTAAATTACTATTTTAACTTTTAGCAGTATTAAATAGTAAAAACCATCCATTTTCTATGATCTGCAATATGCTTCAGATTTATCATTTTCTGTTTTGTAAATATCCTTTCATCAACATTTTATTATATCTCATAATTTGAGCAAAACCTAGCATTAGCCTCAACATTTGTAATCACAATTACATTATCCGTATGATGTTGGTTTCTCCAAGAAATAAAAAAGAATGAATTAACCCTATCGTGACAAACAACAAAAGTGCCGCTCGACGACTAATTATCGCGTTACATCGTCACTGTGCTGTTGATTGGACAAATCTCGCATTCATCGGCTAACTCACGTCGGTCGATTAGCACGTCAGTCACCTAACATGTACCAGAGCCGCTGGCGACTGTGACGGGGAGGCGTAATTAGCAAGCGTACCGCAAATTTAGTACTAATACCAGCTTTTTATCAGTCACTTGATACATCTGCACTTGTGGAGCTAGTTAGGTGCATTGTTGAGACGAGGTTTCGTTAGTTTTTGCCATGAATCTGCTTTTGATTGCCTAACAATGTCTTTTTATCAGTCACTTGATACATTTGCACTTGTGGAGCTAATTAGGTGCATTATTGAGACGAGGTTTCGTTAGTTTTTGCCATGAATCTGCTTTTGATTGCCTAACAATGTCTTTTTATCAGTCACTTGATACATTTGCACTTGTGGAGCTAATTAGGTGCATTATTGAGACGAGGTTTCGTTAGTTTTTGCCATGAATCTGCTTTTGATTGACTAACAATGTCATTTTATCAGTCACTTGATACATTTGTCCTTGTGGAGCTAATTAGGTGCATTATTGAGACGAGGTTTCGTTAGTTTTTGCCATGAATCTGCTTTTGATTGCCTAACAATGTCTTTTTATCAGTTACTTGATACATTTGCACTTGTGGAGCTAATTAGGTGCATTATTGAGACGAGGTTTCGTTAGTTTTTGCCATGAATCTGCTTTTGATTGCCTTACAATGTCTTTTTATCAATTACTTGATACATTTGCACTTGTGGAGCTAATTAGGTGCATTATCGAGACGAGGTTTCGTTAGTTTTTGCCATGAATCTGCTTTTGATTGATTAACAATGTATTTTTATCAGTCACTTGATACATTTGCACTTGTAAAGCTAATTAGGTGCATCATTGAGACGAGGTTTCGTTAGTTTTTGCCATGAATCTGCTTTTGATTGATTAACAATGTATTTTTATCAGTCACTTGATACATTTGCACTTGTAAAGCTAATTAGGTGCATCATTGAGACGAGGTTTCGTATTTTTTGCCATGAATCTGCTTTTGATTGATTAACAATGTATTTTTATCAGTCACTTGATACATTTGCACTTGTAAAGCTAATTAGGTGCATCATTGAGACGAGGTTTCGTATTTTTTGCCATGAATCTGCTTTTGATTGATTAACAATGTATTTTTATCAGTCACTTGATACATTTGCACTTGTAAAGCTAATTAGGTGCATCATTGAGACGAGGTTTCGTATTTTTTGCCATGAATCTGCTTTTGATTGATTAACAATGTATTTTTATCAGTCACTTGATACATTTGCACTTGTGGAGCTAATTAGGTGCATTATTGAGACGAGGTTTCGTATTTTTTGCCATGAATCTGCTTTTGATTGATTAACAATGTATTTTTATCAGTCACTTGATACATTTGCACTTGTGGAGCTAATTAGGTGCATTATCGAGACGAGGTTTCGTTAGTTTTTGCCATGAATCTGCTTTTGATTGATTAACAATGTATTTTTATCAGTCACTTGATACATTTGCACTTGTGGAGCTAATTAGGTGCATTATTGAGACGAGGTTTCGTTAGTTTTTGCCATGAATCTGCTTTTGATTGCCTAATAATGTCTTTTTATCAGTCACTTGATACATTTGCACTTGTGGAGCTAATTAGGTGCATTATTGAGACAAGGTTTCGTTAGTTTTTGCCATGAATCTGCTTTTGATTGACTAACAATGTCTTTTTATCAGTCACTTGATACATTTGCACTTGTGGAGCTAATTAGGTGCATTATTGAGACGAGGTTTCGTTAGTTTTTGCCATGAATCTGCTTTTGATTGCCTAATAATGTATTTTTATCAGTCACTTGATACATTTGCACTTGTGGAGCTAGTTGGGTTAGGTTAGACGAGGTTTCGTTGTTTTTTGCCGTAAATTCTGCTTTCGATTGACTACAGGCGAACCGATTCCATACTAAAATTTTATTTGGAACTTGATACAGCTTGTAGTAAGATTATCGCATGTTTAGTATGAGGTTTCGATTTTGGATGAGTCACTTTCAGTATGCGCTTATTTGGATAACAATATTCTTTAATAAGTTAACACATTTGTTCGACCATTTTTGATGTTTTCAGACAATACCGAAGTCTCCCTTTTGTTTGACAAAGCCATTTTGTACTAAAACAAAACTAAGTTTTGGTTCAACCCGTTCGATATAGAGACTCCTAGATATTTTTGTGATTTGATAAAAGTTTCTCATACTCGAAAATCCTATAACTCGATTATATCCAAAGAATACATTGGTTATCTTTGCAAGTTTATTATTTTATGCAAATATTTAGTATCTTGTTAGAAGACTTCTAATGTTATTTGTCTCAGAGAGGCCAATTCCAAAGTTTTAGAAAGAAGATATCATTATAACTAATTTTTACACTTAAGCTCAACAAAGACTAATAAAGATTCCAAGTCGAAGAATCACAAACGACTATTCAGTTTAAGTTTCAAAAGGCGGGCTCTTTAGAACAATACAGTGAAAATAAAATAATTTATACAGGAAAGCTTAACTTCAAAAGAGTCTTTCACTCAAAAATAAAGCGTGTTGTAGTACCTAAACAAGGTGGAACATTGTTTTGCATAACAAAGGGAAAAAAACACCTAAAGGAAAACATAAAGCCACACTTTATTCGCAGAATACTTATTCAAATGAGGCTGTCCCTTCTAAGTTTGTTTTCAATCAAAAACTCTCGCAGCTTTGTCCCGCTAAACTTTATAAATGAGGCGATTATCCGCCACGCGGCTCGGCAGAGCCACGCTTGGCGTGTGTGGCGTCCCGGTCGTGTCAAAGTCGTCTCATCGTCGTCCCGCCCCCGTTCCGACGACGTCCCCGCCTCGCCCCTGCCTCCCGCTGATAAACCGCTGGTCACCTGCACTGCATGAATTGCAGCGCTTTTTAACTTCCACCCAGCTAAGTCCTTTAAACTTCATCCGCTTTAAACGCTCGCATTTTATTTATCTAAGAGCAAGTTAACTGTGGAGGTAACGTAATACTAGATGCAGTGGACAAAAAACACAATTTTGCAAATAAATTTTGCCTTTTTTCATTACATTGTAAATTTAGAGTCAGAGATAGAAATATGTCTGCTTGGTCCAATTTGATTTTTTTAATATAACCCTTGAACTTTAATCGGAACGCCATTTTAGTATGTTTATTAAATACTTATAAAATATTAAGCACGCAAGAGACCGACTGCTGATCAGTTATATTGCATATTGTCAGACAGTGCAATGAAGTATAATTGTGTTTGACAAGATAAAGTTAGTTGCATCATTTTTATTAGTGACTTACGGGTTTTTAAACATAGCTATTTAAAATCAAGCTTTGTTACAAAGCTTGGTTGGGATTAAAGCATGTACAGGTTTTAAAATTATACTTATTATCATGACTCTAGAGAATTATTACTCCATGTTATTTATGATTTAGACGCTGACAACTACACAGACAACTTAGTGAAGTTTTCGCAATATCCGCCGAGGAAAAAATCTTTTCTCTGTATTTTTAAGTCGCAATGTCATTATGTAAAGTAGGTGCCTGACTTTACATTTAATGAAATTTAACATCGTTTGTTGTTCGAAGATGTATAAAGAGTGCTTATTTTGAAATTCATATGTATTAAACAAAATAAACACACGTGAAGTTCAGAAACGTATGACTGTTGACTGTTATGCTTTACTTTAAATAGCTGTCAAAATTAAATGTAATAAGTAGTTCGAATTGGACTTTTTATTATGTTTATCCAAAACTTGAGTCTAGATATAGTCATATGTTAAATAACTATATATAACAAGTACAATTCGTACTGTGGAAAATGTTACATTTTAAAACATGTTTTGTAACTACCAACATGTGTTTTAATCAAAACTCATCCTTAAATGGTGTTGATAGATTTTAAAATCTCATTTGAATATAATTGACTACTTATCCGTCATTCCGATGTTTTAAGAAAGTTAACAATATTTCAGTTAGTATTAGAATTATTTTTGATTGGTGTTAACGTTTGTCCATTGCTTATTTACTCTGCACTCTAATAATATTAAGTATTTACATTATCATATCTCCTGCTTGATTAGTTCAATCTCGTTAACGTATAGTATCTATAGTTAACTATGAGACAACGCTTTTCATTACTGAGTATGTTATTCATACTGTTTTATAGCTAAAAACAAATACATATAATAAATTTTCAATGTAATAGAAAAAAAATCCTGTAAATCATACAGGGTAGTCCGTTAGAAACTATTTACCTACGATGCCGCGCGTAAACTCACTTTTAAAATCAGAAAATGCTGCAGTGGAATCCTTTTACGTAATAGGTACTGTAATCAGAGTGAAGTGAAGTCACTAACTAATCTTGATACTACTATTTACTAAGCTGTGTTTTATTCTCTTGAAATATCCAAAACTTCAAATTCTAAACGACTGAACGAGTATAATTAGATAAAAAAACTAATTTTGTTTTGTGATAACAGGCTTTTTTTCACGAGGGGAAATATAGTACCCGAGAGAGGTGACGGCGTGTATGGGACTACCTTGAGAAGGGCAAAACTTTCCACTAAAACCCCACCGATTGGACCTCATTGCCGTTAAAGTGATGCTATGGGAAACTCGGCTCAGCCATAACTACCACGGCACCAGTGATAGCAGGCCTGCCATTGCAAATTTCATCAAATAGGTAGATATTGCACCTTCATGTTGCCTCTAACTTTTCTGACTGCGATGCAAAAGTATTAAATTTAAAATCAAGGCCATATTTCTTTACATTCCTTTTTCACCTAAGTAGTAGAAATAACCTCTAGTGATTAGTTCTTGCGGTTCAAAGCTATCATTCTACAACAAAGTTGCACTAGAACCAACTTAGATCCAACCAAATGGAGTCAGTGGGTACAAAGCTATTACTCAAACAACCGCACTGTTCCGTAGTAAAAGTAAAACCTTTCGATTCTCATCGCACCTGTGACAAGTACAATAAAACTTTACCAATAAGCTATATTTCACAGTCGACTTCAATCTCAAATACCAATATATTATAGGGCGATTTCCTACGTACATAAGTCAGAGAATTGGAGATACGTTTATCGGCTGACTGTTCGCATATTCATTCTTTCTATTGGATGGAAATCGGTTCGATGGGATGACTCTTGACATGTGCTGTCTCAAACGTGCAGACTTCATTTGCTTGTTCCTGTTTTAACCAGCAAACTCCATTGTATGCATGTAATCTGTTTTATTTTTGGGCTTGCCTACTGGCTACATATTATTTTAATAAATAATAAAATGAGATGCGTGTACAATTTATGAAAAATACGTTATTTAAAAACAGTAAATGAGGCCAAGACTATTTGCTCAGCCAGCTTAAGCTATTTTGATCTTAAGAGACAAAATACTTCACGCACGCTTAAAAAAACCGTGTAAATACGAAACATTTAATTTGGTTGTATGGATTTGGTTTGTAAGATTTTTTTAAGAGTTTTTGTAAATATATTGCAAAATTTTTATCCATGAGGAAAACTTATAAAGTTGAAAAAATCAATCAGTTAAATAACGTACTACCCAAAAATACGAAGAAAGTTCTAAAATAAAATTAGTAAGTACCCAGTACGTACGTATACGTACCCAGTTGCATTTGATGTTTGACTGATTTGAGATACCAAATACCATAAGTAGTAGGTACCTTTTACAGTCAATATTTAATGTAGCGCTGTCCAGCGTTTATTTATCTAACATTGGGTGTGAATTGTATGTTTTGTTTTATTAATCGCAATAAAAGCAGACGGTCAAACGTTCGCGGGGCAAAGCACGCTTTATGAGGTGTTACACAGAATAAAAGCCGCGATATTTTCAATTTCACGAAACAATTATTCCGCCATGTCATCAATCGGATTCCCGCTTTGATTGCGCGGCAAATTCGTTTTGTTTGGACACAAAAATTGCAATATAAAGAGCTGCCACATCATTCCCTTTTGGTTTAACGTAGATTGCTTCCAAAATGTAATATTGTTTGCAATTCATTTTGAACAAGCGATTGGCCACTTTTATTCGGCGCGCTTTTTATTCCGATACTAACTTAATATTTTTCGCGGGTCGAGTGATAGTTGAGGAGAAAAACTATGGAATTGAATTCGCGTAATTTAATTGAACGGAAAATTTTCTCGGGAAATTCGCGGCGAAAGTTGAGTTGGGCGCGAGAGGGGATCGCCCTGGGCGCAATATAATGCTCGGCTAAAACAAACGCTAACACCTTGTTACCGGGACTTCGTGCTAAGCGTCAATAGTAGCGCAGCTCTTCATTTTGTGTTTAACATTATTTTATGTGCATTGCAAAATTTATTTTTGACTAGCTAATATTACCCGTGACTTCATACAAGTTTTTATCGCATAAATAGTGGTTCTTGCCATAAAGAACGATGATGCATTACATTACTAAAAAAATTTTGATTAGATTTGATTCTACCGCTTCATCTGTTTAGCTGTATAGTCGTATTCATTATGTCAAACTAAGATCTCGGATAGTTTTGAACGTCAATAGGTACATGAATCATTGCACTAAAATTCATATGCTGATTAACACAGAACGTATTAAAAATAAAACGTAATTAGAAAGAAAGAAAGAAAAGTTTATTTAGTGCCATTAAAGTGTTTACAAAGAACAGCAACTTAAAAATAAAATTTTGTTACTAAAAAGGCAAATACTCAGCATTTAACAGGTATCGGAGTGACATCAAGACGAAATTATACATATATTAATAATTTTATCGTGTGGGTAAATGTATGACCGAGAGTTGAAATAAATAGGTTCTATTATATTCATTCAAATCTATTAAGTAGTTTCATAAGGAATACAATACCAACAAATTTTCGTGTTCATATTCATATAAAATAGTATGAACAAAGTAACTACAATCGATTAGGTATGCTCTATATTTTTATCATCAAGTTTTTATCTTCTAAAGGAGAAGAGTCTCCTTCAGAGTAAAACAAGTTAAAGAGTTTTCTTTAACTTGTTTTACTCTGAAGGATACGTAGCATATTTTTTTCCCGTCCAGTTTTCTCAAATAATTTGTGGTATTTAGTGTCCAAATTTTAATCAACCTTTGAACATACATTTGTTTTGTTAGATTAATTAAAAAATTATAACGCTATTGCAACTATTACCGAAGCACTTTACAGCCAAAACGCAACGTTCAAACCGTTGGAAGTTAATTATACAAAACGCAACGTGATTGCAATGAATAAAAGTAATCACTATTCAAATAACTATAAAGAGCTTCACGTACTCATAATCGACCCATTTAGCTGCTTATTCATCTCATCAATATGAATGCCTAATGAAAATGCGTATTTGAATATTGTGCAACAAAATTTACCCGAATTATCGAGGAAATTATAGTAGCACGATTCGGTCTATGTGACAATAATTGAATAATAAAATATTAACATACTCGAATGACTGTGCTTAGCAAATCCATTTATCATCGCATTAAAAATAGAACACGGGTTTAGAATTGCCTGCGAACCTGTACCTACTATTTAGCCCGCATGCATTTTAATCATTTTAATTGTCTATTTTGGATTAACATTTAAGCACTAGATTTGACTTCCACACAAAACCAAATAAACAAAATAATAACTTTCAAGCAATGGAAACTATGATAGATCTTTTACAATAGGGATAAAAATTAAACCATAGCTTGGATTGTATTAAAATAAAACAACAAAAAAATTACCTAACAAGCGTTCAAAAAGTTATGATAATAGGATACAACAAAAAATTGTTGCGGTACCTTTCACATCTGAGACCTTTCATTTTAAAACCTTATGTAACAATTTTTATAAAGCTACCAATTTAAAAAAAGTGCAGTTACCTGTTATTTCACTCAAATCATATTAACAAATTGAGTTAGATTTCTATGCTAGGTCTTGTGAGTTCGCTTTTCACCCAGGCGTTTGTGTAAATACTTAAAATAACTATATCCTATTTCCATAAAACCGATACTTAAGCACTTACATTGCAAATAGATAGATTTAATTATGTCTACACAAAACGTCGCAAACTCATTCGAAGCTATTTATTATCTCTTTCTCAACATAAACTATTGAACAAAACTTTAACTTTCCGATTGGAACCGGATCATTTTTAACGTTTTTGAATCAGTCCTCGGAAAATTCTCGCGTCTTTTATTTTCATCATTATGACCTTCAAACTATTCGATTCGCTATATCTGTCAGCTAAAATAACTACGCATACCATCCCAAAATACTAAATGTACAAATACCGTGTTTGATGTCCAGTTCAGTTTATATGACCTCGGCAGAGATCCTGTATACTCGTTACCGTTTCTTGAGAAACTGGTTTCAATTGCTACAGCAATAACACTAAGAGTGTGATTACGGCACATTACGGCCTCGCAACGCGTTACCATCATAAGGCTTAGTTTATAAAGACAGAAGACGTTAAGCGGAGCGTAAAGCGGAGAGTTATGCGTGATTTTGAATGTGGATGTGCAGCCATGAGAGTTTTGTTACAATTTTGCACATAAAAGCGGGAAAATTTGGTTATTACGTTTATACAGGATTTTTCGAGATTAAAAACGTTTGCCTTGTTATTCTAGTAAAATTAATACAGCACTTTAATAAGGATATCGAAAATATGATCACTGAATGTATATTTTTAGAATAATTATTCTTGTAAAACTTAACTCACTTGATAAACATTTTTGTAATTTTATAATTGCAAAGGTTATCGTTTTCCAGTTTGATATAAGTCTTGACATCTTATTCCAGAATACAAGGGTGCACAAATGAAGTTTGTCAACTTAACGAATATAATGCAGCAACAAGCAGGTGTTGTTAGAATTTTGTTGTTTAATTTTGTTATTACTTGTATTCATTACATAGACAAGCACGTTACTACGTGTCTTATATCATGTAAACGCAAATTTGCTAAGATACAGTGCAACGTCAGTTTTGTGGAACTATGGTCGTATTCCACTGAACTTTGATGCGCTACCCTACCAGTGTCAATTTTTATATATTTGTTGCAGAACAAAAATGTATGAATTGTATTTCGAAAATATTTTTGACGGACTAAATGGAATCCTTGTTTTGTTCCGCTTGCCGCGCCGCTTGCCGCTCCGCTCGTCGCTACCCGCTCCGTTCCCCGCCACACGGCCCGCTCATCCAAATCTAAAGCCTAACTAAAACAATGACGAGCATCAAAACGATTCCGTTGCAGGCGTGGATTACAGCTGGATTCGTTTGTTTGGCCATCGTGACCTTGCAAGAAGAGACCTCATTAATATAATCCCAACCGCTCAAAGTGTTATTATTAAAGTAGTTACACCGAAAGTGTACACCAGAGACGCAGATAAAACGTTTCAAAATTATTTTGAGTGTAGCGTCGTGATAAGATTTTATTAATACCCCAATAAAATAATGCTAAGTTGGTTCCATATTTTTTTTTTTGTCTAATATCAACAGAAAACTACTAAGTTCTAAACGAATGAAAGAATTGAAAAATATTTAGATACAAGTATTTCAAAAGCTCAGTAATCCGTTTACATATTCAAATTAATGTTAAAGATTGAATTTAAAAACGTTGGAGAATTGTTATTTTAAGTATTTAAACATATATTTAGAGGTCCTCTTTTATTAATGGATGGAAATAAAAAAACAACGTAAATTAGTGATAGGACCAAATTTCAGAAGAAAGCTTTGTTTTTTCTGCCCAAATTTTTCAGTTCGTCCAACGGAATGAAGCTGGCCTTTTTTTAACTGCCACAGTCGGCATTAAGTTATTTGGGCTAATTACTTGAGATAAACTCACTTTTATAGTGCACAATTAAGCTGGACATGCTTATGTCCAGCTTAATGCTTATTATGGCGGATGATCTCGCCGAGACAAGCGGTTATTCCCATAAGTCACGTACGGATGTCAAGCGTAGAAAACTGCTCTATGAAAGAATTTATTCAGATGGGGTATTGCCTTGATAATAGTAATAAAGAAAAAAATCCGCTTTGGGTCGTTTATTAAAGCTAAGTTTACAAGTACACTTTTGAAAATACAAAGGTTATTGTAGGATAATTACTAAAATACCACGTTTAAGTTTTAAAAATATTTATTATACCCATCCTAAGTTAAAAACCTTACATTAGAAAAAAATATATATTTATTTCTTCTTATTTTCATTCTTGCCAAAAAGAAGATGAAAGAGAGTGAAAACAAAAATGCACCTTAACTAGTATAATTTAAGGTGCAAATTAATAAAGTATATTATGGAACTGATTTACAAATCTACCTTTGTGAAAAAAAAAGGTTTAGCGAGTTCTTCTTATTCATTGACGCATAAATTAAAACAGCCAGTGTTTAAGTCAGAAACTACGACTATAACATTATAAAAACACTTCCCCAGGTTCGTACCTCACATAATCGTACCTCAAACTCAAGTAACCCTCAACTCAATCTAGAATAGGGGCCTAACCGTCCCGTTGTCACTCCACGTTCAAGATCACGGCCGGAGCGGCCTCTAGCGGGATTATGTATGTCTGCAGAATGACAATTAGTTCTGAACAAACAGTGCAGGGTTAAACTACTCGAAGGATAAATGGGACGCTTTTACAATTTCAAATGTCGAGGTTAGGGAGCGCCGCGAATGTATTATGTACATATTTTTAAATGATACTGCGGATCGTCTCGGTGCCTGGTAAAGGGGTTATCTAGTAAACATTGAGATCAAAGGAGGCAATATTGTTTTTGTAGAATTTGTTAACTTGCTTTTAATTTTGTTGAAAATACCTACACGGGATATGTGAAATGAAATTTATATTATTAACGAGTGGCCCTTCTGCGGCTTCGAACGCATACTATTCCTGTTATCCTATTATCGGTCGGTATTTTATTTTTGCACCCCTTATTATAACTATTTTTGGGTGGGGGGAGGAGTGATGCAGAGAGAAGAGAGGTAGGGCATAGTGATTTATCGCTCGAACTAGAGCAGCCCGACTGGTGAAATACCTCCACCTTACAGAAGACCGCAGCCAAATAACAATTACTTCTGTGTTGTTGTGTTCCTGCGTGTGAGTAAGGTTTCCAGAGCTCCTAGGGGGTGGCTACATTAGTAGCAGGGGTCAAGCCTTCAAGGTAAGGGCGGCAAGTCCAGTAACTGATTTATTATGCTGTACCCTTAAGCTAGGACCTCATTACCACTTAACATCAGGTGGGATGAGGTCAATCTTAAAGAGCAATATAAAAAAAAATGTAGCGTCAGCATAGACTTTGATCACGTGGTCACGGCTGACGCACATTCATATTAGTATATCAGCAATAATTTAATTAATAAACGCTGCTCTTGATAACTAGACTACGTACTGGCTCTTTCATTTATCTTTTCCCCGCTGAGGAGCCAAATGTATAACCTTATAAACATCATATCCGTCCGAATATGAGAAAAAAGATAATGTAAGCAAAATGTCATACAATAAATCGTCTTATTGATCAGAAAATCCCTTAGGCGCCTCTAGGTGCCTCTAGGGTTAACTCCCAAGTGAAAAAAGAAGCACCCTTAAACTTTTTTATAAAACTAACTACGCATGTCACTATTCCAACGGGGAGTTGAGAAACTTAGACTAAACTTGTGAAAAGCTTTAGAGATGTTGAGGCTTGGTTTTATTTACTCTACCGCAAACTAAGAACGTCAAATTAATTATTTCCTTTATCTCTTTTATTGCAAGTAAGTGCCTAATAAGTTTATTTTCAAATAGTTATCTACATTAAAATATAGTATTATCTATCACTATTCAAATCAAATTGTATCTTTAAAAAAATTGAGACTGTAAAATTATTACACTCAAGCCGTTGACATGTCAAATCGATAATTACACTGTATTTATGTTACACGGCCGTAGCCATTTCTCGCCATCTACTATTTCCTCTACCTTAAGGTTGTCTGGAAGAGATCATTTTCTAGCGATAAGAACGCCTAAATTGTTCTATAATCAATCTGTAAAACCTATTTCTATAAAATTTTTGTGCAATAAAGTATATCTATATATAATTACTAAACGGCTTTATACTCACAACTAGATTTATTAGGGGTCAGTAAAAACTAAATTAAAAAGTGTTAAGTAATTCATTACACTGTTTTAAAACCTGTTACTAAAATATAAACATTGTGCTGTAAGTAGGTAAATACATTTATTTATTTATTTATTTTATTTAAAAACTTTATTGCACAAAAATAAGGACAACAGGTGGACTTAATGCTATGGGCATTCTCTACCAGTCAACCTTTGGGTCATGCGGAGAGTTAGTTTATGGGTGCGGTGTGACAAAGTGCATAAGTAATCTAAAAAATAAAATAAAAACATAATACACGAGAATAGTAACTATCAAGCGTTACAAAATTTATCTCTTATCATCATTACATCTTATTATTTGAACATTACATCTCTCTATTTGAACTGCGGATTTCTATAACAATATTAATACATTAACCCAATAATAATGACGTCTAATAAAAACAAAAAGCGACCAACTGATCACACTTGTACAGGACGGAAGGAAAATTCTTCCTTACATATCGTCTTTATTGGGTCGTGTAAGCTTGCACAAGAGTCGCTACGATCAAATCACCGTGTAGTTTTTCCTGGACGCGTGCGCTTGTAAGTAGGTAATGAAGCGCGCTGGTCCTCAGAGGGACAAGGAGGCAGTGATGCGATCAGCTCACGGACCGCGTCAGGAATCAATTAGGAACGGCTGCCGGCCACGGCGTGCCTACCGCATGAATTATTGACGACGCTGCCGCTCGCTGGCGCACCCTACCAGCGCAACTCGATAAAAAATCGAGATTTGGTTCGCTAATTCGATGTGAAATCGAAATGAAGTTTTTTAGATCTGCGCTCAAAGACAAAAATTGTGAAGCCATTTTATTTATTTTTTCATTTGTAGCTGTACACAACTTGATGACACGAAATTAACCAATTCGAATCACTAAAGTGACATGAATGGGACCCTATCCTCATGTTATTCCTCCTATATCCTCATTTCTACGTGCTAAAAAAGGACATGACTTTAAATTATGCGTGCTCGTTAAATTAAGAATAGGTTATCAAATGCAATGAATTTTAGGTGTAAGCAGGCAGTTATACGATCAGCTCACGGCTTACGTCAGATATCAATTAGTAACAGATGGCGGGCACGGCGTGGCTACCGAATGCATCATTGACGACGCTGTCACTCGATAGCATACCTTACCACTGCAACTCATTTATTAAACGAGATTTAACCGGCTTATTTGATGTCATAACGAAAGAATGAAAGAAATACTGAACATATTTTTTGTATGCTTATCATACTAAAATAAATCAAACAAAATATTTTTCCTTGTAATAGAGTAAGCCGATAATGCATAACAACGCACGTATTTTTGTGTCATTTTTCAAATTTTTAATTTGTATTTATTAAACAAAAAAACTAATTTCAACAATCTGTAAAATCAATAGGTAGTAAACTTAGCTGATTCTCAGGAAGACCCTGATGTGAACAGCTCAATACAAAATATGGCACACGAATTGTTGAAAACGTTGAGGTTGAGGAGAGAACGTCAGCAGACCTAATGAAACTCGATTAGTTATCGAGATTTAACTGAAGAATGTTATTTTGTAGACTCACGAGAACATAATATTTTTACGCTTAATCTTATTAAAGATGAAAAGTAATAGGTAGGCTGTAACCAGTTAGTTCGATTTCTTTTAAAATTACAATTTTATGGTTATAATTTAAAGATAAATATAAAATCCGAAACCTTCTTTTTCTTTCTACTCTCAAAATATGCAATCTCAATATAGTTTCACTCGTTCATGCGACTCAAATTATAAACATGTATTTTCTTGATGCCTTTTATCTCATGTTGCACTGGTTGAAAAGTTGGTACATCGTAGAACGATACTTTCTTTGAAAACATGCAGTTTATTAGTTCGAAGAGTTCATTGATTATGACTTGCATTGTGATCAAATCCTAACCATACCTACTGATTTATTTAACCACTATATTAGGTTAGTTGATTGATTAAGTAAAATCATACCAATTTCGCATTTTATGAATTCAAAGAGGTCGAATAGACTGCAAGCAGACCACGCAAAACGTATCACAGTCGAGTTTCACTCCGCACTATTTCGGCGGTCCCAAAGCAGCAAACTTCGAGTTTGCGCGATTCGCTTGCCAGTCTTGCATTTCATTTGCCGTATGTTCCGGAATCCGATCACGCAGAACGTATCGGCGTCGAGTTCTATTCGACAATATTTCGGTGGTCCCTGGCGACGTCCACTTTAACAATAGCCGTCCAGCCGCCCGATTAGCGAGACAACTCGATTTCCTTCGTAGATTATCCTGTCAGACTTCGTCCTATTTGACATCCGGCATTTCGTGTACAGGTATTATGTTAATTAATTACAATTAGATGTATATAAGTATTTCACGTGAAATCATACGTAATCATAAGCATCTTTCGATTTTTGTTGCGAATTTAAATAAAAAAAAATATATTTTTTCAAAATCATGTAAGATTATTATTACATTTCAGGTTTCTCCAAAAATAATATTAACATTTTCTGCGGAAAAAGTTACTAAAATGTTATGTATGCATGTATCTATGTGTGTGTATAGGTATTGGAGTTTAAAATTGAACTACAAAATATTGACAATATCTACGTCGCATTGGGCACAGGTCTCCTTGGATATACCTGAAAGGACCAGACATACTTCACTTGGCAGGGGATGCATAAATATGGATTTCTCAAACATCAACTGACACACGCTGAATTGCCCTAACATAATTAGGATTAAATCGAAACATATTAGTATAGTATTAAATACAATCAAGCTAAACCGATTCACTATTTATTTGTTAATTAGATCCAAAACCCTGTTTAAATTACTTTAACGCATCACTTTGATGCATGTCCGTACAATTCGAGTTTAGTCTCATTAGTGTCACTCAGTGGAACAACATTGTGTTTGGTTGCTATCGCGTTGCACGTGTCACCTATCAAGAATATTGAAGTAGGAGCAAAGCAGTCTTTGCGGGTAGTGAATATTGGATTACATGCTTACGTTGCTCCTAATCATACGTGGTTTCAGTTTGAAGGTAAAGTTTTGTCATACACTTAAAATCACAAGAATCGTGCAATGTTAAAAATCACCTTTACTTCATTTATTTTATGTATAGGTTATAATGTGTGTATAGGTTTACTTAGTATCTCGTCGATGACGCTAGCTAAATTTTCAAAAAAACATTTAAAAGTTTTTGTGTGAAAAAATAATACAAACAACAGTACTATAACATCAGCAAAATTTGTATTTTTTTTTATTAAGCCTTAATAAATTAATTCATGGACCGATACAATTATATTAAATAAAAATTATATTAATATTTTGAAATTCTGGCTCTGTGCACGATTACAGCGCTAACTAGCGTCCACAACTTTGTGGGATCTGTTACATTGACATTTAGGTCGTATATTTGTGAAAAAATATCGAAATGAAAAAATAACAAATATTATCGACTAATAAATTGTTGTTGGTGGAGAAAAGGTTTTGAAATCATTTTGGTAATTAAGTCCAAAAAGTGTGTTTAATTTTGATTCTATCAGGGTTTGTATACGTCATTTATAGTTGCAGTTTTACTGTAAAACAAAAAGAAAAAGCTACTTTAATGGATTCATTATATAACAGTTTATATATTTAAATGTTCCTGTATCGCTAGTAATAAATTAAATATCGTTTTCAGATTGAAATGAGTATTGCTTTGAAGACCGGGTCATAGAGTGTTACTCACAATATCAAATTCCAACCACAAACCGTATTTAAAAAGGAAAGAAAAAAAGGAAAGTTGTTGGTATTTGCTGGACGTGTCCGAGATGTAGAAGAATTCTTGCAGTTTACAACACAACAACTACTATGACTCATTTTTGTTAGCAGACTAATGCGATTAATAAATGATATTAAAATGTTTTATGTAGAATCGCTTTGCCATTGACAGATACATCTAATGACAAAGCTAACATTATTTCTACTTTTGACCACAATGAGCACTGCGATAGATTATGTTACCCCCACCTAGAACTTCGCACAGTCTAAAAGTGACAGAAAGCTTATAATTATTACAAATAAAAAAGGTGTAAACGATTAACGTCTTTATTTTTAACCCATAGCTTTTAAACACTTTTTTCTGTGTATTGTTTTATTTTATTTACTATGAAGTATGTCCATATTTTTTGTATTTGTTCTGCACGCAGTACCTAGTTTGGTGAGTGTGATGTAGCAATAGGTGATGTTAATGAGATGAGCGAGTGACAATTTGTTTATACGACACGTGTAAACAGCGCGAGCGGCTGCATTTTGTAATGTGCACAAAAAAGTGTAACTGGGTCAATTCAGTGCGTCTATTCGAGGTGAGTGGTCCATTTTAAACACCTATTCTTATTGGCACAAGTAAAACTGTTTTAGGCATAATCCGTCAAAACATAAAACCATTTCATGGTCAAACTAACACATGCTCAAAAATAATTTTATTATCTGTGTCTCTCAACTTTTAGTTTGTATATTTCTTTTTTAGTTCTATAATTTTAAGCAGAAGCTGCGCCTCCGTAAGGTATATGTGGAATTCATGCGTCTATTGCATAATATTTTTAAACCATGTTAATTAGTAGATATATCTTTGACTCTGCATTTAGTAGTTGTATCTGCATTCTTATAAAAATATGGACTATAAGTCCATATTTTAAAACGGGCAAGCATTCCTTTTTTTATTAAAAAAATTGACTCACCCCTACTAATCCAAAATGGATGTGGTAACCATTCGATCTAACATATTTACGACGAGCTCTATCCCGTAGGACTTTTGATAAAATTATTTTAAAAATCCTACCTGAATAAGAGTCATATAGTCTAGTATATAATAACGAATCGAGAAGGACACAAAGATTTTAGTCAAATTCCACTCAGTAAACAAAGTATGTGATTCGGTCATAAGAATGCAAAGGGCTCAAAAACAGACCAAATCTATTGCCCTACCTCTTTGCGTTGCAAGCCTAAAGGAAGACTGAGTACGCTCGATCCAAAGGCCTATACCCACTTGTGCCGCCGTCGCCTTGCAAGGCCTTTGACGGTGCTCACTCGTGCCGGAGCCAAAAAGGAAAGTTTGGTTTTCTAACTCGAAAGCAGTTTCCCCTCATGTCCTGCATAGTTCTGAACGGGATTACGAGTATACGATTGCATTGTCTAGAAAATGCTTAAGCAAGCTGCAATCTTAAAAATTTCGGTGGTGTACGGTCTTTTCAAATGTGTAGATCTCGATCACCAAATATATCTTTTATGTGTTATTTTAGATATTAAACTAGCACATGCACATTTAAGATGCCTTAAGTTTGCCTAAAATGACCAACGCTTTTTTTCGTTACTATAAATATTTAAAAGTATACCTATTTTTTTACTGTGGCACTTCATCTTAATAACACCATATCGACTTTAACGCGTCGATACGATAGGAAAATCAGTAAGTAAACATAATCATTTATTTGCAGAAATAAGTTACCTTTCCTTTAACCTTAGTTTCAACTAAAATTACCTACTGTGGTTTATGTAGCAGTTCCATGCTTAAAAACAAGTAAACTTTAGCGAAAAATACTTTAGAGTTACGTACATTACATTGTATTTCTAGATATTTTGTAATTCCCTCCGGATTTCTAGAAGTAGTAAGGCTAAAATAAAAATGTTTCGATGGTTTATGAAGAGCGCACCTGGTGCCGTACGAATTGCCTCACATCTTTATAGCTTATTGTAACTTATAGTCGCTCTACTTACATTTTCTATGGAATAATATTTAGTGTTTTCGAATAAAAGTACCTTATTTAATGACGGTGAGCAGATTCAAATGAATTATGTTTTAAAATTTTATCTGCTTTGTAAAAATTTTTTTTCAGGCCAATAGAAAATCCATGTTTCATATGGTAGTATATCGTCTATGGTATGATATAGATATAATATAAACTTCCTTCGGCCGTTAGGTATTAGCTTTTTGGCGGTATTCATGAATATATTTATAAATGCGATGCCAATGGTCTCTAATTAAATAAAAAAAGTCTTCATTGAAAAATTAAATCTTCCATATTAGCCACAAGAGTACCTCATAGCTAAATATCGCGAATATTCAGTGCACAAAGTGGGTTTGGATCACGTTTCTGAAGGTTCTTACCGGTTTTCAACACGTGTCAAGCTCAGCAATTGCGGCGCTTACCTTTTGCACTTCAGCAACTGTGTAACCAGTAAATGGGCCGATTAAATACACCCCGGCCATTAGTTGCGAACTGTTCCCTACTCGCACTCATGTTATAGGTCCGGTATGCAAAATTTTGGCACTTCTTGGGAACAGTTACCTTGAGAAATTCTAGCTTTACTACCTACCGATAAAGTTTTATAGAATAAGAACTGCAAGAAGAATGTAAACTGTTAACTATATTCGGTCACTTGTCTTCCTGAATCATTTTTCCGTTCAAGTTTATCATCATCCTTCATAAAAAAGCTAGATAGATAACTTTCTACCTGATTCATAAGGAGATTATGATTTAAGAAACTATTTACTAAAACAGAAAACCTACATATATGAAAACACCCATGTACCCTCCAAATACCAGCCATTTAAATTATAAAGTCCGTTAAACGTACGCACTTACACGTAAGTGTAATAATGACAACATTTTCTTTTATCGACAAATTCAGCAGCAACAAAAATGTTTCTGATTGGCAATACACGACAGAGCCAGCACAATACAGGTCTACGCTCCTTTATTTCATATTTATCAACGTCCGTGATATAAAAGTCGCGATCTTGTATGTTGCACAATAAATGCCCGTCGTGAAATCCAGTTACGTATAGCGAGCCTCGACAATTGATAGAGAAACTGTGTGCAACGATGAAATTTAAAAAGTCATTTATTTCGAAATGCTTTTTCTCGGAGCGCCCGCGGCTAGCGATATCAATTTTATTTTCCGTTGCGGCTTCCAACGACAGCAGAGGAGCTAGACGCGATGGGAGCATTCCTAAAAATTTCACAAACATTCTTCTTCATCCCGTATTAGTTTCCACTTCAATGGCTGTTTTATGGGCACGTGACCGTACAGAGCCGAGCGATTTACGAGGTTTGATGAGTCGAGAGAGCTCCTAAAGACTATATAAGATCTGTTCGAATAATCCTAAGATAATCTGGAAATTCAGTGTCAAGTGGACGATGATATTTGCGTTTCTGTAATTAATTGTATGTATAGTAGTTGTTTGACATGTTTACTACTCCAGAATGATACTCGTATCATATCAAATTTAGTGATTTGAAAAAGGATGTGTGGACTATTAATGTTAAAATACACCCAACATCAACATCTTCACTTGATGCAGATTATAAGAAATGCGGTTAAGCAGACCAAGGCAATGGTCAAAACAGGATTTGGGAGACGAACTTGGTTGGACGAATAGTTGGTTGAAAAGTCTAATCTGAAAAAGAGTCAGTAGATAAGCGTAAATGGCAAATATGAACCCACTAACATTATATTATATTGTCCTCAAAATTCACACATCAGCTAAACGAAAACTCAAATGTTTGCTGCAAACTTTAGAACCCAGTTCGAATGAAGGCAGGTAAATGCACACTTAATTTCAATAATACAAATTAATAAGCACAAATGCAACGCGACTATTCGCGACAATATGCCCAGAGGCGCTTTTGCACCAAATTTGATATAAGCCGACATCAACCTGGCTTTACAGTTGCTATAAAAGTTATTACAACGGCATACTACATAAAGGCGCGCCCAGCAATATGTCGTTATGTGATCAAAGCTTAATTGCATCGACCTCGCTTCGGAAGTCCGGTCATCTCTAACGACAAAGAAAATGGATTAAAATAAAAATATCGCCGTGGGCTAACCGGTTTGCAGTAAAAAGTACACATGTAATGGAATTAGGAAACAAACAAAGGGTAAAATATAAAGCCATAAAATGGTTTAAAATATACTTTTAAATATTATTCGACAGTTATTTTCCGATGGACTTATTAGTGGCGTATGAACGTTAAATTATTAAATGTCAGTACTTACGTACGTCTGATTGCCAATGACTGGAATACTATTAAAGAACTGAAGAATCACGAAATACGACAACCTATGAAATTATAAATATGGAGATATACAAAGTTTGCTTAGCATGTAAACAGTTGAGCTATTATTCGTATTTAAACCCTTATCAATGTTAATGCATACGTTACCATCAATAATAGATAAAAATGTTAAATAAAAAATAAGGTAAAAAACCTTGTTAAAATTCGTATGACGTTATCAATGATATTCAATCTAACTTCACCAAAAACGTCCGAAGAGCTGATTGCAAATGCGAACGGTTACGGGACTATGGAGGTTAAAAGAAAGTTTTTTTTTTCTACTTCCCTTGTCAAAAGTGAGCTCATCTCTATTCGGAATATAACATTTAGGTCGAGCGTCCCGCTATCCGCATATGATTCGTTTATCAACTTGCGACTTAGTGGAAAAAAAGACAGTAAAAAATCTTTACTCTTGTTCCGAAGTTTCAAATATAAATTTTCTTGTTGTGCCCCCTACTTCATTCGCGTAAACTACAAACTTAACGGATAGAATATTTTGATATCAAATCCGTTATCATCGCGATGTGGTTCCTCTCTTACTTACCATCAGGCTGGGAGGAGCCAATATACTGCACTACTATAAAAAAAACTTTCATGGAAGATTTTAATCCAAGTCGCGAGCTATATTTTTGCCAAATTTTATATCTCTAACTTAAAAATAAACATTTTCCTATATAAACTTTCAAGAGCGATATTACCCCCATTCCCATTTATTTTCAAAACAAAAAGTAGCCTATGTCCGTTTTAGAGGTTTAACGTACCTATGTCCTTACTCAATTTCATCAAAATCCGTTCAGTGGTATAGGAGTGAAAGCCGGACAGACAAACAGACAGATTTACTTTTGTATTTATAATATTAGTATGCATTAGTATGGATTTAGTACCGTAAAATTTAACTCTTGTTGACATTGTTGGTTACAAATCTAACCCTATAATGGGATACAATTCAAAACCAATAAATCACTTTTATTGAATTAGCTTTTAGTGTAAATTTGAGAGAAACCTCTGATTACCGATGTTTGGATTTTAAATTGATAATCTTTTAATTTGAAATAAGTCCAAGTTAATAATTCCTGTCTTCTGTCTGTACGTTCTTTAATTTTATATAGCAAGTGAAGGGCTTTACGACTATCTTTTTTATATTGTGACAGCAGGCACTCAGTGACTTACGAGTTTCGTGCAAAATGTATCTTTATTACAAAAGCAATAAGAACGTGAGGTTACACAGCAGTAGCCGTGTCAAGGTGTCGAGAAGGTCAACTTGTTTACTTCAGCCTCTACTGAAACTCTTTAATTCTGACTTTTAAAACTATGGTAATGTGGCACAGCTGTGCCAAGTGGGTGCAGTAATAGTATTAAAATACATTTACAAAGATTATATCAGCTGCGGTGTTACGAATAAAATGGGAGAGGTACTTTGTCGCAATTTTGACTATGGAAGAAATCGCAACATACGTGCATAGATTAGATTTTATCTGTACAGAAAATGTACTTAATGCGATAATTTCTTATATTGCATTGACACAGTTCAATCAAATGATTACACCTTAAAACCAAATTAACTAAATCGTTACTTGGAAAAAAATCTTCTTAACTTTTTTTCACATCACCCCTCTGTTTGCATGGATAATACAATCCGATATCATTTTCAGAGAACAAATTCCTTTGAACCACGCGCAAAGAAAAATTAATTTATATCGTTTCGTAAAGTAAATAGAATCATCATTGGTCTCGCAGGCGAAAAAGACCAGAAATATTCAAAATCTTTTGATTGATCTTTTGTACGTAGTATTGCGTGTGAACAGTTCAAATGTTAAACGTACAACGCTATGAACGTAATAAAAATTGGAAAACTGACTTCACCAAAAAATGCTTTAATAAAGTTGAATGTCAAGTGAAAATATTATCAAGATGCTTTTGCTTTAAGCAACTGATAAAAATATATATTTTTAAATTCATATTCTCTAAAAACTCGACGATTTAAATTCAACTCAAACGTACTTATTAAGGATGGCTTTTCGTAGTAGATTACCTACCCGTTTTTATAGATAATAGTCTACGTATCAGTACATTTATTTCCTTCTAAATAAAACAATAATTCACCAAAGCGCATATTTCCACACAAAGAGTTGTATCTCCACACAGAGTAAACGGACCCTAACACTAACACCATCCGAGCGTCCATTACGCGATATGAAAAGTAAAACGTTTATAATACGGGAGCGAATGAAGTATGGCCGGTGGAGTTAGAAAGAGAAAAGATAAGAAAATAATGCCCCCTCATATATCATAACAATCGCCAGAATTCTGGCCAGCGACCCTCTTCAGTAAGAATGCCTTGGAAATATTTAACTAAGCAGGAATCGTTGCTATGGCAACTGACCGCACCTAATGGTATGTGAGAGTACATTAACATGTAATTTGAATAGCGTAGATGAAAGTGTGGATTTATATGGGAGAAGGCGATTAATTTATTGTGGGAGAGACGAACTTTATGTTTCTGAAGTGTTCAGCGCCATCAAAGCCAAATCTAGCGATGTCCCTTTTTACTGTCTTAATTAACTACTTTACATTTAGACCTAGCAAAACTATCGCACGAGATGACAAAAGTTTCCATGCTGCATTGATTTTTTATTGATTGATTGGCTAATAGCACACCGTACTCTTGTTTTTAGCCAATCAGCAGCTGAAGGACTAACTTCAATCGATTTTGACGTTTGTTAAAAGCGCTATAAATTTTAGTTGCGTACCGCATGCTAGGCCTGTTCACATACACGCACGATTAATTTTATGGTTATTTTAATAATTAAATATTTTATTGATCAATTCTCTTCGGGCATTAAGATCTTAATATTTTTTTTTTATTTAAATAGATATATTAATAAGATGGAGTAGTATAAAGTAGCATTTTTGTGCGGCAAAAACCTCAGTTGACTTTACTACTGCTATCATGTATACAAATAATACCTGACAGTAACGGGTTAACACAACACAAGCCTTTATTACAGTAGTACCTACAAGAGAAACATTTATAAAAGTTTTGCATTTTCAGACCTGCGCAAAAATTACAGAATTTAAAAAACATAGCAAAGCTGTCTTGGGTAAGTAAAAAAAATCATGGTTTAAAGGTCCATTTCTTTTTTTTCTAAGCAGACAGAGTTTGTTCCTGTCGACGATCGACCGTAAGCCGATGCACACCGTTGTATGCGTGAGTAATCACATTTCAAAAAGCCACCCTTCAGCTGGCGCAATTAACTCAAAATCTTGGCGTCAGCGCCAGGAGTTGGTTAACGAGTTCTCTCCAAATGCCTCAACCATAATGAAACCAATTAGAGTAAGACACATCCACGTGTGTTTTTGACAACAAATTACAATACGTGAAATTCAATAGGTAACGTAACTGTTGCTAAGTAGATAATACTTAGATATGCGACAAAAAAAATCACATAAATGGCATAAAAACGAAGAATGTTGTAACATAATTATTGTTGTTGTTTAAGAAATATAACGCTCGAACTGAAGACTGGTGAAATACCTCCACCGTACAGAAAACCGCGGCTAAATAACAATCACTTCAGTTTTGTTGTATTCCTGCGCGTGAGTAAGGTTTCTAGAGTTCCTGGGGAGTGCTAGTGGCAGGGCTAAAGCCTTCAATGTAAAGGCGACAAATTCAGTAACAGTTTCATTATGCTGTACTTGTTGCCTTTAAGCTAGGGCCTCATTACCACTTAATATCAGGTGGGATGAGGTCAATCTGAAAAAGCATTTAAAAAAAAGCTGATGGGCGAGTCGATAAGCGTAATATAATAAGCAGACGACGAAAGGGCTAAATTTACTGCTGTCATAAAAAAAAAAGTCATAAATATCAACATATAAAATGATCATCCATTTGATGTACCATGCGTATCCTTAAATAAATATAATGAATGTATGTAACTGCTGAAACCTTGGATTTTTTTATTAAATATGACACATCTACTTTAATCACAGCAAAGATTTATTCACTGCTCTCCTTTTCTTAACTGTGTCTCCAGCAGTTTCATTTGCGTACGCAGCGCGAACTACACAAATTATTTGAACAAAGTACGCATACTTGGGATTAGTTCCCCGGTCGCCGGACATCACTCATTCGCTGGACACCCCAATACTCGTTTACGGCGACTGGCTGTCAATTACGGCGGTCGGACTGTTTAGGGGAAATGAACTAGTTCGGCCGCACAGCTGCATTTTTTAATGGCGATGTATTTTTCACAATCAATGTGCTCCACTGTTGACTAACCAATATTTATACTCTATTAAAACAGCCGGTTTAGATGGTTTGTAAACAACAATGGCTTTAACAAACACTTTTGTAATAAATTCATTTGAATCGTGACCACGCCATGCTATGATTTTAGTCTTACTGAGTACTTGATTGTTTCGTCACTCATCAAAATTATATTACTTGGCCATCGTGGTCAAAGTTAGCTACACGTAGCAATAAGCTAGATACTGCTACAGTAACTAAACTACTGAGTTTCTTACCGGTATCTTCTCGTTAGATATATGTAGGTTCCGAACCGGCAGTAGAAACACTTTGCTTTGAGTTTGAGTCAACCCAGATCTATCGAGCCTTAAGGCTTTTAAGGTGCCTACCATTACTAAGAAGTGATACCTTGTGACTCTACTAATACTACGATGGGGATGATTTAAGTTTTAAATATGATGCTCACATTTCACCAATTTATTTGCTAAATCTAAACAAAAAATCGAGAGTCAGCGTGCGTAATTTCATTGAAGGTTGTATGACTTGCAAGAAATTATTGAGAAATAATAGTGAACTAAAGAGGGCACTAAGTGAAATTGCATGAGCCGATGACATTGCTATTTCTGAGGGTAGATAAATAACGCAATTAGTAAAGTGATTGATAGTCGCCGCGGAAAACAATGGTGAACAAAACTCGTATTTATTAAATGATAGTAATCAATAAGATTAATGGAGGTGCATAGAGCAGTCGTTTATAGGGTTGTTGATTGATAAAATACTTTTAAGCAGCAATATTTACACTAGATAAACTAGATAAGCTTTGTTTATATCTTAAACCTAAAATAAGATTAGCAAATGGTTTACTTTGCTCGCGAACAGGGAATGGTTGATAATAATCGACATTTACTTACTTATTTTTTTAATACATTCATAATAGATGTTTTCTGTAAAGTACAGTAAAGTATCAGCCTTTTTCATATAAGGCAAGAACCTCCATCAAGATTTGAACACACAAATTGCATAAAATATAGATTTTTATGTCAAAATTGGCTTTAGAATAAAGTAGCTTTCAAAAAATTGCATGCTTAATTACATAATTGAAACAAAATAGCCAAATCTTTCAACAAATCAATGTTATAACAATTTTGAAAGAAAAAGGCATTACAAACATTATATATCAATTTTATAGTCAACCAAGTCAAGTTTAAATAATTTAAAACCAAAATCTTGAATCGTACGGGCAAAGCTTCGGGCAAGTATCAAACAAACTCAATATTTTATCAGTCTCTGAGCGCACGACTTCTCGGTTAAGCATGGCTATTTTTCGCCGTTACCTACTACCACACAACTAAACATTTGAAAACGCAGGTCATAGATTCAATAGGAAATACACAAACATAGATTCAAGTAAAGACTGAAAGACCTGGAAAGACAACCTTCTTCAGCTGTTTTTAGTTCTCGTGAGTCGAAAGTAGTGGAGGGAAAAGCATGCTTAATCCCATTCATAGGTTTTTATCTATCGTTTTAGCGGGCCACATTCTCTAAGGAAACGCTCAAAACGATCCGAAGATACGTCCAACAGTATTCACAGTACTTTATGATCAATTGCGTATGACGGTAACGCTTGCAGTTTGATACTAGTTATTAGATCCACGACAGACGTAAGACGACTTAATTTTAAAATGTATGTACAGTCTGACGAGCCGATGCTTTAAGCTGCCTAATTTTAGATACTTAAAAGTTGCATCTATCAGATGCGGCTTCAAAAACGCGTTCAATGCTTACTATATTTTTAGAATCTGAATTATGAAGCGTCCATCATCGTTGATTAGCCAAACGAACAACCATTCTATCCAACCCAATGCTCGGCAGAACAGGCCTCATCACAACAAAATTAGAAAATAAATCGTGTCAAAAAACTGTGATTTCATGAAACTTCTAAAATAGGCTCTGCACGCTAATACGAAAACAAAACGAAACTTATTTATACACACTTATATCTATTTATTCAAGCACTACTTTAAAATTAAAATATTACCTTTAAACTATACTTTACGTCAATTATAATTCAGACTATTTCTTGCTAGAATACAGCATGAACTAAATTTAATCTCAGTTTGATGGCACTAAATCTAATTCAACGGTACTACATTATTTATCTAGCAACTTGGCTTTTAGTTATTACAGTGAGTTAATTCAAAGTAGCTACTAAATGTGAATTTCTACTATAGGTACAGTCCGACTTTATTTTTGGAGCATATATTAAATGCAAAGTTTTTAATAAAATGCTTCTAAACATATCTTTAATTTATTGTTTGTGGAAATGATAGCTTGTATTAGTTTGTTGAAGGGACTATTTTCACCGTCGTAAAAATCGAATCCACTAGCCTGAAAAGGTTGCTCTTTAAAGTAAACTATCTTACCATTTGTTTAAGATAATTCTTAATTTGGAACATTTTGTTAAAAAAAATTGTTTGTTGTTATCTGTTTAATAAGGTAAGTAGGTAATACATTTTTAGAAATTTATAACAAACTTCTCACATACACGACTATCAATAAATTCACTCACAAATTAACATTGTGGAAATACCCACCTTTGCATTACGAACATTTTAATGTAACGTGAAACGGAATGATTCATCAATTATTACTTCCAAATTGACGTGAGTAACGTAATTAATTCGTAATCAATATAGCCTGTGTACTGCCTGATTTATTTACTACAAAGTCTTACGCATTTTTGTTCACAGTTTTTGATATGTTGTGAGTCATGAAACGAGTACTGCTCAACCATTCATAACGGTAGCTTTTGTTTTAATGAATATTCTCTATGGTACATTTCAAAAATCATAGATTTCGTTTCATGGTATCAATTGGAATACCAATCTATGTTACAAATACTTGTATCAAACGTGTTAAATATAAATACTATATTAATAAACTCTAGCACCTCTACATATGTCAATATATATATATATAAATCTATGTTACATAATATTTTTTGACTCTATGAACTCTTTAGGGAACAGCATCATGATAATCTCGCGTTGGCATTAGCAGTAATGTGACGAACCTACGTGTTTTAAACACTTTATAAGGACTTCATTTTCTTCTTCCTCTACTTCCTTCTGCTTTCACCTTCTTTTTTTGTTCTCTCTAGTCTCCATAAGATATATTACAAGACTATGTGTCGTAAAACATATCGTCAGTACCAGAACGTCAAGGCGCGAGTGATTGATTTCTCATATTTATTGTGAATGCTTTATAGAATTTAAATTATATTACTTTTTTTTGTCTCATTATTAGTTAACTGTATGTAACTGTTACCTTAAAAAAATAAAGTGATTCATGCCGAACTAGAGAAAGTGATATATTTTAAAGAAACAGAAAAAAATAATCTATCAAAATTTATCTGCATACCTATTCTTCTACAAAATATGTGTAATAATTTAGCTGTACATTAAAACATCTACGCCCTCAAGTAACCAGGACAAGATTCAATAAAGGAAACAAATCAGACATTTAGCTTATTCTCTCATATTGACAAATTAGCGTTTCATCGACATTGTACCTATTTATTAATGTAGTTTTTGTTTTTAATTGTCATCTAATTTCACATCATCAACATAGCCCACAACAAACCTAGACATTAAAACCATTAAATTAATGACAAACAGTAGGTACCGGTAGCGAATAGCATATTTTTCAACGCACTGCGGCGTGTCGTGAGACTCCATCCATTCATTGCGGCCAATTTGGCGTAATGTAATCAATTGCCGAACCAATAAAATAAATCAGATGCGACAGTTTTAATTGATACCGCTCAGTATTAACTGCGGACGGACGCCCTCCTACACAAGAGATGAAAGTTTTCGCTGTAATGTGCGATTTTGTGTACGGTTTTGCTTTAAACGGGGTGCGTATTACTTAAACATATCTAAACACATATAATATTTAGTTATAGGTATATATGCATATGCATCACTGCTATGCACTGGCGTTAATTTGAGTTTGAGGTGGAGTGATTGACTGTTTACAACAACTTTTACTACCTGTTAACATAAAACAAAAACGAGTTCATTTAACTGAAATACCTGCATTTATTATTCATTGAGGATAATAATGAAATAATTCACTAACATTTATTTTACAGGCCCTACGAATGAGATACAAAGCGTAAGAATGATTTGTACGAAATTAACAAGTGTCACTTCTATTTCAACGGATTCCGATTTAGATCGGCAAGTCAATGCAAATAAATAATGTACAATTAATTGTACAACAGCCGAATGGAAACGAAAACACGATGAATAAATGAATGTCATTTGAACAAAATAATAAATGTATTCCCGTAACACAGTTGTGTTTATTTTGAGTATGCAATTTCATATTATTTACTTATTGTACAGTAGAAATGTGTATTCAAATATCAGAATACTGCGGCGGTATTTAATATGAGCACGAAATAAGAGAAATACCAAATATGATAAAAGGTTCGTATCTCAATATTTAAAAAACACATTACAGCGTCAGTTCTTTTTTCATAGATTAAAAGCTTATTTTATTTGACTTTCTGATTTTATTGATAAACATCTAAATATGCTTTTCCCATATTTCAAAATACCGAATACATTTTAGTAATTTACTTCTTAGAAACCTGAAAAATCTACTTTTTCTAAATTCCTATAGTCAATAGTCAAATATTTTTATTCATATAGGTTATATTTGTAACATTTATGAATACTACGTATGAATATTATTTTCACTCGTGGCATAGTGGAAACAAAGGGTCCGAAATTATATCAAATGTTTAAACTACACACGCCGCGGGCCAGAATTGCATGGCTAACCATTCCAGCCTAATTTAAGGATATTTACTGTGTTCTTTTTCTAATTTGAACCGACGTTAAAAAGAAGGAGGTTTTTAATTTGACTTTACCCATATGTTTTTTGTCATAGAAGAATCGTCTCTCGTTGGTTATTTATGATTTTTGCTTAGCTTAGATGATTCGGTGCAACGATCCGTTTAAATAAACACCTAGTCTGATTTTGGTTGGCAAATAAGTAAATAAGTTTTTTTAATAATAACATGTTATTTTATTAAAAATGTTACAAAACCACAGCTTAAAAAGGATTGTGCTAATAAAACGCAACTGATATAAAATCACCGCCACGTGGCTTGAAATATCAAACTAGCGTTTGATTGAGCAAATCTCGACGTTGCAACTGTTTATTTACATATCGACTCAATTAACGAATACACTGGGGCTCATTATCCATTCAAATCGCAATCCCAGCTTTCCCACGTTAGCCGATTTTCAAGCGAAAACTCAATGAAAACTTCATAACAGTGTTGACTTTACGCTTGAAGCAGGGTTGCCAAACGACGTGGACTTGGCCGGATTGTTCAAATATTTTAAGCCACGTCTAAAAGTCGCGTTAGAAGAGTATTATCCTTATAATGTGTCGTATCGTGCCGCGCCGGTAGAATTACATTGCCTTTTCATTTTCTGGTGTGATCAACATGAAATGAAAGTTATAACAATAGAGAAACGACGATTAGTATATGGCCATAAACTTTAATCTTTTCAAATATAAGGCCAATATGTGGAAATGAATGAACAAAAAAATATAAGCACAAGTGCTTTTAGATTATGTGTAGATTGTTTAATAAGATACCAAAAAGTACTATGGCTTTTTGAAACTTAAATTGTAAGATATTAAAAACCAATAAATTTTTAAGAAAATGAAATTTATGGAATATGGAAAAAAAGAAACAAAAAATATTTCGTTAATAGCAATATTTATTGCCAGCCATCAGTGAAAACTTTGTAAATTAAAGCATTCAATTATGATCAATAATAATGCTTTCAGCTTCACATACAAAAACAATAACTAACTAAGTAAAATATGAGGTTGACTTTTCATACAAAAACCCTCTTTTACATTTTTACGTGTACTTATTCCTTCCACTGTTGTTAACATGTTTTCTTCAATGAAACTCTTTGGTCATTGTTTCATCGGATATTTATTTGTACCTTTACCTGACAACCCTATTTATATAAAAGAAACCGCAGCATTGTCTCCGTTTAAACTTGTAGCGCAGAAACCGGCCAAGTGAGAGTAAAATTTGCACTTGAAGGGTTCTATATCATTGTACAATTATTTACCTTCAGTATCACACTTATTGTGGTATGGAATTATTAAAATTTACTAGCTTGTTGCTTATAGTATGATCTACTTTGGGTTGAGTATCTTGTACAATATTGAGTTTGAATGCATTGCAATATGGTTTGGTGAAGAAATGCTACTTGATAGCCATTTTTATAAGCATGTATTTACTTTAATTAAAACGTGAAAGTCTTTTAACTTGTTAAGTGTTTCGATGACTTTCAGAATTATATTTTAGAGAGATTTATCTTTATTTAAAATGACATTTAAGTATCGGACTATATGGTTATAAGACCCAGAAAACCAGACATATTAGAAAATGAATTAAGTCTGGTCTAAAAAAATATTTGGCCTTACGAGGATAGATAAAATATATATTTAACATTATCTTGTTAAGCTCAAACTGAGCAGCCTATCTTGACAAGGTTTAAAGTTCAAACAAACATTTTTTTTTGTAATAATTAATACATATGTTCAAAAGTACGAAATAACGAAACCGAAACAAATATCTTCGATAGGAATGCCTTTTTCTCCAAGGCGTGTCCTCATTTACGTTTTTGTGACAGCCCTACGTCGGAAACGGATCGCGTAATGGCCTTTGTAGTGCAAAAAGCGACAGATCCGCTTTGTGTAGACCTGCTTTAGTCGGTTGACAACATAATTATCAATAGTATAGTATGGAACGGTCATCGCACTGTTCTGATAGATACAGTCAATCAGTGGACTCGAGATACAATCGATTCTTTGGTAGTCACAGTCGAGCGGAGCAGTCGAATAAGGGCTCTACTTATTTTTTTTTTTTTTTTTTTGTGCGTCTGCATCTGCAATCAGTCCCAGGACTATAAGCAGATTTGTTGGGCGGTTGAAGCATTGTGAGGGGTCTCCCCAGCAGGAGACACTCCTATTTAACATCGAGCATGTAGAGTCTGGATATCATGGCGTTTAAGGCGTTTCCTGTAGCTGATTCTTGTTAATTCGGCAGCCAAGTCATTCGGGTGGTTGTCGAGCCGATTTTTGTAGTTAGTGGAGGACTGTTGGATCTCTTCCTTTACTGTTTTGATTTCCAGAGCTTTATGGATTTCAGAGTTAGTGAGAAACCATGGAGCATCTGACAAGGTACGAAGCATGCCATTCTGCAGTCTCTGTATTATATTTAGATTGGAGTTACTGGCGCTTCCCCAAAGTTGGATCCCGTACATCCACACAGGTTTGAGGATCATTTTATAGATTAGGAGCTTGTTGTCCACCGAAAGTTTAGAGTTGCGTGCCATCAGCCAGTACATGGTCCGGAACCGTATATTTGTTTCATCACGCTTTATTTTGACATGATTTTTCCATGTCAGCCTTCTGTCTAGGTGTATTCCAAGGTACTTGACAGAGTTACTTTGGGGCAGGGTATTGTTTCCGAGTTGCACGGGTGAACAGTTTCCTTTTCTAAGCGTGAATGTTATGTGGGTCGATTTAGAAGCACTTACTTTGATACGCCACTTCTGCAGCCAGTCACCTACTTTGTTGAGGCTTTCTTGCAATATATTTGAAGCAGTTTGTGGATCTGGACTGCTTGCTAATAGTGCAGTGTCATCAGCAAATGTAGCATTCATTACTTGTGTTGACTGAGGGAGGTCTGCAGTGTACAAGGTGTACAGGATTGGGCCAAGAACGGAGCCTTGGGGCACACCGGCCGAGATTTTATAGATTTCTGATGCATCACCACTTTCTCGTACTTGAAACATGCGATTTGATAGGTAAGAATTCATCAGAGTATAGTAGGTATGTGGTAGCAGAGTTTTTATTTTGGAGAGTAGGCCTTTATGCCATACTTTATCAAATGCCTGCTGGATATCAAGAAACACAGCAGAGCAGTACTCTTTGGCTTCAAGGGAGTGCCGTATTTTGTCACAGACTCGGTGAACCTGCTCGATGGTTGAGTGGTGTTTTCTGAACCCAAATTGGTGTTTAGGGATGGTTTCATTTTCATCCAGTAGCGGCAATATTCTGTTCAGGAGAATCTTTTCAAACACTTTAGACAGGACAGGTAGAAGACTTATCGGCCTGTATGATGTAGCATGATCCGGAGGTTTTCCTGGCTTATGTATCATGGAGATGATGGATACTTTCCACATAGTTGGTAAGTGCTGGACCCTGAGAACACCATTAAAGAGTGTTGTAATGAATACTAGAGCTTTTCTAGGAAGTTGCATAAGTACCTCTTTAGTGATTAAGTCAAAGCCAGGGGCTTTGTTATTCTTCATTATTTTCAAGGCCCATGTAAGCTCACGCACTGTCACTGGCCTTGGTGGAAGTGATAATTGAAGGTCTTGCTGCAGTTGGTTATCTATTTCCTTCTCAAACTCCTCGCATTCACTATCGTTTGGTTCAAATACGTTCGCTAGGTGTGTTGCGAATGTTTCCGCCTTTTCTTTACCAGTTTTAGCCCAACCCCCACTATTGTTTCTTATTGCAGACTTAAATGGTTGTGGTCTTTTAATTGTTTTTGTGAATTTCCAGAGCGCGTACTGAGATGATGCGGTAGCGGTCAGGTTTTGCAGTTTACTTTGTAGCGTTGCATTATTTATACCATCCAGCATTTCTTTCAATTCACTTGCGGCTTTGTTGAAAGCGGTCTTATCAGATTTATGTCTAGATTGATGCCAGACCCTTCTAAGCCTTCTTTTTTCCAGGATTTTATTTTTTATATCGAGAGGAATATTTCCAGTAGTAGCCCTTTTTTTTATTATTATTGGAGTGTTCACCCAGCATGCATTCTGTATTAGGTTAGTAATGTAGCTTGTGGCATCTTCTATCTCATCTGATGTTTTTAAGGATACATTTAGTTGTATAGTTTCCTCTATGTGTTCCCTAAATCCTTCCCAGTCTGTAAATTTGTTGGACAATGCCTCGGGTTCTTCGTAGCAAATTATTGTCGTGCTTATGGTTAGAATTACAGGGGAATGATCGGAGCTACTATCATAACAGGGCTCAGCTTTGAGATAGTGTCTCGAGAGTCCTCTGGTGATAAAAAAGTCTAACAGGTCAGGCTTTTTCTTTGGGTCTGTAGGCCAGTATGTCGGTTCACCAGATGAGATTGTGTCCAGGTTATTTCCGTCAATGCATTTTTTAAGCTGTCTACCTCTTGTTGTAATTAACCTAGAGCCCCAGTACGAGTGCTTGGCATTCCAGTCGCCACCAGCAATGAATCTTTTTCCCAGTGTGTGGAAGAACTCGGAGTACCCTGCACTATCTATTCTATGCTTCGGTGGGCAATATACCGCGGATATGTTGAGGGGTCCATCCTTACTCTCAACTACAACAGACGTTGCCTGAATATAGCTTGTTTTATATTCGGGCATGACATAGTGCTTAATGTTCGCTCTAATGGCTATAGCAGTTCCAGCGTGGCCAGTGCCATCAGGGTGACAAGTAATGTAGGTGTAGCAACCCGTAATTTTTATGTTACTTTTTTCTGTACAGTGTGCTTCAGATATGAGTACAACATCAAGTTTATTACTTGCAATTAGCACCTCTAGCTCGGACTTATTTGGTGTTAAGCCATTAATGTTCCACGTGGCTATCCTGAGAGAAGTCATTTTGGTATCTTGTCTAGCAGTGTTGTTATGAGACTCAAGAGAGTGCTCATTTGTTGTAAGATAAGATCAAATTTTTCTGATTGTTTTAATATGAGTTCTTCTAATTTATTGTATGGTTTTACTTCAGGATTCAGTTCGTTTGTGTTCTTCTTCAATCTTTCAGCATAGGTGTCGTTTGGTCTACTTCCTCCAGGGTTGGAGGGTTTTGCTTCTGCGGTGCTTTTCGAGTCTGGTGGTCTGGTGGTGTTTTTATGAGTTGTCCTCTGTGGCATTTTTCTAGCGAGGATCTCCCTGTATACAGCACAGCCTTTATAATTTGCAGGGTGTTCACCTTCACAGAGAGCGCATAGGGCTGGTGTATTGCGATCATTCTTTGGGCAGTCAGCAGTTTTGTGCCCTTGAGCGCATTTTACGCAACGATATGGCCGCATGCAGTAATTTTTTGAGTGGCCATATTGTTGGCATCTCTGACACTGTGGTAGTGTTGTCCTCTTTTTGGGGTCTTCAATGACAACTGACTGATGATATACGTATTTGATGTCTTTAACTGCCTTGTTGTTTGGCCCAGGGGCAATATTTACAAAGAACGTAGATGTTGGTTTTTTGTCTGGTCCGTACTTGGCGTTAACAATCTCTCCATAGACTTTGTTTCCAGTTTTTTCGATTTCCTCCACAATTGCACTGAGCGGAGTGGAGTGGTGGAGATTTTTTATAACCACTCTAAAGCAGCGTTGGTCCTTAAGGTTGAAGGTGTGGCCTATGAGTCCATTCTCTCGAACTACCGTGATAACTTTTTTGTAGGTGGTAACATCTTTACAGGATACCCTTAGTTGATTCCTATTTACTATTTTGAAGGTAAAGAGGTTATGATCAGCTGCTGATTCCAACAGTTGTGAGAGTCTGTTTACGTCCTCAATACCATATAAAATGATTGGCGGTGGTTTGCTCGGTCGTTTTTCCTTTGGTTGACTGGAATTCTCTGTCTCGTCTACAGTATTCTCTATCTCGTCTACAGTTAAATCCTTGTAGCGGTTCTGGGTTTTTATAGTTTCTGGGGATGGTGTCCGTGACAATTTTTTCCGTTTATGGCTTTTAGTTCCGGGGACTCTTTGCCAGTCCGGCGGTTTATGAGTTATTATTTCTAGATCCTTGCCTAGTGTTGCCTGTGTTGAGGGTTCTATTTGGGAGATACTTCCCAGTGAGGAACTTCTAGTTCTCGTAAAGAGGCTTGGATGAAACGCCTGTTGTACAAATTTACGTCTTACGGCTCTACTTATCTACTCATTTTCATTTAGTTTAAGAACGTAATACGGATAGAGTATAAAACGTTGTCGTAGCTAATCTATTAACATAATGCAAACACATGTTACTGAACTTCATAAGACATCATAGCTCAAAATATACTTATTGAAAAAAAAAATTAAAAGTAACGTTGATTCCCATTTAAATTAACCTACTTTTTTGATCGACCATTCTTCTTCAATTTCTTCAATTGACATGGCAAATCACAATTTACGTAGGTTTCCGTCATTATTTTTTTTAAATGTAGAAATGCTAGTCATATCACATACATTTGATTGCTTTGATAACATCACATACATTGCTTTGTTTCTGTGGTAAGTAGCTACAGCACTTGTGTTACGAATCAGAAACAACGACGGTACCACAACACCCAGACCATTATCATATCTACTTTATTCAGGAGACTTATGTTTGTGTGTAATTTTGTTTGATCGTAAAGGCTTTCAACAATTTTACTTAATAATAAAATTGAATATATTTGATCAAACATACCTTAAATATTTTTACGTGATTTTTTCCTACCATATTACTCATTAATCAGCACCCAACTTATAATCTTTAAAAAAAAAAAACAGAAAAAATTGAGCAACAGCACATATCGGTTAACATTTTCAGTTAAAAATTAGTTCTTATGCATAAGAGATGGTCCAAAGTGCAAAAATAGACTGACGTTCTTTACAACATAAAACGATTCAATAACTCAGTATTGTTCCTAAAAACATGAAGTACAAAGCATGTTTTTATGTCAGATGAACTATATTTCCATAATGTGCACCAAATTGTATTTCAATACAACAATTGGCAAAGCTGCCAAAATAGTTAAATAAATATTAAATAAATAAATATTGGACAACATCACATACATTGCTCTGATTCTGTGGTAAGTAGCTTAAGCACTTGTGTTACGGAAATCAGAAACAACGACGGTACCACAACACCCAGACTCAAGACAATATGGAAAAGTTAATTTCCCATATTGACCCGACCGGGGATCGAACCCGGAACCTCAGAGTTGGCGCTCGCCAAAGTCAGGCCCGCTCGCCTCTCGGCTACGGAGGTCGTTAAAGTTATCAACTTTCATTCTAGCCTATTTTGTATCTTTCAAAACTAAATATTTCATCGTCCATAACAAACACTTCACACATAGACTTCGGCAATCAAATAAAACAATTCAATAGGACTGCATTCTCATTAAGCACTTTATTGTAAACAAAACTTAGAGGCATCATTCATTCTGGGCTGCCGGCCCGTCGCTGCACTGAGCATTGCAGAAAATTGTGACAAAGCAAATCCAACTGTATTCGCTAGATGGCGCCAGTAGTAACTGAATGCACTAGTAGACCGAGAATTAGCGTTTTTACCCGATGTGAGACAGAGGTCGTTTGTTAACATTGTATGGATATTAGCATCTATTTACTACTCGTAGTTTCAGTATGTACCTCTAAGCAATGAATACCTAAACATTACTTATTTGGGTACACAGTAGCAATACATTAACCTTTTTATTTCAATTATTACATATCACTTTTAAATGTTTTGACAATAATACCGTAATAGAGCTTATTTTTTTTATCTCTAAGCTCTAATCATAGCTTATTAAGCTTTCACAATAATAAATAATTATTATTAAATACTATTTTGTTTACAAATATTATAGTTTCGGTTTTCACAGATAATATTAACACACTTTTATCTTCAAACACTTTTAAAAAAAAAATGCGTTTTACCAAAACCATTTTATTTAATTATTGGACCTAACTTTAGAACCGCTATACCACGGAGGCAGCTATTTTTATTGAATAAAATTATAATATTTATGTTATATAACTAACTAACCAATTACCGACGTGCCCACAGTATAATTTGCATACTATGCACTAATCCCGAATGTCAGTATCATTTCGGTACGTATAAGAACAAAAATAAAGTTTTCTTAGATCAAAATCTAGGAGAACTTTCTTTTATAACAATCTAGACTACCCTAAACGAGCTATACAATGCATGTTTATTATTTTACTAGCGGCCGCCTAAGACTTTGTCTTAGTCTTTTCTAACAATAAATATTGTCTATGTTACTCAGGGTTAATGTAACTTTCCAATGGTAGAAGAAGTTTTGAAATAGGCACGGTAGTTTTTGAGTTTATTTACTACAAACATACAAAAATACAAATCTCTCCTATTTAGAATATGAATGTAGATAAACAAATGTCAGCTAATCGATTTAATTTTTTTATAGTACTTTACGGCGTACTAGCGAACTTTAAATATTAGAAATAGAATTAGAAAAATTATGTAGTTCTAAACATATTCGGCAAAGGGCACGTACCGGAGGCTAACGGTTGATACAGCAGACAAATTTCATCGCCTACGATAACTGGCAGTTAGCTCAGATGGTAAGAGCAGCCCGCGCGATACGTGAAGGTCGTGGGTTCGATTCCCGCACCGCAAGGGGACATACAATTATTCTGTTTCTAATATTTAAATGTCAGCTACTTTAAGGGTCGATTAAAGATCATTATTTATGGCGATTTTGTTTACACGTTCTGAACGTAATGTACCTCTAAATTAAAAACATCTTGTGTGTAATATTATACGGAACAATAGCTAGTCAACATGACAACAGACCTATTTTAAGATACAATAAAAAACAATACGAAGAATTTTCTGGCATCGCATTTAACACGTGTTGTACACATGCTTCCTTTGTCACTTGACAACCCTAAAAAAACAGAGGAGCTTTTTATAAATTAAGGGGTTACAAATCGGCTTTTTCTTCTATCAACAAAATCGTGTTAGGTAAAATTAATTTACACAGTAAGATTATAACAATTTTATAATTATACCTCTATCAAATAATAGCACTTTAACTATCCTTATCATAGAGTTCAAGCACTACTGTTTTTAAAATTAAAGGTGCTACCGCAATCAATACTAATAACTTCAATTACCTCATAAATAAAAGTATTAAATAAATACAAGATCACTTAAAAAGCTCTAATTTTGTGTTATGTAGCGAAAACATTTGTATTACAGAATTCAGAAACAACGACGGTACCACAACACCCAAACTTGAGACAATATACAAATGTTCGTTTCCCATATTGACCGAACGGGGATCGAACCCGGGATCTCAGATATGAAGCGTTGTCAAAATGTTACCCCTTGGTGGTGGTGATAGAAAAACACAAATATTTATCTCATGAATTTCGTCATGGATGCGGATTGAACCTCCGATCCTCGGTTCCACAGACAGACCATTGTAACGTCAGGCGAGTCCATGCGGCTGTCATACTTGTATCTTTATGATTTTCACGCTGTGATTGTGACAAGGAAAATAATGTTTATACCGTGTACATGCTTTTTTTATAAAATAAACCGGCCAAGTACGGGTCGGACTCACCCATGAAGGGTTCCGTAGCAGCAAGTGACATAATACAAAAGTTGGTATTGGAGTTTAATTTAATTGAATTACTAGAATTGAGCCCCTAAATATTTTTTTATATTTTTCTAATAAGTCTAAATGCGTTTCACAGAATATATGTAACTACTTGCCACGCTTCAACAGCATAGGTCTTATAGTTTCGGAAAATAGTGGCTCTGACATACGGATGGACAGACATGATGCATCCATACGGGTTCCGTTTGTCGTCATTTGTCTACGGGACCATAATACTACAGAAAAGTCCTGCATTTATTCAGATATCGGACTGAAGTATATAATTATTTTGCCTTACTCTAATCTATATTAATCGTATGGTTTCAGAAATTAAAAATAATTTAAGCCTCTATGTAAAATAATGAGATGCTTAATTTCGCACATAACTCTAAGCCAAGGTTCCATCTAGTTTATGCTATTACAGTAGATAATTTAATTGAAATAGGTTAATTAGTTTCATCAGAAGGTATTACTCAACACAACAGACACTTTCGGGATTGTGATTGGTATAATACCCAAGGATTGGCTACCCGAGAGCTTTAAAGGTCAGATGGCAATCAATTTGTTAAGCAGAATTGAGTTCTAGGATCATAACTAAGTTGTACCTTGACTAGCAATGGGGTAGAGTTTAAAGTACAAAGTATTTTCTTAATCTTTAATAGCCAAACACGATCGAAGTCTATAATTGACGTTGTCTCTGCTATTCTATTCTATATGTATGATATAAGACTTTTAAGATACAGGTTATATCCTACTTTAAGAGTCAGGGGCTCGTAAGAATCTCAATTTGTTACATTTAGTTACATCTCTAGTTATAAGATCTACAATGTTTACTGTTTTTGGTTGAATAAATTTATTATTATTATTATTATATTATTATTCTATATAATATTAGGTATTTAATTAAGTTCAGGGTATCACTCTTTATCGTTTCTATCGTCTATATTTAAGCTAACTTCAAGAGTTCAAGAACCTAAGTAAAAAGACAAAGCCATATTGTTTTTAGCAATGAAATCATGCCAATTGATTATGTTGGACTTTGTTTGATAATTCAGTAATAAATATAAATTTTAAGACTTTCGCGTTCCATTTTAAACATTTAAAATAATTTAACGAGTCAAAACGCGACACCATTTTTATTTAGTAGTTAATACGAACTACTTACTGCCCGACGTTTCGGTTAGGTTGCACCAACCGTGGTCACGAGCTGACTCAACTAAGCTGGTGCAACCTAACCGAAACGTCAGGCAGTAAGTAGTTCGTATTAACTACTAAATAAAAATGGTGTCGCGTTTTGATCAGTAATAAATAGTTGGAAATCACAGAGAGAAGTGGATTTTATTTTATATTTTGGCATATTGCAAGACATTTATGTTTTGGAATAAGAAATTGTTAAAATCTGAATGGATTATTTAAACGATACAAAACAGAGAACACTATTTATGAAATTTTATATAACAACCATGATCCTGTTTAAAAATTTAATTGGCAAGAAAGTTCCACGTACAGACATTTAAGAATCTTCATCTCCTGAATAATTGAGTGCAATAGACCCTTTGTTTCACTCCGCTCCCTCACAAAATGATTTTGCAGAGTTCATAAAAAATTACGAGACTGTTTTCGACATAATTCTGGAGAACCCCAGACTCTGAGTATTAATTGTCTGATACTGCATCTGATTAAATAAATACGTAGAAAGTTTTCAGACATTTACATATTAATCTGTTTTACTTTATTAAATCTCAGAAGTTTCGTTTGTTTTATCATTTTTAGATCTTCTGAATAAGCATTTCAATTGCCTTTATATGATAATTTAGAATAATAATTATTTATCAGTAGTCTTAATCATTTTAATATACTCTTTAAAAAGATTTAACAGAGTTTGAACGCTTTGCTGTCAAATCCAGTGTTTCTATTAAGTTCGTTCGGTTGGATTATCAAACTATAATGAAACGAAATAAAAGCTTGTAATAAAGATGTATTTTTGTCTTCACCGGATAAATAAAAATTAATGATGATGGGGCAAATACCCATTTTGTAGGGGTGTGTGTTCAGCAAAAATTTTGTGCAATGAGGCAATTCAGTTTAAATTAAATATTCGGTTGATAAAATAAATATGCAACTTATGTTTTTTGATAATCTAATTGATGGATCAAATATACATTTAAGTCATATAAGTAGCCCTTTAAGTTATTTATTAAATTATTTTAAAACCAAAATTTGTACTCATATGTTAAGTAATGAGTATCTTGGATATATATTTAAAATAATTATTATCTTTTCCACATACATACAACATAAGTGCACTATTAACATGGTTATGAAATTGACAATTAATAAAAAATGGCGTAAATTTTATCAGCAAAAAAACTTTTGTTTCAATTTCACTGAATGAAATATTATGTGTATTTGATAGATTACTCAACGCTATAAAAATATTAAAAGGCAGGTTTACAAGTAGAACAAGTTTGAAAACTGTCTTGTTCAACAAGTAAATTTACTTAGTTTCAGTAAGTATATAGACATAAAGAATGCTTTGTTCCAAACCTTTAGACTATCTTTTAAAACAGACATTAAAGTATATTTTTTAAATAATTAAAACGAAAATCTTTTACGCAAACTCGCTTTAAAGAAAACCCACCGGTGTAATCAAATTAATTAAATCCGTGTTTTCGTATCCTATGCAGTTCATAATTCACACAGCAGTTGTTTGCGACACACACGTTCTCAAGGAATAAGTGCTATAAAAATTTATGTAACTACCAAAGAATTCCACTATTAACTCAGTGCCTTCATGTGATTTCACTTTTATTTCTTTCAGCGTGGAATGCAAATTGTTTGCATTGCTAGATTTGGTTTGCGTTTTGTTTACAAATTGCATTTTTCTTCTAGATGGTAAAACGAGAATTAACAATTCTAAAGCTTCGGTTTAAAATGTTACAAAGTAAGCATGCATAAGGTAGCTCATATTATTTCATATTTTGATAAAACTTTACGACCATCAATTAAATGATTATGCCTACATTTTGAAGTTATTGCATTAATAAAAGCGCTTTTTTTAAATACATTTTAAATTGAATGTGTGTGGTCTTGTTTATCTAATATTTAGAGATTCTATATAATTTTTAATGTTACTTTACACACATCCACTAGTCTACCGCCATCTAAGCAGAAAATAAAATGGCGCGCCATGCAACTTTAAACATTTGAATGAATATACTTATAATGCCACCTCAACGGTCTAGTGGTTTTGGTAACAGGTATTATCATGGTTCGATTCCGAGTCAAGCAAAGTATGTTTCGGACATTTCCAACATACTCGTAGCTTGGGTAAGACTTAGCTATCACCAACCTGCGTATGACTAATTGAGAATAAGGCCTAAGTTAAGCTTAAATGTTTTCAGGATTAAAATTAAAAATCTGTACTCATATCATATTATAATTTTAAATTTTAAAAGGTGTCTTTTTCTACAAAATATCAAATTTTATTGACTGGCTTACAGACAAACGTATTTCAGATGGACGTCGCAAGTGAGCTGCTAACGAACAGGCGTATGTCCGTAAGACGCTTCAGCTTTATCAAAAATAATTATTAAAAACTGTGTGTATCTATTATTAAAGTAGCTATAGCTTTGGAGCTTTTCTGTTTCCTTAGCAATACTTTTAAACATTAACGGTCCACCAGTACGCACTCGTAACTTTCAATTCTCGATAGAAAATTAGCCATTTCGATGCGGAGTAAAAATGAAGAAAAAGGTACGCTAGCCATTACAGCGCTAACGACCTCGATCAGATGAATAAATGATTGAATTTTCAATTAAGATTAGAAGGGGAAGGAACTTTGTTGATTGTGCCGCTTTAAAAGTGACGATTAAAAGTATTTCTTTAGACTTCTTTGGGCTGGGTTTTAGGCAGTTAGGTTAGGCTATTAAAAATGGAAGGGATTTAAGTTTTTCAGCCAGATTAAAATTTGAGCAATAGTCTCTTGTTTTAAACTGCCTTTTCTGTTGACTAAAAGAGTTTTGTCCTTTTGAAAGACTGCTAAATTATGCTACTTCATTTTATATTAATTTAGTTATGTCTATTTAAGCGCTCTGCTTAAAGTTTTAAATAGATATTTGTACTTACTTATTTCGTTGTTTGTATTATATTAAATAACCAGCGTTCTTGGCTGTTATTGCTTTTAAAAAAACAACATATTTATACGTATTACAATGTAATTTGGTCAAAATGTGTAGATTAATGCCTGCATATAGCATTACACCGAGGTTATCAACGCTTTTAATAACGCTATGTACCCACTAGTATCATTCGTGATCACCAGCAATTTATCACAGTAATGGACACCAATATGTATTTAAGTTAACGCCTTAATTGGCCCGACATAAAACTCAATTTAGATAATATCAAATAGCAGTGTGCTTATATTTTGGTCCCACCTGTCGCCACACCGTGTGGTCTTAACAGAAATAGCTGAATTTATGCGAGCACTACTTGAAACAAAATTACTCTTAGAATTTTCCGTTTTTGCAAAATTTAATTGAAATACCTATTTAATGGCCATCACTTAAATGCTGTTATATATTTTTTACAACTAATTTTTTTTTTTGGTATCTTTGATGAGAGTTAAAAAATTAAAAGTTATTTTGGTTACATTTCGATGTCAATCTATGTATAAAAATATTTTAAGCTTTGGGGTGGAACCCATATAAAACTGTTCACTATAGAATTCTTCAAAAATAAAATCTGTTGTCTACCGTCTAAGTATATGAAGTTAATGCTAATTTCTTAACTTTTGTTAATTTTGACGACGTCAACACTGTCAAGCTTTAAATCCTCAGTATCAAACGGTTAAAGTTGATGAAACTAAGACTTGTGCGACTTAACCAAAGTATTAAGTACATTGTATGAAAGCAAACTAGATAGTTGTGAAACTTTAACAAATGGCGGAAGCTCGTGTCCTAACTTAGTCATTTCCTAAAGCGCTGAACACCGTCAATTATTCCGTGATTAGATCCACCACGAGTGCAGGAAATGATTGACACTGGCTGCTCATCCATCATAGGATTTACGGTAGTGGAAAGGTCGGAAGCAAGTGTGGTTGTAGCCACATTATGAAAAGTCCTATATTTTTGATATCATACAATGTAACAATAACAATTTAAGGCCTCAATGGTGTAGTAGTTTAGTGGTTTGATTTCATTAGAGATAACCAACGTAGCTCGTAACTTATGATCACTAGCCTATTTGATAACTTGATTTCAATTATGGAGTCTTAAGCCCTAGTTGTATTTTAAATAGGTTGATAATTTAAATTTTTTAATATCTTTGCTTAGACGTAAAAATATAAATTTTCAATTATTCATCTTTCTAAGTTAAATAAACTTTTTTGACGTTTCAAATACTAAATTCTTTATTTATTAGCATATACAGATTAGTCTTCCCGAGTCCCGATTCCATCACGAAATTTTGAAGAACGTTAGATTGAAAACCCGCTATACCGAAAAACGGGATTCCGATGTAAATTCATAAGTTACATTATTACACTTTTTTTTCATTGGTGACAATTCGAAAAAACATTTAAGATTAAAGTAGAACATAGGGCATCATTATCTTATTTATATTCTTGAAAGATAGAATGAAAAATATTTATTAGGTACACACTGTTTATACAAAGTTAACTTATATAATGTGCAGGAACTAACATAGAAGGTACCTAAAAGTTCTTATATATTATATACATATAAATCATTGTTACAATATTTTTTTGTAAGAAATTTGTGCAAATATATAACAAGAACCGCCAACACGCAAACTCCACAAAAGTTCTGAACACCGATCGACCACATAAAAAGTAGATAATAAGAAAAGTGCATATTCGAACCTTATTGAGTTTCCAATAAGAAGTGATAATGAATCGGTTGAGTGGGACCGCGGGCGGAGCTTCATCTGATATTCATAACGCTATTTCTACGGGCTTTTGTTATAGCTCACGTGTTCGATGCAGAGCTTACTTATTTATCGAATGATGCCGTGTTGAAGGTATGTATTGGCTGGCCGATTTATACTCTGTTTTGGAGATACACTTGTGATTGGAAATAATTAATTGTTTAGTTTTATGATGTACATACTTTCTTCTTTCATCAAAATGTTAATTGCAAATAATAATGGGTTTTTCATAGATACGTTACACCAGTAAACAAAATAGTATACTATATTTTGGAGATAAATTTAGGAGAGAAAATGATAATTGTTATATCTTTTCTTATGTATTTTATTTTCATAAATATGGTAATTGCAAATATTATATGGCTTGTGTAGCTATTAGATTTAAAATATGCGTGTTTTAAATCCAAAAAGGGTAGTCACAAAAAATTTGCTATCTAGATCTGTAGTAAAAAAATGTGATACACAGTAATTATCAATCATTTTTCTTTTATTTAAGCTACTCGTATTAATATGATTTGATTCCCACATTGCCATCCGTATTTACTAGGTATCAAGTAGGTATTCGTGAAAATGTAAGGCATAAAGAAACTGTTTCAGCGATTGAACCTACAAACATCACCTTGAACCGTTCCCCGCAACAACCGACCCTGAAGGAATTTAGAAATAATTGCCACATGCAAAACACGTCCAAGCAAAACATTTTCACAAATGTGAAACAATAAGTGCTATAGCAGCTTTCAAGTGAAGCCAAGAACTCAAACTTTGCGAGAATTTATTTCATTCTTATGGAACTATTATGCCGTTCTCAGCTACACAACATAAATAATAATGCGGACCGTTATAGGGTCATTACGGCGGGAACGGGCGAGTGACGGGCCTCGCGTCTCTCACGTACACGCCGCGGTCTTCATCGCGCTTGTTTTGACTGAGCTGCCCCTGGACTGAGAGCCCACTGATTCTTTTTCATCTGTTTTGAAAAGCAAGACTCTAAATGCCTCAACATTACGACTTTTAGCAGGATAAACGAGGTTCTGTTTGCGCTACATGATAAACGGTAAACATACGCACTGTACGTATACGCGTCCTCTCTATTCACTGCAGCTGTCATGTTTAAAAAGTAAAGTACTAGCATTTTTGGTCGTTAGATCAAGAAAACCAGACACAACAATAAATAAGTTGTGTCTGGCATTCAAAAGGACAAGCAGCGTTACGAGGTTATGTCACTCAAGGGCATAAGGTCTAAGTTTTTGAAAGTAAGGAATCGTAACAATGAAGTTTGGAAATCAGTAGGTTTAATCACCATACTTGCCGTGGTTGATAATCACATGCCCAAGCAGTATTCATGAAATCGGAGTATGCTTGACCCCATCGAATTCAGGACTTCAAGATCATAAACCAGCACTGAATATAACCATCGACATGTTTTATATAGAACATTGTATTTTTATAATATAAACATTGATCTCAAGATGTAGTGGAAATAGAGGTCAGTTAGATTTTCTAAATACAATGAAAACGTTTTTTTTTTGACCAATGAATGAAAATGTCTGATGATAGAGCATCAAAGTTCAGTGGCGATTGTGTTCATGTCACTATTTCGTAAAAACTGTACGAAGAAGTGACGTTCTACTAAATTTTACGTTATTGATTTTTTCCTATAACAGAAAAAGTAGGTGTCTTATATTTTTTAGTAATCTAACTGATGGACCTAACAGAAGTCAGTCAGTCAGTCAGTCACAGTCTTTAGTCATCTACTCTATCACATCTATCTATGTTAAATATTTATCTCGCAGCCTCTTAGTCTACAAAAAAAACCGTCCTTTAAGCGCCTATACGACTACAGCTATTTGATACTGCCAGAATGACCTTTGCAAAGTAAACGTCGCCATTATAAAGGTTGAATAAAAAAATTACAAGAGCCATTCGCCACCTCGTACAACCTATTAATCAAATTGAGTATCTGACGCCCTTATAATTGTGTTGTTCCCTATTTTCTTTGGTGAGAACCACGTTTTAGTTACCACCACGATGACTGTGCAATTCGGTCCTAGACTTACAATAAAAGTGATTTCAGTACTTTTATTGTAAGTAAAAGGCATAAACTTTATTTTAATTTCTGCCGCCTGTTTAATGGTTATCAAAGCTGAAGTAAATGGAAAACACTTGGTTTTTATTGAAACCATATTCACAAAACTTGGGAAACAAATTTTTGTCCGGGGGGGGGGGGGGGGGGTTAAAGAGTTACTCGTACTATAAATTAAATTATATATTGTTAAAGAAACAGGTGTAACATAATTTATTTGTTAAATAAGAAAAAGAAAAAAATTGGATCTTGTTAGAAGAAATATGACTATTATTATTTCTTGAGTAATTTAGTCCGTCATAAAGTTATAAAATGTTTGCCTTCGTTCATTTTAAGATACCTACTTCTACAATAACAGAGTGATTCCTTCAAACATGATTAGATGAGGTTCTTATTTTATAAATATGAATAACAGACTGTTTTACTAAAAGCAAGATTCTCTTTCAAATTAAAGACTAATAATATAAAAACTAGACAGTCTTACACGATGCTTTTGAATGATGAAGCTCAGCTTTTCTTGCGATTTTACCTAAAAATCTTTTAAGCTCTTTGAAGATTCATGCTGTGATTTTCTTCAGCTTCGTAAATGCGTAGGCGTACTTCGCTCGAGACGTGGCTAGCCTGAAGGTTGCTTATACTTAAACGTAGGTAAATACATCCGCATCAGTCATGCGATATTCGTGTACAGTACTGAGAAACAGACAGTATGGCAATTGATGATGATCGTGGCTTATTCTGAGCGTTTTTATTCTCGCCATCTTAGTGCAGTGTAGCTGTTGTACATGACTTCGTTTGCGAAATTTGCGAAATAAAAATTACAATCTAGTATTTTCATACCAAATTAATAAATCAATGCAGTTTTTGCTGAAAGAGGATCAAACATACTTACACGTTTACATCTAGACATCCTTACAACCTTTCCCGTTACTAATATTAGTATGATAAAATATTTAGGTATTAGAACAATCGTTTGGTATTTTTTTGTGTTTCACTGTGTAAATTATATTTGTATTAAACTTTTGTTACGGTTTATGATCGTTTGATGTTAAATATAAATTTTAAGACTTTCGCGTTCCATTTTAAACATGTAAAATAATGTGAGGGTGGATGGAGATTTGCAAGCTCCCCCGAACAGACAAAGGCGAGCAAGACCAGTCAGCTCGTGACCACGGTTGGTGCAACCTAACCGAAACGTCGGGCAGTAAGTAGTTCGTATTAACTAGACTAAATAAAAATGGTGTCGCGTTTTGACCCGTTAAATTATTTTAAACGTTTGATGTTAAGTTTGAGATGGTATGAAGGTAACAAATTAGATCATTTTTCTCTTCATATATACTTTTTTTGATTTGCGAGTAAATATTTGATTATAATATTAAGAATCCTAGTGATTGCGATATAAATATTCATAGTCTTGGAAAGTTAAAAATTGTCATGATCGTTACTCTAATTATTGTGATACATCCTTAGCTTAAATAATCGAATGCTTGCGAATCGAATGATTCAGTGTTGAAATTACTTAAAGGAAGCTGTTTATTTTGGGCTTGGAATTCTGAACGAAGTATAAATAAATATTGAACAACCTAACATACACTGCACTGATTCTATGGAATGTAGCAAATACTTTCGTGACAATACAGAAAAGTTCGTTTTCCAAATTGATCTGACCGGGAATCGAACCCGGGACCACGGAGATGGCGCGTTTAAGTCAGGCCTGCTCGCCTCTCCGCTACGGAGGTCGTCAGAGTGCTTTTATTATAGGGATTTCTTTTAGCTCTTGGATATTCCTCACTGTCGCCGCGTCAGCGTAGTTAAGGTATCTGGTTGAACTCTTTGCTTGCATCCATTGAGGCCACGATGAAAGCCGGGTCATTACCTGGAACAAAGAACGAGAGCCGCTCAAATCGCGCACCATGTTTGCATACGACGGTGCTTCCTAGGACGCCGCCAAAGAAAGGCGCAGCCTAGTTTGCCGGAACGTGCGCCGTGAATGAAACCTTTCTGGTTTCTAATACATTTATATGTTTTGAAAGGTAAGCCCATTTTGGTTTCAGACTTTAGTTCATGTGTGATTGTGCCCTGTTCTCTGGAAACCAACTATAAGCTTTAGCCCATGTTAAGGTTTGTTTTAAGGAATCAGAAAAATTCATCTCCCCTTGTGGTGTGTGTTTTTCTTTAAAATATTTAAAATTGACAAAAGCGGCATGAAGCATTATAAAAAAATTAAAATCGACTGAGTTTTGTATTGGACTAAGATCTATGTTTTTTTGTTTTTAACGTATCTCTGAGCAAAATAAACAAAATACATTACTTCCGCTACTTTTTTCGCACATAAGTACCTATAGTCTTCAAAATTTTAAGACTTCAAAAATTACAACACAGCCCATTTTACATAATAATAATAAATGCACCAGGCAAACACACTAACTTACCTAAGCTTTCCCGGACCTGACGAGTTATTGACCGAGAATCGAACCCGGGAATTTTCACGCTTAGACCGTATACCTAAGCCACTGCACCACCTATGTGTTCAATATTGATGACCTCAGTGTATACGTCTTTGATTCGTTTTCTCAAAAATTAGACCAGGCCGTGAGTAGCACACGGTACAATGAATGAAATTGATTTAATAAAATTCACTTAGGGGGATAAAGATGCCGACGTACTAAGAGCTTAAAAAAATAAAGTAATAGAGTAAGTAGCTAAAACAAAGTCACAAAAGAAAATTTAGAGTCTGGCTTTTTGCTTTTCAGTTAGTTCTATGTAGGGTTTTCTGTTTTATCAATAATCAAATTTTTGTGATAAAATTCTTTTGGCAAAAAACGACGAATACCCCAAAAAAATAACACTCATCTGCTACATTTTACCAGTCTCTCATACTTACGAACCTACTGCTTTAATACATTGATACTTACACTTTCTCCTGTCCTGTCATGCCCTGCAGCATTTGTTCCAAGACAATTGTGTCCTTACCATACTTACGTTACCCAAAAACAACACTAAATTATATTTGGCAACTCTTTGTCGAGCAATTACCCTGGAATACCAGAAAAGGTCATGTGCCAGTTGCTGGCTATATTTAATCAGTTTTCTCCTTTTTTGAGGTGTTTACTTATATTCAAATCCTTCACCATGGCTAAGCTTATCAGAAATTATTTTTATATAATAAAACCGTCTTCTATCTTGCCTTCAGAAATACTGGATCAAATTGAACAATTATTTTTTTGTCCCGTTTGTAATTTAGAGGACATTTAATTCAATTTGTAAAAAAAGTATAAAATTGGAACCGTACCTACGATTGCAAAGCCCTAGCGGGCCTCTAGTAAAAACTTAAAATAAAAAAAGAAACGTTTTTGGAAGTTGTTTTATTTTGTAATTTCAGTATTTGTAATTCAGTAAATAATTTAAAATACCTAATATATCTAAAAGCAGTTCATACGATACCACTAATATATATAGTTCTTAAGAACGCACTTCCAAAATGGCATTTAAAAGGTTACACTTTCCATTTCCATTAGCTCTATCTTTTTTCCTAACCTCCCACAAAATACCCTTTTAAACAATAAAATAAATTACCTTCTCGTTTCAGGCGTCTTTAAGTACCTAATCAATTGAAACACATTAGAATTGTTAACAGATGGAAATAAGCAATTTACGCAAGTAATCTTAGGCCTCTTTGCTACATTATACGTCATAAATCGGCTACCCCTAAATTACCGTCAACGAAACGGGCAAACCATCTATTCGGGGATGGCATCTGTTGATGCAAGTCTGGCTAACAATTGAATATGGCTGTAAATCAGTTAGATAGCGGGCAGCGACTGACCCTCATGTAAATAGCTAGTCGCCTGCCGTCTGAGGAACGCGTCCCCGAGCTTAGAGCTAGGAAAGTACCTAGATGTGGTTTAAACTAAAGTGGACTTATGGTTCCAATATTTGAAAAATGATTCGTTTTAGTTACAGATAGTAATCTATAATACGACGCGTAAGCTAAAACGACTGATGACAGCTGTTACGGCAAATAAATTATGGAACGGTATTAACGACTCGTAGTCGGTTGAAGAAAAACGGATAGTAATTTTTGACATTAACGAATCGTAAAATATTTTGAATTTGAAGTTATCTTGAATGAAAAAATTGATTGCTTAAAATAAAGTAAATGAAGAAGTTACAGTTGTTTGTTGGTTCATTACAACTGCATTTTGAGTGGAAGCGACCATAAATTTACATTAAATTTTAAATTATATATTCTAGCATCCATATTTAAGTACGTCAATTCTGATATCAAATTGAGTATATGATAATCTGTATTAGGTATACGACAACATGTCAAATTGACATGCTGTATACCTATACTACATTGTATTTTATTTTTTTCACCTATGTGAACGGGTAAGGAGTGGAATTCTGTCGAGGTTAGTTTTCCAGTACGTTATAATCTGTAAAATTCTTAACGACATAGTGAACACTTTCTAGGCACACGTGTACCATCTTAAGCTTCATCTTCGCCTTTCATCATGCGTGATTGAGGTCAAAGACTATTGAAAATTTATATTTATATACATTGATTAGTTTTAATACCCACCACTTAACGGCAGCACCTTAAGAGTTGTATCCTTATAAATCTGACGTACTTTTGACTGTATGAATCAAATTTCTTAATTGTATTTTTATTCCGCTAGTATTAATACGTAGCTATATTGTTATGTTTCCATTTAATTTCACTTAACCTTCTATCAATACCATCTAGTTAATGAATCTTCAAGAATTTAAAATCAAAAAATAGGTGTAACTGTTATAGGGCTGTAAGTCTAAGAACCGTGGTACCTAAGTGTTCAATTTCATCTGGTAATCGAATCTGAACTTCCCATTAAACTGAGCTATGCAGACGACAGCCTTGTAACCGTTAACATTTACCTAGTCACTGCAATTTCCTCGTTATTTCATATTAATACCTTTTTTATACGTTTTCCAAAGCAATCAAGAAGATACTAGGGATAAAAGGATATTACTCGAACAGTCGTAGCAGTAATAAAGTCTATATGATTATCGTCGATATAATGACGTTCATTTCTCCTTACTATCGATCCTATTGATATAAGACATTTTTATACGGCAATACTAAATCCAATCGTTCTACTTGCCTCCCTTACTATTTCAAGCATCTCTGAGTGTAGGTATGGATTGGCATTCGATTTTGGGCTTTATTCCCAAGGTGTTAGAATACGGTGGCAGTTTGCTATTTGTAGCGATTCTATCGCACATCGCGTAAGGCGTTATTGAGACACATGTTCCGGACTTTCTCGGCGATTCTGATTTAGTGCGTCTGTGGACCAATTGCGAGTTTGTAATGCTCATTGATTGCCTACGGATGAAAAACGATGGCCGCCTCATGATTTCTAAGGGTAAACGTATATCACGAACACTTGGTTCGTCTTTTTGGTCACTTTTTAGGTACCTGGTACCAGATGTTTCCATACCTGTCTCTTAAGAATTTTCAGAACATAAATCTTAGAGTATGAATAAATTTTTATATGGAAGTCTTGCCTGTTTTTATCTTAACAAGCGAAATTATTTACGTAAGTAATTAAGAAAAGTTTAGATTGTTTTACACTTCATTGGAAAAATGTCTCTATATTCCTTGCTAATCAGTTTTGTAACATTACCTAAGAAGGTCCAATTCAGAACCAATACATATAAATTTCACAATACTGACAAGCATTTCGCAACAATACAAATTTAACTTAACTGTAATACTCCAAAAACGTAACATTCACGTCAATACCTCAATCTAATCTAATATTAATAAACTCCGCGTGTCAAATCTGTTACGCAAACATGAATATGTATCCGCACCTGTTGTTCAGTTCACAATGTTTACTATTTAGGTAGTTTATCGCAAATATCTTAAAGCGTCACACGGCGCGATTCTATCTGATGCGTAATTAATGTGACGTATGAAACAAGCCACGACTACAGTTGGCTGGGCACAAGCCAGGGTGCTCTTTTTGTTCCACTCATCAGAAATGTGTTGTGCTTACCGTCTATCTATGTATCAAGCATTCTCTCTAGGAATGAGATTCTGAATGCGACGACGCCGACCACAAATCAGTAGCCACTTTGTTCTTTCATGGTCGCAAGCGTCTCTTAGGAGCATTATTGATCTATTTTTAAAGTGATTACTGTCTGTTAGCCTTTTGTTTTTTGTGTTCAGTGCGTTCCAGAATAGACGCACAACGGTACATCGTAAGGAAACGCTTCACCGGTAATGCTTAACAAAGCGGTAGCTAATTAGATGGGATATCCTTTTGTCAAACATTTTATTCTGAATAAATTGGCGGTGCTTGACGAAAAGAACACATAAAGAATAACAAGAGTTTCCGGAATAAATTTTGAAAATCAAAATTTTGTTGGAACATTGATGATGAAATAAATCTTAAACATAAAACCTGTGTAGTTATTTGATATATTGTATTATCACACATTTAAATGCAATACATTAACACATAGGGCAGTTTCATTAAGTGGTCGAGGAGACCTTAATCATTTCTTTGTAGCTATTTTTACTTTACACTATCATATTATCCTTTCATTGTAGCGAACACCACTAAGTTACACACATAAAAAATATAATATAAAATCAGCTTCCAAATTCACTAAGAAATACAAATCTCACCCTCGCAAAGAACTTTTGTAAAGGTTTCATGCAAAGGTAATGTGCAGAAAACGGTTGAAATTAAATTGAAGTTCGCAAAGGGCCGGTACAATGGCGTCTCCGCATGGAAGCTGCAGGTCTGAATACAGCCTACGTAGACTTTATAATGTAAAGAGGACGTACAATATTCCCCCATATATAAGGTGTTTTCCATATCCACTCGGAGCCAATTCAAATTCAGATCGACTACTTAAAATCACTCCTTTCACGCGTTAGGGAATTTTCCGTGTTTACTACACGAGATGTACGGGGTGTGCTTATTATGATAGTAAACAGGTTTAGAGATTTGCATGGCAAAGGCTTTTTATCAGCGTTCTTTATGGTAATGCAAGCTTACCATATAAATAATCTCTATTCAGAAGGTAGTGGCTGGACCACCGATGTTGTTTGTTTCATACGTAAACACCTTGTATTAGTTTTGATTTTCAGGTAATTGTTTATATTTCCTATGCTGTAGCATGGTATAGTATGCCATTTTAAGCGGATAGACTGAAGACAATAATAAGTATTGGTGAGTTTCGGCGTCTGACATATCCGAGTCCTTTGATTGTCTTAATTATTTTTTGTTTGTTCAATATTGTCTACGTGTTGGTGTAAGTATAAAATATTAGACAACAAAAATTAACTTACTTAAATTAGTAGCCCAATATCAGCTTAATGATAAACCGCATCTTTTATTCTACAGTTCACTTTTTCATTTACATTGATTTTTCAGGTTTTTGAGAAGAGGTTGAGTACACCAAAAAAAAACATTTTAAGCTTATGGATACTTACTTAGAAAGTACGTAGACCGCTAAGACCTAGCATATATGGTAGCCAACATTCGTTTTGTGGACCTCAATACCTTGTCTCATTAAGCCACTACGTAACTTAATGAACAGTTCTTTTAATGCGACAAAGTACTGAGGTATCACCAACAAGTGATGGCTACCGTAGTTACACTACACCGAATAACGCGCTTTAAAGAACTGAAGCGCGAACAAATTTTGAATTTATATCGACAGATAATACAAACTCAACAAAAACTGCATTCTATATTTAAACTGTCCAGTCGGATTTCTGCGAGGACACAGATAGCAGGACATTTTAAAACTTGTAAAAGAACTGTCTCCGAGAGTCGGCCTGAGTGTTCGGGCGGAAACTTGCACTATTCTGAGACGCAATAAATGGTGCGATCACTTGCATGCCCCACTCAGGAAAGAACCAATTTCATTCCTCTTCTATTGTTCAACTTGGATATTACGGGTCGTGGTCACGTACTGAGGAATGTTGCAATTATACCCTCATTGCTGTATAATGCAAGGAGCATTCTCATATGGACTTTTCTGGGGTTAGAAAATTTCTTCAATTGTATTAGTTGCATTTTTAACCGTGAAAGGCTCAGCATTTAATAAAATTTTACTTGTTAAATGTCCTTAAATTAAATATAAATTCTCATACCTACATACACAAGTAATTTCAATTTAAACGTCATTGCTTAAATTCATGTTAATACCACGTGAACTTTGTTGGATAACTATTATAAGATGGTTTTATTAATGTTTTTAAATATTGGTCGCTTTAAATATGATATATTACTCAATTAAATTCTAAGTTTTAATTGATTACGTACAAAATCAATACTTACAGATAAAATGTTTCAAATGAAATCACAGAAATAAGCGAAATCTGTTTTGCAAGTAGGTTTACTACGGCACCGTCAATTAAAAAAATAACTTTAACAATTTTAATTTCACACAATAATGAGCAAAACGCCTACTGCTATTGTCACTTCATAATGAACAGTATATGACAACAAACCCATTAAATGTTTATTATGTCTATGACTATTCATGAAAAACATTCAACATAAGATTCAACGCATATAAAGTCCCTCACCCACTTAACGTATGCATGTTAATAAGTTTAAAATAATTATCACGAGACTAATAAAATGAGGCGTACTTTTCAAAGGCATATTTCAAGTTTAAGCATGCCTTGTCTAATATTTATTTTACAAATCAAAGTAACACGTAAATCCTAATCACTAAAACAAAATACTTTCACCTTATTATCTGCGTTTGAGTTGCCAGTCTACTGACAAACAGGAGAGGTCCGTCATTGTGACGTCATAGCTGCAGTAATCTGTGCATGACGGGCACTAAAGCTGACGCGATGCTACGTCATCGTTTTAAGTGGACAGATGGCGGTTATTGATTTATGTAATAATTGCGGGTGTTTATTGCAGATGATAATAAATAAGGTACAATCTCTAACATTAGGTCATGGTTGCGAACTCCAGCTTGTACACCTCGTAAACTGAGCGAGCACATTTTATTTGTATTTAAAAGCACGAAATTATTATCAGGAAAATAAAAAAAAACAATTTAAATGAAATGTTCCAAATTTATTTATCAAAATATTTTACACGACAGAAAAACGAATATGAACGATTTTTTTTTGTTAATTGTTACTATGGTTCCAATCTTTATATATTTCGACATACAATTATTTGACCGAATTAAAAAACTTGTTTATAATTTAACATAAGTATGTACGAGCACAATTAATGTGTTTTTCATAATACTTATATTAAATTAGTGTGATCAAGTGTTCAATCATTTTGTGTTATATTTTTACCTTCCTGGAACTAGAAGATAATGTTTGCATATTCACTTAAAAAAATCAGATTTCAGCTTACATCACAATTTACAAGATTAGAAAGTCCAAAAACACGATTCCGATTGCAGGCTCAAACACTGACTCTCTATTTGCTTGAATACTTTCATTGGTTCCCTAAGGATCATATCACACTTCTTAACAAGTGCAAATTGTTGCGTTTGTAAAGGGGAAGGGGCTTCAAGTCCCATGCCGACATAAATAAAGCCTCTCTGGGGTTGACCTTTTTTGATTTTAAATAGGACTTTTCATGCATTTATTTTATGTTTTACTTGCGGCCCGTCCCGACTTCGCACCTTAGTATTTTCTACCAATAAATATAGGCTTATGTTACTCAAGGTGAATATAGCTTTCCAAAAAACGCTTATTCACTACAAAGATACACACAAAAACCAAATCTTTCCTTTATATAATATTATTGCAGATTCATTGAATCAATCAATAATGTACCTGACAATGACTTTTTTATATTACTCTTCAAGATTGACCTCATGCCACCTGATGTTAAGTGGTAATGAGGTCCTAGCTTAAGGGCGACAAGTACAGCATAATAAATATGGCCGACAAGTCCAGTACTTGTCGGCCTTGTCACCCTTATCTTGAAGACTTGATCCCTGCTACTAATGTAGCTCCCGCTAAGAGCTCTAGAAAACTTACTCACACGCAGGACCGAAGTGATTGTGATTAGGCTGCGGTCTTTTGTAAATCAAATTGATCTCAAACTAAGCTTTAACTACATTTTATGACTATCAGAAAACAAAAACTAACTAGAAGCCACAATCTAGATCTAAACCAATTTTCAAAAGTTCGTTTTATTTAACCTGATAAAGAGTTGGACACGTAACCATTCACTTTTAGAACAATTATCATTTAACACTGTATCGTCGACATCTTGACGAAAACCTTTTTTTTGACAGTATATCCTTTTTCTCAGCAAAGCAATGCAAGATTTTCTCTGTGAGCCACTGTGATAATTTCAGTTATAAGTCTTCACTTAATTTATTCAGTTATATCAGTGTTTTATTACTTTTAAACTAAGACCACCTTCCAATCACATCGCTCACTTTGATAGTAGGTAAAACGTAACGCCGTCAATTCCTGCAACGCACGTACGTTGCATAATTACATTTAATTAGATCTTTACCCAACCGCTATACAGGACAAAAGTAGCCGGCACAGCAAACGGTACAAAGTATCGGCGCTGCACAAAGCGAACCCATGTTTGAGGCAATTTGTTGGAGCCTATTTAATTTCCACCCAACATTTCAGCTTTAATTAACAAGGAGGTTGTACGCTTAGACCGAAAACTTGGGGTGATTCGAGAAAGATGTTATGATGGTCAGATAATAAATAGGATGTTGGTGGTGGAGCTAACTTCGGCAATATGAAGGTTCCTTTTTGTTTAAGAACAAATACAGGTTTTTGCTCGCATAAAAAGGCACAAATATTTTGTCCAGATACACGGAGTGAAGAGAGGTACAATCAAAAAGTGTTAGGAACATGTCCTTTTAAATTAGATATGTCGATAAACGACGTGACAATCTGTGAACTCGATTAAGTAACAATATATATTTACTTACTCATCATCATCATCATACTTACAAACAAATTCAATCCTTTTTACTTAAATCAAAGTAGTAACACCTTTTTTTAGGGTTCCGTACCTCAAAAAGAAAAAACGGAACCCCTATAGGATCACTTTGTTGTCCGTCTGCCCGTCCGTCTGTCAAGACCCTTTTTCTCAGGAACGCGTGGAGGTATGAAGCTGAAATTTATATCAATTACTAAGGTCTACTGTCCCTTGAAGCTGTGAAAAAATCAAACTTCTAAGCCAACGCAATCAAAAGATGCAGCCGTTTATGCCGCAAATTTTCGACACTTGCAAGGGAATCAAAACCTACAGGGTGCTTCCCGTGAACTCAGAATCTTGAAATTTGGTACGAAGCAACGTCTTATAGCATAGATAAAGGAAAAATTACGAAAACCTTAAATTTTTAGTTACATTACAAAATATTTATGCTCCTCCATCTTTCCCCATTGTAATGTTATGAATTTCATTTTGCAATAAAAATACCATAGTTATGACTCGATTGTCGTAATGAACGAACTTTGTAAACCTTGCAGGTTTGTACGGAACCCTCGGTGCGCGAGTCCGACTCGCACTTGGCCGGTTTTTTTTTCTTAGGCTTTAATGTAATTGTATTATTAGTATTTTGTTCATTTAAGAACCAACACCACCTTTGGCTACCTTTTTTGAGAAAATTATTAACGACCTTATTTCTAAATACATACTTAAACTTGCTATGCAATTTGACGTTGGTAATTAGGTGGCATTGATTATTAACTATTATTTTTGGAATGATGATCAATAAAAGTCTATACTTTCTTTTTTTCTACTATTATTATGAAATAATTTTGTGCTAAAACACAGTTCTTAAATTAAAACTTCTTTCGTTTATTGGAGATCCCAACTTCACAATTAAAAAAGTCTGCTACTATTTTTTTTACCTAACACTACACAATGGCCATTCTAAACGCACTCGCGCAAACCCAACTCGCTCACTCCGTTTTGTTTGTAAATTTTTGTTCATTAATGCAATCGTTTACCCTGCATACAGATGACAAATAGTCTGTCTAGCCTAGCCAATTCACCAAATGCTGTGCGTAGCATGCCGCTGATAAATATCCGTCGGAGTTCCGACACTCTTGCCAATGGCAGACAATAAATGTTATGAATGTCCCCGAGCTTTAACTTTGAACTAAACAATATTGTGCACTACAAATGTAGGTACGTGGTTTGTTGTTTAAAATGCTGGATAAGGCTTACAAATAGTACAGGCTTATTCACTTATTACAAAGAAGATATGTAACTGTTCACTACAAAAAAAACAAATATTACTGCTTTAAATATTTGACTAACCAAAAAATTTTTTTCGTACTTGTACCTTTATGATTAAGATTATAATAAAGTAGATTTTGCATTGGTTAGTGCTCATATATAATTTTTAACCATGGATCGCGGGTGCGATTTCCACTAAGGAAAAACATTTATTCCAATTTGTGTTTCATTAATGGCTAGAGGTTATATTATGTATAAATTTATAACCTAAGGGTTTAAACAACTTACTTTGGGATCAAATCGACTTATATGATACTAGCCGACACTATTATATCGAGAAAAAGACTTCTATTAAAAATATTAGACAAGTCTAGTCTTTCATAGTTTGGTTATTTGTCTTTCTTTACTAACATATAAGCAGTCTGATGGTCTAAGGTTAACTTCCGATTTAATAATCAGATACTTTATAGAAAACAGTTCCTCAATCACTCCATTAACGTTGTCGACTATCAATCAGTGCATTCCGTCACTCGACTCCCAAAAACAACCGGTACACATATAAAAAACTCATTTTACACTCGAAAGCGTAGGTATAAAATTATTCCGCTACTTTCCAACGAACTGATTTCACATGTCGTAAAAATTTTACTCGTGAGATTTTTATCGTCCTGCTCTTCTAAAATAAGCTAAAGTCTCCTTATGCTGATATCTGACTGGATGAGATGTTATCATTGTAGTGAAGAAGCGACGCACCTGCTTGGTCTAAATTTGTGGTTAAGTTATTCTTGCTTGCCACATCACACGCATTCTAGATTTGTCAACGATGTAGATGCTGAAATGAGAACATGTTCGAGAATGTCCATAAGACTTCGGGATGTACTAGGTAATTATCATCGGCCTTACTAATATAAATATATTCCAGGTAAAAACGAAGTCTAAGGATTATCTAAACAACTTAAAAGGTCCCACCTGGATATTATTAAAATGCAAACAACCCAACTTTCCAAATTGTTGTCTTATATTTTTCTCTGTAATCTTATTTTTTTTATAAGTTCGTATGATTCTTATTTTGACGAAAATCAGGACATCAAACAAATTTATTTTTTGAGAACAAATGTCTATAAAAGAAAAGTCTAATGTAAAAATCACTTTACTAAGATTTATTTTTCATGTTGGTTTTTACTTCTTATAAATTACTCGTTTAACCATTGTGGTTTTTGTTTCGAATTATTTTGGCTTTTACGATTAAACAAATAGATAGCAAACTGGCTAATCACTAATACATGACCCGCATATTAACAAAAAATAAGAAATAAAAAAGGTACAAACCATTTCCTGATCTCAAATGCCCTGTACTCATGCGGGCCCCTTATTTTTGTACTTTATAAGTTGTAAAATTAGGTATATTTTCCTTATCATAGTATTGCCCACTTAAGCAAGTATTAACTTTTATTGAAACCCCATTGATTTTAATTTGAACCGTATAGTAAAAATATACAATTAGGACGAATCGTATTTTTTTTAAATTAATGGAAAAGAGGCAAATAAACTTCGCATCAACATCAATTGTTATCGAGTACGTAACCATAATTAAAAAATGTAAAGAATTAGCACTTCAATGTCTTAATCGCAGGACAAAAACTTTTATCATTGAAACCAAGTTCAAAGTTACAAAAATAAGAACAAGTTTAATAATCACGCTTGCGAAATGTGTGTGTGTCTGATGATCATAAGCCCCAGCTATGTGTGAAATATTTATAACAAAGTTTGCTTTACCCAGAAATCGAATCCAGGACCGCAAGATAACCCACTGGGCCATCAAAGTAAATCGATAACAATTTTGCAGAAATCATATTACCCCAGCGAACAAGAAATACATTCTTAAAAAAATCTTATCTTATCATATTCTATCTAAACGTGTCGCCTATCTCCTAAGTATCGCTTTCGAACCAAGTACCTACGATAAACAAAGCAAAGTTTTAAATAAACCCGCATTACTGCGCGAAGCTGGATTTATTACAGAAGCAATATCTTCCATCCAATTTTATCGCAGACAGCTAACGAGTGAGCAGATTTGCGCAAATGATAAGAAATAAAAATACAAACAGAGTGTGTATTGACAAAGTTTCAAGCCGTAAATAAATCAAGACAAAGTTGCTTTGAATTTATTGGACTGAATGCCTAGACGAACAGTTTTTGGTCTCGATTTGGTAATAAGGAGGGACACCTTCCAAACTTTAGTGAAAATCGTTCACCTCGATGTTTCTGCAAAGCCGCAAACGATAAGATTTTCTAGAAACTTACAACCTCACACAACCTTCTTAAGGAACGTGTAGCATCTAGAAGTACCTATTTACAAATCAATAGGACTTAACGACTTTCTACTGCAGTGGTATATTGACGGCCATTTTCATTCATGCGTTCCTTTAGCTCTCTACAAAAATGTATGATGGTGTTATGTGTACGATGTTGAGAACGTAAAACTTATGCGAAGGTCTGAATCATTAGGTTAAGTTTATACAATGTGTAACAAGATAATGTTTTAAGTAAAGATACTACAACATGGTTTTCTTAACATTTTTACTATTGAACACAAGTTTACAAGACTTTTCTGGTTCTTTAATGCTGGGACAAAAAAGTCTGGTTCTTTAATGCTCTTTCTTTTTTCCCAACACCACAAATGCAAATGTTATTAAAATCGACAAAATAATAACTTAAACCACTGCGTGCCGTTTTCAACTCAATGATATACAGTTGTAATTGATAGCACTTCATCAAGATTAAACAGAAACTTGGCGGCATATGATTAGGGCTAAAAATTACGAGGTACAATTATCTTAGTATTAGCCCTACTCTCTACGCCAAATTTTCTGGGTTTAATCCCAACCATGAATGTTGTCGTTGGGTAAGTATTTTTTGTGTTGTCTATAATACAAGTACTTGAGCTACTCAATTTGGTATTAGGATCATGGTTATTTCCTGACGTTTATTTTGTAACCTGGGTGATTTAAAGAGAAGCAGCGAATAGCAATAACAAGAATCAGTCTTTGGCAATTTGTTATCTGGAAGCAGAGAAACGAGAAGAAGTCGATCGTTGACTAGAAAGCATTAATTTACGCCCTACAATATATTAATAACGTATGTACGCTCCTGGTTGACGTTTAATAAAAACTGCAATATTTTCTATCAATAGTACCACCGCAGTCGCAAATAGATGCAAGTTTTAGATAAATAGATGCCAGTCGAGTCATGAGGTCATGACGTTATTCTTTGCCGTGACGCGGCGCATGACGATTCATTCATTATGCGCTGAATGCGATCTGGATGGATGAAGCGCTTCTAATTATTTCCGTACCTCGCTCGTCATCGAAATGCGGTCGACGCGGTCTGAGGCACTGAGATTTTGCATCGATAGAACAGTGCTGCTAGTCTATGACAAAAATACACTTTACTGTGCACTTTTATTTGGATAATTACGCTTAGATGCACTTAGCACGCTGTGGCCCGCGCATTGCTTCGACAAAAATATGATTGATGTTAATTTAGTGTCCCATTCATCAAACTTCTACATTTCATCGAAAAACATTCAAAGTTATTTGTGCAAGATTAACAAACATTTATACACTTAGAATTCAAAAATATTAATACCTAATATTGTTAGGATATGAAATTATTTTCTTGAAAGTAATGGCATGAAAATTGAACCTTTGTCAGACTTAAAACTTTGGGCTTTTAGCTTTTTACAGAAGAACTATATCAAACTGCAAGCATACACCGTGATTCGTTTGGTATTGCGGTAATGTCAGTTTACTACGAAGGAATGTTTTAAAACATGTATGCTAGTTCGATAAACATAAAAGCTCTTAACTTCATGACCTAATTTAAAGAAAGCCCTTCAATGTGACACAAAATAGGGTGATAATTAACTTTATAACTTTATTTCTCAAATTCGCATACACTGCTCGGATGTATAGAAAAGTTCATACTGACCCGACCGGATCGAACCCGGTACCTCAGACATGGCGCGATGAAAAAGTCCGTCCCGCTCGCCTCTTAGCAACGGAGGTTACTCGTCAAGAATTATAATAAAGTTAGACTATTTAAAGTCTTCATTTACAAAATATTACTTAACTGATTTAGCGTTAAACGAATTTAAATCTGTCTTAATATTTTACTTATATTAAAGGGAGCTTTGAAGCCTCCAGTTCTTAGATATCTCCTTCTATACACGAGAGGAAATAGGTTCTCCTCAATTCCGATAAAATCTCCAGCTTTCATCTATTTTAGCTATGTAGGTCACGATTCCAGAATAACTAACAACCCTCACTCGACTCTATAAAGGTATATCGAGCAGTTTCAAATATTTTCTAACAATTTTAGGTAAATTTATCCCCGCACGAACCGATAGAAAGCCAATAAATAAATGGCAACTTGCATTTTTACATTTGAACAGGCCAGCACTTGCCAAAACAAAGCGGTACGTCATAAAATATCGTGAAACCGCACCGGATAGAATCGAATATGAAGGAAGTAAAAAAATATTAAAATTTCAAGCGATCACAATCCAGGCTATCGGTATCAAAGCACGTCCAATCAAACCGAGACGTGACAACGAATCGAAACCTTTTCGACCCTGTGAATAGGCAAGCTAACTTATTGGCGGTTTTTTATTTGCTGATTGCTGTTTGGCACGTCGGCAGCGGGTTCCGTTGATATTTTTATTTAATTAACTTCAATGTCGACTGCGTTGCCGGCCGAACAATACTCGCTAATTTACGCTTTCAGTTTCCAGTTAAATTTTACGGCTGCTTTTTGTGTTTTAGAAGCCACTTTAATTATTTTTGTAACGCTGGCGCTTATTAAAATTGTTACGGGCGGGAATTAGCTGTTTCAGACGTAAATGCCTAGTTGGTAAATTCATTTAACAGTAGGTATCTTGACTTTATTATCATAATTTCAGACGAAAGACGTCTAGTGATGAACGGTCGACAGCAGATCATGGTAAACACTTGCAGTTCGATTTCAGTTCTTATGCGCTCGACATAAGGGTGATACGAAGTCCAAAATGTATAGTTTGACTTGATTTTTAATACTAACATTGTTTATACTATTTTGTTAAAATAATAACAGTAAAAATAAATTGACGTATCATATTAGCAAACCTGTCTTGGAATGATCTAGTTATGTATGTATGTATATTGGAAACGATTACTAATCTTAACAAATTAAACAGTTCAAGAATTCGATTTCAAAAATAATCGTTCTATTTTAAGAATCGATTTAAAGCTATAATTGAATAAAACTGCAACCACCGAAAACAGGCAAAGTTGGATTCGCTCCCCTGAAAACTGCGCGAAGATAAGACGATAATAATTCTTCGTAAAATGTCACGAAAGTTCATAACTGATAAAAGTTTAGTCCCTTTTCAGAAATTTTAATAGAGATTTAATTTTCGCGAGTGCCCTAGCAACTAAGATAACGGAACTAGTGGCACAAAAAAAGAAACGTTTGCAAAGATCTTGAGGAGCAATTCGTTACAAAAGACCAGGTATCTGATTGCATATTTTACTCTACCTGTGAACTAGGTTTATTTTCTTTTGAGTCATTGACGAGATTTTAGCGTACTGTTTAGTTCAGAAACAGTCCAGAAAGTTAAACTGAGCACTATGCGGACCAGTGTTGAATGAATAACCGTTCCGGTAAAATTTTGTGACATTTATATCTATGCTTCGTGCCCATCTAACTAAGGGCCCCTGACAATTTCTGTTGCATCGCATTTTTACATTGGGCCTGTGGCCAACAATCGGAATTTAAATAAAAGTACCCTTACGAGTTTATGAGTACATTTATTGTTCTCTAGAGATAATCAAAGACAATATAAGTTCGATAATCGCGAACCATTATTTTAAGTTTATATAATCTCTTAAATCTGAATTAAGTCTAAATGGGAAATAAGATTGAAGCCTAAAATTAAATATGTAATTTGAAAAAAAAAAATTCAAATTACATTGTACTTTTTCTGCGTACTATTGTACTGTATAAGAAACTAAAAAACGCAAAAATACCACACATTTGCCTATGGAATGGATTTTATTCATATCCTGTGAATCTGTAATTTCAAAAGGTTCTATTAGCACGAATTTCAATACAAGATCTAACCCCACTGTTTAATATAATGTTTGGTACTCCACAACTACGTATCTGCATACGAAAATACTTTTATTTTACAACGTACTTAGTACCGGTTGAGGATTTACTAGAAATACTTACTACTTTATTTGCTAGAGCTTCTGCTCTCTGTAGCTTTGAATTTCTTTTCAGTATGAATACTTGTGTTTGATGCAGCATCTGTTTTTCACGACGCTAATAAAGCCACGAAGTCATACTTTATCGTGAGTTAAGTTAATTAGGGGCGCTAAAAATCTTTGAATCGACAGCTGCTAGTCACTGTTTGCTGCAATTTTTGTGTGTTTTAAAAAGTTTAGACGACATAGATTGATGAAATTGATGATTTACCCATGTACCTTAAACTGACCGAGAGTACGATATGTGTGAACTGGCCTCAAATACAAACAAAAATATTATAAATGAAAACGGTAGATATAAAATTAGGGTACTTTGAAATTATTGCATCATGGTTCAAACGCGCATTTTAGGTACTGCTGCACCATTGCATCTCGAATTATCATACAGTGTCATTTAAAACCTCCACAATGAGGACTCACCTAGCCATATATTATGTAATCAAGTGATAACGTATTGTGTATGTATGTACTTACTTCATACATAAAACGCTATTTGTAAGTACGTTGCTTTACTAAGAATACCCCGTTAGATAGACTCTTAAGTCAGATAAACAGTTTGTTGTAACAAAATAGCTAGTAGGTATATACAACTAAAGTTAGGGTACACAACGGTTAAACCAGTACAGGATTTTTTATCAACGGTACTAAATCAAGCAGGGGTGTCTAAGTTCGTTGATCCCGTACTTAACATCGAGACACAACCCATTCTATGCAAGTTGTAATTGAAAAAGTTCACGTCGTTTTATCGTCGATACCCTCTTATTTGCTTTTCAATGTATTTCCAACTAAAAAGTACAGTGTGTTGTACATTTTTGAGATTGTTTTGCATTTACTTCGTTTTTTAGAACATTGCTAATATAGAATATCAGATTTAGATTACGTGTTATAAATTTTAAGACTTTCGCGTTCCATTTTAAACATCCCTACTAATATTATAAATGGGAAAGTAACTCTGTCTGTCTGTCTGTCTGTGTGTATGTCTGTTACGCTTTCCTGCTTAAATCTCTCAACCGATTTTGACATAGGCTACTTTTTATTAGAAAATAAGGGGGGAATGGGGGTAATACCACCTTTGGAAGTTTATATGGAAAAATGTTTATTTTTGAAGTTAGAGATACGAAATTTGGCACAAATATAGCTCGAAACTTGGATTCAAATATAGACTTCTTTTTGTTTCGAATATTAGGGGAGAAAGGGGTAAAACCGACCATAAAGGGTTTTGTCCACGCGAACGAAGTCGCAGGCACAGCTAGTTTAAAATAATTTAATTTAGTAGTTAACACTACTTACTGCCCGACGTTTCGGTTAGGTTGCACCAACCGTGGTCACGAGCTGACTGATCTGATGATGATGAGTAGTTCGTATTAACTACTAAATAAAAATAGTGTCGCGTTTTGACCCGTTAAATTATTTAAATGTTTAGATTACGTGTTATTGAAATAATACTGATATTGTTAGAATTAAAAAGCGGATAGGATTAGTAATTAGGTGAGGATATGATATTGATCTTTAAAGTTGCTAGTAGGGCCTGGAAGAAAACCAAAAGAGCTCGGATACCTGCTATTTTATGAAGTCGAAAATTTGTATATATGGATGTAAGGATAATTTTGCTACTTCTTGATGCATAATCTTTTGAATAGATTTGAATTTATTAGACAGATAGATGAGTATTCGATAGGTAAGATTGATATAGAGGAAAATTTATTACGTGAACGAATTCGCGAGCAATAAGTGCATAAATGATAAATAGGTATATATAGTGTCTGATCCCATAGAAAGAAGCCTAAGAACGCGTTTTATGGAAACTAGAATCAACGCAATGGTATAATCAAATTACGTATAAACAAACATATACCTACAGATTAAACCCAAATGTTCATCACTTGAATTGTGACGAGCACCGTAGCTCAGAAGCCACACATTGGTGTCGCGCCATCTCTGAGATCACAGGTTCGATTCTTGGTCGGGTCATTATGGAAAATGCACGCATGCAATTTCCATATTTTCACAGCTTAAGGTGAGGTACGTTGTTGTTTTTGATGTCTGTAACGCAGTGCTTTAGCTACTTACTTGCAATATAATATGTGATGTTATCCAATATTTATTATTATTATTCTGGACGGGGATTGAACCTAAGACCTCTGGCTCAAAAGACAAGAACTCTTACTATAAAACCATTCGAGCACGGGAATTTTTAGAAATATTAACAACATTAGTACACACTGTCGAATTTCGTTTGACATCAGAATTTTAGTTTATGTAGGTTATAGGGTGAAATAATTATGAAACGTATAAAAGCAACCTTTACGCTACAAACTAACAGTACATCGCGGCTATTAATAACGGCAAATATGTACTAAAATGGCACTTAAAATAATTGTGCCAGTTAAAAGTTACAGGTCGCCCGCTGAGCGTTAACATTGGACATGTGCGGGGAATGACCGAATATTACGAAAGCATAAAAATTCTACCCCGGATTACTCACGTGAAGTTGTAAGCGTTTGCGTACGCATTAAGCGCGTTTTATTTTAACCGACGTTATTTTGGTAGAAAAAAAAATGTTAACATTTCATTCAACTGTTATTAATAGCAAATTAGAACTTTTTTTGGTAAACGATGACTTTTGTTATGAAAATGCGTTCATTAATATAATGTTACACGTGAAAGATCTTAATTTATTTTGCCCTTCAAGATTGACCTCATCCCACCTGATATTAAGTGGTAATGAGGTCTTAGCTTAAGGGCGACATGTACAGCATAATAAAGCTGTTACTAGACCTGTCGCCCTAACCTTGATCCCTTGCTACTGATAGATACTACTACCTCTCCCCCTCCCCACCAGGTGCTCTAAAAACCTTACTGACACGCAGGAACACAACTACAGCGAAGTGATCGTTATTTGGCTGCGGTCTTCTATAAGAGGGAGGTTTTTCACTAGTCGGGCTGCTCCAGTTTTATGTATCATTTCATATATCAAAGATTTCAAATTAAAAGTCGAATATTTCTTTATGCATGTATGTACACTTTACACTTTCAAATCGTCATTTAATACAATGCAAAATGACGCTACTTCCAGTCCTATATCTACCGAGAAGACACCGGTAAGAAACTAGTAGTAGTAAGTAAGCAGGTAGTTAGTAGATTTGTTACAGTAGCAGTATCTAACTTACTGCTATTTTTTATGTATTAGGGTGTAAATTGGTTGTGAGGTTCTGTTTTTCTTTATTTTTATTTTAACTGTTTACTTTGTATCAGTTTTAATTTGATTGTTTTGTGAAAAACAGATTTAATACTAAATTTACAATAAATCTGACTTTTTAAATTAAATTAAAATATAATTTTAAATTTTCTTTCAAATTATTGACTCCCGTAGCAAAAAAAGGGAGCGAGCTGGAAAATTTCGTCGCGTCATCTCTTGAGGTTCTGGGTTCAATTATCGGTCGGGTTAATACTAAACGAACTCTTCGGAATCTCTGTCTCCCTATGTCTCGGGTCTGGGTATTGTGGTACCATCTTTGTTTCTAATTTCTGTAACACATGTGTTTTAGCTACTTACTGCAGAATAAGAGCAATTTATGTGGTGATAACTAATACCTATTAATAAATTTATTTAAATACAAAAAATATTTCTTACGAATATCACGTTTCGGCTAAAAATTAAATTTCAAATCCAATTATTAAAAACTACGAGAACTTTTTCAATTAACTAAAACTTGGAAACTTTTTTACAGAAACGCGCATAAATTAAAAAAAACGGCTGTTTTACAAGGCTTACTCAATTCAACAATTAACATCGCGTTTACACCGTATAATTAAAAAAGGAAAGGCTTGATTCCACACTATAAGTTTTCATGCGATGTGAAGCAACGCAATTTTAAAATTTCAATCCTAACTCTCATGTTTAGGACTCATTTTGCTTTGACTAAACAAATGTGAATATTCGACGTTTAGTAAGTAAGTTTGGTGCATAATTGAGTCATTAGTAGCAAGGTAACACGAGAGGTGAGAATGCGTCAAAAGGTGCAAGCGATAAGTAAATGCAATTTCCTTCAAGACTCTGATCTTAAATAACTGCATTTATTAGTGTAGTCGCTTTTGCTCGCAGTGGGTAAAGTGCAGGGCTCACGAACCTTTTGGTTTTTATGTGACATTTTCCAAGAGAAGTGTCTAACATCGAACTAAGTATTAAAAAAAGTAAGGATAATCATCACTATACATCTATATAGATATTAGGCTAATGAGGAGACGCATTTTATGAGCAGTAAGCGACTGATTGACCTTAGTATAATTTGAACTATTTTCGCGTTATTTTTTTACTTTTACACAAAATTTCTTGTGGTAACACAACGACCAAGCCACGCATTGGCAAAAGATGTTGAGCTGTGATTGTAAAATCTTACGTTGAAAAGTTGGAGGCGTGAAGAGCTGTAATTTGTTTGGCTCTACATGACATCTATTAACTATTAGCTTCGTACTGCCATAGCGTAGCTTTGATGCACTACTTTATTTTGTATAGCTGACCTTTCCTAGGTATGGTACCTATTCAATATGAACTGGAATCTATAATATCTTCCATATAAAAATGAATCCCTATTTCCCTTAAGTAACCACGTTTCCGAACAAACGATGCTGTTTCAATATAGTTTATGGCTGTGAATGACGTTGACATTTGTTACGCGCGTTTTTTTAAATATGCAAAATTAAATGTATATATTTCAATCTTTCTATGAGATTATCTTAATATTTTTTTCCGTAAGAACCTTGTACAGAGTATTAGAAATTACAAAAAAAAATCAGCCAAATCGGTCAAGCCGTTTTCATGTTATGGCGTGACAACGGGAAACAGGCTTAATTTATATATATATATATATATATATATATATATATATATATATATATATATATATATATATATATATATATATATATAGATTTATGCCTGGTTTTAATATTTTACGATTCGTAATGTGTTAAAAATGCCGTTTTTCTCCAACTGACAATGTGAGTCGTTAATATCGTTCCATAAGTTACTTTCCATACAAGCTGTTATCAGTCATCGGTCGGCCGTTTTCAGCTTACGTCTCGTATAATTTTTAACTATCCGTAATTAAAACGGATCGTTTTTAAATATTAGAACCGAGCATTAGACATTGCAAAATGAGTAGGCAAAGCTAGTCATGAACCCAACTTTATCACATTAATGTGTCCTAGGTTTACCTACCCTGGTACAAGTACAGAATATAAGGCTTCCTTCAACAGCAAAGGTGTTATAAGCTTCGGAATTGGATGAGTGTCAATTGCATGAGAGTGTAGTTTTTACGTTTGGATGAAGTCTGGGATGGAGCTAGGAAAGCAATCTTGGAAAGTAATTTGTTTTTCATCGATAGCGATGGTGTCACGGAAGATAAAACTTGAAAGCTGTCGGAATCAATCGGTCGAGAAACTGTAAACTGCAAAAAAATGCCCTAATTACAATTAAGTTATGTGCGTATGTAATTTAAATCTTGTGAACAGAATTACCTTCTGTTTTAAATATGTAAGACTCTGCAAATACAAGTAATATGGTTTTCTATTTCAACTACAAGCTTTATATTATAATCTAAATTTCAAATATCATTCATTTTTTAATTTACCTTTACAACTTAAATAAATGAATAAAAATTGAGTCTTTTAAATGATGCTCCCTAGGCGAATTGATGTAGGTATATCAATTTGTAAACTGATGTTCACCCAATGCATTGCTTGACAATAAATCTCAACATGGCATAAACATTTCAGCATAAAGTTATTGTAACTTGAGAGAGATTGACAATTTAAGTATATACCCTTGTGTTTACAAAACACAATTTCGTTAGTCCTAAAAAGTTACCTCTAACAATTGACAGCTAACGCCCGACTAGCTCAAACAATTATGTCTAACGTAACGATGCACAAACAGTGGCACGAGTAAAAATAAACACTGAACTATTACGGTAATAAAATTATTACTATTGTGCTACCAATTAACTGGGTAATGGTTCCGAACAGTTAGTGTTTACTAACGATACTTGTCGTGGTAATAACGACATTGTAGTTGACATGTAGGGATGTGGAATAATAACGATTGAAATAGATTAACATGAAAAATATTTATATCGTAGCACATCTACAATAAATTTTCGAATTCAACGGGCGATTTTTGGACAAAAATCAATTAATCACATTACAATGAAAACATATTTTTTGCTCAACAAATAAAAATTAATGATTTAATATTCGTCGCATTACCTCGCTTATTCGGAAAAACTCTGCGAAGAAGTGACGTCGTGCTAAATTTTAACGCAATATTTAGATATAGTTACGGGTAGCAATAAATTATACGAGGCGTAATCTAAAAACGACCGACGGACGACTGATGACAGTTGGTATGAAAAGTAAATTATAGAACGGTATCGAAGAGTCGTAGTCGGTTGAAGAAATAGTGATAAGTAATTTTTGACTCATTACGATCGTAAAAAATGTTTGGTAATCTGGGCGTCTACTCTTGAAAACGAAACGAACAAACGAAAGGTTTCGTTTTTTAAGATTGATCAAAAGTTAGGGAATTAAAACGTGATTTTTGATTTGTATAAATAATATTTTGTTTTTTGATAACGCTTTATTCGCATTCGAAGTGTGTTAGTTGCGATAATGAGCAATAAAAAATACTAAACGTCATCGGATCCGACATATTTCGTTCTCAAGAGTAGACGCCCTGAAACTGTTGGACCAATCATAAATGTTTAGTCATCTACCATATTAACTACTATAAAAGGCCCAAACAAAATTAAGTAAACAAGAACCAAAACCTTAAATACGGTAGTAACTATTTGTCGACAACTTTTCTACACAAAATAACATTGTCAAGTTCAAATGAGTTATTAATAACTCAATGGACTTTAAGACTTATTTGTTAGAAATAAAGCAAAAAGAACTGTTAACAAACTCAAATCTTTTTTACTGCTGTTGCCAAATTTAAATCTTGTTATTTCTATCAGTGCACCTAATTCCTTCCGGTAGTTTTTCCGTGAAAAGTGACAAACGTACATGCATCCATGAAATTTTTGGCGACTTTACGTTAATGATATAAGTTACGTTATGGCGTAATTAAGGCAACTCTAGCATGTTAAAACAATTAGGTATTTTAAAGAAATAGAAAAAATTGCGGTGCGGGGCTTGACCTTCACGTATCGCGCGTGCTACTCTTCCCAAAAGTTTCTTCAAAATATTTAAATTTCGCTATTACGGCGTAAAACACAAAAAAATTATAAAACTCAATTAGGTATTGTTCGTTTTAGATAGGTATTTTAAAGATTTATATAACACAGCATCTAAAAATTAATTAAGCAGCTCATTATTTCCATCTTATCTGGTTTCGACAAAACAGTTTCCCTGAGCCATGGGTTCGTAGCCCGTAATTATTCTTACCGCCTCGAATCGGGTCTATCGTCGATACTTTATCGTCTCTCTAGCCGTTTAATTAAACTTTAAAAGTGACTATTCTGATAAAACGTAATCCGGGGACCAGTTCAGTGCGTTGCTGAATCCCGCATTTGGAATTTTCTTAAACTACCTATCGATACTTACTTAGTTTTCAGACTGTCTGTTTTGAATTTTGCTGTCTTATTTAGGTATTAGCATATTGACGAAATGATTATATTCAAGCAGCAATATTTCTATCCCAATATTGAGGAACATTAAACACAACCAATGTAAGTAGGTACCTTATATGTTTTGAGCGATCTTATTTGCATCCTTATATTTAAAAAAACCTGTAAACAAACTCATTTTTCTGGAAGACTATTCAACTAATACTTTTATTTGTCTGTAGAATTCCTAGACATGAAAAATTCCAATATTTACAAAATCACCATCCTCAAGGGCAAAATCTCAAATAAAGCACCCCGGTATTACGACGAAATCTTAATATTAAAAATCGCTACCTGTACGTCCGCTTCCAATATCTGTAACCCTGTCCACTCGTGAATGAAACAGCTGTGAATATCTTTTCGCGTAATTCAGTTGGAAGGTGAGCGTCAGCAAAAAGTTAGTCAGCGAAATCAGCGTAACACATTGTTCCCGGCAGCGCGGAACGGCCGCGCAAAATGGCAATCGTTTTGGTCCACGCCGTGTGGCTCAAGTTAATTGCTCTATTGTTAATTATGTAACGTTTCAGCGTTCCCGCATCGAATTGTGACCAATTTGCGTCAAAACCGCTATTATGACTTTCATTCTGAGCTGTGTCAGCGCTTTGAGCGTAAGCAGCCGAATCTTCTTGTGTGACTAATGTATGATACTAATCGCATGGTGCTTGATAAGACTAGGATATACATACAACATATGTAGTTTGAACGATTGACTCGATAAAATAAATAAATAAATGCGCCAGACAACCACGCCAATCACCTGGTCTCAAACTAAGGTTTTCCCTTGTACTATGAGTACCAGACGACGAATACTAACTGGAGGCGTCATCCCAGTACACCCAGACCCAAGTCGATTTCGATGGTGGGAATATAGGTTCGATATGCACCCAAACAAACATTCCTGAGATGAAGATTTGTATTTGTTCTACGGATAGATTATATTTACAAGCAAGGATGGTATGTCATAATCTACACTAATATTATAAAGAAAAAAGATTTGTATTTTTGTGATAAATTATTTCACCCTTGGAACGCATTCATTCACCCTGAGTAACGTAATCATATATTTATTGCTGTAAAAGATCTAAGGATACTCGTACAAAGTCGCAAACGGCTGCTAGTAATTAATAAAAGTGGAGTTGATAAATCTTGACGTCTCTATATCTTACGAAAGTAGAAACAAACCATCAATATCACAAACACTATCTTTTACCAAATGCTAGAAAAAATATTTATACTATGCCAGTGTTAAACAAAGAATCCCAGTCATCCTTTCTATTCTACCTACCCAAATGAATCTGACCGCAGATTTATTTATTGCCCTCATTTAATAGTAACTGTTAATGAACAGAAAAGTGTAAACATCGTCGCGGAGCGTGTCAAACTGAATTCGTCTTAGTCTCCGGTGAATTGAGAAATTAGAATTGGGACAATTAGTTTAGAACGAAAGCCGGTCATCATTAATCTTCCCGAGACAATCCGATTGGTTCAGCTACGGCTTCAGCTGGACCGATTATTTATAGAAGTAATTGCGTAGGTAAAATACTCGGTGAATTTTGAACTGCCTGCGTCAGAATGAGGTGGATTGATCTGAGCATGTTCTCAGTCTAACGAAACTATGTAATGTGAACGTTACCTTAACGGGTTTTAAGCCAATTTTAATGGTTTATAGAGCCATATTCTAAGAGTGTTTAATGAAAAAAGTCCACTATCGATGATAACTTCAAAGTCTAATTATCTTCCTCAAGCTTTTGGAAAGCCAAAGTCACTAACCCCTAAAATCATTAGCCCATAAAATATAAATCCTAGCTAATACAATTCTTATAACAAGTAGACTTATTTGTGGCATAGGCTCATTATATTTCATAGTTAGACCAGATATAGGTTTTTAATATATTAAAATAAAATAAAAACATTTTTGCTGCATGTCCTTGCAGATTCAGTGCTTCAATTTCGTTATGTCAGATCATGTTTAAATATAACATGTCATCATCATCATCATTTCAGCCTGTTACTATCCACTGCTGAACATAGGCCTCTCCAACCGATTTCACCTGCATCCAACGAGACCCAGCAATTTTTACTAGGTCGTCGGTCCATCTGGTAGGTGGCCGTCCCACACTGCGCTTGGTGGTACGTGGTGTCCACTCAAGAACCTTTTTACCCCATCGACCGTCCGATATTCGTATTATAATATAACACGTAGTTCATCGAAATCCACATTCTAGCTGCGACACGTCCACGTCAAATGTTCAGATTAGATTCATCAAACGCTATGTCTCATTAGCAGCAACTTTATTACTGTGTCCTGACGCTGTTTCCGCCAATTTAGTAAGCTGATTGTGAAATTTCGTAACTGTAGATATTTGTTTACCGTACTATTGATTGGGGTTATGAATTTAACTAGTATGGCATTCTGTCTGACATTATTATGAGGTAACATGATATAAGTTGACCTGATCCCTAGTAAGTAGCTTATGCACTTGTGTTTTAAAAACACATACCTATTATGAACACCAAGGCACGACACAAACACAATTATTTGTCTTATCTGTTACATTTATGATTATCTTGTATGGAGATTAAATCCATAATTAATTTGACGACCTCCGTAGCCGAGAGGCGAGCGTGCCGGACTTTGGCGTCGCGCCATCTCTGAGGTTCCGGGTTCGATCCCCGGTCGTGTCAATATGGGAAACGAACTTTTCTGTATTGTCTCGGGTCTGGGTGTTGTGGTACCGTCGTTGTTTCTGATTTCTGTAACACAAGTGCTTTGGCTACTTAGAGAATGAGAGCAATGTATGTGATGTTGTCCAATATTTATTTATTTATTTTATTTATAATCCCTTGCTTCAATAGAAAAGAGTACCAAACATATAATCATCAGGTCAGTCAGTGGTATTCTATTGTATTAGGAATAAGTGGGAATGGATGGAATATGGATTCTTAAAAAAAATGTAATCTGTTATTCATTATATTGTGAATATTACATTCCCACGTAAATATACAAAATCAGTACAGCCACTTACGTCTTATTTCTGCCTCAGACCTCATCTTATTTCTATAGATACTTATGTCTATTTGACTACGTCTATTCTTATGTTTATTTGTGTTTTAAATACTTTATTTATGTTTTCATGGCCGTACTTTATTCCCGTCTTCTTTTAATTTTAATTTTTATATAATATTTCAAGATTGACCTCATCCCACTTTATATTAGTCGTAATGAGGTCCTAGCTTAAGGGCGACAAGTACAGCATAATAAATATGTTACCTACTGGACTTGTTCTACTATTGTGCCGAAAAACTTGTGTTATATTTTATGTAAGCCCAAATAAATAGTGTAAGTATATAATGCGCAATAAACTGCAAATCTATATCTGTATGTACTAACCAATTTAAAAATCCCACAAAAAAGATAAGGTAACATATAGAAATAACTTGCAGGAAGAGGAACGTCTCCGTATCAATTGGACGTGTAATCAACGACTGATTACTTTGATTGATCTGCATGCGAAACTCAAATAGGCCGGAGAGAAGTCACAGTAAAATAGCGCGCAGCACAGAAAAAAGCTCACTGCACACTTTGGACTTTGCATCGCCCTTATGTCGTACAAATAAGGACTAATATTGAACTTCAACTGTTTACTTTGACATGCTGTCGACCATAGAATACAACATGCCGCTAAAGATGACATTTGGCGTGGGTTCATACTGATGAGCCTATGCAGTTATCATAATACTTACGTGTACAATATACCTAAAAGCTAAAAGTCCAAAGGATTCAAGCATATTTGGAGTTAGCAGTGTTTTAATGTTACAATACATTTTCTGCTCTTAACTCGTGGCCAGCTGAAGGAAAAAGTCAAGATTAAGTCCACCATTTTCACTAATCGGCTGTAGGTAATACTTAAATTAACAAAAACGAAAGAAAAAAAAACAACCTTCTTAGAACGCCCTAAAAAGTGGTAACGATTATATATTAATATATATTTTACGATTACTATAATTTTAATAGAAAACACTATATAAAAACTACTAAAAATTTTTATAAATTTACTAGCGTTTATGTCAGATAGACATAGTGAAACTAATAAATAAATTTAAAAAAATGCATTTTGTTGTTAGCGTACTTACTAATTTGGCAAAAGTGCTCTTTAAGTAACCAAAAATTCGGAAATATGTATTTGACGTACAAGCTCAATCTGCGAGATGCCTCGCTGTCATTCAATTCAATATAATAGTTTAAAACATAAATACTTACTAGCAATAAATAACCACAACACTCAAGAGAACAGCCCAACATTAGTTAATAATGTTCATTGTACCCGGTCAATGTCTGCGGGCAAATTTGAGGTACCTAAAGTAAATAACTACTTTGGTGATAGAACGTTAAAGAAACGGTTACCATACCTGTTAAATAGTTTGCCCGAGGATATACGCCGCGAACAAAACAAAAATATTTTTAAGATAAAACTCAAAAAATATTTTTTAGCTAACTTAGCTTAGCAATTTAAGTCCTTATTTATTAAGTTAGAGACTCATGATCCCACAGACAAACTATGTAAATAGTTTTGTGGGACTATTGTCAACTTTTGTTAACCATTGTTTGTTTAATAAATAAATAAATAAATAAATAAATAAATCTGCGCATACGCAACCGTCCAACATGATGCGCGCGCAACACGTGTTTTGCATCAAGAACACTGCACCTCGTAATAATGAATCGCCTGTACTGATACGATAATGTGCATAAATCCTTTTCGATATGGTGCTTGTTATTATGATTGGATTGGATATTCAATCTACAGTGATTAATTTATTTCATGTACTATACTTCCTTTTGATTTTAGTAGGTCGCAAGATTGGTTAGCGATTCGCCCACGTAAATATTATTTTCAGTTGATTTTTAAGGGGAATCCTATGAATAAGTACATAATGTTTTTAATAATTAGTATTTTGTATATTTATTATATATGTTAATACACATAGACATAATAAGGGGGGAGTTTCATAGTAATAAAAAAATATCAATGTAAGCAATAATGAAATCGGTACGTACGGATATTTATAATAAAATTGGTAGGGATAGATAAAAACAATCAGTCTTAATTCAAGACTTTGATAAAGTATAAAATTTTATAAAGAATTTGATAAAGTATAAAATAAATAACATTACAAACTAAAAACACTGCCAATGCAATCAAAAGGAAATCTATTTCAGAAACCCTCGATCCCGTTTGCGTGGACTTTAAATAATACCAAAACTTTTAATCCTATTGGCGTTTCAGCCGCTTTAATTCCATTTAATAAGAGCACTGTACACGCTCAGTGAAAACTTGTTAAACTTTTAAAACTCGATATCGGTACGGCATCGGCATCGAGTCCGTCTAATCCTTCGGCTCAGCGTTAAAACTAGCAATCGGTTTCAGCAACTTTGCAACTATACTGGTCTAACAAGACACTCGGGCCCAACTTCGCGTATGACATTTTTACCTTGTTTCTCTGCGACTGTTTTATTTGCCAGGCATGCTGAAGAATGATTCTCTACATTTATGATGTTCAACTTTCGAGAAAATAGGTACTTTCATTTATTATATTTGTTATAAGTTGTTCTCCTTGACTCCGTTTGCAATATTTCGGGATAAAAAGTATTATTATATTTTAAGGAAGAGAAAATGTTCATCTCCCTTTGCAATGTAGGACTCGAACCCACGACCTTCAAGTATCGAGCGTGCTGCTCTTCCAACTGAGCTAACCGCAACTTATCCTAGTCAATTAATTTTTCGGCTGTATCAACCCGTTAGTGTAGACTAACGGGTTGTGCCCTCTGCCGAATATGGCTAGCAATTTTGTGTTGATATTCATAAGTGCCTCTACTAGATATAATTTTGGAACATATTGGATAATTTTTCGATGTCAGTTTGTATTTATTTGTCTTTGACAATGTAAAGTTGTTTCAAAAGATTGAACTAAGCTCAAAAGCTTGGCCTATTAATTGTATACGTTACACTCATCATTTGTACCACAAGAAGATGTAAATAACCTTATGCAAAAAGAACAAATCAAACACAGCTCGTTCCAAATCATGTTTCTTTTTAAGTGTACATCAAATACATTTTAGCCAACTGTATAAAATGTCCATATCAAGCATAAAATGCAATCTAATTTGTACTTGAAAATGTTACAATATTCCTTAGCCTCTCGTCTGTCCAAAGCCACGTCGTGGTCGCGCTCAAAAAATGCCCATCTGTCCACAGCCACGAGGTGGTCGCTGTCGACTTATAAACTTTAGGATCGAAAAAGCCGTAACAAATGTATATTCATCTCTCTCTAAATCGTACAACGTGCAGATAATTAAACAAAGATAGCAAATAATGTCACGCTCGCGTCTTAAAAGAACCATAGACGCTGTAAAATAATAATACATTTAGTCCGTTCAATTGTTTGGTCAGTGACGCGGTGTGCCGTATTTACGCGCGAAGTTTAAAGTGTTTAAAGTGGTTTTGGAAGGAAATATTGAAAATAAACATGACTGGGTAAGTAATAAATACTTTTCTATTAACATACAACACATTAGATTAGGATTTGTACATAAATTGATACATTTTATCAAACATTGCTTGCCATTTCGATCGCCATGTTGATACCATGTTCATATTCATTTCAATTGTTTTGAATGCAAAGTACTTTGTGAATGGTGAAAATTGTTTTAATATCATTAACATACTTTTCTACAAACGTAACATTCATTATATTTGTGCGATTTTGATTGAATATTTCGTAAATCTAAAAGAAACAAATGTCGGTCGCGGGACAGTCACGGGTCGTGAGGTCATTGCCACGGAATCCGCCATTTTGGTGCACAGGCTAAAATAGTATGGATACGGTTTTGGGAATGCCAGTGTGCATAATTTTTATGAAAATGTTTGGTGTGAATTATTATTTGTTTTTTTTTTCATTTGATTTGATTTATTTTTATTGTGTGTGCATGATATTATTATTTTATTGCACGTGAAAAAAGAATGGTGAAAGAATTTTTGAAATCTGTCTAGCAGTTTCGGAGCCTATTCATTACAAACAAACAAACAAACATATTAGTTAGTTCAGTGTTTCCCATATGCCGGGTCGCGACCCTGTACCGGGCCAGTAAAATAAAATACCAGGTTGCAACATTTCCGCCTTATTTTTCGTCAATTTCTGCGAACTTGGTTACCTACTATAGTAAATAAATAAGCAATTGCTCCGTACTTGGCACTAAAATATAGTGATTAAAATGCGAAACTCTATCAGTAGGGACTGATCCCTACTAATATTATAAATGCGAAACTGTCTGTCTGTTACGCTTTCCCGCTTAAACCTCTGAACCGATTTTGATGAAATTTGGTATGGTAGGTTTTCCATGACTTCTTCGCTCCTAATAGTTGCAGCGTGGTGTTATATAGCCTAAATCCTTCCTCGATAAATGGTCTATTCAACACAAGAAGAATTGTTCAATTCGAACCAGTCGTTCCTGAGATTAGCGCATTCAAACAAACAAACAAACTCTTCAGCTTTATAATATTAGTATATAGATTCGCTCCTAATAGTTGCAGCGTGGTAAATATAGCCTAAAGCCTTCCTCGATAAATGGTCTATTCAACACAAGAATAATTTTTCAATTCGAACCAGTCGTTCCTGAGATTAGCGCATTCAAACAAACAAACAAACTCTTCAGCTTTATAATATTAGTATTTTCCATTATTTCTTTGCTTCTAATAGTTGCAGCGTGATGTTATATAGCTTAAAGCCTTCCTTGATAAATGGTCTGTTCAACACAAAAATAATTTTTCAATTCGAACCAGTCGTTCCTGAGATTAGCACATTCAAACAAACAAACAAACTCTTCAGCTTTATAATATTAGTATTTTCCATTATTTCTTTGCTTCTAATAGTTGCAGCTTGATGTTATATCGCCTAAAGCCTTCCTCGATAAATAGTCTATTCAACACAAAAATATTTTTTCCATTCGAACCAGTCGTTCCTGAGATTAGCGCATTCAAACAAACAAACAAACAAACTCTTCAGCTTTATAATATTAGTATAGATAATTTTGTCTGAAAGAGATTGCTTTTTACGTAGTACTTTTTATTGCTAAGCAATAAGCCTTAGCTCGTTGCGGTGCATAAGTTGGAAAAGCCTCAAAATTCGTAATGGTCACCCATCCAGTTACAAGCTAACGCGTACTTTGTTTATTGTCATTATTATCAGTCTCGCACGCAGGATATCACTAGGCTAAGACCACTTTATTAAATTATTAAAATGAAAAATCCTTATTTTTTAAATGTCGAAATATTTTTAAATAATAACATTGTATTAAAAAAATAGATTGTATTAATTAAAAAAAAGACAATATAACTTATTTGTATTTCATTTTCATTATTTATGTCAATGATTACAATATTTACAATTATTAAAGAAGTCGCCACTGGGCATATCCATACTAGCATAGCTTGGTACTACGTCACTCTTGGTACTTTTTGTGGTGAAAATGTAAATTTTAGTAGTTAATTTCTAATATTATTTTGTATGAAAGAACTCTCTTTGTTTTGTTTTTTTATGTAGAAAATATTATTAAATTTATGAATATACACTTACATGTAAATAAATTGCAAAATAGTTCGTTACAAATGCAAAAGTTTGAGGGCATGTTTCTGAGGTCATTTTTTTCAAGTGTTTGTGACCCTTCTTTTATATCTTAATTACTTAATAATTTTAATATTTGAAACTATTTCTAATAAGAATAAAGACCAAACTATAGAGTAAGTTAAAATTTAAAACCACTTGTGCTTCGGGAGTCGTCGATATTGAAGTAAAAAATGTGCCATTTTTTGTAAGTGTTTTGGGTCGTCTTAAGTGGCCCTCATTCTTGTCGAGCTTGGGGTGTACAAAAAATGTTTGAAGAGATGTGTTTTTTTTATTCATTATTGTAAAGTATGTTATTTTCATGTATATAAAATTAATAATTACCGAAATAAATGCTTTATTTTTTTAATACTTAATTTTTTATTCAACTTTCTGGAAAAAAAACGATTCTAGCACTTTTACCCATCCAATTAAGTTATTATCAAAAAAGGGAACATACATATTTATACGTATTATATTAGGTTCCTTAACCACGATTCTAACAACATATTATTTTATATACTTTTTATACATAATTCGTAAGATATTGCCATTTTAATGACACGCGCCACCTAAGTAATAAATCACTCGTATAGGATTTGACAGATGTGCTAAATCAGCCATTTTGACAGGGACCGACGAGAGGTTAAACATTATTTTTCACATTTGACAACGTACGACAAAAAAACAAGACAGAAAAAAGGCCAAATAAACTTCTTATCGTTTCACTAATAGTAAGCAATGACAAGAAAAAACAAAACGAGAGATTCAAGGACCTACTAGAGCCGCTCGAGCCCCCTCAATATTGCTCCAACGTGCCTGAGATGCAAAACCACAAACCAAAGATGGACTAACGTGACACGACATGTCATCATCATAAATAATGTATAACGCCCGACGTCGCCTGAATTATTCAACGGTGACGGCCACTTTATTAAATTTGTCGTTTTATGAAAATAAAGCAACTCTGGAATTAACATTAACCTGGCAGCTTCAAAGTCCAGCTTGCTCTTAATTGATTGCAGTGCATTAAATATGAGTAAAATTAGGGAAAATATGGTAATGTAAGACGCAGACTGTGGCACCGGGAGTTCTGTGTTTTTATGAGATGTAAGAAACTTTATGGTCTCACGAATTCTCTAAGGATTAATCAAAATTATCTCCGGTTAAATACAAAGACAAGACGAACAAGTAAATCCAAACAGAGGAAATAATCATTCACTGCCTAAACACTTATACTTCTTCCTTTATCTCGTCAGACTAATATGCTATATAACTGCATTCGTTTTAAAAAATATCATCGTTTAAAAATGATTAAAAGGAGTTTTTAACAATATTGTTCAAGCAGATTCACAAAATGCCATTTTGTAAATCGATACAATTGGATTTTACATGTTGGAATTGATACTTGCTTTAAGCTAAAGAGCAAAGTCAAGCTACCAAAATCCATCCAAATCGATTTAGTAAATATTTTTCGTATAAGAGTATATATATAATATTTATACATCCATACCTTCACATGTTACAATATAATAATGTAAAATAATAAATATAACTGAATAATATTAGTAAGTACCCAAACAATATGAACACGAACATTTGAAGTTAAAGCAATCACAATAATTTACGATACAACAGAACTCAATAATTATCTTCCTATAATTACATAAAGAGAAAAACGTCAGAAACCGTTAACCTGGAAAAGATATCGATAAAAAGGCAATGTGAATACAATGCTTTTAAGTTTTTCGTGCCACAGTGTAAAATACACTTATTTCTAGACGAAAGAATATGGCCTAAGGGCATTGTATTTCGACGTTTTGTTAATATTAAGAACAACCGTATTTTTGAAACCACCAAGGTGGATAATATTGCAAATAACAAACAACAATGAAAAACGACTTATACACATTCGTTACTTTTAACTGTAAGAACGTTAAACGATCTATAGAAGCTTTACGGGATCTTTGTAAGACAGCACACATTATAGCGCTCCAGGAAACATGGTTGTTACCGGATGAATTGCCGTTACTTAGCACCATAAGCGAGGATTTTTGCTGCACCGGTGAGTCGGCAGTGGACACGTCTACGGGTATGCTTCGAGGCAGACCTCACGGAGGAGTAGCACTATTGTGGAGGCGTAGCGTATTTCAAGATGTCAGTATTATCCAGTGTCATAACCCTCGAATGTGTGCCATAAAAGTAGTGATAAAAGACAAAGCTTTATTAGTGTTTAGTGTGTATATGCCAACGGATGCAATGGTAAACCTAACGGATTTCACAGATGTTCTTAGCGGGGTGAGTGCAGTTATAAGTAGCTGTAATATAGACTGTGCTTATATACTAGGAGATTTTAATGCTCACCCGGGTGAGTTATTCTATAATGAACTTTTAGACTTTTGTGCAGATCTAAAATGGCGCTGTATGGACATTGAATTATTAGGATTATTGTCAAACACGCACACTTTTATTAGTGAAGTGCATGGATCCAAGCGATGGCTCGACCATTGTGTAACTACCGAGGCGGCAGCTAAGTCTGTCCGGAGATCGTATGTGAAATATGATATGTTATGGTCCGATCATTTGCCTGTGGTTATAGAATGCAGTCTAAATGTCGTATTATCCAAAAAACCTACAAGACAAAATTTAAAAGATAATCGTGTTTTATGGGGAGATAGAAACCCTCATGAAATAGATATGTTTAAGAATGAATGTCACAGTATGTTAAGTTTAATTGATTTTCCGTATGAATTGAGCCATTGTTGCGATGATATGTGTAGTGATCCAAAACATAAATATGTTATTGATAAATTATATGATGACATTGTAAACTCTTTAAGTAAATCAGCCATTTTAGGTCGTGAAAGGAGAAAACTTACAAAGAAGGTAGTAATTGGCTGGAATAAACATGTCGCCAAATTCCGCGGTGAGGCCCGACAGAAGTTTCAACTTTGGTTGTGGCATGGTAAACCGACCTCGGGGACTGTGTATAACAACATGTGTGTAGCGAGGCGGCGTTTCAAGTCGCGACTTAAATGGTGTCAGAATCATGAAGCACAAATAAAAATGGATAGGTTAGCTTTACATCATGTTAAAAATGATTTTCGATCTTTTTGGAAGCATACTAATAGACTGCAATGTAAGCCTGGCCTTCCCGTGAGCGTTGGAGCGAAAACTGAGCCTGTAGAAATAGCTAATATGTTTAAAGATCATTTTTTCGTTAAATCCACCTTGGGACCCTCCCGTTATGTGCCTGATGCTGGGTCGGTCATGAAAAGGAAATTCCATATCTCTATCAAAGACATTACTCACACGATAAAATCCATGTCTAAGGGGAAATCTCCTGGCCATGATGGACTCAGTATTGAACACCTAAAATATGCGGGGCCGCATTTGCCTAGAGTTTTGTTTATGTTGTATAACTTTTGTTTAGGTCATGGCCACCTGCCGGACAAGATGCTACAGACTGTTGTTGTACCTATAGTCAAAAACAGGACGGGGGATCTCTCTGATAAGACCAACTATAGGCCTATCTCATTAGCTACTGTAATATCTAAAGTGTTTGATAGCGTGCTTGACGCACAGCTGAACAGGTATGTCAAACATCATGACAACCAATTTGGGTTTAGACATGGCCTGTCTACTGAGCTGGCTGTCCTATGTGTGAAGCATGCTGTTTCTTACTACATCGAGCGTGAGACACAGGTAACTGCTTGCTTTCTCGATCTCTCTAAGGCGTTTGACCTGGTTTCCTACGACCTGCTATGGCAAAAGCTTGAAAAGACTCAATTGCCAGTAGAGGTTTTAAATATATTTAAATACTGGTACAGGAACCAGGTAAACAATGTTTGCTGGGACGGAGCTATGTCAAAACCGTACAGGTTGGAGTGCGGGGTGAGGCAGGGAGGGGCCAGCTCAACAACGCTTTTCAACCTGTACGTGTATGAGCTTATAGAGGAGCTCAGCAGCACTAGGGCTGGGTGTTATATTGACGGCGTTAGTGTCAACAATATTAGTTACGCGGACGATATGGTGTTGCTGAGTGCATCTGTATGTGGTCTGAGAAGGCTTGTAGCGATTTGTGAGGCTTACGCTAAGTCCCATGGACTAACGTATAACGTACTGAAGAGCCAGGTGATGATCTTTGGGAAGGGGCGTAAGAGGTTTGAACGAGTTCCAAGCGTGTTTTTAAATGGTTGCCCGTTGCAACGTGTAAACAAGTTTAAATACTTAGGCCACTTGTTAACTCCTGACCTTAAGGATAGTGAAGATGTTGAAAGGGAACGTAGAGCGCTGTCGGTAAGGGCAAACATGCTGGCTCGCAGGTTCTCACGTTGCACAAAGAATGTTAAGATTACTCTCTTCAGAGCTTACTGCACCAACTTTTACACGTGTAGCCTGTGGGCCAACTGCCCCCGTGGATCGTATAGCGCCCTCCGGGTCCAGTTTAACAACGCATTTAGGGTGCTGATGGGGCTGCCCAGGTACTGCAGTGCATCGGGGATGTTTGCAGAAGCAAGGGTAGACTGCTTCTTCGCGACCATGCGGAAGCGATGCGCCTCCCTGGTGCGTCGTGTGCGGGGCAGCCCCAATAGCATCCTAGCTATGATAGCGAGCAGGCTTGACTGTCGCTATATGAGGTACTGTAGCACTACTTCTGCTGGAGTTGTGCATTAATCATTATGTTTTATAAATGTATGTACTAACATAGGTTAAGTCTTTTATAACTAACTAAAATGAGTCTTGTTACTTGAAAATAAATAAATAATAATAATAATAATAATAATAATAATAATAATTATCCTACTACTATTATAAAGGCGAAAGTTTGTAAGTATGGATGTATGGATGTTTGTTACCCTTTCACGCAAAAACTACAGAACGGATTTGGATACAATTTGGTAGGAAGACAGATGACATACTAGATTAACATATAGGATACTTATTATCCCGAAATAACGCGGGCGAAATCGCGGGCAACAGCTAGTACAATTACAACAATATAAATACAAACATCGGTTACTCCAATCGCTCATAATTATTGTCCATTGTCTTCAATTGCAGTCCCAGCGAATCGATTCAACCACATCCCAACCGCGATCTGCATTTCATCTCGACTGCAAATAGTAAGGAATATAATGGCGTACTTGCGTAATTTCAGCTTGGAATTAAGAAAGTTTCGCAACCACTAATGAATGCATCGAAAAGTTTTGTACTGACTTGCATTTCACAAATTCCGAGACTACGAAAACCCTTGCACTTGTAGGATGGTGAAATTCGGCGATAACTAAGCTTAATTGGGGAGTTGTAGCGGGTGTCAGATTTAAATAATCCTTGGCATTTTAAGGTTTATTTTGCCAATATCTGTTGTTGTATAGGTTTGTAAATTGTAGCTTACTATTTTTTACTATATTTCTATTTTATAAAGCTGAAGTGTTTGTTGGTTTGAACTTGCTAATCTGAGGAAGTACTAATTCGAATTGAAATATTGTTTTTGGGTTGGAAAGTCCTTATTCAGAAAGGCTTAGATTTTATAACATCACGCTATAATCAATAGGAACGAAAATCAGGTTTTGCACGCGTACTATTCCCGTCTTTTTTAGAAAAAAAGACGGGAAAACCGCAAAACCGCGGCGGGCCGCTAGTAACTAAATAAGTTTTGAAATGACAAAGGAGTAATTAAAATTTAGAAAAGATGTCTTAACGCGATTACAGCGATCTATTGTGATAACTTTAAGCTCATTGTGCTGCTTACCTACGATTTATATGAAAGATTTTAGTCTTTTAATTAGTTTTCAAGGCTTATAAAATGCATGCATTGGCGATTTAAGAATGTTTCTCATTTTTTATGTCAAATCGCAATTGTTACTTCTGGCTAATGTTTGTTTCATTGCTTGTCTTTCCATTCGCATTAAAACTAACTTCTCACAAAAGATAAATAGATAGATACATTTTATAGCACAGAAAAATCTACAGAAATTGGTTTTACAGACATGATTAAGTACAATTTAGGCGGTCTTATTGCTAGAAAGCAATCTCTTCCAGACAACAATAACAATATGTTTCTCTAGCGTAAAGGAGGAATTTTATCGTGTGGGAAATCACCAAATAACCGTACATGATTAGATAAAACAACTCTAGAGAGAAAATGGCTAAATTTGTGGAATACCCAACAGCAGAGTACAAAAAGATACTGAAAACAGCGATAAAAATGACAATATCGTGATTGATAACTGAAGTCGTCTAATCCTCTCCTATTTTGATAAAAGCTTCGTGATTTATGATTCGGAAGACAACCTGTCAAAGTGTGACAAAATAAATGGGTATAGGTTAAGGTGATCACAATAAATCTGATGCTGAGTTTTAGCAGGCAAATGAAAAGAAACAATTAACAAATGGAGCATTCATAATTTCCTGATTTGCAATTATAACTAAAACAATAAAACGTATGTTTTTCGAATTTGCATTAACAACTCATAATTTTTTTGCTCCTTTATCTGTATAATAAAGATTTTAGACACTTATTTTACATAAACATAAACAAGGGTAATTTCTTTAGTTACCTAAGAAAATATGCATTCAAATTTCTCCTTTGACGCGAAGTTTTCTAATTAATTATTCTAATAACATATACATAGTACGAAACAAAGAAATTTCAAGGTTTCTAATTTTCAACTATTTATTTATAGCGTCATATTATTATAATTTTAATGTTTGTTTAGTGTTATGTTTAAAACTACCTCGACTTTTGGTTCTTGTATTCAAAATCCGTTTATGTTTATTCGAACAAACGGCATCGAAACCAATAAAAAAAGACATTATTATAAGCTGCCCCAACTTTGGGTTCCTTTTCTGATTACAATTACTCAAATTCCGTTTATGCATAATCGACCAAACGGCATCGGAACGAATAAACAAAGATATTGGAACGTTTAAACAAAAAGATCGAACGAACTCGTTGAAGACATGAAGCCCCGGCTCCCGAGGCCTGTATGTATCTGTCAAAGAATTTTAAAGTGTCATCGAGGAGTGAATGGGGCCACTTACACACGGAGCGGTTCTCAGCCGACCACTGATCTTTTAAACTGCGGACATGAACGTTTTTTAGGTGAGAAGCTCGGTTCTATCGAGTTCTTTTGTGCTGTCCTAGTTTGGTCTTGGAAGCGTTTTTATAATTTCTCCTTCAACTTGTTGTTGAAGGAGAAAGCAGCATGTCGATTGGTTCGTTAGAAGATCACTCAGTAAAGACAAGATAGGCCATTGGTTTGGCAGCATACTTTCATCGCTTCGGTCAAATATTTATTTTTATGCAAAAGTCATTCCAATTATTGAAAGAAAAAAAGAAAGGATTCGAGTGGGAGCGAATAGACCGTAATAATGCCTTATGCCTTGTATTAACAGTGCCTTTTTTCTGGCGCAACTGTGTATTTGATTCGTCGTTGTCGAGTGTCGTTAGTCACAGTTTCGTCTTAAAAAACAGGTTCTTATTTATTTACTTATATTAGCTAAACCTGTTGCATCTTTTATTCAGAATTTTATATACAAATTAGTGTTGCCGTCGATTCGATTGTATATCGATTATTCCAAAAGAGGCCTAAATAATCTAATAATCGATATGACAATCGATAGTATTGATACTATCGATATAGGTAATCGATTATATCGATACCTATTTTTATTAGATATAATCGATTATAATTGATTAATCGATTATAATCGTAGTCAAATACAATATAATCGATTATATCGATATCAAATTGAAAGCGATACTATCTAATAAAAATAGGTATCGATAGTATCGATATTATCGATTGTCATATCGATTATTAGATTATTTGAGGGGGGGATAATCGATTAATCGATAATCGATTATCCGGCAACACTAACAAATATTGTACCTACTTACGTTTATAATATAATCCAATACGTACTTTGGCTTATTAAGTTACCCTGATAACGTGTCATTTAGGTGTAAATTTTCCTCGAACATCTTACTCTTGTAAGGGTTAACCCATTCATGTCTTGTGTTTTATGTACTGCATTTCGATCTTAAGGTCCTGGATTCGATCCTGGCTTGAGCCAAATACATTTATGACGGATTTTTAAAACTCTTGTCTGTGATATGCAAGTCGCACTTAGAAAAAATAATATAAAAGTTACCAATTAGTGTCACACTATAGATTTCAGTGGACCTTTGTTGACCTCCGTAGTTGAGAGACAATCGGTTTGACTTTAGTTCTCGGATCTCTAAGCTTCGATTCCCGGTCGGGTCAATATGGAATACGAACTTTTCTATGTTTTCTCGGGTTTGGGTTGTGTTACCTCCGTTGTTTCTGATTTTTGCAGCACAAGTGTTTTAACTACCTATTTATAATAGACTAGCTGTGCCCGCGACTTCGTTCGCTTGGACTACATCCTTTCATGGTCGGTTTTACCCCTTTCTTCCCTAATATTCGAAACAAAACATAGTCTATATTTTAATCCAAGTTTTGAGCTATATTTGTGCCAAATTTCATATCTCTAACTTTAAAAATAAACATTTTTCCATATAAACTTTCAAAGGTGGTATTACCCCCCCCCCCCTTATTTTCTAATAAAAAGTAGCCTATGTCCGTTCTTGAGATTCAACGTATACCTATACCAAATTTCATCAAAATCGATTAAGTGGTTTAAGCAGGAAAGCGTAACAGACAGACAGATAGACAGACAGACATACAGAGTTACTTTCGCATTTATAATATTAGTAGGGAAGTAGGGATGTAGAATCAGAAAAAGCTATGTCATATTGTCCAAATAATGTTGTCCTTAATTTTACCCAGAGTTGGTAAAAACAGGCCTTGACATTTTAATTACATACCTTATCACCGTTTTGAGACCTATTCCTACCAAAAGATACCGCTAAGACAGTCGGTAGATAAAATGCAGTAATTAATATTTAAATGACGCTTTTATACAATACTCGAGCTAAAACATTTTAAGCCTAAGCTTGTAATATTACTAAATGACGTGATTAGCAACAAATGAGGTTGTCTTAACAAACAATTTGTCCAATCTACAAGCTATTTTTACCTTACAAATAAATGTGAAATGTAAAATACACACACTATATTTAATCTCGTAGACAGTGTTGACATGTTACATTTAGAATTATTTGTGGACATTTTTTAAGAAAACATTAATTACGTACGGTACGTCTAGGCGTCTCCGAGTATTACAGGTTATACGCAAGAAAACGTGCCAAGTTATTTTGCTAATCGCGAATTTTTAAATTATTGTTCCGCATCGTGTTCTTAATCTAAATTAACTCAAAGCTAATGAATACCCCAATTTTTACAGTATTTACAACTGTAAATTATCAGTAGTTCCCAACGTGGCCGCTAGAGGTGTAAGGAGCGTTAAAGAATTTGGGGGCGCTCATGTGATGTAAGAGGGCGATGAGTGATTTGTAACTCTGATTCAACCTTCTTATTAGATTTATTTAAATAAATTGATTTTTGTTGTTATGACTATTTGTAACTAGTTAACTATGAATGAAACATAGGTACTTACTTACTGTTAGTTTTGTAAAGTTGCACTATTATTGTCCTAAATGGTAAGCAATCTCGTGTAAAACATAGGTTAAGTTAAATAAAGATGAAGTTTTATATTATATTGTTAAGGCTTTTAAGTAAAAAAATAGAAGAAGCTCAAAAAAGATAATTTTACGGTAATCAAATGGTAATCATCAAACCAGGATCATGGTCTTCGCGTACCCGGGCTTCGTGATGAATGCAAGAAGAGAGAGGAGACATAGTTTTATATTGTCTCTCTTCGATTTTTAATAGAAATTTATTGCCTAGGTAATTAAAAATCTAAAGCTTTTGAATGCAATAATAGCTCCATCATATTACTTTCCCAATGACTGATGTTTATTGTCTGGGTGTTTATATGTGTAATTAGGTTTAAGAGAGGTAGGGCATAGCGATTTATCGCTCGAACTGGAGCAGCCCGACTGGTGAAATACCTCCACCTTACAGAAGACCGCAGCCAAATGACAATCACTTCTGTGTTGTTGTGTTCCTGCGTGTGAGTAAGGTTTCCAGAGCTCTTGGGGGTAGCTACATTATAGCAGGGGTCAAGCCTTCAAGGTAGGTAAGGGCGACAAGTCCAGTTACCACTTAACATCAGGTGGAATGAGGTCAGTCTTAAAGTGCAATATAAAAAATAAAAAGATATGTTTAAAGTCTAGGGGTAACACGTTTAGGCTTGAAGGTTGGATTTTGGTGGGTGCAACATATTTCTGTATTGTTTGTTCCGATTTTTAGATAGATCACCTAAATGTCTGATAAGAAAAATCTATGCTTTCGGAGGGCTTCTATATAGTCCATCCTGCGCCAGACAACTCTTTGATCAGTCTGCCGAGCTATCGGATTATGGGCGGGGGGGGGGAAGGGAGAGTGAGCTAAACTTGCGTGTTGCGCAAATGTTCGGGTGCTTACTATAAGTCCAGCCTAATAAGGCTATTGTGTATAAAGAATCCGCCAGGTGGCATACGTAGATGTAAGGTCAAAATATTAAGTCATTTGTCATATTTCACGTGATGTTGGCAGACACGTCACCATAAAATTCAAATAACCAATCACGTAGCAGTCGAACGTCACGCCAACGTATTGAAATGTAGCGGAATTTCACACGCGGTAGTCTCCATTGGTTGATATCAATGAGATTGGCCATTTTGGTCGAAATTGGTTGGGACGATATCTTAGGGATAGACTCTTGATTTGGTTCGCATAACACAAGTACTTAATTTACTTACTGGGATCAGGTATATGGATTCATGTGAAGTTGTTTGACATTAATTTATATTTTGTGTTAAGTCTAATAAGAACGTTGGAATATTAAAAGCCTTCAGTGTAACAGCGGCAAGGAGTCGACAAACTAGGTCGCGGCAGAATGTCGACGCTGCACATCTGTGCTCGTTCATAAGCTGCTTGACACGTTATTTTATCTGCTCATCACGGTAGCGGTTGTATCACATCCGTGCTAGTGTTGCCGGATAATCGATTATCGATTAATCGATTATCCCCCCCTCAAATAATCTAATAATCGATATGACAATCGATAGTATCGATACTATCGTTATAATCGATTATATCGATACCTATTTTTATTAGATATAATCGATTATAATCGATTAATCGATTATAATCGTAGTCAAATACAATTTAATCGATATAATCGATTATATCGATATCAAGTTGAAAGCAATACTATCGATATAATCGATTATTTCGATATAATCGATTAATTTGCAATTATTTTTAGATTTAATCGTCATTCATATAATGTCTTCTTAGACATAACACATTCAAAATGGAACCGTGAAAAAGTTATTTATACCCTACTTTTTATTCATAAAACGTGATAGCTAAGTTTCTTAATACCTACCCGAACTGTACCATCATGGCGATACTATCTAAAAATAATTGCAAATTAATCGATTATATCGAAATAATCGATTATATCGATAGTATTGCTTTCAACTTGATATCGATATAATCGATTATATCGATTATATTGTATTTGACTTAGATTATAATTGATTAATCGATTATAATCGATTATATCGATAGTATCGATTATATCGATAGTATCGATACTATCGATTGTCATATCGATTATTAGATTATTTAGGCCTCTTTTGGAATAATCGATTATAATCGATATACAATCGAATCGACAGCAACACTACCGTGCATGCTACGCACGATGATCGTGGACATGTTAAAGGTCTTTAAGTGTCAAGGGATATTTTGTGCTGCTGATGTTGCAAAAGGAACGGTGTTATCAGATTTCCCGTATATACCATCCTGGTATAAACTGTGATAGGAGTGGTATCAGCAACGCGCATGATCGCTGATTAATTAAACAATTATTTACTTGGCGAACATTTATAAATGTTAACATAATATTATGTTCAAAGTACACAATACCCAGAAATAAGATATATTTCTCAGCCCCAGATCTAAGAAATTAATTTAGATGTAAAATACATCCTACAAATATATTCACGTTATAGTATTTACTTTTCTGTTAATATTTTCGCAATTTATATTTTACACAGCCGTACCCGTCTCAATATCTGTCTTGTCTTGTCTGTCTAATCTTGTCTGGAAGAGATTGGTTTTGTAACAAACAATAACACCGCCTAAATTGTATTTGAATGTGTCTGTAAAAACTATATTACTAGGCGCAGATCAAATACAAATGGTCATCACGACCATGTTTCTGAGGATCAAGTCCTTGGTTGAACAAATAGGAGCGTTTAACATTTATCTATCAGGCCAGCCGATATGACAGACATAGTATGTTAAGACTAGACAAAAACTGAATTGAAATCTCAAAGTCAAAGTCAAAGTCAATATTTTTTTACTCACATAGATTACATTAGCAATACTTATGAATAGTCTCTATATAAAGCAAATGAAGCTACCTCCATCTACATATACATACATCTGATTTACCAATATGTTTTCTGACTTTCAATTCACCATAAAATGATCGTTCCCAACATTGGTTACATTAGTAGCATTCTCTCCTGCACAATACAAATCAATTTTCCCATCAAATCCTTAAGCTGAATTTAACTTTCCCCGGAAGTTTTGACCTTGGCCACAAAAGGGTGGAGCGAGACTCGCATAAAAGTAAAAAGAAATCTCGGGAACTAAAGTAACATGTAGTGGAGGAATTTTGTTGACAGCCCTCGCCTGGGAAACATGATTATCTTATATATGATGTCGTCGTGGATTCCAGTGTGTCGCGAACTAGTGTCACGGATCGGAAATGGGGAAGTTGCCGCAACAAAAATGCGGCTTTTTAAACGCGCAATGTTCTATTAGTTTGTCGTTTGTCTTCTGAAACTATGAAAAAAGAAATTGAACCAGAATCAAAGTTTCATTATAATAGACGTATGTACATTGAGTATTTTTTTAATATTCTATTACAAACTTAACTATTACTCGTTAACTCAACACTGCCACTATATTTTAACTAGGCACTAAATCCCTTTGTAATTACTTAAATTTTATTTATATAAACAAATTAATTAAACTTGCATGGTTTTTGGGAATCATTTAAGGACATTAGTTCTAAAATTACATAATTTGTTGAAAATTTAATGTAGGTGTTTAATTTTGGATCACCTAGGGTAGTATTGTTTTAAAACAAAGACATCAAAAACTGACGTGGAGTGGGTAGCGTGCCATGCGCAGCTTTATCAAACTACAAGATCAAATCAGAACATTTTTTTTTACTGCATGTCCCATTACATAAAAGATATTTGGTTGATGGTTACATACAATTAGTACATTACATACTCGTACTAGGCTTATACGCTATTATATATTTGAAAACATATATATTTGAAAATATATAATAGCGTATAAACATGTATTTGAAAATAAAAAACTCTACTACTAATTTAAATCCAAATCCATTAGAATGCAAAGATACTTTTTAGGAAATAAAATCTCATAACTGAATCTATACGACTGTAGTATACGAACCCGAACACAAAAAAACACCCATGATTACCAATGATAGTAGGCTCAACAGATGGACATGCAATGCCCTCGAAACTTCACATTCAAAAACCTTAGAACTTTCCAATTGAAAAAATATTTTTAACACAACAACCAATTGGCATGCGGGAAATAGTTCGTAAAATAAACAAGCTAAGGTGAGAGGCGGGCCAGTCTGTCACAGACCGATGTGTGTCAGAGCAGAGTCCAAGAACTGAGACTACTAATCAGTTAACAATGTGTAACGCCTCTCAGTTCAGTGGACTGGCAATAAGTCTAAAAAACTATACGCGGAAGTGTAAAGGTGAGTGCAAAAATAAAACACACACTTCGCGTATGACCGTACCCCACAAGAGACAAGAAAAGCTTCTTATCAAATTTAGAATAAAAATTTTGGAATATTTTGGTACAAACGGAAAAGGAGATTGTAAGAGTACCCAGCAAGAGACAAGAAAAGCTTCTTATCAAATTTAGAATAAAAATTTTGAAATATTTTACAAACGGAAAAGGAGCTTGTAAGATTTTTGATACACGCACGATCCGAGATGTACCTACGTTCAGTAATTTAAGTCATTTAACACTCCATACGTTTTCTCACTTTTTGAACTATTTTCATTCACGGCGTTTTAATTTGACTTAGTATCTATTGTAGGTATATACCTGCAAAAAAAAAAAATTGCAACATCATGCATTTAAACCGTGTAATCGTACAAAAAATGTCGCAACTATTTAAACTTGAAAAATATTTCATAACATTTAAAATAAGTTAACGCGACCGCGATTTTAGTAGTTAATACGAACTACCTACTGCTCAATGTTTCGATTAGGTTGCACCAACCGTGGTCACGAGCTGATCGCGGGTTGACCCGTTAAATTATTTAAAACGATACACGTAAATCTTAATTTCCATTATCAGCAATCATGAATTGAAAATAAATCAATGTGATTTTTATACTAATAATATAATATTATAAAGAGGAAATATTTTTTTGTTTGTTTCGCCATTAGAAAGCTACATTCACCCTGAGTAACATAGGATATATTTATTGCGGGAAACACTAAGTCCACGCGTAAGAAGTCGCGGGCGGCAGCTAGTTCGTCTATAATTTGGATGAGCGTTTCTGTCATTCATTCAATTCAAAACTCGTTACTCAATCGTGCGTTGATTAATTCAAACTGTCAAACCGCGTGAAATCTCTAAAATGCACAGCACGTGCCGCCTGTACTAAATGCAAAGGTACACAAACAATAATGGGCCCAATATAGCAATCTCCGCTAGCAATTAAGACTGCGCCGTACGAGCGCAACGAATGGGCCTCTTCAATCAACGAATCAATCTACCATCGAATGGACGCCACTTGCCGGCGACAGGTCTAGAAATTTATTGCTCCAATGGGTGGTAATTTTCAAATTTCGACGCCTGTTGATCGCTGCGCGGCGGTACGAATTACCGCTTACTTTGTACGTCGGCACAGTTTTTCGAAAAGTACAATTACGATCAACCATTGCTTTATTTATATAAACAATGAGAGAGATAATGATTTACATGATTAACGTGCATTTTAATTTAGTTTATATCTACTATAATGATCGATGGTATAGATAAAACGAAATAGTATTATAAGTGGTAAGTTTTAATATCGTCACAGTGGACAATGAGCTTTCCAAGGTTTCCTCGACTTTGGAGGAACATACATAATTAAAAACCGGCCTTTTGGCGTATCAGGCCACGCTCAGTGTAGGGTTCCGTAGTTTTCAGTGCATCACAATACTTAAGTATCCCCACTTAAAGTTACAAAAATGGGCTATCTGTGTGTAACGTTGACTGGACATAGGTAGGTATACACTAAAAAAATATACAAAAACTATTAAATCCATCAGGTTCAAAATAATTTTCCTAGAAAGCCTTTATCTAGTTCTATATTCTAGATTTTTTTCATACTTTTTGAACTTATGGTTCAAAAGTGAGACAATTTTATTTTCTTTTGGAGCGATTATTTCCCAAAATATTTAAATTATCAAAAAATGATCTTAGTAAACCCCTATTCATTATTAAATACCTATCCAACGATATATCACATGTTGGGATTGAAATTTAAAAAAAAATCACTCCCCAATTTACGTGTAGGGGGTACCCCCCCTAAATAAACATTTTTTTTTTGCACTTTGTTGACGTGATTAATATACATATTTGTACCACATTTCAGCTTTCTAGTGCAAATGGTTTCTGAGATTATCCTCGGACGGACAGACAGACATGGCGACACTATAAGGGTTCCTAGTTGACTACGGAACCCTAAATAAAAAGTGTTATCATTAACATTTTTTAAAACTTAAACAAAAGCATCTACTTCACAGTAACATAATAAATATGGCGTTAGTCTATAACGATGATAAGGTTCTTGTGTTATTAAATTTTTTACTAAAATTCCGAATAACACTTTATTTTTAAGTTTTGCTGTGTGAAATAGTGTTTTTACGCCCGTATTGATAAATAATATTAAACAACATCACATACATTGCTTTGATTCCGTGCTAAGTAGCTTCTTAAGTAACGTTAACTTAATTTCTTAAAAAGCAGAATTAACGACGGTACCACAACACCCAGACCCGAGACAATATAGAAAAGTTCGTTTTCCATATTGACCCGACTGGGAATCGAACCCGAGACCTCAGAAATGGCGCGGTGCCAAGGTGCAGCCTACTCACCTCTCAGCTACGGGAGTTGTCAATTACCCATGATATTATATAGTATTTTTAAAATAAAAACAAACCGAAGAAAAGTTAAGATTTGAATAAGATAAGCTAACAAATTTCAAACAAGATATATCTTTCTTTTCTTCATGTTTGGACTTTTATTGTGCCGCAATGTTTACTAAATTTGAAATCAACAGTTCCAATTATATGTAAGTATATGTATACTGCAAAGTTTTTTTTCTTCTTCTATTTGAAAACGTATCACGTTGGGCCTAAAACCAGCCGTGTCAACTATTGCCCGAATGGCTAGTAATTTGGATGCCTGTTGAGCGAAGCCCGGCTACGATTACCGCTTACTTTGTAAGCCGATACAGTTGCATCGATTGTTTTTTAAATGGCAGTTACTGCGGTTTTATGGGCTGCCAGCTAAAGCACTTGCAGCAATTTTTAACAACTTGACAAACAACCTTTTGATTGCGGTCTGGCTTGATGTACAGCCAACCACAGTACCACGTCACATTAAACTCAAAGTTAACTCAATATAACTAAGGTGTTTAGGAAATATTATACATACAGACGAATTGAGAACCTCCTCATTTTTTTGAAGTCGGTTAAAACTGCTGACTGTTTATCAAAATCGGTTAGAATCAGTGATTTTATAAGATCAAACGAACTTCTCAAGCGAAGTTCGATCGATATTATATGAGTCGCTTCATTCGAAGATATAAAAGATCATTTACAACGTAGTCCCTTCAACCTACAAGGTAGCATCGCACGTTATTTTAAAGTTAAATCGATTTTACTTTTACATTTAAATCGATACCTCCGCTCGATATCGACGCCGCCATCTTTGCGCTCATTTTTTTCAGAGTATGTTGAGGACGGATTGTGCTGCAAACCATTCTAAAAGGGCTACTGGGCGGGTGGGTTTTTATATCTTCGAATGAAGCGACTCATATAATATCGATCGAACTTCGCTTGAGAAGTTCGTTTGATCTTATATTATATTTCGTCGCTTCATTCTCGATATAAAAGATCATTTACAACGTAGATGTTCAGAGAAGAATGGTTTGTTGCGAAATAAAATGCTTTCTTGAATAATAAATTGTACTTATCCAATCAACATTTCAAAATTTCAATTTTCTTAAAGTATCACAAAAAAAAAAATTCAGTCTTCGTTCTCATTGATTTGTGATTCCAAAGCAAACGGAATGAGCGAATTGGCCTTCGTCAATTATCGGCCTATTATAAAATTTGGCAAAAACACATGATGCATTAGACCACCCTGCTGCTTTGCGGATAATATCTATTCCGACTCCGATAGCACTAGCCCGTGACGTGGCCGCGTGTCTTGTGCTGTGTGCTTTGAACTTGGACACGTCAATGCCGCTCCCCAATAACACTGTTTTGATCCATCTACTGATGGTTTGTGATGTTGCTTTTTGGTAAGGGCGTTTGTAAGTTAGGAAAAGATTTTCGGTATTTTCTCTAAAATTCTGTGTTCTAAGAAGATACGCCTCAAGAGCTGTAGCCGGACATATTTTTTCGTTTTCCTTAAAATAGGGAAGGAATAGAACCGGTTGTTCGCGTCCAGGACCTGAAGTTTTTATTGGATCAGTAATGATGATTTTTGCTCCACTGGGACTGAAATGAATGTTATTGACTTTAATCAAGGATAGCGTTTGAACTCTATGTGCTGTGCATAAAGCGAATAGGGTTGTAACTTTTTTAGAAAGTTTATCCAAACAGAGATCTTGATTTGGGGCCCAAGTCAATATGTGATTTAATACCAGTTGAGGATCCCAAGTGGAACTATATCTTGGTAATGAGGGTTTCAATTTAAAAATTCCTTTTAGTAATCTTTTAGTTAGTTCATCTGTTCCAATTTTATTACTTAATAATAATGAAAGGGCAGATCGATGACAGTTTAATGTTCCATAAGAAGCATTTCTATTCTGAAACTGATCCAGCAAAAACTTTATCACGTCCTTATTAGAACCATCATAAGGATCAATATGATTTATTATGCAAAAGTGCCACCATGATCGAAGTGAACTACCATATTGCTTTATGGTATTATTGGAAAGCGACGCGACCATCACGTCCAAAGCTTCTTGTGGCGAACCTTTCTTCATGAGTGCCGTCCGCAGAACTTCGCGGCACCCAGGGTAAGTTGTCGATAAAGCGGGTGGTAATTTCTGAAAGAGGAACGCAGTAGGTTCTTATCTGGAGACAAAATAATTATTTCTGATTTTAATAGTTGTTTCATGGCTGGAAACCATGGTTGTGATGGCCAGTAAGGAAACACTACTATTCCGGTTGCTTCATCATCAGCAATTTTCCTAAAGCATTTTAACAAAAGTGAAAAGGGTGGAAATGCATAGAAATAACAGTCACTCCAATCGATAGTAAATGCATCCACTTCAACAGCTTCAGGATCTTGTTTCCAAGATACGTAGCGACGGCATTTGGCATTTATGCGAGAAGCGAAAAGGTCAATCTCAGGATCACCTAACTTTTTTACAATTTTTTGGAAAGCTAGAGAGCAAAGTTCCCATTCAATGTCGGGATTTATTTTTCTAGATTCTTCATCAGCTTCCTTATTATCACTGGAATTGATATAAGATGCATATAGCCAAACGTTTCGATTCTCGCACCATTGCCAAATCTGTCGTGCCACATCGTTTAGGTGTGGATACTGAATACTCCCTTGGCGATTGACACAGCTGATGGCCGTTGTATTGTCAATTCTTAACAATATTGCACAATTATGGTCATCGCGGGCAAAACATTTCAGGCCGAGAAGAACAGCTAATAATTCTAGGAAATTAATGTGAAGATTCCGTTCGTCATATTTCCAACTACCATTTGCGCGTTTACCTTCAGAAAACGCTCCCCAGCCTGTTAGAGACGCATCAGTATGTATTACTTTTTTATATCCTACTATTCGCATAGGATTTGACGTTATATGAATATTTTGAGACCACCAAAACAAATCATCTAAGATAATCTTAGGGACCTGAATTTTGGATTCATAATCATCATGTTTCAAAAGAAAGAGATACTTTTGCCTCTCCAGAATTTTGGTATATAACCAGCCGTATTTGACTGCTGGGCATGCAGCCACAAGTGTCCCAATCAGTTGAGAAAACTCTCTGATTGTACAGCGAGGCAAGTGAAAAAATTTTGTGAGTAATTTTGAAATATTATCTCGTTTTTCCGGTGGTAAGGATATAGTTAAACTTTCAGTATTGAAAAGAAAACCCAAAAATTTGCAAATTTTTTGAGGTACTAACTTGCTTTTCTTATAATTTACAGAAAATCCGAGAACTTCGAGCAACTTGAGAGTTTCCTGTACATTATTCTTACACGCGCTTAAATTGGTTCCGATACAAAGGATGTCGTCTAAATAAATAACAGACTGCAAGCCACGTAATCTTAAGAAAGTAATGACTTCTTTCATAATTTTGCTGAAAACTCTTGGTGCTATGGATAAACCATAAGGCATGGCTGTAAACTGATAAGTTACGCCTTTAAATTGGAACCTTAAGAATTTTTTAAAATTTGGATGGATAGGTATAGATAGATAGGCTTCTTTTAAGTCGATAGTGGCTAGGAATCCGTTTTCAGGAATTAGTTTTGAAGCAGTCCTGTGGTCCTCCATTTTAAAATGACTAGTGGATATAAACTTATTTAGATTTTTAAGATTCAAAATGAATCTTTTTCCGCCGTTAGATTTCGGCGCTAAGAAAATTTTGGACACAAATTGATCTGGTGTGGCTAAACACTTTTCCACAGCGCCTAAGTTTTCTAACTGTTTAATGGCAGAATGCATTTCACATAATTCGGTTTGTGAAAATGACAAACAAGGGGCAAGTGTTTGTATGACCTTCTTATTAAATGGAATATCGAGACCTTCCCGGACCCATTTCAAAACTATTGCATTTTGGGTAATGCGTTCCCAATAATCATAAAACGATCGAACACGACCGGCATGAGGCACCTGTGCTAGTGTTGAGGTGGAGCACGCGCCTGCTGCAGCTTGGTGGCTTGGCGAGTCTGCGGCGGTGGATGCGCAGAGGGTGGAGGCTTCCGCATTAGAGGGGGTCTCTTGTGCCCACCTCGCGACATCTTGTTGGTTGTGTAGCGAGGGGGCGCGGTCCAGTTTCCCCGGCTTTGTGCTGGACGAGACGTTGACGTCGAAGGAGCCGAGAAAGCGGGTGTTGACTTTTTTATTTGGAGGCCTTGCTTTTCTATCGCCTTAGACGACTTAATTTTTTCGGACAGTTTATCGCCAAACAATGTTTCATCTCGAAGACTATCTTGAACTACGTTCAAGAAGCTTTTGTCTAAGCTAGGAGTGATTAACTTCACTCGAACTTGGGAATTGATATGATGGAGATCGCATAGAATGCGAGTTGCATTGCTTAGGTGTTTTATGGCATTTAATCTTCCATCGCCGTCTTTGTTGAGCAATAAATCCATTGCTCTATTGATGGCAGTGATACCATGTCCCAATTGTTGCTGGTGTGCCAGTAGCTTTTTATCTTTGTTACGAGCGGCGTCAGTGAGCGCAGCAGAGATTTCCAAGTTAAGTTTTGGGGCCTGGAGTAATGTGCAATTGTGAGGTATCAGGTATTGTTTAAGAATAGCTTCCTTATCTTCTTTCGACATACCTTTTTTCAAAAGTGGTACCCACAGTTGAGATAAATTGTCATGAATTTTATCTCCGTATTCCGGATCATCGCTAGTCTTGGCTCCCAGGGCTTGCAAAAGTTCGGGATCCAATTCAGTACCGGAATTTAACATTTCTCCTGAATCGACTGACGATTGAGGTACAATGATAGACTCCTGCGGGGATTCAATATCGGCTAGCGGGGATTCCTCCGTCACTTGACCTTGACCTTGTTCGTCGGACACCATGTCTTCGACGAGTTCAGGCAAATCGTAATTGCATGATAAAGGTGCAGTACCTGCAAGAAATATTCTGGTCAGGTCTGCGGTACTTCTATAATACTACCTATTAGTACTATGTAATAGCCCCCCTATGTGTAAAGTACTTTTATAAATATCTGCTTAGTTATTTTGCTATTTTATGCTAAAAACAAAGCTAATTGCATTTGACAAAATAATATTTTTTCGTCAACTCTCAGCGTCTAAGTGAGATGTATAACATGTAGGTATACCGTTGCGTTAGTTCTCGACTAACCCTCAGGTATAATTAATTGATCAGCCTTTGTGTTAATTCACGATTAACCCCCAGGCTTGTAATGCAAATTATATTACGTAAAAAGTAGGTACCACACTGATTCTCGATCATTGCTCTGTATGTACCTGCGTGTTGATTCTCGATCAACCGCCGGGTTTTTACGTATACATTTGCCATCGTGTTGACTCACGGCCAACCCCCAGGCATATTATAAGCATAGATACATGTTTTTTACCATATGTGCACACCACAAATAAAATTGAAATTAACACTTACTTGTTTTGTCTTCAGAATCTGATGAATCCGACAATATCACTCGCACTCGACGCCTAGTCTTAGTTTCCTTGTCTTGAATTTTCTTGATTTTCTCAAGATAGTACGCTAACTTTTCTTCCGATTTACGTTTAGGCATTTTTTCCAATTTTCAGAATAACGATATATATGTTGAGTTATGAGACGTCCGTCCGCTACCTCGCACGAAAAAGGAATGAGCGCAAAGATGGCGGCGTCGATATCGAGCGGAGGTATCGATTTAAATGTAAAAGTAAAATCGATTTAACTTTAAAATAACGTGCGATGCTACCTTGTAGGTTGAAGGGACTACGTTGTAAATGATCTTTTATATCGAGAATGAAGCGACGAAATATAATTTACAATTACAAAACTGAGACAGTAGCTACGTTGCTAAGTATTTATTTGCACAAAATCCATTCGAAATTTACTTTTTCTTAAATTTAATTTCTACTTATAATTCAAGTAGTTTCAAGCATGAACTATGTATTTAACGGTAATATACAAATCACATCACATAAATGAATATAAATTTGCTAATCACGATCAATAATTAGAATATTTGAGCTATTAAAACTATGACATAAGGTTAATTGTAGAATGAGATAGATAGATAGATAGATACACTTTATTGCACAGAAAAAAAATACACAAATTTGTTTTACAGATATATTCGAGTACAATTTAGGCGGTCTTATTCCTAAAGAGCAATCTCTTCCAGACAACCTTTAGGTAGAGGAAATAGAAGATATCGAGAAACGGGTACGGCCGTGCAAAATGTTAATTGAGAAAATACCAACAGAAAACATAAATACCATTACTTGATTAATGCAAAAAAAAACATAAAAATAAAACTAAAATAAATAAAGACATACATACATAATAAATAAATATAGATAAACTACCTATTGGCTCTATCTCACCTGATGGTATATATGACAAAGCCGAGGATCAAGTCCCTGCCCTTTTGGCGTCACTCTAGTCGTGTGAAAAGAAAACAAATCAGAAATTTAATCCTTCAAGCAAAAAGCAAAATTCGTGCCTACACCAGACCGAGTTTTAATTCGGATAAAGGGCCTAAAACTGAATCCTCTCCTCTGACGAGCTACGTCCATGTCGGATCTATCAAAACGGCTTAATTAAACGGAGAGCCTTTCACTTGTGAAACTAGTTCTGTTTTTCTGCTTCTATAAGTGAGATTGTAGTTAATTAGATAAACAGGAGCTCGGCTTAATGTACCGATTACTTTATTGCGCGGAATTATCAGATTGCGTTCTGAATCAAGGGAGATGTCAAAGGTAAAAGAAACTTTAGTTAATGTCGAAAAGTCGTAGTTATTTTAGAAGCTTCTAGACTCGGAGTTTGATCCAAAAATGAATATTGTTAGCGTCTAATCAATTAATATTTCAGACAATTAAATCCTTAGAGCATGTTTTTGCTGAATACACACATTAAAAAACACTGTTAGTATAATAACTGAGTTTCTAATCAGATTAATCCCGGTAAGATTAGGTTTTCCTAAGCAAGCTAAAAATTTGTTTCATGTTCATTTTATAGATTGTTTTAATTTTCTCTATTTTTATTTATCAAAATTAATTAATGAATGAATTATGATTGATTACTAACAACTAAAAAAACACCTACTTTTACGTTACTAGAAAGTATGTTGAAATAAAGCGCTAATCAGCATAAGCTAATAATTTATTTATTAATTTAGTTTGTTAACTGATTAAACGTTCCGAGTAGTGGTAAAAAGTTTAGGGCATTTCCTATAATTGCAAGTTAAAAATAGGTTCAGACTTGGTTTTTGTTATTTTTAACCGTATTAAGTCGGTCATGGCCTAGTCTATAATACAAAAATGAATCGCAAAATGTGTTGGTATGCGGATAACTCGACAATGCCTGGATAAATTTTGCTAATACTTTTTTAAAAATGTTTGTTGAAGTCCTAGGATGGTTTTTACGGTGAGAAAAAATCGAATGATTGCCGAGAAAACTCCTTAAGACCTACATTCCAAATCTTTTTGACAAAACGAAGTTTATCGGGTCCGCTAGTTTAATATAAAACTATGGCGTCATAATGACCACTATCACGTGACACAAGGCATAGGAATTATTTAACTAGTGAAATACTCAAATTTAAGGAAGCCCATCTTAAAAATAAGCCGCTGTAGTGAATAAACAATACCTACAGCCAGAAGATTATCAAAACACGGTATGAGATTTTTGATTGCGCATTTCCGTTCCGCTTAAGAGGCCGACCTATTAACAGTGCTTGAGCACGTAAAACGACGTTAAGGCGATGCTCATCTGTGCCGACTCATTACGAGTTTCGCTCGCTCGCGAGTAAAGCGAAGCGAGCGAAGTAAGGTGGGCGCTATTAAGTCGAGCAGACGATGCCTGCTTGCCAAAACCACTCGACCCGCGACGGGTTAAAGTACAGTATTAGAGTTTGGCAGTAGTCGGTGAGCTGACTGTGTTAGCGCGATTTGGCAGATGACAATACTGGGGTCCTTCATGGCCTAAGTTCTTGTTTTTCACTTGACGAGGTCAGAAACTAAAAATGATCCAGCTAAGCAAGCATTAATAATGGTACAAGCTCTTTTAAAACGAGAGTTCGTGAATTGTTTTACTATTTATGCATATAATCAAGATTTTAGCTTAATCAAGTTCCTTTATATATCTTTATCTACATACGTATAGGTAAGAACAAACCAATTCCGTACAACCGTATGTAAACATATGATACCAGACGATATTACTGGTACTTAGTGTAAAAATTATGAATATAATTGAAAATTTAATGACAATGAATTCTTATTATTATTTATAGCTTCTTGATTCTGGACATACTTTTAAACAATGGTTGACGAACATTATACCTGCACTAATAAACTGTATGAATTATAAATGTATAACTTTATGTTATGTTTACTCATTTGGCTGTGTTGTGATGTCTGCACGTAATAAATGTTTCTTTCTTTCTTTCTAACTGTATGAATTATAAAAATAATTATTAGCACGACTTGCCAAAATGCTTATTGCACACACAGGTGTATTGTTGTAAATCATTCTTGTAGTACACCTAATTTAATTACAAATTAGTTTGTAACGCGTAAGTTGCATTTGGTACGCGCCGCCATTATGGATAATAATGATAGTTGTTTTGTTTGACTAATACTAATCAGCCTCTCAAATATGAATGACCAAAGCCCTGTGGGTTGAAACATCAGCAAAATCAATAACATTTGTTAAAACACAGACTTAAATTTGTCAAAATTCTTGAAATTATTTCTTTTATATTTGTTTTAATAATATGTTTATTTTTATCCATTTATTTCAACCTCAATAATACCAGCAAAAACATTAAATTGTAGAGAATTTCTTGAAATCATACAATTATGTCTCAAAAAAGTTTATATCATAGGTATATAATAAATATCGTTCCATCGGTCAATTTCATAAAGATCAACCAATTATACAAGATTTTGTTAGGAGTGCGTAAACGTTTGTGCATCACAAGGGCACTCTCTCGTTTACTCTCATAATCAAATGGGGCAGCAGACCGACACTACAGGATTTTGAAGATCAACTAGGTATTTAACATTTTAGGTTACCAGACTGAAAATATCCAAACTGGCAAGAGAGGTAGGGCATAGCGATTTATCGCTCGAACTGGACCAGCCCGACTGGTGAAACACCTCCACCTTACAGAAGACCCCAGCCAAATAACAATCACTTCGATGTTGTTGTGTTCTTCTGTGTGAGTATGGTTTCCAGAGCTCCTGGGGGGGTACTACATTAGTAGCAGGAGTCAAGCCTTTAAGGTAAGGGCGACAAGTCCAGTAACAGATTTATTATGCTGTACTTGTCACCCTTAAGCTAGGACCTCATTACCACTTAACATCAGGTGGGATGAGGTCAATCTTGAAGTGTAATATATAAAAAAACTGGAAAAAACACGCACAGATGTAACTGGAAAATCGGCTGATGACCTACTAAGCCACATAAGTAGTTTTTAACATGCTACTGCAGATTAAACTTGTAAATAGAACTTGAAGATATATAATATTTGTCAAAGAATAACTTACCTCTGAACCCAATCTTGCCTTGTAATTCTAATCAAATCAAAAGCTTCCTTCATAGATCGCCGCTACAAATTTTATTATCTAATTCCACTTGTAAACAAACCTTTACAGTGATAGAGTCGCATTGATTAAACGCTATTTGAGATTCCACTTCTAATGCAGATAGAATCACATTCCATTAAACATTGATCTGTTGACAATATATTATTAGAATCGAAACTATTTGTAGAATTACATTTAATTTATAGATAATTTATATATTTTTCCAGAAACAAGCCTTTATAGTCGATGGTACCGTTCATATTTCATGGAATTATTAAAAATACTGAATACTGTATGTTCACGCGGCATACTTACCGAAAAATAGTGTTATCATATGACTTATGACTTTTAATTACCGATCTGATTTTTACGTTTGAGAAGTTTAAGAAATTTAGTTTCTGAAATTTGATATCAGGAAAGTTTTAAGCTAATTTAGTTATCATTTCACCCTTGTTTTCATTGGGATAGGTTTTCATGAAGACTTACCAACCAACAAACAAAAATAACCGACTTATTTGTATTTACAATTATCTATTACAGTGGGTAGGATATTAGTATATAACTATTTATCGGTCAAAGTATTCTGAGAACGAAAGATGCGCACCATGCACGGTACAATTAGAACTACTGAGAATACAGGGAACTATGCGAACGTGACAAATGGACAAACCTAACGATTTAATATATTTTCTTAGAAGACTGTCTATTAACAGTCGAGTTATCAGCGTTTACTTATCAAGCAATGTTCAAATAAAAATGCTACGACTATGGACTACACTTTATTGCATAACGTCTACAATGACCGAAATGTTTCCGCGGTGTTACATCGTTTAAACATTCTTGCAACTTCTCAGGCACGTCGCACCTACGGGAACCGCTAATCTTGAAAAGTTTCCGCTCCTCGGAGATATCTTTCAACGATTTACCTGAAAATAATAGAAAAAGGCGTTAATTTACAGCGTTGGATAACAGCCAAACATTTCAACTAGCCGTCCAAGTTGGTCTGTACCAAAATGAATTAAACAAGTTGACGTCTCAGATTGTGGTTGTTCCTGATCGGTGATCAGGCCGGTTGAGAGATGGACCTAGGTGCGAACAGACAATATAAAACTCATTTATATCCCGTCACGGTGACGCGAGACGTGTCAAGGCGTTTTCCAATACTCTCATTTATCACATCCTCCCCCTCCTTCCGACATAATGAGACGTGTCTCAACACACGCCCGAAATAATTTAAATTTATATTTTAATAAATTCTACCTAATAACATGTCAGATGCTTGCGGTATTTTGTTGACTTCTAAATAGATGAAATTGTATCTCGAAATATCTTAGTCATTAACGTGATCGTGGAATCAGTATGATCTATAAGATTCCAAAAAGCGATTTCTTGGAAGTAATCGAATAAGAGCCTACTTCCAATAATTTCACACTCAAAGTTTTTGTCTCAAATAAAGTCATTACGTAGAAAATACTATTAATCCCAATCAACAGTAAAATAATATTAAATAAGGCCTTAGATTTTTTGTAGCAATTTTTTTTTATGAAATAAAAAATTAGCATCGCCCCATATGTTGCTGCAATTAGCATGACAAGATCGTAATATATATTTACAATCATTGATGAGAATATCAAGACATAAGTAAGTTATGCCAAAAGATAACGGTTAAAGTCAGAAATCCTCAACTACACAATATTACATAAACTAAAAGCATAGCCAAACTTCAACTCAAATAAAAAAACCAACAATCCACAAAACGGAAAACTCTTCCTCTGTATTTATATTTGGTCTCTTTTAAATGCACATATTTAAAGCAGACAAAAATCAAGTAAGTAGTATGATGGCTATCTCTGCTAATGTCGAAAACCCACCATTAGGAACCTTAAATAGGCAACAGGTGCAAACATTACATTCAATCAGTTTCTCATTTATTTGTGCTACAAATGACAAGCTACAAATATGTCCCCTTTTAGGTCGCTGAACGCGAATACTTTTTGTGTCAATTAATTTTCCTCGGTGCTCATTGCAATGAAAGGATACCCTCCACTGCCAATTAACTCTGGAGTAAAGATCAGTGAGATAATTATCAAGCACTAAAAATATCACTCTAACATTGTTGTGAGCACAACGCACCTAGCTAAATTCGTTTTCCATTGACTTGCTCATCAAACTAAAAGTACATTTTTACTAGGTTAGTAATTTAATCGGCGTCAATGTTCGCACGTTTGCGTCAAAGGACTACTTGAAACCATTCCTTGAATCTGGAATTATCCTTATACTAAAACGTTATTCTGCCACTGTCAATTTAAAAATTTGAAAATGACCGAAATATTTAAGCTTGAATTAACTCAATCGATATATTTGCTCTAATTTATATGTATCTAACATAAAAGCTCCACGTTTTTGTGTGTTACATTGTTTTATACTTAAAATTATTGATTTTGTTTACATAAAAAAGTTATATTTTCATTTACGTTTAGCATAAAATGGTATATTTAATGATAATACCAATTTTTTTAACGAACAATTAAACAGTTGTGGAAGAAGATGTGGATCCACGAAATAAAAGCAACAGAATTTCTAAATTCTCATTTTACTTAAAATAATTATAATTAATTTAAATTAAAACGACTAATCTATAACTCTCTTCATCTAAAGAAAGCAGTCTGCCGGAATAAAATATTGCCTAAATTACCTACGTCATGTTGTCATATAATATAATAAATGACAGAATCATCGGCTTAGTCTTTGATCTTTGAGAATTTGAAAATATTCAACGTTCGTGCTGAGCGTCAAAATTAATTATGATCATGCATTTAACTTACGAATGTATTGCGAATATGACATAAATACTATCTCATTGCCTTTACACTCTAACAATATCCAGATAATAAATAAAACATTTATTTATTGTTTTCTTCTGTTGTAAAAATTATGCAGAGTGTTCTAGATAGAGCTCTTTGTGTTTGATTATAATATTGAACTAAATTTATATCAGGTCAATGTTTTTAGCTTTCTAATGATGATGATGAATGAATAATCAATGATGTTTGTTTGAAGTCAATTTAGAATATTGATTACTTATTCCAATTATTTAATCTCTGCTTGGCATATTGGTGATTAGTAAATATCATACACTGATCCGACATAATTGTTAGAGTCAAAACCACTTTTTTAAAAGAAATATGGTTATGTGTATATTTCTGTGTCTGGGTCTTCACAGTTGAATTTATGTGTGTTTTAAGAGAGGTAGGGCATAGCGATTTATTGCTCGAACTGGAGCAGCCTGACTGGTGAAATACCTCCACCTTACAGAAGACCGCAGCCAAATAACAATCACTTCTGTGTTGTTGTGTTCCTGCGTGTGAGTAAGGTTTCCAGAGCTCCTGGGGGGTGCTACATTAGTAGCAGGGGTCAAACCTTCAAGGTAAGGGCGACAAGTCCAGTAACATATTTATTATGCTGTACTTGTCACCCTTAAGCTAGGATCTCATTACCACTTAACATCAGGTGGGATGAGGTCAATCTTGAAGCGCAATATAAAATAAAAAAAAGTGTGGTCCGTTGATTCTGGTTTGCATACCACAAATGATTGAGCTACTAACTGAAAATAAGATAATGAAAGTTTTTTATATACTATTTCATGACAACAAATAAACTTCTCTTTCTTTTTGCGAAGGTTTAGACAGTCACATATAAAATTATGCATGCATATACATGAGTAATGCCAATTGAAGTTATAAAAAATAGAGAGATTAAAGTACTGTTTGTGCAGATATACGTCTAGTTAACCCTGTAATAAAACGAATTCGTTTTGGAACATAGTCGTACAATAAACGTCTCTAAATTATGTCGACTATTTGAAAAAATACAAGATGCGTGCTATAATTCTAATGCTCAACAGTAATTTTCACATTATTATTGGAAACGTTGGCAAAATGTATTTTTAATGTCCACTTGAATACGAAAACGTTGTACTGTGAAATTCAAAAAACATATAATCTAACTGGCCGATCGTCGCATCGTTTACGTTTTAAAGATTATCTTTACGAGACCCAATAAAATTTTGTAATTTACAGACCGATTTGAATTTGCTTTTATAATAGCACTGGTCAATACTTTTAGTATACTTACACCATTTAAAATGATGTCATAACAAATGAACTAAATAGTTTTTATTTATAGACACAAAAGACTCACTTCTGCGAATTTAAAGTCGAAAGTATCTTTCCGGATAACGTATATTGATATCTATCAACTGAATAAATACAATATTTTTAAGCTATTATGATTATATTCTCATACTAAAGTTAGGCAAAAATAAGTTTTAATAAGGATTTAAACGGTGCTAGTTAGTGACGCTAAGTACTGACGTATAACAACTGTTTAAATCTATTACTCGTAAACAGTTCATAAAAATGTCTTAATCTCATCTAAAGTATGTTCTCAATTAAAAGCTATGCTTTGCTAATGTTTGCATCGTCAGACGTCTCTATTGAGTAGCCGATGTAACAACTGTCAAGTATTTTTAAAATATCGGACACAACCTTTCCCTAATTGCTTATTGTGAAAGATTGAAGGCGACAACATTCGGGATGTCAAAACTTTTTCAACACATTTCAGAGCTATACGTTGCTTAATTACTCTCTCCACTTAGTCTTTTATAAACACGCGTACACTAATACTTAAATCAGGGAAGCATATGTTTTTCTCTAATGGTCTTAAAATTTTTCGGTAAAATTTACTATCATCGCAAAAATAAGCTTAAATTTTTTTTTAACAAAATGATGTATCTAAAACAAACTTTATTAACTTGTAAGTTACATCTTGTCTATTTCAAAAGCTAATAGTTTACCAGCGATAAAAGCCCTGCAAAGTATGATGACTTGTATTTACTGTTGTCAAATTGTTTAACAGTTAATTTTTTAGATAATAATCTTTTAAAAACTATACATCACATATCGGTTTGTTTATTAGTATTAACCCACGAAGAAGGAAAAAACTAATGAGAAAAATCAACGTTCAGTGGAAAATCAAATTTCGTTTAGTGCGTGTCACTCAAACCTTGTTTTGATAGCGAAATAGTAAAAATTGCCAGGTTAAAGTCGAAATTACACTCAGTCACATGATGTCAGCGATCGCCAAATAGGCTAACAGTGACGCACGAGGGAAACTAATTTAAATCAACTATAACAATGTGCTGTGGATTCCGTTTCAAAAGATTTGTGTCGCCCCTAATACTCTAATGACATTACTCTTGTCAATTTACCGCAGAGATATCTGCTCAAATTATCTCGCATCTATTTGACTGTCTGTTTTGTGAAGCTTTTCACAATCGTGGATTTGTACCTATCTATCTATTTCGTTAGTACTAAACTAAAATATTATGTTGAATAACGTTGTTCGTGGAAAATAATACAAAATATAATACACGTCATGTATTCTGTTTAAAAAATATATAATTTGTATATTGGGGTTGGATTAAATAATTTGATCTACTATATGGTTAAAATGAGTATACTACCAATTTTTAAATAACGCAGAAATCCCAAAAAAGAATTACAAAAATCTCCATTAATTTGGTTAAAATACGAGTGTGTACTGGTTTTGATGAATACAATCGTCAACTTGTCATATTATATTTTATATAAATGAGTCACAATATTTTGAATACATAATTGGTTGACACCAATCTTTTAAGTTTAGGTTGACACCTACAACTACAACAATTTTCTTTTCTAATGTACCTTTGATTGATATTAAAATAACCTCGCATTCCACGTTATTTGTCGGACGGAAACTTTTCATTCGTTTCGTGGAAAGAATACGTCATGTTTTATTCAATATTCTTTGAATACAGTTAGCTTTTGCTCATCCGGATTTACATCTTTACCTGAACAATGCTATCTGACTTCTGAACTCCTTAAATCAGGTAGTTGTTTAGCGTCCACCTGCTGCACATAAACAGTGTTCTCTGAATGGCATAAACTTTGTATAAACCGTAAGTGTAACCGAGATTTCTACTAATTTTTACTAACCAATATTTATGCACCGATATTTACCTACGTTGGTGCCAGACTTACACAGTTTATCCCTACTAATATTATAAATGCGAAAGTAACTCTGTCTGTCTGTCTGTCTATCGGTCTGTGTGTCTGTTACGCTTTCCTGCTTAAACCTCTCAACCGATTTTGATGTAATTTGGTATAGGTATACGTTAAATCTCAAGAACGGACATAGGCTACTTTTTATTTGAAAATAAGGGGGGGAGGGGGGTAATACCACCTTTGGAAGTTTATATGGAAAAATGTTTATTTTTTAAATTAGAGATATGAAATTTGGCACAAATATAGCTCGAAACTTGGATTAAAATATAGACTACTTTTTGTTTCGAATATTAGGGGAGAAAGGAGTAAAACCGACCATAAAAGGATGTAGTCCACGCGAACGAAGTTGCGGGCACAGCTAGTATGTTTATATGTTCTCACGTAGTAGATCTCGCGGAATACTCTATGCCTTCTACCATACACAATACGTCAAATTTCACGCACGAGATGATAAAAAAGTTTATATCATACTAGCTTCTTTTTTTCAGCTAATCTATTTGCCTAACTTAATTTTTATCATGCATCGGGCCTAAGCAGGCAAAAGGTCTGCCCCATCTACATGACCGCCAATGACTAACTATTTAATATAAATAGATTATGAAAATATTATTCCATCTCTGTACTAATATTTCATGGCTGGCGCATTGGGACAATGGAACATTCTGGTGTTCTACTAATACCCTCAATGACTTCATTTAACATTTTTCCACTTTCCTGTGATCAAATAAATATTTCAAGTAAATTTATTCTCTATTTACTGCTACTTCAACAGACCTGTCAAATGAGCTATATTGATGCGCGTTAGATTAAACAGCCACCATTAAAATGAACCACGGTAACACTTTAGAGATTTGTACATTAATACAGGCATACGTGACATCGTCGGCGACGCGTCGCCTGAACAATTATAGAGGGCATTTCTTACGCAAACATATAATCAGTAACGTCTGCAGTTATTATTAGTGAGGCACAAAAGATCGGATTTATCAGCGCAATGACGGTACGATCACGCGGTTGGGAGTGACGCGGGTGCGCGGGCGCGGCTGACGCGCTGTGACGTCACAGAGCGTCATCGCAAATGATCAGCCTCGTGGAATATTTCACGAGTATGAACCAGTCCTAATCTGATCTTGGTGTTTTCAGAGTTAGCAACTACGTGATAATAATCTTTGTCTCGTAACTTAGAAATCATGATGCAATAATGTATAGATGACTTGAACATTTTCTTTTGCTTTATCATTATCAGTTTCAGGCCTGCGATAAGATTTAATCGGCCAAACAATTTGAACTATTCGGACTAGTTATGTTTATTGAAAACAAATTAGTCTTTTGTATTTTGCAAATTCTCGTAAAAATCTCAAATGAGACTAAATGGAAAAATTTGCAATAAAAACTTTACAATATTAATTTTAATTTGTGAAGTAATAACTACGTAAAATAATTTTGAAAAGGTCCTAATTGTTAAGTGGAATATTTTCGCTAGACGAAATCATAATTTTCTGACAATATAACACAAAACGAAATGAAATCAAATTAAAGCTATAGTAGGTGACAATTTCCACACCTGTTTTTTGGGAAAAAGTTATTTTTCAACTCTTAAATAATTCACAAAAAAGGCGAAAACACGCGAATATGTAAACAAGAGAAAAACCTAATCGAAAGGCTATTGAATTTTATTAAGTCCAATACAAACACAGAAACGAAAGCGATATTGAACAATAACGTTCCGGATACGCATTCAAAAACAACGTGTGGGCACAAAAAGGATAATCTATGAAAGCGCCATCGACGAAAATAAATTTTTACAAATTGCCAATTAATGAAGTGTGGCTCACTGTAAAAACCGCAGTCTACTGTTCCTTTTTTTTTGTTTTTAACGAGGGGAAATACATTGATGTACCGTACCGTCACCCGAGGGAAGTGACGGCGTGTGTGGGACTCCCCGCCCTGAGAAGGGCAGGACTACCCACTAAAACCCCCCGATTGGACCTCATCACCGTTAATGGTGGTGCTACGGGAAACTCGGCTCAGCCATAACTACCACAGGCAGTCTACTGTACCTGAATTTTCGCAGAGTCGAGAGCCCGATTAATGGAACAACGAAAATAGTTACATAGTAAACAAACACTCGACACTTGCGCAAATATTAATACAGAAAATCTGTACTAATACTAAAATGGTTCACGTGGCGCTTTTCTTGGAACAAATCACAGAGTGGGTTTACTTGTTTGTTTTCTGTCACAAAGTTGTTTACATGAAAAGCACTGTACAATTATCTTAAGTAATTGCTATTGTTTTGTCTGAAATGTGAAACTTGTATAATATTTTTATTTAAGTACGAGCGTGCGTAATATAAAACCACAATTCTGTTAAAACGAGAAATGTTCGCTGCGGAGGGCATTTGAAAGACTCGGTTCTTCCCCAAACAAAACAAGCCCCAGTACATTTAATAAAATTTAGTTAACAAGTTTTTATGATTTTACATTAAATGTTCTTAAAATGTGTGTTATTTTATATAAACCAATAAGATTTTCGTGATAAATGCATCTAGGCCACATGGTTTATTATTAATTATCGTGGTATTTTTTTAAAAGAACACTTTTTGTATTAAATCGATCTTTTTGAAAACGCCATCTAGCGCCTAAAACAAGGCTGTTTTCCAACTTAAAAGTACAGTATAAACTGAAACAAAATAAACAGCTGCAAATTTTAATAGTTTTTCCTAACTCAAAATTACTTTATATTTTTGAGATTCTTGTAGGTTTGCTACTTTGCTTAATTGTAGACTACTCTTTATATTTTTGGCTTTCGACTGACCCAGTAGAATAATGGTTACTAAACTGACTGTTAAATCAATGGTCGTAGGTTCTATCCTCATGCAGGACAAGCGTTCGTCTAGCGAACATTTATTATTGTTCTGTACCTGAGTATATTTACACATTTGTTTAAAGTATAATTATGGCACACTTGGTTCCGGCTTCCGTTACACAAGTGCTTAAGCCATTTACTTCGGAAGCATGTCAATATATTGTTAAGTCTGATACAAATTTTAACATGTTTTGTTTTGATTTTTTGAGCTTATATATTTGAATTTTGTATCCCACTCGTGTTCTTAAAAACACGAATTAAATCAATCCAAATTGTAATCCTACTTTAGTAAAAGGTACTTTAAAAATAAACAACCTACTTCCTCAAACTGAGATCTTTATTTAACGATCGCATTCTGATTTATGTACGAAGTTGTAACAAATAATATAATCTTCTCGGGCTGGGCAGATATAACAAAAAGAGATTGGGATTTAATCCCGATGTAATATCCAACAAATCCCGGTAATATTTCGTTGAAAATACGCATTTACGCACTGCATTACCTATGCATAGATTTAAGTCTCTGATCAAAAATTGTCTAATGAAGAAAGGATATTATAAAATAGAAGATTATATTAACGACAAAAATGTTTGGAATTGATAGTCATACGCTATGTTGTTTATATGTATTTTTATTTTTTTTTTGCATGTTACCATTTTTGTAAGTTTTTGAAAAGAGTAACTATCGAGTTTCTTGCCGGTTCTTCTCGATAGAAGCAACATTCCGAACACGGTGGTAGTATAATCTGACGATTCATAAATGCTTTTGTAAAAGTTTACATGAATAAAGACATTTTCTATTTCTATTTCATACCAAGTGTAATATTTATCTTCTTATTCTCCATATCAGGCTTAATTTTTTTTAAATGTTGAATTTAAAAAAATATATTTTTCTTTTTTTTCAAATATGACAGACATACATGATCCTATGTTATTATTATTTTTTTATCCTTTTTTATTATTATTTTATTAAAAAGTTAGTTTAAGAGTAACTTATAATTTTCCAATTTTAATTTGTGATTTTTTTTAAACTATGTATTTATTCAATACAATAAATAGTTTAAATAGGTTAATTTATTCAATACATAGTTTAAAAAAAAAAACTAAAAAAAAATATCCTATCAAAACATCATCAAGAATTAAAATTATTTCGGATTCGAAAAATATGCATCCAAGAGGTGTACTAAATATTATAATCCCGTAAATCTTCACAGTATGAGGACAATTATCTCCGGTTTCTAAGATTGAACCAAATTTAGTGTGATGAACGACTGCATTGTTAATTATAGTTCGAGTAATATCCTTATTTAAGCCAAGGTAATGTCTGACACATTCATTACACGAAACAAGAATTTTAACGGATAACACCTTATTCTATTTGTTAGTTTTGTTTCAAACTGTTGCGTAGAGCTAGTGGAAGTTTAGCCCAAATAAACTGTAAGCATGAGTTCGGAAATACCAAGGGTATTTTCTGGTTAAAATACAACAGATACCTACTTCACATTTCATATACAATTACTCTTAAGTAGCAGGCGCCAGGGATTTCGTTCACATGAAATGTTCGTATTCGTAGACATCAACTGAGATACTTTTGAAGGCCTCTTTAAACACAATTCCTTATCCATACTTAATATTATAAATGCGAAAGTAACTCTGTCTGTCTGTCTGTCTGTTACTCTTTCACGCTTAAACGGCCAAACGGATTTTGATGAAATTTGGTATAGGTATACGTTGAATCTCAAGAACGGACATAGGCTATTTTTTATTAGAAAATAAGGGGGGGATGGGGGTAATACCATCTTTGAAAGTTTATATGGAAAAATGTTTATTTTTGAAGTTAGAGATATGAAATTTGGCACAAATATAGCTCGAAACTTGGATTAAAATATAGACTGCTTTTTGTTTCAAATATTAGGGGAAGAAGGGGTAAAACCGACCATGAAAGGATGTAGTCCTCGCGAACGAAGTCGCGGGCACAGCTAGTGGTATATATATCTATGAAAATTCTAATAGTTTCACGTTTCAAATATGACTTATAAACAAACTGACTGTAATAAGCTTCAATAATCTTATTTCAAAAAAAAAATATAGCCGATGTTACGCGACATAAAGTCCTTTCAAATTATTTGTGGATAGTGCCATCATTCCAATTATGAACAACCGTTGAGGAAACAATAATTGTCCTTTATAAGTTGTTAAAAACCAAATACTCAGTAAAATGATAATTTGTATTTTAACATTTCGAACATACCCAAACTACTTTGTAATTTTTATTTCAAGTTGCAGTATATTTTTTAATATAAAATCACTTCACTATAATCTTATACTACCTTTAGTTCATTCTGATGGTCTAGTAGCTAGATTATGATCTCGAGGTCGAGCAAAATACGTTTCAGATTTTCCGAACACATCATTGGTATATAATCACCAATTCATATTTGGCAAGCCTTGTCAATACACCAGTACTCAATGTTTTCACGATATTACATAGGACACCTCACATCACTTTTCAAAAGATGCTGCTATTTTGACAATCACAGTTTATATTCCCTAAGGGACACTTAAAGTGATTGAGTGATTGTCACATTTGTTTAGCTGTAGTTTTTACTATTGATAACTACTCAAATTAATTAAAAAAATTAACTGCAACTCGCATTTATTTGAAACCTAAAACGGTGCCATATGTAACTTCTATGTGCAAAACTTTATTTATGCAAATGACACAATGTTCGCACATTTTCAATAACAAGCCCGGCTGAACTTACTGCAATATCATCTGCAACAGGTACCAAATTAGTATGTCTGTGTTTAGTATGGGCGCTTTGTTTTTTAAACTACGGGTTATTAGGCGAGGCAACAAGCACGCAACATGCATTTATGTATTATGGGTTATTTTTATAAGGCACTCTTACATGAAAAAGAAATGAACCTGGGAGCAAATCGCGGTTTTATTGCTTCGCGTGACCGTAACAGGACACGTTTCCCATTCCTATAAATCGTATTTAGTTGCGGCCGTCTGAAACTGTAATGACGTAAACTACAGTTTTAATAGAAAACTTGTTTTGTGTTTTCATTACTAAGACGCAAGATTAATGATTATTTTTTCGTAATAAGAAGGGGCGAACGACATACTTAGTTACTTATCGTGATTGTCCAGACGCAAACTCTACAATACCGACAATTCAAATTGTAGTTTTACATTATTTTACTGTTACTAAGAGATTAGTGAGATGAGATGTAGTCGAGTGGCCTAACAGCTGTCATATCTTTTTCAATATCTATTTAGTAACGAACAGCTGTTATATTGTCGGGAATAGTTGAGTATGAGTTGGTGCAACTGAAATGAAATCTAAGCCATTTGTATCAACTTGTAGTACAATTTATTATTCCATAACTCTTGCCCGTGGCTTTAACCACATTTCTTTTTTAATACATGACGTCCTATACCCGTTAAAAGTCCAAGAATACACTAGTCATCAAATGATATTATATTTTTTGGTATAACTTTAGAGGTTAATGAATTAATGTGTATTTAGTCAAATTAAACGGTTTGACAAACGTTGAAGTTAGATAACTTAATCATAAACAATTTAAATTTCAACCTTAAGTATATATGCGACACACAAATATCTATTAATTCATCAAAATAAATAATTAATTTGACAATATCGCATACATTGATCTGATTCGGTTAATATGAATAGTTAATAGGTAATAATTACAGTTTCTCTTTTAAACATAATTTAACTTAAGTGTACCTATCATTAAAATTCTTATTGGCTCTTCACTTACGGCGTTACTTTTATGAGGGACAGTTTAGTAATTAAACAAAAAATTTAAATAGATAATGGTGTTAAGAGGAACTTTAGCTAGCAGACGAGATTTACGAACTTTTTATGACCCTTTATAGCTCGTCGTTCCTGATGTTAAACGTGGGTTTAGTTTCAAAACATGATGCAATTTTAATACTTTGTTAATGAGAAAGTGTTTGATGTATTTGTATGGAATGTAATGATGCGGAAATTGTTTGATGTTAGCCTGTATGCCTAAGTAGAAGACATTGAGCGGATAAAAAAAACAAACACAATCCATACTGAATGTTTAGACATAGGCATATTTTGACGACATCATTAACCAAGAAGCAAGTGAGCAGACTTTTGCTTCGCGCCATACCTAAGGTCCCAGGTTCGATTCACGGTCGGGTCAATATGGAAATGAACCTTTCTATTTTCTATCTCGGGTCTGGGTATTGTGGTACCGTCGTTTTTTTCTGAATTCTGTATCACAAGTGCTTTGGATACTTACTATTGAATCAGCGCAATGTATGTGATGTTGTTCGATATTTATTTATATTTATATTTAAGATTAGGCTTGAGCCCAGCAATCGTATATGTATGTGACATACTTACAGGTATAACTTCTTTATTTTCGTGTACTTTACATTTTAATCTGAGATTAGTTGTCATCTTAACATTGAAATAACATACTGTAAAATCTGCAATTATTTATAATACCCAAAAAAACACGTAATAATAAGATTAGAAAAAGGTAACATCTAAATTTTGGTATTTTAAAATAGTTTAGGGATGATATCGTCACTTTTCGAAACAGTAATATCAAACAAATAATGGTTAAACAATGTTTACCGCATACTCATGTCATAAAAAGCTAACCACACCAACCATTGCGGTATGCCAGACAAAAGACATTACAAAAACCAAAAAAAAACTTGCATAAATTAAAACTTTAACAGCATTTTATCCGTCAAAGTGCGTACATTAAAGTGACAACAGAAAAATAAATATTCATCTGTTCAACACCACATCTGCATAAATATTTGGTTTCGGAATGAAACGCTAGTCATCGCCGTCTTTTAACATATTCAACGTTAAAATTCTTCGGCGTTTTGTTAGAATAGATAATTAATGGCATCTAAAAATCTAAATGATTTTATATTAGACGACATTCCATCTATCTAATTTCAAAGTAAAAAGCTCAAGCAATAGTGAAGTAGTTATTTTTAGTTCATTAAATAGGTATGAAATAAATATTAAATAAATAAATAAATGCGCCAGACAATCACACCAATCACCTGGTCTCAAACTAAGGTTTTCCCTTGTACTATGAGTACCAGACGACGGATACTAACTGGGGGCGTCATCCCACCACACCAATATTAGATACGTAATTAGATACGTAAATCTTTTGCTAAATAAATTAGAAAAAAACTTTGATGAAACGTTTGTTGCGGTTGCGGATTGGGAGTTATTTACGTCCCTGGTGGATAAAAATTAACCCACTTACTTATAACGTTATGCATATATGACTTTCAATTTAATGTATAGCCGTTATTTTTTGATAAGGTGGAAAATGCAAAAGTAGGTGCGCTTTTGGATAATCTACCAAACGGACTAAAAATATTTTTAGGGGTTACTAGTAACATAATTAAAGCGGCAGACCATGCGTATTAAATTAATTCCTTGTACTATCTAGGCTACGAATCATAATTCAGCGTCTACCCCACGTACCTAAACCAAAAATATGTATTATAAAAATGTTTCTTTCAAAAAATTATTTGACCGCGACAAAATCCGGGACAGTATACTTTTCGTGCGCCTACTCAGCTCACTCAGCCGTTTCGCTACACAGGTCAAGAAATTGTTGTAAATGTAGCTTCTAGCTCGACCTAAGAAAAGTGCCACTGCCACAACAATTAGTAACATCCCCGCAAGCGGAATTCACCCCAGGTTCAATGCCAACAGAGTGTCGTGACCCGGGCGCCCTGAATTAATTAAGAGACTTATCCCCTCCATTAATGACGCGGACACGGGGCTAGCGCGTGATTGATTCGGGCAAACACGACCACCTTCAAATCCCGGAATTGATGTCAGGTGGAAGCGCTCGCATTACTTATTCCGTGTTAAAAATCGCCGGGAGTACTCAGAATAAATGGGTCAAATAACGAGAGTGGCTGCACGGTGTCAGTTTTTTGTTGGTTGACTGGCCTATATCTTCAATAAGGCTGATTTTTCAATCAGGCAGATAAAAATTAACAAGCTGATAAGATCAGCTGTTTGAATAAAGAACGTCAATAAGTACATTTGTAACGCCATATTTTAATAAGATTTCAAATAGAATAGAACAGAATTGGCAACATCTTTATTCATGTAAGCTTTACAAAAGCACTTATGAATCGACAATACAAATTAAGTATTCTACCGCTGTATTCCAAATGTTGATGAAGTGAAGAAGAATCGGCAAGAAACTGGAGGACACTTACTCTTTTCAAATATAACAATGTTTCCTAAATTAGAAACTTAATAATATATACAAAACCAGATTTTCAAGAATTGAAGATATTCTAGATCATTAAATTTATCGAGATAGATTTGATTGTTGTTTTTGATCTAACAATGTAAATCATCATTATCAAAACTTAATAAACTGTGACTACAGTATCCATATTAAAAAAAAATCCGATGCTGTTTCAACCGATCAATATTATCGAGCATTTATGTTACCACTTTGCAAAACATATTTAGAAACTGCAAACGCCATCTAACGCCTGCACCCAGAACTGTCTACATCTCACGCACGATGCTGCTTTTGATCTCATTTTTCTCTACAAAAATTATAGGCCCGAGTTGCCAGCAGTTGTTTAATCTCTGTCCCAAGTTCAATGCCAACATTGTGTCGTGGCCCGAGCACTCTGAATTAATTAGAAGACTTATCCCCTACAGTAATGACGCGGTCACGGGGCCAGAGCGTGATTGATTCGGGCGAACACGACTACCTTCAAAACCTAGAGCTCATGTCAGTGACATTCATCCTAGCGCTTATTCTATATTAAATATAGCCTGGAGTACTCCAGTACAAATTGTCGACTAATAATAAAATAAATGACAATCACACTAATCAACTGATCTCAAACTAACTTTTATCCTTGTGCCATGAGTACTTACCAGATGATGGACTATTGGCATAGTCACTCATTTGTGCCAACAAAAGATCATTTTCCTAAATATACTTGACAAAGAATCAAACCCGTGCCGCGCTTCGGGCACCTTAGCCAGTACGCCATCGAGGTTGCCGTTAATTAATGAGCGTAGATGCGGTAAGGTTTTTTATTAATTTTGTACGTGCGTAAAATTTGGTTTGCGCTTGTTTGCAACTTCGAACCGAAATAGTTTCTTAAGTATGGATCCCTGGCCGTTACTAAATGAATGAATGAAAAACCATGAAAAAAACAATTAAGAAACTCGTTGGGTACAAAATTATTAAAATATTACTAATATTCTACTTTGGTACATCAAAAGTGCAACTGCCATCTAGCGAAATAACTAAAAACTAGCACGTTACCTTTTGAACCACGGTATCTACACTGCCTTTAAATGCCAACGTTTTCTAGCCGTCTTAAAAAAGGAGGAGTTTTTTAATTCGACCGTATTATGTATATATATATATATATATTATAAATGTCATTGAAGTCAGTTGCTGAAAAATGACATATAATAAATCAAGAGATTTTATATTTTTAATTCCGTATCCGTACGAGCCTAACCAGCAGTTATGTATAAACGTGATTTGTTTAATTTCCCAAAATAAACTTGTTCAAATACGTACCACATCTTGTTACAAGATAGTAATACATAAATAAATTGTATAAACTTATTGCATGATAAATAGATATTCATAACAATGTATACACAGTTTATTAAGGTTATATAAGAAAATTAATATAAACATTACATTGCATACTAAGTATCTAGCGGATAAGTGCTTATTAACTGTATAGCATCCACGAGAGCTACTGCCGACAAACTGTCTTGCAGTTTGGCAGAAAGTGTCATGAAGTACTGTATTGTTTTTGATTAAATAAATAAAAAAAAAAAAGACTATTTTAATGAATGAGAAATAAAGCTGATATCCCGTTACTTGTCAAGCGTAGTCAGAGGTCATTCCTTGGCTTAAGAATCTCTGACAGGAGGTACGATTGATCACTTTCACATATAAATCTACTACACCATTCCGAACTGAATCTACATGGCGGAGTATACTTGTCTTGTTACTTAGAATAATATTTTATCACAAATGTATTTTCAATTTAAATTTTCTTTTATAACATGTTGAATACGAATGAATGACATAAAAAAAGTTTTTTTTAATGAAACTAAAAAATCTCGACACAAATCTTTATGTTCAAATGAATCGTTATATTTATTTTGATAAGCATATACACAGCATCTTAATAAAAAATGTGGCCACAATTTAACTTAGTCAAGTTTTTATGTACAGTACTTTGATCACTATTATCCACGTAATCAAAAACTTATGAAGGACTGACAATCTACAACAAATTAGAAAATACCATTTGGTACAAAGTCCACACAAATTACGCAATTAAAAATAGGTTGTTAGCAAAAATGTAAACTTCAAGTAAGCAATTTGCGTTATAAAATTATTAAGTACCAAGATATTGTTTAAGGTTACCGAACTCTAGTCGTAAAATACACTAAGTAGGATCCTAATGGTTTCACAGTATGTGATTTATGAATAATTAAGTGTTGAAATTACACAAGTTTTAACTGCGTTTTCACGTCTTTACTTAACTGTAAATTTATACAGAAAATAGGCGTCCTAAAATGTTATATAGCAGAAAATTCATATTTGTGTTTAAAATAACTACGGACTTTAAATACTGTAAACAGACATTCTAACACTAATAAGGCTTTAAATTGCTGTGTATAGTCTCTCAAAAGCATAAGCTAACATATGAGTAGATGTGACGCTACAGTTGAGATAATCTGGATTGGAGAGCATTTCTTGTAAAACATAATGTAGGACGAACTGCCAACAATGATTGTCATTGGAAACGAAGTTGAAGTCCAAGCATTTCAGGCCAAAAGTTTCGATTCTGTTGATCAATCGAAAGTACAGGAATTCGAATATGGTTTTTGATTTGTTTAAATTACATTTTGTTTTACGAAAACGCTTTATTCGCATTTAAATCTGTTGCAATTATAAACACTGTTGTTATTATTATTATTACATAGAGACAAATATTTGCTGTTGATGGAAATCTTTTAAAAGTACCTATTTTCAAAGGGTTTCTGTTCTGTTAAGTAAGCGGTGTCTATTTGTAACTAGTCTACTTTAAATAAGTAAAAGCCATTTTTTTTGAGAAATGATGTAGTACATGTACGTAAGTGTAAGGCAAACTTTATAAATAAATAAATAAGAATTAAAACATTGATAAACGCCATCGAATCCGACATAACTATTTCGTTTTTGGAAGTAGGCCTCAAGTTAGGTACATGTGGTCAAAGAAGCTTATTATGCTTATTAGCTTAATTACCTATATGTCCAGCAGTAAATAGGATACTCAAGTTATAGTGATAAAATATAGTTAACCTTACTTCTTTTACAGCAGTTAGAAAGCTGTTTAAAAGTTTACGAGAACTCATTTTATTTTGTGTAATAACTTATTTAGTATATTGATAGTACTAACTCATACTAAAGGACCAAAACACACTAACAAGCAAACTATTTAATTCTTTCAACGATATATTAAGTAGGTAACTGAATTTAATAAAATTTACTTATACCAGAAAAGGATACATAGGATATATATGCTTATGATCATCGTGTTTCAATCAAACATATTTTTATTCTACCGAGTTAATACTGATAAAAGCAGTTGCAGATCAGTGCAACAGTTTTATTAGTTGGTATTTATAAGTACAAAGAATTAATAACTTTTTTTTAATCACGTCCTACTGTCATATACAGATTTGACAGATGAAGCAACAATAAAATTAAGTAACTATAAATGTAGTTTTGGGGTTAGCTTGAGCAGACAAGTCCTCAAAAGTAAGACCTGTTCACATTTGACACGAATCAAAATCTTATCACATACAACACTATCATAATTTTGATTTAAATTAAGAATATATTATGTTGTGTTAGGACAACGCGTTCATAAAAGCTTGGCCGGGTCGCCAGTCTATGAAAATAGTACTCAGTAACCAACAGTCAAGTTACTCGTGCGTGAACATCCCAGCCACTATCTACGCTTTGTATGAATACTCATGAAGGATAATCCGGAAAGTTCAGCCGCGCTCCCAGGAAAAATTCCCGAAACTACTGCGTGGAGCAAAATTCATAACGCGCTTAGCAGTTTGGCTCACCTGTCTCGTTATACTTCGGAATTTTAAAATTAAATTCCTACCCACCGCCGAGTCGACAAAGTTGCGAATTCTTAAAATTCGGCGTCGTAATTAATCTTTCGGTTTTAATAAACATGCAAGGACATGAATGGGCCCTTAGCCTGTCAAGTGGATTGGGATCTGAGGACTCCGTCGTCATGCGGGCTGCGGAAACTGTTACAAAAAACCTGTTCTTTGCCTTGTAATCAGGGAAGGGACGAATTTAGTCCATTGTTTTTTTTATTTCTAATAAAATAAGTCAAAAAGACTTTGATACATAACTGAGAACGTAACGAAATACTAAACATTGGTGAACATTATTTGTTACAAACAAATTTTAACGAAAATAGAGACGTCAAACGTTTATTTTAGTATCGTTGGTTTCAAGTAAAATACATATTTAACGGATTTCAACGGATAAACAACATTCGGTAAAATAAACTTGTACAAAAAAATATGTTAGTATTAAAAGAAGAATACACTCACTCTAACAATATTTGATAGAAGAATCGATATAAATATTTATTACTTTAAACACTTCACTAATCGTATTTTTTTATAAACGATTCAGAATCAGTGTGATTTGCCCCAAACCCGGTGCAGTCGGTTTAACTGATAGCTAGATAGTTCTTAATAACTGGATTTTGAGAAAACTCTGCTTACTTAATCCGCCACATTAAACAAAATTGCGGATCCCGCAAATTCGACGCAGCGATTAGTCGCTCACTTTTAATAAACGCACAGAGACAGGAATGGAGTGGAGCGGGTTTGTTCGTTATTAATGGGCGGGCCGGGATGACGTTAAATCTCGTAATTAATGCAGGTGCGCGTCCCGGGAAACTTACCGGTGGAATCTTCGCACATTATCGGGAGTTCGCTTTCAGTTACACGTTACCGGGAATTTTAGTGTTTCCCTAATAATTAAATTAAAAGCTTACTACAGATTTGTTAATAGACTATAAAGCCCATGATATTATTTAAAAAAGAGGTGACAGTTTATCTGATTTTTAAAAAGTCCACAGGATATTGTGTTCTGTGGTAACTCAAGAGTCATTATTAACTGTGAAAATTACTTCCGATCGAAATTTAAAGAAAACTGTCAATTTAAGTTTCAAAAAAGAGGCATACAAAATTTACTGTAAAGACATTCTTTTCAGGTTTAATAAACACATAAGAACAAAAATGGAGTGGAGCAGGTTTGTGCGTTATTAATTGGTGGGCCGGGATGACGTTAAATCTCGTAATTAATGCAGGTGCGCGTTCCGGGAAACTTACCGCCGGGATCTTCGCCAATTATCGGGACTTCGCCTTCTGTTACACGTTGCGAAGAATTCTGGTACTAACGCAATATTAGTAATTATACTAAAAGCCTACTGCAGGGTTTGAGAATTATGAAAATAGAACGGAATTATCTTTGCCATCAGCAGTAAATTAGATTGTTGAATTCCGCATAGGTATGTAGCTACATGGTTGTATCTTTTACATGTTTTCCATTAGGTATATTGATGTTGCATCCTCGACCTTATTCTCAGTGATTTGATTTTTTTGAAAATCCACTGATGTGATTTCAGCTTTAATCATAGTGACACAAATTTGATAGTAAAAATGGTACTAACGGGCGCCTGGTAACAGGTCGTCATTCCCTTGGGTATGGTTGTAGTGGTCCTAGCGATAACGTCATGCTAGTGAACAGGTGCCACATTTGGGAATTGGTCTGCTCTTGGTTACCTATCTCAAAGCTACATACCAAATTACTTAATTGTCTCTTCACTCATCTAACCAAAACTGAGTAATATATCCCAAAGTAATTTGTGCATATCAAAAAGTTACATGCTGCTATTGTAACAATTAAACTGACTTTCTTGTCGGTATCATTCGAAATTTAATATAGACACTGTGCTTGTGTTAAATGACGATTCTGAAGTGTTATATGTAGATATCCTACTAGAATGAAAATAGATACTATGACTTGACTATGATTCGCGTGTTAAATACTGCATTCCCTTTAAAAGCTGAATTTTGGATAATCCTTTCTTACAGGATGCCTACATGTGTGTTAGCACAATCAGTTAAGTGGTTGGAGCTATGCAACGAGATGGTGCGCAGCTCAAACATCAATCAGAACAAATGCCTTTAATTGTTTAGAATTTTATTACAGGTCGATGTTTTATATTCAATACTTTCAGATATTTGAAGGTTTTTGAACAGGTTATATCACGTTACAAAAATACAGCAGTGTGTGCTTAATTTTTTAGCCTTTTTTAAGAATGTCAAATATTTTTATTATACTTCTAGTTCTATCAATAATTAACGGAAACGTTGCAATAAAGAATTCAAATTAATTAATGTTGCTCTAACCCATTTATCTCTGCAAAAACTTTTTATAACAGAAGTTGTTTCAGCTGAAAGAAATTGGAGCAAGCCTTTCATAAAGAAAAAACATCAAACCAATCCATTTCCTTACTAAGTACGTCACTCCCGCTAAATCACTCAATGGCAAAACTTCGTGCACATGTACTGAAAAAGTTCCTAAGTGATTTAAACTCGAGTTTTCCGTCTTACAAGTAATCGTGTTGAATGGGATCTTTTAAAGTACCGGTGACGTCACTCGGTCTTCGAATCTAACTTTTTGAAGAGCAGCTTGCTCCATCTCTTGAAGAACCGCAGACTGCGTCAGCAAGGTAGGACACCAAACGCACTTCTGGAGTGTATTATTGATTTTCACCGCCCGGGGGGCGTGGCCAAATCTGTGCGAAAGGGATCACACTATTCCTTCCTCATTAAATCAGAAGAAGAGCCACCGATTTGCTCTGTACAGTTTCTAATTAAGGACGTTCCCATTAACCAACTATTTAAAATAGGTAAGGCCTCATGGAAAAACATTTTCGCAAGAATTATGGACGTCGAAGTTGCGATGTCACAAGTTGTACCAAGTATATCAGATGACATTATGCTTTAATCCTTTTAAGTATGATAAGTTGAGGTAACCGCTTTAGGGCTCGTGTTTACATCTTTACAATGTAGCACAAATCATAACTTAGGAAGGGTTTATTGCCCAACTCATGGACAGCTGAATTAATGACTGGGTACCTACATAATAATTACGTTGGAACTTTCTGTGAGCATTAACGCAAAAACAAAACCCGTATTTTTACATATTTTACTAAAGACAGCAATTTTTGAATGACGAAATGAAGTACCTACACAAAAATAAAAAAATAAGACTAATTGTTGTCATAACCTAATGGTTATCTACTATCTAAGAAGTTGATACAAATATTATCTCAGATTGAAAAGCAACAACAAAATTTGCTGTGTGTAACAACTTTGATCAACAATTTACTACCCTTTCAAGAACACCAATCATAATAAGCCACTCGTAATATTTTACAGCCCTCATACTTCACAATACAAAATCTAACATTTTGTCTTTTATTGCTCATCAATATGTGTATTACGCACTAAATTGAAATGCTTAATCGAGTTTCATAACAAAAAAAGACATCGTAGAGGAATCATTAACAATACATTTGAATATACATAAACTGTTTGACTGGTCTAAATTTAAAGGAAACTACCAGCAGTAAATGCAAAACAAAAGGTCCGAGCAATCAAACTCCATTTCACTTTAAGAATCCAATTAAATCCTCTTCAAAAACAGCCTTCCTTCCCCAATTGGGAAAAAAATCCCATTGTCTCTTTCTATAATTAAGTAAACCGTGGCATTAGTGAGGCGGGATATGTCAACAGCCCGGATGTTATTAACTACCATTAAAGTGCCAGAGTTGTAAGTAAAGTGGCACTGAACGCGTCACAAGGAAATTAATTTGCCGCTAAGCTTTTAATTCTGTTTGTAAATATCTGCCTTAGAGGAAGTGCGAGTTAACAGCCTGGTTTTGCGCATAACAACCATAAGTTCACAGCTCATTTAATTTAGTAATTATAGACCAGATCAATTTTGGCAAAGACTTTGTAACTTTGTGTTCCCCGAATGTTAACACCCGAATAGAAGTACACTTTCATATTCATCAATCTCATAACTTGCGACGGCAACGCAAAATACTTTATATTCCATACATTTGTGTGTGGCTGTCTTAGCATGAAAACCATAGGTAATATATTTTCTCACAGGAAGGCCGTAACTGCAACAGTTTTAATGAGTACTGAGTACGAAAACCTGATTGTAGGTATAGCACTGAATCACCTAATCTAGATCAGGCTAGTCAGAAAATTCAATGCGACACTATTCTACGACATTAGATTTCCTATTCTTCAGGAGTTAATAATATTACAGATTTTAACGGCATAGGAACCGGAGTATTCTTTAATATTTGCTCAAGTCCAAATAATGAATTAGTCGACTGACTAATTCATTATTTAAAAAGCAGCTTAGTAATGTGAGGATTTGAATAATTTTGTACCTCAGTCAAATCAGAATGGTAAAAAAGACCTGAATGAATTTTCGTAAACCACGTTGTATGAGCTGAAAAGACATGATCAATGGCGTATGCAAACCCACATCATACAACAAATCTTAATACCAATATCTGTCATACAAAAACCCTTATTATTTAACCAAAGAATATTCCTGCTTCAATCCATTTTGTTTCACACAAATTGCTTCCTATCATGTTTACGAGCTAGAACTTAAGTAAAAAAGTTCCTTTGATTCTTGCAATGAAGTCAAGACACTGTGACTTTGTAGCAGTTCGATAGTAACCTAATTTACCGATATAATAGGAACAAGTCCTTTGAGAGGAAGACTTTATGAAAACGCTTTAGTATTTCCAGTAGTAATATTCAAGAGAAAAACTTTATTCCCGTGCATATAAGACTGCCTCCAGCTTATAAAACCAGTTTGTACTCGTACACTGCGTAAGGTCGGTTCACATCTTCAGATACAATGAGTGACAATTATTTAAAAGTCATGCATAATCTCATTTACTTGAAATAGATGTATACTAGAGTTTACTGTTATAAATTCGCTTAAAAAACATTCAAGGATTACGCTATTGGTGAATACAGAACGGTTAAATTTGAACACACATTATATGCGCCATCTCTGCGGTCCCGGGTTCGTTTACCGGTCAGCTAAATATGGAACACTAACTTTTCTATACTGTCTCGGGGTTTTTGTTCTTTTATTGTATGAGCACAATAGCTTTTGCGACTTACTACAGAATCAGATTAATGTATGTGAGGTCCACATCATTTTAACAAGTATAATTAAGAAACAATCCAAAACAATTAATTTATTCGTGTTGGTTACAAGTAACACTTATGCATTGTCCAAATGAATACAAACCAAAATATTATGGACAAAAAACTTGTACAGTTTTTTTTAAGGAATGAGCTAAGGATGAAATGAAGCACAGATTCCGAAAATTTGAATCTGTTTCCGATGATAGATGAAGGATAGAACTCAATTTATGTTGCACTGCCGTACCATTTCTCATCATCTATTATTTCCTCTACCTAAAGATTATCTGGCACAGATCGTTTTATAGGGATAGTACCACCTAAATTGTACTGTCATTTGTCTGTAAAACCAATTTCTTTAAAGTTTTGTGCAATAAAGTATATTCATATAGACTATAGGACGTTCGCTTTCCATGTTAAACATTTAAATATATTAGCAGGGCAGTAAGTAGCTCGTACCAACTACTAAAACATTGGTGGCGTTTTGACCCGTTAACTTATTTTTAATGTTTTAAGTATATCGACGACGTAGCTCCGTAGCTCAGAGTCGAGCGGGCCGGACTTTGGCGTCGCGCCATCTCTGAGGTCCAGGGTTCAATACCCGGTCGGGGCAATATGGGTACGAAATTTTTCTATATTATCTTGGGTCTGGGTATTGTGGTACCGTTGATGTTTCCGATTTCCGTATCACAAGTGCATTAGCTAATTACCACAGAATCAGAGCAAAGTATGTGATGTTGTCTCATGTTAACATATTTATATTTCTTTATATCTATATATTAATTGTCTCTACATTAGTTAACCGTCAGGTGCGAACCGTCCTTATGCAGATTCGGTGTCGGGATTCTAAGCTGGTATTGTGATTCCCGACGCGATCGCCGGCCGCGTCACGATTACGTCCCGGCAACCCTGACCCCTTGAACTCAAATGTCACCGGGACGAGACGAGATGTACCCGCGATTCCGGCGACAGTTTATCGCTTTCGCCGTTAAGACAATTACGGACCATTTTTTAGCGCAAGAAAATTTCGATTCAGACTGCCAGTAGGCATCTATTAAATCTTCGCGACTTAGCATTTAAATAATAATAAATACTGTACAACATCACATACATTGCTCTGATTCTGTGGTAAGTAGCTTAAGCACTTGTGTTTCAGATATCAGAAACAACGACTGTACCACAACATCAAGACCCGAGACAATATAGAAAAGTTCGTTTTCCATATTGACCCGACCGGGGATCGAACCCGGGACCGCAGAGATGGCGCGACGCCAAAGTCCGGCCCGCTGGCCTTTCGGCCACGGAGGTCGTCAAATACATTTTCTTAGCACATGCAGGCTTACGATACGCTACATAAGAGTGCTTAATCTTTATGATATAATTGATAAATTCATTGCGTAATTTAACCATTAATTGAATAACCAAATACAGTACTGTCAGTATCGAAATTTTGTTCATCTCGTGTGAAAAAAATATGTGCTGTGCGTGCAAAGTGTAGGTCTACCAAGTGACCTTGTACATCTATTATATACCTATTAACATATTAAAAGGAATCATCAGAAATCGCAAAGTCTTGGTAACCCCTGTTTTAACTTAATGCAAAACTTGTTACGTAGTTTGGTAGTACGAGTGTCTACTAATCATCACAACATAGTACAAATAAAACAAACGCTGTCAGTCCCTATGTGCGTTTAGATTTAAAAAATTACATAATGGTTTTAATAAAGCAAAATAAATTTTGCGCAGAAAAGCCGAAATCAACATTGAATCCGTGCGAAACCGGGGCTCGCTAGTTTAATAACATTTAGTTACATAAAAATTTCAATCAAAATATTGCATTATATCGAAAATGAAAAAGTCTACAGTGATTCCAACGAAGAATCAAAGGCAATTTTTCCATTATTTTGCCATAGTCTTGCGAGCATGACGGGAAGATTTTTCAACAAAAGCAAAATATAAACGATGAAACAATCGTATTGTCTGCAGTTTCGTCTTATTTTCCGTCTGTCGCTGTCTCTCAATGAGGACGGAAAATTATTAGGCGAATGGATATCAAAGCTAAAAATTTCACCCGTTACTTACTGAGTGTCAAAGACTCGCAATTTTCAATTTGTGTTCGGCTCAACAATGGTCGTTTAAAACTTGGAAAAAAAAGTAAAAAGGCCGCCTAACTCGGCACAATCACGACTTTCAAGTGCAGAAACATAAATGAAACCATTAATTATCCGCGATTCCAGTTATTCTTCCCTCCTGAGCCGCCCCCTCGGCCACTCTCCCTCCGCGCCTTATATTTTTCTCTCTCGTTAATTTGTCGAAAGTTAATTGAAGGGATATTTTTGACCTAAATAGCTTAAATTGAAGAAATCCCGTAGAGTTTCTGAGGAGCATAACAGGATCATCCAGAATTAACCTTTCGTTTTGTTTTCAGGGAATTCTCGGACATTTTCATTTGTAAGCTTATATCTTGAAGCTCTCCGAAGATTGTAAAAAAATCTGATGTTGTCTTATTGTTGTATCTGTAATCAAAGACACTTATTTTGTCTCGATGTCCAACGTTTGTACATAAATACCAATGCTACCCATACGATGCGTAGTGACTTAATAGGTATATGGCAATTTGAAATCTAAGTCTGTGAGACTTTTTTGCAAAAGAAAATTTTAAGTTCTTAAATAAATCAAGATTATTAAAATAATATATCTCTTTTCAAGAAGGGGCAACGTCCACTTATTAATTCATATAATTTCTACTTGTATTTAAACAAGTAAGTCATTAAACTACAACATACCTAGTCTGGAATAAGAGGAAAAAAATACAAAAATATTGGTTGCAAATGTACCTAGCTCAGATGAAGGAACAATGGATAGGCAATACGAGTAATTACAGTTCTCTCCGCATAAATACCTGGGCTTCCAATGCTTATTCAAACCTTTTTGCAATTGAAAACTTAATTAAAGTCGTTAATAAAGAACACTTACCGCATTGCATTTATCACCTGGTAGTTGTATTACATGCTCGTATTCTAATCGTACCCTGGATTTTCTTATAGCTTTTTAGGGTGATAAAAAGTCCAAAATGTTTATGCCCGGATCCAATATTTGAAAAATGATCCGTTGTAGTTACGGATAGTTAATAAATTATACGAGGCGTAAGCTAAAACGACCGATGGACGACTGATGACAGCTGTTATGGAAAGCAAATTAGAAATTAGAATTAACGACTCGTAGAAAAACGTCATTACGAATCGTTTAATATTGAAACAGGGCATAAGTGAAACATACAGACTCATATTCCATTGATGACTAAAAGTAATTTTCCAACAATAAAAAAGAGAACGTTGTGTAATTTCTGCGCAAAATAGGAGCAGTATTACGATGCTTAATTAAACCTTTTTAAGTAACATTTTTCGCTTGAGAGCTAAAAAGGTTGCGTCATCTGTGCAGCAGGATTGACGGCGCCCGCCGCGCATTGTTTTGGTAAACAATGGCCGACCCGCGGAGTCATTAAACCACCTCCGATGTCAGGGGTTAGCCGAGTCTTGCGTTTTAAACCAAAATCGTAATAGATCAAGGGCTACAACGCCAGAGCTTGACGATCACATCTTGGCTGATTTCACAGAAGATTGTTGGTGTTCGCGAAAGCGACAACCGTTGGAACACCATGTAGAGAGGTAAGCTATGTATGCTGTGGTGGACATTCTTCGAATAGAATATATTCAAAGCATATCCTTGCACAAAAAATCGAGAAGCCGTTGGTCCTAGCTGATATTTCAATATCAACCGATTAATCTAGTCAGAGGCTATCATCACACAGCTCAAGATCACCGTACATTAAGCATGGTAGTTCGCCTTACACAACTTCTTCCACCAATCGCACAGACGACGCCATTTGTAAACGGCGGATTTACTCAAATTGCCTGCGACATATGGACCATAGACCACAGATTGGGCGTGTACCTAGCAGTACTACTCATACTGATGGCTATTTGGTGCAAAGAAGAAATTTGTATGAATATGCTAAATTTTAATTCAATAATTTAATTTGCTTTTGTCGAAATTTCCTATTGTATAATGGACTTTTTGTGTCTACCGAAAATATTCTGGAATAATTTTAACATAGTTTGGAATAGTTTCAATAGAACAATGTAAGAACACTTTGGCTTATTTTATGTCATTTTCCCAAACACAATGCGATCCTCACGACCCACAGGTCGGTAGCTCCATCACTTTTTTCATTTGTGATAAAACGTTACGACCGCCCACAATTTTTGCATGATACGACATTAAGTGTATGTTCCGATTGTAAATTCGTATTGAAATTGTTTATTATGATTCAGAAGAGTAAAAAAATATCCTTACCTTATCCTTATTAGTGAAAAGATATGATTAAGATGATTTTGTGTCACTTTATTATTATATTACTTTACTTTACTTTACTTTATATTACGCAATGACTTCTGCAGTGATTAACATATGATACATTATAGTTAAGCTTAAAATAAACTACTCATTTTATTTCGTAATAACGTGAAGGAAGTCACGCGCAATGGCTAGTGAATCATCCGAATCATCAAAGTGCCTCGCATACAAATCGGCATCGAGTTTCATTTTATTTTACAGAAACAAATCTAGTCACAAAAAATCTAATAATATCTCATTCGAAAACTGAAAACCGCCCAAACGTTTTCATTATTTTTATTAAGAACTTTATCGATTTCCCATAATAATTCAACAATTCCTGTTTTAATTAAAAGGTGCAAAGTAAGCTGCGCATAAATGATCACAATGCTTAATAATAATAAGATATAAAATGGCAATTTTATTTATGCTCTATGTCAGTCACTACGTAGGTATGAATGATTCAGTAGCCAAGCACGTGACAATCCTTCGCGTGCCATCACGTGGAAAGTATATATTTGTCCCAATCCCGACTTTTCTCTCTGTCAATTCCACTAATATCCGTAGCTTCCAAGGAATAAAGACGAGTATCCCCTGAACTTGATCAACTATGAGATCGTAGTACGGTTATAAGTGGAATGAACCTTAATAATGTTTTAAAAAAAACTATTTATGCTCATTTCAATATCGAACATCAAGAGGACTGCGCTAATATATCAAGCATTTCCTCCGGTTAATCTAATATATGACACTAATGATAGTGATGATAAATTATTATATGAGTTATTTAATTTTAGCATGATTTAACTTAGTCAATCACTATTATTGCCTCAGTTTAATTATTTTTATTTAGATATTATTAAGACCAAAACAATTTTAGAGTGTTAGAAATGTGACGTTTGCACTTGATGAAAATTAATAAATAATTTCAGCTTATGACGTTATGTAAATTTTCACCGGTTATACAATTAATAAAAAAGCGTGAAGTTATTAACCGATCCTAGCTATCCTCCAGGCTCCTTGTTTTCATAAGTACTTAAATCTAATATTCATTTATTTAAGTTAAGTTCCATACCCATTAACCGCCGCAGTTGTATATATCCGACAGTAAGATTTCAATTCATAACCGCCACAGTCGTATATATACGACTGCAACTTTCTTGACTAATTTTATTCAAACTATTGACTCGCACAAAGTCATCATAATAAATAAATAATCTTTGACGTATACACCTTCGATTTATAACACTCTCCAGCCTCATATATACAACCTAAGAAAATATCAATAAACTTTAGCATCCTGCAGGTCGCTAAATTATTGTTAGTAGTACTAGTATTAGTAACGCCACAGTCGTATATTTCCAACAGTAGTGTTGTGGTAAAAGTTCACCATTGTTTTTTTTAAGTAAGATATTTTGCCACCTGGGTATGTTGTTTATAATAGAAAATAAGTCAATTATATTATTTTCTCATTACTTTATCGGTTCTTAATCCAATAAGACAGGTTTCATCCTAAAATCATCAAATAAACATTGTATCTTAAAGGTGATGTGCACATCACTAATGTTACGAATATTAAACTACGTGTCAACGCCGGAGTCGGAAATATCCGTCCGCTTATGACGTCACAGGCGGAGTAGATATTGGCGTAGTGAGGGTAAGTTGATAATATTATCGACATGTCTATATTTATTTGTTGGTGGGTAGTCAATATGAAGTTAATTGTATTCTGTGAGCTGTGGTCACCGTAGACGCTAAACATGTCTTGTGCAGAAGAGTTAACTAGAATCTTGGAAGGCTTTGAGGAAAATTAAGAATTTGAGTAATATTATTTTACGGTGAATATCCTTCAAAATAAATAGTCCTATCCAAACTAATTTTAATTCCTTGTCTGGTAAATGCAGAACATTATTTTTGCAATAAATTCTAGGATGTAGGAGTCGTTATAAGGTACGGTAGTTGTTAAAATCAGTTACTAAAGCTTTTAAGCTTAAAATGTATAGGCGTACTTACCTGTCTTGTACAATTTATACTGTTATTATCACAATCGCAGTGTAGACGAACAGAGAACAGATGAACGTAATGGAAAAAATTATGCTTACTAGTGCTGTTTAATTTGGTCAAGTTCTGGAATATTCGATAAAATGTTTTTTCATATTTGTCGTGAACTAATATTGTTATTATATTGTACCTATATTTTTATGTAAATGATTATTTTAAAAAGAAAGAAATTGAAATAAACAATTTACTCACGTAAAAACGGAATGTGATTGACTACCTAAAAATACCCGAGTTTTTATAATATCGATACCTACATGCACATCACTAAAAATAAGAATAACATCTTTAATTACAGCGCCGCAGTAGGATATATCCGACATTTTGTGAATTCAAGGTCACGATAGGGATTGAATCATCGATCTATTTTTAATGTTTGCAATATTATTATTTATTGAGTAGGCTTTGTTTGTTGTTGTTAAATAAGGTCTTAAAAACATGTTAGGTTTCAGAAATGTTTATTTCACCAAAAATATAGTTTCAGTTAGCTAAAAACAGTTTTGATACTGTCAAAGAATTGCATTATCGTGAATTTTTTTCCAAACACTACTGTGGAAAGGTGGAATTAAGTGTCGGCGGTAGGGGCATCTTTTGTGCGCTGAAGGTCCAGCGGTTAAAAGGTTAAAAGAACACTCTTGATATTCTTAGCGAGTTCACAATACCTGTACGAAACTCAACTAGCGTAAATTACATTGGGCCAAGTCAGTTTTATTTTTGTGAGTGAAGAAACAATTTAGTGCCTACCTTAGTTTTATTTTAAACAAGCTTAGGTTATTTTGTATGTTTCTTGTAATTTTGCTTCGTTGAAATATAGTTTATTTATTTGTTTAGTTCTATTTATCAAGTACCTAAATAAGTATGTAGCGTCTGATAAGCAACTTTGTGAACAATTTTACTTTATTTTCTTTGTTTTTTATTGCGCTAAACAAAAATGACATATTATGATATTTTAATTATTGAATTTACTTATAATAATGATGCTATAACACTAGATTGCTAAATCCATGGTAAATAGTCAAATTATTTGAAAGGATTTGCAAAATCTACTAAATACAAGACACCTGAACGTTTTTTTATTTTAAACACATGCTCCATCATTGTTGTGAGTTGTTTTAGTGCGAATTTGTTTTATCGCGAGTACCGATTGACGAAATGTGAGTTAAATATTCGAAAACACACAACGTGCATCAGTTTTCGCAGTCATCCGTTCGGTGGATTTGTACCCGATAATGGATTCCGCGAAAGTTTCCAACTCTATCAATTATTTATTTAAAATTCGTTAACTTTTTATTTTTATTCGTTCCAATTGATTCAAGCTGACGATTCGACAGCGCTTTTTTTAATGGCTCTGTATTTAGTGCCTACTGTTAAAAACGAACGCAAATTGCTAGTTTATCAAATCAAAAACGAATGTAAAGTAGTCTTATCATAATATACGTTTTTTAAAAAAAATCCGATATGATTATGAAATTTTCATCATCTTGCCAGCGTTTAACACCTTAAAAATGTTCGATGTTAGATAGATACACTTTATTGCACAGAAAATTTTACAGAAATTGGTTTTACAGACATAATCAAGTACAATTTAGGCGGTCTTATTGCTATAAAGCAATCTCTTCCAGACAACCTTTAGGTAGAGGAAATAGTAGATATCGAGGAACGGAAAACGGATGTTATGTTTGAGACCAAAAGCTACTTGAACCATTTCAATAAATTTTGTTGTAAACGTTTTCAAAATATGTTAAGTCAAATTCACGCACGCATTTTAAACGCAGTTACTGATAATAGTTTTTATTTGTGTGACTTGCACTAACGCGATATAAACGAAATCTGCCTTATTAACGGATGTCAAATTACACACAATTTTCGAAACGCCAATCTTTACAACTGTCAAGCCGTCAGTAACAGTCGAAATTAAATTATAGCAACTCTCACAACACCGAATGGATTTAATCAACTTTGCTGCAAGCCATAAGGTACTTTTCCCAATATCAAACATTTGATGTTGTTGATGTTTTACAAGATTTCATGTTTAATACTGTGCAAACGCGTAACTAGGTCACAAACTTAGTTCTACCTGGAGTTATTCAAACAGTTCCTGTTCACTAGCAGTAGCGGCAACAACTTGACAGTATAAAACGTGGTCGCCTAGAAAAGGTGTACTTATTTTAAGGTTCCGTACCTCAGCAAAATCACTTTGTTTTCCGTCATCAAACTTTTAGCCATGGTATTTTTTTAGGATCATGTTAAATTGTTTTCAGTAATTATATTTTGTATGCATATTGATATCTGAATAAGGAGAATAAAACGTTTAATGTATTCCTTCGAAATTTTCCAATCATTGTCATCATCATCAGCAAGTCTTCGTTTTTGTCCGTTTGTCAGCCAGTTTGAGTATATTGCCACTCTGCCTTTTTCTTCAGCTCTCTAAAGTGATTTCTACGATACGCTTTACGAGGCGTAGTCTCCACTCTAGAACAGTCTATCCCAACAGTTGTCTCCCGTGAAACGGATCTATCCTGCCCATTGCCATTTCAGTTTGCTAATTTTATATCGATAGTTCACTGTCAAAAAATCATAATAAGTAGAAGAAGGATTTAATTGCCACCAAAATGATGCCACAATGCACTTTGTAACGAATACCGTCGCTCCATTTTATCCCCATCCAGAATATACATCTGAATTTTTTTTTTTGCGTTTTTTATCCGACTGATTATGCACGTAAATGGTATTGGTAGTATGTATTCAGCAATTTCATTTATATTGTTCAGAATATAATTGCTGTTAGTTGGGTTTTATATAATTTCCTAGATCCGGGTACATCTTTTTTTTTACTTTTTTTTGTAGATCGTTTTTTTTAACGAAGCACCACATTTTGCTTAGTCGAAAACATAATTATCGATTTAACTACTTTAATCGTACTACCTTCTTACATCGTAAACACAGGATTATTGACCGTATCTTCCTACCTTTTTATCGTCTATCTAACAGATAACAGACAAATCGATGAAATAATTAGAGCCTCCCAAATGTAGGTCACTAACCTACGAACTTGCTAACACCAACTTTCTCAGCTCAACAAACAAAACATAAACGAGACATCACGTTATTAAGCGTTCGATTGACAAGCTCCTAACTCCAGAATCACGAAAAGTTCAATAGCTGGAACTATTTGCGTAAACAACGTGACGGTGTGAAACGTGGCCGGCGGCACACGTTCCTTTTGTTTCCCGGGTACGGAGGAGATTGGTGTCACGTGACCAGCCGGACACGCCGGATGCAGCCACGTGGCGTTTCACATCCGACCAGCGTGCCACTTGCTGATCGGCCAATATTCGACTGTCAGGACGGCGAACGTTTGACAATCGGCTATTAAATTGAAACATTAATGGAGGTGGACTTTGCGAGTTCGTAAAAGGCATAATTATGAAAAAAAAATGTACAGATAGATTTTCAAAAATTATAACAAAAGTTTTCGTTGATAATATTCATTAATTTATTTAAAGTCGTTAGACTCAGACACCCAGACACAATAGAAAATTAATTGACTTTTAAAAAGACATTCGGTCTTACGAGGTTAAAAACTGTATTGCACAAAAAAGTAAACAAGTTGAACTTAATGCTAGGCGCATTCTCATTTAAAACAAAAATTGAGTTAGCTTTGTCGCACACATCATTTGTGACTAACATCTCGATTTATCATTTTTTGGATATCTGACGTTATTGCACCAAGCGATGTGCATATTCCGATAAATACCGATCGACAGACGTCACTTCTTCGTAAAATTTTACGAAAAACTGGCGCAAACACACCTATCCACCGAACTTTTTTGTGCAGAATCTTCAAAAACTACGCGTAAAAGAAAAACAAATAAAATAATTTTATGAAACGATCGTTGATCTAAACACTTTTGATGACATCCAATGTAAATAATTTACATCAAAAGTTGAACTAACTCGTATTTCACCTCAGTATAAGCTAGATATTTATACCTCGCTATTTTTAAAATTGTTTATAGCCCGGTATTTACGATAGTTTACAACAACATAATCTGAAGTAACATAAAAATACAGTGTAACAGAGAAGCGGATTAACGATATCGCCGCCACGCACTCAAAAGTGCTCATAAAAATTCTTTTATATATCTCTCTTTTTGTGAAAGCGATCTGCTTTGTTTCCACCCGACATTCTACAAAGAAAACAATCATGAGGCTTTTCATAGCTTATCTTGTCAGACGTGTAAGGTACCTATTTTACCACATTTTCAATTTAGAGCACCACAAAATTTCAACGCGTTAAAAATTTGTGTAAATGAGTTTAATTTAAGTGTTCTGGTAAATACCTTTTTACTATTTATTTGGTTGGCATCTACCTCCTACCGAAGCTATAATTGTATGATAAAGTTTATCAATTTACTAGCTGTGCCCGCGACTTTGTTTGCGTGGACTACATATTTTCATGGTCAATTTTACTCCTATCTCCCCTTATATTTGAAACAGAAAGTCCATATTTCAATCCAAGTTTTCAGTTATATTTGTGCCAAATTTCATATCTCTAACTTAATAATAAACATTTTCCAGCGGGGCGGTATTACCCCCATCTCCCTTATTTTCAAAACAAAAAGTAGTTCGACGTATACTAATACCATAATTTCATCAAAATCGATTCAGTAGTTTAAGCGTGAAATCCGGACATACAAACAGACGGACAGAAAAACAGAGTTATTTTCGCATTTATAATATTAGTATAGATGTGGATAACAGCATACGCATAATTAGCAAACCACATTCGATTTTAAAGAAGTCTGGTAATACCCTGACATCAGTAACGTCGGTTGCGTAATTTAATCATATTTTAAAAATCGATTTATTAACAAAAGCTTAAATCATTTTTACACAAGTGTAGGTACAGTTACTAAAGTGCCATTAACCTAATCGTATTCAGCAGGGAACACACTGCACTCGGCCAACCTTCGGCGTAAGGTCGCTCATAATTTGATCAATGTACGAGTATTGCAACAATTGCACATTGCATCGAGTTACCTCATGCGTGGAAGGGGTTATGTCCTTTGACTGTTGAGCTTTTCTCCAGTATATGCAATTTTTAATCGACTTGTTTATTTTTATAATAAATTACACTTTGAGGTGGAGCGATGATATTCATCATAAGATTAATGTTATAGAGACCAAGCAATAACTGAAATAAAGCGGTAAGAGGTCTGACGACCTCCGTAGCTGAAAGGAGAGCGGTCCGGACTTTGACGTCGGGCCATCTCTGAGGGTTGGATCCCCGGTCGGGTCAATATGGAAAACGATATTTTCCATATTGTCTTGAGCCTGGGTGTTGTGGTACCATCGTTGTTTCTGATTTCTGTAACACAAGTGCTTAAGCTACTTACCGCAGAATCAGAGCAATGTATATAATGTTGTCTAATATTTATAATATTTATTTATTTCGTTTAAAAAGAGGTCTTTTCCAGACTAATACGGGCAAACAATGTGCACAGACAGGAGATTAAAGCACATTGTTTTTCCATTAACTTAACTAAACTGGGAATTGAACCCGGGACCTCAAAGACTGTGTGAAGCCTAGGTTCAGTCCATTTGCCTCTTAGCTGCGGATGTCTTCAAAATGACATTTACATTCTTCACTCCTAGATGTTTCAATTCAAAATACTCGCATATCGTTTTGCTCCAACGATTTCACGCATAAGGCATCTACTTAAATTCTTCGTTATCATCCTAAACTAGTATTTGAAAGAAAAACACAAACATCTATTTAGATTTAATTTAATTTTACTTTTAAAGGTTGTACTTTTAACCCACTTTAATCGATTGCACTAAAAATAACAACAAGGGACTAAATGTTATGCAAAACTTCAAGTAGTGGTGGACCTTATATGTTTTTATTATGAAAGATTACAAAATATTATTTACATAAATTCATCAACATATCAACAAACCGCTGATTACTTAACCATTAGCAAGTCCAATCTCAGTCATATCATTTACAAAATACGGGTTAATTTTGAAGAACATTCGATTTAAGTTTAAAGCCTCGCGCTCTAATAGCTTGCTTGGTTAAAGCGTAGCTTCAACTATCCCCAAGCTTGCGCTGTGTAACTAGATAGTATGTGATCGTATGCCAGACCAGCCCGCTTTGTACCAGGAGTTGGCACCAACGCCGAAACGGACAATTTGGGAGCCGGCCGAGCCACCTAACCAGTTATTGGATTGTCATAATTTACCATCGCCCATACCTATCGGCTCTGCAGTAAGTACCGAGCGAAACTCTATAGTTCATATGCCAAGTGCGGTATTAGTTTTTGCGAATCTTCGTTGCGATCGCTGGAATTTTGATGTATGTGTTTAGTTGCAACTGGAAAATAAGGTTGGAGAGTTCAAAAATGAAATGGGGGTTCGAGTCAAGATTTTACTTTTGAAGTTTTTTTTAGAATATATTGTAACATTAACATTACGAAAATTAACAACACCATAAACATGTATGTTTATTTAAATGAGTAAAAAATTTGATTACTGGCAGTCTTAGAGGACTGCCAGTAATCAATCACAAACTACGGTAAACAGTACGTCGAAGTAAACACTTCCAGTTGGAAATTAACGTACTTTTGATTGTACATTTATTTTTATTATGTTCTTCATTGTTGATTTATTAAAAAAAAATTAGAAGCATTATTTACAGAAAAGAGAATTCGGAATCAGTCTAATGTTCCACCCCAAGGCAAAGGTATCAAATCAATTTATCGTTACATTAAGGGATACTATTTTAGTACGACGCGCATCATAAATGCGGTTGGTGATGATCAGAAACCCTAGCTATGTAATAACACGTAAATATTTTTCATGACGCGGGACCTCATAATGATAAAAAAATACGTACATATGATACTAAGCTTTTAATTTTCATTCATACATTTTATAAAGTTCCATTGTAGTGTGTAGGCACCTAGTTTTTCAATGAGCTATTTTTGGACTAACTGTTCATCGGTTCGGTCGGGAAAATACACACAAGCGAATTTAGTGCCTGTTTAGTGCAATATTCAAATGGCACGTATATTGTATGCACTCAGAGGGCGTGGGAAAGCGCGTCACATTATACGATTCGCACAATGGCGGCCGACCGCGAATAAAAAGATGCGTCTACAATGGACGTCGCATGGAAAACCACTAACCATAGTAACCACTCGGTTCACATGACTTGTATTCGGTTCATGACAGAACACGAATTTAATTGAGAAAACTTCATGCTCGGACCAATGCGCTATGAAATCATTTGTAACAAACAAAGATACCATCAAATCTATACTAATGTTATTAAGCTGAATAGTATGTTTCTTTGTTTGTTTGAACGCGACTACTGGTTTGAATTAAAAATATTTTTCTGTTGGAGAGTGCATTAATCGAAAAAGGCTTTAGGCTATATAACGTTCGATATGGCAAATAGGAGCAAAAAATCAGCAAAAAATGTGGAAAACCCGGTATAGTACACATGCAAAGCCACGGCGAGCAGCTAGTTGTTAATAAACACGAATAGTTATGGAGAAATTACCTTTTATTAATCTCGATTAAATTGCAAATCGGAACTTCTATCATAATAATATTCAGAACTTGAAAAGAGAATGAAAAGGATTCAAGTAGTTTACATTTGAAAAAGTTTATGTTATATCCACTATGTCTTCCTAATTGTTAAATCTTTATCAATGAAATAAATAAATACCAATTTCCTTTTGGGCAATTGTTGGGACTTTTTCAAGAAACTCTTGGTTAATTGTTGTCCTAATGATCTTATAAGTAACACTCTTCTCACCACCATACTAAGTAAGCAAAACAGTATATAAATCTTACAAAAGTTATGAAACCTGGAAGGCCAACAAAGTTCTTAAGACTCAAATCCCTATTAAGTTCTTTCAGTTTGAAGTTAATACAATTTTAACCGGCAATAGAGTGTAAAACCATCGGTAAGCTGTGGGCGATGCATAAATCTGCAGTTAGTTAAGCTGCGTAAGCGGCGCTGGTGGATGGCCTTTAGGACAGGGTCATAAACTCAGCGATAAGCGGACGCGAATCAACTTTTTTTTGTGATAGAAGAATTGCATTGATGCACCGTACCGTGTCCCCCAAGGGAGGTGATAACGTGTATGGGACTCACTGCCCTAAAAAGGACAGGACTACCCATTAAAGCCCCCGGTTGGACTTCAATCTCTTATTGGTGCAATGCCGCCTGATGTACCCTCACATGGACGCAAATCAAATATATCGAGACCATCAACCATCGATTACATTTAGGTATCTTGTTTTTATTTTAATATAATTTTCCAAATTATTTTTGTTTTTAATTATTACTGAAAGATAGTTTTGAATTAACTTTCCCACTTTTTTGATATATTTGTGATATTTATATACCTAAGTAGCCTTGTTGTCTCATTTCTTAACTTATGATAAGACTTTTCCATGAGAAAACTTGAAAATATATTTGTGTGCTGTAAATATAAACGGAACCGTTTGTTAATCTTCCACGCAGCCGCTTACAATTTTATTTATGTTGGGAAGTTCTCGTTGTCAATAAACAAGAGAAAAAATCGTGGTTTTTTGTAAATTTTCCGTTATAATAAGGAAAATTTCCATTTACTCACTTGAATACTTGTTTAATTATTGTGCCTTATGAATGGTTTTTTTTAAATTTCGCAAATTATTTCTGCAATACTGATTCTAGCCTGAACCTAGACACGGTACAGCGATAATATCTGCACGCTTCCGCTTATCACGAAATCCAGTCCTTTTCCAAGTTGAATTAGTCGCTGGCCGACTGTACCAGTCGTTTAATGCCCGCCGCGGTAAAGAAAACGCGCTATTAAATTAATGGGCATGCGGGATCCAGCCTAGCCCGTTTAAGAGCACGACTGAGACTAAATGGATATTTTTCAAGAGTCATCTTAACCACGGAAAATACCATTCATACAAAGTTATATCACGGAAACGATATTTGAATTAATTTGAGGGAAAGATCGCAAAGCAATTAACGAGAGTGGTTCGTTTACTAACAAAAAAGTTTAGTTTTGGGTAGACTAGACCACGTTTGTAGTTTGGTCTGCGTGAGATTCCATAAAACAATTTTCATCCTCAATTTTTCAATACGAAAAGCACACAAATCTTCCTTTAAATCCTTCTATCTTTATATTACATTTTATGTAGTAGTATTGAAAAAATATATATTTTTGTTCCATATATTATTTTGACTAGTGAAATCCTACTAAATTAAAAACATGAAAGTATATATATTTGTATGTTTTTTGCTCTTTCAAAACTACTAAATAAATAAATAGAATGAAGTTTGACAGATAAATGAAATAATATTTAGTCAGCTGCTACTAGTAAATCTTCATCAAAGAAGAACATACCACCGGCAGTAAAATTTCAGCCAAATACAACGGCATCACGTATGCAAAGAGGTAAGAAACGCATGAGATACAAACGCTTTTAAAACTTACACGATAACCGAAGTCGATGGCAACAGTACTACGCACGCTGCGAACGTACTCACTTAGGCCGCTACACTTTCGAGCCAGAAATCCAATTTGGGCACTTTTACAAAACCCATCTCGAGCGTACAAATATTGCCGTAACTTGTGCCCGCACTTGCCACTTGTTTGCTCGCGTTGATAGCTAAATAACTCTCACGGCAGGACAGCGTATCTCATGTGCGAATGGGCCCATTACCATACAAACGATGCCTCCACAATCTGTCTACGACGTTTGCGGCTCACTATTTAAGCCAGCCGCGTCCTGCCTCCTTGGTTGGTACGCAGTACTATACTTAAGGGAATGTAAAGAATGACTATAAAATAACTGTTCGGTCAATTAGGTTACCAATAAATCTAAGAGACAATATATTTGTTTAATCATGTAAACTAAAATGGACTAAGTTACACTGGGAAAAAAATTATCGCGACGTCTCATATTCGTATAATGTTAACGATTAGTGACGTAAACACATCCTTTCCTGAACTTTATTGCACTCTATAATCTTAAATTTTTATTTATTTGTTGAAACAAATAACACAACTCTATTGCACGGATCTATGAAAGCTTAGACTTCCATAAAAAAGGCTAGACATAAAATTATGGATGTACGAAAAGATAGAAACATTCACTTTGTACCACTAAAGACTCTTACAATGACATCTCATTCCATCAAGTGTGGCGCGAAGTTTATTAAAAATCTCTTTTGAGTTTTTATTTTATTTTCTACAATACTTATCCTAAAAACAATGTTATATTATTTACGTTGGAAAAGATGCGGTCTGCGGTATTGCAACACAGAAGCTGGCCCTACAACTAACGAGAGAGTAGCAACGAATATCTCATGTGCGAATGAGCCCATTAACATACAAACGACGCCGCCACAGTTTGTCCGGGACGTCTGTGGCTTACTATTTAAGCCGACGACATCTCACTGCTTTGTATGTACCCACTAGTGTCTTCAAAACATCACTTAGTCCTAACGAAGTTTCACATTCGAATAGATGTAAGTAAGAAGTGCTTAAAATTGTTTTGTGTGTTAAATCGGTTTAAAAACGTTTTACGAACAATATTTCGAACACTAAGGCTAGCATGCTTGATTAAATCATAATTTTTACAAATTTGCATAAAATGATCCAGTAGTTTTAGAACAATATAACGATCCTAGAGTCCTGGGTACGATTCCTTGGTCGAGCAAAGTATGCCACGGATTATTTGATCATAGCGCCTTCGAATCGCATTTTGCAAGCGTGTACAGCACTTATTGCACTTATGTTCAATGACGGAGACCGTAGCCCTGTAATCGGACGTTAATTAGCTGATACTTTTATGTTTAAGAAACTGTTAAACTGATTAAAGAGACTCAATATGTACTACGTTTTACCGCTAATGTTAGAATTTTATTTAGCTTTCAATACTGCAAGCCCACATACTGTTGTTGTAAGAAACACCTAAGTAACAATAAAAAGCCCTCTTGAATCGTTTATTGTAACAATATTACCCATGTAATAAACCAAAGACTTTAAGCAAAACAGTTAGGTCCTGTAATTAACATTAGGTACCGACTGACACAAATTCAACTGTACAAGCATAAAGTCAATGTGCTACTAGCGCAAATGTTTGTATAAAATCTTGCAACACTATTTAATTTTCTCATTAGTTAGAGCGTTAAATTAATGCAGACAACAGTACCCTAACTAATACAGAAATTATGTGAGCCGCTAGCAAAGGTGCGACTTTCCTTGTATAAAATATTCGAGGCGCTTATGCTCAAGTGTTTATGTAAATTAAATAAGTTGTCGCCTTGGCTCTTGATTACAAAGAGAAGTTGAAGCAGTTTTGTTTACTGTTTAATCGTAGTTCGGTCTTGTTTTAGTTGAGTTTGCGCGGCACAGGTGCAGAGACGCGGAGAAAAATTGTGGAAATATTTCTCGACTCCAGCTTGATAACTCAACCGATGAATTTTACAAACACGTGAGTATTTCGCTGTACAGTCAGCAATTTTATTTGCTTCACATCACAGCGCCTTGTCATTTTAAATTAACTGACTATCGTACTTAGTAATGCAAACGTTTAACGTGACAACTGCTGTGTGGAATTAATGTTGCTGTACGGTATTTTTTTTTTTCAAAATATGAATTGAATCGGTCATTTCAAAAACCTCATAAGTCACCAAATTAGAATTTTTCAGGACTCAATTAAAACTGTTTCGCACTCAAACAAGTAAATTTTAAATCACTTTTTTATGCCTAATTTATTATTTGGGTCGCATAAAAATGAAACAGCGAATAATATTTGTAATTTATCACTGAAAACAATGAAAAAAACTTGAAAAACTATTCTTGACTTACGTTGTTTTAGCAGGAAATGGGGTTAGTGGTAGTATTATTCAATCAAAATTATAGTTAAAATCATATTTTATTGCTTATTATTGAAAATTGCACTGAAATTATGACTTATTAGCATTTGAGATGTATTAATTTTTCATTTTTAATGAAATTAATTGTTGTTATTAAATGGCATGTGCTCTTTAAAAAATGCTATTCCCAATTTGCGTTAAATCGTCTAATGTCAATATATCATTTACACTGTTCCAATTGACGAGAAAATAATGCATTGACTTGCATGGTAAATACATAGAATACGCATCTCTTTATATGGAACCATTTTCTCCAAAAAAGCATGTTAGGAAAAAAAGGTGACTTATGAGGTTTTTGAAATGACCGATTCAATTTTATTTCGGCCATTTTTGGTACGGCTAACTTAATATAAAACTAGGCAAAAATGTATTTTTGCAATATACATACTGTGTGTAAAATTTGTTTCGTTTTGACGATATTTGTCCTCTAATCTGATTGTGGTAAAGTATTGTGTGAGTATTTCAAAGTCAATTTGCAGGTTACATATACATTTTAAAGAAAATTCATAACCAAAAACACGCATAAACTTTAAACTTTTACGTACACAAACAGCATTTTAAAGTAACGTTCAACTCTCGAGCAATTTATACACAGAAAGCGCTATTCCTAATTATTTAATTCCGTCGATTGAATTTGCAAAATTTAAAATTCAAATGAAATGATTCATTTGATCCGTCATTGAATATAAAATACATAGCGGAATACTTCTGCGACGGAATGAAATTAAAACTTGGCGGAAAAGTTGTGAGTGTGCGGAACCAGCAAGGGTTGTCATGCGGCACGCATTTAATGGATTTTCATAATTTTACAAGCACCAAATTGAATTTAATCGCACTGGAAGTAAAAATGTTTTGACTAGAGATTTGACGGCTGGCACACGAATAAAATCAAAAGCTAATTAATCGTTTCAAACAGTCATTCTAAATTTATCCGCTATTTTAGTGGTCGATTAACATTATATTTCAATGTAACGATTGTTGACACATTTATGAAGAAGTACCACTTTTGGTGATTTCTCAACTCCCTCTTACTTCTAAACAATATACTTAGTAGTATTCACCACACCAAAGCTGTATGATTTGGTATGAGTAGTTTACGCATAGTAATAAGTTGGATACTGCTATTGTAATATATCTATTGATTTTTTAACAATTTTCTTGATAAATCTAGGTTACGAACAGTTAGCAAAAAATTTCTAAGTATTTTCAATGATGATTCAATGTATTGTAATATACCCCAAATAATTTAAAATATTTTAAATTTGAATTTTCAATGATGTTCAATCTTGAAAGCACTACTTAAATATTATTTGCTTTATTTGAATTTTAATTCTCATCTACACAGAACATTTATAAAAATCTGGATAATACTTTTTCTATCGCCTTTAGTTAATAGTAGTGCGCAATTTGATCCGGCATCCGGAATAATTTTACTCATTGCATTAACAACACTCTATGCAACGTTAAAAATAAAACCAAATACGAAAATCTAGTGCTAACCCTATTCGTGCAATGAGATTAAGAGGCTTGAGGTTCAAGTTTCTCACGTGATCAATTTTCAATTTCCAATCTAGATATTTTAGAAATGTCCACACGCTTCAAAAGAAATTCATCTGAAGAAAGTGTAAAAGCAGTGAAGGCATGAAAATTCCAATCAGTTTAAATGCGATTTCAATGTTTATTCATGATAATTTATAAAATACTAGCTTTTGCCCGCGACTTCGTCCGCGTGGCGTGTTATAAAAGAGAGATCTTTGTGGGTGTTGGAGAAAAGTTTAAAAAATGCTTAATTTTATTATTTTTAAATTAGGTTATAGTATAAGTAGCTCAGCTGAATAATGTATTGTTATTAATTTTTAGATGTACAAAAGTTTTTCCCGCTATTCCCGTTCCCATGGGAATTTTGGAAAATCCAATCATGACTTAACTTTGCATTCACTAAGGTATATGCATGTCAAATTTCAATCATCTAACTTACGCGGTTTAGATTTTTTCATACAAAAGTTTTTTCCCGCTAACTCCCGTTCCCGTGGGAATTTCTCAAAATACAGCCATAACTAAACTTTATATTTACTAAGGTACCTGCATGCCAAATTTCAAGCGTCTAACTTAAGCGGTTTAGATTTTTCATACAAAAGGATTTTCCCGCTAATTCCCGTTCCCGAGGGAATTTCGGGAATGTCTTTCTTAGTGCACCCCTACGGTACCTAAGCTACGTCCCTTCCAAATTTCAAGTGCCTACGTTTAGCCGTTTGGGCTGTGCGTTGATATGTCAGTCAGTCAGTCAGTCAGTCAGTTTCTCCTTTTATATATATAGATGAGATACAATGAACTCATATTTTACTTTACCATCTTAAATCCTGAGCCATGATCAAATTAAATTTAAATAAAGTAATATAAATGACAAAATCACATACATTGCTTTGATTCTAAGTAGCTAAAGCACTTGTATTACAGAAATCGAAAACAATGACGGTACTACAAATTCCAGACCCTAGACAAGATAGAAAAAATCATTTGCCATATTGATCCCGGGAATCGAACCCAGACCTCAGAGATGGCGCGACGCAAAACTCCGGCCCGCGAGGCTCACAGCTCCGGCGGTCGTCAAATCGTTATTTAACCGGGTTACGTTCGTGGCACTTCTCGAGTTTGTGTAAAGTTCTAAAAGTTCCCATGAATTCTTACTAACAAATCATCACTCACTTCACATATCGATTAATCAGTCTTCGAGTAATTGATGAACATTATGCGCATTCCTACATATATATCTCTAAGATATACAACAAGTCAATATCTTAATTAAACACATACAAAAAAATTAACTATTTACTATACACATACATAATATTCACACAAGATAGTCCGCTCCATCGTATTTGATTGAGGTATTTGGCAGCATTCAAGTCACCAGATACCTCTCTCAAATTATATCAATTAATGTATAATTTTAAGTCTGTTACCAAAACGGATAGCCTTACGCATCCTTTAACTGTGCCACGTACAAGTTTCATGTCCAATTTATAAATTTCCAACAGCAATGTAATCCAATCCTGTACGTCATTACTCGAGATAAGTGGGGGGCGTCCGCAATAACTCACGAGGTCTTTCTGGAGACCTCTCGAACTATTGTCACGTTCTAGCCGTGCCCTATTAAATGACGTACTTATTTCATACTTTATAGCTGGGAAATGGACCGCTCTTTATATAGAATACAAATTAAAAGTTTGCCATTTTGTTAATGGAAAATGCTTTTTAAAAAAATAATAGCAGAATCGAATAATTGTTAGCGGAAATCTTAATATAACTTTGGGTGTGAGACCTTCAAGTATATTTTAATTAGCAGTTTATTTCCGCTAAACGTATTTGTGACACTTTATTAATTTTTGGTTTGTATTTACTCAACGATGTTTTTAAGCTGGTCTTGATATTTCAGGGTAAACAAATATTTTAAATATCTTTAACAGTCTGGCCAAAATCTACCTTTCTCTCAAAATCACTCAAATAGTCATTTTTCTTTTCATTCACATTAATGTGGTTTAAAATCTTAAACATTTTTTACAATTCTACATCTTGAGACTAACTATTCGGGGCCTAGACGATCTAACAGCTAGCAAGCATTGTCCGTATGTTATAAAGCAGGAGCTATTCACACTGAAGTCGTGACGATAGCATTATGAAGAACACATACTGAAATCGAAATACATATAGTATATTACAAAGCCACGAGTTTTAATACTTTGATTAAACAGAAAACTGTTAAAAATATGAAAGTATTTCAATGGATTTAAAAAAAAAATTACATTAACAGTATAAAAAGTTGACATCGACAAAATATTTTACTGCCAATTTTTTGATCCGCCATTATTACTATATCAATTCCGATTGTAATTACTCATTTTCAGAAGTGAACACTTAAATACATGTATTGACCACTACTCATTTTCATAAACCGTACCTACCGCGATGGCGGGATTTTAAAGGTCAAGTAAACTCATAAACTATCTTTTCTATCAATATCAATAATCAATAATATTCACAAAAAACATTTATTATTATTATTATTTATAATATTTCTTCTAGGGTATCGTCACGCTCCAAGTGCCCTCAGCTCTTGTGCTACATACAATACGGCGGGTAGAGTGGTGACACGTGCAATGGATGTGACTTCACTTGACCACAAAAATCAACGACCCTTGGAAGAGTAACTACTAGAATTGGACCAAGTCTGGAATAGATTTACTAGTAGAAATTGTTCAGACCAAATAGAAAACCGAATTCGCCGAGTTACATGATTGGTCCTTTTGTGATGACATGTAGATTAAGAAAGCCGATTAAATATAATATTAAATTTATTTTCAAGCAGATAAAACTCGATTTTACTTAAAAGATTAATGCTTCGGCATTCGACATGCAGATAAAAATAAACTTGTATCTTATAGATTTCAATTCGATTAAATGTTGCTCGATCGTTTTGTTGTTTCGTTTTATTTATGAAATGCCTTAAAAGGTTTCGTATTTTGCAACTTTCACAAATACTAAAGAGCAACAACGCGACGAAGTTTTATGGTAACATAGCGGCCACCCGCGACTTCGTACGCGTAAACGTAGTCTTTACTAGCAATGAATATAGCCTATGTCACTCAGTGTAAATGTAGCTTCCCAACGGTGAAAGAATTTTTGAAATCGGTCCAGTTGTTTCGGTGCCTATTCATTACAAAAAAACAAACAAATCTTTCATCTTTATAATATTAGTATAGATACAAAATTTTTAAACAAATTGGGATATTAAATATTGTAAGTTAGTAAAAATAAATGTAAATACAAAATCAATTGTTTTAATAGATAACTAAGTTACAACAATAAAAATAAAGAAATAATAAAATATGATTAAGCCATCGGACCGGAACCTATATTTGCAAAAAAAATTGGAAAGACACTTTTTAGTTTTGTTTTAGACCAATGAAATCTTTCCATCAATAAACTATGCCAACTAGAGTTACTGCGGTAGCACTGAAATCTTTGCATTGTTTACGAATCTTTCTTCGCCTGTCAATGGCCAAGCATCTTGTTTATTTTATTCGATGTCCCCTGTGACAGGCATGTTAGTTATAACTATGTTTATTAACTACTTCTAAATTCTACTTGCAATAAATCGAGGGAGTTCCGTAAAGGTCGCTATTTATAGTTTAGTGAGAATCGTTCTATTTTCAGAACGAGAGGGTACACTATACTGGCGACAAGCTGACTGATTCCGAACTGTATTTTGACTTTTATGTCTTTGGCAAGTCTTATACTTGAAGTAATTTAGCATCATTGTCTTCGTGGGCTACTTAATAAATTATATAGTCTGACAACGATTTTAAAGACAGACTAATATCTTAATACAACTTCTGAACCTTTTAAAAAGCTAGGAAGGGCTAGCTAATTTTTAACACCATCTGCGCAAACTTATAGATAGATAATATTTTAGCTGTTGGCGTAAAAAAGTGTCAATCATTATTTGGCTAACCTTTACAAAACTTTCGCAAGAAAATAAAAACAGTAGTTTGATTCATGACATGCAAGTTTGCTAGAAGGTATGAACCTTCTATGATAGGATGACCTACTGAATGTTTTATATCCCTACTAATGCCTACTAATATTATAAATGCGAAAGTAGCTCTGTCTGTCTGTTACGCTTTCCCGCTTAAACCTCTTAATCGATTTTGATGAAATTTGGCATTTGGTATACATTGAACCTCAAGAACGGACATAGCTACTTTTTGTTAGTTTATATGGAAAAAAAATTATTTTTTAAGTTAGAGATATGAAAGTTGGCACAAATATAGCTTTATTAAAATATGGACTCCTTTTGTTTCGAATATTAGGGGAAATAGGGGTAAAACCGACCATGAAAGGATGTAGTCCACGCGAACGAGGTCGCGGGCACAGCTAGTTTACTATAAAAAAATATATATAATTAAAAAATAAGAATTTTGCCAATATTCTTTTCAAAACTAATTACGGCATTTTAGAAATAATTTCATTGAATACAATCTTCAAGTGCCATACCTTTTTTGACCTTCCAAGGTAATTTGGTTAACAAAATTATACTCCGTTAAGATGATTCCGGTCCAATTTTATAGAGAGCAGAGAGGAGTCAATTTAAAGGCAGGAAATTGTCTCGTTTAACTCTGGTGGGTGACGAAATAGCCTCTCAGCCATTCACTTATTAGGCATATTTTCAGAATTGGAAATATCCATAATGTTATCATGAGAAATGAATAGCGAATGACTTAAATAAAATACACCAATATCAACTTGGTGGCACAGATTTTGTAAATTCAAAAACTTTTTAAATTGATTAAATAGGTAATTAGTTGAAAAACGTATAACATAAATTATTTGGCCATTTGGTCTGTACCAAACTGTTTTTACCCACTGTAGGACTGTTCCTACAGTGGGTAAAAACAAGCAAAAAGAGCAAAGCTCTCAGTCGATTTCTTAACTTCAAATATGGTAATTTGGATCGATTTCTAGAATACAAATTTAAACCAAGGCTAACTTCCGCATCCAATTCAAATTTGGATAAGAATAAATTCTACTCAAATTTAAAATACGATCACTGAACAGTTCTTTAACTGAGATCTCCAATATCATAGAAACTTTTTTTTTTAACACTCAAACTAATCCAACCCTTTACGTGCTAGGTCCTGTGCTAGGCATGGTAGAGCCTAGGTGGAGTATGATTTATCTTATAGTTATATAAATCTTATATAATTATGGGATAAATCATACCCCAAGACTTAATAAGAATTGCTCTCCAGTCGACCACCAATTACTAAGTGAAACGCTCGACGAGATGGGAGCCTATAGCTTATCATAAAGGTTCGTTAATATGCAGAAAATTCTAGTGATTCATGTAACTAAATTCGGCTGAAATGAGTACCAATCCAAGATCGGATGGTAGCGTACATGGTTTACCTTTACGGCTAAAACGTGGAATTCAAGACCAGCAATCAATTCTTATTCAAAGAAACAATTCCACTAATAGGTATTCAAGTTAGTATTTATTTGAAGAAGTAAGCTGAAACGGCGTGACAACGTCACGTGAATGGATGTCATCCCATACAAGTTGTGCCGTTTCAAGTTCAATAGAACTTGCTGTCAGGCCATTGACAGTTGACATGATTGTTCAAAGGTCAGGTCTATTGACTTTGTACCCAAACAGTTTTTGAACGATGTTAAGTTATCGTTTGCTCCGAACATATCATATTTGAAGGCATAAAAACTTAATTTCGATTCTTTTTTAGAGATTCCGTTAAATGTTTACCCCCTAGTTTATCCGCTTTGGGTGGGGAATTGATCAAAATGCCTGCATGCCAAATTTCAGCCCGATCCGTCCAATGGTTTGGGATCGATATGTCAGTCACCTTTAAGTTATTTAAACATTTAGATTTTTACTTAATTTATCAAAGAAAATTAAAGATAAGTCGCAAACGTGTAAAATTTAAACCAAGATGAAAATGAACAGTCCCGAGCCTCACTAAAAAAGAGCAACAACGCAAACCAAATCGCAATTTACAAAAACCAACCAAGCGGACGATATCCAATAAGAGCTTCAGACAAAGCTTCCATACTCGCAGCATTACAAATCCAATAATAAATAATGTGATTTTCGAGTCGCTTTATTTGTTTAACTAGCGAAAAAGGCGCCGTCGGCGTCGTAGACCGCAACCTGACGGCTCCCTGGTTGTATTCGTTGTCTATACCGGACTTACGCACCGTGAAATTATGCTTCGCACCTCTATGTGCCGGCCTTGTGAGGCATCTTCACGCGCGCTGGTTTTTATACTCGAGTGCGCTTGAACGAATGCATACAGAATTACCCGGCAAAATAAGGAGGCGCCTGTACAAGAACGGTTTGGGACTGTTTTTGAATGTCGCCATTTTGAATGTCGCCATTTTAAATGTCGCTATTTTAAATGTCGCCATTTTGAACGTCGTGGTTTGACATGTAGTTCTTAAGCATTTCGTTATTTTAGTTTAAGTTCGTTAATATGGCATGTCGCACAGCACTTAGCACTACATTAACACCTCGTACAATAATATTTTCTCCCTCTTGTTTTTTTCACACAATTGTATAATATCATATTTTTTCTAAATTATTGACAGAAAGGATATATATATTTTTTTCTAACGTTGGAGTGTTTCTAGGCAACAAAACCGAAAAATAACTTAATTGACGAAACCAGTAGGTACACAATTTTTCCCGCCTTGTTATGACGAACCTTTTAAGCCCGCTCCTGTACGCAAGCAAGTCTCCGCACCGTTGGAATCAATCGGGCTGTCATAGGTTCACAGCTACTGAAGTTGGGGCAAAGCGATTATATCCTGCTTCGAAAAATTACAAAAGAAAGCCTACCAATCTACAGTCATGTGCACTAACACGTATAGTTTTCATCATAAAAACTCAAGTGATAACTTTTTAATTGCTCGCGACTTTACATCGGGAAACTTGAATGATCTTTTCAATCTGTTACATTTAAGTACCTGCTAAAACAACATTTCTTTGGTTACTGAGTTTATGTAAATTTCAGATAGTTTTTGTTATATTACTGAAATTGAATTTGGAGGACTGACACTTTAAATCGATTACAAAGTTACTGCACAACATTGCACGCATTTACTCACAGTAATGTTCATAGTCCAAACTGCGATATTTTTCTAATACTGACACCCAGGAGCGTGATTCGAGCTAACATACCATTTTACTAATATTATAAACGTTAGATAGATTCTGAATATTTGGAAGTATACATGTTTGTTTTTTTCCCCCAAAAACTACTGAATGAATGAGGAGGAGATATAGTAGATAGACATATTGGTTATAAAGATATTTTATTATTTATTTCAAAATAACGCGAACAAATTTGAGGGCAAAACACAGTCATACACATTTTTTAATTAGAATACTCATTTCCGCGCCCCTACTTCACCAGTTCTTTTTCCATTATGCTAACACTGTTTGCCCTGTAATACTAACAGCGCTGATTTGTTTCGTGCCGTTTTATTTTGTTAAAGGATTAGGCGTTGGTAGGCGAATAACAATGCTCGCTATGGTACGGCCTGCTCTCATTGCCAACATATGAAACTTTTAATCAGCACTTAGAGACACCCCGCTGAGCATGCGAGAGTCGAAAAATGTGTGGGGTCTATTATGAAACCACTCGCTTGGTCATCTGAACAATGATATGGGTAAACTTGTAACTATTGGAATGTAGAATTGGGTCCCGAGTTTCGAGTTATCGGTAGAAAGATTTGTGACGTCCAGAAAACAGTCAACCCACTATATTTAAAATTTAGTATTAGCAGTACTAACTAAAAAATATTTATCTACAGCATTCATTAAACGTTATCTAGTCTCAAACTAAGTCTTGCTCTTTTGAGCACAAAACAACAAAGAAACATATTTAAACTCTATTCATTAGGAAATACATTAATGTAGCAAAAAGAGACATGTCCACACACAGAAAGGTTTGTGGGGTGCGGGATTGAACTTGTGACTTCTGGATCTGTAAAAGTTTATACTTCTAGCTACTGAGCGAGAATGATTGTCAATTCGTTCATATCTTTATTTCATCCTAATGTGTATTTCGTGTATCCATTGTAGAGCATCACTACGACTATGATGATTCTGGATTGACGAGCTGTTACACTAGAACAATTGCTTAGCCTGCCGCGACCTATTCTTAGGGAATTAAAACCATTCGAATCATAGCTGCGACACGGAATCGTCATTATAATAAGATAATAAGGAGATTCAATCATCACACAACAGTAAATAAATAAATAAATATTGAAAAAAAATCACATACATTGCTCTGATTATGCGGTAAGTAGCTAAAGCATCTGTGCTACAGAAATCAGAAACCACGTCGGTACCACAACACCCAGACACGAGACAATATAGAAAAGTTCGTTTCCCATATTGATCCGATTGGGAATCGAGCCCGGGACCTGAAAGATGTCGACGCCAAAGTTCGGCACGCCGGCCTCTCGGCTACAAAGGTCGTCATCAACAAGGAAATGTTTCCCGAGGGATTCAAACCCGCGACTTTTTTGTTTTAAATCCCGACTCTGTTAGCAACTACACCACGGAGACATTTAATGATTCTCAGTATTCTTATCTGTTACTCTAAAAAAGGGTTAAGGGCACTAAAATCCAACAAAGACAGCGTAAACAAAACATTGAACTACGATAGCAACGCGTAATAACAAATTTACTAACACAACAAACACATTAGCTGCCCTAATTATAGACGTTTGATACAAAGTAACAACGACTTCCAATGATAGCCTAAAATACTTAAATATTAAACCGTAGTGAATTATTGACAGTAGCCAATTATTCTTTTACTTGGAAATTACGTTTAATTTCTGTCTGTCCTATTTAATAAATACAGTTTAGAATAGTAAATACCGTGTCATTTTGCCAGTAACATTTGAAATGTATAGAAGTCAATGTATTCTTTGCCTAACAACAAACTACGTACAGTAGTATTTAGATCACATTATTTTTAATTATTTTATTCTTCATGATAGTTTCTGCGTCTGCGTACGGCTTTGTCTATTTAAAAAAAATACTTATCATTATTTTCATATCATATGCTCTGGTCCTAATAATAATGAAGTATACAGTTTTAATAGTTGCATAGAAACAAAAAGAAACTATCAAATATTTCTACGTGTTATTAATGGTTAGCTCCTATATGATTATTTCTATTATCTATTGAACCAAAGGTCCAAATTCTAGGAGAATCAATCATTTGAAGGCAAGATTTGATCAAAACACAGGAAAAGTCAAAGTCAAAGTCAATATTTATTATTCATGTATATTACATTTGTAATACTTATGAATAGTCTCTATACAATGCAAATGAAGCTACCTCCGGTTCGGAACCTATAACTACCGAGAAGAGAAGAAGAAGAGAAGAGCAAGAAACTCAGTAGTTTTTTTACAAATAAAAAGCTAAACTTATTACTAATTTTGCACCAAGACATACAGTTAGTTTGTCAGTTGGAAAAAAAACCAAAAAAAGTATAAAGTTATTGAAATAAATAAAATAAAAACATTAAAATTAAAATAACTGTAGGACTTCATGTGTGATATTCAAATACATCATTTTTATACATTTTGACCTACATGCTTCTGTGTGGTCTTAATCTGACATTGATTAAGAAAACTTATTAAAATAATATACAACGCGTTAGTACAGGCGAGCAGACTAGTTAGTGACCCACGTTCTTATCATTTATATACTCTTTTACTTTGTACTAGCCTTTTTTTCAAGAGATAACTTTTAACATATGTCTTAAATTTATACAAAGGTAACTCAATAATTACTTCAGGAAGTTTATTGAACATTTTTATGCTTAAAGCAACAAATTAATTACCTATTTTATGAAGTCTACGTTTAGGAACAGCAAGCTTGTTTTGATTTCTGGTGTTAATGCTATGAGTGTCTGATTTTTTAGGAAAAGTGTGCAAGTTTTTCTAAACATGCATTAAACAGTCGAGAATATATTGCGATGCGACTTTTAGGATGTTAATTTCCTTAAATAACTCTTTCAGCGAGTCGCGTGGTCCTAGCTTGTAAATGGCTCGGATGATGGCCCTTCTCATTCAGAAAAGCATTTCTTCTCATTCAGTTAACTGCGATTGGAACCACGTTTGTTTTATTAAACATATGCTCAGGCTTCTTGCTTTGAATTTATACAATTATGTGTCAATTATTAATTTTAATTAAAAAGCAAGCTTTGCCCTAATTCAGCTAGTATACAGAACTATGTCGCCGCCTAAAATAAAACTTTTTAAAGTTAGGGGATTGAACACGAAAACGATTCAGAGTTAAGACGACTAATTTAGAATGATCTATTGCTGCATAAATCTTTCTCTTCATGATAGGTTTTTAAAAACAATCTTTCAAGCGGAAATCCAACGAAGACTAATCGAACATTATCTGCTTCTTTTGAAAATGCGTTTCCAAATAAGATTGTTTTTTGTTTTTTATTCTGTTTACAAAAAATCAGCTGCTGCTGGATTTTTTTAGAACATTTTGCTTCGGAAAAATCATTTACTTTACTCTGATTTTTGCTTAAATTTTTTTACTTACTTGTTAAAACTTACTTTGTGTCATTCAAATTGGCCAACAACTATCACTATCTATTGTTACAAATGTATTAATTTGTATATTTTGTTGGTTTGAGTTATTCGCTGTAAAATAAAACTAATGCACAGATTACTTTAAAAATTAGTCTATTAATAAGGACTAGAACCTAGAGTAAGAACATTATTTTTTTATATTTTAGATTTATAGATTTTAGAATCTCTATCAGAAATCTAAGTAATTTTATGAGTGAGCGAATACAACCCATTCGACAGTTATCGAGTGACTTTCCAATGCATCGCGGACTGATTAGCGGACAGGCCCGAGCCAACTGGCAGGGCGCCGCCGGCGTCGGCCAAACTGCCCGCCTCAACACGCCTCTACGAGCCGATTCCCCAATTAACTCCATTCATATGTCCGATCTAGCGCGCTAAGAGCCTTTTTTGGACTGATATCCTCGTTTATTGCGTAGAGTAAGGAGAATTAACGCGGTTGTGTTTTGTCTTTTGTGCCCAGTTCAAAATGTGTAAGGAAATTTCCTCATCGGTTTGGGCCAAGTCCGCCTTAGCGGTTGGATCTTATTGGAATGTGACAAATAATCATAACATGCTTTATGAATGAGTGGTAGCGCAAAATAGGTAGGCCCAGATGCATTATTTATCCCATACTCTCATAATCAAAGTCAAACTTATTTTTTTTATGTACCTAAGTTACATATAATCCTTCTTTATTCAAGTAGGTATATATGTAGGTAGTATAATACTTTTGAATCGTCATTGAATACAATGGAAAGTTATTCTACTTGTAGTCTAATCTAAGTAAGTAGTTCATCGATATGATTAAAGACTGCCAATTATCCACGGTTTTCTATAAGCAGATTCATTACTTTAATTGACCCCCAAAATAGGTAGAAACTTAGCAATACTTTCGCCAATATGGTAACCTAGTTCAATTGCATGCTGATTTCAACAAACGTTTCCATTTATCTCAAACACAAAACATACCACGCAGCACATAAAAGACTCCCGTATTAACATAGCAACATCTGCAGTATTTTATTTTCTTCCATTATGTGCACTTTTCCGACTAGGTACTCGAATCGTGTACATAAAATTAGATTCATTCAGTCTGCTGGCAGTGCACTGCAAATAAAAGGCTTAAATCTCAAAGAATGCTAACATATTACACCTAATACCGTCCCAAAGTGCTGTACTTTCAATAGACAGTATAAGAAAAACTTATACTCCTTAAAAACGGTTAAGAGTGGGTTGGATTTGCACCGAAGGTTCCAGCCTTCTTCTATATATCTCTACGTTACGCAGTACTATATTCGTTTATCAAATTTAAAGTGTCTGCACTTAATTTTAAAGAGTTCATATAAAAATCCATCGTAAGTGATGGCTTTTTTGTCTGATTGATCTATTAACGCACAGCTCGAACTATTATAGGAACTACGAAAAAAAATGTTCACGCAGATTTTCAACGCAACGCAAGGAGAAGAAACAGGGTTCGTAAGTTTGAAAACATATAAATATTCTATCTTAACCGACTAAAAAGCTACAGATTTAAATAATTTTAAGTGAGTAACTGCTAGACTTCCATTTTATAATTTTTACAATTTCCAGTTGTCGCCACATTTGATTTGTCTTCGTTTTTACAGTATCACCGTGTTCCAAGTTTAAATAATTTTAAATTTTACATCAATTTTAAGTTTCTCCTTGGTTTCTTTAGAAAATTGTTTCAAAAGCTGCCTGTGCTGCAAATGGACGAAAAATCATTATGTTCGTGTTCTGTTTTATTTACTTTTTGAACGGAACCTTAAAATGCTAAAAGTAAGTATTCAGAAGTGGGTCGACCGATAGTTTCGCAGCGGCGGAATATTTGCAAACGCCTTGAATGATGTCGCCATGTTACATTGTTGCAAATATGTGCCAGAAATTACTTACAGAACTCGATAACATCTGGCTCTGAATTATGCTATTTCCAGTGTATGAATGGTTATGTTGCTGAGAATATTACATATTGTTACAGATTGCTGTGATAATGAATCTATTTAGACGCTAATATTTTTGTTTTAGGCTGCATTCACACAAATAATCATAAAAAAGGTTAAGTTTAAATATAATTACAACAAAAATAAAAACTCGACTAGTGAAAAATCACCCTTTTTGAATACAAGGGAAATCCTAAAAATGTAGTTAGGAAATAAAAAACTAATTTACCTCGCTTTCTTTGGGGTGCCATCAGTCGAGATATCTTCGTTAATAACGAAAAACAAATATTGATATCGGTTGAAAAAAGGCGAAGTTATCCGCAAAGTATCACTACCGTGACGTGATAAACTTGTTTTTTTTATTTAAAACAAAGCAATTTTGTTCGACATTCTAAATCTTCTCAAAGTAATAAAGAAAACTTTACGTTTTAAATTACATTAAACGTTATTCAGAATTAGCATGTAATTAAAAAACCTTTCAGTTGTTTCAATTTCAAAAGATAGAGATAATTACTAAACTTCAGGCTGGGATGACCAACCTTTGGCGTCCACTTGTAGGTGCATGTCACATAAATATATACATCTTCACCTATGCTTGGTTCCAATATTTTACAATTCGTAATGTTTTTTTCCAACTGACTATGAGTCTGGAATGTTTTAGCTTACGCCTCGTATAATTTATTACCATCCGTAACTAAAACGGATTGTTTTTCCAATATTGGAACCGGGCATTAATTGAAATTGTTTCACTCACTAACTACATAGTCAATGAGCAGGACACATAGCTCTTAGAACAGATGACCGACGAGGCAGAAAGGTTAAATAAATAAATAATGGACAACCATACATATATTTTCTAATTCTGTGACCAACTGAAAATATTTGTGTTATAGAAGTTAGAAACAACGACGGTACCACAGACCTGAGATACTGTAGAAAAGTTCGTTTTCCATATTGACCCGACCAGAAACCGCATTCTGGATCTCGGAACGCGGGATGCTAAAGCGCGGCCCGCATCGCCAAATTTACTAAAGCAGTTATCATTTCAATCTTAATTCTGTTCGAATGGGACCCTTCATTTGAAAATGCTTGCAATCCCATTTCAGTGCATCTATAACAGGGTCCATTTTGGATATCTGAATACTTGGCAGTCCGCTCCGCAAACAATAGCTACAGTTTAACTCAGTCACCTACAAAATGGAATATTATTCAAATCAGACGACGCCTGGCGACAGCCTTTATAGTGCACTCAGAATTCACGTGATTAACAGACATAGTCGATATCGTGAATTCGGAAGGAGCCCGTAAATGGACATTTAATAACGGTTGCCCCAGGCTTGACGGTAGTAGGTACACCAGTGTTGGAAACTGTTGGCAACTTCTGAGAACTGTTTCGGAGGCCCTATGATTTTATAAGATTATGAATAATCTAAAATAAATTTTCGGTCAAATTGCGAGTAAGAGTCAAATTACCAAAAAATGTCATTCACATATTTTTTTTTCACAATATAAGACGCATTACGCTGAAATTTGGCAAGACACCTTTGTACATTTTCCAGCCACTCCATAGAAAATTAACATCATTTATTCAATTTTTAAAAATTACTGACAGCTAAATATAATCATTGTTTTTTACCGAGGTATCATCCGTATTAATCTTAGAATAAGGAAAGTAAATATATCTATGGTATTAATACTCGTATATTATTTTAAAATACACATCACATTCCTAAAACAATTATTAAGCTATTGACACTTTAGTAAAAGTATCTATCCTTATTAAAGCAACTTCGTTGTAGGTAGGGTAGGTAGGTACTTGACATTTCGTTCGCGTCAAACTCTTTTCTGAAATATACAGAGGCTGATTCAAAACCGTTCTTAAAATAAATCCTTGACGTCATTCAACAACCCTATTCCTAAATTTAAAAAATAGATACTTCATTCTGAGACTTTTTGTTGCAAAATGATTATAATGTTGGGCTTTCTGACGCACACAATACCTGATACAAAGTAACGCCATCTATTGAAACTACGTGGAACAATGTTATTGGTAGTGAAGACTGCACGCTTGATGTAGAGGGATGAAATTCTTAAATGACAAAATTAATAAAAGGTCGACATAACATTATTGTGCATATAAACTAGCATTAGTATCCATAATACCTTGCTAGCTCATATATTGAAGTAAAATAAATGTAAGGAACGTCTTTACTTGGGTTTAATTTAGCACGGCTGCAACTTAATACTTATTTTTTCTTGTACGTGCAATTGATATTTTTTTATTTTCATAAGAACTTGAGGAATTTTAGATTTGCTCAGTTCCGGGATGTGCAGATTTTTATTGACGCCATTTTTAGTACCCACATTTAATTATTTAAATTCCTTCACCTTTCTTAGCCGGGATGGCCCCATAATCGGTCGTTACCTGCCAACGCAGGGCTAATTTTAAATAAAAAATATTCCCATTCGAGTCGTCCTCCCGACGACACAGCTGAATTCCTCACAAAGGAAGCCGACCTAATGCTTACACGTCCTCAAGGCACTAAAAGGACCGTTTACATTTTTCACCGTGCTAATTTTATTTGACTCGCCCTGAATATATTATGTCCTATTATACTCCGCCCGCCCTCCAAGCCGTTTAATGTTAACAATGAAGATTTTTTTCCCTCTTCAAATTGTTTAACATTAAATTTTCGGTGAAATGCTAAAAATCTGATCTCATTATTATTTTTATTGCTCATTAAAGGCGGTTTGTTTCTGTTCCTTATTTTTTTATGAGCGCGCACAAGTCAACATTTTGTTCGTATTTCTTTATCTCGATAGACCATTTCCTTCTTACGTTTTAAATTCAAACGCAATTAATGATTGATTGAAATGTTTCTGCTAACATTATTTAACTGTGACAGCAATCGTCATGATAAATTTGATTTGTGTAACGATAAGGGCCGATATAACAATGATCACATATAATACTTGTATCAGTCTGACATGTTACAAAGCAACTTTATAAATGTGTAAATTATCCATTGATTTCGCAAAGATGCGCTAAATAGTCACATGAATACGAATATTAGAAAAAATATATTGAAAAATAAGTTGTGTTCGAACAAAATACCGCAAATATCAATACCTAACCAATTACTTTTGCTTTTCAAACACCCAGACATTTTTAAGGCGATTCTTCACACGATTTATCTATAATCGCAAATCGATTTTAAATAAACAATAAAACAATTCACAATGATGCAACCTACTTTTTATCTCAAACTATACCCAATACCTATAGAAGAATATTTTCAAAACTTCGCAGACAAACAGTACAATAGAATATGAGACTATAACGAATTCGCTGAAAAGAAATTTAATAACTGTGGATCCCGTGCACTTTAAAACGTGATTTATGGGGCCGCTATTATACTCCACGTCGTTAAAAGAACATGTATAATTCATAAAAACCAAAAGTTACCGTTTAATTTCATTAGTTAATATCTGAACTTACGTTTGCAGCGTCTAGATCATGGAAGCGACTCAAGGAAAGGAACTTCTCGTCCGATTTATTGCATAATTCTACCTGGAACAAGAAGAAAATGTATTAGTGCTATCCCATTTGATAATGGAATTCTTTGTTTTCGTACTCTCTCAAGTAAATTTTTCCTTAACTTCTGTACACAATTCAATCGACCCTAAAAACTTCGTGCTAATAAAATAATTACAGAACTTCTTGAAATTGTTGTGTTTTCATAATAAAAAACTCAAGAATTTCATTATTAACGCAATTTTTTTACTGATCTCGTAAAAAATTTAAATGTTTTTATTGATTATTTTATACATATTAATAAAAAAGCTTGTAATTACAGCTTGTAATTATCTTTTTATGGAATTGCTTATGGACTGATGAAGTATTTCAATTATAAATCTAATGTAACCATTTATCATTTTTATTAATTTTTAGTTTTACATTAAAAATATTAATTTAAGTCACAATGTTCCATATATGTAGATCTGTTTGAATTAAATAATATTCATTAAGGATAAATTATTATGAAATGCAATTGCAAATTCCAGTAATTCCGCGTGTTGAGCGTTCAAATATCGCTCAAAATAGTTAGCTCAAATGCTCTAACCATCACGAATTCGTCGATCACCATGCTGGGCTTCAATCAACGGTTTAAAGCAACAGACGGGACTTTATGACTAGCCAATGCAAGGCAGCTGAAGTCGGCCATTTATCCGAAACAATCCGAATCCAATAATAGTCCAGTTCGATCGCTCCAAGTATAACCGACCCCGTTAGCGAGTCTACCTGGGCCGTGCAACTTTAATGGCGGATCGTGTCATTTCGTTCTTAAATATAAAACGGGTGACCCAGTCTGTGACAGTGCCGGATTTACCCTGCCCGTTTTGGTAGCATTTAGCCGAATATCATGTCGGACCGAATAATTTATGTTTTAACTCGGTATTGGAATAGCTGAGACGAATTGCGGCCGATGCTAAATGCGATTTGTTTTAATAGAGTGGTATTAAGCTGACGTTTCTGGGTTTCGGTTACATTAACTGTGCATTCTTGTATCTCTAGAAATGTTTAAAATTACTCATTCGTTTGAATATCGTTCCGTTAGATTAGGAGACCGAGTCTGGAATAATTGGATAAGTATAAATATATCTTTTGTAGCTAGAAAAAAAAGCTTTTATCTAGCATTTTCAGCTCGTCTACACAGTTACAAAACTATTTAGACTGGTTTGGAGTGTTGGGAGCGTGGATAAGTGGCTTCGGTTTGCGGCGCTGTGCACTCCCCGAATAGCAATAGTTCAAGCTGAGCTGGGCTCGCTTTATCGCGCTCATTCAGCTTTCGTCACACTATGTCGGCATTTAATCTTTATTCCCTTAGTTATTATTTAACGCGCTGTTTACAAAGTCGGTGTCTATAGACTTAGACGAATGTCTATGCAGTTTCAAGATTATTTGTGTCGAGTTGGTGTGTTAAAAGCGTAGATAAGTGGCTGCAGTTTGCGACAGAATTATCTCGTCAATAGCTCTAGAAGAACTGGGCTCGTTTAATAGCGTCACTCTATGACCGTATTATTTAATGCTCTATTTACATAGTGTTAACAGTTAGGTTACAATCATTGCTGTCAGGTAAGACTATTTATTGTTTGGGTTAAAAACGTGAATAACTGGCTTCAGTTAGCGTTGAAGTGCCCTCACTGATAGCTTAAAATGCGCTGGGCTTTCTTTATCGAATTCATTCAGCTTTCGTCACACTATGATGGCATTTAATCTTTATTTTATTGAGTAATTTTTACGTACTGTTTAGAAAATCAGTGTCTGTCTCTATTAAGAGCTAGATCAATATACCTATTAGCAGTTACAGGAATAATACTGAGTTGGTGTTGAACGCGTGGATAAGTTTTTCAGTTTACGGTGGAGTGCCCTTGCCTATAGCTCATACAGAGCAGGGCTCGCCTTACGCGTTCATTCAGTTTTCGTCACAATATGACAGCATTCAATCTTTATCTCCTCCTAACTAGTATCAGTATCTACAGTAAGATTAATATCTTTACAGTTAATAATACTGTATTGGTGAGTTGACAGCGAGACAAAAGCTTCAGATTGTGAAAGAGGGCCCTCACCGATAGCTCAAGTAGAGTAAGGCTCGTTTTATCGCGCACACTCAGCTTTTCTCACATTATGACGCTTAGGATGCGCACGCGAGAAAATATTACAGCACCCTTGACCTAGGTAAAAATTGTTGGAAGTTTGTGCGTCAACTGCTGATTTATTGAAAATAAGAGAACGGTGTGCCATCAGCCAATCAACAAGATTGAACTTTTTGTCGTCTCATGCCACAAATTTGACGTAAAGCGCCATGCTAAAAGACCATTAAGCCGTAAAATATTTATTCCCTTTGTTATAATATTATTCCCATTGTCGTCAATATCTTTTATTCATTGTGTATTTTACAGAATTAGTAGTATATGCAGTAACAAGATTATTTTATTTGATTGGCAGCGAAGTATTATCAAGTTTTCTATAAATAAACCGAAACATTAAATTTACAAATATGAAACCAAAAAAAGTAGATAAATTTATATTAGTAATTTATCTAGACTAAGGTTTTGCGATCATATTTACACTTATTCTGATTGTGTTTTAACTTTTGCCTTACACAGAATTTATGTTTAGTTTAAGTCCTTTTCTCATGTAAGTGATTTGTAATCTTATGAGAAATAAATATCTTTAAACCTAAACCTAAATTTAACAAAGCATTCTGGGCAGCATAAATAGTCACTACATTCTTCCATGTCTGCACATTATTGCGGTGCTAACTCATTTGAATAATTAATCACTTAAAACGTCCTTTGTCTGCGTCTAACCTACAAAATTGTTCACACTCGAAATTGTGAAACCTACTTTTGAACGCGATTTCTTAGCTATCAATTTCATTATTTTGAACATTGTCGTCAATATCTTTTACTTAGTACTAATGCAGTATTTTATTATACTCCACAATTTCTTTCGGAATCCTGTTAACACGTTATGTAATATTTAACTACCCATATCGTATCACAGCGCATATTAATTGCAGGCCCACTATCCAATTACGGCAAATATACTCGAGCCGGCACGCAGCTAACGAAAACGACGCTTTAAAACTAGGCGATTAATTTAAAGCGACCTCTCAGTAAATGCGAAATATATTTTCCAGTGGCGTCTACCACTCAAAGTATCTAAGAAACAAACTGCGTAATTTTCACCGGGATTCAAAAAGAGCGTTGGGAAATATAAACAGCTCTTGTGTGTCAACGCAGGCATCTCATCTGCGTCTGCGACGAGTTCACGTTTCTTAAGAAGTTGTTGGGAGCCGTTGTGTAAACAGCCGGCGTTGTTTACATTCGTCAGTTGCTCGAACAACTGAGGTTTTAACAAGCTCGAAACGTATTGGGTTTCGGCGCTGACTGATTGATAACATCATGCATCAGCCTCTCGTAATGTTTCTCTTTTATTGGATTATCGTTTAGTCTTGATAAAGTTATAGTCAATGATCTCTCAATTTAATTTATTTTTTTGTTAAAAGTATGAATCGTTAATAGTATATTTTAACTTCAGATTATATTTAATAAGCTATAGATACCTTAAACAAACAAATACCAATTTTTTTGATCTTACCATTTTAAACCATACCATACCATTTACAAATAGTTTATATATATAGGAAGTAAATCTTAAATAACATTGCGCATACAATTTCTCAAATCCTTAGCTCCAATCTATTTGAATCCTAAGCACAACTGAGCTGAAAATGCAATCAGTCCCGAGGTTACCGAGTCGCGGCCTTAGCTTCTGTTAACACAAGAGACAATGCAAACACTCCACCAGTGCAGCCCACGCCTAACCCGGGCTGAGACAACGACCGTCTGTTCCTGTGTCAATTATTGCCTCATTACCATATTTGAAGAAGCTTATCTCCAGAACTGGGAGCTAGAGACTTGTAACTTCTAAGTTAAGTGTAGGCAAAGTACGGAGCGTGGCGAACGGTCTATTTCTGAACGGCGCTGTGTTGGTAAGATTTGGGCCGGCACTGCAGTGATCGTCGTTTATTTATAGTTACACTTTGACCTACGTGCGCGCTGTGCTTTTGTTTTTAACACGCTTTTATTAGCTCGGGTTGTATGTATCTATGTATGTAACGGAATCTTTGAATCTTAATTTGACCCACTTCCCGGTCTTTGATTAAGATGAAATTTTGCACACGCTCTGAGTTCTGATGACAATACATGACTAGCTAAGAAACGTCATTACAAATCCAATATGGCGGCCTCCCCAAGATGGCGAACTGACTGTTTGAAATGCACTTCCATGATATGGGTATCAAAAGAAAGGGTTTGCTGTCAGGAATACGAAAAAAATAGTCACGTGATTCAAATCCAATATGGCGGGCGTCCAAGATAACGGACAGGCTATTTGAAATGCACCCCTATGATATGGGTATTAAATGAAAGGGTTTGCTGAATGGGATACGAAAAAGAATTATATAATTATTGATACATGAGAAAACTAAAAAGTAGAAAATAAAAATAATAGTTTAAAAAACTAAAAAACACGCTTTTAGCTCGCACTAAAAATTACAAAATAATTCAGACATTTAAGAAAGAAAGCGTGGAGCGTTTTGTCCAAAAAGAGTAAAGATAACATAAACGCTCCACGCTTTCTTGTGAATTGAAATGTCACTGGCACTTATCCTTGTGTCATCTTTAAACTCGCATTGGTTTTTTTTAGTAAGACTTTTAAAATTTGTTGCCAATGAGTATTTTATGGGTGTTCGTGGATATTATGGCCGTTTATGAACCGATATCGATGTTTTTTTGTTTGGAAGAAGATATCCTGAGGGTGATACTAAGTTAAAAAAAGACCAGAATCTGATAATCGCATCCTAGATAAATCGAGAGGAAGTACATTTTTTCGTTGAAAATTATTCATTACGTTAACGGGCATGAATTTGGTTTGGAAACATCTCTTGGTAAACTTTTTTTAAAAGGGTTATTTTTTAAATATTATAATGGTAATACTGCTATCGTCTTATAAATAATAATTAATGATATAAATCACAAGTCTACCAATTTCATTTTCACAACAGTGTGGTGTAAAAGCGATACACCAAAATAACAATCATCACACACATTTTCTATCAAAGAGATTCATAATAAATCAAATGCAATACCTACTATCTTTCATGTTAGCAAAAATCACAGCCAAGATTAGGTACTACTAAATCCTTAAGTAAATAAGAAACACTATCTAGACAACTTTGATTCAAAAATGTTAGCACTACTTATCAAACAAACTTTTGCACCGGCGTTAGGAACATCGAATAGTATTAAGAAGGATAAACCTCTCTATACATCCACTAAGCCTAAAAGAGATAGCCAAAGGTAAACATCTGAAAACCTAAAAAGCAAACGAGATAAGGTGTCGCATGGGGTTACACATGTGTTATCGAGTCTTAAGCAACACAATGCGGCGTGCTAGTCGAATTACTAAACAGGTCAACGTTCTCATGATAATGCGAGTAGGTATGCTGTGACGTTGATCGATTGCGGGGAAGACTTTAACTTGAACAAACCTCTTGGTACTGAAAACAGAAATCTGTACGGAAGGTGCGGTATACCTGCATGTCAGCGATGACGGATCGCGAAGTTATCAGCGTCTCGAAGATGCATGGGAGAATGTTGAAAAGATATTATTCGCTATTCAAAATAATTATTCACCGTGTTGTAGCCACGCAACTAAAAAAACGCAACCCAGTAGCGCTCAAATACGCAAACATCGAGGTCGTAAGTTTTATCACAATTCATTACACTTTTTATCTTTATTACCGTCCAACGCTTACATCGAAAAATCTTAGTAATTAAATTCACTGAGATAATGCTTTAAAAAGACTAAGGTCAAACACACACAATTAAATAAAAAAACGATTCCAGAAATTAAAAAGCGGCTACAGTCGCTTTGCATTGACTAAACGTTACAATGTTACATTAATTGAAGATAAGACTTATTCCAATGTCACATTAAAAAATTAGAGGGTAGATTGAAGGTTTCCGATACAAACTCGACGTTTGTAAAGTGTTTATTAGCTCACACAACATGCAACAATGCACTCTAACGTACATTCTTAAAATACAAAATTGCCAAATACACTTATACAGCGACATAATTTTTATATCTGTAGTCTTTCGCAGTAAGACGTAAGAGGATTTCGTATATGTACTGTTGTTTTTTGTATTATTTTATACGTTTCCATTGTTTTAAAAAACCGAAAAGTGACGCAGAAACGTTTAAATACAATGTATGTGACTCGAAATGATTTCGCCTTGTCTTTAATTGCTCTCATTTCTTGAAACTTGAGGCAGAAGTTTGAAGTAAGGACTGCATTTTTATGACTTTCAAGAATGTATGGTTGTCACGGAATTCCTAAACTTATAGGCATACTAGAAAAATATGCAGAATGTAAAAAGTTGAATGATATCGTCCTGACTTATTCCAGTCAAGGTAATGTCATTGAAATCAATCAAGTACGCAGGCCTTGGATTTATAGTACCTGAACGGTTGCAGAGCATACAAATGCACTCTATTCCTTCAGTCTCATAATCCGATGAGATGGCAGACCGACATTGCTGGAGAGAGGTCGACAGTTTCCGGCAGCAGTGATGTTTTTCTTATCTTGCTTATATGTATACTACCCTATAATATCTTAGGTGATCTATCTGAAAAGATATTATGACTGGTAATAACATACAAAGATATTACCTATGGGAATCGAACTCACAACCTATGGATGAATGAATAATCTCATACCACTAGATCACATATGTGGCACATACATATGTGATAATTTTCAAGAAAGAAAATGCATTTTTTACGCTGCGCATAATAGATGTAAGACGAAGATACTATCGTCATTTGACCTTGCCTAATACAAATTCAGTTAAAAATATATGACTCAGTTGTTATTCCTTAAGACAATTTTTTTTATATATTTTAACCGAACAGACGTGTATGTACTGAAGTGACAAAGTAAAGAACATATTTAAGCCGATCTTTAATAAAGAACGAGACTACTAAAAAAAATGCACAAAACGAACATTCAATACCGGTAGTTATCCATGATGTGTAACACTTTTAATTTATAAATAAAATAAAATAAAAATAAATAGCCTTTTATTTCTTTGCAGAATACAAATAATGAGAAGAACATTTCTTAGTGAATGTTTAAATGGATGTGTTTGTAATAAAAATAGTTGATGTTTTAAAGTTAGTTGTTAATTTACATTTATCTTAATCCTAGATTTACTTATTAAAATTATGTGTATTATATAGTTTAGTTTTCTGCAAGAACCCCTCTGCAGGTGAAGGCCTCCTCCAAGTATTGCCAGTCCTCTCTAGATTGAGCTACTTGAATCCAGTTGTGGCCGGCTATCTTCTTGAGCTCATCTTCCCAAGTCGCTACAGGTCTACCTCTCTTTCTTTTGCCTTGTGGACCTGCCCATGAGGTCACCCTTTTCGTCCATCGTTGGTCTCTCAATCGTGCGCTTTAATTTTAACAGCAACACTTTTAATTTAAGAACCCATAAAACTAACTGTGGTTACAGCAAACCGTTCAAAATAACTAAAGAGGTCGATTAGACAACTTAGTTGTTTACGGCTACGAATTTTAACAATACAGCAAATTTGCCTGCGACATTGTTTCGTAACTATTAGTCGTAAAATCAAGTGTACAATAAACTACAACTCCTAAATAGTTGTAAAGGCATTTGTTCGATCTAATTGCCGCTGTTAAGGTACAAAAACTGGGAAGGTCGTTGAACTTTGGCATCTATTTCTGGTGATGAATGAGCGCTATCTGAATATAAACATTATCACTACATTTATATTCTAAAGATATATTGTATACATGTTCGAAAGAGCATGATATGATTTGCCAATGTTTATCAATATATTAATGCAAAAAAATTATCTTTAGTAGATAATAATTATAAAAACCCATTTTATATTATGGCAATAGCTTTTATGATCAAATATTGTGTATGTGGTAAAGACACAATATGATTTATATCTTCGACGATAGTTTGCTTATTATAAACACAACTCTAAAGTAAAGGAATGAAAGAAACATATGAAGAAAGAAGTAAATATTATAGAGACATTGTCATATTCCAATCATCATCAGAATTTAGAATTATGATGGTAAATTACATTCATCTCACAAAATGCATATTTATGTTGTGCGAACAAATATATTGAATTTATTAATAGAATTAAAGTTACACCTAAATATATTTAATGATTTACGTCCCAATAAATTCAAAACTATAGACAAAGCTAATGACAGATTTATAAATGAATACATTGTTTATTCAAACATTAAGCTAAATATCTCATTCGAAATTGTAAAATTACAGCTGTTAGTATTTATCATGATGAATTTATGATAAAACGTTTTATAGATTCTTAGTGAACCCGCGGTTCTTGGCAACGAAAATAAAGAGAAAATTACATTTTGATAAAAAGCACCGATCTTTATACAGCTCATCGTAGTGGTTCTAGCTTTTGATGATACCTATAAAAAATAGAATAGGATAAAATTAACCGATTAATATTTTGACGTTGTTCTTCTTAGAGTTTGATACATTGGCACAGTAAGACGTGAACCGAGTATGGGAGATAGGGTTTTATTTAATGACATGGTTTTATAGATACAAAACTCAAAAAGATAGATATACCTACTACTATATGAATTTATATCTAAAAAAATGGAATATTTTATCTTGTGGTAAAAAAATATGAAATTGTTCTGATTCTTTGAAATATTTGAGGGACGCCAGTGCGACGTGATACACTATCAAAAAAAATCTTTGTACTCACACTCGTAGAGCCATATACATTATTATACATGTCTATTGAACTGAAACCATGTCTTTTCCTAGATCTCAGTTCAAATATGTAATATGATTAAATATTTGTTTAATTTTATTCAGTTAATTATCAAAACCGTACGATCTCCTATACCATTCATTTATATTTCACATTTGACCAAATTCTCCGAAGTGCATCGTGAAAATCTTAATCGGTTACTTTTATTCTTAGCTATTGATATATGGGAATAAGAACCCAAATATTTTTTCTGTCCTCTCAGAAACAATTATTTCAGCCGAATGGGGTCTACTTCTTAACATAGGCCTGCTCCCTTCAAGACTTTTAGAACTGTTGACTGTGCCACTAGCATGTAGAATTGCCTCCCTGCTACCCTGACAAGGATGCTGTGCACTTTGAGGGGGCAGTCCTACGCTGTATTTTTGGTACATGGTTGCAATTACCTTTCGCCTCATTCCCATAACATAACAAATGTAGGTAGAGATAACTGATGTCATTTTTATAAGTATTTTTATGTAATCATCAAATTTCCCGCCAATGTTTCAACATCGATGCTTTCAGAGAGCGTCAGTAATGGTCTAATTCCGTATTTGGTTTCACATTTCCCGCATTTTGGTGATGCCCCACAAAACAGCAACCAAAACGTTACCATCCAAAACAAAATCCACATCAATTACCCTTTTGAACATCTTCCTAATAGAGCAATTAAAACCACCAAGCCCTTTTGAAATTACGAATCTATTACTAACGCCTCAGCCCCATTACTGCATTACAGAGTAACTAATTACAGGGGGAAGTGGTCACAATAAACGGCGTCTGTGACGCTTCGCGCGGAACCATTGCAACGTTTTACCGTGTCCGTATCGAGAGGGGCCAGTGTCGACAACCTCGCACTGTCATTGTCCACTGCTTACCATAGCCTCTGAGCCATAGAAAACGTCACAATACAAGCCGTATAAAAGGTGATCAGAGCAGAATGAAATTCGTAAATGAATAAAGTCTTTTAAAAAGATAACCTAGTGATTTAAGTGCAGAGCTATCACGGGATTTAGAACCCGTGTCTAGCATTATACTTCTCCAACCCTAATTAAGGTGTTATTAAGTCATTACTCAATATTGTGACAATAACTTTTTTTTCAATGAAGTAGGCAAGTTAAAGTTACATTGCTGAATTTGAATTTGTTACATTGCTGAACAAATTCAGCAATGTAACTTTAACTTGCCACAGAATCAGAGCAATGTATGTGATCGATTTTATTATTTTTATAGTACTAAACGCCGTACTAGCGAACTTTAAATATTATTAACTTGCGGTTAGCTCAGTTGGTAAGAGCAGCACGCGCGATACGTGAAGGTCGTGGGTTCGATTCCCGCACCGCAAGGGGAGATAATTTTTTCTGTCACTAATATTCAATGTATGTGATGTTGTCCAATATTTATATTCATTTATTAACTAATGCCCGGTTCCAATATTTCACGATTTGTATTATGACTACGTGTCATTAATACCGTTGTATAATTTACTTTCCATATCAGCTGTCACAGTCGTCTGTCGCTTTTTAGCTTACGCCTCGTATAATTTATTACTATCCGTTACTAGAAAGTAGAAGTAGATCTTTGTTCTGCAATGTAACATTAAGAGACTAAGTTAAAATCATTAATTTCCCAACTAATACACGTAGAAAATAGTTTAATTATGAGTTGCAAACAAAACAAGCAGTATATCATACTATGTTGACGTAATTAGAGGTCGCAGGGCATATGACGGAACGGCGCCATAATAAAATGCCAATGCAAGATAATTTTCCTGACAAGTATGGGGACTACTAACAGTATTAGACTTTCCTCTCTCATTAATTTTTACAAAGAAAAGATTTGAAAAGTGCAGAAAAATTACCTAATCTCACTCTCTTGCCGAAGAATAAGAAAATAACATTCGTGAAGAGCACGTTGTTGATATTGTTAATTGTTTTTAAGGGTGTAATTGAACAAAGTTATAAGTCTGTTCCAATTTCCAAAACAGTCATTTCCAAAACACTGGAGACGGTGTTCATTTTCTGCCTGCTGCACTATGAACTGCTGCAATGAGAAGAAGCTGTCATATTCTCCTTCCTTCTAGTTGCAGGGGGCCTTATAGATTGGCATCCTCCACTGAAGAATCCATTGCGCCATCCCATCTAGACTAACATTATAAAAGGAAAGATTTGTATTTTTGTCTGCGTGTATATTTGTAAAGAATAAACAGAAAAACTACAGGACCCAAATAAAAATTATTTCACCGTTTGAAAGTTACATTCACCCTTTGTAGCATAGGCTTTATTTATTGCTGTAAAATATTAGGAATCTTTACTTAACTGAAGTAACGTAATCCAAGGTTTAAAAAATTAACTCAACGCTTACGAAGCTACTCATTTATACAGAAAATGAGACCAGCCTCTTTGGCATCATCAATTTTAATAAAACTATTATGGTTAGTACATTTAGTTATAAGTCATGTGGCCCACCATATTTATTATAGGTATATTATTATAGGTATACCGAAAAATATATTAACATAGTCAAGCAATTGTAGATGAACTACAGCAGATTCATAAGCACAGGAATACTAAAATATACCATTGTGGTTAAGCCGCGTAAAATAAATGAGTATAACACTCCTTTTAGATATAGGACGTCCTACCTTACGCTTGCAGAGCCGAGTTCTCCACATATCTCTACTACCTATAATCTTATTTATTACTTTTTAATAGACGCAAATTATTACGGTTACGACAATAAATTAAGAGTCATGTCTCGTGTAAACTATTCCAGGCATTTATTAATCGTCAGATTGAAGTAAAAATAAGGCCTTGCAGTAGCAACCGTAAACAGTAGTTTAAGGTATGGATCTAGAAAAGTAGACAATTATAGTTAATCAATTGTAAATGGACCACAACAGATTCTTAAGCAGAGAAATACTAAAGTTTTCCGTATGCTTAAGACGCTTAAAATTGATGCCCATGATATTGCCAAATGAATTGTGGCACCATTTTAGATTCGTCCAGTGGTTCTAAAAGTGCGATATCCCATCGGGGTAATACTTTTTATGCGCTTGAATTAATAAGATGTGGTCGTAGTTAACCCAGTTGAAAACATCTTTGCTTTGTCAGTTTATTTCCACTTTGATTAAGAGATTACAAACTTAAATCACCTGATTGTCATAGAAATTATAATTCTTTGCTTTTAGGGCACTTTAAACCGTTGGTCCTAACTATGACTATGACTATAATAGGATAGGTTTGGTTTCCTTTGTAAGGGTTCGTAGAGATCAGATCACTGGTTCGTCAAATCATGATTGTACTAATCGTAGCTGAGATCCGTAATTAAAGCAATATCGATGTGCCTAGCAGCAAGAATAAAGTCAGCATTCCAAGGAGTTTGAGAATCCGTGTATTAACCCATTTGCAACGCATCACGAACTAAACTCGCTATTAGCGTCGTGCTCTGCGCCTGGCCTGCACCTCGCGATGGTCCGTGCAAAATATATGAACGTGGTTCTGATTAAGATGTGCTCAGTGGGAGCATAGCCTGACGCCAGTGTAACAAGTCTCGTAGTAAACTCGTTGAGAGACGGTTGCTTTATTTTGCCAGGAGAATAACTACAGCGTGAGGTTCTTTGAAAAGGCAACGACGCGCATTATGGTGTTGTTATCACTTTAATGCTATAAAACAACCTAATCGCTAAATGAGCCAGCTAGTAGATATAAAACGTTTAGTGTAATGTGCTAATTAAGAGATTTGTTTCTTATAGTTAAAATAGTGTTTCTCAGACGAAACAATAATTTCAGGGTAAAAACTAAATAATATTCCGAAACCCCATTCAAATAGATTCATGTTATTCGCGTAACGAGTAACAAGAGTAACAAACAATGAATTCGTTTGTTACTCCCATACAAATTTTTGCGTTCATAAAAATGTAATAAGATTCACATCAGGTGGTGAGATTGGTAATAATTAATAATAATAAAAAAAAGTCCTTCCTTTTTTTATTTTGAGCTGTGTACATTAGCCTCAATTTAAATTGGGCTTCTTAAAATAGGTACTTAAGTCCTCGTTGAGGAACCTATAAATCAGTAAGGAAGGTATACTGCTGCTTTATTAAAAAAATTATAGACTTTACAATGAGTACTTATATGGGAAGCCTAATTTCACAAAGCGGAAGCTTATGGTTCTCAATAAATCAGGTACTCCCTAACACCGTAATTTTCTCGTTCTTGTAACAGATGGAACTCAGTCGAGCAAACTAAGTATAGCCTAGGCTTTCATAAATTGCCATATCCAAAGACCACACGAGCGAAACCCTAAGTGTCGGGTAGTGTTACAATTACTGTAATACAAAGCAAAAGCAAGCAAACCACTTGACGTTTACAATTGTCACAGTATATAGAATGTTGCGTTACTTATGGAATCAAAACCGTAACAAGTAGCTGTCAAGGTTTCGATGACTCAAAGAGCTCGGAATATAAATGACTTTATTGCCTGTATAACAGTAAGTGTTACTTACTGTAAATAAATAGCGGTGTTTGCGAAACCTGTAATAACTGAACTCTAATATTATATTATTTGTAAATTTTGGTTTTTCCTTTAATTTTACTCGTATGAAAGGATATAAATGATGCTGATTTTCACTTAATGAATTGGTGGTCTTAATATTTTGAGTCGTACCTACTGTTCAGTTATTTTATGTAGTTTTGTTGTGTCCTCTTATATTTTCTGTGGCGTCTTTTAAAAAAATAATTTGCTGCCGTTGTTTTTCGTTAAAAAATTGAACTTTCAACGAGAACAAACATATGCAGAGACCAAATTACATCATCATGTAATGTATATCATTGTTAATCATTAAACCATCCAATCCTCACTTACATAATTTGGCTGTGCATCCAGTGATTGCATATTCACTACACTTGAATACGTTCACATGCTTTACATAAATACGTATGACACTTCAAAACCGATATGAATATTTCTAAATTACAATGGGACCACATTGTTAAACCAATATATTTGTACGTCTTTAAAATTAGGCAAACATAGCTGGAATATTTATATTACAATGAACACCTTTTTGTAACCTGTATTTACAAATAAATAACTTTCGACATTGACTTTGACTACATCGCTCGCTGCATTTGATTACACTGTGCCATTTGTGGTCCACGACTCAACTTGAATGACGGCTTGACGCTCAGCGGTTGAGTCGAAAAGATGATTAGGTTGCGGAACTCAAATCAGCTTCGCATTGTGTATGGCTCGAATAATTTATTGGATAATATGTTAGCAGTAAGGTAAGGCAACTTTATTATATGCTGAGCGTACACGGCGGGAGATGACACAGCGATACATCGCGAAATACCGAGTCTTAAAAAACAACATTGACATAGAAACAGCAGAAGTTAAGAAAGTCGAGACAAAACCAACTGGCAGTTGTCAAACTTAGATACCGTTTCTTACAAACACTCGTTACTTTCTCAAAACTTTCATGTCAAATTTGACATAAAAAATGAAGATAGCCAAAAGCTTAACAGGGTTCACACTTAGTACATCACTTAAGTCGCGGGTATAATAATTAATATCAAACCACGGGTGTTAACAGCGATGTAACGTGTTAACGTACGAATAATCCGAACTCTATGCAGTCTAAATAGTAAAGTGAATTATTTAAGTACTCCGGTTTCGTTTTATTAATTTTTATGTGTAAACAAGTAATAAAACCTATTTTTGTCGATTTTTAATGGTGTTTATGAATCTTAAAATCGACGTCAAAACATGACGTCATCGTTTATGTCCTGCATATACGCTGTGGACCCGTGCCCTAAACCTGTCTAGTTTATGCGCAAATCAAAATAGGCAAACTTTTATCGTTCTTGCGGGACAGAACGATTCATGAAACGTTGTTTGAAAAAACTATCGTTTAAATAGGCGAACTAAATTAAACTGCTAACTCTCATTATATATTTCATCCTCACTTGTTATAACAGACTAAATAAATGTATTTAGTCTTAGACGCGGCACATAATAAATTAGTTACCACTGGCAACCAAGAGACGATGATCATAAATTCACCGAACGCTTTTAGTTTCTTTTTAAATGGATGGAAGAGAAAGCCATGGATTTGATTCGTAGTCTGTTTATCTGATTGTCTATGGTATTATCACCAACTGCGAAAACCTTTGTAATGAAATGCAGATCTAGTGTTTTATTTATGTGTCTGCATTTGATACTAGAGACATTTTCTAAAGTGAGTAACTAAAGGACTGGCCTTTGGTTTCTCACAGAGACATCTTGGCATCTAAATAGTTAAATTTTATATGTAATGCATCACGCCGCCCTAGCGAACTCTAAATATTTTAAAGAAACACAAAATAATGTCCCCTTGTAATGTCGAACCCACGACCTTTACGTTTAAAGCAAATAATTTCATTCTGAGTACCGTCGACATCTCCACGAGCGCGTCGAAATCTTCTATACAAGCCACGCTCGTCAAAAAAGTAATCCGCGATTTTGTATTTGTGAAAGCCACTGTAACTTTTTGTACTGAAAACCTTCTAACACATGTGTCCCATATTCATACGTTGACAATAATAACACGATACGAATTGCCTTTGAAACTATAGCTTAAAAACTAAGGCAATTTGATAATATGTAAAGATAGGTACATACGGTAGACGTTCTTCGGTTGAGATTATGATGATGAATGAACAGGATAATCTATAAGTTCTATGCCAGTGCTATTTGTGGTAGATTTATAGTTTTAATATAATCGAGAGTGTTTTGTGAACCGTGCGAAGAAACTTTTTCACAGAATCTGTTACTTATACATAACATATTTACATGGTTCTCTCTTATCTAGGGATCTGAAACGGCCATGATCGTAATCTTTTGAGCCTTTGAGGCGATTGCCATCTTACTTCCGCAACCGTGGAACCATTAGTTTTCAAAGCAATCAGATGATTAAATCCCGCAATATCCTAACTAAACTGGCAAAACATCACAACGCGTAATGTTCCTCACCGGATTTGAGCCCAAGACCTTCCAAATGTTTGAGCCTGACGCTCTAACCGCTACTCCATGAAGGTAGACCTACTATCATTGTACCTTACCAACATCGCTCAAGCACAAAAACATACATCCATACTTCCATACTAATATAATAAATGCGAAAGTAACTCTGTCTGTCTGTCTGTCTGTCTGTCTGTCCGTCTGTTACTCTTTCACGCCTAAACGGCTGAACGGATTTTGATGAAATTTGGTATAGGTATACGTTGAATCTCAAGAACGGACATACTTTTTATTAGAAAATAAGGGGGGATAATACCACCTTTGAAAGTTTATATGGAAAAATGTTTATTTTTGAAGTTAGAGATATGAAATTTGGCACAAATATAGCTCATAACTTGGATTAAAATATAGACTACTTTTTGTTTCGAATATTAGGGGAGAAAGTGGTAAAACCGACCATGAAAGGATGTAGTCCACGCGAACGAAGTCGCGGGCACAGCTAGTTAAGTATATAGATGCTGTGATCTTAAGCTGAACTACTTTCCTAACTCATACATACATTAACAGTTGGAAATAACATATCATTACCCAAATGTCAATAAATATAAACAGTTTCCTTAACATCTACTTCCCGAAATATCCAAATCAAATTCCCAATCTATGACGTCATTTTAGCGGTTTCAATCATAATTAAACTAGCGAAAATTAACTAACTCGGTTTAGAGCTTCGGAACACCTTCAAACGGATTTAATAGATTAAGGTTTGATGAAGCGGATACAAATACCTGCGTAGATTAGAATATATTTGAAATGTTTACTTTGAACATTTACAATTTTTGATACGAACAAGAGTTGTAAAACTTTGATAAATTGGTTTCATTCTTAGTTCAAGATAGAAGAAAAAAGTATTTCGGTTTTTACACATTAACAAAACTACGAGTATATATTATGTTCCTTCTACTTGAACAAAAATCATTTAATGGACTTGAAGAAATAATAATCCATAAATAACTCAGGCTTTTCCTTATAATTTGAGTTTCAGATGACTGATATAAACTGTGGCTCGTCGACACAGCTCACCCAAAAGTCAATCTAGAAAATAGTTCTAGGTTGATGGATAATTAAACCCAGGACTTTTCACATGTCTGACGACTACGATATAGTGTCAAGATAAGTTATTAAAAAGTATAAGTAGAAACAATCGTTTCAAGTGTCACGTAACTTTTTTCTAACATTTCTTCCTTCTTGGATTCCTTTGTCAGTATACCTACCTAAACCTGTCTAGTTACCGTCTTCGAAAACTATAGTTCTTCCATCAACTTCAATTTAAAAAAACTAAAGATGAAAAATAAGCTAATTTTTATAAAAATAATAAAGTCCTAGAATTGTAGGACCTAGAATTCGGTGATACAAAACCGTTTCTGAGGACAATTTTATTTCAGTAATTATTAGATGGGATATGATTCGTCGGAACTACGATGAGCACAGTTTCTTCCCAAACCAACAAACGCCAATTAGAATGCTCACGCTTTTATTGGACATCAATAGGAAATTAGGACTTTTTCCTGCCAGTTTCATTAATTCATGTCCTAGGTGTTGGGACTTCTAACTTTTATTTCGAAGCTTATATAGAGCTCAATGCAACATCGCTGACATTGCAATTTCGCCCTAACCACATTGTTGCTTCAACAACGCACGCGCACGGCAACCGAGGAAACGCAATAAATCCTGCGGACAACGTTATAGGCGACCGTAAAACCGATCACGTGATCACTACTAGCTTTTGAGGGTACGTGCACTGGGAACCTTCCATTTTCTTCAGAATGTGACGGCTTGTGTGGGCAGACTACGTTCGCAAATGAACCAAACCTTTCATTACATGCCAAGGGACCTTCCTATCCTAATTGATCCTCGTTGATGTAAGCTGTTCCGTAATGCCACTTAAGGTTATACCTATGCGGCTACACATTTGATAATACATTTTTAGTAGAAATATCTTTTGTAATAATTATTAGACGTACGTTCAAAAGATGCTTATTTCTTATTTTTAATAATTTGTTCTTTTTTCTTATTCTCATACAATCTTTCAAGGATTCCTCTTCGAAATTTAGCACCGATATAGTGTTAGACCCAATGCTGCAGACTTTGAGACCTTATTGCCAAAATTTTCATTCTCATCTTTTATATTTCGGCCTCCTTTTGTATTTGGTGTAAATGTAGGTACGAACCCATTTACAAAAAAATGTGAGTATATTTCAGTGCCGTTTTCTTTCCTTCTTCAATTGTTTCCTTTTTTTTGGTTGAAGAAAATAGAGATATGTTTGAAGAAATTTGTCTTACTATACTTTTGTTTCGCGTCTCAGTGAGATCGATCCCAGCAAACTTTGTAGTTCCCAGTCACACGATGTATTGCGGTTTCGCAAGCCATCATCGTGTGCGCAAATCAATTTTATTGTTACGGACTAAATGCCGTTTAGGTATCTCATATTAATGACCTTATTCGTTCATGTTGACAGTTCTGAGAAATAGGATATGGTTTGTCTGGTGACAATGAACTATATTCTCATCACAGAATTTATTTATTTTATTTATTTATTTATTGGATTACCAACACAAGATACAGTAAATAAAAGTAACAATTTATACAGTATATTAACAGCTAACTGCACTTGTAATAAAAGGTAATCTCAGCATGCTTACACATTACATACTTATTGTTGCGATAAAATGGAACAAAAGTATAAAAAGAAGAAAAAAAGAAAAACACAAATAAAAATTAAAAAAGAGAAGTTGAGGATAAGTTATTATTGCACTTAAAGAAAAGGTGCCATATGATTATGTAGAACATTTAAAAATTTAGGAAGGCTATGATGGTGGACATCGAGCTCGGGTATCTTTTTTGTTAAGTCGTTATAGAGGCGCGACAAGCGTGTGAATTAAGTAAGTGTCAGCATATTTACCTCGGCAGGGCTAAGACCTGTGTTATAGGAGTCAAAGCATAATTAAAACAATGGGATCTAGCCTAATAATGACGCTTTGCCAAATGTGAGTTCGTGATCCCAAAGATATGATCAAAAATCCAAATCGAATTTGCTCGCTTTTTTTGCAAATATTTGAACGAATCATTATTGTGTATGTAATATTTTTGAGAAATTTGTACTTGATCATGAACTATATTCCTTTTCACTTCAAATTTATTAGTTGACCTATGACCACTACGTCTTTGCTTAATTATGTTTCGTTGATATTTTAGCCAATTGACCTCTATTTTACTTTCAGACCCTTAAAACTGGATATATGTTATAATACCTGGACAACATAGCTTACTGTTAAAAACAGTTTCCTAAATTAACAAAATTTAAGTAAAATTTAAATGCAAAGTCCCTATATGTCTACCTTCATACAAAATTTGGTTTAAATATTGAAATTCACTTCCAAATAATTATTTCAACTTAATTATGCATTAAATACATCGTAAGTCAAGAAAGCATAAACAAGTAAGCCCTCCCTAGACGAAAGCTATTAGTTGGAAACCTTTTAATATTAGATATTTATGATTGGAAAAAACATGAGCTGATACTTTCATCGAAAAATACACAAGCAGCCAGTTCAGACGTTCACATAACCCACTTTACAACCCATCGGCGAGACATCGATCCTTCTATATTTAATTCCGATCGCGGAATTGCGACGCCCCTTCAGATTTCACGTTAAAATAACATGCCATACATGTTATTTTAGCCGGTAGTCGAAAGGAAACATGGTCGCTCTGTTAAGTTTATCAGTAAGTGCACTTTACATTAAAGCGTCAATCGAAAGATCCATTCAGTGATGGTAAAGAATTTTTAAAGGCGACCTCAGTAAAATGCGCGTCGAGAACCAAGTGATTTGTCTCACGTATAACTTGTTTTAGACCCGATTAACCTGAAAACGAGCATAATATCAAAGGTTTCCGTGAAATCTTAAAAAACCATAAAACACACGTTGTTTTATGTTAAACGTTGGCAGAAATTTATTTTTTTAAAGAGAGGTAGGGCATAGCGATTTATGAGCTGCCCGACTGATGAAATACCTCCACCTTACAGAAGACCGCAGCCAAATAACAATAACTTTTGTGTTATTGTGTTCCTGCGTGTGAGTAAGGTTTCCAGAGCTCCTGGAGGGTACTACATTAGTAGCAGGGGTCAAGCCTTCAAGGTAAGGGCGACAAGTCCAGTAATAGATTTACTATGCTGTACTTGTCACCCTTAAGCCAGGACCTCATTACGACTTACATCAGGTGGGCTGAGGTCAATCTTGAAGTGCAATATAAAAAAAAAAACTTTGCCTAAGCAATCTATACTAACATTATTGAAACTTCATCGACATACAATTTTTTTTGCATTAAAGTACGGTATTCACCTCGAGAGAAAAAACGCGATTAAATCATTTCCCATTTATTGATTATAGAATCAATTTCAGTTGGAATAGGTATCGACACAAAAGTGTTTTTGAATAGGTACAATGTTAGGCACATCCTTAGTCCGTCGAATCATTTACAAACCATTAAAAAAATCTCAAGTTTGACTATGATGTTAACATAACATAACCAAAATCCTTTTAAAAGGAAATTTTCTAAAACGGTGGTGCCAACAAAGAAAAGTGAAATTTTTTGTGACACCAAATTTAAACATAGTCTGGCAAGTAAACGTTTAAAAACTGGTACACATGAGATCACATCAAAACAGTGTTAACAAGCTGACAAATGTGTGTAAACAAAAACAAAAACTTCGGTCTCTAACATTTCAATGAAGGGCCTAAAATCAAAGTAAATCGTCACTAGTCATGGCTGTTTGCATTGCGGTCGAAACCGAATGTCGGTAGTCGTGCATCGCTAATCAAGGGGGCAACATCTGATACTTCCAAGATCTCTGGACCAGAAGTGCTAACGGAAACAAATGAACTGGTGCCTGTCGGCGCTTGCACGGAAATATACACCTTGTGACCGCGGACATGGGTACTGATTTCGCATGAAAGATAAACCGGTCCAGACAATTTCTATGTAGCGCATTCTATCGAGGCAGTGGAGACGCCTGACACGTCGCCGTGGACAATATGTAAGTGTGAACTGGAGTAAAATAAACACTAATTTAGCACCGTCGGTTTCTGAGTATTCATTTTTCAAATAAAATGCAATTTCTCTAGTAAGTCTGATTGGTTTTTAAAAAAATGCTTTTAAAATCTTTACTTAATAACAAATACCTATCTTTAATAATTTATTTATGACAAGCGCTCCATCTCTACATAAAAGAGTTGTAACGATACTAAATTTGAGCAAACCAAAAAGTAAGTGCAGAAGTCTATTGTCGATCTTACGATTTAGCTGCCAATCGTAACGATTTAAAATCTTAGGTTACTTATCTAATCTCTTGAATACTTCAAGAACACAAATAAAATTAATGAGTACATCTAGACCATTTGTATTTTAGAAACCAGAACCAATGGTACCTACCACAATACATACTTATATACATAAACAGCTATACACAGAGAAAAATAAAATGTACATCACACAAATGTTGGCCCTGGGTAGGGATTGAACCCACGACTCTTAAGTCAGCCAGAAGCCATAGTTCCAATAAAATCTTAAATGAAAGTTCTGCTAATTACATTTGCATTTCCAACCAATTAATTACGCTAAAGAAACCCAATATACGACTGCACCAAGTCACGTTTAAGATCAGAAACCGTCACATCCACCAAGTTTCCTTTGGCTTCGTTTATTAATTATACGGGTGAATTACCCCACCTCCCCACTTCCCCATCTCCCTAACTAACACCAATAACTTGTTTATCGCGCTACTGCGGAAACTAGGTCCTTAAGTGAGATCGGAAAATATCCCTTGAATTTCCTTGATCGGCCGATTTCGAATAAAGTTTGGCAAGTAAGATAGACGCTATTTCTCGTAAGTACTATTCGTGATGATTGCAATTAACAATGCACAAGTAAAATTGTTTGTGCTACAAATCTAACTTATTTTGATTGATGGTAAGCAGCCAGTAAGGGAACAAAACTAAAGGATGTTTTGGACTATTGCAATATCGGAAATAACATTGTTGAAAACACATTCCATACTTATTTATGAGTTTTTGTGAACCACATAACATTGATACACAAAAGTAGATTTATGATCCTTTAAATCGAAATCTTCAAATAGGTGTTTATTAGAAAAATTAACAAATCCAAATTCATATTCAAATTTATTAATACCTTGGTATCTAGATTTATAAATTTAAATACGGATCAGGGGACGTAGTGCCAATAAACTTATCGTTATCAATGTTTAAATTTGTGACGATATACGGATAACTAAAAAAAATTGTCTAGTGTAAATAGTACCACGAAAATAGTGCAAAAGTGACCTCGATTTACGCGATTCTTGTTGAAGAGACTGACTTGTGTAGCTATTTCTTATTTAATTTAACCTATAAGGTAATAGTTAACACTGCAATGTAAATTAGATTCAGTTTAAAGATTCTTTATTTCTCAATTAAAACACAAAGTCACTTGCTTGAGAACATATTGAATATAGTTATTAATAATATTTATTTTTATGTTTCGTCGTTCGCACCGACTTTATAAAAAGCACTGACTCCGTAGTGAGTTGTAAAACTCTATTATTTATTTACTCTATTAGATTCTAATATAAATCTGTACCTGCAAGTTGAAATTAAATTTCTTAAAGAAAACAACACTATCTTCTGATTTTTAGGTGGATGAAGCTTTAAACGAAAGTCAGTGTTCAGTTTGATGATACAATTTGCTAATTTTGTTTCCACCGCGTTAATTAAGTCAAACTTGTAAGATAATTAATCACAAGCCAGGACATTACAAAAACGTCCACATGTCGATGGGCATTTTAACAAATTAGTCAACGTTTTGCCGACGTCGTGCCGTCAATTAATTATCCCGGATTTATACACTAGTCCTTGTCGTAGCGGGGGTCTTCGGGTCATACGCACAAAATTTCCAAACGGAAATAAAAATCTAATCTAGACGTCGATTAGCATCGCTAAGAAAACACCGTTTTAAGAAGTAACTTGTTTTTACTACATTGGATTATTAGGACATTGTCATGTAGAATACGTCTTTTCTTTAGAATTTTTCCTAGCATGTTCCTAATAATTACATCAATATCAATTAGTGAAATGTTAACTCTCTTAGACTCGTTTCATCATATACATGTAACAAGCTAAAATACAAAAATATATACAATACTAATTGTATGTTTTAATAGCTAATAAGATACGAAACTAAGATTTATTCTTCTTCTAAACTTATTAAACACCAAAGGATTCTACAATATAGAGTTTTGGAATAACAAAAACCAAGTGTCCCGAATAGGGTATGAATTAATCAAACACCCTAAAGTAATTTAAAACCGTCTAGCTTTCCTAAACTGAACAGCCCCAACCAATATCAATGTGCAGTCATCCTAACTATTGAGTCCAATTTAGAAAGGCCGTTATCTCAAGCAGACTGACATTCTGACGGTGAGTGCACGCAAAATGCGGGAAACTGGACGCGGGCGCAGGCGCTAGAAATGCGGGTGCGAGACGCAGGTGGCCGGCGATGCGGGTCGCGACAGCCTTCCTGCACCGGAGATTGCGTCCCAACCTCCTGTGAGCCGTCTCCTCTAACTAAATCATCTGGTGAAAATATCGAATAAAACTTGCTCCGTCGACGGCTCTAACTGAACGTTGGAGATTCGATATTGTAGTTTCGTGTTGATGATTGCGTTCGACTCGTATTACTTTTCTCATTATGAATATTTCCTTGTGCTTTTTTTAAATTAGATTAACTTGCGTCTCAGCCGCGATGATTTTCCACAAAAACGATAGTGACATCGCATGTCCTTAATATAAAATCAACATTTTCCAGAATCTATAGCAGGTTTTTTTTTGATATGAATGAAATCGGTACTAATGTTTCTAGACCTATACCTTTAGCTTATTAATAATTTTAAAACGATTGGTCTCTTTAACACGGTTAGTGTCATAATTGTATTAAATTTTCGTCTGATGCAGATGATGCGGTAAGCTGGATGCAGGCAACCGGCGATGCAGGTCAAGGCTACTGGAGGTTCTATCCTATCGTTTACTAGTCCGTCTTCTCAGAGTTACCCATCTGCAGAAAAAATCGAATAAGAAAGCTAATTCCCATCGATATCTCTAATCGAGCATTGGGGATTGAATATTGCAGTTTCATGTTACTGATCACTTTCACATCTCTTCGGTTTTCTCAGCATAGTTTACATAGATTTTTTCAAATCTCGAGTTTATTTGCGTGTATTTAACTTTCGATCATCCGAGTTGAATTTATACACGAAGTTTAAATCCGGGTCGTTTACACGAATTTAACTTTTTCCAGATCAATGTTCGAATGTCTGATAATCTCCACAAATCCATAATAAGCCCATGTGTTGGAGCTGGAACTTCCGATCTTCGAGCAAAATTACATACAGGCCCAGCAGTAAGACGTATAGTCACGACCAATACAATGTAAACACTAGGGCTCTTATGTCCTTACCATAAGACTCACTTTAGAATGAAACTGTACACATATTAGTGCACGTGACTGTATATGTGGGTTAAACTTCCCAAAAACTCAATTTTTTTTTAATTGTGTTTAAAATTAAACTGTTAAATTTGCCATCACAAACAAAAGATTAGATTCAAATGAACCGGCGCAATACATCCAGTGTTAGGTATGTGCCAACCTGGGCGGTGATGAGGAACGGTGATTGACAACATCAGCGTGTTTTGTTGACATGATTGCGTCAACTAGGCGTGTCAATGAAAACATTTGGAAAGCTATTATTAGGTGCATGCACCGCACTAATGTTATTGTGTACTAATCTTGGCACGCAGTTGACACTTCATTGAAATAACCGTCTATAAAGATCGAAACACTCCTATGAGTAATCAGCAACATTACAACGCTCGATATAAATTAGTTTGTAATCTATTTCTAATATTGTCGGAATGAAAGTTCGAGTGACAAATTGTGAGCTATATCCCAGTGGAACTATATCCTAAATAAATATTAGACAAAATCACATACACTGCTCTGATTCTATGGTAAGAAGCTTAAGCACTTGTGTTAAAGAAACGACGGTACCACGACGGTTTCTCATATTGACCCAACCAGGGATCGAACCCGGGACCTCAGGGATGGCGCGACGCTAAAGTCCGGCCCGTTTGCCTCTAGGCTAAGGAGGTCGTCGTTCGTAAAATGCTCGTAAATAAAAAGTTACTTTAAAAGTACTAAATATTTCTTCTCCTGCCGCTTGCATTATAACACTCCCTTTTTAAATAATTATTCTGCCCTTTATATACAAAAACTTTCGCTGTCGGATCAATATCAACAGTTAAAAAAAGTTTTTAAACATATGAAACCTGACTATATCAAAATGCGGTACGATCAACAAATCAACAACGTCAGACTGTACACTATGACCATAGCACCGCCCTTATTCCGTGCGAATAAGAACTAATATCGCATTACTTTACGTGCTGTCGACCATACATTTTGGTAAACTTATTATATGACATATCTTTGTAGGTATGAATTTTTCCACTACAAGGCCTTTCATCGGAAGTAGCTAAGCAAAACAGACTAACGTACAAACAATTTTAACATCTTCATCGTTTCAGCGTTGCCGTTGTCGGGTAAAAATATATACATATTACCCGTCATAGCCACATGCCACGTTTCCTCCTCACCAGGAGTCCTTTCATTTGGGAGCCGTCTCGAAAGATGAAAAACAATTTAATTTCGTACGCATCATCGTCACGCGCAGACGCTTCCTGTAGCGACAGAGCGTCCAGAATTCATTAGCTCATGTGACCATCTATTGCGGTGTTGTATTCTAAAACAAAAAATTACGGGAAAAAACGCTCACCCGATGTCACAGTACAAGGATCGAGCAGTGAAGAAGGACCGCTGGTAAAATGTCTCTACTGCAAGCAGTTACGTATCCTACTAGCATGCGCGATACCTCAAATTTCTCACATAAGACGACCAACGTCTGTAATACCGTTACCTCAACGCATTTTTAATTTCCGCCAATCATCAGCTGATGCACTGTATTTTTCGAGTGCAATAAAATTTGCACGTGTAGCACGACCTAAGTGTCCTAAGTGTCCTAAGGGTAGATAGATATTGAAACCAAGCTAATACTTATATTAAACGTACTTAGATATCTACACTAAGCTAATATAAGTATAAAACATATTTCGATATTAAAACCAAGCTAATACAAGTATTAATTAGTTTGATTTAAATGTTAAAGGACGATAAATTATTTCACTGATATTCGAATTTAACGTGGTGTCATTCCACAAGATAGCAAACAGATAACAGATAACAAACAATTTGTTAAGCAAGTAGAATTTCTCTAAATAGTTTGTTCATCATCACTCAAAGAGGTAATTGCTGATGTCTAGTACTGACAGGCTATTAAAAAGACAACAAATTCTGATCACAAAATACTGGCTCACCTCGTAGGTTTTCAAGTCCAGCCTATATTTTTATTTGACTAAAAGACAAGAGTAGATTTATACGTTTTTAATTTTACCGTTTATTTAAACATATATGTTTTGTTGAGTACAATAATCGTCCCAACTCGATCAAAAACAGAAATTGAAAAAATATTTCTTAATTAGACCTTTAAGAATGTTTACTAGTTTAATTAAACATCGGACGTAATTATGGTCGAAATAATGAAGGTACGGTCGCCATAAGTACTTACTAAATATTGCAACTAATTATGGCAGCCGTAACACTAGTTATATGTGCCATATTTGGCACACACATTTTTAGCTTATAATTGGTTCTTTGAGTAGGTAAACACAATTGGTTTATTGGTATACATAATATTGGTAGGTTATAGTTCACTGTAGTTCTCTGACAAGTTCAACATACCGGCTAATATTAATAAAAAAAACCTACTGTCGCCAATTTCACTGTGGCCGCACTTCATACTCCTTCCCTGACGGCGGGATGTCAAAAACAACTCGGCGTACGACTACACATCAATCAATGTGTTGCTGGGCGCTTTTATTTCGGGACGGCGCTGAAGACGACGCGATGAAGTCTTTAGTGTCCCATACAAAATAGTTTATACGTGGCTGACATCTCTGAAGAGCTGAAACGTACCATACGATCTTAAAGTAACTGTCCCATAAATGAAAATTTAATTAACTGTAATGAAAAGTGCACCGCTAGGCTTGTTGTAAAGGCGCTTATTTAAGCAGAAAACTGCCTAAGTAGTCATCACTACTAATTAATGTCTTTGTATTTATTACAGGCATTTAGAACTAGGTTTTGTCCGTTGCTTCGTACGCGTGGCCCTTACTTACTTTTTGTTGAGCTTTTATTCAAAATGGTAATGTAAGTGACATACACGGTCGGTGTGTACGTTACTTACGTAACTAGCGCTACCTTTATGTATATGAAATACGCTGCCTAAACATATAGGTAAAATAATCATATTATCGGGTAACATCTTTAAAATGCATGCATGCACATTTCCGATTGTGATAACATTATTAGCCGTGACCTCTCGGAGCAAACTCACCATTTACCGACGCCTAACTGGAGGTCTGCATCATCTCAGTAAGTGACACTATTTTATCACAGTGACAATGTTACACGTCAATTTGATAAATTTGGACACTGTGTAACTTTTGCAGAAGTATTAACTAGATTTACGAATTTTATTAGCAGTAAATATTTTGGTTCATGTATTTCTAAGTTGATTAAGTTCTTTGAAAAAAATCTTTTAACTTCATATAATAGCATGTCAAATATGTATCTTAATTCTCTTCAAATCCTAAGAGGATCTCGACTTTGTTCAATTTCATTTTTTAACCTAACCAAATCAAATACAGAAACATTCAATCACAAGAACATAGAAACAACAAAAAAATACATTTTAAAACATGACCATTTTATTATTCAATGAACAATATCAAAATTTGTTCATTTTCAAATTAAAAGAGTAGAATACGAGATTCTTGTTCATAATGTCATTTTAAAGTATGCTTGAGCATCTAGGGTTAAAACTAGTGAAAATACAAATAAAAAAAACAAACAGAGCTTATTTTTAACATCTAAGAGCTAAAAAGCAAGAGTCACGAAACCGGATACCTAGCTAGGTACTTCTACTTATCGTCTACTAAATATTTTCACACTAAAATGTTAACTTCTATAAGATCTACAATCTTTTACAAACTGAAACCAGTTGCTCACCGTACCCTGTAACACATGCTCCCGATTGTGACTAATAGTCATATTTTTTACTATACGATACTATGCTAAAATTAATGACTCATTTTGTATTCCAGCCGTTACAGCTTACACGCTCTCACTCCCCAGTCACTAAACATAAGACAACATGATTTATGATTACGAGCGAATGCATTTGAAATCAAAGTCCTATGCAACATAGAAACGCTGAGCGATTTTCATGAACAGTGACATTTAGTGCGCATCACCATTATCTCCAGTCCTTGCCCAAACAGAATTTGTATTCAGGAAGTCATCCTAGATTTATCACTTTCTCAAAGGCGCGCTAAATACCGACACAATACGACCGGTGACATTAACATCCATCATGTCAATGGACAAATTATTCGGCGGAGTAACGAGGTGCGTACAGACGAAGCATGGACTCGCTCTCATAATGCCCCAACTCGAAACGGAAAAATGTAACAAAACACTTCGCCGTCGCCAACTGTTATTGGGAACCCATAAACATTACCTTCGACATTAACAAACCGAATGGCGCTTGTTCCGAACAAAGAAAACTAATTTCGGAAATTCAAAATGCACGTCTACAGCAAAATCTTTGGTCTTTTGATTGTAAAAATGTTTAATAGGACAAGATAAGTACGGACATTTTGAGAGTTTGGGTGCTTATCCTTTCTGCAAAGATGGCAAACATATTTCTGAGGCTTGGAATCTTGCCAAAATTTGATTTTAATGACAGTTTATATACGCATATGTCTGTTCTTATAGCGTTGTAGTAAGTGTGGAGTCTACTGTGAATAAAGCATTAACGTTCGATAAGTAAATACAGCTTTACATATTTCTGGCTACATAAATATTGAGTTCCTTTCATCGCAACCAAATAGTGGTGTAAACGCTAAGTAATAACTTCACGGAAAACATTTTGGTTCAGACGAGAATTTAAACGAACACCTTGCGATGTCTGAACTAACGCGCTCTAATATTTCTTTTGTAGCACAAATATTAGGGCGGTAAAAAATTTACAAATGCAGTTGTTACTTCGAATCAACCATTAATCAAAACGTAAAAAATTGTTTTTGACTTGGAGTAAATATAACCTGACCTATAACTCAACTGTCAGCTGAAAACCGTCGGCCGAATATTTATAAATACGGTAGCGGAGTCGGTAATGCGTTCCGACAGACAGTTGCTAAATTTCAATGTGCTCTATTTCGTGGCTCGCGTCGGCTTTCACGGCGACAGAGAGTGAGCGTGCGGAGCGGTCGAGACGTTGAACCGCGACGCCAGTGCTGTCCTGCGTACCAGCTCCACGACGTTCATGCATTCCTAGTACTTAAGGCAACCACTTATTCTACGAGGGTATTTTCTTGTAAAAAATTAACTTCTCCCTAGTTCATTATGGCAATCTAGAGGATTCTGTTTGAGACAGTTTTTATTATTTGAAAATGTATATATACTGTTAATAAATCGAGCTGTTAAGAATTTTTCAGTCTTGCTGAATGAACCTTTAACTGATTAAGTATATTATTTTCTTGATTGTCTGAGTTCTAAAGGACCTTTCATAAAGTCAGAAGGCTTCTAGAATTACCTAAGTTGTGAATAAATCAAAGTAAACTTTATTTGCAAGAATAAAAAATATACAAACGTATGTGCCAGGTTGTTATGGATGCTTGCTTATCATTTAAAATAGCATATGATATCGATGTCTGTACCAATAGCCGACGTTTTAGCCTCACTGGCCGCGAGATCAGCTAGATAGAACTGTTGTTTGTTTCTAACTGCTACTATGTTGTATATACCATTTCTCGTGAATGTGCTGACAAGGCATATCTCTGGCTTTAAAGTATTGTCTCTCCGAATTCAGGATCATGATAGAAGAACCCATTCTACCTTTCAAGGAAGCGAGTACCTACCATTCCGATAGTTAGCAGTAGTTAGATTTAAAACTAAATAATGAATTGCTTGACTGTACGGTACCCAGTCGGGTCAATATGGAACACTAATTTTTCTATAGTGTCTCGGATTGGGTTGTGATACCGTCTATGTTTCTGATTTCTGTAAAACAAGTGCTTAAGGCAAAGGATCATAGCAATGTATGTCCACTATGATGTGTCCACTGTTTTTTTATTTTATTATTTATTTACTGGGCGATAAATGGTTACTGCTCCTGGATGTGAACCAAAGGTTCTATCCTCACCCAAGAGAAATGTTCGTGTGATGAAAACATTCTTAGTTCTTTGTCTAGAGGTCAATTCATATTATTAAGCCATTGATATCACCGTTGGTTCCGGATTCCATAACACAACTTTGGATCAATGTACCTATATGATGTTGTAATAATTATGTATAAAAAATAAGATGACTGTTGCATCACACATTTTACTATTCAACTTTTGATTTACGGCAAATCTCAGTTCACGTTAAACTTTTTTCAATTTAAGTCTAAAAGTTGCTGAGGTATTTTTATTTACACTGCTATGAAATTTCTTCTTGCTAAAAACCGGATTTCTTTACACTATTTCTCCTTTTATTCAGAAAATTATCCGAATACGAGTACTCTCGCACAAAATGCCAGCACAGCCATATTATGCAAATATTTCAAGATAAAACATTTCCGAAAAAACATTCACCATTGCTACTGCCTCGCACATTTTAAAGTACAAACCTTCCGGGCAAGAAACTTAATTCTAAAACACATTCTTTGTTCCAGCAAATGTCTCTAACACCGCGTTGTATATTTTACATATATACATTTTCCGGGACGATTTTGCAAGAATACTTTAGAATAATCCTCTTAGGTACTTCGTTGTTACTCCCTGAATAGCACATCGCTGTCTGAATAGTGTAAAATGGTGGCCCGCTTAACGTTTGAGATTGAATCGCCAATTTCATATGGAAGGATTTCAATAGGTGAGCTAACGACGGCATTGGCAAAACGGCAGCATATCTGGAGAGTCGAGGCAGACATATATATTCGTGAAGCTTTGGAAATACCCTAAATCTGACACTGTATAGACCAGGAGTGGCGAACATTTTAAAGGCAACGCGCCGATTTGCCGACGATATATTTCAGAAGCTTGCTTGCTGACTTTGCCGATCGCGGACTGAATTGAGATTATTGCAAATATTTTATTTTAATGACGAATCGAACACCATTAAACTATTGAAGTTATGTACTAACAAACATTTTAAAAGTATCTAATCGGACAAAGTGTTTGAACATTTTGTGTCTGAATTGTCAGCGAGTTTAATTAGAACAATTCTAGAGTATCTTGAACTGAGAGAGGATAAAAAGTAACATCAATTAACCACAACAATTTAGTTGTAATGACCAGAATTCCCGTGCGTGCGCCATCTGTGACACGCGAGCCAATGGTTAGCTATCCCTGGTATAGACCATATTACTCCGCGCCTCCATTTGTACCCGCTATGGACTCTTCAGCCAAATTTTTGAGTTATGTCCCTATGAAGTGAAGACAGTTTATGATCTCGTATGCTATTCCCAGAGAATGCATCGCAAACGGTCCATATTGCCATCCATTTGGCTACAAGAGTTGCCTAGTATTATACGATGTGGTGACTCATCTCGCGGCATTGTCAACTCAGCAATTAGTCCCTTCCTTTACCAATTTTTCATTCAAATGTACCATTTTATTCGTTTTGTTTTACGCCGTTCTTTCCTTTGCTCTTTAATAAACAAAACCATACAATTATGCCACGTCACAGCAGGGACTTCGAAAAGTGAATATGATATATTTCACTAGCAATGGCGGGAGATTTCATTCACGTAATTATGGAATTAAAAGGTTTTTATTTTAATTTAATACTTCCTTATCAATTTAGTCGCTTATTGTCTTTGAACGAAAGAGTTACCTATAGACATTCATGCAAACGTTTGCATTAAAAACATTAGAAGAATTGATATAGGTACCTTCACTAGATCTTCCACTGAACCTAGTTCTAATATTTCGATATAATACTGAGAAACGAACTTAAGATACAGTTTTAAATACCATATTATTGATTCTCATAAAAAAATGTCCAATATAACAAAGCAAAACCTCAATATGAAGAAGCTACTGTTTAATCTTTGAGCGTAATAAAAACTATTTAATAGCACCAAAATTAGGATCAATAGAATCGAAAACCTTGAATTTTGCATCATTGTTCCAAACAAACTTTGTATTAATATAAACAACAATTCCATTTTAATGACAGATAGATACTATAGTCTTCATAAATATTTGAGGAAAATGTGGCGCCATGCCAAGTAACTTATATTGAGCTCTTGAACTTGTTCAATTCGGATCTGTAGTCTCAGTAGTATAATTCGTAAATAAGGGGAATGGTCTTGAAACGCTCAAGAAATCGGGGAAAAATGTGGTGTTTCTATTCACGCATAATAACCAACCAAACTGAGACTTGGGTCATTGAATAAAAATCATACTCTGCCCGTTTAATGCCTAAATCTGAACTAATACGACACTAAACGATGCGGTAAAAGTCATTTTATAACTACATACGTTCGTGAGGGCGCGCTTGCAAACGTAATTGCATTTCTAGGCGTTGTGACATCGTTTCGCGTCTTTATAGGGCAATTACTGTTGTTATCTTGGATTGATATTGCATCTAATTTATTCATGCTCCCATCTACATTTGAATAAATACATGCCAGCTGCACTGACCTCTTGTATCCATTCTGTTGTTAGATTTTTCTTACAAGTCGTTGGATTAACATAAAACTTTTATTATACCGTGTATTGGCCAAGAAGTGATATTTTAAAGAAGTTATATTATAGTGGTGTTTGTTTGATAGCCTATATGAGTGCTTATTAAGACAAGGACCCGTGTTGAGTCATCAACCCAAGTTAAATTGTGGGGGAGTAAATGATGTTTGAATATTTCATAAAGTAATGCGGTAGGAGGTAGCTCAGTATGCAAATTTCGGGACAAGTCACACTAGTTCTCGATTTTGGCGAAACCCAGTCGAGCGAAACCCTTCACACTACGCCTGACGCGTAGGTACTCTAGGATACACCACGGAATATATCCAAGAGATTTAGAACTCTATAACAATGTGTCTTAAGCTCGAAATCCTTTGGATGCTGGTGAAGCATTTACAAATCACTAGGTGCCACATGTAGATGCTACAGGTGCAACGTTCGAAATTGCTCTATTCGGGATCCCTAGAAGCAAAACTTTTTGGAAACTTATTTGGAATTTTGACGCAAGAAAATCTCAATTTCCAAGCAAGGTAGATCCAAATAGCTCATCAGTCTGATGAAAGGTGATCTTTTTTTATTGTTTCCGGTTTTACTACGGCCTAAATATGTAGTGATATGCGCTCCAGAGCAGATTGATCCGTTTAAAGAGAATGCCCTCGAACTAGTATATTTACGTTCAAAATCTATCACGTGAATATTCTAGTTAGTAGGATATAACCTACGTATGATAATAGGATTTAAAAACACCCAGCATCAGTATTGAGTGATGTACTGCCATCATTAATAAAGTGTCCGCGTATATTATTTTCGTATTATGAGCTCTATAAAATATACTACAGAGTCTAAGCGAAACATGAAATAAATCGATCATATTTTTGGCAGAGCCACTGGTAGGTAGTCATATTTAATGATGGTTATTTGTCGTATAAAAACATTAAGTGTTGATAATATCGCCTTATTATGAACACAACAATTTGCCCCATCTCGGGTAAAACAAATATCATCGGACTCTTACTTTTATTGACTTGTTAATATTATTTTTTTCTTTCGCGACTTTATCTGCGTAGTTTTTTTTTTAATTAGAAGTATATTAATTGAAGTCGTTTAACCGTTCCAAAATGATTACGTAGCGAATAACTATTCGTCTCTATATAGTAAGAAGTATGACAAAATATTATTTTATCTATTATCGTTTATATCTCAACTACGTAATGGAAATAACTTTAAACTCTTGCATCAGATGTTACTCAATCAAATCATTTTTTTTATCAAATAATTGCATGTTTCGTTCTCAATTATAAGTATTTATGGTGTTCATAATAATAAGTACTTAAGGTGTACTCACACGAGTTCTTCCACAATATCATCAATCAAGTACATTATTAATAGCATTTTTCCTCAAGAATCCCCAAAGTTCCCATTATCCCTCTTTTTATCAGACAGACAAAATATTTAATGTAGATAACGCACCAGTTTATCGCGAGACATCCTGATTTTTTACTCATGCTCAGATGGTGTCGTCTTGTATCAACAGAAATTCTTATCTAAGTACATGTAACTCAGAGAAAAAGTTTACTTTATCACAAAAAGCGTCCCAACTAAGCGTGTTAGTTTTGTAACAATATAAAAGACAATTTTAAAAACAACGTAAGAGTTAGTAAAATTTTATAGTTAGTCTACAAAATACTGCAATGAAAACCACGTGTTAAAATTAAGCCCGATGTTAATAACTATAAATTCTAAAAACAATATCTTACTTTTAACTCTATTGGGTACAAAGTGCCCTACAGAAGATGAATGCAGTTATTTTATTCCTTACTTAATGGTTCTTTGCATTTTTAAAAGCAGTAAGCAATAATAATCCCTTTTACACGTAGGTCAGCATAGTGATAAGAACACCAGGCTAAAAAATTAAAACTTTGTGCCACTCTTAAGTCATGGGCTTAAGAACGAATTTGGAAGCACAGGTGTTCACATTGATAAAATATAAGATTTTAACATAAGAATTTAGTTTTCATTTGTAAATCGAACCACTTTTGCTGTTATTTAAATCAAAAATTCAAACATAAAAGAAGAAAATTATAGAACTTCAAATGGCCTATTCAAACGGTCTAGTGGGATTTCAAATAAAACCGAGAATGAGGCTCAGAAATACACTGTGTATTCGTGAGTTGTGAATAATAATGCGTCGAAGTTATAGTGATAAAAATAATATAGAAACACGCGTTCTATTCTAAATATAATATGTAGAAAGACAGTACGGATTGCGTTTGTATATTGAGCAAGATATTTGTGTTCGCGTACGTTTTCATTTTAAATATTATCTCGGTTTGCCATGACATTATTCTATTCCGAAAACTCAAAAATGTTTACGTCATATTTGTAAAAAAAAATTTTGAAGACCTCCGTAACTGACAAGCTTGACTTTGGCGTCACGCCATCTCTGAAGTCCCGGGTTCAAATCCGGGTCGGTTCAATAATGAAAAACGAACTTTTCTCTCTTGTCTTGTGTTGTGGTACCGTCGTTGTTTCTGATTTCTGTAACACATGTGCTTTTACCACTTATCACAGAATCAGAGCAATGTACGTGTCGCTTTCAACTTTTTTTCGATTTTCCGTCAACATCGATCCTTATAGTCGTTGTCAACCTCAGGGGTCAGCTACGATCGAAATATCATTAAATACCTTCAACAGCTCAGAATATATTTATACAAGAGAAAGAGTCCATTTGTATCATAATAATAAGTGTTTTCTTACTACGAACAACAGTACTTACTATAAAAAGTATCAACATTTAAAAGAAACACTCTCCTTTAAAACCTTGGTTGAAACCCTGATTAAACCCTGCGTTTTCAATTATTTTACAAATGCCTAAGGTTAACAAGTTATTTATTTAAATCTTTACTAAGTTTGCAGGTACAAAAATGATATGAAACTGGGCTTATTCAAAATGGAAATAGTTTTCAAAGAATATTTCAGATACTCTTCTTAGCTTAACTTTTGTAGCTAACTTTACCAACTTACATTAAATTCAATATTGTTTCCCTTTGCCTAAACATAGTTTCTAGAGTATCTCGGCTCTATGCTGTATTGGTTTACCTGTGTTAACTAAAAAACTTTAATTTTGAATGAAAATGCCACGACCGAACACAAAGGCACCAATCTTCATAACAAATACGTTTCACAGGGAAACTTGGGTAATTAATTTGGCTCTTTCTGTAGATACCAAAATTCTATAAACTAGCCTTAATTAAGGATAAATCCTTTACATTCCCTTGAGAATCTTCTGAGTTTCTTGCAGAGCATTGATCTTTCATGATAGATATTAAAGTGTATACGTGTTTGAATTCGGTCTACTTTAAAGATTTACTTTCAATATTAACACCAAAACTTTGTTTGACAAATTACTTCTGCCATTTAGTATAACACTAGCTATTGTCCGCAACTTTGCTCGCGTTACTTCCAGATATAAAGTATCCTAGAATCTAATTTCTTCTGCTAACAAATTCTATTCAGTATTTTTGACGGGAAAGATTGACAAACATCTCTTGTTTCCAAACATGTACCTAATATCTATTAATACGATATAGGTATATTTTTTACTCAAAACTGTAGAGGCATTTCAATGCTGTTTGGTACGATGAAGGTAAGTGTACCCAACATTACCAAAGGTATAGTACCACCACACCACCAGTAGGTTCACGTACCACGTTTGCCTAATCTTTAGGTACAATCACGAACAATGTAAACACTTAAACTCCTATGTCGTAAGCATAAGTTTCATTTTGGAATAAGTATACATATTAGTACACGTGAACACACTAAAGTTCTTATTTGTGCTTGACAAGATAAGTGACGTCACAATCTTAAGCAGTTACTTCTCCATTCGAACTAGTTTTTAGGTCATCAGTGCATCTAGCCCTAGATTTCCACATTTTCCTTTTGTGATCGTCTCCGCAGAACTAATCGATCGCTCAAGACACGAGTGACGTCGCGCAACGCCCACTGTCACTTCAGCAAGCTTTTTCCATCGGCATCACAGTTCATATTCCTTAGCTTTGCCTATTTTTCGAAAAAATAACATTTTACTTATCTGCAGTTAGTTAATTACCCTACTAGTAACTGAAAATTTCAAGATTAAGGCTCTAAGATTATCGAAAAATTGGGTACAAACTAATATCAGATAATTCTCACTTCTTATCACATACATTGATTAATTTTTTTGTATATTTAAAGAAAAAATTGACAAACCTGTTATTGATGAAAATGTATTGACATGAAAAAAATGGTTTTACTAAATCTCAATCTTCTTAATAGTTTTAACTTTCTTAACATGGTACCGCGATTGAAAATTAAAAAAAATAGACGAAAATACATATTTTTTGGATCGATTAAAACTAAATGAAGTCTCTTATTAATTATTAAAGATAGGTTTGCTTTTATTTCTGATATATTTACGTTTCGAGAGTAAATCACTTCACAAAATTTTTAATCCAAAAATACCGAATAAAAGCATGCTTTCAACACGTAAAAACAAAAACGGAAGTAACTTGTCCCCTTAGTGTTAACTACTCTTTAATGGGCAATTAAGACAGAAATAAAAAAACATCGCTTTTATGAATTCGAATTGATGTAAGCAATGAATCATCTGTCACTAAAACTATGCCCAGTAGAGTCAACAGAAGTATTTTTTTACGATTTAGGTATATTAGGATAAGCTCTAATTCCAATGTTATTGGTTTCGTTTTAGCATGCCAATACATATTTCTATTTGTATTATAAGTAGGTTAATCTAAGGTATTCCTATTTAACCTAAGTACACATGGTGAAAGCCAAGTGTCAACTTATTTTTCTCAGTTTTCAGGCATATACATAAAAAAAAATTGATTTAGATTTATAAAAAATATTTATATCATTGATCAAAACAAGAAACTTTTAGGAACATTTGTATTTAAAAGAGATATACTATATTTAAAGCTGGTGAAAATGTACTTGTAACAAATATGTTCATATTTCATCCATGCCCAACCGAATAGTAAAGCCCTCATGAATATAAAAGTAAATTTTGTTCGCTTACATTTCTAAGAAACATCTCCTTAACACAAAAAATAATATCTCGAAGTCGCGGGTAAGTAGATTTTCACACCTAAATACGTCTAAACATTTTATTAAGCGGAGAAAGAATTTTTTGCCGACATTGCCTGTTGGGCAAAATGTGCAAAAGACACCTTATCTACATTTGCCTACGTCATTACCGTAAAAAAGATAATACCGTAAACGGTTCTGTGGAATGCCTATTTTGTTGTCCGTACTTACTTGGTACTTACCTACTTATATGAGTTAAGTGCGGTTTTCCTGCCACGGAAATATAGCAGTTTTACTAATTTAGTTATTACGAGTATTCATCCGTCTTAGAAGATGGTGCCGGTGTAAACTGATTTCTACTGCATCTGTGCAAAGGACGCTAATCAAATGGATAAATTAGAGGACAATGTTCGTCCGGGCCGAGAATCAGTGTTTTGATTCGTCAAGTTCAAGAGCTTCATTAGAGAAGGTCATTGACACTGCTTGAAAGAATGCTAGAACTGCGCGCAATAAATATATTGGACAACATCACATACGTTGCTCTGATTCGGTGGTAAGTAGCTTAAGCAATATTGTGTTACAGAAATCATGAACAAAGACGGTACCACAACCCAGACCAGAAATCATAGAGAAATGTTCGTTTCCCACATTGACCCGACCGGGGATCGAACCCGGGACCTAAGAGATGGCGCGACGCCAAAGTCCGGCCCCTCACTTCTTGGCTACGGAGGTGATGGTTTAAGTGAAGTTTGCACAAAATCGGTCGAGCTTTTCTGCGTTTATAACTTTTTTGTAACAAATTAATAGGTATGTGAAGCAACGGTAGGCCGCTAGTTAACCACAAAACTAGGTATATGACTTGTCAAAAAATAACGGGTAACAGCCGTTGAAAGCAAATACGTCCAAACCTTTCACGAAAATAAAATTCTATATGGACTTCGTATGGCTATCACGTTTCAAGTCTTTTGTTTAATTTCGAGGTATAATTCTCACTTTAATTAAGAAATTCAATTCACCTCAATTTACTTGTACTTTAAATACAATTTTTAAAATACCTGAAATACCTATCTATTTTGCAAGTGGTGCGGATTCCTTGCCTTACCATTGAGTTTCTGACCGAATTTAGTGACATTCATCACAGCTTGCAGATTAGATTGTACCTAAGGTAGGTATTTTATCTTGACCCTTCAATAATCCATAATTTTACAGGGCCCGTCCTATCTTACATTTGAACTGTGGTCATGATTTTATTTACAATGCAAATTATCGTACTAACGAAACTAACCTTTTATAAATTTAGAATACCTTAATAAATCCTACTAACTTTTCTAAGAACACAATATTCCTTGAAAGCATTGCCGTTAGGAAAACAATTCCAGAAATAATTGCATAGCTATTATTTATCCAGCGTCTACCTAGACTTAGAAAAATAGTCCACTTATTAGGTCTTGCCCAACGGTTAGGTCATCAAAAATTAATAGTAAACGACATTCTACATTTACCAGCGAGCATTGCTGGGTTAAAGGACATTTTAATGGCCAGTTTTACGTGTAACAAATTGACTAATATACCATGTTTACTGAATAGAAAGTCATGGGCTATTACAACTCGTAATAATGGCTTTCAAGAAACAAATACTATAATGCGAAAGTAACCACTTTCTTTGCAAACATCAATTGGCTACTTGACAGTGTTAACAATAAAATATGAAAAGTGTTAGATATGTTAGCTTATTAGTTAAGTAATCATTTTACATTTTTACTTTTGAATTAAAAGCATAGTTAGTATTTTATTTTTGCAAAATAAATTTTACTTTTTTTATCTGTGGAACAAAAGAACCGAAACGGAAACCACCATTGCAATTCGGAAATGACAGCTGTCGGCGAAAATTATTTATTTTAATGTGGCGAAACAATGATTATTTTACCGATTAAATTGAATTATTGTGTCTCTAATCGTATAAAGAATTTATTGAAACATTTTCCGTTTATCTTAATTAAGTCGTTCCTATGCATATCGGTTCATTGTCTAGGACGTTGACGTCATAATTGCAGCAGTGACGCGACTAGGCGTTTTCGCGCACTTTTTAAATGTGTTACACAAAATCTTATTTTTCTCTGGTTATTTAGATTATTTCCAGATAAATCGAATTGCTTGGGATATAAAATGAGCAGGCGCACATTTTACAATACTTTTTCAAAAACTGTCAAGTAGCCAATTGCATTATTAATGCGCAATAGGTATTTTAGGATTCGTTATGTGTAAAAAATGACAATCTGTTTTTCTCCAACTGACTACGAGTCTGGAATGGTTTTACCTTACCCCTCGTAGATTTAATTTATTACTATCCGTATCTAAAACGAATCGTTTTTCAATTATTGGAACCGGGCATAAGGCTTTTTCGTAAACATTTTGTTAGCCAGGCAGAATAACAAACATATTTTGTGAATTCTTTTTTAATATAGCTTGCGCCTTTCTTCACGTGTGACTATCCTTAATGTATGTGGGCATAGCAGAGTTGCCGCCAAGTTAAACAAAAAAACGGCCTGGCCATACTATAAATTAATCTTCCAATTTCGAGTTTGACATTATAAATAGGACACTTTTTCTACAAATGGAAAATGGTGTTTTAGTTCCGATTTGTATCTAATAAATGGATGTAATTGTAGAGAAAGAAAAATCCTTACAGAAATTTACTGTATATCAGTTTGATTAAATCTAGCATATCAAACTAATTGTCCAGCAATCTGATGACTGTTATAGCGTTCATAAGGAAAAGGGGCACTAAGCATTTTATTAAGTAGCATAAAAGTAATGCATACTCTCGACTCGGCGCAGCGTAGAAGCCGGACCTAATAAAACTGGCCACATTATGGCCTGCCTAAACTGTCTAGATCGCCGGGTGTACTGAACATCGTTACCTAAATTGGCCATAGGCTATTAGGCGCATCATGCGGCCTGAAATACTAGGCATATTAGTAATTATCCGTATAATAAATGGTACATTACTATTCTATCGCCGCTCTAACTTGGCTTGGGACATACGGGCAATCATTCCGCCTGTGGTTAGAGCGTTTATATTCGACGAATTTTTGCAACCCACTGACAGCATCAGTATATGTATTACAATCTATAATCAAATAAAAAGTGATGTTTCTTTTCGTCTTTAAACCTATTTCTGTTATAACTCAGCCTTTGCAAATACAGGATTTTGTCTTTTATAAAAGGTATTTCTTCTTTTGTCACTAAGAAATAATGGAGCTTTCAATGAAAGCAATTCGAAATCGGATCAGCAGTATCAGATATTACTCCAAACTCACCTTATTTCCCTCTTTATTAGTATTGATTGAATTATCATTGAAGAAATCGTAGAACAAATTGGGAGCAGGTTTTAAAATTGTTTGAACATACCTCGAAGTTGTGCGTTCGCCAATCTGCATATTGTAAGCGTAGTATTCAACCAAATCCATTGCAATGTTGATTTAATGTTAATTACCTGCAGTGAGACATAATAAAATATTAGACAACCTACGTAATGAAAATAAAAGATTTCCTATTTTCCAAATGTTTTTACCTCAATTTTAATTAAAAATCAAAATTTACGCTTATTTACAACTCTAAGGCTGTGTGCTCATTAGGGTAACAGTAAGCGACGTATCGGTTTGTACCTCAATATCAAACGCGCGGCAAACTGCAGGGCATTAAAATGCGTCCGCTGTAAGATACCTCCTTACTGTATAAGTCGGTAAGCGAATCGCCATAAACTAAAATGATAGTGAAACAGTTATCCGCTCACTGTCAGTCTAGTGGGAGCACAGCCTGAATAATTGTCATTATGAGCCAGCTCATTAGATATAGTAAATTTTTTTTTACAAAATAATTAAAAATAAAACAAAAAGGACGTAAGAGTCAGTTTGAAATGATCGTTTACGGGAAAGAATATTTGTTTGTTGTTGTATTTCAAATATTTCCAAATCGCTGTCTTTAAACATTTCAAGAAAATACCTTTCCGAAGGTTACTGTGTTAGGTAATTGAAAAAGTGGACAATCGAATTTTGTTTCAGCGTCAACGTATTTTATGCCCTGTAAGCCTCCTTTTCTTTAATTTATATTTATTCAGTTACAAACGTGAATAATCGTAAGCGGCAGATATCTATACCCAATAATTGTGTTAAAAGCTTTTCAAAGTTACCGTGGCCTCATATCATCTCTATAGCGAACGGTATTTCTGTTCATAGACGAATTACTATCATTGAAATATAAGGAATCCATTCATCTGCGAGACTCATATTATGTACATTAATTTCATTTCGTTTATGCTCAACCAACTAATCATATACCTACCGTGTCTATGTAAGTCTTAGCTTCACAAAATATTGAATTTGTAAATCAACATTCAAACTTCTTAATACCGTAGCTAACAAATGAAAATGATAAGACGATAATCAAACTAACTGACTGGTCTAATGTTGACAAACTAAACAGAATAAGAGTACAACTCAGCAGCTCATCTTCAATACTAAATACAATAGAAAATAGAAATGTTGTTTAACATGTTGGTTGTGACACTTTGAAATAGCTGACAAAATGATTTTTCTTTATATATTTTAACTGACATAACCAGCTTGTGACATCAGTAATTCTTCTTAAACTCGTCATCAAACTAGATCTAAATTGGTTTCAATGGATTATTAAATCTCATTTTAAAAATAATTTGCTGTCAATCGATTTTACCAAAATCTCATGAAGGCTTCCTTTACGGTTTTAATGTTTCAAGACAAATTTGACTGGTGTCAACATCCCTTTTTGATTCCAATATTTGGTATATATTAACTTCGATTTTGATTGAAAGGGATTGTACAAATAAAAAATCGAAAAAAACTACCTTACTACAACTTACTCCTTTTGGTATTTTTTCAGAGCACTTTGATCAGAAAATAAATAACTTGAGAACGTTTTCCTACTACTCTTCTTCTTGCTCCTAGGGTCTATCTTGGGACTGCAACCATTTCTGACCCTGGGCTCCGCTTCCACTGACCCTGATTTGGCAGCCTAGTTATAACGATTGCACAATTGCGATCTAGCCCTGCAATCCCTACATACCTACTTGAATTATATAGTATTTTTTGTAGATCTTTCTATAGTTGTTTGGATGCATGATTGAATGTTTAGAGCCCTTTGATATAAAAGTTACTTAATGGATTTAAATAAAATTAAATTAACAAATAGATGAGACACTAACGTTTAAGAATCTTTAATTTTTTAAACAGGTGGTGCCTGATTAAAAATCAGCTTAAGTCGCGTACGATCTCAGTAAATTTTCAACTTTCTTGCAAACCTTGTCCTGGCAATTACAAACACAACAAACAAAGAATAACCCAATTCGGTCTAGTATTTCTGAAGTGCGTACATACATTTCAGCGATTCATTTTGATTTAAAAAAATAACGAGAATGCAGACGCGTGCAACAGCTAGTTTCAAATAAGATGACAATAAGCCAATTGCAAAGTTGAAGAACCGTGTATTTAATTTAGGGTGGAACAAAATGGTCGCGTTGCTTATATAAATCCTTTCATAAAGTGCATGGTAGCAAATGGCTAGATGTAACGTATACTGCAAAACTTCGCGCCGAGTGGCTGACAGGGTTGCCAAAACAAAACACTATTCGAAATTTTATTCTCATGAGCTAATGTCTAAAAAAATCATTACATATTTTTTTAAACGAACAGAAACAAAATCTTCGGATTTTTTACAAAAGATGCATTTATTTGAAATGCTTTATCACTTGCTTTTGAAAAAAAACTAAAATATTTGTAGCCACGTAGCAAAATATGGTTTATGACAATCTTTACAACATTGTAAATGAAAATATTGTTATAGGCATTTAAAGGGCCATATCATTACTTTTATTAAAAGATTTAAAATTTCTGACTCTTTTAAGGTATGAAATTTACCTTTTGAACAAAAGGATTGTATTGTCAATTTAATAGCGTACGAACATATTTGACAACGGCATATATTTGAATAAAATAATTTTAATAGACTTTAAGATCAATGACTTTTTTTTACTGTTTTCTAAATGCCAAATGTGAAGGTGGAACTTTTTAGAATTGACTCCTCAATTTGGATAGGGACTGTGGAAATGTTATGTTATAACGAGAATGATTTGTCACGTCATCTGTCAGCCCTAGTGGGTGCGCGTAGCATTTTGTTACACATAATCGGATTAGAGGCGAGTGTCGTCTGACGTGGTACTCGTCTTGTACGGTTCGCATAAAATACGACTGAACCTAACTCGGGATTTAAATAAGTTCGCCTGTGAAAAACCCCTTTGAAGAACTGAAGAACTATTAACGCAGACCAGTCGGCTTTAATAGGAAACACGTCAGTACACCGCACAACATTTAAAAAAACTACCTACGCAATTAAACACAAAATAACATCAAGATATTCATTACGGCACATACAGATTTACTTTAAATATTTTTACGGTGATGCACAAACGTAGAGGGAGAAATGCTTCGAGGGCATACTTAGACTTCCATTACACGGATCACTTGGCTTGCGCTCAGGCCCCGCCTAAAGCCTCCGACGATCACGCCGATACCTCCTCCCATCCAAATAACCGACATTACTTTAATAAAAATTCAAAACGAAACTTCCACATTTAAAACTTCGACATCAACAGGCAAAACCGATATTTAAAATTGCAAGAATGTAATAAAGTGCAAAAACACTAAAATACACCACAGTACATAAACAGAACAACAGTAGAGTAAAAATAAACGTGCTCTTATCGTAATCATGCATAGCGTGACCGTTAGGCGACTATCTATATAAGCTTCTATGATCGCAAGCGGCTAGTCTACAGCATGAGTTGTGCTCCCGGTGGTTCTCGGGAAAGATCTATTTATGCGTGATGTTCCGCACAGATCTGATCGTGTCATACTGTGTCACCAGGGTATGGGCGGTACAATCGACAAAATATTTCTCTCCGGAATCACGGGCAGACTGTGTATAAATGGAGAGCCTCACTTACCAAACTTCGGAAGATGGCAATTAAGGTGCTCCACCACAATTACCGCTTGCGTAACCCTGGGAAAAATATTTTCTCCGTGAATCTAACGTGTAAGTAATTCTTATAACAGTGATTTTTCTTAAATATAGGGCATCGTATCTCAACAAGTACTCCGTGATAATTGCATGGGGTGTAAACTTAATTCTAACATGCTGATTATTATTTAGGTACTTTGCTAAACTCAGTGAAGAATTAGGAGCTTGTATACACTAGACAGGTTTGTATATCGGTGTCTGTATTTACTTAAAGGAATACTTAATTGAATACTACTTAATTGTAAGAACTTGAAAAATAAAAAAAATATCTAGAAACCGCTACTCGGTTCTATACATAAAAGTCTATGAAACTAAAACACAATAAATACTTAGTTATACATGTCTAACACACAATTGCAGCAATTTGTATCTAATGCTGGACGTTTGTCGTAATGTACGGTAATAGTGAAGGTAAATACTTGTACGAGTAGATACTTAGCATGTACTAAATACAAAGTAGGCAATAGAAGTGAAGTGACATAAGTATTTTACTATTTCAAATTACCATTAACAGTTAATGTTTATGTGAACGATTCCGACCTGTAAAAGATTTAGGTATTAATTCGCTTGCAAACACGTTGGTGGTTAGATAAGACTTATAATATAACGGTTCTCACGCATACATCATGATCGATACGTCTGATATTAAATTGAGGGCAATATATTCATACATACAAAATGTATCAAATTGGAACGTGATGGCTCTTCCATATTTTTCATAAACCATCTAGATATTCCTATAAGAGACACAGGCAGGCTAATGATACTTAAAATTAAGCTATAGGACAAACAGATATAGGTACACTTGACTGTTCATTAGGACAAAGTTATAACGCCAGAAAAAGAGATACAATACATAATATGTGTAACGTTTCAACTTAAATCGCTAAATTAACATAAATACTTTTGTTGCGTGAGGAAATTTTTATACTAAATTGTAATTTTTACCTAATATGTTTTAAGGTTTTAACATCACGAAGATATGTGAAAATCTCAAAATTATTCAACTTAATATAATATTATTTCCATGCCGCTTTTGAAGTTAGATGACTTAAAAAAACTGTGTGCAAACTCTTTTGAGTGGCGCTTATACAAATACCCAACAAACTTGTAATATTTCCCATAAGTAAAGTGTATACCTACCTATTTAGCTGTGTTATACTTATATATTGTATACTTTTGCCAAAAAACCCCATTATAGTTTGATTTACGTTAGACATTATATATTACGTGGTTATCAAAGCTAAGGACAGTTTTACGTGGAGTAGCTCCGGTGTTCCCTGTAACCTTGAAGCCTGGATTACGTTTACAAAGGGCACTGACTTCTTTATTGTACGTCAATAAATAAAAGTTACGTAGTAGAACTGAATGCTAACGGAAAAAGCAAATACTTTTTACTGAACGAATTCTGTTATAAGGTTGCGTGAACATGGAAAAAGGTTTTACCGTGATACGAATCAGACAATTCAAAATTTTCATAAAGGAAATCGAATACCTCCGATGATAAAAACGAAAAATGTTTCAGAAGCTCCTTTTTCCATACTGAGATTACACATATACGTTGAAACAAAAGGACGTTGTAACGAATAAATCCATTTGTCACGAAGTATTTACCAATCTTATTAGAAATATGACGTTTATGAAGGAGCAGTAAAGATAAGATCAATGCCTTATAAAACCTACCATTGATTTGTTTTTGGCGAAAACTTACTGTATGTCGGAAAAGTTTTAATAATACACCACAAAAACAAAAATCATGAGATAATACTAGATGAAAGACATTAACAGGAGACGTGAACTCCACTCCAGCACCAAGCTAATCCAAAAAAGTTGGTTTCCCAATGAGAAAACGAGACCTTCTGAGGTTAGAGCGCCTACTTTAGCCACTGCCACCAAGTTCGTTATTCTATTATTTACTAGCTGTCCCGGCGAACTTCGTAACGCCAATTTTTTTAGTTTCTAACCTTTCAAACCTTCCCTGGACCTCCACAATTATTTCAGAACCAAGATTAGCCAAATCGGTCTAGCTGTTCTCGAGTTTTAGCGAGACTAACGAACAGCGATTCATTTTTATATATAAGATAAATAAAAATATATCTATACCAATATTATACAGCTGAAAAGTTTATTTGAACCCCCTAATTTGTTGCTTAAAAAAAATGTTTTGGATAGATTATTTATCGAGGAAGGCTTAAAGGCTATATACAAAATTACGCTGCAACCAGTAGGCCGCTCGCAATGAGTAAATATTGGATAGCATCACATGCATTGATTTGGTTCTGTGGGTAGTAACTTAAGCATTTGTGTTACAGAAATCAGTTACAATAATTATTTCTTTTTCATTGAACCGCTTTATTTTAATGGGGACGTAATGTTTCATTTTTAAGGCATTTTTTAAATTATATGACAAACAAATAATAAATTTGTAATATTTCGATAATAAATCAAAGTTAGCACTTGAAATCACATACATTTTTAAAATATAAATTTTAAAAGTAACATAATACCTACCTAAATTTCAAAATGATATGTGGACACTGACGGCACGACTGGTTCACAGACTTAAAGTCACTCAGCGGGCTATGGAAAGAGCTATGCTCGGTGTTTCTCTAAGGGATCGAATCCATAATGAGGTGATCCGGCAGAGAACTAAAGTCATCGACATAGCTCACAGGATTAGCAAGCTGAAGTGGCAGTGGGCTGGCCATATCAGCCGCAGAGCCGACAACCGTTGGGGTAAACGAGTTCTGGAGTGGAGACCACGCCTCGGTAAACGTAGTGTAGGACGCCCTCAGGCCAGGTGGAGTGACGATTTGCGCAGGACGGCTGGCGGGAGCTGGATCAGAGTCGCCGATAATCGAGCGAAGTGGCGAACATTTGGAGAGGCCTATGTCCAGCAGTGGACTGCTACAGGCTGATGATGATGATGATGAAAATGATATTAATATGGAAGTCTGTGGCTACTTCAATACATGTTAATTTATACCGATATAGAAACCTCATTCGCTCGCTATACATATGCCGTTTATATTTTGCTCTGCTTCCACATAACGATTATAAATGACGTATTAAGAGCAAATGGAGTTTATATTAAACTGAACTATTTGGTATAATGAAATATTTGTTAGTCTCATAAATTTTGTTAGCGATCAAGGTGTTTATTTTAATCTGTTGTGATCATTTATTACGCACTCCGCGATAAAGTGCTCTGAATTCGCTAAGCGTATTTAGATAACAAAGAGATATAAATAAACTAAATGCAATTGCTACTGCGTCGATGTTAATATCAATATTGGCCTAATAACTTGCATACCCTTATATCGAGTACGATCCCCTCCGATTCGGTTTCGCAAACTAGAGTAGATACGTTTAACAGTACGTTACAATTAAAAATTGCAGTTCGACATTTTAGTTTTTTTTTGTATAGACTCCCGAGGCACGAGATTAAACCAAGGTCGCGTGTTCAAAGACACGTTATTTAAAAAAAATACTGAATGGTTTTCACAAACTCTTCGTAACTGAAACATACTACAGGTAATTCTTTTGTTCACGGCATAAGGCCAGTACAGTGACCAAAATATATGGTCTGACCTGCTTTTCACCGGACCTGCCTACGGTTAGATGGATAACCAAACGCATTAGGAACATGGATCAAAATAGTACCAAATTACCTAAGAAACTCGCTAATGAATGAAGAAACTACATAATTTTGGGTAGATGAAGTGCTTAATATGATCCTGACTATGTAATATGACGATACAAATCACAGTATTGTTACAGACATAATCTCTATGTACAAGAATACGTCATTTTCACTAAAGTTTGAGAACGATTAATTTGACGAAATTTGGTTTTAAAATAGTTGTATTGGTAGAGGAAAGGTTTAATATGCTTTAGTGTTAAAAAAATATTAAACTTATAAGATAATGATAAGGTTGCCTTGTTAAGCAATTAGTTAATAAAACTTTTACAATCGAACACTTCTGCAACTTAATTATCAACAGCAATGTAAATACTCATTGGCTGCGCACGGAATTAAAACGTCATAACCTGAACTTTGCCATACCTACTCGTCGTCACAGTTCAAAATAAACTGAGAAGTTTGCTCGTAAAACTTGTATTTACGCATTCGTTTTAACTGCGGATACGAAGATACGTTGTACTACATATCCGCTATTACCAACATTTTATGTAAAAAATAATATTTTGTTGCGTATAACCTAAAAGTTTAATATTGCAAATAAGGAACCACATTTACTGATTTGTTGGCATAATTTGATCTTAAAACAAACCTTAATTTAATGAACATTTATGAACCAAATCTATTAGTATTTATTCCCTCCAAAGGTACAAGGTCAGTTGTGAGTAATCGTAGTCATTACGCCTAATAGCACGTAGGTAATCTTGTCAGAACTTACCTTTACCTGACGTGATGACAAAATGCAATGCGTACATTTATAATAAAATTATTTTGGTTTTATGAGCTCAATGCATAAAAATTACATACAACTGAAGTTCTGAAAATGTAAACTGCAATAAAAACCTAGCTTTAAGAAACTTAAGATCCACAAAAGTCTTTCAACTAACCTCAGTGGAGCAATGGGTATGGTAGGCCCCTGAAGCGCGAAAGGTCCTGGGTTCTACTTCCGGTCGTGTCAATGTGGAAACGACCTTTGGTGTATTGTCTCGGGTCTGGGTTTTGTGGGACTGTAGTTGTTTTTATTTTCTATAAAGTGTTCTTTAGCAACTTAGCACAGAAACAGAACAATGTAGGTAGGTTTCAGATGCTATCCAATATTTATTAATTTACATTTTAGTATGTAGGTATACAACGTGTAACGGAAAGGGTATAACAATATCAAAAATACCAAAGCAGTTAACGGTTACAAACTGTATGGGACCATTTGTAGCTGTGTACACGCATTTATTGATTCAATATTTTTTTTTGAAATATCAGTCAAATACAAGTCAAAATTTTGACTAAGTCACGCTTGCACAACACTATCACAGTATTGTTGGAATCGTCGAAAGACTTGGATGTACCTACCTATTATGCTATTAATTTAAATATCACAATGGTGGTTCATCTTTTAGTGTTTACTGAATCACATCTGGAATTTGTTGGTTTAGCGTTTCTCATTTTGACAATTCAGTTAAGTCATTGAGTTGTCGTCGCCATGACAACATCTTGTGTTTTTGCCTTTCTGGATTACCTACTTACTACGGATAGCCTAGTGATATTTCGTGATGTCTTTGAGCAATCAAGAATATTCGAGATGATTCTCTGTGTCGGAGCAACCGACGGCAGCGTGATGGCCGACCGAGAGCTAGAGAAAGAGATTTACGAAACCATCAAAACGCTCGGTTCCATCTGTGGATTGGGCAAGGAGGTCGTATCACATGGCCAGCTCGGTCACCAGACCTCACTCCGTTGGACTTCTTCTTGTGGGACTACGTTAAAAGGAAGGTGTACGCTGTAGCATGCTCGTCAAGGGAAGAGATGATAGAAAGCATCAAGGCCGCGTTCTGTACAGTGACACCACAAATGTTGCATAATGCTCGCGCATCTTCTAAGAAAGTACTAGGCGCGCATGTCGAGGAAGGAGGTGGAGAAATTCAGGATCGCAGTGATTGTAATGAAGTGATAACGTGATTTGGGGTCGCTGACCTCAATAGTGTTGTGATGCGTTTGTTTACGTTTTAGTCAGTCATTATAGTTAATCATTTTTTATTTCATAAATACAATAAAGTGTTTATTTTAACTCGGGATTTCGTATATAGAATCTATACAAGGTATAGTATCCACCTACTTTCGATTGTTACCCCCTTTCCGTTACAGGTTGTATATGCATAAATTTGGTCACATAAAAAATTGACCAACCCCCACTTTTTTTGATTACCTACAAACCTGCTCTGTAAATTCGTGCTTAGCTAGCACTTCTTTGAATTAAAGGAGCTAAAGCCATGGTAGGTGTTTAGGTAATCGCATCGTAATGCCGCTGACTGAAAATGGAAAAATCGGTTTCGAATTCAAAAAGAGCACGGACGTCCTGATATGTGGAATATGAGATTTTGCGCAATACGGAACGGGAACATATTTGGTTGATCTGCATTCTTCTAGAAAATGCTGCTCGTGGCGCGAACGATGCCAAAGCCGATGAGACGGTTGAACAAAAGTGAACACAATAATAAAAAAAGATAGTATAAACGCCCCAGAATGCATTGTATGATCATTTTTGCTTACCCACACACAATATTAGCAATAGAAATCTCCCCATAATCTTTGTCACCGTGTGTTATTATCAAACGACATTTTACAATGAAATATCAAACAAGATCTTAACCACTTATGAAAACATACCCATTTTTTTAAAACTTTATTGCTAAAAAAAAATACAACGGTGGACTTAATGCTAGGAGCATTCTCTACCAGTCAACCCATCGGTTGTCTCACAATATAACATCTAAAAACACATAAATACCCGGTCACAGAATAAACAGAAATCTTTACCACATCATTTCAAATAGGCTCGATTAGGCTCGTGTAGAACACATGACCTAATTGTATGTTGTATTCAGTTTAGATACGATATTTTTAAACTAGAACCTCACCTGAATGTCTAATAAGTTATCCATGGGCAAATAAATATACGGTTATGATGCCTCTCTCTGGTTGTGTCGGTCTGCCGTCCCATCCGCTTATGAGAGCGAAGTAAAAGAGTACTTATGTAATTTGAAAACGATCGAGCAGAAATCAAAATCCTGCCTTATTAATTTATTTCAATAAGATAGGTTGCCTTTGCCGAAATTGGTTGGAACGAAGTTTTTATTATTATACCTGAATGAAGATCCAAACCACGCCTCTGAGAGCAAATGACACAATGTATCCAGGCGCTAAGTCAGTAGTATTGACAACTGAATTCCGCAGTTATATTAAACGGCCTCTGTTGGTTATTATATGTAATATTACTGTAGATGTATTGCAATGGCTTCCATCTCACATTTGTCATAGTGATATATATTCTATGCACCAGACAGGTTACCAGTTACGGGCAAATGTTAGGCCCCACTTCAAACCTTATGTGACGGCGTCGTAAGTTATTTCGCAGAGAATCGCGCAAAAAGGCACTAAAATTAAACAAACCGCGCAGTCTAAGGCGCATTGTTACTCGCTAGGAGTGCAGGCAACTAAAAACTGTTGCCAATATTTACCGGCTGATTCAACAAAATATCAAGAAACTGGCTAGGCATTGCACACTTTATGGTAACCTGTTTTTGGCTGCATCTTTTATTGCAAAGAAGAAAGATAGTCTCGATACCGATATGGGAGCACCATTTGATTTATCATTTACTAAATAGATTTCTTTGTTAATTCGTACCTGTAGCATTTAATGTAGGGGTAGTTTGGCAGGTCAACAAAATTAGAAAACGACAAAGAGCCGGATGCCCATATTTCATACAATAAATCTATTGCAACGCAACGCTTAATTAGTTAAATTGAATATTAAATAAGAACCTAGAGATTCTCGAAAGACCTAGAATGTAATGAAAATATTGCCTTGTTTTTTAATTTAAAATATGGTATACGTAAACAAATCGCAGGGTCCTTAGTTCATTTCAAAGGAGTTATTATGAACCCTATTCGTAGAAGGGCTCCAGAGCTCGATGTTGGAGCCTTCACTCATTTCCCATTAATCGCCTTTTGGTATAAAAGACGTATCTTTGGGATATAGTGCTATTTCCTGGTTATACAACTGTGATGTAAGCAAAATATAATTTAGAATAAAAGAATCGCGAAGTCTAAAGCGTATTGTTCGCTCACGAACTGGAGTGCAGAGGAGCGGAGCGGGCGCGGTGTCCGGCGAGGTCGCCCTCTCATTGAGCACTCGCCAATTGAGTTAATGGCCTCAAATGCAGATGATTACTGACCCATTCATTGAACTAGCTGTTAGCTCTCTACATTTGCGATTTATATCATTACGCGATGGGCACTTCTATTACATCAAGTTACGCTCACACTCAACTTATTTAAATATTTGTAAAAGCACCTTCGGTCCGAAGTGTCTTGAAGAGAGGTAGGGCATAGCGATTTATCGCTCGATATGGAGCACCGACTGGTAAAATACCTCTACAGAAGACCGCAGCCAAGTAACAATCACTTCTGTGTTGTTGTGTTCCTGCGTGTGAGTAAGGTTTCCAGAGCTCCTGGGGGGTGCTACGTTAGTAGTAGCAGGGGTCAAGCCTTCAATGTAAGAGTGACAAGTCCAGTTACAGATTTATTATGCTGTACTTGTCACCCTTAAGCGAGGACCTCATTACCACTTAACATCAGGTGGAATGAGGTCAATCTTGAAGTGCAATATAAAAAAAAACTCAACAGAATGTGTAAATTTGACAAGTAATATAACCTACAGATGATCTTAATAAACTCCCAGCCCATCTCAAATGGTAGCAAGAACCTAATATCTATGATTCTGCCGTCCAATCAAAAAAAGTGTTAAAAATAAAGCTAAATTCACCAAACTGATTTTAAGGGTGACGGGCGCAAGCCTTTAAACTATCTCTATACAGATGATAACAATGCAACATTTTAGTTTCCAATCGAATTTGCTGAGTATTCAAAGAACAGAAGCATAAAACCACTGTATTTTTATTGTACCTTATAATTGGAGAAGTGTCCAAAACCAATGCAATTTCTGTTACAAGACTAGGTTGCATAAATTGCTGATGATAGCAAACCATTGAAATAGAATGGGTAAGCTTCCTGTATACGCGATCTCAAAACGTTGCAATCAGCATTTCTATAAGTTTACTTAAACGAGAAACACGCACGCCTTTGAAAGTGTGTTTATTCATACTAATATATCGCTATTATTAACAGCAACAGATACTGTAATGAACAAGTTATTGCAGTCCTGTATGGAGTATGATTGTTGGATCGTATTATGGACAGTTGGAAACGTAATTGAAAGTTGCAGAGTTGAAACTACGATGGTGGTACACTTAATGTCAATTACGTATGAACACTGTTTCATAGCTGGGTTGCTAGCATAGTGCAAGAACGCGGTGTTATTATAAAATCATCTCGAGCACTAAAATTACATCATATCTAAATACGTAATGTTAGTTTCGTATGATTTAAGATTACACGGCTAATCTTTCTGCGAGCGAGTGTGGATTAATTTAAGTTTGTACCCAAATTATTTATGCATATGAAGTTTAGGTACCTTAAAAACCCTAAGACTATTAATTTTCATTCTTAAATGATTTATGTTTTTTGTTGAACATGTTTTTGAGACAGGTGAGGCATAGCGGTTCATCGCTTGAACTGGAGTAGCCTGACTGATGAAATACCTCACGCTTACAGAAGACCGCAGAAAAATAACAATCACTTCCGTGTTGTTGTGTTACTGCGCGTGAGTAAGGTGCTCCTGGGGGTGTTACATTAGTAGCAGGGGTCAAGCCTTCAAGGTTCAACAGCCATAATATGCTGTTCTTATCGCCCTCAAGCTAGGACCACTTTACCACTTAACATCAGGTAGGATGAGGTCAATCATGAAGTGCAATAAAAAAAATGTTGAGCCAAGTTGGGAAAATCTAATCCTACTTCCATGCTATTATCCTTCAAAAAAATCTTAGCGAAAGTTGTCAAACATTAAACGAATTTCGCCATAATAGTTTTAAAATTTAGGTATATCAATTGAATACTGCTCAATTAAACCAAAAGTTTCAAACGTATCGGAAAATGCGGTAGTATCTCTCGTCAATGCATTTACAAGTAGATACTCGCACCTCCAAGTTTCAAAGTTCAAATCTCACTGTCGTACCCACTACCTGTACAATCTAAGTATTACTAAAGTCTGGAAGTTTTGAGTAGAAAACACAAATTAAATAACACTCTGAATGGCTATTAGCTTTTTCTTCGTTATTTTGTATAGGCAAGTATATGTATATTATTATTATACATAAATATATTTTGTTCTTTTTTTTTTGAGTATTTAAATAGGTAAACTTCACTGTGCAACAGCTAGCGTCCGTGGAAATTAGATATTCAGCATAGTCAGAAATAAAATTTAATGAAAAAGTAAGTTTTGCTTCAACAAATAAATAAAATTGATGATGATGCACCAAAGTGAGTTGAAGCTACTGGAAGGGTGTATTTACGTCTATATTTAATAAAAACTGTACGTTGCGGTTAATTTTAACGGAATGTATCTTAATACATTTTTGTTTACGTGGTAAAAGAAAAAAATGTGTATTATATTCTTTGATAATCTAACTCATGGACGAACCAGAAAATGTTTAGTCATCTACCCTATCGAACCGAAAAGGTTTATGATTTCAACTGTTTATTTCCAGAACAGTTTTAAGAATTAAAACAAACCCATTTAAATTTGTCCTTACGGACTTGATCGCAGATAAGTCGCTTGAGAGAGGAGAACATCCTATAATTTAACTGCTCTATATCTAACTTAACAGATAAGCATTTCAAGATATTTTCTGCCCTTATCATTTGTACGCAAACATACGACAGAGAAGACGATTGGTGAAGACGACAGAGAAGATGATGATTGGTCCACTTGTACACGGTAAAGGTTCCAGACTGTATTAATATTTCAATTGTGCTCGGTTTGTTAGACTGGACTGCCACAAACCATCTGCATAGTTCCCGTTACAAACTGTGACTGGCTGATGAGCAGTTGTCTTCAGCCGGGCGAGACAGGCCAAATGGAGGAAATGAGCAATAAGTTACAAACTACCATAAAGTAGGCAAGGTAGACATTGAAAATGTAGACACAACAAGCTCGTTGGACGGAGGAAATTGTTTTTAAATAGAATCCGATATCGATTGCTACCGCGAAGTTCTTTTGGAAGTTAAAGACGTAATCAGCATAATCGCGGTTCTTGGAAACTATTACGGGTTTTTCTACTTAATTTTGTGCTTTATCAAAGTTTCCATAATTGTTTACTTAAACGTCTTGTTTAACCGGAAAATTGAAGTTGGTAAAAAACTGAATGGTGCGACTATGCTTCGGAATCTGGGAGCACGAAAAGTGAAATTATGACAGGTCGAATATACAGACAAAAAGAGTATAGGAAAATAACTTTAGATTTTAGCTTAAGAAGTATTATATTTAAATATATAAAAATTGTATGTATTTGATTGTATCGATAGGTATATGGTATATAAATATTTCAATACGTACATATCCCATGTACGTATTGAAATATTTATCAAGTGTGTGTGGCCAAACTTCTCCTATACGGCTGTTCCAATGTGGATTGAGCGTGCATTAGAGTAGATCCTCGAATGGTTTTGAACATTTAATTGGACCCGGTAGATGGCGTCGCGATATTGTTTTCAACGTTAGAATAGTAGAACACCTCGTCAGATGATAAATTAGTAGGTGGGTAGTAAAATTATTCTTCAGATAAGAAGTTTTTGAAAACGTCATCATTCACAACAATTAATCACAAGCATTTACTAAGGATGCATGTCATGAAACACTCCATATCATTTTATTATGACTTTCACAGCAGAAGTCAAACGACGTAAACTAAACAATGTACACACAAATGATCAAGCATTTGTCGTTAATTACTGTTTATGACATAATTTTATTAGTATGAGTGTGCAGTAAAATTCAGCGTACCATTAAAACGTGGCCTGATGATTTACGCGGCGAGTTTCGAGTTCTGTTCGAGAGAGATTTACAGTGTCTCACAAAATGCTATTTTGAACTCGGATCGACATCGCCATGTAATTATAGGCATACAATATAGCAAAATATGATATCTATTCTTAAGACGCATTAGAACACCGTAGTGCTAGACATAATAGCTTCAATGTTTAACTTAAAAGTACCGTGTTTAGTCTAGCGCCATAGTTAGGTTGAATAAAATAACGTTTTGCTCTTGTACGGGATGAAATACAATGTTCTGCTACTTGTAAGAGCAAAACTTAACGTAATATAATCCGAAGATTTCATGACACCAAAGCACCTACTTTTGCTGATGTTATTTTAAACCATGAGACACTTATTTGCAAAGGGCAAACAGGATAAGATAAGAGAATCGATTATTTCCTAGCGGTCGAAGCAAATCGTTGAACTATGTATAGAATATACCATATTATTATGATCTTCTACCAAAATCTAAATCTTTTACAGCACAGGTAAACGATTTTTTAAAATGTCAAGTTATTGATGGAAAGCCTGGAAGATTTCGTGGAAAATAAAAATATCGACTTAAATTGTGACGGTACTTGAGACAAAGTTATACCTACTTTTATACAAAAATATAGCTTTTATATAAATTTCTGAATTCGTCAGCGGGACGGACAACGTTTGTTTTAAATAGCTACAATTCGTTTTTGACCATGTCAAATTTTTATTTTTGAAACAAATCATCTATTTTTATGATAAATATTTCGGATGGTTTAAATTTTTTTCATGCACATGTGTTTATACAGTCACCTTTTTGGGATTCACTTGTCAAAAGGAAGAAATAATAACCCTAATGAGAGAATCACTTTGTTGACTGTCTCTCGCATGAAATAGTTAAAAGACGTCTGTTTTTTTTCGTAAAAAAGAGACTTTCAAGACGAATTTTTCATTATATGGTTAATTTAAATAAAATACCCAAACATTTTATTTGTTCTGGACACGAAATATTGAACTGTGCCTGAAGCCAGTCCACGATATTTGTTAAAATTTATGTATGATTGCAAATAGGCCGTGCTTTTAGTGAGAAAGATATTGATATGAACATTCGTACCCTCGACCCTTACTCTTATTGCCTTCAACACCACTAAACCGAACACATGAGCTGATGCAATTCTACTCCGGCAAAACACGATGCATAAATTGAACGAAGTCGCACTCTATTAATGTTTCGCTGATGATACTTTAATCTGTATGAATATTGAATGGAACCTGGTCATACACGTCTGCCATCACGCTTGGTTTATTGGAGACAATATAACAACAGTATTTCTGTTTTGAGACCGCCACGAAATATTGTTCTGGTTTATTACTGCACAAATGTTATAACTGAATGCAAATAAAACAGTGCAACTTATTACAATGTACAGAAAATACTGGGATGTTAGTAAATTGTTAGGTATTGGCATACTCTTCGCGTAGGCGCCGAATGAGTTTTTCTTTTAAACAAATATGCGAAAAGGTCAGACGCATTTGTTTCCATTTAGACATATTGTTTTAATAAATGCCTAGTGACATCTTATTGCAATACAAGTTTCTTTCTCCGTTATTCAAACAGCAGTGGAATTTAAAATTTTCTTATCATTAAAGTTTAATTTACTTGTAAAAATATTGTAACATAAATTAATTGCAAGCCATAAAAGCCAGTACCGATTGAATGGAAAAAATATTTCCAAACATAATAATAGTGAAAACCACATTTTGAAAAATACAGTCAATTTAACTAAACAATCAATAAGAAAGATGCTTATCTAGGCTAGAAAATCATGCTTATTTTATAAAGCTATTAAAATATAGACGATAATAATTGTATGAGCTTATTTTCAATCATACAAATTGGTTTCCCACAACGTAAAAGGGTATAATAAAATGTTATTAGACAATTTACAAGATTAGTTCCCATCAATAAATTAATGTCCTAGGTTTTCCTACGATTATGGAATTTTTATACTCGGCTTTGTTTGAAACGGAGAACATTATTCATTAGTCTAGAACTTTCGCTGCTCATGTTTCTTATTCTGATATGATTAGCCTTATTAATGTCGACTTGTTTCGTTTTGTTTTCCGGGAAACGTCAGTCTTGGATGTCGGTGTCCCAATAAAATTGAATCCTATGAAATCACAATGATTGGCACCAAACAGCTCCGCAGAAATGTCAGCGAGGAGTGAATGAACTTGACTTTTTGTTTATTTATTTCTGAATGCGTCCGCATGCAAGTGCCAAGCCAACCGAGAGAAGAGACCAGAAAAAAAATTTAAACAATGGAGCCGTTACTCAATGTTATTTCCACCAAGTACAATATAGGCAATAACTTGAGAAAACATATTACTTAGTATCTACTGTACGGAATGGAGCGGTCGATCATTCAAAAATAGATTTTAATCCGGCTTAATAAAAATCCATTTTAAATGGCACGGCGATAGTTTACAGTGACCGGTAGCGGGAAACAGAAAGGCAAGGATATTTAGTAATCGACTGCTTAGAGAATTGTAACTAAAAATCTATAGAAATCTTGAATAATATACTTGACATATATAAACGGCTAAACTTGGTTAAGCGAAAAAATTGTTCGACCTCAAATACTAATTATTTTTCTATGAATAGATAAATCCTCCGAAATGAGTGAGCAATGTAAATAATTATTTTAATTCCTAGTAACCTTCTTGCACTCGTATTAAAAATGTAAAGTTCAAATTGAAAAAAATATACTTGAAATAATTCAATATATATTTTTTTAATTTGAACTGTACATTTTTTAATACGAGTGCAAGGAGGTTACTAGGAATTAAAATAAAAGCTTGTAAAACACTATTTATGAAAATGTAACTTTAATTGACCAGCAAGATTTAAATATTCACGACCTTTGTTTCCCTAATAATAAATATTTGCAATAGCACCAGAACTAACATTGTAGGTTTAATACAACTTTGAATGTTGTCGTTCGCGGAAATCCATTAAGTAATAATTATATCGGTTAGGTAATGAAGTTCTATAAACACAGAGCTTACTTCCCACTGCTAAAGTTACGAGAAACAATTTTAATTGTTACGACGAAATACAGGTTCTAACCAACGTTTTAATTAATGAAAACATTGTTTACACTAGATTGACGTCTGAGTAACATTGCAATACTACAAGATATTTTCTTGTGAGTATATTTAGAAAAACATGAGGTAAGAAACTGAACCACACCAAACGCTAAATTAAAAGCTTGCTTCTCGTTGAAAGTATAATTTAGGTTATTTCATTTCAATGATATATTTAATAAAGATTACTTTCCGTATTATAATGAAACAGAAATGTTTCATCTTATCTTGCATTAGGGGATTCAAACCCACGACTTTGACGTATCGTGAATGCTGCAATGGCGTTTATTAGGGGATGCCTGTGTCCAGCTGTAGACTAGTATCTTGAACATGGTGCATTCAAAATAAAGCCCTCTCTGTGCCCTTCCTAAGTAATCTAATCCTAAGTCCTCAATGAGTGTCACTTAATGACAATCAGCAATCGCAAGGTCAAAACACATTACGGGCTCAACCGTTTAGCCTAGAGCTAGCTAAACGCTATCTGTGAGTGCAGTAGTGCATGGGCTATCGCAGGCCAGTGCAGCGCTACACACAGCTCAAAGGTCGCATGCGCAATCAGACTTCTAAAGTGGGGTTTACACTGGCCGATAGAGACGGAACATTTATGAAGTTTCGTCAAACAGTTCCACTGCAAATTACGATCTGTCTTCAAGTGTAAAAAAAATACGTATTTTAACTTATTTTTCTTAGCGCTGCGTCGTCAACTCTGTTTAGGCAACTTAGGAAATTTGATTACAAAACGGAACACGACACAAACCATCTCGCTTGAGGAATAGGACAAGCTTTTTTCAAAAATAAAATCTAAAAATAAAAATGTAAACAAAACAAAAAGAGAAATACTTGATAATTTGCGCAGTGGCTAAAGTAGTGCCCCTAACGCAAAAAATGTAAACCGGTTAAATTTTCGGTTGAACCCGGAACCTTGTGATCTTTCCTAAATAGACTTGAATCTGGATCTGGAAAGTCCTTTTCCCTAATAATTGGTGTCAATCATAAAACAATAATGAATTTACCACTATTCTCTCATTTCTCTCATATTTTTATTTATGACTAGCTGACCCGACAGACATTGTCCTGTCTTTACGATTATTCAATTATGTTTTTTTTTCCTTTCATAAGAACCTTCTTCTAACAATAACAAACAAAACAAAGAAAAAAAGGTGATGTTGGTCCAGACGTACACGCGTGATGGCGTGACCAAGGGAAATGGGGATTCATTTTTATATATTAAAGAATAATACAAAAAGCCACTTACTAATCGATACTAAAGATAAAATTCAACTTGTGTAAATCCCACCTCGCCTTCCACTCACACGCATGCTAGGGAACAATCGCGTAATCGTGCTGAATCAATCGTGCAAAGACTTCTTTCACGACCTATACCACCGAAGATATTTCACGCGACAGCTACGAGTAATTAATTTTACATTTGTCATCAATCGACCTTTGTATTATGATAATCTTGGCAACGCGTAGCGAGAGAAAAGCCGTCATACCAAAGTCTCCATTTAGATGTCTAATCAACAATGTGAATGAAGATCTAGATTAGAAATAATACGACGTAGATTGTTTTATTGTTTTGTACATGTGCATCAAAGTGAATCCGGTTGGTAGTCTACTTACAATTACTATTTTTTTTATCTTATTTCGATACAAATTGCACTTACTTATAGTTAAAAAAGTAAATTTTCGACTAAAATATTAGAAAAACTGATATTGTTTGACAGTTTGCCTTTAATATACAAGGTTTATAACTATGAGTTATTTCTGCATCTTTCAATATTCTGACTATTAAAGCCAGTCGAGTTAATGCGATAAACATCAAACGACATCACATACCTATTTCTACTTAGTCTTCTGTTTTACAAACCAGAATCAATGGTGATATCATAATAGATACGTTTAAACCCCCAAACACAAACGTAGGTAAAGGTTTGGTTTGATTTACAAGCATCAGAAATTATTAAAAATTTAAAATAATTTAACGGGTCAAAACGCGACACCACTTTTATTTTGTAGTTAATACGAACTACTTACTGCCCGACGTTTCGGTTAGGTTGCACCAACCGTGGTCACGACACGTGGTGGTTTTGACCCGTTAAATTATTTTAAATATTTAAAATGGAACGCGAACGTCATAAAATTTATATTATTAAAAATTTCGGAAATTCAACGAAATACAGATTTTGGCCGCATTAAATAGGCTTCCTTTAAAAATTATAGTCGTTTCAGTAAATTTTTACACGAATCACTAAGAATTACGAGTTTTTGTTTATATTTCCATGAGTTTTAGTTAAAAGAGATATACTAAAGTTGCACTCACAAGAGCATAATGTTAAAACTTGGTGTACGGCCTCGAATAACCTTTTGAAAGCGGACACAAAATTGATTTCCTATTGTCTCTGTGGTCTGGGTATTACGACCATACATAAACGTAACATCTATTCCGATGGCGCAGTGGCTATTGCCGATGCTTTTAGGGGAATAAGTTTTCTAAATAGGGTCTGGGTGTAGTGGATTGATGCACCCAGTTAATCGTCTGTAACTCATAGCACAAAAATAAACGAAATCATTGATGTGATAATCTGGTGCATTTATGTATATTTAATTAAATGTAAAATTAAAGTATAAAGTTATTCTAGTGCGGTGCGAAATTTTTCTGAGTTGTTAAATCGACGATCTCTGGCAAAAACATCACTCATTATAAGACAAATACTATACATAATAGATAGTAAGATAAGTTAATATTCATAAATGCTCTATTCAAGAGTTAAACCTAAATATGGATGTCCTTTATTTGATTTCTGCAACAAAATACGGGTAGATATATTCACATGTGCATTGTGTGATAACGTTTTTCCCTGGAGAATGTGATCCAATATAAATTCTGCGCTTCATACTGGCAATACGATTCAAGCCTGTTTTCTGATGAAATGAGTTTCTGATTTGGTACAGTCTCTTAACATGAACTGAACACGTGTTGCTGATATTTTATACTTATCGACGAAATATCCTCTAAACTTGGTCCATAGATGATGTAAAAATGAGATTGTAAGTTCCTGGAATAAATATATGGGTAGACTAGCAATATGTGAAAATTGATGAATGTTAAATTTTAGTTAATAATAAATAAATATGAATTAGTGCACAATTTCAGAACAACTGTCCTAAACATTTTAATTTTTTAGTATTTGTAATTATTATAAGAATTGTGTCACGTTAACACAACATTTTTATTTTAGTCAAACTGCCTCCTGCTTACTTGATAGAAAGCAGTTTGCCTGTAAACAATTAAAGAAGTGTTCTTTCTCTTTACTCTCGTGTCGGTCTACAGTCCCATTATATTAAAGTAGTGAATGTAAGGGACAGGAGTGCACTTGTGTATTGCGCAAATAAATAATTTTAAATACACCGGACGGTCATCTCAATCAACTGGTCTCAAACTAAGGTTTTCCTTGTATTATGAGTATCAGACAACGAGCACTAACTAAGGGCTTCAAATCAGCACCACCCAAACCCAAATCAATCTAGAAAAGTTCGTTTCCAAAATTGACCTGACTGATAAAAAAGACCTTTTCCACTACACTATCAAGATCATAAAAAAACGTTTCGGGCACTAATAAACCAAGTCCTGCGTAATTGATTAATCACAATGAGATTGGTCGCGTCAACGAGTTTTAGTTAAAAGAGATATACTAAAGTTGCACTCACAAGAGCATAATGTTAAAACTTGGTGTACGGCCTCGAATAACCTTTTGAAAGCCGACACAAAATTCATTTCCTATTGTCTCTGTGGTCTGATAAAAAAAGGCCTTTTCCACTACACTATCAAGATCGTAAAAAAAACGTTTCGGGCACTAATAAACCAAGTCCTGCGTAATTGATTAATCTCAATGACGCGTCAACCGCAATCGCTCGGAAAGATATAATAATAATAATATATTTATATATATGTGGCGGGTCGTTACATTCCCTTCAATATGGTTGAGTGAAGCGATGGCTGGCACATACGTCATGCTTGTGAACAGGTGCCACCTTTGGGGACAGGTCTGCTCCAGCTTACCTCTTAAAATAAAATAATACTTCATGCTTTTTTCACTCATCAAAATAAAACTATATGACTTGGTCCAAAGTGTTCTACACATAGCTATAAGTTAGATACTGCCACTGTAACTTATCTGCTGAGTTTCTTACCGGTGTCTTCTCGGTAGATATGTGTAGGTTCCGAACCGGAAGTAGAATCACTTTGCATTGTATTCAATGACGATTCAAAAGTGTTACATGTAACCTACTTGAATAAAGAAATATTTGAGTTTGAATTTGAGATTATAATAATACTGTTTGTTTCAGTTCACTTTGTGTCATGAGTGCATCATAAATGCCATGTTCACAGCGCACGGGCCGCGGCCATTTGAATAGCGGCTGTTAATTATCTAGATTAGCAGCAACGCAGACCGCGTGTGTCGATTGATACATGTTGATGAAGGCAATTTTGTACTTGCATGGAGCAAGGGAACTTCTATTCAAATCTATTAAAACTGGTTTACACTATCTGGCTCCGTCATAACGCGAAAACTGAGGAAACTGATGATTTAGTAGAACAAGGGAAAATCTATGGAAAATATATCACCCAGTCTTTTTAGGGTTCCGTAGTCAACTAGGAACCCTTATAGTTTCGCCATGTCTGTCTGTCTGTCTGTCCGTCCGAGGATAATCTCAGAAACCGTTTGCACTCGAAAGCTGAAATTTGGTACAAATATGTACATCTATTAATCACGTCAACCAAGTGCAAAAATAAAAAATAAAAAAAAATGTTTTTTTTATGGTACCCCTCCCCCCCCCCCCCCTACACGTAAATTGGGGAGTGATTTTTTTATTTTTTTTTTATTTCAATCCCAACATGTGATATAGATATCGTTGGATAGGTATTTAAAAATGAACAGGGGTTTACTAAGATCATTTTTTGATAATTTTAATTTTGGGAAATAATCGCTCCAAAAGAAAATAAAATTGTGGTCCCCTATAACTTTTGAACCATAAGTTCAAAAAGTATTAAAAAATCTAGAATATAGAACTGCATAAAGGCTTTCTAGAAAAAATATTTTGAACCTGATGGGTTTAATAGTTTTTGAAATTTTTGAAAAAATATTTTTTTAACTAAACTTGTAATTTAAGGATACTTAAGTATTTTGATGCACTGAAAACTACGGAACCCTATACTGAGCGTGGCCCGACACGCTTTTGGGCGGGTTTTTTTCTATAAAAGCACAGTATATTGGCTCTCCCAGCCTGATGGTAAGCAAGAGAGGAACCCACATCGCGAAGACAACGGATTTGATACAGTAATATCCTATCCTTTAGCATCGCCATACTGGCAAGCAAGATGTTTCTTCACGCTCCTTTTGAAGAAATCCATATCAGAGGCTGGAGGAAACACGTCAACCGGCAAATAATCCTACTAATATTATAAATGTGAATATAAAGAAGTATTGACGTCGGTAAGTTTTTTAGGCAAAAATTATTGAACAGCTTTGGGTGATATTTGGTAGCAAAACTTTTTTTAATTAGATTATAACATAAATAATACTTTTCATTGTAGAGAAAGTTCCAATGGTTAGGAAAATTCTGTTGACGGTGATAAATTAGCATAGATAGCTAGTAATGCAGTGAATTTGATGAGATACATATAACCGTTTATATTAAATATCATATCCAAACCGCTCACGATAAAATTTTTTCGCTGTAAGTTGCATTCCGTGTGCACCGACTGACGTCACATGGCGAAATCTTTTTAACAAACAAATTATCTTCCAATAAATTATGTGCTTGAAAAATATTTTACATTTACATATCTTTTTAATTGCATCAAAACTATTTATTGGTGTTTTTAATCTATGTCAATACACGTGTTTTTTTTCATAAGTCTTTTGATTTATTATATGCAAATTTGCTTTTCTCTTACACTTGAACACCAACTTTATTAATTTGTCCCCATTAATTAAATTCACAAATCTGTTCCGAAAATGCGGTGCGATGTTCTTGCACTCACTATGCAAGTATACAATTTGGTTGCCTACATCAAATGTATCTAAATTATTTTTATTAGCAAGTATGGATGTTGTTTCTCTTGAAGTTTTACTTTCTAATTTCATTAAACAAATAAAATTAAAGTATGATAGCCGTTATTATGCATAATTGTTGCTTGAAGATTTTAGGCACGATTTTTAGCAATGGAGAAGTTTTAAACAGTCCATAAAAACCTTTTTTAATTAATTGAGTAACATCCCTACCTACCGATGATTAATATTATGTCACACAAATCAAAATTTAATAGTTGCAGCCGTTGACAGTGATTTGCTATTGGATATTCCCGTCCCAAACTCCCTGGCACTAAGACCGTTTGCTAGTAATCCTGTGATTTACAACACAGCTTCGAATTAATTACGATCTTATATCTACTTGTGCGTAACAATTAATGTAACATAAACACGTGCTACCTGAAGGAGTACCTAGCCATTTTGAAAATGTTCGAAAGTAAATATTTGTTTTTAAGTTGTTGTGTCCCTAAATTGTCCTGAATATTTTAGTTTCAGTGGACAACTAGGGCCGGAGTCAAGCCTTGGCTGCTATAATTATCTAGCCGTCACTAAGCGATAAGAAGTACGGGGGTTTTTAGTGGGTAGTCGCCACTCTGAAGAAAGGAGTCCCACACATATCGCTGCCTTTCCTGACGCAGCGGTAAGATGTGCCAGTGAATTCAACCCCTTAAAAAGGATTGGGATTAGGGTAGGGCGTGGTAAGGCGACCACCCTGGGCGCCAGACATGAAGGGAGTGATAGGGGGACCCTTTAACCAATATCTTGGATCAGACACTAGACGATACATCGGATGAAGTCGGCCCAGGGCGCCAGTATTAAACGTTTTCCACCAATTGATCTAAATATCTTTTGGGTAAGATTGTATATGAAAACTAATACTTCGACGCAAATAAGGACACAACTGCTTCTTTTTATACTTTCAGGGAGCAGAATTGGCATCTGACCTCCGCAACCTTTATTAGAGAAACCAAGCTGTGTAATTTGTTTCGTACAACGAGCAATAAAATGTTAACTAATAATAAATTATGACGACATACGCAGCCGGGAGAAGAGTGGGCCGGACTTTGGCGTCGTGCCATCTCTGAGGTCCCGGGTTCGATTACAATGTTCGGGTCAATATGGGAAACCAACTTTTCAATATTATCTCGGATGTAAATATTGTGGTACGGTCGTTGATCCTGATTTCTGTAACCCAAGTGCTACAGCGACTTATCTCAGAATCAGAGCAATGTATGTGATGTTGTCCAATATTTCTTATTTATTTATTTACCATTTGAGCTCTTATGACGTTACCATAAAGTTCACTTTAGAAAAAAGGTCAATTAGTGCGCGTGTCTATACTCAACTTGCTTAGCAACTAAAACATCAATAGATATGGCTCATCGTCATATTAATACTTTGGGTTTCATATATGTAAAATATAACCTGACAATTATCAAAGTAGGTACTCGACTCAAATGTAAGCTTTCTACCAATATGCCCGTCACAGGCCATCCGTCAAGCGAACAAGAAAACTATCCATCCATTTACCTCGTTGTTTGGCAGGGGTATGTAACATGGGCAATCCATTACGTGAGCTGACGTTAATTAGTAATGCTAATTGAGATACAATACGAAACATCGCTTGGATGTGTGACCTACAGCTACCGAAAATCATGGTAGCTGAGTTGAGCAAATATTTGTTTATTACCACGTTAAACATAAGACACATGTCCTTTAACTGATTTTGCAAATTTATTGAAATTATAAATGATTGTGAAATTAGAATCAGAACTTAGGTTCCAGGGTAGGATGAGCAAATTCGTTTTTAAAATACTTATTATATCGATATGGACTTAAGAAATAAAAGTAAAAGTAAATAAGTCCTTTTGATTTTAGAAACTATCGTTATGAAACCAATTTCACAAACGAAAATGTATGATTATCCATTGCGGAACCCGGAGTCCATGGTGACTATGATCATATATTGACAATCCTATTTACATTAGAGCAATTGCCACCTCTCCTCCAGAAACAAATCCTTACAAGGACTTAACCAGACCTTTTCAGATCATAGTCGGGACTCAACGTGCTTTTCGATTCTTCCTCCGATCCGATTTATTCCTTCAAAAGCAGCGTGAAGAATCAAGGGCCAGTATGGCGATGCTAACGGATAGGACATAATGGTATCAAATCCGTTGTCATCGCCATGTGGGTTCCTCTCTTATTTACCATAAGGCTGAGAGAAGTCAGTATATTGTGCTTATATATAAAAAAGGGGAATTACTATTAATACCGGAAATTCATCAACAATGTTTCAAACCTACTATGTCCTAATAAAGGTGGGAAAAGCTCACAAAGTGAAAGTGTTCCCCACGGATTTCAAACCTATGACTAATGGGTCCAGATTTTGCAATAATCACGTTATATGAAACACTTATCGTACTCACTTGATAAAACTTTACCGATCATTTCCACCGCCTCTTACTTATGCGAGATTAAAATTTCAATAGCCATTCAATTCTGCCTTCGAAGCACTAGGCACCTAAGTTATGTACTTGTGAGAATAATTACTGCATAGGAAACGTGTCGCAGATGACACAGACGTGTCCGTGCTTAATATTTGCACTTCCTTGAGAGTAAATAACAGGTTTGCGCATACTTGAACAACTTATACCGACGACTTGCACAGACTAAGTTGCATCAGTGGGTGTGAAGGCTATTTTTTCAGTACCGATATTTTTAACATTGTCCAAAGCTTTTGTATTAAGTATATACTTGACAAAGATTATACTAAAAAAAAAGAAAATTTTAAGGTTACAGGTAATTACGGATTGGATTAGCGTACCTAACCCATTTAACGCGATTTTGCAAAATTGTAAAAGAAATGGCCTTAATAAAGGCTGTGAGAATAAATATGCGTGATATCTTTAGGTAATTATTTTCATTCTCCTGTTGACATATTTGGTAATTTTTTAGAACCCCCTCTTTAAGCCCCACGTGATAACGGACGGCCTCTCAGCAGTCTAGACTGCTGAGAGGCCTGAGGTTTGTTTGTCTAGACAAACAAAGTATTCAGAAGTTGGAATTGCGTAAACGAATTGATGTAACCTAAAGAGTAGATTGACTCAAAAGTATTAAATGAATGAATTGTACTATACCATATTAAAACCGAACGCCTTTTACAAATAATAAATAAGTATCTAAACGAAACACCACTAACCAACTTTAAACAAGCTCAAAACTGCACAGAATTTTTAAATTCTTTCAATCTGCAAACATAACTTTAATTTTAAAAGGTGTTAACAGCACGCAGTTAAAACAATGCAAACAGAGTAACAAAATTAACCCAAAACAAACAGACACTAATGGTTTTACAAGATTCATGTTAAATCACTTCAAACCAGAGTGAGTAAACTCGTTTATTTCTCTGCAATCGCGTCTTATCGTGACATCGGGATGTGTCTTGGCCTTCATCCAACCACTTTCACTCAAATCATGAAGCCATTGCATAAAACTGTAATACTGAGTACATTCTTAGTCGTTTTTCATCAAACATTACGGCTTCGCTACTGCCTCTTAAGACTACAATGAAAATAGCAAAACGGGAGAGCGGACGCTTTGTTTTTGCAACGAACTAGAGCGTTTGAATCGAGGTTAGATTGAGTGTTGGTTAAACTTTCCTTTTTTTTCCAGCAGAGATTTCCAAAGGGATTTACGATGGAGAACGTCCAGTGGCCTTTCCATATGGAGCTCAATCTTTCTCATATCAGATTGGACTACTATTTTCGCAATATCTTATCGCCAGCAACCAAGTAGATTACAGTTCGCAGTTTCACATTATTTGTAGGTGTGTCTTTTTCAAAAAATCTTATTTATCTTTAAAATGTCCTAGAGAGATGTTTGTTTTGAGATAATGTAGTACTATTCATCGTTGGTTTCAGTCGTGTTCTGATTCTGGTAGGTATCTATCTATTGCTACACTGATAACGTCAATGTACAAATTTAGGAGTAGGTTACCTGTTGGCAATAATGTTTAGTATGTCCTCTTACACTTGAAAAATAGTTGGGGTTAACATTTCCATTTTTTCTGTCCTTTAACTTACAGAACAATTTGAATACAGAAGTAGTGACAGTTGCGTAGTAGTGACAACTCATTGTACACGTATTGAAATTCGAACAGTAGGTACCTACTATTTTCATTTACCATTTAACTCTAAAATTGACATAAATCTTTTGACCAATACTAAAACTAAACAATGAAAATTCGTTTCTTGTAATTTCTAGGTTTATCATTTCGAGGTGAATAAAATTTATTTTGTTTTTGAAAAACTGTTGTATTTGGTTTGTAAATAAAGTAATGAAGACGCATAACACTCCATCAAATAGTCATACGCTGGGTATGAGCACAGAGTAAGGTAAAATTTATGAGCAAAGACACAACTAAATTACAATAAAAACTGTTGTAATCTAATGCAATATGGGGCAATTGAGCTAATGGGTCATGTTCCATTGATATTCGCGACACCAAACACATAAATATTTTTTCTATACCTAATGCAATCCATGATACGGTTTTCTACCACTAGCACGGTAAACTTAGCAGTTTTCTTTATAGTAGGTACCAATATGTTCATATCATGTACGTGACCTCTGTAGCCGCTAGCTTTGGTACCTATTGTCTAAAGTCATCCCTCGTGTGTAATTTTATTGCAAAGGGGAGTAGGCGTAACGTAGTCGCCGACGTCTAGGGTACATCCATTAGCCCTCGAAGTCTGGGCAGACGCCATTAATTTAGGCGGCGGTCTACTTGCAAACTGACACACGTGGCACTAAGATCTAACAATAAGGCTAAATAGTTTAGTTTGTTGCTTAGTTTGGGAACCGTATCTGAAACCATGACGATAGTTATAAAATTAAATTCAAAATTTCCAAGAAAAAGAAAATGGATTTGTAAACCACTAAAGATGCAATTTAACTAACGACCTATGGTTTAAATACGAGTAATAAATTCATGTGCTTGAAACCATTTGAAAATTGCTAAGGATAAGAAGGAAAATGAAAAGTTTGCTAATATAATATTAGATTTGAAATCAGGCAGTAGACAAGTAAGTCCTGTTTGTGCACGATTTGCCAGGATTAAAAGCTGGACATTGTGAGTGCTGAGACTGATCACGTAGGTATAGTAAATTGATAGATAAACAAATGAATATTAAAAAAATACTGTAACTAACGACGAATCTTTTTTTGAGCACTGGCTCGATAAGACACCCAGCAACATTTCTAATATTATTACATCACATGTATTCCAAAATAATTAGAAAACTATTATGTCAGGCGATCCTGTTAAGAATCCCAAAAGACATGTCATAGAAGTTTGTCTCAAATGTGGCATCACACACGTGCGTGCGAAATCAACACAGCTCAAATTTACACCTTATCACTTCGGCATAAAATACCAGAATGCGTAGATGTTTTCAGCTGATGTAGGTAGCCCCACATATTTTCCCTAACATCATCTAAATTCATCAATCGTCTCCACGCCGTCTCCACGTGTTTGTCACGTTGCCGTCCAAAGTAGGGTTGCCGCATGTAATATTTTATCTGAACGAAATCATAATTTTAACTCGATCAAACCTTTAGTCTTTAGTTTTCAATTTTCTCCTCATTAAAACTCATTTTACTTTATTTTTCTTATAAAATAAAAATATACGTCTGCGACCTGCCAATTACTCACGTGCCCCTTTCTCACTTTTTTGGGTGTTTTATCCATAAAACGGAGCTATACTTTACGTACGTATGTTTGAGAGGGATCCCACAATTAATGTCATGGCGCGTAACCGTTTCGAGTATCGAAGAATAGGTTAAAATATACTTAAATTACTTATGTAACGTGTGGTACCTAAATGAATCGCTCATAGACAATGGAATGAGACATTTTAGGATTAAGAATATATACTGACTTGAACTTGTCGGCCCTTATTCTCAAAGCTCTATTGTTATTACATTTGTATGATAATTTGTCCCAGTTCAACCCGTTGAAAGTCATTCATTCGCACAAAAGTGAAGAAATGGTTGAGCAGCAGGACCTGAATAGCAGATGAGTGACTTAAATCTAATTCAGTCCTAACGAAATGGACTTAGATATCCAGTTAATCAGTAGGTAAGTATCCGATTTTCATTACAAATCAGTAGGATTTAGATTAAGATTACAATTGGGCAGTAGTTACCTACAATTTGAGTTTTCTTGCAACAAACATGATTTTAAATAGATTTAACATTCACGTACCTACCAGAGGTTCTCGTAGATAAAATCCAAATTTAGCTTATCTATGGAACCACAGAAGTGTACTAATTTATGTATGTACGTACACACTATATACTGATGTCACAATGTTAATAAACTCTGGATCTACGTTGAAAATTATTTTAAGTGACATAAGTTCAAAAACTACGTCACGTTACCTTTAACCAGCGAACAATCAAGATGCTTCTAACAATAGCTCATTTACCAATTTACGACAAATAGTTCAGAAACTATGAGGAATAATAAACTTATAAGTAGACATACACAAACCCACATCTTTGTATGAAAAGGTACTGATCGACCTCATAAGAACCTTTAGTTTCGCCGTAATCAACAAGTATTTTTTTTTAGTTGAGGCGTCATTAGAACTTGCTTACATACCCAAACATTTATGAAAAAAAGTAGGACTTATAATTTACATTCGAGTAGAAATACATCAAATAATTACAATATTATCTCGAACCATTTAAGTGCCTTTTTACAAATAGCAAAGTATGAATGAAGATTGAAACACCATTAAGAAGAATTCGATCACATTAACTAGGATGTCCCATGTTTCACAGTGGTAAGTAATTACTGATGTTAAAATAACTCAGAATTTCATTAACTACGCAGCGATTACTGCTAGAGAAACATGCAAATTGCACCCAAGTTTGAAATGTAATTATCATGATTAATGATTTTTCACGCAATAAACGTACACATCTTTCGAAACAAATGTTCGTACTTTAAGAGTAAATTAAGCGTTTAACAAATCATTTGTGCGCAATCTAGTTTTTGTGAAACATTTGTATACTTAGGACTTAGTTGATTCTCGCCAGAGACCCCTGATTAAAGCAAGATTTGTTTTAAGATAATTGTACTTAGGAATTCCCATTAAAAGGGTAGGATCAAAAAGTGGCGACAGATAATAAAAAAAACTATAGCATGACGTCTGAACTTGTTTAGCAGAAAGCGATGTGCACTAACCATAAATATGATCAAAGCAAAGAATGAAGTTATGAACTACATACATCGTTATTAACATACGTAATAATTAACAGCGCAACTTTATCCATGCCATTGGATGTTTGAACGACCCCCGTCGTAAGAGGAGCCCGGCGGTATGTCGAAATTACCCGCATCGATCTCAATAACAACCTAATTAAATGTTACATGACATAACGTACTCAACAAGTACGGAACAGACCCTGTAACATTACTTACAAACAAGTTGGTAATAGCCCGTAATATATCACTGACATTATAGAATCTTTGAGATAAGAGAAGTCTCCGTCGATATCAGCTAACCTATATTATAGTCAAGGTCAGTGGATGTTGGAAAATATTAGATTCATAAATAAAACACGGACGCGGCACCCGTCCAGATGTGTCCATCTCAAAGGAATCGCATTATGTTTAGATGGAAATACAAATGAAACGTAGATAGCAATAATCTTCAATAAGGACTCGCCGAATGCGAGCACGATATTTATTTTTGGCTAGTTTTACTGCATGGTACTAAAAGATATTGCGGGGTTAAAGCCCGCTGAAAGAACTTGTCTCTCAGCGCCAACTCATAATCTTCCTGCTTATCCTCCGCATCTCTAAGTAAGTGAGTGGAGAAGTCAATAAAATCACGCTTTGCGTTTCATATTTACATCTATACTTTGTACCTACACGAACGGTGCCGCGTCTATTGAGACGGTACGAAGACTGATATTAATCGTACGACATTTTTATTCAAAACGCTATAGAAGCCATCCTGAGTAGGTATTTGCATTTAAAAAGTTTTTTGCATCGCTTTAATTCGGAAACTTATATCGTTCACACGGTTTATGGAGCACATTTTTGGCACCAGCGATGTATTTTATGAAGTTCGCACCAATTTCTACAAGTTTTTGTTGCATGATATCTCGAATAGTTCCGGGACCGGGTACTGGGAAAAGCCGCTTGTGTGGCATGTTTACACTCCGGATTCGGCGCAGTCATCGCCGCGGTCGCCACCCTGTATGTCGGCAGTAGCTTATTCCCGTTAAACTCGTAAAAAGTCGACTCATGGCCAAATGCACACATACAAAGCCGGTAATTACAGATAAGTAGGTATGCCTTGGGTATCCTCAACGCAAGTGAATTGGCAATTAGGGACTAGCCCATCTAACATCTTCGTTAATTGTTGAAAGGTTTTAAACAAAATAAACTTCATATCAATGCACAGCATTCTATATAAAAGAACATACATATACAATAAAAATGCTACATTTAATTTCAATGTCTGGTAAAAATCTCTAATAAATAAACACGCCTAAGATATTCTGACGCTATAAGTAAATCTTGGTTAAGTCATTGAAAACAGTTAAGGATTTGTCGTAGTAAATCACAACTATTTCACCTAAACGGACAACCGAGTCTCTATTGAATAAAATAAACGTGACACAAAAGAATATAATAAAGACATTAAAAACGCTCTTTCTCTATTCCAAAAGGTGCACTAGCAAGACTTTAAACAATATTTTTACCGCTTTAATAAATATTTATTACGGATAGTCAACAGTCAACTTATCCTCCTTTGGAGACGACACAATTTAAATTATGTTAAAATATAAAATGAACCATTTCATCTAGAAAGTTGTTTCTTCTTGTTTATACGAGAGAAGAAATCATAATCTCCAAGGAAATAACGGAAGATGGCACCTTTTTAAATTCAATGGAACCTCGACTGAAAGATACTGAAAATAAATAAATGAACGAGATTCCCGGAATACGCAGGCCCGTTTGTATTTCAAAAAAAAAACATGATGCAGACATCACCAATATGCGTAAATTCTTATTAAAGTTATTAAAATTATCACAGAAAAAATCTTAGTTTTATACAGTTACCAACCTATCTATCACATTTCTTATCATCAAACTCACACTGTACGAGTATAAGACGTCACGCAATAGTATTTCTGCTGAAGTCATGAATAAATTTCATCATGTGGCTCTAGATACTCGTATCAGAGTGACTCAACGGAACCCGCATTTTTAGTGAGTTACGATTTCAACACCGTTTTAAAAAACATAGGAGGTAGACCAGCTACATCTTTAGATACTCCTCAAAGTAATAAAATCTCATAAATGTAACAAATCGATATTCACACAAAAGTTTGATGGAGGAAATAGGTTGTGACACTAAAATATGCGTTACCAGCTAACTATTCCGCCTTGCCAAATAGGGGTTTGTACGAGTAAGCAACTTGGCAAACATACTCGAATTTTAGAGGATGAACTTGGCACAATTGTACAGGTTGTTTTTGACATGCACAAAATTAAACAATGCAAAAAGGACGAAGGTCGTGAAAAGATTTTAAACAAAAAATGTCTGGAGCTGAGACAATTCATCTGCCTGAGCCCTCGGCTGACGCCGACGTCAATTAGCATGTCGTTTGAAGATGCGCTGCTCTCTTGCACCATAGGTACTCATTAGAACGCGGTACGATTCCAAAACCAAGCTAAACTAAACCGTAATCCTACCGTATCAAGGGTTAATATCACTGCGTTAACGAGCAAAATGTGACATTTCATAAAAGGCGACAGGGACTCGGCAGTATGAAGTCTTGTGCCCGACACATGAGTAATGACAACAACGCAGTGGCGTGTGTCGTCTAAGTCGAACGTTCCCAGATGTGCGTCTGGGTGCACGGATTGCACGAGTTATGCAAGTCACATAGCAATATCCATAAAAGACAAACAAGAATCCTGCTCCAGATAACGTACTCAGGAAGATTAGAAACGGCGAAATACAGCTGACATATTATATCGCTAAACATTCTCGCAATGTTGCATAAAGGTACGAGTTATTGATTGGTAGTGCATTTTGCAATAGTATACAATTTTAGAATGCTAGTTCCACATTGAATAAGTAATTACACTTACCAGGTGAAGCAGATACCGCATGAATATACAATTTGGCTAAAAGCGTGTACTACACAGAGGTGAGTACTTTTAGCAGATGTTTGTCAAATTATCATTCATAATAAATCCACGTCCGAACACGACTGACGTGTAGTGCTGACGCAAACCATGAAAATATTGTGTAACCTCATTCTAATCCTATACTAACAGAGATAATAGACAGTCTGCGGCCATAAGTCACTGAACTGTAATAAAAATAGTGGATGCCTACCAGTATGAATCCATCAGACACATGACCGGTGTCAACTGTGACTCCGAACTGTGTTTTCTTCACGGTCTGTGACATTTTATCTTTTGACGCCACCAGCGAACGGGATAAAAAATGTCGCCTCGTGAATAGCGGTGCAGGAAATGGTGCGTGAAGCGTTGCGCCCGCGCCGGTACTAATTCCGACTTACTTTAAGCTTTGTTCTATAGTCGATACAAAACCTTCGAAACGTGGATGTAAAAAAAAATATCTTCCCCAGGAAATTACTATCTTTCATCTATCTTGAAACAAATATACGTCATAAATACTAGCATCGTTAAAGAAGACATCTTTACACATCTTCTTTGTAGTCTCTAATTATCATCTCATTTGGTTCAAGTATATGGTATCGATGTAATATTATTTTTCAACCGACCATTTTACCTGTTTACAAGTTCCGAAAGGAATGTTCTATCTAAAACAAAAATCCAGCTACCGGTCCTACTCTTCCTCCCAATGTAAAAGCAAATAAAACTAACCACGATTCTGTCGTTTATTGCTCGCTAAAAGCTAAACGCTATTCAATGATTTATTATTTTTTTCTGGCTTGATTTATGGAAGCTTAAGAAGTGTTCGCACGCGCAATCATGTCTATTTGCGGCTAGGCCGAAATAACTGACAGAACGAAACGTGTACACACTCCCTAGCTGGGAAGTTCGGCCATGCTGTTTGCCGGCGACGGAGCGCTTTGTAAGGGGGGATTATGCCCCGATTTGCGGTAATGCGGTCGGCTCTTCACTCGAACACACTCTTTCGTCTGACCACTTGCTAAATCTTTTCGCTGTCAGATCAGTCGGAGCGCCGTAGACCGCTTCCTTTGCTTTTGCTTGCAAAGTGCGCTTTGATAGGCACACCTGCGGCTTTCAATTACTCATTTCGATTCGAAGTTGAAACGAACATGCACGTAGGTTATTTGCAGATAGCATCGATAGCAATCTGAAAATTAAGTTGGTTTTTGATTTGTACTTGCGAGAATCGGTAGAAAGACAAAATGTAATTGTATTTCTTGGCCTATCGGCAAAAACAAAACTGTTTTAAAAAATATATCAGGAACTTAGACGGTGGACTAGATTGCATAGTAGTTTATTTAGGCATCGATTATGACTTAAGTTTTCAAGTCTTTTTTTATAACTGAATTTCGGTAGAATTTGAAATATACCTATCATGCGGGCGCAGCAACGATCCTATGCCAAGTTAAAATATAAACGACAGACATAACTAATACTATTATCACACATGATAATGTAAAGTATGTCGGGTCGTTTCTATTTGGAAACATAATACTATTGCATTAGAGGATTGAAAGGAAATATCTCTAAATGAAATTATATTTCATTATGAGCACTGCGTTCGTTTTAAGCCTAGAATAAACTAAGATTTCTAACGTCAGTTAACTATGTAGGGTTGTACTAAATTATGATACAAAGTAGCTTGTATACCTACATTTTGTATATATATATTGTCGAATAAAAAAAAATGAATTGGGGTAAAATATGAGAAAGTATAATTATGATGGTGATTTCCCTTCAAGGTAATAAATATTACTTAGGGACTCTAATTTCGTAAAAAACATATTTTTTGCTACAAACGCGTCTAGTCAAGTGTGTCTAGAGAATGTATGGCTTACGCGAAACTCAATCGCGTGGGGGGGAGGGGGGAGCAGACCCTCAGCGGCCCAGCGGGTTACCGGCGGGATGTTTATCTGGCGAGCCGTCAAATCCAGCTGCGAGTTCCCAGCGCATCTTCCGGTAATTATACTTCAGCTAACATGCGTTACTGGAATTCTTTGACAGATCGGATTACGACACTTCCACAAAAAGGCTGGCGCCCGCGTTAACGACTTAACTTCGGCTATTTTCCCCTTAATATTTCTGGGTTTCTAGAGTACGTGAGTGGTGAATGATACTCGTCACGTTTAGCTCTTTGACTATAAATACTGACGGAGTGTGGGGACATCGCTTGTTTACCGCTCAGCGAGGCCGTAATGAGACGCTTTCCCGATAAACACAGTGAGCCGGCAGACAAATTGGCACCTATTAGGGAAGCTGATTCGTACGAAATAACGTTTGTTCGAAACATTAAGTTTGAACAGGCTGATTGGCGGCAAGTTCGCGAGTTAGTTGCGTCATTGCGCGGACCTCATTCAAAGTGGAAATTAAATAAGGACAATCCGTTCGTTCTGCATCGGAGCCTCGCTTGCTGCATTATTCAGCGTATGCAAAATCTTCGGATTAATAATAGATGAAGGCAAAGGTGAATTTCTCGCAATCGACGGAGGAATTGAGTGTGACCCTTTCAGTGTCTGAAAGGGGTTCACGAGCTTTTGTCTTCGCAGGATATTCAATGATAATTTTCAATATGCGAACTAGCTGTAGCACTTACATTCATACCTATTTGCTATAATTAATTCAACCAATTTACGATTGAATTTGTACCTCATGAAAGATAACCTTTTTGGATTCTATTAATTGGAAATTGATGTCACAAAAAAAGGTTTTTATCCCTTTTAACAATATCATGTTTTCATCATTTCAATATTAATTATTTCTGCCCATTCTCAGCGCATAAATAATAATGATGATGGAAACAGGTGTGAATACGTGACATAAAATTTAAGTGCGATGAGTTAAACATGTTCTTCGACTAGACGGTTTCGTTAACAATAAAAGTCACTGAACAGTTACAGACATTAAAATTTTCCGTCAAGTGTGAAGCAATGGAGTTTGACCCGACAGGCCGGCTCATAAAAGACTGGAAGGAAATCGTGTAACAAAATCGTCCGGTTAAAGTGGAGTCGCAGTGCGCGAGAGCACGGGTCGAGCAAACAATTGTCTTGATAATAAGCGAAACGACTTCGGCGATCCCGTTCGCGTCTTCATTGTGTTCGGGCCAAACGAGCGCGCACCGACCGACCTCCGCCATCACTACGACCAGTCACTGGAAACAATATCTTTTTAGTCAAACAAAATGTCTAGCCTAGACGAGATCTCTACTTGAAAGCTACGGGAAAATTTGAAACCTGACATGTCCAAAACTACTTAAAATGGATCAATTAGGAGCTGCGTTCTAATTAAAAGAACGAAAACCCACTATTATAGAACTTTCGAACATCAAAGTAAAGGAACGGAAACGTAATTCAATATAGATGTTACCCAAATGGAGATGCACTCGTGCGCAAGTCTAGCTGTTTGAGAGCGGTCATAAAGGCGACAATACACGTTTTGCGACTTGTTTATCTACTAGGTATATCTAAGAACATAGTTCAGTCTGTAACTCTTGAGGCAGCGTGTCAATGATATGTCAGGCGCGCGAACCGACTCAGATAATGGAGCTCAACCTTTTGTCTCGCAACTACTCGCTGTAAAACGCTCGCAACACTGAAATAATGAGTTACTTTAGTAATATAAACTAGAATAACTTATCCTTGCCCCGTTTTGAACGCAGAGGTTATTCTAATAGGTCGTTTGAGGAACTTTTGTGTGGCATAGACGAATATTGTAGACTGAGACATTGTTCAGTCGTTGTTAAAACGCCATTAGCGTAGAGATCGTGTCATATAGATGGTGACTCGCGAACGAGAGGCAACATCCGTTCCCATGACGCACGTTAGCGGCTAAAAATTACAAAGGCAAATGCCTCGAATTCAACGGTCGAAATAACTGTACCTACCTCCAGACCAAAATTACATTAACATTACATAAATAATTTAAACATTACTCTCTAGTCTATTTGTAACTCCTATTAGGGAGCATGATAAAATGTGTTTGCAACCAAAACAAACATTATCATTTGAAATTCTAATTCAAGAGATAAAGAAGTAAAATGTTTTACGCATTTGTTTTCGTTCGTAATTATTTTATGAAATATTTTTCGACGTATCAAGATTATGGTATTTTGATAAAAGGATTACAGACTTAATTGAGATTAATATACTTTCAGAAAAGATTACAATACAAATCCATTATGTCAAAATGATTCTTATTTTGCAATATTTACTTCGGTGCAAGTAATTCATTTTGATACCGTAACGTAACGTTAAGTGTGAACTTTTTCGAATCTTATCAACAGGTTGTGATTGATTTTAGCATTCAACAATTCTGGGACAGCTAGAATATTGAAGACTCGAGATATTTGTGAAGCAGAGATTATGGCTAGGCGCTCCGTTATCAGAATAACGATAACAGTGATACTGTATTCCAAAAAACATCTTATCGTCACAAGCGTGGTAATGTTAGTTTTGAGCAAACACGATACTGCAGTGAAGTCGATTTTAATTCTTAAAGTAAATTCCTCCAGTGAGGTCGACAACCATACACGTTTTCAAGGCTCTTATTAAAATAGGGGGGAAAGATTTTTAGGTTTCGGAGAACTAGGTCTTCATTTTTTACATTTACACTGAATGATATATACATCGAAGACAGAGTAAAATCCTCTGTAACTGTGGTAATTCTAAAAACAAAAGCAATTTCTAGTTTTACCCTGTCTAATTATTTAAATAAAAACGAGCAAATTTAACAGTTACCTAGCTTTCTGGGGCTTTCAGTCGTCGGGGATATCTTTCGGATTTATTAATGTTAAAAAGAGTACCTACAAAAGTAAATTTTTCTTTTAAACAATTTAAAAAAAAATAGGACTATTTTAAAGCTTCTACATTTAGGGCACACTATGAGCTCGCAACTCTGCCCTAATTAATCAAGCCGTAGATTTACGAGCTAAATAGATTTTAAGAATGTTTTAAAGTTCAAGAGGACAACATCGTTCATCATATTCAAGATAAGATCTTTTAAAAATGTCTCCGGTGAGATATAAATAACAAATTTTCAGAGCATTTAAAAACCTTGAGAGAAATAACGAACCATTAAACATGTTTGCAAAGAGATTTTACGTTTTATTTTCATTCGAATAGTTTAGGAATGTAGTCAATTCCGAACACCCGGAAACGTCGAAGTCGATATATATTGGATTTAACGGTTAAGTTTAACCCCGCGTCGGATAAACACCGCCGGATGAACGTACGTCTATTTAGAACGTTTCCCGGTATCCCTTGCAACGATGCGATCGACAGATCCGATAATATCTCGAGTGTATTGCCGATGCATCGGCCTAGATATCTCCAGAGAAGAACAAAGTTGGCATAGATATAGAGAGGATCAAAGTGCGGCGTGGGCGCACGACCCAATGCGGCGCATCTACCGCGCGCGCGCAGCGGACCTTTTGTGTTGCACTATTAATTTGTTGGGATGCACAATGAACACGCTCTCGAGATTACGTCAGGCTGAATTTTTCTCTGACGAGAAAAACAATTTTGAAAAAGTTACTTCGAAACACCAAACTTTCAAACTAAATAGACATCGAAAAAACGAATAATATTTTTTGAACAGGTATGGAATAAAACAATAAATTCTATTTCGTAGTGTATTTCAAATAATTTCACAAGTATCAGGTACAAGTTTTTACTTATTGCCAATTGTTATTTAACCCTACTTAGTTATATGGGGAGGAATCGCGCCGGTACCGTGCTCTACGTACTTAAGATTGAGGTTATGTTGTGATAACTGTTTGGGCCAAAAGCCGGTATGGGGAGTCCGTGCAAGAATTAACCACTGAATATTAATAGCGTTAAGGCTGAAAATAGCTCGCAAGCCTGTAGGGCGGGGAGGTCGGAGCGGCGGCGGAGGCTGCGCGCGCATCCGGCATGGCCGCCATCGCACACCTGACTGCCAATGCATCTCAAAAACATAACTGAATTTCTACGTATTACACACACTCCTGCCGACTAAAACACCTCAGACACGCATTCCGAGACGACATACTCATTTCCACTACTTTAACTCACCGCTACGACAACTTCCGAACACGAGTAACAAATCAGCTGACTACCAAACTTTTACCGGTGTTTATGTACCGAACTCGACATTTGATCACTGAAAAGCGGACCGGACACCTCCGTCACAGTTAGAGGCGATCTTCCGCGGCTAAGAGGATGATCAGCCGTCGCCGGCGAGTGCAACGGATGCACATCCGTCGCCGGCGAAGCCGGAGTGCGGCCGGCGGTGGACGAGCGTACCTGGACTAGTCTGCCAGCTGAGTCCTCCGACGAACATCTTCCTGCAAGACAAACAGAGTGATCAGAGCCGGGAAGACCAGGCTGAGGAGGCGCCGGTGGTTGTGGGACGTACCCTGGGTCGTTGGGCACCTCTGCGGGGCTTCGGGCTGCGTCCTGGCTTTGGGTATCCATGGTTTGGGCGCCGGCGGCGCGGGGCGGGCCGGGCGGCGATGCACTACGACTACGATCGAGCGACGACGCGGCGGGGACGGCTCCCGGACTCGCTCGCTGCACTACCGACTACCGGCACGAGACTGGCGCGCCGCGGCGCACCCCTCCACGCAGCGGCCGCCCGCCCCGCCCGCCGCCCGCGCCGCCGCATCGATTCATTCACTCCGTACACAATTATTCATACGGTCGGCACGACGGACGCGCGCGCGGCACCTCCACGTGAGCGCGCGGCACGTGCTCGCGCCCCTCCCCCGGCGCGCGCCCCCGCCCCGCCCCGCGCGAGCACGCCCACAAAGCGCCCACGCGGCTCGCCACCCCCGCGCTCCGAAACTTACCAACTCTATAGAAACAAATATTGATAATTAAAAGTTCACCGGAACACAAACTTCGAAACTTTTTGAGACATCTCTGTTTCGAACCGTTTGTAAGCGGATACCGCGTAAAAGATACTCGAATCAATATCTTGGTCTTTACTTACTTACAACAACACTTAATAAAGATTGCAACATTCTAATATTAATAATTGACAGTCGTACCGAACCGAATATTCGATTCGATAGCTGCCAAACCAACCAAGTCGCATTCACTTCTCAAGAACCGGTGGCAGACTGTTAATCTTTTACCGATAAAGGTAAGATGGTGCAATTCACGAACAATTCATAAATTAGTCTCAACAATGGTCAAAGGTACGCGAGGCTTGTAGCTGGCAAACCACGAAGCGTGACGTCATACATTACGTAGCGGCTACGAAGCTACGCAATAATGCCCACGCGCTACGCCAACAGATCCCTTCCGTTCCGATTCCGTTATGAAGTCTGTAGTCGACATTTGCGACAAAAAGCACATCGCATTTTACGATCAACTTTGAGAATCGTAACCTACTTTATATTTCCTTTATGATTTCATCTTTTTTATGAACATTCAAGATACTCAAAGCCTTTCGTAAAATCTGATGAAAAACGCGAAGAAATTATATTTTCTCCGAAATTTGAAAATGCCGTTTTCCATTAAGTATGCTAACAAGAATTGAAATACAAGATGTAAGTACAAAATCATACAACTTAATTCATAAACACTTCATTTATTACATACAATCCTCATTAGAATTCAGAACAAGAAATTCATTAGTGCTACGTTTACAACCATACAAATTACAACCATTTTAGATCAGATGGGATACATACACATATTACGAAAAATAAATTATGATTTTTTCTAAAGGTTTTATAAATACAATTTCATGGCGAAATCTGTTTACTCTTTCAAAGATATTGATAACAAAAAGTTCAAATATAACAACACGTGATATCATATCGTATCGTACTGATAACGTCAAAATACTGAATGAATTTAGTAGTACAGTATTTTTTTAAAAATTCGCCCCACTGTGTTTACGAGAGAAACAGAAAATTTTTTTTCTTACGAATAAGTCGCGGTACAAATAGCTCGATACCGCTAAAACATATAGAAGTTATTCGCACTAAATAATAAATTAAATTGAGGACTTTTTACATTTGGAGTCAAATCTCATTCTATTAAATCAGATCTAAGAGAAAATCGTTAAGTACTTAGTATATTTAATTTTGTATCGTACACCGTTTTTATTTCATTTACGAAACCAAAGGGCGAAAATTTAAGATGGTGCATAAGTCTGGTATCACGCGCTAACTAAGCTAAAATCTAAACATGGACATGGAAATCTCAAACTAAGTATTCTTTAAAAAAACTAGCACTAGTTAAGATCAGTGTCAAGATAATAGTTAGGACAGTCGCTCTCACGACGTGATCAAGCGTTAAACCAACGCTAGATTCTAGCGCTAAGCTGCAAAGGATCCCAACTCTCTCACAACTGCGCAGAGTCGGCCACCAAGAAGGTTTTAGTCGGTGAAAGCCCGACACACCACTCTCTATTCCCCGCAAAGACGGTGCGGTAGGCATTGCCCCCTCGGCAAAAATAAAGCGCTAGATTCTTCCAAAGAAGTGCCTACAGATATACAATCAGCAATATCAGTCGTTTTATTCCCGAGTACTGTCTCTGAAACGGAGGTTACGTGACAAGGCTAAGTAGTGAAACAACAAATTTTGCTGACCGCATATTACACCGTACTGCCCCACAGTGGAAATCTAATATTAATATTGATGGATTCGTTAATCTGCCTGTGACCTGACTGCTACTAAAATACACTGGATATGAACGAACAAATATAACCCAGCCTTTGCAGTCGCGCACTGGGACAAAAATAGTTGGTCTTAAAATAATAGGTAAACTTTTAAAATTGTTTCATTACATAAAAAAAATTAACATTAAAATATCTTTTACGAGAAATTATGTAATCAAATATAAAAAGAGCAATTGTACTTAATTTCTTTACTCGTATCTACTATTAAAACAACGAATTTTCAGCATTTTTATGATATTGTTGTAGTTGTAGCAGATTTTTTTTCTATGGTGCAAACAGAATTTTGTAATTTATCTATGGCACAAACAGAACAAAGATCATTTATCATTACCATGTTCCGACTAACCAAAATTAGTTAGAAATGCATTAGGTGATCGCGGATCCTTGACAAATTAATGAATGTTGGACAGTAGAGGTATCCTTGACAAAATAATTAATGATTTAATACAGTCGAGTCGTTCGTAAATTTAGCCCACTATGAGATGTTCAGTACGCCTAGTGGACGACAAAAGCTCAATATCAACAGTACGTCAGACACATACTTTGGACTTTGCACTATGAACCCTTACATCGTGGCCATAAGGAATAATATCGAACTGCAAGTAGTTACCTTGACGTGCTGTCAACCGTACAACACCTTAGTATTTAAAATTTATATATAAAAGGACCATTTCCGTCGAGTTGTCTGTTGAATTACTGTTTGACGAACTCATAAGTACCTACGTCAGGGGCCCTACTGAGCTTTTCCAGATAGTTCCGTCTAGGTAATCCAATGGTATACCTACGTCTCAGCACCGTATTCAAAAACGTCAGAAACAACTCCTATACGGAAACTCTATATTTTATCTTTATCCAATCGTATTGGTTAAGAGAGACATAATTTCCGAATGCGAATCTGTTTTGTGAATAATATCTGTTCTGCATATTTGTTGCTTGTTAGGCCCATGTATAGACGTGATTGATACAAAATCTAAATACATTTTTAAATGAATATACAGGTACGGTGTGGTAAATGATTAATTATAACTCAAGAGCTAAAGCGCCTGCTGGAAGCTTTCTTAATTCGCTCTGATTGGTCTAATTGCTTGACCATACAACTTTACAAAGCGGCAAAAAATTGTTGGCCACGCTTTGTCATCCAAACTGAACGTTATCTTACAATAAAACAACTAAATCTGATTCAAAAACAAAAGTCAAAAATATATACCATAATAAATCACCAAGATTAGAGCGGTTGTCATAAAAATATTGCTTTTTACATTTCGTTTAATCTATTTAAGATCTATACATTTATTACTTTTAAATATACATGTTGACTATCAAACTTGTCCAATACACGTATTAAATACTATACTATCTTTAATGAGGAATAAGACGACCATTGCACAGTATTATTAAAATCCCTAAAATGGTAACTGGGTTTTTTATATAGGTAGGTACATAGTTTTATATATTTATAAACGAATTTATCGCATACATATCGAAAATATTTATAAGGTTTCCACATACTTTTATTCTATGTTATATATATTTTTTTTTATTATTTTGAAGCTTTCCATTACGAAATACAAGGACCTACAATAGACATAGATTTTACTAAACAGAGAACCAGCACAACAGAGTTATTCAAACAAGTTTATAACTCTGTACTACTATGAAGTAGTACAGAGTTATTTATGAAAAAGGCCTAAGAAAATACTTGTATAGCGATTTCAATAAAATCTGTTGCACTACTTAGTTAAATATTAGCTACTGCTAATACTTTAATTATCGCATGGTGGTATTCCACCATGCTATCATTTCAAACAAAGTATGTTCAGGATTTCTCGAACATAGCCCGAGATGGTGGCACCAATCCGCATTTATTAATCGTGGTGTCAATACTTATTACCCTTTATTGTAATAATGACTTTATTTCAATGATGAAAGCTTTTGTCTTCCAATGGGAAATCAATTAGGTGGATATTATATGCCTTTATTAGAAACTTTAATTGTAAATTATAATTTGCAAATATTCAAGATGTACAGAATGTCATCTTGTCTTCCTCTAAAAGCATGAGCCAAAATTGGATTCTTTCAATAATGTTCTTAGCTTTGCCTAACTCAGTACATATATTTATTCAAATATGCATAGCTTATTACTAATAGTATCTAGCACACAAAATACTTTAACGCTTGATACACAGCCACCGTAGGTATAGGTTTAATGTATGTAATAGCCACAGTACAGTTATTATTAACTAGCGACCCGCCCCGGCTTCGCACGGATGTAATGTAAATACTTAGAAATATTGGCTTTTCTATTCTGTATTACATATAAAAACCTTCCTCTTGAATCACTCTATCTATTAAAAAAACCGCATCAAAATCCGTTGCGTAGTTTTAAAGATTTAAGCGTACATAGGGATATAGGGACAGAAAAAGCGACTTTGTTTTATACTATGTAGTGATTATTCCTAGTTAGGTTATGTAAGGAATGAAAAACATGGAACTACGTCTTTTTGATACAAACATGATCCTATTTAGGTATTCTAAACATTTAATTCAATTAGGCGGCATGCATTAAATAAAATAAATAAATATGGACATCACATAGATTGCTACGATTCTCTGGTAAGTAGCTTGAGCACTTGTTACAGAAAACAGAACAAAGACGGTACCAGAACACCCAGACCCGAGATAGTAATAATAGTAATAGATAAGAGTTTGTTTCCCATTTTGATCCGACCGGGAATCGAACCCGGGACCTGAGAGATAGCGCGACGCACGTTCGCCTCTCGGCTACGGGTTAAATTTAATTATGAAAATGAAGTTGCATTTCCTGATTATGTGTAAATTTATGTTTTGTGATATTACAGTTACCCACACGCCAACACTGGCGTGACTCGCGGTGTAGAGTATGTAGAGGAAAAGAAAAGAAATACGTCTTTAACCAAATTCCCCATGATTTGTGTTACATCCCGAAACCAAAATATGTGCAAGTTTAACCGAATGTCGAATCGTGCAAGAAATTATCGAATTCGATCTTCGAACCGATTTCTTTTTTCAAGCAAATTGTGAATAGATTTACAATTGGCTTTCTTTCTATATCGATTACTTTTTCAATTTCTACATCCCTATTATTTGCACAATCATGAATTTAGATCATAATATGCACACGTTTGAAAACGTATATTTATAAAAGATGGTGCTTAGTATCTTTGAACTGGTTTATCCTCCTTATTTTAGTTTTCTCGCCAAAATAAGACTATATGAGCCAGTGGCGTAACTATACCATTCGGGGCCCGTGGCCCAGATTCATCAATCCATCAACCCCCCCCCCCCCCTCCCCTCCTTCTCAAAGAAAGAATAATGTCTAATACTTGTTTGGAAATACCAGAAATGTAGTGCATACTTTAGGAAAGTTTGATGTAAAAATTATTCTTTGTCATTGGGATTCTCCTCTTACCTGGGGCCCCTTCTGGCTGGGGGCCCGTGGCATTTTGCCGACTTGCCACCCTGTAGTTACGCCACTGATATGAGCTTTAATTTAGTTGTCTTTATCCCTTGGTGAGAGTACTGAGGATTTGCATAACCTGATTTCCCCTTTCCAATACAGAAGGATTAGGCGCGGCGAGCAGTTTCACCCTTACGTTGTCAGACATTCCGCCATTACGCACGGTTTGCCACTTCTTTCATTATGCGAACGGATGAACAGTGGAACTTTTACCGACGTTACTTTTACCGGTACGTTATAACTGTATATCTTTAACGCCAAAGTGACTTAGGCAAACGACTATCATAGATTTCAATTACGCTTTCCATCAATCGAGTTTGAGGTTAAACGTACGCGTATTTAAACCAGAGCATCCCAATAGCAAAAATTGACGAGTCGAGACATCTATTTGGGCCAAAAAATCTGGCTATAGGCAGATTCTCTAGATTCAGAGATTAGAAAACGCATCCAGCGAATATGTGGTGATTTTGGGAAGCTCAATGGCGTATTGAAGTCAAATCTCCCCCAGAACCTCAAAATACTAATATTAAAACAATGCATTTACCGCTTGTGAGTCGTTGACTAAACATGAAAGTTGCACAAAATGCAATCGAACGCTCAATGCTCGGTATCCCTCTGAGAGAAACGCGGAAGTCAGGCGCCACACGAGAGTTACCGACATTTTACAAAGAGTAGCCAGCTAGAAGAGTTGGACTGAGCACAAGTACTGTGATACACTGACGAGAGATAGAGAGCCAGATTCCTAATGTGGCTTAGAATGGAAAGCCTTAGCGTAGGCAGACCAGGTGCCAGATGATCGGACGATATTAGGTAGTCGGCAGGATGGGCTTGTATGAGACATCACAAAACAAGAGCAATAGAAGAAAATGCAAGAGTCATATATTCTCCAGTGGATAAAATATGATAAAAAAAGAAGAAAAAACAATTGAGCCTATTTTATAAAAAAAAACTGCTTCTTGTAGGTATAAGCTCTTATAAGAAATAAAAACCATACAACTTCCCTTTTGTACACCCATGCTTGTCTTTCTTTACATCCGTTCTACAACTGGCCGGTAAAGTAAGCCGAAACGGACGTATTTTTAGGGATTACGTTATAAGTCTTTTCGGGTGAGGTTAACGAATGAGGTTAATTACAAAGTCTCGAGATTTGCCACCTGCCCCTCGACTCGGAATGTTCTTAACTTTACGAGCTAACTTCTTGCGTTTTTGTGTGAAATATTTTCTGAAGAAAGTGGAAAATTCTTATGTCAACAATCATGAAATATATTTTTTTCCTTTCGAAATTAATTAACATTCCGATTTGGTTTACGGACCAGAAATAAACGTTAATTTTTTTCCGTTTCGAAAATTAGTATTGACTGCCATTAGATCAGGCTCTACAAGTGTCAGTACGCTGAGTAATATTTTTAAAATTAAATCGCTTATTTATACAATTGTAAACTTATGTAACACCTTTTTATAATTTTTATTAAATCAGTCCAAACATGTATCCTTGATATTATCTTCTTTACCAATTACACCCAGAATTAATAATATCAACAAACAAATACACGGTGTTTGTATTTAAAACTATAGTAAAAACAGGGTATCAAATACATTTTTTCTTCGAGCTCTAATAACCATCAAACAATTAACAAAAATGACATTTGAAGGAAGATGTAAATTAGTAGAATTATCCTATAGTAAATCTATCAGGAGCTAAGATAACTAAAATATCGTTCCAACATAACATTGACGTTTAAACAAGTTAGGTTCAACATAAAGTAAAGTTTCATGTCAAAAATCAGAAATTAGTTCGCTCACATTGAAAATCCATTATACAGGTTCATTTAAAGTATTCCTATTTTAATAAAGATTTGAGTGAACTTTATTATTGAATACAACTAAGACGCGGCCTCCTAATAAAAACGTATATAAAATTAAACTAGCCTAACCGTGTATCCCAAATTTGATCACTATGTAACATTTTAATGTTAAGTCTTAGGATAACCGTTGTGTAGTGACAGTGACGATGTGTAACGGTTCTCCAATATCTAAAGTTCTAACTAATAGTTGAACGTTGCAAAACAATTAAATGAAAATAAATTACTTAAATAGGGCCACTTCTGTTTCATCTTACACTTAGGCCGCGTTTCTAGCAAGCTTCTTATGGACAGAACGTTAGTAAGTTAGTAACGTTCGGAGTAATTTCGTCATATCGTATAACTTCGTATTTGAATTGAATGAGCTTTGAACCAAAATAAACAGCGTTCAATTGCGAATGATTCACTAAATTAACTAAAACAATGTAAGTTGTTTTAATACTATAATCAAAATTTCACGAGCACTAACATTAAATCTATGTATCACACAGAAATATTTTTTTTTTACATCTGACATAGAATGTTATTGTTTTCAATAATTAAACACGATGCATTGCGCTTGCAATACATCTTTTGAAACCACAGTATCACTGAAGAGTTGCAAAAGAATTTTTGCTTTGTATTAACTTTTTAACGAATTAACAATTTCTATTAGACTCGATTTAATTTCTAAACACAGCCGAGATAAACGTATAAAATTACGTGGATCACAAAATAACATTGTTCGAAATATTTGCAAATACAATTTAAGCTGCAACAAACACACGCAAAATCAAAAAAAACAATAAACAAATAACAAGCAAATTCGATTAACATTAAAGCTGATTTTCTTATATATTGCAATGAGACCTAAGCAAACAAATCTTTAAAGCTAAATACAAAATTGCACGCAAAGCTAATACACATATACTTTTATAAAATATTGCAACTACGGTCTAATGCCTCCTCCACACTACTCGCGAAGTTGAACGAAGTTAGACGTATACGATAGTGTAGAGAGGCACTTCGGCTCGCCTCGTGCTCGCCGCGTCATACTTCGCCTCGCCTCGGGCGAACTTCGCCGAGTAACTTAGCGAGTAGTGTGGAGCAGGCATTAAGCTATAAAATATATAATTGCTGAGATTGATTTGTATAAATTACTGGCAAGTGAACAATTATTTGGAATTAACTAAGAAGCTACACACAAAACATGATTATTTATAAGAAACAGAATTTTTTTATCTCCCCTTGCGGTGCGGGAATCGAACCCACGACCTTCACGTATCGCGCGTGCTGCTCTTCCAACTGAGCTAACCAAGTTATAAGAATTTTTAAAATATACAGCAAATGTCCAAAAAAATATTGTAGAAAATCTCAGGTACTTACAAACAATAAACATGATAATAAAAACATATCAGATCCTTGATAAAAATATACCTACAACGATTACCGTTTATAAAAATAACGTTTAAAGCCAAGCACAACTTAAAATATAATAATAGCTTCGAAAATAACAGCGTCGTAATTACCTCACACAGAAATTACATCAAAAATACATTGTATAAGTATGCAATACAAAATCAAAAAATATAATATTCTTAGAACTATATAGTCGGTTTGAGGTCATTTATAGATTTTTGTGCATCACAAAATCACAAGTAATACTTTCTCTTAAAAATTAACTATGTTTTACTTCACAAATCTAAGTTGGCAGTTGTCTGTTGAATTTAGAAACTATGCACATGGCGTATTAAAACGAGCCTACGACGTGTAGATGGCGTTAATCATTAATATGCTTTTATACATAAATTCAGAGACAATCACTAAAAAGTTGCAAACGTTCGCATCTATGTACTATTCTGGTAAATTGTTAAAGGTTTTTTTTCGTAAAAAACCTCCTGGCAACACACAACAAAAAATTATTAGCCAATTTGGTGCAGTTGTTTTAAAGTTATGTGCTTACCAATACATTTTGCGATTCTGTTTTATATAATAAATTTGCACTGTCTTCGCGAATTTAAACGTTTAGATAACAGTCAATGCTTTTACAAATAATAGTCCCTTGTAAACTACCAGCTGACTATACAAACCCATTATATAATGATTATAGAGTAAAACGACTATTAAATTAATTTACTCCGGTAAATAATAGTATTGACTGATTTTGTCAATAATATTATTTACCTAGAACTTTTACTGTAACACTTTCACAAATAATTTCAAACATCTAGTAAACGCGATAAGGACGCGCGCGGTTGCATCGATTTGTTTTAATATCGATACAACCTTAAATCTTGCAATTTACATTTGTCATCTACAACGCCGGGAACGTGATTTCTAGAATCTTCGCGCGTTAAAAACGCCCATGAGCAAGGTCTCTTTGAGAAAAATCACTTAAATATCACAGTTAAGGGCTGAAGCAGAATATCGATACAATTATTACGACTATTTAATAAACTTTTGGTACCGTGTCAAAAATAATAAGACAGTTCTCGCACTCCTTCTGATACCACATTCATAAGCTAGATTATGTACCATCCATATTACATTGTCAAGTATTTGACGATAATACATAATTATTTTTTTTATATTATGAGGTTTATGTCGAAAAATCCGACTTTTTTTTGGCTTTAATTTATATAAGTAGCAATCAGTATTTTTTTTTTTCAAACTGTCTACTTCCTCACCGCGACAGGTAAATTTTGATGTACTAAAATGTTTGTATTACTGGGATAAGTAAACTAGGTCTTAGTTTCAGCTCACGGCATTTTGTGCAATTTTTAACAATCAGTATCATCTATTTGAGGCAGTATAAATGTATTGAAGACCAACCTGTGAGTGGTTTAAATTTAACAAGATAGTATGATAAAGCCAGAGTACTTGCCCTAAAATAACTTCACTTGAAATGTGCCAAAGTCATACTTTTCCAGAAATACAGACTTTGGAAGAAATTCCACTCTTTAGAAGTGTGTATTATGAGTGTAGCCAGCACATCAATAAATAACGACTACCTAATATTTTTATCTTATAATGCTAAATATGACTACTGACAACACTGCAAGTAAAATAGCCTTTCCATTCATTCACACAATAATATTACAGTTCATTCAATATAAATAAATAACTTCTCAGTTACAATTTGTCGTTTTGTACTTTCTAGCTTCATAAATCAACAAGCGTCATTAAATATTAGTCTAATTTCACTAAACCCAAACTAAACGTGTAGCAAATACTGACAGAATTAAAGCATTCATGAAATATTTCATATTACACATAATAATCTCTAGAGAACAATTATATTCACTATAGTTACATTATTATGAGCTAACGAATCATATTTCTGGTAAGTCAATAAGTGACTGATTTATTATTTGCCATAATAAGTGAAATACAATAATATTATGAAAAATTAATATTTTTAAAACAAAATTATATCATTCTAACGCAGTAACGTAATCACAATAAAGTCATGGAGCTCAGAAACTTTAACCAAAACTATCAAGCAAACAAAACAAAACTAATTAAAAAAAGTTTGGAGTCTTTATAATAAAACGTATGGCATGTTTTAGCTGTCAGAGATGACATACAATCTAACATGTGTGAGCTGCGGCGCTTGTTCAAGATAATAGTGTCAAGACGATCAAATATACATTTCGATAGCCATAATCACATCCATTATATCCCTGATTAAAAATTACGATTACATTTTTACTAGAACAATTACCAATCTGCATCTAATACACTGATCCATTAATCACAAATTGATATAAGAGGTATATATTTTTAATCTATTAGTATAACAGGGCAAAGGTATATGAGGTAATATTAAAGTTATCTAAAGTCTAACATGAGATCAAATTTAACATTATATTATGAAACGGTGGGGAAAGATGAGGCGGAGATATTTCCTTCAAGTCTAAAGATATTCTTATGAGAGATAACGCAGTGAAACGGTTATATATTATATTCCGCTCTGCGCTTAGAAGGAACACCGAAATTGACATTCGGAATTAATTTTTATTAGACGGTTGGTTGCCTTCGCTAGAAGCAAGTAATGCAGAGAGGGTCGCGTGTGTAGCGCTAAGAGTGCCGGACGAAGGATTAACTATATTGGACGTCGGATGCACCACGTTTGGGTTGTTCAACAACCCTCCACTAGTACCCGAGCTGACAATCGTTACGTTAGGTGGAGGTGTAACTCCGTTAGCAAAACCCGTCGATAGAACCTTTTGAGTGTTGTGCATCATGAAAGATTTAGCAGCGCCAGCGCTTCCTAGAGTGAGTACTTTCTTCAGCATCACAGATGAATTGCATGCGTTATCGATCATATCTTTAGTGGTCGATATGGTATCGTAGTCGGTATTATTACTGGCTGTGACGACTGTACTTATTTTCGGTGCAGTGGTGTGGAGCACGGGCCGGACGGCAGTGACGTTGAAAGAGACACCGGAAGTGACGGCGTTGAGGTTTGCGCGGTTGATGATGTTGCGGGATACGATTGCGTTGTGAAGGATGTTGCCTGTCGGGAATTTTGAGGAGACATTGACGTACTGTGGGGCGCCAATGATGGTAGCGTTGCTGGCGCGCGTACCGAACCCGATGATGGTGCTCGCCGTGCCCTGCGACATCACCGTGCTGAACGTACCCGTCTTAGAGTTGATCGGGATGCTGCAATGACGCATATAGCATTTATAGATCGCTTGCACCGCTCGAATTAGCTAACCTGGTATAGAAATATACTAACAGAAAAAAAAACAGAAAGCGGGGGTGAGCTTTATAAGTATAAAATTAAATAGGAGCTGAAGCCTTAAACCAAGCTACCAATGTAATTCGATTTTCATAGACTGTTTGGTGTCAGTTTGTCTGATTAAAATTTTAATTGTGTTGAATCTAGAACATATTTATGAAACTTAATTTCTGATAACCAACTTTATCAACAACAACAAACTATTATAATATTTATATTAGCAACAGCATCCTGAAAACTGTGGCTGGCAGATACACATCACCTATCTGGACCTGTATGATGCGCAGGGTAATCTAAACAATTATCTTTCGTACAATTTATCTTTTTAATAATTAATTACTTACTTTCTAACACTAGTTTTGATAAATTATATCCTAAATATTAACACACTATGTTTGAGCCAAGTTGCCAGAAATAAACTATTTTTATTTATTTTTTATGTGAAAGTAATATAAACGGCATCATAACTGGAGAAACAATTTTGTGGGCAGTGACTAGCCTTGCGTGACACCATTCAGTATATGAGAGAGCCGTAAGCTGTAGCATTCAGGATTCGTTTCGTATAAGAAATAACGACCAATTTTAATAAAATATTGAAAACTGCAATATATACAATAGCACCTTTCCCTAAGTCAAACTCAAATTTTGTTAGCTCATTAAATAATATCACAACCTTCCGAGTGTGTAAAAATGTCTGTATTATTCCCAATAGAATGTATGAAACAGATGGCATCCCGATTGCTTTTTCAGTCACGGGAATTAAATGAGTTAAAAGTTACCAAATACCTATGGCCTGTGTGGGTTTTGTATCATTAATTAGTAAAGAAACAACAACAACTTACCCACGAATCATCTGCGATGTGGACCCGGGTATACTCTGTATAGTGACAGTGGCCTGTGGCAGATGATGTATTGTCCGCTGACTGGACTGCGGCACGGACGAGCTCGTATAGTAGTGCACGGTGCTGCCCGTGATGCGGGGAGGCGCTGCGATGTGAGCCACTGGCACGCTATGGACCATACCGCTGGTCGTCGATGCAACTGTGATGCACTTCGTCGTCTGGTTAGATGTGAACTGAAATCGTTTATTGGTGTCTTTCAAAAAACGAAGAGTAAACTCACATTGACAATTACACAATCGCACTAATATGATTCTAAGAAGAAACCATTAAAGAAATACTAATGCTAAAAGAAGTTCCGACTTCATCATTATCATTTAAGCAATCACTAACGGTTTTTTACAGTTTTCCATATTCCATACTATTGTCATAATGTTTAAATTTTTTTAAATCTAATATTAATTTGTTATGTTAAACTGCACATTTAGTGTGTATAGTAAATTCATTACAATTGAAAATACTCACATTGCTAGTATTCAAAGTCGATCCCAAATCAAATTCATCACCAACCAATGTAATGGTATCTGCATTTGCTCCAGTCAATTTTTCAATAGCTTTTCTTGCGTCAGCATCACTCTCTATATTACCTAAGTTTCTACTTAAGAATTCAATGTCAGCCTCAAGTAGACCATCCACTAAGGGATTCTGATCATCGTCTGTGTCTTTGCCAAGCGAAAAAGCGTCGTCATTCTCTAACTTTATATCTTCTCCTGTGATACCGTCCATGCTTATTTCATCAATACTTTCCACTTTAATGCTCACATCGAAATCCTCAACTTTAATATCATCCACTTTCATTTCTTCCAAGTCCTCCACTTTTATATCATCAACTTTTATGTCCTCAATATCTTCTACTTTGATATCAGCTAAATCAGTAGCATCATCCTTCATAAGATTAGGAACATCTGGGAAATCTCTTGTGTCATCAGAGCTTGTTATATACTGGCTTGCATTAAAATTGTTCCCATCGTAGTTTTGTGATGGCTCCATTTTAATATCTTCCAGTTTTATTTCTTCTTGTACGTTACTTGTGGACGGTTGTGGACTGTCAGCGTTATCGCAGGTCAGTGATCTTTTCATCACATAAGTTTTAATCTTCCTCAACATAAATGGTGGAACTTTGAATCCCGTCAGTTCTCCTAGCATTGGTAAAGAGTTGTGTTTATAAGCTTCACTGTTTGCAAGCTCCTCTATATCTTCTAATACCTAAAAACAAAAATTAACTACCATGAAGATAACTTTAAATAGACATGAAAATCATCGCAAAACTTTAATTGAACAATTACAAATTTTAATCCCTAGTTTGGATCATATGAAAGCTAGGATTGTGTAACATTTTTACTTATTCAGCTAATATAACAATGGGGATTAAGTATAACCTAGAGAAAACCAACACTCGTAAAATTAACAAAATCAATATTATCTGTTTTTTAACTAGCTTCTATTTAGCCCAAAACTTCTTATTACAAAACACATACCATAATATATGTTTTTCCTCCAACAGCATTAACCAAGTTATGACTGGCAATCCACTCTTTATCTGCACTATCAGCAGGATATCTCAACAACCCTGCATGCCTCGTATACAGTCGCCCGCGAGAATTGCCCAATCCTAAAACCTAAAACACAAATGACATGATTTTTCTTAAATTATTCTTTATAAGGAATAGTTCAATGCATTTTGTACATTTAAAAAAATATTCAGGATAAAAATTATTTCAGAGTCAGAAATATAAGTAAAAGAAATCTTTGATAAACCTATCACTATGGTATTTTCAAGGTAGCAAAAGTAAAAGAAACAAAAGATCTTTCTCATTAACATACCTTCTTCTGTTCCAAATATTTTTAACACAAATTCTAATGTGAATAGTTTCAAATACTAAACCAAGTACTAAATAAAATATTGTAACAATTACTTTATGAGCATGGGATCCCATGATGAAAAGTGTATCTTGTGTGAGCCTAGCAGGGTTCCACTTTTCTGGATCTCTTACAGCCGGTGAAGGCAGTGGCGACGAAGAACCGCTGTCTGGATTGTCCTCTTGTTTTATCTTCTTACGTTTGAACCCAAGTTCTGCATCTAAGTCTACTTCTTTCCTTTTCTGTGATGGACTCTGTAGCTATTAAGAATAAGAGTTAATTAGTTTAGGTTTGATACATTATTATATCCTACATACCAGGGATCAACCTTGGAATAAGATTTAATTTTTGACCATATTTGTAGTGCACCCTAAGTTTCATAATAAATGCTAGTGCATTTTGAGATTTACGCTAGGGGAAATCTATTTAATGATTGTTAATAGTGTTTTACCATGTACAACTAACAAATAGGATAACAGCCCTTGCTTGAACCAATACTTGTTTTTCTTTCTGTCAAATAACAACGATACTACTACTGGTATCGTTGTTAATCCTGATTCCTGATATACAAATTATTTAGCTACTCATCACAGAATGAGACCAATGTATGTGATGTTCTCCAATATTCAGTTGTTTATTTTTACTTAATTATCAACCCAAGTAATACCATTTATGACCTCATATATTTGTAATACCATTTATGACCTCATATATTTTGATTTACAGAGAACCACCCTTTATGTAAGGATGTCAGTTAATATTACAACACATTTCTTATTTATTGAATAGTTAATAAGCAGTTTTCAATTACTTACACCCACTTGTTTAACTAATTTCGAATCTGAGCTGGTTGTTGACTCGGAGTCGCTCTGCTCCTGTGGTGATGATGTTGGCTTTGGGGGGGTGGTGTAAAGAAGCCTTGTTGCATCCAGCATAGCCCGGCATACAGCTCTGACCTGAAATAGTTGTTTACGTGTTACAACCAACACATAGGATATATAATATCTTGTAATATATATAAAATTCTGTAAGTCAGGTCATAGGCATAACAAATAAATGTGAACTGCAAGAGTATACCATGAAGTGCTATTCACCATACAACTATTTTACTCAATGTAAACGTAATATTATACAAGTAACAGTATATTCACCTGATCTTCACTAACTGATTCATCACCTAGATTAAGTCTTATGTTATTGACAGCAGGAACAAAGAATTTCTGAAAAAATAATATAGGACAATGATTAGACTAATTTTCGCTTTTGGAAAATAAGCTCATAATCTAGTAAGTCATATGCATAAAGTGTGTACATTATGCATTCTACTACAATATAGTTTAATTTTTTCTTAGCAACTCTCATTTTCTTTCTAGAGTAGAGCTATCAAGAGCAGTCTGATTTGACAGCAGCAGTTTCTACCTTTTTAAACTTTTCTAGTGAATCAAATTCTTGTTTTAGATATTATTATTAGCAATATTTTACAACTATTAATTAAATTGTATTGACCATAATGTAAGTACTGTACTAAATCTGGCTTGTGTAACATATCAGCCCTGATCATAAATCATCGGATACAAATTTAAATTCTGAATCCATTTTTTTTTCCTGCCTGACTATCGATGATGGCTGCGAAGCCTTATCATCTTCACCGAGCTATCGGGGGATCACAGATGGCTCTCACCCTCACCCCTTTGATTTTAAGTAACGACCGGAGGGCGCCCCCTAACGGGACACGAACTTCGGCTGGGGCTGTTACTGGGACTTTGTACCCTAATGTAAGTTTGGGGAGAAAAACGACCCGGCACGTGCCGGTAGCGTGAAAAGGAACCTGCTGCTAAAGGAGGGCGTGGCCCCCGCCGGCGGGGGCAACCTCTGTCTTACTTTAAATTATGTGTCCCAAGTTCATGTACAAAAGTGCATAATTGAAACGCCCTTAGCTCATGAAGAAAATTGCCTAAAATGTCATTTAGGCCATAAATTATAAAGAAAACCATGACTTACTTCTAAGTACTTTTTTATGACTTGGTCGATTTCTCGTGTGACTGCAGACTGTATGGTTTGTCGCAACATGTCTAATGATTTATTGGCACTAGCTCTGAACTCAGCAATTGGCCGTGAGTGAGGTTGTACTGGACCAGGAAGGCTGAATCTTCGGTGCATAGCAGCAAGAGTGTTGATAGCAATTTGCCTTGTTATTGGCTGTTTCTGAAAAAGTTGTTATAGTTTTTATTTTGGACCGGAACACAAGTGTATTTAATAGCTTTTGTGCTACATATAGTTTAGTTTAAAATTAAATAGAAAATAATCATAAAAGATGCTTGGATGCTTTTGGAATAAATATTGTTTTTAAATGTGATTAAGATTACAGTATGGACATAATTACTGACACAGAGATCCTGTTCTGCTCATTCATTTTGGACAAAACCTTAATAATATCAATAGAACCCCTCTAAAAACAAAGCGGCAATGGGTCATTTGGAACAAAGAGGTATGTTCCAAATCACCTGAAGACCCAGGATATATTTTTGGCCAGAGCAATATAGTAAAATAAATTCTAAGTTGTATTGGGTCTAGTGGTGTTGGGTTGACGCCCCAAATCAGTATTTGTCATCTGGCACTTTAGGATCAGCTGATAGGTACAATTGTGCCATATTTAATACATTTATTAACCTTGTGTTGTGACATCTTTTAACTGTTCATTACAAAGATTTTTATCTTTGCTACAAAAATAGGCAAGCAATATTATTTTAAGTTCCTAACTCAATGTATGTATATGTTATGAATATCTTCTTGAATAGCCAAGGATATCCAATTCATAATACGATTTGGATCGTATTATAAATTGATATCAAGAAAACCTACCAGAACCATAACGCCTTCGTTATGGTTCTGGTAGGTTTTCTTTTGATGAACGCAAATTGACTAGTTTAAGAAAACATAGCTTCACGTAACTTCAAGGTGTTAAGTTTACCTGCATGTTAGTCGCACTGTTATCTGCAGCACGTACAGTGATTGTTTTGGACGGAGCCTGGAAGGTCCATGTACTGCTGGTGGAAGTATCAGTCGTATTCTGCGGCGACACTTCTACGTTACTCCAACTCTTTTGAATCACCATCTCGCAAAAATATACAAGCAACAATCACGCACAATGATTTAGCAAGAAATGCTTATTGGTTTTATTGATACATTACAGAAACAACTTCATTTTGGTACAATAGTTTACGATTACAAAGTGTAATCGATCGATATTTTGTTTGCTGCTTCAGCTTGCTTTGCTTGGTAGGCCATAGACAAACAACACAGACATAATTATACTAATACAGCATGCGCCATGCGACTAAATTTTATCGCGCACTTATCAAACGTCAAAATCGATTGAAGTCTGTGCGTCAGCTGCTGATTGGCTGAAAATATGTGTGCGGTGCGCTATTAGCCAATCAACAGTATCAAAACTTTTGTCGTCTTATGCGATAAATTTGTCCTATTTCGTATTTCATTTCGCAATACTTCGAGCACTTTCATTCCTTGGGAACCTGGAACAAAATTGTTTGTGTAATTAACTAATTACACGCGTTAATAGTTACATAATTGCATAGAATTGGTTCAATGTTCCAAAAGCTATTAGTTCCTAGTTTGTAAAATATATCGCACATTCAAAATCCAACCAAATACGAATGCGGAAATAAAAATATCATAGACCCTCAGACAAAAGATTCTCATTGCATAGACCTACCTACTGAGTCCGTCCTGGTAATGTCAGAAGTCTTTTGCCTTTCAAAATTACATCGCGATTTCTTATTAAACTTTTTCCTGATTACATTGAATTCTGTTTATATTAATTCTAATAACCGACAGTATCTTAAATAAATAGTCCTACGTAAAAATTGTTCGATATTAAGATACTAGTTAAATTTCCTTGGAAAAGACAAAAGACGTTTCGATGCACAATAAATACAAATAAAAACTTACAGATTAGACGTCAATCCTGGAGTTTTATTGTAAGTAGCGCTGGCACATCGATGCGCTCTGCACTTAACCATGGTATTTTCATAATCTCGTTAAGATTTAATGAGCTAAAAATTATAATTTTCAACAAGCACGAAAACCCGGCATATACTGAATATAATATATCTATGCTTACAGGTCTTTTTTTACGTAGTAATTCTGCCAATGTTAAGTATTTAGAGAGACACGTCAAAAATGAGAGTGCGGGTGTAATGAGATCCATGGACTTAATTTAATAAACTAAGTGCATGAATGAGATCTTACAGGTTTTTTAGGTCACTTAAAAAAATGACAGCAATTGACACGCGTTAACATTTGAGAATGAGATGATAACTGATTAAAATGATTAAAGATCAAAGCTAGATTAAAATTATAACTTGGTTTTAACATTCCGTCTGCTTTATTATTATATATATGTGCTTAATGCGCATGCTAGTAGAGTAGGGTACGCGGAGACACTATGCAACAAGGGCATTGATCGAGCGAGCTCTAGTTGCTCAATGCGTATTGCGCGAGCTAGGTAAAAAAAAATGTCCCGTTGACATCTCCTGTCAGCTGACTGATGACGTATGAGCCGATTAAGTTTTGCTTTCATTTTCCTTTCTCTGAGTTTTGCTGCATAAAGCTGAGCTGCTCCACTTTCTCCGGCTCAAGTTTTAGGGTACGTGCATATTTTTCGTTTTATGATATAGTTCTATGCCACTGTTAATCGAACAAAACAAGATTGTTACGTCACTTGTTTACGTCTATTACGAGTAATACTATACGACTACATACAACCAATCAAAGCTTACTTGTAGACCTTGTAGATAGCTTGTGAGTACGGTTTTAATATACGGGTGGCAACCATTCCAATTAGTCCTATTTGCGACGTGGTAGAAGTACAACGAGTTTTCTCGTCGCGTAACTGCATATACTGTTATTTTATTATCAGTCACTGAACACTGGTAAGCTTAACATTCGTTTCTCGCTTAAGAAATCACTACCCGAACTATTGATTCTCTGCCTTAAACAGTTCAAAATATTAAGATTTAATCAGTAAAAAAAAATCTTTCTACATGTCATTTACATTGTTGAACTTTGTACCAAGCTACATAAACTTGAATTTCAAGTTTATTGACTAGGAATCTTGAGGCAAGGAGTTAAAAGTGTATTAATATCCAATTATTAATGATTACCATGAGTGAACTTTATTATTAATATATAGTTTTCATTTAAAGTTGTTAAAAAGCATAAGTAAATAAGTAGTTGAAGGCTTTCATGACATGGCAGATTGTAAAATAATTACCTAGTCTAAGTAATGGTTTATGTGAATAATTTTCCACCACTAAACAAAGTACAAATTGTCAAGAATGAAGCAAGAAGAAATAAAAAACATGGTTTAGTTTTTTAATAAAAATGCTTAAAAACACAAAAACATACAGTTATTATTAGTCTCATTCTGTAAATTAACAATTCTATATGTTATTCAAGAATGGATGTAGCAAATTCTTCAAAAATATATTGGTTTCTTAGCCATTCATGTCCAAATACCTGTTTTTAAAGTAAAAAAATAATATATTATCTTTTGTGCCTGGAATTCTGGTTTGCGATGGGACAGTATTTAATAAATAATTCATTATTTAATGATATGACATTTGCATAGCTGTAGTGTAATTAACCGGTCATTGCTCAATAGGTAAATGATAATGATTGGATGTTAAATTTATAATACAATCAAATTACGTGTTGTTATTTTAAAATACAAAGTAGTGAACTTGAAAATGAACTATTTAACCTTTAATAGTAGTAGCGTTTAACCTGAAAAATTATGGTACACTTGAAATGTTGTATTTGTGCATATAACAAGGAGAAATATTACATTTAAAATCTAGAAAAAAAAATTCAAACAAACTAGACAAATCTTGTTTATTTTTATTCAAAATCTTGTACACATGGGTTATGGTCTTGCACACAACTTTCCTGAATACCTCAAATACTCAATAATCAATAATTTGAAAATCATAAAATATTCAGAGATAAAATTTTAATTGATTTTGATGTCTTGATGTACTGCCATAGTTACAATTTATAAATGAGACCAAAATATGGATACCTATATCTACTAATTGATAATTCCAGTTTATTTTATCATCCCAGTCAAATTATGTTTTCTTAGCAAAAAACATTTTTTCTGACATTGGGTATTGAATATCTTAAGACATGGACTTCTATAAGAGTTAAGAGCCAAATTAATATTTGTATTAGCTGAATTTTTGCTTATTATCTTTCATTTCGAGGTTGACCCTTTATATCAGCTTTTTTGTTTGGACTATTTATGTCTGGTTAAAGATGTGATTTTAAATTTTGAGTACATTTACATTGATTCTGATTTTTATTTGCACAGATATTTATACCTAAAGATTGGCAAATAATATACATACTACCTAGATAGGTAATCTCATAGTAGCGGTTATCATAGGCTAAAGCCTGCTACATTATTATTATTCATTAAACTACACTAATATGGATTATATTATAGGTATATGTTTTTTTTTATTTAATTAGAGATCTCACTAAAACACCAATAATTATATTTTTTTAATCAATGAGTAAAAAAATATCTAGGTGGGTCCAACAAGGCTTACCCCTAGTTAGCTTTAAAACAAACTGTAATACTTACAAAACCGCATCAATAAGTTTTATCAACAAAATGAAAAGATGTTTAATAATAATACTTTGCTTGTTATTAACAACAAGGCAAAAATGGTCAGAGAAAAGGTCAAAGATAATTTTATCACCCATTGTGGTTTTGTTGGTGGTTCTTTGTTTACCTCAGTACTTAATAACAACTATTATCACATTATGGTATCCTATCTATCTTGCAATATGGCAACCACACTATCATACAAAATTTTATGAATCACAAATAAAAGCTATTTTTAAATAGGATTTTGCAACAAATATCTATGTTCACCTTAGTAAATCTTCCATAAATTATTTTATAAAAGTACCTAATCTCAATTGTTGACTTAAACTTTGAGCAAACATGCTAATAATCTTTACAAACTTACATTTTGAATCCTTATTGGTAACAATGTTAATAATATAAATTTACAATTAAATGAAAATAATATTTCCGTTTTAGTTTGATATAGATTTTGAAAGAAAGAAACATTAATTACATTAATTAATTAAGGTATTTAATTTTGCATTTTTGAATTACCGTGAGATAAAAAAAATAGTACATACTCAATCAAGTAAATTTCAGTTATATTGGTCTTATTAAATGGTTTGTTAATGTGTAAATATAGACATTATTGTTTTGGTAAAGTTGCATTGAAAAAGTTGATGAACTCATTAAATGATACTCCATTATTAAACTGATAAACGGTCAATAAGAGTTCAAGGAATCTTTGCTTTTCTATTGTGAATTAAACTAATCAATTCTTGTGATAATGTTATACCAATGAGACAATGTTATGATTTTTATAAATCAGTTTTGAGATCAAAGTGTGTAATTAATTGTTACGATAATAAATAAACAATAATTAAAACGCCTTGAACAAACTAGAGAGTACCTAATAAATATGAATAAAGATTATTTTTGTTTAAATTTAATAGTCCTTTTTCATTATTTTCAGATTAACCTACCAAGATGTCGAAGATAAAGGCTGGACCAGTTGTTGACATCTTGGGAGATGAGATGACTAGAATTATCTGGGATCTTATTAAGGACAAGTTGATCTTACCATTTTTAGATATTGAACTCCATACCTATGATCTGGGAATGGAAAACCGTGATAAGACTGATGACCAAGTCACAATTGATTGTGCCAATGCCGTAAAAAAATACAACGTTGGTATTAAGTGCGCTACTATAACCCCCGATGAGAAGAGAGTCGAAGAATTCAAACTGAAGAAGATGTGGAAGAGCCCTAACGGTACCATTCGTAACATCCTTGGAGGAACTGTCTTCAGGGAGGCAATTATCTGCAAGAACATTCCTCGTCTCGTCACTGGGTGGGAAAAGCCTATTATCATCGGCCGTCATGCTCACGCTGACCAATATAAAGCTACCGACTTCGTTGTGCCAGGAGAGGGTAAACTGGAGCTAATATTCACCCCTCCATCAGGGGAACCTATCAAGTATGTCGTGAACGATTTTAAAGGTCCTGGTGTTGCCATCGGAATGTTCAACACTGATGCCTCTATTGTTGATTTTGCGCATTCATCATTCAAGTATGCTTTGGACAGAGCTTACCCTCTTTACTTGAGCACTAAGAATACTATTCTCAAGAAGTACGACGGGCGCTTCAAGGACATCTTCCAAGAAATTTACGACAAACAATATAAGACCCAGTTTGAAGCTAAAGGTATTTGGTATGAGCACAGGTTGATCGATGATATGGTGGCTTATGCAATGAAATCTGAAGGAGGATTTGTGTGGGCCTGCAAGAACTACGATGGCGACGTACAATCTGATTCAGTTGCACAAGGCTACGGCTCTCTCGGCCTTATGACTTCTGTTCTGATTTGTCCTGATGGGAAGACTGTAGAAGCTGAGGCGGCGCACGGAACCGTGACGAGACACTATCGTTTCTATCAACAAGGTAAGGAAACATCGACCAACCCAATTGCTTCTATTTTCGCATGGACCAAGGGTCTTTTGCACCGCGCCAAGCTGGACAACAACAATGAGCTCAAGAACTTTGCTGAGACTCTCGAGAGAGTTTGCATCGAAACTATCGAAGGCGGCGTCATGACTAAGGACCTTGCAATTTGCATTAAGGGTATGAACAACGTGAAAAGATCGGATTACTACGAAACTTTTGAATTTATGAACAAGTTAGGTGAAAACTTGAAGAAGAGTCTGGGCAAATGACTAGTTAAGGAAAATATGAAGAGCAGTCTTTGAATAATTGTATCACAAGCTCAAACTTTTGTATTACTTTTGTCACATGGGATTTATAAGGGTACTTTGCGCATTTATTTATAATTTGTATTTTAATATTTAATGAAATATAGCTGTACAGTATTTATTTTAATCAGTTTTATTCCAAATATTTTTTAGGCTACGTTTATATTAATTTAGATAATGCTTAACTGTTAGGTAACTACTTGTAACCTACGATAAATCAATGAATTGATTGATTAATGCGCGTTCGTTGTAGCGAATAATATTCGAGTTTTACAGAGGCCAGAGTTTGCTTATCTTTATGTTATTATTATTTCAAACAAAATGCTGCACACAATATTTGAGTTCATACTGCGGTAAGTTGTATCATAGATAAGATGACTATCACCCAATTCTTTTTGGGTATATGTACGAATAATGTGTTGATACAATTACAATTACAATGACTAGTAGGTAAAATATGACGAGAAGAGGACAGAATAAACATTCATAAAAACTGTTTAGCATGTCTGTAGTGTTGACAATGTTATCGTCAAGCGTTGATCTAAGTTCAAGGCTATTCGATCCAAAGGCCTCGAATTAGTAAAGAAATAAGTAACGTTTTGAAGTATTTTTGTGAACATGTTGGTTTTTAATTATAATTTAGGTACATACCTAACGCATTGGTTTTTCGTAGTTTAATATCTGTTTTTAATTGCTATGTGATCACTAAGCTTGATGGCCGCTTAATGACTGTTTGATCATTTAAACTGTACAATGGATTTCTTATAATTTGAAACTAAAAAGCCCACTCTAAAATATTTCTAACTAGCTATTGCCCGCAACTTTCCCCGCGTTGTGTATCCTATGCGTTATCTCGTATATCATCCATCTCTTTGAAATTTGGTAGAGCTTCCTACCAAATTTCAACCAAAGCCAAAGTAGTGAATGAGGAATTAAAATCCAGACATCCATACTTTCTCACAAACTTTCGCGTTTTTAATGTTATTAGGATAAGTAAAGTTCTTTTGCCGTTTTAGTTAAAATATATTCCCATGGTGCCATGAATAGGCACTAGGAGGTAGGAGGGTTTTAGTGGGTAGTCTCCGCTCTTCAAAACGCGGGAGTCCCACAAACACCGTTGTCTTTCTGCAGGCCGTGTACCGTGCGCCAATCCATTTCCCTTCCTTAATGAAAAGGACAAGTAAATTTGGGAGCTTCTCAAGGATGCATACCTATTGGGCCCTTTGTTATTATCGAATAACAAAAAGCCCAAATTCTTGATTGCATAGGTAAAGAGCAAATTCTTAATTTGATTCGAGCAAACGATGTCCTAACTTCTAACCAAACCTCTCATATTGAAAGCGCTTTACTTTCTATGTACAAAAAGTTCAAAATACATGCAAAGGTAAAACTTGATAGATTCGGGCAGGTCTGTTTGATGTGTACACAGATATACCTATAATTGAATTATCATCTAAAGTGACCTTCTAAATCTCAATATCCGGCTAGTGACAAGTTTTACAGTCAAAGGGACGTTAGAATACTTACATTTCAAACTTTGTAACCGCTTTTATGTCTTGGTCATAGAACTCGTATTGAACATCAAGTTATTACCGTGATGTGTTGTTGACCGCACTAAATACATACATACCTACAATAAATGTAGAGGAGGCTTTATATATGTTGTAGGTATTTACTATTTTAAAACAAACTATGATTCTTAGATAATAATGATTCCTTTAGAGCCAGGTCTTTCTATATTTCCATCATTTACAAACGATTATTGGAATTTACATAATTGATCTTCGTTGGAAATCGTAATGCGTATTGTGGCCTTATAGGTAAGTAGGTAGAGTAGCTGTATGCCATTGCCATGCAACTACCCATGTTAATTATGACGATTAAAATAACACGATATACCTACACTAATATGCCATTCTGAGCTTACAAGCTAGAATAAAGCTATATAGACTCTAGTTTCGATATAAATAAGATTCATTATGTTATAAATGCCACACCCCTTTATGTTAAATATTTAGCGAGGTAGGTAAGGATGTGTCTACTTATGTAAGTGTATAATTCTATATTCACCTACGTGTTTGACCTTCTGGGGTGTGTATTGTTTTGTTGAACTTTGCTACTAAGAATGACCCATGGTGGCATAATTTAAATAACACTACCTACTTACAAGTTATGTAGGTACGTACCTACCTACAACGTGATAGCAATATCTACCTATATTTACACGCCCCTTTTTATCAAATAGGTAGGTAGGTATGGGTACCTATTACAGGTAGGTAGGTACTAATTTAGAACTCACTGTTGATAGACAGTATGATAAAATTATACAAAAACGAATTTGAGTTATTATTAAGACAAAATACTTACTTTACGCAAAATACACAGATATACGTATGATAATATTAGGCTGTTATTATGATGCCTAACGGGTCCACCAATTTAAGTGGTAACTTCTACCATGAGGGATGACGCAGATGTGGAGAGGAAGCCAAGGCCCGCAGGATTGGTCGTTGGTGTTTTAATGACGTCAAAATCACTCAGTTTTAAGCACTTTGTAGGTAAGTACGTCATTCTATACGAGCAGCTTGTGAGTAACATAAATGCATAAGCAGTTCAACGCCCTTCAAGTGCAATATGTTGTACGCGTTCAGGAGGCTGATGGGACTGCCTTGCTATTACAGCACTTCTGAGAGGTTTGCTGAGTGGCACGTCGATTGTTTTTAACGGACGGTACAGAAACGTACCTACGCACACCTAGTGCGCAGGGTACGCCCCAACATCATTCTGAAAATCTTCTGTGACTCATGTGCACGTACTGTAAAAAGTAATAAAAACCCCGAGTCTGAAACATGCAGAATAGCTCTTTCTGCGAAGAGGTTTCTTATTCCTATTATAAATTCCTACTATAAAAAGTTTTTCATATTCCTCACTAGCTTAGTAGCTCAGAATATATTTGTTCGCAACATAGGTAGCGTCTGTTCCACCTAAGGCATGGTTTCATTGGCACCTTCTTGCTAACAATGGTTAACTAGGCACCAATGACTATTTGAACAATAAATTACAAAATTTGTTTCCGATTCGGTTGCCATTACCATAAACTACTCTTCAATTTTTATGTTGCTAAATTTAAGTTTAGTTTGTGAAGACTCTATAGAATCGGCACCATTCTACCTAAACCAAGTTCGTTGGTAACAATGCACAGTAAACGTGTTGGTTCGGAGCTTAATCCTACCTGTTCATAATAATCTGTCAAGAATATACTTACCTAGGTACCTATTGATAATTTGAGCTCAAATATGTTATCTTATTAAGTAGGTAGGAGATGCTACTTATCTGTGACATCTTATACCTAAAATGTTAGTGCGCACCGCTTCTTGCGCGCAGATCTATATTTATTTATACTAAGTTTATTCAACGAAATAAAGATTTATAAGTAGTTATTTAAAGTTTTTATTGTAGATTTATATTCGACGACCTCCGTAGCTGAGAGGCGAGCGGGCTGGGTCTCGGGTCTTGGTGTTGTTGTACCGTAGTGTCTGATTTCTGTAACACAAGTGCTTAAGCTACTTACCACAGAATTAGAGCAATGTATGTGATGTTGTCTAATATCTATTTATATTTATTTATTTATAGTTTTTTTGCACGTAATAAAAACAAATAATTTCGACCGATTGCGAAACTCTATCATTAGAATTCCATAATACTACTAAATAATAAGAGTTATTTTAAATAGAAAAAAAATATTTATCCAAAAAGAAATATTTTTTTAAAAATCCAACAGTTTTATCGTACCATGCTGGTTCTATTTGGGGAAAATCAGAGCATATGGATTTCTAAAACTGGTTCGTTGATTTTTAAAACTGGTTTGTATGTTTTCATTGAAAATTGATTTGAGATAACTGTGAGCGAGTTTGGACTAAAAAATCTAGTGATTGATACGTTACCAATAATCACTAGTTAAATTTAGGTTTCTGTTTTTAAAGTATAACTTTTCAGTCTTCTTTTTAAATTTGAAGTAATTAATATGAATTAATTTAACCAACTAGGCTTCTAACTGCCCACCGCGTTATAATGTAGGGTTTGAGAACACTTTCACTGTTTGAGGTGTTCTCAGTTTAATAAAAGGACATTGAATGGATGACTCCTGTTTGTCTGATTAGAATGATAATTCGGTGCTCGAGCATGTTAAGCCATTAGTCCCAACCAAACAAATAGTTTATCGCTTATAACAGTTGCGAACAGCATATATGGAAATCGTTTTAATGTATTAACTAGTCTTGTTATATCCAAATCATATTCTTGACGGATCCCGGGCCCCTCAATATTCGACCAACCATACCTACATATAGCATATATTATCTAGCAGTACCTAGATGAAACAATATTTGAAGCAAAATATGCGAAAATTATGAACAAGTTACTGGCATACTTCCAGTATTCATATATTGAATTTAAAGATTGAAATAAATAAAAAAAAGGTTAAAATAACCTACACTTAAGCAAATAGTCCGCTTAAAGCCAATATCTTCATTTCACTTACAAAAATACTTTTTTCTATGGCCTTCGTGTATATTGACATCACATTTTACATTGGATATCTCTGTCTAACCCAGCTTGCCAGAATTATTTTTACAGTGACGCCCTTGGGAATTCGCAGTTATTTTGCGACGTCTATCTCTGGCCTACAAGCTAAATTACGAAGTAGCCTACCCATTAACAACTTTCTACATGGAATCAATTAAAAAAAAAACTCGAGTAAAACTCTTGCAATATTTAAAACAATTTAAAAAAATCCTAACATTCGTTTACTTGTGCATTTAATAGTTAAATCATATTCCCTATTGACTAAAATTTAAAGAAAAGAAAATATAATGTCTGTTGCTTCTTTTGCCGACCATACTAACAAGGTTAGTGGCTCGAAGCCAGGGTGACTGGGCCACGATCCGCCACGATGGGTAATGCTCTACCACAGGGGTGGCCAACCGGTCGATCGCGACTGTTAGCGCAGTAGATCATGGACAGGCTAAAAATATAAATTGAAAGTAAAGACTAGACTGCGAAACGTAATTATCAACCACTGCAGCATCATACACATCAACAATGATATACATTATTCAATCGCTGTTTCGTCACGGTATAAGAAACTACTAAGACTCGTTAATAAGAAATACATGATTGGATACTAAACTCTTCTGTTTCATTTAAGATTTCAAGAACTAGAACACCTTGGTAGATCGCACAGGGTTTCGTTAGTAAACAGTAGATCTTAGGTCTAATCAAGTTGGCTACCCCTGCTTTACCACAACGTCAGGCCTGAAAATAACCGATTTAGATTTTAGATTGGAGAAGCTGCTAGATTTTTTGCTACCCACCTTTTTAGGAATAGCCTTTCACCAAATTTGGCTTGGTCTAATACCTACCTACCTACTTGTTCACAGAAAAAAAGGTGTACCTACCTACCTACCTTCTTCTATCATTACTAAATTTGAAAATGAAAAATACTTAAAGAAATACAATTCTCAGTTCTTAAATTTGTGTCCACAATTTGATAAAGAAAAAGGTTATCTACATACTTACTTACCTACATATTAATTAAATCATATTAATATTTACCAACAGTTGGTAAACATTTTTACTGTTTACATGTGAGGTTGGTAGGTATCTAATCCAAGGCAAAGTGAAATGTATTTTGATAAACCTATTAAAGTAAGTTTATCCATGCATTTAGGTAGGTACCTACCCATTTAAGTAAAGTCAATCGTAATTGGTTGATCTCAATGAGATTTGCCGATTTTGCCGAAATAGGTCGAGACGAAATTACGTATCTATTTAATAACATTCTTAAAATGTTTTTACAATGGTTCTAAAGTTACTTGGATATATATTTTACAAATTACGCTAATATTTACACTCTTCTCATAAACCAACTGTTAGGGACATCAAATGTTCATTATACCGTAAATTGCAGTTAGGCTGTGCGTTGATGGTAAAGTCAAGACAACGACGATTAATATGATAACGCCTCTCATTTCCTTACAGCAAATGTAACCGTGAGCGACATATTTGATAGTCAAACATTAGGGTAAACGTAAGCACAGAAACATACGAATAGAACACAAAACAGATACTGAAATTGATACAAAACAATGATACACTGTGTTTCAAATCGCTGGTTCAGATTCGGCTTAAAGGAATCATAGCGATATTATGACGTGGATTGTGTATTCAAACGACCTACGTAGGTACATACGATCAAAAGCACTTCAGACAATTGTCGTGCATATAAAAACCAATATCGACTCTACCTAAGTACGTACATACTTACATTGTTTATCTTACCTTATGTAAGTATCTATTTTTTTACTAAAAAGTGATCTGTGATAGCCGTTTGAACATGAGAACAATAGAGAAGTTACTTCTTAGGTAGGTTTTTTCGTATTCAGAGGGTTAAGGGCTTTGAGGTACTAAGACTTGTCTGTCTGTCTGTCACCAACTGTATCTTAAGAATTCTGTACGAGGCCTCTGTAGCCATGAGGCGAGCAGGCCTGACTTTGGCGTCGGCCATCTCTGAGGTCCCGGGTTCGTTCCCGGTCGGGTCAATATGGGAAACGAACTTTTCTATATTGTTTTTTGGGTCTGGGTGTTGTGGTACCGTGGTTGTTTGTGATTTCTGTAACACAAGTGCTTAAGCTACTTACTACAGAATCAGAGAAATTTATGTGAAATCGAATATTTCTGTCGAATATTTATTTATGTTTATAACTGCAATAGCGAGTCAGTTGAAATGATTACGTATTTCTGTTGCCGCTAAAAAAACAAATCCAAAATACAAATTAAAGTAAATATTTATGGGGGTTTCACATACAAAAACGCAATTTTTGCCTAATTTTGCTTAATATTAATAAATGTTTACAGCAATTACCATTTATCGTACCTACTTGAAAAAAAAAAGAAACTTAGGGGAAGAGGGGGCAAGATGGGGTACTTAAGCTTTTAAGGTCAAAAGTGCAATAAAATAAGTACATAGTTAAACAATCATATTTATTTTAATCTCAAAGACTAATTATTCTTCTTCTTATATCTGTCTAGCTAGACAACTTTGGATCACAATTTTCATAGAAAAAAATAAAAATATAAAAGATGTGTTTTGCCCCGTCTTACCCCATAGTGCTGGTAAGATGGGGTACCCCCCTGAGGTAAGACGGGGTAATGAAAAAAACTCGCAGACGTGCGTTGCCTCGTCGTAATCATCATCGATACCTGCGCAGCTGTTATGAGCCAATTTGCCGAAAGATAAGCATGAACTTCAGCGTTCAATGGAAACTGAATATACGTTCTGGCAATACATGCATGGCGTGTCTTCTTCTTCGTCGCTCTCATTGCCAGGTAATGAAAGTTTTCGACGTTTGGCAGTTTTCACTGATCGGTCATTCTTATTTGATTTTTTCTATTGAGCTTTTTTAGTAGTGTCCTTCTGTTTTCTCAGTGCATCTTTCTCTACTTTATTTCTTTTTTCTCTAGGTTTTTCTGTTCAGCATCTCTTTTTTCTGGGCGATGGCTTCTAATTCTTGTTTGTAGGGAGACGACGTGACTATTGCTGTTTTGCCACGCTTTTTAGGAACACGAGAGGATTTCTTAGTAACGGGAAGTGGTAAGAGTTGTTTGGGAGAAGTCAAAGCAAAGCTACTGTCGCTTTTATCGCATGTGGGCCTATGAGCTGGTTGTGGTGTTTCTGATTCCTGACTAACAGGGTTTTCTGATAACTGATTTTGTTCTTTAGTTTGATTCGATGCAGATACCCTAGGACTCCAGTGGGAACATCCTGGTAAAGAGTCAACAGCAACGTCTCTGCTAAAAGTCGCAGCATTATGCTGGGTTGGAGGGTGGAATGTTTCTGCAGCTGCTGTGCCTGAAGTTTGAGCAGTAGTGGTAGTGCTTGTACCTTAAAGGACTTCATGGTTTGTGGCAGCTTGACCGTCATTTCACTGGATCTCGGTAGTCAAAGAAGGGGCAACATTGTTTTGCTGCTTTATAATAACCCATTTTTCTATCCAAAACCGCTTGAATTGCTTTCAGCATGGATTCTTCGGACCACGACCCTCTATAGTCTTGTGTTTGTACTCACGAACCATTTTAAAAAGGCAAAGTATAAAGCATAAGCTGATAACAAAACAAACAAATCAATTTTATTGTAAAACAAACAAGATTAACAACTCAAAACAAGATTATTCTTTTTAGGGGTAAGATGGGGTATTCGTTACCCCATCTTGCCCGCAAGGCCATTTTCTAAAAAACCGATCAATAAATTAAAACAGCCAACAACGATAAGGTAACGTTAAGTTTACCTTAAAAGAGGTTAGCTTTAGCGTCATTAATCTTAGCACCTCACCAGGTAACGTCATTAAACACATCACAGTCACGTGTCAAAGTAGTAGAAAATATGACAAGAGGTTTGCATAAAAACACTTTTTAATATTTTTTTCGAACTATGTGCACTTCTGAACAATTAGCCTTCGCGGGACTGTCAAGCATCACGGCGGCGCGTAATACGATGGATAAACGAATGTGATTGGTCAGTTTGAACTGCGAATTTCGGCCGGTACCCCGTCTTACCCACAACCCCGTCTTGCCCCGTCTTCCCCTATTTATGTTAACATAGAAAATGGAACGGAACCCTTCGTTCGGGAGTGATTAGCACTTGGCCAGTTTTTTAATCACTACAGAAGCAGTGCTTGTAGAAATAAAAAAAATGGTTTCAACGTGGTAACCACAAGAACACAAAATCATTAATATGTTACCACATCACAGCAGATGTGTTAATGATGTTGGCTGTACCACGTTGGCGCCGGTTTTCTGCTACTTCCTCTTTTAAAGTTTATAAAAAATGGGTGTTTTTATTTTGTTTTTATAGTAGCGCTGTATATTGGCTCCTCCCAGCCTATTGGTAAGCAAGAGAGGAACCCACATCGCGATGACAACGGATTTGATATCAAAATATCCTATCCGTTAGTATCGCCATACTTGCCCGCGAGATGTTTCTTCACGCTCCTTTTGAAGGAATCCATGTCAAAGGAAGGAGGAAACACATGAGGTGTAGAGTCCTACCTATGTACCTATTTTATGCAGGTAAAATATGATATTAATTGAAATTGAATAAATAACAAAAAGTTACAACGAAAACATTTGCTGGTAGGTAGGTAGGTATAATATGAATTGTGCGATGGGAAAGTAAGAAAAGTGTTACCATTCGCACTTTTTTTACGTAGTTGTTATGTAGTTGTAAATAGGAATAACCAGCAAATTTAGCCGGTTAAAATTTAATTGCTTGTAATACCTATTAATAAGTATCACTGTAGGTACGTAGGCTCACCTAATCACAAACGACAAATTGGATTCCTAAACGGAAAATAGGTATATGTCGTTATGGTAAGAAAGGTATAGATAGAGTATAGTTTATAATAATAAATATATAAATATTGAACCACATCACACACTTTGCTCTGATTCTGTGGTAAGTAGCTTTAGCACTTGTGTTACAGAAATCAGAAACAACGACGTTAAGAAAAGGTCGTTTTCCACACTGACCCGACTGGGGGTCGAACCCGGGTCCTCAGATTTTCCGAATTCGTATCCGTTTTGCTTTATCGTGCGGAAAGGTAGTGTACGCAAATTATTGCACATTTAAAACGAACCAACAAATAATTAAAAAAATGCATTTTTTTTTTCACAATTAACTAGGAATCATTAGCTATTAGTCATATAGCTACTTAGCCGCTCTACATCATTTAGACCTTTTTTTTCTGAGCTGCAACTTTTTGCATGACTTTACAATTTTGTTACGTTAATAAATAAGCTTCATAAAATTCCAAAGTTATTTCTACAAACTACAAACTTTACATAGACTAAAAGTTGCTTAGAATACTTTTCTTAAAAGGAATCCCCGGCACAGAAATAGACGATAATAAATAGCCCGTTGCATAGCAATAGGATCCGAACTCCATCCTTTACACAAACATGACTATCGCAGCCATCTAAATAAATCGTCAACATTTTTCTATTACACCGAATCCTGAGGCGACTCGGCAAATAACTTTTCTTAGTGAATTACCGGAGGCGGTTGGCGGTTTCCCCGGTTCCCCTACAAGATCGGCCCTCCCGCCATCTCCCTCGCCATTCAGAGGCGATTCGCGAAGCTCACTCACACCGTGCTTACGCTCAGTTTGGCGGGCTACGTCAAAAGAACGTGTCGTGTGTTACCGACTGGACTGTGGGCAGACCGCGCGACTGTCTGACCGAAGCTATAAAACGGAGTTTATGTGTAAACCGTGAAAAATGCCAATAAAATCGAACACCCCGACGCTTTTGCGGTGGTTCGTCGTTGTCAATGTTATATTGGTAAGATGTGAGGTTTTGTTTTTGTAGACTTTATTGCGTATTGTTATGGTTTCTGGATGTAATGTTTGACGGTTAATATTTTTTATTCAACGTTTATAAAAAAAATTGTTAGAGTATAATTTTTAAGGTGATAATATAATTTGAACAAAATATAAGAAACGCAGCTCGAGCCGCAATAACGCAACGCTCATCCGTCTGCGTGAATTATGACGTTAAGGACGCGCCAATTGCAAACTTATTTTTGTTTAGCTTACTCCCTTCTGTCCCTCTATAAGAGTTAATTAATAAAATTGACAAACCGAAAAGCCAGTATGAATACAGTTCGGGTCAAATAAACCTTAAGATAGAGAATGCATTTAATATGGTCCAAGCCGAAACGAAAAACGAAACATAGTATAAATAGGACCAAGAGGCCATATCTGTGTCCAATCGTTTCAATTTGTTACACATGGCTACATATATACATACAGACATATTTTATGACGAAGTCAGATGGGGTCACTATTCGCGATTAAGTCGCTAATTAAATATTAATGACACCCAAGAACATTATTTATGACAATCTTAAATTTTACTAATGTCGTGTCGGTCTTTACGTATCTAAACATTTATTTGAATAAACAACAATAATAATTCATACAGAAAACAATAGAGGCTATATTTTTGGTTACCATAAATTAATAGTAAATGTTTTAGATGTGCAAAAATTAATCTGAATTATTACGGAATTTTAACACGATGTCCAGAATCCCGATAAAATAAAAGAGTCTCTAATATTAACTTCTGGTGAGAACTTCGTCCATCTAAAACTCTTTCTGTTGTACTTCTTAACAGATCAAAAGAAAATTATGAAAATAATCCTCAAAAAATGTACAAAACAAGTAGGTAGGTATATTGCCTTATTTTTTTTTACATAATTACATTTAAAAAATTTGTTCAATTTGCGCTGATTTCATAGGCAGCTTACGACAGAGTTTATACATCTAGAAGTTTAATCCTTCATTTTGACCCAATTGTAAAAATAACATAGGGTTATTTGGACATTTAACTGATCAAATGATCGAATCACCACGACCTTATCCACCTATATTAAATGTCTTGCCGTCTTATTACTGTGAATAAGATGCAACAGCCATCGTGTTGGTAAATTGGTTATCTCCTAGTACAACCTAGGCACATGGTATTTCAGTTCATGGAGAAATACTACTTCCCGTAAAAACCTCGTACACGGAGTCTGCCCTAGTTTATAACGCGGTCACCTGCGGAATCGAACAGTAGTAGTGTAGTAGTATAACATTCAAACAAAACCCTTAGGTATCGTTATTATTGCCCAGTTCTACTGTAAATATAAAAAATAAAGACTATTTGGGGACTTAAGAAAACAGAGAAGTTGATTTATAATGTACATGGAATAAGTATTTCTTAAAAATTACACATTTCTTAAGAAACACTTTTCCTGAGAGCTTGATGCCGTTTAAATCTAGGACCATGCGAGATCTATGCAATAAAATAAAAGCCTGTAAAAACAAAATTCCCTATCCTTCGCTGGTCAAAAAAACTATTGTTCTTGGTTTATAGTTTTCGGAAATAAAACGGTAAAATAATGAATCATAAAATCATCCATAACTTTATAACCATCGAGTTTTGTCTCCTTGATGTTAACTAGACTTAGTTTGTTGTTTATAGCATATAGAAGAAGCTTTGAAGAAATGAGGTCGACAGTTTGTACAAATTGACAAACTCAAGTTTTAGTAGTTATATGGTTCCAAAACCAACTAATAAGTGACTGCAATAATAAAAAAAAAACAAGAAATTTGCATATCACATTTTCAAACGCTACTCAGTTTTTTGTTGCTGTGATAAGAGGTAACAGAAAGTCAGATAACATATTTTAAATGTAGGTAAAAGATTAAGAAAAGCCCCTGTCATATTCTTTTTAATTTAAAAAATTTACACTTTCATTTTTTTTCCATGGTAATTAATTTACATCGCTATTGTAGTCATGTATTGTGATAACCAATCAGACTACATACATACACTAAACGTTTGAAACTAACGCATTCGTTGACAGAATTTCCATTTTAATAGTTTTCCGACAAATAGTAGCGGCATAATTGATGATGTAAAGACCACACGAAGGTGCACCTACGTGTTTATTAACCAAAACATCGGTGTTGATTTATTAAGGCAAGCCCCGGCGTTTAAAACCATTAACATACGATAGCATCAAGCAAGTAACAGTAACCATTGCAACACTGCTTGGAGTTGAATTGATCTGCGACTCACGAATCACTAAAATCATTTGGTTGCACAAATTCAATAAAAATGCGCTCAATGAAACATTTCTTGTTAAGAAATAAATAGAAAACCGCAGAGAGCCGGATACAAAAGTAAATATCTCAACAAAAGTTTGTTATAAAGGTATCCAAAGAAAGTTGTTTCATAATCCAAGTAGGTAATATTGCGATCATGAGAAGTGAAATTCAATGAAAATGTCTCTGTCACTTTTTCTGCGTTATGGAGTATTATTTTTAACTTTTTAAAGAGAGGTAAATAATGTAGATTGATATATAAAAATGCAAATGTAGAAAATATATGTTTTCGTTTAATCAAAGCAATAAGTACACATCGAATTCTTACAATCTGCAATAGAATCGTCATTAAAGAAAAAATAAGTTATTGTTAAACTATATTAAATGTACCTAATTGGAGAAAGAAATCCTATTATCTAATTCATCAAAATATCTGAAAATTTTAAACTGTAAAATAATATTGTTTATTTTACAAAATAATTAACATTTCTACTGTTTTTAAATTAAAAACCAAACTTGAATTAGAATAAAAATATATCTCGGTTAGTTAAATAAGCACAAAGTATTTAAATATCTCTGGTAAAAAAAAACAACAACACAAGCCGGTGAAGATCACTGTTAATGATCGCAATTACTCGTTAGCGTTCATGTCATGATTACGAGCGAAAGAAGCCCCGGCAGAAAACCTAAGTGAATTTAACGTCTAAATCGAAACTTATCGATTTTCCGTCGTTACGAAATGCGTCGAATCGTGAACAAGCGGGAAGCGTTCGATTGCGCTCATATCGGAGCCAGCCGAAGGGCGTAGATGCATGCACGCTCATACCGCTAGCCCGCCGTATCAATTACTAGGCGTGCGCTCGACTCGGCTGCACCCAATTACTAGCTCTGGTTCACATGATTCCTATTCATAAGCGCCGAGATTGCTGCGGATTAAAAAGATTCAGCACGTCATTTGGTCGTTTCGATGGCAAGAAAGCGGATTTTGTGATGGGATGTTCTCTGATGCATTAGGGCCAGTACCTACTCAGTAGTACTCAGTAGTAATTCTTTTGAACATCTCATAAAGTTCTTAAAGGGTAATCATCAGGTCTGTGGCAGCCTCTTGTTATTTATTTTAAATTAAAATCATCTTGCTGTCATTTGCTTGGCGATTGTACATTTTATTTACTGAGGCCGTTTTAAGACTCAACGTTTGTTAGGTTTTCATTTAAAAATAAGCATGAAACTACTATGTCTATTAAATTATTTACATTGCCTGTGACACCGTAAAATGTTCTAATAAGAAATTTACACACTTTACGTATGTGGGCGCCACTGTGTCTCCCTGTGGGATGCCTACAGGTCCACAGTTCCGTGTGAGTGTCAATAAATGGTACACTTACCTGCAGGTACTTGCAGCTGTTAGATAGCGATAGGAACGTGAGCCGGAGGGCCTGATTCACGGAATTTTGATTAAAGTTGCATAACGATGGTAGCTTCGCAGCACGGAGGCTATCGGGTGCTGCGTGGGAATCGTCTCCGAGAACGCAATTAGGGACCGCCGGGAGTAAGGGCGCTCAATTACCTCGCGCATTGTTTTTATTGCGTCTCCTTGTCGAAGCTGCGAAACCAATGCGAATACATTCGTTGACAATCTCGTGAGCCACGCGCCGATAATTTTATTTCGAATACAAATAAGTAATATGTTGCCGTCATACAGGTTTCGTAGGCAACATAAAAAGGCCCCAGCACATTGTAACGGATTGAGCTCTATCAGGATAGCAGGGTCAATTTGGCAGAATTGAAAAAAAAATATTCCTGAATTTGTAGCTAATTAGTTGCTAATTAGTTACCAAAACTACGATTTTGTTGCTCAAACCGATCAGGAGATATCGCAAACCATGCTATCTTGATATCAGGATAGCAGGGTAACTCATTAAATTGCATGTTTTTACTATGACTATGGCGAATGATTTTGTTGCTAATTTGTTGCTATAAGTTGAAGTTGCCAAAAATTTTAAAATATTTTTTTTTCTTTTTTAATTGAAAATTTTTCAGACCATGCTATCTTGAACACGGTTTTACTTCGAAATAAAAGAGCTTTGAATTTGTTGCGCATTGAAACAGTACTTAAACACATCCGAAGAAACAGCAACAAAATAATCGGTACCGATCGGCCGATTTTTACAATTTTTATATATTTTTCCTGTTTCTGCTATCTTGAAATCGATTTTTTCTTGAATAAAAATTGTTTTAAATTTGTTGCTGACTAAAATAATGCTGAATTACTGGTAATAAACCAGCAACAAAATAATCGGTACCGATCGGCCGATTTTTACAATTTTTATATATTTTTCCTGTTTCTGCTATCTTGAAATCGATTTTTTCTTGAATAAAAATTGTTTTAAATTTGTTGCTGACTAAAATAATGCTGAATTACTCGTAATAAACCAGCAACAAAATAATCGGTACCGATCGGCCGATTTTTACAATTTTTATATATTTTTCCTGTTTCTGCTATCTTGAACTCGATTTTTTCTTGAATAAAAATTGTTTTAAATTTGTTGCTGACTAAAATAATGCTGAATTACTGGTAATAAACCAGCAACAAAATAATCGGTACCGATCGGCCGATTTTTACTATTTTTATATATTTTTCCAGTTTCTGCTGTCTTAAAATCGATTTTTTCTTGGCGGTCGGTCTTTTGTAGCCAGCCGCACGTGCAGTAATTGTAGGGTGTCCAAACATACTCGTACTCATCGCGAAGACCTATCAATGGATAATAATCATTTGTACTGACATAAAAATAAGCCGTTATTTCCTTTCAAAACACTATTTTGTATATGTATTGTATCATTTTGACTCCATAAACAAGATTTCTATCTCGTAGCATCAGTTAAAATGAAAATTATGTTGTACCATTTGTATTGATATTGATGATTGTAATGATATTGACGTCCCTGTATCATTAAATTAGTATTTTTCATTTCCTAATGACTCATCCCGGCTTTGCACGGGTGGCACTTTTTTAAATATTATGAGTAGATTGCTCAGGCAAATGTAGTTTTTATTGGTGAAAGCATTATACAAAATCAGACTAACACGTCATTTAATTTATTTGTGATAAACATACAAAACACAATCCAACTTCACAATTGTTGGTCCTTACTAAATAATCGTTCAAAACGAACGATTATTTCGTTTAGTATTAATGTAACTACGGATTTTTTAAAATAAAAATGATGTAATTTAATTTGATACTAAAAATTGTTTCGAATTCATGAAACAAATTATTGTTCGGTTCCAATATTTGAAAACTGAATCGCTCTTGTAACGGATAGTAATAAATTATACGAGGCGTAAGCTAAAAACGACCGACCGACGGCTGTCGACAGCTGATATGGAAAGTCCATAATTTGAACGGTATTAACGACTCGTAGTAGGTTGGAGAAAACGTATAGAGGAGATCCCATTTGTTTACTGGTTCATGACGATATCTCTGGAACTATAAGGCCGATTGACTTGAAATTTGGTGGGAATATTCTTTAGAACTCTATTTCTAAGAACCGATTTTAGACGATTTTTATTCAAGAAAAAACCCCAGTCCCAAAAGTTCGTTGCACTGCTCCCAAAACGATTTGGGAGCAGTGCAACGGTTATGGAACGGGGGTATGTTCATGCCCATGCAAAAATATATAAAAATAATAAAAATCGGCCGATCGGTACCGATTATTTTGTTGCTGGTTTATTACCAGTAATTCAGCATTATTTTAGTCAGCAAAAAATTTAAAACAATTTTTATTCAAGAAAAAATCGATTTCAAGACAGCAGAAACAGGAAAAATATATAAAAATTGTAAAAATCGGCCGATCGGTACCGATTATTTTGTTGCTGTTTCTTCGGATGTGTTTGAGTACTGTTTCAATGCGCAACAAATTCAAAGTTCTTTTATTTCGAAGTAAAACCGTGTTCAAGATAGCATGGTCTGAAAATTTTTCAATAAAAAAATAAAAAAAATATTTTCAAATTTTTGGCAAGTTCAACTTATAGCAACAAATTAGCAACAAAATCATTCGCCATAGTCATAGTAAAAACATGCAATTTAATGAGTTACCCTGCTATCCTGATATCAAGATAGCATGGTTTGCGATATCTCCTGATCGGCTTGAGCAACAAAATCGTAGTTTTGGTAACTAATTAGCTACAAATTCAGGAATATTTTTTTTTCAATTCTGCCAAAATGACCCTGCTATCCTGATAGAGCTAACGGATTGTGGTAACAAATCCGAAATCTTATGGAAATAAAGCGCCAAAATCTATATATCAATAACGTTTTTCCTTAACACATAGAGCGTATCGAAACTCATTAGTCAACTGAATGCAAACAAATCACGCGCCGCTGTAGGTGAGAAAGTGATTTGCAAAAAACATAGATACTATGTTGTATATCTTGCCGCTTCTTCGAGTCATCGACCCAATCCAATTATCGTTGCATAATAGGGACATTTTTTCGCCCACGGAATTAGTTTTTTTACTGCTAACTATTTCATAATAGTGATAACATTTTAATGTTATTCGTTTAGGTAGTATTAATTAATTGCAGGCAAATTAAAAGATTTCTTTAAAAGTAAAATGTTAAACAAAACAATGGATTCTATCATTCAGCTGCTAACTAACTACTTTTTAATTGTAGATTTCTAGCTGTTGTAATCTTAGTAGAAAATAAGTTTTCTCTCTAAACATTAAGCTTTACTTTCTTCTTTCTTAAGAAAAAGTCATAAGTGCATACCCTTGAAAGCTATAAAGGTCGTGATTATTATGGTTTCTCAAATCACTGATTTACCTATATGTTAGTAGCAGAAACTAATAACAATTTCAACGATCTCAAACAAATTGATACAAGACTTTGTTAATACATATAAACATAATTTAATCTAGGGACTGTTTCCGTTATAAAGTGTTTCCATAACAGCCTAAATACCTGATTACTTTTGAGACCCAACTTTAATATCGAATAGAAAAAGTAGTTGAAAAACTACATCGTTAAGCGTTTTTAGAGTAGCTAATCTTATTAACAGATATGATCTGCTTGTTTGATGACGTTGATTTTGGAGCACAATGGATTCGAAATAGAACCAATTTAAATTTCGTGGACAAAAAATAATTTGCACGCATGAAGAGAATTTCATCAAACGACAATGACTATTGTATCGTGTTAGTACGATACAATTGCAATTTAAAGTGGTGGACTGTTATCTTATCTAATTTATCGTTACGTCAAAGTTTTTTTGGAAGATTCGTCCCAATATATTGAGATACATAGTTAGCAGAACTACTTAGTATATGGACTTTAATTTTAGAATAATTTGTTTTAGCCAAACCACAATAGGAAATCGAAATATCTATGAAAACAATACCTAAGTGTTTATAACAAAAAATAAATTTAAAATTGGGCTTGATTAACAAATTGAACCTTTCCTATATTTTTTAATGTTTTACTAGCACTCGATCGCTCTTCAATTTGCAATGAGAAATTCAATCAAATTGATACTACTTACTATTTGCAAAACTAGTTGATGGTATGATTCGTAGGTTAAGTTGCCGAATATCTATCTCCTATTTAATTATAATTTTGTTTATTGAGGTTGGTAGGTAGATCTGTATTAAAGTGACGTCTGTGACGGACAGATTAATGAGCTTATAATGACATTCCCCAGATTTGATTTTGGGGTATCTAAACGGAATCTGATCCATCTCAGCGATTCTGTTTAGCGATGACAGCTGGATCGGTATCCATCGCGGCATCGTTTAATAGTGAACGGTAATGGTAGGTACTTATCACATAAGTAGCATCTATTGAATAACTTTAGAGGTAATTTGTCGAGGGATTTGCTATTTTTTTGGATACCTACGTCCATCTTATTGGATGGCAATTTGTTAGCGTTATTATATTTATTTTTTATTAATTTCAGTTTTAATATTTCGTAAGATAGTTATAGTTTACTTTAGGTTATCTTAAGTTTATTTGTTCCGTAGAAATACCTTAATTCATTATAATAAATACATTTTCATAAGGTTAATAAATTTTTAGACACCACGATACTAAAACCATTTTAGAGAAATTTACTCACTCATTGTTTGGATGCTTGGGGTAATTTTAAGTTAGCGTTTAATTGTGTATTAGCTGTGTTATCGAAATATTCATTATAGTTCCAGTAATTACTTTAACAATATCTTCAAGTTTCAAACTTTAAGTTCTAAAATTTTATTTCCCAAACAGTTATTCACCAGCTTAATGATAATAATAATGATATGAAGAGACTGATGCGGATCAAAAAGAGCACGTTATTTGGTTGTTTCGTTGGCAAGACAGCGGATTTTAAGACGGAACCCAAAAAACAGGAGGTCTAACGAAAAAATAATACTTATTCAATATGAACAATTTAGGTAGCATTTCTACCGTGAATCACATCTACAAAAGACAGCACTGTTTGACATTGCACGAAGAAACTCATCATTGTGATAAAATAACCCTCTATAATAGAAAGCTTGAATATGCCGTTACGTTCAAAGTATAAAGTTCATTTTACAGGCGCGAAATCGAATCTGCAGTTAGGATGCAGGTTGAATGAGCCTGGTCAGTGCATGTACCGTTGCATGCGTCGCTGCATCGCCGTCAATGGCCAGGTTGCTGTGCCTACGACCCTGTGTGCCCTATCGATCCATATAAAGTGTAGCCTATAGCCCCCAGGCACTTAACAGTAATGAAACATTTATATAGAGCTGCGAGAAGTACGAATTACCGCTTGATTGAAGAGGAATTTGATTACGACTTGTTATTCACTTACAAAGTACGTGATTTAAGAATGAGCATAAATCATTGCAATTACTTATGGCGACGCGACAGACGAAAATGTCGGTTTTTATTTCTTTCATGTGTAATTTATGTCAAAAAAGATTGCATCGGTCCTTATTATTTCTGATGACTGACATGTTTGCAGATATTCTTTTTATTTTTACGTTCGATTCCGTAAATAAAACATAATTATGTTAATTACCTGAGTAGACTACACTCTACGATTTCCCCAATTATTTTGAATACGTATCTACCACATGTATCAGCGTCGGTTAGCTACTCGTACCTACTTTGAATTTAAGCTTTTGATAGTTCATGAGTCATAAAAGCCTTTTCATGAGTACCGTCTTATCGTTCAGTGATAGTTAAAACGATAATCTATTATTACTGATAAAGAAAGTGTACTAAAGTGCTGTCAAGTTTAATTAAACGATCTCAAGTCAGACACAATAAACGACCTGCAAAAGATGCGTTCAGCCGCAAATGCCCTACTAACTTACAGAAAACAAAAAAAACGGGGCTAATAAGCATCGATGTAATTGCTCTAAGAAGCGCCGAAATAAATTCGAGTCGAATACAAAAAAAATTAAACGTTCACTTTTTGTAAGTGGCCAGTGCTTAATTCAATTAAGCAAGCATTAAGAATGACAGGTGGTGTCAACAACGGAATGGCAAAAAGTCGTACTGAATGCAAGCGGACAGCGAACCATATCCGACCAATCAGCTGGCATACGACCTACTCACCCGTTTCAAAGACAACGCTAATCAGGATAGCTGTATTTAATTAACACACTTGCTGCCACAAAAGAGTTTAAACAGAAAAATTGCTGGCAACATTAAAGATTTCAATGGAACCGTTATTGTTGTGGATAAACTCAAATTACTCACTCGTGACGTGACCTCAGACAAACACTGGCTGATTGACACGCGTTGAAACAGAAATTCCATGGACTTGAATACTTGGTAAAAATAAAAGTTGATGTGGATTGAACAGCACCACAGGGGTCTGGTTCGGTCGTGATACTTACGCTCTGTAAATGCTTAAGAAATTATTCGATTGAATGAAACTCGCTTTTCAAACGTCTTTTTTGACCACGATATCGTTTTCTTTGAGATTCAATTACACGTTTCTTGCTGAAGTTTATGTGCAGAAAATATATGAGATAAATGATTGTACAGTAGCGTGAGATATTGACGTTGACGTTTTAAGGCTATAAAGAGTACCTACAGTTGTAGACAAATGAAGTAATAAACACTGTGTTACTCATTTCAGTGCACAAATAACAGTGGCTTTTGCGTTCCATTTTAAACATTTAAAATACATTACTTTTGCAAATCAAAGTTGTACAATTTAAAGTTTAGTGCCATTTTCTTTAAAATACGATACTCGTATTTAATTTTCATTTGACATCAGTACCTATAACTTATTTCCATAACCCACAAATGTCAAAGATCGGCTCAAAAAGTTTGCACGTTTCCAGAAATCAATGTCGTGTGCGTTACGCGGCGGTCATCTCCCCTTGGAGGGTGGGTCCACCCCCTCTATAAATCACTGTCCGAAATGCGGCTTTTCTATAATATTTGTAATCCTTCGGAAACGCGGTCCGGGAACCAGCAGATCAGGAATTGATTCCAAGTGGAAGATTTGTCCGCATTCTCTACGGCAAACAACAAACACGGTGAGGGGTTGACAGAAATTATTTTTGTTTACTTGTAACGTTTTTGTGCTTATTTTATTTGTGGCTTGAGGTGTACAATTAATATTGAAGTTTATGAATATACTAGCTGTCCCCGCAACTTCGTTTGCTTGGAATGCTTTCATTGGCGATATTACCCCCATCCCCATTTATTTTCAAAACAAAAAGTAGCCTATATTCGTTATAGAAGTTCAACGTTTACCTATACCAAGTTTTATCAAAATCGGTTCAGTGGTTTAGGCGTGAGAGGCAGATAAACAGACGGACAGAGTTAATTTCGCATTTATAATATTAGTATGGATAGTGATAATTTGAGAAGAAAAAATCATACAACCAAAAGCAAACCGTTAGTGGTAGCAAATGGCAAACTTATTTCTTGATATACTTATTTTCTTCCCACGATGCGTTGAAAACCAATTTGATGTATACTCCTGTACTAAAATTATTCAAAAGAAAGTGACATATCCCTAGCATCGTTATTTGAGTAGAGTAAATTGTTAATTATTTGTTAAACTAAAACATACAACGTGTATATTAAACCAAAACGTGCTTTGGACAATAATCGCACACACAAATTGAAAGCTTAAAAATAGTTTGTATCTCTTGGAGTATAATTTAGGTAACTACTAACTTAATTAACCATTTAAAAGTAATTTAGTGTAATTACTTAACTGAATTCTAGTCGTTATTCACTTAACAGTTAAATTAGTCAACGACTTTTGACAACCCTCGGTGTCCCGCTAAGCCTAGAGAAACAGGAAAATTAATAAGTAGCCAAGAATATTTGTAATCCGCGCAAAAAGTTTACCGCCGTAACTTCACATAAACGTGTATAGCGAAGTAAGAATACGTCGTACAATATTAATGTGAAAAGAGGTCCAAGTTCGATACCACGAAAACTCAATTCTGAAAAAGGTGTCAAATTGTCAAGATGATTTCCTCAGAGATAAGTTTTTTCTTATATTATTTGTGTCTCTTTTAAAATAGTGGGTATATGACTTACCATGTTACCCAAACAGTTTTAGACTGGTCTGAGGTTTAATGGTGTTTAGGAAAATAGCACCACTCGCACAGAAGTTCTTACTGGGTAATTTAACTTAAAATAGAGTATTACATTCGTAAATATTGCCTATGCTTGGAACATTATCAAAGAAAACCAAAGAAAATTGGTGTCTAAAAAGGGGTTATACAAAATTTTCCTTTTTAGTTAAATTAATAATGCATGCCAAATAATAATTGATATTGGCAATTATGTGAATAAGATACAATATAGCACATCACCTTTTTCTTTCTCAAACTTGGCTGTCACTCTACCGTACGTATATATATTCGAATCATAAAGTGCTGCGAGTCTGCGAGGTATTAACGCTAATACCCAATTATGGGCTCAAATCGGCACGCGAAGGGGAAGAAGATTAGGTGCCGGCCAGACTGGGGTCAGGAGAGGCCTAGCTTGACCATATAATTATAAATACTTCTGTGCAAGCAGCTATAAGTTGAAGAATTTAACGTTTATGGCTCATTTTATAAGGTATAAACTAGGAATGACAGTTTGATTGCTGCATACGTCGCGACGTTTTCCCCCTCTATTTATTTAAACATTGGACAACATCACATACATTCTGTGGTTAGTAGCTTCCGCACTTGTGTTACAGAAATAACAATTAACGACGGTACCACAACACCTAGACCCTAGACAATACAGATAAGTTCGTTTCCCATATTGATCCGACCGGGGATCGAAACCAGGAACTCAGAGTCGGCACGCTCGCCTCTCGGGTACGGGTACGGAGGTCAACAGCTAGACTAACTAGCCTACCTGCAACTTCATTCGCGTCATTGCGGGATAAAATTATCCTGTACTTTAATCTATTATCTTAAATTTTTTTCTACCAAATTCATTTGGAAGTTTGAGCGTTAAATAGTAACAAACTATCGCATTTATAATACTCGTATTAATAACTAGCAACTTCGTACGCGCCCGGGACTTCGTACGCGTGGCGATAGATTATTTCCAGCCATAAAAATAGCCTATGTTACTCAGGGTGAATGTCACTTTTCAATGGTTGTAATACATTTTTTAATCGACACAGTAATTTTCGTTACAAACATACAAATCTTTCCTCTTTATAATATTACTGTAGATAGGACTATATGGCCTGTTTATGCTGTTCTAGCAAAACTTGCTAATTTTATATTTTATTTCCTTTCTCTAGTTGTAGCAGGCTTATCCACAATCGTTGTTTTATAACCACCCTACCAAAGTTTATGTATGTTTGTTTATGCTTTATTATGTCAGTCAAATTAAACTTACTTTGCTTGTTTTGATCAAATTTGTTCAAGGCCTATCTACCATAAGTGTGGTGTGGAGATTAATTCGGTAGCGAATTTCCAGAGAAAAACTATACAATTAGATTTGTGAAAAGAAATCACTGTAGCTTATTAATAGTTAATATATAAATAATAATAATAAATACTGGTCAATTTGACATACATTGCTTTTCTATTGTGGTAAGTAGATTAATTAAGCTAAAATAAAAAAAAACGACGAAATAAAAAAGTTTAATAAAAGTCCGTAAATAATCCATTGCAGTTAAATAAATTGCAGATAAACTCCAAAATAATAAAACATTTTACAATTCTCTCGTCGACAGAGACGGTCGTATTAAACTAAAAAAAGACAATCACCACAATAAAGTCCTTAAAGACTTGATTTGATACCGAAGGATGTCTTTCTCTATAACGAAGTTCTGAGTAATTCTGAGTAATTCAGGTAATTTTATTATTGTAAGAGATAGTTTTACGCCTTTTTTATTGTCCAACTATGGGCGTGCTCAGGTTTCCTTTTATTTTACAATAGCACTGTATTTTTACTTGCAGCGTTACTAGCAAATAGGTAGGTAGAAAGGTTGTGCTGCACAATTTTATAAAGTTTTATAGTGCATAGCAAATGACAAAAATGTTTTTTTCTTTAATTTTATTTTGTTTAAAGTAGCCAGTTAGATGGGCTGGAAACTGGAAACTTAAGCCGGGCCCTAGGCGTTGAGTCAGTAGAGGAGCCAAAATGCGCATCAAAAGGTGGGAGATACGTTGCGTCAATTTTGTTTTTTGTTACCCTTGGTTTCTTTGGTTCAAGGTTTGGGGACGGTCCTACCGTCCGTCATGATCGTCACCAATACCTAATATGGAACCTTGGCAGCACGAGCGGTTTTTTTTTGTACCGCGGCGCTCGGCCAGACTTCTACGAAGAATTGTATTAAGCCTAAGAAACGCATCGAGCGTGAAAAGCAGCTAACAATCCACCGTGTGTCATTATGTGCTTCAATGGTTTAGTTTTTCTCCGTTATCGTTAACTACTTAATTGGATAGGAAGCCGTCTAGGCTTTTGTTTAGGTGAATACAGTAATGGAAAGTACTAAGGCGGTAAATTGTTTTTAGAGGTCTGGAACTCAAAAGGGAAAACTTCTGTTTTTCATGCATGTGTCGTAAAACCGTTCTGCCATTTACCTCTGTGTCCCACAGTCTGTCATGATTTTTTTTTCTGAAACACATGACGATGTAGGTTGATGTTTGATACTTTTTAGTTACATACTTGATTGAAAACGATTTTTTGTCTACGGTACTACGTTTTCGTCACTTGAAGTAACTACTTACATATTTTTTAACTGAAAGTCTCACAAAGGAAATCAAATTTGGATTTTCCACCGATTTCAATTACCTATTTATTCTTTAGAAAGAAAGAAACATTTATTACTTAAAAACATCACAATATTGTCACATATATAAGTACACATATACAGAGAGGAGACAAACAAGAAAACAACAAAAATAATAATAATAATAATTATATACATACAAAAAAAAAAGCTTGAAATAGCCTCGCAATCTCCTCGTCAACCGGGCGGTGCAGACCATAACATGCTGTAATAAAAGGATATTATCAATGAAAATATAAAAAGAGACTTAAATTTGTGTAGGTACGTAAACATAGCACAATGCGAGTCCAATCCGACTCAATTTCAATTTCTTTTGAACGAGGATATAAATTCGGTTGATTTTGATTGTGAAAAGCAAGTAAAAGCTAACCTTGTTAAAAAGTCCTTTTGAAAACTTGTTTACAAGCTCCTGTGGCTTCGTAATAAGATAATTCCACCACGTCTAGACGAAGGGCCCTGCCCTCCAGAGATAGCAATATTGCGAACCAATAAAATTATATCCAATTTATTTCGGAATTACGCTGTAACTTTCTTTCGGCGATCGTTGATAAACAGTGTGCACTGGGCAATCTTCAGTGCATGTCGCCCAAAAGATCTTGTCTCTTTATAATAATATTAGCATTAGCAATTTAAGCTCAGGCACCTACTCATAATATCGCATTATTATTTTTAACTTTTGTAAGAAAATCACCTAAGAATCTAAACACTTAAATTACAACTAACTACCTACAGCTCGTTATATCTGTTTACAAAGTAACGTTCAGCAAATTAAAATTTCCAGATGTTTGGTCATGATAAGTGGATGGAAAGCCGCGAAGTTTTCACTAATAGTTAATTCGAGAGCCAATTGTGTCGAGACCATCCTGATGCCGAGATAATAGGAGAAATGGAGCCATCGAAACTGACCACACGGTCCAATGAACGGAGTGGACAGCGATTTGTTTATTTATAAACGATTTTCTAAAGGTTTTTATTGGCCTATTTAATTCCGCTTCGGATAGTTATGTCTTCGTAGACACCGGAACATGGTTTCCTTTTTGCCACATATGGCGTATTTTTGGTTTGAGTAATCCTTAAAATATAAACATGTTTATTCATTAATGACATCAAAATGCATGCATTGAATCAGAGCCCCATAATTGATTCGTCAGCAACTAGACTCCACTCGGGGAGGGCATAATTCAAATGATCCTGTCCCTGGATCTTCGGTGAGATGTATTAAACTAGTATCATAGGTACAGTCAACAGCATGTCAAGGTAAACATTTGCAGGTCCATATTAGGTCTTACACGCACTACATAAGGGCGGTAAAAAGTTCAAAGGGTGTAGGACGCGCTTTTGTTTGAACCTACTGTGAATATCACATCACAGTAAACATTTGTGATCGGTATTATGCTCACAAAGTAAGCGCCAAACGGTACAAGTCGAGACTGTGAGTTTAAAAATCTGTAGTCTCAAAATTTTAAGTTGAAGATGTCAATTGGAACACAACCTTAATTATATGTATGTCTGAAATGAGATTGGACAATAATTCCGCCAAGAGCAAAACTGCAAAACCTGCACATCGCCAGCAAAGTCACGATTTTGGAATAACACGTCTGTGAAGATGCTTGGAAAACGCAAGTCAAAGACATAGTTTTTATGGGGTCGCTTGATACTAGGGTTGCCACCTTTTTTCATCCAAATAAAGTTCACGATACATTAACAAGTTTATTACGACTATTTAGTTTATTACCAATATTTAGTTATAATCAGCAATTAATGGTTTTACAGGGAGAGAAAAGACAGGTACACAATAAAAAAGATTTTATTTTGTTTAAAGAGAGGTAGGGCATAGCAATTTATCGCTCGAACTGGAGCAGCCCGACTGATGAAATACCTCCGCCTAACAGAGGACCGCAAATAACAATCACCTCTGTGTTGTTGTGTTACTGCGTGTGAGTAAGGTTTCCAGAGCTCCTGGGGGGTGCTACATTAGTAGCAGGTGTTAGGACTTCAAGGTAAGGGCGACCAGTACAGTAACAGATTTATTATGCTGTATTTGTAGCCCTTAAACTAGAACATCATTACCACTTAACATTAGGTGGAATGAGGCCATCTTAAAGTGAAAAAAAATATAATAATGATAAGGTTTTATGTGTAGAATGAGAATAATTACAAATAAAAAAAAAAATATTCCGACTGAAACTTTGTATTAAGATAAAGTGTCAACAATGATATTATTATTTTTTTAATTTTAATAAACGTTAAAAGAAATCGAATCATGAAAGATTTCACTTGCATTTTGCGTACTTTATAGTTGGCATAAAATGTAGAGTGCAATTATCAGAAGCAACGTACGGTCAAAAGCACATCAGACTACACACTTTGAACTTTATACCGCCCTTATATCACCGACATAAGAACTAAAATCGTACTGCAAGTATTTACCTGGATGTTCTGTTCACCTTACAATACTTGCTTACTTGACTTCACAAAACGACGGGCGAAGCGACCCTACTAGATACGAACGTGTATGGAACACGGACACTAAGCAACTTCCCTACACACAACAATTACAATTCTCAGTAAAAAGTTAGAAAAAGGCTGCGTATCATGAACTGGTGTCAAGTCGCAGGTAATGTCGCGCTAGTATGTTTGCAATGCGTAATTGGTTCAACCTACATCCTGAGAGCATGTAACGTAAACTTTCTTCTCACATTAATCAGTTGCGATAAAAACTTCTTATTGTTATCCTAATACCGTTACAACCACACTATTGGAACAATAAAATTATAAGATAATATTTGTGATAGGAATTAAAGCTTTTTACTTATCACATTTTATTATTTTCATGTTAGAATCAGGAATAAATGATTTGGAGGGATCAGTAATACCTTTATTCCTATAAATTGCTATAAATTATTAGTGGCGGTACTAAAAAAAGCCAATAAATGTCTATTTTCTACTCTTCCAATTAAGTATTGTATACATTTAAAGAACACGTAATGTTACTAATTATAAATATTTACTAATTAAACGAGCCCGAATAATTGATTGACTAATTCATATATGAATCTGTTTTTCATATCATCAAATCGATTTTATTATTTTTATAGTACTTTACGCTGTACTAGCGAACTTTAAATTCCCGCATCGCAAGGGGAGATAAACATTTTCTGTTTCTAATATCATCAAATGTTCAAAATGTTTTTTATGTTCCAAATTAATTTGTTAATCGCTTAACATGTAATGCATGACGCTTTATCAATAATAATGCCATGATAATTTTACGTTTTAGAGATTTAACGAGTACGCTATTCAATCTATGACATGACAGTAACTCTAAGGTATCAAAAGGTCATTCAATGTATGCGTGGGCTTGTGATAGTTCCTCCTAATTGATATTATAGCGGTTTTTGACTAAACAACTTAACTTTTGAGACGAAAATTGGGTCAAATTAGATCAATTATTGCCTCTAACAAACATTGCTAATTAACATCAGTTGTGAGCTAGAAGCCTCGATTTCACTTGGAGTAGCAAAAGACTAAGTATTATTGATATCAAGTCATCGTCACGATAATAGATTCTGGCTTAATCTGTTAACATACTCGAGCCATGCTATCCGTAACATTGCTCGACCTGAGAATCGAACTTAGGACCCCGAGATCATGATTCAATAGAAATTTGAACCGATTCATGATTTCAGTTATAGGCGCAAACGAATTTCAACTCACTATTATTTACGTTCACTCAGTCACTTATATTACGTAACAATCGATATTCTTAACGTGATGGTCGACCAATCTTTTGTAGCCTCTGTAATATCATAATATATTTTTTTGTATCTTCTTTAATTCTAAAAAGAACGGTTTAATAAATCTTACCTCTTGCTACAAATCCCATTGTTGCGTTTGAAGAATCGTGAAGTAAGCTGTGTAACGGTTCAACTTTGACACACAAAAATGGGAAGTTCACATCGAAACATAGCATAGTCTGGCTATTGAATGCTGGGGGTCAGCAGATAAGGCTACGTGAGAATCTTGTAATGACTTAACTGATAGTCTGTATGATTTTAATGTAATAACCATCAATTTTCTGTAATTAAGGCTGCTGCATTTTGTTAAGTACTTTAGTTTTATCCAGAGGAGTTACAAAGTCTCATCAAGCAGTAGGAAAGGCATGTTTAGACGAGCTATTATTGGGAGAGTTTAAAATGAGCATGTGGAAGGGGATCTAATCCCTCATTGTCAATTAGGTTAATAGTTACCCACATAGTTGAATCTTTGAGCCTACTTAATATTAGCATCAGTCACATACGAGCAATGACCAGCCGTGCGTAAAGCACAGCAATATTTTTCACTAGAAAGGGTAATGGAACAGTTCTGGATAGGATTGCATTCTTTATCAAGTGATTTTTCGTGGTGCGCGATACCTATACACGTATCAGACCATTTCAAAATCAATGATGAGGCAAATAATTCTGCAAAATAAAAAAAAATCAAAATCAAAATCATTTATTGCAAAAACTGTGTTTACATAGTTGGTGTTACATTAGCAGTCACAAGTTTCAACAGTTACCCATATCGGGTATGCAATTTTACAGAATGAGTAGTAGTTTATGTGAACTTAACTATATTTGGTACCAAAATATTCATTTAAATTATAAAAAACATTTTCTGTCAACCATGCTTTTAGTCGTGTTTTAAAGTTAGGAAAATTTAATGCTTTAACATGAGAAGGTAAGTGATTAAATATTTTGGTTCCTTTATAATATGTGCATTTACTAAATACATAATTATGTGGTCTGGGTACAATAACATTGTTTATATATTTACTACGTAGGTTTGGTCTCAAAGCAGATTCATTAATAAAATAAGAGCCATTTTGTTTAACAAACGTTGATATTTCTAATATGTATATATTTGTTAAAGTCAGGAAACCCTTTTCTTTAAATGTGGTTCTAAGACTATCATCAGAAAACATGTTAAACATAATACGAAGACATCTTTTTTGCAGAACGAATGTTGATTCGATATTTGTGCAGTTTCCCCAAAATATAATCCCATAAGTTAAAAGTGGATATATTTGGCCATAATAAGCTGTCCTAGTAACCTCTAATGACGTAGTTTCTGCAAGTATGGATAGTGCATAACAACAACTAGATATTTTTTTATTTATTTTTGTGACATGTGCTTTCCAATTTAAGTGTGCATCTATTTCTACTCCCAGATATGTTATATTTTCTACTTCTTCTATTTTAGTTTGATTATCCATTATGTTTAATGACAGAGGTTTTGATTTATAACTCTTCCTAAATTGCACCACCTTTGTTTTCGTTAAATTTACATTTAAATTCAATTTACTAAGCCAAGCTACCACATTTTTTAAAGTGTTATTTATGTCTGTTTCAAAATCAATAATTTTGTTCTCTTTAATCAATATAATGGCATCATCTGCAAACATGGTACACCTGTGATTTGTTATGTAAGGGAGTTCATTTACATAAACCAAGAATAAAAGAGGGCCCAAAATACTGCCTTGTGGCACGCCAGTGGTTATCTTAGATGGTTCAGATTGTATCTCTTCAAAAGTTTTGTTGACTTTATTAAATGTTTCAAGTACAGTAACTTGCTCTCTATTTCTTAAATAACTCTCCATTAATGAAAATGCCAAACCACGTATTCCTATACTTTCTAATTTTTTTAAAAGAATACTATGCACTACGCAGTCAAACGCTTTCGACATATCTAGAAACAGTCCAATACATTTAGTATTGTTATTTAAAGAAAGCCATATATCACTTAACATTTTATAAATAGCTAAAGTAGTCGACTTTTTCTTCTGAAATCCGAATTGATTTTTGTTGAGTGTATTGTTAGTGGTAAAGAAAGTTATTAACCTATTATAAATGATTTTTTCAAATATTTTTGAGAAGCAAGAGAGCAACGAAATGGGGCGATAGTTATTAACATCACTTTTACATCCTTTTTTATGTAACGGTTTGATTTTAGCTTTTTTTAATTCATCTGGAAATGTACCAGTTTCTATCATTAAATTTATTAAGAAGACCAGAGGATTACATATGTAATTAAAGGAAGCCTTCACAACCAGTATGGTAATATTATCATAGCCACTACTCTTTTTGTTCTTCATTCCAAAAACTATTTTCTTTAATTCATCTGAATCAACAGGGGTTAAATAAATACTTTGTGAATGTGCACTGCGAAAGTCATCGTTAAAAACAGCTTGTTTGGGAGCTCCTGATTCAGTAGAAAAGTGTCTATTAAAAGTTTCAGCAATGGCACTAGGATCTGTAATTTTTTTATTATTAATAACTACGCTTTCTGTAGTTTGTCTAAAATTATTATATAATTTTGTTTGCCTCTTTATTAAATCCCAAGTGGATTTAATTTGGTTTTTACTATTTTTGATAAAGTTGATATTCGATTTTTTCTTTGCTAAACTAGTAACCGATTTGAGTACCTTACAATATTTTTTATAGTATGGTAATAAGTGACTTTGTTTACCAAGTACTATTTTCTTATATAGGCTTCTTTTAACTTTACAAGACTGACGTATGCCTTTCGTGTGCCAATAAGATTTACTTTTATAGGTGATACGAAGTCTCTCTCGTGGTATACACAAATTAAATATCAGTTCAAATATATCATGGAAAGCTTTAAATGCTTCATTTACATTATTAAACAAATAGATTTCATTAAAATTTATTTGAGAGAGGTAATGTATAAATATTTCTAAATACTTATCAACTCTCCTAATGCAAACATGCCAGTATTTTAAAAAATAGCCTTCGTTACAAGGTAAGTGTATAATCTGCGCTGAATGATCTGACAAACCTAAATGTAGAACTTTAGATTTGTGCGATTTGATATTTGTGATAATATTATCTATGCATGTTTGCGTTTGAAGGGTTATTCTAGTTGGTTCATCAATTGTGAACACCAAATTGTATCTCTTCAAAAGATTTTTAAATTGAGTACATTTTAGACTTTCCTCAAGGAGATTTACATTAAAATCGCCAGCTATAATAACCTGTTTTTTCGTATGTCTGGAGCGAACAGTAATTCTATGAAAGAGCAAATCCAATGTTTTCAAAAATATATCAAAATCGGAATGCAGGCTCTATTCGCCATATGCGTCGTAGGATTGGAATTAGGTATCCCTTGCCGTACCTAGGTACGACTCAGTGTGAAATTAATAGCGTATACGAGCATCTATTGGGTCTGTTTTGGTTATACATTATTTAAAAGTAACAATAACAATGGAATCACACACATACGGCAGCTGCTGACACAGATCTTTCAATTAGGATATGCAACGGATCATAATTACTCCGAACGCGGACTCTGTGTGCATTTTACCGAGGCGCCATACAATTTTTTAAACCCCGCTACTCCAGAGTAAAGGATATTAGTGATTTTGCAAACGGATGTTAGTGATTACGTAACTTGGATTTGTGATCAATGCCAATCAGCATTTAGCTGGCCAGGTGATTAAACCCGTAGGTTCCCATTAGTGTAACAATGTCATAGACTCTGCCCTTATGCGGGGGATATTATGGTCACTTTTAAAATAAGTTCACGCCTTGTTTGTGTCCACAGGGAGAGACACAGAGCGTCTTCTTTAACGTGTGACGGTCATGACGTATTTCGCTTTATGTCCTTTCATAATTTTCATGCACGCTCGTCTTTTTGGAGGACACACACCTTATATTAGGAAGTTGTTCGTGAACGTTTGCCTAGTTGTCCCCCTTCCATTTTTATTGGTGGATTAAGACTAACATCAGTGATAATGATAAGGCCGGCGCGAAGAGCAAAGAGACCGCGGAGATGCGTGCCGGATATTGGCGAGGGCGCGTGCGCGGTCAACGACCACGCGCAAGTTCACCGCGCATGAGACGCGGGCGCAGGATGATCTATCTTCTTTTTACTTCCGTCGTTATCGCCCCGAAAATCTTTGGCAATAGTACAGACAATTTGAAAAGGAATCTAGTTCGTTTTTCAAGTTTCATTTCGAAACTTGATTGTTCGAGGTGAGCTATGTGCGGCGGTGTGCGAAATTATGTTCAATTTTTTGCGGACAGAAGATCTAATCGAAAATCATGGATTAACTCATTGTGCTTGGTTTAGAAATTTTACATAAACTTAAATCCATTTGATTAAGTATAAAAGTAATTTTTTTGCAAAATACCAGAGCTCTTTAAGTGATTTGACCAAAATATGATGTAAAGACGGCCGACGGTAGATGTACCTACCTATCTACTGGATTTTCCAAATGATCCAAATTGTTCTGGTTTCTCTTGTAAGGGTTGCAGGGGTCATATGACAATCACTCCAGTGCACTCTATTTACTAGCCTCATGAAATCAGATTATACTTGTATGTAAGTAACCCAAATAGATGCACAACTGGGATACTGCATGCTACAGAAAAAAGCTAGATAAAGTAGATCTAACTTATCGATGCTCTACTTCAATGTCAAGAATAGCGTACGCGCATGCCCGAGCGCATCACGTAATTCTAAGTGCGCTGGCATGGCGCAATAGATATAGTGTTAAGTGTAACGTCTTAACATTTTCGGTAAGTGCATATGAAACTTGAATAATAAGTTTCATTATTTTATTTAAAATCTGAGTACGTCTAAAATAATAAGCGAAACTAATCAATAGTGTTTTTTTATTAACGGCCGTGTCTTCATAGTTTTTAAGTTTTTTTTAATTTCTTTGCTTGTTATTTGTAGGAACATTCTGAAACGAATTGCTAAATCAATTAATAAAAACCTACTTGAATTTAAGGTCATATAGCAATCAAATTTTCAAATAAAAGCTCCAAAATTAATTAAATAAAGAAAACTTAGGTTAAATGTAGACTCAATATTAATTTTTAAAATACGTTATCCCATTAAATTTTATGAAGCGCGCTTATTTAGAAGTCTCGATGCATAATGCGGTGTAGTCTTCATAAGGTAAGCTTAAGGTGTTCATACACCAGCTTCCGGAATAATTACCATGAGTTCGTTTGAGAAGCAAAACGATGCCTATTTAACTATCTTTAAGGTTTAAAGTTAATTCTGATGCATGACTGAGTACAATAGACGAATGCTTGAGCGTCGGCTCCTGGGAATTGCCTTCTAATTGGCAAACAATGCGCCAACTGCCATAAGCCGTCTGTTGCATCTTTCATGGTAAAAGACACATAATCAATTAGTTCAGTAATTTCTTCGAAACGAGCTTGGGATCTTGAACTTCCGCGTCGATTGAATGATTGTTTTTTATTTTTCCTTCCGTGAGGCTAAAATTCAATAAGGAATGTACATGTTTTTTTACTTATAATGTGAAGTCTTTCACATCACATGACCGTTTTTTTTTACATTTTTATTATAGTCAGGGATATAACACCTCAAAATTATAGGGCACATAGAGAGATACAAATGTTTACACGAACTTACGATTTGATCAATGATATCGATCGAAAGAATTATATTTAGCTATTTTTTATGAGTAAAATATTAAAGTCAAGCAATTATTTCATTAATGTTTGGCCAATTTTGATTCTGTTGTACTAGAATTAATGTGTTTTAATGTGTAAAATAGTCAAAACACTTTATGCACATTCTTTGCTTGATCTGCATGATATTTTGGTATGAGTATTTTTTTGATGTGTCTTCATCGATTTCGTGATAAAACAGTGATTGCCATCACAATGTTTACAAATTGGTAGTAATTTACGATTATGATTTTACTATCCACATTTCACGTCTGTATTTTATTAGAAAATGTGATGTGGATTAATTAATTTGACTGTTCGAATCCGATTTTAGGAAATATTTTGTGTTAAATGAGTTCTCTTTGTCCGTTATATTAATTCGTTGTAGTCCGCTTACTGATTACCTCCGCTTAAAATTAAGTTGGACCACTTTACACGTCTCGATTGACACATGTAGATCGTTATCTCTGTGAAATGTAGCAATCATTATACATTTCCCATTAAAATAATGTGTCCAAACAGCTAATACTGCTTTGTGTATGCATAAACACCGGGTGAACAGTTAACAACGGGTTTGGCAGCTTACTTAAGATTTAATATCTCATTTGTCTAATCTTAGCGAAAACATCAAACGCCGGTTTTATTGTAGGCACACCGTTGGAAATTCCACGAATTTGCAATCTGACTACAACATTGTTATCACGGAAATTATTATAATGATATATATACTAATATTATAAATACGAAAGTAACTCTGTCTGTCTGCACGGTTTTCACGCCTGAACCATTGAACCAATTTTGATGAAATTTAGTATATACCTACGTTGAACATCTAGAACAGACATAGGTTACTTTTTTACTTAATTGTGCCCTTGAAAGTTTATATAGGATAATGTTTATTTTTTAAATTAGAGATATGAAATTTGGCATTGATAATGCACAAAACTGGGATTGAAATATGAACTATTTTTTGTTTCGAATGTTTATTTATTTATTTATTTATTTAATAGGTTTACCAACAATTGTTACAATAATACATGGGAATAGTTTACAGTAGATCATTTTAAGCTTAATGCACAATTAATTAAAGGTAAACACCACATGCACAGAAAAAAAATAAAAATAAACCTAAACCTTAAAGTAAAATATTACATTTAAACTAAAGAAAATACAAATTACATTACAATGGCATCGTGTAGGTGCTTTCGAAATGCGTTGAGACTTACAGCATGAATATCAGTAGACTCCCCATAACAATTCAGAAGTCTACTTGCTCTGGGAACAAATGAACTTGAGCCCAACACTGTAGTGCGCAAAGGTGGAGCTAATGGGGCAATCTGGCCTCTTGGAAGCCTGCGCGGTACTTTAAATTTGATTTTGTTCAATAGACTAGGACAATCAATTTTATTATTTAGCAACTTATATAGAAAGACGAGATCCAGGATTGTTCTACGTTTTTCCAAAGAAGTATACTTAAAATATTTTAATCTATTTCTGTATGAAAACCCTTTTCTGTATGTTTTGGTAGAATAAGCTAAGTGCCACAGATATCTTTTCTGAATTCGCTCCAACCTTAGGGAGTGACATGCATAGTGTGGTCTCCAAACAACACTGCAGTACTCCAAAATGCTCAAGACTAAGGCATTGTACAATAACCTTTTTGTTTGTACCCTACGGAGTCCCTTACCAATTCTTATAATAAATCCAAGCATATTTGAGGCTCGTTTTATAACACTGTCTAAGTGGGCGCTAAAAGTGATTTTTTTATCAATTATTACACCTAGGTCCTTTATATGGTCTACTTCTTGAATTTTTGTTCCATTAATATAATAACAAGATTTAATGACATTGCGTTTCCTAGTAAATTTAACGTAATAACATTTGCCTTCGTTTAGTTGCATTTTATTCAGATCACACCAAAGATTCAGGTTATTAAGATCCTCTTGCAATAGAAATGAGTCATATTCCGAATTAATTGTTCTTAGTAATTTCAAATCATCGGCATACAAGTACGGAGTTGAATATGAGATGTAGTCAACAATATCATTAATGAAAATGTTAAATAAAACTGGACCTAGATTAGAACCTTGGGGTACTCCAGAGTTTATGTTATGATCCTCAGAATTAAACCCATTAACAACTACAAAAAATTTGCGATCACTTAAGTATGATTCCAACCAGCTCAGCAAAGTTCCATCAAATCCGAAATTTTTAATTTTTTTTATTAGTAGTCCATGTGGCACCTTATCAAAAGCTTTGCTAAGATCTGTATAGATTACATCAATTTCCTGGCGCGCATCAATTGACTCCGTAAGACTCTCAATAAAGGAAACCAGGTTTGTGGCAGTTGAGCGTGATTTCACAAATGTTAGGGGATATAGGTATAAAAGTATGCAGTCCACGCAAACGAAGTCGCAGGCACAGCTAGTAGTTATTACAAGTAATTGTAGTTAGGGTTAAGGCTACTACAGCGGCTGATATAATTGTGACCACATCACGTTTAAGTTTGACGTAATTGATGTGGTTTATCTTAATGTACTCGCACCATAATTTACAGACAGTTTACTTTTTTGCAAAATAACTGTATCGACCATACAACAACACTGCAGAGCGAGAACATAATAAAATACATCATTATTGCGCTTTTTATCTCTGGCGTAAGAACTTGAAGAGTAGGAAATATGTATCCTGGATATGAATGCCAGCGAAAGAAACGATAATTTTCAAGATCGGTTACTATTCATACAACCACGTAGGTACCTACAGTAAAACGTGGTAGATATTGTAAAGAGGTATTGTTTGAAGGTTTGAATATTCTTGTCAATTGTTATATTTACTACTAAAACTATTTATTTCATTCGTTAAAACAATAGAAAGCTACAGTATTTCTGGGAACCATTGAACATATGATTTTTTAAAATCCGTGGACGTTAATCTTACCAATATTATAAAGAGGAAAGATTTGTACCTATTTTTGTATGTTTGTAATGAATAGACTCAAAAAGTACTGGGCCGATTTAAAAAAATCTTTCACCAATAGAATGCTACATTCTTCCAATTTGAGATAGGGATCCTTGGTAAAATTTGAACAATGTAACCGAAGGTGTAGAAAAATGAGTTTTAAAATGTCTTTCGTCGAATGCGTGGGAAAATCCTCTAAGGCAAAACGAAGTTCGCCGGGACCGCTATACTCTATAAAATATAATAACAGTGAGTGGATGCTTTATATTAAAGTCACTTTTTAAAATCATACTATCCACTAAATACAAGTTCAACCACATATATTGTGCTAAAATTCACCAGACTGCATAATTTCTTGTATCTATGCCGTAAATTATTTGTTTATTGCATGTTTACATTCAAGTCGCGTACGAGGTGAGGTGTGAATAAGGTATCCCATGAAACGTTCCCAAGGCGTAAAGTTACTGTTATGTTTTTGTCGACTCGGATGCCGTATTCTTCTATTAATGCCCCATAAGCCGTGTCTTCATTAAGATGTGAATGGTGTAGTAGGTAAAAACAAGTATACTTACATACATACAAGAACTTATCTGAAATTGAGTCATAGAGGTCTCATTCAATTGGTTTTTTTTTTTAATTTACCCGTTTAGTAGAGCTTAAATCAAAATACTTTTAAATGTTCTTAACTTTTAAGGCAAGGTTTTATTGACAAATTAATATGTAGATCCATAAATTTTTACACATAATTTTATTATAGTATTCATAGTTATTAAATTTACACCGAAATACTCGGTGTAAATTTAATAACTATGAATTAAACGCACACTTGGGACTAATATTATTTTAAAGAACCTACAACTTAGTAAGTTCCATGAGTACCTATTTGAAAATTAAATTCAATGATAGTAAGAAAAACAAAGTTTCATAGTCAAATTAATGAAACAAAATACTGAAGATCAATACCACAAGGATAGATTATATTGTTTTTAAATTTAGATTACTTATAAATAACGATTTAAATTAACACAGAGTATTTATGCATACAAACATAACGTCAATAATTATTTACCAACCGTTAATTTAAGTTGGGCTTGCCTAATCCCACGTAAACACACCACACATGATGTGATTAAGAGGATATTAAAATTTAAGCATATGTTGTATTGCTACTAACTATGGATCCATTGTTTGTCCTTATCTAAATGCTTCCTCTGTTTATTGTAATTTTTTTTTATATCCACAAAAAAATGTAAACCCGACTGGCAAGACACTTTTAGCACTTGTTTTACAGCTCCCTAAAATGTAAGCCAATGTCTCTGCGATCTCTATTACCAATGGCCAAGGACCTAATATTACAGAGCTGCTCAAAGTTACGCTCTCATGAATACGCTAATAGGAAAATTCACATTTCATTTGCTGAGATAGCATCAGTTTTGTAATTAAGAAATAATCATTCCGTGTTGTGTCATCACGACATGCTTTAATAATATGTTTCGCACAGAATGCAGAAAGAGATGAGACGTCGTTCGTTACACCCGATCAATTAGTTATGGTAAACAAACATGACATTGTTCTTATGAATGTGAGTGTTAGGTACAATGAGTTTATTATTGGAAAGCCTGTATTTTTTTTAAATGGTATTATAATATATACTTATGTGTTCAGGGGTACAAGCAAGCTTAAATCGATGAGGTCTCATGAAGTGTTTTAGTGTTCTTAGCTTACGCCTCGTATAATTGGTTACTATCCGTAACTCTAGACCGGCTCGTTTTTTAAATATTTCAATCCGGCATTAGAGCCCATTCCATCCTCCACCAGTCGGCTGTAAGTGCATTTCAACCCGAAAAACTCACATTAGAAAAAGTTTTCTGAGATAATTAATGATCTGCCTGTAGATACCCAAACTGTATTGTAAATTCAGTCACCTTTATTTGAGTAAAAATGATCAAAATGTATTTATAAAAGAAAATCGAATTTCCTCTCGCAGTCTAAGAAAAGAACCCGCTGCCTTCACGTACATATTTTCAAACATTTCGGCACTAACACAGGCTCTGATGTTTCAGACCACCAACTCCCATTCACAAATTCTGGAAACGGATATCATTTAGGAAACTAACTGTGCCCTGTCTTTTCTCAACCTGTATGTTAAGACTGTGAGCATATATAGGTACTACCAGTATCTTTTGCATAAGTCGGTAGTACTTACTAGATGTAACAGAATGGGTGCAAAATGAAGGCTTTTAAAAACATACATACAGTTAGTGCAGATTCACGCCATTTTACAATGAAATAATTTAAAACTGCGTAGTTTGACTACGTATATACTTAGCATGGCGAATTGATCAAATGGATCTGAGTAAAACGTTTTTAAAATACCTTCGTGCGAATAATTTAATTAAAGTTATTTATTTTCAACCCGAGTGTTAAACAAGTTTACGATTGCAAATAATAATGTTTTAAATAGGTATGCGAGAAGTCGCGATATTAAAAAAAATAAAAAATAAAAATTTTGGTCATTAACATCTATCCATTAATTGAGGTGAAACTACAATGAAATATTATACTAACGTAATGATTAGTCACCAAAACGATTAGTAGTGCGTTAAAATGCGATCAAATACAAATCAGAAATCGTTATCAAAGAAATGAGAGTTTTCTTTCATCTCGTTCTAATCGTGACATTCTCGTCTGATGTTTCCTCGTACATAGGCCGTATAACTTTACTTTTTGTAAAATATGTTCTACAAACAATCGAAGTATGGAACGATGTTCAGTTCTGTAGTAGCTGGTAACAGCCAATAATTATGTTTCCATTGCCTACTTGTCTTTGCACGCTTAAAATCTCGGCAACATTTAAGGTTTTTTTTTACCTTGCAAACAAACTTAATAAATCTTCATAATTAATTTTGTTACTGAAAGCGAAGGTGTTTTAATTGTTACGCTCCCAAATACAATTTTAGAACAATAATACTCATATGTACTATAAATTAATTAACCTTCTACTCATACATGTGCTTAACGCAATTGCGTTAAACACAAGATTTAAAAGGTCAATTCCTTTTCAAGGAATACATTTTATTGCGAGCTGCACTATTTTTACTAGATTGTATTCACCCATAACAGTGAAATATGCAGCAATACTATATTATTACGTATAATAAAAATATATAGTTGCTACAATGATTTATAAATAACTTAGCTGATTTTATCTAATTTAAGGTTGAAACAATTTCATATGATAGTTTTAATCTATTAATCGATGCGATGGGCTAATAAAAGTAATCTCATAGCTTTAAATGAAATATGAAGTTCGAACATTGGTTTCAAAAGGAAGATCTTGGACAGATGATAAAATTGGTATGTAAACTTTTACGAATTGTATGTGTATCATAATAATTTATGAACCGGTATAAAAAATTGTAAACATCAGACTAAATCACATTCATTGACCTCATCCCAAAATATGTATCTTAGGTACCTACTTGTGTTATTAAAACCTAAACCAATGTCGTACCACAATATATAATATAATATATAAGATTCTCTATTCTTAAGAGGAAAGATTTGTACCTATTTTTGTATGTTTTTATGTTTGTAATGAATAGGCTCAAAAAGTACTGGGCCGATTTAAAAAAATATTTCACCAATAGACATAGGCTACAAAATTAGGGATTCTTGGTAAAATATGAATAATGTAACAGAAGGTGTAGAAAAATTAGTCTTAAAATGTCTTTCGTCGAATGCGCGGGAAAATCCTCTAAGGCGAAACGAAGTTCGCCGGGACCGCTAGGTTTAAATATTGCTAAACACCAAACATTTTTTTTTTCGTATCACTAATATTGGGCCTGTGGGTATTGAATCCGCGACCCTTGGTTCAAAGTGGTTCAGTCAGGAGCTCTTACCATTTTTTTTATTGTTTTTTTGCTATTATACATAGGTGAACAACCTAATTCTTAAATGAACCTGGCTTTGGCGTTGTAAGAGCAGCCTTAACTTTTTATTGCTTGTGACTGTACTTAACTAGTATTTCAGTTAAGCTACGACGACAGGAATCGAAGCTAGATGGTTAGTTGCAGGAAGTAAGTACCCACATACATGTTCTTCAAGATTGAGTTTGTGTTTATTTAATAGCTTAGAGGATACACTGTCATATGGGATAATAAATAACGTTAGAATCTTAAAGGAGAATCGGGGCAGTAGGAAGTTAAGCGTGTTACTAATTCTATTAATATTGAGCTTTGGTTTTGTACCTTGTACGATTGTGTTCCAATCAGCATATTCTCTTTTGTTCCAGCTTTTATTTGCTCATAAAATACTACAAGTCTATGTAGTGGGCAGATGTAAAGCTACGAAAACGATGAATCCGGCTGACAAAAGAACGTAAACTGTCGATTGGATGATCATTATTTGACTCTCGTATTTTCAGCCAATCAGCAGTTGACAAATTGAAATTCAGGTCAGAGGGGAAAATGAAAATCACTACGTTTTTTAACCGACTTCAAAAAAAGGAGGAGGTTCTCAATTCGACCGTACCTATATATTATTTATTTTTTCGTACCTGAATAGCCGTTGCTTTAATAATTCGTAGTGACTTTTACATAACTAAACTATCATAATGTTCGTAATATCTAAACATTTTTTTTCCCATTTCGCATATTTACCTCCTCTATAAATTCCTCGACTAACTCTACTCTGTTGATTTGTTCCTACAATATCATAGGAGCAGCGTAGGGGAGTAGGTACACCAGTATTTACGGATATTGGCTTAGGGAGTTGGGCTTCAAAAATGTCTCGGAGCAATATGTTTCAAACATCTAGCAATGTTTTCTAGCATACATCGAAAAAGCAGGAACGCTTTCAGTCCATTTTAGAAGTATTTTTTAAATTGGAAGTGCCACTTTCATGGACGACGTTTTTAGTAAGTCGAAAGATATTTCGGCCATATGACTTCTGTTATTTATTCACTTATACCCAAGGTTTTAATATTTTACGTAATATGTCCTATTTACCGCATAAGTCGGTTACTCAACGAAATTAGCTCTTCCTCTGACGTCTTCTTAAGCTCACTGACCACCTTTAGAAGGGAGATTGCCCACATTTGGTAGCTACACGAATGCGAACAGCCTTCTATTCCTCTTTATTTTTAACTTCGTTTTAAGCTCTGTTTCCCGTCTCGGATTCTTGCGATCGATGTCATTGTAATATGGACTGCAGTCATTCTCTGATAATTGTTTTTGCATGCGGTGTTTACCTCTAAGAGACTGTGCATTTAGCCTAGACCTTTATTTAAATTTTTTCTTTATGTGCTTGTATGTAATGTAACAGTTCTTGGTAAACCTAATAAATAAATAAATAAATAAATAAATGACTATCCGTTTTCCTACAACCGACTACAACTCATTAATACCGTTCCATAATTTACTTTCTATATCAGCTGTCATCAGTCGTCAGTCGGTCGTTTTTAGCTTACGCCTCGTATAATTTATTACTATAACGTAATCGGTAATTATAACGGATCGTTTTTCAAATATTGGAATCGGGCATTAGCAAAGGTGAGCAGTTGACGGATTCAAATCCGAAAACTATGCTTTGTCTCTTTCTGAACTGAAATTGACCGTATCCTTTCTGAGTAGACTTTTTGAGAGTGAGGACGGGGATACGTTTCTGACGTATCAAAATAAGGGCTGCAGCCTATGACACGCGTGGCTCGGATTTCATCTCCACTCCATTCTTAAAGCTTATCGCGGCAGGTGTCGAAGTCAAAATTACATTGTAATAAGTTGCACGATTCAAACTGATCGAATCTAGTGAGTGGTTAGTGATTTACTAGGAAATTGACGAAAGCAGGTTTCGTGTTCGGGTGATTTTGTTAGGGTTACCATGATCATTGTGATAACGGGTGCTGCGTTTATGGTAGGTAGGTACTTTGGCAAAGGCTCCAACAGAAAAAAAATCAGTAATTATGCGATAGATTTTGACAACGGCAAACATATTTAGATCAATATTGATTTCTTAGACCAATGTATGAATCTGGATACATTCTCGTTTTAGAAGATTAGAGTGCATCACGCAAGCCGGACAAGATAACTTGGTAATTAAAAAAGGGAAAAAATATCTTCTCGCAGTGTACGTTTGCAAATTAGGCAAAACCATTCGAATGTTAGATTTTGCAAATAAGATACTAATCGACCTATTAAGATGTGGGCGTGGTAAAAAACAATGTACCTACATAGGTACAAATTGTATGAAGAAGTGACGTTGCCTTAAGTTTTATTGCAATGTTTCTTGGTATTTTTTTGTTTGCATGATATAAATTAATCAAACTATTGGACCAAATAGAAATTTTGATCATCTACCCTACTAGTAGTATACAGTTCAAAGCACAGCCCTGGATTCATCTTGGCTCCCATACTCGATGCCGCCATATAATTGTTACCATTAGTTACAATCGAAACAACCGCAATAGGATGATAGATACAGTAACGGGCACTTTTTTGCCATCACTCGTTTAAATCGGACAATCGAACCCAAACAAGAAAGTGGTGTAACTAAATTTGGTTGTGGACAAATTGGGTCGAATACAATGCGTCTGCTGGCCAAGAATTAAATCTCTAATCAGATGAGTCGCAGCTATGTATTGTAGTTGTATCTGTAGACGGTATAACGTAAAACTGGGATGGATGTACCTTACCTATAGTCTAAAGTGGTCATTCATAATTTCGTTGAAAAGGGGCTTTATCTCCACGTGGAGTGGTGTGGGTGAAGGGGTTGCAACTGCCCAACACTGACTCTATGACTGGACATACCTATAATTGTTTATATAATTATCGCCCGTTTTTTCTTATATGGCTTATTATTTAGATTAAATTCAATTATTGTAACTCCTACTAAGAGTTACAAGAATATAATCTGTGAGTGAGAGTTTGACATTTGTTAAGTCTGTCAAACTAACTAACGAATCAATCGAATTCCAGGAATGTTTAAAATTGAGTTGGTGATATTACTCGTATTTAGACCATCGATGTGAAAAAAACTTTTTTCTTCTGATTTCTTAGTCAAATTTAACACAAAAACTAACAGTTATTTTCAACGGCACCAACAAACGTTTAACGATGTAATTGCTGTATGCTTTTAACGACCATTAAACATCTAGTAGCAGCAAAAATAAGTGTGTCAAATGACTTTACGAATGACTCGAAAAAAAATCAAACTTGCCATATTAATTTTGACCTAGTTTAAAGGGTTTCAATAATAACAAACTTTCCAGGTACCTAAAACAAGATTCCTTAATTTACCATTATGTCGTCGAATGCCTATATATATATATTATATCCTTGAATACGAAATTACATGTGAAAATATAACTAGTCCCTTCTAAATAATTCCCAAAACGGAAAAGACATGAATTATGAAATAACCTACATTGCCCGCACCCTTCCCGTATACGGAACTCCGAGTTTCCGGAACTTGCATAAGTTATGCACGGTAATAGCTCAGTCAGTATAATAGGCACTGTTAATCTTTAATTTCGGTCGATAAAGTGCTACTTACCAATAATAAGACTCCACGTAGGTTTATTTAAGGCGGTGCATCTAGCACTGCTTTTTAAACAGGATATCACTCCAGAAATTGATTCAAGCTCTAATATGAAGAGTATTAAATAAAATTAACTGATATCTCTTAATAACTATCTGAAATGTTGACGACCTCCGTAGCCGAGAGGCGAGCGGGCCAGACTTTGGCGTTACGCCATCTCTGAGTGAATCCCCGATTCCTAATTGGATCTGTCCCGGGTTCGATTCCTGGTCGGGTCAATATAGGAAACGTACTTTTCTATGTAGTCTCGGGTCTGGGTATTGTGGTACAGTCGTTGTTTCTGATTTCTGTAACACAAGTACTTAAGCCTACTCACCACAAAATCAGAGCAATGTATGTATGTGATGTCCAATATTAAAATGTTGTGGTTCGTAGATAAAGGAGTTATCGTTAAAAATTGCCATTTTAAGTGCGTTTCATATCTCAAAGAGTAAAAAAAGTTAATACGATTAAGTATTTTAAAATGTTAGCTCCTGGGTAGTTATGTACTTTAGGGCCCATCTCGTTTTATTTTTATAAACTATAGTTTTAGTGTTTAAAAAATGTAGGTACGCTAGTACGAGTATATTATACCAATGAGGCGCATTTTCCAGTTCATTCTATAATTAAAATAATATACATATATGGTCGTTGTACTCGACTACCAATTATTCTTGTTTTGTCAATTTTCTAGTTTTTTTAATGTTATTTATTATCTCTGGCAGACAAAAAAAAAGTTGACCATCGAAATAGGTATACCAAATTTTAATTAAGTATCAAGATTTCTGATAGCAGATAGTTTATTCGCGTAAAGTTATTCAGTTCGTTTAATTTTGCTGTTTAACTAAATTCAGTAACGTGTTTCGCATACAACGTCCATGTTTTAGAGATAACAAAACTTGTTGCGTAACGTGAACTCGTAAAACAATGAGACAAAATAAATTTGCTGTATTCTGACTGCGAACACAAGTCACAAGACATTTGACAAGATAACAAATGATTCAACGCGTGATAGTATTTTATTTTAATATTAACACAAACCTACTAAAAACTATTCAAAGTTTGCTTACGTAACTTAAAAAAAAAAATTCAACTGTTGGCGACATGTAATGTAACATATTTGTATAAAATCAAATCATGACAGTTTTTACAACTCAAAAACTATTACAAAAAAATTACACATAAAAAGTCATGCTAGTGTGGAATTGGTTCTTATAAACATCAGTGAAGAACTTCAATGCAGATTTAACGTACGTTATGTTTGAACCTACTTTGTTGAAACTGTCTTGAGATCCAACTAATGTCAAGCGTATTCAAGGCGTTTATTTTATTCATTTTCATTTTATTCAGATAATTGTCACGCTCCGGGAACATCGAGTTACAATTTTCCAAGTATAAACTACACGCTGAAACAAGTTTAATATCGATAATAAGTACCCATTTAATAAGTACTATATAGCGCACCTAAATACTAAATATTAGTCACGACACGACACGCGCATAGACAAGTCGTTAATTTTGACAATTTTCTCTTGATTCAGAAACATGACACTTATTGTTCTGGATGATGGACGAGTCGCGTAGGCAAAGCGGACATCCTCATATAAGCGAAGACAACGTTATAGCGAGGAATGTCATAGCAATTTGCAACAATGACCTAATATACAAATAGTCTAAACTAGATGCAACACTAAACGTCTACTAGAATTTATATGTTAATTCATGACACTCCTTTAGGTAATAAGGGCTAGCTAGACTACTAGCGTAGGTGCTAGTCAGGTACAATCGATTGAAATAATAATAAGCCTTCAAAGATAATTTGGTATCCTAGAGATGCAACTGTTTATTTATAGTCAGACCAATATTTATACTTCACGCAGCCCTTAATCAACATAATTAAATAAGTGTTTCGATTTTAAAACTGGTACTTAATGATCTGCATAGCAAAAACTGTAAATACATGCAATACAATAAGCACTATAAGCTCATCAGCATTTGAGAAACTGCTATTACCATGAGATTTATTATCATTACCCATGTCAGATTTTAATACACTGTCTTTACACGTAAAAGCCTTAAGATATTAATAAAGTTTATTTACTAGCAAGTACTCAGTACAAGGCCGGCATGTCACTGGACAAGGTTGCGAAGCTACAAAGCAGGTAGAAAATATCCAGCGTGAAATGTAAAAATAGTAAAAGAACATCGCAACTGGCGGTTTACTTCTTTACAAAGGCTAAATAGGTATCGCCAGACATGATTAATATGCGGCATTACTGACTGCCATTTGCAAATCGTCGCGAGGGGTAGACAGGCCCTTGCCATGCAAATTCTCGGTAAATGTTTGCGTTCTTAGATGAGCGGTCGTTGGGTTTATCAGTAACATAAAGAAAGGAACATTTACTTAACATGCGCGGCGCGCAGAAATAAAAACGAGACACGCACGGCTTTACTTCGTTCCGTGAAATATTGTGATGTCAGACTTTGTTTAATGTTTTGTGTTCAGATTCCGCTACGGTTCTCCGACGGCCGATTCATCAATGGACTGTTCACCGACAGGACGATTCACTTATCTACGTTTGCCCGACAGACTTTTTCACCTATGGACATTTCGCCGACAGAACTTTTCATCTGCGTCACATTCGACGACAGGCCTTTTCAGCTGCAGAATGTTTTTCCGACACGGCTATAAACCTTTAAGATTCTTAATTACAGACCCTTTTATCTAAGTACTCTTATAAAACCTACCCTTATCCGATGATATTGTAATATCCCACTTAATATTGAATGAGTGGGATATTTTTACAGATTTTGTCATGACGATCTGACGGTGTGTGTAGGTATATTATGAATATAGACAAATGGAAAAAATGGATAACGTAAATAATATTTAGTATATAACAGAAATATATATTAAAAAAAAAACCAACAAAGAAATAAACCCATATCATTTTTATGTGCTAATTGCCGCTCGATTCTTTCTTTATAAGGATTCAATGAAAATAACACAATAAAATTATCTTATTCCACATTTAGCCATAAACTACAGTTGCATTATTTTACTTTGTACATTATTATGTATTACCTACTCCGAAAAAAATGCTTGTAGATATTGCGTTGTAGCGCTAATTTATTTTGCATCCTAGGAACACATTATAATGTGTAACCATATATGATTTGAAGTAGCAAACTGGAAATTGCCGAAGAAAATTAACTAGGCACTTATCAGTTATCTACACTAATATGATAAAGAGGAAAACTTTGTTTGTTTGTGATGAATAGGCTCAAAAACTATTGGATTGTTTTGAAAAATTCTTTTATTATTCGAAAGCTACATTATCCAAGAATAACATAGGCTAAATTTTATTTAAAAAAAAGGGTTCCGTAAAATATTTGGGTTTTACGGGCACACCGTGTAAAAAATCAACCAGAAAAGTTACTTATTTTGCGTACGCTACCTAAACTTTAAAAGATAGAACCATAAAATGTTATAATAAAAAAAGACAAAAGTTCTAAATAAAATTGATCTTATAAATTAGAGGTAATCATGAAATTTGGCACAAAATTCAAAACAAAGCTTAAAACTTAGATTATAATATGGACTTCTTTGGTTTTAGGGGTAAATATGAAAAAACCCTATAGTCCACGCGAACTAAGTCGCGGGCACAGCTAGTATTAAATAAAATAAAATAGTGCGGATAGTTGTATATTGACGATTAAGTGGGATATTACAATATCATCGGATAAGGGTAGGTTTTATAAGAGTACTTAGATAAAAGGGTCTGTAATTAAGAATCTTAAAGGTTTATAGCCGTGTCGGAAAAACATTCTGCAGCTGAAAAGGCCTGTCGTCGAATGTGACGCAGATGAAAAGTTCTGTCGGCGAAATGTCCATAGGTGAAAAAGTCTGTCGGGCAAACGTAGATAAGTGAATCGTCCTGTCGGTGAACAGTCCATTGATGAATCGGCCGTCGGAGAACCGTAGCGGAATCTTGTGTTCAAGGCTAGAGTTTAAGGTTTCGTGTCAAAAAAATCGTGCGACATACCATAGTTAAATACGATAACAAGCGTTGTAGAATGTGATTTTTGTCACATTGTCAATGTCTTCAAAATTGTAATTAATAAACATACCAGATTACTCTACTGTAGAGACATTGTAATAAAGTGAAGAGCGAAATTATGGTTGTTGTTGCAAACGTTATTAATAAAATTAACAAAAACTATGTCTCTAACAAAAATGTCCTTCTTTTCAGAGACTGGAAGCTGAAGGAAACAAGTTACTAGGATCTGGCTGTCGATCAAACTTCGACTGTCGTGTGAGTCACGCGCAATGTGATAAAGGAATATGCGCATGCCAACCTTACTACGCTAGGGTAGACAACTCTACTTGTTTAGAATGTAAGTAGAAATATTTTTCCAAATCTTATACTTACATTTACAATGGTACTTTCCAGACTTCGCAGTGCAATTTATGATCAATTGACATTGTTACAATCAAAGCCAATAACTGCAGATCCAACATTTCTGTTGAAAACCTATTGTTATTCCACAAATCGTGTTTAATTTAATTAAATTTAAAAACTTTATTGCACAAATAGGTACAACAGGTGGACTTAATGCTAGGGGCATTCTCTACCAGTCAACCCTTGGGTCATGCAGATAGTTTGTATATGGGTGCGGTAACATGGGAGAAAAAAAAAGAAATCATTTTAAACAACAATAAATTAAGCATTAAAAATAACATTACGGTATCTTTTAAATATACGATAATAATACACATACTTTATAAATTAATTAGAATATAATATATAAAATATGAAGGTATACTTAGATTTACATAATATTAATAATTTATAGATAAAAACAAATATCTACATAACTATAAATTCAGAAGATAAATAAATTGGTTCAGCAATTGACAAATTCATGACTATCATTACCTACTTGTTAGCGAGAGAGAAGAAGTATTCACGAACTTTATTTTTAAAAATTCCCTTAGTCAGGGTTGTTTTTACCACTTGCCGCTTTTATTACAAAAGTGTTTTGAACAACATGCACTTCTCCGACAAATAGCAAAAAGCATGAATTCACGAACAATCTAATCTGAGTGAAATTACATACATTCATCGGGCATCCACGTTAAGCTTATATACTGTCGAAAAATTCCGAGTTTCATTAACAAATATACTTACTAACTAAGAATAATAAATGTATATTTTGATTACAATAGAAACAACCGCTATTGTTTAGTAACAGTTATCACAGCACGATTCCAATCTCTTTCATTATAAATGTAACTTAATCTGAGAATTATGAGCTGTGAAAGTCATAGTCGACTCACGTTCATTACTGTAATGCGCGTCAGTTTTCGCCCAAATAGCTTTCAACAGCACAATTGAATTAAGAGTGTTGGACGTGAAGTCATTGTTGGCAAAACATTTTGATTGATGAATTTCATTCAAACTCAATGGAAAGGGAAATTCGATCAAATTTCGGGTGCCTTATTATGATGATGGCAAGCGGATCATTTCAGTGAAAGTAATTTGCTGGAAACACCGCAAGCTTACCACATATAGATCATTAAATGGGAACTGCCTGGTTAGAATGGTTATCAGTGAAACCGCGATTGAAGTGTTGCTATTACCTACGTTTGATGGTGGTGTTGATAGTGTGCAAAAAAACAGCCAAGCCCGAGTTGGATCTGCAAACTTACAGTTCTACAACAAACTAAGGAATAAGACCAGTTTCGCAATTCTAGACAATAGTAAAATAAAGCCCTCACTTGCAATGGATACGAGTCATAACTAACAGCTTTACATAAATCTGATTTCTTAGTACATGCATCAAATAAGTAAATTTTAGAAAAGACAATACAGGATGGAATTTTATTAACATGTAATTAAAACAAGACAGATTGAAAGCTATATGAATAAAAAGGCAAATGAAGGAGACTGTGGTGTTGTTCAAAATGTATCATTTTAAAAAAGCGAGCTGCCAATCCTATTAAACCTTGGACAGAGTGCAGGATAAATTGAAGAACCTGTTCTATCCACCTTCTTAGTGGTTATGAGGGGTTTTGTAGGTACTACCCACGCGTTGCGACGCGAAAATTGGACGTAGCTTTTTATTTGTAAAAGATTATAAGCGACTGAAGTTGACAAAGACGAAAGTCTTTGACTATGGTGTTTAGTCAGTGGTAATATACGGGATAGGAATGTGGTCTCTAACGATTGGCCTCATCCGAAAACTTAAAATCACAAAGCGTGCGATGAAGATAACTATTAAAACTAGGAGTTTCTCCTTGTGATAAGACTCAGAAATAGGGACATACTTAGTAGAACTAAAGTCACTTACATCACTCTAAGAAAACAAAACTAAAGTGGTGGTAATAGGCCAATTACATAATTTTTAAAACTGATGCCTGATTGTGCAGATTTTAATGGATTAGGGCGATGGATGCTATTGGTACATAGTCGGGAGTTGTGGAAGAGGAGGAGGAAGAGGCTATGTTCAGCAGTCGCTGGAATGATTTTGATGACCTAAGTTGACTTGAATTAATTACTGAAGACAATCCAATAAGAAATTATAATAATATCTACCAGTTTTAAAAAGTGTTTTTATCTATTGTGCACCTAAAATTTTCTTTCACAAACTAAACGCGAATAGTGCAGTTATACACAGTATAATTTTAAGTGTTGCCAACATTATGAATTAAACAATATTCATAGCTCTATGTGCAATTTTATCCAAAACGAGATGAACATAATTCATTACACGGAACCGATTTTCACAAACGTTCCTTTACTACAATGGGGCTATCCTCAGTATATTTTCCAGCTATAACGCAGTTGAGCCCCAACGTTGGCAATTGTTGTTATTTCACTAGAACCCTATGTACTGGTTTTATAGTTATTCTAACAAAATTCCAGAGGAGCGATCGTTGCTGTCGCAAAGTAAGTGTTTTATGTGCCTCTGGATTATAATAACTACATATTATTACGAGTATATTATATTATTGTATAATGATTTTAAGTGTCATATTAAAAAAATAACGATCAGACATTATTTTACGCATGTTAATTCTATAAAAAGAGTAATATCTGGAAAATTTTACTAGTTCAGGGTAAGTTGATGTGCCGTTGCACCAATTCCATTTAAAGGTATACCTATAATAATAGTAGGTAATTTACCTGTCCACCATTTACATGCACGCGGGATTGTTTCCCTTCATAAAAACAGGCTTCGTTCCATGTTTACATTTCGCTAAGAGAATAACAATCATAGATCCTTAAGCACTGCGTTAATAACGATAATGGCATTGCGTGTTGGCTAGCGGTTCCGTAGTATCCGACCTGATCCGACGGCATGCCGTCCGACTGGACCTGGTCTCGAAGTGTGTTACGAGTATCCGCCATTGGCTCCTCTTCCAAACACGTTTATCTTGTCGGGCACATGGCTATGTTTAGTACAGAACAGGTAAGGATAAACCTAAGGTGCTCGTGGCGCGATAGCGACAGCGGTTCATCTACGATACCGAAAGTTAAGCTACACAAGCTGGGGTCTACTATGTGATGGATGAGTGACCATTCCGACCAATATTGTTGGTTCATGCTGAGATCTCGATTAGTTGTCAAGCCTGGTCAGAGGTTGGTTGCTTGATCACTTGTCTTACAATTTGATCTGAGTTTACAATTCACTAATTCGCACTGGATCCACTCTACCTCACTGTTGGGAGTAGATCTGTGCACAGAATTGTGCTGTGGAACAAAAACGGCATGCATTTTTTTTATTCTGAGAATTTGTGAGTTGGTGCTGAATAAGTTTCTATTAGGAATCGGACAGGACACGAATCGTGCACTTGATATCAACATTCAAAGTTGAATCCACAATCAGTTCGAACTTCTTTGAATGAAATAACAGTAACTAATCCGATTACGCAGATGCCTATTTGGGATGTGTATTTCAACTGACAACAGCTACGAGATCTCCGGAACAATCAGCATAACAATTGGCGAAAGAACCGTTCAAAACCCACCCATATCCATTTGCCCAATTTGGTGCTCCTATATCGGTCGCAGAAAGTGAGACAAGCGTGGGATTAAGGTGCGATAAAAATGAACGTTCGCGATTGTATCGGAGCGATTGGTATCGTCGGCTCCAATCCGTTAAATCTCTCGTGCATAGATCCAATCGGATGAATATTTTTGATAAAGTCTAGACACGAAATAGGATTTGCTTTAAAGATTTGCAAGATCTTACTGCCATTTGTTACAGGATCTTTTAAACGACATGATCTTATGAAACAAATTTTTTATATGTAAATAGATTTAAAACAAAATCTATAGGACGCTTATTTTTTCATATTTTCATTTATTATTATTATTATTGTTACTGGACTTGTCGCCCTTACCATGAAGGCTTGACCCCTGCTACTAACGTAGCACCCCTCAGGAGCTCTGGAAACCTTACTCACACGCAGGAACACAACAACACAGAAGTGATTGTTATTTGGCTGCGGTCTTCTGTAAGGTGGAGGTATTTCACCAGTCGGGCTGCTCCAGTTCGAGCGATAAATCGCCCTTCCTCTCTTAATTTATATGCACAATGTTTTAGTCTATTACGAAAATCAATCAAAATTAAAATAAACACTGCTACTATTAGGTAACTTCGAGGCTACTTTTGTTTGAGAATAACCCAAATTTCTAAAATTTATTTTCCTATATTAATTTGCACTATACCTAACTGGAAACTGGAAAAACTGGATAAAACTAGCACAGAACAGAGAGAAATGGAAGGACTTGGAGGAGGCCTATACCCTAAAACGGGTTCCTATAGACACATATTATAAGTAAACTAACATAGAATTAATTATAAAATTATTAATAATAATCTAGAAATAAGAAACTATAAAACAATGTTTTGTCAGATACCTATAGGAAATAAACAGGCTTTTTTATTTTTATTTTATTTATTTATACCTAACTAAGTGAAAAGTGCAAGAATGTAACATTTTTTGTTCGAGTTTGAAAGAAACACTTTTATTGACCACATTACAATACAAAATATATATAATAGATAAAAAACAAAGATAGAAAAAGAACACAGAGATATAGTATCTGTGGCCAACAAGGTACAGTCAGCATCATTAGTTAGTATACACCTCAGTACCTTGGCACATTAACCTCTGCATAACTAAGCAAGCCAGATAGACAGTGAACTTAATGTGACAAGGTATTGAGTTGTTTACAAACTAAAGCTGCTGATTATACAACTCTTGATCGCAGCGCTTGGCTTGAAATTATTGGTTAGTAATTATATTAAACATGGTACATAACTTAGGTAAAAAAAAGGTAAAAAATATGTTTATTTATAATTGCATTGGTATATGTGACGCAGGATGCACATAATAGTGATGTGGCCCATTCACAAGCCAACTGCACCTACTCACAGCACAGCTTACTGTTAAATCTAGTTACCTAGATACACCTACACACCACACTCGCATAAGTAGTTACCCACTCATTTATTTATTTAATTTTTATTTGACAAAAAAAGGTTAAATTTGCTGACTTAATTTTAGTGCAAGAAGTTATGATGTTTAGTTCACTTTTCAACATATTCTGTTGGCGGTTGGTATGCGTTGAAAATGTAAATAATAGAGAGGAATCAATACCTAATAATTAAATTGTGATTACTAACTACATTAAAAATTGCCTGAAAGGTTTTTGATGAATTTTCTAACCTATGATTGATGAATCCGTAATTTTTGAGACTTAAATATCTGAAGCTGATAAAACTTTCCCTTAAGCGGTTTAACTATAAAAGTGTAAAACTAAAAAACCTTTAAATGAAGATTTGTGAGAATGTAATATTAAATTACTAAAGTATTCAATTGTTTGCTATTGCTAAAGAAATTGGGAATATGAGATATAAATCTTTCTCACGGTACAGATCTAGAAACATGAAATCATAATGCCTTATGCGGAGGTTTAAAAGCAAGCAGATGGAAACAACACTGAAACCTTTATGTTAAATTGTTGTATTCACACCAAATTTAATACATTTTAGGTGCCATTCACTAACTCGAGCTTATCGAGTGCCATTTACGAACGCAACAATAACACAATCTCGTTTTTTGTAAGCACCATTTTTATGACTGACACGTTGACTAGATATCAAAGATCTTGGTAGGTAATAGAAAGAGGCAACCGTCTAGACGAGGCTGTCTGTCACCTGTCGTGGCCGTGTTCAGCTCGAGAGTTCAGTAGGCACCTATGCCAGGCGTGGCAATCGGATTTTTGTCTTTTGACTAATAGATGTTGCCATTTTTCAGAAATATTTGTCCATTAAACGAGGTTCAGAAACCTCTAAAATCCCCTTTATGAGGGTTTCCATCATCCAATTACCTCGATTGTGTAATTTTCCTCCCCCAAAAAACTATTTTCACATACATATAGAAGTAAAATAAATATTTTCTATGCCACTTGTGACATTTTTGAGTAAAATTTATGCAATAAGTTGCAGATTTTTTTGTGAACTCTCTCAGGCCTAGCATACGCAGTATGTCAAATTTATTGCATGAGACGACAAAAGTTTCAATACTTTTGATTGGCTAATAGCACACCGCACTCGTATTTTCAGCCAATCAACAGCTGACGCACTGACTTCAATCGATTTTAACGTTTGTTAAGAGCGCGATAAAATTTAGTCCGTTGCGTATGCTAGGCCTGTTTAGGTAGGTACTGTTTTGTACCTGCATGCCATAACAGTAAATCCCACGGGTATCACTCAATTCAGAATTTGTGTTCGATAAAGACGGTCCTATGGTTTTAATCAAACCTAAATCAGTTAGGTACCCGTAGCTTTCGTACATGGACATATTTTTTGTGAATTGTTGTCTTTACAATAAACTACTTTACTTTTATTCAATACTATCAGTTTACAAATAAACAGCCGGATACAATGATTATCAAGTTTCTTAATGAGGTACAAGAACATTTTACTTATTTCCAAAAGCGCACCGTTGGGGGTGCATTATCTCAGGCGGAAGCAGATGGAGCGAGTGTAACAAAAATTACTGCAGTAAGTGCAGTAGTAAGTGGCATTTTGGCACTTCTAGGTACAATAAGGCGATACTCAAGTGCCATGTCTTTAAAATGTAAGTAAATTAAAGTAAAATATTAAAACGATCCACTAAATACTATTTAGGGGGGTAAATAAGCAGTTGGCAACGGACAGCGATCACCCACTCCAAGATACGCCACTGCTTATTCCTGCAACAGCTCTAAGACGGACGGTACGTTAGCTACAAAGATTTAAAGGCTAATTTACATTCCCATTTTAACACATAAGTTATTGATATATGAAATGTTATGATTGTACAAGTCGTAAAGCAAACTGCATTGGAATTGCAACTGTCCATCTGGTTTATTTGAGGATTCAATTTATATCACGTTGCGCGGTGCACGCCTCCAGCATCAAATCAGTTACCTGCCCGCCCAGGCATGTCAATTGATCCAGTCATCATTCACGTGACTGATACGAGCCATCTTAATGCTCCGCAATTTTACAGCTCACATTTTACATTTTTAAATCTCTCTACATTTTAATTAAATACGAACATTGGACGTGCTGCAGTCTGACTGCTACTGATTCTGAGGAAACTTAAACTTCCAAGAAATCGAATTAACAGGAAAATAAAATATAAATCTATTATCTATTTAAGATTGTTTTCAATTCTTGCATCGTCCAATCTATTCCGATTGAGTACTGTATTTAATACACAAGAATTACATTTAGTTTCTATGGGATTACAGATTTGTACTTTGTAGGGTTTTGTACTCCGCTTCTCCACGTTAACATAGAGATATAAAATGAAAAAAAATATATATATTTTGATCTTTAGAAAAAAACGATCATATACATATAATTGTTTGTTCGGAAGTATTTTAAGATTACAAAGATAAGTAAACTTACGAAACTTTAAAATCGGAAAACCAAATAATCTTACGTCTCAATTTCTCAGATAGTTTATTAGGTAGAATTTAGGGGCCAGTAACATCTTTGAAGTTCGTAAAACCATAAAGGTTTGTAGGTACACGAAACCATTCAATCAAAGCTGCACGTACGAATCTCAAACAATGGATGTTATCAACACGACTGGTTCTGATCTAGTTTTCTTCGAAAAGACAAAACGGTAATTAGCTAGACTCGAAATATTCCAATTTGTCTCGGTCAGGTGCGCCCAGTTATTTAATGAATCTTTTTATTGCCTTTACACTCGTCGTTACGATGGGTCGTCTGTGAGACTTTGTTCTTATTCTTAAGAAATATGAACAACTGAACATAGCAGAAATCCATAAGAAATACGATGTCTACGCTGGCGCTATGTTGCTTTTTACATTTAGGTATATACATATATCTTCCTTTACTTTTGCGTGGGCCAATTGGAGATATGACATTTATTTATTTATTTATTTATTGAGGACAGTCTACAAATCTTACACCAAATGATGTTACCATATATTTATAAAAAACATGCTAGGTGTAGAATGTAGTTCAGTTACAGGCTGCCACGATTTGCGAGTGTGAGTACCTACTTATAGGTATCACCTCTAATATTAAAAATAAAAAGTTCTTCATTCTTGCAGAAAACTCATGTTAACCTTTTAAATTTTGAAAGACTAAGTATTCGAATGGATATCCACATCTGTTGACTTGTATGGGCCTTGAAAGTATCAGATGCACCAATTTCATTTGGGCGGGCATCACCGACTGACCAAGTGGAGTAAGAGTAACAAAACTTAGAAATTCTGGCGCTCATAGACATCCAGACCCTAAGGCGACTGCTCTACTTCCTTTTAATCATTTATTTTAGAACAAAATAAAAACCTTCATTAATCAGGCAAAATACTAACAAATGGATGGGGGTTAATTTCCATTTTGGCGGCGGCGAAAACCAACGCTTTATACTAACGATATAGATTTGAATATAATTTTTTTTTTACTTTTACAAAGTTACTGGCACATAAAATTACCTTCAATTGTAAAAAAACAAACGACAACCATGTTCAAATTAGCAGATTACTTGGCAAGTAAACCCTCATTTTAGGTCCCATGGGGTAAGCGAGCGTGACACATGTTTTCTCCCGTTTTGTATCCATGTATGCATTAACCCAGATATGCATAGCAAGTAGGCAAGCGACGATTTGCAACAATGCTGTTGCATTGTCAGTTACCACTTTTTCCGCGCCATAATTCACGCTTGTTAAACACAAATGTCCAGTTGAAAATTTGAATTTTAAAATAAAAAAAAGCTCAAACGCGAGTTTAATTTTTTTTGTTATGTTCTCTGGGAAGAAAAGTAGTAGATTCCTATAAACGTAAAAATCTGCTTTAAACCTTTCCAGATAATAAAAAATAATTTCAATTTAGTTAGATATTACTGTTATTAGGACGCTATTAGACCCTTGTTGCAAACAAAACAAAAACTAATTTATAGTTTTAGCTATTACTTACGTATTTATGGATATCCTTTTTCAAAAATGTATCTGATCTGACAGACTTGATAACCATTAAACTGTAAAAATTAAGTTGGTGCTTCTTAAATTAATTAATGGTCTTTGCTTCTACAAAGAGAATAAGTTAATCAAACAAAAGAAAAAAAAACAAGTAGAAGCGCCTTGCATATGACGACATTTAATTCACCACTGCAGACTCCATTTGATATTTACTTAGATTAATAAATCTAAAATTCCATCTCAATATCCACAAACGGCGAATTAGGGCTCGCGTGTTTTACCGCTATGAAGATATAAGGTCCACAGACCGTAAAAGGCACAAGATGTACGTGTTATTGAACTGAGATCCGTAAGCGATTCATAGCTAATAAAGTGAGGCTCCGTACAGAAAGGCGGTTTTTGATGCTGACATTAGAAATTTTAACAAAAAACAACTAACTGAATGGATCTTAAAGTTGAAGAGAAAGTTGGAACATAAGAATAAATTATAATTACATGTTTTTCAACAAAAGTACTGTTTTAGGTAGGTATTTGTATCCTCTCTACAAAAGTTGCACAGTACACAAATAATGAAATAAGATGACAACCACCACCTGCTACTTGTACATGCATACTTACCTAATAATAATGAAGGTAAAACTAGGTGCCTATAGTTTTAAAATAAAGTGACTGTTGTACCATTAGCAATGATAGTATTGACTGTATTGAAAGTCAATAAAATAAAAATATATACGTATAAACACTAATTTAACGCAGCGTAAACATAGGTAAATAGGTAATTTTGAAATCGCAACTAGACACTATACAAAATATAACAATTATAGTCGGTATATAACAAGATTAGCCTTTCTAGATGTTCAATCGCAATCTCGATAGTAGAACAATCAGTGACACAATTCCGCCACTGAATTGCGGTCACAAATTACGGTTCATCGGCCCGGCCTTGACTTTATGACTATTTGGAACCGAGATCGGTACCATCACAGTCACGCTAAGCAAATCTACATTTATAGTTTTTGATAGAAAGGAGCTTTCGCAAACCGGAGCTTTTCGTTGCATGGTACGTAGGTAGTTATTGCGTAGGTTTACCTTCTAAGTTTTCCGGGAGTGATAAAAATATGATTTTTCATTTAGATTGATTGATTCATTGATTAGACAGTATCAAAACTTTTGTCGCCTACTGCGAGAAATTTGACGTATTCCACATGCTACGGCTGATAATCCAAAAAGTAATAAAAGGACGCCATTTTTCTAACATAGCCGCGTAAGCGTGAGTGACAAAGTTGAAAAGTCCACTAATAATCTGTAAAAAAACTATTTTCAAAACTCCCGGTAAACGATCTTGTTAACCCCATTTTCTGCCCAAAATAACTCTACTGTTGTTTGTATACATTTTTTTTAAACCTATTTTGCTGCGCAAGTATGCCCTCTGAAAGTCTTTTATTTATATGTCTTATGTGTATTATTATTCTCCAAGACACGTCTTAACAATCCAAGAACTTCCTTTCTGTGGCAATTTTTTCGATGATTAAGTTGTAACTGGTAGCATAACTTACTATTTAAAATTCTGAAATCAAGAAACCTATCAAACAAATTAAATGCTTTTCATGAAAGAAGCGTAAAAATCATTGATAAATTGGTAACTAAAAGTTGATAAGTCCTCTTCATGCAACATAAATAATTAATACAGTTAAACGTTTGTCGAGTGAAATTAACCTACTCAATCAAATTGTCGTTTAGTGAAAAATGAGCTGGTAATGCGTACCTACCTGAAATTACGAGTATTACTTCGTGATAAAGTAAAATACCTATGTATAAATGCTAATTTTGGTTCCCCGCAATATGTACACAATTAAACAGTGTCCATTCGTGGAATGTCGGCATTACTTATCTGTGTAAGTGCCATACATAAGGAAATCGGGCTTTTAATAACAAATTATACAAATGTTCATGTTTATTCGAGTGTGTTAATATAACTGCTACCTGTGATTTCCTTAAAATTGCCGATTAGGAACCAACAACATACGACTTAATTGATGCGATAGATAGTAAACGGTTCGACCGTTAAACGATTGAAAGTTATGCTATGAATACTAATGTAAAATTGCAAAGAATTGCTTAATCACAGCATTCATATCAAGCGGGTGTTATTAAAGGTAATGTTTTTTTAATTACAAAATGCAGTTACAAATTATTTAACCTCTTCACAGCTGACTTTAACGTATCTGTAATTTCAAAGATCGATATCTATATTTTGTCCGATGGCTACGCGTATGTTATGTAGAAATATTTTAATTGTTGTGTTGTTCATCACGTTAGTATGAAACTAAGCAGGCCGAGGCTTATATTTGTTTAAATCTTACTTCCGCAATAGGCGGCACGAAAACAAATTTCAAAACTGATTTATTTATCCATCGACTTGCATGTACTATATCAATTTATTAGATAACAAATTCTTGTAACGAGTTTTTTAGATATCAGAATATTTCTTCTCGTTTAGATATTAAAAATTTATTGATTGAAATTAATCAGTCCTCGATAGACGATAACATCTGAAAAGCGATCGATTATACGTTGTTACTTCATTTATTAGCGGAAGCAAGATGGACGAGGTACAGAAAAGTTTTAACTGGTATTAATAATGCTTAATTAACTTTCGGATTCAACATCCGCAAATGAGATATCCTTGTGCAATTTATTAAAATGAAAGTAGACATTGCGAAGTTCTTCGTTTGAACCAATAAACATTGATTTTCAAGCCTAAATTTTAAAGTCAAAGTCAAAGTTTTATAAACTTAATCATGTATTGGATGCAAATGTACAGCCACACCCATTAAAAAATAAATAATAAATAATAAATGCGCCAGACAATCACACCAATCACCTGGTCTCCAACTAAGGTTTTCCCTTGTACTATGAGCACCAGACGACGGATACTAACAGGGGCGTCATCCCAGCACACCCAGACCCAAGACAATTTAGAAAAGTTCGTTTTCCAAATTGACCCGACCGGGAATCGAACCCGGGACCTTTCGCGCTTTAGTCGCCTACCTTAGCCACTGCGCCACCGAGGTCGTCAAAATTACATTCAAGAGTAGTTGGTACAATATAGGGTTACAACATTGTACAGTCAGCAGCTTTAATTTGTAAACAACTCAGTGCCTTGTCACATTAATATCTAATGTCTTATCTTACTTACTTACTTATGCCAAGGTTTAATGTGACATGGTACTGATGTGTCTACGAACTAATAATGCTGTCTGTACATGCCCATTAAGTACTAAATATCCTTTAAAGCTTATTTCTTTTTCTACTATATGGATGGATGATGGATGGATCTCACAACTGTTTGATGCTGAAGTATTTACACGAGTAGACACGTTCGACATTATAAACACTTTATTTCTTCGGCGTATGAAATTATAAGTTTATTGGACTTACCTAATTAGTTACACGAAGGTTTTAATATGTATATAAATACCAGTTATGCGTACGTACCTATATAAATGTAGATTTTCTGTTAACAATACTGCTTATTTGCAACAGCACAGAATAGTTATTACGCCAGCAAATCATTACGGGGACTGTAATTTACCTATCCACCTTAGTTTTCTAAAACTATGTGTGTTACTGTGATACTGTTAGTTGTGATTTCCTTGTAAATTATTAAGTTTTTGTTGTTTGATTGTTGTTTCTTTAAGAATTTTATTATTTGCTCATTCAATGTCTCTTTTTTCCATATTTTTTTAAATACGCCACTTCTTTAAGGTTTCGTCTAAAATTCAGCGCTGATAAGGCATTGGGGTCAATAAAGCAACAGTTTCTAAGACTGGGGCTTTATGAGCTCATTCATAAAATTAATACTTATTAGGAATGTATTCTTGTCTCGTTGTTTTTTCGTTAGTGTTTTAATGTATGTTTCTATTGCATGTGTAAAAGTTTTGTGAGGTCTCTGCCTATAAATGTTTTCTTTTCTCTAAAGCTTTTGTTAAAGATGATAGGTAATATCGCAAAAGGCAAAAATTGCCAACCCTGTAAGCTTTTGATGGAGCCAAATAAATTCACGTGCATGCTGGGGTCATGAACTTGTCCAACCCATTCGCTCTCGTTCAGATGCCTGTTGACAAAAGACGGTTCATTCTGAGAAGAGTTAAATTCAGACTAACCCACTTCGAGGTAAATCGTGAGACTAGACAGTTTAACAATTGGTGTTAACTAGGCTTTTAACTCGTTCGCGCCTGCGTTTTCACACACAAATCGCATTCATCTTGATTTGTGATCTTGAGATCAGAGAATGAGGAGTGATTGCAAATAACGGGTTATCAAAAACACTTTTTATTTGAAGTCTTCGTTAATGACATTTAGTTTTGTCGTGTCTTTCTTCAATGAAATAAATAAGCATGGCATGAAGAAATGCATTAATTGCAGTATTCCAAAATTTGCAAATCAAATTGATAAAAAGTGACATACATATTTGCATTCCATGCATTGGATGATCCATCATTCTAAATACGTTATTTACGGTATTGTTATTATAAATGTGATTGATCGATGTTTGTTTGTATTTAAAACTTACACGCAAGCAGTACATAAAATTTTCTTTTGTTAATATAATAATGATAACGTAAACTTTCAGATACTTTTTTTGTTGTAAGAATTAGGTCCTTTGAACACAATTAAGGACTTACCGTGTATTTGTCAATAAATATTTTTTTTAGATAAGAAGATTTTTGGATACGTGCTTTAGTAGTAAATAAGCTATTACTGACCGAGCCAACTGCTCATCAGTTTGAAAACGGATCTCCTATATACCTAAACACAAATAATGAATAGCCAAAGTGTATGTAAGCTCATGACGTGAATAGCACTGCACTTTTTTCGCATTTATCAGGAAAAGGCTAATATTAAAAAACTATGGATATTCACCGCGCGAAGCCGCGACATGCTGCTAGTAGGTAATTATTAAGGACGTCAAATAGTGGTTAGTGTGGAGATATCTTAAATAAAATAAAAAAACGTTGCTAAAAAACGTCCCTACAATATAGGTTTCGCAAGTTTAGTTGTAGAATAAAAAGGAAAAAGATTGTTGTATTAATTTTTTTTTATTTAATGACTGGTAAAATACCTCCACCTTACAGAAGACCGTAGCCAAATAACAATAACTTCTGTGTTGTTGTGTTCCTGCGTGTGAGTAAGGTTTCCAGAGCTACTGGGGGGTTACGTTAGTAGCAGGGGTCAAGCCTTCAAGGTAAGGGCGACAAGTTCAGTAACATATTTTTTATGCTATACTTGTCACCCTTTAGCTAGGACCTCATTACCACTTAACATCAGGTGGGATGAGGTTAATCTTGAAGAGCAATATAAAAAAAAAATGTGGTTATTAGACATTAAAATATGAATAGGTAGGTAGGTATACGTATAAATCTGCGGCTACCAGTTGGACAAGTAAAATTCAGGGGTAGAGTAGAGAGCTTTCTGAGCTCCCTCTTAAGTTTGGTAAAGAGTAGTCAGGAAGGAAAAAAAGACATCTAAAAAATAAAATTACATATATTTTTTTTTAATTTTTAGGTGTCTTATTTTCGGGCATTTGTTTCAAATAGAATTATTCTATATATAAAATAATCTATAATATCTACTCATTAGCATTGTTGGAATAGTTGATAACAGATTAAAAGTACATCCCTCCTGTAATAAGACTGACAGGAGAACCTGTCCCTACCTTTCATTATTAAAAACCAAATTAAAACAGTATGTAACTTTCCTTTTTTTTCACAACCTTACCTACAACTTCGCCCGCCCTAATAATATTTGTTAAATCATATCATTCCACCCACGGTTGACTTTGACAGATAAAACTCATTAAATCTACTACATCCTGAACTTGTGAAGTTCGTCGAATTTTTAAATGTCAAATATGTAAATCTATCTCCCCCACCACGGGCGTGGGTTTTATGGAGATACTTGTGTGATGAATAATTCTCTAATTTGCAACTCCTTAACTAAAATCGTGACGTACTTACGGTGACGGATTTTTTTTGTGTCAGTGCTTAATTGCATTCATTTTTCTTTTCAGCTACCCTGCTTGGTTCAGAATGTATGGTATCTGAACAATGCACTTTGAAGGTTGCATTCAGCGCCTGCCTAGAAGGTGTGTGCCGATGCACCGATGGACATCTTCAGTTCAGGAAACACACCTGCTTATCTCGTAAGTACAAACGGTTATGTTTAAATTTTCAAGCAACGTATTTGGAGATATGCGCAAACTAAATAGTTACCCATAGAATTCCTTAAAACGAAAGTCTTTTTCATTCGATTGTGACTCATGTTACTGTGCTAGGGTATTCGCCTCAACGAGTCAATGTGCAAAGTGCGAGTAGCTAAGACTGCAATATTTATAGGATTAGTCAACAATTTTACATTGAGAAAACCGTCACATAAGGAATGTATAGCACTTTGCATGCAAGCGTGGGCGCGGCAAAAGCTTCGTCTATTTGCATCACTGTTCACACATGCCATGATCTTTTGCTCAGTGCCGCAAACGTTTTCAACGCACGAGGCCAACCGCAAAGTAACCCCCCGACAATTATTATGTGATATATTATAGTTAAAAGTTTCAATATTGTATTATAATATACCTAGTTACATCTAATAAGTCCAATCGGCCCTGGAGTATAGTGAGTGTAGCAGTCGCCTTAGACACAGGTCACTAGTGACTTGCATCAAGGTCGAGGCGACTGCTCAAATCCACTGGATCTTAGAGGATGGAGTTCTAACTAGGTGATATAGAGCACTAATTTGGAGATTCTTTTAATCTCAGTCAATGTTTTAGCCCTCTCTACGCTACGCCACTGCTTTTGCTATTTAACATTCATTAATTCTTACCATGTAAAAAACAAGTTATTAAATGTAACCGTTTAATACATAAACTATTATTTCCGGAATGTCAATCGCTGTTATACTTTTCTGAGTAATGAAACGAAAGCTATTTAAATTTAACGAAGAAAAGGAAAAGTAGACTCGCCGGCGGAAGCCGTTTAATTATTGTTTAACCAGCGTAACGAGTTATTAATCACTTTTGCAAAAAAAAAATGATGACACCTAGGTACGCACAACGCACACTGCGTATCGTTAGGGTTGTCGATGAAAATTTTAGTGGAAAATCTCGCATACCAAATCTGCTTATCAACATTTTATGAAAAGCTTTTGTATTAACCATGGCTCCAATTAAATAAGCATAAAGTCGCGTTCTTACAAAGCGTTAAACGTCGACAACATCAAGCTCTGCATTACTATTCACGTTTCGTGAATATAAATGTAGACGTTTATAAATATGAAGGCTGGAGAGATTTTTGTAATTGAAAATACTGTTTGGAAATGAAAGGTTATATTCTTATAACCACTACTTAACGGCTGCGTTTGACAAAGATACCTTTTTTTAAATAAATGTACCTATTTTTTTAATATCTAAAGAAAACTACCCACTTTCTCATCGCTTTGTGACATCATCATGGGAAAAGGGCAGGAATAGGTGCAAATGCCTAGATAAGTGGTATGCAAAACAGAAGAAAGTTATTTATATTGCTAGATTTATAAATTTAAAAATATGACGCGCATACTATAAAATTACTCAAAGAGTAAATTAACTAGGCATAGATTCATTAAATTTCATGATTTACAAGTTTTGAGACGCACGTTCGGGGCGTTAACATAAAGATTTCGATAAAAGTTAGGTACTTGACAAGTCTTAACTAAAACACTAAGCGACAATAAATTCTTAGCGGATAAAGGTAATTGGATTATATGCCAAAAATGTGCTTAATGTCAAAACTAACCGTTTAGGCAACAGGGTTCTAAAATCTATGCAAAATATTTTCTTTAAAAAGCAACAATTAAAATTATTTGCACACACATTCCAACTATTTTCTGTCTTGCACCATTGGTTGAGTTAATTCGCTGACAACCCGGAAATAAAAGACAACTTGTGGCATTTTAATCCAACCGTCAACACTGTATAGTTATTGACAGTTGAATAACAATGAGCAGTTAATAATACAATATCTACTTTGTATTGCGGTGCATTTAATTTTTTGCTTAAATTGACGTACCTATTCGAAGGCACTTGGAATTAGATTTTTTAAAAGTTGGTATTGTTGTTCTATATCCAAATTATTTTATTCCTGTAGATTACTAAGGTAATACTTACTTACGAATCGCATACTAAGAAGGGACCACACTGGTTCGGAAACTGTAACTACCGAAAAGAAACATCAAGAAATCAGTTTGTGTAAACCTTTGGAAGTTCTCTTCCAAATTTTGCTATTTCTAAGAGAGGTAGGGCATAGCGATTTATCGCTCGAACTGGAGCAGCCCGACTGGTGAAATACCTCCACCTTACAGAAGACCGCAGCCAAATAACAATCACTTCTGTGTTGTTGTGTTCCTGCGTGTGAGTAAGGTTTCCAGAGCTCCAGGGAGGTGCTACATTAGTAGGAGGGGTCAAGCCTTCAAGGTAAGGGCGACAAGTCCAGTAACAGATTTATTATGCTGTACTTGTCACCCTTAAGCTAGGACCTCCATACCACTTAACATCAGGTGGAATGAGGTCAATCTTGAAGTGCAATATAAAAAAAAAAACTGTTTGATACTGCATGAATGCAAATGCAGATTCCGTCTCGTCTATAGACCAACCTGATCAAGAATTACGCTCAAACAATTATGAACAGTTTTATTCAAACATGCATTCCTCAGTAGTACCTAATTGGATAATAACCACTCATAGTTTATTGGTAGCTCGCCGGTTCGTTTATCTCCAAGCCAATTCGAACACCATTAGTGCTGGCGGTCCACAAACGTAAACCATGTAGGTATCGTTATCGTTAACCGTGCTTTACCGTGCGATAATAACGATGTTAACTTTCGTTTTCGTCCGCTCAGGTCGATTGCCGCGGCCGAATCGCCAGTCACGGCCGGACCAAAGTTATTGTGCTGTGTCGAAGCAAGATAAGCTGCCGTGTAATTCTATAAAGCGAGTAGATGAAAGTCGAGATAGCAATGTCAAGAGCAATTATTTCATGTTCTGCCTTTTAAGACGGCCGCTGATAAATACGTTTGGTTGATTGTGCGTATGGTGGTTTTGGGTTGAAATTTGGTGAGATCGGTACTCTTTTCCTTATTATTATAAAGCACTTACCACTTTGATACAAAGCAACATTATGCTTATTATGTCTGTTGATGAAGCGGATGCCTAAACCGCTTCAAATAAGCGTCCTTAAAGACTAAGATGTAAACCAATTTGTGTGTAAAAAAAGTAGATGTCAATTAGATTAATTGTTGATATTTAATTATAGTACCGAGACAATTTATGACAAGTGTATCTTAAATTTTGTTACTCTTACAGGCACTAGGTTCATGAACATCGAATATTTTTGTAGTAGTTTTTTTTTAAATTATGGATATTCTTTATTCGATTTACTCATCACAGTAGGTACTAGAAATGAAAACAAATGAAAATCACAAATTTGTCTCATTTAAGTTCGGAATTATCTTCTACACGGTAAATTCCTAATATATCAAAATACTATGTTTACAATTTTTGTTTGTTTGCCTGTCCGTTTGCTCCAGCTAAAGGCCTGATTCGACTTTCACTGGCAGATAGCTCCTGTAATTATTTAAGTTAAAATCAGAATAAAATCCTTACGGACGAAGTAGCTAGCACAGCTCGTAAATAATAAGCCCACTTATTTACCGCGGGCTCATGCTGTGTGAGCATAACTTTAAAAATAAAAGAATAAGTAATTCAGTTCGTTTACTTTCTTTAATAACTTAGGTCTTTCTTGAGAGCTAGCATATCCGCACGGTATCACATTTGTGGGAAAAACATGGTAGGTTAATTGTTCCATCAAACCCAACGGGCCAATGAGAACACAACTAGGGTTACCACTAGTCTATAAATAACAGTAAATTCTCATGTGGATGCCTAAGGAAGGACAGTTTAAGATCTTTCACCCTACAGTTTTATGACATTTGCTCGTAAAAATACGAAGGGTCATTTCCCCTTGCAATTTCATTTATTGTTGAAAAGCTTACGCTTTGGCGAGACCTGTTGACGTAGACCACGCTAATAAATGTCAATATCCACACAATGACATTTGTCAACTCGGCATTGGTGTAAATAAATATAAGTAGAAACGAATATAGGAGCCAATCATCCAACAGTATCGACAGACTTGGCATATTTTACGTACTTTTGCCTTATAAGTATAATAAGTACCTTGAAAGGAAAACGACAGGATAATGATCGAATATCATTGATATTAGGTAAGCATGAAAGAAAACCATAATAGGTAAACAGAGTGCCCTTTGATCCAAGCGGACCTACATATGTAATTGCACGGATGGAGGTATTTCTAGGTAGCTTATGACTTTTCTGCGTTCCAAACGGTTAGCAACCCTACCTTATCTCTTATTATCATAGCCGTAGAACAGTGATCAGAGTTAGTTACTGTGAGAATGGTACTGCATTTGAAAATCCTAGATACCTATGTTTAGATGCCAGAATGAGCAAACATTGAGATCGTGCGCCAACATGATCACCTCGTTCGGATAAGGAAAAAGTAAATCAAACTATGATTACAGTGATACAAACGCGAACAAACGAAAGTTCTCATAATTTAATATGAAGACACGTTGTTTGTATGCTCGTTTAAATTAATGGGCGGCCAGTCAGTGGTCTGTGCTTGCTATTTTAAAATGATACGTTATTCTGACAAGATGTAATTATAATTTCATTATCATTGCGCTAAAAGTTGTAGGTAAGTGATTTACACAAATCGTTCATTGATGACTCTATGACAGAATGTTGATTAAAACTCAGATTTAGCCGTAGAGAGAGCTTAGGTTCTACTCTCTGGCTACTGACTTGGTTAGACTAATAAGAAGGTACTTACATACCTGATCAACCATCGGAAAACATACCTTTTTTGCGGGGTGAAATGCATTGACGCACCGTACCATCACCTCCGGGAGGTGACGGCGTGTTTGGGACTCCCTGTTCTTATGTGGGCAGGGAATGCCCACTAAAACATCCCGGTGGACCTTGTCGCCTTGATGGGGATGACATGGGAACAGAAGACCTACCACAGCATCACCGGGGAAATCGAAATAGGTACATACCTACCATGGGAGCACCCAGGGAAGACAAGACTTGTTTAAAATAAGCTTATGTTTGTGAGCTTTAAGTTGAATGTTTGTTAATTTTTACCAGACTTAAAAAAAACATATTCCATATTGAATAAATGTATTATGTGCATACATAAATGTACAAGTTTGTACGCCGATAGATTCATCGTTCATAAAACGATTTTGATGATTTTATTGGAGAGGAGATATTTCGACGATAATGCCATAATACTGAGACTTAGAGAAATTTGAGAAGTCGGTTTTTATAGCAAAAAATTATAATTAAACTAGATGAAAATCGACGGGTGAAATCCGGTGAAAAACCGGCATAGTGCGAGTCGGATTCGCGCACGAAGGGTTGTGTACTATTATCTGTTTAACATTAGACACAATTATTTAACTAAATATTCTGTGAACATTTTTAGCGTCTAATAATAGTTTTTATTAATATCGAGCAAAAAAATTACGTTTGTTGTATTTTATTTTAGTATTGGTTGTTATAGTGGCAACAGAAATACATAATCTGTGAAAATTTTAACTATCTAGCTATCACGACTATAGAAACCTAATGATAAACCACTCTTTGTCATCAACAGACTTTTCATGTTCTATGAATCTTTTCCACATTTTGGAATTCCACCTTACACAAAATCAAAGATAATTTCATACAAGAAGCATATTGAGGTCGAAACGCCGAGTAGGTTCGGTTCGCGTGTTGTGCTTTACGGTACCAGATTAGCATATAATAGCCAATCAAATTACCATTTGTAATTTAACGTTCACAACACTTAATCATATAATTTTCATTAAGTAATACTTAATAAGCATGAGAATCATTACGCCTACTAACACTAATGTTGACGACAGCATTTACATGTTTTAATATATAACTAGGTTTATATGAACGTCACTGCAGCCGACAATTTTAACTGTACCAAGCCTACTAGAGCATATGAATGAAAGGCGTCTTGGATGACTCAGGAAATTGCCGACCGCTACTTGCATTGCATCGGTAATTATTTGAATTGCTTATACATGGAATCCTTTAAACATAGTTGTTGATATTTCTGTTTCCAGCCGCACAGCCAGGTCACGTCTGCTATAGCAACGAGCATTGCCGACTATGGGACAAGGAAAGCCATTGCGAATTCGTCATACCAAATCTTTTCGGGCGGTGTGCTTGCAATTCTTACTTTCGGCAAGTGGGTGAAAAATGCATAGCGCAGAAAACGCCATATGTTACTGAAGCTGTCATCGCAGAACAAGAAGCTCTTATTGGAAACTTCTCAGAACATGAATTAGCACAAAAGTATCCTAAACCATCTAAACAACCCCAAGAACAAAATTCAGTGATCGACGACGACATACAGCCAAGTAAACTGCCAATGTTTACGAACAAAAATGAAATCCTTAACACGCAAGAAGATAGTCCCTTGTTACAAGCTGTTTTGAAGGTACCTACAGCAGAACCTATCAAACGTGTACCTGCTTCTCACAGAAGAGACGGTGATCCAAACGAAACAATTAGCGTTAATGAAATGACTGCGAATTTGCATGCCAATGACCAACCGGTGTACAGAGTGGTAACTCAGCCATCAGCGGAGAAAAAAGGAAACAAAAAGGGTGGATCTTCTAAGGAGCAAACTGGAAACAAACAGCAGAAGACAGGACATCAAAAGAAATCGTCATTAAAAGGTGAGTAAAATACATACCTACTGTAAGTACTATAATCAGAATTCAGCATTTCTCAATCCCACTTTTAAAACAAGTAGGTGATTAAGCTTACGAATTAAAATAGACGCTGAAAGTAAATAATTTGTTTTTATTGTATAAGAAAGTCCAATTTGTTCGAGAATGACTCCATTTTACAGGTGATATGCCGAGGTAGTTTTGTTGTGACTTATTTGATAATATTAGGTGAAAAGTCAGAGAAGGAAAACGTCTCCTGTTTTTTTACAAGCTTTTTTTAGATTTTTACATTTTCTTCTTTCAGACAAACACCGCATCCGTACTGATACGGCCCCAGTTCCGGTCTACGACCTTGGCCCAGCTTCACTAGGCATGCCTTGCATCTCGGACTCTCAGTGCAACACGGTGGACCCTCATTCAAGATGTCTCAACAAGCGCTGCGACTGCGCATACCGCACGAACTCTACGTCAGCATGTTCAGCTCGCAACAGGGGATGCTTGCCCGGGACTTTTCAGGTAACTAAATAGTAATAGTACAATAACATTTAGGATACGTTTTCTAAAGCGCGGGAAACCACTGCTTAGTTGGTTTAAAAGTATGTATATCTGAATTGTGTTAAAAAATAAATTTATACGGCAGTGTCGGTCGACTGGTACGTGCATCAGCTGGTACTTCGTGTGCGATGGCCGCAAAGACTGCCCGGACGGTTCCGACGAAAAATGCGAAGGTACTGGGAAAGGTCGGTACTATCCATGCACTAATTCATTTTCAATGCACGTCTCATCTTGCGTTTCCTAACTGGGTCGGCTTAATATCATTCATGTAATTATTGTAAACGCTTCTTTATCTAGATACCAACCTATTCTTTTTCTTCACTGTAAACCGTGACTAACTTGTAACGTTGAAATCGTTTACCGTTTCAAAACTCAATTACTTATAGCAGCATGATAACGTTAAAAAATCATTTTCCGAATAAGGATGGAGTTTAGTTTTGAAAAAATAAACTGATCATGAGATATTTGCAAGATGCGAAATAAGAATGCGACATTTACCACTTGATTCCTAGTTCCTACCCGAAAGAAGAAGCATACCTACCTACCTAGTTCTAACGTTACAAGTTCGTCTTATTGTAACCTAGGGCTGTAGGTATTACAAGTTTAAAACCCAATTATGCATCTGATTTTTTGGAACCGATCTACTAACCTTCTACGAATCAATACAGCTCTAATGTCAATAGGTAATAATGACAAATAAAGGTACCTGTCTATGGTCATCGAATTTTGAACGAATGTATTTAAATTAGGTAGGTACACTTTGTTTTACGTATTTCCGCTTTAAATTTGGGGCGTCCCACCTTAATACGATTTAAATTTCGCTTAATTGTTTTATCTAAGTAGTATGTAAATTTCCAAAAGTTTGAAATAATGACGTTATAGAATCCCTCTCACAGAAATCTTCAATCAGATGATTTGAGATTTCAGTTACGTAAGAGATCTTAAATGTTCTGTACTACTCTGTACCTCGCCGTATTTAAACGGGTAGTAGAAGTACCTATATTTCCACGGAGTGAACTGAGCGTTCGGATTTGGCACTTCTACTCTGCGAATACACTATAATAATACTACTAGCGAGAAAGAAAAGAGGAAAACATTCGTTGACCATAGCGTACATTGCAGATACAGTTCACAGTTCGCACATCGTAACCAAAGTTCGTTTTGCAGACGCGACCGGCGAAAGGTGTCCGATGCACGCGTTCCGTTGCGGCGGCCCGGGCTCCCGCTGCGTGTCCCGGGCCTCTCGGTGTGACGGCACCCCGCAGTGCCCCGGCGGCGAAGACGAGAGGAACTGCAGAGCGACCAAAAGGAAAGGGTAGGCACCTACCTGAAACATAACATGAAATGAACAACTGAAAGGATTGTCACACAACTCGCTAGTATTATGGTTTTTATTTTGCTCTTGGGATATTTATGGGAAAACATCTGCAAATAGTCCAATTACTAATACGACAACTGACGACAAGACGACACTTTAAGTAAGGATTGTTTTTCGCTCTGACCGTATGACCCAGCAACAAATTCCATTACGCGTGCCATACGTTTAAAAATCGTGACGTAATTCTTATCCTTCAATTTGAACGAAAGAATCATGTACCTACCTACAACACAACATTTTTATCAACAATGCCACGTGTCACTTAGATAAGTAGGTAAGTACTTACATAGGTACACATCAGTAGTCCACTATCAAAAGATGGTAGTGATTTGTAGATAACCGATCATACGGATATACAAACTCGACCCTGTTCATACAATTACTAAGCCTAATGAAAACGAATGCCGAGCGTTATGTAAACTACTTACTATTAAGTTTGTGTCACTATCTTCTTTATAGCAACTGCAATTTGTGTCAATTTGACGATTTTAAAGCAATTTTGCATGCCCATTTAAATAAAGTACATTATAGCTAACTTCTCTTGGATGAGTGGATTGTCTGATCGAAATCTGAGTTCAAACAAGACACAAAAGCAACTTATTTTGAAGTCCTGATAAGAAAAGCAACTAACAGAGCATATGTTTTGTTTAAATATATTCCTTGAAGTAAATAACATAGTTGTAGTTAATACTACCTATTGGTGCTCATTTTACCTAGGTTTCTCTTTATAATGTTCCTACCTGCAACTTAATCCAACGGTTAGATAATACGGATGATGACTCTGTAAAAAAAACAATAATTATATGTATTTAGTCCGTCTAGATTCAATTTACTTACAAAGAAAACTTATTTTTTTCTTAAACAATTTAAAATTGATGATGATACAACGCATCAAAGTTCCGTTTACATTACTAATCTACTAGGTATATAAAAATAAGGCGGGTTTTCCTTCCTGACGCTGTAACTCCAGAACGCACAAACCGATTTCCACGGTTTTGCATTCGTTGGAAAGGTCTCGGGCTCCGTGAGGCTTATAGCAAAGAAAATTCAGGAAAATTTTCAACAGAAAAGCGGGAAAATTCTCTAAGGCGAAACGAAGTTCGCCGGGACCGCTAGTTAGTAGATATAAACTGGGCAAAGATGTGACGTCGCACTTAATTTGCAATAGATATCTTATTGTATCTACCTATATAGTCTTAGAAAATGTTGTCTGTAAAAAATGTGTCTTATGTTCTTTAGTTGGTAATGTAAACTGATGGCCCAAACCAATTTTTTTTGTTTGCAATCATATTTTATTTCTAAATGTTGGTTTGTTGTTCTCACAGCTGTCCCCGCCATACATTCCGTTGCGGTTCTGGAGAGTGCCTGCCAGAATACGAGTTTTGCAACGCGATCATATCCTGCAAAGATGCGTCTGACGAGCCACCACACCTATGTAACGAGCAGTCAAGGTAAATATTAAAATAAATTAAGCTAGGTACATCTCTGATTAACCTGTCCATTACAATTATTGCTGGTGTCAATCAATGCGCAAGCAGGCGGAATGGCAGTGGAATGCGCTACATACCTATAAGCCTACAAACATACGAGAGATAGCCAAGGAAATCTCTATGTTGCTTACCTACTTTATGATGTGTCCTTATTAGGTGACAGTGAAAGGCTTTCCTGAATGAGAGTGGTATCAGTCTATAAAAGTGATTTACAAAATGTGTAGCCCAACTTGTGAATGATGGCAACGTTTTGACCAAATTGTCGACCTTCTTAAGCTCTTCTTAAGCTTAAGAGGCGAACGGACCGAACATCGGCGGTCCTGTCCCATATTGTCTCGGAGTGGTACCGTCGTTGATTACGATTTCTGTAACGCAGATGCATAAGCTACTTACCATAGAATTAAAGCAAAGTATGTTGCATGGTCCAATATTTAGTAATTATTTGTTTAAAATTGAGGTTGTTTTAGCTTCCAAAAAATTTATCCTCGGCGACCCTTACCAACTGGCAATAATGATTCTACCGTCACCTGCTTTGCCTAACACATAGCTAGGAAGGAACTTACCCTCCACAAATTTGATCTGGGTATAAAGCAAAGCCCGTGACATAGTGATAGTTAAGATGGTGGATGGATAAAAAAAAAGCTTCTGGTGGGAATTATGTATCTAATCAGCACTGGTAAACTCCGCAGCTCGCTTACCAACTTGCCTACATTAAAAACACCCGTACGTAGGTGTCAAGTGCATACTCACACATTTCGTAATCGGCACACGTGTGACCCATAACAGTACCTATTTGCCCAAATATTTGACCCACGACTTCACGTTTGGTGTTTGGACAGATGGCGCGCGGCCGACTTCTGCCCGTTGAGGTGCGGGAACGGCCGGTGCAGGAGTACTGCGGTGGCCTGCTCGGGAAGAGACGGATGCGGAGACAACAGCGACGAGATCGCCTGCAATGTCTGCAGTGAGTAATGACCCTTAAGGTTGAGATTGTTTTGTGCGTTAAAATCATTGCTATTGACACTACGTTATTTGGAGTAAATCAACGATGGAGAAAAGCTACTGACGTTTAACGCAGTATAGGACGCATATTATACTGAGGCTACAAACGCAGCTTAGAGCGCTTGTCGCCTGTGACTATTGTGAAGGACACTGCACAAAATAGTTGGTTTAAATAGGTCGTGGGAAGGGAAACGGGAAACCACGCGTTACGAAGAGATACGAAATCAACTGCTGAGACATAATCTAACTTACCTACAAGATTAAACTCCAACTGCTTAGTATCTTCCTACTAAAAATGAAGTGAGAAAGTAGATGAAGATAATCCTTATATATAGTATTGTGGTAAGATATTCCTATGTCTGAAAACCTAAAACGCATACCTAGGTAGATAATATATGGGCTGGACGTCAATACCTACGTAACTAGTCGAATATCAAAAGATTAATCTAATAATAGAGTTCTGATTTCAGATAGATGAATACTAACAAGCTTCTGTTAAAAGAGGTTCATGGTTAAACTAACATTGTTAAGATATAATTTACACACCATCAGATGGGTGAAGCAAAATCGATATGCCATCACAGTATGGCAAATTAACATTCAGCACCTTCGCTACAAAGACACCAACGGCATTATAAATAGCGCCATTTGATATGGACCCTCACCTTTTTGGGACCACCTGACCAAACATGTCAAATGCTGCGGTCGCATTCTCAAAGCGGCGATTTGACACGACCATTTTCCGTTATTCGGACAATACACACCATTAACATCACATGCCGAGTCCACGATAACGTTACATTTTAAGGATAGTAGTAGGTACCTAACAACTATTGGAAACTTGTTTTTACATTATTTATAGGCCGGCTTCGGCTGACCGGCGTACTGTAAGAAAATCGTGATTCAAATCTTGAGTGGTAATTAGTTGTCGCAGAAAACGATAGAAAGAATTATTATTTACAAATAGCTAAAAGCATGATTTTTATAGCTACATAAATTACGATCATTAACTATGTTTTGTAAGAATCTCCGTATGGGTTATTTTTACGAAAGCACTTAGAATATTTATAGCTTTGGAGCTACTGCAGGACTTTTAATTAGGATGCGTTTTATGAACGGTCAACAGCGCATGACGGTAAACACTTGCAGTTCGAAATTAATTCTTATGCCCACGGTACAAAGTCCAAAGAGTATGATTGGACGTACCTTTGATTAGCTAAGTCAGTAGGTATCATATTCGGATAGGTGCCCAGCGCGGCGTGAGCTACTTCGCTATAAAATAAATAATAACCTTATGGATTAATTGTGTGATCTGAAACCATTTTTGCCTTTCAAACAACACCTATTATGATCACCTCAGTTAGATGGTTTTAAAGTCTATTATGGGCATAGGTAGAAACATTTCTTGTTTTCATATTTTATAAATAATGATGGTAACAAATATTTATTTTGTCCACAGGATGTTCAGCGCCACCATCGCCTTGAAGACAACGCACGTAGATTTTATGAATCTCTAGTAAAAAACCTCAAGGCTGAATTACAACCCTATTGACGATGTAACCTGCTAGGCTACCCTGTAACTTTCTAAATAATGAGTATAAAAACAAAAACAGTAAAAATGCGCGACGAACGTCCGAAAGTGTAGAATTTTGTGTAATTGACAAAATACCTACTTATGTTGCACTGCCTATATAAATAGATTTAGCTTTATATAATATAGATCAGGATTTTCATAATTATATGCGTAGCTGGTAGGTACATCTTTTCTTGTAATTTTCTAGTATGCGCATAATTTGTCAATTTATATTGCATGACCTATCTATTTGTATTAAGCAATTCTGTTGCTGAGAATTTAAAGGCCTAAATAGGTAGTAGGAATAATATTAATACTACAAAAATGAATGCGACTCCTTATAGTAGAATTTGTTTGATTTTAATAATATCTAGAAAGTATTTGCACCGCACTGCTAAATAAGACTGAGCAATAATTCTTCGAAAACAACAACCCTAAATGAATAGATATGTATTAATTAAGGGAAAACTTTACATGACAAATTTGTAAATATTTAATGAACTAATTTTTTATTTTCTATCATTATATTTACATTATAACATGTCGCTCATAATTTTAATTTTGTATAGGTACTATATCTGTAAGGAATATTTTGTTGTAACCAAGGACACTAAATACCGTAGGTATGTATGTAGGTATACGACAACATTATTAATGAAATCGTAGAACTATCTACGAAATCGAGAAAGTACTTGCTTGAAAAATAATTAGGTACCTAACTAGCTTAAGTAGCGTAGGTAACGCCATACTTAAATTATCTTGAATTCTATGCTCAAAATTAAAAAAAAAACATTCCGGGTGGGGAGTTGAAATAACTCCTTTCCTTTCTTGATGTAAGTAAAATCAGTTTTGTAAATACACTAAGGTACACCTTTTGCTTATGAGTATGAGTAAAGCCCAAACTTTTTTCGATATTTCTTTAAAAAAATAATAGAAAGAGTTCTGTCTGATTTTTTTTAATTTAAAGTAACATATTTAGCGTAGGTAAGCAAAGATTGTCTGAGTAAAACGGAGTCAAGTGTAACTTATTGTAATATAGTGTGTTTATGTTGTGTGTGATTGTGATAAATAATTATTTATTAAAATTAATTTTATAATCTGTGTTTTGATTAATTGACTAAATATACTTAAAACGACATTTGACTCTCTTATCGTCATAATTTTATGAGTAAATGATATTTAAACAATGCGAGTCTGATTTTGGCGTAGATTGTAAAATAAAAATAAATATCCAAAAATTTCACACACAAAGATTGTGGTAAAAAAAAATTTGGCCCTGATTAAGGAAATCGGGATCACCACTTAATTTATTTAAGAACTATGAGAAATCCTCACGCGACGAGTTATCTGATAAATATTTTGAGTTAAACTTCACTGAGAGACTTCTCATACCTAAAGTTTCATGGTAATTCAACGAATTTTCATAATATTTATTAACAATTTACACATTAACATTTTTATTGATGAGCTGGGTCGTCCAGAACGTGGTTCGCCTTTAACGTCTTCTGAGCCAACTTGGAACATTAGACTCACCGTATGAATCAAGCACCATATAAAGCACTTAATGCCATTATTTGACACAAAATTAATAATATCTTCTATTTGTCTCATTTTCAACAGCCGAAAACCATCCAGCACCTCAAAATACATCTTACAACTCTCTAAGTTAATATCAAACTGCACTTTAAATTAATATAATATGATTGGAACATTCGAATCAACACAACAAAATAAAATAAGAATAAGGATAACCGAATATGCTGCCGACGAATTTTAAATTAAAGCGTTACCTACTACTTGGACAAACCTCGAACAACGACCTTATCCCAGAGTCAGTGGCTCAAAGTTCTTGTGTAAGGGAAAACAGAAGAAAAGGTGGTAGGTAGGTACTACAATCCGGACTTTAGTGCGACTAAGTATAAACACCTAAACAGAACAAAGTTAAATCTAAAAACGCTATGCAAATGACTATAAGCGCGCAGCTGTATTCATCACACCAGTGTTTCTCTGTAGGGATCAACTCTACGACTTCTGCCCCACGAAGGATGGTGGGCCTACCTACTTACTACCACATCGCCAATAGTGATACCTACTGTGGGAAACTTTAGATGCACTAAAGTAGAATCTATGACCACTGATGCAGAAGGTAGACCAAATGGATAGGTAAGTATTTTACTTATGTATAATATCCCTACTACGTAGGCACAATATTTGGCATGGATAAAATCAAAGTCACAGAGGTCGGGTTTGTTCTTTACAATTAGAGATCGCCAGAAAAACATTGTAACGCGGTATTAAAATCTACAGGACTTTTGCCTCATAATTTAGGTCAAAATGATACACCCCTAATGGCCTAAAATCAAACATCTGTTTCCGTAAATTTGAAAGATAATATTCCTCAAATTTACAAGTTAACCTGGGTAAAAGTAAAATAGGTAAACCTTTACCTAAGTACACCACCAACATTATTGCAATAAAATGTATTCTCATATTCAATTCCCAACATTTCATTGATCGAAACTTGTTACTTTGACCTTATTATTTCCTTGGCATAGTATCCCGACCTACGTTCTGACGTCATTTCGGGAAAGTAGACAAAGGGCAATAATATTTAACGCGCATGCGTAAGACATCAAAACAAAGATGGTGACACAGCATCCCTCGTATTTTAGAAGTCTCAAAAGGAGACAAGAAAGCGAAATAAACATCGCATCAACAAGTGTGTATTTTTCCAAAATCTTTATCTTATCTTTATTGGCTCCGAAATGTGGTTATCCTCGAAAGTATATCTTGTTATAATGGTACAAGTGAACATAAATAATTCGTGTTCCTGTGTGATTTCCTAGACAGTGATTATTGACAGAATGATACCAAACATATGATTAAGGAACGTCATACTCATAAAAATCATATAGTAAGTACAGTTTTCCGAAGAAATGATAAACATTTGTGTATTCTTTAGTTTATTTTTAAAACATTTCGTCGTTATTTACCTTATACAAATATTTGCGAACGTAAACAAATGCCATTCAGTCGTTTCATAACTACGATTCCATGTCGATGTTCATTGTTTTTACTGAGTTTGAAGTGTAGTGTTATAAAAAAAGAAAAGAAATACGATGGTATTTTTACGTATTTTAAAATGTTTAATGAAACCGATTATAAAGTGAGTAGTTCAAATTTACCTACTATCTGTATTGCAAATTAACAACTTTTTATCCAAACGGTATCTCCAAGTTTTTAATTTAGGTATCTACACTCAATTTAGGTAGTTATTAAGAAATGAGAACTCAAATTCAGAAGACTTCGTCATAGTATAGCTGACATTTCACGCAATGAGTCTTGATGTACACAAATATCTTTGTTAAATTCTGACTTTATGGCAATATTTTTTTCTTTGAACAAATTCCATTATTACTTTACTACTTTTCTCTTGAAAGGATGTATGATTTTTGTAACAAATGCCCTAGTTCTAAACTTCTAAATTAAAAATACTGCGGTTGGTTTTTTAGAATAAGAAAATTAAGAAGACTATCCAACATGAGACAGATAAAATTAGCGACCGGAGGCCTAGTCGCTACATCATGCTTCATCACACTGTTCTTGTATTATTGGTATTATTCATCCACACCTTCCGCAAGATATAAAATGCACGCAAAACGCAGTAAAGAATCAACGCCAAAACATGTCTTACGAATAACAAATATTCCGATGAGGCACATTCCGCTCAACGAAATATATAAAGATGAGCCAGCTAAAAATTCACAAGACGACAGCACCTTTGATGACGACGAGCGAAAACCAGGTAACGCCAATGGCAAGACATATCTATAGTTTTTTATGATCAGATTTTTCTAGGTAATTCTTTCTCGTTGGAGAAACCCTGACAGATCGATTTCGTAAACCAATTTCATATGGTGCGCGAAGCGTATTAAGATTGATTCTGACGGAAACTTAAAACACGAGATACTTATGTATAGAAAGTGCGTCGTTTTTTTAAATTCTACTTACTTAAATAAACGAGGTATAGAAGAGAAAATTAGATAGTAAGTCTTTAGTACATATCAATCTATACAAACATGTTGGTTTTCAACTACCTACCTATTCAAAATGTCTAAGCATCCCTATCAATTTCCTAAAAAATCGTCTTATTTAAGTAGGTAGGTAATTTTAGCCCGTTTAGGACTCGGTGACAAGCAACATCTAATTTATTTATTTATTTATTTATTTATTCAATTATACATACATACTAGCTTACAGTGTCCCAAGGCGCCAGTATGTTTATTAGACATGTCAAAAACTTAATACTAAATAATACCTACTAGGTAAAAATCTCTGTTGTTCCTTCACAGGATTCATGGTAAACTCTCCGGGTTGCCAAATACCAGCTGCGGCGATACTCTACAAGAAGTATTCTCGTAAAACCCCACTCTCTTGTGGGAAACGCACGGTTTTTCTGAGAAAAGTCGACGTTAACACCGTACGGGTCTCAATAAAGCCTCGAGCAATGAAGCAATATCTGCGAAGGAGTAAGAACTTCAGTTGCTGTTACCGTTACATCCGGAGAGTACCTAATGATGGACAAAAAAAAACTAAATTAGAGTAAGTAATGTCCATCAGATTGTTATGAAGATTTCAAATAGTTATCCATTTGCAATAGTGCAAAGAAGATTCTTTGATTCTGATCATTAATTTTAGGCAATCGTAAAAGCAAAAATCAAAGCATTATATTATACAGTTATGGACTCCGTTTTATTAATAAAACTAGTGGACCCGACAGACTTCGTCCTGTCAAAAAAAAATTGGAATGTAGTTTTAGTTAGAAAACGTTTGTACTGGAAAAAGAAAAGGGCTGTCTTTAGAGTTTTCCCGGCAATTATTCGATTTTTTCTCGCCGTAAAAACCATCTTTGGACTTCAACGAAAAAATTGTCAAAATTGGTCCAAGCGTTGTCGAGTTATGCGCTTACCAACACATTTTGCGATTCATTTTTATTTAATAACTTATTTAGTTTGATTTGAAAAATGTGTTTTATTTCGATTCCAGATACACGAAATGTATAAAAATACAAGACAACGACGATTTCAATTTGGAGAGCGACTTTATAAACGTCAAATGCTTTGAATACGATAGTCGCAACGTATCGCATATTATTTACAGCGATGTCTATCCATTCATTAAAAAGATAGACATTCCAAAAGAAAATAAGACTAACCATAAAAATAGATACAATGTTTTGATGATGGGTATGGATTCCATGTCCTTATTTCGACTTTCGGTTAACATGCCCCGAACAGTAAAATTTTTAATGGACAATTTTTGGTTAGGTTTTAGAGGATATCATAAGGTAAGTCTCATCACTTTTAAATCGTAGATACCTAGTTAAATTATTTAACGGTCGGTCGTTAAGAATACAAAGACGTTAGTAGGTATTCAAAGATATCTCGTGCATGATAATTCCATTAAATCCTATTAAGTTTTCCAAAGCAGCAGTCTGACTACATTAAAGATGTTTGAAAAGTTCAGCTTAAAGCAAGAAGGCCTACTTCGAGAAACGAAATAAGTCGGATCCGATGACGAATAGCTATTTCAAATTCTTAAACAGGTCTAGCATGTGCAATACGTCAAATTATATATATATATAGCTATATCTATATATAGCGTTGATTGGGTGATAGTACACGGTAGGTACAGGAGGGGCAGCTTTGAACAATTTCAATACTTTATCATATAATTTCTATATCTGTCTTGATTTAATTAGTTATTTCTTCCTAAATAGCGGTCATGGTTATCAGTCAAAGAGATAATCATATCCTTCGTAATTGTTCATGAACTCATAATTAGATATTTTCATGAACAAATTTTTAAATGAACTTTATCATTTGAGATCAATTTAACGAAAAAAAACACTCGGTACAAGCAAACAAACAAAACTTAGGGAACTTAGGAAGAGCGGATATTTCTTTGATAACATTATTTTATAATAGAAAGTTAATTAATATTCAGTTGATTGATATATTTTATATTTACAAAAAAATTACATCTACGAAAACCTTAGAGCCAAAATTTAATAAGTTTACAACTGACAAGAAAACTCTTTTTTATCGGGTAACTTACTATCAAAGTTTAAAATTGACATTTGGCAGCTGCATATCTGTCAGTGTTTCCAATATAAATTACGATTTCTACCAGTGTAGCCTAAAATAGTGATGTGTATACCTATTCATTAGTTCAAAGTTTCCCCCCTCTCCCCTACCTACTCGTATTTTTAGTCAATCAGCAGTTGACGCATTGATTTTGACATTACTTATGAGCGTGATAAAATTTAGTCGCGTGACGCATGCTAGGCCTGATAATCGTAACCACTCTCTCTCGTCGCTTTTGGTAGTAGGCCTAAAAGTTCTTTCCCATGGCGCTGACGCTAGGCGATGAGATGGTGGGTAGGTTTTTTAGTTAGGGTAATCCTTCGGAGCGGGGGAGCCCCACAAACGCAGCTGTCATCTCCACGGTAGCGGACGGTAGGTACAAAAAATATTGACCCCACCTCAAAAAATGAAAAAAGGCCTAAAGGTTTGATCATGAAATCGACAACATAGGTTATTTAACTATAGCTCTGTTAACTCATACAAAATGAAGGTCTTTTTCAGGTAGGAGACAACACCTTTCCTAATTTGATGGCAGCCTTTACAGGCAAAAACTTATCGGCAATCACGAAAAGGTGTACCGGGAGGATGGACGAATGCAACGATCTTTTAATATGGAGTAAATTCAAAGAATCTGGCTATGTCACTGCCTATGGCGAGGACTACTTGCGATTACCTGACACATTCAACAAAAAATTTGCTTTCCGAAAATCGCCGACTGATCACTATTTAAGGCCATTTTTCCTCCATGGTGAGGTTGAGCTGTTCAACAAATCTTTAGTATGTGCCGGGAAAGAGCCTTCTGGCCAACACCTGCTGAACTACGCAATTGACTTCGTAACGACTTACAGAGAGTCGTTCTTCGGCGTTTTTTGGATGAACTCGTTTAGCCATAACGTTCAAAGTCAACCACAAGATGCTGATAAAATGTTCGAAAACTTTTTCAATCAGCTGACCTACACAGGAGTATTAGAAAATACGTTTGTGATATTTTTTAGTGACCATGGTATACGATTTGGAGAGTATCGGTTGCAACTAGAATCATACTACGAGGAGCGTATGCCAGCACTTTTAATGTGGATACCGCAAAGATTCAGAGGACAGCACAGTAAACAGTTCAAAGCAGCTGCAAATAACCAGTTCATGTTAGTGACTCCGTATGACCTATATAATACTCTGATCAGCATAAATGGCATGTCTCAAGGAGTAAACAACACACAAAACTTTTCTGAAGGGTGTCCAAATTGCGTTAGTATATTTGAAGATGTAAATGAAAATCGTACTTGTGAAGATGTCGGCATCCACCAGAAGTGGTGCTGCTGCCACAAGTTATATCCCCTCGACATACATGACACGGCAGGTACGAAGAGCGTACTCCATGCAGTATCTCAAATTAAAGCTATGGTGAAAAAAGTGAAAACAGAACGCTGTTGGGGTTGTATGAGTCTTGCCTTAAAAACTATATTAAGAATTCATTTCTATTATAGCAAGTCAAGTTTGTACTATGTAGTGGCATTCTCTATGACTCCTGGCAACGTGACGTACGAAGCAACAGTTTCGCGAAATGGAAGTAACTTTGAACTGGTAGGAGGAGTTAGTGTGATTTCAGTGTACAGGGGATTAGGGAAGTGTGCGAGTCAATCAAGAGATAGACTGTTTTGTGTTTGCCAGAAAAAAGATTATTGTTGAAATCTTGTTATCATTTTTATCTTTTGTAAATTAAAAAAAACCCGCATACCCAATTTCCCAAAGTCAAGAAAAACAATGTGTTATATATAATGACTTAATTGTGAGCAAATAACTCGACGACTGTACAAGCCATTCTGAATAGAATAGAATAGAAAACATCTTTATTCATGTAAGCTTTACAAAAGCACTTATGAATCGTCAGTACAAATTAAATATTCTACCGCCATGTAGAAAACTTAATATAGTGTAAAATGTTGATCATGTCGAGAAGAACCGGCAAGAAACCCGACACTTACTCTTTTCAATGTAACAATGTTTCCTCATAGGTACTAGGGACTTAAATAAAGTAAACAAAGCTAGATTTCAAATAATTAAGTCATCCTAGACCCATACATTTTAGTCATTTAAATAATCATAAATTTTGTAGAATTATATTATTCGGCAGCGGGCACTTACTGGAGGCTTATACAGCAGAAAAATTTCATCGCCTACGATAACTTGCGGTTAGCTCAGTTGGAAGAGCAACACGCGCGATACGTAAAGGTCGTGGGTTCGATTCCCGCACCGCAAGTGGAGATAAAAAAAATATGTAAGTTCGCTAGTATGGTGTAAAGTACTATAAAAATAAAAAATCTATTAATTTTAAGATATAAATGCTGTAAAATAGGATTTTACGAATCGTCAGCCATATTGTTTTTTTTCGCAAATTATTTTTAAAAAGCAGTTTTTAAACCCATCGAAAATTCATGACGGCCATTAGACACGTATTTTACAGTTCATTGGTAGAAATCGTGTATTGACAGATATTTGAAGATCATCATCATTATCCTGTTGCAGTCCACTGCTGGACATTGGCCTCTCCTAAGATAATAGATTGAATTTCGGCAAAAATAATTATCGAATATTCTTACAAACATTTTATTTTCCAGATTTAGGGTAATTATAAAATACCTCACAGATCTAGGCAACTAACAAACGAATACTGAAAAATCGCTTAAATTCATTCTTACTTTAAATATATTTATTAGGCGATGATAGTTTTTATCAAACTCGGTGATTGAGGCTGGTTAGAATATATCACAAATAATGATAGTTGAGCCGTCGCCAGAGCAGCCCCAATTAAATTTGGCAACTGAAAAGAAAAAACATCTCAAAACTATATTCACAACAATTAGGCTGACCGCACATTAGGCGTGCGTTAGAAATACGCAGGCGGCGTGCGACAGACTCGACAGTCGCGTGCGCGCAGCCACGCCGCACCACCCCAGAGTGCTTTGTTAGGAACTACGCCCACTATCGAAACGGCACGGCCAATCATTTTAGGTGATGAACAGAAATGTACCATAGACTTTTACGTTAAGGTTGATATTTAAAATGTTAATGGTTTTAGCATACCGCAGCTTGCACAATCATTAAAATTTCTACCTTAGTGTAATATATGTATTGGTCTCCTAAAAATCTAGCTAGCTAAGCGGTCCCGGTAGCGGTCGCAGTCCGTTAGTTATCTCGGCTTGCGCCCAGAGACGTCACATTCAGAAACGTTACATAGTGTCAATCAAACCTCCGATTAAATAAAAGTATTATGAGTAAAAAAATTAACACATCAATAACATTGAATGAAAAAATATTACCTTGGCACCAGGTGATATGTTTCAACTAATCAAAGAATCTCAATCTAATTCGTCTTTACAGTTGTTTATCTTTAAATAACTTTAAAGCCCACTTATCAGTTTAATTTATCATTTGTAATTGACTACCCAATTACTAGGAAACATATTTAATATCATTATTGAGTAATCACTGATTTTTAGGAACAAGTTGTTTAACCATTTGAACTATATAATATAGATATATTTTTTTAATTATTATTGTTTTATTTGAATTTTTGACAACTGCCTTTGTAGCTGAGAAAGTATCATATAAAATGAACAAATTTAAATAAATAAAACTATGGAAACATGGTAACTAAATATTATGTGAAAATGTAGCATTTAAATGTGTACTGACATACAATACTTAGCAAGTACTTTCCTACGATAGTGTCACCTTGAAATATACTATGTTTATAGATCAGGTTTATTCATTAGCGACGCGCCCCGAGTTCCCATTGACGCAATTACATATCTATAATACTTAATCATTTAGTAGAGATGAAAAAAAATTGCAGTGTTTAGTTACTTTTTTTTCAAAACAGGTTGTCTGAAATTCAGTTCCACACTTTTATTCATCTTATTTAAGCTTATCAGCTCATCCTTTCCCATGTTAGCAGTCCAAATAATCAAATATGGTTTAATGTGACAGAGTACAGTCGCCGTCAGATATATCGGAGCAGACAAAGTGACCAAATACTTCTGAACAGTTAAAATGTCAAAAAGTTCCATACGCCACAAGTTACCAATAATATCTGAACATTCATTACTTCAATAATATCTGAGCAGATGCTAGTCAATAATTTCTATACACACAACTTACCAATAATATCTGAACACTCATCTATACAGGTAGCTAAATGAGACACATGACGTGCGTGACACACATTGACGTTATGAGTGGTTAGATATTATTGGCATCTGCTCAGATATTATTGAAGTAATTAATGTTCAGATATTAATGGCAACTTGTGGTGTATGGAACTTTTTGACATTTTAACTGTTCAGAAGTATTTGGTCACTTTGTCTGCTACGATATATCTGACGGCGACTGTACCTATTGAAGTCTGCATTAACTAAAGTTGCTCACTGTACTTGGCCATTGTTTTAGAAATGAGTTTATTTAGGGGATAGGTACTGGGAAAATTTAAATCTTTATATTGAAAGTTAATAGTACTCACCAATAAATAGCTATCTTGCCTTATTATACCATATAGGAACCATACCGCTGATACAATGAATGACGTGAGTATCATAGGAAAAGGCAAGCATTCAGTACTTTTCACCTTTACTACATAAAATACCTTGCTCATTGGAGCTGCAACAGCAACTAAAGTCAAGGAACATGACCATAGACCTGTAAGTAATAATTTTCTAAGTTGAATTTGAAAACAAATTTGAAGGACCTACTTTATGAATCCTACAATAATGGAAAGATTCACACACTTATCCAGCCAATCTATCATTCAGATACTCAGTTCGTGATGAATAGTGAATAGGCTAAACAAACAGTATCAAAAATTTTATTGTCATGTAATCTACACTAATATTATAAAGAGGAAAGATTTGTACCTATTTTCGTATGTTTGTATGTTTGTAATGAATAGGCTCAAAAAGTACTAGGCCGATTTAAAAATTATTTCACCAATAGAATGCTACATTCTTCTAATTTCACGTAGACTACAAAATTAGGGATCCTTGGTAAAATTTGAAAAATTTCAACAGAAAAGTAGGAAAAATTCTCTAAGGCAAAACGAAGTTCGCCGGGACCGCTAGTTATTGTATATGTATAATAATTATTTGATTGATTTGATAATAATTTATCATTTAAATCGCCATGCTCAGCTGTGGATATAACGTGGCTGAGGCTGGTGGTAACGATGATCAAATAAAAAATGATTTGCAATGGCACCCACAAAGAAAATGTTGAAATAATAATACTTCTTACCAAGCCTATTTACAAGCAGCTCATTGTCATCCTCAAGAACTACATAGACCATAATTATTATTATCAACATAATAAGAAAAACGATTTGTTTTAATAGAGATGATTTTTTGAAAGTGTAGATATAAAACACTATGGTATACCCAATCATTAATACAAATCCTACTACATTGACTATGACTATATTATCATCATGTTTGACTATACCATATAGTAGCCATAAGCCAGTTCTGAAACAAATAAGATAAATATGGTTATTGTTATACTGTGAATGTATTTACAAAAAAAAATATCTGACAACTAACACACTTAATTTAAAACTAAATTAAAATATCATAAATTAGCGCTAAACAACATTTTCATTTAAAAAAAATATCATTTGTAAAAAATTATATTTCATGCGTAAAATGGTAAAATTAGCTTCAGTAAAAGTGTAATGATAAGAATGTAAAATGTGTTACTAACATCTTTATCACACTAGAGGATTGGAAACATTTTCAAAGCAGAGGAAGTACTTAGCAAGTATATCATGGGTTCATATTGCACCTAAAGCTTTACATGAACTCTCGATTTTAAAAATCTCACAATCTATCTGTGTGCTTAGGCTTTTAATTCTAAATTTTTCATTTTGAATGTACCCACTTTAATCTAAAATTATTTTTATGAAACCAATAATCAACTTACGATATGATACCACTTAAAAATGGCAGTGGAGATGTTTCAGCAGTTGTTTTGTTGATGATATATTGCTTGCAGACAAGTCTTAAACAATAGGACCATTTTTATTTTAAATTGTATATTCACTGAAGTAACTTCATAATTAAAGTTTTCACAAAAACATTAAAATTACTTACATGCCAGATAAAAACTGCAGTATGTTTGTTGTCACAGCCACTATGCTGACTATACCTTCTATATCTTTTAAATGCATAATTAAATATATGACAAATAAATTTTATTTAAGTTAAATTTTTTTCCTATACTTTATATATTAAAAAAAAAATTACAAAATTTAAATAAGTATATGTATGTATCATTTATATAGAATGAACCAAAAAATAATTAATGTCATTGTGTTGGTATCTTGAGAGTATTAAATTGTTTCCAGCCTCAACAAGTCTTAAAGATCACAACTAAAGTAAGTCTATCTTTATTAAATTTCTATAACACAGAGTTTCACCACCTAAAACAAGAAGTAAACAAAAAATAGGCAACAAAATTATTTCTTAACCACTGAATACATGGTATATTTGGCATGTGGGCATGAACTTATGCATGCTATCCGTAAGGCTGAAAAACCCCTAGCCTTGTGATTTCATCAGAGGGCAAGCCTCTAAAAAACTTTATCAACCCATGCTGAGTGGACGGTTCTGTGTAGCACAGTTTAAAAAGCTTTACTTCTACAAATTATGTAGATCTTACCATAATTTGTAGATCTTACCAAACCTTAAACGAAAACCAAGAGAACAGCAACATTTTTTTGTTTTTTTATCTCAAAAAACCAATCGGGAAAACAGATATCTATGTGTAAGGAGTGTATGTTGGCCGTACAGTCGGTATTTAGTGTTTAACTATTGTATCGCAATTCGAACAAACGCTAGCTTTTGGAACATAAAAATATTAACTATTTTAAACAATTCCATTAATAATAAAAATAAGTACTCACTACATTCATGGCAAATAATACACACTGGGTTTTTCACTTTCTTTCAATAACAGTGTATGTGGAGGAATTATAAAATAAATTTCTTAACGCGCTCTTGATATTAAAAGTCAATCAACCAAATTATCAGTATCAGACTCGCATTTGTTGTTGTTTGTCAAAATCTGTCAAAATATTTCATGTTTTGCTGACGTATGACTGACGTTTTTTTTTTTCTCAAAATGAATATTTCGTAATTTGCCACCAACTTACAAAAAATCTAAAGTAAGGCGCACTCAAACGCATTCTTGGACGGCGCCGCGACATATAAAAGCTGTAGACATCGAATATCCGAAATTTTAGTTCTGAAAGGAAGCCATTTGCCATAAAATACAAAAAGAAAAGGTAGCAAGTGTGTCTCATCCATGGACTTAATATATAAACAGGACTGATAACTCTGGAAATTTTCATTATGAAAAATGAACACTATTGCAATGCAATAAAGTATTAATTGCTGTATTAATTATATATTAAGTCCATGGTCTCATCTTAGGGTCTTTTTTTTTTTAAATATGGACTCTGTTACTATTGTCAAATCGAATTTGATAATCAAGCTGTCAAAAACAAACACATCTGCGCGTGTTGACCCTGATCTGTGGTGTTGGTGTTGACTTGACTTATTTATGGTTCATTTTATTGGTCTGTGTTTATAAGTGCGTTGTACTCCTACCTACTACGGTGTGTTTTGGAATCTGAGGATTAAGAAATTGATTAACCTTTATTAAAAGCCGTCTGAAAAAAGTGATCTAGAAGAATATTTGAAATGGATGTATAATGACTTTGATACAACACCATGAAATCTTTCAAACTTATTGTTCACCAGCCTAGTTTTAGTCGTAAGTATTTTTCATAAAAAGTTCCATCTACACTAACCACTCTTTCCTAATGTTTTCTAATTTTACAGCTGAAGACTTGATTGTCAATCTCAAAGATTATCCTGGATTGAAGGAAAAGGACATCGTTGAAATATATCATCCCGAAAATGACTACCCACGTCTTTTGCTGCAAGTTGCTAAAGTGGATGTGCCGGGAAGAGGACGAGGTTGTGTCCAATTTAATTGGTCTATCTTAATATCTTCTTTCTAATACTATTATATTTTCGTAAAACCTATTATTCAGACCATTTTCAATTTAGCTACTTGTTTATTATCAACTTGAGATGAGATAGCCACAAACTTAACTAAATAGTCAATTTGAATATTTATTTTAGTCTGACAGTAATAAAATGATAATACTCTCTTTCCCAATAACAATATCAAATTTTATTGAAAACAATCAACATATCTGACAAAGAAAGTTCATATTTCCAGATACAATTAGTGTTGAACAGAGCATAGCAACAACATTCCAGCTTAGAACATTTGCAGATGTTTACATTAACATTGTAAATGTGGCTGATGTAGCTCTCGACTCTGTCGAGCTCACATTTAAAGACCAATACATGGGCCGATCTGAAATGTGGAGATTGAAGAACCATTTGGTAAGAATTTATATCAATAATACTCCCATATATCCCATATAGTGACATAATTATCATATGTGATCTTTGTATGAAAAATAATACAATTTATGTGGCTTTAGTGTTCATAATAAAAGTCTAGGAATAATCAATCTTGTTAATAAAATTATGTATGCTTATTATTAAATAGCTTAAATAATATTATGCTTAATTAATTGATGTATTGTATAAAATAATGAACATTATACTTTTAATGTTTATTATTTAAAAAAATAGTGGAAACTAAATTGACATAGCATAGACATTTTGATTTTAAATGATAATAAAATATGCCAGTTATATATACCTAAAATGGAACAAATGAGTGAACATACACAATGTTTTAAACAATCACAAAAGATTCTTATGGATAATTTTAGCCTTCTAAAAACTTTTAATTTTATGTGCTAAATTTGTTTCGTAGACTACTTAGTATCTTTTCTGAGAGTTGTACTATTGACTGCATCATTTTTAGGTTTATTTTTTTTCTAGATATGTTACAAAAGCAATATATAGAATAAATGTTAATAAAATAATCAGATTTCAGATCTAAATATATTATTATACTGGCATTTTCTTATTCCATTTTATTTAAATTATTTCTATCTGATTCCAGGTCAGCACTTGCGTGTATCTAAATAAAAAGATTGAGTATTGCGGTGGAGCTATTAGATGTCAAGTGTATGAGATGTGGTCTCAAGGAGACAGGGTGGCGTGTGGGGTAATCACTGAAGACACAAAGATTGTGTTCAGGTCTTCAACTTCCATGGTCTACCTGTTCATTCAGATGTCTTCGGAAATGTGGGACTTTGATATACATGGCGATTTATATTTTGAGAAGGCTGTAAATGGTTTTCTTGCCGATCTGTTTGCCAAATGGAAGGTAAATTTACTTATTCCTTTAAATATTGTCCTCTTAAATACCTAGTAATACTATTTTTTTTTGTAATAAACATCTATTTTAGAAATAAATATTAAACAGACCTGTGAAGGTCTATAAGTGTGAACTTATATACTTATGTCCTATAGACTTACTATAACAAAAGCGTTTTGTGTACAATCATATTGGCACAGACAGGACGTTATTTCACGACATATATGTGTGTAAAGCCGAAAAATTGACAAGTCTTATATAGTGAAGTTAAACCAAAAAAACCCATCCTGTCCCAACCCCAGGAATCAAATAAAATTATATGTTGGTGCAATATTTTTGAGGTGAAATTGAGGTTTGAGTCTCATTGTAGGTAATAAATGTGTTATTATTTTTTCAGAAAAATGGAAGCAACCATGAAGTAACCATAGTCTTGTTTTCAAGAACATTTTACAAAGCTAAATCTGAGGATGAATTTCCTCCGCACATGAAAGAATGTTTGCAAAAAGACTATAGAGGGAGGTTCTATGAAGATTTTTATCGGTAAGCATGACATAAAAAACAGTGAGCAATATAAATAATAATCTAAAAATATTTCATTGTATAATGTTAATATGAAAATGTTATTATATTTTTTTATTAACAGTGTGGCAGTACAAAATGAGAGATATGAAGACTGGTCAAATGTTCTCCTGCAGTTAAGAAGATTATTCACAGATTATCAAAAGATAGTGCTACAGTATCATGAAAGACCAAATATAGAAATTCCAACTGCCATCAACTCAACTGCCGCCCAAGGAAACTTTCTTGAGGTTCTCAATATGAGTTTGAATGGTACGTAATTATATGTATGTTTAATTGTTTAGGGATGATAAGTGATGAATAAAAAAATATTTTAATTAGTCTGTCAGTTAGATTTAAAAATACAATGAAAATATATTATTTTGCACACAAACAAATTGATGATAATACAGTGCAACAAAGTTCAATATGTTTACGTCATTTACGATAAAATTGAAGAATTGATCGTACTAAATTGCAACTAAATGTATTTTATGACGTGACAAGACACTTTACTTTTTGGTGTAAACAATATTTTAATTATTTACCCTATACAGGGGTATCTAACCGCTTCTTGAAGTATATGTATTTGTTTATTTTGTTTGTTCCAGTATTTGAAAAACACTATTTAGATAGGTGTTTCGACCGCACGGGTCAACTCAGTGTCGTTATCACACCTGGAGTGGGCGTATTCGAAGTGGATAGAGAGCTGACGAACGTCACCAAACAAAGAATCATAGACAACGGTGTGGGTAGTGATTTGGTATGCGTAGGTGAACAACCTTTACATGCTGTCCCCTTACTTAAGTTTCACAACAAAGACAACAATCTGAACTCCATAGATGACTACTCTATGCCGCATTGGATTAACTTGTCCTTTTATTCGACAAACAAAAAAGTTGCATACTCAAACTTCATACCAAGAATTAAACTGCCCCCACGTAAAAGTCAAGAGCCGCTAAAGAAAATGTATGAAGACGAATGCAAAGGGAAGCTTTTGAAGGAGGATGATTATATGCACAATTCGATATTTGATTACGATGCATATGACGCTCAAGTATTTCAGTTACCACCAGCACACAGCACATGGTAAGTTTTGTTCATAGTCAAATTATTGTAAAACATTCGTGTTACATAAACATAAATATTTTCTGCCTCTGAAATTATAAGATAGTTGGTGTGAATCCCACATCATACGTAAAGGTCGTGGGTTCGTATCCCACACTACAAGGGGAGATGAAATCTTTCAGTGTCTTTAAAATATCACGAGTAGTTTAAACAAAGCAACAAATTAAAATACCTTCGATGATTACTTCCAGTGTTCAAAGAGTGACGCGAACGAAGAAAACTTCTGTGGCAGGTTTGGAAGGAATCAGTAGAAAAAGTCCACCAGCTTTGCAACACAGAAAAATGTCTGATCCTGATATACATCACAGCCTGGGAGATATACTTACTACGAGTACAAGTAAGTTAAAAACCATAAATAGCATACAAGAAGCATTCATTCTTACAGTTTTAGTAAAATTTTAATTCACATTGACAATTTATTTTATTTTAGATAGCAGTCCCTCACTGTACAAAAGCAATGTAAATCAACTGGCAGGACATATCGCCATCGTCAAATTGCTAAAACCACTCGGCTTTATCATGCTCTAGATATACCCAACTAGCATGTGCAATTCGTTAAATTTCTCACATGAGACGACAAAAGCTTTGATACTGCTGATTGGCTGATAACAAACTGTACTCGTATTTTAACGATTTTGACATTTGTGTAGAGCGTGATAAAATTTACTCGCGTGGCGTATTTTAAGTAGCTACGATAGCGATCATGCCCAATTTACTAGAACAATGTACTTGCCACCCAATCACAGTAAATAAGTAGTACGCGCATGTGCTGCCATCTCTTACTAACGATAAGAGTACAAACGAAATAACCAGTCAAAATAAAACAAATAGGGACTAGCGAAACGCTCTAGTCTCGATGTCTGAAAAGATCAGTGTCTTTCAACTAACTAGCAAGAGTTAACTTGTTTAGTCTACCTCACGATTTACTTTTTATTCGCTTTTAATAAAAAAAACAAGTGAATGGGTCAAATTGTGACAACATGTCTAGTTACTGGCTGAGGTTTTGGTTGGGTAGCACCCAACTGTGGTAAAGAGCTGACTGGTCAAACTCACATTTTCACTTAACAAACGATTAATGACGTCGTTTAACAGACTACACTGACATTTTTAGGATTTGTTTTAGATCTATAATAAATATATTGTCGCGATTGAACTGTTAACTTATTTTAAATGAAATTTGAAAGTCTTACTCGAACTCAAACTCAAATATTTCTTTATTTAAGTATTAAGTAGGTTACATATAACACTTTTGAATAGTCATTGAATATAATGCAAAGTAATTCTACATTCGGTTCGGAATAGGTAAGAAATTCAGCAGATCAGTTACAGTAGCAGTATTAAAGTCTATTTCTCAATAATTTTCAGATAAAATCAACACAACGTACGACTCCAACAGCGACGTCCCTGACTCCCCCCTCTCGAGCAACCGGCTGTCCCCCCGAAGTTCGATCTCCAGCAACAAGCCGGTGATACGTACGGGCCGCGCGCTCATCAACCCGTTTGACCCGTCGCACGTGACCGTCAAATTAACCAGTAACAGACGACGGTGGACGCATATATTTCCTAAAGGTAAAGAAATACTGATATTGTGATTTATTTTGTACAGACTACTTTTACTTCATGGTAGGCTGCAATTTTTTTATGTACTATACGGAGAGTAGGGTTTTCAAGAATGATCCTGAAAGATACTAACAGAGTAAAACACACGTAACAATTTATGTCAATGGGTCAAAACTAAAAAATTATGTCGCGTTTTGACCCGTTAAATTACCATTATATGTCGTGGTTGTGTTATTCTAAGTATAAACAAACAGCTTGTATAGTATATGACTTAAACATGTCTACTCCTCCAGGTCCTACGGGCGTGTTGATACAACAGCATCATTACCAGGCGCGGCCAGCGGGTGAACCCACGTCTCGGAGCGAGAGTCACTGCGAAAATAACGCCAAAGAAAACGGCTCTGCCGTCAACAACAACCATTCCATTTACCAAGTAGATGGTGAGTGTTCTTATATCTAAGTTTTTATGAGATTTTTTTTTTATATTGCACTTCAAGATTGACCTCATCCCACCTTATGTTAAGTGGTAATAAGGTCCTAGCTTAAGGGCGACAAGTACAGCATAATAAATCTGTTACTGGACATGTCATCCTTACCTTGAAGGCTTGACCCCTGTCACTAATGTAGCACCCCCCAAGAGCTCTGGAAACCTTACTCACACGCAGAAACACAACAGCACAGAAGTGATTGTTATTTGGCTGCGGTCTTCTGTAAGGTGGAGGTATTTCACCAGTCTGGCTGCTTCCGTTCGAGCGATAAATCGCTATGCCCTACCTCACTTAAATTAAATAGAGTCGACGTGCCAAAGGTCAATTGTCATTCGTTGCATACTTCAATTCAAGTACAATTTAGGCGGTCTTATTGGTAGAAAACAATATTTTCCAGACAATCTTTAGGTAGAGGAAATAGTAGATATCGAGAAACGGAACTTTTATCCAGCTATAAGAGAACATTGGGTGAGAATAAAAATCAATAATTTGATCGATATGTGTTTTTGTTTGTAGGTAACGTAATAGGTCGCAAGCGCATGATCAGCACCTCCGGCGCGCTGAGTATCGCGGCCGCATTAGGCCCTCCTTCCGCTACGAACAACGCCTCCCTCGCCCTCCTCTGGGGCGCGACGGGGGAGCAGGAGTGGACCCCCGCTCTTACTACAGGTTAGTTACACGTTCAATGCCGTGGCGTTTATTTTTTAGTTGAGAGTGTATGTGTGTGGACGTGGTTTGATTTGTTGATGGACAGTATTGATATGTCTGGATAGTGTTTGAAAAGAATATTTGAAACTTTAAGATAATTTAATTTTGAATTCAGCGTGCCCACTTCGTCGTAGTTAGACTATTATACCTAAAAAATAAAAAGTGCAAGCAGAACACTTTGACAAGTAAAAATCAATACTTTTTTATCAATGTGATGAATGTAATCAGTCGGACATTGTTAGGACTATATAAATACATAGTAATAATTAAGCTATTTCGTGTAATGTAATCAAACATTTTCATAATCTCAAATAATTTAAGTGATGAAAGTCATATAATTTATTGAAAAAAAAACAGTTGTCGAGGATTATAATATCGTACTACATTTTATGTACGCAAAAGGCATAAGCCAGTATACACAATACATCATAAGGATTAGCAATGCATGATGCGTTTGCGTCTACAATATTGTTTCTTTTCAGTACTATTATGATGTATTATATATACTTGACTTTTGACTTGTTCAAATGTTGAGTAAAATCTGATGACCAAATGAGTTCAGTCAATCTCAGTCGATCGTTCGGAGGACGTACCGTAATGTACAGTCAACATCATTAGTTCGTATATACCTCAATACCTTGTCACATTAAAAGTCCGCGTGTCTGAGTAAGTCAAATAGACAGTTAGCTTAAAATGACAAGGTACTAAGTTGAGCAGTAACTAAAGACGCTGACTATACCACACACGTGACACGTACGGTAACATCAATCGAACGATATTGATCTAACATTGATCGATGATCGTAAGATTAGTACAATCAGCAATAACACCCTACGAGATTTTATGTTTCCTACATTAGAACTGTTTAATTATATAACATTTTTGACAATCTTATTAAATGTGCATTACATTTTGATGTTTCATGGTACCAATCGCGGCAATGAATCGCGGTGATTTGTTGGAACGATCGCGGCCAAAGCAAACCGAGCCATAGGTTTGATATCACCATTGGATTTGCATCGAGTAGTTAATGCATAACTATAGCCTGAGTGCAAATAGACTAGACATCTTGGCGATGATGTTCGCTATAGATGAACTAACTATATGTCAATTTGAGAACGTCAGTGTTGTGACTAAAATGATTTGTACTTGTCTAACTAATGTTGTAATGTTGGTAAGTATTTAAAATGTAAATTAACACTCCAAAAGTGGTCTTAGTTGTTTTAAGATTCTAAATAGAACCAAAACAAATTATGTGTACAAAAAAAACAGAAGTAGGAAAAACCATTCCAAATGTAAAAAAGTGGTAAATGTATTTTTATTTCAGAAATATCGTTAAGATGTTTAGTCATAAACACGCACAGGCTTACAAAAGTGATTAATATAAAGCTGTGGGGACTGTAGTTACACCTAAGTTATTTCAAAGCTTAATAGAAATTTATTTAATTAAAATCTTCAAAATTTTCGTTCCAATATTTAGTAAATACCTAAAACTAAGTCGAAAGTGCGATACAACCATGCTTGATTATATCAACATTTATATTTTAGCCATTTTTATAAAAACAAATTATGTGTGTTTGCATGATTTTCGTGTTTGTAACCAGCATGAGCTTCTGGCTGTCTCTAAACGCTACCACAGGCCCTATTTAACATTCTCAAAATATTTATTATTAAAGTCTTTACTAAACAAAAGGCATGTTTAAAAATCACTATTCATATAATCTTATTTTCACATTAATTTAAGATCGTGGGCTTTTATTAAAAAAATAAACCTTACTATTAAGTCGTCTCATGGCATTACTCAATAAGACCTTTAGTTATTCATATTCATAACATAAACATATAAACAAATTTTCAAAATTAACACATTTAAAAAAAAAAGCAATGTGCTTTTAAATACATTGAAGAAAGCCTTGGTTTTCATTATGGTCATTGTAAATTATCGATTGCTCTTAATTTTCAATCATTTTCATTAAACCATTTTCGTTAAATTAGTTACACCTAAATTGATCAATAAAGATATCTTTGTGTTGTGGTGTTTTTGATTTAGATGGCATTGAGTCCGAATACTTTGACAATATTTACGGAATAAGAAAAAATACATAAGCCACAAGGCTTAGAATTCTATTTTCTCTGCAATACAGTTTGGACGAGAATCATTCCAGTACATTTCATGATTTGCTGCCAAACGGTTTTCAATCAATCAACCAAATCTTTTATTCATATAGGTTACATGAGTAATACTTATGAATTGTCGCTATACAAAGCAAATGAAGCTAACTCCGGTTCGGAACCTATAACTACCGAGAAAATACCGGCAAGAAACTCAGTAGTTTTTTTTTTACAAATAAAAACCTAAACTTATTACTAATTTTGCACCAAGACATACAGTTAGTTTGTCAGTTAATCTGGAATAGATATAAGGCTTAAACGCATTGTAACTGCTCAGGTGTGGACTGGAAGTCGTTGACTATCCCAGCGTGCTTGCCCATCACGACGGATTACTTCCCGGACAAACGGTCTTTGCAAAACGACTACCTAGTCTCGGACTACTACTTGCTGCCTGATGACGTCAACGCTGACTTTGCTCAGAACAGGGCGATATACAAGGAACCGCTGACGACCATGGAAGTGTTCAAGGAACTGGTTTCACAAAGATTGGCACAGGTGGGCTGTTTGTAGTCTATTGTTCTAACATGCTACGTATGAGGAGCTTGTAATTGGTCATAAATTGGTTGGATTTTTATGCACATTCCTAGTTTGAATAGGAATACATTATAAGAATATGCTTGGTTTGTTTGGAAGAGTCCTAAAAATTTCACTTCAAAAACTCTATACTGGTGGAATACTGAAATCACTGTAAAATTCTTTAGGTTGGTTTTGGCAATAGGCTGACTCAAAAAACCGGTTCAAGCCCGATCTGGTCCTTCTAGATTACGAACTTTGCTAAATTAGCAAGCGTTTTGATTGGTTGATGGCGCCAGTTAGCATATGTCGTATAGTGCTTATTATATAACTAGAGAAAATCTTAGTGAGGCCTGTTTATTGGAGTGTTTGTGTTTTTTTAAACTTAACATTTTTGAAGATTGTTTACCGTTATTTTATCTTATGGAAGTCTCGAACATACAGTAAAAATAATTAAAGATAATTTGAATTTGAACATCTGAGCAGCATGTATTAAAGTTTAACAAGTGTCTCCATATTGTGCTAACTTTTACTTTGATCGCAGGGCTTCCAGCTTATCGTCGGTGTAAATGAGAACGACATGATAGAGTCTCATTGCCCGTCGGCCGCGACGCCGCCGCCGTCCAAAGTGGCTCCGCAGTCGGGCAAAGCGGTGCTCGCCGCGCCCACGAAGCGTTATCTGCTGTCAATTGGCAGGATCTTCCATGAACTGACTCTCGTTGGGTCCACTATTACAGTCACGAGATATAGACCGAGGTAAGTGAATAAAATAAATTACTAGAAATGAGACCGAAAATGAAAACATTGAAGAGTTCTTTTCACATCCTTGTAATGTGTAAGATACTAGCATTTGCAGGCGGATTCAACTGTTTGATAGAAAATTAAAGTGTTAAACTATTACATCATGTCTTTACAAATAAAAAATAAAATCTTTTCTTTTCAAACTATGAAATGCTTATAAGAAAAAAGAAGTAGTATTCTTCCAGTCTATTGTGCAATGGCAACCCCTTAATTTTTAGTTGAAATATTGTGTTCTGAATAGTTGGTTACACGTAAATAACCTTAGGTTACAGCCAGATAAATATATTATATTTGGGTGCATTCATCCAAACAGAAAATGAGTTTTAATTAGCACATTTGTACCTAAATCTACTATGATTTACCTACGTTTCAGTATTGTGACCTCTACCTATTCTTAAAAGCCGACTACAAATTATTGAACTCGCATCGTAACGTTTATATGTAGGTGTCTGTATCAACATGAGCACTGCAAAATAGGTCTAATTTCAACCTTACGTGACTGATATAAGAATGGACATAAATCATTTTTAACGTAATGGCACGCGCGTCGCCACGAAGAGAGTGGGACTGAAAGAAAGCTTAATGCCTTGTTTTGCTGGTGACATTTTAAAGTATTAACTGTGCATGTATATTATTTTTATCGAAGATATTATCTGTCAACAGACATCCATATCCTCCCTTCAACATTCATTACCGGTACCGTTTCCACGCTCCCAACCACGATACGTACGAGGTGTCTTGGGTGTCCTTCACGACAGAGAAGTTAGAGACCTACAACTGGAACTATATGGACCACTACATATGCACCAGGGGTGATACGGACTTCGCACTAGTTGAGGTAATTTTTTAGACTCGTGATTAGCAATAGCTGAAATAATATTATGATAGGTTTCCTGTTTAGTATGCATTTGCAAATAAGATAATATCGATGCAGATTCTATACGATTTCGATGGAGGATTTTCGTCAGTTTTATTGGTTTTTGTTTATCATTTAGTGGATTTTAGTATACTAATCATTTATAAAATATTATAATTGGACTTTAAACAGACTTACATTAAGTATCGAGTGTTATGTCATATCGACAATTGGTTTTGGTCGTCCCTATTTTGTTGTGGCTTGAAAGTACTATATGATATTGGATGATTTCCTGTACTTTGCATAGACCGGCAAAGATTAAAGAGTTCACGCGAATGTCTGATATGGACTTCGCTAATAATGCCTTAATGCCATTTAACATAAAAATAACACTAAACATTACTCCCCGTTGCGCAGTCAAGTCTATGGCAGTACGATGAGCATAACACGCAAGCCTGTAGCACTCCAAAACATGGGCATTAATAGCCATTTTATGTTTGAGTAATTATGAATAAGAAAGGGGGATCTAGAAGATTTTGATGAACTATTTCTTAACTCATGATGCGTCTTATTTGGACTAAGTTTGATTTACGTTATGAATACTTATAAGGATAGAATTTTTATTGGAATTTATAGGATTGTGTGGATTGTCCATCCACAGTGGAGTGGATTTTATTCTGATTTTTCTTATGCAGGCATTAAAGTACTGGCGGTTCCGAACTCTGCTGTTGCCTCTATACAACCCTGCAACCAAACAAATCTTGGAGGATGAGTCGACCCACTGTGATATTTACCCCACTCCAACACGCCAGGATCTAGATCACCTAACAGAGGGTTTTCTCAAAATGACTGAACTATACTTCAATAAGGTCAAGCGACCTAATAAACAGCGGGTAAGTACTTAGGGTACACTAACGAAGTTAGGTCATTGAAAGCATTAAACACAAAAGGTCTATTAAACAGACCTTCTAAAAGTATTTAAAAACATCTTTACTGAGTGAGAAATTATATAAATACAAATACAATAAAAATACAAATACAAAAGAGAAAAATATAGAAGTGATTTAGAAAGAAATATACAAATGATGCCCAAATATTGACTCTGTTTAAATGAAACGTACCTCAATGAATATAAATTAAAATTTAAAAAAACTCAAAGTTTCGAAAAGAAAATTAGATAAATAATGATTGGGCAATTTTGAAGATTATAATTTGTAAATCTTGAATATTGAGTTTAAAACTCAAAAATTCTGTTCAAGAACTTATTAATTGATATCTGATAAGTTTAATAATGACTATTGTTTTGTTCTGAAGCTTCATTTGTTTCTTTTCATGAAGTTTTATAATATTGAACAAATTGTAAAGAAGATGTATATACTTATAAAATAAATAGCATGCGTAATATTTATCTGCACATAGAATGTATGACACGTAGTTACTGCACTGCATGAAATCTGTAGCACATTTCTAAAGCAGGTTTCCTTTCTACAACACAAATCTGCCTGTGATTGACAACTAATTTGATAAACTGTTTGATAAAATAACTTACTAAAACTAAACTCAAACATGGAATTAAAATTCACAGCTTTTGTGGAACGCATGCTGATAGGAAACATTATCTTGGTTTATGTGATTTTAAAATAAAAGAAGAAAATTTTTAGTATGTGTTATGAGCATGTCTGTAACTTTGGTTTATTATTTCAAAACGTTTAATTTTCTTTTATGTTGCACACGAGGTGTTACCCATAATTTCCTGTTTGAGTCCAGCATGAGATTTAACTAAATAATAACTTAATCAAAAGCAGATCGTGAATCCCGATGTTAGTATAGGCCCCGAACCAACGAGATGTCGCATCGCTCTGTGGCAAAATATTTTCGTGTAAGTTTGTGAAAAGCCTCGTGATTGCGGGCACTCAGTATCCATTATTGGGGAGTCTGCTGTTGTGGAGGCGACAAGCGTCGGGGGATGCGTCGATGGCTGGGTTCGACCCGCGTCTTTAGACGGCTGGGTCGATCGACCCCCGCCTGTGGCTGGACAGTAGTTCAGTGATGATGATGCAGATGGCGTGCGCGGTCGGCGCGGGGGACAGCGCGCTTACTCGCCGGCGCCACTCTACGTCCATGCTGACTCGGAGCGCGCAGGTACCGCTGATTCCGACTGAATAATAACACTGAGAGTTCCCTGCAATAGTGAGCGTAGTGCGTTCACCTCTAGTAAACGCTAACTGAATTGCACGTAACTCTTCATTCATGCAGACTTGACACTATTTTCAATTATGATTTTGTACCTTAAGGCTCTTTTTTAGTAGTACGCTGTGAGTTCGTCATCGGTCGCGCTAAAAACAGAATGTATATAGCTGTCTGTATATAGAGTATCTCAGCTAATGTGTGCAACTGAATGTATGAGCTCAACCATTAATACGTATAGAGCTATTTGGCATCTGATGTACTTTGCCACTAGTGTCGCTACCAAGGCAACCTCAACTGTTTTACTAACAATATTCATTTATTTGAAGCTGGAAATTATTTTGTTTATTTAGGTACAGTCACGTTCATAAAGATATGAGGTGTGAAAGTAGTCAAAAATATATGAGGAACAAAGGTGCAATAATATATGATCATTCAAAGTCACCTTAATATTGTACACAACCAACAAGTCATAAATATCTTCTCATCATAAGTCTCCAATAACATGTACGCGATTACAATCATCATTAATATGTACGCATCCAAACTGTTCATTGGTATCTAAGCGGTCAGAGTGATCATAAATATCTACACATTTGGCAGATTTTTAAATTTCGAGTGCGTACAGTGTCGGCGTCCCAAGCAGCAAGCCTTCAATTGTTTCACCATTTTCGTTTTCTTCATTTGCTGTGCCCGCAACTTAGACATCTCTTTGTAAGCTTTTATATTAACTTCAATTTTGTATGTACTACATTATAGGTATGTATGTTTACAATTTTTAAAATGAAGAATTGACTCAGTTCAGGTTGCCCAATTGAGCTGAAATTTGGTATACTTAGGTAACTGCGATAACAATACATGGTAACATGGAGCTGGTCAGATAATGAAGTTAGAAGATACCCATAGGAACACCTGTTCCTGTGGAATTGAAATTTGGTACACCTTCTTTGTTTAAAAAAAAATAGTTTTATGTATATCTTGATTCTTGTTTGCTTTGTATGTTCATAATAAAAGCTTGTTTATAAAATATTTTCACCTACCAATAAATATTTTTCTAAAATAATCTCAATTAATATTTTCTATACCTATTATAAAAATGTAACAGGTCCGTGTTAATATTTAAGAGATTTAGGAAAAATATAAGTTTCAGGGGGTCTCGAAGAAAGCAATTGAGGCCAAAACTTGGTGTTTTAAGAATTTTTGTCTGTCTGTGTGTTTGTGTCGACATCACGCAAGAACAACTGCACCAAATTTAATGTAGTTTTCCAAGATTTACTTTTGCAGATCTAACTTAAAAACGAGGCTACGACTTATCAGAGTTTAAATCCAGGAACTCCTAACGGGAGTGTTTTAATTAATCCCATGGCTATAACTTTTGATCACTTTACAGTCAAATAGTTGAATTTTTACATAATGTGTTATTACGCATTATGTAAAAATTCAATAAGAGAGGTAGGGCATAGCGATATAAAGCTCGAACTGGAGCAGCCCGACTGGTGAAATACCTCCACCTTACAGAAGACCGCAGCCAAATAACAATCACTTCGGTGTTGTTGTGTTCCTGCGTGTGAGTAAGGTTTGCAGAGCTCCTGGGGGTGCTACATTAGTAGCAGGGGTCAAGCCTTCAAGGTAAGGGGGACAAGTCCAGTAACAGATTTAGTATGCTGTACTTGTCGCCTTTAAGCTAGGACCTCATTACCACTTAACATCAGGTGGGCTAAGGTCAATCTTGAAGTGTAATATATAAAAAAATCAACTATTTGCCTACTATAGCCACTATGACATAACTAAGTAACTAATACTAATACCTACTAAATTAACTTATCTTAATTTATTAAAAACATCTAAGATTATTAAGGTTCCGTAGCCAAATGGCAAAAAACGGATCCGTTATGGATTCGTCATGTCTATCTGTCCATCCGTATGTTGCAGCCACTTTTTTCCGAAATTATAAAACCTTTACTATTAAAACTTGGTATGTGGATGTATTCTGTGAACCGTATTAAGGTTTTTCACAAAAATAGAAAAAAAACAATACTTTTCAGGGGCGCCCCATACCTAAAATTTTTTTTTTTCATTTTTTCTTAATTGAATAGTTTGCACGAGAGACACTTCCAAAGTGGTAAAATATCCCCCCCTTCCCTTTACTTTTAAAATAAGAAAATAATAAAACAAAAAAGTATATCTGATTTACAATACTCAATAAACTTCCGTTTAAAATTGGTTTGAACGAGATCTAGTTAGTAGTTTTTTTTAATATGTCATAAATCTTTAGCCGCAATAATTTCCAATAAGAATACTTAAGACTTAATGAATACATTGGCATAGTTGACTATGGTTTTAACTACACATTGATGTGATTATTAAATTTAATACCACATAGTTTAAAAATCTGGAGACCAGCTCCCAAAAACTTAATTCATTGGTCGGATCCGAATGGTAATAACAGTCTTTAATTCTCATAATTGTACCCAATTCTTTCGAATGCGAATTATACGTCTTTAAAAAAACCTTTTCAATAATAAATAGTAAAGTTTAAGCATTTTTTTATCATTTCATAATTTACTTTCATTTAATTTATCAAGTTTAGTACCGAGAATTAATTCTTATAATCGATTGAACTAACGGATCGCAATCGAGTGTAGATTGTAGTCGGTTCAATTCCCGCGTGAATTAACAAAAACTTTAAATTCAGTTTCCTATCTTTACAAACTTCCACTTGCATGCACGTAATTTTATGGCATATCCATATATTTGTAGGCTGTGACGCAATTGGACATCCTAGTTTTCGTTTATCGATGTGTCTTAGAACGTCACTGTCAATAATAACAATGAAATCAATCGTATCTTGTAAACATTAAAGTTTACTTTTCTTTACTACCAACATATTTATGATCACTTTGAATGCTTAGATACCAATGAATACTTAGGACGCGAATATATTATTGCTCATCTTAACACATAACATATTTATGGAATCGTGTAGTTTAGATAATTTTGATCACTCTGTACGCTTACAACAATATGACGACCCGACAACGTACATAAAAATGAACTTTTGTCCCTCAGATAATTTTGACCACTCTGGACACTTAGATCTTTATGAAGCTGACTGTACTTCTTGCTTGGTAGCTCAAGACTACTGGCGCCACCAAAGTAAATTAATGAAAAAGGGTTCTAAATAGGCAGATGTTTCTTAAAATATAATAATAAACGTCATAATAACGTCAATTAAAGTAGGTACAGTCAACAGCACACCAGGGTAAATTTACTTGCAGTTCAATACAAAGAGTATTTCTTATGGAATTACGATGGGATAAAATCCAAACTGTATAATGTTACATGCTTTTGACTGTACAATAGTTAAATCAATACAACCTTAATTTGGTGGATTAAATAAATCGTAAAGTTAGGTTCCTTATCATCGTCTGTAAAGAAAATATGTAAGAATGTTGATAATTATGAATAGTGTTATGTCTGCGTAGTTATTATTTAGTGAAGTAAGTGGTAGGTACTATCTCCCACCTCCCACCCACACTTATCATTATTGTGCGTCGATCAAATGAGTCAGACCATACTTGTCTTCGTTTACGCCGTTGCGGTCATTTCGTACTCACGACCAATAGGCATATCGGTTTTTATGTATGTAAATACGTAAGATGGACCGTCATGAAAGCATGTAACCCGACATGTTATTTTTAACAGGCTCCATATCCAACAGATATCGCGGTCTACTCGTTTGCTCGCGTTTTATTGGAACTATTTTAATTATAAAATTATTTTCTAGTTATCACTTTCTTTGGCAAAATTCTGCGCACTTTTATTGGCTCCGTGACGAAAAGGGTTAGTAATGTAACATTTAGAAATTAACAAGATAATGGAGTGGCATTGTAATTCGAAGTCTTCTTTAATATTCGAGATTTGATTGTAACAATACAATTTAGTTAGTGCGACATACTAATTTAATTTATCGTAATTTTATACATAACAGTGCATAACTTCTTTCGGGTCTTCAGAGGTGGAGTCTACTAGTGGTTTGCAAATACTTCGTATATCTTCACGTTTACGCACTTATAAAACATTTGCAAAATATGACTTAATCGCAAGGAAATAAACAAATACGATAACTTTGTGTTAAATTCAGATAGGGATGGATTCTAGTGACATGAATTATAGTAAAATCATTTAATTTTACGATTGTTACTCGAGCGATCGCGTTGTATTTGTAAAATGCCTACATATATCTGCACTGCTTATTATAAAATTATGCAATAAATGCACGGAATGCACTATTAGTAATGTGACATAATTTGTTTGCTGGCTTATTCTGCATAATTTTGTAGATTAGAATTTATATTTTATTTCTGATACACTGACCAAATGCAATTAAGTAATTTAAATGAACGTGCTTCGCTGGTTAATGTAAAAATTTAATACAACGACAATTTTTTTCGTATTGGTGCATCCACAAAAAAGTTTCTTTTTTAGGTGTTATATTTAAAAAAATATGTTAATTAGTTAACAAAGAGCATTTAGGTACACCATTTTCGCGGAACATTATTATTCGTATGTCCAACAATTTCACATAGCAACGAGAAGAAACTGTCTAACTCCACCCAAGAGCGCTTGCTACTTGTTTAAAATCATAAGGCTTGTTCTGCTTGGCTTAAGCGTCATATTTGCGACCAATCCTGTGAAAGCGTAAAATCTCAATGCCTGAGTACTTCAACAAATGCAGATTCCTAATGGTCGCAAAGTAAAGTATACCCACTACATTGATGTTGCTCGCGACAATAATGTGGCAAGCAACATCGGCAGGGTCAACAGTACGTCAAGTTGAACATTTGCAATTCGATATTAATTCTTATGCTAACGACATAAGGGCGATGCAAAGTGGTATAGTCTGACGTGCTATTGATCGTACATTTTACTAACATATAAATTTCTGTAAATGTTCTGGTCATCAAATAATGCCTATCCATCACTCTTTGACGTCGAGTTGCATTTGCCCGCCCTTACCATATTTCTCGACGTTGCTTTATACAAAGTATTATGTATGTTTGCACATTACTAAAAAATTCGTAGGTTAAGTAACAGTGTCTCGTCGCTATTGGTCAGTGTATCAGAAAATGTCGTTGCGGTGTAAGTGCAGCGTATAACGTGTGCGTTGTGTGTCAGGGCGGCGTGTCGAGCTCACCGTTCCGCGAGCGACTCGGCAGCACGCGCCTGCCCGACCGCCCGAGGCTCCGGATCGAGCCTATGTCAGTATCCAACCATCACTCACCTTAAGCAGGGCACTCATTTAACCGTGAAGCAAAGTCAATCATTTTTTATTCTCTATATAGACCAAATTTTAATAGTCTCTATATAAACCAAATGATGCTACTTCCGATTCGGAACCTATAACTACCGAGAAGATACCGGCAAGAAACTCAGTAGTTAGTTTCACAAAAAAAAGTTAAACTTATTACTAATTTTGCACCAAGACATACAGTTAGTTTGTCAATTGTAAAAAAAAAGAATAAAATCAGCATGTAATGTATCTGATACTGAATCAAATACGGACGCAGCGGGCTCCTGCCTACGTGCTACTGCTTATAATTTAAATCACACCTTTGGATTAACTAAAGTTTTACAATTGACGAACTACTACACCGTATGTATTGGTGCAAAATTAGTTTAAGGTTTTTTTTTGTAATGAAAACTGCAGAGTTTCTTGTTGGTATTATTTTCTTTGGTTATATAGGTTCCGGAGGTAGATTTATTTGTTTTATATAGACGATTCATTTTGATGTATAAATTATTAAAAATATTTCTCAAATGTACTTGATACAGTATCAGATACATTACATACTACACGGCTAGGTAAGTATACCCTGCTTTATGTTCCAGGGGATATATTGTTACGTTTTGCCTTTATTTTGGTCCGAGTAGAGCTATAGGCGCACCCTGCCTACGTTGACGGCAGTGTGTGTGGGCCTGTATTTTGAAAAGATAGCCTGCTAAAACTTTACTACTTCTCTTATCGCGTATGTATGTGGTGGCGATGTGAGAGCAAAGAATAAAACTACGTGTAAAGGCACGGTAAAGAGAAACTAGCACAGCCGTTGTCTTTACTTGTTGTCACCTGATAATAGCAAACGATCCACTTGCTTTACTCTTGATTTGGGTTTTCTCCAATTTTGCATGGAGGACCATAAATAAGCTGAAAAGAACACAATAAAAGATTTGAGCCAATTTTTAGGCAAAACATAAATTGTCCATACATAATCCGTTGAGTTGATCAATTCCGGTATTTTTGTGGATTGTACCAGAGGTGCTACATAAATGAACAAACCTCGAATAATTTTCTATTTTTTAGTATAAATATACTACGTGACATACATTCAAAACAGTCGAGCTGTAAGCAATATAAGATGAATAATCGACTATTTTTTGCAACGGACATGTTTGGTTTATTTCTGTCTATGAATAGAATGACAAGAGTTTTGTTTAGTTATTCTTAAAAAAAAAGAGTTGGGAGAGTAAGTAGTTAAAGTAGCATCAGTAACTTATTAATAAAATGTTTGGTCATTCACTATGTTATACAGGATTCGTTGTCCATTAAAGCAGAGATTTAGGGACAAAAGTTTGCGATGTGGATGTATTTTTACACATTTACGATAAATATATTTCTAGCTCCTTTTTACTTTGATAGATAACGAATCAATAAATTTAATGTGAAATTGAAGGTTTTCGTTTGTGCGGTATGGTGTGCTTTGCTTGCGTTTGCGATATCTGTTTCACATATCACTGCATGAATTAATGTTTGATTTATATACATAAGTATGCGACTCTCATTTTGCATGATTCTTCCAATATCTTATGTGTATAGAAAATTCCTTATAATTGTTTATTTAAATTTAAAAATATTATATGTTTACGTTAAGCACGCTTGTCATCCCAAAAATCATATTGTGTTACCTTACGTTCCCATAATTAACGTTTATTTTCAGATTTATTCTTGTCTTTTTCTAATTTATGCTCTACCTTAAGGCTGCAGAATGATTACCCTAGCTAAGCCATCGTTTCTCAACATGAAAAAAGTACAAAATACATTGTAGTGTTTTGCGAATGTTGTTAAAAAATATTTACTATTAATTTAAAAGTTATTAAACCATTAATAACTAAAACCTACAGCCCCTGATTGAGAAACGATGCCTTTCCCCTTTGGTTGCTTGTTATATCTTACCTTTTAATATTTCATTGCAGCAAGTTTCACCTACTAAGTCACTAAATACTAGTCACTGTAACAAGTAAGTATGTCATCCCGCTTATTTCATTGATTTATATCATGTGAATCATTAGGTAGGTACGTACACTTTACGAATACAGAGCTATAATTTACGTGATTCCACGATTTTTTACTTGGAATGTAAAACGACTGGCATACTCATTAATTGTGAAGATAAGGGATGTCAAAACCTAAAATTATATATCCCTTCTCCAAACTTAGTGTTTAGATTGGACGACAATTAGAAATCTAGACTAAAGCAATAAATCAAATGATGGTAATTAAATTTACTTGAAATTATTGTTTTAAGCATAACAACTAGTAGTTTTAAACTCGGTCAGTTAATTATCATAGCTATCCAAGGTACTTAAATAATATCCCCTACCCCGACAATATGAAATTAGTCTTTTTTTTATATTCTTGCAATTTTTTTATGCTATTTCCTCTTTCCCGGTAGGAAAAATTGTGATTATTGTTAACCTTGCTAATATGTTCATCGCCACATTGTAACTCGGTAAAAGTTATTAATCGCTTGTTAGCTTTTGCTTAAGTATTGCCTGCTTCCATAGAAATGATTAATTCTGGAGCTTTGATTTTGTTTGAGTCTAATAAAAAATTGGTAATTCCAGGTCCGCAACGAAAACTGTGCTTGAAAGAACGCAGTCACAAACGGGAGAATGTGAAGATACATACGACGATGGGTTAGTACTAACCATTTGACTATTTTGCACTAATAATTTAATTATTTTTACAATTGAAGTTTTTCCCCTGTACCCAGGGGAAAAATAAGCAACGTCTTAAAAAAACTCAAAAATCAGATTATGATACCAAAAGTTAAATTAACTCCTGTATTTTCACTTTGCATCAACGAAAAATTATGAAACTAGTGACGGTTATTTGTTTTTTAAACTGTTAAAAATCATGCTAACAGATAGGATATTTTGATATCAAATCCGTTGTCATCGCGATGTGGGTTCCTCTCTTGATTACCATCAGGCTGGGAGGAGCCAATATACTGCGCTACTATAAAAAAAAAAAAATCATGCACTGTTACGCTACCAGAGAATGCCTTGGTGTAACAGATCAGGTTGTATTTTCAAATGTAGATTTTTTTAATTTGTGACATCGCTTGTTTTTCCCTCGTACCCTTAAATTTTTATAGTACAGTAGTTTATAGTAATATCTGAGATGACAACAATTATTGAAGTAATGCATGTTCAGATATTAAAGGTAACTTGTGGTGTATGAACCTTTTTGACATTTTAACTGTTCACAAGTATTTGGTCACTTTGTCTGCTCCGATATATCTGACGGCGACTGTACATTAAGTTGCGATAGTAAACTTTAATTTTTTTAAAGAAACCGAAAAAAAGCATCTCCCTTTGCAGTGTGGAAATCGAATCCACGACTTTTACGTATCTTGCGTGCTGCTCTTCCAACTGAGCTGGGTTGGAAGACCAGCACGCGCTCATTTTGCTGTTTCTTTAAAACGATTAAGTTAACTATTTCGCAGTTCGAGGTATAAATGACGAGGGTAGATTTTGCACTTTTCGTAAATTACCATAACTTGCTCAAATTTAAAAAAATATCTTTTAATTAGCTAACATTTATGTTTGTTAGGAGTTTATAAATGTATTAAATTAATATTGTTAACATTGGTTCTGGTTTATAAGTGCTTAAGCTGATTACTTTAGAATATCTTTTACAAAAAAGTTTGACCATAGAGTTGTTGTGAATATTTTTCCATACTGTTGTCCCTCTGTGTCTTCCTGTAATTCAGAATCTTACTCACTCGAAAAGATCGTATATTTTTTTTACGTGTTCTATACTCGTGGCACACTCACACATACTCCATCTGTTGGATGGATGCCATCCGTCGAAAAATTATACTGATGATTACTTAAAATGTAGTAAATACATATCTCAAGGTACCCTAGCATTTACTGATTGGTTGTTTCAGAGTTATAGAGCCCAAATTGAAAGCAAACGCGCCTCTTTTGGAGATCGTGGAACGAATGCGTCACCCCACGCTGGGCGTCGGCTTCCTGCAGCAAACAGTGAGCCTTCCGTCACACACCTTCGTCTCCATATACGCTATACATTGGCTGCAGGCCAACATGGAGGGGATTACTCAGGAGAGAGCCACCACTGTTATGGAGGTAAGGCTTAGTTAGGCGTGCACCAGAATGAAGCAGAGCTCTAGTCTGCTCTGCATTAGTTATTTCAACGACTTTAAAAGATATATTTTGCACCACGAATAAAAATAATATTGATTGTTTCTTTAACAGACAGAACCTTAAACATTAATATTTGGAGGTGTACCTAAGTTTAAGCAATGTTAACTTGTGTTAGGAGATCGCAAATAGTAATAAGATTGCCCTCAGTACCTTTGAAAAGCCAGCTGGTGGCCGGTAACAGTTTATAGGACGCTCCTATGGCTTTAGATCCGTGTGTCGAAAGTTTACTCATCACCGAGCGTGAAGCCCCCGGACGGAAGCTCCTTAGCAATTGCTACTCCTATGCGCCCAATCCACCATTTAGACCCTACTGTATGTTGTTCTTAAGCTGAACAAATGGCCTTTTGACTTCTTGACTTCGATTGTTCGCAAACGATCTGCGAACCATTACCGCTGCCGTGCCATAATGAACTATATCAATATTAATAATATACTTTTTTTTTCTAGAAACTATTGCAAGAAAAGATGATATGTCATGCATCAGGAGACACGTTGAAACGTTTTGTCGTCGGCTATTATATGTACCACATATTACCACAGAAGAAAGAAAAAGGTAGGATACTGATGTAACTAAGTTTAAATATTAATTATTAGGAATTATTAACAAATAACCGGGATTTTTCGATGCACGCCATTGCCATACGGCGTACGGCGGTACGGCGCACATTGGTCCCAAAATCGAGCTCCCCTTGTATACAAAGTCGATGTCGGAAATTCAAAAAACCAAATTATGGAACGTTTATGGGATTTTGTAACACGTGCTGTCCAATATTTTCAAATTTACGCACTAAAATTCAAGAAAAATAACTAAAAACCAATACATCGGATCAACCATACTTCTCCGTCCACTACCCTTTACTGACTCCCAGAAACTGTCAATACTAACAATGAAAGTTCTCTTCAGAGTTAACCGACTACGTGAAGCCGCTAGGCGACCTCCAAAGCTTCGAAAACGAATGGATGGAAGTTGAAGTGCTGGGGCCGCAGTCGCCCCTGATAGTGAGCGAGGCGACGAGCGGCGGCATCGATATATCCGGGTCTGGCGCCGCCGATGAGTCCGGCCTGCCTGCCTTCTTGTGCGACAACATTGACCCAGACTATATGCAGGCCGACGGCGACAACGACTGTGAGTGTGCCTCCCTCATCCTTCTGAAGCAAACAGAATTAGAATCCGAAATCTTTTTATTCATGTAAATCACATATTTTTTTTAATTCTATGGGTAGGTATGTAAAAAACGAAATACACTGACTGACGGACAGCATGATTAATCACTAAATCTCAGAAACTAAAACATTTACAAGCTTGAAATTTGCCATGTTCCTTTTTGGATGTAGTCATCCGCTAAGGATTTTAAGAAACTCCACCCGTAATGATTTAAACGATAGGTGGTGTTTTGGCTGAAATTCGTATATTTTTAGTAAGATTCTACTTAAAACTTGCTCTGTACATGGTGAACTTTTAAAATAATCTTTAGATATAAATCACAGTTTGGGGTAATAACAAACTAACTCCACGCGTACAAAGTCGCGGGCGCCTTATATCAAGGTCATTTATAGACGCTGTGGATGTGTGAGATGATTATTTTTATCTTTTTTATTCATTAGGTATTTACCTTTTTCTAATATAATTATTATAAAAATATAAAATTTAATTATTATTGTGATAAAATTGTAATGATCCTAGTTGGTTGAAAATAAATGACATTATTATTATTAATATGACTAACGCCACTCGTACGAAGTTGCGGCGACCGCTAATTACGTATAATACATTGGAATACGAACGCGCCGACGTCGGCGATACGGTATCGACGCAGTGGCGGTCATCGTGTAGAAGTACGTGAATAGTTTTGTTGTATACCCTACCTACCTTTTTTTTAACCCCGCGCCTTTTTCGTCGGCATTCGAGACGAGACTTAATTAACAATTTTGTTGCAGTACCCCTATACAAAAACACTCACCTTGACATCGACGTGAGCAACAAAAGCGACCGGATAGAGTGGGGCCACGCCCGGTACCAGGCCACGTTCCGCCCGGACCAGGCCTACGAGATGTGCATACAGTGGGCCGTAGCTAGCGGGAATATTGTTTCGGAACTGGTAAGATCGTCAGCTCATTACTGAAACAGCCTCTTCTGGAGTATGATCTAAGATACGACAAACTTGTTATTGCAATAAAGTGATGAAACGATTAGGTGAAGGGACTTGAATATTAAAAACATATAAAAGTAGGTAGCAGATGCACAGACAGAATAAGCCCAAGACCTACATGTAATCCAATTTGGGTATTTATAGTTTTAGAGGTATTGGAACCCAAGACAGTACATACAGACAGATGGAACGTAAAAAGTTAAATGAGAAGATACATTTCAATCGTACACCGATTCCGTATTACTTTGACAAAATAAATTAATATCTGCCCACATCACACAAAATTATCTATGGTGTGGTTCACTATTTTTTTATTTAATTGAATATAGGGACACATAGACACAAAAAATACAAATGTTTATCTCATGAGCAATTATCTTGGATAGGTATTAAATCCACGACTCTTGGTGTTGAGGCCAAATTCACTACTAAAGTTCCATCGTTATAGTCTTGCTGTATAAATTATTTCATAATAGATCAAAGAACACGTCCCATTGAAGAAACATATTTTCAGTAGTAGACGCTAAAGAGAAAATGAAGATAATGCCACCAAAGAACTATTTTGGGGCCAGACGGCTTTGCAACATTTCATTGGCCGACATGGAAATTGATGTCATATTTATTCCTTGTCCAGATATTCGGGTGGGCCCGCAAAGCTCAGAACTGTCGGCTGCAGATGGTGCCGATACCTGCAGACCCCCTCGCGCTGCCATTCACTTCGAAATCGGACCCCCTGAGAGGACCCATCTACGTGCCTTTGAACGAGGAGCCGCTACTTAGGAATAAGAGCACTTTGTTTGAAGGTAGGTTAACACGCAATCTATAAACATCAATATTTCGTTGTTTGTTTTAGGATTCTGTGCTTATGGTACCGAATTTAATATAGCCCATTAAACCTGAAAAACGTATAGGTACCTACGTTTATCCCCAAATTATCCTACTGGTTATTTTACTCATGAATGCATCATGCTGACAAAGGCTCATGTCAGCATGATGCATTAAGATGCACAGGATGTGATTGACTTAGGGAATAAAAGTGCAATTTGCACTATTTTTTATTATACCTTAAAATGTGATCCATATCCTTATCATCTCGCTAGTTATTTCCCCCATAGCCGTTTTAGAGATATTTATTACGAACGGTTATTTTAAGCCAGATCTGTTTTCATTATGCGAGTTTTTGCTATCAATATCCTTAATTTATTTATTCGCATTATTAATTTGTAAACAAAGGCTGTGTTTTATAAAAGATTTATGTATGCATTTCGATTATGATTCAAAACGCTTTGGCATGAGGCTTTGATAATACCCAGGATCGTCTAAGGGATAGTTTGTAATAGACGGCAAATAAACTAGATATACCTTTTTGAATATAGTACATTGTAAGTTCTGAATTATTATACGGAGGACCCGTATCGTAACTGAGAGGCGGCGCACTCTCCTGAGATCCCGGTTTCGATTCCCGGTCGGTTCAATATGGAAAACGAACTTTTCTGTATTGTATCTGGTCTCGGTCTTGTCATTGTTTCTGATTCTGTAACACAAGTGCTTTAGCTACTAACCAAAGGATCAGAGCGATGTGTGTGATTTTGTCCAACATTTATTATTAATTAGCTGTCCCGACGAACTTCGTAACGCCTTTTTTTTCTAAACTTTTAAACCTTCCCTGGACCTCCACAATTATTACAAAACCAACATTAGCCAAATCGGTCTAGCCATTCTCGAGTTTTAGCGAGACTAACGAACAGCGATTCATTTTTATATACATATAAGATTTTAAATTATCAACATGAAACGTGTTTGTTATTTTGATACAGGTTTTCCTGAAGAGACGTGGCTCGAGCGACTGTTCCTTTTCCAAGAAGCGATCGTGGGTAGATTTGGATTTATCAAGTGCACGGTGGAGAGTACGTCTCACGCATCGGGTGTAGGCGACCATCTGTATGTCCACGTCACCGGCAACATGTTTATACTGATCCCGACGACTGTCAAGTGCGAACAGCGCGTGTTTAGAGCAAAGCCTCCTAACAAGCCTCTGAATAATAGGTGAGCGAAAGCGATGGTCAATGTTCTGCCATTAGGTAGATACGGTAAACAAGACAACAAAGTAAACAGTTGCAGTGCTATAATAGTTCTTATGCCCGCGAGATAAGGGCGACGCGTAAAGTGTGACGTGTTTCGCACAAAAAGCAGCTCACCCAATTGGTCCTTCTTTTTTTTAAGACACGTTTTTAAAGGTTTTATCCACGTAACAGCTAGCATGTGTTCTTCTGTAGGAATCGTTAAAAGTTCATCTATTTTCTAATAAACTTTTAAGTTTAGCGTCTTTTTAGTTACCAATACCAAGCTGGGCTAAAGCCCAGCTTGGTATTTAATTGAATAGATAATAGATTGGTAGACGCTTTAGGCCTATGGCTCATACCCGCGCAGGCGTTGCAAGATGTTCAGGACCCAGTAGGGTAATGCAGTCAAATGATGTGGCGGAAGTAACGTGCATATCCTACACAGCTCAGATTTCACTGAAAGAAATAGCCCTAGATGTAGGTACCTACACAAGGCATTGCCTGGACCTTCCCAAATTTGTTAAAATATTGACGGGCACTTTTGTATGAATCCTGGCTGGCATAGCCATTAAAATTCTAATGTTAGTTGGCTAAATTGGTTTTACCCTATAGATACTGAAATTTTAGATTTACATGCCTACTTAAATGTGTTAAAAAAATAACAGAAAATTTTACAGTATTGAGTATTCTGATAGCATGTAAATAGAAAGTCATCGTCTTGTTTTGTACAAAATCCTAACTGTTGTAATGTATGTTGTTTAGGTACCCCGTACATCCAGAAGCAGCTCCGAGCCCCCATGAAGGGTATATCACGAGGCATGTTAGCGGCAAAAACAAGGATGACTACGACCTTAACCGACGGGTAAGCCAGTGTCGATTCCAAATAAAATTTCTATGGCTGGTTTTTCGTCAATACCTATATACGCTTTAAAATTCTAGGCTAGTCTAATAGTAAGCTAGCAATAATGATTACGTACCAACTAGTTATTATATTATCTTTATTTGTGTGCAATAAAATTAGGTAATTAATATTTTAGCAAATTTTACTACCTTTAAATTAAATTAACAATGAGATGTACGCAAACGTCGCCTCCGCGCGTTCCCTTTTTCTGGGGGAGGGTCACTGGCGGATAACGCGCGCACCCTAGGACCATACAACTGATGTTCAGTACCAAATGTCACGTCCTCGTAAATTGCAAGTATCTCATCAGCCAGCCAGTGTAAATTGATTTTATCACACAGCCCATACCCAGCCGAAAAGCACCTAGATACCCGTTTGCGGTCACAAGAACCTAAGTATTGTACAGAAAATAGAATGGTATAGTATTACCGTTTGAGTTCTCACTTTATTAAGATAGGTAGGTACATCCAGATGTTCAGTACAAACGTTATTGTTGATAAATGGTAAAATGCACATACGAGATAACACGCCTTTGCCTCGCTATCGACACGTGCGATTATTTATACATTATAAATATATTTTATCGCATCCTCGTTAGGATAATGAACTACAGAAAGCTCACATTTTACGTCACAGGCTGTTTTACATGTATCATACTCAAAACTACGATATAAGTATAAACATTTGATTATAAAATGAGAATGTTTATCGCTAATTTAATCCGGATTTGTATTGTATTGCATAGATAGAATTTACCTCCGGTCTACAAATGGCCCTAGAAGTTACCCTTAAAATCCCCGTATAATTATATTAATTATTTAAAAATAATTAATAAACGTACTGAATGTAAGGTTTAATTTCCTTATGTATGATGCAATCCTCATAATATTGTTGGGAAAAATCGTATTTATGTGCGTATATTAAATCAAAGTAGATAAAGAGGCAAGTCATGTGGGCGTGTTGCTATGACTAGAGTCAATTCAAAAAAATATTTACGCACGCTAGATTATGACACCTGCGTCATGCCTTCCGATGTTTATGCAAATACGTGGCTTCTGTATTTGTCGTATTTTATTTTTATATTACAACATGATTACCGTGAATGACGTAGATTAATTTTTCAGATGGGATTCCTTTGGTCGTGGAATCACATGCTTTCTAAAAAGTGGAAGTGGTCACAGACCCCAGCGACGAGTGACGAAGCGTTCCAAATGCGAATGTTGCGCGATTTCAAACATTTTTGCGCAAACCAAGAACAAAGACTGAGCCAATTCTGGGATCAGTGTTGGGAGTTGCTGGAGACAGCCAGAGGAATTAAATCTTGTTGAATTGTTTTAAGACCAAATATCTATTTAAAATGTAAATTAATAAAATTTTATAGTTTATAAATTTGTATTTTTTTAAAAAGCCTTAATTTTAAGTTCCTGTCAAAAATACAGTCAGGTAAATAATTACACAAAAATAGGAAGAGACAGTTTATTGCTTTAGAGATTATAAAAATAAGTTTTGTGACCAACGTCATACCCAATCATCAAAGACCTATGAGGAAATGTTTTTAATATAAATTTAGTTAATTAGTAATTTCAAACTACTTAAAATTTTGATAAAATACTTTTCGGTGTTATGAAGGCACAAATATTCTTAAGAAAATTTAAGAAACTTTATAAATATAATTGAATATCTTTTGGTGGACCATTTTTTCCTCACAGATATTTGATAGTCTACCCTAATTAAAATCAGTCAATTTTATTATCACTTTCATCAATCCTAAACAAAACTTAAGATTATAAAGTTCCCCAAAAAATACTGCCATTAAACTTTTATCTAATTACTATGTCATGATGTGAGACTAATTAAATAGTAATCCACCTCAATTTTAATAGATGGCAAAGAAACTTACAGGCAAGTTCTCATAGTAACTAAATCTCACTAAAATATATCTACATCATAAAGGTATCTATGGTGAATCAAATTTTAATTGGTGCATCTTTTACAATCATTTTGTAAACACAAAATTTTATTTGGATCCGAAATGTTACTTCATAAAACTATGAATCAGATTCGTTTACAAAATGTAAATGAAACATGACAAAATTTTAATACTCTATTAAAAATGAATGAATCTATATCATTTATATTCTAACATTCATCAGTTCTTTAACATGGGTTAACAATATTTTTACGTATTGATTTACAGATTACTGAATTTAAAACACTAGTCTTGAATCAATATTACAATTTTTTTAAGTTGTAAATATGCTAACAAGATATTTATTATTGTTGAAATATCATGACAAAATGACAAGTCTCAGAATGCTTGTTCATTCTTGACATGCATTCATTCCCTATTTAATTCACTAACAAAAATAAATGCAGAGAGTAAAACAATGCAAAAAATTTATAGTTTGTTCTGAATTGTAGAAACAAATGTTTCTCTTAAACTAAAATAAAACTAAAAAAGACAAAAAAATTAGACTAAAATAACAAATTGACATTTATATTAAACAGATCTTTGTTCAATTAAAAAATATTGTTGGTGTGTATAAAACAAAATATGTAGCAGTAAGTATTTGGGGTATTTCTGTAAGGTACACAAATGATATGTGTAAGACATACAGTTAAAATCCTTAAGTATAATTATGAACTATTGTACTATCATCTTACCAAGTTGATACAACAACCTTATTAAAGAAAAATTGATCATGCATTGAAAGTACTAAGTACAAAAAGTACTAGAAAAAAATCACAACAAATTTAGAATGGAAAACCTATCCATGAATTATTTATAACATAACACATTCTAATTGAGCTGGTTCTCTTAAGTTATTAAATTTTTATTATGACTTCTAATGGTTCCCTACAAACATTAGTTCAGACAATGATGAGCAACACACCACCCCATAGATACAGACATTGACAAACCTACTAGGTAGGTGATACCTGATAGGTGGTATATTTTAAAACAATAGTAAGTACACTAAAAAGAAATAATCACAACACTGGAATGGCAGTACATAGGAGTTGAATAATTCATGGCAGTTTCATTTGATAATACTTTTTATCTTTATTTCAGAGATTTGTCAATCTGTTCTATACTGCACACATTGGAAATAATCCAAACTCATTATCAAGTTTTTTCAGCGAAAACTTTATTCAGTTTATTCAACAATGCATAGTTTAATGATAAAGCATATTATGAGAGAAAAATACTAATCTCATGGTAAAATTGTGACCTTATTTTGTTAACTTGACAAGAATTTAAAAAAAACAAAGCATTTCTACAATAATACTCCACCACATAAGAACAGCCTTAAAACACAATACCTAAACATAGGTAAATAGATTATGACTGATATAAAGCGCTTATTTCTTTCCAAATATAAGTAAACGGGTAAGCATACTAGTAATACATGGCACTTGTTTTTGCTGATGCATAGTCATCATATCAGGAGTATTGGATTCATAATCCAAAGCAACTTTTTGAGCAACAAAAGTTAAAAGAGTTAATATATCCCTGTCAGTGCCAGAGTATCTTAGTTCTTCGCACAAGGCCTGCATAAACCACGACCCACGAGTTGTGTTCCTCCAAGAAAAGTATCCTGGCACTGTAGAGAACACAATCAGGAAATCGGCATGGACAGGGATCCTGTACTGCGTGCTGGATGATCCATCTGTCTCAGTGCGATTCACCAAAGTTATTCCACCATCTAACTTGTCACCTTGGCAAGCTTGAATAAAAAACAATTTAGGTTTACCTGCTAGTGTTGGGCATTTATCAGCAGTGAAATAATACCACAAGTTATCGGGCTTATAATGTGTGTCTTTGGCGTACAACATGCCTAATTCGCCGTGAGTCAGCACCGCGATCAGCAAGCAATCCGAATCAGAGTGGTCCATATCAGCAGTTTGCTTGATGTAGTTGTTGATTTCTTCAGACTTCTTGTTATGGAAAACGGTAACACGGAAGTCTAAGGACTTCAAAACCCTCGCAAGGTTGTCGCTATCAACATTCGTGCCAGTACGCGACTTCAAGCTATGGATATCGAAATGTTCGTGGTTGAAAATTAATGCCATGCCGCGATTCTTATGGGTCATGTTGTAGTAAGGCGCATTGCGGTCCACGGGCATTCTCGCCAACCGATTTCTGTCCGATGACCCGTGGCTACCCCATGCGTCGCCTTCATCACCACCTCCGTTCTTTCTTTGTTCTGCTTCAGCAGAACCATTGTTTTTCTGGTTTTCGTCGTCCGACATTTCTAACAGGTATTAGGCAAAGAATGATTGTATCAAGAAATTACTCTTCGGAAATTCAGTAGTTGAGTTAAAATCTCACCAAATTACTTAGTTCTTTGAAACGACCTCCAATTTTTATGCAAACACAAGCATAGATCAATTCAATCAACTCAAAGTCTCAAATCACAGACGCAGATGAAAAAAACACTGAGTGACAATGACAAAGAGTGTTACCAATTCTTAAAAATATTCATCCATAAAACACTTAAATTAAGATTTTTCACCTCATTTTTTTTAATTTGTTAAAAAAAATATTCCTGTACAATTGATACAATAATAATATAAATTATAAAATACCTAATCAATTTCAAATAACCCAAGAAAATGTTCCCTCTCCACAACAGATTTGAAATTATTGTTTCAAATCATTTGAATATCTTGTAGAATATTTTAATGTAACGATTTTCTGCAAATTCAACGTATTTACGTACGAATAAATCAAGATAATTATTGTGGTTTCTCATCATGATAACTCTTGAATAAATACTTGTAACCATTTACTAAAACAGCACATTCAGTATTTGGCTGGGAGGTGTTAACGTATGCTCCCGCTATGCAGTTTTGACCTTGATCTTTATATTTTCACAGTCTGTCTGGTCTCTTCAGAATCCTTTAAGCGGTATTTTATTTATTATTTTTTTTTATTTATTTAAAAAACTTTATTGCACAAAAAAAGTACAAAAGGTTGACTTAATGCTAGGAGCAGTATGTATCAGGTAACATCACAAGAGGCCTGCTAAAATAAGTAGTCGCGGTCCTTTAACAGAAGTTTCAAGATAATTATAACAATGAAATCATGTCCTTACCTACAAGATGGCAAATGTTATCGAAATAAATAGCACTTACTTTAAGTTAATAAAATAAATGTAAAAAATCCCATCTCACATTTATTCCCCCTAAAATGAGGGAATTCCCGTAAGTTGAAAACTATGATGACAAACAAAACAACAAAGGGAAGACTGAATGAGTGAGTGAATATATTTCTACCACAGAACCCGTCAAACCAAAATACGTCAAATTATTATACTTATCAAATGCCAACATCGTTCAAATTATTTTGATCGGCTGAAAATATATTTTAAATTAACCAATTAAGAGTTGTTTGTCACCTCATGGGGGAAATTACTTTTGTCACTCGTGTTTTTATCCAATTAACAAACAGAATTTTATCGACTTTCGTCTTTTGCAAAGACCTTCATAAAATTCGCATGGCGCATTCTAATCTTAATGGACACATAACATTACATATATGTTCATTACTAGTAGCTTGAGAATTGCCTAGACATGTGTTTTCGCATTATGACTTCTAATGGTTCGAATCACTTGATTGTCCGTTATGGATCAAAAAGTTACTGGGAGTCAGATAGCAATCCCTACAATGTATTTAAACTAAGTTGGAGATCATAGTTGTAGATCCAGAGGTTTGTTTGAACAAACGGGAGGAAGCTGGAAAACAGAACGTAAAACCCCACTTCAGCAAATGTATGGATTGTGGAGGTTTTTGTTTAAATTTTTTTCTTTATTTTTTGGTCATCTTAGGTTAGGGGCCCCGCCAAAATACTCTTGGTTATAAAGCTTCAAGCAACGATATTCGGAAGCATGTATTACTCAATGTTTTATAATTTAGTAAATGAAAATTTCTTAAACTATTTCTTTAGTTTTCGTTCGTAAATAAATGTTGCCAAGTTATGTATTGAGTAAATCCATACATACGAATTTTATAACTGTCACCGTAAGATTGTAAAAATCGTTAGATTACAATCTATCTCGCGAGATTGTAAACTGTCGACAGATTGTGAACCGTAACATTATGATTGCAATTTAACGCGTTATTTTTCGCTATATTGTAATCTATCGATGGGAATCGGTCAAATTGTGAACTGACGTAGAACGAAATGCATCTCGCGCGCTGATTGGTTGAGAGTTATGTGCCCCCCGCCGCCTTGTCATTCGCCATATTTGTTTGTAATTTCGTTTGTTGTTTTTATACTATTAATTTATGGTATGTTTAAAGGACTAAATATTTGTTTATAAGAGTTTCTTAAAATTTTCCAATTTAAATTTGTGTTAAAAGACAAAATAATTGTTTCATTTTGTTGTAATTTTCAATTAAAATTTTGAGTGTTTGAAGAATAAATATTTCGATACAATTATTTCTCAAAGTATGTCAGGATTATTGATTACCTAGTAAATAGTAAATTAATACTTGAAGATTTTTTGAAGTGCATTTAATTTATTTAAACGACATCTCTATTTTTTTAAATAAAAGAAATGATTTGATTTGAATTTCATTCCTAACTTTACGGGGACATAGAAAGGCTGGTCGTGATTGGTCGCTCATACAATAAACCGACCAATCAAGAAGAGCTTTCGGACAGTTGACAGTTTGACGCCGGACAGATTGTAATTTAACGGTTTCACTTCGATAGATTACAATACAGCGAAAAATAATCCGTTAAATTGCAATCCCAAGTTACGGTTCACAATCTGTCGACAGTTTACAATCTCGCGAGATAGATTGTAATCTAACGGTTTTTACAATCTTACGGTGACATAACCAAACAATCGATTGGGGTTACCATGACTACCCTATAGATACATACGAATATGGTTAAGTTTACCTTAGAATAAGGAAAGTAAATATATCTATGCAGTTTACCCCGCCGTTATCAATTCCTAAAAAGTTTCTGCTGCCTTGTTCTCTATAAACATGTCCATATTCAAAATAAAACACTGGTGGTCGAATTACAAATTGCAAGAATCCTCACGGATCGGCGTCCAGTGTGCGGGATGCCTCAAAGTCGACAAATTTAATTCGCATACAGAGAGCGACTGCATTTTAGTTGGTGAAGAAAGTTTTTTGAGAATATACAAACCCAGTTTAGATGAAGATGTGTCTAACGTTTTGCTTGAAACGCAACTGAATGATGTTGTTTTGCAGGTGGAAACTGGAAAGTTTATAGCGTAAGTAGAACATATACTTATCTACTTATTAACAAATTATACCTACCTACTTACATAAAAAATGGTCCGCCGCCATTAAATTCACTGGCAGCGTTAAGGCTCTTAAAGACCAGTACCTACAGGTTACTTTTTAAATTCTGCCACTCCCGCTGTATTTAAGATACCTGCAATAATAAGTAAAAATCTCCTAAGAAGATTTAGGTTTTTTTACATATTTCGATAATGTAGCTATATTTATAGCCTATTCTTACCTAATTACACCGAAAATGTAGATGGTGATGGGGATGGTGGGAGCTATTCATTCCTTTTAAATTATATCTAAGTAGCCAATCATAGCTAGCGAATTTAGGTTGAAGCATTTTCGAATGTTGTAGCACGGGAGCTTGGATGCTGCTTGCGTGTACCTCAGTACCTTGTCACAATAAAACTCCTCGTAACTAAATACTTCAGTAGGACATTTAATACAAAGTGACAAGGTATTGAGTTGAATACGAACTAAACTAGCTGACGGTACCTTAACGCGCTACAAAGAACAAGTTCTTACCTATGTAATATGGTTAAAAACCCGTTGTTTACTCAATATTATTGATATTTACTGGAATTTGAATAAGTAGGACTTAGTATGTAGGTAACCTAGGATGGCGTTTTTCGTTTGGAGGCTGAATAGGTAGGTAAATTATATAATTAGGTCTTTGGTAGGGTTCTAGTTCAATATCGGTAACTTACTTTTTCAATCAATTAGGATTTGAATGTGCTTACCCAACAAAATATGCTTCAGGGGATCTGCAGATAGGCATGTTATAATACTGCACCCGCAGTCCTACACTATTTATCAACTGGACAAAAAAGACGGCCACACTGATGCTGGTAAGTTTGAATATTCTCATTAATATTCAAATTTTGTATTTGCGTCAAAAGTATGAATAATAAAAATGCAGGTATGTATGCAAGTTTAGTATCCTACTTCCTTTTGATTGTCCTCATCTTGTATTGACTGGCCCGGTTCGATCCCACCCACCCATAACAAACATTTATGTGATGAACACAGTGCCGGTTCTAGCATTATTGGCGCCCTGGACTAATTTCCGCCAGCGCCCCTGTAAAAGCGTATACCAATACATCGATTTAGGGGAATACATCTGGGTACCTCAGGGTAGCTTTCTAGCGCCCGTTCAAGTCCGACCGCGCGCCACACTAACATCGGCCCTGGATGAATACCTATTTGTGTTTGTTCTAAGTCTTCGTGTTTATGCGTACCTATATTGTGGTACAGTCAGCGTCAAACACTTAGTGCCACCCAGGGTATTCAAATACGCCACCAAAATGTCAATAACGTCGGAGTAGGTAAATCAATAACATTTTAAATCTTTCGACCCATTGCGCGACTGTGTTGGTGACAAATAAATAAATAAATAAATATAAATATACCTAATATTTCTTCATTTCATTTATTCTTAGCAAATAAAATGTTTTACCTTCTAACGCAGCCATAAAAAGCTACACCTATTTCAGAACTCATAATATCTTGATTCCAGGGGAGCAAAACATTCTCAAGCCTATCATAAAACACACATTCACGCGAAAAGCCCACAGTCTGACTTGCGGCCCGTTCGGTAACATTAAAACGAGAGACCTGATCTGTGTTCAAGGCCTGGACGGCAGCCTGAGTTTCTTCGACCAAGACTCCTTTCTTTTTAAGTGCATTTTCAGTGACGTCATAATCCCAGGACCAGTGAGTTACATTCCTAGTTGCGACTCGTTTGTTATCGGCAAATCTACATGGATTTTAGAAATATACAGGTTAGTAAACAAAACTTCACAAATTCTGCCTATGTAATGTAAATAGGTAATTAATATTTAATGAGCACCATTTCTGGGTGCAGTCATCACCTAGTCCGTACTCCTAAAAACAAATGGGTTCGTTTGAAATGTAGATAGATTTCGTTTTATTAGAAACCTCTCGTATAGTTGCCGAGTTACGAACCGTTCGCAATCCACCATATTGCTCCGTAGCTTTCCGTAGGTGGAAGAATCAAAGGACCAAGCGTAATGTAGTTAAGTTATTTGAGTACCTACTTACCGAGATGTTGTATTAAGGTATTCCTCGCATGCGGCTTGGTTAAGTTGGTACCCAAGTAAGTACCTACGATCAGAACGTAAGGAACAGAATAATACCTATATAATACTAGGGTGGTCCGCTGTGCCTTCGTCTGTTGTTTATCCCGGAATATCCTACGATTTAAAAAAAAGAATTCTTCAATTTGGACCAGTCGTTCTGAAGTTAGGCCAATAAATTTTTAATTTATAGCTTAGGCATGCTAGGCTTAACGGTTTTATGACTGATTTTAACCTTGTTTTTAAACATCCTACTTAAGAGCAATCTTTAATTGATTATTAGGTTGGTATACCTCCTCGATAATGTCTATCTATGTTCAATAGCTATCAGCAACTAAGGGAGTTCAGCGAAATAACTTTACGACAAAATAAAAAGAATATACCGCAATGGGTTTACAATGCTGGTGAAGAAGTGTCATCAATACAAGTCATACAGGTAATTATATACTTAACATTAATTACAAATCATCAATTTACAAGCGCTTTCGTAGCGACATAGCTGCTCCACCAAAATGTAAGTAGTAAACAGTCAAATCATCAGAAATGTATGGGATATAGTTAATAAGTATGAATAACTATTCGATTTTAAATATTCATATGCAGACAAGCAACAACTTCTCCAGCATCATAGCATTAGGAGAGAGGCATCTCTACTGTTTCCAAGATAACGGTCTCATGAAATATATGCTGAAGTTTGATTTCATACCGATTTGTTTCTGCGCATATCTTATTGGATGGTATTATGGTAAGTTTTAAAATAATTTGGAGCCAGTAGTAAACTTATTTACTACTTACTCCACTTCACATATTGCACATCAGTAATCGAAATATTCCTTAATCATAAAACATTGGAAACGAATTAGTATTCGGAACAAAGAAACAAAACACTTTGAGCATCAAAATAGTTTCTGTCGTTTGTAAATAAGGGGGCTGCTTCCATAATAAACTTGCTAAAATAAGTACAGGACGAAAATGACACATCATGCGCTATTTCTAAAAGTAAAAAAAAAACTCATGAATTTTCATAACCTATTTGTATTTACCTAGGAATTGAGCAACAATCAAATCTATTTTTCATAATAGGTACCTAACTATATAACATAAATTACAAATCATCAATTTACAAGCGCTTTCTTAGCTTATGTTGCAGTGTCATGTCACGACACCCTAATTCACAGACCCAAGAGTAGGTAATACGTACCTATTGTCATTGTAGGTTTCGTTACTCGTCAGCTTTCAGTCGGCAACCTACTTATAAACTTATATTTCAGAGCCCGGAGCAAGGTTGCTAATAATGGTCGCATCAAACGATTCCAAATTATACATCTACGAAAGCACAAGCTTACTATGGTGTTGCGATCTACTGGACTCCGCTATTTCAATCAGCAGATGCTTTCTCAAGTCTCTACCCGGTGGGCTAGTGACACTTTCCACTAAAGGAATTGTTACAGTAAGCTATCTAGGCACAGAGCCAGATTTAAATGCTAATGCCGCTCCTGTGATGAATGAAGCAGTCGATCCAGAAGAAGTCCAGGCAGAATTAGAAACGGTCGAAGAAGAATTACAAGCACTTCTAGGAAATAAAGGAGGTAACCTTTTGACAGATGTTAATTTTACAGTGCAACACGCCACGCTAGCGAACTTGATTATTTTGTGGGTTCAGTCTCACATGGTGAGGTGAGACCAATTTATTTTTGTTTCGTTAAAACTTTTACAAATATTCGTCAGCTAGGTAATTTATTACCTAGGAGAAGTTTCATGCCCGGTTCCAATATTTTGCGATTCGTTATGTGTCAGAAATGGCTAGCCGTTTTTTCTACGAGTCATCAATTCAAATTTCAAATTTACTTTTCATATCCGGCCACAGGTGTCATCTGTCATCCGTCGGGTATTTTAAGTCCATGGTATTTTCAGCTTACATCTCGTATAATTTTTTACTATCTGTAACTAGAACGGATCGTTTTTCAAATATTGGAACCAGGTATAAGTCAGTTTTAGTCACCTTAAAGATTTTTGCCTCATTTATTTATTGAGACGTCTGTGAGTTTTAAGGAGCGCGACGGAACGTTTACTATTAACGGCTACCCTCTATTTATTTGTACATTACTACCCTCTATTTATTTGTATTTCTGAGTTAATTACCATTCATAATATATTTTTGTATCGATATAAGTTACTTAACAGCTTTAAAATTTTTACAATGAACTTCAGATGCAGACAACAGATCACTAGGAGTGCTTCAAATAGTTACAATAAAGGCAGACGTAGGGAAACCAACTCAGAATCTTTACCAAGACTACTCCGATGATAAGGAAGCTCTGCACTTGCTTATGTGCCCTGTTGTCGTCATGCTAACGTGTGACGAACCGCAATTAGTCCAAAACATACAAATCACTAATGTTTGCACACCACCGTTTGCATGTTCAGAATCTACAATATGCTTGGACGGCATCAATGGTACTGAGATAATAGAATCACAAGTATTCATTTCCAACGTTGATACGGACATCAGTGAGATACGCGTTGAAATTCTGTTTACAATAACTGACAACATAGGGAAAATAGTGGTAGTTTCCAGGACAGTGTTACTGCCGATAAGTTTATACTGTGTCCCTACAGACCCACAGCCAGAAAATTTGTTTAAATTGGACGTCCATACCAAACATTCTTGTATTGAATTCAGCAAAATATTTACTGGTAAGTAGGTATAACTAGAGTATTATTGTTTAATGAATGAGTTACGCGTATCTACTTGTTTGACTTGTTTTAGATTTTTCTGAAGAAGAATTGTATAGTCTTGGAAACTCGGCAAATAATATTACATTACAATATAGATCAACTGAAAAAACTGTAACGTTGAGAGCCACCGATGATGTATATTCTGTAGAAGCAAACGATTTCCCTGAAATGACATCTTTACTTGATCACCTGATTTACAAACTGCTGGATCATTTTGCGAGAATGGGAGTGAATGATTTTAAATTCAGCATCAAATTAGACAAGGAACTTTTTAAGCAAATAACGTTTAAGTTTATAAAAACTATAGAAACACACGCTAAAGACAGAATGGCTTTGAAAAGTTTGGAAGTAAGTACGCTGCCTGCGGCGAGTGTAAATCAGTTTTTTGTTCATAATACCTTTGTATAGAAATTTGTATTAGGATTTGAGTGTACCTACCTACAAAGTATAGTAGGATAGGACTGAAAAGTAGAATGTCCACTGGTTGCAAAATATCTGTTTTGCCGAATGTCTCAATAGCAAAAACGTTTTTCGGAGAATATCGTTGGTAAAATATCATTCTGCGAATGTGATGTTACATCAATAGGTTTTGCGACTAGTGAAAATTTTGCGTATGGGCCATTTTTGCGTTTAACATCTATTTAAACTATAGGTAAAACAAATCTATCGTTTTATGCGAAAGAAGTTTAAAATGCAGGCCGCAATAATTTACTACACTATATGCAGGTGTGATGATATTTAAAAAATATATATTTTAACATTATTTTTATCAGGACGAGTTAAACGTCTTACAACGGCAGTTCACAGTGGTGCAGAAAAGGCTGCTAGTCCAATATGGATCACTACCACCAGGTGATTGCGACCCACTGGAATTCTTAATGAGAGATACACATGAACGGTTAATTAAGTCTGTGCATGGAATAATTCAAAATAGAGAGAACGTGTGCAGGTAGGTATATACATGTAATTTTTTCAATTATAATTAGTTTTATAATCAACTAGCGGACCCGACAAACTTCGTCCTGTCAAAAGGATTTGGAATGTATTGGAAAAAGAAAGGGCTATCTTTAGAGTTTTCCCGCCAATTATTCGATAATTTCTCATAAAAACCATCCTTGGACTTCAAAGAACATTTTAAAAAAAGAATTGTCATAATTGGTCCATGCGTTGTCGAGTTATGCGCTTACCAACACATTTTGCGATTCATTTTTATATAATAGACTAGCGAACCCGACAGACTTCGTCCTGTCAAAAAGATTTGGAATGTGGCTTGACTCGAAATTTTAGGTAGAAAACGTTTGCACTGGATAAAGAAAAGGACTGTCTTTAGTTTTCCCGGCATATAATCCGAATTTTTCCCCGTAAAAACCATCCTTGGACTTCAACGAACATTAAAAAAAAAGAATTGTCAAAATTGGTTTAGCCGTTGTCGAGTTATGCGCTTACCAACACATTTTGCGATTCATTTTTATATAATAGACTAGCTGTGCTTGCGACTTCGTTCGCGTGGACTACATCCTTTCATGGTCGGTTTTACCCCTTTCTCCCCTAATATTCGAAACAAAAAGTAGTCTATATTTTAATCCAAGTTTCAAGCTATATTTGTGCCAAATTTCAGATCTCTAACTTCAAAAATAAACATTTTTCCATATAAACTTTCAAAGGTGGTATTACCCCCATCCCCCCCTTATTTTCTAATAAAAAGTAGCTTATGTCCGTTCTTGAGATTCAACGTATACCTATACCAAATTTCATCAAAATCCGTTCAGCCGTTTAGGCGTGAAAGAGTAACAGACGGACAGACAGACAGACAGAGTTACTTTCGCATTTATAATATTAGTATGGATTTGTGGATTTCAGTAAGCTATTTTGTTATAGTGCGCGCGGTAGCGCTGTAACCTTACCTTGGTAAAAAAAAATATTTTCAAGATTTTTCAATTACGACAGATTCTAACATTTTGTCCCAATATTAATCTCTCGTAAAATGTCTCACGTACTTCAAGCGGCGACAAGCGCTTCCGATCGCATAATAAGTACTTAGTTACACGCGTTCAAATGAACACTACTTACCTATACTCGAAAAAAAAAACAAAATATATATTTTTTTATTTTAAGGACCGGGTGTACGCTGACAACTATGGGTCATCTCATAATTTTTATTTTCAAACAAACAGAAATAGAACAGTTTAAAATAAAATTGGTGGAGAAAATGTTATGTTTGTCATCTCTTTATGATAATTATCAGGTAAGTTTCAAAAAGTCGTGTTCTTAAGAAACGAAATCGTATTGTTGACACGTACCTATAAATTGTGCGCTTATCTGTTGAAAAATCCCATATTGGATTTTATGTAGTTAAATATGAAGGTTAAAATTGAATAGTATCATTGGCCGATTTGGGTAGTCTTTGTTATGCCCTAAGTGTAGTCATACTTCATATATATGACAGATGAACTTAGTCAAATATTTTTAATAGAAAATTTTCAATATAAGGCACATCAAGGTAAACAATTGCAGTCCGATTTTAGTTCTTATACAAACGCCATAAGCGCGGTGCAAATTCCAAAGTATAAGACAAGTCTTGATCGTACTCATAAAACATTGCAGGAATGGGAAGAAGCTGTAACCCAATCATTGTCCTACATTATGAATAAAGTGTTTCACAATACAGAAAAAGACAAGGAAAAACTGGCACCAGTGACGGAACAGGGAGTCCTGTCACACATCAACCTAAAGCGATTCCTCAAACAAATTCGTATAGTGCTGGAGAAGTTGTACTTGGAGGCTTATGACGATTTCGAAGACGAACAAAAAACAAGAGAAAATAAAATTGTACGCATAGAAGAATTCGTTGAAGTTTTGTAGATTCATTTATACGTTATTAAAATCTTAATAAACTCCATGGATTTCATCTCGGCAGATTTTTATTTAAATTGTGTCTATGCTAGTAGATTGACATGCAATTATCACCCTAAGGGACTGCGCCCACTATCGGGGTATCACTACGGTATGGTAACGAACTTTTAAGTGACCAACCGTAATGTGATTTATGTTGTTACAATAAGGTTAAATTGTTGAATGGTTTTAGCATACAACGGCCTGCTAAAACCATTCGCATTAGGACCTTGACTTCACATTAGGAAGGTTGACCTTATGGACTACAACAATGTGCCGATGCTTACCTAGATATTGTCATTTAGTAACGTGTTTAAAGTATTAAAATAATACAGCAATTGCATTTACTTTTATATAAATTTATAATAGCATTAAAATCATAACCACATACTGTAAATAAATTGTACACATACTTAATCGTAACGTCTATATTATGTAAGTAGTATAATTAAATACACATTAAAAGTACAACGTTCATTATAATGATAAAGAATTATGTTAACATAATTCCCTTTTCAAATTAAACTCATTTCTGATGTTATAATGAACATGGTACCGATAACGTTAGTAATAAATAAACTACACTGTACAATCATCAACAAAGCTTTATTCTAGTTGGAGATTTTAGTACAATAAATAATTGTGTAGTCAATCGCTTCTCACTCTTTATCCCAAAGAAGATTAATTGTATTAAATCCATATTAAATGAAAATTCACTCTCATGAATACTATAAAACTCTTTTTAATTCGTTTTTATACCTTCCTTATAAATTACAAATAAATGCATTTATCCTTAATGCGTTTCAGTTAAGCATTAGCAGAAAGGTGTTCTAAAATGACTTCAAGTAAATTCTATCACACTTTATTACTACTATCATGTTTTATTAAATGCGCAGTAGCACTTATATTCATAAAATCGAATAAAATGTTTGTGTAACAACTTGACCGGAGACTTTTATTAAAATCGTCAACCAAACATTGTCAGTTAGTCATTTAGTTAGGTAACTTAGTGTGCGGTTGAGCGAGAATGTACCGGATTTTTTAACTTGGTAGATTAAAGACAACTAGAATAAGACCTATTTTTGCGTGCATGCGCAGCATTGCATCTAGCTATACCGTGCGTTTTAATTTTTCACAAACGTTACTTCATGATAACCTACGTATCCGTCGTTAGTCATTTAAACTAAAAAAAAACAAAGTACGACGCATAATGCACTTTACAGTATTCGCAGATAAAGCAATTAACATTTTGCTTTACTATGGTACTATGCACTGGTTGAGAATAACACGCTTAGGCCGAAATCACAATTAATTTGTTGTTGGAACTAATTACCGTGTTGTTTTCTTATTTTAAAAGGTCATTGCTCCTCTCCGCTATCGATGGTGGATCAGAAACGTAATATAAGAAAGGTAAGATTGTTATAGGCATTAGTTTGTAAGTGGCTAAAGTAAAGACATCGTAGATACGTTTGTGAATGCCGACGCATTTCTTTCGAGCCTGTCTAAAATCTTATTTGCAATAAAGAGTGAGGCCTACATCAAGCGACGTGTAGCAGTGAGTAGAGCACGAGGTTCAGATACAGCATGTGTACCAGCAGCAGGAGTACCTTGTCGCGTCATTTCTTCTTAGCATCCTTGAGTCCGGCGCCCGCGTTGAACTTGAAGAAGATTATGTCGCCGTCCTCTACCACGTAGTTACGCCCTGCAATCATATTTTTTTAGTTAATATTATTGTTATACCATAAAGCAACACCTACTTAACAGAAAGGCTTTCAAATAAAAGCTTAAATAAAAATACGATTCCCTTAATACTTTGAATGATTTTCGTTAATGAAAGGAAATTATATTTTAATGGTTTTTCTCTTTTTTATTCGATTTACCATGAAAGCTAGTACTATTTATATTTATAACATATTATAGGCGCACAAATAAAAAATTACAATTACAACAATTTATAAAACATAACTAAGAGTACAAACACAGACAATAACTACATACCTATACTAATTAACCAAGCAAGAGAGACTCATTTTAGTCTTAAACGCAGAAACATAGGACAATTTAGGCCATCTTATCGCTAGAAACCGATCTCATCTGGACAACTTTTATTTATAGCAAGTAGTTGATTTGGAGGTTTAATTGTTCTTTGCAATCAATCATTTCATTTACCTTGTTGCCTATATTTGCCGGCTGCTTTGCAGGCTGCCTCGGTACCTTCTTCTCTAAAGTCCTTGAAGTGCATCACTTCAGCCATTATGAATCCCTTCTCGAAGTCCGTGTGGATCCTTCCAGCTGCCTGTGGGGCTTTTGTGCCTTTCTAATGAACAACATAATATGACATTTGAATGTATCTTTCAAGTTTCAAAAGTGAAATAAGATAAAACAAAGGTTTTTTTTATTTGAAGATAAAATATCCTTTTTCAGTTTTGTAGTTGTTTCGTAATGGTACCTTTACCAAATATTTTTCTATTATATTCAATAATGAGGCGTTGCTATACCTACCAAAATATACCTTCATTTTTGGAGTAAGGCATGAGCCTTACATGAGCAATGTTGTCAAAAAATAGTGCTTACTATGAAGTAAGCAGTATTTTTTGACAACATTGTTTACAGCTCTCAAGCCACTTTATTAAACGTCGCAAAAGGCGGAAAATCTTTGAATTCAGTTTTATGTATAATTATTTCACCCATGGAAGATTTCACTGGGTTAGGAGGGCAGTTGTTTATTTTATGTGCAATGTTAGTTTTATGCATAGATTTTCAAAGCGGAAATGTCTATTTCTGGAAAATACCTGTTTGAACCAATTTATTTAACTATCTCCGATTTCTTAATAAAACTCATTAACGTAGGTATAGGAATATTAACTTCACAAACCTGAATTGTCCATGCCTTTACTTCATCTGGGCCAGCAGTAAAGAAGTATTCAAGCTGCAACGCTTTGTACCCTTGGACGATTATTTTATCCAGTGCACTGAAATAAATTTATTTTACATAGAAAAAAAAATAGCAATTATTTTACAGTGTGATAGGCGTGCTAACCCATAAATCCCACAGTTGTAACAATGACTTGTTCACTGCAAAGATAGAGATACCCTATAGTAGGATATTGAATAGATAGGTATTTCCCTTTAAGATAGATATTCTTGAAAACATAATCTGAGTTTCCTTTTAAAAATACTTCATATAAAACTGCAGTGAAATTTATTCTTTTTCTCACAAATTACATACCTACATTGCTCCTATTCTGTGGTAAGTAGCTAAATCACTTGTGTTAATAAGAAAAACGACGGTACCAGAACACAGAGACCAGAGACAATATAGAAAAGTCAGTTTTATACGGATCTTTTGGCAGATGTCATTGAGAAAAAAGCAATGGCCTACTGAGCTTACCTTACCTCTTAGCTTTTCTTACCTAGTTAGGTTATTTTCTTTCAGGTAGGCTTGTCTTTCAGCAGGCTCCATATCCAGTAATTTTGTTTCTAAAGCCCCCGAAAACGGAATCAGGGGTGCACCGGGATCATTCTTGTCAATCCATTCTTTTAGTTTAGGTAACCTGGAATGACATATTAATAGTATTAACACTAAAATACTAACATAATTTGATAAATGAAGTCCTAAGGCCAATACAAACCATTTGTTCTTCTTCCGAATGTAATCTTTTTCTGATAAGTTCACCAAGTAGAGAGCTGGTTTGGATGTTAGGAACAAGTATTTGTTCAATACTTCTATCTGGAAATAATTAAATGGTGTGATGAATATTTATAAAACATTAATTTGAATGAGAGAATATGTAACTTGTAAACAATGTAAGTGGGGTGAGATCTTTCGGATTCCCTAAAAGCTCAAAGGCTTCGCAACCATCACCCATAGTTAGGTAAGAAGAAATAGACGTTGTGTTTCAAAATATCCTTTGGATATGACCACGAACCACAAAATACATATATTTTTTTCTTAATAAATAACAGATATATTTGAGTTTGGAATACCTCCTAATACCGTTAAATCTCAAAACGCGTAAAAATTACAGAGATTCTTATTCTTCTCGGTTGTTATATTTTCCGAACCGGAGGTAGTTTCATTTAGAGACTATTCACAAGTGTTACTTATGTAATCTATTAGAATAAAAATATTAAACTATTGACCATTGAATAACCACAATCCTTTTTGTTATATGTATTTGATGTATTTACTTTTTATTATTCAATTTTGGGCTTTGTTCATATAAAATAAATACTGAAGAAGACCGCAGCCAAATAACAATCACTTCTGTGCTGTTGTGTTCCTGCGTGTAAGTAAAGTTTCCAGAGCTCCTGGGGGGTGCTACATTAGTAGCAGGAGTCAAGCCTGCAAGGTAAGCGCGACAAGTCCAGTAACAGATTTATTATGCTGTACTTGTCACCCTTAAGCTAGCACCTCATTACCACTTAACATCAGGTGGGATGAGGTCAATCTTGAAGTGCAATATAAAAAAAAAAAACTTACATCTGCGGCACTCCAGTCACCGAACCGAATATGTTTCTTCTCATCAACTAAAACAGTTTTTATTTTCAACAGTGCATCCTGGAAGAAGAAAGGGAACATTAAACAATTTGCCAAACGTGTTGTGCGTGGCGTGATTAAAGGAAACGCAAAATGGAATAAAGCGGCACGTCACACCTTTGCGACTATGACGTATGACGCGGAAGACAATAACTTGTTTAAATTTTTACAGTTTAGCAATTTCAGTAGCACACGATAAGTATGTAGTTCTAAACATATTCGGCAGAAGGCACTTTCCGGAAGCTAACAGAAAAATTCACCGCTTACGATAGCTTGCGGTTAGCTCAATTGCACACCGCAAGGGGAGATACATTTTTTCTGTTTCTTTAAAATAACAATTAGTTTGTATCTTGTATGTAACTGGGGATCTGTAATCTGTTTGATTGCTCAGAACCTTCTTTAGAGCTTTAAGCAGTTTGACTGGTGATATAACTTATAAAGGAAAATTGAAGGAGAGTACTCGGTATTCGACTAAATTAACCACAGTCACATTAAACCTCTGCGCAACTAAGTATGTTAGATCGACATTGAACTTAATGTGTACACACTAAAGCTATTTACAGTTTGACTGGTCATAAATTAGCGAAACTGATCGCGCCACCAAGTAAGTCAAATGCGCCAGACAATCACACCAATCACCTGGTCTCAAACTAAGGTTTTCCCTTGTACTATGAGTACCAGACGACGGATACTAACTGGGGGCGTCATCCCAGCATGGCACTGAGTTGTTTACACACTAAAGCTGCTAACTGAACTTAAACCCTTGATCGATCAAACATAATACCTAATAAGGAACATATTCAATCTTTTATAAAAAACTATTTGACTACCACCGTAGCCGAGAGGCGAGCCGGAATTTGGCGTCGAGGTTCTGGGTTCGATACTTGGTCGGGTCAATACGAGAAACGAACTTTTCTATTGTCTCGGGTCTGGGTGTTCTGGTGCCGTCATTGTTTCTGATATCTGTAACACAAGTGCTTAAGCTACTTTCCACAGAATCAGAGAAAAGTATGCGATGTAGTCCTATATTAAAAAAATTCTAAAAACGTAAAATAGTATAACTTTCTTACGTATTCAGGCTTCAGCTTCTTATCGTTGCCGCGGTTGACGACGCGGTCTAGCTTCTCAATGTTTTGCATCAGCTGCTCCTCATCCTTGAGCCTCAACTCCTCGCCGATGGTCTCTAGATCTCTCACGGGATTCACATCGCCGTCGACGTGGATTACATCTTCGTCGTCAAATGCACCTGGGATTTGTACGTTTATTTTTATTGCCTTTAATACTTAATGAGATTGCATGGGAAAATCAACCTAAATATTTTTGCCGTACAAATTACTTTCAGTCGCAGTAGGATATGTTACATACAAGATTTTCTGCCAACTGTGAAAATGTCCAAGATTTAGTCGCGAACCTACAACTACGTAAGTTCAACAGTATTTAAATTTTTTATACCTAGTTATAGAAGATTGTTATAGTCTAAAACTATTAATGGATATGAATGAAATTTGGTCGCTAAATAGTTTATATAATAGATTAATATACATGATACTTATTATCTTCTAATAACGCGGCCAGCAGCTAGTACCTATCAACCCTTGTAACCTCAACAAGTAGCACACCAGCCGCCTCATTTTCGACTTTATGATGAAATACTTACGGCACAAATTGAAAATGGCGTCGCAAGCTTTGATGTGGGATAAGAAGGCGTTGCCGAGTCCCTGTCCTTCCGCCGCTCCGCGCACCAATCCTGCGATGTCCACCACATTCAGGAACGCTGGAACTTTGCTGGAAAGCGCACACAATTGTCATCGAGTTTTAGTTTTAAGTAGATAGGTATATTACAAATTCTAAAATTTTTTTATCAACATAATATAAGAAACAACGACATTTATTGGCCACGAACACATTACAAATTCCTGTCACAGGTAAATCTATTACCTACAGATTGAAGTTCTAAACACAATAATGTGTATGCACACTTAAGTTTGAAAATATACCTATGTATGTGTTCCTACTAGGTACTACTACTACTTATCATATTACTGGCCCGAAGGAATAATGGTTAGCATTTCAGGCAACATTGAACGAAGGGTCTTAGGTTCGATTACCGGTGAGTACCAATATTTGTGTGATAACTGATAAACATTTGCGTTTGTTCTGTGTTTGGATATTTATAAATGTATCAGTACATATTGTGATAGCACCGTTAGTTCTGTTTTCCATAAAATCAGTGCATAGTTACAGTATTTTCGATTTTTGTCTTGTATTAAATTTTTAGGAGTGACTCGCTCTGGCTGGGATTATTCAACAGTCCCATAGTGTTTTACAACAAGAAGGCATATTGATGCAGAAAAAAATATTTTAGAACATAAACCGCAGAGTTGATAATTTGCTTTACAAAATAGTCATCATCATCATCATCATCATCATCATTTCAGCCTGTTACTGTCCACTGCTGAACATAGGCCTCTCCAACCGATTTCCAGCGCGACCGGTCCATTGCCACCTGCATCCAACGAGACCCAGCAATTTTTACTAGGTAGTCGGTCCATTTGGTAGGTGGCCGTCCCACACTGCGCTTGGTGGTACGTGGTCTCCACTCAAGAACCTTTTTGCCCCATCGACCGTCCGATCTTCGTGCTATGTGGCCAGCCCATTGTCACTTCAGCTAACTAATCCTACGGGCTATGTCAACAACTTTAGTTCGTCTACGGATTTCCTCATTCCTGATTCGGTCACATAGAGAAATGCCAAGCATAGAGCCTTATAAAAAGTTATTTTGTGAAGCACCACGTCTCAGAGCCGTAAGTCATCACTGGTAACACACACTGGTTGTACACCTAGTAGACAACATAGTAGGTACATCTTATCGTAGAATTAGTAATCAAACTTAAAGAAAGAAGCCTACCTGGCAGGCTTATGAAACTCGCAGAGATAGTCGTATCTCTCATCGGGTACTGGTACCCTGCTTGCTGGAACAAACAGATAAAATAGTTAGACCTCTGTTACATAATAATGCATAGGAATTCGGTATCAAGACATTCGAATTACCTTTTTCAATGTATTTTTCAATACAAATGTTATTTATTAGTTTTATAATTCGAGTTTATTTGATTGAAAAGAGTTTCATAAAACTTAACATTTTAATTTAAAGAAACATTAAAATACAAACATTCAATATGTATGAAATTCTGAAACGACAGTACAAACTCTTGAAGATATATTAGAAGAAATGCTTGATGGCTTTCGCACTGTCCCAGAATCTAGATACCTAATTTTGTCATTGCAACATTTCGGATACTTAGCGAAAGGATTATCCATTGACCTCAAACGTAAACCCATATCAATAATTAATTTACATCTCGCATCATAGACTTTAGAAGCTCTATCATATAATGATATTACAGACTTATCCGTTTTAGCGTTGTGAGTCTTTAAATACAACGCAATATAGAGTAAAGCAGACAACTTTATGTCCAGCCCTGGGTATTTTGGTCTCAATACGTTAACAGCACAACATGCATCAGTTATAACATTACCAACCGTTTGTTCTAAATAGCCCAGATTAGGCAATTGTCTCAAAGATAATTGCGGAAATGTTTCGGTCTCTTTAAATACCGTAATATCACAGAACAAATGCGGTTTAGCTAAAAACGATTCTAAACATTTCGAACTACAAAACATAAATGTTTTCCCTTGAAAACTAGCAGCGTACTCATGGCTTCCCATTACGATTCTTTGGGCTGGTAGGTTTTGGGCATATGTAACAATACAGATGCCATTCTCATATACAAAAGAAATATTTACTGTTTTCACAACGGCGGGGATTTCTGGGATTTCAACTTTTTTTACCAACAAATATTGTTTTGGATTTTCTAGGACAGTAGCTATATGATTTGGGCAAATCCAATAAAATTTGTTTTCGAATTGGACAACACCTTTTTTATCTACAGGAAAACCACTATGCCGTAATACATTATTTTGGAGACATAGTGGACACATATTTTTAAAAAGAGACATTCGTTCACTAAATACCTCGTCTGTAATACACATACAACTTGTCAATACAATGGTATTAGTAACATTGTTTAAATAATAGTGTATTTTTGGGATAGTTTCTTCTATGTGTATGATGGCATCTTGTAAACATTGCCATCGAGAATTTTTGCCGTTTATTGGACAAAGGTTTTGAACATCTTGCTGCACCCAATTCCTGAGCTGGTAACTCTTTTGCCACCAGTTTAAGAATCTGTTTTGGATATATGGCGCCGAATAGGGTGGTTTTCTTTTTATGATGTCATAGTATATTTCATCAACTGACTGTTTAGTGATTGGTTCCTTGTCATTTGAAATATCGAAAATAAAATTTGGATATAAACCAACATTTATTAGTTCCATTGCTTCCGTAGCGAGTTCGGGAAAGCCGTCGAAGACAAATCCATACGTCATTGTACGATGATCTATAGCTACGGCTTGGACTGCCTGAATGACGTGCTCCCATTTTATACAGTCTCCTTCATTTAGGGCAGCTTTGATTCGCAAACCTAATTCTGTCCAATACATATTTTCTAATATGTAACGAATAGCTTTGCCTCTAGAAATGTACATTAATCCATATCGTTTTGCCAATTTATTTGCCAGAATAGTTTTACCCGACTTTGGTGAACCAATGACAGAAATTGTTATAGGATATTCTTTAAATGATTTTATAACATCACTGTTGGCATATTTTAACGGATTGGTTCTAAATTTCTTAAGATTCTCTTCACCAAAAATAAAATAAATGTATGCCCTATGAATAACAGGAAATACTTGGCCTTTTCTTTTCATGATTTTAAAAGGGTTGAATATAGCATGAGGATTTTCTAAGAGGTAAACTGGACACATACGATAAAATTTACTAAAGCAAAAAAAACCTTCAAGTAACAACATTTCAGCAATATCACAGCCAATAACAAACGTTTGTTCAAAAAATGATTCACATCTATTTCTCAAAGTCGTCAGTTTGAACAAAACAAGTCGCAAAACCTTTTTTAATGGTTTTGTGCCATTTATGGATACAATCTTGATCCTTTGTTCAAGTAACACTTCTTTTAATGATTGTACACCTTCATCATCTACTTCATATATACTTTCCAATCTGGCATCAATTCTTTCTCGAGCTTCATCTGGTTTTTCCCATTCGTTCAGATCTGTAGGTCCTGGATATTCTTGTATCATATCATTGTAAAACTTGAACAAATTTACATCAACATTAGATGAGCCTTGTGGATGGGCATCCATAATTACACTTCCAGCTGATAGACGCTGAGTGGGTTCTTCTACATATGTAAAAATGTTGTCTAAAATATCTTCACACACAAGTTTCGCAACAACATTTTTCGTAATAAAATTCGTCCAGTCAAATATTTCTTTATCTAGTTTTAATTTAGCCTTGTGTTTGGCTTCATTGAGTTGTATTCTCCAAGTTTTATACATCTTTTGGGATAGCCTGTGAAGCATACTTTCAGAACTCCCTTCCACTTCAATAACTAAATCAGGAATACTAAAACACGTTATCATGTCTTCCACGTCAGACGGTAACCGGGGAAAACCATCTAAAATGAAACCTGTATTGACAAAAGGCTTTTCAAACCATAATTTCTTTATGAGTCTTTGCATCAATACTGATAAAAGAGGAGACCCTCTTTCAAAATAATTGTACACCATACGCCTTAATTCTGTCTCATTGCCTAATATGTCCGATGCCAAATTTTCGTTTTCTTCATCCATTTGAAATTCCATAACACCTTCTTCATCAATAGGTATATCTGTGAAATTATTTTCATATTGCCGGCCAACTTTTTTAAAATGCCGCGGCATCAACATAGTATTAATCATTTCAGCAAAATCTATGTGCAACAAACCAAGCTCTTTAGCAATATGCTTTGCTATAGTGGTTTTTCCACTTCCAATACAACCAACAACACATATTCTCAATGGAGGAAATGATTTAAATGGGTCGTTGTATCCTTGGTAAAGTGAGACATCTTTTTGAAATGATTCCGAGCATTCTTCTTTGCAAAAGTAATGTAATTTATTATTATATTTAACACTGAATTCTGGTTTACCTTCCCATAAAATACCATACTTATAAAAAGCAATTGGACAATAAATGTTTGTTTCACATAAAATCTGTGGATTGTTAAAAGTGAGTAAATCTTTTGGTGTTTCATCCTCATCATCTTGAGGGTCAGACCCCTCATCTTCATTAATCTCACAAGTTAGGTAATAATTTTTGCGCATGTTTAGAAGAACTTCATCTATTATTTCTATATCAGTTTTGTTTTCAAGTTCTATTTCTATTAACATCTTTGAATTTTCTTCTAATTTTAATTTAACACTATCCCAGTCTTCACGAAATTTTTCAATATCTGCAGTAAATGTACCCATTAAATCAGCCTCAGGATTTTCTTTATTTTCACTCTCAACTGGAGGAGTTGGTTCAATGAAAATTGAATCTAATATCGTTCCCATCGATTGATTTACGATGTTTCTTATATCAGTTTGGTTTGCATCAGGAAAAGGTGTGGTCAAAAGTTTCATTTTTATTAATGGGTCATTGGCCAATGCAACTCTTTCTTGATAGTTTTTAGGGCGTTTCGCAATTTCTGTATAATATTGAACCAGTTCTGGTTCGATTTCCCTATTTTCTATTAAGGCTATAGTGTGGTCAGGTAATATTTTTGATTCACTTAAACAACCCCAAAATTCAGGATCTGATGGGAATCCATCAATTATAAATCGGCTATATTTTCCTGAATTTAGCAGCGACTGCTCATCGTTTTCATATAAAACTTTAGCTATTTCGTTCATAAGTTCTTCGTTTGTTGGTTCAATTTCTTTTTGTAAATCATTAGCAATAATGTAGTTAGTAATGGCTACCGTCACATCAGCGTCACCTAAAATAGGTGTTCCAGGTTTTTCCGTCACAGAAGTTAACTCTAGTGGAGCAAACTGAACTAGAGTTTTACCCTCTATCGCAGTCATGCATTCATCAATATCATCAAGACACGGCAGAAATGAAAGACTACTCTTTAAATGTTCATAATCAGCAACTAATTGTGGGTCTGGATCTTCAGGTTCTAGTTTTTCTTCTTCAACATCGTCAGTTATTCGTTCTTGCTTTGAGAATTTCAATAAATCCAAGAAAAGTGTCACATACGTCTTAAACATGTTGAAATTCTTTTTATCCCATTCAGCCAAGAAACCTATTCTTTCTGTTTCTTGATTTTGCCATTTAAGAAGCCTAGCATCCTCTATGGTTGCAATTATTTCTGACAAGATAGTTTTAGCGTAAGTTTGGTACTTTTTCTCTCTTTCGTCCTCCACAAACACTTCATAGTCTATTATTGGAGTATTAAACAGCCAAGACAAACAGTGCGCAATCATAGTTTTTCCAGATGACTTCGTCCCCAAAATTATAACCCTGCATGTAGGCTCTAAGTACTTTAATTTTAAAAAGGGCCTGGGATTCCTACAAAACGCAATCATATCATCAAGTGAAGACAATAAATAAACATGTTTGAAGAAAGTTACTGCTAATTTAGGATTTCCTACTAACGACCGCCGTTTTTTAAGCTGAACAGGGCATCGGTTAAGCCATAATGATGGATAGCGATTAAAATTTATAGCTCCACTGCGAATAACATTTAATTCCTCTACTAGTTTCCAGAATTCTTCCATATCTTCAGGTGGTTCTTCAAGATATAATGGTTCTGGTATGAGCACAGGTTTTACAGGTAAAAGTACTAATTTTTCATTAATATGATGCATCATTTGATGAACAGTGGTTCTAGCATCTAGTTTGATAACATATTTAGGTTCAAAATCTTTTAGTTTCTGCTCTACAAAGGGCAACACATACTTTTTATAATTACACAACTGTTCTATAGAGTTTTGAGTGAAATTAATTGGTTGCCTGCAGCTGTATTTAGGATTAAAAATATGACCAATATCATATGGGCCAATATAATCACTCATAGTTAATTTTGTTGGCCACCTAACCTCTGCTTCAGTATTAAAAGGAAATGAATCGAAGGTGTAGTTATTGCTAGTATAATTGTAGTATTTGTGGTACTTTTTGGTTACTAAATCCTTGTCTGTACATGTCAAGTATATTATGATATCAGGGGCAATTGATAGGTTTACTAAATTGCTAAACTGCTCTAAAAATATTGATTGTTTTGTTTCTATGTGGGGTTTTTTTTTAAATATAATATCTGAACATGGATCTAGTATAAACTTAGGCAGAGCTACAACAAGTTCTTCTGCCTCTTCTGCAACCTCCTCAGGTTCATGTTCTTCTTCTACTTCTTCCTCATCTTGTTCCCCTCGATCACTACTTAGAGATGTGCGAGGTGACCCTGCTTCAGGTTTAGGCTTCTTTGGTTTCTTTTTCTTTAAATTCACAAGTACATCATACAACAATTCTTCAATAGCCACTACACCTTCTTCTGAATACAAGGTATTAATGTAATATTGAGTTTTCCTATCGGAACTTATCAATGGTAATCCAGATAATACATATCCTCTATGCTTTACAGCTGGTGAATCAATTTTCTTTTTCAAAATTGACAATATGACATCAAATTTTATAACATTTTGTTGTTTCAAATTAAATCCGATACAATTTCCAGTGACCGTATTTTGTTCCATTTCATCCACTATTAAATTTTTAGGACACAGGTGGATGCAATTAAGTTTCTTAGACAAAGCTTCACCAAGCATATAGGACCCTGCACCAGGTTTTCCCAATATTAGATAACAAGTTGGTTTTGAATTCAAGAAATTTTCTTGGGCATCTATATCAGTCCACTGGTTAGGAGTTTTTGGAAGTGTTGATAAAGTAGCTGCTGTATTTTTCAACCCAATAACAGCTGCAGCTATTGGTCTAACATCTTCACTAGCAGCATTCTTTTCCTCAATAATTTTACTGAGAGCCCCATTATAAATATCACTTTTGTCTGTAAGAATAGGTTTCAGCCCATGTTTATCATCAATAGTTACTGTATCTACATAACTTTCAAAGTTGATCATGTTTTAAACAAAATATTTTTGAATCAATACACTACAAATACATGACAAGATGTCAAAATATCATTATGACATTTTTAGTATTTGACTGAATTTATTTTTCTAGGAGGTCATGATTGCAAAAGTTTTATTTACAGGCTTGAATGCACAATCATTGTGGAAAAGTCATAAAAAGTAACTTTTTTCTTCAGTGGAATCTAGGTAAGTATAATTGCTATAATTATTAAAGTTATTGATTAAGTATTTAAGTTAGCTAAAAAGTTATGAATAAAATTTAGAATGTGATTTCCTTATTATTACACAATATTTTGTAGGTGCTATAGTTTAAAAATTCACAATTTAATGAAATTTATTTTGTAAATGCATTCATTGGCAGTTATCTTTAAAATATTTAAAATAATATCCAATAATTTATATTATTAGTGACTGTGAAAGCATCACAAACTGAGTAGAAATATTTACTCTGTACAAATAAAATACATGAATAAGAAAGTAATATTTAGGGATACTTATTTTCATTAGGATCGATGGTGCAGAACGGGAAGTTCTCAGCCGCAGCTTGACTCTTAGTCAGCACATTGAAGAATGTTGATTTGCCCACATTAGGCACACCAACTATGCCCACTTTCAAGTTGGTTCCCACCCGCCCAATAAGTGGTTTCTTTTCTGGTTCTTCTACCTTCTTGGGTGGCATCCTGTTAAGAAAAAAATATTATTGCAAGCCAAAAAGGCAAGTATTTAGTATACCTACATGCTTTGTGATTCAGTAGCAGGAGTACACTAAAAATAAGTAGGGTATCTTGGTTGATATTTTTGTGTAAAAATACATATTTCAAAATAAAATTTAATGAATAGGACTGTTTATAAGGTTTCCATACGTTACACCTATAAAAATAGATAATCCAGGAGATAACCTATGGAAACTTAATTTTGAACACTAACCTCAAGTTTTGTATGAAACAGGGATATTATTATTTTTCTCTAGGTTTATCGAAAGCAAAAGGGTTTTTATAAATTATAGTAAATTCACTACAATCACTTCAGAAATTGAAGGAAAAGATACGCGTGTGGAACTGTCGACATCCCGGTTAGAATTTGTTCCGAATTGAACTATTATCCATTCTATATAGAGATTTGAGAACTTAAGTATTACAGAACTCAATTTTTCTTATTCAGAAATGATAAAAAGAGTAAATAGCTATTGATTCTAAGTTAAACTGTATTTTCCTAGATTTTTTTATCTGTTTTATCTTTAAAGGTACTGTTAGCGAACATATAGCTGATTTGAAATAATCAATTTTGAATCATACATAGAACCATTCGGAACGTACTCGGATTATAGAGAAATGTCAAATCTCAATGTCACTAACGTCATTGTTGAATAAATAGTTCCATTTCACGCATCAAGCTGAATATTTATTATTCAGCATGATGCGTGAAATAAGGAACTAAAAATAAGATAATGATAATGCTCGAGTTTTAATTCTGATGTGTGCAATGAAATTAATTCGATTCTTTTTCTTTAAATACACAAATACATCATACAACAAATCTTCAATGGCCACTACGCCTTCTTCGGACTTTTGAAACATTTTTGCGAAAAATATAAGACTTCTCAGTACATATTATATTTTTTGTGTTTATCGTATAAATGAGTTATATTTAAGATCTTCTTATACACAAAAGAGCTTAAAATAAGCCTATTTATAAGATTAAACTCAAACATTTCAATTATATGAAGTTTTTAGTTTCTCTAAATCCTAAAGGCCTTGCACACGTTTTGCTACACTCCAACTGCTTTTTGAAGCACAGAGTTATTATTTTTTTATTGGACAAAGGTAATAAGCCTGCATAGCCCTTACCAAACTGGGAAAATCTTCACAAAGTGAAAAGGTTCCTACACATGAAATACTTATTAAATTATAACATAAATTAAAAGCAGTTATAAAGGTAATAAATTATTTTAATAACAGAATTATTAATATTAACTTGTTAGAGCTGCCCATGGTGATGTCATTGGTGCAGGATTTTGAAGATATGACATAGCCACTGCAGAAATAGACAACATAAAGGAACTCACGATCTGAAAATAAAATATAAGTGATAAATGCCTTTTACAAAAAAAATCTAAATAACAAATAAATAACATAGGTACCTATTTTTATTAGGGAGAATCTAACTAATACTAATCTAATCCAATCATAAAAAATTGTGATATTTTGATTTTGATATTAACCTGCTTAGTGTCATCAGAGACTCTTGAATTGGCGACACTTATGCTGGAACAGAATATAGCAGTCCATGCACACCATTTCAGCCGCATCATAAGCCCACACATTGAAAATATCATACCTGAAATTTGATTTAAATACGTTAAAAAAAAACAACTTGGGACATAAAATCCTATAAGAAAATAATCGACTTTCCAAATTTAATCCTTAGAAGTAAGGTCTTTTCGTATTTCAATAAAATGTACATATTCAATGAATAGAAAACAGTAAAACATAGCTTGATTTTCAAGATAAAATATTTTACATTTTAAGAATCATAATATATTGAATCTGTTATTTTACTTTATTATAGTCAAAATTAACATAATATTGATGGTGTCTACTGGTGCTGAGACCTGATTGGAAGAATTATGTTATCAAGTCTAATAGTTGAATCTTATAAACATTCTCAAGTCTAACTATTGCGAGCTGTCAGCTATTTTCCTTTCATGCAACCATTTTATAAATCAAAGTAGGTATGTGGATAGTAATGAAACTATAACATATTTGAGTATAGTAGAAATAATGTTCTTGCTCACTCAGAATATTCATGTAATCAGTGGTTAGGTCTTCTGCAGGGGCTGACGTTGGCGGCGGTGGTTTGTAACGTCTCTCACGATCCGCACGCCGTGGATCGGATGTGAGTTGCATCTGGAATAATTGGTATTTGATTACGAAACATTATCACTGTCACAGAACACAAATCATACAAACCATCATCGACATTTTCATCTTAGTAAGAGTACTAAATTACCATAATAGGTCAAGGTATCTTTAAGGACGCAGGTACATACAATTTTGTCGAAATGTTTCGAGTTAAGATTAGAGACAAGGATGAGTAAATAATGGAAAACAGGACATACACGTAGCAAATACTAACCTTGTTAGTTTTTAATACTGGCCCACAAATAATTGAAACGTTAAACTGATTTACACCTTGATAAATAGAAAATAACAAGAAAGTTAATGAGGATCAGCTAAAATCCGTCTTAATTTAATTGTGACCCAATTAAAAACACGATGAAAATCAAAACTCAGCTACAACAAGCGAGCAAAATGAATGTGACATTTGTCACACGTCACTGTCAATGTCAGCTGACCTGTAGTTGAGATTAAGGTGCGTTCTAGTAATGCCTTAAAATTTGTATTAATGTATCGGAATCCTCGGAAACCGTTGTAGATGGATAGTTACCAAAGTTTCAGTTTGGATAGACCCATTTAACTTACGGAGTAAGATCTTATTTTCAAATAGATGAAATTTTAGGTTCTCAGAAGCTTATCTCATGTGCTTTGAAAACCTGTCTGTTTGTGGAGCTTGTGAAAGGGCATGAAAGGCAAGAAAGGTTACTAATCATGTGAGTTATCTAACTTAAATTTGTATGTCTTATTTTCATATTAAGTTTTGTAGAATATTACTCTAAAGCTACATATTTTAAGTGTGGGATCTTTTCATGGACTGAAACGGTTGACAGACCTGTATTAATCATAGCTATTTATTTTCATCGCCATGTCTAGCTCATTTGTAATAAAATATTCATTAAAAAAATATGGATAAAACTGGTTAAAACACTTTAAAAAAACAAAATAACATTATGCAAATTAAGAACATTTTAAACTACAAAATTATAATTTATTACTCTAATATACAAACATTATAAATGAAGGGGTAATTAAAGGTTCTAGCAGAGTATTATGAAATTAAAAAAAATATACTTTTTCTATGAGATGGCCATTGCGACTTCTCAGTCGTGCCAGCGGCTAGCTTGCGTCTTCTTGGAGCCCTGCAGGTTTTTTATTCCGTGACGTGGTAGGCTCTTCTACCGGCCTTCTTTTGGAACTTTTCAAGATGTTCAAGAGAACTTTTTACAATCGAGGTTTGTAGGGTTTGAAAACAAGCATCCGTTGCAGATAACGTTTTACAACATATTACTTTTCGTTAACCGACTGCAGGCTTAGCAAGTTCAAAAATGTATTTTTACTTGGATACCTACCTATCAAAGTAGTAGTAGTCGTAGTAGATATCTAGTTATAGGTACCTAAGCCTCGATGATCTGGTGGTTAAGGCACTGGGTTATAGGTAATCTCAGGGTTCAAAGTTTGTAGACTTAAATTAGTAACGACAAAACTTGATTCCAATGAGAGGCCTTGGCCCTGGTAGTTTGCTGTTAAAAAAACTGTGACTTTGCCTTGCCTTAGCAATATTGCTTCTCTCTATATGCATTTTCTTTGAATTGGCGATGTGTCATCCATATTACAAGTTCAGTTCAGTCATGCTGTTTACGCACAATTTAAATTGATTTAGAACTAAGTTTCAGAAAACCTTTTGGTGGTGGAAAATTTTATAATTGTTCGATTTTCGTTGCATTTCGGTAGGTAACTTAAGTGGTGAAATAAGTATGGCACAACCTACGCGCTTATCTAAGGTAAGAAGTAACTTAAGATTAGTGCTTCATTATTAGATACTCTGGCTGGTACCTAGTTATGGATGGACGAAGATGCTAACTAACCTACATAATGCAGCCTAAAATTTTAGGAGGCGAAGCATCTTTAGGTCTCAGCGGAGAAGGTAGGTACTACCTACATAATAGACGCTTCGGCGGGTTATTAACGAATTTACATAAACATGTGTATTACGTTTTGTGACGTGTACCTAATGGCCGGAATATGCAAATGGTCCAATTAATGTAGCTGGCCGGTGAAAAAGGAGAATATTCGGAGGTTCGCTCGCGCACGGATGGATGGAAGTCGGCGATTGGTCGCGCCGCGCACGCCCACCGCCCGCGGCACGCACGCATCCTCGCTGGTCATTTGTATGTGGAATTCATGTAAGGGAAAACTACTACCTATGTATCGCTAGATTTAATACCAACGATTCATATTTTTTTTTCTTCGTAGAGATCTTTTAAGTCTTTTTTTTTTTAATTGCACTTCAAGATTGACCTCATCCCGCCTGATGTTAAGTGTTTATGAGGTCTTAGCTTAAGGGCGACAAGTACAGCATAATTATTTTGCGGTTACTGGACTTGTTGCCCTTACCTTGAAGGCTTGACCCCTGCTACTAATGTAGCAGCCCCCAGGAGCTTTTGGAAACCTTACTCACACGCAGGAACAAAACAACAATGAAGTGATTGTTATTTGGCTGCGAAATTCTGTCAGGTGGAGGGATTTCACCAGTGGGCTCCAGTTCAAGCGATAAATTTCTGTGCCTTACTTCTCTTAAGTCTACTCGCGTTGCGAAGGTACCTACTAGATCCACACAAACAGTGGTGATTTTGACACATCTGGCGCGCTAAGCCAATTTTATCCAATGTCCCGTCTAGTGAGTGAGTGATCCAAGATTTTGGTTTGGGATTCCCAATGTAATATAATAGTTCTGACACCCTTTACGGCTGGTACAAAAAACTTTGGGGATACCAACGTATTTAAATAGGTACTTACTTTTCCCTAGTTTTGGCCTGGGGCTTCTACTTTTTTATAAAAAATAGGTATGTTAAGTATGTCACTCAGGAAAAGGTAACCATAATTTTCGAAATTCGATTAGTATTACTCAGGTTATTACTTACCTACTAATTAGATTTTCCCGCACATCCAACCTCACAAATTTTTTATTTAAAACATGAAAAAAAATGGCGCAAAGGTAAAACCTATGCATAACTTTCTCTGTCTACCTACTTAGATGCTACTTGTAATTTTAGTGCAAATTGGACGGCTTATTACGTAAAATTCGAAGGAATAACTAGGATTTACGTCTCTATAAGTAGTGGGTGTTTCTTTGCTGTGTAGGAAAGAACTTTGTTGCGGTCTATGTAATAGTTGCTAGGTATTTACTTACAAGCTCTACCTATCTATGGTACCTACTATGTAGGTAGGTAAATAAACAGCTCGATCAAGAAATACGTTAGCTTTAATACATTTGACCTATCACGATCATCGATCAATTTGCTCATTCCTTACAATTTGTTTGATGTTGTCATCACTTGGTGTCTAGTTAATTTATCCTTTGTATTATCGCCTAAGGGGTATCGAAGTCTACAAAACACTTAATTAGCAGTTAGGTGAGACCTACGGACCTAATACATATTTAATGTGAACGAAATAGGTACCTACAGTCAAAAGCACGTCAGATTTTAATACTTTGGAGTTTGTAGGTACCTACCTACTGCTCAACGCGTGGACATAATATGGACATTAGTTCATTTATTATTCGATATTAATTGAGCTCCAAGTGTTTACCATCGAGATGTGTTGTTGATCGAGATCGAGAATTTTTTAATTTGTTAATTTTGTTATTGAAACGTAATGAACTTTTTATTACTCTCGGATAGACTAGTAATCTTCCATAGACTTATACAGTTGAAAATAGATCTAAAATTAAATCTACGTGTAAATTCAGTAATAAATCCAACGTAATAAGAGAACGTAGTGTTAATACGTAGGTAATAGAAGCACTTGGGTATGATAAGAAAGTTTAGGAGTAGTTATACGTAAGTTACTATTTACGAGTGGGTACCTACTTATGAGTCTGTGTCTATTGTGAGATTTCAAGATCTTATGATTGATTCAGTTGCCTGATAATTCAGAGTAGGTATATTATAATCGTGCCTAATATGTACATACGTAAAGTAGGTATCTATTATTTCTTATTGTGTTGCGTTTTCGATTTTGAGGCTTACCTGCTTGTCATTGCAAGAAAAAATCACCTGACAGAAAGACCTTCGTTCAAGCACCATGAGCTAAGACAGCAGTACCTACTTCTACATAAAAAAACATGAATAATCAAATTCGTTGGCAGCCGACAGTTATGCCTGTAATGATGGTTGAAAAACACGAGAGTTAATGGAAACGTAGGAGGTGCAATTACGGAGACGTAGCAGGCGCGGGGTGGGGCGGGGACACTTAACTAATATGGCGGATTAATTAGTAGTCTCGCCGCGAACGCTCCTCATTACAGCGCTACTGGATAATCAGCGATGCAGCTGTCTGTGGCTGCCGACGCCATTTCTCGAGGAAGGAATGCGAGTGAATCCCTACTAATATTATAAATGCGAAAGTAACTGTGTCTGTCTGTCTGTTACGCTTTCCCGCCTAAACCTCTCAACCGATTTTGATGAAATTTGGCAAAGAAAGAAAGAAAAATATTTATTAGGTACACACTGTTTATACAAAGTTAACTTTTATAATGTGCAGGAACTAATAGGTATACGTTGAACCTCAAGAACGGACATAGGCTACTTTTTGTTACAAACTAAGGGGGGGGGGATAGATAATATAGAAGGTAGATAATATTTGAAAACTGAAAACTTTTTAACAGTTTCAAGAAGTCAAGGAATTTAGATCCATCGGAGATTATTGTATTGTGAACAGGGGTTGAATTGTACTTTTAATAAGGTAGAGTCACATCAAGTTACCTACATTAATCTAAAGCCATGTGCCTACGCACCATCTTGAATTGCAACGGTGACAATTCTGTTGCCTGAAATGGCTGTTAAAATACAGTATGCGTTTTCTATTCTTTGTAAAAGTTTTGCCTAAAAACAATTTAATTATGTTACTTTAGTCTAGTTCTCTTAGCACCAACCAAAGCCGTGAGTTGCGGAATTACCGACTAAATTAGCACCACGTAAGCTTTTTGATTAGCGTAATTCTTCGTGCTACTGTAACCAAATGTAAATGCAATATGAAAATACCAAAATTTTGTTTACTTTGTAAATTTTATAACAGTGAAAGAAAGATTAACTTTATTCAAGGGAATAAAGTTTATAAATAGTGCCCTTAGTACGAATGAAAACGGTGATCGAATTGTAGATTTAGTTTATTACATGGCGAGGAAATAATAAGGAATTCTAAGAAGCGCAGCTGAGGTAGGTAGTAACTAACATATCTGTGGTACTGGAATTCCCATACAACTGTGTCTACCTAAAACCGTTAGATTACCTACAGTTTTTGTTCTTACTAAGGATACATATGCTAATTTTGCTTCGAATGTTGCGTTTTTCATAGGTAAAAGATAATAATTCAGTGAAAAACTTTTCCTAACCTAATGGAAGTATTCTTCCACAATGCTCGGAGCCTAATCACAGACCTGCGTCACCCTCTTTCCCAGTAGGCAAAACGATTCTCGAAATTTAACGCAGCTACAATTTGTATTGTAATCCCGTCTGATTCAGACTCGATTCTGGCAAAATTAAGTCAAATTACGTGGCGAGCCTAATTTTATTAGCGGTGTGGGTTAATTCAGGTCATTACATCGTGATCGTCCAGGGACCAGACAATGTTCGGGTGTTATTTAGATAACATATTTATTATTTAAATCGGCGCGGTAAGTATAGGCGAGGACGGATGGTAATTCGGTAATCAGTGGTTGCTGTTCATGGGTGGACAAGGTCATTGGCGAGACTCAACGAGATAATTTTGGCCTAAATACTTCGGTGGCGTCGCGATGTCGGAATTCGAAGTTAGACAGGGTTTCACTTTCGTGGGAATATAGGAATTAAATATATACTTGCTGCTTGGATTCCTTCAAAAGGAGCGTGAAGAAACATCTTGCGGGCCAGTATGGCGATGCTAACGGATAGGATATTTCGATATCAAATCCGTTGTCATCGCGATGTGGGTTCCTCTTTTGCTTACCATCAGGCTGGGAGGAGCCAATATACTGTTCCACTATAAAAAAAAATCGTCTGAATTTAGGATCAGGAGGGGTACTCTCAAAAACGAAACGAACAAACGAAAGGTTTCGTTTATGAAGATTAATCAAAAGTTTGCGAATTAAAACGTGGTTTTTGATTTGCATAAATAATATTTTGTTTTTTGAAAACGCTTAATTTGCATTCGAAGTGATTTCTTTATGATTATGAGGATTAAAAGTTGCCATCCGTTGTCGGATCCGACATATTTCGTTTATGAGAGTAGGTTATGTGATGTTATCTGATATTTATTACGATTTATTTATTTATTAACACTGTAACGGTCTGATTGCCCAGTGACCCTCTGTCATGGTGAGGTAACGTTTCATTAACTTCACGGGATCTTATAAAAGTGTCACGTGCTAGAAGCGGGGCGGAGTCCTCTCACAATGAAGTCTAAAGATTCTAATTCCAAGGCGAGGGTCTGACTTCCGGAGCCTGCTGGTTGCCAAATTGCTGAAGAAAGGGTGGCATTGTCAACCGATTCCAACGAATAAAACACCGCTGGCAACGTGTAGCCGATCGGCCCTTTGTGGAGTTGTGCACTCCTTAATTATGTGGAACAGTGAAAGGGTCATATTTTCTATTAAATTTGTACAATGTGGCGTACACATGGTGTTGCTTTTTTGGGAGATGACTGTTGATACATTACCTACATTATGTAAGTAGCAAGTATACCTTCATATTTAAAAAAAATATATATGTTTTTTTAATCATGTATGTGTATGCATAATTGTATATTTAATAGATACCGTAATGTTATTTATAACGCTCAATTGATCGCTGTTTATTAAGATTTATTTTTATTTTTCAATATTATCGCACCCATATAGGTACTCGTACAAACTCTCTGTATGACCCAAGGCTGGACTGGCAGATAATTCCCCTCTAGCATTAAGTTGTACTTTTATGCGCAATAAAGTTGTTAAATAAAATACGTAGGTGGTAAATTTTTATGATCTGTTTGGCACTAGGTATTTAAACTGTCCAGGTTTTTATGTTGGTACAGACAACAAGCACTTTAGACTTTGTACCGCCTTTATGTCGTGCGTATAAGAACTAATATTGTACTGCAAGTGTTTACCATTCTGTGCTGTTTGACCGTAATAATTTAGATTATTCGTAATGATTTTATAAACCGTATATTGTATATGAAAAAATGGGTACTTTGGTAGTCTATGAGTTAAATTTTCTGTACAAACAAACCTATATACCTATGTATAATTTATGTAATCGCAATAGTTAACCAGGCTTGTATCAGTGCATTCCAAAAAGACGACGAGAAATAGAAAGATTATATGGCTGTAAGACTCAGAAAACAATCGAAAATCAATAGTATCTGGCTTATAAAAGGACATTTGGTTTTACGATGTTTTCCAGCCTTTTGAACCTCCTTTTTTTATATTGCACTTCAAGATTGACCTCATCCCACCTGATGTTAAGTGGTAATGAGGTCCTCACATAAGGGTGACAAGTACAGCCTAATAAATCTGTTACTGGACTTGTCGCCCTTACCTTGAAGGCTTGACCCCTGCTACTGGCGTAGCACCCCCCAGGAGCTCTGGAAACCTTACTCACACGCAGGAACACAACAACACAGAAGTGATTGTTATTTGGCTGCGGTCTTCTGTAAGACCATCCTAAAGACAGTTAGTAATCAAGCAAAAACAGTTGTAAACTATAAAGTAACCGTTTGAATCGATAATTTTATTCGATTTTGAATATTAGATTCGCATCGTCCTGTACCGCGGCGCATGTGGTGGCACCGAGTGCATTGCTATTGTTCCCTCATGAGTAGATTACTATAATCATTGCGCCGTAATGTGGTAAATGATAAGGTGCGCCCTATCGCTCAAAACATATGCTTTTGTAACTCGTTGGTTCCACTCGGGCGGGACCTCGTTTTGTTTATACAACCCTCGGATTGAGGTTTTCCGATGACTTGCCCGTTTCGGCTCGGTTGCGTTCTGTTTTCTAATATGATTAAAGCTCGTTAAAACGTTGAGTGTACAGTTTCATAACTTCATTGTTATATCGTTACCTACTCACTGTTTGTAGGTAGGTAATGATCCCGATAGCTCTTTGTTTAAAAGAGGTGAGCTGCGCAGCAAAATAATTGACTTTTTTCTGCTGATCAGACTAAAGACTGCCGGTAGGAACCTAAACGGAGCAGGCACTTAGTTAGAATTGAAAGTCTAATCTTAATTCGGTTTTTTGTTTGAACAAATCGTTCCGAAGGTTTGTAGGGAAATACCTAAAAAGGAATGTCATTTATGTAGTTAAAAATTACGTTTTCAGTTAATGATTCAAACTAGACTATTTCTACAAATACGTAACCTACTCGTAAGATAAAGCTACGTACCTATAGCTATATAGGTACATATATACTCGTATGTAGTTATTACACTTGCTGCGCTATACTGCTGCTAAAGTACCTAGTTGATGGTTACTTACGTACTGAATTATCTGCACAAACTAAGTAGATATGTATTAGTAAATTAAAACCTTATTTTTATTGTGTTAGTAGATTACTTATTGAACAATAAATTCTTCTGCAGGTCAAAATTTTTCCCTACCAGCGCTATAATTAGAGACCCGCTTTGAAGTGCTTTAGACAAGATGTTATCTCCTCCTAGGCAATCCTATCGTTCTAGCTTCAAATGGTTAAATCTCCGTAGCCGCCTACCCAACACACTACCTTTAGCAGGCTGACCGCACCGCTTGAATCACTTCTAATTACTGCAGTAATGGCAGAGCGCTCGCAGCCGAGCCTGCAGCCTAGATACATACGAGGATCAATCGGGATCGGCTTATTATGCAGCGTCCACGGCGCGGCCTGTCATTACGGCAAATGGGGGCAAATTGCGCACATCTAACGCACTGCCGCCGCGTCGGTAATGCTTCTGCCGTTGAAAACCGTGAACCCGGAGCCTTCAGCATTAGCCTGTATGGTAATGAGCGAACGAACCCGCAATGGGATCACCGACAGTGAGCGAAGTTTCTCTTCCTTACTTTTTTACAGCGCTGCGGATCGTGCGGAAGCTGACTGCAACAGACTCCAAATTCTAAGGCGATGGATTTGGAAATCCGGAGTCGTTCTGAAACTCAAATCATAAGCAAAGACATAGTTTTCTCTGACTACGGTTTTAAAGGAAGTGCTGAACGGCGCACCGGTTGCATCTTAGTTGGTTGGCAAAATACAGAAGATTAAATAGGTGTTATTAAAGTTACCTACCGTTCGTTAGCCGGTAATTTTTTAACATTATTTTATATAGGTACGAGTAAAATAAAAAACAAAACAATTTTTACTTATCCATATTGTGTTTGCGCTCCGACATGAATCAATGAGGCGTTAGAGTTTTGGTCCGCGGGTAGCTCTGGTTTTACCAATAGATAATATGAGTAGGTTCGGTAGGTACTTCTTGGTTTTGTAACTATTCATACGGACAGATACAGATATGTGTAGACATTAATAGGTACAAAACGTAACATATATGTAAGAGGAAATTAACTGTTTCTTATAAGCAAACCATTCATTCGTATTTGACATACATACTTACTGATTTAACTGAATAATGTAATATTTACATCATACAGTTTTGTTAAGAATAGTCAGTTGGTTAGTTTTGCATAAGTTTGTTATTAACAAGAAACTAAATTAACATACTTTATTTAGTTACTTGTTATGCATTCGAGTGTTCTAAGTCTCAGAGTTACTTGACTATAAACTGAAAATGACCTCACCATATTATGTAGCGCAGTACCTAAGTAGGTATGCAGATAGCATATGGGCGGTTTGTCAAAGGAATGCACCTTGAGACCGTAAATGCTAGGAATCAAATTAGTTGGCAAACATTTCCTCCATATTTCCTTTAAGTAAAACCGCGAAGACATATTATTTTGCTTTGAAGATGTCTATATAATTTTTATTTTCCTTCCTCTGTCAGTAAATGCTGTATTAAAGTCATCCCTACTCATATTATAAATGCGAAAGTAACTCTGTCTGTCTGTGTGTCTGTTACGCTTTCCTGCTTAAACCTCTCAACCGATTTTGATGAAATTTGGTATAGGTATACTTTTTATTAGAAAATAAGGGGGGGAGGGGGGTAATACCACCTTTGGAAGTTTATATGGAAAAAATGTTTATTTTTGAACTTAGAGATATGACATTTAGCACAAATATAACTCGAAACTTGGATTAAAATATAGACTACTTTTTGTTTCGAATATTAGGGGAGAAAGGGGTAAAACCGACCATAAAAGGATGTAGTCCACGCGAACGAAGTCGCGGGCACAGCTAGTTTAAAAATAAATTTAATTGAAGTCTGTGCGTTAGCTGTTGATTGGCTGAAAATACGAGTGCGGTGTTCTATTAGCCAATCAACAGTATCGAAACTTATGTCGTCTCATGCGATAGATTTGACATATTGCGTATGCTAGGCCTGGTCGTAAATAAGCTACCGAACGCTTTTTAGCTCTATACATCACTTAATTTAAACAATAATAAACTTTCATAAGCTTCGTACTGACTTCAGCAAACTAAATAGGAGAAAACATAATAAAAAAATTGAAAGAACAAAAATAATAGCATTCGTTTCTAAAGTACGATTAAAAGTTTTTAGTAAACCTGAGATTGATAAGTTATAGAAAGTAAAAAGTGCGTTTGCTAGAAACCGAGTTTACCGTCACATCAAGTTACTAAGGGGCGCCGAATCCGTCATACGTTCAATGAAAGGTGGCCAATTGTATCGTGCAACGGTGAATTTAGCACTAACATGAAACTAGCAATAAGTACTCACAGGCCTTAAGTCTACAGATCACGGTCTAAGTAGGTAGGTACAGTCAGCATCACAACGACCCACCCATCTGCCAAAATATCTCAACTGATAGGTACAATGCCCTTAAAGCACAAACCAAAACTATAATAATAGGTACGAAGTGAGAATATAGTATGGAATTCGAGGAAGCGCCGTGCAACAGCAGCAGAATTACTCACATTGCCATAAAAAACTAGCACTATTTAAAATAGCTCGATGGCCGTGCTAAGGGTACTGAACTCTTCGAGTTCGAGTTCGATATTAGGTGACATTCAATTGCAGATATTTACAGACAACAGTAGGTTGATGTGCTGCGACTGATGCGATTGCTTGGGCAAAAAATTCAAATGTAGAACAAACAGAAAGGTAACGGTGGAAGGTAACTCTTACGTATTAGCTTTCTAAATGTAAACGAAGAACTCCTTTCTTCGTTCTATATTCAAAACTTACCTACTAGACAACTACGAACAATGAAATACCAAAGTAGTTACAGTGTCGCATCTGCATCGGCATGCATGTTTGCACGAAGGTGCAGGAAGGCACCCACCATTCATATTCATTAAAGAACATCATCTAATTGTCGCCGGTCTGTTATTTGCTGCAATTTGCGTAATAACACCGCCTTTGTGGGAGGTTGAGTGGGCAAGCATAAGCTACCTACGTAAATATCTAATAGGAGCGCTGTGTACGGAGTAATGTGACAGCCATAACACACCACTTTACTAATAAATATGTCATGGTGATTATGTAATTGTTATTTTCCATAATACCTCCGTAGAGGCCAGCCCGAGGCTTTAGCAGCACGATAACAATGATAGTAGGGCACTAAATAGCACAGTTGAAGTACATTTTATTTTAAACTAATATGAGTAACTAAACCTTTCTTATTTATGAAGCGAATACATTCCGTACTGGCCAATTATAAATGCAAAAATGTTTAGATGTTTGAAAAGTTACAATTGATGTGGACTAGGTACCTACTAAATAACGTAGTAAAGTTATCTATATTTTATTAAATATACCTACCTATTGTGAGAAACAAACTCTTTTTATTGGTAGTCGGTACGACGCGAGTCGATTCCGTATCGACCAAATACAATCTTGCAATATTTGGACCTGTCAGAAGGTACCTACAATTAAGAAGGTACCGTGGCTACCGCCCAGGCTCATACAATTTTAATCTAGGTTGTTGTCTGTCAAAGCATACCTAAACCGTTAGTTCCGTCTGACCCTATTGGTAATGTATGGTTTTCGCATTTATCACTTATCTGTGCTTAATTCAGCCGCAGATTTGTACCAATTTTCAACATTATAAGTTCACGGGAAGTACAGTCAGCATCTTTAGTTTGTAGACAACTCAGAACTTTGTCACAATAAGCTACCTGTCGATTTGACTTACTCAGTCACGTGTTTATTCAATGTGACAAGGTACTGACGTGGATACAAACGAATGTGGCTAACTATACCCTGTAGATTTTGATTCTTACCGAGTGTCGAAAATTTGCAGCATAGACATTTAGTTACGGATAGTAATAAATATACGAGGCGTAAGCTAAAACCGTTTAAGAGGGACCCCACACTAGCGTTTTTCGAGCGTCAGCGTCTTGCCGCGCCGACGTTGTTTGGGCGTTGCGTCGACGCGGCGCCCGCTCAGCGTCGACGCGGCGCCCGCCCAGCGTCGGCGCGGCGTTTGAGCGGCGCTTGCGCTGGGCGTCCTCTGCACATCGTGTTCGAGCGTCGCGCCGCGCTGACGTCATGTACAGTTATTTCGAAAATGGAAATGTAAGATTTGAATAACGCACAATATAATGTTTTATATTGCAGTGATAAATTAATGCTTTCAACTTGTAAAGGAAAAAATATATTTTACCTATTTGACACATGGCACGAAAAGGCAACTTTAGCATTTATTTTCTCGAAAACTAAAAGTACTTAATTGAAAATGGGTTTCTTCGGCAATATGAGCTAGTATTTTAAGCTACATCCATATTTGCTATCGGCTAAAAAGTCTTCTACCTACTGATTCTAAAACACGGGCGGGCCGAAACAATTGAGTTGATCATTGTACTGTTGTCAAAATAAACGCTGCGGCAGGCGTCGGGCCGGCGCGGCGCCTGTGGAGCGCAGTCCTGGCGTTCGTCATTTCGACCGCGCCGCTGCGCAAGCGTTGCGTCGGCGCCGCGTCGACGTTGCGTCGACGTTGCGTCGACGTCGCGTCGGCGTTGCGTCGACGTCGACGCTCAAAGAACGCTAGTGTGGGGTTACGCTTAGACTCGTAGTGAGTTGGAGAAAAGTGAGTTGTGATTTTAAACGAACGTAAAATATTGGAACCGGGCAATAACAAACATTTAGGTAAGTATATGATACGAGTACTATGTGATAATATGACAATATGACAAATATTGTTTAGTAATCTAACTAAACGCAAAGCAATTTTTAGTCATCTACTTACCTCATTTACTTTTATCGTTTCGGTTTCAAAAGCGTAACTCCATCGAGGCAATATGGCGTCCGTGATTATACAATTGCATAGACGTTCTAGGTACTAGATCCTGGTCGTAACAGATGAATTACCCGCACCACGGCCCGCTGTAACGAGCCAGTGACATCAGAAATGAAAATTATTTTTAATCGCGTCCAATTGGCGTGGAGACTAACCACTGTGCCGGGGTTGGCCGACCGTAAACTTAATTAAACGGTAGCTTTGACAGTCGCTCTGTGGATGTTCAGGTACGTAAGTACCTATATACGTACCTGGCTAGATCCTGTGAATAGGTTACGCCTGCAATGGAGCGCAGCGTTCTTACATTGAATATACCTACTTACTAAATAGGACGGTTTTGGAAAAAGGAACCAAGAGGTAATTAAAAGAACCAATGTCTCGTCCTTATAGATTTATCTGGTGTCTAAAATCTAATTATGGGCACGTGAAACCTACTCAAATTTCGCGTGAAAGCTGGCCAAACAGACAGAGCTACTTTCGCATTTATAATATTACCTACTAGCTGTGCCAGCGACTTCGTTCGCGTGGACTTCATACTTTCATGGTCGGTTTATTCCTATCTACATTCATATTCAAAATAAAATGTAACCCATATTTGTATCCAAGTCTCGAGCTATTTGTGCCAAATTTCGTATCTCTAACTTAAAAAATAAACATTTTCCCATTAAACTTTCCAGGACGGTTTAAACCTTATCCCCCTTTTTTTTTTCAAAACAAAAAGTAGCCTGTATCTGTTCTAGAAGTTCGCATACGTTGAATAACTATTCCAAATTTCCTCAAAATTAGTATAGTGGTTTAGGCGTGAAAGCTAGACACATAAACAGTCAGACAGACAGTTACTTTCGCATTTATTATATGGTGTTTCTATACCGATTTCTATGATTCTTTTTTTATTGAATAGGTAATAATGATAACTTTTTTAAATTAGGGATGAATGAGAGTATTATAAACGTAAGAGTAAACAAATATAATCAGAATGCTCCGAACTGCTAAGCTATCAGGAGTTACACGTGTTATTGTGAGTCAACCATAAAAGATACAGCATATGTCTTATGCTGTTGCGGGATATTTTTTAGTCAATTTTATGTAAAATATTTCTGTCATACATAATTTCTATGTAACTTTAACCATTAAGGCTGCACACGCGACGGAAGCTTAAAAAATGGAGTAACTTCTCCCGTTTTCCCAACATTTCCCTTCACTACTCTGCTCCTATTGATCGTAGCGTAATGAAAAGTATACTATAACCTGCCCAGAAGTATGAAGAATAATTGTACCAAGTTTCGTTAAAATCCGTCGAGTAGTTTTTGTTTCTATAAGGAACATACAGACAGACAGACAGACAGACAGACAGACAGACAAAAATTTTACTGATTGCATTTTTGGCATCAGTATCGATCACTAATCACCCCCTGATAGTTATTTTGAAAATATATTTCATGTACAGAATTGACCTCTTTACAGATTTATTATAAGTATAGATTAAGGATTTTACTTAAGTAGGTACTTTAATTATTTATACATCAAGGCAAAAATATATTACAATAACGTCATGTATTTGTACCTACAGATTAAAAATTGACGTTTAATAAAAAAAAAAGTTTTTTATAACTATCTACTTAAGTATACCTACTGATTGAATAGGTTGGGGTAAAACGTTTTATATGCAAATTCAATATGTATAGTATATTAAATTTAATATCAATATATTGATTCGTGATTCTATGAATTAGGGTGGCCAATAAAAGCTCAATGCTCTACATTATAGGTATGTAGACTATTCTGTGTTTTTCATGTCAACACTAAGTTACCTGATATTTTTTGTTGTATTACGACATAGTAAACAAGTAGCTTATCTTTGCCTATTCCTATAAATGCTTAGACCTTTCAAACTACGCAACGGATTTGAATGGGTTTTGTTTATTAGATAAAACTATTCAAGATAAAGGGTTTAAAACTAACAAGTTGTCTGTTTGCTACTAAGTTTTAGTACGACGAGTAGGCCAGAAGCCCGTATAATTCTCAGGCTGCTATTAAAATTCATTTAAGCTGCGTTGGTACGCTGTAATGCCACGTATTAATAACTATCATAAATATCAAAATACTTATTGGAGTAATTCTCCACACTTCTGCTACCGTAGCGGCTTATTATGCCAATTTATTCGCATCGCTCCTATTGCTGGCTTATCACGTTTGGACTGGCTTGCCTAACCGTATAATCACTACTGAAATATTTCAGTCCACTTACAGTAATTTCGCGCATTAAGCCGCTATCGCGTGTGTAATTACGTATAGTCGAAACAATACGAAATAATAAAAGTGAATCGGGCGTGGGCCATTTGCATTTCCGTCGGTAGTTGGGGGCCTTTCTTTCTAGCGAGTGCCCAGCGCTGGGGAGGGAGCGAGACGCCCCGCCTCGTTTTTCTGCTCGCTTCGTACGAAATTATTATTTTGATTACGTTTAATTTGCATACGGACGGCCTGCTGGCCCCGGGCGGCCGAGCGTCCTAACGACCCCTGTACTTTTCTGTAATGTTTTCGCCATTTCCAACAAAATTCCTCACAAATCATATAATTTCAGGCATTATCATGGTTATTACGAAGAAGCGCCTGAGTCCTCGTACCACTGTAATGGGCCGGCCGATGCTCAAATTCCTGATAACTACGCGTAATCAACATAGAAACCTGCCCCGGCGAGCTTAATAACTCGACGTCTTCAATTATTGGTAATATCGGATCTTTAAACGTTCTTAGGAAGCTGACTGTCCGGTCTGGGGGCTGAAGGCTTTCATTTACGAGGTCACATTACTGAGGCGCTCGCGGGCACGTCCCAGAGTGTCTCTTACCGTCGATTGCGAATAGACGCCAATAGCAACTACGAGTTTGAATCCGCAGTTATTAGGAACTTTCGTATAAATGCCTGTGTTTACTGGTGAGGGTAGCGGATGAAACATGCTTATGTTGTGTGGAGGTTTAATAATTTAATGTATTAAATAAGTAAGGTAATGCGTGTAGATGCAAGATAGGCTACCGTGCGGCGCGCGCGCATTGGCGCCGGGCGGCCCAATGGGCGGCGGCCACGCCCCCTCCCACGTTGTGTGACTTTACACGTTTTATGTTAAACTGAGATTTAATCTTACTCTAATTCTAACTGTAAAGGCAAACGTCCGAAAATTGATACTTGTTGAGTGAGTTTCGGCTCTGTATGCTTTTTCGAACCGGAAACTATAGGTATAGGTTGGTACCTACTAGGTTATCCATTCGGCACAACTTCACAGGTAGGTATAAGTATCATTGGTTATTTAAAGGAGATTACATAGAGTTGAGTAGAGTTGTTAGCGGCTGAAAAATAATCTTGATATTAAAGTTTCTTTCTAAATTTTTCTCCATATCATTTATGAGCTTTAAAAGCATGTTTTATTATTTTTACAAGATTGTTTTCAGGATGACTAAACTAAGCAGGTTACCCATAAAGTATTTTAACGCAATGTTTTCTAACGAAACGTTTTGAGACAGTTACCTTGGGCTATCTACTTAGGTATTCTTCTCTAACTCATACCTAAGCAGATTACTCATAATACTTACTGGCACACTGCTTCTATTAACATACATCGTATTCGTAAACACGTATTAAATTTTTTCACTGATCCTCCTTGGTAGTATTCGATTTCAACCCGAAATAGCTTAAATTTTGGTCATTATAATTTTAACGACGATTCATTGTTTCGTACTCGTAACGAATAGGTATGAATAAATGAATTGATATGATAACGATCGCAGGAATATATACAATAGGTACCTAAGTATGTACACACGCTTAGTAGTCACTTATTTTATTCTTTCCATACTTGTCTCCTCCATATAGCTCTCACCTTGTGCAGTTGGTACCTAAGCATTATCATTTTCGGGAAAAACAGACACCAAGTTCGTACCGTTATTGTTCAAAATAGGTACAATTTCGTACCTCTTTATTGGCGACGATTTACGACACCAAGCGGGCCATAATGAAGTCCTATAGCTTAGGGATGTAACGCGGGAGTGCTGGCAGCTGGACTCCTTAGTGTTGTCAGTTATCATGAAATTGGTACGTACTTTAGTTGAAGATTCTGACAACCTCCGTAGCTGAGAGGCGAGCGTCCGGTTTGGTGTTGCGTCATCTCTGAGGTCTCTTGTTCGAGATTTTCTATATTATCTCGGGTCTGGGTGTTATGTTTTGTTTCTGATTTCGGTAACACAAGTGCTTAAGTTACTTAGCACAGAATAAAGGCAATGTATTTGATGTTGTCCAATATTTATATATTTGATTTTTTTGGAAGACCACGGAATATTGTGAACTTTTTAAAAGATAACTGTGTACATTAGTTAGGAATAACTTGAGGTATTTTACGCAAAACTGAGGTTTTTTTTTGGTAAAAAACCTCAATTTTTCGTGAAAGAGTAACAAACATGCGTACTTCCGTACAACAAAACATTGACGTTCATAATATAAGGTGGATTAGTTAAATGAAAATTTTGGCAACACTAGTGCCGATGCCGCCGCGGGCATCCGTTCGATTGAGCCTTTCAACGGCCGCTCGATATCCGGGACACTCCGCTGCGCTTGATGACATAATCGGACCCCGCGGCGTCGAAGACAGAGCCCACCACTAGGCGCGCCAAACTTTTGGTACGAATATACGAGACTGTTAACGGTCGAAAAGTGGGTAATTGGTGAATTTATTGTTTTACTTTTACTTTATTTTTCATTTAGATAAGACGCTTCTTCTTAAGTCTTAATGGAAAGAAAGTCTTTTAATCTTTAAATGTAGGTCGTTCATTACTTTACGATTATTACTTAACAGTGGCGCATTAATCTATAATATTGCAGATGTATCAAATTATAACGGCATAGCGATTTATTGCTCGAACTGGAGCAGCCCAACTGGTTAAATTACAGAAGACTACAGCCAAATAACAATCACTTCGTTGTTGTTGTGTTCCTGCGAGTTACTTAGAGTCCCTACGTGTACATTTAATGCTTAGAGGTCGAGGGTTTAATCCAGCATCTTGCTTTTCCAAAGCAGGCGCTTTTTAAGATGTATTCCAATAAAAACTGATAAAGCGTTTAAAATATACGAGTGTGTAAAATATAGGTGTCTGGCTGGCTTACATACCTATACCTGCATAATTCGCAAAAAACCCCTCTGACTAAAACGAGACGTCCTGTAGCTCATAGGAAAGTTAGCTAACCTACTCTGTACCCTTACAATTGTTACTTTACAGGGTACAGTCCAACTTAATGCTTAATCTGAGCAATTTGTACAAAATGAGCGGTTGTGGAGAATTTTGCAATCAATTTGGAGTAATTGTCTGTTTCTACTAGGCTTTAAGTCTTTGTATATTCACTTAGGTTAGGTGGGTATAATTTTAGTAAATGAGCTGTAGGTAGTTACCAGTCCTTTTAAGTCTAAATCCAGCTAGAAAAATAATAGTTGCATAAACAGTTCGTCCGTTTGTAAGCAATTCCGAGATTTCGTGGCCTAATCAAGTGAATATAAAATAAAAGTGAAAACCAAGACTACCTACTTACTAGAAAATATGTAAGTTGTTCATTGAAATTGGTTACCTTGTTTAATTATAAAGGTTCACCTTTTTATACGAGAGTTTAACCAGTTAATGTAAAAATCAGACAATCAAACGTTTGAAGGTTGTATGTACCTACGGTGTATGGTAGGTAGGTAGTCTGGAGACTCTGGAGTACCAATTTGAAAATTAAAAGTAAGTAATAGCTTCCATCAATGGTCACCTTATATATCCGAGGGCAATGATTAGGTGCGAGCGCAGAAATACTAGCTGTTCTCGGCCATCGCAAATCGATTTGTCCCTGCGGCTCTCGCTATACGCGTCTGGCCGCTATCTTGCAGCAGTGCAACAACTGTAAGTAGGTACCTATAATCAGTGACTGATGGTACCTATTCGCTTACAACGCCATTGGTCAATTGCCACATAGAAAAACAAACGAATTCATATAAAAAGTATTGTAGATAGCCTACACTGTTACGACCTGGTTGCGACCTAAAAAAACAGCAAAACAAAGGACAACCATTATTATGGTTTGATTCGCATTCGAATTTTGAATTTGATTAGTTGATATATCCATGGATATCAACGGTAACGATTCTAATGAAAACGACCCGTTCTAGTTACAGATAGTAAAAAAATATACGAGGCGTAAGCTAAATACGACGGAACGACGCCTGATGACACCTGGTATAGCAAAGTAAATTATGGAGCGGTATTAACGAGTCGCACTCGGTTGGAGTAAAACAGAAAGACATTTTTGACACATTACGAATCATAAAATATTGGAACTGGGCATTAATGTGTTTACTTAAGAACTTTTTTATAATAGGTATGTAAGTAATGACGTGGATGCTAAAATTTGGTGGCATTTTGCGTAGAGGCTATAGATCTACGAAATACATAAATAACCAAAAAGTTTTAGTAATCGATTTTATTATTTTTATAGTACTAAACGCCAAACAAACAAGGGGAGATAAAAATTTTCTGTTTCTAATATTTAAAGTTTTAGTAAATTTTCCGATTAAGCTGTCAATGATCATAATTCCCTGAAAGCGTAATTGGCAAATTATTTTATAATAATTTAAACCTTATAGTACACGCGCGGTTTTTGGTTAATAATCATAGATGATCGATATCAATTTTGATGTTTTACTTAGATAGTGCTACAGATCTCTAGATACTCAGAGCGGAATGGTCGGCCGTCGCAAATTGATTCATCCCCGCGGCGCTCGCTCTACGCGTCTGACCGCCTTCTTGAAGCAGTGCTACAACAACTATAATCTTCAATTATATATAACATGAAAATTCATATACAATAAATATATAATATGTATTCACCGACATTGTTTTGTATTGATCTTTCAAGGGCTGATCTCAGCGACTGAGTTTGCTTTAATTTAGGTCTCCAATGTATTCGCATTCTAATATTTAATAGTGCATACAGTAGGTACTTTTGGCGTGAAAGAGTAATAAAAAATATGCATAGACTTTTCAAACTTTCATATTTGTAATATTATCTAATAAGATAGGTTTAACAATTGACTAATTGAAGTCGTATTAAAGAGTCTTACTTGGTGTTAAGGTCCATATTGATACTAGCACCCAATTGACGACAAGAAAGGTTATTACAAACAAACGAAAAATCTGTAATTATACTGTTTTCATACCTTAAACGATTGGCCATTGACATACACTTTTTTTTAGGACTCATTTTTGTATGTAAATTTAGGGTCTCTTAAGCGTTTCTACCAAATTTCAGACAAATCAATTTATAAATTTTAAGACTTTCGCGTTCCATTTTAAACATTTAAAATAATTTAACGGGCCAAAACGCGACACCATTTTTATTAGTTAATACGAACTACTTACTGCCCGACGTTTCGGTTAGGTTGCACCAACCGTGGTCACTAGCTGACTCAGTCAGTATTTTAAATCAATTTACGCCCGGTTCCAATATTTTACTATGCGTAATAATCATTTATTTCTCTACACAAATATTCTTAACTAGAGTTAGGTTAGTGGAATACTAATATCTTATTTGTGAGAGACCGGTGCCTGAGATAGGTTTCATAGAGAACCTGTTATTACAGGACACCAGGCCCCTAACTATAAGCAGAGTAAGCCAGTTTTAGTTACGCGAACAGTATAGGAACGGTAAAAAAAAAAACAGAAAAAAACAAAACAGAAAAAAACAGAAACAAAACATATAGCAAACTAAGTAGATAATGTTACTAGTGATTGGTGTGTGTTTGTATGTAAGTGTTTAGGTACAGTCGTGTATGTATGTGCCTGTGGGACTGAGTGTGTGTGAGTATTTGTGTGAATACATGTGTGTGTGTGAAAAGATGGAAAGAGTTGGTCAATAGCTCGACGTAATGTGTCAATAATGACAATTCGTTTTTCTCCAACTGACTACGAGCCTGGCACAGTTTTAGCTTACCTACGCCTCGTTTAATTTAGTACTATCCGTAACTAAAACGGATCGTTTTCAAATATTAGAACTGGGTATTATTAGTTTTAACTTGAAGGAGTAAACAACATCCGTACATTGACTTTATGTAAAAAAAAACCGGCCAAGTGCGAGTCGGACTCGCGCACCGAGGGTTCCGTACAAACCTGCAAGGTTTACAAAGTTCGTTCATTACGACAATCGAGTCATAACTATGGTATTTTTATTGCAAAATGAAATTCATAACATTACAATGGGGAAAGATGGAGGAGCATAAATATTTTGTAATGTAACTAAAAATTTAAGGTTTTCGGAATTTTTCCTTCATGTGTGCTATAAAACGTTGCTTCATGCCAAATTTCAAGATTCTAGGTCGACTGGAAGTACCGTTTAGGTTTTGATTCCCTTGCGAGTACTTGCGAGTTTCAAAATATGCAGCTTAAATTGCTGTTTCCTTTGATTGCGTTGACATAGAAGTTTGATTTTGTTACAGCTTAAAGGTATTATAGACCTGAGTATTTGGTATGAATTTCAATTTAATACCTCTACGCGTTTATGAGGAAATGGGTAGTAAGTTTAAAATTATTAAAAGAAATATATTATGTGATGTAACTAAAAATTTATGGTTTTCGTAATTTTTCCTTTATCTATGCTATAAGACGTTGCTTCGTACCAAATTTCAAGATTCTGAGTTCACGGGAAGCACCCTGTAGGTTTTGATTCCCTTGCAAGTGTCGAAAATTTGCGGCATAAACGGCTGTATCTTTTGATTGCGTTGGCTTAGAAGTTTGATTTTTTCACAGCTTCAAGGGACAGTAGACCTGAGTAATTGATATAAATTTCAGCTTCATACCTCCACGCGTTCCTGAGAAAAAGGGTCTTGACAGACGGACGGACAGACGGACAACAAAGTGATCCTATAAGGGTTCCGTTTTTTCTTTTTGAGGTACGGAACCCTAAAAATATATCTACAGAAAGTGATTTTAATGTTTTTGGTGCTTTGATACTTCTGTTCAGATGAGAATAAGAGCAATGAGCGTTAAGTTATCTCTATCCAATAATTTATTCCTAACTGCTTCGAATAGAAATTTGAACGAGTACAAATGGAGGCTTTGTAGATTTCCCATTCAGTTCACAATATCTTATTACTAAACATTATGCATTGCGGTCAAAATTTTAATAATTTACTACCCACTAGCATAATGAGTTGGTCTGTTTTCTTTTTTTAGTTCAATATTTTATTGACTTCTATTAATGGATAACAATAATAATTACGTACTTTCTTTTTAGAAAATCATACTTGCATTTTGGCATATTTCGATAAATTGACTTAATAGTTTGCTGTAACTGCAGCGATAAGTGCTAGGTAAAGATTGTATCATATTAATTATTTTGATTATCGGTATTTTTTACTTTCCGCTGCGACGCTAAAACTATTTCTATACCTACTTACCTACTTACTTCTACGAAATATTACCTACTCTGTTACAGATTTGTTCGTTTCAAGTGTATAGTAGGTATAGTAGATACCATTCGTATTATAAGAGGTTAAAACTTTGAATAAGACATCATGATTAAGATAAAATGTACAAAAAAATCGTGTTTAATTAATGAAAATAACACAAAATGCCAATCTAAAAAAACTTAATACAATATCTTGCCTATTAGTCCAGTAATTTGGTGAGAAATATAGTGGTTACCTGGAAAGTTTTCCGGGAGTTTTCAAAATTGGTTATTTTATAGATTTTTGGGAGCTCTTTTGGTGGGACTGTGTTCGTACTTCGTGACTTTGCTGCGCCCCTACGTTAAAACTATTGACTTTATGAAAAAGGTTAATGCATAAATGGTAGGCAATTGTCTCTAGTTTCATTTTGTATAACTGTGTTTACCGTAAAATATGTCGGAAAGGTGATATTGTCAAAAAAGCTTTTAGGCGCCCTTTTTCCAATATGGCGGCGCGAGCGGCAAAAATACGAGGTGGCAAAGTCAAAATTCAGAAAGAGCACCCCAAAATCTGCAATATTACCAATTTTCAAAACTCCCGGAAAACTTTCCAGGTAAAACTACCAAATGACTATACTATATGTAATTGGATTGATTTCAAGTAATAAAATACCTAACTTAATATTTTTTCTACAAATATGTTACGTATGACTCTATTTACTTAGTACCTATTAATAAAACACAGTTTCAGTGGAACTGTAGTCTCCATTCTACCTTAGTTTATTTAGTTCAGTTCAAAGTAGGTACATATTAGCAACATCTATTATTTATGTTATTACACCGTCAGTCATGAAGAGTTTGCAGGCCTATTCTGGAGGACTAAACCGAAAAGGGAAATATGTCACTATGAATGCGAATTAAGTGTAATTTTTTTTTATGGGAATCAATAAACACAAACTTTTTGAATCCCAAACTTTCGATGTACAAAACCTTTCGTTTGTTTGTTTAATTTTTGGTATGTAGGAGGCCTTCTTAAATATTAGGTCCTATGCCTACTATTATTAATAGGTATCGCTTTGAAAGTTTCGAAAAATAGATTGAGACATACATTTTATTGTAAACGGCATTACAAGCCAGATAAAGGTTTTTAACCGACTTCAATTGTTTGATGGCGGTATAACGTCATTGTTGATATTAGCTTAGTTTTCGTGTATTTTTTTATATATTTCACTTCAAGATTGACCTCATCCCACCTGATGTTAAGTGGTAATGAGTTCCTAGGTTAATGAAGGCTTGACCCCTTCTACTAATGTAGCTCCCCCCAAGAGCTCTGGAAACCTTACTCACACGCAACAACACAACAACACAGGAGTGATTGTTATTTGGTCGCGGTCTTCTGTAAGCTGGAGGTATTTTACCAGTGGGGCTGCTCCAGTTCGAGCGATAAATTGCTATGCTTTACCTCTTTTAATTTTTATTATTTTTTTTTCTCCTTTTTTTTCTTTTCCTTTCTATTTTGCGTTACAGCGCGACTGACTTATATGCCGGATCGCTTTGAATATGGACACAACGGACTTAACAGACAACCCCGAGTAAGTAGGTCCTAAATAGTACTTAATTATGGTAAGTATTTTTAATAGTTTCTTAATATATTGTTATTATGTGTGGAAATTGTACTTTTATTGACATAACGCAACATTTACATATTATTGCTTGCGTTTTCTTATTCAAATTCATGATTGCAAATTCGTCCACTGATTTCGTTTATGATGACCTATGTCGATTTTTTACATTCAGTCATTCCTTTTAAAAGTAAGCTGCCAGCATGTTTTGGTTCCTATTTTGTGATGTTTTGATTGAAATAGTGTAGAATTTGAAAATATGTTTTTCGAAATATAAAATTTAAATCGACTGCAATCAAAGGCGAGCTGTTTTTCTTTCATCAAATATGCACCCAACTACGTCGATACGATATGCCTAAGCGCGCGAATAATACTAGCTACTAATACCTTTTGATATTTTCCACGTAGGAAAATTGCGGGAGTTTTTTATTGTCCCAACTGCTGTTTTCTATGCATAATGGGTGAATCGTACAAGATTATAGAGTTGGTGTTTGCAATGATACCCGTTTCCGTGGGATTGCCACGGGAGCGGTAACAAAAGAAACGGTTTGATTGTGGTGGCGGCTGGCCTACTATTTAGAAAATGACAGAGAAACTGTCTCCAGATAATTTTACACAAAGTTTTAGCGGTATCGCTTCGGTATCTAGTTCAATTGCTATCGATCGAAGACAATAGGTAGTCAGTAAAAAGATCATTCTATTGAAGACTGCTAGTTTCTTTTGAAAGTAAGTACGTTATACTTGAATAGGTACAGATGGACAAAAACTACTCAACGTAATACAAGTACCTATCTACAAAATTATGGATCAAAAAAGAATGGTGTTTGACGAACAAAATTTTATTTGAAAAATAATTCGGCTTCTATATGTATTGTATAGGTAGGTATTTTTAAATAAGTAAGGATACATAAAATTACCTTATTTTTTAGTTACTTTACATTTTAATAAAAAATATTTTTGGCATGTATCTAGATTTATTTAAGTGGGTATAACGTTCTTACCGGTTGTATAATATAATTTAATATCGTTCTTAGTCACGGCTCATATTCATTTAATTAATGTCAAATCTTTAAAATGTTTTGTCCAATGCTTACTTTCTTCAATTATTTGGTTCCAATTTTGTTGATCTTTAGCACCAAGTTTGTCTTTTTGAAAGATTGGTTGTCATTATGTTATTAAAAGAGGCCCTCATAAAAATCAAGAATAAAGCAAGAAAGACAATCTTCATTAGTCAACTAATATTTTTTAAAAACACGTCACAGATAAAATAACAAAATTATTTACTTGCATTGACAAAAAACTGTAAGTTGAAATATAACAACATTAAAACAATATTAATTTATGTCGGATGCACTTGTTAGAGGCAATGTGTGTCCCAAAACATTCGTATTGGACCCTTTGTTTCATAATTACACGTTTCGAGACCGCATCAAAGTAAATGCGACATAAAACTTTATTTTATTGCTCCAAATTGTCTCAAATTTGACAATGATTGTGTCGTAATTAACATTTTTTATTCTGTCGAATAGGAATGGACGTCGGATGCGACGTGGGCAGTCGGGTAGGAAAGTTATTGCCGGCGGCGCGACTTCGAAAATGTTAATTCTATTACACAAATCTATAGCAGGTGTATGTTGTTTTCCAATGAGATAGTAGGTAAGCAGTTCACTTTATGACTCATGGGCAGTGACAAGCGTAAGTAAACAAAGAATTGCATGACATTGCTTATAGGATTGTGTCTACAGATGGGTAGGTACTTACTTAACTATACCCTTAACACGTTTATTGTCAGTGGTTCCGCTGTGGAACCTCTAACCTTTATGGGCTATCACTATTTAGTAGTGAAAAATCGCTTTCGGCTGTAGGTAGGTATATCTTTATGTAGGTATGTCTAGATATTTAAAACAACGATACGAATTATTATTCATTGTTTTTAAGAAATAGAGTGATACAAAAGAAACGTTTACCAATATGAGCACCTGTATACATATCTACGTAATACTTAGAGCATAGAAAAGCAGAAACACACTGCATCCGTGCGAAGCTAGGGTGGATTGCTAATTTTATTCATAGGAATACTTACGTGTTATGTTGTGTCCAAATATAAGTAGCTATTACCTATAAAGGTAGTATTTGCTTGCCTTTTGTAAGGAAAATAAATGTAATTTTAAACAATTTATAATAAAAGTAAAAATTGTAATTTAAGATTTTTGACGCTTGATGGTCTAGTAGGTAAAGTAGGTACCGGTTTATACAAACCGCGGGGTTGCTAATGAGTTTTTTAAGCCAACACCTATCCTTTGTTGCAATGGTGACTTGAATTTTATGACGGAGGCCTTAGCTGTGCGGTGGAAAACTAAGATAGAATTGTTGAGTTAAAAATGTTAACTAATTTTCGTTAAATGTTGCTAATTTTTATTTACTTAATCATCGACAATGTTAATACAAGGATTATTGGTACTGCGAAAAGCTCAATTTGACTTTAGGAAAACCAAAAGTTCTTAAATTTTTAAGAAGGTTATATGACATACACAATTTGTGATAAATCTTTATTGAGTTTACTTAATAAAATGTTTTCCCAATTATCTACTATTAAGTATCGGAGACAATATTGAAAATTAGTTGCTGACGGCGATAGGTATATGCGCCGCGGACAATATAACCTTAATTTTAATAACAATTTTAAATAGGAACACCGACTATTCCGATCTGATTTATTTAGAAATCAATGGGCTTTAAGCTCCGTAAGCTAGATCATAAAATAGCAAGCTACTCGTCACTAGGTGGCGTTGCCATTTTCGCACTGGTTTAGTTCCGCTTATTTTAAATAGATGGCGTATGTTACTTGATTTGATTAATGGATTTGAGGACGGCATTTCAAAGGAATTCTGTGAGTTTATTGGAAATCTATAATTGAACACAATTTGGTAGTTATGGACCGAGCTTGAACTATTATATGTTTATTTAACGTAAGTGCTTTCTACATTAAAATCATAACAATAAAATCCACTCATTTCGCGACTGCCATTTAAAAATCTTTGAATACAGTGATTTTTAGCAAACCGTGAAAAACACACATTTTAAACTTGAACAATTGTGGTTCTATATACCTATGTTCCATTATTGATTGAAGTTTGCAATGTATAAAATAATTAATGTAGATTTTCCCCTGCAAACTTTTGCAATGTTAGATAAGTCTAATCAGGTTTATTAATTATTATCTAAATTTGTGGAACACTTTCTTCGCTGAGCATACTTGCTTAGGTATATTCAAAAACGGAAACTTATGACTATCTACTAAGATACCATTGCGGTTTTGGCGTGACCTTTGTAACTAACCTGATAGATCAATTCGTACTGATAAGTTAAGTTTAATATGTCTTTATTTAAATGATTTTTAAGTTTTATTTATCTAACTACCTCTAATGATCTTTTAATTTATTTCGTGTTGGACTGTCATATAAAAAATTATTATTTTTTTAATTACGACACAATCCTTTGTAGGTAATAGAATATAGCGTTGCTAGAATTCTTTCTCCAGTAAACTGGGATTAGTTTAACAGAAAAAGGGACAATGTACACCTGTATTTGTACGGGCAGTGCATTTTAATATATCGCACACCTGTTAGTTTCCGAGTCATTCTCTGCCGAATTACATTAATACCGTATTAAAACGACCAAAACACTAACTGCAGGTGAACATTCACCTGAACCTGCTAATTAAATTACTTGAACTTTATTCAAATTGGCCGTTTTGCCTAAAGGCAAACGAGTTGTCATCAAGAAATATATACCGTAACGAAATTCAGTATACAAGGCTATTGATATCTTTGAGCAAGTTGATGCTCCGCCCACTCAGCTGCCGACGATCTGCTTTTTGGGTTCCGTATCAATAGGTTCCAAAGTAAACTTGGTATTAAGGCTTAATTAACCATACATAAAACTATATATAAACACTTAAAGATAATAGTTCTTGAACCCACGACGTAAATAAATGTAGGTATACTAATAAAATATCCCTTATTAAAATATACTTCTTACAATACATGAATAATCTCATCTCATATTATAAATTAATAATAACGTCCCCACATTAATATCAAGCAATTATACAGGACTAGATTTATAGTTTGTAATATAAATTTTAAGACTTTCGCGTTCCATTTTAAACATTTAAAATAATTTAACGGGTCAAAACGCGATACCATTTTTATTTAGTAGTTAATACGAACTACTTACTGCCCGACGTTTCGGTTAGGTTGCACCAACCGTGGTCACGAGCTGACTGGTCTTGCTCGCCTTCGTCAGTTCGGGGGAGCTTGCAAATCTTCATCCACCCGCACATTGTCACATAACAAAATATTATTGAAGTCACTTCGACACACTACACTGACAGTATCCGGAATTGTTTTTGATCGTTCTAATCGCGGTAAACATTTATTAATCACTGGATTCCATGCTGATGATAACTTAAATCCGTCTTCTCTATTGAAATTTTTGTACTTTTTGATTTCAATAGCTTCACGTACTATCCTAGTATGGTAGTGGCGATCGGTCGAGAGGATTTTAGGGTCGTGCAACTCCATCCAATGATTAACTCCCATTTCTAACAGATGTTCTGCTACCGCGGATTTATTAGTCTGACGATTTTTGACCGCCGTGATATGTTCTTTCACTCGTTCAGCTATTGTCCGCTTAGTTTGTCCAATGTAAGAACTACCACAACTGCAATCAATTTTATAAACTCCCGGCGTTTGAAAAGGAATAACATCCTTCGGCGTTCGCAGTAATTAGTTCGTATTAACTACTAAATAAAAATGCTATCGCGTTTTGACCCGTTAAATTATTTTAAATGTTTAGATTTATAGTGTCCGAACTTTTGTGTAACTCATAAGTGTGCCCTCTCCCCCTTCATTCTCAAATTAGAAAGAGATCAGGCGCAGGACCAACTTTATTAAATATCGATAGGTAGTATTGATAATTTTTCTGCAAATGTAGGTACCTACTATTCAAATCCGAAAAAACATAGGTACAAAGATATCACGCGATATTTTAAGAGTCAAAGCTCCTCTTCATAATTTTATTTCTTAACGGTAGATGCATAGGTATTACGTACAAAAATAACTCACAATAGGAAACTACATCACTTTAAGACTTGTACATAATATGCATCTGATGTAATTTTCGCGTTTTATTTAAAACATTAAAAATAAATTAACAGGAGACCTATGGTTATGACGTTCCCATACCTACTACTCGTATTTTCTATTCTATTTCCGTTAATATGCGTGCTACGGGCACTGCTGAAATCAATGAGCCATCTGATTATCACAATGAAAAAACTAAAACCTGACCTTCATTATAAGTGCCGTGCAAGTGGAATGAAAGAAAGAAAGAAAGAAAGAAAGAAAATAAATTTATTGACATCACAAAATATAACATACAAACACAACGCAAGACAATTCAACAGATAAATATTATTATAAAATATCTTGTGAGGCCAATTTGGGTTCCACCTCAGCAAATGCCGCTACGACATTTTTAACGCCGCAGCAGCGCTGGTATTCTGGTGGAACCCCTTGCTTGGGAAATTAGCAAATGCCCTGGCTAGTTCCCCACGCAATCGAGTGGGCGAATTTGAGTTGAGTTCTTCTGTTTTTCTTAACGATTAAAATGAAACAATTGAAAAGAGCGAGAAAAATACCGTAAATATCATTGTATGGAACTGGAACTGGAACGTTGCAGACGTGCTCAGCATTACAAACAAATATATTTAAAAGTATAAGAAGCATCGCAACCCTGTACATTATGGAAATTTCAGTAGTTAAGCTTCTCATTGCAACGCAGCCACTACAATATTTTTTTACGATTATAAAAGCCATCGATTATCATTTTGAAACTGGAAAATTTAGATCGACGTGGTTTTAGACACCCATAATACCACAAAATGCCATTTCTAGGGATAAGGGCGAAATTATCGAGTTTTAGCTTGGTAGATATTTGGGATCGTTGCTGTTTGTAAACTATCTAGGCGTCCACTCTTGAAAACGAAATATGTCGAAATATGTTTAGTATTTTTTATTGCTCATTATCGCAACTAACACACTTCGAATGCGAATAAAGCGTTATCAAAAAACAAAATATTATTTATACAAAACAAAAATCACGGTATAATTCCCTAACTTTTGATCAATCTTCAAAAACGAAACCTTTCGTTTGTTCGTTTCGTTTTCAAGAGTAGACGCCATTAGTTTACAGATGCACATGCGTAATATATGTATAATATCAATAATTATTATAATTCTGAATGATCTGAAAAAAGGCTGGATGGAAGTACAGTTTTAACGATAGAAAATTTCCCTTACAGCTAAACACTCGACTAGCCTACTTACTGCAACTACCAATATTTTTTTTTAGGTAGGTATTCAACACTACTTAATAACATTCCATGTAGAATAATACCGTTACTCCTTCAACGTTACCAAAAAAACAGTAGTAGTCTCAGTAGGTAGGTACCGCCACCGCTGGTACAAATCAGTCATCTAACCTTAACGTCAAATTGTGTTCATAACCCTCGTTACTAGTTTTGACATTGTCACGTCAAAAGCGAAAAGAAACCAGCTGAAGGCAAAAAGATTCGTTGTTTTTAGTGCCGTAAAGGAATGAATTCGTATAGGGATGTTGTTACGAACGACTAGGCGGTTAAGAGACGCCCCGACCGCCCCCTTGGCTGCTGCGCAAGAGCACGCGTCGACCTACCCGATAAAACCAAACAGTGCAGCCAACATGCCCATAAATGCACACGCAATTCCAAACCCTAATCCATCGAAACAAGACCTCAGATTTTGACTTTTCCTTCCTAGCTGTACCTAATAATACAGGTCGGTATTGCTGATGGCAGTTAATAACATAGAATGGGCCTTCAAATTCACTTACTTATTAGATTAAAGTTTAAGCTGATTAAGATCGGTCGATCGATAATCATCTCTGGATAATTGCGAACTTTTTGTTTAGGTTGCTCTTTGTTTTCTCATATTAAAGAAGCTATTCAAGTGTGTTATGCGAAAATAATGCAAGTATAATTCCTTGATGATTAAGGGTAAATACAATGGTTTTAATTTCTTGCGATACCTATCTAAGTACTTACCTACCTTCCTGTTTTTAGCTAAAAATTATGAAGACCTATTAAAAAGAAAATGTCAATTACTTTTCAACATAGTGTGATATTTTGTTTGGTCCCCAATTGGCTATTTGGCTGTGTTAACAATAAAATATGAAACGTGCTAAATATGTTATTATTTTTGGTGAATTTCAGTTTTTAGTGACGTCACACAAAAGATTTGTAAATTTAATGAATGAATGAAAAGATTTGTAAATTATATGAATTTTATTAATTTTAATATGACGAAACGATTATGTTTTTATCGATTAAATTGATTGAATTGTCCTTAAGGACTTATTTCAATTTTTTCATGAATTAAAAAATTCGATATTTTCATAAAAGTAAATCGTTTCGACCTGTTTCGGTTTGGTGTATAGAACGTTGACCTCACAATTTCAACAGTCATATGACTTGGCATTTTCACGCGCTTTTTAAATGTGTTACACAAAATATGATTTTTCTCTGGTAATTTGCACTTTTTTCCAGATAAATCAAATTGCTTGGGATATAAAATGAACGGACGCACATTTTACAAAAAAAATTCTAAACCTGTCTAAATGACCAATTCCTAATGGTGCCATTATCAAGTAAGTTGCCTCGGATCCAAAATGTTATCAATCCGAGGTTGTCTCTAATAGCTACACTGGCAAATCCAACATCCGGTTACAGTTGCATGATAATACAAATCCAGCAGTAGGTAGACATGTTTGCTCGAAAATTGCGGTAGATTGATGTGTTAGTTATCATTTCACGGCGCATTATACCTATTCCTCACGCCATCATGTCCATCCGATGCGGTCTACAACTCACAAGCAGAGTTGCATACAAATGAAGCCGCGGGGCGGGGCGACACCAAACCGTTTTTACGCCACTCTCGGAACAACGCGTGTTCAGCACGCCCACTAACGGGAAATGCTCATTGAGTAACTAAGGTGATGTATGAGCAAAGTGCGCAGTGTGCCGCAGCAAAGAAATCCGTCGCGTATCTATCATAAGAATAAGAATAAAGTTATTTATTAGCACACACAATCAATATATACAGTACACGGATATTAAAGCTACACGAACAAAAGATAAAGTAAAAGAACAAAAAAATATATATATATATATATATATATATATATATATATATATATATATATATATATATATATATATATATAATAAACAGAAAATATTAAGATTGCGCGGCTAATTAGGTCCCAGCCTCAGCATGAGCTGCCACGACATTGGATCCAATGCCGCAGCTGCGCTGGTATTCTGGCGGAACCTTACGAGAGTGGCGCGGTGACAAAAAGAAACAAACAGAAACAACGGAAGAGAGTAGTGTAAGAATGACACAATAAAGAGAAAAAGGAGAGAGAGAAACATTAGGTTATATTATACATTAGACTTATCGAAACCAATATAACAGTTCACAGATATTACATATATAATATTGTTTATTATACTAAGTCCATGCCACAGACAGACAACATTGACATTAAAATGTGAGGAGATCGTGATACGACTAAACTATAATCCGATCCAGTGAGCGGATGTTCACTCCAATGGGTCACAGTTTACGAGTCGAAATAGGCATAGAAAAAAAAAATCAAGTAAAAAACAAACAAGTGGCATTCAATGACAGCCGGCTGGAAATATTTGTGGCAATTTTGTGATAAAAATACATAGGTCAAATGAAAAAGATTACTAGTAAAACAGATAAGTAGATATTTAAAATTGACAGCCTCCGTGGTCCAGAGTACATGATAAGCTAAGCTCTCAAGCGAATCGTGGTGTAATTATTTCAGCTTTTAGTGCTAGGTATATGACGACATACAACTGCCTTCCATGAGCTTAACATAAAAAACATGCATCTACTCTAAGTTCTATAGACTAACTGTTGTCCGCGACTTCGCCCACATTATTTTGGGAAAAAAAGTATCCTATATGTTATTCTAGTATGTCATCTCTCTTCATCCTGTAATTTTTGTGTGAAAGAGTAACAGACAAACATCCAGACATCCATAACTCGATGTGTAGGTACGTTATTTCTTACGACCTTTTGCGTTTATAATATTAAGTTTGTGATCACAACTGTTTGAAAATCTGAAACCTTGCTCGACCCGGGAATCAGCCCCTTGCCCCTTATCTAGTACTTAAAACAATATACCATTGAGGCGTATTACAATTTGGGTAATTACTCATGTATCAATTGGGATACTAAGGTTTATTTCTAAAGGTAGGAAAGTCAGAGAGCATTAACCGAGACTTTATTGTTACCTTCACCAGGTCAGATTTTTTTCCATCAGACATAATTAGGCTACAAATTCATAACCGGCAGACAATCGGTCATAACATAAGTTAGCGTGCAATTTTGCGAGAGACGTCAACGCGTGTAATACACGACGGTTCAGTGTTCACGCAATAAAACCGCGCGCACAGTGCTCCATAAATAATGGTCAATACGCCGAGCGCTTTGTCGAATCTGACAAATTGCTCGCCGCTCATTGTTGACTACCGAACCGCCGATACTCTTTTGTACCACACAATGCAGTCTCCTGAATGACTCCAGTCCGCTATCATTTTCACTTCGCCCTCTACATTGAGGCATCGCATCATTCTTACCGATCGCTGTTATTATCTTGCGGGTCGCGCATAAATATTTTCAATTTTATCACATGATAAATGGGAATTCTTGTTCTGCATTGTCAGAGGTCGTTTTATGGGTGATAATAGAGAATGTTTGGTTTGGTCTTTGAGGGAAAGGCGAGCCGATTTCAAAAGTGTAAAGCAAATAAAATCGAGGTATTATTTGTGTAGATGAATGTGAAATTTTGTTTGGGCATTTACAAAAACCAAGTTTGCTTTACAATACGAAGGTGAAGGTGCTAAGAAGCTTTAAAGTGTTAGTAAAAAATTTGCCACGAAAATAGTTTTGCTATTTGATTATGGCCAAAATGAACATGTTTAACTTATTAACTCTAAAATTAATATTTCTTCTCATAAGTATGCCTACTTCTATACCTAACTTAGTATTTAATATTAAAATATGGTCCTGTCTGTATCAGATATCATCAAATACGCTTCTTCATATTAACCCTCAAGAGCTACAATATCAACACACGAAGGAAACTAATTGTTTTGTGATCACTAACATCATTTTTAAGATCAAGCAACAATAACATTTAAAGTTAAATTATATCAAAAGTCTGACATCATCATTAAATCTCTACAATGAGCTAATAAGAAAATTTCTGAGTCAGAAAAATACATCTGCAGTTATATTCAAATAAGGCGTACGTACGTACATTACTTATAACGTTCTGCATGATAAACATCCTAAGCATGAATCTTGGTTAAAATCTTGGTAGGTACACTTAGTACAAGGCAAACTTACTCTGGTCTCATTACAAAAACTATCGAATTTGTATTACTAATAAAAGAATAATTACCTTTTGAAAGGTTGGTACATTTTACTTATTGAAGAGGGTGTTACCGTATCCCCGGACCTCCTTCAATCGCGACCATATTTGCCTTAAAATCGACGACACAATAACATTATTGAGCACTAACAATGGCAAATTACTGTGGAAATGAAATAAAAACCCTCTCATCCCCTACCATTAAGAGATGATGTAGCGATACTTTGCGCAGACGCAACTGTGGAACGAACTTGGTACATTTGTTGCAGTGTGAATTGCGAGACTTTTGATTATGAACCCTGTATTCATTTCTCAAAGTTCGAAGTTTGAATTGTTACCAGTTTTGATACAGTGAAATTCTTGTAAAGCGACCGTGACGGCTGAATAGGGCATAAAAAAGCGATAAATCAAAGTCAAAAAGGCATAGAGAATGGGCCCAGCAGCGACCGGCCGCGGGTATTTGTCACCAGCTGGCGCGGCGACAAAGCATTATTCTCGTATTCCCATCAATAATGAGGGTAATTTTCGGCATTTTGTCATATTAGTGAGACGTATTGGCCCATTGTTGTAGTTATTTGTAGGAATTAGCTGTATTTTGTATTAGTAGTGGTGCGTATTATTGTTTTGCCTTTTGATTAAAAACAAAAAGGTGGCACACCTATAGGTACCTAAATGTTATTCGACAATTTGCATACATATTCTCATAATATTAATATGCAATACTTAGCCATATAAAACATTATCTATACAAAAAACTAATCTTTTGCGAATTATATTCCCAAAAGCTTAATTTTTACTTAGGAAGAGATGGGGACGAAAAATCGGATCCGTTTATTGGATAACTCAATATTCTAAAATGGATCGGAATACATTAATGATCAAATAAATCAAAGGAATAACTACTTAAATAAAATAATATTTAAGCTTTCAACATAAACATTGATGTATCGGCAACAGAATAATATTTTACTATTACAACCTCCGTAGCCGAGAGGCAAGCGTGCCGGACTTTGGCCTCGCGCCATCTCTGAGGTTCCAGGTTCGATCCCCGGTTGGGTCAATATGGGAAACGAACTTTTCTATATTGTCTCGGGTCTGGGTGTTTTGGTACCGTCGTTGTTTCTGATTTCTTTAACTCGAGTGCTTTAGCTACTTATCTACCACAGGATCAGAGCAATGTGTGTGATGTTGTCCAATATTTAGTTATTTATTTATTTACAAGTCGGTCGTTTGCCGACATAAATGTCGGCAAAAGTTAAAACTTGTTTTGCGCGTTGTAACCGCTAACAGATAATAAATAAATGTTTGTCGAACACTCTGCGGGGTGCGATAATCTTCTTGGCACACAAACGGAAAGTTGTAATATAATGATTTTCCTCTTTATCGCAGTGTGTTTTGTCTCTGAAATTCAATTACCAACTAAGATTACCAATTAAAAACATGAAACATTTCCTAACTTAAACATGATAATATACCTTAATAGACAAAAAAGTACATGCGTTCATATCTTTAAAGGTCTTATCTACTATATAAAAATAAGTCGGGTTTTCCTCTCTGACGCTATAACTCCAGAACGCACGTACCGATTTTTGCATTCGTTGGAAAGGTCTCGGGCTCCGTGAGGTTTATAGCAAAGAAAATTCAGGAAAAATTTCAACAGAAGCGGGAAAATCCTCTAAGGCGAAACGAAGTTCGCCGGGACCGCTATTTGTAATAAAAACTTCTTTATTCTTCGTTGTTTCTTGATATTTTATTTTGGACCGGAATTCAAAATGATGACTCCTAAGATAAGTATTTGAGTTGGAACCACAACAGGCACAGGCCAGGGTTTCCCCCCCTAAAAAAAAAGAAAAAAAAAAGGGGAGCTCTAGATATATCTTCAAAAGCAATGCAACTCTAGCATTTGGACTCTTCGGTCTAATAACTTTTATCCCACAATCCTGAATTCCTTTTATCCGAGGTTGGTATGAGGTTCCGGGTTCGATCCCCAGTCGGGTCAATATGGGAAACGAACTTTTCTATATTATCTCGGGTCTGGGTCTTGTGGTACCGTCGTTAATTTCCGATTTCTGTAACACAAGTGCTTTAGGTACTGACCACAGAATCGGAGCAATGTATGTGATGTCGTTTAATATTTATATTTTTATTATATTTTATTAGAATTATTATTATTATAGAATTTACAAACTCGTTGTCTTGGTGCAAAATAACTAATAAGTTTACAAAGGCTGCTGAAGATACCAGGAGGAAACTTAGTAGCTTCCTCTTGGTATCTCCTTAGTATTTATGGTTTCCGAGCCGCTGGTGGCATCACATTTGGTTTGTACGGACCATTCATAACACAAATGGACAAATGGAATATAAATAATTCGATATTAACTTTGACATTATCAAAGTTTTACCGAACTGAAATGTCTCATGTCATTAAGATGGCTATGCCATACTTCTTGAAGGCAGGGAAAATAAATCCGCTGGATTCTTTCTTTGTGGTGTTGCAAGAAGGCGATCAGGTATCATCAGCGACCTTCATGCTTGCTTGTTTCCTCTAACATCACATCTGATATGGGTATGTAGGTATAGCACCGGAAACATTTGTGCTAAAATGGTATTTTGCGGTCGGAGTGGTATTAACGATTTCTAAACACATTACATCTTCATTTCGACCCATTTTGCCAAATACACACTCGCCGCATTGCAAAATGTGGTCACTGTTATGCAACATGAAATATTTATTCCACCGATGCTCAGTAAATGGTGTAGATTTTGCTTTAGGTTCTATAAGCTAAACAGCAAAACAATGATTCTGTTTTGTTTGTTGGTTGGTTGTCAGTATGAAGCTTTCATCATGGATTTAGTATAATAAACTATTAGGTTTACTTCTTTAATAATTTTTGCATCTACCTAAGGCCAGTTCCAATATTTTACGATTCGTAATGTGTCAAAAATGAAAATCCATTGACTACGAGTCTGGAAAGATTTTAGCTTACGCCTCGTATAATTTATTACTATCCGTAACTAAAACGGATCGTTTCTTAAATATTGGAACCGGACATTAATAAGTTACATCTTCAAATGAAAAACCGTGGAAATCGGTTCGTGCGTTTTGGAGTTAAAGCGTCAGGAAGGAAAACCCGACTTATTTTTATATAATAGATTACAATAAACCCACTCGACTAGCGTTTTTGATTATGCTAAGGACTGATACTGGATAGGTATCTCTAAGAACATCTAGAATATAGGTACTCAATCAGGTTTAAATAGATTTTCTATCTATGCAAGCTACGTAGGCAACAACTTTTGAAGGATTTAACATTTTTAAGACAACTTATTGGCAGCTCAACTATCTTGCATGAACCAACCAACAAAGTGCCCTAAACGGCATATGCGTAGAGAGCGTGGTTCACCGGAGACGTTTGCGGTTGCACTCCCGCGCACCGCTGCGAGCGCCATCTGTCGCAAATTACTTCCTACGTTTTCAGCCCCAGCTCCCGCTTTGTGCGGCCAGGGTTAATTTTTTAAATGCCAATTACGCAAGGAATAAGAAAGTGAGGAACAATGAGCTGGTTGAACGGAAAGTCGCGTTTTGTGCTGCCATATCCAAACTGCCGTGAAATTGATGGTTGCGACCGCAAGCAATAGAATGAGTTGACGGTGACGGTGTTTTGTGTGGAAATGTTTTTACTTATTATTGCGTAATGACCTGTCTCTGGTACGAGCTCTACACAGTTTAGTTACGTACATTGAGCGACAGTTGGAAGTTATCAATAATTACGTAACAAATTAAATACCAACAATGACTTCATGAGCAACATCGGTGAATAAGTTGAAGTCGCTGTAACAGTCGGGGCGAGAAAATCTAATAAAATTTTCTTTGGTCCCAAACCAAGAAACAAAATAAGTAGAAATAGGTTGACATGCCTTTTTAGATTCAATCTTGTTGTTAATATAATCTACTAAAATACTCTTCAGCTTACTCAACTGCTGATGTTAGGATTACCTATGTATGCAAATCCTATAACTGAGAAATTCCTAATTAAAAGTTAAAAACATCTTTGTAAAATATTCCTTTCCGTTCAGTAGTTACTTATGAAATATTTTGAATTGAGGAATGGGATTGAATGCAGTGATGTTCGTCGGTGTGTGACTCATAAGTGTTATGCAGACTATTGAATAGAATATCGTGCCAGAGCTTAGTACTTTCCTTTCTTTTAGATTTTTAAAATGTTTATTCCACAATTTAGAAATTGTTTTTATATTGTGCCTTTTTTATATTGGTAAAAGATCAATTTATCGTTTTTCACTCGACTGAATACACCAATCTTATTAAAATTTTTTGGTTACAGTTTAACTTATATTTTTTCTTGCATATAGATGCATATTACTAAATTCAATTAGTTGAAAGCTAAACTGTTAAGAACTTTCCATCGTGAATAATGCAAAACTAAATCACCAAAGTTCGTGAATGTCAAAAGCTCTCAATGATATGATTCCACTACTCGCCACAAGATGGCGTAACGAGCAACATGCAAGACGTGCGAGAACTTTGAAGAAAAGTTTTCTGCACTAAATGAGTTTTATTGTATTAAATAATTTTACGTTTTATTTAAGATTCAAGGTACTTTTGTTTTATTTACAGCATCAATTTAGTCTCTAGAGCTCTAACAGTGATTGAAACTGAGGTTGACAATTAACTTTTTTTAACTTGTTTGCTTGTGCTAGATAATGAAACTTTCGCTTTGAGTTCAAAGATCGCTGATTCGAATCCCGCTACAGACAAAATATGTTTGTCTGATGAATGAAAACATTTGTAGGTACTAACATGAAATAAGGACGTAATTCAAGTATTCCTTCCGAACCGATATACTACCTAAATTTCCGTGTAAGATTTACATATTTCTACACTAATATTATAATTAAGTTTTTTCGAAATAATTCTCATTTTTATTTTTCGTTTCTACAATCTTAAAATGTTTTCAAGCGACTTTGCCACATAAACAACTAGAATTATGCATCCTGAGTATGAACAAAAATAGTAATTACTTTTAGGTAAGTAGTGACAGTTCTGCTGGCAATTTCAGTTATTCCACAGCTGCGGTGCATCGCTAATACTTTTCCATACTATTTTGTATGTTCTAAGAATACAGTCCTATTTTAAGTCATAGCTTGTTAATAATTTACCGAAACTCCACCGAAACTCGACAATCCCTCACTAAGGGAATTTTGAAATTAAAAGTTCGTGAATTCTTTTATTCCTCCCCCTCTTCATAAAATTTCGTTTGCTCACTTGTTTGCATATATTTATATATATAATTTTGTTTTATTTTATATTGTTTAGTTATTATATTTATTTATCATGAACCTATGTATGTATGAATATTCTATTCTCGTGTTTAATTTTCTGCTATTTATGATTATTAATTTTGTTGTTATCCATACTCACATGTTTACTGTTACCGCACCTATAAACGTACTATCTGCATGACCCAACGGTTGACTGGTAGAGAATGCTCCTAGTATTAAGTCCACCTTTTGTACTTTCTTTGTGCAATAAAGTTTTTAAATAAATAAATAAATAATTTACTTAGATACATCAGTACTAGATAGGTACCTACATAAATATCAGTACAACTGAAATCTAACTACCTACTTAACTGACAAGATAGACAACTAAGAACTGTCAAGCTACTATGTAACTGACAAATGATAGTTTGAATACGGTTATTTGCTCATACTCGTATATACCGGAATTAAAAATGGCTCTTATAAACGAGTGTGTTTAGTTAATAAAACATGGCGGTGGTGAGTGTGGGCGGGGCCCATTCATGCAAGTTGATTAATTAATCGAATGCATTGTTCGCGGTGGGTACATACTGCATAATGTTTAAATGAGTTAGAGCAGTGTGTTTTAATATGATGATAGATGAAAATAGGTTAGTTTATGCCAATAAAATTGCGAAAAGTGATCGCAAATGTATAAAATATTTTAGTGTTTGGGTTATTTGTTCTACATATACCTAAACGTGTTTTATGTTATGCATAATATAATATTAGAATCCTTTCTATGCATTATATATAATATTAGAATTCTACAGAATATATAGGTTAATAGTAAATCAATAAAACCTCATATACCCACTATCACAAAGTACACTTTGTTTCCATTTAATTAAAAATAAAAAATTAAATCGCTTTTTCTAATTGCATGATTAAATTTTGGCTTCTCACATTTTAAAAATATTAATTAACAAATTTGCAGACTTCTTTAACATACATGCGCAATAGAAAATATTCATGTTTTATGAGAACCAGAATACTTACATATGGTACCTAGCCTACTACCTAAACAAACACATTTTAGATACTCCTAAAAACAGAATACGTTCGTAATTTAAGGTAGACAAAGTTGTGTAGCGTGTTTAAGTAAGTCATTTTCTGTCAACTAGCTAGTTGACACTTATCTTGAAAAATTAAAGGATAATTTTATATCGTGTCCCATGATCACCCTCACGAAATCATCATTAATTCACATATACCTTAATCACTTAATAAAGTCACTACAAGTGCTGAGTTATGATCATCGTACGTTAGATGAGCGGCTCATTATGCCTGTTTCACCCGTAATTATTAATGTTTTGTAATTAGCTAACTGTGTAATAAGCGCCTGTAAATAGAATAGAAAAATAATTGCATAGCGTTCCCGACTATAGGCAGCTATTCATGTAAAGTCAATCACCGCAAAACAAAGGCTTTTGAAAACGTGATATTTCACGCGTGTAATTCAATTCGTTGGACGTCGAGGTGTTTTAGCAACGGACGTGTCGGGTGATATCGAGCGGTTTAATTTAATTAATTTATTTGTGGGTCCAATTATAGGGACAATATGAACCGGCCAAGCGAGTTGCGCGGGCAAAATACTCGTGCAGAGCTACGTTTATTTATTATTTGTGCATTGTGTCGCGACTCGGGGCGGCGCTCCGGGCTTTGTACCCCGCCATTATGCCGATAAAACAATACGCGCTTTATTAAAAAGACATTCGATAATTTATTTTATTCATATTTTATTCGCACCAGGTCTAAACAAAAGCGTTCAATACAGCATTGGGAGATAAATTTTCTAAGCGTCATTTCTCTGGAGAAGTGTTTGTAGGTAAATTCGTTTGCTTTTTTTTGCGTATTTCAGCACGTGTAACTTTGATTTGGCCATGTCCTGCAGGTGTGCAGGATACAACGGCGGATCCAGGGGGAGGGTCATGGGGGTCATGACCCCCCCCCCCCCCCCTGAAAGGTGCAGCGCAAGAATTTATGAAAATAGCCATTCCCGCTAAACGTAAAACCGACCATGAAAGGATGTAGTCCACGCGAACGAAGTCACGGGCACAGCTAGTTAAATTATAATTTCTTGACTTGACCACGACTATGTGACCCCTTCCGGGCGCCAAAGCTGGATCCGCCCTTGCCAGGATATGTACGCGTCACACGTTTTACAATATATTTTTCATCTTTTATTCACCCATACCTCATAGAAAAAAAATATCCTGTTTCAGATAAATACTTATGATTTCAGAGTCGTTTAAAAAAATGTTCGCCTGATTTTGTATGTAAGGTTTTATTGTAGGCGCTTTGTAGGTTAAGCATGTGCAATACATACAATTTCTGTCATGAGATAACAATAACATTAATACAGGCGAATCTTAGGCGGCCTAGCCTATTCACTCTCGTACCTACGTATCCTGTCTATAAGACAATTATTTAAAAACGTGTCTTTAGTTAATATCGGGACGTAGACACTATTCATAAATATTTTAGGGTAATGATGCCGTATAATTGAATTTCATTTTACATCGCCCATATCTATTCTTGCAAATTGCTTTCAAAAAGTATTTAAAATGCCATTTTGTAATCCTCCGAAACAATTTAAAAGTTATGTTAGTGTGTGGATAAATAAAATTGTGACGTCATAGAATTGTTATCTGATTTAGAAAATCTATGAAGGAATTGATTTATCCATAAAATTTTAAAGCATCTCAGTTGACTACCCAGTTAACATATCTATTAATATATAGTATTCAAAATTCATTTTCTAAATTTAAGTATTTCTAAGTAGGTATTAGAAGTTTACTTATAAAACTTCGTAAACAAATCTAGAGTAGGTAGCCTTGAAGAAGAAGGTGTACATATTTAACATTTTGACCCACTTGGTTTTACTGCCATCTTTGTAAATTTTAGCGTATAAATATGTTTTTGTAAAATCAATACACAAATAATAAGCAGTTGGTAAATGTAGGAAAGACCTTCAATCGAGGACCTACTACTCTGTGTATTAATTGTAATATGAATGTACAAACAATTTAGATAATTTTGAATTCAGATATTGTTCTTACTACTTCCTACTTCAGAAATCAAAAAGTTTAGGTATATTTGGTGGTTTTATGTGTGATTTTATGGGATATGGTTCGATTGGCTGTCCAAAAATCATACCAAGACTTCTATTTATATAGGTTTTTTTTAAATCTAGAACAGTGGTGTTGGTTGGATCTACAACTACGTCGGAAAACTTACCTATCTAAGTTGTAGGTAGCTGCAAAATATTCAGATTGTATGAAACTTTGACACTTATTTAAATCTAGCATTCAAAGAGCAGTTTGAACCTCATACTACAAAAAACTACTTATCAAAATAAAAAAAATAAGTATTTTTTTTATTTTTAACGTTCTTTAAAAAAACTTGATATGATTAGGTCCTTATAGTGGCCTTGGCGTGTTCAAAGGAAAAAATACAGTCGTTTTACTTAGTGACCAAATAGTATAAAAAATATAGTATCGTCGTATAAATACGTGGCTGAACTACAGAAATTACCATAAAATATGAAACTGCCATAGATTTATTAGCTTCCTTATTCTAAGATTACGTACCTACTGTTTTTGAACGTGTTAGACAGTTCCGTATGGCAGTCAGTAAAAAGTTTCCTTTTGTCTTTTGTCACTGCGGCGCGGCTACTTAGGAAATTCTACTGGATTGTCGGTTTGGTTTCTGCTAATGGTAGGTACACAGACACAACAGATAGGTATTATGACGCAGCTAACTACCGGTTAAAGTCAATACAAAATTAATAACATTTCTGGCATTGTAAGCTTGCTATTCGTTATTGTATTCTAATGGCGTCTATTGACCAAAATGGAAAATCCGAATGGGCGGTGCAAACCACACAAACAGCTAAACTATTCACGGTATGTATGAACTATGCGGGTCGCGCGCCATCTGTCGGGGGTCGATTGAGACATTTTTGCGAAATAGCGGCGTAATTACATACTTCCGCATCCGGCTGCGCGGCGCATGCGCAGGCGCACGCCCACCGCATTCTCGGGTTTTATAGATTTTAACACTGGCTGCCTGTCAACGTGTTATGCGACACCTATAGAAAAGCCGGTCATATGGCAGCTGTGGAAAAAGAGCGAGTGCCTATATAAGAAAAACAGTACGAAGTACAAATTTTTTTGCACATAATCTCCGTAACCGAGAGTCGAGTGGGCCAGACTTAGGCGTCGCACCATCTTAATGATGTGACAATAGAAAACATAGTTGCCTGGAACTGATCTTGTGTCCTTACTGATAAACTAAGTAGGTTTACAACACGGCCTGCGTTTTTCAATTAGACTTTAACTTCTGGAACGTCTAAGTGCCAAAAGAGGATGAGACGTTCATAAATGTTGAAAGTAAATAATTTTTAAATGAGTTACAATTTCGAAAGTGCTTATACTGAATAAAATAGGTAGGTATTTTAAAACACCGCTAGCTTTCCAATGGTGAGCAGTGTGCCCAACATAAAATTGACGTCTTTCTTAGGATACTCTCTGAGTGTGCGTGTTGATTCTAGTCTAGATTTTAAACTTTCGCGTAGAGTTCTTGAGTGAAATTTTAAACTGTCATGAATTTAACTGAATGCAAGGGTCGTTGGGTGGAATGCACATAATTAATTAAAGGTCTCGACGCGGTGTGTTCTCGGAGATTTATTTTGAGTCGCAGTTTTTGCTGCGACACACGACACTATCTTAATTAACTAGTTCCTTGTGAAAAAAGTTTTGTGCGAACATAATCGTTTCACTGTCGCGTGTTTAGTGTTTCGAAAACCTGGTGTTGAGGTTTGTCTAAATGGTTGTCTGAACAGAAACGGTTACTGATTACTTGCACGTAGTGACATTTTTGTATGACTATTTCTGTAGTTTAGCTACGACGCTGCGGCACTAACTGTTCCAATAAACAATTCCTTAACAAATCTCATGGCGTACCTACCTAATACTATTCAAACGCTATCTTTGTTCGTGCAATAGGTAGGTACTGCTTCGTCCGAAGAGACGTTAATGAAATAAATCTCCTCTTTTAACTGAGAGAGAACTTTCTAATATTCTAATAAAACCAGGAAGCCTGCTTCCAAAAACGAAATATCTCGCATCCGATGACGAATAGCAATTTTTAATTCTCATAATCGTAACCAAATCGATTCGAATGCGATTTAAGCATTTCCAAAATATTAATTAGGCAAACCAAAAACCACGTTTTAATTCCCAAACTTCATGTTCAAAAACTAAACATTTCGTTTGTTCGTGTCGTTTTTGGAAGTTCATCCCCAAACTATTGCAACATTTGTGTTTACTTTTCATGAATTAAATATTCCGATATTACCGGCTTCGTGAAAAGATTACGTCATTTATCCACGATGTCTGTTCTCTCTAATGATGGAAGAAAACTGAACACCGATATGGTGACTCCATTGTTATTAGACTCGGAATGATTTAAAGTAAACTCACTGAACAAAAAGCGTCTTCTTCACACTCGTCTGCCGTATGGAGGCAAATTATGTTTGATCCTAAGGGGTGTGTCTCGTACCAGCATTAGCATCCACTTTGTAATTCATGTCGTATTCCGAACTCATTCCGATTCCGGTGCGCTACTGGTTGAGGCTATGGTAATGGCCTCGGAAAACGACTTTCCTTTAAAGTTAATGATGTATGCGCGATGTGAGGAGTATGGTGCATAATGCATTCCTTGAACAAACAACCGATACAAATTTTGTTTAAAAGGGAATAGGGAATTTTTGTATTGCGCAAGTCGTGAATTCGATCCTCATGCGGAAAAATAAAATTTGATAAAACAAGTAAAAGTATTTGATGTACTGACATATTTATTCTTAAGTCCATGTGTATTGAGGCATCGCTGTTAATTCTGCTGCTGCGGCATCGGTGCTTACAAGAACACATAATCTCTTTCACCTGATGGGTTTTCGTAGTACCTATGACTAAAAAAATGATTTACCTATTTTATCTGGTATGTACATACAAAGCATTTGGAACCTAAAGAGCTTCTAACTTAGCGATGTAGATCGATATAAGTTTTTTTATTCGTTTTATTTTATTGGTCTTCTACGTTGTATGTAAGAGTAGCTACAGACTATTTACAAATTTATTTGGTTTTTTTTTGCAGAATTTTTCTACTTGCTTGCCTAAGAAATGATATCACTTCAATACCTAGATTGTCAACTTTAAAAATTACCAAAATGACATTGGCTCAAAAGACTAATATTTACTAAAATATGAACTACCTCTATTAATGTCTTATATAATTTTAGGTTAGGTCCTTGACTGACCAAGGGCTCTGGGATGAACATTTATTTTTTCTGAATATATGTATATATAGATATGCATATTAAAATATCTACGAGTATTTGTTGTGGTTCTGGTTAATATGATATAAGTGCTTAATCTACTTATTTTGGGATCAGATCAATGTATGCTAAGTCTAGTATTTAAGTATATTTATTTAATTTCCAAACTGATGAATTATAATTGGGACCAAAATAAGAACAATAACACTACACAACAATAATAAGAAGTACCTATATTTAAAATAAAATTAGTACAGAATGCTAATTTTACCCGCAACTTCACTATCAAATATCATAATCTAGTATTTCAACTATTTTCTAACAAAAACTCACCAAAATCTATTGAGTTGTTTTTCATGAAATAGAAATGAACATATATACTTACATCCAGACATTTATACATTCTTAGTAGCTTTCACGTTTATAAATAGAGCAAGTAAGTAGGATTTATGGCATGTAATGTTAATTTAAGTCCAGTTTTTTTATTTAAAAAGGTATAATATCCCTTTTGACTGCATTAATTACCTAAACTTTTTCGAATGCAGTGATCTCATTGCTAAACAAACACTGACAAAAAAGTGTCTGCACAAACAGCGGGTCTCGGTGTAACATCAAAGGGCGAAATAAAGGAGAAACTAATAAAGTGACGCAATAGGAGATTGCTTTAATGCTTAAGTCCCCCAAACGAGACCGATTGAAGCTCCCCTAGCGGCAAATGACAGACGCCGAGTTTTCATTACGATGAATAGACGTGCTAATTTGCATCAGCATTTTGTACACTCGGGAGGAGAAAACAAGAATTTAATCTGTGATTTGGGAGATTTACTTAAAGGAAAAGTAAGATATTTGGTTAGATGCATGCCAAAAGAAAACTAAAAAGCCTATTAGATTTACGCTTATTCAGATTTTCGTTCAGTTTTTTGATAGTCTAGTATTTTAAGTTGGTATTTAACTTGCACTAGTGACGACGGCTTTTTGAACTTCCAGCACGAACAAAAACGATAATCGAGTAATTTTACGTAGTGACAGTTGTGATGTTAATTTTATTAATTCCGCTACTCATCGCTGCGGCGCTGCTGCAATTCCAAAACTATTTTCTGACTATGTAAAACTTTACGATTTCTGTTTTTGTTTATGCTTAAGGTAGTGGTGACGATTTCCAAGTCGCAGACTTCACAGTTTGTACTTTGTACCATCCTTATGTTGAACGCATATAGAACTAATATTTTACTGCAAATGTTTACTATCACGTGCCGACGCCCGTACGTAACGATGATTTAAGTAATGGAGGTAAACACTTTATAAAAAGAATTTTAGTTACAGTAAAACACGATATTTTAATCTTTTTAGTAAAAATATCCAACGAGTTTTTTGTCATGTTTTGGTTAATTTTCAATAAAGTTATTTTAAATAGATACTTATTATTTACTGTATGGAACATGATCCAAAAATAAAAATAAGCACACATAACATCTCTAGAATACTAACATTTTTTGTGAAGCTCATATCTGTGGAGTGAATGACAGTAGTAATTGTTTTTAATCTGCTATCAGTTTTGTTCGAATATGAAAACATGTATCTGTTTATTAACGAGATCACAGGTTTTATTAAATTGCCAATGTTTCGTTTCGGTTATTGATCTATCGCATTAAGCTCACTGAATAAGATAAGTTAAATTAACTTGGAAGCTACGCTACGACCCTTCTGTCGAGGCAGGAAAACAAACAATTTGTCTATTTCCCAGCGCGTCAAGTCAAACACTAATAACGCCGCGCCAATAGTCGAGGGGCTTGTGTATCAACGCAGTGCACACGTTTGGCGAATTTAAAATTTGCAAATACTACACCGAATCGAAAGGGGTTGCTATGGAAAAGATAAAAATATTGAATTTGGCCCCAAAGTAAGTTTTTAATCAAAAGCTTCACTTGTTTCGGGAAGTTAATAGCTTTTATCAGAATAACAGTCCACAGTTATGAAAAGTGTGACTAATTGATTGAGTGCAAAAACAAGAGGAATAAGGTATGTTTGTTGAATTTATCATATCACGCAAAGCTAAAACTGTTAAACGTTTTTATTTTATGTTGCACTTATTATCTAAACTTACCTCTCCACCTAAACCGTAATTTTAATCTTTACCCAAAAACGGATGGATAACTACCCTTGATAATAATTGATAAGACTATCTAGCCAACGAATTACTGTTAAATCCTTAAATAAAACGTTAAACACGTTGTCCATCTAAATCCAGAAGTAATGTCAACCTATGCCGGTGCCTTTTTGCGATGTGATAGAATAATGGCTGCAAATTGCTGTCGGCTTGTCGTCACGCTTTCTCAAGGCGACTTAGTTGGCTTAGCGGAGACTTAGTAAGTACTAAAACATGATTACTTACAGATTAATGATGTAGACGTGTAGCGTGCTGTTTAGTGGTGTTATCGGATATGTGGTATTGACTACCTACCTCAGGTAAAGTAGTTTTTGGCATACAAACCTACTGCTAGAACTGAATACTTTTGAGTATCATTCAAACCCCAATGAAGGGTTTGAATGACTTCTCAGTTGTAGAATTTATTAATTAATGACTCGTGCAAGGTTTTCGTTTTATTTCGTAGATAGTACCTAGTAGTAGGTATGCCCATATTTAGTGATGTGCATTATGATGTAGGTACTCCGAGACTGTATCTATAATGGCATTTTTTTATTGTTAATTTTATAAGTAGAGTTTGAAAAAATAATCAATGAGAGTCGCTTTATCAATACATCTATTATGATAAAGTGACTTTTTTGATAATATGTTTTATGATAACGCGGACCCATTATTTATTATGGTATTTTATGTTTTATTAAATTTGTTTGAAAATTGTAATATTCGTCACTAAATTGTCTACTTATGCCTGATCGGCAAAGAAAAGGACAAGACCCAATGACACTAGTTTGACGAAAATTAAACAGCAAACACTATCGAAGTTTTGAGACACCATAAATATGGATAGTGTTTATCACATTCAACCAAACGTCATTTAAGTAAAGGGTTATTCTCATTTCCGTGATTAGTGCCGGCGTATTCGGGCGAGATTTATAGCTCGGTGTCAAATGGTGGCGTGGCGCGGATGTGGCTGAAGAGCGAGCGCCGCTAAATTAAAACATTTAGCTTGACAGCCGTCACGGGTACGCTGGCCCGAGACGGTTATGCGTTCAACTGAGATACGACCTTCGGAACAAAGGTACATATAGATGTGATATTTAGACAGAGATTGCGTATCTTCAAAAATTAAAAGGAGCCTTATAAAATGATTAGTTGTAACATAAGCTATAACGATAGCAAAACTGAAGAGGCCATGACGCAGAAATGAATTGTATGGCTACGCTGCACATCCGAAGACGCAGTGTGGGATGGTATGGCCTCTGGTGAAACGAAGCGATGGATGACTGTGGAACAATGATTTGTGCTCCTTTTTTTTTTTTTTTTTTTTTCGGGGGGAAATGCGTTGATGCACCGTACCGTCACCCCGAGGGAGGGTGACGGCGTGTGTGGGACTCCCTGCCCTGAAAAGGGCAGGACTACCCACTAAAACCCCCCGGTTGGACCTCCATCGCCTTAGTGGCGGTGCTGTGGGGGATCGGCTAAGCCTTTACTTCCACAACACCGCCGGCGGAACAGCCGCTTACGCGGCTCCGTCTACTCCCCCCACAGTGTTCGGGGGGAGAATGGGGATGGCCGATCCAACGGAACCATCCCCAACTCGCAGTGGGGACCGGTGCAATGCCGACTGAGGTGTCCTCACACCATCAGCCGGCCAGTCCCCACGCGGTAGCTGGGCGCGGTCATATTGGCGCCGCGCCCTCAGCCGCCTTCTTCGGCGGCAGGCGGGAGCGGATGGATCGTCCTCCCGCTCTCGCTCTGCGGCCTCCTTCTGCGACATGACATCTTCGCAGAAGGAGACCATACCAACCCATGCCGTCTCACTCCCGAGCATAGCCTCGACTATGCTGGGGAGTGAGAGATTTGGCCCCACCAACGCGCGCAGACTTGCGCGCTGCGCATCAAAAGCGGGGCACACCTGCAGTGTATGCCCCGGCGTGTCCTCCGCCGCGCCGCAACTGTGGCACGACGGAGACTGCTCCCGACCAATGCGGTGCAGGTACTGCCCAAAACAGCCGTGGCCGGACAGCACCTGCACCAAATGATTTGTGCTCCTGGATCAACCAAACCAAGGGTCGAGGGTTCGATCACCGACCAAAAAAATCGTGTAATGAAAATTGTGTTTGTTTTGTGTCTGGGTATAAATTTCAAGTACATTTATTAAACACCCAAATTATTTTAGTATGTATTGTGGTACCGCTGTTGGTTCTAGTAGCTATAAATCAAGTGCTTCAGCTTTGGGATCGATCAATAGTTATGATGTTGTCTGATATTTATTTATTTGTGAGAATCTTGGTGGCTTATATTTAGCAGTTGACGTCTTTCGGTTGGCATGATGATGATGTTGATTTAAAAAATAGGAAACGGGCTCCTTCACCAATAGCCTCCCACCGTCTTCTTTTAATATTCTTCCCTTTCTAAATGGCAAAAGCGATTTGTAATCGCCAAAATTCATCCTGAAATTTCTTTTTTACTACGTTTGTTGTACTAAACCAAATTGACAATCGAGAAAATATAGTCAGAAGATTCGACTCCGCTGTGTTTCTGTTCGTGCGGCTATATGTCATTGGAGCCAACGCAACAGTAATAAGAGCTACTGTTTTATGAAGCACGTTGACAGTTCCAATAGTCGAGACGCTGAACAAAACGAATACGACTACAGTCTTCGAGTTTGTCTTGCCGAGTGAAATTAGAAATTAGGAAAGAGGTTTAACTGCCACAGTTTTTTGTATTTCGCAGTCATTTTGTTCTGTTTGCATTCGCAAAATTTGCGTTGCTTTGTAGCCCGTTTCCTTTCACGTATTGAAGTATGGCAGATTAATGTGAGTTCGAAGAAGGCGATATTACTTCTGAAGGGGGTCTAACCGTATGATTTAGTGCGTCGGGGTGAGCTGTTAAAAAGTTGTAAAGTGCCTATGTTTCCGCCGGCCCCGCAACATTGTTCCATCGTTTGTCTTTACTACCGATAAACATTTACTTGTTGAATGACATGTGGATTAATAGCAAACTCAGTTAGCTTTTTATTTATTGCTGTCGGTCAATCATCAAATGTGAGAATAATCAGCAAAGCTGTGTAGGTAGGTATACTCTATTATTCCTTTTCTATCATTTGGGGAAGGAATAAATGTAAAGTGACTCACCGTTCTGGAAAGGCCATGTTATCAAATATGGAAATAATCGTTATCCATTAATTACTGCAGCGTAAGTAAGTTACTTGGTATGACTTGAATATCCATATGTTCACTCGAAATGCCCGTAAATAATAAATATATATTAAAATATGCTTAAGAAATTTTACTTTTTTGTATATAATTCAAATGACTTGTCAGGGCTGTGCATGATTTAGAGGATACCGCTAATCCGATGATTAGTTACTACGATTGGTAAACTATCATTGATAGTGAAGATTTGATGCACAGATGCATACGCAGTAAAAATCTATGGCGTTGTTATTTTGCAAGAAATTGCTAGCATAATCTTTCCTTCCAATTTAGATAGGACTCTACTGTGTATTTAGCAGCGCCTGTTTTGGGCATGGTCTGTTTTTTCCGGCGCCTTTGCCAGTCGCTTCCTAGAAGCGTTAGAACCACGTGCGCGGGCGCATGCGGCGCTCTTTGACCCGATTTATTGCGGTATTAATCATAACTCCCTAATGAGGACACTGGCTCGTTTCGCACTTTCAGGAATTGGCATTTTTTAACTTTTTTTTGAGGTTTTAAGACAGCCATCGTTAACATTTTAAACCGCACTATAAATTAGGATACCTAATGCATTTCGATATTACATTTTGATAACAAATTGATGAAATCAAGATCCTGTTATTTGATTTTGTGTTATGATGAGTACAGGGACTTTATGATTTTTTATGATATTCATGTTATACGGAGATAGAAAGATAATTAGCTCAATTTGAAAATATTTTTTTAATAATTTAACGCACAGTAGCTTTGAGAATATACAAAAATACAATACTTTGACCCCTTTATATGATCTTTAGGCTTACTCCGTAACACTTTTTATTTAGTACTGTCTGAAGAAAATCAAGAAATATCAGTTCACATCTGGAAATTAAAGTTAAATAACGATGAAGCGTTAATTTCAAAATTTGGTCGATATTTTTAATGCATATTTTATAAATTTGCGGCTAAAAATAAAGTAACTTCTATTTTGTGACCGTACAAAGCAAATATCTGGATTTATGAAGACAGTACAATAGCTTTCCCTACACGACTTAAAAAAAAGCTGTTTTAACTGTTGTACCTACCACATCAGACTTATAACGTAGGTGGTATGTATTAGAAAGCATACGTCCACTGAAGTACATAATGCTCTCTTTGAAGTCAAGTGACAACCATCAAGCGCGTAGTGCAGCATATCGCTAACCGCGCCCCGCCACATTCCCTGTCTTACAGGCCGGCCACCTGTGGTAGGAAACATAAATTAAGCTCTTTGCACAGAGCCGCGAAAACCACTTCCTGAAGTTAGCAAAACGTTTAAGTAGTTAACTTCCAAAGTAGATGGTCTTTAAGTACAACAAGTGTTTTGTTATATTATCTCCACTTTTCTATACAATCAAAAACCTAAATTGAATTGTCGATCCCTTGATGAAAACACTTAAGTAGAGGCAGCAGAAATATAGCTTGACGTCAAATATGTATGTAATAAAAAAATATAAATGGTAAATCTTAGTTTTATGTATCATGTAACCCTGATGATTTTCAATAAAACCAAAGGCTGTGGCTAAAAATATAACTTCACAATGAAGGTACTCGCAGTTATCGTACCTATTATTGTTAACTAGCGGTCCGCCGCGGCTATGCGCGTCTCCTATACCTACCTACCGGTGAAAATCCAAAAACGTTTTTTTACCAACCTCCAAAAAAAAGAAACACCCAATTGGGTGCAAACGTTTTGAAGTTACGACCCTGCATACACATTACACTGCAAATTGTTTTGACGAAAATGTTACTCGATAGCTTAGCAACACCTTTCGATAAAATTTGGCGTACACATGGGTGACAAGTACAGCTTAATAATAGCTGTTACTGGACTTGTCGCCCTTACCTTGAAGGCGTCAAGCCTTCGACTAATGTAGCATCCCCCAGGTGTTATCATATTCTTTACAATCATTAATCAAATCATTAGATCACAGAGAACTAGATCCAGATAAAGGTAAAGAATATATATAATCGTTAATTAACGAAGTTAACATTTTGAGTAACGGATTAACTTTTAAGTTAACTTGTTAACTTGAAAGTTAAAAACTTGTTAAAAACTGTTAACGGACTCATTAACTTCCGTTAATAATATTGAAGTCCGTTAATCGTTAATCCAATGCCTACTATCTACCGCATGACACCGCGAGTGAAATACGAGTGCGTGTGAGAAAGCTGCGAATAGATTCATTTTTAACCACAACGGAACGAAGCAGGTATATGCGTTTAGGGTGATGTTTGTGTGTGCGTTTGTGCAAAGTAATGTTGCCACCTATCTTCTAAACTAATAATTAGATTTGATGCGGTTTCAATAACGGGTTTGTGTTTGATGAGTTCATGTTCTTAGACAGGTGTTATGACTGTAACGCACTAGGGGGCGCCACAATATTAGTGTAAAACAATGTTGAAATAGTATTATAACGAATTGTCCGATTTCAAAACATATTATAGTCTCAAGAGTATTGGGGGCTGCCATTAACCCAGCAAAAGCTTTTCTAGTGACGTGAATACAATTATTGAAGAATTGTAGATGTTTAACGATGACATAAAATACACTTATGAGTATAATTAAATTTTTGTTGAAATTTCATATAGGAAAGGCAGCCCCTGACGGATATTCCTCGGTTATGTTTTATGGTAAAATTATTATCGCTACATTTACTCGTAAGTATATCTTCGAGAAACAGACGCGTTAGGAAAAAACTGTTAACATCGATATTCATTGTTTAGGTAGTTAAGTATATCTATTACCGATTTCTCGAGATATCAACCCTTTTTTAGAAAGTATTTTTACGTCCATTATAATATTTCGTTACACAATAATTGGGTAAAGTCGGGAGTTTTGAGTTATTTTTCTCCGATTTTTACCGTCGTGGGTTTTTTTCAAATTTTTTAATGTTCATTTGATTTCAACATGTCATTAATTACTTAAAGTCGGTGTTTAGTTAGAATGACGACTGCTGTGTTTGTTTTAAAGAAGGGAGCGTTCAAGTATTACGGAACGCAATTTATTAAGATTTTTTGCCCATTTTTTAGATTTCGGATTCCATTATATTTTAACGGATTAACGATTAACGTTAACTTGCGTTAATTCTTTAGAAATGTAACGCTTTAACGTTTAACGAAGCTAACTTTTTTAGTAACGGATTAATGATTAACGAAGTTAACTATTTAATTAACGGTGCCCAGCAATGGTAAAGATCCAGTGTGCGAACAAACAGTCGATCTCATTTGATTAATTAAACGTTTTCTTTCTTAAAAATTTGTCCATGTCATCAATGGTGATTAAAAGGGAAACGGATCATTGCGGTGTTCTTTTACAATTGCAACAAAATTTATCAAATCGTCCAATTTTCAAAAATATTACGAAAATTGGAGTACACGCCTAGATACGTGCGTACGATGACATCAGAGGAATACGAAATAGGGCCTCCCTCATCGCATTCGATCAGTTTACCAAATTCGTTTAGGGTGATAAATCTGTGTTTAGCCCTGGGGACGGGACTTCTTAACTCGATTACGAAGGCTTGGCCCTGATAACTGCTGGCTTTATGCGATTATAGAGGTCATCAGCTACCACGCATGATTAAATTGTACAATTGGGGCTCTAGCACAAAATCATTTGAAATTAATTTGGTTATCGTGGTCGTTATGGGCTGCGGATGCTGGTCCTAATGTACAATAATTTAATATAGTGTGTTTTGCTGTATGATGAAACAGTAATTTTGTAATCGATAAATCTAATTATTATTTGATTAATTGTTGTTTTACTCGCATTAAGGCATAAATGCAACATTCATAATAGTGTAGCACGAGTAGGTACTGCTAGTTTGTAACGAAAACCTATTTGTGAATCAAGTAATTTATCCATCTACTTACAAATTTATACTGGTATTTTTATACTGGAAGAATTCATTTAATTAATAATTATTTTTTTTATGAATTATCAATTTTTTTAGTGTAGGAAGACTAGGGATGTAAGTATTTCATTTTAGTAAGAGTATCTTAGAAAGAAATACAATGGCATAGTATTATCACATGTCAAGCCTATATTACAAGCCTTGCAAATTTATTTTTTATGATAACTTTGACATTTCCTATACAGGGCCTACCAATTAAAGTAGTAATTTGACAGTTGTACGATTTATTTGACACACATTCCTGTGGTCCACTGTCTTTCTTGTGTATTCTTAAAAAATAAATAAATCGCACATTGACAGCGCTGTACACTTTCCTAAACATTAAGAACACTTTTTTGTTTACGACGCATACTTACAAAGAGGCAATCCAGTTCTCGATACTTACGTCCTAGAATAGAGTCATCACGGCGTCGGGCCGACCACCGCAGCCCGCGTCATTAATAAAACAATGATTAACCTAGGCCACGAGGAGCGTAATGGAGTCTGTCGCAGATGAGGTCGGTTTTTACGGCACGAGTCGCGGCCACCCGCGGAGGCGACACTTCCCCTCCTCATTATTTGTGGTTTCAATTCGCTTTTTACGACGGCCGTCGCCCTCTTTGTGGCTGCTCCTCTAAATTACGCTCGACCGAAAATGTCGCAATAAACCCTCACTAACACATAAAAGTACACCCTATTCTTTCCAACAGAGAGACCAGACTGTAATGCCGGACTTGATGTAACGTCATCCGAGTGCTTACGCAAGGTCTATATCAAAATTCATTTGTGAATGAGCGGCGATGATTAAAAAGTTGCCGTCGAGTATCAGCCGAGGGGATCTCGATGCAATTCTTGAAACAATCGCAGTTGATTCACGACAAATGACAATTGAAATAGTAAATTGTTTTTTTCTGCTTGCGTAATAATAGTGCTGGTCTAATGCTCTATGCGCGTAGATTTATTCTGGAGTTCGAGGTAAAGTATTATCGGTGTGGTGTTCATAAAGGTGTTTTTGGTTTAGCTCGCGGCCTTTTCCATAAAATTGACTTGTGATTAGACTGAGGCGTTTTAGTTTAGTGATTAAGCGTCAATCGATGTCTTTATTTTTTTTAATATCTGAAGAATTATTCATGTTTTAGGTGCTATTGACGTTTTGTGTACGGACTAGTATAATTTGTTGTCTACTAACATTACCTACTTTCCTTGAGAGCAGTTTTTAAATTAGTCTTAAAAATATTCGATAAATATGCGCGTCTGAATATATTGAACTACCGTATTTAGATACAATACCAGTTTAACGGTGTTCTATACAATATCTAAGATCGGTTAAAAACATTACTTTATTGTATGTTTTCTTCTGAAATTTATATGATTCACAAGAAACCTAGTGAATTAAGTCTTGTTTTAAAATCTGGTATTTTTCTTCGAAATTAATAGCAAATCTAACATCAGTGATTGGTATTAAAGTTATAAGTTGTTAATAAAATTCTAGATGCTTTTCCACGAAGGTACTTTTCGTACATTCCTTATTTACCTACATTCTTCGAATTCACTACAAAGGAAATTCGTTATTTTAATTTTCTTCTAGGGGTTCAAATTAATAATAATACAAATATCCACTCGGAAAAAATATATTCAATTTTTATAAAATCAATTTCAGGCATTTTTAATTCGCACAATTTTGTACAATATACATGATAGGAATAATTTTACAATTACAATAGTCGTTAAGCCATCAATTAGCACAGTATTTTTTTTAACATATAGTTATTAAAACAGTGTGTATCTATTAAAATATTTTGTCATTAAAATTAGTAAAACATACAGACGTAAAAAATTTTATTTAATGAAGTTATATTGTAGGGTCGATTTAGTTATATCCGAAAATGCAATCCATTGAATGTCTCATATTGTGTTGAATTAATTGTTACAATCGACGCCATTGTTTCATATAAGATACAAATTATGGTCCTCATTTGAAAAATTTCTACAGGATATTGATCGTATAAATAACCTGACTGTATGTCTTACAAATTAATTATTTTTCACAAATAGCTGGCACATCTAGTAAACTGACATTGTATTTTTGTGTAAGTTATATATTGATATTATTTAAGTAAAATATAAAAATTGTAAGTACTAGATGTAACAGCAGAAGTGACAATATATTTCATTTACCGTGTAATTTACTAAAATTATGTAAGTACAATAAATATAATTGCGTTCTTTCTGTGACCTGTTGAGGTATGTATCAATAAATTATAAACTGCAATTTTGGACTAAAACAGTGATTCTACTTAAACTAGTTTACCATACAATTTCTAGCTATATGAGATAGTTATATTCAATAGTATCTATACTGTACAACACTTTTAAGTCTCACAACAAATACACTGCGGATGAGATTCGCAGTTCACGCCGTCCGCGTAACGTCTCTGTTTAGTAATTACAAGTCCACGTCACTATGTTACAGTGTTTGATATGTGCTATGTACAGTGTGTGGCGCGCGGCGGCGTTCCGCGCAGACGCAGGCACGGCGGCGATTCCGCGAGGGCGCAGACGGGGCGGCGACTGCGTACACGCACGCCTGACGACACAGGGTAGGCTCGGGCGCGACGCAGGGCAGGCAAAGTTCAGGCTATCACAGGAGCGGCGAGACGTGGTGCGGCACGGCCAGCGCCGCGCGCCCCCGTCACACCAGCGTGTTCGGCTTCACATCAACGCCGTGCTCTGGCGAGCCCCGCCCCACACCACCCTCACCCTGGCTGTTCTCCTCCGAGTCCGAACACGAATCTGAACTTCCCTTCTTCCCGCCGTTGTGCGTCTTCACGTGTTTCGCGAGGTGGTCCGACCGCATAAATCTTTTGTTGCACACCGGGCACGCGAACCTCTTCTCACCGGTGTGCGTACGGAGATGCCGCTGAAGTTCGTCGGAGCGCGTGAATCGTTTGCCGCAAAATAACCAGTTACAGACGAACGGCCGCTCGCCTGTGTGCCAGCGCAGGTGAGCTTTTAAGTGAGACGTTTTACCGTACACTTTCCCGCAGCCTGGTATGTGACAACTGTGTATGTTCTTCTTTCTTAGGTGTGCTCCTGCAGGTCCTAATCTTTCAGCTTCTTGGCAATTTGGGCAGTCACAAGTCGCTCGTCCAGCGTAACGTCTTTGTGATCGTGGCGAGGGAGCTTGTGCTGGTGGGGCCGGCGATCCCGGTCCGTGAAGCCCAAAAGAACCCTGTGACGGCAAAACGGATTTGTACGCATCTTGTAGAAGATGAGGCGCTGGCGGGAGTAAATGGGCTCCGCCTCCTAATGAATGTGTAAGTTGTGAATAGTCTTGGCCAGCGTAGTTTGCCATCTGGCCTCCGACGTCTAGCCAGCCGCTGTGAACGTCCCACCACGTGCTACCAACTGCCCCAACGCCGCTCATCTCTGCGGCTTTCAGGGCGCCGCTGCCGCCGCCGCCACCAACATTGAAAGGCCACGATTCATAAGGATGCCGTGAGTACATTGATCCTAGACTCGCACTAGATTCGCTTTTGCCGAGAAGCTGGTCGCCTGATGATGGGAAGTAGAGGTCGTTGCCGTAGGAGGGGGCTGCAGCGCATGACGTGGGGGCGCGCGCGTAGGGGGCACACGCTGGTGGTTGTGACCGGGGTGCTGCTCCTGTACCAGGTGGTGAGTGGGCGCCAGGACTCTTTTTCCATGGATGGAACCCTTTGCCAACTGCCGCGTCTGCCAGTGGAGGGGGCGACTTGCTCGACAGCTTGTTGCATTGTGCCGCCAGCATCGCCAGGGGCGTGCCGCGTAAGCTCGGATGTTCCTGGAAAGACAGACAATGAATCGTTAATTATTTCGAATGAAAAAGAAGCGGTCTTTATACAGTTTTAATTAACGGAGTATGTTTAGACCGTGAGAATCGGTCTGAGTGTCGACTCAAATTTATGGCCTAATTTATATGGGAACTAATGTTGCGGTGTTCGGATTATGCCTGCGGCGCGGAGAAATAATATAAATAAATTATGAGAGGTTTATAGGTAGTGTATTTACAATTAAGCGTGGTGACAGCTCCAGGCCGCTACCGCTGCGCCCGGGGACATCGTTATTAATAATGCTGCCTACTGCGCGAGTCACTCGTAAACTTAGTTCGGTTTTAGTGCCACTAAACCGAATTATGCAATTCATGATCCATCTTGTTTGCACTCTACCGGGCTAATAAATATTGGTATGAAAATAATGCAATTGGATTATCAGTAAATTATAAAATAACACGCTGCGTTCAAGCTATGATTAATATAGTCGTCGCGATGATCGAGGCATGTTCTCCATCAATTTGAATATTATAAAGTTCGAAAGTGTAAGATGTATTTGAAACTAAAAATAAATTCCAACCGTGTGTGTTTCTTTTTATAGATTATTCACAAAAACACAATGAATATTACCCATTAAAGCTTCGATACCTTTCATTGCACAAAACTTTTATAAAATCTAGTCATGCGAGCGCCATAAAAACTTTCTACATAAAATTAAAAGCATAATCCGTTCGCTGCTCATTTGGAACATAAAGGTGAGGGCAGTAGCGACATCCGGCCGGATATTTCACCCCAATCCGGGTACAATGGTTCGATAAAAAAGTTCCATTGTGAGAAATAATATAATCCGGGGATCGGGACATGAGATCGGGAAGGGGCGAGGGGCGGCCACGCCCCTCCACATTGTGATTGGCGCAGCTGTCGCCGTGAGCAGCCCTAGCAACTGCTGATGGGTTAGAGATTCTCATAATCGTAAACTTTTTGATACTGTTCGGCCCTTTTTTATACGAAGATAGTACGTGCCATCATAGTAAGCAGATAGCGTGTGGCCTACATACAGTAAAAAAACCTTTATACATGTTTACAGAACTATTTATGGGCTTACCACGATCAGAATTGGTTATTGAGAAGTTGTATGAGTAATAAAATGTAATGAAAAGGTCATACAACGATTTTTTTTTATTTGATATTGATAAATCTGTCACAACACAAAATTAATCACTTACAGTTTTTGAACGGTTAGTCTACTTATCTCAAATTGAGCCGTAGGCTAAACTTATTTCAAACATGACACAAGGAGGCCTCATACAGATTGGAACCGTTTTTCCTGATATTTCATCAAGCCTTATATTACAACGCTATTTTAAAGTCCATCCAGTTAAGAATCAATGTGTTGACACACAAAATTCATGAAACAACACAAAAGTCGTCAATGCCACACAAAATTTAGGTAGGTTTTCTATTTGACACCATTAAATAGTATTTCATTTGATTTGCTAGTCTTCATGCCTATTATTATGGTTTATTTCTACAGAATAAAATGCGGTCTACTGTTAAATCATAAATAATAATGCAAAACTAGCTATTTCAGAGGACCTAAGTATGGAAGTAGTGAAAAGTAGGTCTGTAACACAGACATCACATATTTTGACAAAGTCAGTCAAAATATGTGATGTCTGTGTCTAGTCACAACTCAAGTCACAACTCAACTAGTCAGTTCTTATTTGCGTAACGTTCATATCAATAGTTAGCAGTAACAGTATAATCTACTTAGAAATCGAAGTCACAGAAAGTGTTGTTCGACGATATTATGAATTGATACATAAAACATACAATTCAATAAATGTTTAGTTCATGCTATTAGATAGCTGTCATATCTAGCAGAAAGATATGAAATAGCGAGTTATGACGTTTGGTGTATAGAAATAATGGCCGCCTAGCTCTATCTAGAGTCGTGGAGTCGCAAGCATGGCCGCTTCAATTAGAGTCACAATTACAATCAACATAAAATAATAATAAAACGCCATCAGTAGCGCCAGCGGTATTTATGTAGTACGGGTTTATGTAGAGACAGGCGAATCACGATAGAGTTATACAAAATTCTGATTTCATATTTATTAAATGTATAATGTAAACGTTAAAATTGTATGATTTTAAGCTTTTAACATTGTGAGTAGGTACCTAAGCAATGATTTTCTTTTTTTGACTTTATTAGTCGATCCGATAACGTTATATGGAACAAAAAATCAGTATCTTGTATGTCTAAACTGGAATAGTTAGTAATTAATAGCTTTATTTACTCTTTGAACTAAAAATAAAATTATTTGCAGCTTTGCCAGAGACTGTAGCTTGCAGCGTAAGCAAACCTCATTTATGTACTTAGTTTGTGAAAATATAATATATATTGTAATTTTATTTCAAGCTACAGTTTTAAGTATCGATTTTAAAATGTCACATAAGATGGTACTTTGAGGATTTATACACCTTCCAAAACTAAGTGAGAACTACGAATAATCGAGAATGGCGCGTTACAAAACACCATAAATCGATTGTTCCGAATCGATTTCAAGCACGTAATAATAAATATCTAAATGTCACTGTTTCATAAAATCCACACCTCGGCCACAAAGGTCCGGCAATTTGAGATAATGGCGTTAGTCGTAGTTCCGACGTGAGACGCCGCGATGCGCGCGCGCATAATTACCCTAGGCATTATGCTCCATTTGGACGAGGGCCGGCAGGGCTGCTAACGCTCTTACTATAACGCTAAGGGCGTTTAGTATATAATTAACATAGGAACTAGCTCTAATCTGGCCCTTAGATTATTTAAAAATTATAAATTATTTTTCGGGTCAAACAAAAAAACGCAAAGTGCATTTAGCACTTTGCGTTTAAACAGTAAGTTTTATTACCTTTACTGTCTATCCCGATTGACTAGCCAGTCATCACCCCCATTGACTTAACCTAGCGACTGTACTCAATTATTTATAGCTACATATATGTAGGTATATAAAACAAAAAGTCGTTAATAAGTGTTCGTGTAGTTATTTGGGTAGGTAAACTATAAAAAATATCCAATTGGATTTGTGAAGTCGTTAATGAATCAACGAGTAATGTACATAGAAGATAGACTACACACGCAGTGCTGTTCATCCAAATGCGAATATGTCTGGTTAGCTTTGGTTTAGTAAAGCAGTAGATACCAGCATAATATGTAAGACGTCTTGCATCAAAATTTTCCAGCAGTTTCAAGTAGTTTCCAGCAGTAAATCAATCCGGGAAGTTATCCCGGGTTGATTCACTGTTGGAAACTTCTCCCATGACACGTCACCAGCTCAAACATCAGCTCATCTCATTATTATACCCACTGTCTTACGAATATTATTCATCATCAACATCATCAACGATTACGCTCTTAATAAAACACTACTACTGGACTGGTGACAACCCTGGAGCCAAAAGCGGGGCCGAAAGCCGAACCAGAGTGATATCGAGTAATTGGTCGTCAACTCGGCCGGAGATTGGATCAAAGTGCGGATGACGCCTCGCGGCCGCCGCGCCGGCGCCGCAGCCGCATTACAATGTTGATGGCCTTTTCCTTGTCAAAAATGACGAAGATCTTTGTCGTAAAAAATACGAGACCGAATAAAACGAGATTACCTAATGCGAGCACAAAATTGTAGTATCACAACGCAGGTAGACGCCGGGAAATGGGCGAAGTTGGAGAAAGGATGGCTGTGGATATTTATTGTTAGTAGGTGAGAAAACTGAGAGCGTTAAATGTAGGTATATAATATATAAATAAGAAAATGATTAAAAATATGGGAATGCAAATAAATATAAATAGTTGAAACAAAATCCCTTAAATAAAAAGAATGTTTTAAGCACTATTATAAAGTCATAACCCAAAAATGCAATTCTTTTTTTGTCTGAGTTAAAACATAAATATTAAGTTTAATACTTATTTATTAATGTGATAACATGACCTGTAGACTTGACAATTACTCGTATGCCAATAATTTCGAAAGCGTTCTTCATGTAAATTAACTTTTTAATTTATTTCCTGTTTTTTTTCGTTTATTTTTATATAATTAAAAACATAACTTAACCTTTTTAAATTGATGTAAATTTAAATACACCATATTATACTGGGATCAATTTGGCTTATTGTTAAGGTCTTTTTCTACTATTGTACTTACACAACTATATCTCGTGAAAACTTTTAAATGTCATGTTTGTTTGCTTTTTCAATGCCTTTTATAAAATACATACAGTTGAAAAATTCATTTGAGAGGTAAGGTCCATCCCTCGCCCACTATCAAATATTGAATCTAAACGTTGGCAAACAACGGAAGCACTATTTTCGAGAAGCAAATAATCTAAATCAAATTACGGATCAGAGCAATTCGCTGTCAATACAGTCAGTTCGAATTAGCGTAATAGGAATTTGAAAGGCGGCCGGATATATCAATGACTAAGTGTATCGGATTACTTAATTGCAGACACGCCTAGGTCAGCGAACACCGCAAAGGGCTCAGCCTCTGTTTGGTATTGCACCATGTTGTCTCATGAGAACACGATAAGATTCAGGCTATTATAAAATTCCGGTCTTAAAACTTACATCTCTGTTTTGCCATCAAAAAAGTGCGATTCAACACTCCTATTGTCTATGAATACTCGCTCTAAGCACAGCCATCTACATTTGAAACTGCATTGGATTGTAATAATTGGATTCGTTCTGAATCTAGTTTCCTTACATAATAAATAAATATTGGACAACATCACATTCATTGTTCTGATTCTGCGGTAAGTAGCTTAAGCACTTGTGTTAAAGAAATCAGAAACAACGACCGTACTACAACACCCAGACCCGAGACAATATAGAAAAGTTCGTTTTCCATATTGACCCGACCGCAGGTCGTCACCATGAAAGTATAAAGCATATTATTTAAATATGTTTTTGCAATGAATAATAATTTATTAATAAAAAATATAATCAGTTATTTATACTTTAATCAATTTAGTGTATTTTTAAAAAAACATAATAATTTTGTTATGATGAAATTGTCTCTGAGCTATATAGTATTTAGGTAACAACTCCAATTTAAACGTCGGGTTTTGTTTTACAATTTAGATTGGCTTTACCTTATAAAGTGAGGTAGGTAAGTAAGTATTATACCAAGTTGCGAACCAACTAAATTGATTTCAAAGATTAATCAAAAACGCACAGTAATTATTTATTTGAACTGAAATCATTTGATAACGGGCACGATAAGCGACTGTTTGAAAATATAGTTGAGTAAAATAATTAAATTAACGTGAGAAGCAATAAATCGCGATAATTGGAGGTGGTACCAGTTGCCAACCGTCCAGGGTATTACTTGAACTCATACGATTATCAACCTAACGTGTGAATAAATAAGAGCGTCATGAAATGAAGTGAATGATGTGTTGCGTTCTCTTGGTCAAGAGCAAGCGGCATGGCGCAGATTGGATAATTTTAAATTATCTACCAAAATTATGATGAACCAAAATGAATATTCAAGCAAAACGCTTAGCCCTCGACGTGTTATTAAGATGATCGTGAAGTCGTTACCGACCAAATTGTATTTCATAAAACTCATAACTATACTTAGTAGCTAATATTTTTCGACAACACGTTATTGAAAATGATACAACTAATCATCATCCCACGCGATCGATACGGTACCAGCTATAATGTCCAATGTCTACAGATTGGAATAACTTTCGAAGCATGTCGATTAAAATACGTACAGTCGCCGTCAGATATATCGGAGCAGACAAAGTGACCAATACTTCTGAACAGTTAAAATGTCATAAAGTTCCATACACCACAAGTTACCATTAATATCTGAACATTCATTACTTCAATAATATCTGAGCAATAAAGTTTTTTGTATTCTACGAAAAATAGTTAAATAACTTAAAATATGTTTCTAATTTAACTCAATACCAATTGATAGGCATACAATTTTCGTAACATAATGTAGTTAGGTAGATACAAAAACACAATCCTTACTAATAAGACTGTGTTACGGCAAGGTAGCGAGAGAAGTTATCGTAAATGCCTTTGTAAGATAAACGTCATAATCATTTTAGCCCATTGCTACACAGAGATGATGAACGGTGAATAGCATATCAAGGAGTAAACATTGCAGTTCAATTTTAGTTCTTATGCTCGCGATATAAGGGTGGTAAAAACTCTAAAATCTATAGTCTGACGTGCTGTCGACCGTACCTTAAGACCATCCATCGCCTCCTCAACGTCGTAAGCTATGGTCTAGTTATTCTGAACTATCGGATATTTTTTATCTGAAAATGACAGCTATTTTGATAGGTTCTGTAGAACGGTTAATAGTATCGAGACTATCATATCGATAGCTCTTTACGTCTGTAATATTGATATGATGTCAACTACTCAGAGTCGATGGGAGCGACTGACATGGCGTAAGTATTCGAATACTCGATCGCATTGTAGTAGAGTCAAAAACACCTCAGATTATACACTTTCGACTCTGCACCGCCCTTATATCATGGGCATAAAAATGAATATACAACGGCAAGTGTTTCCCTTGATGTGCTGTTGTTCCTACCTTTCTGCCTAAACATACACAAAAGATGGCCATCAGTTTTTAAGTGGTATGTGGCCTACTCATTACCACTTCTAGCTTTCAAATGTTTTGAGCTAGTTCAATTTTATTAAATTTACGAACATATCACATAATTCTACGTAACAAGTGAATATAAATTGACCACGAATATTAAAATTATAATAACATGCATTAACTTGAACAAATAAAGGAGCAATTTTGCAATATAAATAACTATCATATCGTCATACATATTTAACCACTTGTATGAGTGATTAACATGCCTATATATTTACATTTTTAGTGCATTACTTCTCGAACATTTGCAATTTATGAGTAGTAATTTCTTGTCATATTTATGACATTTATTGGTTTACGTTATAAACTATGCAAACATGCAATTTTAATTGGTTTCTTTTTTCTTAGTTCGCATAATAGAAAATGTAAACCGTTAATTTAAAAATACAATTTTTAGTTAATTTTAAGTAACTATATAGAATTTAATCATAAATATAATGACTTAAAATTGCTTTAAAAATAAACATTAGGCCTAACTGACTGCTTCATATTATTATGATCGTTGTTTTTACTCCAGCAGATATGTACTTACTTTATTGTCATTTACAGATATACTTAAACAAAACAATCACCGATAGAGATCTATTAGATTACTAAGAATTCTGCAAGAAATAATTGTATTGTTCTATTGATATTCTGTATTGTTGTTGTTCAAACATCTAGGAACCTAAAACAAATTATCCCTAGCGCTAATTTGCATCTTACTACATGTATGATACGTACGTAGGTCGGTCGCTGTAGTTTAAAGCGTCACATTCCGATCGTAATTCAGTGCCGATAAGCCGAGAGCAAATTGCCGATGGCTAATTGTGCAATTACGGCATTATCGAGTTAATTCCGGGTGAAACTGTACGCCTGGCCCGCGCCTAGCCGTCGCCCCTCGGCGTACGCGCCCTATTGTACGTAAGTAAAGCAAAAGCACGCCAGACTTTAGGCTTTGTATCACCCTTATAGTATTGGCGTTAGAACTAAAATTGAACGGCAGGACTTTTCTATGATATGCTGTACATTTACGATGCAATGCGTTGTTGGTTTTACAGTGCCATCCGGGAATAAAATCAAATCGTTGAATAAAGGAAATTTGCGGTTTTTTGGCGAACTTTTAGCGTGTGACCTTGCCGTGCACGTGTCACGGAACCCAGACCCCGACTATCGACTAGATTTGATGATGTTGGTAATCTCATTAAAGCGATTGACATCCGATTTCCGAAATGCTTACAAGGCTTCGGATTCAAGGATTACGAAGTCGGGTCTGGCTTAACAGAGCTATATGCATCATAGTCGGAAATAATGGTTCAACGTGACTTCCAAAGTTCATATTAACCTGGTAATGAAACTTTATGTCCTTGTACATTTTTATCTAAAATATTTAATAATATATTTTAAAGAAACAGTTTATTTAAAATATTTAATATTCGTAAATACAAAATCTATTTAATTTGAATCTTAAGTTTTTAATAAAGGCATCCACTAGCTAAAACATGGAATTTAAATTAACATTTATCATCATAACCTAAATTGATCATCAGCAAGTACCTACCTACATTTTAATTTTAGTGAGCGGAGAATAGGAATTGCTAATAATACGATTTTGTTTTCTCTATAAAAGTTCATTCAGATCAGATTATTGCATCAAGCATTTTAAAGATAAATATTACTCGCTATTGTTTTAATTATGAAAGGGTCTAATAGAAACGCGACCATAGAAAATGATCATCTAAATGAGCTGACTGCACGCGGTCGCATTCACCCTCCACAGACATATTCTAATGCAAACTAACGCAGGGTCACAATTTATGACATATTGTTGGTTTAGATGCCTGCGGGTAATGTCACTCTCGTATGCAAATACTTTTGTACGTGTGTAACTTTGTATTCTATGATCGCACTGTACCGTTAGCAAATAGTTTTTTGACTCTAGGTTTGCTAGGGAAATCTTTTTTTACTATAATAAAAAATCTTGTTTACCGTTGCCGCACATTTTGATTCCATGCCGCTTAAGATGCGCCATGCGAGTAAATTTTATAGCGCTCTACAAATGTACAAGTCGATAAAATTCAACGCGTTATCTGTTGCTTGGCTAAACATACAAGTGCGGTGTGAAAACTTTTCTTGTTTCATGCGAGAAATTTGGTTGCGCATGCTAGTAGGTAGGGCTTATGAATCTCGCAAGTTCTTATCTCTTAGTCTTCCTAGCGTGTATCCCGATTATGCATCCTTAAGGGGGTTCGCTTCGACTATAATCCTGATTAGACGACCCTGGTTAATACAATTATGTTTGTTATCATTGTTGCGAAATCTGAGGTTCTTTGGTATTTTACAAAATGTTAAACTTTAATTTTAAACAATTATATATTATTTAGGTTTAGTATTATATAAATTAATTACTATTTATTAAACAATTATATAAATAGTAATTAACTTTCAAGGTACTTGTTGATTCTAAAACCAACGTGGGTAGGTACATACTATTTTAAATACTTAAAGACAAATAAACAGGGATCGACTCCTGATGGCACTAGGACAGCGTCACACTACCTACGCCACCAAGCCAGTCAAAACTTACAATTATTAGGTACGTAATAAACTTTTGGCAGACAATTGAAAGTCTAATTAGTATTGTTCCGTTAACAATTAAGACATCTATTACTACGGAGCAATGAAATTGATTCAAGAAAATTATAAAGATTGCTGTTTTGCTTCACTCCAATGATTTATAGACGAACTCAAACAACGGAAACTTAGCCCAATTATGCCTTATTAAGGGTGTCTACACAACCCAATTAGAGTCGAAACGAGGATGTGACATCAAATTACAAAATAATTCGAGCAGCTAGGAGCTAATTACTTAAGGAGAAGGGTTCCGTGTATCATTTGACACCGTCGGGGCTGTTAACTGTCGAAATAATGATGTGCGGTAATAAGTCCTAGTACACTTTCGATGAATATATTATAGTGTTTAATAAAAATATGTGACTGGTGGAGTAGAAATGTATTTCCGTAGGCACTCGTCAAACAAATCTGTGATTGTATTTTTTATTCTTGTGGTGCTTAGATACAACACAAAAACGAGAGTCCGTGGAAATCATACGGATAAAAATGCTGACACCAGTAACAAATTAATAAATTTTTGAAGATTTTTTACTGTGTTTTCCACGCACTGGGTTCTTATTATATAGTAAAAGTACACGCTTTTGTTAGATAATTGGTTTTATTACTTTTTTGGCAAGTCTTGTTTGGTTCATATTTTTCGTTACTCTGATTTTTTTTTACCCAATACTTGAGTTGTCTTTATGCTTAACGGGTTTTTTTAATTCTCTCAATGTAAGAATTAAAAATTAATATATTAAACCTAACGTAATATGGATGTAAAAATATTGAATCAGTTTTTCGTATACGTTTACAAATTTATTTGCTATGCAATTAATCCTAATGTGCTAAATAAAAATTTCTTTTTCTTAATACTTCACAATAAGGTTTGCGCATAATTACCGGTATTTGTTACCAACCGATTCCCACCACACCATTCGGAAAAGTTGTTCACTAATGTACTTCACCGTAGTTCTCCGAAATTCGAAGTCAGATGTCGTAAAGTAATCCGTGCATGGATTAAGTAAAACATAATGAGCCAAAGACATTATTTCCACATTAGGCGCCGGCAACGCACGCGACCGGAGTCAGTCGGGTGTAAAGCGTCCTTATGCTGATTGCATGCAAATGCCACTAATTAATTGTTTTATTTGGGACGTTGAGATAATATTGAATTATATTATGTTTAATAATAATTAGATCTTGTACGTACAATATTATGTGTTTTTAAATGAAATCGCCGGTAAATTTGAAAATCAAAACAATATGAACATTTTGAATTTGCGTGATGTTTTTGCCTTTTTATATTAAAACTTTTTTGCTGCCTCAAAATTATGTAATTAATATTATAAACTTGTAAGTTTGTGTAAATGTCTGTATGTATGTTTGATACCCTTTTACGCTAAAATTACAAAACGTATTTGGATGACATTTAGTCGAAAGAGAGAGAACGCACTAGATAAACATATACTTTTATCGCGTAATAACTCAATTATGCTGCTATTTCTTCTTGTTAAAAAGTATTGTGCTTTATTTAGATACATAAATTCAGCTACCGAATCCGAATCCTTTCAGAGCTTTGCGTGAAAGAAACAATCATTAATACTGTAGACGGCAGGCCGGCAGTAATGTGACCTTATTCGGTTAAGTTCGAAAAGAACTGTTATTCTTTCGGTTTTTTCGCCTTTTTTTTTCTCACGCGCTCCGTAAACACGCCTTTTGGTTTTTCTTTGTAATTAAATCATTTTATTTCAAGTTTTGTAAACATTTATTATTTTAATATACTTTTTACTATTTAAACCAGCTTTTATTACATACAGTCCACTAATACATTTACGTAAAGGTATAAAATACAAAACAAAATTGGTAATTTCCTATTTTTACTTCAATTTGCAGATAAAGTATGTTGTATCTATTATACGTAAGTACTTTCTCATATTGAAAGAATACTAACGCGACAATGGATGACGAGTACCCCGGCTGTGGGTGGCGAGGCGTGAAACCGCGTCATTAGGGGCTTTTGGTCGCTTATTGAGCTAACTCAACGTTCTTATTGATTATTTCAATGAATATGGCAACACTTATACAATTCGAATAGGGATCTAACAGTCGGTCGCGAGCATGAGTACCTACACTACTTAGGTAATAGCTGGAATGTCAATTGGTAATTCATTGGTAGTAAAAATCTTAAAAATGTTTTTAGTTTCTGAATTATATATATTTTTTTATTTTGAAACAATAAAGTGCAAGACAATAATCTTATATACACGTATTTATAAAATCCAATCTATTTATACTATGGTATAGTAAATTACTTAACATAGTCAAGTGTGAAATAACGCTAATTGATATTTAATTATTTAGCGATTATGATAAAATAGCAGAGCCTATGTAAGTAAAATCAGGAACACCAGCTTTGTATAAATATAGGTACTGAAATCCTCCCCAAAGTTAGGAGGCTGACGCAACATAAAAATGTTGTTGGTTTTATAACTTAGCATAATTTATTAGAGCTAAAGGTAAATCTTGACTTGCTACCATATATTAATTATAGAGCTTTCACATGTCTAAATATATGAGCCAAATTTAACATGTTTAACTGGAATACTATTTGAGTTATAAGGGTAATGTATCTCCAAATGGTTTATGTAAAATTTCAAACAGTTCTCGTAGCTTGAACGAAGGTGTATCCAAATGGTTTATGTAAAATTACACAGTGGCACCTTCACACGTGACCGGTTGTCTAGGTACTGGGAGTAATCCTTAGTAAGTAGGTAATCATTGATTTTAGCTGGGCCTAGTTTGAGCGTAAAGTATTCGGATTTTCCAAAACTCGTGCAAACTCAGTCGTCTGATGCAACTGTCAAGTCAAACCATTGCATCAGTGGTACAACAAGGCGTGAAACCGCACTAGTTAGCGGCCGGTCATTAGGAACTTCACGCGGCACATGGTTCGGCTGCTCCTCAATTTGAGCCGAAACAAATTATTTATTTAAATGGAAATTACCAGTGTCACCCGATGCCGAGGGGCGGTTCACACGATCGGGCTCGGTCGTGCGGAAAGTGTTTACATGTGACGATAGTGACGAGTTTTTAGTTTAGAGGTAACTTTGGTCGATAAGATATTCTAAAATGTCTTTTACGGATTACTAAACTGCTAATTTTGGCCAATTTGTAATAGACAAGTAGGTAAGATACAAGTATAATATAATTGTAATCTTGCTTTGGTCTAAATCTTGATTTTCTTAAAATAACTGGTGGCTTAAATAGCCTTAATCTATATTAATAATTTCAAAGTTAGTTGGTATTCAATATTATATAATATTTTCCTGTAAAGTTCTTTATAACAGTTTTTTTTTCAATGCTATATTTCCATTTATGTTATGAAAGTCTAGCTTTTAAACTCTAATAATACGAGTATGGTCTATACTAACATTATAAACCTGAAGAGTTTGTTTGAACGTGGTAATCTCAGGAAAATTCAACACAAAAAATATGTTTGTGTGGGATAGTTCATTTATCGAGGATTGCTTTAGGCTATATGACCGATAGGAGCAAAAACTCAGTTAAAAAAGGGGAAAAAATGGAGATAGCACGCGTTCGAGGCCGCAACGAGCCGCTAGTATAATAATGCAATGACTTTTGTGACAATGAAGTACGTTTTTTTTTTCAGAATCACAAACGATTGTGGCTGAATATCCTTGTTATTTTCGCTGCAAAAGGTTTAGCTCAAACCTCTCATTTCTAAATACGTACTAATATGAAATCCTTCGATGTAAATCCAGCTTGTAAGCGTAACTTTTGTCGCGCATGTGCGGTCGCTTCGCCCGTGACATGTGCGTCGGACGCTTTTTGTCCCGATTTAGACCGCTATGCTCTATTGACGGCTGCTGCCGAAGGCTATGAATTATCAGACTGTGCATCGCTGTACCCATCACTGATAATTGTATTACATTTAAAATAAAATAAGTTTAGCATTATCGTAACTTCATTTTTTGTTTATTGATAGGTTAACCTATCAATCGATTTTGTATAAAATATGATTTTTACCTAAGCGGTTTCGACTACGATTCCGTTGCTAAATAATTTTATTTATGACAAAAAATATACTTATGTGAACAACCCCACGCCTTATAATTATGTCACTTTATTTAAAAATGTTATTTTCGGCGACATAACGAGCCAAACTTGTGATGATGACATTTTTAAGACTATAAAGTTCAAAATTATGATAAACCATGGTTTTGTTGATGTGGCGCTATGCGTTGATATTGGTTCTTATGTCCACTACATTGGGTTGGTACAAATTCCAAAGTGTTTATGTTAATTCCAGTATCTAAGTATAACTCAATCTGTCATACTCACACAAAATTAAGAATAAAAATTGCATGAAATTGGTCTCTTACCCTCAAACCATCTAGCAGAATTCTGACATCGGCCAATTTAGAAGCCTAGTTATATAAACAATTATCGCAACCGAATTTTCCTTGGCCTCCCAAACAATGTATGATGGTAATGGCGTATGCAAATCGGACGTTACACGTAGCAAAGTTCTAATGAGCGTGTTTCTAAGGCCTTGCTGTTAATGCGAGCTCAAATTTGATAAGTCGATGAAATTGTTGGTAATGTGGTCGGTCCAGCACGCCCGAGGCGCGGTTCGACGAATACATCCACTTTATGGAGGTCTTTAGGCGATCTAGCGTTATGGCACTCACAAAAAGATTTATTTTGACTTTGGAAATTGTTCCGAGAATCTATCCTTCGTTAAATAATTCACGTGGAATGAGAATGGAACGAAAATAAATGTGAGCATTTGCTGACGTTGTTGCACGGATCGTAGAGAGACGGTGGAAGAAGACAGCATTTTAAATATAGGTACTTAAAAATTATCTTTATATTACGAAAATTGAAAAGTTTTTTATGTAGATTTCTGACTGCAAGATATTTTTTTTAAATATTATTAGTTTTAGTCAAAATGTGTTACGTCACGACAAGGAAATCTATGAAATTTCATCATCCAATTTCTCTACCACATTATGAGTTTGAAATGTAAGACGAAATGAGAGACTTTATCAGAAATATTAAAATAGTAAAATAATAATTCCAACCGGTTCCTCTTTTACTGACATCAGATAAGAAATAAAGACCATTTCTATTGAGATCTTTAATTAAGTAAAATGTAAATAAATGTCAATAAAGAAATTGTAAGAATTTGCGCTGTGTTGAGTAGCGGAACTACCAAATTTGTAAAACTATCACTACGTAAAACTATTTGATTACTGATTTTGTTTGTGCTAAGGGTACAGAACTCTCAAATAATTTAAGCGTGTAAAAATATCCGAAAATTGTAAAAAATATAAACCATTCAAATGTAGGTAGTCATATTCTTTAACATCATTTAATGCGACATTCAATTGTCAAATACCAAGCGAATAGTACCGGACGACGCAGCGTGGGGCGGCCCCCAACACGATGGACTGGCGACATCGTCAGATGTGCGGGGAGCCGCTGGATGCAGATAGCGCAGGACCGCGCGTTGTGGCGTTCTGTAGGGGAGGCCTATGTCCAGCAGTGGACAAAAAGAGGCTGATGGATGGATGGATGAAGCGAATATTAGCGTTCTTTAGTACAATTTAATTGATAATTTATATGCTATTTACAAACAACTATTTACTAAGAAGAGTAAACGAGCATTATATCTATTAATCATGAAATAAGGACATCTGTGGAATTTTTGTTTATTAATTAAATAGTCGTTGTTAAGACAGTACGACGTCTGTCGGGCCAACTTGTAAAGCATAAGATTAAAAAAAAAACTAAGTCTGTAATGTCTCAAAATACACTTGGAATGAGATGTTTTATTATCAAGCATGATGGACTAAAAAAGCAGTCTTGATTGTTGATTCACACACCAAATATTGAAACGAAAATTTGGATCAGATAATTACACGAAGTCGATAAGATTTTTTTTTAATATTGTCATTTCGAGGGCCAGCGTTGTCTTCGGTGATTGTGGGGCAATATTTTGCGTGTAGGAATTTGGTCCAAAATGTTGAAGTGACGGCCGACCTTCACCGCCGGCAGATAATAGGAGCACCAATTTGTTAAACCAGTTTCAGTGCGGAAAAAAACGACCGCCGAATCGAAACAAGGGACCCCCTTCTCTGGAGCCTTTGTTCTTTGTAACATACATGCAGCTATGATTTCGTGTTTAGACTAAGTATATTATATTCGGTCTGTGTATGACATGTATTTGAGTACAAACAAAAGTACAACGCGGTAGAGATTTGTAGACGTTTGTGAGGTGCATAGTCCAAAATGGCGTGCTTTAGACTCTAATACTGTCGAAAGCAAAGCAAGTAATCCCTAAACTAGTTAGTTTAGTGATTACATAACGCACTCAAGCAATTAACGCTCGTTGACTTTGAAAGAAGTAAATTTTCATATAGTTTTATGTACCTTAGTGCGTATATAAATGAAACATTACTAAAGTATTTTTTTTTGGCAAATCTAAGAGACGGATGGGTCATATCGTTGTAATGATTCAATTATAAAGGTAATGAAAATGGAGGGTAATTATCATAACTATATTGAGTTAATTACCAACGTTTTATGAGTTAATTTACATGCTACAGGGACTAGAAGCCGCGAATACAATAAAAAACTTGTGTTTAAGTATTATCGGCATCAGTTCAAGGTTGCTGCGAATGTTCGCGGGTTGCGTGCGCGATACACCGCCGTCGGCTGCGTCTCTGCGCCGACACTTCCAAGAAAACGTCGTTAAACTCTCGTATTTTTGGTAGCAACTTAATGCCAGTAATTTCCACTGAAATTATAATAATTAGCTCCATTTATACGATAGTAACAAACAAATAAAATGGTCGGAACAATCGCCGCGGGCCGGGCGGCTCGCCCGTTTCATGCCATCGACTCGCTCGCCTGTCGATTTGATATGAAAATTGAGAATTCCGTAGGCGACCCGTTTTCTATTCACCCACGCTGTTTCGCTTCGCTTTGAAGTAACTGCGATGCTAATGCCGATGTTATTATGAACTGTGACATGTCCGACGAGAAGGCGTTTTTATTTTTTCAAACACAAGGGGCGTAACTTTTACCACAATGACACATGTCACTATACACTTATCGATCGCAATTACTTGACATTTAATCCAGTACAGTCGCCTCCATAATAGCGTGGAAATGTTCCAATGAATGCGGCTTTGTAATTTTCTTCAACTTCTGTTTAACATTTTTTACATTTAACTAATTGAACGGCGTAGGATATTAATTGCTGAGAAAATTACCGAGGCACAAGCCCCGAGGGCCTAAACCACAAAGGCTCAGCAACGGCATAGCGCAGTCGACTCATAAAAACGAACAATTATTATGCACTCAAGTATTTCTTTCCAATTACACGTACCAGGGACTATCATTTCTACAATATTTCTTATTCACAACCGCGGTGATTGCTCTTTCCGCAGCTAATTACTCTGACACGGGAGTGCGTAGATTCCGATATCGTAAACGAAACATTCGGAGAATGAGTTGTTGCTGGTAACAATAGCAACAATTAGATTATGAACCGAAACACTATAATTTGGCGTCACGATAAGCGGGTGGTGTGGTACAATCGCGGAGATAGCGGGCGATTACGAGCCGCAGAGTGTTCAATCGTCACGTAGTTACGGGCGGCGGAAGAACAAAGCGTCGGGATCAGACAATTGAACGGGCACAAAAAGTCCCATAATTCAATTTGCATCCCGCTAGATGAATGTAATCGGTAAGAACCGCGAGTACGGTTAGGGCCGCGGGCGGTACATACCCTGAGAACGGCTTTCGCCACTTTTCAACACTTCGCCGAATCGATTACCGGGCTGTTGGGTTTCTTTCCGTGATTTTGCCTATTATATTGTTTCGATTATACTCGGTTTTATTGCCATTGAGTTGTCATGGAAACGTTTCAACACGTTTTGAGGCGTGGTGCAAGGCATTCCTACCCCGTACTCTTTGTTATTTATTATGATTAAATTATACAGCGGAATACGCTGTTGCATAAACAGTTGAGAGTTATGGCAAAGAAAATGAACGCTACTTTCCAATAAAATACTTTTAGTGCTTAAATAATTAAATATTAAATCGTATAATTTTGAAAATAGCTATAGGAATAAGTAAACATGCGTCGATCCATCAGTAATTAGGTAATAAAAGGTACAATCATTATGAAAACCTGAGTTAAATATGAATATTTAATTCACTTACTTTTACTAAAGTATTGAATTATAAAATTAATTCAATTATTTCTGTGAATGTTTAATGGAAAGCCATAATCGTTCCTTATATATCTCATATTTTGCGGATACAATGATATATGATACAGACAGACTACCAAACAATTAAGAAACAATACGAAAACTGTGAATTTGACATCAATTTGAAAATATTTAAGATTGAGCAAGATTATACACTATCGTGCGTAATTTTGCTTCAAACTAACAATAAATTTCTCATGTTTAAAAAAAAACTGTTAGACAATAATATACTCATATGTATCACAACACGAAAGCTATGACAAGTTTGTCTATGGACATAACTCGTAAGGTACCAGCTATACTCAACTGGTGGCCCGAAGCCCAATTGAAAAGTGATTAAATTTTGATTTTAAAGAGATTACTCTTTCTGGGTTAGTTAGCATTACAGCTGTCTATTGTGTAAAACGGTGTGTTTGTGTACTAATTGACTGAATTTATATTTTTATTTTAGAAATATAATATTTAGATTGTACATAATGTCCACTGCTAGCCATAGGCTTTAAATATGAAATAGCGGTTAATCCACTGTCACCGTACTGTCCGCTGCTGCTTCCCAAGCCGTCAAAAGACCTCTGGCTAATAGTAATGAATCCGTTACGAAGTATCAAGAATAACTAGACGTCCAATCCGATGCACATGACAAAAGGCACACGATTCGATCACAATGGTACATCCAATACCGGACCGCGACGTGCGAAGTTACTTTAGTATCATTTAAACCTAAGTTTTGGTGGTACTCTGTGTATGTGACGTTACAATAGTGTATAATGTAGTCAGGGAATTAAAAGGTTGACTATGTCTGTTCTAGCTGTTCGGCCGGTGGTCGCGTGGCTAGACCGCCCGCCGCGGCATGCTAATTCAATTGTGTTGGACGGTCGGATCGGCCTCGCCGATAGTTGATTATCATAATACCGAGTCACCACAAGACGCCTCGCCTGTCGACACTGTCACTGATACTCCATCTACTACAGTTTTAAACGAACTGTTTGATACGCTCGAGTTTTCGGAGACAACTCTAAAGTCTTTTTGTTGTTACATGGTATTGAGTAATCGAGCGTTTCGATTACTATAAATCAACATCAATAAACTACATGGCAGAGCAATCTGATTTATTTTATAGTAGGCCAAATGAAGTCTTAAGATAGGCTATTAATATAATATCAAAAATCACATAACACATTGTATTAGGTTTAGCCTGTAAAGATTATGTTTGTATGTTTATAAATAAATAAAAATAAAATAAATTAATTAATTAAGAAATAAATTCGGGATTTATTAAGTATCCAAGAACAGAACAAGAAATTGAAATATTATTGAACTTATATTTAATAATAAGGATGTAATGCTTTCACGAGTAAGGTAGAATATCACTATAGATCCTTAGAGTTATTTCAGTAAAGTGAGGTAGGTACAACTAAAATAGAAAACAAGACAACACATGACAAAGTTTGTAGTTGGTACCTATGGCACGTCCTACTTACACAAGTTTCCAGTCAGAGATATTCTATTTACTAGAGCGATACATGTTTCTCGCCTCGTCAAACAGTTCAAATCACCGACCACAAGTGACTTGCAGTGCAAGGAGGTACGCAAATTGGCATAAACGTTTCCACACGTCCGGCCGGTGGCTGCTTGTACCATTTGCAACCACCAATGTGGCTTGGTCGCATGAGTGCAGTGTCATCCAAATATCAACCTTGTCGCTTAGATGTCAGAGTGCAAGTGAATACCGCTGATTGCATCCATTTGTGCTATCAGAATCGTACATGTCCTGAATAGGTAGCCAACAACCTGTTCATCGGCTAGTTCTGATAAAACCACAACCGTTGACAGCGCAAATCTATGTTTCACTACGCATAATAAATTGAACTAGTTAACATAGAACGACCGACCTCCGTGGCCGAGAGGCAAGCGTGCCGGACTTTGGCGTCGCGCCATCTCAGAGGTTCCGGGTTCGATCCCCGGTCGGGTCAATATGGGAAACGAACTTTTCTGTATTGTCTCGGGTCTGGGTGTGGTGGTACCGTCGTTGTTTCTGATTTCTGTAACACAAGTGCTTAAGCTACTTACCACCGAACCAGAGCAATGTATGTGATGTTGTCCTATATTTAATATTTAATAATATTAATAGAAGCCGTATCAATAGAGCAGATGTCATTTTAATAATTAGAAGCTAAAAGAAGCATTTCTGCGCGTGCTGAAATAATAAAATACTGGTTTTCCAGTTCAAACTTGTAAAATGCAGATAGACGCACCCATTTGTGATATGGTCCATACCGTTAGGCTTTAAATTACCATTTAGGAATGACTCTTTTCTTGTCGAGTCTCTAGATGGTCTGACCGCATTGACCACACGTTATTTTTAAGCTACAGTTGCCAGCTGCTATCGACCCATTTACAATAGCAATTAATTGGTTGTTCCCACAGTCTTCCATCATGACGATTGACTGTTACGTTAATAGTATGATCTAGACATTCGATTACGTGTTCACCCTAGTTGAATTTTGTTTGATCCATCTTACGTTAGAAGCAATCTAAGCTATTCTCCATGCTAACACGGTAATTTTATCCACATCTAGCGTGAAAACATTTCTTTCAGAACTGGAGATGGGTTAATAAATCAAATTTCCAAGTAACAATGCGTGTGACAATCGTGACGAGTGCCAGTTTAAACCCTCCAGCAGTGTTTATTCATGGACCGCTCCGGCGGGACCCAAGAGTCCGTGAAATATGACCCTTGAGGGGACTAATGGACCTACCCTCCGGTAAGTAGCCCGGGTTTAGAGGAAGTTAATATACATTGTGTTTCCGAAGTTTTATGGACGTCCTCGTTTGTTAAATGTTGAAATGTTAGTTTCCTTCTTTCATTAGTCAATGGTAAATATACTCTGTATTATATATATATTTCCGTTTCAGTTTTGTGTAGAAAGGCTAATTCTCTTTAAATAAAAGCTCAGACATATATACCTAAGATCTGAATATTTAACAACGTTAAATAATAAAAAAACAAAACTTTAATTAGGTAATAGCGTTTTCAAAATAAATTATAATTTTAACTAATGTCTAAAGACCCACATTAAAAGAGTTAGAAGTATTATTTATTTTATGAGGGTAACATCGGAAGTATGTTATTTACTTACAAAAATAATAACAATTGTAAATAATATGAGTCCTAGTATAATTATAGATTATGCAATGGACCCCAAACTAGGCGATGCTTCTTTTTCTGATTCTATCTTGGGAAACCTATGATGCTGAACAAGAATAAAAAATAAACCTGTTCCAAAACAAAGCAATAAATTTGACTATTCTTTTACTAGCTGAAATTACTAAACAGGTTTTACCATACATCATTTCGACATAATTTGGTATTGGTTTCATAAAAAATACACCCGTATCGTTCGCAAGATTGTATCGCCACAAGGATTTTCCAAAGAACTGTGATCGGGATTCATGGCAAGCTTGACGTCACTGCGTTTAATAGCCACTCCACCACCCCATAAAGGCACTTCCCTGCGCGACGCTTGAATCTAACACCGGAGGGACATGACAAATGTAACTGACTTTCTAGCTGGCGAATACAATGGAATTTAAAGACTGTGATTGCCAGATTTCAAATATTCGAACATGACAATGTTGCATTAGAATTTAGATCGTATGTAAAACTAAATTAAAGCGAATATTTCTTTGCAGACATTAATACTAAGTAATAATAGCAGATGCTTAGTAATTTTTACAACAGACTTTGTTGATGGTATCATTAGTGGGTATTTCCCGGGTAATTTTTTGTAAAGTGACGAAACGTCTTTTGAAGAAAAGATACAACGAAGTTCAACGGCATAATAGATTCTTTTATTTTAGTTAGAGTTCAAATTGTTTTGTTGAAATGTTTACTTTAAAATAATATTAAATTATATGTACTTATGTATTATCAAAGAACATTATGAAACCAAAATAATGTATTGTTGCCAAATGCTTTTATTCGAAACTCTCATTACTTATTTTTTTTAAATATGCTGTTATTTGAATTAATATCTATTAACATTATTCAATCATAAATAATAATATGTGGTAGGAAATTATAATCACTGATGTAAGGTGACATGCCACTTTATGCTTTAAGTAGCTCTATTTCAATACTCAGTTTGGGGCGTGCATGGGTCGACATTATGGCATTTTGCTTTTAACACTATAAATTTATCATTCTAAACCGATACTCCAAGCAATTGCAACCGGAAAATTTACACTCAAAAGCCGGATGCAACAGTAAACAGTTGCAGTTTCCGACGGTCGCAGTAATGGACGAACGCGGCTCGACTAATGCGTTGCGATTTATCGTTGCGATTTTATTGTGGTCGCGTGCGGTCGCAACATCCCATTTGTCATGTGGGGTAATTGATACAACAAGTAATAAATCTAGTGCATTATATGGAATGTAGTGTAAATACCGCAAATGTGAAGTAAGTATTACGAGTCTGACGTGAGGGCTAATCGTTGGTAGCCTATTACCATTAAGAAGTTCGTGGTTTAGCCAGCTCATTTTGCTGACGTAAAGAAAAACTTTTAAAGCTCCGCTCTAGAACTATTTACGCCGCCTTTATTTGCTTAGCAGTAACAAGGTAAACATACTGCTTACTTACTAAAACTCATAACTTGCTACATTCAAGTCTTATCTAGATGATCTTAAATTATTAAGAAACCATCGTTAATTTTTGATGGAATCGGTCCTAATCTTTAAAAGGTAATTATTATGACCCAAAAATTTAAAACTGTAAAAGGAAATCGATACGTTTTAAGCATAATAGGTAAGCTTACCTATACCTATTCATATTGTAGGTATCTATCCAGGGATTTACTATGGTATTTGAAAATCATCTTAAAACTAACTAATCTAACCGCATTTGTGAAAAGTTATCCTATATGGTCTTCGAAAATAATAAACCTTATCCAAAATGTAAGATATTAGAATAAGATCGGTTATCATGGAATACCTTCCTAGGAAGAGATATGATTCTTAGGAAATAAAATACTGATTTGAAGCTATGTTACTTTAACTTAAGTATTAACATATGAATTCATTCGGATACTTAGTAATCCATAAAAAATGCGAACGAAATCGCGGGCAATATTGAATAGAATAAAATCGTGTGCGTTAACCTTACCGGTAATGGAGAAAGCCAAAGAAGCTCAAAAATATCATACCTACCCATCACTTATAGGCACCACTCATGACCTGTAAACTGGTCCACAAAGTGACAGTCACTGCGACCGCTGTTATGATCGCATCTCAGCTGGGGCGGTGAATGGCGTATCGGCGCTAGGGCTGCGGGGCGCCGCCGCGGGGCGCCGCGGCCTATCGCCTTTGTCAGCCTGGTTAAGTGTTAAATTAATTGTTCTGAGCGCCGAGAACGACGTGACGTGTGGCCCTTTTATTTCGCTGTGTCGACGCGGAGGAACAGAGGAAGGTTTCGGGTAAAATATGATTGTTTGTAATGTCTTTGACATGTAATCCTTATTGATTTGTTTTGGGTCTGGGTTTTCAAACTGTAACGTATATGAATTTTGGGTTAAGCATATGAAAAAACTTACTCTTGGAACCAAGTACCTAAGTATCATATGGTTTGTTAACTTTTTATGGTTGGTAAAAAATTGTCGTTATGAAGAAAACCAGTTTAGGATATCAACATTTTTTACTAGTCTCTTTGCATAAATGTAAGTCCGCTATTCATTATAATAAATTACTTTTCGCGACAAATTGTATTAATGCAAGCTGAAAATAGGTAAGAGAAAAATAAATATATCTACTACCTAGCAAAGACTCGATAAATCATACTAAAATTATTTTTGTTTCCAAATACGAATCAAATTAAACTTGACCAAAGCACTTGCAATGTCAAATGAAATTAAAAAATCTATAATTGACACAATGTTGTCTTATTGAATAATTTTAGTTAATTGCAATTTCCTAGTTCGTTAAAAGAGATGAAAAAGTAAGCGACCTTAAAAGCCAAAAGTCCTTTGTGAACAGATCGCATGACGCCGGGTCTATACCTGACTTCCAACATATTAGTTGACAATGGAACAAAGAGGCCGCTCCCTGTACTTTTTCATCGAGCAGGCATTAATTAGTGGTGCGCCTTCGAAAATAACCTTCTCCGTTGTCGGTCCGTCATCTATTGACGTCCGATGACGCGATGACGGCGCCGCGTGACTTGCACCTCCACTTCATTACTGCGCCCGCGCATCGCTCAACACTAACAAGCCCGGCTAATGCAATGAGTTGCAAAACCCTCGACCGACTTCACCGCACAAAAAACAACCTTCTCCCAACTCTATAAAACACACAATCTAATCCCAACCATGTATTCCGGGAGCCGATTAGAATGATTCCGATGACATTAATGACTCACATTTACACTTTAAGGCTCGGGCCGATTGCATCTGTATTCTAAAAGGTTGCTCAACACTTCAGCCTCGAATTTCGAGATCACTTCACTCCTCCTCAACACTGTGTATGTTATTGGTTCAAAATACAAGAACCGGACGCTCGAAATAATAAAGTAGGTACATAAAAAACCATTTACTTTTCAAATTCATACTTATTGTTGAAGAAGACAGTGTAAGTTCATTTATAAGGCAAACGCTCCTGAGTCTTGGAGAAAACAATAGTTTCCACTGTCGTACTAAAAATACCAAAGTAGCTTTTAGCTTGTAGGTAACTAAATTTAGGCGTGTTTTTGGTTTTCTGTGTTCTCAACGACCGCAGTGGCGCAGTGGCTAACGTAGGCGTTTGAGCCGTGAAAATTTAAAAAAAAATTCAAAATGGGTTTTGCTTGGTTATTCTGCTGGGGTATTTCTAGCTTAATTACCCTCTTTTGGTACTCATAGTATTGGTGTATTTAATATTTATCTATACAAAAAAACTCCTCTGAATGCCAAAATTGGCGTTAGAAGACCATGAGAATACATCTCATAATACCGATGTTCCTTAAAACAGCAGGGGTCGTATTAAAGGCGGTATCAACAAAGGATTCGTCATTTAGACCAATCATGGACCCTGATTGCACGGTCCACTCCAACAGTAGCTAAACATTTTAAACTTTATTATTTTGAACAGAAGATAGGAAGTTTATTGAGCACTTTGAAAGCTGACTGACTGCAGCGAATCCTGTTTGCTTAGGCTGAATGATTACTCTTGCGCCTTTTACAAGGATTGTAAAATGATCGTAATCAGGTACATGACTATCGACGAGATTAATCAATACCTTTAATTAAACGTTTTGTTTTGCTTTGATTGCGGCAGCTAGTTTAATGTGAGTTCGCTGTTGAAATAATTACATCGTCTTGGATGTCGGTAGCCATGATATCATTATGGGTAGGTCAATACCGAGAATTGTACAGATTTAATGTGTAAACTATAAGTTGGTGACTCATTTGCCTGTGTTTAGTAATACAGCAACACATTATTGCTTAAGACTTTTCAATCATTTTGATACTGTGAACGTTAACGATTAGAGTTTTCTTAGAAATTCAATCTTTCCCTGTCGCCTGTGTAGATTTTGTTTTTTCTTTCATAATGTTTCGACCATTGATCTGAGTCACAAGTTACTATGTAGTATTTCTACTTAGCTTACTAAACTAGGGCTTTTAAGTTCTACAGTATTAAGTAAGATACCATTAAACAGCAGAAAGTCTACTTATTGAAATGACTCAGTTTTTTAAAACGTTTGTAAATAACTTTCTTATGTTTATTATACATCATTGATTTTGGGCTCATTACTGCGTAGGCTCTTTATTATTGTAAGTCTGTAATTTATGAAAATACTAAAATTTTCATGGTACTGATTACTACTATCTATGATACTGTATGGTAAACAGCACATCAATGTAAACAATTGCAGTACAATTTTAGTTCTCATACCCGTGTCATAAGAGCTGTACAAAGCCCAAAGTGGGTAGTCTGACGTATTTTTGATTGTACCTAGGTATATCAGCCAGCATCATTAGTTTGTATACACCTCAGTACCTTATCATACCGAATCTACGCGTAACTAAGCAAGTCAGAGAGACAGTGACTTTATGTGACAAGGTACAGAGTTGTTCACTAACTAAAGCTACTAAATGTACTATGATATAACGAACAAATATAAAAATATTAGACGGACATGCAACATATCATAATGTGGAATATTCAGATTGACCGTATAAACAATAAATTCAACTCTAAACTAGGAACGTGTCAAAACTTCAATGTGTGTCCAGTAAAGTCCTTCGTGTTTTTGTTCTTATGGGAATTCAAAGATATGTTTTTTTCCATAGCTGTTATTGAACAAGTATCAGATGCAATAATTATCGGCAGCGTAACGGTCACATTTACATTGGTAACAAGCAGTATTAAAAGGTCATTTGCGGTCGCGGTCGGAAACTGTTGAGCTGTAAAACTTGCTGCGGTCGGACCGTTTTTGCGACCGCTGCGTGCGACCACGACCGCTTTGCGCGACTGGCCAGACTGGCCTACCCATGGGACAGTCAAACCAGTTTATTATTTATGACAAACAAATGTGTCTTTTCACTTTTACAACTAAATCAAGTGATTACATATGAAGCGATCAGAATCCTTACAAGTAATGTTATAGAACATAATATGTAATTCAAATCCTCACAAAAACAATAAAAGGCTATGTTTTATAATCTATTTCTTTCCAAAATACGCCCTCTAATGCACGACTACAAGGCAGTGTTGTTTCCTTACACGTCAGATAGTATTTAAGAACCTTATTTTTGATAAATGGGAAGAGGGAAGGTACCCTGTGTACCAAAATGTGTTGTTAAATGGAAATAATAAAGATGGCAAATAATACAAAATCAAAGGTTAACTTGAAGGCTCATTATCAATTTTGAACAAATTATAGATACCGTTATTCAAACTTAGTTAACAATATATCTTGATTTATAAAAATCCGTGAATAAATCAGAAAAGTCACAAAAGTTACCTGTGAGATTTTAATTACAAAACAAGTGCAAGCGTCCTAAAAGTTGATTTGGTGCGTTAGTACACGTATTTTACGCGTTGGCATCTCCTTTTTTAAAATGGCTACTTGACAGTGTTAACAATAAAATATGAAAAGTGTTAGATATGTTAGCTTATTAGTTAAGTAACCATTTTACATTTTATTTTTTTATTTAAAAGTATAGTTTAGTATTTTATTTTTGCAAAATAAATTTTACTTTTTTATCTGTGGAACCAAAAAACCGAAACGGAAACAACCATTGCAATTCGGAAATGACAGCTGTCAGCGAAAATTATTTATTTTAAAATGGCGAAACAATGATTATTTTACCGATTAAATTGAATTATTGTGTCTCTAACCGTATTAAGAATTTATTTAAACATTTTTCGTTTATCTAAATTAAGTCTTCCTATGCGTATCGGTTTGATGTCTAGAACGTTGACGTCATAATTGCAACAGTGAAGTGACTTGGCGTTTTCGCGCGCTTTTTAAATCTGTTACACAAAATCTTATTTTTCTCAATATCTTATTTTTCTTATTTTTCTTAATTCTCTGGTTATTTACATTTTTTCTTTGAATTGCTTGGGATATAAAATAAACGGGCGCACATTTTACAACACTTTTTCAAAAACTGTCAAGTAGCTAATTCTACACGGGTAAGAGAACGCCAATTTCACAGCTTAACGCAACAAAGTACGAAGTCAACCGGATCCGTAACAAACAATGCTTAAATCAGATCAGACAGAAATAAATGATGTCGCACAAAACAATTAGACGGCAAGAATAAATCGTCTGAAACACGCGCAGTGACAGATTTGCGCATCATTAACCATTTTTTTTGGTCAAACGCCTCGCGTTGGCGCATTGTTGAATTTGTCTCTCGAAGTGATGGATGCCGACATAAATAAATTAAAATTGAACACTTTTGGAAACACGTTGAAAGATCACACGTGATTAGATGTAATTGTAGTACATAATTAATCTACAAGAAATAATTTTGAAAATCTTTGGCTAAAAACTTTCAAATGCAATGGTAAATTTTAATAACATGCACATAACATGTAGGTACTTATATCACGTGAAAGTGTATAAAGAGAGATCGTCTAATCACAGATGAGTCTTAAATCAAATATAATTTTATTATAGTACTAGCTACCCGCCCCGGCTTCGCACGGGTGAAAGTAAAAACAAATGAAGTTATCGGCTTTTCTGTACATAATATATATGGATTATACATATAAACCTTCCTCTTGAATTACCTACTCTATTTATTAAAAAAAAACCGCATCGAAATCCGTTGCGTAGTTTTAAGATTTAAGCGTTCATAGGGATATAGGGATAGAAAAAGCGACTTTGTTTTATACTATGTAGTGATTTAACTTATTAAACGCACAGACAAAATCACGTCAAACACATTTTAGACTTCAAACCGCTCCTATGTCGTACGCATAAGAACTATTTTAACCTAATAACCGCCAACTACTTCTATAGAAGTTCAGGATTTTCGTGCCGTCAACGCCACTACTTCTATAGAAGTTACTCATTGTACCTACTTTAATTAAATACCTTTACGGTGCATTAAACATTTGTTTCTCTTGTAATTTTGTAAGATGGACAGGATTGAAGCCCATTTTTGTTATTTTGCCAGTAGAAACAGGCTTTATAGTGTTTTAAAACAGATAAAAACAAAAACGCCTGAAATATTTTGATGTCCCATACGCCAATGACTTCATATCAAGTAGGCTAGTGATGTGACGCGATAGTTGCATTCATTACAATCTTACATGTTTACTTTGTTTTGTTCCATACATATATTCATAGATTTTATGATTGACAATTAATTCCGGTCTGAAAATAACGTATTACATAATAAATATTAAAATTAATTTATTTCACGAAGATCCTTACTAATATTATAAATCAGAAAGTGAGTTTGTATACTTGTTCCGCTTTCACGACATAACTACTGAACCGATTGCTTTTAAATTTTGCAGACGTATAGTTAAAAGTCCGGATTAAATAATTGGTTACTTTTTATCCCGAAAAAAACTGATATTCCCGAGGGAAAACAAAAATATAGTTTGCTTGATGGATGGATTGGAGATGGCGCTGTGTGGCGTTTTAATCAAGGTAAAATATTGTAAACGAATATAAACATGTAAATGTAGAAGCTAAATGATACGATAATTAATTCCCGAAAATGAGGAATTCCCGAGGGATGACGTACAATTTGTTTTATCGTCTAAACTGATTTTTACATCTACTTAGCTATATAATATAGTGTACCATTCAGTTTTTGTTTAACAACTAATCGTATCCAGGGTTACATCGCGCTTCTTAGATTTTTCCGTGGAAATGAGAAGTTTTCTTATAGTTGTGATTTATACCGCAATATAACCGAATTTCATGCGGGCGAAGCCGCGGGCGGAAGCTAGTTAATTTATAATTTATTTAGGATTTTCGATATTGCAACACCCATCTCTACGCAATGACAAGATTTCAGTGCTACGAGCGCCACTAACTTCAATGCAAGTAAACCTGTGACGTCGTAAGCGTACAGGTGTCAAGGTCATTGTGTCATAGTGCCGGCCATTACAAACGTGCGCTCGTCTGTTTTTTTTGTACAATAATCATTAAATATAATTATCGAAAATATAAAAAGTAAAATATCGAAAGGTAAACTTACACAAACTATAAAAAGTTATAAAATATACGAATAATAACTGACCATTCATTCTTTTGTCTTACTTTTCACCGTAACTACTTGTTATGATTTATGACTACCGTATAAGAGCCGTCTTTTCTTTATTCAAATCGTCTAGAGAGATAGAGAGAGATTCACTCAAGGTGAAGAAAGAAAAGCATAGACACCACTTCTATTTGAGATATTTATCTTGCCACGAGCGCCAACGACTTGATATGAAGTCAACGGACTACGTTATAAAATGAATAGTGAAGTGCCTTTTATAATAAATGTGTTGCAAGATTATGCATGTATTTTTGTGTATGATAATAGATACTCGTTTTTCTTACTGAAAATGTTCATAAAATAAAACAAATTACTATTATAATGTATCAGGGTTTATTTATATTTGCAAAATTTAATAATAAATCTTGATTTAGACATCAATTTTTTTTATCGATATGACGATATGCCACATCCTTGCTTTCGTACTATAGATACTGTTATACATTTATACGTTGGCGTACAGCGGGCCACTACGTTTAAGATAGCTGGGCTGGGAAAAGGTTAACATCTATCGAACTGCGAGAAGTGTTTACCTTGACGATCTGTCTCCATATTCACACTGGGTCTGCATTACGGAGTAGATATGTTATGTTTCATATCATAGCTAGGGTTATAGGTATACGTCCATGCCTCTAAGTATACGGCTGGAGAAGTTTTATTTGTTTGTAGACTGTAATATCAATTAATACTAAATGTGAAATACAAACATGTGTCTATGAATACAAAAGCAACCTCTCCCAAACCGTATAATGTACACGTGAGGAGTGTTTATGGTTGAGAGGAATGTCGGTGCGCGCGCGCAGTAAATATAATTTCGTCGACAGCTTCATTTAAATGCCTTTTGTCAATGAACGGGTTAACACGACGGATAAAAAAGAATTATGAGCGTAGACGACAACTGTTTGTTTTTTTTTTGCCTGATTGTCTCACGTGACAAATATTTTAATTAGAATTGTTTGACTGCGTTAGTTAATTAGACGCAATTAGAATATTTATAGCTTGTCAGTTTTGGTTTGTTTGTAAATATATATTTGTGGTTACTATTTTAATGTGCAGCCATTTTATATTTGAAAATAGATGCCTACTGTACTAAGTTTGTTAAATTAAGACTGTTAAGGATATACACAAAAATAATGGTCATGGATTACACTTGAAAATAATTTCAATTTCATTTATAAACCTAAAGTTTCATTCTGTATTTAAATGTTAAAAGAAATAGGCTGTTTTGTAAGCATTTCAGTTTGCAGTTCTGCTAAGTTATAGTTATGGAATTGCCAATTTGAAAATTCTATTGGCACGTGTCACGTTCTGGATGAAACACTGTCGTTCTGGTTATAAACTATTAAAAAGAAGCTGTGTCGTCAATCTGAGGATTATAACTATTGTTGTTTTTAGATACTTTAAAGCTATTGCTTTAAAGTATCTAAAATCAAACAGTACCATAGGGCGTATGGGTATTCCTCACCTAGAAATTTCAAGGTAAGCAAAGAAATAACCAGATCATTTCTAATTTTGACCACTAAGGAAGCACAATATGGAGTTTTCGCTCAAGGCGCTAAAATACCTACTCGCTACGGTACTCCCTACAAGTAAACACTCAAAACTGATCGAAATCAGTAATTTTGAGGTCCAAATAACCGAACCGGGACAAAATAGCAAAAGTCAACGCACAAAAACCGTCTAAAATAAACACTCGACCATAAGTGGTCTTGATCCCGTCTAATCCGCTGTGCAAAGTTGGGCAGAAAAAACGCAATCACAACTGGCAGATCCGAGAAGGTGAGTATTGTGAGCTAATGCCATTTCGCTGGTCCCCACTCGAGGCGATGACAAAGCACCACCTTAATCCCTACAAGAGCCATTTAGGGACATTACAAATAAAAGTTTGTCGGTCGCAGCGCCACAATGGCCATTGACGGACTCATGCAGCGCGCCGTGAATGGGCCTGCGCCAAAAAAATCTATTAGACACGCATAATGGGTTCGATGGATATCCGACTGGAGACGCGGCCGTGATTGACAGCGCCGCATAACTGGATAGTGTGTTGTTTTATTTTTTTAGTTTTCCTTGTGTTTATTTTGTTTTTTTTTTAGTTTTGCAAGTAAGTAGGATTTGATAGGTCGTAACGTAATGTATTTTGGAAATATATTATTTGGACACGCATAATGGGTTCTATGGATATCCGATTGGAATGGTTTCTCGTGTTAAATATTCCATTTGCTTAGATTCCAAAGTAAGTATTCGGTTATTTTATAGTTATTTTGGTAAAGAAATTGGTTTAAACGTTGCCATTCATCAAATAAACTATTTTTCTGGCACGACAAAGAATACAATGGATTTCAGAGTGCTTCTTTACTGAAAAGCTTAATCCCTACTAATATTATAAATGCGAAAGTAACTCTGTCTGTCTGTCTGTGTGTCTGTTACGCTTTCCTGCTTAAACCTCTCAACCGATTTTGATGAAATTTGGTATAGGTATACGTTGAATCTCAAGAACGGATATGGGCTACTTTTTATTAGAAAATAAGGGAGGGGAGGGGGGTAATACCACCTTTGAAAGTTTATATGGAAAAATGTTTATTTTTGAAGTTAGAGATATGAAATTTGACACAAATATAGCTCGAAACTGGATTAAAATATAGACTACTTTTTGTTTCGAATATAAGGGGAGAAAGGGGTAAAACCGACCATAAAAGGATGTAGTCCACGCGAACGAAGTCGCGGGCACATCTAGTTTATTCTATCTAGTATATTATTCAATAACTTATTTAAATTCAAAATAACAGATCAATATCACCGATGATCGGTAATAAGATGTACGTACTGGTCCGATCTATTGTTCACCAATAAAATTACCAAATAATGCTGTGTACGTATTAGAAAAAGATTGTTCGATTCGATCGTCTGAACAATGCCTTATTGTTCTTTCGATTCAATGCGTCATAAAATCTATATTCGAATAGATTATCGGATATTGCGGATATTCGATTTGCGACATTATTCTGTCGAGCAGACGAGACAATTGAGAAAGGACAGGGGAAGCTTCCCTTCCCAACGCAGACACGGATTAAGGGGGGCGTAGGCAATACGGACCAGATTTAATGGTTCCAGGAGGCTAATTTCTGAGTACGACGAAATCAATGATTCATAAATATTTTTTGTGTTTTCACTTCCTTAACACAAAATTAAAAGGTGAGCACGTTTTTGGGCACGTAAGCTCGTTTTCAAATTAGAGACGCGTACTTAATAAACTTATTCGTATCAAAATTTGTACCAAATTTGCAGTCATATGGAGAGTATACTTTCTACTGTAACGGAAAATTACCCAACGAATGACATACATTACCATGTTAATCAAATATTTCTTTCTTCTACAATTTTTTTTATAAATGTATACGCGTATTTGCAAATTACTCTCAAGCTCTTTTGAAGTCGCATTGACTAGATATTTTAGACCTGCTAGGTATAATACTAACCAAGAAAGCAAGGGTCCAAAAATTTATTTAAAATCTTTTGGTTTATTTCAATTAGGTACATTAATAACACCTGTACAAAAGTTGGTACGTCTGTACAAACAATATGATGATACTGGTACGAAACGAAAACTATCGAAAAGATATCAGCAAAACTGTTATTTTTTCCGGTTCATAAAACCGGGCCTGGCGAATCCTTGACTGATAGAGTGCCCTTATGATGTTTGAGGAAAGGCAAACCCTTTGAAGTGTTTCGTTGGTCCGGGTAATGTATTCGACTTGAGAAGCAAATAAAAGGGCTTTTGTGTTTTGAGTTGTTGAGGAAAGGGAGTCTGTTGAATTTGTGATACTATGGTGTGTTCACACGTTGTCAATTTAGGAGTACCTACGTATCTAGGTATTTTCAGCAAAAAATTAAATGCAATCAGGTTAGATTAAAAGATTTAAATAAATTAGGTAGATTTTTTTTTATTTGTTCATAATGTCTTTCCTCAAAGTTTAATTTATTTCATTGTTTTGCACGCTTTATTGTTTGGTTTCCAAGTTGGTAATTAGTTGAAATTAAATTAGTATTTTCAATTTATATAACCGCATTATTATACAATCTTTACTTCTTAGGTTAAGTTAGTAGGTAGGTATTCCGGCAAAGAAACAAAATAAAAAGTAACAATATAATTTGAATAACAATAGAATTTGGCAAATTAATAAGTTGAACTGATATTGTTTATCTCTTTCGTTACTTTTAACATTCCAAACACGACGGTAGAATCGACTATTCATTAGTGATTGGTGAAGCTTACATTACTAAAGTTATTTATTATTCTATCCTATCCTTTTAATAGTAAATGTAAGTCAATGCCTAAGTACTTAAAGTAGTTAATGGATATATAAATAGGTACATAGTCAAATTATCGACTGAAGGTCGGCAACTCGCGCCTTAAATATCTGAATAATCTAATGAATACCTAGGTAGGCGCCTAATTGCTCTTGCAAGTATTGTGAGTGTTATTATATATTGTGTAAAGATATATAAGTATATATAAACAGTATTTGTTCTGATAGATGAGTAAATAACATTGTATTGTCCTAGGATGCTACCTAGGTAGTTGTTTAAGCTCCTTTATTTTTCTTCTCATGTCCGTTTGACAAACTTGAAGTAAGTTTCAAGCATATATTTATTTAGCTTCCTTATTCTATGGTTTCATGTAACCTTATTTGACAAAAAAAATAAGGAAGTACCAGCTGATCCGACAAGTTAGTAGGTACTTTATTCTTGTTATGTTAAATAACAAGTCACGTGAGAATTGATATCATTTCACGATAAATATGACACTGGTGTTATGTCAAGCTATAGATTTTATTTAGTACTCCCTATTATCACATAGGTACACACTAAAACTCTGGAAATCATTAATAAAAACCTATACATATCTAAATCTTATGGAGCATGCTTTTCCTTCCACTTCCCACTACCGGACTCCCTTAAATACTCAGTCATTGTGAAACTCGAGAGTAAAAGTAATTTATGTCACGAAGTTCATTTGACTCTGGTATAATAGTGACGTACACGCTACAGCGTGACGTGAGCGCTTGGTGCCTGGGGAACGTCATCGATTCGTATTTTGAACATTAATGAGAGTCAGACCTAATGTAATTTGCTTTAGAAAATTTTTTCAGCGCACAAAGTTCTGCACTGCATGCGTAGTAAGATAATAATAGCATGATTATTTATTTTGTTCTAAAATTCACTCCAACTGGCTAATTTACTGCCTATCAGTACTTGTAGTAGTTAGACCACTTATACCATTCTGAAACGTACCTACTATATTACGTAGCGACATACCTACAATCCTACATGTTCAACATACATTTTTAAAATGCTTTAATTTTCCTACCATCCTGGTATATTTTTTCATTATGAAAATCAATTAAAATCTATATACTTAGATAAAAAATATGTTAGTTTGGTATGTTGAGACATCAAACTAATTGATTTATAAATTATTTTTAGAAAGTACAGAATAGCCGAGGTAAGTACTAAACCTGCATCACTATAACATATGATCCCAAACAAAAACAACTTTTTGTTTGGTTCAAAAAGGACTCTATCGCTTTGGTCATAAGGTTGGAAATTCAATCATGTGTCTAAATTGGAAGTACTCTTTCCATGATACTAATAAGAAATTATGTTGTATGTAAAGTCACGATAACAAAGGCAATCTTGTTTTGTTTACGTGTGTAAATCCATTTATTTTTAGGTTTCATACAAATTTGATAACTTTATCTACCTATTTGTAGAAGGGGCTATTAAATGACACATCTATTTAATGATTTAAACTTTTATAGCAAAAGATAAACATGTCAACACGAATTTTAATAGAAATAAACGCGTTTCAATAGCACACAAGCGAAGTTTCGGATCAGCTGATTTTGTTTGAAGCTTAAAATGTCAAATGTCTAGTATTATTGACAATATTAACGCTATAATGATGAAAAGCAAACTTACAATAGGCTTATTCCCCGCCGGCAGCGGCGCGTACATATCAGTGATCATGTTCTCACTACACACGGTACATCGCCACGACACTTCGGCACACCGCACTACCGCACTACCGGCTCGCTTGGCACAACTAACGGACTCACCACCGAGTGGGGGGTGGGCGGGCCGGCCAATCCCGGCCTCTTACCGCGCCCCGCCCACGCAAGCCCCGCCCACAAGGTCGTATCGATCGTATGCGCCTCCATTTTATTTCGGCTCCCCGATTTGCATAAACTTTTTTGTTTCCGATTGTTGCTTGCCGCTCGGAATGTCTTGCGACTTTTTGGATTTCGAACGCGTTTGAGTTGGGAATTTGAGATTGTGCGTAAATGTGAGAATCGGGTTTAAACTGGGTGCGACAAATAAGTGTGAGAGTTTTACTTTGAGCTACTTGATATTTTAGTGATATTGTTGTAGGAAAACGTTTATCAAACTTAAAATAACTGCTAACCATTGCTTATAATAAAAATACAAATACCTACCTACATAAAAATATATACTGTCTTATTACAAGACATAACTTTTTAGATGGATAGAAACTAAAAATTTAGTAACCTGATAGTTTTTTTTAAAATAGGTAGGTTTTTTAGCTAATATATATTTTTTATTATCTGGATGGTGAGTATGAATGAAACAAGAGGCTAAGCAATGACACAATTTTTGATATTTATGGTTTGTAAGTTGGGTTTTTAAAATACCCTTATTTTCATTGAAAACTAGTTTGACTTAAGTCTTTACCTAAAATAAATATCTACCTATAAAGGTAATTTTTAATCCATAAGAGTAGAATAATTCTTGAATAATACAATTTTTAGGCATACCTATTGCAATAGGTATAGGTACTACGACCGTAGTGTGGCTACTTCGTTTAAATATCAGATTAGATAATTTAGATTGACAGTCACCTCGTTATAATGTCACCACAAATATTGGGTCATCTATTTCCCCTACATGATAAAAGAAGTAGATATCAAAACATAAGCAGATAAGCCGAATCGATTACCACAGACAAGCATTAAAAACCAATTCCGACGACATCTGACGTCCAACCGTCGTCCTGAAGCGGCGCTCCCAACAAGGTGTTAAACATAATGAAATATAATGTTCGCCACAAAAAACATTATAAACACGGCCAAATAATTCGTAATGGAACATAAAAACACCATAAAGGCATTAACGTGCCTGTGAAAAAACGGCATGGCGCCCTTCCGCACCCCACGTAGGTACGTTCTGAGAGCCCATCGTCGCTTTAAGAATAGCTTATGCGTCTAATAGTTCTATGACACGCATAACACGTATAAAACGTGTTCCATTCGCGACGTTCGATATTGTTCCTTATATTTCGGGCGCAAGGTGGAACGTCAACAGATGACAGTTGAGGCATCACAAAAACATTAGGGTGGCGTCGTTTGGATAGTGAAATTGTACGAGGGCTGCAGTGGGCGTGCCCGTGTAACGAAATAAAAATCCTACTCGCTCGCTCCGTGCGAACTTTCCATAACGCAATAAACGTTTTAATTTGAACACGAAACACACGCTGAGATGTGAAATTACGGGGAGGGCGGGAGGAATCGAATTATGAGCGGATTTTAAGAGGCAATTTTTCATTGGATGATAAATCGTTGGGTCTCGCAGGAAATAGGCGCGTCCCCGGTGAAAAATACGCTTTTTGAAACGGGATTACGTCAAGTAGGTACCTATTTAGGTGTTAAAAAGTACCTACTCTTATTTATTTAAGCACTGCCAGGTTAATAAGTTACTATTTATCAATCATTGAAATTAAGTTGTCGTTACAACAATCACCCCGCTGCGCAAATCAGAGTTAAATACTTTATAAGACCAGGGAGTCGAACCCAGAACCCCGAGTAGGTACATTGCCCGGTACTTAAGTAAACCACTGACCATCAAGGCGTAACATTTGGAGTTACTTATATAGGTAGATAGATTAGATTTTGCACAAGATAAAATATAAATCCTCGTAATTTGTAGATAACGGATTATAAGTAACGGACGTTTCAACTTCGAAAAAACGTTAATAATCGCTCGATAGCTCTGTTATTAAACAATTTTAGGATGCAAGATATGCCAAAATGAACATTAATTACCAGATATCTTTATACCGTCTGATGTAGGCCGTTTTAGATCAAAAATTTGATTGTCCTTTAGTATCTGCATCTCTACTTAGGTACCTCTATCGTTAATAAACTGTTAGTGAGAGATACAGAAAGAGGTACTTACTTCAATAACCTACTTACATATTAACTTTGCTGGAATCTGTCAAGCCAGGTTTTTTTTATAGATATTCTATGAAAAGACGATTGTTGAATAATGTAATTTTCCCATTTTTTTGTATAGTAGATCAAATTCCTACATATTTTCATGGGACAATAAAAACTTAGTCTTTTCTTAACATATGCACACGAAATTATATCCTTATGAACAATCTATATGAACAATCCTATATGAACAATCGCATGAATAAATCATAAGTTTGCTCAGTGATAATAATATAACAATAATTATAATTTGAGCTTCCTGTATAAAGAAAAGTATGTAGTTAGGTACCTACTCAGTTTTTTGTCCGGATCGTCTTTAGAGTATTTATAGGTTCCGAACCGGTGATAAGAGTCACTTTTGATTTGTATGGACGATTCAGAAGAGCTACTGATGTAATCTACAGAAATAAAGCTCTTTCAATAGCTACTCATACAGGTACTGGGTACATCCAAACCATACTGAGATATCGAGTTGGCTAGACTAGTTGGCAAGTGGCAAGACATGGTCACTGAAAGGCATCAATTTCCAGTAATGAACGCAGGTTTAGCTCTGACAGTGTGTATCGGAAAAGCCGTTATCCTCCGGCGTCGGTCACTTCCGCTTATTTCCGGAGCTCGAGATCGGTCGGCGACAAACTAAACTAGGTATAGGTATACACGCTACAGTTTCTGTTGGTATAGGTATCTAACCCTGTAACAGACAGGGTTAGATATACCTATTCGTTAACATATTAGTCACATTGGTGTGATGTATGAGCTCAGCATTGGCGTCATTATAACTGATCCATCTTAGCCGACTTCTTCTAGCACAGGGGAAAGAAAATGTGTCCCAAAATTGTAAGACTTATTTGAAGCAATTGCCTAAAAAAATAAAAATAGTAATGTAAGTTAAACATACTAGAAACATAAGTGGACATTATAAATATTCCGAATAAGAGCACAGTTTAATTTAACTGACGTGCCCAGAATATTAGTTCACGTGCTAAATGTGATACGCGTGCCAATGATTCGCCATCTCTGCTCTTGTGATAAAATCAGAAATTTTAATATCCATAGCAAAACTAAAGTCACCGATCATAGCTCTAAGGATTTCAAAACTAATATTGCAATGGGCAGGCCACATAGCTTGTAGTACCGTTGGCTGATGGGGCAGAAAGGTTCTAGAATGAAGATCAAGTAATGGGAAGAGAGCGCAAAGCAAGGCAGCCCCTCAAAGATGATCTTGTTATGATGGCGGTATGGGAGGCAAGTGGTATAAATCTGAGACTAGTGGAAAACTTGGCGAAAGTCGTACCTATGTTCAGAATTTGACGTGTTTCGACTGATTTAATGATTTCATAGCGGATTCCTTTATCATAATTACTACATGTCTAACATATCACAGCGCTTTTGTTTCAGTGGTCTGACCTGAGTGTTGACAGGTCAGTTAGCAATGCCTTTAGAAAAGTATAGGTGACTAAGAATTAGGTTAAAATCGATTAAATAATATCGATATAATCGCATCGACTTGAGACTGTACTATCGTAAACTTGCAAGTTCTCTTGTCCAGATAGACTCTATATCCGTCGCTCCGTCACGCAAGAGTATAACGCCTCTCTGTCCACACTTGTGCAGAACACTCTTAGTTGCTAACTGTCCTTTAGCAAGAATCTGTAAATTGGTAAATCAGCTTAGTCATTCCATTGATTTTAATTTTGACTCAAAGGGTATGTTTTACAAGATCATCACCGAGCTTCTATGTCAACAAGTCACTAGTCGTTAACTAGGTAACCAAAAACTGTATTAGCATATTAAAACTGTATAACTTATAAGTTTAACTATAAATTTTTAAATAAGGTACTGAAACCTGATTTTGTGCATGCGGAACCAACCTTTAAGTATCTGTTACATTTAGTTTAAGTAAAATTAACTGTGTATTAATACTATATATTAATGTAAACAGATGTTGGTTAGTCTAAATAAATAAATAAATATCAGACTGTATTCAAGGACAATGAGAGGTTGTGTACAACGCATCTATTTCCAGTAACGAATTCAAGTTTACGTCGATGATGCATCGGGGGAGCCATAATTCTCCGGCGTCGGTCAATTCCGATTACTTCCGGAGTTTGAGCTGGCTCGGCGACAGACAAACTGTATAACCGTATTTGGCCATTCAGCCTGTTATTGAAACTTTATTAAGTCACACCAAACTCTTTGTCAATCAAGTTTGATTGTTATAACTTATTGCCTATGGTTACGGTTCATTTAGTCTCACGTGTCAATCTTCCGGAGTCATTGTTCTTTTTCAAAATTTAAAAGCTTTTAAACGACTATACATTTTTGAAGAAAGAAAGAAAGCATTTATAGTCTCAACTTACAAACAAAACACAAAACATAATCTATTCGAAAGATTGTAAATAAGAGAATAGGAAAAAAGTTCAGCTTTTGCTGTCTCGAGAATGGATCCCAATTAGCGTTGGTTTTCATCTTAATCCTGTCCTCAAGATTTTCGTCTTTGCCCCCTTTAAACGAGGCTGTAGTAGTGTCGATTAAAATCTCGAAATACACGAATGAACATCAGAAAACATAAAGATGTATAAAAACAAGCCCACGGGATATATAATTTACACCTCTAAATAATACGTATGTTACATAATTCCTCGGCGATAACCATTGTTTACCGCGCTGACGGCTAGTTCAGCGATGATAGCCTGTCATTTCATTGACTAACTTGACCAATTAAGGAGAAAGTTTGTGGAGTTCGTGCAAATACTCGACTGACCGCGATCAAGGAGTATCGTCAAACTCTATGGTTCTCCGTCTCCTAATGGCATTTTAGTTCGAATTGTGTTTCTGTTTTTAAGTTGGTACCTAGGTATAATACTATTTGCGATGAGAAGGCTATTGAAAGTTTGAAAAATGTTAATTGTTTATCACTAGCTGTTGCTCGCGACTTCGTTCGCGTTATTTCTTGATAATAAGTATCCTACGTATTCTTGTAGGTATCTCATCTAATTTTCTATCAAATTTCGTCCAGATCCATTGAGTAGTTTATACGTGAAATAGTTGTGTTTGTACATATCCAGAATTGTAGACATCTATATATTCATACAAACTTTGGCGTTTATGATATTGGTAGGATGTATAAGGAAAATGCTACCTATACCTGCTTATATAAGAGTATAAATGACTCAATTTTAATTCTTGAATTTAAATTGAGTAAATATAATTTTGATTTTTTATAATTTATTCTTGAATTATTAACTTAATTGACTGTTTTCACTGGAAATGTCGTGGGCCTGCGATTATCCTCTATCGTCTGATATTCTTGGAACAAAAAAACTTACTGTAGAACTAATGATTTGGTATCGCACACTTTAGTTAATTTATTAAATCTTTCATATTACATCTTAACTCATTATATCTGCACGAGTTTACACAAATACGCAATTATGACTTCTGCTCAATGGTGCTTTTAGCAAGTACTCGGACAATAGATACAATAATTCATAGCAGCATTGATCAATAACATATAACTCAGTATTTCCACACAATCCGGCCACACACCGGAGAGTGCGCGCGGCCCGCGGCGCCGCCTGCGCAGGCGCATTGTCCATTATACGCCGAGGTTTCAATCGCGCATTCTACGGCTAAGACCGATCGATTGTTTAAAACAAACACATTTCCACACAATCGCAGTTTCAAATCGGATACAGTTAGGTATATCAGCTGATTTATTGAATTTTATTTCTAATGTAATGTGGTACCACTGTGGTTCTGGTTTCTATAATGCAAAGCGCTTAAGCTACTTACTTTGGCGTCAGATAAAGTGTGTTGTCCTATATTTATTATAAAATTTATTAATTAATTTGCTACATCATTTTTATACGATGCGTACAAAATATTTTAGTCGGTACACTCGACTAAATACAAGACCTTTCTTGGGTAGGTTAACCCAAAAATTTTAAAGTCCATAATCTCAGTTACTAATTATTCTGACAAATATATTTAAAAATGAGGACGTTTCAGACATAACTGTCAAAATGGTCGGTTGTCTAAATTTTTTACACAATTTTGTTAGTAGAATACGTACTTTGGAAAATAATTATAGGTCATAACATGAGTAATTAAAATTACAAGTAGCGTAGTTTTCCTTGAATGAAATTCCAGTAATTTTGGTAATTTTACCACAACAACACATAAACATACAAAATTTAAAGGAAGAATAAAATAAATAAACTTAATAATAAAAATAACAATTACGTATGAGCGAGTTCTTGCGATAAAATATTATCCTGACACTTTGAATGACGACAGAACTACAGAAGTACATTTATTCAATTTTAATTATTTCTAAAGTCTTCGTTAGTAATTAGTTAGAAGCTAAGCGATTATTATTAAACATAGCCATGTTAATGTCTAGTGAGTGCTAGCTAAGTACAGTCAATACCAAAAGGGAAATAAATACATTATTTAAACCCGAATAAAACCAAATTGCAGGAACAAAACTGACCGTATTTAATTTACAAAGAGAGCAAAAACCACCTACCTACATTATTTTCAAATTGCTATTGCCATTAATAGTATAAAGCATACAAAAATAAAATTATATTCGTTGCATATAGGCATATTTAAAAAAAAAATTAAAAAAGAAAAAAAAACGTTTATATCTTGTTAAAAATATGATAGGTAAATGTGCTATTTTAAAGTATTATTCAAATGTTTCTCAACTACTTAGTTACCCAGTGTTTTTTTATTTGGTTGTACCTCTCTTGGTTTCTTAGTCTGGTGAATGTTATATTGATAGACACCAAGTGTCAAGATGACAGTAAAGGCGTGCTTCTGACGACCTTGCAACTCGTAACCGTAGATAAGAGTCGTTCAATAATAATACATATGGCTAAAATAATTTTGAGCTACATAAACAATATAAGTTATCTAATTTAATTTAATTTAAAAACTTTATTGCACAAAATAAAAAGTACAAAAGGCGGACTTAATGCTAGAAGTATTCTCTACCAGTCAACCGTTGGGTCATGCAGATAGTTCGTTTATGGGTGCGGTAACAGTAAAAATGTGGGTATAGATTACAACAAAAAAATAATAATAAATAGCAACAAATTAAACACCAGAATAGAATACAAATCTAATTTTAAATTAGATTTTTCTGAAGATGCACTATTCCCTTTACGATTTTACTATGTAATAAATACTTAGTACTACTGTTTGTTTAAGAATTAATATAAAAAATACCTAAAACGGTTATGAAGGTTTATCCCGTTTTGTGACAACAATAACTTTATAATTGAAAACGAATGATTTAGTGTATAATGTCCTGACTAGTGTCACTTATCAAGATTGACAACGTAAAGAGGTTCTATGATGCGAAACTGTTTTTATTCACAATATGGCATTAAGTAATATAGGTCTTACGATCGGCGTTCTTTGTAAGGCGCGCGCGCAACCAAGCCGCGTATCGAATGCATTACGCCCGCCTCTCAACGGTCGCACAATGGCCATTTTGCCCATTTCACAGTGTCCGTCGACTCGATGACGACAAATCGAATAAATTACCGATTTTGTCATTCGATATTATTCGTTCCGATATAATTTGCTGTGTTCGTGCAGGATTGTTCGAAGTGGCTTTTAATACCGTTTCGCGAACATCCTGATTCAGACTTAAATTTTAATCTAGGTATTGTTAGACTTTGTGATCAAATAAGATCTCTTCAAGATAGACAGCAATATTACAATTCACCAGGATAAACAATTGTACAGCATCTAGCATGCTAGTCAGTCAAATATCATAATTGGAATTTCATATGTGAAATAACCCGGTATACGTTAAATCTAAGTCTGACTAGAAATATAGGTACAAAGAGTTATAAACAGTAAGAGATATACAAAGTTTATATAGCTTGTTTACTTGAACAAAGTTATCTCTTGCGCATTTAATTCTTTTTGTTGCCTTTGTAATATATTTCTGATCAATTAGCAAAGCTTTTTGTTAATAAACGTAACGTTAGACCAAGGAAATTAGTAGGCACTAGTGATGTAACGAATATAGATTTTTATGCATTCGCGAACGCGAATGCGAATGCGAATATCTGCCGTTGATATTCGCGAATGCGAATGCGAATGCGAATATTCACTTTTGAATATAGCGCCACGAATTTCGGGTATCGTTAATTAGAAAAATTTCATAAAGAAAAACAGTGCGCATTCAGTAGAATTACAACATCTTCCCAGAAATGTATTACATCAGAGGTTAAACAGATGTCGCTTTAAGAGTTATTTATAAAACGAAACAGTGTGATAATAAATCTATGAAGTTTTTGGCAGTTGATAAATCAATAGGTAAGATGATTGCGTTCTTCCCCCTGAGTTCCGCATCTTGTTGTGATGAGGAGGATCAGTAACCATGTGGTCCGGGACCTTGAGGCTGGCCTTGTCACCCAGCCTCCGATACCGCACAGGGTGAAACAAAGACTATCTGTGAAGACTATGCCGAGCGACACGGACTAAAATATAATGCGACAAAAAGCGAACTCATGGTTTTTGTAGGTGGGGGCAGGATTACAGCTAAGTTTCCCCAAGTAATGCTTGCCGACAAACCACTGCGAACTGTAGATAAATTTAAGTACTTGGGACACCTACTGACCTCTGACCTCAGGGATGATGATGATGTTGAGAGGGAACGAAGGGCGCTGTCGGTGAGGGCAAATATGCTGATTCGCAGATTCGCACGATGTTCGGGGGCAGTTAAGATCACACTCTTTAGATCTTACTGCACATCATTTTACACGAGTAGTTTGTGGGCCAACTACAGTAAAAAGTCTTATAGCGCCCTTCGAGTCCAATTCAATAACGCTTTTAGAGTGCTGATGGATACTTAATTTAATTAAATTTATTAATTTAATTTTTCTTATTAAACTGTTAAAATATAAAAATGAGATATTCAATTCAATTTTATTTAATTATATTCTATGTAATTTTTGTAATGTCATTTGTAATAACATAGGTTAAGGAAATATTGTCACTAACAAAATGGACTGTGGTCTGAATTAAAGAAATTATTATTATTATTAAAGACGGATCCCAAGCTGGGCCGCGGAGAGCAAGGGCAGAGGTGGATCGCGGAGGAAGAGAAGGACCGCGGTGTGTCGTTGCCGGCATCCGTGTCCTCCGTGACCCGGCAGTGGCACGCGGGGCGCAAACCGCGTCGTGGTGGGATCGCGAAGGAAGAGGAGGATACGGTATTACGTTTACCGGCCTCCCTATCCTCCGCGGCCGGTGGGTTTCGGGAATCCATCTGACACTCGGAGGGAGAGCTGGATTGAGAGTCTCGGGCGTCCGCAGAGGCGGTAAGCAGCGGGGCCGCACAGCAGATCCGCTGCTGGGATCGGAGACGCCAGGCGTGGAATAAGCCTGACGTCCGTTTCCTCCCGAGGGGTTGGGGGGTGTCAGGTGGCCTGTGTAGAATCCGCAAGAAATCTTGACTCCCCCACAACTGCGCAACGTTGGCCACCGAGGGGTTTTAGTCGATGCGAGACAGCACTCTCTGTTCCCCGCTGAGGGACGGTGCGGTAGGCATTTTACCCTCGACGTTCGACCCTCCTCGTTGGAAGACCTTCCGTTTAGTTTCGTTGACAGTGATTACAATTAAAATTATTAAAATTAATAATTATTTTTGCAATTCTGTGTAAATTAGAAGGCTTGAGGTTTTGTGATTAATATTATAAGAAATTTGTATTCCCTTTTAATTTATCTTTTTGTTATTGACATCTTACCTATTTTTTTCGGATATAAATATTCGCAAAATATTCGCATATTTTTTGCGAATGCGAATGCGAATACGAATGTCAAGAAATATGCGAATATTCCCGAATGCGAATGCGAATGCGAATATTCGTTACATCACTAGTAGGCACTAATGTTACAAATATATAAATATATTTAATAGCAAGTGCAGTACTTACTAAAATTTTCATGTCCTTGTGATCCGCGGACACGGGGTCGATACTAACCTGAAAATGAGAAAACATAACGTTACAGTGACTTTAATATAAGTTAAAAAATGGACTACATGTTCAGTTCACTATTTAGAAAGGTGATTCCTAAAATTACTCTTTATAAAAGATTCATAATTAAAAAATGACAAAAATCGTACGCTAAGTTTCGAATATATTATATTACAGACAAAACATTCAGAACTTAATTTCAGAGACTTCTAGTATCACTCAAATTAACTTCGCCCTTGATACTCCTTCTCCCATCGACACTGATGAAAAAACAAAACTAATTAGAAAGTCCCTAAAAAGTTAATATCATAAGTCGGGTCCGTACACACGAGCGAATTTAATTTGGAACGTTTTTAATTACGCCAGGAGATTCGTTCGAGCCGGTCGGTTTGGGCGCCGCGGCCGCCAGCCCTGTAATTATGGGCCCCGTAATTGCGAGACCCGACCGATGGACCCCGCGCCCCGCTGCCCCCGCGCTAGTATCCTATGCCAGTGCCACTAAAATTGGAACATGGCTTTTGAGGATTGTGGTGTGATATAATTTGAGCACGCATCGACGGACTCCGAAAAAAAACCGAGTACAAATCTACTATTAACCGGTTCTAATATATTAAGATTCGTAACGTGTCAAAAACGACAATCCCTTTTTCTCCAACTGACTACGAGTCTGGAACGGTTTTAGCTTACACCTCATTTAATTTTTACCATCCATTACTAAAACGAAGCGTTTTTTAAATATTGGAACGGTGCATATATAAATTACCTACTTTTCTTAGATACTAGAGAAAAATAATGTTAGTGATGATCTTTGCGTCAAAGTATCATAGTACCTATCATAATTTAGGTTATTAAAATATTTTCTTAATCTCCATCCTCCTCCATTTCAATATCTAATGATAAGGGGAGTTCCATGTATGTATTAATAAATATATTACTTTTAAGAGGAACGTGTGCAACACATATGACAGAACAGTAATCATAATAGCAAGTCTAATGTAACATAATTGCCCTTTCGTAATGCACTCGTTCGGCCAATGCTTTCTAACCGAGTCAAAAAGGATTGCGTTTAATTATGATGACTGGCTTATTGTGAACCGAAAAAATATTTTAAGATTGCATTATAATAATTATACATTTGGATTGTGGCTAAATAACGCACTCAGTAGGCAGATGCATTATATTATCGTCATCACCTGTGAATCAATTCCAGCTCCGTATATTAATTAACAATAACTACTCCATATGAAATTGAGGTTAGATACCATATCCTTAAAGTATGTTTTTTTGTAAATATTATTATGTAAACATATTTATTTATTTGTCCATGCTTAACATATATTCAAGAATAGACACATAAATAAATTATTATAATAATATTGATCTTTAATGAATTTCAGCGTTAGATATAAAGTAAACAATTAAGCAGATGGCCGTGTAGAGATTTTGCTTTTGCCGTTTAAAAGTTTTCAATACATTTTTTAAACTATTCGATGATTATTCTAGATTAGTAGATGTTTTAAGAACTCGTATTTCATGACTCTACGTCAAATTACTATTTTGTTATGTTTAGGTTTTACCATTTTTTAAAGCAATATAAAGTACAATTCCTACAAAAAAATACAAACTTCTTAGTAAAATTATGTTTTTTTTTTGTTAAAAGATTAATTAAATCACATCAAATTTACAACCCTAAAATGCCGGCTGTCCAATAAGAACTTCCCACACGGTAATAACCCGCAATTTTTGACTGGCATTTCTACACGTTGATCGACTACAAAGTCTGCATTTCAACCGGAAACGTATCATGTACAGATGGCATAAAGATAAACAAAGTACGACTGTGGGTGTTATTATATAAGTGATTACGACCACATTATTGTCTCATCTTCAGGTTTATTCGTATCATACAATTTTTGTTATGCAACGAAAGGTTGCGCTAAAGTGTATCATTTGCGGTCATGATATTAATTATTTTAATAGGTTTGTTTGTATGTTTCAGGGTTCCTTGAGTGGAAAATCAGATGCTTTCAGATACAATTCGGTATTTTTTTTATATTAAATACTGGCTCGGTATCGGAAACTAAGAGGTGGCTTCCGAAATTACAAATACTGTTAAAATATCAAAAAGCACTAATAATAACAATCGACAAGAATGCCAAGGGGCATTTTCATTTTCATGAAAATTATCCTTACGTAAAATCAAATGCATGGAACGACTTTTACGCCTTAACAATGTTTTACTATTTGTAATACAAATCTTAGCAAGAAAAATAATACACGTTTTTACCTTCTAGAAAACATGTACTTAATCTATATCAATCACACTACAAATGAATGATAATATGATAAGTATTGAACTTATATCATATTACTACTTATGAACCTTGTTCTAAGTGAACAAAGATGCTTTAAGTTTGACAGTAACATTTTTTTATTCAATAACAAGAATTTATTTTAAATAAAATTTTGAGTTGCTTGCTTCAATTTAATCAGAATTAGTGAGTAGTATTACAAACCAGACATTTTATTATTTGATGTAAGTATCTTCTTTTCAACAACAGCTCTAAAAGGGTGTTTTTTATGCTATTTAAAAATGTTTTGCATTTTTTAAATTATTTTTATGGTATTAATTTACTATAAATATGTGTGAATAGTGTAAACATCCCTTAACTTCTTGATCTTTGGCATTAACAGCGAAATCGGTTCCAAAATAGTTCGTCAACAGTTCGTTGTCTTCATTAAAAGTATCACAAAATAGTACCAAGACTATAATATATATTTGTAAATGTAATAGAGATTGATTCAAATTCTTAGCACACACTTTTGCTCTCTTTTCGGTCACAAAAAGCCGGCACAGCGCGTCACACGGCATAGTGGCGGCCGCGGGAGGTGTTTGTGCGCCGTAATCGCACAACTAATCACGCCAATTAAATATTTTTAGTTCCCATTCACTCATTTTTTCTCATTCGGCCTTTGTTCGCCCGAGGTGCGCCATTGTTGGCTCATTCCAGTGATCGCCTTTTGTTTGTCGCGCGTTACGACGCAACGCGATATTTCTTATTATGCAGCGCATTTGAATTAGTTGGCATTACAATAGTATTTTGGTCCAATATTTTCGTATTATGTTGGTGGCAGCGTTGCCAGAATTTCAGCATTTGGGGGACTGACTTCTTTTTTCACGATGACTTTTCATGCGCGGTGAAGTTTATTGTCCCTTTTTTGGTTAGATGGAATTTTGATACGACATAGTTCTTACCATAAAATCTTGATATTAATCAACATATTTTACTCAATTTTTGCAGATCACGTGAAATCGTGTTATTTTATCTTTAAATGAAGTTTAGTATCTAATCATGGTTAACGTAAACATTAATTATGTTTTCAATTTCCAAGGCACACGAGATTAAAATACCTAAGCCCAAAAAAATTTAATTTGACTACTTACACGCGTACCCATATGTTTGGTTATTAGCAACTTCAGATACTTCGATTATTTTGTTTAACGTTTACGTCAGTAGAAATTTGGATAACAAAATATTTAAATAAGAATACCTACTACGTTATACAATATCATGTAATTTTGACAAGGTGAGACCTCTTTATAATGTCGCCGTGAAATATGGCATCCACTTTACACCATTTCTGAAATAATATTTTATTATTGCTTTGTTTACTTAAAAGTTAAAGAACATACTGATTTATTTTTGAAAGCATATTCATTTAGCATATAAAATAGTCTGTGCTAACTGAATTATAAATATATTGAGTACAATTTTGTGTTAAGAGTTTATAGGTAATGGAAAACCTAAATTAATAAACCCTCCGACGTATTTATGTTAATCTCTAAAGTTATAAAATATTATATACAAGCAAAGATAAAGAAAATCCTTCTCCAATACATATGGAAAAAATTTCAGCTTGAATAACACTTGCCTACATTATTTGCTTAAAATACGAAGAAGGAATAAAATTTATCCAGAAAACAAAATGGTAAAGACCAGCAAAATGAATTACTTAAGGTATTTTAATTATCATATTGGCTTTTTATCTTTCTCAAGTGTGTACTTAATCACTCGTGTTTTCGTTACTTTAATTGAATACTAGTTAGAAAAATCTCCTTGATTTAATATAACTAAACGGCAAAAATACTAGAATTTAACGTATTTTTTTATTTTAAAATTCTTCCAATTGGATTTCTGTGTTTTGTATTTTTAATAGACATGGTATGAAATCGTTTAACACTTTGGGAAAATCATCACCAAAATTGAAATAAAAATAAAAGTTACCACCCTGAAAAATATTAAACAAAATATTTGCAAAATATATGATCACCCTGAAAAATATTAAACAAAATATTGATGTTGAATCGTTAAAATAATAGTAATTATAAAATAATTTAAAAAAAATTAAGCACTAACAGAAATTATCATTTTTAAAAATAAATTAAATTTCAAATGTTTAAACAACATTCAAATAAGATTTCATTATGTCTAAAACTGAAAATTTTGACTGTTGTATTTGAGAACTTTGAGAATTTTATTCACTTTTGACACCCACATCAAAAAATATTTTGAATTATTTTGAAATATCCACTTTTAATTTCTAACGCAATAACAATAAAAGTTTAGAAAATACCTCGTTGAAGTAATTATTATTGACATTATGCGGCGCGGGGTGCGAGCCCCCGTGCTGTTGGTAGTAAGCGCAGTTCATGTCAGCCCATAGATCCACGGGAAACTCCACAATGTCACCAGAATCACTCGCGTGAAAAATATTTTCAAGAAAATTTCTCGGAACAATTATCTCGTAACGAATCGATGCGGCGAACGAATCTCGCCTACTAATTGTAGGGTTCGGGGACCGGCGAGCGCGGAGCGGCGCGTCGTGCCTCTCGCTCGCGCGGCGCACTTCTCTCCGCGTGGCGGCGCCACTGGCGCTCTGTTTGTTTTCGCGGGGCGGCGACTGGCGCAGGGCGGCCTGAGGGCGGGACAAACGTATCCCGCACGCAAAACTAATATAAACCGATAACGCATTTTTTTTTCAAAGCTTCGAACTTTCATTGCCTACGTAATTAGTATTAATGCGAAATCGCAAGGGCTGTTGAATCCGTTGCTAGCCCGTCTTGTTCGTCCCACCTTTTTAGAGCGTGCCTAACAGGCCGTGAATAGCAAACATCACATTACAAAGCAATATATTAAAACGCTAAAAAGCTTGAAGATGTAAAAATGTTAAGTGCAATCGTATAAGTGCACTTTTTACAACGATTATAATTTTACTTCTTACTTATATTTTCTTCGCTCATTCCTAATTAGATGTAAACTGCAAATACTGTGTTAAGCCTGACTGATCTGCTATATTACGTTAAATTTTTATTATTTTGAATCCATTAAATAGGATTTAAAAGTAAAATGATCAGGTAGATATTTAGTATAAAATATTTCTGAATTCAAATAGAAACTATCGCTCTAAAAAACATTCGTATCAGCCTTTTTATTAAAATTTAATGTTGCTGGTGATGATAATTGTATTAATCCCATTATTATGATAATTGTATTCACGCGCAAAAAAATAAAAACAAATCAGCGAACAGCTGTACAATATCTCGCTCACCCCACATCTTTAGGCATCAAATTTGTTACAAATAGGTATTTTTTTTTCACCATCCAAAGGTAATAAATGTTTCCGGTATGTAATAAAGAACATCACGATCGTTGCCCGGGTCTATTATAAAAATTGGTCCATTTTTTCGGCCCAATCTGAGCGGAGGCGGATACGGATCATATGACAGGATACGCTTTGCTTCGCGTCCGATATCACGCGAAACACGTCACGTGATATTGTAACAGATGTTACTTTACTTCCTTTGATACGGCACTAGTATTCAATAATGGAATATCTTACAAATCGACGATACTTTGAGTAAATAAATAATTTCCACGATTTGTATAATTTCAGAAAAGTGGTATGGTACGGGTACTTTGCTTTATTATTTAACTGTGAAGGAGTAAGCTAGGTAATGTCATGTTTAATAAACTTTTTTAATTTTATTTTACATGAAGAAAATGTTAATAAAAGTTCCTACCCAGTCGGTATATTGGTTATTGCGCTAAAATAAATAAAATAATTACTGTACACACTGCTTTTACATTTAAGTTATTCAATTGTTATTAACTATCTTGTCAAAGTAATCCATGCCATTTATCGAGTATAATATTTGAATACAGATAGGTAGGTACACGAAACCTTTTGCGTTATTTTACTAGACTACCCTTTTAAAGATTCGGCTGCGACCATTCCTTTAAATACAAGTATATCAACAAAAAGAGAAAGCACGAATATAATTCAATACTCCCTTCACGCCTTATTTAAATCAGTACAAAGAATAACAAAGTCGAACAATCGAAAGCCCTCTTATTTCGGCGTCCATTCGCAGCGGCGTCATTACTGAACAATTCGCGAGCGACTAGATGTCGCCGGGCGATACGAGCGTTTTGTATTGAATATAGAATAACACGCGCAAATGATAGTGATTAGATCGAGTACAGAGGCCGGCGCGTGCGGCGTAATTATTGTAATCTCGCGCGGCGCCTGCGCAGCGGCCGCTGTTCCTTGCCGCGGTCCTATTGTTGCCGTTAACGCGACGACCGTTTCGTCTTACGTTCGATTAACCTTCGCTCCCATGGAAGCCTAGTACTTTAATGCCAGATCACAATATTTTACGATTCGTATTGTGCCAAAGATTACTATCCGTTTTTCTCCAACCGACTACAAGTCGTTAATACCGTTCCATAGTTTACTTTCCATATCAGCTGTCATCAGTCGTCTGTCAGTCGTTTTTAGCTTACGCCTCGTATAATTTATTACTATCCGGAACTAGAGCAGATCGTTTTTCAAATATTGAAACCGGGCATAAGTGAAGTTCTTTTTAGTTTCTAGATAACGTCCAAACTTTTTTTATTTTGATCCTGGAACGATTCATCTATCCGACTTTCTGTCTATCCTCTGCATAGTTTTCTGTGTGAGTATTTTTTTGGAGATTTTAAAACTGAATTTTATTTATTTAGACGACACATAAGATATTAATTACAATCAATTTGAAAACTTTAAGAATCGAATAATAAAAAAGGGCAAATCAGTAAGAACTTACGCCTTCTTTCACAACAACTACTTATATGCAAAATATGACCTTCCTATAGAATTTCATAAAGACCACATAAAGTTTCTTCAAAATGTACCGATACCACATTTTTACTATAGTGTTAGAGTGTCTACGTTTGACCCAGTCTCACTTTGCTGCAACTCTTAGACTAGAGATTGCAACTTATGCGTCAATTAAACAAAATATAACAAAAAGAAATAACAAATAAATCCTCCCTTTCATACTCCCGTCAAGCACCTCCTAATAACAGAGGTCAAACTCTATTTTCCCAATCATTAGTACAGTTTCTGAATAGTGCGCACGCGCATCTGTCGGGTCCGCCCTCGTCACCGCCCCACCGCCCCAGCACGCGCCCTTGCAAAACGACAAATGGAACATTACCTTAAATTCTGTACCAGTATTACTAATATTATAAATGCGAAAGTAAGTCTGTCTGTCTGTCTGTCCGGCTTTCACGCCTAAACGACTGAACCCATTTTGATGAAATTTGGTGTAGGTATCCGTTGAATCTCAAGAACGGACATAGGCTACTTTTTGTTTTGAAAATAAGGGGAAATGGGGGTAATACCGCCCTTGAAAGTTTATATGGGAAAAAAATTATTTTTTAATATTAAATTTGGGACAGATAAGTAAAGCTCGAAAATTGGATTAAAATAAAATACGAAGTAAGAGAATTTCTTGAACAATCAAACAAAAATACTAAAAATGATGGAGTGCTGTTCTCCGCACAACTTAGCCGGATATCCATCAGTTCATTTGCATAGTCCCTTATTTCCATTGGTCTTGATAAATCACTGCACTCACGTGAGTTCCCGCATAGAGTTTGGGGTGCCAAGATCCGGTTGCAATCTTACACCTACTTCCGTTGCGTTGCAGTAACGGGTTGCACACTGCACACCCTCTCCGGCGCGGTTATATTGTGCAGCTAGATTATTTTTTTAAGGTGTCGTCTGTCGCAATTCAGAAATGAATTGTCTCGTCTAAATTTTTTAGGGAATACTAGTTAGTGCCAGCTGTGGAGCAAAACACGTTCCAAAACCACCAAAATAATTTCGGAAAAATTATAGAAACTGTACCTACTTATAGCTATTGCATTTACCGACATCTAAAGGCATTAGAATCGTGATATATATTTACTAATCACAGTCGTCCGAAACATTGTTACCATGCTTGGCTATTTTTAAACATTGACCTTGAGTTTTAATTGATTTTCAACTTTGAATAAACACAACTAACCTCGATATTTTATCGGGGGGAGTCTGTCAGTTCAATACTTGAGAAAAATCCGATATAAGAATCACCTCATGCAGGCCTAACATGCGCAATATGTCAAATTTATCGCATGAGACAATAAAAGTTTCGATACTGCTGATTGGCTAATAGCACACCGCACTCGTATTTTCAGCCAATCAGCAGCTGACGCACTGACTTAAATCGATTTTGACGTTTTTTAAGAGCGCGGTAAAATTAAGTCGCGTTGCTTATGCTAACCTGCACGTCGCAAAAAAGTCATGCATTATTGCAAATTGAACTCGCAGTATCTTTGGTCTCATAACATGTAATCGTAAAACCATCCCCTACCCATAATAATATGAACTAATTTTATCTGTCTCTTTCAAGCGATTTTTTGGCGCTTGTCAAAGCTGGAATCAGATATTTTTAAAAAACCATCAATAGTTATCAATTGAATTGGTGCATGTTACACTTAGTTTGACGACCTCCGTAGCCGAGAGGCGAGCGTGCCGGACTTTGGCGTCGCGCCATCTCTGAGGTTCCGGGTTCGATCCCCGGTCGGGTCAATATGGAAAACGAACTTTTCTGTATTGTCTCGGGTCTGGGTGTTGTGGTACCGTCGTTGTTTCTGATTTCTGTAACACAAGTGCTTTAGCTACTTACCACAGAATCAAAGCAATGTATGCGATGTTGTCCAATATTTATTTATTTACTAGCTTTTGCCCGCGACTTCGTCCGCGTGGCGTGTTATTGTGTCATTTCAGTATTTTTCTCGGTGTGTGTCGAATGTAAATAATAATGAATGTTGCATTCAAAAATTTTAAAAAGTTTTTTTTTTTTTTTGAGAAAATACATTAAAAAACAACATAACAATTATTCTGAATCTGGCGCTAGTGCAGTATTTTTTCATGAAAAAGATGTTTCCCATTCCCATGAAGCTGTACATTTGCTAAGATACCCATATACTAAAAAATTTCAAGCCTCTAACTCGCGGTACAAAAGTTTTTCCCGCTATTCCCGTTCCCATGGGAATTTTGGAAAATCCAATCATGACTTAACTTTGCATTCACTAAGGTATATGCATGTCAAATTTCAATCATCTAACTTACGCGGTTTAGATTTTTTTCATACAAAAGTTTTTTCCCGCTAACTCCCGTTCCCGTGGGAATTTCTCAAAATACAGCCATAACTAAACTTTATATTTACTAAGGTACCTGCATGCCAAATTTCAAGCGTCTAACTTAAGCGGTTTAGATTTTTCATACAAAAGGATTTTCCCGCTAATTCCCGTTCCCGTGGGAATTTCGGGAATTCCTTTCTTAGTGCACCCCTACGGTACCTAAGCTACGTCCCTTCCAAATTTCAAGTGCCTACGTTTAGCCGTTTGGGCTGTGCGTTGATATGTCAGTCAGTCAGTCAGTCAGTTTCTCCTTTTATATATATAGATTTTATTTATTTAGTTATAGGTAAATAATTTGGCAATTACTTTTATATAGCATCGCTCTTTTACTCAACGTCGAAATATTTTAAACAAAGTTATCCATTGTGATACTACGTTTCACCTAGATAGAGACTTAAAAAAACATACTTAAGGAACGATACGAGTAATATTCTTACTTGAAGAAATACATAATACATTTTTGGAAGCACAACGATCAGCATAAAAAGTTGGGTATCCGATTAGTTCAACATCGCATTCAAGACATTGCCAAATTCGATTTCATCGGACCAGAGATAATCTCGGCAGTACGACCAAAATATTGTCCAAGTTTCATTCACAACATGTGTGACTCCATTTGGATAAAGAGCCATTGTTGGCTCCCCGCCATTCATCCCGCTTCAATGGCAGGCCATTTGAAGACCGTTTCCTATGCAAAATCTCCCGTAATCCCGGAATAAAGGCTTCTATTTGAATGTTTCCGCTGACATTTCGTAGCCTGGGAATAAGCGCAAGTGTTGATCACAATGAAGAGATGTTCACTTGATGCAGATATTTAGACGTCACCTCTTGAAAGCTGTTTACAAGCATAATAGGATTAAATATGAGCAGCGAATTGTGTTATGAAAACGTTTTGTTAGACGATCTTCAGATTTGATTTTCTCGTGATAAAGATTGTGATCTGTCAGTATTACATCTGTAATCTGTTCTTTGTATAATAATATATTTGTCCTAAATTTTATTACAAAAATCTCACTTCATTGTAGTATACGTGTGATAATGTTCAGTTTTTTTCAATTCAAAAATTTATAATAATATTAGGTGAATTGTAAAGAACGTCAGCAATAATCCACTACCTTTCTTCGAATCGCCGATGAAAAATATTCTTAATAATAAAATTGGTCATAGTTCTGTGAACACACGAACTCAGCAATCTAAAGTGCTGTTAAGCATAAATTTTATTAAAACTATTAGCACGAGTAGATAAGCGCAAACATGAAATTTTCTAAGTCAGTAGATAGGTAAAATAATGTGGTCACACCAATTCTTGTCCCAAAAATAAAAATCCGTTCATCACACATATCTGGTAATCCAAATTCTTACATTTTGAATTCACCAAATGAGTGAAGTGATTTTATTACAATGCATACTGAACATTTTTCGAGCGTAACATGATTTACTTAATATTTTTATCCAGTCTCGAGTCGCCATCGCCTCGTAGACAGGGCGCGAACGCCTGACAGCGCGACGAGCCAGCAACAAAATAAACCGGCCAACTCGGTAATAATGGTGTTTCCACCCTGTAACAATAACTGCATAATAGTCGAGGCTTTTACGAGCTTTTGTGAGCTTGTCCAAGCTTCTACTTGCCGTATTTAGGGATCCGTAACTAAAAATACGAAAACACGTATGTTTGACTTTAACAAGACCTTGTTTCTCGGGAACGTTTTGAGATAGGAATCATGTCGCAATTTGTTATACTAAATCACTTGGAGACTCTGAAAATATCCTATGAGTGGAACTCTCATCTGTGTTAAGATCTAATCGTCATCTACTTCTATTAAATACAACGCTACAAAGTGAAATGGCTTCTTTTAATTTGTGTATGAAACGTCTAAATTTATTTCAAGCTCGGTCGTCTAATAAAGAGAAAACTTAAACGGAATCCTGGCTTTGTTAATCCAACTCGCACTTGACATCGCGCTTTTTCTGATGAATGCCGCTCGTTGCGCCCAAGCGGTTTACGAGTATGACCGGGAATATTTTATTGAATACTTACTCCGCTAAAGATTAAGCATTGAGTTGGAAAGGCTGTCGGCTCAACGTATTGTTGGCCGAATAAGATATCGGTTTTCTCTCCACAGCACCTCGAGTTACTTACTTCGGATACGGATGTCACCACAAGGCCGTTATGAAGATAGAAAACACATTTATAGGAATTGGGTTTTACAAACAAAATATTGTAAAAAGGCGGTCCAGCGATAGCTAGGAAGCGATCTCTGCCAGTAGAGGGCATGGTACAACCAAAACTTATTTTAAACTTAAAAAAATTAATAAAAAAAAACATTTAAAGCACATGTGGCGGTCTTTACGTCACTATTTTGTAAAAACTGTGACGTCGCGATAAACTTTAACGCAATTTATGTGAGTAAATTTAGGTTTACATGATAAAGGTAAGTTTACCTATCTATGCAAGATTGCAAGTACTCCCACAAAAAACTGTTAGTGATTGATTGACGATGGGCTGATTAGGAACTTATCACTTTCAAAAAATTATAATTTATATTTCTAATAAAAATGTACATACGAACTCGGATTTGTTAAAATCTTTTTTGACACACAACGTCAACGTTATACTTGTTGGTTTAATTATGATATTTTATATACACTTTAAACATATAAATACCATACTTAAAACTGATAGCTACATACATAGCGGTATATCAAAGGAAAAATTGGTTACTAGCGGTCTTACTCGCTGACTTTGACCGAAGACCCGTTTTCCATATAAGAACAACATCAGTTAAAGCAATGGAGATTAGGTATCCGGAGCTCAAGATTAATTTGCCAATTATATGAAGCGATAACCGCATCCATTAAAAGCAATAACAACTGTTGTCCAAGGAAAATTAATTGGACTTTTATATCTATTCGATAAGCTGCACACGTGGGCGATCTGTGGTTTTCATTTCATATTTCACAAATAACAGTGGCTTCTATTTTACGAGTCGTGTAGTAATGTTAGTAACATTATTTCTATGGAATACGTTATAGTTCTGAATACTTCGAACAGGCTAAACAAATACCGACTGTCACGTAAATATAATAAGGTGCAATCTGGCTAGGTCGTAGGTACGCTACGCCCCTACTCGACCTCATTTATAATAGAGTGCGTGCATACTAAAATGTATGTACCCATTTAAATATATATTTTTTGTAAACATTGTTTTTTATTTTTTTTTATTTTTTCTTTGGTCGATTTTTCCTCAAGGCCGAACACATCACAAACGTAGGTACGTTTTAATTCGCGAGGAGTGCAACTGACGACTGATGGATATTTATACTTGGAAATGTCAATATTGTACGTGGATGATGACCTCCATAGCTGAAAGGAAACTCGTTCAGAATTTTGCATGGTGCCATCTTTGAGGCCCGATTCAAAAACCGATCAGGTCAATATGAAAAATAAACTTTTTTAAGTATATTGACTCGGGGCTGGATTATGGAACCGTCATTAAATATGATTTCTTAAAACAAGTAGCTGCTAACCTCAGAATCAGAGTAAAGATGTGATAATAAATATTCATTTATTTATATACAAAAGTTATCTTATTTCAGTTATCAAATATTTTACACTAAAGGTGCAACGAAATCAATGGTGGACACGCATTCATTGGGCGGAGTTATTAATACATAAGAGAGAGCAACGTACGACGGAGCTAATAACCTATAAGGTTTATTAAATCTAAGCATGTGTTTCATGTAGCCACGATACAGCCAGGTTCATGGGCGTCGGTCGCGAGATGCCCAGTCGTTGAGATAAAATTAATAGGCGCTATTAAACCGCGAAACTCCGCGGAAGACTTCATTAATTCTCCGCAACGGACTACGCCTCTAAATCCCGCGATGACCAACGATAGATTTATTAATTATTAAAAGCTACAATGATTTTCATCTATCATATACCACGGAACGTCGCTTCGATTTACTCGGCGTCCAAAGCTAATTTATGATTTTAAAGAGAGAAAAAGGATAACGACCGCATGAATTTAAGGTGAGTTTAGGGGGAGAGGTGAAAGGGGGAGGGTGATGTTCGATAGCCGCAATAAATCAAGATATTATCTGTTCGCGAGCATTACGGCCAGCCGATACCAAAGGGTGAGTCGCCGCGATGTATGGCTCCACGCACCGGCCTCGCGTGCTGCCCGCGGACAGTGTTAGATAGCCTTGGACAGTCTACACACTTATCCTCTTAGTATAAGACTTGGTAATTTAAAAAAATGTAAGTTAACAGACTTTAAGTCGTTTTTAGCAGGCCTTACAAAATCGGTAACCCATAAGTTTAATTATGATGCCATGGAGTATATTCTTTCAACCGATACTTGACGATTGCTACAGATACCTTTTCATCGTCACAAAAAGGCCAAAAAGAAACGTTGCGAACTATAACAGTAAACTCTTCAAACTATCTTTTATATGACAAAAAAAAACGAAGAGATGACAAAATCAATATTAAGGTGAATCATTAAGGTCGTAGAACGTGCTGTACCGTCTTCTTGGTCCATAAATATGGATCCGTACATGAATTGCAATCTTAGGTTCAATCTCGATACTGAAGTATTCTTCACAGATGTTTATCAACTTCTCCGTCCGAATGGCTCACATAAATTAAACACCCGCTATTCTAAGAGCAATAATCAATGATACACAGACCAATAATTACACGCTGAATCGTATAATTTTGAAGCCATTCATTAAAATTCAACTAAAGATGAAAACAACAAAGTTATTCGGAATCACAAATCAAACGCAACTCGCCGATGGCTAGGTTATAAATCAGAGGCGCGCTTAGGCCTTCTTAGCTTTTCTAGATAGAGATTTATCCCGTAATAACACGTTGCTTTTCACTAAATCAACCGCCGAACTATCCGGTAGAGCAACGATGATTAATCGGCCTCGCTGCCGATGTAATGGCTGGAGGATGCGCGCGCGCAGCTCTGCGGGAACTAGCCGGGATCTAATCTGCCATTATCCGACCACCGGTTTACGGCAACTACTTGTACTTTTATTGTCATTGCTTCAATCTGATGGTAATAAATGTAAACAAATAGAACGGGCGACCAAGCTTTAGAATACTCTTTGTAAACCTGTCCTTACGGCGTCGGAAATGGTAGCTTTAAAAAATTCCAAACATGGATATAGATAGATTTTTATATGAGAAAAGCAAAATTAAGATAATAAAGACAATGCCAAAAAATAAACGAAAATAATCCAAATTAGTAGATTACCTATTTTCTACATGGATCTCCACTCCAATTTTGAAATATTTTCACTCAGCCTGAATCGGTAGTTACAAGATGAAGATGACCATTTTTGATTACCATTGGTTACAGCTGAATTGGTTCTTATAGCTTATTCTTGTTTCCGTTTTTACGATTTGTTGAAGCAACGATTTCGTTTCGAACCATTGCATTGCCATTAAAATTTCAAGGGTATGCATATTCTATAGCGGTGTAAAGTAAACGACCAAAGCCGGCGAGACAATCAGAACGCAATTATATTAAAACGATCCTCAGCGCATCCAGCCCGACACGACTCTCATCTCGGCGTTCATCTGTTCAACGATTAACTTTAATTAAACGTTATCTTTAATTAAAATTACACGCGCCCAACGATATTTCATAAAAATAAAATACGTTTGTGGTGCACCTAGGAAGTCTTTATTAAGATTGCGACTGCAAAGAGGCGGGGCCGTCTACTTGTCCAAGAATTTGAATAATCGGCACATTACAAGTTAACATTATTATGTACGATCAAATGTACAACGGTTTCAACATATACTTAATTATAGTGAGCGAGGGCTATATGCGAACACTGTGTTTAATCTATTAAACCAGTCAGTCAATATGTTATCTTCTAATCTGGAACGTAGAACCGTAAGTGCCTGTCTGATTTATAACTTTAGGAATTATTAAGAATAATAATAAGCGCTAATTACGTAGATATTACTATGCACTCACAGAAAAGTTGTTTATAACACCTATTTAGGTTGATGAAGACGTAAAAAAACTTTTAACGTCTGTTAATGTGCTTCAAAGTAACAAACACGAAACAAGCTGGGAGGCTAAAATTTAAGTTTAATCAAATATTCGTCATCACATAATTTGGTTATTTAGTTTTTTTCTATAAATTTTGTATGTTATCTACTTAATGTATAAGGTATAAATAAAGTATAAGGTTGGTACTTTAGAACTAAATTAACTAAAAAAGAGAATTGTTGTTATAGGTACCTATATATTTAGTAAGATTCGTTTGTTTCAAAACAATAAAAAATTTCGTTGCCAATGATTTGTAGAAATGGAATATCATATAATGCTCTAAAATTTTCTGCCAATTTTAGTTCAGGTGAATATAAAGAACTAATTCAAAATACTATCAAAAACGGAAATAACAAAATGTGCGAGTACTATTATGTACGCAAGTAAGAGACACATTGAAACGGACGACACAGATGATTCGCAATCACATGCGAACCGAGATTCCGAAGTTTGCAAACAACGCAGCGCATCGGCCATATTTCAACGATAATGATAGCGGCGAGCGTGATAATAATTGTTATTACTATGATCCACATCTGGTATTATTTTATAATTGAGGGCTTTTGGGTGAAACCCTGCAATTATAAGGAGAGCCCGGAGCAACGAGCAACATGCAACGAGGTGCGCGTTTTTGCTTCGTTCCCTAATTTATGAGATTCTGGAGAATGCGTCCTTGATCTCAGATACGCAACCAAATTTCAAAGTTTCTGTGGTTGGGAAGTTCTCATAACTTTTCTCTTTACCTAAGATATTTTTAGAGACCTTAGAAGTAGCGTTTGTGCCTCATTGAATTAAAAACTTGATGTACACTGTTTTATATTAAAAACAAGACTTGGGTGTTGGTAATCATAAGCTATCAAAGTTTTTATCATTATGTAGGGAGAAAACTAAAGCATGTCTAGTCTATTTCAGTTTTAATGGTGTATTTTTACATTGCGTTTGCCATTTCACACACTAATCCGGTCAAAATCTGTAAATGCTTACTAAAGTTATCTTAAGGTTCATAAAATTGGGAAGAATAAAGCAGCAAGTCAACCAAATTAAGTGATAGGTTACATCAAAGCATTTTTAATAAAGTGAGAATACCTACTACTACGTTTGAGAACTTATTACTACTTATTCCTTATTCAGGAATGTACGTCTATAGATAGTATTGATATTACGAGCTAAAATATCTCTCTTGTTTTTTTTACTGTCCACGTTCAGTTTATCTATACGATAACAAAATTTAACTTTAAATTAACTTGGAAAATACGACAGACGTCTCATCTGACTCATCATCCAACCGGGATCGCCCGATTAACCCGAAACACTAATCGGATCAAAATCTACAGCGTAATCCTCGAGTCCTGAGAACGGAGAGTTCATTATTTATTATGAATATTAGTCAATTTTTATTTAGTCAAAAAAGTTAGGGACGGCGGGGCGGCGGCCTGCAATTAAGCTGGCGTACCCTGTAATTATGGACAGTAAATTTCTGGACGTCCTGCGACCACGTATATTGTTCTATCTGAGGTTATTGACGATTAGCTCGGTTACGACCGACTGGCTACTATATAGAATACTAGCGTTCTGCCTTGACTTTGCGGGTAAATTAATTGTCATTTGGGATCAGTGTGGCTCCGCGATAGTCAAATTTGTTTTCTAACAGGTTTTCTAGTTTCGGGACCCATTCAAAGCATACAATCGAATATTTCTTAAAACATAAGAATAGATTAACTTCTTTGTTAGTGGACTGGGCGATAAGCAAATCTAAGCTACCTACTGTAGCGGTTTTAAACAAATATTTATAAAACTATTTTAATTAAAGTCCTTGGTTTTTATCATAAATATTAAACATTAGCCCTATTCTATGTTAGTAAAGTAAAAAGAACTGCAGATTACTTTAGGCTTTATACCGTCCATATGTGGTGCGTGTATGAATTAATATCGATCTACCAGATCTACCAGATGTTTACCGTGATTTACGGTTGACTGTACTTGAGTTTGCGCGAACACTTTGAACACTGCTAAGCATACAAAACTATTGTTTTATTTTGTTTTGCGTAAAATATTCACTATTTAAATGACCTAAATAATTTTAAATCATGCATGGGTTCATAATTCTGGGTCAATAGGGGAGGCGCTATTATTAAACGAGGCGAAACCACAAAGAAATTTTAGCAGCATTACCATTAATTTTCCGGCTATCGTTGATAAAGTAATAATAAAAACTTCTCCCCTATTCTAATGCAGCCGTTAAATGTCGAAAACTTCTTCGGGTTTAGAGACCAGAAGTTAATTACATGCGGGACTATCGGCGTCGGGAATCGCGACCATAATTGAGTTTCCTATTTAAATAATTTAGACTAAAACTATCTGATAATTCCGAAATGTGTATGATAATTACATAGTTGGATACGATTACGAAAGAGACTCTGGTACTGGAAACGCAGGTGTCGAGTCGGTATATTCGTTGAAGGCAGCCCACTCTGCCACTTTGAATATAATTGCTTGTCCTGTTCCTGTCAACGCGGAAATTTGCGTGGTAAAACATGTCAACATGTAAGAATAGGAGCATCTACATGAAAAAAAAATCTACGCAAAATTTCTTTGTTCACATAAAATTTTACTTTTCGATATCAAATTGCGTAGTAGATGGAAACCTTACTATATAACTTACATTTAAAAGTACTGGTATGCGACATTTTATAAAATGACTTTACGAATAAAATAATTTATCTTAAAGTGTTATAGTCATGCATCGGCTCTGCTTCATGCAGTTTTAAATTTATTGCTTTTAACGAAAACATTTATATAACACTGCAAAAATCACCCTAATTGTTTTAAATAAATTGCCTTATTTATCAAAAAATCATTTTAATAGGTAATTAATATGTACATTCCTGTTCATGTTTAAAAATCAGAAGTCGTAGATATGATTGATACCTTCCTAGATTTATATAATAACTAAAGATATCGCCTCATTAAATACTGCCCGACAAACAAAAACAAACCAAAGGTCATTGAAAAAGTTCGAAATCTTTAAAGCACCCAACATTGGTCCCCATTGATAGTTATCAACAGACAGATGTCACTCCGAATAACCCTCTCATTACGGACGCGATGTAGCTACACAGGAAATACTCGTAGATATTAACAAATAAGCCGAGGTTGATCTCTGACCCCCATTCATTCACAATTAGCCGTGTCGTGAGGCTAGTGCTGTCGTGATTTTGGGACACAATGGTATTCCCGTCATGACTCGGCAGAAATTCATTCATGCTCGTCCGACCCACTTGGCTCGCCTTCGAAACGACTTACAACGTTATGAAACGTTACACTTTACGCTAATTTCGAAAGTTACATTTTTAGCATCAACTTAATTAGTGACTACTTTGAATAGAATAGGTAACCAAAAATGTACGTTCAGTCCAAGTCTTACTATTTTACTATTAGATATGCATTGCGTTAAAGTTCAGCGCGACGTCACTTCTACTTACAGTTTTTACAAAATAGTGACGTAAACACACCCCTAAAATGAACTTTAATGAGCTGAATATTCATCAACCTATGATTATTTATTTGCGGAAGCAATAAATAAGATTTTATTATTTTATAATTATCTAACTAATGGACTAAACAGAATGAATGTTTAATTGTAGATACCCTAAATTACTTAAAATTCTTGAAAATATCATGGTAATTAAGTAATAAAAAATCAACATTGTTTTTATTATAGGCTGGTCTTGAAACGGAAAAAAGAAAAGCACAAGAAGTATTTACTTCTAGTGTTATCTACATAGGCAGTTCGTTCACTCATTTGTAAAAGAATGAAATAAGATCGTGACCTTTATACATTTCGAAGTAAAACGAAGAATAATTGTACGTAAGTACAAGTAAGTAAAAGCAGCGTCTACAAACTGAACATAGCAGAACATAACCATAGCGACCGACCAATACCACACAGCGAGGCCGTCCAATACACAAACATTATTCATTTGGGTGCGCGACACACGGACGGACCAAATGGAGCATACGGCCAGCGAGGCGACCTGCGACCCGCGATTTGCATACAATGCCGTGCGTGGGCGCAAGCGCATTCCGCCGATGCCGCACGCGTCCAGGGATGCCTGTGGCGGTATGGTGCATCTTAGGGTTAACACCATACAAAAAAATGTTGATAACCCCAACATCCAATTTTTGTGAGTTTGTATTAGTTTTTTTTTATTTTAGTGTTGGTACCACTCCCGAACTCTTTTTTTTTTATCACACTTCAAGATTGACCTCATGCCACCTGATGTTAAGAGGTAATGAGCTTAAGGGCGACAAGTACAGCATAATAAATCTGTTACTGGACTTGCCGCTCTTACCTTGAAGGCTAACCCTGTTACTAGTGTAGCACCCGCCAGGAACTCTGGAAATCTTACTCACGCGCAGGAACACAGCAACACCGAAGTGATTGTTATTTAGCTGCGGTCTTCTGTGAGGTGGAGGTATTTCACCAGTCGGGCTGCTCCAGTTCGAGCGATAAATCACTATGCCCTACCTCTCTTTCACCAGTCGGGCACTTGCTATTCAGACTGTCTCGAAGAATAATCGCATTTACCTCACAGGGCATTAATCAGTCCTTTGATTAGTCTAGTTCTTCTACTTATTTAAGAATTGTATTCCAATAACCGAGTTACATCAGCAACCCTAAGTTTGGTCGACATAGGTAAATATTTCAGGGAGGGCGTCCTAGTAACATATTAAATGTGACTTTAATGCAACAACTCGTATATGGATTTAGATGGATTTTGGTGGCTATGTAGATTCGATCGACAATAATATGTAGGATATTTTTTATACTTAAGCCGTGGGTAACATTTCCATTACTAGGATGTTGGTGAACTGAATCTAATGTCAGTTGTTGATGAGGAGTAAAACTTTAAAATGTAAGTGGGACGTACCTCACTCGTAGTTTCGCTAGCATTTCAAAATGTCATGGTAATTTTTCCGTTCAAATTCATTTTTTTCAGAAGTAAATCAAATTATGAATGAATTTATGTTGATACTATAAATAGTTACCTACTGTTAATATCTCCAAATTTATGCGAAATTATAAAACTTAAATAATATGGTCTACGTTAAGTTCTAAGGTTCCATAGACTGCAGTTTTGATCAACTGTTAAAATTGCCATGATTATGCAATGCAATGCCAATTTCGATAGAAAACTTTATTTATTTATTATTATATTTATGTGGTTACTATGTTATTAGAAATCGAAAAGCATGATGATGAACTCCTAGCAGCCCTAAATAAAGTACCTGAACTGTAAATAGTAATACTGTAGCATAATGTAGCTACGTAAAAACGTTTACCGTATGCCCAATGAATACGCATAAGGGGCGTGCATTTGGTTTACTTGAGTCATTTACCCCGGATGACTGCTAAGGTAGACGAGTCATGAATCATTTTGAGAAAAGCAATTCGTGAAACTATTCTCTAAGAGTTCCAAAAACTTAATCAAGTATTTGTATTTTATTCAATTAGTTAAAACATTTTGATACTATATACGCAACTCTATCGTCAGGAAACTCAGTAGGTACCGTCAACAGCACGACAGGGTAAATCCGTGAAGCTACATAATATTAGATCGTATTCGCACCTAGTTAGGGCGCAAATTCCATTGTGTGTAGTTTGACGTGCTTTTGTTTGTACACAAGTTATCCAGTGTCTAACATATTACTACTAATATGTACAAGAAACCCTAGTGGATCCCATCAACATGGCCGGATCGTGAATATGTGGGGCCCTGGGCTGAAACTACTTGGGGGCCTATGCATATTCATAATCATAATATGCATAATATTATTATTAAGTTTAAAAAATTAATGAAAAACAGCATGAAAACAACCTTTTACACGTATTTCCCCCTCAACTAAGTACATTCTACAGACAACTATTTTTTTTTTTCAAATGATGGCCTACTTTTAGCGGGATCTGGGGGCCCCTTGTAACCTCGGGGCCCTGGGCTGCAGCCCAATCAGCCCATAGGTAGATCCGGCCATGCCCATCAAGGAAATTCGGTTCGTAGAGATAAAAGTGTACAAGAAATCTTAAGTATGCATACCTACACGATTAATAATTATACGAATTATTTAGAAACTTTGTTCCAATTATTTTTTTGAAACCAAAAGTAATCCCTCAGTTTTTTTTTTAGTTACTAATATATACAATTAGTTGGCTTAGAGAAAGATTCCCACTCGGCTTTCCCTTCCCTTCACACTCAAGAATAATGTAGGTAAGTTTCAAATTCGATTAACTAGACACGGAGATGACACTAATTTCACAAACGAATATCTCTTTGGTAAATAACTAACGATATATTTCAAAGAGGTTATATTAAAAAAAAAACTTTAAATAAATTTAAAATAAAAATGTTCTTTTATTAGATACTAGCTGTGCCCGCGACTTCGTTCCCGTGGACTACATCCTTTCATACTCGGTTGTCACAGACAGACAGACAGACAAAAGTTACTTTCGCATTTATAATATTAGTAGGGATTTCATGATATATAAACATTAAATAATGATACTAGGCAACGTCTAATGCTAATGTAAATTTTAACTAAATTAAAGATTTTATAAGTGAAAATGATGTTTATAGGATTTGTATTTCATTATACTTCTTTGAAGAAAGGTACCTTCTGGTATTATATTATAATCAGTAAAACAAGTTTGTATACTTTCCGGATCACCACGATGATCTCATAAAGTCGTAAATTACGAATTAATGATATGCGTTCTATCACGATCATCATTATTAGGTTCGAAAGGAGCTGAACAGGTATTGAGACTGGATAGCCTTTAATGACATTTTAACTTGCGAAAGATGTAAGCGTGGACATCATTATAATATAGATAGGGTGTTAAATTTAAATAAAAATTACCCTGGCTTTAATAAAAATAAGTTTTTATATAAAATGACAGATATTTTTGGTGCAATCTTTTTGTGCCAATGTTACCCGCAAGATTTGAACCTACGACTTTAAGGTTTAGGAGCACTATGCTGTAACCTCTAGACTATGAAGGTAAATGATATTGTCCATAATGTAGGTAAAACGTAAGGTAAAATCATTTCTGATTGTACTTTTAATAAGATATTCCGCCTTACGAAGGGAAATATACGGTCAAATTGTGTACCCTTCTCTTTTGGAAGTAGGTTTTAAAAACACACAAAAAAGTGTTTAATAAATAATCAATTGGTTTGTCCATCGCTTTTATTTCCACTATTCGCTAAAAAATGAAAATGCCAAACTGGAAATAACACTCAAACATCAAAGCCTTATCTCGTTACCACTGGTATAGTGCTGAGCAGTGTACGTAAACTGCGTATATGTAGTGTAGATACCTATAAAGGTATAAATGTACTGCAGTCAATTTGACAAAGTCTTTGTCTCCTTGTGGGTATCTCACGTAGGCGTAATCGGCGGCATGTTATTTCAATCGGCAATTTTTCAGCGCACTGCAGTGCAGTTGCCAGGGAGATTTATAGTCCGGGCGGCATCTCACCCTCGTCGCTTTGGTCGCATTGATTAATGAGCGTCGCCCGATCTATTTACTGCCCACTCGTCCCTACGCGCAGTGTACTCTTGCGCAGTAAGGAAACATCTATTCCAAAGAGGGCTACAAATAACTACAAGGTAGATACTGCTACCGTAACTAATCTGCTGAGTTTCTTTCCGGTGTATACTCGGTAGATGTAAAGGTAGGTTCCGAACCGGCAGTAGAATCTCTTTGTATTCAATCACGATTCAAAAGTGTTACATGTAATCTACTTGAATCAAGAAATATTTGATTGATTGATTGATTGATTGAGCACTTACAATGTTGTAACCGTAAACATGAATTGTTTTCGTTTATAATAACAATATGACTCGGTTTGAGAATGTCATACCAATAACTGATCTAAAAGTTTCTTAAAATATATTTAAGATTTTTTTACCATAGATCAACATATGTCAACTAATGGTATGACTTAAAATCAAAAAAGTAAGTTTAAAAACTAAAACCCGACTACTAAAACACCGCGATCTAAAAAGTATGAAACAAGAAAATATTCTGGTCAAAAATGGTTATGTGGGTACCTACTTACTTACAAACTATACTTTATCTTTCGTTAATTAAAACTAATTTTGCACGTAGATTTTTGGTGTGTTTAATACATCCAGAATTCTCAGGAAAGCCGTGGTCGTATGAAAGAAAATAAAAAATAAATACCTACTTGTTAAATCGAAATATATTAAAATCAATCGTCAAATCTGTAAAATTCCGAAACTTACCAGTTTTAGAGTTTTGTTTCGTCTTACTGTCGTAAACTTAACTACACTGTGGCCTCAGCTATCTCATGAGCATTTAAATTCACGAGTTTCATCACTGTTACACTGAGTGATCAGGATGGCTTCATTTATACTTGATTGCAGTTACATCAGACATTTAATCAGCTTGCCACGATTACACTCTTAGCTGAAGAGCGGTTGTTTTAAAAAGGCGATGAATCATATTATTGAGGGATATGCTAATAAAACCTCGTTTTAATTCATTTGATGGATCCTGTTTAAATCTTAATATCATTTCGAACTACACACAGGCAACTTTTTAAATAAAAGTAGCCTGTTTATTCACAAAAAATTAAAATCAGAGAAAATGTATGTGATGATGTATTTGTTTCGTCTTTGGGTGCTCATTTGCTCGTTAATGTTATAGTAATGAAGTCATGAAAGAACAAAGAAATGCTTACTATTGAATAAGTCATCTAAAAATGCATGTAGAACGAAACTACAGCTGCCTATTTACACTTACTTACACATAGCAAGAATTATATATATTAAAATAGCTCCTTTACGTGACTACTTTCACTATTTTCGAAATAAAAAGGATCATTTAGAATAATCTAGTATTTTCTTTAATAAGATTGGTATGTATATTTTATAAAAACAAAAACAAGTATATTCTTAATCCGCCTTAGACATTTTTATTACAAAAACAAACTCCCGAATTCATCGAAATGTAACCTTAATTAGTGCGGTTGATTTAGTAGTGTTCGATATTACCCCGGCCGATATTTAATCAATGCCATTATGGGAGCGTAAAACGGTGCGTCAATTGCTCCTAATAAAGTCTGTGAATGTTAATGAATCTCTTCTCGGTCGGCAGTCAGATGTGTCAGTGTAGGCCAAGGGCTACATTTAAGCTAAAATGGTTTTGTTGCTGGATTGTTATGGTGGTTTGCAGTAAATTATTATGACAATATGACGACGTTACTTCATTTGCCTCAGTTCAAAATAAAACCGTCTAAAACGATAGCTATTAGATACGCTAACTTTAGTAAAACGAAGGTTACTATCATTTGTAATTTAGTGAGTATAAACAATTGCTATACAAATGACACGTACGAGTTATATAACATTAAGTACTAATTTATGATTTGGGTCATAAATAATTTGTAATAATTTAACGTTATTTTACTATATTTCCATAATATATGTGCTTAAGATCACAACCAAAACCAATCGTAGTGTGATAGTCAGGGTGTAATAAATACATACAACAAAAGTTACTTGAAAACTATACGATTTTAATTTATTTCGGCTTCTACATTTGCTCTTTACTTCGTTTTCAAAGTCTTAGGTGACTTGCACTTGGTGCACTCTGGCTAAAAAAAATGTAAAGCCTGTGTGATGTGTGAATAATAAATTTATCAGAGTCATCAGAATTAATGGCATCGAACTCGCAGTCTTAGCGAGATTTTTGCCTACAGCTTTATTTGTAAAGACAATCTAAACAGCACGTGGTCCCTTGGGCTACATTATCTGGCGGCTGTGTGACGTGTCATAAAACGAGCCACTGGTCCGCGGTGTCGCGGCCGCGGGGGGCCGCCTAATTGATTTGTGCCCGAGGCCACAATCAAAACAGATCGTATTTTATAAGATGAGGAGGGTGAGGGTGGGAGCGTTAAGGATTAGAAAATACACTGCGTATGGGTGTTTGGTTCGATTCTGAGTCGTGCTTAGTTCTCGTAGATCTGGATTTTGTTAACAGACTGCGGGATTTTGGGTTGTTTTGCTAGTTTTTTATTTAATTTGAGTTGCTTGACTTGAAAAAATAAGTAGAAAGTATTTTTATTGAAATTAAAGGAATAACTTAAAAAAAATTAACATTATGTTCTGAACTGTTTCATTAATCATTACGTGCTTACCGTCGAGTCTTCCATTTACTTATCCAAAAATCATATTTATTATTTACAAATTACATTTCCTAATTTTATTTAGTCTAAATATTATCTAAAATGCTGAGATTGTGACCTATCGACCTATTTCCGTTTTTTTTTTGACTTTGCATATTTTCCGTCATGTAAATTATTTTGTTTTTGTGCTTTGTAGTTGCTAAACGACTTCATCCTTTGTTCAAATTGAAAAGTTATACAAAAAAAATTATCAAAAACTGATAAGAAAACTCAAAGTGAAGCTACCATGCTCGCACCCACTGCCGTTGCAAATTGTAATGTGTTCAGTGATCAAACACAAGGAATCAAATGATCATTTGATAAATAGTCCCAGGGACCCAGGGTGCAGCTCCGCGCTCGACGCGTCACCCCGCAACCACGCGGCACCCCGCACCCCACCTAGTTAAGGGTTGCTCTCTGTAGATTGTAATAGTTTTATGTAGAAATTTACCCATAGTAAGATTTTTAACGTTTAAAAAAAAATAAAAATAAACGTGTATTGCACACATTTTTGTCAACACTAATAAAAAAAATCCAACTACAAATAATTAACAGAAATCTGTTTATTGGAGTTAGCAAGTTTAGTATTTTATGTTTTATCAGCATTTCAGAGCATTGAATAGCTATTGGAAGCTTTTAAAATGATATTTATAGTTAATTTGATAATCACTCAAAAAAAAATTTATACATTTTGACTACGCGGTTCAGTTTTTCCCATTTAAGATTAAGTATTAAAAACATAAACGCAAGACACTAATCATCGGTTTTCCCGCCTACTACAAGTTAGTTCTAATTGGCATTTAGTAATTAGTTCCGGAGCAATTAGAAAGCTTTCTCGCTCGTTTCCTTATTCTAACCCAGGACCTCCCGCGCCTGAGTTACAAACAAATAAACTATCGCAACATCAAAGCCTTTCATGTCATATGTTAATGGATTACTCTTTCCCTTTAAGTATTTATTTAAAAAACTACAAATAATGTACATCCTTTTGCCAGGCTTGTGCCTCAACCACAAATATTATATATATTATTAACATCTCAACTATGTGTTGCTAAGCACGCTTAATTCCACACCGGGGCTCAGTATCAATCTATTATTCATCATTTATTATTGATTGAAAAAAGGTTATTGTATGCATTTTTATTGCATTACTACTGATTTGAAAACACAACGTAATTGCATTAAAGTATGCCAAAAAAGCTTTGAGTTTCTACTCCTAGGAGTAGTAGTAGAAAATTGACATTCGGCCTAAACGCGATTTCAAATCAGCCTGCACATTCGTAAGTGTACTAGACGGATAAATAAACATCGATTCACTTTATGAGATGCACTAGTTGTATGATTATACTCTTCCATGTTCCCTTTTATTCAACTTTAATTTAACTTATAAAATAAATAAATAAATATAAATAAATATTGGACAACATCACATACATTGCTCTGATTCTGTGGTAAGTAGCTTAAGCACTTGTGTTACAGAAATCAGAAACAACGACGGTACCACAACACCCAGACCCGAGACAATATGGAAAAGTTCATTTCCCATAATGACCCGACCGGGGATCGAACCCGGAACCTCAGACATGGCGCTCGCCAAAGCCAGGCCCGCTCGCCTCTCGGCTACGGAGGTCGTAAAAATGAGTCTAGACTGAAAATCATATCTTGTCACTTCTTTTTTGAAGCTTGCAGCGCCCATTTTAGAAAAATTAAAGCTTAAAAATCTCTGATTTTCGACCCAAAATTAATTGAATTGAAAAATAGGTACAGTTACCTAAGTTCTCAAATCATATCACGTTCCAATCACCTTTTGCTAAACAATATTTAATTATATTATACTACATATATACATTTTTCAGGTTAAAAATATATACTGAGATGTATCTCAATGCCAACCCTAATATTAGGCAATGGGGTTCCCTGCGACTGTTTGCTTCGCGATGGGAACTCTCCGACGGCGTCATGGGAAATTATCGCCACTTAATTTTGTTACGCCAACTTATGACAACTTTGATCCTGTGGCTTATGCTGTTTAGAGAGAGGATTATCGGGATTGTAAACTAAATATTGTTATAGTTTTTTAAGGGTGTTTGTTGGTTTTAGTGTTCTTATTGTGAATATCTTTGTTCGTTTTTTGTTTGTGTTTGGATAAACTTTATATTTGAATGATAGTAGAAAGTATTAGGTATTCTATCCCAAAGTCATTCCTCGTGTTCATCAAAGTTATCAAGTACATAATATTATTGTATGCATTTAACCAACTGCTGGACATAGCCTTCATCTCAACTGTGAGATGGAACTCCACCATGCAGACTCAGTGCAGATTGGTCTACACCAATAACAGGAATATAACACACAGCTTTGTTGTAGGCCAATTACAGACCTACTGTTCTCAAGCCGCCTATAATTTTAAGAACCAAACAAATTAAAACGAACTAGCGGCCAACCGTGACTTCATACGCGCGCAGTTAGTTTGTTCTAACCCCAAAGGTTAAGTTTTAGTAAAGATCCCTATTCTTTTCTAGCAATAAATATAGTCTATATTTCTCAGGGTGAAATAAGCTTTCCAATAGTCAAAGAATTTTTGAAATCGGTACAGTAGTTTTTAAGTTTATTCATTATAAACATACACACAAGAATACAAATCTTAGCTCTTTAAAATATTATAGTGTTGATTATTATTTAAATTATCACTCAAACCCTCAACTTTAATGACGTGAAATTCGCCATCTATCAAAATTAACAAATTGAAATACAATCGGGCATAACTAAACCGGGTTGTGAACTCTAAAGTTCATCTAACTCTTACAAGTACATCCACAGAGAGCTATGGGCTATTGGTCGTCGTAAACTTAAAATACGGCCACATCATTAACCGTATCGATTTACTATTAATCTCCAATTTAATACACTATCTAATATAGAAAATAATGACGTAATAGAGGCCGCCGGCGACAGGGCCGTTTCCCACGCCGCCTCACACGATTTTTATGTGTTTTTTTAAGATGAAAATAAATTAAGTTTTGGTAATCAGGCGCCGCCCGATTCCTGACCCGCTTCTTCGCAATATTTCTAAAAGCTATTACAAATACATTTATATAACCACACAAAAAAGCTCTCGGGCAATTTTCGCCACATAATGAGGCCATTATGGAGAATTTTGTTTTACCAACATAATAGGGCCGCCTCTCATTCGGCCGGTCCCTCCGAAAGGACTCGCCGTTTTAAAGGACAATATTATTCCGCTCTTGATGAGATTTTCGTGCTAAAATTTTAAGACGAAATTGCCGTCATTATGTATTTAACGTGGATTAAGAGTGCAGCGGTCAAATAGGTCATTGGCCTCGGATAACACAAATGAGTATCAGTGTAAAATGTTGCAGGTAATGATGATGATCACTCATTTAAAGTTGATCTTGTTTCATTATGCTAATTTTATGTCGTTAAAATTACTTGGACAGATACCTTTATTCTATCATGTTACTAAAGAAATGACAAGTGAACGTTCTATTTAATGTTAAAATATCACCAGGAAATAAGTTTTCTATGCCGATTTTTAGACACCATACATTTTTCTATCTCACATGCCATGTCACTTAAAAGTACCTACTCAGGGTAAATTTTCAAATTATCTGAATATTATCATTCCTCCCCTTTGTTCTGCCTATATTTTCCAATTGATAAACAATGGTTTTAAAAAAGATCACTTAATTAAGAAAATTTAACATGTTTAGGTAGTACAAACAACCGTGTAAGTATATAGTACTTTTTAAGCGTGTTCTTAGAATTGATCACTAACAAAAGCTAAATCTCAACCGTCAAAAGTTATGACAAACATATTTTTAAAGTTCCCTATTTATTAGTAAAGTAAGGCGCATCTTTGCAGAACCCGTGAATTAAAACAATTACGTTCTAAACAACCGCCTAGTAGTCGAAACCGTCCAATCTATTATAAAATACATGTAAAGGTATCATTTCCGCGGAAACAGCTGTTGGCGCGTCGTGAGTTGTCCATTACTCCGCACCGCGCTCCCGCCTGCACGCGCATCACGCCTCTAGTTGCGCTGCTCCTGCCAACACCAGCCTTGTCATATTGTATTAACTCAACTAAATCACGTATTAGATTTAATACTTCCACCTAGAGTTGGGTAGCACACGCCTTGAAGAAGATTTTGGAGCACACTTTTTTTTTCACTGAGCTTAAACTACCTCAAATAATGTTCTAGCTAAGCGAGGGCAGTTTGAAGATCAAAGATGCGTTTGAAGTTAACACTTCTACGGCTACTGTTGAACAGTCCATTTATTTAAAGACGTCTTAATGAATCTTTACATAAAAGTTGAGGATCAATTGATAAATGAAAGTTTGGAATGCACTCAATGTAAACTCATAAAAGCAATGCACCAATCGACTGGTCTGAAACTAAGGTTTCCCTTTCACCAGAATATGGTGCGGATGGCGCTCCCCCAGCAGACCGAAATAATTTTATTCAATGTGTAGGTGCCACTGTACCGCTACCGGAGGTTAAAAGGCAGCGGCAAGTATGCTCCGCAACTCTACAGGAGAGCGGGGATTACCCACTAAATTCCCCCGCACCTATTCCCTGGAATACAGTAAAACTCTTACGGCCACAGAGAACAACTCCAACTTAAGCCAAATTCAAATAAAATTTACAACACATAACAATAAGTTAGCTACTATGACATATCTCCTAAATTTCTTACAATGACAATTTAAAAGTGTTAAAAGAAACCTTTGTCTTTTCTCAATTAAACACAATTCTTCCACTTTAAACAGGATCTTTTAGAGTATTGAGTCGACCACATCGTACATGTGTACTATCATCGCCCGACATTACCGAACACGATCAACTTTACAACGTGTGTACACATCTCGGTGCTTATAAGTAACACCGTAATCACGGTGCACAGATACGATATCGACGAGGGTACTCTAATTACAACGGTGAGTCACCTTTTGAGCTCAAAGAGGTTATAGATTGAGTTGATTTTGGCACATCATAAGGGCGCGGTAGGACGTGCGCGCGCGCTGCCATCCCGACTCCTGACATTATCCTTGTAATTGGTGATTTTGTGCAATTTATGACGATCCGCGCAATTTACGATCAGCGGACAAGTGGGCGACTTCGGCCTCTCCATAGCAAAATTGAGTCAGAGTTTCAATTAAAATTTTATATTCCGCAAATTACCTGCCAATTATATTCCATTAGGCAGCGTAAAGGAACCACAAGTTTATTCCAGACCATTTTTTGTTTCGTGTTAACACCGGTATGCCAAGGGTATTTTTCAAGTTTATATGAACAAAATATAGAACTTTTCAGAAATCATTCAACAATTTGAATTCTGATAAAAAACTCAATGACCAAGTACCTATTTTATTTATACAAAAAACATCCTTGAAATTATACTGATTCTACTATAAAGTTATGGTCACTAAAAATTTGTTTAAAAATAATTTGAAGTTTATTTTAAAGTAAACAAATTTAAAACATATATCAGATAATGGTTTCACTATAAAATAACTAAAAGCTTTTTCGAAATACTTACCTGTTTAAAAAGTATTGCCGTTATTTAGTACCTAATAAGTAATTTGTTCTCAAATAGTGTATCTCTTATGAAAAGTATATTAAGAATGACGCGACACAAGAAGATATCACTTATGTAGTAAAGTAGTGTTTCAATTGTAATACTTGTTAAGCGCTGTTTGCTTTTTTTTAATAAATTAGGAAATAATAAGTTTGGCTTGAATGTAACTACGTACTCATTTCAATGCTAATAAGAATATTGCGAAAATTATAGGTCATCGAATATCACCACGAGCCTCTGGTGCTCTTTAATATCTTAATTGGAATAATATTAATCGAACTGACGAGTTTACGATAAAGTCAAATACATCGATTTCCACATGCCATTAAAAAATACGTGACCTGTTCAAAAGTCAGCGATTGAAAACTGTGACAGCGCTTATAGTTCTGATGGAATAATTGTTCGCAAATTATTTTATGTTAATTTAATGTGGCCCTGGGGGTTTAAATTGCACATAATTTAAGGTGAGTGAGTGGAGGAGACGGCCGGCGCGCGTCGACTCGCGTGCGTGCGCGCAGCCAGCTCGGTAGAGACCCAACAGAGACGATAAAAGGTGAATAGTAGGTATCGATAGTACTCCGCCTAGATTTTTAGTATGTCGTAGCAATCAAATACTTTATGATTTTAGACAGATATTTGGTTGTCGAATTAGTTAAGGAGGCTTATGAATTCTAATGTTTTTTCTCTCTTTAAAAATATAGTATCTTTATATTTGTTGTATGAAATACATACTTTATTCTGTACAAATAAATCATTTAATTTTAATACGTTAATTCGATGGATGCAAAATAACCTTAATATCAAATTATTGCATGCAAGGAAAATCAGAATAATATTTTTTAATAAATAATTCCATATTGGGTTTCAGTTACATGTACTTTAATAGCTTAATTGAGTTTGTTCAGTAGATATATTACATGTGACAACGTGAGTGTAGGTACACGAAACGAATGTCGCTTGACGTATCCGCGTCCCTATAGCAGAAACTTTTGTCCTGTTACAGTTTCTTCAACCGCCTACATCTAATAACCCAAACCGCAGCATTTTATCAAACCACCGAATTCGAAAAACGCTGACAACCGCATCGACAGCGGAGCGTGACAACGCCGAATTTCGAAGGAGCCACGGTCCTCGGCGTCACGCCGCCTGCCCACGACGGAAACGCTCCGCTCATGCATTATTCAGAGGCGAAGCAATACAAATAAATAGGCACGAAATAAATACAAACAGGCTGAATGAGCCGCGGTGGGCGGGGCCAGCCGGCATAAATATCGGCCGCGCTGTCATAAGGCGACGCGACCGGCTATTTTGGACACGCCGATGTCGCCGTAGCGGGCAAGATGCTATAGGTCTGTTGCTTCGGAATGGGTTTGAAGTTAGTTTTGTTGTAGGCTTTGCTTTTGAAGCCTGGAAGAGAAATGGACGTTGTCCAGAGAAATGAAACTTCAATTTTTAGTAACGCGTGTGGTTAATGTTGTGTCACTTCCCTATAAATGAGTATCTATATTAAAATTATGAACGTTGACATGATTTGTAAAATAAATACGCAAGTCAACCACTGAGTAATGAATATGATAGCTTTAAATTTTAGAGATTTACGCCTAACTTTTTAAGTACATTTATGTCAATCAGCACTAATTTTTGGTTAAGATTTGTTTGAGTTAAAATCCTGTGCTATTATAAATAATTTTACCGCTATGTCAAATTCAAAATCAATAATGTTAAAAAACAGGTAAGTAGTGTTTAGTAAATATCAAAACATATACCATTAAAAATCAGGCCTTATAAAGTTCAGATCTCATAAAATTATTTACATATCGTAAACAACATGCTTTATTTAGCTATGGGAACAATATTAATGCTACCACAACGTATACTTAAATATATTATAAGCATCCAGATACAGAAAAAAAACCGATATCCATTATACTAGTTAGTCCTGAGCTTATACTGGGGATCGAACCGGTGTCTCTTCGTTCAACAGCAAGGAGCATATTTCAAGCCAGTTATTTCTAATGGCACGTCAGACTACAACATTGGACTTTGTACCACCCTTATGTCCAGGGCGTAGGAATCAAAATGGGATATTAATCATACTTTCCACCCAAAAATGTTCTATTTATAAAACCTGTTGTACATTATACGTTAGGTATTTCTTCATTTTTGAATATGTAGGTAGTATATGAAGGTGTTATAGTAACATGAAAAAATTTCTGAGATGAGATAAAGATAATAAAACTTTAACTAGTACCTTCGTTAACTCAAAAAAAAAACAAGTAACTACATGTTTGCATATCACACACACCTGTAACAGACGCATTAATCGATATGCAATTTGCGAATTTCTTGCAACGACCGCGACACCCGCTTTTAAAACTTGCTCAATATTTAATCGGCTAATTACCGACGTAGTGGCTTTTTAATGTTGCTTAATAATATTGTTTTTAGCCGAGCACAATATGCAATTATTTAATTTGCGGCAGGTGCCTCTCGCATCACAATTCGCTCTCGGCCGGGGCAAGGCTATCCTGTATGCAACATTACCTCGACGTTCTGGCTGTGCGAATGCATGTGGTTTAGTAAAAAAATAAACGATAGTAAAACGTTTTACATCTTGTCTTGGCACCGGTAGGTTACCAGTAAGCTTGGTATAAAAAGTACGGGCTCACAGTATTTTTAATGTGTACAACAGGATTATAATAAAATTAATGTTCCTAAGGCCACGCGTATCTCAATCAACATTGACTATCTGTGACACAATGACAGTAATTTTCGAAAAAAACAAAAGAATTCGAAAAATTGACTTATCAAAAGTTTGCGTTTGGAGTTTTTTAGAAATAATGACGTTTATAATCAGTCTTTGTTTTTACCAAAATAAAAGATTCACGTATAAATAGAATCCAATTTTAAACCTACTAAAGACGTAACTTTGGCACATATACGTGGGTATAGTGGATTGAGTGCTAGGTAGGTAGGTAGGTAAACTGATTTTGTAACATCTTGGAAAGGGAGAACTAATTATAACCTCTTTTGAAATAACAACAAAAAACAAACCCAAATTGGTATTGTGGCTCGTATTTCCGTAATAAAGCCGTCCCACTCCTACGGATGCGGTAGGTAACTAATGTACCTCTCTACGTACAAGTCCTACGCATAATGGGCCATTAAACGGCACTGATTTGAAATTCATAAATTCTAAAAGCGTTATTACAGAGCGTGACATCACCGCCAGGCAGGTTGAAGTCGATCAAGGAAACTATGTATAAATAAGATACGACCAACAAGCGTATATACAACACCATAACCTTAAAAGCTGTTATAAAATAGAACACTACTTACATATTCTTAAAATTTAAAGCCTTTTTTGTCTACAATGGTTGTTAATTATCTTTCCGAAACGCTTTTTTGAAGTACCTATTTGAAAAGAGTAATTATCGATTCTCTTCGCGGTTCTTCTTTAAATATTAATGGCGTCGACAAACACCCTTATTAATTGAAATGTTGACACTATTAACAAATTATTTGAAGGTATCAATACCGTTATAGAGGGCTTTCTTCTTAGATGAAGGAAGCTAATAAATCTGTGGCTTTATCCAACATTTGGCCATATTGAGTCTTTTTTTAAATACTCTTGAAAGTATTTAATCCATGTATTGTTAAATATAAAATTGTGACGTCATAGTTTGCTATCTTCGTGGAAAATCTATGGTATCATGTTTTTGTTGATATTAAAATGTATCTCAGTTAACATCACTATGCACTGCATAAAGAAAGAGCATAAGAAACTTTGAATAAACTTAGCGCCTTAGAAGGAGTCAAAGAAAACAGAAGACTATCTGTCTTAAGTAAACAAATATAATTCAACCTTGCATATTGCGCTTAAATATGATAATTTATTCTTAAACACGTGCCATCTCCAATATCGCTCGTGACAAAACTAAAGGCGATGACGTCACCCTAAACGACAAACGCGTCGGGGTGTATCGGTATCTGGGCGTGGCCAATCGATACGCCTGATGCCGCACCAGACCAAAACATCCACGAATCGAATGCTCTTATCGATAATTAATTTCGTTACCACACCCGCTCTTAATTAACTCCGTGAGAATATTATAATTAAACACTTATCATACGAATGTAATGCGATTGTAGGTATCTGTTTATAGAGGGTGTGTATAAACATATTTACCTAATGGAGCTCGTATGGAAACGTCAAAGCGCAAGATTAAAATCTGCATTTTATTTCTAAAGTTATTTATGGCTCTTTTGTAAGGTCGCTGGGGCGTAAATATATGTTTTGAATATAAAGTCCTTTATGTCTCTAGCTAGGGTTGAATAACGTATTTCAATTTTAATACAAGTAGAAAATATATTTTAATTTTTAAAAGTCTAATGCCCTGTTTCGATATTTGTAAAACGATCCGTTTTAGTTACGAATAGTACTAAATTATATATTTGGACGACCTCCGTAGCCGAGAGGCGAGCGTGCCGGACTTTGGTGTCGCGCCATCTCTGAGGTTCCGGGTTCGATCCCCGGTCGGGTCAATATGGGAAACGAACTTTTCTATATTGTCATGGGTCTGGGTTCTGTGGTACCTTCGTTGTTTCTGATTTCTGTAACACAAGTGCTTTAGCTACTTACCACAGAATCAGAACAATGTATGTGATGTTGTCCAATATTTATTTATTTGTTCGAGGCGTAAGGTAAAACCGTTCATTTTTTACACATTATGAATCGTAAAATATTGGAACTGGGCACAAGTTAAGTTGAACAGCAATTTTAGTGGCTACATAGTTACATTACCTTGTCATATTACATAAAGTGAATAATTGTCTATATTGGTCAATTATAACAAAATACTTATGATGTTAATCGAAACAAGATTTTAATTTTCCTTAGCACAACAAAGGTAAAGAAACAGTCTTCAGTTTTTTAATACGTATGTGCTGACACATTCACATCATCATTTCAGCCTGTTACTGTCCACTGCTGAACATAGGCCTCTTCAACCTATTTCTGACACATATAATATACTAATATTAATGCACTGTTATAAAAAGTTACACACCTAAAAAGTTTAACGGTAAGTAATACTTGTCGTTAGGTAACATACTAGTAAGAACTTTTTGTCATTTCGTTTTAATTGAATGTAATTGATAAACGTGTTATTCTGAATATTCATAGCAAGTGATCTTATAGTGCCGACTATGTAATTGACATTTTTACTTTTTTGTAGATCTTTTGCAAAAAAGCCCGAAGGCGAATTCGGTATAATTTATTTTCTACGGTTTACAATTCTGTGCTTGATGGCGCTTTCGATTTTGTAAGACTAAAATAATGTTTCTATTTTCTTCTCAATAAGTACCTACTACCTACCTTTTATTAAAGACTAAGCACGTGTATGAAACCTATCACGAAGAAACTTCAAAGTTACGGTGAATACCAAAAACCCGATTCGTTAGTGGATAAACAAATACAAAGAGCAACTTCTGACTTTTAGATATATTAGTTAAAATATATACTCATATAATTACATTTTTTAAGATAAGTTTAAACCAAAAGTGAATTAGAAAGAATTAGGCCTTTATATTCTTAACTGGAAAATACGGATTTGTGATTCGACATTTTCTATTGTACGGGTAATTGGTTTCTATTATAACTTGTAAACGTCTAAAAACTAAAAAACGACCTAAAGAAGTAAGACAAACTTTAAAGAGAGAGAAGAGATAATAAATCGCAAGTATGGCAAGGATCAAGTCGTATTAATGGTACACCATTATTTATTGATTTAAAAATGAAAACTACAGCAGAATATTCAACTAGTATCTAGGTATGTACTTATAATAGTCGCGGACATTTCTCGCAACACTCGTAGATTGAAGCTGACGCGCCGGTCCATAAATCACGGCCTGCGCTTGCGCACGCGACACTAGGGCTGCCAACTATCTGGATATGGCTGGACATCGTGGCATATGGTACAAGTAATTTATTCGTATATTAGTTAGTCAACATTCCTCTGTTCTTATCCATTTTTATGGAATATTTAAGTCTTGAAATAGGGGCTGAAATTCTGTTATATTCATCAAAAACGCAATATTAATACTTGATTATTGTATACCATAGGTATTGCTAAGAAATTACTTTTGGGTTGAGCCATAGATTTAAATGGCGCAGCTGTTATGAAGATTAAATATAATAAAGGTTTTTTAATTTTTTTTTTTATTTGTCTAAAATCATACATGTACATAATGTATAGCCTCTATTTTTGTAAAAAAGAACTAAATACCACAAGACTTCATTATAAAAACATTTAAATGCCTAATTTGACGATACTTTAATTCTATGCACAGTTATTAGGTCGTGTAATATAGATTTCGTAGTTTTAATTCTACAGAGGACTGTTGAGATTTGTTAGCTAGCTCTAAAATCCCGAAAAAAAAATTAAGTTGGCAAACCTAAATAACTCCGCGCCTTGGTGTAATGAACCAATGGGACCGATGATACCTTCAATTAATAATTGACAACGTGCAATTATGAACTAATCGTGACTAGGTGAAGAGTGCAACTTTACTAAATCGGTTAGTAATTACCGGGGATAATAACTGCTGCTCCTTTGATGCGGTGTGACACGAACGTTTTTATGCAGTTTAACAGTTTCATTTTAATATGTCATATCGACTTTCCGAGAAGTATTCAGGTATATGTGTATAAAGATTTTTTTTTATATTGCACTTCAAGGTTAATCTTACTCAGACATTTATGTTTTTTTAATTTTAGATTCATTTGTAAAGAATGCACATTGCAGTGCCCGCTACTTGAACGCCCCGTAAAGCCTGAATCCGTTCCAGTTTTGCCAAAAAGATAGAAGGAAATTGGAATGCTACTAATGCAAAAACATGGATTCTTTGTTTAAAGTGGTAATTTAACAAACCTTGAAATAAAATTTCACTTTTGTAAACCATCATAGCGACTTTAAAATGCAAACTTTATGTTTGACCGCTCAAAATTGTATCATAAGTGATCTGAAGACGAAACAAGGAGTTTGGAAATGAGGAATACGAAACTATTAAAGTATTTTGAGCTAGGACCCTTTTGAATTGTTTTAAAATGTTTGATCCGCAACTTTTTAATTCTTCAATAACTCACAATTTTTGTTCCTATAATATTTTGGCTTACTAAGAAAGACAATCCAAAATCTAAGAGACATAGACAGGTAGTGTCTAATCCCTCTGCAATTACCAGCTGGTAGACAATAGCGCCGCTTAAGCATACTTAAGAGTTTTTATACTGACAACTTAATAGGCATAATAAAAGCACGTGCGCCGACGTTGCATGATGCCACTCATCAGACTCCTCTCCGCGCCAGATTCAAAGTGTTGCCATCATAGTCATCAGAACACTTTTTTATTTATTAAAAACTTACTAGTGCCACCATTTTGCGAAATCTACTTAGATCTCCTAATCAACTGCTGATTGGCTGGTATCACAACTATCACGAGAGTAGATTCTTATGGTATTAACAGTTGACAAAATTTTTTGACGATTTCTCGACTCATGGTATTAAATATTGTAATAATAATTTAAGGTTAAACTGAGAATATAAGTTTGTGGCCATAGTATAAAAGCCAAAGTTTATCTTATTTCAAAAATAGTCAAATCCATTTTTGATACATAAAAAAGTATAAAACAAAGTTTTTCAAGCGAACCAAGGTGGGAAGACCGGTCTCATGATATCAATAGTTTCAAATGTGGACAGGAGCAAAATCGTATCGTTTGAATTTGCCGATTTGTCAAACAGTAGATACGCCTTGTTGTACCACAGTTTCTGGTAAATCTACCAAGCAGGTAAAATGCGCTTAAATAAAGTTAATAGTTAAGTTAAAGTAAATAAAACCTTTTAATACAATCAACCTACCAAAAACTCTTTGATAACAATTGATATCTATTAAATTCAAAACGATCATTTCTTGAGATGAGTCGTTTATACTTATATATACTTACCACGAGTCTCACGAAAAAATCGAAAACCGTTCCCACTATTTTGATATTTGTTCAACTTTTGCTTTAACCCCACCAAATTAAGTTGGCAACACCGGACTCATGACTTCTATTGATTGTTCCAAGAACGGGCCAGGGCAAAAACGGCTCGCATGACTCCGCCGATTTGTGCCACAGTACGCATTACCAGTTTGACTTTTTGCCAAACAAATCATTTGTCGGTTGTCGGATTCGTGACATCGCTGACATACTTACTAAAAGAGAATCGTAGGCTAATTTCAGAAAGGTTACCTGCAGTGTTATACAAGGGGTAAATGGTAAGAATCTTATGCCTTGAATCCCTTCTTGCCGAATTTAAATTTCAATAAGTAATAAGAAAGCGTTTAAGCTAGAAAGAGTCACGTGATTTTTTTTTTCTGTAATCTATTACAGAAAAAAAAATTCGAGAACTATTATCTTTCAATGGACATCTCAAACCACTGATAAAATCGCGATGAAATTTAGCATAAATACAATTGGGAAGGGAAGGGAAAACTTGAAGACTCCAGACCACGTGGTAGATAACCAATGTGATGGACGGACAGACCAGCTCAAGGCTGCAACTAAGTGCTTGATTATGAATGTACCCAAAAGGCTGCAGTGTGTGATGAATGCCGCCGTATTATAAAAATATTTACTCACCTTGATTCAAAAAGAGAACCACGACCACTCTGGCAATAGTGTCCGGACTAAGAAGAAGATTGTTATCAACTCCCAAAATAAACATCAAATTACCAGTACATAAATGGTCCGAATCACCACACTGTATTAAGTACGCAGACTACACAACATGTATTTCATCCTAATATCAGTCTGAATCCTGACCTTCTCGACGTTGTCATGGCAACGACGCGTTCCCATATCGCTACCTCTTCAGTTTATGTGTTCATTAAGTGCTCCCACCTTATTTATATCCCCCAGGCCATTGTTCCTGCGGGGAAATCGGGGAAATTAGGTAGCTCTTTGTCTATAGCTGACTCTGCACTGAGGAGGGGAGCTTTAGTAAATCTTATTTATTCTCCCAAGAGGGTTGTGGGGTCGACGCAGTTTAAGGTGGATATTTGTAAACTTTGAGACAGATGACGTCACGTGTTTCTGATGTTGTCTTTAGTTGTTTTTTTCTAATCTACATGTAAGTGTAAAACAAATTAAATAAACTATCCGTGCACTTTTCTATTTATTACCTTTAATGTGTGAGGTCAGTGAATTTGGAATTATTTAAATAAGGTTTAAGTATTTCGATTTTATCATGTTTCATAAAAGATCTGGTACCTAGATGTTCTTTGTGATACAGAACAAACCAAAACAGAACCTATATTTATCAACAGGAAACCCGGCAGATGGGACATGACAAGACAAACCGTCCAATGACCGTTTTTTCAAAATCTCTCTCGACGTCTCGAGTGTAACTGTCACAAATGTATGATTAACGCTTCATGCCGCGCACATTCCTTGACGGTGGCCGCCCGTTACAAGTTCATCCCATTTAAATTTAGCGCGGCGCGTGCCGTCGTGATGTCCTCGGGGCGAGGGGGGGGAGAAGTGGGCGGGACGCTCCACCATCACTCAAGTGACGAAAATTGACGGAAAATGGGCGGACACCGTTTGCCCGCGACGTCATCAATTACCAAGCCCGACGGTCACCGCGCTGCACTCACCGATCGACTCCGAAGATCCGTGCATACCCAATACTCTTTCCTATTTATAAACCTTATTATTTAACCAGACTAGACATGATAGCATCTAACCGCCCTGAACGGCTCGACAAGCATGTGTTTTCTTCAAGTCATAACATTTCATTAGACAAATCCCGGAAGGCGTAGAAAGTAGCTAGACGCACGCTCGCAGCGCAATCTCGGACGATATCTTGAACAGGGATTATTGAGATGCAATCTAGAAGCCATCGATCGGCCGATAATTCGATATAACTGCGCCCGCTATTGCGCAACCAATCATCAGATCAAACCCTGATACAACGATGATACCTTTATTAAATGGTAGCCGTCGCAAGCCCGGTACACCGCCTTCTGTTTGCAGATAACGGGCCTCAGTTTATTTTATAGCCTAAAATGCAAAAGTTGCCATTGCTCTACCAATTCTGCCTCCTTAATCATATCAGACCGCAGTATTGGAACGTAGCGCATGTTAGAGGGCTGCATGTTTACTTACATTATCTCGAGAACGAGCGAACGCAGGAAGCCACAGCGTGTGCAAAAGCTCGACGATCGATTTTGAAAATTGCCCATAATTAGCATGTATCTCACTCGTCCGGGCTGTGCGTTTAAAACTGGGAACAGAACCACAGGCTACAGAATATTCCAGTAGCGTTTACGGAGCACCTAACGGCAGGCGAAGGGACGACACAAATTGCCGGAGGAGTTCCAACTACGCAAATTGTAGCCGGTGCGGGATCGATTGTTTCCCTCTCAAACGTCACTGCTGCCTGATACTCTTAAGCCAACGTAATTGCGTCTCGGGCCCGCTGGGTCCGGACTTGGCAAGTTTACTCCAGTTGTTAAAATTAAGTCTGTAGCGAACTTGGAAGCACTTTAGTCGTTCGTAGTTCAGGATATTATTCACTTTAGTTATAAGGCAGAAAAAACGTTTTCTAAAAACATTTGCTGATGGTAATATAATAAATAAAATAAACCTATTTTAGATGTTACGTATCCTCCACGTTTACGTATCCTTTTGGTCATTTTAGCAGAAGGTAGGCCTCTAGCCTGTCAAGTCTTACTTTAAAATCTGCGGCCAATATTTTCACTTAAAGGTTTTATGAGCTCAGTAGCTAGGCATTACGATTACTTTCACAGCCAATTTTTATGCGCTATTCCCAACACATTTCGTCCATGAAGAAAACCCTATGGCATAAAATCTGAATAATTATCAAGTATTACAACCGTTATCCACACCTCGTAATAAGGCAAAACAAATAAATTAACTTGTGTATTTATAATATTAGTAAGGATACTTCCGTAACTTTATTCTACGCAGTAGCTACAAGTTCCTACTCGTCTTTGTCACATGCGGCTTGCGTGACTCAGTTCATTGACTTTGAATAAGGATAATTTCACTGTCACTCACTTTCCATCCAATATTGAAGTTTATTCAAATAAAAACTTTATTAAACGCTTGCTTAGGTATATTTTTAATTTTCTGCATTAAATTTGTTAAGGTGATTGTTAACTTAGCTTCCGATTGTGAGATTTATTGTACCTAACTGAAGCGTGAAATATACATATATTTTTTATGGTCAATTTGAAATAAATGGACTCTTACAAACCAATATACTGTCAATCGCAGATATATTATTTTTAAAACATTTCCATCGGTTTTCATTCCATTACAAATATAACTTTTAGTGGATTTAGTAATTTTTTAATATTAGTCATTAACGATTGTTTTAAATTATTTTAATTAGTGGTAGGTATACGATTTTTAAGTACCTACGTCATATCAGGATAATAGTTTTTGAGGCTAAAGTTCTACCGATTTTTAAACCTCTCTTTCCAAAGCAAAGCAACGTCATGCTTAAATGAATCTTCATACTTTTTCGGACATACCTCTTGGACAATCTAAGTAGTATCAGTGACATTATAGACTTTTTCTTCACTACCTAAATTCATACCTAATAGACAGGTACATACTGTGTACATGTGTATTTATCCTAACTAACTGTTCAGAAAATTACACCCACAGTCGAACTATTACAATACCAGATGTTTCAAATCGAACCACATTTAATTGCACATAATGGGAGGCGACTTTCCAGCTCAGAGCAAATGTTCTATTTATTACGATGGCCTTGAGCCTTGAGGCCTTAGGCAGTACTGGTCGCGCCTGAGAATAATTTGCCTCGAATCTTGATAATGCGTTGTATTGGCAACATTGGAAGTCACGTCTGAGACATTTGATCGCATAACAAGAAGTGGTGCTAGCCAGCCGGCTGTAATGTAAGCGTAATTACCCAAGCACTCGCATTATCGAGTGACCCCATATTGCGGTTGGCTCGATGCACCGCCGGCGGCCCATGTTTTAGTAAATACGAGTAATGTAGCTGAACTTACGTGTGTACTGACAGAATCGTTGAGTTGATAAGCCGGTAATGCTGTTTGACGGGGTAATGAAAAGCTTTATGGGAATATTATAGACATTATCATATTCTAAACTATTGAAATGACCCGTGAGCTAAAGGCAGAAATAATAAATTTTAAATAACTTTGAAAATAAATATGCAAAGAAATCCACTGAGGACCCAAAATACCTACATAAAAAAACAAGTACATTTTCTTTTTCATCTATTATTTCGGTTCTGGGGCATACTACCAAAAACGAAATATGTCGGATCCGATGACGCATAGCAATTTTAAATCTCATAATCGTAACCAACTCACTTCAAATGTAAATACAGCGGTTTAAAATAGCAAAATCATTACACTCACAGTAAATAACAACATCACTTTCAATTATTCATCGAAAATCAAATCTTTCATTCGTTCGTTTCGTTTTTGGTAGGCCTATAGATAACTAAACTGAAAGCTATTTTTTTATTTCATGAATTTTCGTAACATATTTATTTATTTACCAACAAAAAAGTATTTAATTTAAAAAAATTACACTCCATTTGTAAATTCATCATTCCGTGAAATGTCGTATGATTCAGATTTGACGCGAGTTAAAAACTCTTCCATATTTCATGAAATTGTGTCTGCCGCCAACTGAAACTCCATGTCCCTAATTAATTAACTTCAAACGCTCAAGCTTAATCACTCAAAATTCTCCGGATGATTAACACGCGAATAAATATCGTATGACTCGAGTTCACCCTCGACGGGACGGGAACGAACGCGAATTAATTTTCGCCACAATTACCCGGTCGCGTTACTAATTGAGACATCAAAGGCGTCGCCGACGCTTTATTACGTCTCATTGTGCGAACAAAATTTGGAAGCAGCCGAAAAATTATGGAGGTGAAAGGCGATGCTATTGAAAAGTACTCTAAGTAGCAAGTAGGTATTATACATACGTGGTCTACCATTACCATTTGTTTAATACAAGCAAAAAAAATATGCACTAAAGAATACCATTTAAAGGTTTCGATGCTTGGCAACAATTCAGACAAGAAACGAAGTTCGCGATTCAGTACTGGATAGTAACAGTTATTGAACTTCAATAACGTTTAAAAAGTATGTGATTTTGAAATGTCAAAAATGCCACTTGATTTCAAAGTCATCCAAACTACTAACACGATGATCTGTATTTTAAAAAGGACATTTATCTGATCTCGCAAAATTAGTCGTATGTGTAGTCTATTTTCTGAATACATCTACTATGTCTATCTGTTTAGGTTTTACACGCAACCTGTTCTTGGTATACCATTGGTAAGATTAGGCCTGTACCCAACACTAAGCCACAGCATCAGTATGAATTTTGAGTAAGATCTCTATGTTTGGTCACTTTTCATACAAAGGGTGTGACATATTTATGACATTATTTTAAGTCTTAGTGTCTGTGTACTTACTTCGTCTCATTGTGAAACAAAATGTGAGAGCTGAAGAAAAATAAAAGTGATTTACTCAGTTTTTTGTATATTGTTACGCGCTGCAGGAACCTACCACATAAACAACATCTTAATCCCGAAAACGTGTACACTATTTCAACCAAAGCTAAATTCAGAATAATTAATTTAGCTTTCATTATGAGACTGTTATTTCATACAGGGTAAATTTTACTCTCAACTAAACGCATTCTTAACTTTCACGATTCATATTAATAAATCAGACTTATGTTTTGTCCCATATCTCTGGACCGATTAAATGTACTTTGGCATTTTAGTAGCATTAAAGAGTCTTTAGTGAAGAATTGAAAAAATACTCCAACGCAACCACAAGCAAAGCTACTGTTAACAAAGTTCCTCCACAATGCCGACCAAGTTTTTATTGTCTCGCATTGTCGTACAAAACAAACAATACGTTATCCCCCATACAAGTCGAATCAGCCATATGCTGTGACAGGAATGGGGGCAGCGGGAAATGACCGCGCATTCATCATGCCGCCGCAAATAGCTGCTCGTTTCATTTTCACTACGCAATGTTTTAAAAAAGGTACCTAAAAGGCCTTACACCCTTCGCGATAAAGCCGTTAACGCCGCGCTTGAGTTTAGGGTTGGCTACTTCAATACAGCGAGGTTATTTTAAGCACATAGGTATGTCACAAACGTTTAGAAACTTGCAAATAGTATTTTCTAAGCTTAAGTAGCGTAATGTTGCGAATATCATTTTTGTTTGTAATCCAGAATTAAATCGAAGAGTCAGTTTTGTATGAACATGTTGTTGATTCAACGAACTCTCTGTTACAACACGGATGAATGGAGGATTTTGATTATGACTTTTGACGTTTAGTACGACAAATGTCATACAAGGTTAGGTATTTATGTCAAATTCATATTTAAAATTTAATTGTTAAATAATGTGTCCACTAAAGGAAGTTAAAATTTATTTACACCCTCTTTAAATTTGTTAGATTACGCAGGTTGAATTAGATTTAAAACTTAGGAAATTCCTATTCAAGCAAATCTTTATTATCCTATAGCATTCTTATTTAAATATGTCAGATTTATTTCCCTGGTACCGCTTAAAAAACATTCAAATTTTCTGTTGCTGACATAATAGGCAACCCTATCGTTCTTCGATTTTTAACAAACACGTGAAATGCAATATTTTCAACACAAGGGGGAGTTTGCGGTGGTAATGATGAGCGAGTAATGTCCTTCTTCCGGCAGCATTAGGTAATGAACCGTAATTGGTTTATTAGGACTCCTCTGCCTTGGGCCACGGTGTGAAATGCGTTACTTTAACGCCGATACATTTCCGCTGTTTACTTGGAATCCATTTTCTGTCTTGGTTCCTCTACACCGTACCCCTCTTTTGTAAAGCATTAATAACATCTGTCGTCGATTTACATCATATTCGAACGGTAAACTCACTCTGTAGGTAGCTATTTAAGGATTTAATGCAAAAATTTTAGCGGACGCGTCACCTTATTTTAATTCGTGGAAGAAATTGTATATCCAGGATAAAAGAGGAGTGTAATTCGCTAAAGGCTTGTTCTTTTAAGATTCCTCCGTCCAGATGTGACTTCGATTCTAACACAAATTATAAAGTATGACTTGTTAAATTAAAATACTATTAGAAATAGTAGGTACTTACATGTCTTTCAATATAAGTAATTGTTGAAAAATGACAAAGATTATTGCTCTGGTGTGTGGTCTGACATGTGCAGTCTCAGAAGTTCCGGATTCGCCCGGAACTTCTGAGACTGCACATGTTGAGCCCGCTCGACTCTTTTGACTACAGAAATGGTTTCTACATTACTTTAAATTATTTATTAATTTGTATTGCTAGCCTAAAGTGCAAAACAAAATCTATCGGAATATTAAAATTAAGTCATCGTTACCATATGCAGTTTAATTATCAATAAAAGTTCTACTATATTGTGATAAATAACAAATCTCTGACCTTAAAATCAAGCAAGTCTTATGATTATACCACCGGCATACCATAAAGTTTGGAACTAAGGCCAATATATGCTCTTTAATCAGGTTCTTCAAATTTCCTTAGGTACATTAGTGGTAATGTTGTGGTGATTTCATAGTTGTTGAAGGTGAGCGTAATCGAGTTCTTTTTTCAACAGTCAAAAGGTCGCGAATGGGGGAGACACAATGAAACTGGAAGCGGGGCGCAATAAAAGTCACATTAAGTCAAGTGCAAAGACCTCCGCGTCTCAAAGTGGAGTGGATTGAATTTGTCGGCGACGGGAAAACGCGGTGTCGCGGTGTCGCGATTGTCGAGTTTTGCTTCAGACTTCCTAGAGAAAATTAGCCTTTAATATAAGTGAAAATACAGAGAGCCTATACAACAACGGAAAATGCTTTCTAAGTTAGTGAACAAAAATTTTTTTAATAACTTAACCTGTAGGCCTGGCATGCGCAATAAGTCAAATTTCTCACACGGGAGGACAAAAAAGTTGATTTCTAGACCTAGCAGGCACAATACTTCAAATTTCTCGCATAATAAGAAGAAATCCTTTGATTTATCTATACCAATTATCACGTGGTATATTATTAGCTTTAAAAAATACGAAGAAAGTAGAAATAAAGTTTTACTGGAAATATTGTTGATTGAACTTATACGTGATAGTTAAACGCTTACCGCGCTAAACAAAACTAACATCTTAATAAATTACATGGTGTGCCGCCAAATCAAGTGTAATATTACATTCGATCCAATAATTAACAACATTAATAACGGTTTTGATGGGACAAATCAAAAGTTTTATCAAAACAAGTAATGAAATAACACACCATCAAATATAACAATAGCTAACGTACCTACATAAGTGCCACTATGTAAGCAGCCTTAAGTAATTCCACTTAAAGTAACTGCCTTTAATTACTAGCTTATTATACACGACCGTGCCTTACTGAAGCTTATTCCAGGTGTTATTTGATTAAAAATTTAAATACTCACAATTATTACCCGCTTTTCCGAACGGTGGAACTATTTCGTCGCCAGTCGTTTCGTCCAGACGATATCAAAGACACCAAGCCCTATAATCACGTGGAATAATTCCCACAGAACAAATGGGGAAAAGGACATAATTATAAGGTGGGCACTTTTAATTAAAACTAGTTAGAGAAAGGTGTCCGATTTCACGCGTAGGAAGCGAGAAATTCTCCATTCTGAAACGTCGATTGCGATTCGATACTTTATAATTATTTTAATAGTCGAATGGAGTTTAATTATTTTGATGGAGCAAACAAGCTAATTATTAGGACTCGTGTAGCGGTCTGGCAAATGGCCTAGTGTAATTTAGGTATGTGTTGCCAGGGTAACGTAGTACCATCAAATTAATATCAGTTAAACATTGCATTTTAAAAGAATGAAGCTCATACCATTCTTCTACTTTTAGATGCAGCATTTGTAAAGGTTTTCATGATCAACACATAAATTACTTACCTACTATATTGTTTAGTATGCCCCATTTAAATTATAGTTTATTCCTTTTCACAGGTCTTAATTATAACTATTATTTATTTTAATGTACTTATCTACCATAATCACACGAATTATCTCTAACCTCAAATTTTCTGGATTCCATCTATTATCGCAAACAAAAACTCATATCATAACGTTTTATTAAGTTTAATCTAATTATGGACTAACGACACTTTAAACATAAGTCGACAATTATGGAAAATTAATAACACATTTTTCTAAGTTTTCAGATTTCATAAATCATCACCACGTGTGTACAATAAATCACTGATGCACCTTGTAATTAAAATCTTGGATCAGGTAAGATTTTAGAGCACAAATGTATAATTAATTTTCGTGTTTCGTTAGACGAATCACCGTTGATTAGAGTTTCCGTGACCGTTTGGATGCAGATGTTTTCGACGTAATTACTCTGCGCTAATGACGTTTTCATGATACGTAATTGTGTAAAAAATCACCACTCTGATTTTATCTGTTTGGTTATGAGTTCGTACGTCGTCATGAACAAAATGTGACTAGGTTTGTAGATGACTTATTTGCTGTTTTTAATTTAACTCTTATTCACTATTCATTTTGTAAACTAAGATTTTACTAAAACTGAACTGTGGCGCGTCGTGCACTAACATCGATTATATGGAATTAAACTGGAAACGTTTTACTATTAGGCGTTCCAATTGTGTCATAGTAAAAAACTATTGGAAAGTCATCACCTTTCTATCTATCTATCTAAAGTCAATTTTTCTATAATTCGAAAATAAAACTCCGATTAAAAGTTACATGTGATCAAGGAAATTTGTTAACCTTAGGTAAAATGTAGTAGTATTTAAAAAAAACCTCTTTTCAAGAATAATATTAATTTATAAGACTGCAACATGTTTGTATGCCCAAATGCAGCATCACACGTTCAGTGGTTCAGAAGTCACAAAAAAATAATACCCAAGGCGATGTAAAAATTCAACTTATCAGACACATAAATCAGCGTCAATTAAATGTGCAATGAATTTCCTGAGTTAATCGTATCTTACCTTACGTAACTTGCTTAATATTTCATTTAATATCCCGTTTTTATTGAATATTTTTTTATATTTTAATTTAAATACTTGACCATGAATATTTCTACATTGCATCAACTGCCATGAAGACCGAAACAATCGTTTATCTTGATGTTTAAAATCCCCATCCAAAATAAATAGTCATTTAAAAAACACGATCGCCATTTTCTCAAACAGAGTCATAAATTCGACGCACTCTATAGCCGCAACGTATCAGATTTTGGCATTTATCACAAACATCGGCCATAAATCAATATGAGGAACGTTTTAAAATTGTTTTTTCGCACGTTCTTATGGGCGCGATTATAAGAAAATTATAATAATTGTGCGCGGCATAATTATGTGATGTAATGTAAGGCCAGCGATATATAGCGGCCAATTTGAATTTATGTAAAATATCGCGCAATAAATTTACATTTTATAACTTTGCCCTCGTGGCCGACGTGGGCGCGATATCTCTGTTTAGGATCAGCTGCCCGTATCTGCAAATTGCTCGCATCGATCGGGTGACCTGCATAATCAATTCCGTCGATAAAATTTTTAATTTTAATTTTGATTGCTTCTTACGTCAACACACTTGATAGTAGTTGGGATATTGACACCATTAACAAATAATTTTAATATATTAATGCTGTAAAATAAGACTTTATGATATATCGGCCATATTTATTATTAACAAATTGCATGACAATACTAAGAAACCGCAGAATAATTTCTAATCTGCAGTGATTTATGACTCGCAACTATTTATTCTTATTAAGTATATAACTTGATCCGAATTAATACATGCACAGCAAAATACTAATAATTTCAATTACAATTGTCACATTAACCTACTGATCAATTTACAGGTTTTTCGTTTGGAATAGGTTTCGGAACGTTAATAAAGTCACTTTGCATTATGTTAAATGATCTAAAAAAAAGAGTCTAAGTAACGTACTTTATTCAATGTTTGATTAATTTATTCATATTTGTTTAATATTTAATGCACGAAGTTAACTTTCATAACTGGTGGTAAGAATTATAGTGTTTCTAGGGCAATGAAATTTGGTGTAAGAGATTTGATATACATGCTTAATTATTAGGCACAATTATTTTGATTGCTTAATTTTTCAAAAGATCTTATTATACAATGGCAATATTGGGGAACATAATTGACAGTCGATGGTGTTTGCGCTAGTCCTAAACCAATTTAGCTCCATCAAAATGTAGATACTCCGCTGTCATTATAATAATTACATTACCGTGATTTATGTATCCGTTGGCGAATTTTTTCATACACTATTTTCCGAACATTACCATCGCACAAGTCACGATTTATTCAAATTAGCTTCCCGAACAGTCTGACATAGTTCACGGGCCGCGATTGAGGTAACATCATTTTTATCTGCAAAACATTCTTAGTATGATAATGGTTAATTCTTGACATATTTTATATAATGCAAGCCTGGGGCGGTCCGGCCGACACTATGTCTAATAAATTTATGGGCCTTCATTTCATGTTGATCGGCGCTCGAAATTATAATCGTCGCGCTCGGGGCAGAGCGCGAGTCGCGTGACGCGGCTGGTACCAAGATGGAGAAGTTGAGTGAAGTTGTTCGATGTCTTATATCGATGATTCATTCGATTCACTCAATGCTGATTTCTGCAATAGCGACTAGGAATACGATTAAAATGCATAGCATGCGTATGCAACTAAATAACAAATAGCATGCGTGGGTCTAAACGCTTGAAGCACGCAAAATTAGTATCTGCTGAGAAACTAAATGTATTGTTAATATTTGCAGTTGTATCTATATAAATAAAATATAAGACATCACATTACATTGGGCTCACCACAAAGTGCTTAAAGCTCATAACACTTTTGTTATGGAAACCAGAACCAAAGGTGGTACCACAATACATATCTACTTAAATATATTTATAAACACCTAGACAATGCTCAAACACAAATGTTATTCGTATGTACCAATGTATCTTCTGGTTTCAAAAGCTAGGACCGCTAACCTTTGTCTTATTGAGCGAGTCTTGTATACCAATAGATTCGCCAAAGTGGTCTTGAATACGCGATACGTACATCATATTTGCTGCGTGCCTTTGAGCTTTTGTTACGCTCTGAACTTCCCATGAACCGCACAATTGTACACCTTAATTCGACACCATGTTTTGATGTTCTGTTTCCATAATATGAGAAAAGACGGCAATTATTCAGTGAGTTTTCTCACGCTTCGAAGTTGTATAAAGTTACATATAAAGTCACTTTCTATAATGTACCTTATTGGAAAGGGTTAAAGACTCAAGTATGATGATTGGATTGTTCGGATCTGTGCGAGAGCATAATAAGGCCTAGGATAGGAGCGATAAAAAGCGCAAAGATAAATGTCAAAGCAAGGTACACAAGTGCGGAAACGATAACGGGGGTTAATGACGTAGAAACGCGAGGGCGCGACTGAGAAAAGGCATGTTTTGGGTATGGGGACAGAGTGAATACGATTAATCGACATATGATCGATTTTGAGCTAAATAAGTAGAGTGGTAGAGAGATACGGAAATAAAAGTTAAATAAACAATACCTATATTTTTTTAATGAATCAATGTTAAAGATTTTTAAGTGGTTTGAAAAAGACGTGGAGAGTAACAGACTTTTTGAACATCTAAAGTGAGATTTGGAAAATTGTTATTGCAAAATAAAATACAAAATTGTTATCATATGTTACCATGTGGGTCACTTAATAATGAGGTTGTATACTTGTTAGCTCATGTTAAACATGTATCACTTAGAATCCTTAAATGTTGTCATATTTGAAAATTTTATTCGTGATTATTCAGACTTATTTCAATTTATGTATATAATTAACAAAAAAATTAACCTATCCATATACCTAAATAATAAAGTTAAATACATAAATTCTACTATTTCATATAACCATATACGCGAATATTTGGACGAATGTGAACAGATTTTATGACTCTACCGAATAAAAAAAGGATATCAAACATAAGCTACCCTTTGTGACGTTGTACTGAATTCACCTCGAATTCTGCGGATGAGGACAGGCAATGGACTCATTACCGTTGTCAGATGATCGTAATAACGTAATAGTTGTCACTACAATGTAGTGTTTAGCGAGCAATGCGCCCGCGCAGGTGTCGGCGAACACGCTGACATGCCCATCGCTTGATAGTGGTAATGGTTAACCAAGACAGCGTGTCACATAAAACATGTTTTATGTGATTAATGTGCGGATGCTTAATTGCCCGACCTTAACAAATTGCTTCTAGGAAAAATTGCTTGAAATGAATCCCTTCTGAAGGCTCGCTTTTAGCACATGCATGAAGCACTGGACCCTGTCCAAAAGGAGGTGATGGCATATGTGGGCGGTTAAAGACCCCGGTGGACCTCATCGCCCTAATGGTGATATTAAGGACAGTTTGATTCAACTTGAACCACCACAACACCGGGCAATGATATAGTCTCTAAGATTTTTCAAACACAGCTGGGTGTGTAATTGGGTTGTTACAAACGCACATTTAATTAAGCCATCATTGATGTAACGATTACTCGAGTTCAATCATGGAGACCTGTATACTGCACAGATACACAAAAAGGCAGATAATACAGAAAGGATTCCTTAACGCTGTGCGAGAAATGCCTGTACAGACAAAAAGATAGGTTCCATCATCTTGTCAACACTAACTTATATTGCTGAAAAGAAATTAGCGAAACTTTTGAGATGTCTTGCTTTTTCTTTAAAAACTTGAGTTCCAAATCAGTTACTGTGAATAAGTAGTTTTTGGGTAAATAATTCACGATAGTCAGCGACTCACCAATAAATTTACTATCTAAGCTTGTTCGTCTATTGTACGCGTGACCGCAATCTACCACACAATAAACTAACGAGAATTCCTTCTCAATTGCATTCTCCAGTTACAATTTATTTGGTTTGCAATCGACTTGTTCACGACACCGCAAGCACATTCATTGCCAAGACCAGCTAATAATGAGAGCGTTGAATCAATCAAGTCGCCGCTGGCGTGCTAAGTCCTCTTTAGCATTAAGTCCTACCAGAGTTATTTTCCTCATTTCATCACCAGTCGAGTCCGATTTAATTATGGCTATCAACTCACAAGATAACGATTTTATACACGCTTAAAGTGCTTGCGGAAACATCGTGCAGAAAGCACGTGGCGCAAAAAGCAAATGGCATTTTTATGGAAATGGCGTTATTCTATTAGAATAGGAACGCAAAATGGGGTCCAAGTTTGGTAAAGAATTCCTTATAAGGGAATGGGAATTTGTAAAAATACAATATAGAATTTAAATAAAAAATCTCAAACCATTCCTAACAATTGACATGTATCTTATCTGGTCAGATCATAAATAATTATAAGGCAGATTTAGCCTCAGATTTAGTTAACCACAACAAACAGACATAGAACAGTTTATTTTATGTAAATACCTTAGATACTTTTGTTATTAAATAACAATACAATATTTCAACTTTATCTATAAGCTGATGATAGGTAAATAATTAAATAAAAATCTAACAACATTTCATTGAACGTCGTGATATCAAAGTACTTCTGCTATGGAAACCAGAATCAAGTTTGTGGGATCACCATACCATTTTGATGATGATGATACCATTTTGGCGTAAAGATAAAACAATTGTCAAATTTTCTGTTAGCATACCATTTCTGTGACTTGGCTGCATCACTACCAGGCTTACAGGGCTCCAAAAAATATATCGCCGACAAAGCGACTTGTCCCGGATGCCGTACACTCTGAGGGCATGTAGATTTATCTCCCCCCACGTCCAAATGTTTCGGAATAGTAATGTGGCGGGGACATAATAAAAAACTCTGACGTTGCCATTGGTGGTTTTACAATGGCTTTGGATAGTCGGCTGGAGGGGTCTAAAGCTTAACACAAGATTTTCCCTTACAATTTCAATGGGATTTTTATTTACGATGTGGGACAGAGATGTGCAGCAGAATAAGCTACAGACGCAATAGAGATTAATAGTATAGAGCCGATTTAACAATTTCATCTAAAATGTTTATAATTTCAGGATTCGAAAACAGACCCGTCATTTTTTCAATTCTATCAAGTTTTTAAGGTTACCTACTCACTCCGAACGGAGAAAGTCTGAAAATAAGAATCGAACTATTTTATGTTTTTTTTAATTCTTGAATAATCGATCACACGGCATCTATATTCTAAACGCAAACTAAAATCTGTTGATTAAGTTAAACCACCTTTATCTTAAAAAAAGTTACAATCGTATACAAAATCTTGCGTACTCCCTTACAAAATTTTAATTCACTTGCATCATGATGGCGATATCAGCATTCCCATCAACGCAACCGTTCACAAATAAAAACAGTCGCAACTAAGTCGCCGGCGACCAATCGCGCTGCGACGCGCGTCCATTGGCGAGGTCGATGTCAACCGCGCACCCGCGTCATCCCAGATGAAGGTATCTCGTAATTACCCCACAACAGGTTCCCGTAGGGCTGTCACGACATGCCCTTTAAAACCCGGATCCAATATTTTACGATTCGTAATATGTCAAAAATGACTATTCGTTTTTCTATGAGTCGTTAATTCTAATTTCAAATTTACTTTCCATATCAGCTGTCATCAGTCGTCGGTCGGTCGTTTTTACCATACGCCTCGTATACATTCGTATATACTATCCGTAACTAGAACTGATCGTTTCTCAAATATTGGAACTGGGCATTAGGAGCTTTGTTAAAAAGTGAGCGTCCTCTCTCTAATTGCAGTGCCCTTACAGGGTATTTAGTGATCTAATTTTAAGTTACCACCTTGTAAACACTAAAGATACAATAAAAATATTGAGTATTGAGTATTGACACGATAACCATAGAACAGTATCAATAAGCGCTTTGTTCTTGATGCTAACTGTAGCTCTAAAGGTCTGACATGTTTCAAATGTATAGTATTTACATTTCAAAGAAAACTCACGTTTATAATTTTTTTTTTTTACTCTATTGCGTCTCTAGATAAAGGGATGATTTCGCCAAATATAAGTGTTAATATTGACACTTTTTAATTTGAAATGTCAATCTTTTCGTTTAAAGCTCGTCAAATTGTTATCAAAGTTTGGCAGCTGTCACTTGGCTAGGACCTCTGTACTCCGTACTGGATCCGTTACTTCATAATAACTTAAAAAAATATATATACGGTCGAATTGAGAACCTCCTCCTTTTTTTTTGAAATCGGTTTAAAATGTAAATTTTAAATTAAGCTGCGATTTCGGTGTTCAAAAATTTTTCAAAACGTTTAAAATATGTCAGAAATTATGGGTGTCGTGAAATATGCGCGTACAATATTTAACTTGAGGCACATTGAGGTAGATAAATATTGATTAATGAGTATCGTTATTCGTCTAAAATGAATCCGTTTCTATTTTAAACCAAAAACATTATATAAACGATTACGAGACAGACCTAGGTATCTCGTAATCGTAATTTTTTATAATCCGTATGCGATCAAGTCAAGTTCAAGGCGGTAGAATACTTAATTTGTACTGACGATTCATAAGTGCTTTTGTAAAGTTTACATGAATAAAGATGTTTTCTATTCTATTCTATTCTTAAAGGCATTAAAATATAAAATCATTATCTAAATTAAAACACTATATTAAATTCAACTAAAATCAGGCTTAAAAGTTTGTACTTAAAAATATCGTATTTTGGTATCTTTAAGTACAAATTTTCAATTTTAAGTTATTTTAAACAAAGATCTACACGGTATGTAATTTATGCAAAATTTATAGCTAACATTTTGTGAGATAGAAACGAATTGTTTAATGTTTTTGCGCTATTAAGGAAGTTAAAACTCGTTCTTTCATAAACATTTCTGGTGTGAGTTCTGTAAAATGAGGGAAAAATTCTTATTTTGTAAAATTGTGCGGCAGCACGGTGGCTTGTAAGCAGTAAGCTTAACGAATAATTACTCGTATCTGAAATGTGACCCACAACAAAAGATGGTGATAAATTAATTTTGAAACTTTTCACCAGTTCCCTGTATTACAGGCTAAAGCTAAGATTGATAAATTCCCAATGGCCAGAGTTTTGTCCGTAAACTTTCACCTACGTTATCCTGGAAACCCTTCGGCCGATGAGACATCCTTTTGATAGAAGCGAGCCACGTCGTGCTACTTTTACGATTGAGACCTTTCAATGGAACAAGTAGACTTGAAGTTGAAAATAATAGATTGCAGTTATGTTTAGCAATCGTAAAGTTTTATGAAGGCTTTGAAATGGCAAAAGTGTTTCTTAGAACCATGTACCCACGCTGAAGGCAATTTTAGATCGTTAAAGTCCTTTAGGAACTTTTTCAACCATTTTGAAAACCTCGATGACGCTGAGAACAATTTTAGGCTCGAAAATGTCCTAATTAGTGTAGAAATAAAGCCTGGATGGTTTTTGTAACATCAGTTCTTAATATACACTTGTTGTGATGTGGGAAAATATAAGAACATTATTGTAACAAGGTTAACGCAACTACGGCAACTTGTTGTGTTGGTTGAACAAGCAACCTATTTGGTAACTTTCGTAGCCGAGAAGCAATCGGGTCTAACTTTGGCATCGCACCATTCCTGAGGTCCGAGATTCGATTGCCGGTCGCGTCAATAACATGGAAAACGAACTTGATATTGTATAATAAAATTAATTTGTGTTGTCAATCGATGTACTTGTAAAATCTGCGAAAATTTTTTTTTTGTTTTACATGGCTTACAGAGAAAGCTTCTCTAATTTATTGCAGTGTCCCAGTAGTGGCCACAATTCAGAACCAAAGGTAAGCAATGTACCTATGTACTCCGTGATCTGATATTAGCTGGATAAAAGTTCCGACCGAATTATTTCAACGCTATTACAACTATTTCTATGCTTCTAAAAATACACAAGGCCATTGATCTTGTCCCAGATTGTATTGAAATATCGGAGGCCATTTTGTCACCCAACCATGTAAGATGCCTAAACCGTAGCCATCCACCAGTCCTCACGATGTACAGACAAAAAGTACGTCATACTATGTACACAGTTTGGAATTTGTACCGCCCTTATGTCTTGAGCATAAGAACGAAAATCAAACTGCTAGTGTTTACCTTGAAGTGCTGTAGATTGTACCTACGCCTGTTAAAGTTTCGCTTAACCTACCTCATAGTTGACTTGAGGCCAGCAGACATTGTTGGACTGAATTTAAATGTATGAACTTCGTTTAGCAGCATACTTGACACAAAGCAGAATCGTAACTTTGAAACCTATTAATTATCAAGCATAGTTACTGGTTGTTGCGCGATCAATTAGTTCTAACAATTTAATGGCATAACACGTCAACCGGCGATCATCAAAACATTGTTTAAATTGATTTATAGCCAACCAACTCGCGATTGCATCGATGAGGCCTCAACGATGATCTATGAAATTAATTGCACTTCGGAAATACAATATAACCTTAAAATTGTAGTACTAAAATGGATAAAATATAAGAATAACTTGACTTGATTCGATTTTGGATAGGTTTTTGGATACGGATTCGACTCTACAAAATTACTGTTCCTGCATAATATGCTGAATAATCTTATGGAGTTCCATATCAAATTAAAGAAAAAAATAGCAAACATTTATTATTATATATTTTACATAATTTAATGTTTCATGGGAAATTACAAATAGCTTAATACTTTACTTTCAATTTGATTAAACAAGTGCCCTAGGGGTCAAAGTTAAACAATTGCTAAATGCTGACATTCTTACCAGACTTGATAGTTTTAGGTTCCGAACGCGTGGTAAAATCATCTATTTATATATAAAAATTTAACCCGTTTCCCGTGGTCACGCCATAACACAAAAACGGCTTGCCCGATTTGCCTGATTTTTTTTGTAGTTTTCTAATTCCCCTATACAAGGTTCTTACGGAAAAAAATATTAAGAAAATCTCTCAGAAAGTTGAAAAACATACATTTAATTTTGCATTAAAAAACGCGCATAACGAATGTCAACGTCATTCACAGCCATAGACTATATTGAAAAAGCATCGTTTGTTCGGAAACGTGGTTAGGTACTCAATTCTATAAGGCGTAACAAAGTTCGCCGGGTCAGCTAGTATACGATAAATATATTCCTTTGCGATAACGAATCGCACTTTGAAAGGCATGAATAAATAGTTAGGTTTTAAAAACTGACAGTTGCTAATCAAGTGTAGATCGGATCTACTGAGTAAACTTTTTTTAAACATTACAAAACGTAACTAATCCATAATTATCTATCAGTTGCATTATTTTTACCTTCACATGAACTACTATTAGTTAACGTAATGATCCCTTTAAGTCTTGAGACTGGATATGCGCCATCGGGCACCAAAAACTAATAAACGTATAGTATTTTAATTGTCCTCATTAAGTTAATAAGCACGTTTGTGTGCTGATGAGACGTGGTTATCAACGCGTACACAATACAATTGTTCTTTACATAAAACTAGCTTTGGCCTGCGGGTTCAAACGTTTGCAATATTGGCGGTTTAAAAATATATTTTACTATACGCCAAATTTTATAAAAATCCGTTCAATGATCTTAATGTTAGAAGGTGAAACAAATAAATTGTATTAAGTAGTGCATTATTAGGATTAATTAGGATTCGTAAAAACGTTATTTTCAAATAAAAGAAATACAGGTATTAATATTGCTATTATTCTTGCCTATACTATATACGTCTAATTGACTGCAATGTAAAGTTAAAACATATTGAGAAACGTACTCTATGTGTATAGAGTAAAAAATGTACTATACCGGGTAAACTTCTAGGCTTTGTAAATAATTGAAAGAAGCAATAATTACGAAAACATTTTGATTAAATAACGCTGGTAATTACTGTCTCATCTAAGCCACGAAGAAGACTAATGCGATTAACGTGAAAGATAGCGCATTCTCGAACACATTACCTACACTTTATTCAATTATCATGTTGTTTATATTCGCTCAAATAACCACTTTTTATTTTCCAAGCCTTATAACTTAACTAGGGGACCTTTAGCATTCGAGTTCTGCTCACCCGATTAAGTATACGTTTTGAGTGGAAAATACTAGAGTGTAATTCGAAAATTTATTGATTAGCATAGAAAACACGTTAATAATCATTATGTTCAGGTAATGGCGTGTACACCAGCTGTCTGCTGCCACAATTACGTGATGCGTAAGACTAGGCTACGTGCGTCGAATGAGAGCTGTGTGCTGTTGAAAAACAGTCAAAGGGAATACTGAAGTCAATGATCCGTGCGGCCGAGTTCTTTTTTAATACTCCTAACCGTTCTGAGGAGTACGTGTTACTTTGTCTTTATTCAACTTTCTTTGTAATTCGAATATTGTTCAGCTCTAGAGTAGAGCCAAGACAATGGATGGCGCTTAAGTCATGCTTGTGAACATAACCCACGAACTAAAAGGTAAGAATTGGGAACTGGTATTTTCTAGCTTCCCACAAATCTGACGACATTATTTTTAATCAATACAATTATTAAACCAAGACTGTAGATATGATAAAAAAATAAACGCATAATAATAAGTTAAGTACTTACTGTTCGTGTAACATATTTTACTGAGCTCCTTGCCGGTACCTACCTTCTTGGTAGAAATAGTACCGAACTACTACTTAGATTCTAAATAAATTTCCATTCAAAGTATTGCAATATAACCTATTTGAATAAAAAACCGTTTAAAAATATTCCTTCCGATATTTTTCATTACAGATATAACTAAGCGCAGGTAGAAACCAATAGCACCAATTACAGATTTTTTATCAACTGCATTCACAAATACAAAATAACGAGCGTTACTGACATTGAACGAACTAGAGAGTAGGTATTTACACCACAGCAAAATAATATAATATTGCTAAATAAAATAAAAGGCTTGAGATATGAGCTACAATGTATCGCAGAAACCTTCCGCTGAACAGCTGAAGGCGAAACACGAAAAGCAACAACATTAAAATAAATGTCAAGAGCCACTTAGCACGACAGGAGCAACCACACGCCAGAGTCCAGTCCAACATCACTATTTAGACGGAGGATGTGAGCGATTCGAAACAAGTAGACTATGTTATTTTGCGGCGAGTACACCGTTGTGGGGTGCTACTCCGCAACCGAGCACCATTTTAATTGACCACGCGATGTTGCCGCGTCTCGGCCGACTTTTTCTCCTCTCCTCAAATTGCTCTAAAGTGCTTAATAGCGATGCGTGCAATTGCCGTTTCCCCGTACAAGAGGCTGCTCTTATTTTACATAAATAGTTCAACTCGACGAACTAATGCCGATTCTCGGTACGGTAATTGCGGCTGTGACAGGCTTCCGTCGCCTTTCCAGAGGCTGACGGTTAACGCCAAACGGCGCTCCACCAAATTATAGTTATTTCGCATTAATAGCGTACACATCGAGTGCGTGCGCATGCCGCCATTGACATCTGATGCGCGAGAGTTGCGGGCCTAGCTGACCGCACCGTTGTTTCTTCATTTGATAAACTATGATTTTCGAGGTAACAAAATACGGCAACCTCTTCACATACAAGACTACCTTGAATTTACATTGCAAATGCGGCTTGTAAGCCGCATTTCTTCTTATCACTTCTGATTTTTATTTATTCAAATTCATCTTGTCATGTCAGGATTAAGGATCAGTAAGCAGGTACCTATACAGAAACCGATAGGCAGCTCGTCATAACAATGTTCACGTAATTAAACTATATATATTAATTTACCTCTATTTAAGCTGAAGCATTAAGAAGTAAAGTTCTAAGACTGTAAATCTAAATGAGGTATAATACTCGTACAAACATTGTCATTCCAAAATGTCCAAATGGGTAAACCAGTTTTGACAAAATAAAACTTCTCTGATAATGATTACAAAAATCATCAGAGAAAATTATATACCTACGTATAATTTTTTTTTTTTTAATATCCCAAGTGAGTGAAAATGAGTAATATTTTATCTATAATGACAAAAATGCTTACAATTTTGTACGAAAGAAAGTGCAAATCATCAAGCCCTAAATCAATTTATTAAGGGTAGGTTGATATTTTGGATTAGAACTGTAACAAATAAAACTATGTATGTATTAGTGATGTAACGAATATTCGCATTCGCATTCGCGAATATTCGCATATTTCTTGACATTCGTATTCGCATTCGCATTCGCAAAAAATATGCGAATATTTTGCGAATATTTACATCAGAAAAAAATAGGTAAGATGTCGATAACAAAAAGATAAATTAAAAGGGAATACAAATTTCTTATAATGTTAATCACAAAACCTCAAGCCTTCTAATTTACACGGAATTGCAAATATAATTATTAATTTTAATAATTTTAATTGTAATCACTGTCAACGAAACTAAAAGGAAGGTCTTCCAACGAGGAGGGTCGAACGTCGAGGGTAAAATGCCTACTGCACCGTCACTCTCAGCGGGGAACAGAGAGTGCTGTCTCGCATCGACTAAAACCCCTCGGTGGCCAACGTTGCGCAGTTGTGGGGGAGTCAAGATTCCTGGCGGATTCTACACAGGCTCCCCATAGCGCCTACCGCCAAGCGGCCCACCTCGCCGCGCAAAACGCAGCTGGAGGATGATAGGCCACCTGACACCCCCCAACCCCTCGGGAGGTAACGGACGTCAGGCTTATTCCACGCCTGGCGTCTCCGGTCCCAGCAGCGAATCTGATGTGCGACTCCGCTGCCTACCGCCTCTGCGGACGCCCGAGACTCTCAATCCAGCTCTCCCTCCGAGAGTCAGATGGAGTCCCGAAACCCACCGGCCGCGGAGGATAGGGAGACCGGGAAACGTAATACCGTATCCTCCTCTTCCTTCGGGACCCCACTACGACGCGGTTTGCGCCACGCGTGCCACTGCCGGGTCACGGAGGACACGGATGCCGGCAACGACACACTGCAGTCCTTCTCTTCCTCCGCGATCCACCTCTGCCCTTGCGGGCTTGCCGCAGAGAGCCACATGCTCTCCGCGGCCCAGCTTGGGATCCGTCTTTGTTTCACCCTGTGCGGTATTGGAGGCTGGGTGACAAGGCCAGCCTCAAGGTCCCGGACCACATGGTTACTGATCCTCCCCATCACAACAAGATGCGGAACTCAGGGGGAAGAACGCCTATTGATTTATCAACTGCCAAAAACTTCATAGATTTATTATCACACTGTTTCGTTTTATAAATAACTCTTAAAGTGACATCTGTTTAACCACTGATGTAATACATTTCTGAAAAGATGTTGTAATTCTACGAATGCGCACTGTATTTCTTTATGGAATTTTTCTAATTAACGATACCCGAAATTTGTGGCGCTATATTTAAAAGTGAATATTCGCATTCGCATTCGCATTCGCGAATATCAACGGCAGATATTCGCATTCGCATTCGCATTCGCGAATGCCTAGAAATCTATATTCGTTACATCACTAGTATGTATAGCTACACATTACAAGAAAGGAAATTGCCTACACGAAAACAGAAGTTGATATAATTTCAAGGAATTTCAATGTACCTATAAGTAGGCTGTCATTTCAGGTTTCCTTTAGACATCCTTTTACTTCCCTCGCCATTGGTATTTCAAATCTGTAAAATTTCACAGGTATCAGATCAAGTTCCGGTGCTCTTAGCCCAGCGAGCTGCGCCTACGCATGCCTCACTGTTCCGGTGGAACACGTTTTGAAACTCCTCGCAGTGCACTGCATACCTACAACAGGGACAGGTTACAATACAAACTCACGGACAGCCATGAACGTTTAAATAATACCATTTGCAGTCAGAGATAAATTACGCTATGTCGCGATGGAGTTATTGCTGTTTACATAGCAAATAACTAAGGTGCATTTATTGAATACTTTCTTGACTATGTATTTTGACAGACATATCATTCGACTTTTTTTTAACCGTCCAGTGAATTTGATTTAAGTCCTTTTTTGTATTCCGCATCCACACACACACAAACACAATCTAAGATCTCGAAATACCTTGTCTTCGTATGGGATGTTTTCTTGTTTTAATTTAGGTCTTACATTAAATTTATTGATTAAAAAATAAACAACAAAAACTCAGACAATATCAGATAGGTACAGAAATAAGTAGTCGGCGATTGATTGACTTTTTGGTTACGCCTAAATATTTTAATACCTTGAGTGTCATTAACTATTTGACGCTAACTGTACATGGACTTGAGGACGTATGGCGTTAAAAATGGTAATCGAGTAGGTATTATTAGGTTTTAATGAAAAATAGTATGGAAATCGTAATGATATCGCAGCAGTAAGTGGCTGAACTCTCGAAATTGCGCACAAAACTGTAACTGCTTACTTTCTGTTTTGGAACATATTCAGCCCTGCGATCCCAAAGTTGATATTGCTTGAACTTGTAACTTGTAGATACTATGGAAACCAGAATAAATGGTGATTCTTCAGTATATACCCATAACAGTACACATATTAGCAGTTAAAATATATATTATACTTAATTTTATTTAGTTTTTTTTTTATTATTTATTTATTTCCAATATTAGTTCCAATATATTTGGATGAAAAATGACTATCTGTTTTTCTACGAGTCGTTAATTTTATTTTAAATTTACTTTCCCTATCAGCTGTCATCAGTCGTTTTTTAATCTAAACCAAAATGTAGGTTACTACTTCGTGCACCAGGTCCAATAGTTGTTTGATGAATTTAATTTAGATAATAAATACTTACAAATTATGGGGAGATGGAGTAGTCATGCTCACTAAAATGTCACTGGGGTGGTGGCGCTATGTGGCGGGTCGTTACATTCCCTACAATATGGTTAAGTGAAGCGATGGCTAGCACATACGTCATTCTTGTGAACAGGTGCCACCTTTGGGGACTGGTCTGCTCCAGCTTACCTCTCGAAAGTAAAAACTTACTTGAGTACTTATTTGTTTCATAGCTCATCAAAACCAAAACTATATGACTTGGTCCAAAGTGAGCAACACATAGCAATAAGTTAGATACTGATACTGTAAATGATCTGCTGAGTTTCTTACTGGTGTCTTCTCGGTAGATATAACTTATTTATACTCGGAAGTAGAATCACTTTGCATTGTATTCAATGACGATTCAAAAGTGTTATATGTAACCTACTTGAATAAAGAAATATTTGAGTTTGAGTTTGAGTCTGTTGGTCGTTTTTAGCTTACGCCTGGTAGGTATAAGTTATTTCTATCCGTAACTATTACGGATCGTTTTTCAAATATTGGAACCGTGCATGAATGTACAGATAAAAGCACGTCAGACTACAGACTTTCGACTTTGCACCGCCCTTATGTCATACGCATAAGAACTCATATCCAACTGCAAGTATTTACCTTGACAAGCCGTTGACCGTAAACTGAACTAGCTTTCATCGTCAGTACGCCATGCTACTACATTTTTTTAAAAAGTATACAGGCACTTGCGTTAACTTTCCGACCCACTTAAATTAAGTTCACAAAGTTTTATTCATACCTATTGGATCATTTTTAAATAGAGCAAGTTCAAGTTAACTGTTACAAGTGATAGTAACATAATCAAGTTGTTACACTTATTATCGCCCGTCATTAAAACTACACCTAATTATACATCACGACGTTGTAATATAGGGTACATTATAATACCTATTATGTTCTCAACATACAAGTTCATATTCCACACATACAATGCATTATTATGAAAACGTAACATGCAATTGCTCGGAAAAACTGACAAGTGTTCATGTAAACTTTTCCCACAATTACAGACACGCTATAATACCAGTGTTTAGTGGCGAATTAAAGAAAAATCGTTTAAATAATCTTGAAATTATTAAAGAAACAATCAATCTTCAAATCAAATGACAAAATGGTGCAAAAAATAACGAACATAAAATAAGTTTTTACTACATTTTGAAACCTAACGGACGAAATCAACAGAATCATTGTTATTTGCCTGAGAAATCATCCCTATTCAATTAACTATGAAACAACTTATAAGAAATTATTATAAGAACGAAAAATAGAATAATAAACTATATACTAGAGATATTAGAGTAACAGACTGTATTTAATAGATTAATAGACTACCTATAAATGTGAAACATTTTCATAGATAACTATTGGTACCTACTTAGACTAGTTTTGCTAGAATTTGCTTAGGCATATGAAAACCAAGTATTTGATTAAGTGTAAGTGTACGGCCACCTAAACGACATATATATTAAGGTAATTGGTTATTATAAATGAATATTATTGTGGTTCTCAAACGCAAGTTACAAGGAATCTTTCTTATCATTGCCGTGTATTAAATATATGTAAGTATATTTTTTTTTAATTTTAGAAAATTACAAAAAAATTAGAACTTTGCTTGTGAGCAGATTAAACGCCCAAATAAAACACTTGGTATCATCGTTCAGAATAAATCGTAAGTCTACTAACAACGTCTCATCATCAGCAACTTATATAATCACGAAAACGTACTCAGTCACTATACTAATTATACTTAGATGTGGAGCACATACACCCAGCGCTAATTGCAGTGGTCTGCGCCCACATCAATCACCCGGAGCGAGACTACAACGAAAACACTGTTAGTTTTGCCGCCGAATTATTAATTACATTCCCACAAAAAACTCACACACGACGCCGAAAAGCATAAATTTCTTCCTTTTTCACCGCACAAAGGAGCCGTGCCCGAACAATATAACGCTAAACATATTAGCCGCGCCCGTCACGGACGTCCCGGTATAATTTTTGGCGCCACTACTCCTGACTTTAGATTAAACTAATATGAAAAGGAAATTGAGTAGAAAATGGACTAAGGCTCTATGTGTCATTAAGGATTGGTTACGCCGGAACGCCGCCGCCTTTATTTATTTGACTTAATTGAATTAACATTTCGGTAGTTTTTATTGACTGCCAGTAATGTTCGGAACTAAATTTAATAGGGTAGTTTTGGAAATAACAATAACGTTTATGTGACGGATATTGCTTTATAAATAAATTGCTTGTTTTTAGACGTCTGCTAAGGAATATATCACTGTAATGAGATAGGCGGTGCTATAGAATCTCATCCAGGTAGATTCGTATAGGTATTCTATTATAAATTAATATAAATTATATCTCTTTAATAAAAACGATTTGCTTTATAAACTTTAGTTATGAAATCTGTTAAACTTTAATAATTTTCGGAGTTAAAAATGGTAATGATACTTCCTACTCAAATATTAATAAGTCTATTCCAACAAATGACCGAACATGTATTATTCAAAACAGTCACGAACTAAATTACTATTCAAACGATGGAAATAGGAAGAAAATTTCCACATAATGTTTTGTGACTCATATGGAACGTTGGTCGCGGGTCCACTCGACCCGTGGGGCGACCATGAATAGTAATGGCTAGTGGGGCCTCCGAGACCCACTCATACTATACGATGACTTAGCTAATAGGGTTGGTGACAAAAAAAAAGTTATCTAGAAATTAAAATACCTACCTACCTACGCACATAATTTAGGTCAGATGTTACAAACAGCTACTCAAATATAAAATAAAAAAAATATTTATAGTACCTATATGACTTTTTGAAGCATGACTTTACTTTTAGATCAAAATCGTCACATTGAGTTTATATCAATGTATCATTTGTTGCAAATTTAAATGTTTCACACAGTTGATTTACGAAACAACGCTAGATCGCACTGTGTGGGCAAGTTTAGCTTGAATACGAGTAAAATAAAAATTGGCTTGGGACTGGGTGTTCATGACGTCCCCAGTTTGTATGCGTCATTTAGTAATCAAGTCATTGTTTGAGGCATTTATATATTTACAGTATAAATTTACTTCCACTTCTAGCTGGTAGTCTAGAAATTTAAAACGGTCTCCCCACTTCTTATTTCCTTGGCACACTAACATATCCTATATGCGATTAAAAATATCTTGCCTTAAAAGCTCAACTTTGCAAACGTAGTATGATGTGCTATTTTTTCCAAAGAATTTAGACTAATCAAAACAGCCGGTTCTGCTTTTTGGCAACCCTGTCATCTCCCGGGTAATGCGCCGCCTATGGTGCGTGCTAAATCGACAATACCCTGAGGCCTCGTCTCCCACTAAGACCCTTCAAGAGTTCACCTATTTGGGACGTTTGTTCTTCAAATTGTGCCTGATGGACCGTTAAATCTTCCTTCCAACCGTGATATTCGACTTTAGATTCGAATTAATGGCTGAACAAACAAAAACAAGCTTACCTATAGATGTTAAGTATACTTTATACGATTTGTTCCTTTCAAGATGCGCAGACGAAAGTTTTTTTTATCCTGAACAGAACGTTGGTATTTTATACGTCTTGGGTATAATTAGCACCTACCTATATAGTATTAATAAAATTTTCAAACAAAATAAGTCCAAAGCAGTATATTATCTGTTGCAAATCATCAAAATCAAAACCCAACTTGAAACTGCCAGGTAATAATAAAGAAATCATATGAAACTACGATCTCGTTGTAAACAAGGTAGTTTGAAGGGATTACGATATGAGACCTTATTGTGTAACAATAGAAGTCTGATTTGTTTCTAAGCTATGTTTTATTTAGTTTAGTGAAAAGCGCAATGGGAGCCTTAGGCCTAGATTACTCACTCATGAGTAAGATGCGATAAATAAAGTAAAAAAGTAAAGGCTGAAGTTTGATCGAGTTGTACACAATACATACAATTGTGTCTAAGTTCGTTAGGATGGTACAATACAATCATGTAGGAATATCATATCTCTAATAATTCGATAGAAATGAGAAGAAGTAATGTCGAGCAAGTTATGTACAGTCACGAGCAATAAAATTGAAACATCTGAGCTCTGATGACGTTATCATAAGGTTAACTTTAGAATGAGGTTTGTATTCATAAAAAGTGCTCGTGACTGTACGTATGAATGATGGTACAGTAGGTAATATCGACATCAAACCTTGATCAGGGTAGAGCGAGATTCGCAAGCTCTCTAAATTGGCGCCGTTTTTTCCAGTCAGTAGCCCTCCCCTTAATCCGTGGTCGTTTAGGTGCCCCCCAAAAGCAAAGCCGCTTCTCTCGCCCTACCTAGGTCTAGCACCCAGTATAACCTAAACCATAACAAACGAGTGCTCGTAAGAACTTGTAGAATGTGTGCCCCAGAGAAAAGGGCAGCGGTGGCGGGCGGAGCGTTCGCCGGCGGACGGGCGGTAGCCTCGCAAACTCACATTCATGAGCAGGTCCGGTGAAGAGGAGCCCTTGCCGCTCATGGCGCTGGCCGCGCATGTCACAGTCACTTCACTCGCGGAGCGGCGCAGGCGGCGCGGGCGGTCTGCTAGCGGCCGGCAAGCGCGACTGCCGCGCCGTCGCCCCCACCGCACCGAGCCCCCACCGCTACCGGCTGCCTCATTTCTCACTATAATTTGCGTGCTGCTCGTTTTTTACCATTATTACTCCCTCGTTTTGTTTTACGTATTATCGAGTGCATCCCGCTCGCACCGGCGGCCATGCGCGCCGAGCGCCGCCCAGATAATAGCCGCGCAATTACGCCGGCCGCGGCGACACGCGGACAGGTAACGCCATCTCGCGTCGAGAGGCGGGACAGAGAGTTTGCGAACTTCCGAAACTTACGGCTTTCCTAACGATGCTAAAGATATATAATAAAGAAACCATGAATGCGATCTCCTTATAAAACAAATAATGATTACGCACGCTTGTCCTTGTTTTATATGAAGATCAAAGCAGCGTACCTATCTATAAATCTTCGCATCCGCGTGAATTACCGAATAGGAACAACAAGGACCAAGAACTTTCTAAATGTGTCTGCAAAACTTATTTATTTAAATGGTCTACGCCATTTAAATTGCCTATCTAATATATCGAACTTCAAAAATTGGAAGCTGAAATTCAATCACTCGACTTGACTGACTCGAATCACGGAACTTGTCACTAGCAATGTGCTTTATAAAAGCGTAAATACTTTACAATTTTTTAATAAAAACTTGTAGCCCATATGTAGTGTGCAAATATTCGTATACCTATTTATTGCAAAACGTTTACGACAGTTGACTAACCGTAAAAACATAGTTGTAGATGCTATTTATCCTAATTGTCCTAACAATTGCAAAGGACCAGGGCCGGCGTTAGGGTGGCGCGCTGTTGGGCAACAGCCCAGGGCGCTCGGACTTGAACGGGCGCTAGAAAGCTACCCTGAGGTACCCAGATTCCCCTAAATAGATGTATTGGTATACGCTTTTACAGGGGCGCTGGCGGAAATTCATCCAGGGTGCCAGTAATTCTACATAGAACCGGCACTGCAAAGGACAGTTGACTAACAATAAGAAATAGTTATAGATTCTATTTGTCTTACTTCTCCTAACCGGGATACATATCCAGGTCGTGCATCAATTTAGGACATCGTAGTTTACTACAACTTTCTGTGATCCTCATTTGACGACGTCAGTCGTTTCATTAGAGCGATTCTTATGTGACCATCGCAGCTATGCATTAGTATATACTCTGTTTTTAACATCTTAACCCGCCTATTCAGTTAAAGTAGTAGTTCTTTGCTTAAATGTTGAGGACTGGTTCCCAACAATCACTTATTCAATTCAATTCAATTCAATTCATTTATTTCAGGCCTACTTGGCCCATACATAGTTAGTAACAATTTTTCTTAAGAACTAATGTTAGTAAAATACACTTTATTTATTTATATATATATATGGGTCCTCACCCATCTGTCAAGGAGCGGTGAATCCCATCGGTCAACAAAAACCCTAAGGATAGTGCTAGTGCTGCCTCGTAAACGCGTCAACGCCGAAGCACACCTTTTTCTTATTATAGCACCAAAACCATCGGTTTGCGCTTCGACGAACATTCCGGACGCACTACACCGCCAAGGCAACCCCAACAATATCCTCAAGGCATTGTTGTACTGAACCCGCAGATCGCTGTATGCTCGCTGGCCATAATTTACCCAAAGACTACATGTGTAAAATGTTTGGAATTGAATGTACTTATACAAAATATATATTTCTAAAACTGTTTTCCTGTTTGGCAAACAGGGGGCTTAGCCAACTAGCAATTTGTCGATCTCCGAAGTCGTTTTGACTAGTTTAAAATTAATAGGATTGACATTACACTAAGACAAGTTACGTTGATCTTGAAATGTCAATTCCATGATTTGTAAACCTTTGGAAATGATATCGAAGTTCGCCAACTGCCATTAGGCTAGTAGTGGACTAGTGGCCCTAGTAGACAGTGCAGTGGAAAGCACGTCAGACTACACACTTTAATCTTTGTATTGAGATTAATGCCCGGTTCCAATATTTAACGATTCGTAATGTATCAAAAAATGACTATCCGTTTTTCTCCAACCGACTACGAGTCGTACCGTTCCATAGATAACTTTTCATATCAGCTGTCAGTCGTCCATCAGTAGTTTTTAGCTTACGCGTCGTATAATTATATCTAGAACGAATCGTTTTTCAAATATTGCAACCGGACACAAGTTGTTGACCTGCGCGTTTTTACTTTGATGTGCTATCGACCGTACATAAATGTCATTCTTGCCACCATTAAGTGTAAGAACGATGCTACTTACCTATATATTACTTTACAAACTAAACCAAACAATTAGTTGATCTGTTTTCATCTAATCGAGACATAGCCTTAACGTTGAAGAAATCTCTCGAATACAGTGTTTCAGAGGTAGAAAGTTTTCTTTCTGAATATTAAGTCTGCATTTTGTTTCGCTTAATGCCATAAAGTAATCTGACCGGGAGCACAACAGTACACACGAGCAATAAAATTATATACATTTTACCCATTATCATGTTAACATAAGGTTCACTTAAGTATTATTAAATAATGACGGAACCGCAACACCCAGGCCGGAGACAACAAAGAAAAGTTAGTTTCTTTAAAGAGTCGACCGGAATCGAACCCGGGACCACAGAGAGGGCGCTATGCCAAAGTCCTGCCCGGTCGCGTCTCGACTATAAAGAATGGCTTTGGATTATAGCAGGGGACTGTGCACCTCAACATTTCATATAACTTATAAATATTACAACAATAGCTGTAAGTGGTTAGTTGCTTATAATAACGTGTTAAGGTCGACTTTAGAATAGGTTTTAACATAAAAACTTAATTCCACTACACTAATGTAAAACCTCGACAGATCTACAGGCAACGCCACTTAATAAATTCTATGTAAATATTGAATTATTTTTAGATAAACACCAGAAATGTTATCCCTAACCTACACATTTGACCTGACATGACTTTGAAGCAAAATTAACATGCATTGCAAGTTAGACAAGGACGAAGTTACTTTGAGGCTCTTTGAATTAGATATTTCGTAATAAAGTTACTAAAATCATTAGTTTTAGATACAAAACCATTGTTACTTACAACTTTGAATACGTTAAAACTTGTAACATTTTGGTGTAATTAAGTTAGATTTCTAGAGACGTAAATTGTTTGAAATGTAACTTACTAATAGTTTTTGGATGTAAGTGCTCGTATTTTATTGAAATATGAAATGTATTATATTTCACAATTTTATCAATTTTAATATCTTTGTTAAATGGTTAATTAGGAAAATTTATTAAGGAGGATTTATAACAATCTCTGTTTCAAAAAAGAGACATCGACGCGTCTTTGCAAAAAATGCTCATTTTATAAAATATTTACTGCAGTTCTTTAAACGTTTTTTTTTCCTATTACCATAATTAATAACAATATGTTAGAGTACTTTGCCTTACAAAGAATGTTTGTAAATATTAAATATGCTACAGTTTTCGTAGCACATCGTAGGCGTCACTCTATCGTAGCATGTAGCAGAATAACTTTATAAAATCCTACTAACTTGACAACTGGATATTTAATCGTTCACTTAAGAAATGCTGTGTAGCTACTAAGTAATACTTGGAGATGAATAAAAGTAAAGTTTCAGAAAAATAATCACCTTTATTAATTATTTACATTTAATTCCCTACCTACTTAACAAAAGGCACATTATTGTATGGCATAAAAGATTTTAACTATTCTAGCAGTTTCCTAAAAATCACAATTATTTTGAGGTAACCAAAAGTATAAACAAAAAGGTACATACATCTAAGTAACAACCACCCATTTACAATACAGCTACCACTCCGCAAACATGCAACGAGTCTTCACTGTCCGATAGCCACAGGGGGTTGGAAGTTGTAATGTCCTTGGAACATTGCGTAATTGTCCTTAGTCGCGCACTGATATGTGGATATAGGAGTTGGGTATTGCTGGTACACTCTGTGGTCCCTCACAGGGGCGCGCGCGTACAACGCATCTTGCCTCACCTCTGGGTACCAGCCACTCATCACTCCCGTACTATACGATGAGCTGTTGTAATTGTTAGCGCTAGCCATCACATTGGGGGCCACCGCTGCGTAGTTGATAGACATCGGCTTGGACACACTCGCGACTGGCACCGTCCCGTAATTCGTGCTGCCGACGCTTGCGGCTGGAGACGACGAATGAGTAATCACTGCTTGTTGCTCTGCCTTCTCGGGCACTTTAGGCGGCTCTTCTTTCTCATCTTCTTTTGTTTTCTTCTTACGCGAGACGTTTGCGTGGGTTTTGACGTGTTTCGCGAGGTGATCCGACCTCATGAAGCGCTTAGTGCACAGTTGGCAGGCGAATCTCTTTTCGCCGGTGTGTGTTCTTAGGTGTCGCTGGAGCTCATCGGAGCGCGTGAACCGCTTGCCACAGAATAGCCAGTTGCAGACGAAAGGCCGTTCTCCTGTATGCCAGCGGAGGTGAGCTTTGAGATGAGACGTTTTCCCGTACACTTTGCCGCAGCCAGGGACGTGACAAACGTGTTCTCGCTTCGCTCCGTCTTTGCCATAGTTCGGGCCAAATCCAGCGGCTTCTGTTAAGCAGTTTGGGCACCGGCACTTAGCACAACGACGCTGCAGCTCTCTCGCTTCCTCAGCGGCGGCTGCCGCGGCTGCTGGTGGCCAGTAGGCTGGGTACTGCGGGGGATATGGCGGGATCTCGCGCCATGGAGCCGCGCCACACCATGCACCTGAAGAGGCACTGCTGCATGACGATAAATCTGACGCTGGAGACAGTGTGTCTCCGCGCCCGTAGCCACACCCATATGTGGGCACCATGTTCATCATCTGCAATGAAAAGTCACCATTAGATTTTATCACACTACGGCCCATCTTGATGCTACAAGTCTAAGGTTTTGAGAGAATAGCTGTTTAAAGAACAACTAGATTTGGGGCTTCAAAACTCACGAAAAAGTCCAAACGAACGGTAGTCAAATAACTAAACTATTTGTAAAAGTAAACCACAAATTAAAAAAAAATGTAATCGTTAAGAAAACCAAACGGCAAAGCGCATCTAATTCTATTTCCAACCGGATATTGTTCTATTAGTTAAAAGTGTTATTTTAGTTCAAATAAACTGTCAAAACGCGAGTTAACAAGCGTAGGGCGTAGGCGGGCGCACGGACCTGTTGCGCGGGCGGATCCACGTACTGCATTTCCGGCGGTGACAACGTAACGCGACGGACTTCCAACTGGATAATTACAGGGCGGCGCACCGCTCGCGCCGAGACGTTTTTAATAACTGGCTTGGAATAGACGTAACGAGCGGTTGTCACCTCGCCCCTGCCCCGCGCCCCGAGGGCCTGCGGCGCGCGCGCACCCCGGTTCCCCCCGCGCGACCAGCCCTCCCCCCGCACACTGCGCCGGCGCAGCCTCCGTCACACCCCACCCCGACCCGTGAATTATGAGCTTACAAGCTTCGACTCTTATGGGAAAACGATACACACATACGCGCACCGTTTACTTTTATCCGCCTTATTATTAAAAGGCGGTTACATTTATTTATGATTAGAATCCTAATCTGCTTCGTGTGGGCTAGTGTTAGCATATTAAATGAGTTAGGCGATTATTAAACCTTAGTTTTGAGAGTTTCCCACGCGGTTATTAAAAAGTCGTCGTTATTTTAGATAGAGTTTTGTTTTTAAATCCGTTATATAGACGTGAAAATGAGAACTTCCGAAACTTAGGTAAGAAGGTTTTTGTAATTTTACGTGATTATTTAACTTTACCACTTGTAAACAAAGGTGCCAACCGGCGTAAATATTGCCCTGTACTTTACATAAGTAACGTAAAAAAGTTTATATCTGTCTACTTAGTCATCCTTATCAGTCAGATAGGTACCTACACAAAAAAAAATGTTTTGACGAAAGGCTTGGCATATTAGCTCGGCCCAATATTTATCTTCAAATTGTCCAAATAATTACTGGTAAACTTCTCAACACTTACTTATGTCGCGGTTACATTAAAATCTCACGAATGTTTTAGAAAACATAGTAATTATTTTTAGTTAAGTTTATTCACTGGGATAACTACTGAGTTTCTTGCCGGGTTCTTCTCGGTAGGATTAGGTTCCGAACCGGCTGTAGCTTCAATTTTGGTTTATATTCATTTTGACGATGCATAAGTGTTACTTGTAACCAACATGAATAAATGAATTGATTATGCTTATTCCATTCATTCATTGTGTGTACATAAACCACCTCAGCTTACGATCTTGATCGCAGATAGAAATGTGGTGCCAAATACAAGCATACGTTTCCAGTCGGGCCGGTTAATGTTTTTAATTTTTTCTCTATTTCGGACGGGCAGTTCGCGGCAGGCATGATTTATGCATATTCGACCGGGGCCAAACCTTTAATTACACGTTGTTAAAATATGGCAGTTTGTTAAATCGTTCCTGTTCTTTTGTTTTACTAAACGCCGCGCTCTCTAAAGAGGACCAACGTTTCCTTCTCGTTCGCCGGTCTTAATATATTTTTTTATCCATCTAATTGCCTGTTCGTTTGACGGGCAAGCTTAGACGGAAAAAAGTAAAGCGATCTATAAATTTGAATTAGCATAAATCAGCGCAGTATGTCTACCGCTTAATGAAAAACTTAACGTCTTGTTATGACTGCTTAAGCTTTCAAATTAATACAACAATGAAGGAATTACCGACTGTGGACATAGTTACCAATTTAAAATAATTTATTGGTTTATTTATTTTGATAAAGGCATTCACTTGTGTATTTTATTATTTATGAAAACAAATACTGTATTATTGATGGATGATTCAATAATTATATTAGTAAATATGTTTTAATACTTTTATTGCAAATAAGATATAAATATCCATAAATTTAAGTAAAATTATATTGATTGATTACGTTTAGGAGAGGGAGAATTTGTTCTTGCTGTAATTTTATTCAATAGGCAGACAATTGCTTACAAAAAAGTGCTGATTCAGAAAGCATTAGAGCTTTTTAAACTGAAAATAACCTAACCATTACAAATAGACAAGTCTTCTTAAGTATCCCTCTAAAGAAACCAATTATCAAAAACATTTCCTCTTAGTAAGTAAGCGTTCCAAACAACCGAATCGCATTATTTTACGAGCATTGGTCGAGACAAAAACATTCCCTGAACGGTCGCTTCTTCAGGTGCAATCATTATTGCAACTATTGAGCTAACCTGTCGACATGTTTACGACTACATAGAACAATACGCGTAGGCCTATTCATAGGCTGGTACACAAGCCTGGACGTTGGCTACCGTTCGCTTCCAGTGTGGACTCACAAAGCCCACATGCAGTGGACAATACGAACTACTAATGCGCTATGATCGGTCTCCTCACGCCATAAATCTTTGCCGCTGAGTTTTTGTTGACGGAGCCCAGGGCCCTTCAATCATTTGCGGATAACACGTGATGCGATTTGCCGACAATCGACACCGACGGGTCAGCACACTTGTTCAACTTAATGTATTATGTTTTGTAAGATTGCATCGATAAATATTTCAACGGTGTAAAAGGTAGCTCAACTTTTATGACAATGTCGGCATGTGACCAAAAGAAAATCTACAATCGTTGTGCAAATAAACGTATTATTTATTTAAAGAATTGTTGAAAATATTTATATTACATTATGAAAATCAAATCAAAACCATGTGAGCGATTGATCAGTTTAAACATCATAGGTGCGGTGCATACAGCGTTTTTTACAGATTTTATGGCCTGCAAAATATTCTGAAATTATTCAAGATAAGTACTCCTTAAATAAAATGTTTTATTATTTTCAAAATTTATAGAATATTTATGCAGATAGCTATTACAATTTCCGTTCCTTTTTTCAAGTGTAAAAACGTAGTGACGGAATACTAAAAAAATTACCGCTTGTGTTCGTGCTAACGGTAGGTATACGGTCCTATTGAAATTTTGCTCTTTCAGAATTAAATAATACATTAAATTTTGAAAGAGCGACGTTTCAATAGGATCATGCTAAAATACGCAGGTACGAGTAGGTTTGTACTTTGTACATTTGTTTCTTTTTACTTTTAACACGCGTTTTATAAGCTTGGGTTGTCTAGGTAACTATGTATGTACATATGTAGGTATGTGGCGGAATCTTTGAGCACGATTTTCCCCGATTTCGAAATGTCGTATCAACTTGAAACATTACATACATTCATAGAAAATTTTACAAAAAAAATAAAAATAAATGATAGTTAAATAAAACTAAAAATGAATCATTTAGAATGCAGGTATGTTTTTATTACAAACAGAATAATTCCAGTCAGATTAAAAAGCGTGGGGTGCATTTTATGATATTTTCATAAATCTCCCTATAAAGGGAGAATAATTGTAAATTGTAATACATCAATAAATAATTTAATAATTCTATGTGTAATTTAAAAAATATTTTCTACTTTTTAGTTCGACTATATGCTATAGATACCTAAAAGTTATTTTTTTTAGTTTTTCATTAAATCATTAACTTACACACCTAAATTGAATACCTAATCTCAACCCACAATTATTTCACATTTCTCAAGATATCGTTTATTTATAAGTTTTAGTCTGAAAACTGCAGCACGCTTTCATAATAAAAATCAACAACTGGTCGCAACTTCCGCTCAAGTGGCGATATTCCTTACACTAATTACAGTTCTCAGATGTCGTAGGCGGGCAATTGGTTGTATCGCGTTGTCTTCAGCTTCCTGCCTTTTGCAGGCCAGGGTCTTTGGTGCACCGCCAAGTGTCGGGTAACTATTGTGCGCGGGAGCCAGTACCGCACCCAACGGATAGTTCGGTCAACATCACATCGCTGTAAAGACTTGTAGTTCAATAGTATTTCTTATTCCGACCACATAAGGGCGGTGCCTAATCCAAAGCGTAAATAGTCTTAAGTGTTAATACGGCGAGGAACCGTGGGTAAAACGTGTCAGAAGTATTGTTTGGAAATACGGTAGGTATGATATGAGCTTCCTAGTTTTAACAAGGTTTTTTTATTTGGAATACAGCAAAGTTATGATTTGCTTGTTTTCGAATGAACTTTTCTAAGTCTAATGTTCCATAGCATAATCTGCATTGTTATGTTTCGATTTAAGGTGGTTGAAAGGTATTTTGTAAGTAAATCAACATGTTTAAGTTTCTTCTAGGATACCGGTAAATAGGTTTGAAACCAGTGATAGATTTCGATTTTCAATATTTAACGAAACGATGCGTAGTGCACTGTAACCCAAATGAATAATGAGTTTGAGTACCTATGTAAGTTATTGATTTATTATGGCATTTTATAAAATGTTTACCATGTATGTTAGTCTATTGTGAATGAAAGCATTTTGAGCGATGCCTTCATAATTATAGGTAAGTTGCCACGAGCGTACCTAATTGTTAAATTATGTTAATTAGATCTAAGTACATAGTATTTATTAAATTCACATAAACAGACATTGTCCACACGCTAGGCACTGAAAGATTTTGGAAATCGTGTCATTAGAATGACTGTAATACCAAATAACCTTGCTATGCTTTTTGATTAGGGCAGGAGGGATTTTTTTTTTTAAGAAGTTTTTAGAAGTTTTCTAACTAACTTTTCTTAAAGATTTGTGAAGTTTCCTTTATGAGGTCCATGAGCTGCTCGTACAAAGGCATAATGTGTGTGTTGCGGGATTAAAAGTATATTTTACGTTATTTCTGGATAAACAGATAAATTTTAATCTAATATCTTCTTTCTATTTAGTTAATTTCACCCAGATCATTCCATAAGTTATTGTTAAGTGGAATAGGTAATATTTCATTCACACTTCCAGTCAAAAGTATTGACTTTTGACTTTTAAGGATGTTAAATTGCTATCATCCTCGCAAGTTTTAGTAGAGTAGTAAGTATAAGTGATTGATCCGTACGTATTGGCAGTTCGTACATATGTCAAGCACACATTGTGGGAAGAATCCTTGGCGTTTTAGAGAACGTAACATAATTTAACAAAAAGCTTCATTCAAAGCTCTGTAACTTGAGCTTTAACTTTTGCAAAAAAGGTAAAAAGCTCAGGTGTTGCGTATAATCGCTTATAAGGTCGAATCGCTATTGCAATCTATGGAAACGGACGCTGGCGTTATCTGATCGGAACTCCGCTCAGTTTCGTCCCGAAAAGGAGTGAATATCAAAGGCGCAGCATTGTCTGATGAAACGCGAGCTCGGCTCCCGACATCGATGTACCTGTCCTGTGACAATACGTGGCGAGGCACAGGTTCGAGGGCGATCAAAAAAGTCTATAGTCCACATTCTATAGATAATAGTATCGAGAATAAACAGTTTTTTGTTCGTACTCCGATTTTTAACAGTTCATGTCACACGTTATTTTTGCATATTAAGATAGAACTGCAGTAAAGGTTACTAAAAATAATTAAGCTATTATTATTTTAGTAGTTAGCATTATAATACTTTCGAACCTAAATTTAATATAAGCAAAGTGCAACGATTAGGACCAAAGTGTGGGACCTATTTCTACAAAGATGACACCAACAAGAAACTCCTAATGTATGTTACAGTAGCAGAATCTGATATACGTGTAAGTTACCCACATACCTACAATATTTAGGGCCAAATCATACTTACAGATTTACTTTGATACTGGAAATAGGTATCTACGAGTAAAATTAAGTAAGAAAGTACCTAGTTTTGAGGAAAGCTGGAGCCGATCAGTATCGAATGATGATAGGTACCTTAATTTTTTTTTCTAACTGGATTTCGATAGTGACTGCGATAGGAATACCTACTACTTATCTTCTTCACCGAACTTAAGGGGGAGCGGAAAGATCCCACCCTTAATAATGTGGTACCTACTACGAAGGAACTACCTAACATGAAGCTATTTACTTAAACAGTAGGTAAGTGATTTGATGGACTGGCTATATTATCTAAGTAGATACCTACCTAAATATCCTAAATGATCTAATATCTAATACTTAATGTGTATAATTTCTTAACATTGACTGACTATCACTTACAAGACGTCAAAGAAGAGGACCAGGCCAACCACAATCAATGACGAGAAACGATCACTAGATTTAAATAACGCTACATTTTTATTTCGCATCGATAAACCAATGCACCTAATAGGTACGAGTATACAATATCTTTAACTAGGTTTTTTTATAATTCGAATAGAATACCTGCAGGTTCTTAGCAATCTTTATCTTAGAATATAACCTATGATTTTCAATAATCTAACTATCGCATTAAGAGAGGCCCGTAGATAGTTTTGGTTTACCTAACTTTATCGTCCTCAATAAAAAGAAACATCTACACACAAACAAAAATGCACATTCATAGTCAGTAAAAGCAGAGCTCATCGTCACCCGATGACAAAAAAAATATGAAATAGGTTAAGGAATTCTGCGGAGCGGCGCCCCGCGGCGCGTCGGCGGCCTTCAAACAGCTAGCCTTTGCGCAGTGACAGCCGAAATTGCTCCACATCAGTTAAAACGCATCTTCGATGCAGTTTGTTTTACTCAACAAGCCGGACGGACACTGCTAATGACACATTTGACGCCGGTACATCGTTAGAAGTTCGTATCGGTGGAGAACTTTTTTTTTGCTTCTAATGTGACCGTCCCTAAGGGTCAGTAGGTAGGATGGGCAGTAATCAGCAATGCCTAGTCACAACTTATTAATATTTTCATTGTAAGTACAAACCTATTTGCAACATCAAACCCCTCCCACGACAAAGGTGCTTTCAAATTTGCTTATTTTCTTTCTACGCGTATCGCAGGAAATCGTTTTTGCATAAGAAGTTACCTAGATACCAAAAAGTTGATATGTTTAGGAAATTACTTTTTTAGTAACGTGCTAGTAAAATTTCAAACTTCAGAATCAGTTTTCTTCAAATGAAAACAATACATGAATGCTGCCTGCACGAATGCTCTTTATTCCCTTTAAATTCTATCCACTTTGAAAATGTTAGAGACGTTTAGCGCCATCTCTTAGTAGATTCCATCAAAATGTGAGTCAATACTCTAGCGCACTTCACCTTCAAGTACGAGTATTGTAGAGTTTTGAACTTTTACTCTAGCTACTTACAACTAATGAAGAGGTAAACCCAACCAATACTGAAATATATCTTTCTGAATTATCTTCTTTAGTGATTTGTTTTCATCATATTAAGTACACAAACAAAAACGGTAGATAATAGTTATAGGGAGAAAATAGTATGGAAATTATTGTTGCGCCGCGCAATAATGAGGAGTGGAATTACTGATATTTGAAATACAAAACTGTTACTACATGAAATTACCTACTCGATTACCACTCCATTTTCGTACTAACCGAAAGTGTACTAATATGTTTGATAACAAAAATTATAGCGATATGTGTCGACCGGAATTTAGCGACGCGCCGCCACTGAGTTCCCGGGTTCGATCCCCGGTCGGGAAAATATGGGAAACAAACTCTTCTATATTGTGTCGGGTCTGGTGTTGTGGTACCATCGTTGTTTCTAATTTCTGTAACACAAGTTAGCTACTTACCACAGCATTGGTGCAATGTATGTAATGTTGTCCAATATTATTATTATTATATTTTAGTAGTTCTCATGGTGTGAAGCAGTAGGAATAAATAATAAGCGAAAATAAGGCTCAAAAATTTATTACAACACACGTCACAAGACATACATTTGTACAACCATTCACTTTATACGCGTACATATTGGTAATTAAGTAATTAACTATTCAGATGAGGAATGTTTGGTCTCGCAAACTGTACTGGAGACACAATAAGTTTTGATTTACAATAAGAAATCACGATCGTTCCATCATTACAAGTAATTTATACGAAACATTATATTTGTTTTTACATCGCCTTATGTATTAAAAAACAAATTGATACGTAGGTCAAAAAAAGTAATTCAACATTGAACATACACAGGTGTACACGAAGTAACTTTTGGCGACTACATAAATTTTGCGGGGAACATATTATAAGACTTGCAAAACGAATAACAACAACCATTTATGAGAAGCCTTAAGATAGACCCATAGAGTGCATGCATAGTTTTAAAAACGTACAAAAAGCAAAAACTCCAAAGATAAAATAATTTCTGTACCTACCATATTTATTTCTATACATACATGTACACGATTGTAGTAAATATAGGTATCGCTTTATACAAAGAAAGGAAAACTAACAATCAAATTAAGTGCGTCAAATAAAAACCATGAATTTGCCCTAGTGGGCTTAAATTTTCATTTTTATTATTCCGACTTATGGATGGTTACATTACAGCCATCCTTATCGGTTTTATTATGTATTCCAGAATACAATTTAAAACGTATAAATCAAAATAAGTTGAACAATGCCTGTCGCAAGATATTAAAAACGAAATAAAAAATAATCAACAGCAAAAGTAGTGAACACTAGTAACTTCCGATTAAATACAAATTTTCGACAACATTCCTAATAAAACTAACCATAAGAATACGTTACATTTAATTTATTTTACATTATTCACAAACCTAACAGGTAAATAGTAATCCTTTTCACAGTGAGACATAATAAATGTAGGAAAGTAAAACTAAATAAAAAAAAATGGCGGATTCGGTTAACTGTATCATCTTCGAAAAAGTATCTAAAATACTTTATAATTTTTTTACCAACCTCAACCTTTGCTTCCGGTAAAATGACCTCAGTAACCAATCCAGCAAGGGAATGTTAATGTCAAAGTCAAAGTTATGTATGTATTTATTTAAAAGTACTTTTCCTACGAATTAAGTAATATAATCATTAACATAGCAGATTCATTGTTAACAGTAAAAACTCGTAGTTCAATATCAGTAGTCATGCCTACGAGATAGGTCGATACAACACCCAATGTGTACAATCAGCGTCTTTAGTTTGTAAACAACTCAGTACCATGTCACATTAACCTAACTGTCTATTTCACTTACTCAGTCACATGGACGTTTAGTGTGACAAGGTACTGAGTTGTATACGAAGTACGAACTAACGATGCAGACTGTACAGTCTGAATGGCTTTCGCACATATTTGGACGACGTTAGTTACGTCTTTAGTACATTGGCATCGGTTGGCATAGGCCAATGACTGCTAATAGTGTCACTTTATTTATTTTTTAATGTTTAACGTTGATTTTAATGTAGCACACCAAATAGCATTTAGTAAGGTTGGGGACCATTACCTAGGTCCAACTGGGGAGTTTTAATGGACTTCTGCCCTTTTAATGACAAGAGGTGACAAAGCGTCGGCTAACCTGTGGCAGCTGTACCAAATAATGCATTTCCCTCCGACAGCCTAAGCGCTGGACGACTGCCTATATTATTTACTTTTCACATCCCCTGAAAGTTCCCGATTTGCCCCCTTATTGCCCACACTAGCGAGTCGATCGTAATAAAACAATTGCACAAGTGAACCGCACTATTTATATTATTCGATTTTTCAAATTCATTTAATTAGATTTACTCGTCTACAAATACAAAGTACTGAATAATATTACAAAAATGCAATTATAATATGAGTAGTTGAAAATTAAATTTATTTTTTAGATGTAGCTTGGAATTAATATATTTTACAGTTAAATGCACATTTCTATCTTGCGAATATTTGAAATCATAACCAAGCGACGTAATCTACAACTACATGAATTCTAAATTGAGAAAGATAATTCATATTTGATTAATAATAAAATAGTTATAATGTGAAAAATGTTTAAGTATAATCTTTACATAATTCTCTTTATATCTTATAAAGAATAATATTAAATAATTCGTGATATAAATAAGACCTCACGATGGCAATATTTGAATACTTATGTATGTACGAATGAAAAAAACATAAATGACGCTCCCACAAAACATTTGAAAATAATAATAAGAACATTGTTTTAAACGTCGTTAATGTTATTATCTTTTAACTTCACTTTACTATAACAAATGAATGCACTGAAATGACCCTGAAAGAAAATTAATATCAGGAGAACTGACCCGGAATTCAAACAATACCTTTTATAACCAACTTCAAAAAATGAGGAGGCTTCTCAACACGTCTCTTCTATCTGTTACAAAATATCTTATGCTCTAAACATGTCAATGAGCTGTTACTTCCAACTTCTGTGTGCTGGTACCATATGAACACTTATCTTTTTAATTTTTATTAGAATACGACATGTTTTTTATTAGAATTATACCTAACAAGTAAACCATTCTCGGTAACACACAAAATTCGTCCGGGCCTCTGCTAATTATTTTTATTATCGAATATAACGCTTAAAGACAATGTTCTGTCACGAGTAAACACAAGCTGAACAATTTCCTATGTCCAGTATATTTGAACAAATAGTAATTTTGCATTCCATATACTAAATATCTCACTACTTTCAACCATGGCCTCTGTTTCTATGTTTAGGAAAGATCCTAAACATAGAAACAGAAAACTGTATGCTGTATGTGGACGTTTGGGATATATTCAAGCAGCAACTTGTTCAACGTAAATTTCGGTTAGCTGTTTAATTGATGCCTGAATAAGATTCGGGCTGACGGTAGAAAAAAATCACTACTTTCACTTACGCAATAGGAAATATGCATGAAATATAATAATTTAACCTATTATCGTAAATAAACGTACAAAGTAAAGTTGTAAGTTGAACGCAAACAGTCGAAAAGTGAACAAGATAAGCAGTTAGATAAAGAATTTATCGAAAAGATCACAATCATGATATTACATTTTATAGTAGAAATTGTATGGTCTAAAATACAAGAAATTTAGAACTCACATGACACGTCGTCATGAGGTATATTTAATTATTATTGCATGCCATATTAAAATGGTATTATAATGATGCGGTAGCTTTATAGGAAAACCTGGCGTGTCATGTGTCTAAAATAGATTGTATTTCACGACACGTTAGGTTTTACTATAAAAAGAAACATATAAACAACTTTTGTCTCATGCTTTGATACCACAAAATTTTACAATGTTAATAAGTCTTGTATATTTCCTAATCTACCACACAAGTTTCAAATCTAATTTTGTTGAAATAGCTGTTACGACATGTACCTACATATTTCTTGCAAGGTTTCAAAATCTGTTTGTAATCATTTGTCACTGGCAACATATCAGTTTGTATTATTTCGTACCTAATTACAATTATGGAAAATTAGTTATAATCGAAAAGTTAGATAACAGCTTAACTACAATAAATACTCAGCAGTAATTCACTCTTAATTATTTCAACTAGCCTGATTAACAATAGCTACTTCGCTTATGGTGGACATTAGAAATTGAGGAAATTATTTACACAATAATAAATTTCATTATAATAAAAAGAACCTATGAGTTTATTTCTCTAGTAAGAGTTTTGAAATAATATATTTCAATATTAAATTGGCAAATACAGTGAGAATGAGTTTGGACATACTTTCCTGGTGCCAAAAATATGTTAACTGTTATTTTATATATTTAATTATTATTGCAAATTTTAAAATTCCATTACATCAAAGTATGCCATTTTAACGGTCAAAGCAAACGTCGATAAATTTGTTCGCATTTTCACAAAAAGTATTCACGAGTGCAAATTATTGTATACAAACAAGAAAACAAAAAAAAATGGAAATAAAACGATAGCGAGATAAAACCATTTTACAAAGGTGTCACTTGAGTGCGTGACCTCTTACTCTAAATTGCATCACCTAGATGTTTACAACCTTATAATTCGTCCCTCAGAAGAGTGTATCTGTTTTTGGAGGGAGCGAGCTTTTTAAATGTAGACTCTGGAGGAGTGGTCACTTTAATCTCTGAAGCCGTATTTGATCCAGGGTCTGGGCCGTAGTGGAATTCCCTGGAATTAAAACATAGTATTAAGATTATTTTTGCTACAAACAAAATTATTTTACGTCATTTCACAGTGCGTGCCGCACTTACACTAGAATATTATATAGATACTATTACTATGATCTCCACGGGACAGGCTTAACCTAGTTAGGGATTAGTAAAATTTGTTAATTTGTATTTATTTCGAAAATATTTTTTTTTATTTTTATTTTATTTATATTTTAATTGTAATTATATATATATATATATATATATTTAAATTTAGTGAGGTAGGAATAGCGATTTATCGCTCGAACTGGAGCAGCCCAAATGGTGAAATACCTCCACCATACAGAAGACCGCAAGCAAATAACAACCACTTCTGTGTTGTTGTGTTCCTGCGTGTGAGTAAGGTTTCCAGAGCTCCTGGGGGGTGCTATATTAGTAGCAGGGGTCAAGCCTTCAAGGTAAGGGCGACAAGTCCAGTAACAGATTTATTATGCTGTATTTGTCACCCTTAAGCTAGGACCTCATTACCACTTAAAATCAGGGGGCATGAGGTAAATTTAAAAGTGCAATATAAAAAAAAATTGGCGTCAATAAAAAACTATCGAATATACATTTATTCCATCTAAGAAGCAATTTTCAATGCAGTATGGCGTTGCCTGTTAAGCAAGTATGCCTTTTTAAGGGGCCGAATCTCTTGTTGGATCATACCGCCGCCTGACGGAAGGACAGACAACGGCGTTGTGGTATACCAAACAACATCCCAGGTCCGCCCTAACAAGAACGAATACTAGTGGACCTCATCGTATTGAGCAGCTGGGGTCAAACTTGGACTACCAAAACACTATCGCAATGGGTCAAATTCTTAGCATGTGATGAAAAAAGGGTGAGATAAAAAATAAGTAAAACAACGAGTCCATACTCGTATTAAACACTAATCAAAGTTAAATACTGACACTGATTTTGACAGTTGAAAATAGCTCAATAAACATTTTTACGTGTGGAGATTAATAATTCATTATTTTCTTTCTTCATTCTACTCAACTTGTTTCCAAATAGCTAGGTATTACGCACTTTTGCAGATAAACTATGAATAAATAAAATAAATAAGAAGATGAATAAGAAATAAGAAGATGAATCTTCCTTTAGATAAAAGGTAAAAGATGACACTAGACTCGTATCTTATCTACTTATGTTTTAATATATTTATCTTATCCGAATAATTCTAATATACATTTACTAAAGCTAAACAAATCGAATATAATAAACTTGAACAAGTTTTGGCTAAAACAAAAGATGAAAACAAAGGTACCATTGTCTATTTTAGGGTCACAACATAAGTGTTATTTTATGACTAAACACTTATTAAATAAAAATATGGTTGACCATGCATATTAAATAGATAAAACATCCAAACGTTTGTCACTCTATTTCTCCTATTAAATCAAACATTTTACAACTGTATGTCTACACTGATATTATAAAGAGGAAAGATTTGTACCTATTTTTGTATGTTTGTAATGAATAGGCTCAAAAAGTACTGGGCCGTTTTAAAAAATTCTTTCACCAATAGAATGCTACTTTCTTCCAATTAGACATAGGGTACAAAATTACGGATCCTTGGTAAAATTTGAAAAATTTCAACAGAAAAGCGGGAAAAATTCTCTAAGGCGAAACGAAGTTCGCCGGGACCGCTAGTTTTTTATAAACTGGTTTTACAATTGGGCGCAATATAATATCTCATGTTTATTTTAAGAACACAGTCAACTAGAGTGGAGGCTTTTTGCATACTTCTTACGACTATCATATACCTAAGTGGATGAGTGACCTACTTGAGGGCACCTTGTGTTATCAATAAAGTCGGTTTAAATTAAATGTATATTGTACCTGTTATCTACAGTTACAATTACTTTCCTCAGACAAACAAAACGGTTTTTTGTCACAAGACTTGTGGCACTAAAAGTACAAGAGACAACTAAACGACTATATAATCAACTGGCTCATTGGCTCATTTCGTAAGAAAACCTACCCTCTGTGGGCCCAGAGAGCAGGTTCAACCTCAAGTACTAGCTTAAATTGCCACCCACAAGACACACCACAAATAACAATCACTTCGGTGTTCTTGGGGGGTGCTACATTAGTAGCAGGGGTCAAGCCTTCAAGGCACGGGCGACAAGTCCAGTAACAGCTTCATTATGCTGTACTTGTCGCCCTTAAGCTAGGACCTCAATATCACTTAACATCAGGTGGTATGAGGTCAATCTCGAAGTCTAATATAATAAAAAAACAAACACTTATGTATGAATGTGAGTATTTATAGGCATATTAAAGGATGTATTCTGATCTCGTTCTAGCACATACACACATCAAACAAAGTTTGTGATCACTGTGATATTTCTCTTTTAAGATATAGGTATAAATATACTTTTTTTTTGAGAAAAATTTATAGAAATTGGTTTTACAGACAAATTATAGTACAAATAAGCGGGGGTATGGCTAGGAAGTTAATTTATCTTTACTAAGAATTTTTGTTGCAGTGTGCGTTATTTAAATGGAAATGCTCTATTTGAAATTAAAAATATTTCTAAACACGAACAAAATACAACCTTATTCGAGGGAAAGGCAGTATGGCCTTGAAGCGGATCTCCGCCTCAGCAAACGTGCTCTAGGCGCCGGATCACAAAGGACGCCGAATTGCCGCTGAATCTAAGAGAAGGTGCTACTGACAGAAGAAAAAAGCGCCTAAATATCGAGTCTACCTAATATAACTCCACCCTACCTCCTTATTCACAATCGTCAGAAAAGATTCTGATAAGGTCCTATGTTTTGTCTCTTGTACAAATAAATTTATTTACACAACCGTACCCATTTCTCGTCATCTACTATTTCCTATACCAAAAGGTTGTCTGGAAGAGATCACTTTCTAGTTAGCTATTGTACCTACTACAATATGTCTGTAAAATTAATTTCTGTGAATGTTTTGTGCAATAAATTACATATATCTATCTATCACTAGATCTATCTATCTATCTATCTGGAGATAGAATTTGGTTCCCGAATCCGGTTCCTTATCCAACATGTTGAGTGGAAATTAAAAATCAGGACTGTAAAATTCTTACCTATGCAGTTTCCCAGAGTACAAGTCTTGCAGAAACTGGTGTAGTTTGCCAGGCTTCTCCATGTCCTTGTAGTCAGAGAACAGGTACATATGCCTGAACGAGTCTATGGCGATGAGAGGGAGATCGGAGACAGACTTGCCAAGGTGGTGCAATGGGTGCTCGAAGCGTACGCCATCCGCCGTCAGGAAATTTATATTCTCTGGACAAGAAAATAAGGTTCAGTAAATAAATGCTTGTTCAGGATACACTGATTCATTATTTCTCTCTAATTAGTCACTATTTTCTCTTTATAAGATGGATTTGTACTGCTGCGAAAACTTGGACACACTTTTCCTTGGGAAATGAAAATTCTCATTGACATACACTGATAACACAATTTTGCATTGTTAACTAAATGCAAGGTTAAATAATGTCAAATTTGTTCACGCAATAAAAGTGATCATTCAATTCATTTCAAAAGATAAAGTATAGTCGATTTTAGAATGACACTAGGTAAAAAAAATATAATTTGTTTAAAAAATTGCTTGCTCATTTTGTATCCTATATTAACAACTAACTGTACTTTTAAATTATTTAAGATCTTTTATTAGGAATTGATTCTTACAAGAAGAAAAATGTACGATCAAATTGTTAGAAGACATTTTACTACACAAATATACAGCTATACTATAGCTTATTTTACTAGAACGACATTCGAGAGACATGTTCCTTTCATAATAGGGATAAGAAAAGTATTGATGGAAATTATTTATAAAACATCATGTGTTAGACCACTATAAAAATATCATCACTTTAAAAAAGGATATAAAATATATAAATATAAATATTGGACAACATCACATACATTGCTCTGACTCTGTGGTAAGTAGCTTTAGCACTAGTGTTACTGAAATCAGAAACAACGACGTTACCACAACACCCAGACCTAAGGCAATATATAAAAGTTTTTTTCCCATTTTGACCAAACCAGGGATCGAACCCAGAACCTCAGAGATAATGCGACGCCAAAGTCCGGCCCGCTCGCCTCTCGGCTACGGAGGTCGTCGAATGAATAATGCTGAAATGGATAATTTACATGAAGTCTTACGTTTTTCACTCTCCAAATCTCTACTGATGATCTCTTTATATTTCTTCACACTTTCTGTGTCAGTGGGGTGGTGGAATAGAATCAGGAACGGCAGTCCTTCTTCTGTAAGCTCCTCAGCATTCTCAAAAGTGATTTCCCGGACCAGAGGTATACATTTCTCTTGTACCCAGGCATACAATTCATCAAAGTTTGTCAGAGATCCTTTGTAAGTCTCATCGGGTTCAGTAGATGTCTTTTTATCAGTTCTGAATACCACAATAGGTTGACCTGAAAATATAGATTTTAAAATTTATTAATTTGAAAATGAGAAATTTATAATGAGACACTTCATCTGACTAGGAATGGCTAAAGATCATTTATAACATTCAGCTTTAACTTTAAATAATGCTTTTAAAATAGTGTAGTATCTGTCTCTTATTTATATTAGTTATTTATCTTATTTTTATATTTCAGAAGGAAACTGAATTCCACTTGGGCATGATACTCAAATTATTTACTCTAGAATTGCAAAACATTTTAATAGACACCTGACAGTGTCCGGTGTGTGGTGTGTGTTATTCAAAATTATCTTGAGCCACTTTACAGCCCATTGATATTTGGAGAGGTGCTGGAATCATGAGCTTTTTAAGTCCCATCAAAACTATCAACCTGCACAGTAGGATGCTGACTATTTGGATCAAATAAAACTGAGGGAAATTGCATTTTACCAAAAATTCAGATAATCAATTTTAAAGCATATCTAACAATATTTTAATAAATTTTAATAAGATTTTGTGGGTTTATATGCATTGTTCATTATTCATGATATTATAAAAATTTACAGTTAGAGCCAAGACTAATGAGTCCAGTAATTGGATAATCAATCTTCATATAATCTGGGTTCTACTGTAGGAACATTTTTAAATGTTTAATGTTCTAATTGAATACCTGGAGGGTGCATTTGCTGTGAAGCATCTCCAAAACCAGCATGGAAAAGACACTCATCCTTGAGACTAGCTGCGACTTTCCTAAGAACTTCATATTCAGGTTGGTCCCGCCTATCCATGTATCCAATGATGTGCCTCTTGTCTTCACTAAGATCAGTGATCTCTTTCAGGGAGCCAAAAGTCACAACTGGATCAGTCAGCTGTTTTTTGATAAATTCGGCGAATGCTTCTGCAGATCTTTGACCTAGAAATATTAATGCAATTATTGACTTCATAAATGAATTCCAATATATCAATTAATTCTATCAAAACATACAATAATTAAAACCAATTTCTGAAATATAAAAATAGTTGTTTTACTAACCTCTATATTCTTTTTTGGCAGGTAATCCATTACGGAACAGTTTTAGTGTTGGATACTTTGTGATATGGAATCTAGTGGCTATGGAAGCTTCTTTGTCACAATCTACTTTGCCCATAACCACCTTACCGGAATCATATCCAGCTTTAGATACTACATCTGCTGCTTCATCAAATATAGGCATCAACATGTTACTAAACCTACACCAATCCGCATAAAAGTTTATAAACACAATCTCATTGGAAGCTGAAAATAAAAATGTTAGATTTAGGGAATTAGAAAACAAACACAGGGTTACAAGTAAAAGATAACAGGAATGGCAACAGAGTACATACATAGTAAATATTGAAACTGTTTCCTGTAGAAACTTCTAGTAAACCTCTGTTACCATTTAGTCTAATTAAATGAAGATTTGAATCATAGAAATTAGTTTTAATTCACTAATCAAAACCGTGAAATGAAGTTCTTTATGAGACAGCACGATTGATATTATTAAGTAATAGTTGTAAACCCGGTACGATCCAAATAGTAAATTTTACCGGGATCTTGGAATGCGCACGCAACACTCACCTAATACCATATCTAAATTGCCCTGAGTAATTTGCACAGCACCGCTATCGGTGGGGTTGTAAAAACTGTGGCACAGCTGAAACATAACATTTTCAAATCGATTAAACACCAATTACTTGCCCGTAAAATACCATAAAATCAACAACCATTCACACGTCACTATTCACAATTTCTAGACTGACTTTCCACGCGCCATAACATACCAATATCATAAAAGTTGTTAAGAATTTATAATTAAATAAATCACGACTATTCCAATACATCTTGAGAATGATAATTATTTATTTTACGATTTTTATAATTGCAAAGAAAAATGGTGCTACTATGGCAGAGCCGATGACAACTTGACAACAACGGCACGGTAATGCAATATGTCACTACTCTGTAGATTTGTCACTTGTCAAACGCTGGTTGGCTAAAGTTATAAAGCTGGTCCCAGACTTGTATCAACAAGACCTTTGGAAAATATACAGGGTCAATCTTCTATCTTTCTTAAGCCCCAATAATTTTTCCACTCTTTTTTGTATTCGAAATACGAATAAAGTGTGAATCTTTGTAGTTTTTGGAAGTTGGTATTGCTCGAAGGTCCTAAAGCGGGGAAGTGCGTGAACTTAATAAATCATGATGCGATTGTGCCGCTATGGGTTGTCCACTGGGTTACGCATCTGGTCACATAAGTGGGTTTAGTAACCCTTAGAGAGGAGGTAGCTTTCTGCAGCAGGCATGCCCACAACTCCGCAAGGCTAGAAGTGGTCCCGTCACACTTCTCTGTTTCCCGCAGAGTGGCAGCGTGATAGGCATTTCCCCTTCAGATAAAAACTGTCACGATATTTGACGATGTCCATAGCCGCGAGAGGCGAGCATGCCGGATTTGGCGTCGCGCCATCTCTGAGGTTCCGGATTCGATCCCCGGTCGGGTCAATATGGGAAACAAACTTTTCTGTATTGTCTCGGGTCTGGGTGTTGTGGTGCCGTCGTTATTTCTGATTTCTGTAACACAAGTGCTTTAGCTACTTACCACAGAATCAGAGCAATGAACCTATGTGATGATGTCCTATATTTTTTATTTATAGCGGACCCGACAGACTTCGTTCTGTCAAAAAGATTTGGAATGTGGCTTGACTCTAAATTTTAGTTAGAAAACGGAAAGGGCTGTCTTTCCCGTCAATTATTCGAATTTTTCTCGCCGTAAAAACCATCCTTGGACTTAAAGGAACAATAAAAAATATATCAAAATTGGACCACACTTTGTCGAGTTATGCGCTTACCAACCACATTTTGCGATCCATTTTTATATAAAAGATTATTATTTATTTATGGGGTTCCTGGGTTCCATAATCCCAATGGATTTCCATTCCCGGGTAACAATACGAAATTTGTTTCAGAATTTGCAATCATAGCTTTCATTGAACAAAAGTTCGCGATTACCAACCCTTGTTCAGTTGACGATTAACCCAGTCACCTCCATTTCAATGATGGAGTCCTGAGCTGTTTAACAGGAAATTTCAAATAAATAAAAATACTTACTATTATATATTATATACATATTATATACTATTTTATTTACAAAAATAAACATGTAGGGGTCAGAAGGTTGCGAGTAATGTTGCGTGTTCAGATTTGGATGTTGGAATGTCTTTTATTTGCAAACTTAGGACTATATATACAAAATCTTAAAATAAATAAACACACATTCTTATTGGCTAATTACAGTGGACAAATGAAAATGCTTACATTTAAACCTATTACAAAATATTTACAACAAACTGAAACTACGTTATTGGATATAATTATTTACAATTGGCTACTTGACAAAATTTTGAAATCTTGTTAATTGTAAACCTTGATACTCATTTCATCGTATGAAAAGTATATTTCACAAAAAAATATATATTTACTACATGTATTTTTCATTTTAAAAAATCTCTTTAAATTTCCCACGAAAACGCTCTAAGCTGTCATGGCGCCTAAAATGACGTCAATATACCCTAGCAAGATTAGGGCTGTCATTGATCATAGATTGTCATATCGAGTTTGTTCGATGGAAGCCTTATGATGTTTTTTCTCGATATTCTTAATTTTATTTGACAATTCTTTTTTGATGTATTAAAAATCGTTAATATTCAGAGCGTCCTGTCGATTGGCTGAAAACTTGAAATTACGAGCGTAAATTACGAATTATGCGTTAAATATAATATCATACGAAACAATCAACAATATGGAATTTTTGTCATCTCATGCGACAAATTTGACGTTACATACGCTAAACGTCACTATTAATATCTGATCATTCAATAATACTTCATCTTTTTATGAGTATATGCTAGTCAATAACCTAAATAGTACACACAAATAATAGATAATATCCGAAACTAAAGAAATAGGGTTCCGCAAAATATTTGGGTTTTTCGGACACAAGGTTTAAAATCAACCAGAAAGGTTACTTATTTGCGTACGCTGCCTAAACTATTAAAGATAGAATCATAAAATATTCAAATTAATTGTAGATCTTATAACTTTATAATATTTACAAAAAAGTTCGCGACACACTATACCTATCTACATAAGTCGAGTGAGGCACAACAACCATTTTGTTATTAAAAAAAATCTTGAATTTTTTTGGACCACATTCAATCTCATTTATTTTCATGCTATTAATCCTCATCAATATAAAGTATTTCATCACTAAGTGCAGTTTAAGTATGGTGGTGATGGTGGACGAAATTAAAATATTACGATTTCTGCTGCACGGCCCGTTGCGAACTGAGCGTCTCGATGGAAATATAAAATTATGAATAATAATCAATACTCAAAAATATCGATTTTTTAGACGATGTTTAAAAAATAATACACTTCGCGTTCCGATTTTTCAAATCGAAAACATCCATAGTACGTTCATTATTAATCTGTGGTACAGAATGGACACCCCTAAAATATGACATATCGGCTGCTGTGACGTTGTGACTTTCTGCTCGGCGTTTTCAGTCACGTGACTTAATGCCTATGTTATTGGATTTTCTTTTCTAAAAATATTAATAATCTTTGATATTTATGTTCTTGAAATTCGTATTTCCTTATCTAAATATCTTAATTTATCATTAGAAACTATTATCCTTCCGGTTTGTTCTTAGTGGAAAGTAGCCAATTAAATTAACAAATCACAGGGCCTACATTTTAGCCAGTCAGGTGGCGTCTGTGACGTCAGGCGTTACCGGGCAGAGAGCCACGGAATTAGAGCGAGGTGGTATGCTCGGACCTCTCGATGCAAGGTAATAAATATAACCGGCGCGAAACTCGCGCGCTCCGCAGTCTAGCTACTTGTATGCACCGAGAGGGTCGAGATGCACTCTCCCATATCACTCCCCCTCAAGCGAAGCGTACGTTCTTCTTGACGGCTCGACCGGTTCTTGTAATGTATGGGAGACCGTCGTTCGTCGATGAAGAGGCGGGAGTCGGCGCGCTGCTATCGGTCGCGCGCGTACAATCTCTGCTTCTCGCCGTGACGTCAGCTGCAGGCGTTGCTACTGCGTCTTGCGTTTGTTCGTTGCACATGTAGGCGGGCTTCAACCTGTCGAGCGATATGACAGCTGATCGACTCGGTAGTTGTATCTTGAAGTGCTTGTCCTGGCGTTGAAGTACTTCGTAGGGCCCGTCGTATGGTGGAGTGAGCGGTGCTCGCACGGTGTCGTTTCGCACGAAGACGTGTGTACATGTTGCGAGATCTTTGTACACAAACGTTTGTCGGCTCGTCTGTGTGCGTTTTTCGGGTGCAAGGGACGACATTGTCTGCGTGAGTTGACGCACGTAGTCTGCATCTTCAATGTTCGACTGAGTCGGTACGAAAAAATCAGATGGTATACGTAGTGTAGCTCCGTAAGTCATCAACGCGGGACTGAGGTTGTTGTCGTCTCGTATTGCGCTGCGTAGTCCCAGAAGTACTGTGGGCAGCTCATCAGTCCACGTAGTGGTTGCGCCTCGTGCCATGAGTGCTGCTTTCATAGTTCTGTGCCATCTCTCTATCTTACCGTTAGCTTGTGGATGAAAAGCGGTAGTTCGGATTCTAGTTATGCCGAATTTCTTCATAAGAGCGTTGAACAGCTGCGACTCGAACTGACGTCCTTGATCGGTCGATATGCGTAGCGGACAACCGAAGCGTGCTATCCAATTTTCGTACAGTGCTTTAGCGACGATTTCAGCGGTGATTTCTCGTACTGGGATCGCTTCGGGCCAACTTGTACACCTATCGATGATAGTAATGCAGTATCGATAGTCGTTTGATAGTCGTAGTGGGCCGACTATGTCGATATGGATGTGTTCGAAGCGTTGCGACGGCGGGAACGATGATAACGGTGTAACGACGTGACGACTAACTTTAGCACGTTGACAGTTGAGCAGGCTCTTGTCCAAGTAGTGACTTCTCTGTTCATCGAAGGCCAGAAAAATTTCGAAGTCATCTGCCTCCGCGTTGTTCTAACGCCTGGGTGGCACAGATCGTGTTGCGCTTTGAAGGCTGCATAGCGATATGCCGCAGGCAAGTAGGGACGAGGCGTAGATAACGTGACCTCGCACGTGATTGGTCGGCTGAGTCCAGGCAGCGTTATAGCCCCAAACTTCAAATTGTCTTGTGTTTTCAATGTTTTGAGTTCTTCGTCGTTAGTTTGATCGATGGCCAGCTGATTGTAGTCGATCGTAGTCGGGCAATGTATCTCCTCGATACGAGATAAGGCGTCGGCAACTGTATTTTCTTCTCCTTGTATGTACTTGATACTTGTGCAAAATTGACTAATGAAGTGTAGTTGTCGCTCTCGTCGTGGTGTGTCGCTGCTACTTGCTGATCGTGATAATGCGTGGACGAGCGGTTTGTGGTCGGTGTATATTGTGACGTCACATCCCTCTATTAGTCGGCGAAAGTGTTAGACAGCCGAATACATCGCTAGTAATTCGCGATCGTATACGCTGTATCGTCGTTGCGTTGTACTCATTGTTTTGGAGAAAAATGCCAGTGGTTTCCAAACTTCATCGATCTTTTGTTGTAGTACAGCGTCGAGACTGGTATCGGAGGCGTCGCTCATGATGACGAGCTCGTTGCCGCTGGATGGATAGGCCAGTGTGGTGGCTTCTGAAATGCTTTGGCGGCATTTTTCAAAAGCGGTTTCAGCTTCGGGCGTCCAATTGATCGGTGTCTTGTCATTTTTCTTCTTATTATGTAGGTACTTATTGAGTTCGCTTTGCAAATCGGCTTGATGAGGCAGGCAGTCTCGGTAGAAATTGAGCATGCCTAGGAAGCGTCGTAGCTCGATGATGGTGTTCGGTTTCGGGTACGAAGATATTGCTTGAGTACGTTCCTCAGTGGGTCTGATGCCTTCAGCTGATACTTCGTAGCCCAGGAAATTGATTTTTGTTTTACCGTACTCGCATTTGTCGATGTTGACGGTCACGCCATATTGTGTCAGGCGCTTGAGAACTTGGTGCAGAGTTTGCTTCATTTCTTGTTCGTCATCAGCATACAGAAGAATATCATCAACGTAACAAAATACTCCTTCTAGGCCATGTAAGACTTGGTGCATGAAACGTTGAAATGTTTGACTTGCATTTCTGAGTCCGAATGTCATGCAGTTGAATTCAAATAGACCGAACGGTGTTATTATTGCTGTTTTCTTTGCATCTTCGCTGTTGATGGGTATCCAGAAGTAAGCCATTTTAAGATCGAGTTTTGAGAACAGCTTCTTGTTACGTAACTGATACGTGAAGTCTTGGATGCGTGGTATCGGGTACCGGTCTGGCTGCGTGACTGCGTTAAGTCGTCTGTAGTCACCGCAAACTCGTAGTCCCCCATCTTTCTTCTTTACCACGTGAAGTGGACTTGCCCAGGCGCTCATGGACGGCTTGCATATGCCCATCTTTACCATGCGGTCGAACTCTTCTTTGGCTGCTTTGTACTTGTCCGGCGGAAGAGGGCGCGCGCGTGCGTAGAGCGGTGGGCCTGTTGTTTCGATGTGATGGACGAAGTCGTGTTTGGGTGGATTTTGCAGGTTCATCGGTCTTAGGACTTCTGGATATTGTGCCAGTATGCCATGGTAGTCTTGTTCGGGGCAGATGATACAGATTGTTTCGGCTGGTGTGTTGATTTCTAAGGCGTTAACTGACAATTCGGTGGTTTTGTCGACTAGTTTCTTGTTGTCTAAGTCGACGAGCAACTTGTAGTGACGAAGGAAGTCTGCTCCGAGGATCGATGTCTTGACGTCTGCCACTATGAATGTCCATTGGAAACTGCGACGTAAGCCAAAGTTTAGGTTGATCGATTTTTCTCCATACGTTGCGATCGGCGTACTATTTGCCGCGTATAATCGGTAGGCGTTATCTTTCTTGCTAATTGTTCTCTTTGTTTTCGATGTTGCAGCTAGTACGGAGATGTCAGCGCCAGTATCCACGAGGAAACGTTCGTGAGTGTTGCGGTCGTGGACGCATAGGCGATTGCTTGGAGTGGAGACACCGACACTCGCCACTGTCGATGTCGACGTTAGTTTAAAGACGTCTTGTTATTACTGTTTTCTTGTTGCCTTCTACTACACGGTGATTCGCATCTCTTCGCTTGATCGCCGAATCGAAAATGGTACTTGCATAACCATGTTTTGTTTGCAAAATCGCCTGGTTTCACGTCGCGCTCGTTCTGCTGCTTTGAGTGCGAGCGGAAGCGAGAACGTGAGTGAAAGGGACGGCGATACCGTCGCTGCGGCTGAGAGGCGCGGCGCGAGAGTTCAGCGACCTCGAGCGCGAGCTTCTCGACTTGCCGTGATAACGCTGATAACGCGTCGCTTTGGCTTGCTTCTCTCGGCGTAGTTGTGTTTGATATTGCAGCGATAGATGGTGCTTCTGAGTACTCTGCCATCTTGTCAGCCATCGCGGCGAGAGTGTCGAGTGTTGATTCCGTGTTGATCGATAACACGACTCGTATCGGCGTTGGCATATGGTTCAGCCATTCGATCTTGAGACCTTCTTCTGTGATCATGCCGCTTCCGAGTTCTCTCATCTTCCTTAGCAGCTGTGACGGCTTCTGGTCGCCTAACTCGAGTCCGCTGATGAGTTTTTGAAAGTTTTTCGCTGCGGACGTGTCGTACGTGGAGAGAAGGCGTTCTTTTGCTGCTTGATATTTCCCTGTAGCCGGCGGGTTGTACAGGATGTCGGTGAGATGGTGTAGGTCGACTGTTTGAAGTTGCTGAAGCAGGTAGGTGAACTTCTGTGCGTCGGATGTGTGCAGCGGGTCGACTGTAGCCTCGAAGTGAATAAACCACGCCCTTGGCATTTCACGCCAGAATGGAAGGAATCTTGACTGGACGGAGACTCCGGCAAGCTCGTGATGGGAATGAGCCATCTGCTGGTCTGACTGTTGCGGATTTTCTGCAGGTGCTTGAGCAGGGATTCGCGCTTCTTGGTGGTTTTCTTGTCCTCCGGCCATTTCTTCAGCGTCGATGGTCACCAGTTGTAGGGGTCAGAAGGTTGCGAGTAATGTTGCGTGTTCAGATTTGGATGTTGGAATGTCTTTTATTTGCAAACTTAGGACTATATATACAAAATCTTAAAATAAATAAACACACATTCTTATTGGCTAATTACAGTGGACAAATGAAAATGCTTACATTTAAACCTATTACAAAATATTTACAACAAACTGAAACTACGTTATTGGATATAATTATTTACAATTAAATTAACAAATCACAGGGCCTACATTTTAGCCAGTCAGGTGGCGTCTGTGACGTCAGGCGTTACCGGGCAGAGAGCCACGGAATTAGAGCGAGGTGGTATGCTCGGACCTCTCGATGCAAGGTAATAAATATAACCGGCGCGAAACTCGCGCGCTCCGCAGTCTAGCTACTTGTATGCACCGAGAGGGTCGAGATGCACTCTCCCATAAACACATTAAAACTTAAACAAATTAACCACTTATTAAGTATACTAGAATATTAAATTTTATAAGTAGTTTTATTAATTTATAACCGTAAGTAATTTCTCTGTCGCAGTTGTTGACGCAGCTAGATAATCCCTCCTGATATTATAACTGCGAAAGTAACTCTGTCTGTCTGTCTGTTACGCTTTCCCGCTTAAACCTCTCAACCGATTTTGATGAAATTTGGCATAGGTATACGTTGAACCTCAAGAACGGGCATAGGCTACTTTTTGTTAGAAAGTAAGGAGGGGTGCGGGGGGGTAGTGTGCATATAGCTTGCATGTGCAAAGTGTGAACTTTGATTTACATTGCGATTTTGAAGCAGGTTGTTAACGGTATTAAAGCCATCTTGTGCATGAGCAAGATCTTCTTTATCCGACGTTGCGGAGAATAGTAAGGCAGTGTTGTCAGCATATGAGATGATTTTTCCGCCATTAAGGGTTAAGTTACAGAGGTCGTTAATGTATATTAAAAAGAGAGTAGGACCCAAGACACTTCCTTGGGATACTCCAAAGCTAGTGTTTATCAATTCAGAGCTGAGAAGATTGCCTATTTTTACACATTGGGAACGATTATTCAGATAATCTGCAAATATTTTAAGCTGTGAGCCCCTTATCCCTAAGGATTCAAGCTTGTTTACTAAAACGGGTATGGAAACCGTATCAAATGCTTTGCTGAGGTCCAAGAAGATTCCAACTACTTTATTACCCTTGTCAAGTTCTCTTACTACGTAGTCCGTTAGTTCATGCACGGCGTCAGCAGTAGATAATTTAGGTCTAAATCCATACTGGGCTTTTGAAAAGAATGATTTTCTCTAGATATTGGATAAGCCTCTTGTTGAGATTTTTTTCTAATATTTTAGATGTCGAGGACAGTAAGTAGATTGGCCTATAATTTGTTTCTAGATCTTTATCGCCGGATTTATGAACCTGAACAATCACAGCTTTTTTCAGGCATTTAGGGAAAATACCTTCAGATAAGCATTTTCGAAAAACACAAGTGAGAGGGGGGCCAAGAATATTACTTAATCCTTGTCCGTGTCTAATAGCACAATGTTCCGTTATTTGAACTTTACTTCTATTTTTTAAGTCATTACTTACCGGCGCACATTTTTTTGATTTGCATGATTTAGGCGGCCAAAAGTCGATTTTCAAAAAATGCTCCGAATCAATTACCACTTACTATTTCTTATAGAGAATAGACCTAAGTACATCATACATCCCGTCCCTTGCATTCTAACGTGTTTAAATACTTTAGCGGGTAGTCGGAACGTGGTTGTCGCTCTAAGCGTCCGTATCAGTTGTCGGTGTTCGTATTTTTGCATAAACTTCAAAGTACATAATTTATTATTTTGACGGTGATATTGACGTGTTTGTGATGGATATTCCTAATTCAGGTAAGACTTAATATATTTACTGGAAAATAATTATTATAATTATATTGTTTTATACACTAAAACGTCATCAAACATGATACGTGTCAAAACACTTGATTTTCACAAATTTTAATATTTGTTGAGAATTTTGTTATACTTCCGGGTTCTTCCCGGTTGAATAATTAATGACATATGGCTATATATATATCTAGCTTTGTGATCACAAAAAATTAGCCGCAAGTTTTTGCAAGTTTTAAAGAATTTTGGGATAAAATTTATAATTATACATTATTTAATTATTGTTTACTAAAGTATCTTTATTTTATTACAGGTTCTTCAGGTGCTTCAGGCGTAAGAGTAGTTATTCCGAAGTACCTATTTGAGTAGGTACAAGCTCAATATTTTTCAATATTCGTTGAAAAATTAGACTTCTATGGAGTCATATTTAGTGTTCTATTATGGAGAGACCAAAGAATATAAACAGTGCCTTTATCATTTAAAAGCCATTAAAGCGATAAAATATTTTTGACCGCCTAAATCGTGAAAATCAACCTATGTGCGGCGATTGGCTGTAGTCACATTCGTATTTTCAGTCAATCAGCTGTATAACAAAGTATATTTTTTCGATTTTGAGAATAAAAAGAGTTCGCGTAGCCCGTATTAAACTAAACTAATGTTAAAACGTATTTTATTTACAAAGGCAAAAAGGAAAAACAATAACAAAACAAGTATATAAAATGAAAAGTCATATTTTATTGATTTAATATTTGTAGAAATCGATCACACTTCAACATCATTCTTTAAAATACATACAAGGAAATATAAACAAGGTACATATTAGTTGCTATGATTGCAGTTACTTTTTGTCTTTTATTAATTTAATGTAGGTAAATTATATATTGTTTTTTTTTATAATTTAAGTGATTATGTATAATTTTGTAGCATAAAGCATGAATTAACATCATCAACAGGCATAACAATACTAAATACACAAAAGTTTTCTTATATTGGCAGACAATAACTCGAATAATAACCATGTCATAATGTTTTACGAATTGGTGTTCATAACACATCTAAAAATGGTATCAAATCTATTAGACGTTTTAACTAGAACTTAAATAAGGCACATACAACGCTTATAATTCACAATTGATATAAATATTGTTCTTAACAAAGCATTCTGTATAGCTGCAAGTACAGTTGTACTAACAATTCATTTCATTTCACTTACATAATAAGTTATTATCTAACAATTTCTGGATGGATATAAAAAGATTTGGACGGACGAAATCAATTAGTTCTAAAATTATGAACTATATATATAAGGCCTAAAGGTATTTATACAAAATGTATAGACAGTACATAATCTTAACTGGCTGGCTGGCACATACGTCATGCTTGTGAACAGGTGCCACCTTTGGGGACTGGTCTGCTCCAGCTTACCTCTCGAAAGTAAAAACTTACTTGAGTACTTATTTGTTTCATCACTTATCACTATCAAAACCAAAACTATATGACTTGGTCCAAAGTGAGCTACACATAGCAATAAGTTAGATACTGATACTGTAAATGATCTGCTGAGTTTCTTACCGGTGTCTTCTCGGTAGATATAGGTTCCGAACCGGAAGTAGAATCACTTTGCATTGTATTCAATGACGATTCAAAAGTGTTATATGTAACCTACTTGAATAAAGAAATATTTGAGTTGAGTTGAGTTAACATTAATATTTTGTAAATAATTTGTAGCTCATTATTGTGTATGAGATTCAAGTTTGGGAATATTTCTTTTCATTATCTGAACTCCAATAATACCCTATATGGTAGATTAAGTATGTGGGCTTAACCGTCTGATTTTTAAGTTATCTAAAGTTTCATGTCTCACTCACTTCAGCTTAAAAAAGGAACCTGGATACTATTCTTTTTCCACAATTTTTTTTTTCAGTACATACATACATACATTTTTTACTGTGACTAATACCTAACAAAATAAAAATTTAGATTCACATTGCTCATATGAGAGCATTCAAAATAACAAAAGTCAGACTTGAAGAATATTGAAATATAGGTTATAAAATGTGTAAATTATTTAAAAAGGTATTGGAGAAGGAATACTCCAGTAAGTACACTGAGTGCTGGCTTCATTGTAAAACTGCCACTCTGAAATAAAAACAAAACAGACATTTAATACAAAGTCAGATAATCAATACAATAAAATTGTCTCAATTCTGAATAACTTAAATATATTCTTTTATTTTTAAAATGCTTTCTAGATTTTGAAATCGGAATAACCTTGAACATAAAAAAATTACATAAGAGAAAAATAAGCTGTTCTAACACCTGAACTTTGTCAAAACACAACATAGTTGTGGCTAACAGTCAGTTTGTTGGCTTGTTTTACACACCTGACCCTACTTTACCAACAGCTAAGAACCCAAAAAATCTTTTTTGGAGATTCTGTCTCAGAGGAAAGCTTCCAATATCAATTGTCATATTTTCAGTGCTAGTAGAATATGGTGAAATCTCTATACTACTGACAGAAAGTAAATTTTCTTTAAGAATAAAAAGAATAATCCAGATAAGCATAAATCCACATAAGCAGATATTATTGTGTATTAATATTACAATCGGATATTGATTGTAATATTAATACACACCAATATTTCTCAACCTCATGACTCAATAGGTCTTGGTGCCTATTAATGAGATTTTTTACCAAATTGATATGGAATACTAGATTTTTTGCCTATTTAATTTGGTCTGTTTCACCTGTGAATGTATTGTCTAGCCCAAATTAAAAATGTAATGGTCACTTGTTTCTATCATTTCTAACAAGTCCAGTGTTCTACCAAACACTCTTATGTTATAATAACACAGTTCAGATTAGTTATATAAAGTTGTTTTATCAGAATGATGCGTCTATATTTATAAAACTGAGTAATGCAAAGCAACTCACAATAACATAGTAATTGCATCGATCCCCTTGGCAGCAGTCTGAGCACACCCAGTCTTGATACCAAATATGTGTGCAAAGTGGCATGTTTCGCTGCCTAGTCAACGCACACTCCGTCTTGTTTGAACATCGTTTAGAGACATAGTATTGTTTCTTAGCACCTTGAGACCAATAGGGCGTGCTGCCCCATCGAATTTCCGTCAAACATACATCTTGAGTATGTTCACATGTTTTTATCGTTTTAGCACATTTTCCCGAATTATTATCCTGGTCTTCACATACATAACATTCCAGTCCAAACACTAAAACACAAAAAGCATGATGTTTCGTTAAAACAATCATCAGGTACGTAAACATTATTTAGCATTTACATTAAATATATATTTTAACCTTTTTCAATATTTATAATTGCGATCAGAACAATAAAAATTATTGCAAAATAATGTTTCATGATTGTGGTTAAAAATTGAGTTAGATTTTTGTATTTTTAACAGAATAAACCGCATAAAATTACAGTCTAAATTCTAACGAATACAATACAACACAACCACACCCGAACAAGCCGACCCGCCTGGACCCGCCAGCCAGCCGAGGGCAGTGTTGCCAACATTTCGACTAGCATTCCACCAGATTCAACTCTGAAAACCACTAAAAAAATTTTATCACACTCGAATAATTGGCTACTTGACAGTGTTGACAATAAAATATGAAAAGTGTTAGCTTATTAGTTAAGTAATAATTTGATATTTATATTTTTAATTAAAAGCATAGTTAGTATTTTATTTTTGCAAAAGAACCGAAACGGAAACCGCCATTGCAATTGGGAAATGACAGCTGTCAGCGAAATAATGATTACTTTACCGATTAAATTGAATTATTGTGTCTCTAACCGTATTAAGAATTTATTTAAACATTTTCCGTTTATCTAAATTAAGTCGTTCCTATGCGTATCGGTTCGTTTTCTAGAACGTTGTCGTCATAATTGCAACAGTGACGTGACTTGGCGTTTTCGCGCGCTTTATAAATGTGTTACACAAAATCTTAATTTTTTCTAGTTATTTACAATTTTTTTTAAATAAATCGAATTGCGTGGGATATAAAATGAACGGGCGCACATTTTACACTGCTTTTTCAAAAACTGTCAAGTAGCAAATTCCTACTAGTGTTGCCAAACTATCGATCGTTGAACTTGGAAATCGTCTATAACAACGATAGGCCTATCGATTGATACTATCGATTGTTAAGTTTGGTCCAATAGTATTAGTATACTGCAATACTATCGATAGTATTGAAGATCATTGATATTGATCTTCAATCAAACTATTGATATTATAGATAGTATGATTGCACTATCGATAGTAGGCCATTATTCAATAGTATCGCGTATGAATATTGGTTGAGGTAGCTAGTAAATATTTTAAGGCTGCTATCTTGTTGCAACTATTTGATTTGACTTGAACAGTATAATTAAAAAAAAGTGCAATAGTATTTAAGGAGGATTGCATCTGCAATGGCCTCAAAACGTAAATTAGACATTAAAGGTTAGTACACTCTCAAATCTCTCAATCAACATGTATAGTCTTTTGCTCTAAAGTCACTCGGTCAAAATAACTTACTGGATTACGAACTAGAAGACAAAAAGGGTTTCACAGATAACTTACGCACATAATCATCAACTAGACACGTGCTCGTATTGTGAATGGCAATACTATTGATGAAAAGGTCACTATCGATAGTATCGAAATTATCAATTGGTATTGAAATATTCAGTAGCAATAGTATCGATACTATTGCTACTATTGTACTCACGGGGCTACCGATACTATTGCTTTTGCCCAACTATCGATAGTCTATCGATAGACTACTAAGCAAGAATAAGAACTATCGATAGACTATCCATAGTGGATTATCGAGTGGCAACGCTATTTCCCACAAAATACATGTTGTCTTAGGGAATAAGTCATATTTTTTTAAATAATACGATATAAAACACTACAATCGGCTAATCAACCTACCATTTGTAGGTAAATAAAGTTAAGTAGAAAAATCAATCGACATTCAAAATAATAGCAGCTATGAATCCTTAATTAATTCGCCTTGTTAATGAATAATTTTTGCACCATTGTTAGCATCGTTAAGCTAAAACGATATTGTACGAGGCTGACAACGATATTGTATAAAGAATGATACGTTGGGTTTCCCCGTATAATATTTTTTCTGTCAATTGATTTCGAATTGTGCAGTTGAGCCTGATTGAGCTATTAATGCGTATTGTGTTATTATCGCGAGTTTATTCAAAAGTTCACCATGCCGAAACCACAATATACGCAACATTTTTGGGATTCTTGCTTTAGATTTATTGCCTAGCTAGATAATAATAGCAAATAACCATGAATAATGAAGAATTAAAGAAAATTAATAAGAACGTAAGTATTAGTGTAGTAAAAGTAAATAGCTAAGTATATGAGAGATCGCACTTTAAGTAATTGAAATTGAATTTCAATCATCTACTAAAAATCCACCAGCCACTAAAAACAATATTTCGCCACTGAATGGGTGGCTAAAACCACCAGGTTTAGTGGAAAATCCACTAAGCTGGCAACACTGGCCGAGTGTCATCAATTGACACTGTCAATAAATCTATGGTCAATGTCAAGCGAAACGTTTGTAGGCCTAGCATACGCAACGCGACTAAATTTTATCGCGCTCTTAACAAATGTCAACATGGTCTCTGACCTTAGCCGGTTCCTAAAGGAACAAATTAACAAAAAAAAAAAAAAATTAACAAATGTCAAAATCGATTGAAGTCAGTGCGTTAGCTGCTGATTGGCTGAAAATACGTGTGCGGTGTGCTATTAGCCAATCAACAGTATCGAAAATGTTGTCGCCTCATGTGATAAATTTGACATATTGCGTATGCTAGGCCTGAAGGAAACTGTCACTGCATGGGACCAGTAGCGGGGCTAGCAGGGGCATGGATTTAGTATAATAAACAGGACCGAGCACTCGCTGCCAAAAAACGAGCCAAGCGAGATAGCTACCACAGAGGCCGTGTGTCCCTTTCTAATATGGTGACAACAAGATTTATTTTGACAGCGGACATATGATTAAATCATTAAAATTTAGCCCATTGTCCCTACTACATCTAGTAAATAAATACAACAAGATGCTCCAAAGTTATCGTCTGCACAGATTTGACTGTTGAAAACAACCGGAACAGCATTATTTTTATGTTTATATGTTTGCAACAACAACGAGAATAACCCTAAAATTTTGGGAATAAGGAAAACCTTATTCCCAAAATTATGAAATAAATAATACAAATTGTCTAAGGTACCTATTTATTTAGCCATTGACATTGGTTAATACAGATGACAAAAAAATACACTTGAAACAATGCACACCTAACTTCTGATTGCTTTGGGCAACAGATCGTTTTCAGTGCCAATATTATTAATAACGAAAAATCATCGTTTGAACAATTTCATCGATTCAATGACTGAGAACTACTTTTGAACATGATAATATCTTTAATTTTATGTTTTTCAATCTCTCATCACGCCTATTAGCCTTTGTGATAATATTTTCACCTTTCTCTTTAAAACATCTTCTATGGGGCTTATACTTGTAATATACGTGGTTTGAACACCAACATCCTGTACATTTGGACAGAGTTTCTTCCTAGGAGGTTCTTCTAAATTACTTGAACTTGTCCCTGCAACAGAATTTCCTGAAGAGGTGGCAGGAGTTGGTAGTGGTTGGTGGCTCAATGTATTACTGAGAACTTCAATTTTTTTTTGTCTGTAATTAAACATAAAAGTACTATACATATTACATCTAAAAAAATTAATTCAGCTCAGCCTTATCTTCCACAACAAGGCCTATAAAGTCTAGCCGACCATGGACTTATTATACTAACATATTATATTTAGTCCATGTAGCTGACGCACTGACTTCAATCGATTTGGACGTTTGTTAAGAGCGCGTTAAAATTTAGTCACGCGCGTGGCGCATGCTAGACCTGTATTTTTATCGTGTTTATCACTGACACTGTGGAATAGTTACTCTTTTTTCCTTTCTTCCTTGTCTGTCTGTCTGTATGAATGACATTTTCTATCCAACGAGACACAAAAACAATAAAATTCTTGTAAAAACCCGCTTTTAGTGAAATTACATAAATGGAGGGTATTTTGTGGAAGTGGACAAATTACTGGAACGGTATTAAGTGTTTAGGGTGTGTTTAACTTATTGTTTTCGATTTCCATATCGTGAGATTTATCTTCTTTTACAGGTTGGCAAACAAGGTGGTTCATATTAGAAAATGGGATTCTTTCCTATTATAAATCACAAGAAGAAGTAAATCAAGGCTGTAAAGGTTCTGTGAAAGTATCAGTTTGCCAGATAAATGGTTAGTATCATTTGAATAACAATATTTTTGATTCAAAAGTTTTATCAAAGAATCAAACAAATTACCTACAATGATTGTAAATCTAGACCATGAGCATTTAAACAGCATCCTTCATAATCTAAGAATTCTTAATGAGTTTTATGTAACTTCATGTACTAGTTTTATCAAAAGATCACATCATACAGGATTATCTAAGTACTTATTTGCCTTTCAAAATTAAATTACCTGGTTAAAAGGTAGTTTTATGATTTTTTAGGTCTAGCTCAAGTTCTGAAATTCTTCCTATCAGTTATTATAAGCATGTAAAATTTGGATTAAGTATATATTGTAAATTTATACCTAATTTAACTCTGTTTAATCCTATTTCAGTTAATAATATAGACAATACTAGATTGGATTTAGTTATACCTGGCCAACAACATATGTACCTGAGAGCCCCATCACCTCAGGACAGACAAAAATGGCTTGTGGCCCTTGGCAGCGCTAAAGCATGTGTAGATTCTAAGGGTGAACCAACAGGTAATATTAAGTATAGGAGTTTTTATTTTTTAAACAATCATGATCATATGATTAAATTAGAATAGAATAGAATAGAAAATATCTTTATTCATGTAAGCTTTACAAAAGCACTTATGAATAGTCAGTACAAATAAAGTATTCTACCGCCGTGTTCGGAATGTTGATCATGTCGAGAAGAATCGGCAAGAAACTCTTTAACTTTTCATCACAAAATGCTGAACAAGCTTTCATTTTCACTCATGACAACCTCCGTAGCCGAACGGGCCAGACTTTGGTGCCGATCTATCTCTGAGGTGCCTGGCTCAATCCCCAGTCAGGTTAATATGGAAAATAACCTTTTCTATATTGTCTCGGGTTTGGGTGTTGTGGTACTGTCGTTGTTTCTGATTTCTGTAACACAAGTGCTTAAACTACTAACCTCAGAGTCAGAGCAATGCATCTGATGTTGTCCAATATTTAATTTTCAGACCCTAACTATACTATCACATTAGAAGTAAACTACTACTAAGAATGCCATACTTTCAACTTCTCTTTCAATTTATAAATTATATTTACTCTGTTTATTGACCTTCCATATACCTGCTGAATTTTATATTAAACAAGATTTTGTGTCAGAATATATTGATGATATTGATTACAGTTACAGTGTTTGAAGATGCAAACTCATTGAGTCATAAAAAGTCGGAGTTGAGACTCTATTGTGATCTTATGATGCAGCAAGTGCATGCTGTAAAGAGTGCAGTGAACACTGAAAATGGACCAGAACTTCAGGTATGCATGTAATACGTATGTAACTGAAGAAGTGAAAAATATTATAGTATTAGTGTAATTATTACACAACTATGTTACATCATCTTATCCTTCTAAAATATCTATAGAGCATGCTTATTAATTTGAAAATATTTTTTAAGAAATACTCATGGCAGATGTAATTTCTTTTACTTTTACGGGTTTGGTGCCTAAAAATTATTAATGAATGGTGAAATTATAAAAATACAGATTTATTTTTATGAGATTTTATATTTATGACTGAGATGGACTTTGTTAGGTTGCAAGCTATAAGCCTCATAACTACAGATTCCAAAGACAGTGAAAAGTAGAAATCTAAAAGCAAACACCGGGGACCAAAGTGATTAACTTGCCTAAATGGTAACCAGGAATGCTAGCATATTGTTTATGATTGAACTTTTGAGGACCTAACTCATTCATAAGTCAATAAAACATAAAAATATTTAATTTTGCACATTCACTCTCTATGTTGTCTGAACTGTAGTCCTCAACCCCCTTAAACGACATTGATACGGAAATACTTTCATATGCCTCTGTCAAATTTTTAATGTTAAGAAGAGACAAGGTATACTTTTATATTTCAAATCCAATACCTACATAAATATTATAAATAAAAATAGTTTTGTAAATAGGTATTACACTTAACCTCGGACCACATACAAACTGAATTTCTACATTGTTTTTTTCCAGAAAATGGATGATGCATCAAGCCTGCTCACAGCAACATGTGACACATTTATTAGAACTCTTGAAGATATCATGCGATTGTCAAGCGGCACTGCAGTAAATGCTCCCTTTGAAATTACTTTGCCCAATATCGTACCCCCTATGACTAATAGTTCTAGCAAATCACAGCCTAATGATAAGACATTGAAACAGAGTCTCAGTAGATCTCTTTCTCAAGAAAATAGATGAAAATTTGGCATAATAACTATCCAATATTTATAGAATAAAAAGTAGGATGCTAGTTACTTCTGTTAAAAAAACATATTTTGTTTTAATATCATAGGTTATTGTCAGATTGTTTTCCATATTCATAGTATTTCAAACGAAAATACAATTGTTAATAATCTTGTTTGCATAATTGAATTTTTCAAGACTTGAAATTCGTAATGATGGTATTCAGTCATAGGTAACTTGTAAATGCAATTATTATTTAAATTAGACCCAAACTGTAGAAAGTTGTCTTGACTATTATAGATTTGAAAGAATCCAGAGCCTTCTCATGTAGTTTATTATTATGACATTAATGTAAAAAGTATTTTAAAGTATTATAATAACATTTTTATTTTTATCTTGATAAATACAAAAAGTATGAAATCTCTTTTTTACCTTGTTTAAAATATTTTATAAAGTTATTGTTAAAATTTAAAAAAGGCGAAGTAAAAAAAGTTCCTTATTCTAACCAAATTAATTGATTTGTGACATCTTATTTGTTATTGTTAATTAAAGCTATTTATATTATTTTATCCAACTGTAGTCATGCTGTGATAGGCTTCTATATCTTGTCCGACCATAGGTCTAATTTTTTATTATTTAAATTAAGTTCTATATCACATATAAATTATATTTATTTTGAAATAAAAAGGTAGGTAGTAGGTAGCTAAACAAGAATCTATTTGTGGCATGATACTAAAAAAATATTTCATGTTGTGTTGTTCAGTTCCCTTGTAGTAACAGTGATCTTGTATATAGTATGAGAGATTTAGAAATAAAAGATCATGATTAGTGATACCTTCTTTTCTGATGAATGCAAGCTTAGGAATAATAATCACTGAGCATAATGAATTTAAACATTATAATTATATTATTATTATTTTGTACTTATGGCAGATCTAGATTAAATGTGTAAGTAGGAATGTGCTTAAGTCAAAATATCTACCCTCATTGTTAACATTCCAACATAACTTACATAAAATAGTGAAGTTTTGTATGAGTTAAAATTAATGTATGTTACAATAAACATTGTAATTTAAATTTTATTTTTATTAACCAAAATAACAAGCGAATTGTAATTACAGTCTTCAATTTACCAAATAGGTTCACCAAATCTCAAAACACTTTTTTCTTGTGTATCCAACTCCATACCCATTTTCTTCCTCATGTAAAAAATTGTGCAATCTCTGTTGGTACACAAAACTTCTTCATGCAAACTACCTTGACATCTTTGACACTCAGTCCATAGCCTGGAAAACTTTTCTTGCAGTTGTCTCAATTTAAATACTTCTGTTATGTAAAGTTGGCCCTCTTTTTCCAAACAATGGTTGCACAAAGCTTTCTTTGTGTCATTAGGCATTACAACTTTGCATCCAATACACTTCTCTTTTTTTTTAGTAAATGCGGCTAGAGCACCAACTTTTGAAGTTACCATGGCTTTAGTTCTAGTATGTTCACCTTTAAGAAGGAGTGATTCAGCCTTTTCACCAAGTATAGGTTCAAAGATCCTCAGCAGTGGTTTAGATAGCTGGTTTTCCATGTAGTAATTAAAATCAATTGGTACACTGTTTTCTAAAACATAAATGGGATCTTCTGCTTTCATATATGCAGGAGTGTTTTTAGCAGCTGAAATCAGTACATATGGTACTCTATCACCTAGTTTAGGTGCTGTCCCAGGGTCACGTTTCTTCATTTTGTTAGCAAGTTCAACATGGGCTTGTTTTGCAGCATAATCATTTTTCGTTAACTCCTTTGTAATTACTAATTGGGATATATCAATTCGGTTGCATAAAAGGTCAGCAATTATTTGCTTTGCATAGTTGACTGCACCGTCTGGATCTCTATCAATCAAAAGTTTTTGCAGACAAGTGCTCATCATGTTTGAAACTAGAGGACAGTTATCTCGTCTAACAGTTTCTATACCTTTACAATCCATTTTGTCGTATTTGTCTGGTCTTGTAAAATATAACCCAGCATACCTTTTTTTATTTATCAGCAAATAAGGATAGTACACTTTTTCGAATTCTAATTTGATGGGCTTTACAAATTGGGCTGTCACAAATTCAGCAGCTTCTCTACCTAGTTCCATACTTTCCTCTAGAGTTTTAACACCAAATTTTACCATGACTGAATCAGTATCTCCATAAATTACAACAGCGTCTTCTGTATACCCATTTGCTTTTGTGTATTTTTTCTCTACTTCTGATTTAGTAAATTCTATCATTGTACGCCCATATGCTGTTACACTACCTGATATTTCCAGGCATGGTAGTTTTCCTACTTGAGCTCCTGTAAAACCATATACAGAGTTGGCACTGATTTTTAATGCAAGTTGTCGACCATCAAGTACTGACCTTTTGAATGGATCTTTCTCTTCTTTTAAATCTGCCTTTGCTTTTTTTCTGGCAGCAAGTAAGGATTCCAAAATCTCAGGTAATAGTCCTTTTCTTATGTTGGCTTTGACAAACATATTTTTAGAGGGTGTGGTAGTGATATCTTCAGCATTTACCTCTTTCTGCATGTTAGGAGGTAATAGAGTTGTATAGCATAAATTGTGGGCCATCATTATGCTGGGATATAGTGAAGCAAAATCCAAAGTTGATATGGGATCTCCGTAATAACCCTTTTTGGGTTCAATAACAGTGGCACCTTCGAATTGGTCATCAGAACCTTGACCTTGGTATGCTGGCATTAAGTAACCAGCATCTTTGGCCTTTCTCAAGAGTTGACTAACTACTTTGATTTGTTGTCCTCTTGTTAAAAGGCACAACAACGGAACTCCTGTAACTCTAGCCATTTCCATGTAATTAACAATGCACATAAGTTTATTTAATAATTTTAATGGTAAGTAAGCGTCTTTCAAACAATACATTGCCAATCTTCTTCTAGTTTGCTCACTTTCATTTTGTAAATCTGAGATAATGCTGTGATGAACATCTTCTTTTTGTTCTTGAAGAAAATGATAACTTACTGCATTGAGTGTATATGATCTCAGTTTATAATCTCTAACTAGAACAAGCAACAAGTCAAAAGGAACTCTTCCTTCAAAATTAATACTTTTGTTTTCTCTGCGACCCATTTGTTTAGACTGCAATACTGAATCCTTTATTACAGATCTAATATTCTTAATTCTGCCTAAAAAGTCAAAATTATCTATTTTTAAATGCTTAGCTCGATTTATAAGGTAAGGCCAATCAAAATTGCTTATGTTATATCCAGTTATAATATCAGGATCCAATTCACGGAAAAAATCAGCCCATTTAGCCAACATTTCTGATTCAGTTTGGAAACTTAAGACTTGGGAGCCTACAATAGGTGCACATGTGTTAAGTGTAAATACATTACGTAAGTATGGTTCCATTTCCCCTTGTCTGATCACCATTGATGCAATTTGTATTACTGGATCATGATTGGGTTCAGGAAAAACACCCTTTCTACCTGCACATTCAATATCAAAACTTATAATTCTAAATGGAGCAACTTTTGACCATTCTCCCTCAGGCTGATGAGCTATGAACTTATTCCAAGCAACATCTACTTCTATTTGACATCTAGATTCAGGCTTGATAGGTGTATTTCTAGTTCTTAGCGACCACTGTCCAGTAGGTAATTCAATCCAGCTGCAACCAACAACTGATGTGTCTACCATGAATCTTATATCAAAATCAATGTTGGTTTCATAAAATGATGGGTCCATTAGACTAAAAGTTGTAGGCTGTCTGTCTATAAGTCTCTTTGCAGCAGCAATCAATTTAGGCAATGCAACAGATACTCTTGCAAATATAATGTCAACATCTCCTTTATAAAACATTATAGATCGGGCTTTAACCAGGCGTACTTCTAAGACACATTCCTTGATACTTTCCTTATTAGAACGCAGGTCTTCTAAAATTGCTTTGTTCAAGGTATCTTTCAGATCAATACAAGATGCTTCAGTAAAATTTACTGGTACTGTGACATAGAAATAAGGGGAAAATCCATGAACGTGACAGCAAACAGAATTACCTTCCATTGTAACACCATACATTCTCATAATAGGAACTGGTCCTAGTTGTGATCCTGGCATACCTGGGATAGGTTGACCATTGTAATGGTCAATGTCCAACTGTTGGAACTCTAACTTATTTTTCTTAGGATCCATAGGCGGTGGTGGTGGTCTACACCACTTTATATTTGTACTTTGATTTTCCGGCCCTTCACCAATGACTTCTTGTGAGTCAAACTCGGATTCCATTCCAGCCAGCTGATCTTCAAAACTACATGGCATTTCATTGTCTTCATCGTCATCTTGGGATTTAAACCTTTTTGGTGGCGGCCCTTTAAACTGCTTTCTCTTGTCCATATTAAAGTTTTATCATTAGAAAAGTAGTAACTTAATCTTTGAAGCGCAGTGGCTTGTCAGTATTGTCACGGAGATTTCCCGCCTAAATTCTGTAACCAAATGTGCAAGTTTCAGTAAAAATAACAATCAGTTACCTAAGGCAAATCAATTCATACAATAAATTTTGTCTATTATTTACCTTTCAAGACAATTATAAGCAAATATTCAGTGTTTGAAATAATAAAACTTGAAATTATTTACTTAACGAAGGCTAACAAACGTACTTTTGTTTTTTGGCAGACAGCACCACTAACACAGTGAGTAGTGACAGATGCAGGGTTGCCAAAGCCAATTCATCCAAATCCCCAAAAATCCTGATCGAATTCCCCAAATTTGGGGATAAAAATCTGATTCTCCACAAATTCCCCTCAAAAGTTTTTTTTTATAAAATGCTCGTAAAATCGCTACTTTGACAGAAACAAACACAACTTTTTAAAACTTGGATCTACTAATTAACTACAAACAACAACGAAAGAAGCCAATGCATGCATTACATGTTCAATCATTCATTTATCAGTCACAAAACGAAACATTTAATAAAGAAGAAAAGGAAGGGATGTGCCGTCATATCTTATGTACTTGAGAATACTTAATGATTAAAAAAAATGTTGTTATCCCTACTAATATTTTAAATGCTAAAGTAACTCTGTCTGTCTGTCTGTCTGTTACGCTTTCCCGCTTAAACCTCTCAACCGATTTTGATAAAATAATAAATGACGAAATATTCTCCGATGAGAATATGATGTCAAAATCCCCGCATTTTCCCCACATAATGCCAATCCCCAATAAATCCCCAACCATCTTGAGATTCCCCGCAGTTTGGGGAATTCCCCACAGATTGGCAACCCTGGACAGATGACCCCTCCTGACTGAAATTAATTTGACACACTGACACGGACATTTGACAGTGACAGTTATTTTTTAAGCCTTGTAGCCTAGCATACGCAATATGTCAAATTTATCGCATGAGACGACAAAAGTTTCGTTACTGTTGATTGGCTAATAGCACACTGCACTCGTATTTTCATCCAATCAACAGCAGACGCACTGACCTAAATCGGTTTTGACGTTTGATAAGAGCGCGATAAAATTTAGTCACGTTGCGTATGCTAGGCCTGCTTGACTTCGAAATATGAATTAAGGAAAAATAGAAAGGCCACGAACCTTAAAGATCTTAGATTGGATAGGTAGTGGGTGTTTGGTGAATTCTTCTTGCTTTATTGATTCTTTCTGCTTTTTTTTAAACTTGATGTTAACTAAGTTTCCTTTGCAAATCTACCTCTGCCAGTATCACGTGAGGCGAAAATTGTGCACGAGACATCTGCTGACTTTAATATTACACTTAATCATCATGGCAATCGGTTTAATTCCACAATATTTTACTCATCGATCGATTCTTCTATATACCTCATCATAAAAATACATAACTGGTTCGTTTAACCATTATATCTCACGTTGCAGACAGGGACGAACAAAATCTTAAGACACCCGTGCCGTGGCAGAATACTTTTTTTTATGAAATAATAGGGGCAACAGTACAACTTTCGTTGGTGAGTACTTAATCATTTTAACTTCATAAGTAGCAATACATCTTATTGACTAGGGTTTGCTGGCAAAAAATATACAGGCATTTTTGTAGACACTACAAATCCGTTAGCTTTTGGGTTTTGCAGTACAAAATAATATGTAAAGAATAATACTAACAACGACGATATACCTACCTATTAAGACGACGGTTTTATTTAAAACAAATACTTAAGCGAAAATTTTCCGAAAGGGCCAATTCATTGAGAGTGTGGAACGCTGATAGTACCTACTTAGCCCTTCTATACAGTCGAAAGTACTTCAGATTATACTCTTTCAGGATAGTCTTAAACCTCCCCATGTATCACCAAGCGCGAGGGGGTGTTAAAAATGATCACGTGATTAATGGACGGCCCCTAAATATAGAATTAACTAGATAAAAACTCGGCTTCCTTCGGGTGAAATCCGGTAAAAAACCGGCATAGTGTGAGTCGGATTCGCGGATGAAGAGAAGAAGATCTATTCAACATTAGACACAACTATTTATTATTGAAGTAAAAATTTAACTAAATATTTTGTGAATATTTTAAGCGTCTAACAACAGTTTTTATTAAAATCGAGCGAAAAAATTACGTTTGTTGTAGGGGAGCCCCCCTTAAATAGTAATTGTATTTTTATTTTAGTATTTGTTGTTATAGTGGCAACAGAAATACCTACATAATCTGAAAATTTAAACTATCTAGCTATCACGATTCTTGAGATGCCGCCTGGTGACAGACAGACGCACGTACGGACGGACGAACCGACAGCGAAGTCTTAGTAATAGGGTCCCGTTTTTACCTTTTGGATACGGTACCCTGAAAACATACATTCAATATTGAATTGTACAAAAAAATTATAAAGATTTGGCGGTTAACAAAATGATATAGGTCATCAAACAAAGTAAATCACTTCGCGAAACTAAATGACATTTGAACTAAAACTTCTTCCACATGAGTAAAGTGGTTTACTCATGTGCTTCTACGTTTATGTTTATTTTTTTTCTATGGTTGTTATTGCAATCGGCCAATCTCAGGTTTAACGAAAAATCACATAAAGAGTTTATCATAAAAAAGTGTCGTAAAGACGTCGTCACAATGTTTTCGGGAAACGTCAATTTCGGCAAAGCGCACATAGGTACCTAAGATAGCGGCTGCGGTTTGTTTGTCAGTGCTATTAGAATTTAACGAAATACTCCATAATCCGAATTTTAAGGATGTATGTTGTCGACTCGAAATCAATATTTTTTTATGCTTTGTTATTCATTTAAGGTTTCGATCGAGTCTACCGTACCCCTTGACGAAATTATTAATATAGCTAAACGAATTTAGACGTATAATAATGCACGGGTGCAATAGGTACTAAAATATGTACGTATTATACATATAAACCTTGCACTTTATTTTATTACATTGACTCCCCCCGTATGAAATGTCCGAATTGAATAATTCAAAAAGTTATATTAAGCTATTGAAGCAGTCTTGAATATAAAGTAATTTATTTCAATAAAGATTAATACCAAGGTACAAATAAAGCTCTTTATTTCTCTCTTTTCAAGCGATATTAATTTAATTTTTAGAATAAAAAACCGCTTTCTGTGACATAACTATAATATTTAGACAATGCTGTCGCGACATTTTTTGTAGATAATGATGAGTTCTGTAAAGTCGTAGTACATGATTTTGTTCTATCATCAATAGTTTTCGCAGCGCACGCGATGTCAGGTCCTTTTGTTACATTATTGGAGTTTTAGTAAGGATCCCTAATTTGTTTAAAAATTTAATATAGCCTATGTCACCCGAGGATAGTGTAGTTTCCCAAAGGTGAAATAATTTTTGAAATCGGTCCACTAGTTTCGGAGCCTATTCATTACAAACAAACGAACAAATCTTTCCTCTTTATAATATTAGTATAGATAAATGTGAAAGTAACCAGACTAGGGGTCCCACACATCCTTTTCATCGATATTTTCCATTTACTCTGTAGTAGAGTTTTATCATCAGCATACTTTAAACATATAACTTTTAAATTTGTAGAAAAGTAGGAGGGACCAAGGAAATAGGGCATGATCGAAGAAGAGGCCCCTTATTCTAAGATTTAGATCTTGCGCCTGTATGAAGCAAGTAGTTGTATTGGATTTGGTGGCAAAATCAAGATATAAAAGTGTATGTGTCCCTCATATTATAGTTACCTATTAAATTCCACAAAAACTACATAGCATAATTGTTATGAGCGCTTCGATCACAACAGAGTTATGGGCAAAGAGAGTCTGGGCGAAAAGTTTATCGGAAATGCCACTTCAGTTGTGTTCTTAGAAACAAAGATACGAAACACCCATTCACAATGAGTTTCCATTGCTTCCCTCCTGATGACTCCGCGCTCTAATAATAAAGCAGTAGGTATGTCCTCTCCAGACGTGACAAACAGCTTATCGCGACGATTCATTCATTACCGAACTGAACTGTTTTAAACAGAAGTAAATCAGAGCAGTGACTAATCCTACGTTGATGACAAACCATTAATAGAATGAAACATTTACAACAGTACAAATATTACGTTTTTAACAGAGATGTAACTGCCAAACAATTTGAATTTAACAATGTCCTGGGCCGTAGTTAGTAAGGTAGATATCAATTTATATCGTCGTAGCTTTTAACTGTTAAAATTACAACCCAAGCCAGAGGGTGTTCTACCAAACACGAAATATGTCGGATCCGACAACGGATTAAGAGAGCTTGGGCATAACGATTTACCTATCGTTTGAACTGGAGCAGTACGATTGGTGGAATACCTTTACCTTACAAACCCCGGGGCCAAATAACAATCACTGCTAATTTTTCTCATAGGCGCAACCAATTTACTTCGAATGCGACGTAAACGTTTTCATAAACCAAAATATTATTTAGGCTAATCAAAATCCATGTATTAACTTCCGAACTATATCTAAATCTTCTAAAACGAAACCTTTAGTTTGTTCGTTTCGTTTTTGAGAGTAGACCCCTAGCGCTAACCATAGGACTCCCATTATCACTTCAAGAACCTCAGTCAAGAGCCAAATAATTAGAAATTGGTACTTAGGTATGTATTTAAATGGGTAAAGCCATGTATATTAAAATTATAGTGCAGTAATCCTTTGATCAAAGTCGGTATAATATCTAGCAAAGGTTTGATAATTTAGATAAATATCACAGGTACATAATTGTAGTTTTATTACTCAGTTGTCGGAAGTCGCTCAGGAAGTATTTTCCTGATTGAAATAATAACGATGTAAATGAGTAAGTAAGTGAATCGATCCAAATTGCGTAGAAATATTACAATGTTTAAATTAATAGCGAATAGGTGGTATTTAATTTAAAAAAATTGGAACTGTACGGAGTTTGGAATTGTATACAAACGTGCTGGAAGCGCGTGAGCATCCAAAACGAATACCTACATTCCTAAGATTAGGTATTCATTTTTTTCTATTTTTGTAAGATAAAAAAGAATTTTGGGGCAACTTTGCCGCCCCCTAAAATCTGCTGCCCTAGGCTCCAGCCTACTCAGCCATCTGGTAAATCCGCCACTGGGTTAACTGCACGTTACAGTAAACACTAGTAGTTCGATATTGGTTCATAAGGGCATGTCATAAGGCGGTGCAAAATTCGAAATGTATCTGACGTGCTTCCGACTGTACATTACTAAGTAGTTCACAAAGATGTAGCTGATTGATCGCTCAAGCACTTATAAAATAATATTTGACGACCTCCGTAGCAGAGAGGCGAGCGTGCCGGACTTTGCCGTCGCGCCATCTCTGAGGTTCCGGGTTCGATCCCCGGTCGGGTCAATATGGGAAACGAACTTTTATGTATTGTCTCGGGTCTGGATGTTTAGGTACCGTCGTTGTTTCTGATTTCTGTAACACATGTGCTTCAGCGACTTACCACAGTGTCAGAGCAATGTATGTGATGTTGTCCAATATTTATTTATATTTATTTTATTTATTTATTTAATAAAATCAATATATAATATAATCCACGACCCGTATCTAATGAGAGCTAGACCACTATATACAACATGCGTCGCCGACGACTTAAAAAGACAATTTAAAATACTAATTAGTAAAAATATAAGTGCCCCAAATTACAGTAATCAAGGAGTTAGGAAAGAAAATACAGTCAGTAGATCTTAGAACAGTGTTCCTGACTGTTAACTTGAAAGTTAAAATTAAAAGGCTTTCAATATCTACGAGTCCTAAATATAAGGTGCTCTGAGCTTATTAAGATGCAAGTAGGTACGTAGCGCTTTTTAAGTTTAGTGTTTGTAGATAATATAACTCCGTAACTCAATTTCCTCTACAATAGATCTCGGTTCGCGTAAATTTTGACGGATATTAACATAAAACAAACACTTTTACGAGGCACAATAAAACGTCCGTACGAACAATTACTGCGTTTTGCAAGTAATCCAGTCTTCTGTTAGTATGCAATAAATTGTTCTAGGCATCCAACCAATGTTTCTGTTATGATCGTGGGAAAGAAAGCCGTAAACTCGTGAGATCGGACAATAAAATAGAATCAAATCAAGAAAAACACATAAACGTTTCATTTTACTTGTGTTTTACTACTGACGTGTCAGATTTATGTTCAAACATCGTGCGCTGTAAAATAACTATAGGTATGTAGGTTTGTGTCTAGTGAGTTAGCGGGTTAACAACTAGGTATGCAATCTGTGCATTATGGACACTTGTGAATTTACTGACCAAGTAGGTGTGTAATTTATTGCAATGTCATATCTGTGATAGGCTAACGGAGCAGTACCAACACAATGCAATGTTATTTTAAAAGGGCTTTAAAATATTTTACCCGAGGGTATTGGTCAAAAGACAAAGCGTTAGGTACCTATCTTTCAAAGCCATTATCAATTATTTTGTACTTAGATGCACAGTTGCAACCCAAATAATAGCACCGGCAAAACAAAGCATTAAACAATATGAAGCCTGCTTTCATTCTCATTCAATTTATGACAAAAATGATTTATATATTTGTTAGTTACATATTCCTTCAAAAGGGGCGTAAAGAAACATGTTGCGGCCCAGTATGGCAATGCTAACGGATAGGATATTACGGTATCAAATTAGTTGTCATCTCGATGTGGATTCCTCTCTTGCTTATAATCAGGCTGGGAGGAGCCAATATACTGTGCTTTCATAAAAAAAGCTATAAATTAGATTAGAATATTATGCCACTTTGGGCCTTTTTGCAAATATGCTGGTATAAAAACATCTCTGTACCTACATTATGACGAGGGGGACCATAATTTGTTTGTATTTATCTTTATTTTCTTCTTATTTTTTTTTTTAAGTATTTGCCTATAGATACAACAAAAATTCAGTCCTAAGCTTTACATCGCTACATGTCTTATCATAACTGTGAGATGTAGCGAATCATTGTTTTTAAACTTTGTGGTTTTATACAGTTAGCAACAGTGACCAGACATCATGTAAATTAGTGCGCGAGGTAGGGTTTCAGTAAAGCACAACCCATGAGAATTAGTTACGAGTTTCACACGCCCATCACCGCAAAGTCTGGACGACGACTTATTGAAAATATACGGGGGAAAATAAGATTATGGGAATGAAATATGCACTAGATATTAACGCTTTTATTTAAAGGCAAACATGTGTCCGTGTAGTGAAATACGGATACATTTTATTGAAATCGAGTAGTCAGCCATGAAAGAATAATAAATAAGTTATATCCTATTTTTTATTTAACTTATTAATCATAAAACTTATTATCAATCGTAAAAATACTATCAAATTGGTAAATTAATTGGTTACGAAATGCAGCATCGTCGTTGCGTCACATTATTATTAGGCACTTAGGTACTCTGGTTTTTACAAACTTTACGCTGATCAAATAATAATCCTGCCGATTTTCAGAACCTACTATAATGCACCTCGCTATTAGACACATATGCGCAGCATTTTTGTCATTAATTCGGTATAAAAAGTATCTCATACTTATATTCTACTAATTTTTTCAGTAGTTATTGCGTGAAAGAGTAACAAATTTACACCTAGACAGTGGCGTAACTATACCATCTGGGGCCCGTGGCAAATTCTTTGGATGGGGCCCTATCAGGAAAAATCGTCACGTTGTACCTACTTAGTTTAATTTTAATAAACCACTTAAGTAGTTATCTTTAACTTTAACACTTAAGTAGGTATAGTCCCCACGCTAGCCTAATGCGGGTTGGCCACTTCATATTCATCTTCCATTCGTAATAGATGTGTTCTAAAATTGATAAACATCTTTTTGTTTAGTACCTATGTGTTGAAATGCTTAACGATTAATTTGAAATCTAAGCATGGAATTTAAGCATAACTTAAAAAAATAAAATAAAATAAAAAAAATGTTAAAAAAATATTACTGAGCTCGCGGCCTTTTGGGCCGGGGCCCTCTTGGGTCGGGGGCCCGTGGCATTTTGCCAGCCCTGCCACCCCATAGTTACGCAACTGCATCCAGACATCCATCCATTGTCACAAACATTACCTACGTTTATTAAGTTATATTATATAGAATTTGGTTCAATAACAACGATACTAAACTTGAATACTTACAGTGTGGTACCTAAAGTAGACTCCTTCTTTGTACGAGTAGGTAGGTATAGGTAAAATTATTATGCGGCAAGAAATATTTTAGCGCCATTAATCTGAAGGACATAAACAAATTGCAATACTTAAACCTATCTTAGGAAAGTGTGAGGTAGGCGTCATAGATCCGGCGTTTCGAAACCTATTAAAGTGCTTAAATGGTCTTTAAACATCTAGGTAAGTAAGAATATTATACCTACTTATAAACTAGGTGTGCCTTGCCAAACACGCGTAGGTACCCTATGTATGGTTTAAACTCACGAGTTGCGATTGAATAGAAAAGTACACTAATATTTTTAAAGAACTAGTAGTAGTAGTCTTCTCCCGTTTTTCCAACATTTTCCTTCACTGCTCTGCTCCTATTAATATAAGGGTAATGAAAAGTAGTACCTGCCTAGAAGTATGAAAAATAATTGTATCAAGTTTCATTAAAATCCGTCAAGTAGTTTTTGTTTCTATAGCAAACAAACAGACATACACTATCAAATGAGTATTTGATACTCTAATGAGTATCAAATAATCTGATAATTCAGGGGGCGATTAGTGATCGATACTGATTGCATCGAGACCGACTGACTGATTTTGGCATCAGTATCAATTACTAATCGCCCCGCGCGTGATAGTTATTTTGAAAGTATATTAAATGTAAAGAATTGACCTTTCTTTAGATTTATTATAAGTATAGATTATCCAGGACCTTGTTTTAAATGCCCAAATGTCTGCGCAACATGCAAGTCTGCTCGCTCTTCATTCCCTGTCTTAATCATAAGACGGCAGACTGATCCGGCTGGAGAGAGGTAAGTCACAGGATTGTCACGACATGACCTTCCGATAACATGGATTATATTTTTATAAAGTAATCAGGAGAACCAATCTAAAAAAAGTACATCCAAACTCCTCATATTATATAAAATGTCATATCGAAACTTTGCCACTGGACAACAAACACAGTCCTTTTTATCTATAGATAGACTAGTATATTTATGACCAGGTAAAGTTTTTAAAAATAATTCCACGCGGGCTTAAAGCTTTTCCGAATAAAGTTTAAGCTACTTTGGAAGTAAATGTTCGTAAACTTTATAATGGAGCAAATACCTAACAGTTACATACCCCTAGAATGTCAATGACGATTTTCATCTATTTTATTGGATCGTACATAGGCAATAAACATTCGTCGTCGTAACCCTAACATAGATTATCTTGTCTTAACTGCCCACTTAATTCGGTAGTCGTCAATGCAGAAGCTTAATCGGTTTACTTTCAATTACACACGCAGCAGACAGGAAATCACAGAAATCGTTTTATAACTAGCACTAGATAGATTATATTACGACTACGGTTGATGTTTTTGAATTACGAATCCTCATTTGAAACATGTTTGAGAAATTGTGTAGTTGTAAGCAGTCAATATTGAAATTCGATATTTTTACAAAGATACAAAATCCATGAGATCTGACACACGCTTTACAGTTTTACGGTTCCGTACATGTAAAGGAAAAACTGGACTTTTTACGGGTTATTTATTTATTTTTATTTAAAAACTTTATTGCACAAAAAAAGTACAAAAGGTGGACTTAATGCTAGGAGCATTCTCTACCAGTCAACCGTTGGGTCATGCAGAATAGCGTCGGGTTCAAAACTTAGGGTTCATGAGTGTGGATCGCTTTCATGTTGTGTGATTTTATTTACCAGTTTGGTTAATGATGATCCCTGCTCTGAAAGGCATTTTGAGCTGTTGGTTGATCCAAATAGGTCTAGTCGCTGTTATGTAATAGGCTTAAAGTAAGGATCCTAGTCGTTGCGAACCTTGGAGTGCTATAGTAAATGCACAACCAAGATAAATCAAGCTAGGGGAAAATATGCTTATGTCTGGGGTTCCTTAAAACTGTACAAAAAAGGTCAGTCATCCTAACAACGAAGTCATTATTGAACACACATAAAAAACAACGTGTTATATACTGTAAATTTTTTATATCTCTTCTTTTTATGAAGTCTATATTGTCAAATCAATTGATAGCAATGAGATAAGTATATAAATTATCCATAATTATAAAGCAATTATTATGAGTATTTAGAGTAAGTTTTTTTTTATATTACACTTCAAGATTGACCTCATCTCACCTGATGTTAAGTGGTAATGTGGTCCTAGCTTAAGGTCGACAAGTACACCATAAATCTTTTACTGGACTTGTCGCCCTTACCTTGAAGGCTTGACCCCTGCTACTAATGTAGCAACCCCTAGGAGCTCTGGAAACCTTACTCACACAAGGAACACAACAACACCGTAGCGATTGTCATTTGGCTGCGGTCTTCTGTAAGGTGGAGGTATTTCACCAGTCGGGCTGCTCCAGTTCGAGCGATAAATCACTATAAGGAAGATAAAACATATGCCCCCTTTTTAATCTGCCAACTGAAACGATATTGTCAGAACGGCATCCCGTGTGTGCCCAGTGATAAATACGAATAAGCGAGACAGGGGCAATTGGCTGGCGACGAAACCTTCCCAATTAACTAATTCGATCCACAGCCGAGCCGCGTCGTCTGTCGATGCTGTATTCAGCAAATTGGGTGCCTCGTTTCGCGCTCAGTTCTTGTCACGAGCTGGAAGATTTACCTCAGAGAATTGCTTTGGAATGAGTCTCGACAAATTAGCGGTCTTCGTCGTCAACTTTAAATTCATTTATAAACTAATAGCTATACCCGCGATCTTGTTCTCGTAAACTACATACTTTCATGGTCGGTTTCGCCCCTAACTCCCTTAATATTCGAAATAAATATAGTCCATATTTTAATCCTAGTTTCGAGCTATATATGTGCCATTTCATATTTCTAACTTAACCCCCATTCCCCCTTATTTTCAAAACAAAAAGTTTCCTATGTCCGTTCTAGAGGTTACTCGTTTTACTCGTAGAGAATCCGGGTTCGATTCCCACTTATAAAAAATCATTAGATCATATTATTAATATAGGTCTATTGAGTATAACTACCTAATATTTAAGTCCATTTCATGTAAACCTACAATTAGCAATAAAATTTCTGATTTCTGAGTAGGTACCTACATCATAAGATTAGTATAGGTATGTTGCGCAATATTCATACTTTTTATCAAAATGAAGAACACAAAGATGCATGTACTTAGTCGAACAGAACATTGAGATCATCATCTCAGAACGTTGTGACAAGCATAAATCACTCATCCCCGCGACATTGGTCCCTGCTTCTGAGTATCGATAATTAAATAAACCCATTCATTAACATTGGCCGTAAAACAGGACAAAGTCGCGATTGTCAGTTTACGAGCCTCGCCAGATGCATCATACCTACTATCTCTTAATACGCTTGCATTGACCCCGCGGGCAGTTTCTTGTACCATGCCCTTTATGGCTACGGCTTTAACTTTAGCCTAAATTATATACTTGAATTGTAAACTACATTGCTTACGTCGGAACAAAGTTAGAATGTGTTCAATTTAGAATAAGTTTCCTAAAAGAAATTACTAACGTTCCAGTGAGCTCAATGTTGAAATGTGAATTATTCTAAAAGTCTAACAGTGCTAAGGTCCTATGGAAACTTTAAGTAGCAGGGCACTCGCGATACAGTAGCGATGCAGCATCGATACGAACCTAGTTCTCTTAGAGCTATTTAAAGCATTGCCTCAAGTCAGTAGAGGGCCACTTGGTGACAGCGATACAGTCGCGATACTGCATCGATGTAAATGCGATACAGCGGCACACATTTGATGTAAATATATTTCAATTTTGCAACTCAGGCTGTTATTTCTGCTCTTCCCACGCATCTAAAGCGATAAAAACAAGCGTGTGCATCGCTACTCACGCGTGCCTTGTGGCAAAGAACAATAAAATGCATATAAATCAATATATATGAAAAGTTATGGTTAGCTAGTATCGTTATGCATTCGAGCGGATGGCAAACGCGCGTTTGTATCGCTGCAAAAGTCTCAACGAGTAAGGGCTCTATTAGTTAAGACTACTCCTATATCGATTACACATATCAATCATCATTATGTTGCAGACGGTTGCATTGCAATGTAGCACATTAGAATGAGATGTGATTAGCTTGAGAGTCCATTATTGAAATACGGACACGATGTTACCATAATAATTATGAATTATTATATCTTATATGTTTAAACTAACAGGAAAATCATATCATTACTGAAAAACTTGAGAGAAATTTATTTTTTATTGATATTATGGACGGGGCAAAAGAAACTCATTAATCAACATGACTTGCGTCCGAAAAGAGCAGTCTGCCGATACGCGCACTTTTTCCAAAGGTAACGTCAGTTTACCACCAAGGGAGTGAACCCGTAAAACTCCATATAAATACAATACTCAAAGATATCTGCAAACGACCTTCCTGGGATGGCGCGAGCGCACAAACAGTGGTACAGTGTGATGGAGGGTGAGTGATCGTATTGCAATGCAGCGGAGACGTCTATCTTATCTAAGGAATGTGCCAAGCTCTGGAACCCCGCGGGTTACCACTTAGCGCCATGCCGCAAAGGGAACGGACTTTTGTTTAACAAAATCAATATCGCTTATCTGGGTGGCATTGTGTGCACAACGGGCGCATCAATGCACAGAATTACACATTTTGAGTCATTTACCACTTTTGATTTTTTTGTTTCGAAGCGTGGCTCTACTGTTTAGGTGTGATGATGTCATCAAGTATTGTTGCGGATGAATTATCCGCTGAGATACCGAAAAAGCACAAAGCACCGTTGAGTTACGTTATATTAATTTTATAATTATGTGAAGACAAGAAAGTATTTTCGACCACTCTGAGGAATAGGGTCGACAATCCTACTAATATTATATTTTTTTTTTTTTATATTGCACTTTAAGATTGACCTTATCCCACCTGATGTTAAGTGGTAATGAGGTCCTAGCTTAAGAGTGACAAGTACAGCATAATAAATCTGTTACTAGACTTGTCGCCCTTACCTTGAAGGTTTGACCCCTGCTACTAATATAGCACCCCCAGGAGCTCTGGAAACCTTAGTCACACGCAGGAACACAACAACACAGAAGTGATTGTTATTTGGCTGCGGTCTTCTATAAGGTGGAGGTATTTCACCAGTCGGGCTGCTCCAGATCGAGCGATAAATCCTACCTATAAACGCAGAAGTTTGTCAGAATGTATGTATGTTTGTTACTTTTTCATGCATAAAGTAATAAAATAAATTAGATCAAATTTATCAGGAAGATATCCTGCTGTATATTTATATAGGATATTTTTGATCCCGAAACAAGGCAAAGTCTCGATCAGCATTTAGTGCACTTTAGAACAAAACTTTCTACATTATATATTTCGCAATATGATGTGTTAATAGGATAAGCAAACTGAAATTATAGGCATAACTTCATATGTACATTTAAACGTATGATGATTAACATATTTGTCTGACAGTGGTGATTGGGAAAACGCAAAGTCTGTGTAGAAATAAGGATACCTCGTATGTAGATCGATTCATGCTGACAGAGTAAGTAGATGCATTTTTAGGCAAGTCTCTAGATTCCGAAAATTGTATACATATCAGCGGAATGATTATGTAGGAATGTACGTGAGATTTATTACTTGTTACTAAGCGAACGTGTCCTTAAATAGGTACTTTTTATTCCGCCGCCGACGGAGGACCACATCGTTTTGTTAGAAGAACCGATTTATTTTTAAGCATTTGCCTAATGAAACGTATAAGACATGCAGACTGCATTTGGCGTTTAGGAAACTTTCTGAATACCTGATGAAGAGGAAAAGATGTATACAAAGCCACAACTTTGTGGAGTGATTGCTAAATAAATATTAACGGAATATGAAGCTTGTTTGAAAGATAATGTATCAGTAGCATTTCTGTTTTTTCTGCTGAGGTAGAACTTATTGATACTTGGCTGCTAGAAATTGGGAACCAATAAAAAAAGCTATATGTGTAATTTTAGCTTCTCCGGAGATGATACCTAGAAATTTAAAATGTTAAAAAGTATCACAACGGTTATTCTTAAAGTTCTTACCCCACAATATTTGATTTAGTTAAAAAAGTTAAGTACTTATGACCGTTGGACTTTACCAGCAGCTCATAGAACTTGGCATATTCTACCGAGGAAACAAGAAGCTGTTATACACTGCATGTAGCTGCGTTTCGCTTGCTCTTTTTCTATAAGAATTGCTGGAAAAAAAGGCTATTATACTGAATTAGCATTGTGTAAAATACAAAAGTAACTAAGTAAACTTCAATATCTAAACGTGACTCCGCTGGTCTGGTTTACCTCACACCTATTATAAAAAAGGTTCTACTAGTATTTCGCCAAAAGCTGCCTGTTACCGTGTGGGAATGTTTTATCTTCTTGTAACTTGCAGTCACTGAGGCAAGTGCACTGGATGACAGTAATCGATTTAGCGCCGCAATGAGAACGCCCGCTTGTCTCCCGTTGTCTTATCGGGAATGCATTTTATCATAAAGGTCGACAACATTTATCTCACAATTTCTATTAACCGGCTGATAGTGTTTTAAGATAAACGTACTTGTGAGTGTTATTGATTGAATTTTATTAATTCCTTGCATTCATCTGCTATGTTTCTTAAGGAGGATTCGAGAAAATGTGGGGTTGATTTTGTATGATAGGTACATATATTGGTTTCCTATTTCAACCAGATTTATCATTTAATTTTTTGGTCCAAATAAACTATTCCCTTTTGGTTTTGTTGCAAACATAGGCAAGGGTAAAAACAATATATCAGTGTTAGATAAAATATTGATGACCGAACAATTTTTTTTTGTAATCTAACCTATCGCTAGGCTTCTATGAATTATTGTTGTTGAGCACAGGATAAGAAAGGAACAAATTTAATAGAAACACACGTTCAATGCGGCTGGTTATTGAAGCAGAAAAATTGGGCTTAAGAGGGGAAAACCGAGCCATTCCAAAGTCTTGAAGTGAGCTGGTTAAAAGCGTAGCGAATGCCGCAGCCATTGAGCACACTAAAAAAAATTCGGAACAAGCTCACCAACTTAAAGGTGAAACGGGGCAGAAACTTCCTGTCGCGCAGCTGAATGGTGCGGGCGGCTAGAGACGATCCTCCGTGATGCAGGTCCGTAAATGTCGCCGTTGAGTAGAGGTGGATGCGAAGCGTGCAAAGCCGGCTGAGTAGGCATGGCAGATATATGGCGATGACTATAATCGTCCCCAGACCTCGAAGATGCGACGGACGCTGCCATTCAGCACACTAAAATAATCCGGAACAAGATCACCAACTCAAAGGTGAAATGGAGCAGCAACTTCCTGTCAATCCAAAAGAACTATTATTGGATGACTAGACTACAAAAGCAGTCATTATAGGTCTGCTAAGAGACCTGAGGGGCCTCCTTGGAGTTCAGGCTCAAATCTCCAAAAAGGCATGTGATCTCATCGGCGGAGATGCGCTCAAAAGTAGAGTTTCCAAGGGAGCTTCCACCTGTCATCTTCAGAGAGGATCGGCTGAAAAGACGGCTTGGTCTCGTTATAAATTTTCTTTAAAACGAGCCAGTCAAAAGAGCGGTCCTCAAGGCTTGCATTGTATTCTCGCACCCTGACTCACGTCGTCATCGACCCGGAGGCACCTGCCTAGTTTTCATTAAGTGCTTCTTTACATTATTACCGGGTCGCTAATGTATCCCACTTCTGACACCATTTTGTTAGTCACAGGAATAAATAAGAAGCAAATACAATAAAAACCCGTATATTTGTGCTTACACTGTCCTTAGGGAGTTACGTGTTTCTTCTGACACCATTTTGTTGAGCACAGGATTAGAAAGGAACAAATTTAATCGAAACACACGTTTATTTGTCCTTTAGCTGTGACACTTTTATTTAACAAGTTTTATTTCAAAAATCAAAAAGAATATCAAAGACAATTAAAAAGGAATAATGACAAAATATATAAAAAGGTTTTGCGTCGGCAACAGCTGTTACTAACAAATATTATTTGTGAAGTGTTGATATTTTCTTAGCTACAATTATTGGTTATTGTAATAGATATTAGTAATTTTAGATGGTATCTTACTCTGATTTATGGAGCAGAAAGGCTACTTACTCAAGTTATTTAATTAAACAAGTGTACCTATACGATAAAGAATCTGACTGAACATCCTAAAGTTCTCTTGCCATAAATGGATAAGAACGAGAAATCAAAGGTCACAATAATCTCAGACTAGACTGGACATTGAAGACATTTAACCTATGCAAAAGTGAACGGTAAGTACTACGTACATACCTGCATCTTACAAATTTCGCACGAATCCCTAATAAGAATCTTCCGAAAACTTCGTTGCTTTCAATTATAGAGTGCACAACGCAGCCTCTTTTAGGTTTATTTATCTATTACCTAATTTTCCTGTTTATTTGGTTTGACATTGCTTTTAAATGCTCATGAGGTTTTTTCGTATATTATTGTGTTAAGTTGCTTTTTATTATAATCTTTTATTTTACAAGTTTCCCTTCTATTAATAGTTTTTATTTTAATACTTTGAATCTGTCGTTTCTATTATTTTCCCTGTTCTATCAAAATTTCTCTCGCTTTTATTTTGTATTTTTATTATATTCTTCCTATCATATATTTCTAAAACTACTTTGAGTTCCTTTACCCTTCCTCCGTAACATATAGGTAAAAATGGAAACGCCATTCAATCGAAAAAATAATCTGTTTAGTAATGTTAACATATCATGGCTCCACTTGGAATATAAACCATTATCAGAAAAAATACATTTCTAATTCAGAAAATATGGCATTGAGTAAGAGATTTCATATAATCAGTATTTGCCAATATCTCGGGACTACAGAGTCCCGGACTTAAGGGAAGCGTGGCTGGGGTTGAAGCCAACAAGTAGAGGCCCTTTAAAAGACATGTATGATCTAAATGTAATATGACACCAACCGATGATTATCCCTGTATAATGCAGCCAAGGACAACCCCCGTCAGTCAGTCTGGACTATGGAATGGAGTGGAAGAATCTGGGCTGGGACTGGGATGAGGTCCTAGTAGACTGGGTAACCGGGATATTCGTATTATTTCCTTAATCCTTGTGGCTTGGGATGCTCTACGCGAATAATTTTTATCGCGCGCTTCCCAAATGTGAAGATCTAAAAAAAACAGTTGCCCAACTTTGATTGGCTAAAAATACGAGGGCGGTATGTTAACAGTCAATCTACAATTTCGGCATGCGAGAAACTTGTCGTATTGCGGATGCTAGCATCCGCCTTAAGTAATGGGTGGACATATTATAAAAAAGTCCCTTCCCCTATTTTGAAATATGCGTACAATATAGAAACACAAGTTTCTAGTCGGTGCAGGCCTTAAATCTCCGCCCAATTGAGTAAATAAGATAGGCAGTCAACTTGATGTGACAAGGTACTGAGGTCAAACGTTGTGTAGTTAGTGGTTTACAATAAACTACTAAAATATTATCACGCCAATTCGATTGTCTAGTGGCTTTAAGTAACTCGGTTATTATTTTAGGGTCCTAAGTTGGATTCCTGAGTCGAGCAAATTACTTAAAGGATTTCGGATATAGCTCGAGTCTGTGACCAATCCGTATAGTAGGCACCTATTATTTTAAAGGATGTGATTTCATTGATGTAGGCCGATTATCCTGAATCACCTGATGTTTTAACTCGTGCATCATTAGGCATACAGCCGCGTACCTACATGTGAGTAGCGTCTTCTATCAATCATGCAATTTTGATGAATTTAAAGAGACACTTCGATCCCGAAAGGAAATGGGGGCACAAACAAGTTAAGATTTAAAGTTGTAATAACGTAAGCTAGTTTATAATGCCAATTTATTGTACCGCGTCGGACCTATGATATATTACTTGATATACAGCCGTAAACAACGATATTGGCCCTACTTTCGCCCTGGCCCGAGCGAGCCAAAGGTCTAGATAAACACCATTTATGTCCGATATGCTTCGCCAATTTGCCGGATGTTAAGATAATGAGGCTAATTTTGAATTAAAACATAGGATTTATCTGCTCATTTATTCTCTTGTTCTGTATTTGTTTTAATTAGATTGGGTTCGCAGAACGCTCTGAAAAATTGGTATACCTAACTACCAAATACACTTGTCGAAGGTAGAAAGTTAAACGAACATTTTGCAGGATCAGTATGTGAATTTTTGTTTGTTTAATTTACATGTTCAAATAACTATAAAAAAATAAAAAAACGCTAAAAATAAGTAGATAGTAATACTTACACTTAAAAGAACATCCCTTAAATAATAAAGTAATTAAACGTCAAAAACGCCTTACATGATTTTGGAAAACATCTAATACTCTTAGATTGTTAGACTGATTTTAACCAAACATAGTTAAATACAACCGTAAGGAAACTAGCTTTGAAATGAAAAGAAAACGACTTCTAACTTAAATTAAAATTCAATTTTTATTTTATTATTGTGGTTATTTTATTACTGCCGATCATAATACGAGTAAATACCCTAATTATCAATAAAATATAACATACTCGTATAAATCATCAGCCTATCAATGTGTCATTGCAGGGCAAAGACTTCCATCATTGAAATCAATCAAGTCATCGTCTCAATAATGGGCACTGATCACAAACCCGATCTATGTTCGAAAAATCTGTAACATTAACCCAAGGTCATAATTCATTCCTTAATTAAATAAATATTAGACAACATCACATACATACATTGCTTTGAATCTGTATTAAGTAGCTTAGGCACTAGTGTTATATTATCAGAAATAATGACGGTACCACAACACCCAGACCCGAGAGAATATAGAAAAATTCGTTCCTCATATTGACCCGAACGGGGCCCGGCCCGATCGCCTTTCGGCCACGGAGGTCGTTAAATCACTATATCATTGATATTTATCTGTATACATACATATTTGAAGCAAACATGAAGCGCTTGTTTTTAATTATTTAATTTTGTAGCGAGGCTTATATAAGGTGGTGCAGTTGGATGACCCGCGCACCAAAATACATACACAGACTAAGAAAATTCTCCAAACACACATACAATATGAGGAGTCTAAAACACAATACAGTCTACAGTAGATCTTTTTTTTAACTTACATGTAAAGTTATTGGTTGTTTTTAAATTAGGTGACAATGTTGTAGATAGGTACTCGTAATAATTATTTAGTTCTCAATTCCAGGTCCTAACTGAATTTATAATGACATAGCGTAAGTTGTAGCGATTTTATTTAAAATATTGGACTTACGGTTTTATTTCAAAAAGGTATCTATGGTTTCCCTTTTAAGGGTTGCAGAATTCCTGTGGTAAACACTCTAATATCAATACATCAAAACAGGAGCATAAGTAGTCGTAATGGGAAGCGGCGTGAACAACCAGGACACACTTAACACGCTAGGAAAAGATTTTTTGAAAACTGACATAGCAATGTGTTCGAAGCATGACACCATTTTGTGAATGGACAAATAATTGTACTTATGTATCAATGCCGTTTTCTTTCACGACGGACTTTATTAGAAGTATGTAAAATGTAAAATTGTAACGTCAAAGTTTGCCATCTTCATAATAAAAATATGAAGAAATGGTAATTTGACAGGTATTTCAAAGTATCTTTCTTGACTAGCCAGTCAACATATCTACTAAGTACCTAGATGGGGCTATAGCGTTAGTTGATAGTACGACGTCTTCATCAGATCAAACACTCTGTAATTTTGTTAATGCTAGCAGTCGATATAACGTTAACTCCCTTATATATTTAAGATCTGCCAAGTTTATTGACCTTAGTAACAAATCTGAAGGAAACAAATGACACTTGAATGGCACATTATCGGTTTACTCAATGACAGAAAAGTTCCCGATGTGTAGTTAAACTATAACCTTTTATCTTTATTGTACACTACGCGTATAATAGATTAGGACATGGTGAAGTTGGTGAGCACTGAGAACACATAATCTGGTATTTTTTGTAAATAAAACTGTTTATGTATTTATTGCGATTTGTTCAAAATCTCAAGTGCTTGTTACTTGTAGTATTTTTTAACAATATACAGAATCACATATTATAAATTATGAGCCGCCTATATATCGTTGTAGCTAATGAACTGTAAGTGTTTATCGTGATGTGCTTTTGGCCGTACTCCTGTATGAAATTCCATCCAAACCATAACACACATTAAGAAATGGGACATAGGTACATACCCACTTACAAAAATACCTTTTCTTCTAAGGCACGCGGGAAAAAAACTTGCAACTAATAGATTTAAACCAAATTCCGTTATATCAGTACCAGTAAGTAAGTTAACCTGTTTTTGGTACTTTTTCCAGCCAAGATTAAATCAGAGCACAGAACTTCCATAGCATTTATTCTGCCAAAGTTTAAAGAACACGCTTGACAATTTTTAATTACTCTAGCACTTTACATAGCTGTTATCTGAACAAGCGAACATATCCTATAAGTACACCTACTGTGAAAATAAAACGACGGAACTAAAAACCATTTGAAAAAGTAAAAAAAGGGGAATTTAATAAGCATAGCTGTTCGACTTGCGACTTGTTCAAGTTATTTCGGAGTAAAAAGTACACTAGACGTTATAATATTATTTTATCTGTCTAGCTGTTGTCGAGGAACTGTTTTCCCTTATCCCACCCTCTCCCTTCTTTCACAGAACCACAAGAGCCGGCCAACGATGTCATCACTTCACCGTGGAAAATATTCCATCACGAACAAAAAAGTTTGGTAACTCCTATCTTTGCCGGACCATAAAGAAGAGGAACCCCTTGCCGGTTCATGTGTTTCCTTCTTTTTTTGACATGAATTCCTTCAAAAGGAGCGAGAAGAAACATCTTGCGGGTAATCTAAATCCATTTAGTTGATTTTGCGTGAATGAGTAGGTACAAGTACAAACACATATTAATTCAAATGAACGTTTACATTTCTTATATTAATAGGACGCAATGATTGTATTACTTTTTGCTTCTTAAAATATAGAAACCATAGAGCCTATCTAACAAATCCCAAAAAAACATGTAGGTATGAACTATAAACAAAGCCTTTAAGATTTAGTGCGCTTGTTATCAAGGATAATCTTGATATCTGCAAGAATGTTTATTATAAGTTAACTAAATCTGTATGTATCATCAGGTATAATATCACATGGCTATTTTACATTTTTTTTATACCGAGTCATCTTCCCTTGTTAATGTACTATAGTACGATCTATTAAATTGATAAAATGATTTTGCAGAAGTGGGAACCTACTTGAACTTATACAAATGTATTACCCATTAAATGTAGTCTTGTGCAAAATTATTTTACTTTTATGCCGCTGCCAGCGGAGCTGCCATTTGTAACATTTGTTGACAAATCAGTCTAAAATTCTAGCTATCACGTGTGCTATCACTAAAGTTGACTAAAAATTAACAGACGCGTGTAAATAGCACATCCTCCACGGTATCTAATGGCCAAGTTATGTTTTTGGTAAGGATCCATACATCACGTTTTATCACGGAATTGCGTCAACCTCTGAGTCTATATTTACATTATCAGCGTGGAGTATTATTTAGCGAAATAATCCCTTGTTGATTGGAGATTAACAAGGCGATTGTGATGGTAAATATATCGGGAGCGTGGGCGCACTCCTCCATTCTTCGTGCGTCAGTTGGTTTAGCTTAATCTCTGTCCGGCGTCATTGCTGGGCAATAGGGCTGGAAGCTTGTGGAAGAGATAAGGAAACTTTTAATTGCTTCTTTGTCTTTTCAAACTTTTATCCACGTTAACTGTAGCTATAAACGTAAATTATAAAAAACAAATATATTCAATGTCTATTGCAAAGTAAATTACATTCTAGTATTTGGAATTCATTACATCTATTATAATATTATCATTTTTGTTTGAGCACGCTAATCTTAGGGACTACTGGTTCTAATTGAATAATTATTTTTTGTTGTCCATTAATGGACGAAGGCTATATAACATCACATTGCGATCGATAGGAGGGAAGAAAAATTCAAAAAAAGTCATTTGCCAATTGTCGGTACATTTTTTATTCACCAGTAACTAAACAAACCCCCACCGCGCAACTTGGTATCGTTTTATCTGAGTATTTTTTTATTTATTTGGCAAATGAAAAAATATGTCTCTTTTTTTTTATTATGTTCAATTTAAAGAACTTTATTGTCTAGTATTTTTTACCCAGTCCGCTTCCCTAATTCGTCATACTGAGATAGTTACTATTGTCTTCTTATTTCGCATCAGTTCAAGTGGAGTTTCACGTTTACAGCGTGACGTCACCATACATACGTCAACCAAAGAGATAAAAGAAATTGCGTACGTATTGTACAAACGTTTGCAATGTTCTTTGTTAACAAGTTATCCGAGTGCCGAGGGCAATTAACCAACTTGACTCATACTGAAGTAACAACTTCATTTATTCCTTTTACGTTTGAGTAAATAATCATTAAGTGAAGTCTAAGCAATGAGTAATACATATAAATTGAGTTATATTATTATTCATTACGTTTTATTAAGGCTCTTAAATATGGTTGGAATCGGACGATAAATCATGTAAAATTATACGTAATTCTATATTAGTCTTCCGTGTAGGTGGTAAGCCAGAAATACTGGCTTTAGGAAGAATATTTTCAGTTAAGACATTATTATAATTATTATGCCCTTTTCATTACTGTACGGAGCTGAACTGTTGCGGAGATTTACAGTTTATGTAAAAATCAGTGATTGGAAAAGGAAATAAGACGTGTTTTGTCTGTTTTTTTCCACAACTAAACTTTATGAACTGAAATCTTTAGTTATTAAAAATACTAGGTCATAATCTAAAATTTCCTTGGTAGGGCACGAATATATTTTTTAAGAATACTATTTTGTATGTATGTACCATCTTTGCCTTTGATAAATATGCCTCACGAAATTCCAGTAGAATAATTTGGTATTGGGGTGACGAGATGACCTTCGAACGCGGGGAATAACAAATATTAGATCTCCACTAGCGAACTAAAGTAATTTGTCATGTAAAGCTGTTATTTATTACTAAATCTTTAATAGGATCTGAAATAAGTTGCTTCTCCAACCATAGCTTACGTACCTATTCTAAAAAATGTATAATATCCAACCAGACAAGAAGGCGCCACTAAATGCTTGCTGAATTTTTGATATATTTCAATTATTCTACCTACTACTTGAAATTTAAGATTCGTATTTTTATACTTTTTCTTTGTTATTGGATGGGATATGCTTAATTTACTATTATAGTGTCTTATGATTATTTACATTGCAGGTTCAGTCTAGTGCAGAAATCATAGCCATACAATTGTAAACATTATTCGATACAAATTAATTTGCTAAGTATTTAGACTAGGTCTAACATTATTTCTTAGCAGAAAAATCACATTATAAATGGTGTCCAAATTGTTAAATAAACTCATTTTGTATTGTTTGTAGTTTAATCAGTTTTAATTACAAAAGCGACATGTTGTCGAATGTCTTACACAAGAAATAAAAAAAAAAACACTAAATAAAAAGCTTTTGCAAATTCATCTCACCCTTTAATTTAAAAAATAAAATGATGCGATACTACGAGCTGTATCAGAGTAATAGTGTACCTAGCAATAAAACACGTTGCCGTGATCTTGAAGAGACTTTTCAATCTTTCGTACATATAAGATGATATATCTTCGCGGTGTAAAATTATAATGACAAACTTAACACAATCGATATTCTAGCTAAACAAACAAATAGGAGCGTTTAAAAAGCTGATTTGTCACCATACGTAGAGGTTACTGATACTTTTGTTTTAACAATTCAGCACTAAAATTATCTACTAACTCTTATCACGAAACTGTTGACACTTAAATTGTTAATCTTAGGTAAAATGTGGAGATATAAATTTTCTTATTATTTCCACCTGTTTCATTGCAAATTCGTCATACTTTATTTTTAAGGCAGATTTTATTCGTCATTAATAGATTTTTACAATGTTTCATAGTGCTTCACTTTCATCGAACTTTAAATATTTTAAAGAAACAGAAAGTTGGAAAAGCAGGGCGTCTACTCCCAAAAACGAAATATGTCGGATCCCATGACGTTTAGCAATTTTTATTGCTCATAATCGCAACCAACTCAATTCGAATGCGAATAAAGCGTTATCAAAAAACAAAATATTATTTATACAAATCAAAAACCACGTTTTAATTCCCTAACATTTGATCAATCTTTAAAAACGAAACCTTTCGTTTGTTCGTTTCGTTTTTGGGAGTAGACCCCCAGCACGCACGATACGTGAATGTCGTGGGTTAGAGTCCTACACCGCAAGGGAAGTTGAATTTTTTCTCTTTCTTTAAAATATTCTTAAGCTGCTTTTTTCTTTTTGCCCTGCATTTCAAGCCACTTATTGATTTCGATGTAACTGGACAGTTTGAATATAAATGCCCTGTTGCAAAGTTGCAATGATGACATTGCTCTTTCAATAATGACCATAAAATAAACAACTGTTATTCATTTACGATGTTTTAAATAAGTACCAGTTTAATTAGTTTCTTCCTGTATACATAAGTTGCGTGGGTTGGTAAGTAATGTTGTTGAATACTTTAACAGAAGCATTTTCAAGGATAATAGCTCCATTTTACATATTTTCTGAGTATTATATTATTGTGGCTATAAAATAAATATAAAAATAATGTGACTAAACGTTGATTACTTAGTTTATTTGGTTTTTGCTCGTAAAAACTTCAATTAGAATGAACTAAACAAGGAAATATACAAAGTACCTCATAGACGTGTAACTTAGAACTCTTGGCTACTTATTAGAAATTACCATAGTTAAAACCATTCCAATTAATTTGATTTTTAATTAACTTACCCACTATTAATTCTGATTTATGTAGCTGTTTTATTGGTTCAGAAAACAGGATCTTTCCTAATAAAGGTGATATTGTTATACATCTTTGCCAAAAGGAAAGTGGCTTTTGTTTGATTTTGTGTAATATTTGAAATAAGGAATATATTTATTATACCCGCGACATAAGTCCGGTACAAAGTCAAAAGTGACGTACATTAAATAAATAGTATTTTTCACGCAAGATAAAGTGACATATGAAGTGTTTCTTTTTAATCAGACCTTTGATATATTGTTGTTTAAAAAATGTTACAAAAAGGACTTTTAACATGTAATCAAACATTGCACTAATAATACCATATGATTTGGTTCAGTTACCATTTATATTTCTGTCACTTTTTTCATAAATTTCAGTTATAGCTATATAGGTAGCTACTCGTATTTTCAAAAATATTTTGCACATAAGCCAAATATGCCTATCTCAAAATGACCTTAAAAAAGTTTCATTCGTTGTGCAACTTGCGGTAAAGCAAATGATGTGTATTTCTGAACTGTTTATCAAGACAAGTAAAATGATCCCAGACAATTGAAACGTATCAAGGCTTCCCCTCAATTATAGGTTGACAGACGGAGCTCTGGAGGTTAACAGGCCCAATCAGCCCTTGAGTTTGGTGCGTTGATTAAATGAGAGACATTCGACTTTGTCGTAATGGTTTCTCGACGGAAACACATTTCAGCCAATTAATTTGTCATTATTGGTGGGGTATCTGCACGCTGTGACCTCGAATGTCACACCCGTGGAGATATGCTTGGGAAAAAATAAGACTACCTAAGGACAAATGATAATTGAATAAACGAACGAACGATCGAAGGCTATTTAGGGTATTAGTTATAATAAGGAAGCTAATAAATATGTGTGGTAATAGCTACCAACAAACACTTTAGATCCGTTTTACGTTTTTATGAACGTGCCAGACCCGCGTGTTGTCATAGACAAAATTTTATTCTTCTTTGAATATATGCTATTACGTATTTATATATATCTATTGATAAAAATTACAGGTTTAACTAATAATTGCCTTTGTTCGCCTTATTACGGGGTAAAAGTATCCTGTTTTTCTAGTATTACAAGTCTGGTTACCCAATATCATCAGAACCTATTCAGTAATTTGTGCGTGAAAGATAATATTATGTCACCGTAAGATTATAAAAATCGTTAGATTACAATCTATCTCGCGAGATTGTAAACTGTCGACAGATTGTGAACCGTAACAATATGATTGCAATTTAACGCGTTATTTTTCGCTTTATTGCAATCTGTATTTACCTTAATTCCTTAAACAGTTATATCTGTACGTTTGTCTATGGCTAGACAGTGTGCCATGGCCGCTATAGTTTATCTGAATTGTCATGGCGTTACCATTAAGTCGATAGGAGGGGGGGAGGGGCATCGTGGGTAGTCGCTATGCTTTTCAGAGCGGAGGACTATTTTCCCCTCTTAAACTCTCAAAAGAAGACAGTGTGAATAGTGAATAGTAAAAATAAGATAACGATTTATTATCTTTTTTATGAGTACTTATTACTAATGAGTAAACTTAGGATAAAACTCCTTTTTACTTGAAATACAAAATTAGTCAAAAATTTTACAAACGTGAACTATGCATTTGAAATAAGTTAGCGGTTCAAAAATGGAACGCAAAAGCCTTAAATTCTATAAATTAAATAGTTGTTGCATTGCATACAAAAGTAGCAACATAATATAGACTAATTTAAACCGTTTAAGTACGGTCTGGGTACAATTAAATATTTCCTTAGTTATTTTCTACACTTATCTTCGTAATTATAGGTATCATAACTAAGTTACTTTGCATTTACACTTTTGTCATTAATTTTCTTAAATGGCTTGCCAAGAGCTAGTAGCCGATAATGGCATTGGTGCCTAGATCCTATTGATTATGATATTATTAATTGGTCTCAGTTCATACAAGATCTATAACGTTAACGCCAGCCTTTAGCCTGTCATTATACCCTACCTCGGACTAATTACAAACGTAATGCTTGTCGCATTATTGCTTTGTGCCTGTCAATATCAATATGTCAATCAGCTGTCAGAATGTGGCACATGTAGGTACCTACTCCGCGCGCTTTAGATAGGCGCACAGTGAATACTTCACTAGGTTTCAGTTAATAAAAACAGGCCCTTGAACTAAGTACTGTAGGATAATGAACATTTCTACTAAAATCATAAAGCTGACAAGCTTGTTTTTTTGTTTAAACGCACTTATCTCACGAGCTACTGGTTTGGATTGAAAAAATAATTTTCGTTTGCATAGTTCAGTTATCGAAGAAGGCTTTAGGCTATTATGACATCACGCTGCCACCAATAGCAGCGAATCCCTGTAAAATGTAAAAAAAAAACTGAGATAGCACGCGTGCAAAGCCGCGACGAGTCGCTAGTTTAGAATAATATTTAAAAAGAATTTCTCATCTAACTTGATTTTATTCTGAAGATTCGTTTTTTAAAGCTGCGATAATAATATACTCTAAAAATAAATAAAAAGTAACGACGGTAAGCAGACTGTGATTAAAAATATACTCATCCGGAAGTATAGACATTGGGAGCAAATTCCGTTCCTTAGTAGTGCGTATTATGAATGACGAAGCGAAACGCTTTGTGCTAGCTATCGGAGTCTCAAAAACATAAGGATAAAGTTTTCTTCAGTGATCAAATGAAAATGGTGACATTAAATGTTGTTAGTTATTATATACCAAAATGTATCCGATAAAAATACCTAGTTTCACGTTAGCAGATATCATTAATCCAAAAAACAATTTATTGCCACCATTGATCGGCCACCACCAAAGGGATTTCAACAAAAAAATATTTGAGGCCCTTAAAATATAAAAGAGGCAAAAAGTCGGTGACGTTGACCCGAGAAGCGTAAATTCTAAACTATCAATCTTTGTTTGGTGATTTGGTTTGGTGTAAAGATCTTTAAACTTTGTTTGTTCTCGCAAATTTTGTCTACGTCGTTCTACCAAAAGCTGAGCCAAAATGTGTCAAGAGTTGGGAATTTTATTACATGTAATTTCAAGACATAACTCCGGTCTATCACGTTTATGACGTCATTATTTGATATGTGAACAATAGAACGGGCATTTCACGCGCCATAGCCTCGCGGAGATCATGACTTATGTGCTGAAAGGCCTTTGTTTCCTTCCGGAACGTTTGGGCAGAATGCCAGTTTCCTACTTTTTGAATTCTCTCACTGTCGTGAATAAATTAACTGGGTGCTAGTATCACCAGTTGTTAGGATGTTTGAAGAAAATCCCTTTCTTACTCACAACTGAGTAAAAAAAGGATTTTCTGGACTCAACGAAGTTTAATCAATTACTAAATATCCTTAAACTATGTTTGTATGAGTATCAGAGGACGGACATTAACTGGGGGTATTTAACAATTTTTTGATTTATTCCTTTGCAAATAAGGTATTATTAAATTTGTTTATGGTTTTTCCAAATCTATACTAAGCGTAACCCCACACTAGCGTTCTTTGAGCGTCGACGTCGACGCAACGCCGACGCGACGTCGACGCAACGCCGACGCGGCGACGACGCGACGTCGACGCGGCGCCGACGCAACGCTTGCGCAGCGGCGCGGTCGAAATGACGAACGCCAGGACTGCGCTCCACAGGCGCCGCGCCGGCCCGACGCGTGCCGCAGCGTTTATTTTGACAACAGTACAATGATCAACTCAATTGTTTCGGCCCGCCCGTGTTTTAGAATCAGTAGGTAGAAGACTTTTTAGCTGATAGCAAATATGGATGTAGCTTAAAATACTAGCTCATATTGCCGAAGAAACCCATTTTCAATTAAGTACTTTTAGTTTTCGAGAAAATAAATGCTAAAGTTGCCTTTTCGTGCCATGTGTCAAATAGGTAAAATATATTTTTTCCTTTACAAGTTGAAAGCATTAATTTATCACTGCAATATAAAACATTATATTGTGCGTTATTCAAATCTTACATTTCAATTTTCGAAATAACTGTACATGACGTCAGCGCGGCGCGATGCTCGAACGCGATGTGCAGAGGACGCCCAGCGCAAGCGCCGCTCAAACGCCGCGCCGACGCTGGGCGGGCGCCGCGTCGACGCTGAGCGGGCGCCGCGTCGACGCTGAGCGGGCGCCGCGTCGACGCTGAGCGGGCGCCGCGTCGACGCTGAGCGGGCGCCGCGTCGACGCTGAGCGGGCGCCGCGTCGACGCAACGCCCAAACAACGTCGGCGCGGCAAGACGCTGACGCTCGAAAGACGCTAGTGTGGGGTCCATCTAATATTATAAAGAGGAAAACTTTGTTTGTTTGTTTGTTTGTTTAGTTGTAATGAATAGGCTCAAAAACTACTGGACCGATTTCAAAAATTCTTTCACTATTCGAAAGCTACATTATCCACGAGTAACATAGGCTAAATTTTATTTTGGAAAAAAATAGGGTTCCGTAATATATTTGGGTTTTTCGGACACAAGGTGTAAAAAATCAACCAGAAAAGTTACTTATTTTGCGTACGCTGCCTAAACTATAAAAGATAGAACTATGAAATGTTCTAATTAATTGTAGATCTTATAAATATCTACAAAAAACTCCGCGACATACTATACCTATCTATGTCGAGTGAGGCACAACAACCATTTTTTAAATCAAAAATCTTGAAATTTTTTGGACTACTTTTAAACGCATTTATTTTACTCATTCTATTAATCCTTATCAAAATAATTTCTTTCATCACTAAGTACAGTTAATGTAGATGATATTTGGTCTTTGAATGATTAAAATTGGATGTTTAGTTTCGAAGTTATGGCGAAATTAAAATATCACGATTTATGGAAATTGCTCAAATACTTGAAAAAAATTGCGATCCTTATGAATAAGTTACCATAAACTTTGTCCTGAAACTAAAATTATGGAATGGATGAAAGATAATGTCAAGCTTTAGAATTTTCTCATTAAAAGATTGGTAATTATGAGTAGGCATGTCTAATCTACTATATAAAAATATGTCGGGTTTTCCTTCCTGACGCTATAACTCCAGAGTGCACGAACCGATTTTTACGGTTTTGCATTCGTTGGAAAGGTCTCGGGCACTGTAAAGTTTATAGCAAAGAAAATTCAGGAAAATTTTCAAGAGAAAAGCGTGAAAATCCTCTAAGGCGAAACGAAGTTCGCCGGGGCCGCTAGTGTCTTATAAAATGTGATTAAAAATCTAGCATTTACTTTTTTATTGTAAGTCTGTTTTTTTTTTAATATAATATTTAATGTTGCAAAACCAGATACAATTGAAAAAAACAAAAAAAATCGGTCTTAGGAGGATTGGTTTCATCGTGGGAATATTAAACACCACGGTAAAAATACTGTTTCAAATTTGTAGACATATGTGAATATTATGCATGAAAATACATATATAGAATGTTGTCTGTCTTTGTTTTAACATAAAACATTATAAAGACAGAAAAAACTGAAGTGAACACAAAATAAGGATTATTGAAACTATTTTGCTTATAATTGCTTTAACTAAATCACTTTCAGTTTGAGAGGTTTTCCTAGTTTGCATATTGAATAATAATATCAGACTCATAAAATAAGGCTCTTACTCCGTAACGGAAGTATAATCGGATAAAGCTATGACGAAAAGGCTAAAAGATACCATTCCTATTTTTTATCGTATTTGGGAACACTAACCGCTTTGTAGCCCGTCCTCACCCACGCTGCGGTGACAGTAAAATTTTCCTCTTTATTGCAAAAGAATGAGAGATGAATTGCTTTTCTGGACCGCCTTATAAGTAATACTTTATAATCTAGTCTCTGAAATTCATGGCCCTTTGTAAAGCTTTGACAATAATGACATTGTTAGAGGAGTAAAATAGTATATTTCTTAAAGTTTGTTGATTTTTCTGCAAAATATTAAGGGGTGCCTAAAATCTAGTACATTTTTAACAACATGACAATCTTAGGCACTTAGTTGTTTTTTTTTTATTTATTCATCAAATGGAGTGTGTGCACTTTCAATTATTATTTAAGACTCTTTCATTACACGACTTTTTGCATGTTAACACGAAAGGAGAGACAATGATTATGTTTGACTTGCACGGACTAAACCTCATTGATCGAGTTTCTACTGAGTTGTATTTCTGTTGCTAAGACAGCTCTTAGGCGAAAGACCCAGGTACCAGGCCAACGATATCAGTGTAGTCCTGCAGTTTGTGCAGGCAAGGGTTTCCCCCGCGTCCAAACCATGCTGCTTGATAAGCGGTACAGCGCTAAGATATTTCTGACTGATTTTGTCAGCACCATCATTCTAGGGGACACAATTAATTTTGAACGATCCGCCCACTGAACGGATTCTGTTACTCCAATGATAATTTTAGTCACCACATACAACAGGTGATTTATTCTTACATCGCTAACATTTTCACTGCTAAACCGTAGGGCACCTGGTGTCACACACCACCACTAGTTTCTATTCCTTCTACAGAAGAATACGTGTTTAAAAATGTATGCTGTTTTCCGTATACAGGTCGTTCACAGCAAAATCGCACAGAATAAAGAAACATTCTTCCGCCGCAGTAATTTTCATTAAAGTTGATTATTTTTTCATATATGTGACGCATCAAGATAAGTGCTTGTGTTTGAGTGCTTGCCATATAGTCTGCTGTGACAAAAAGCGGCGGCAAACCGTCGCCTCGCCGCCTCCAAGTAGGTTGCCGCGAAGCCTCGTCATTAACAAAATACACAGCACATTAACTCAATGAAACAGAGGGGCGCCCACGCCCGGCACACAATGAGAATAGCCTCTTAAAATGGAGTCGGTGTATACTTTATACTCCATTGTTTCTATAAAAGGAGTATCGGGCTAATTTAGCTCGGATTTTATTTCAATGGCTGCGCAAGCTTGAGGCGGAATCTGGTTTGTCGCGAATTATTCAATGGATGTAATGTTTTTGTGCACTAATGCATAACTCCATAGCAGGGTTACTTAGGCCCATTGGTAGCATTTCTTTAAATCTTGGCTGATCCTTTTATTTGTTGTGCGGGAAATACCTTGACGTAACGTACCGTCACCAGAGGAAGGTGACAGCATGGTTGATCCTAAACTTAATTCGTTTAAATGTTGCTAGTAAATCTCCTAATATCACGTCTAAGCGTACTGAAATGGGTATGAGGTAAGAAGTATATCGTAACTAGGTGGGAAGTTACGTTATTTCACAACATTTTCAAGAGTAAAAATATGATAGGAATAAGTTACTTACCTGTGTCAATTCTGTTTTGGATATGTATGTTAATAATGCTATATCGAGTTCAGGTCCATCAGGTATCTTCAAACTTCATGGGGGTTTTAAATATAATTTTACTGCAGATATCTGAATATTTCGGTGACGGCTACGGAGCCCCACAATATTCCTCCTTTGTGGGTTGAAAATTGCGTACGTAGGTAGGTATTGCGTATTGCATGTATAGGTTTTGTTGCCTACAATTTTTCTTTGTATATGAATCCTACTACCTACTATGTTTAATTTCCTTAGAAACATTTTTAAAATAAATACATGATATAATTATTTCCTTGTGATGTTGCAACAATGAGTGTTGTGTAAAACATTTTGATCCTAAATGTTTTGGTATTCTCATCTTAAGCTTTATATTACCGTCGTTAATTTGTGTAAAAACAATTAGTATCCCATTAAGCGCTAAATGAATGTTGTGTACGACGTTTCGATCTTGGGCCTGTACTACGAATATATAAATGATGCCGGCTACTTATTTTTCTCAGTTCCACGTTTGTGTTACAGTAAGTTTAGGATCTATGATTTTCCTTCCAACTCTATTTAGTAATATACTATATAAAATATATTATTTAATTGATTTTGTTTTCCTATTAATTATTCTAAAAGGACATGTGCAAAAAAATAAATCTATTTTTACTGATACGTTCAAATTTAACATGCAATAGGTACTACGTTTTTCAAAAGATCTGTCTCTTGGTAAGGTTTTAGTTCAATTTAAGTACCGTTAGCATGAAAATCAAAATACTTATTACGTTGGTGATTGGCAGAACTACAAACTGATATTACCGTACAAAATTGACAATAAGTGAAAACTATTTTATTTTCTTTTTTGTTCGTACGAATTTGAAATAATTTTACTGTCATTAACGTTTGTAATTTTCGTTCGTTTCGTCCCGAAACTTCGTACTAAGATTTCGTAGTATGGCTTATGGTCTTGTTTTGATGACTGCATTGTAAATACCGCTTTGCGATACTCATCTAGGAGCTAATATATCATTAATTAAATAAAAACACATAATACCCCAATGGAGCGCTGGATGAATGTTGTGCAAGAAAATGATTCGATCTCGACGCCACTAACGTAATAAAATTTAGTTACGCACTTATTGTAAGTTCTACTGCGAATAAGATATCAGTTATTCTGGAGTAGTACGATTTAATATCACCAAACTACCCGTAATATTGTTTAAATGCTGCAATTAAAGGGTCGTTAATGATAGGGTTGTCCGTGTACGTTACATATACTTTGTTGAAAAAGCTTTGAGGTTAATATGAAATATTATGTTTATACTAGCTTTTGAACCCGATTTGCCCGCGTGACTGGTATGATCTCGTCTGTTTCATACTTCGGATTTCTTTGTCTCTTTTATCTTTTTCTTTACACTTTTCCAGTACTTTTGACTTTGTTGTCCTTCCTTGAAATATAACACCGGGCAGATTGTAGCAGTATGGCTCGTGTCTAGATATACATGCTTCCTGAAGTGTCTTTCGATAAATTAAGATAGCCCGATATTTTATGTACGTTAATAAGATTCCGGTTGGCTTTTTGAAAATTTGGATAAATGACATCAGAAATATTTTTATTTACTCATGTAAGTCACATCAGTAATTATTAATGGTGTCTATAAACCAAATGAAGGTGGATACCGCCGGTGCGGAACGTATCACTACAGAGAAGATACCAGCAAGGAACTTGGTAATTTCCATTGCAAAGAAGGCTGAAATTAAATTTAAGAGAGGTAGGGCATAGCGATTTATCGCTCGAACTGGAGCAGCCCGACTGGTGAAATACCTCCACCTTACAGTAGACTGCAGCCAAATGACAATCACTTCTGTGTTGTTGTGTTCCTGCGTGTGAGTAAGGTTTCCAGAGCTCCTGGGGGGTGCTACATTAGTAGCAGGGGTTAAGCCTTCAAGGTAAGGGCGACAAGTCCAGTAACAGATTTATTATGCTGTACTTGTCACACTTAAGCTAGGACCTCATTACCACTTAACATCAGGTGGGATGAGGTCAATCTTGAAGTGCAATATAAAAAAAAAAAATTTGCCCCAAGACGCACATTGTAATGTAGTTTGTCAATTGTAAAATTCATTAAACTAAAGGAATTATGAAAAGTGGAAATAAAAAATCAAGCAAGCAATGTGCTCAAAAATAATTTTGACTACTTGCATGTTTGCGTTATTTTTGAAAAATATAGGTAATCAAAGTGATAGCGACTAGTCTAGTTAGTGGACCACACATCCTTGTTATGAATATAGTCTTACACCTTGTAGTACCCTTTTTTCAAAAAACAACTTTTAACTTATATAAGACTTAAATTTGTGCAAAGGCAGATCAAAAATAACTTGAAGTAGTTTATCAAAAAACATTTATACTTAAACCAACAACCAATTTTATGTAGTGTACATTTAAGAACAGCAAGTGTGTGTTTATTTCTAGTGTTATCGCTATTAAATATCTGATTTTCAGGAAAATTATATGAGTTTTATACATGCATTAAACAGTCAAGAGTGTATTGAGATGCGACTTTAAGGCTGCTGATTTCCTTAAAGAATTCTCTCAGCGAGTCACCTGGTCGTCATAGCTTGTAAATGAATATACGGACAACAGCACGTCACGTGCAAAGACCAAAGTGTAGTATGACGGGCTTCTCTACACCGAAACCAACCGTTTTTTAGTATGAATAGGACTGTAGGATAGGCTTTTGTTTTTATTGTTGAAATTCATACTAATATTATACATGCAAAAGTAACCCCGTCTGTCTGTTTGTCTGCGCGGCTTTCACGCGTAAACCACTAAACCAATGTTGAAGTAATTTGGTATAGGTAGGAATACACGTACACGTACATATACGTTGAACCTCTAGAACGGATAAAGGCTACTTTTTGTTTTAAAAATAAGGGGGTAAGGGGTAAGGTATTATAAGATTAGCAGGAATACTACTTAAAAGTGTATATTGGAAAATGATTATATTTTTAGTTAGAGATATGAAATTTGGCACAAATATAGGTCGAAACTAGGATTAAAATATGGACTACTTTCTATTTCGAATATTAGTGGGGATAGGAGTAAGACCGGCCTTCAAAGTAAGTATGTAGTCCACGTGAACGAAGTCGCGAGCACAGCTAATATAATAATAAAGTGTCGAGGTAACCCTAGGGTTGTCGACACGCGTGTCGCACCGACACGTCTGCGTCACCAGCTGCGCAGGCGCACGTCCCTCACGTGTGCACTGAATATCTTAAGAAAATAACGCAAAAATATAAAGTTTTACTTAATCGATAAATACCACGCCAGAATCGTTTAGTTATTGCTTCAGGTTGTTATTCATTTAAGCATAGATTATTTACGATCATTATTTATTATAATTCATATTTTTATGGTCTACAGGAAGTTTGTCCCATTAATCATAAAAACTAATATTTGCATTTCTATACTAGAAATATATTTTATATAATAATAAATTATATTAATTTTCTTATAACAATATTTATGTGCTTTATTGCAGCCTGTACACATTAGGTATGTTTGTTTGAGAATAAAAATAATTCGTTACAACTACGTAGTTTACAAAAATCATGAAAAAAATATATATGAAAAAGTTTTATATTAAATTAGTGTTTTTTTTTTGTTTACACGTCCGTATTTTTTATTTATGCTTATAGTCTATTATGTATTTTCCTTTTTTTCTATCAACGCAATTTTGGAAAGTTTCTTATTAACTTCAAAATATAAACAGACCTTAAAACTGTGAAAATGGAGCCAATACTATGGAAGATAGAGTGCTACTATTTAATAAGGGTATAAAAATTTCACTCAACAACACAACGGTAAAATAATATTTTTGGAAAAACTGTTTGGTTTATCTTAAGATGTAAGTAGGTTGGTTATCCCAATGTACCTATGTGGAAAGACTTTATTTGGTTTTAATAAAATTTGCGGAATATGCAGCGGCTTTGTTTTGAGTAGAAATAAAAAAAACTATCACAGATATGTAGGGATTTGGTTTAGCGAGTAGGTACTTATAGACTAACCTACTAAAAATATAATGGAACTATTCTCTTCTTCTTTTTCTTCTTAATTGTCACCTTATTTCTCTTTTTAAAACATAATAATTAATCAAAGCGTATTTGTGACTTGTATACCATAATCGAAGAAAAAATCGCTCAGGTTTACGAGTAGGAGTAATTATTTATTGAATGCAGTGTATAAAACACGCATACGTATTCGAGTCATTATGAATTAATTAAAAAAATATTACGATTGTCATGTCCTTTAATTGGCACTTTTTTATTAGTGATTCATATTAAACGTTTCATTTAATTTTTATGCGATAGACAACAACCCAATATTTGCTTTTATATGATATTTTTGATCAAACTGCCTACAAACAAAAGTATGCCATACAGTGACTCACTTTGTGTAGATACACTTTGCGGTCTGCGTTTTGTTTCTGTATTTTTATAAAGTACTTTTAAATTTGCATGGGCGCGGCGCCGCATCACTGTTTCCATACAAAATAAAAAGGAATAATGTTGAAATTATTTGAAACATTCCGAATCGGATACTGACTCACCAGACAATAAACTTGGCTAACTAATAAGCCCAAAAGTGCCTAATAAAGTTCCTTTATTATTGTAGGAAGTAGGGGAATGCTTTATTCTTGACAAATCACTTTATTTGAGTCATGTTTTCTTCTGTAGTTTACATGCGCATTTTCTTTTATGGGCGGTTCGTACGGAGAATGGGAGATCAATTCACTTACGATTCCCATACACAAAAATGAATTAGTTTCTTGTTTTATGTCATGCTGCGGTAGTCAGATAATTTGATTTGGTTTTGGATGAGGATCCGTGACTTCAGCCGCGTGAAATAGTAACTTTAGGTGGCATTTATATATAACTTATGCTGATTCTTCTAACACACATTAATTTCACCTTCTGAAGGTAATATACTTATTTGTCTCTAATTGAAAGGTAAAGAAAAATGTTGCAACTTTTAAGTTTCAAAAGTGACCAAGTTCCATACAAAAAAATATTTCCTTTTTTTATTGATCCCCTAAAATTTATACAAACTTGGAATTGCATTTTTAATCCAAAGAAAAAAGTTAATCGTTCTTAGTTCAAAAATTCCGGATTACCGCTAAAACTTTAACGTCTTTTTTTTTTAAATCACAAGGGTTTTTTTTTCTAAATTGTATTCCTTGTTATCTGGGGGCACGGCCGTGCCCCCACCAAGTCGAGCAAAAAGCGTCACGGCCGTACCATCCTTTTCTCGAAGCAATTCAGACCATTTTCGACCCCCTGTAACTTCGTTGTGGATAAAAATAGGAGACTGAAATTTTCAGTAACCATGCAGGCATTGTAAAGACACGTATATTTAAAATTTCATTCAATTTGAACCAGTATTTTAAGAATTATAACGGGTCAAATTTCTTAATTTTGTCACTCACTGACTGACTCACCGATCATCAAAAGTCTTAGGCACTTCTAGCAGACCTAGAAGCTTCAAATTTGGAATATAAGTAGTGTTTGGTGTATGAATCAAGGAAAAACTAAAAAATCTAGAAAAGACCGCAAAAATTAAGCCCATACAGCCAATATTGGCTTTATTCGTAACGATGTTTTATTTACGGCAGTTATTATTATTATTGCGTGCAAAGCCGCGGGTTTAAGCTAGCCCCATATAAATATAGGCGCATGGTAGTGCCCCTGCTAAATCGAGCAAAAAATGGGTATTCCCATCATGAAAACACGTGTATTAAATTATTTATTAAAGCAAAAAACGTACCTACGTGCGTATTCGTACTTATTACGAGTGCGTAAGGTTGTATAATTATATACCACGCACTACCGTATTATGCTATAATTATAGCGAGTGAGCGCGAGGCGTTACTACGCGCTGCGCGGTGCTAGCGCGAGGCCGCGGGGTGGGGAAAGTGGCGGGGCGCGCGGAAAGGTGAATGTCGCCGAGAGATCAGCAGCCGCGTCATACGCGCGAGCGATCCAATGCTGTTCGGATGTGCCCAGAATTCTTACCTAAAAGTTTGCGATTTACATTGATAATTTCGATTGCTATATTACTGATATAATTTGCTTACAATTTACTGATATTATTTGCTTACAATTTTGACGTTGTTCGGATAAATAATTTAAATTAAATATTGATACTTTAGTACTGAAAGTATTTATAAATTTCTTATTACAATTCGTTGCTGGTAGATATACAGTAAGTAGAAGGTACCGAAAAGGAAAAAAGTAGAACTGTCTACAAAATACAAAAAGAAATGAGATCCCATCAAAAACAATACTTGTCAAAAAAAAACCAAGTCTCGCAACTCAGTTGTTCTGCGGTAAAAAGTTGTGAGATCCATGTAATACCAAGTCGGTTATTAATTTATTCAGTCTCTACTTAAGTGACTTTCTGTCTTAATACGTCCAGTCTCTAAGATCACGATCGTGGTCCATAACAATTGAAAATCAATTTTATTGTGTCTGGAATCTCCGTACTCGAAGCATTAAGTTGTTACGTAATAATTAACAGCATCTTATAGTGACGTATATTAATATTAAAATTCGTGAATGTTTTATATAAATATATCGAGACTTGGCCATCGCCTGAAAACACGTGTAAATTCAATCGCCTGAAAACACATGTAAATTCAATTATGTAGTGCGATGGCCAAGTCTCTATATTTTTATATAAAATATTCACGAATTTTAATATTGATATATGTCACTAAAGATGCTGTTAATTATTACGTAACAACTTAATGCTTCGAGTACGGAGATTCCAGACACAATAAAATTGATTTTCAATTGTTATGGACCACGATCGTGATCTTAGAGACTGGACGTATTAAGACAGAAAGTCACTTAAGTAGAGACTGAATAAATTAATAACCGACTTGGTATTACATGGATCTCACAACTTTTTACCGCAGAACAACTGAGTTGCGAGACTTGGTTTTTTTTTGACAAGTATTGTTTTTGATGGGATTTATATCTACCCAGCATAGAAATAGTTTAATGATGTTGCTTTAAAAATGATGATACTTCCATATAACTCATTTCAACCCCTTACAACCCTTTTCACGCATTCATACAAACGTAGCCGGTGTTATTTCACAGTTCTTAGACCACCTGTGTATTAAATCTTATTTAAATCGGTTCAGTAGTTATGGCGTGAAAGCGCGACAAACAGAGTTACTTTAGCATTTATAATATTAGTAGGAGATATTTATAATTTCGGTTTCTGTTATAAGGAATCGTACTGTCAGTAGGTACCTAGTTTGTATTACGTAATTAGCTTCTACCATTTGACTTTTTTTTGCTCAAAATTAGATTGTAGAAAGTTTCCCACTGTAAGAATTAAAAGAAAACGTGTCTCAACATTTTAAATACAATAATCTGAGTTAAGAAATAATGACTACAATAGGCAGACTTTTTACGTTGGATCTATCTTGGACGGCACTGGAGTCATTTATTATTCCATTCGTCTACGCGTAATGATGCCACCTGGATCTCAATGGATTACACCGGCGGGTAATAACAATAAAATCTATCTTACGACCGCTGGTGGCACACCGGTGTTGTCAACTTATTTTTTAAATCTACAAATAGCAAGTTAACACTCAGCCTTTATCTAAAGGATATGGGAAATTCCTGTTATTGCTTAGGTTGTTATTATTTTCTTATTAACAGCATAGTTTACTTCTATGGCATTGAATAAATATTAAAATGATCGCACAACATCACATTACCTATACAAGCGGATTTTAAATATATGTGGTTTAAAATATGAGATTATTTAGTTTGAAGCTTTCAAGGACCTGCATGTCTATTCTCAAAAATCGAAATCGGGAACTGTGCTTTATCTCTTTCTTAACATAAACGATTGGACAAGGACAAAAAATTGACTTTACAAATCGGACACTTTCCTGACGTTTGGGACTCAGTCACATGGTACCTTATTAGTAGCTCGTAGGGTTGGACATATTTTATTGAGGAAGATAGATGCATAATCTTCTTTGACAGCTCGAGGTAAGCTGTTTGTGGGCAATTGGCAATGGTATATCCTAAAATAAAAACGAAAATAATAAAATCAACAGTTATTTTGTGAATAAATGTAATAATAGTAGATGAATGCATGGCCATGCTTTTGTGAATTCAAATTATAAGCCGAATTATGTGGAAAATAACTTCAGATAACATTATTAAATCTTCGGTAATTTGTATTATAAAAAGGTAATCTCTGAAATTTTGTGAGTTTGTTGAAAGAATATCTGAAACTACTGGATGCATTTCGAAATTTCTTTTATTAATAGAAAGAAAGAAATAAAGCAACTTAGACTACCCTTTATCGGAAAATGCCAATTAAATGTAACCTAAGTCCTAGGCAAAAGCTACTTATAAGAAAAAATAATTTATGAAATACAAAAATACGTTCCTTTCTTTTTGTATTTTCTGATTTTGCCAACTACATTTATCATTAAAAACTTTAATTTGAAAATTCCTTATCCTTGAAATAATAAATTACTGGAGTATGAGACTGCCCCACTTATTTACTACTACCTATTTGTGTTGTTTTTTTACCATTGTGCTGAAACTTTAATTGCTAACTTAAAGTTACAGAATTTATTAATTATTTTTTTAAAAGTTGCTTTGAGGTATTTTTTATCCATTCACTGTGTAATTTCTTATGGCAGGAATCACAAAAAAATGCATAAATTTCGGGTAAAATTATTTAAACGATTAACACTAAAGAGCCTCGAGACAGCTTGTACTGTCATTATTTCACATTTTGTATGGATGGCACACGTCTGCTAAATTGTACATGTATACAACATTCGAGGATTTATTTTTTATTGCTAAATCGCACAGACTGAGTAGATATTATCCTGATTATCTTTTAGTCAAAATGTCAAATTACTTTGTTCCGAGACATATTTGATGTTTGGTTGAATTTATCTATTATTTTCCATTACCAGAGTTTCTTACCCATTTTTATAGAAATTTGTAAGAGTGTGAACATGCTAATTTATTTTAAGTATATTATCTACTATATAAAAATAAGTCGGGTTTTCCTCCCTGACGCTATAACTCCAGAACGCACGAACCGATTTCCACGGTTTTGCATTCGTTGGAAAGGTCTCGGGCTCCGTGAGGTTTATAGCAAAGAAAATTCAGGAAACATTTCAACAGAAGCGGGAAAATCCTTTAAGGCGAAACGATGTTCGCCGGGACCGCTAGTAAGTCATAATATCTTTTTAAGCATGAAGTTATATTAAGTGACATTTCCTTAAGAAGAAAACATCATACTTATGATAACTACTTAGTTGGTATGTCTTTTTTGTACGAGTATATGGCATTAATCAAATAAAAATTTGTCAACATTACAAAAACTTGCTTCGTTCAAATCATATAATTGATATAAAAAGAAACTTGAAGTGGTAAAACATTTTCAACTCAGTTTATGAGTAAAGAATGCAGTTATGTACGTACGTACGATGACCAAATAAAATTAATAATTTTTATTAGAAGTTTAAACCTGGGTTTTGAGTACATTTCTAAAAATTATTGGATTTTATTCTTTCTGGCATTGGAAATCATATTTTTTTCGCAACTAAGTTCTCGCAAATAATAATTTATCAGTGACAGTTTTATGTCATTGCGGCTTCAGATAACTAAATACTATTCAAAATCATTCTCTTTTTTAAACATATTATATAGATAATAATAATGCCTACGGAAATTACGGAGATCAGATAAAAAATGCAAGATAAAGATGTAGCTACATAAGGCTATGATCACAAATAAGTAGGCACCCTTAATAAAAATTAATTGTATGTATTTATTGGGCGATCACCGGATATTACTCATTCGGAAACTGCATCCTATTTACAGTTTATACCATGATTCTTAGGTACTTGCTATTCAAAAGCATTGTCTGTTTATAAAAAAGGAAGGTATGAATGAGGACGATAACAAATAGTGAAAAAATTTATTACAAGTTGGAGCAGTCACTAAATTTTAATAGTCTTCGAAATAAAGTGGTTTTTCCCAATGATGTAAACAATAAGTTATGTATGATAAATGACGTTGTAAGTTATTTATTATCTTTATTTGGATTGTTTGCATTTTGAATAATTCTGAAGTTATTTAAAAGGTAAGCGGACGAATTTATTTTCAGAAAGAGTGAATAAAAAGTACTATTTTGTTTGAAAGGTTGGCAGGATTTTGTAAAAATAAATTTACTCTTTAGAATATTATTTTTTGTTTAATAAACTTATATATTCAGTGTTTTGAGTTGAGAAATAATATAGAGTAAAGAAACCATTTCTTTTGATATTTTTAATGATAATCTGCGCCATCACATATACGTCTGATTTACCAACAAGCAGACTAATGTAACATAATATACCTATATATATATTTTTATCCTTTTTTATTATTATAATTTTCTGAACTACTTGAAAGATAAACATTTTTCCTGTTCTCTGTCTGTTAAAACAAAATGCAGTTTGGTAGCTGTAAAGCCATCAGTAATGGTGAAATTAGGTTGGTGCCACTGAACTCAGTAATAAAATAATTGACGACCCCGGTGAAACGAACTTATATAAATGCCCATAGTAAGTATACTTCCTTTGGTACTCATAGCACATAGAAAAACCCAAGTTTGAGAAGTGGATGTCTGGCGCATTTATTTATTAAATTCGATTAGAGCTCTGTTTTCCATAAGACATCATGGTCGTTTATTCTTCTAAGCCTCTTTTCAAGTTTTAGAATAAAAAAAGTTTTTCTTCGTTATACGCAGCCATCATTGATTCCAGTTTAGCTTCGCGCTCCTCATCTACGGTCTCCACATTCCGACACGTGTCACGCAAAAACCGACGTACGTATCCACTGATTGATTGATACGATAGCTGGAATAGATTTAATAATTTATAAGCTGTTATATAGACGAGAAATGTCGTCCGCACTCGGTTGTTGCTTGCTGATATATTAGCATAAATGTCTTTTATAAGATGCCGCCGGCGCTGGCGCCGCGTCGCGATCCGATGGAATTAGATAGAACACGGGAAATTACAGTTCTTTGAGATACCTGAGAATAAACAACTATTCGCTTCATAATTGCGCCAGTTTGCCTATTCTGAACACATTAGCACAGTACATTCCTATTTAAAGCAATTATTTATTGTTTTATGAAACTTATGTAAGATGTTAATTGTTGGGTGATTGATACTGATCATTATCCCTGTAATTGAATGTTGTCGTTCTGTGACATAAATTGCAAATGCGGCGTTTATTAATTACAGCCCCGGTGTAATTATTATTGATTACATATATGTAAAAATCATTATTTTAAGATTATCAGTTGAGAGTTATCAGATTCAATCTCTTTGTTCCAAAAGTATTTACATCAACTCTTTTGTCATATATATTGAATAATGTAAAGTGTCTTATCAAGTTAATGAACGCATTTCTCTTTACAAATCCTTTTCAAAATTGGTTTCAAAGTTTTGTGAATGTAGATACTACGATATTTTAAAATGTTTGATGCTTTGTTTTTACATTTCATTTGTTGTTTTCTTCATGAGCTGTTATAGATCATAGCCAATTCACTTTCGATTAATATCATGACTTACATGCATTGTACGTACATACAAAATAAACAGCAGATAGGCGCGAAACAATAATCCATATTGGACTGTCAGATTAAATGAAAACAATGTTAAAATAAATAAATAAAACTTTCCTTTTAATCTAGACAGGAACAGGATTGGTTGGAAAATAAAGTTGAACGTGTTAGAAAACGCGCATTTTCTTGCGCGATGGTAATTTGTACGTCTGTAAGTTGACGAGTTGGTGGCGACGCAAATCCTTCAATCCGCCTAGTTAAATAAAATAGCCGAGCTTGGAGACGAAGGTGGCGGTTATGTGTTATTACCGATTGATTTAACTAAAAGCCGACTAAAGCCATGAACAGTCTTGATACTAAAAAACAGTTAACCTGTGAAGATTATACTCTTTCAAGATCTCGTGAAAAAATAAATCCGAGAAAGAAAATATAAAACGGTCAATTGATTAAAAGATATATGTTCTTTGGCCGCGAGATTGCCTCTGATGGAGTATTCCATCACGCAAATCCTTTCCGTGTGGTTTGATGAAATTGGGGGTGTCGCTTGATAAAATAGGGCAAAACACTTCTGTCAGATATTCTTAGGCCACCAGATGGCTTATAAGCGATATATGTATATTCGTAGATACAACTAGGTGCAACGATTAGCAGTGGGTTGATAGCCGACACTGACTTAGACCGACAGCTTATCAAAGATACCTTCTGAAACATAGAGATGCTAGTCATAAATATCAGACCATGGCATACAATGCCATGGCATTTCTGAACTATTGTCGAAACTAGATGCGCTACGCAAGTATTTTTTTCGATATGTTTTTGAATTTCAACATATCATAGACAAAAAAAAAATAAATAAAAAACAAACAAAGTGGCATTCAATGACAGCTGGTTGGATTGGAGTTGGAGGTAGGTACTAATCTACGATAGAATATTATGTGGTTGGTGGCTACTGCCTGTAGTGTTTAGGCTAGGTTTCTGTAAAAGTGTTGGAGTGTTCCGTGTATTTACGGCCTTAGAGCCGCCTAACAGGTAAACGTCAATAGTTTGAACAAAAGCAATTTGCGGCGTATGATCTATCTGGCGCATGTCTCGCCGGAGCCGGTTATTACTGACGCCATTATCACTTTAGTATAGTTAATCACGTCTATCGATAATGTCGGATAATGATCTGAGTCGGGCATCAAGTGTGAATTGCGAAACCGCAACCTTTGTTGAGTGCGCGCGCGCACCGTCAACGGGTGTTTTGTTATCAAATTAACAGTTGCAAACACGGGCTATACATTATTGTATGTCTACAACTAAATATGTGTCGAAAATAAATTCTGTTTTATTTCCTTTTCGGTATCTATACTTATAATAAATCTGTAGAAAAGTAAATTCTGTACATTAAATATATTTCCAAAATACCTATCAGGGGGTCAGTGTCATAATTAGTGATCGATACTGATGCCAAAAATGCAATTAGTAAAATTTATGTCTGTCTGTTTGTTCTTTATAGAAACAAAAACTACTCGACGGATTTTAACGAAATTTGGTACAATTATTCTTCATAAATAACCTGCCCAGGAGGGGCAGTTTTTTTTACGGATTTTATTTCTATTGCCGCTATAAAGATAAATACTAAAAACAAAATAAAATAATTATTTAAGTGGTGTTCCCGTAACAACAAACGTGTATTTTTTTCAATTTTTTTGCTCGATATTAGGTGAAACTGTTGTTGGACGCTTGAAATATTCAAAGAATATTTGAATGTATATATCCTTTAAAAATAAATAATTAATAAAACAAATAATTAAATTAAATTTTTGAAGAGAGGTAGGGCATAGCGATTTATCGCTCGAACTGGAGCAGCCCGACTGGTGAAATACCTCCACCTTACAGAAGACCGCAGCCAAATAACAATCACTTCGGTGTTGTTGTGTTTCTGCGTGTGAGTTAGGTTTCCAGAGCTCCTGGGGGGTGCTACATTAGTAGCAGGGGTCAAGCCTTCAAGGTAAGGGCGACAAGTTCAGTAACAGATTTATTATGCTGTACTTGTCACCCTTAAGCTAGGACCTTATTACCACTTAACATCAGGTGGGATGAGGTCAATCTTGATGTGTAAAATAATAATAATAATAAAATATATATTCAAGGGGGCTCCCATACAACAAACGTTACTTTTAGCCGTTTTTGCTCGATGCTAGTTAGAGACAGACTTCAGGTCAGGGGAAACTAAAAAAAAGTTTGAATATTGTGTCTAATGTTGAATAGATAATAATAGTATATAAATAAAACTTGGAGCGTCTGTTAGATATACGGTACCTACACCAAAAACTTTTTTTACAATTTTTATCTGTATGTCTGTCTGTTTGTTTTGACTTTCTAAAATGGCTGGACCGATTTTGATGGAACTTTTATTGGCAGGTAGCTGATGAAATAAGGAACGATTTAGGCTAGATACTTTTATTGAAGAAAAAACAATTCAAACTAATGTTGTCCACGCGAACGAAGTCGCCGGCACAGCTACTTATTAATAAATGCTGAGAGTCAGATCCATTGGACATTTTAGGCAAGTGCCCAAGGATCCACGATACGGTCTCAGCATGCGCGAATCATCAAATTTCTGACTGGAGATACAAAAATGTCAATACTACGGATTGGATGTTATAGGATCACACTGACTGACTGAACAGCAAGCTGACTGACCAACCATATTTTTTTTTCGATTTTGACATTTGAAAAGAGGTCGATAAAATTTGCTATCTTGGCGCATCTTAGGCCTACTGGTTCAGGTGGATCTAAAAAAAGACGTCCTAGCCGAACAATGGTATATGAAAAAGTGCGTGACCTCTTAATAATGTGTAAAAGGTACTGTAGGTAGTATAGGAGTATGTATGAAAATCGTGCTGGCGGGACTTGTGCAGCACACGCGCAGAATAGTCGATTAATAATCAAAATGGTTTCGGTACAACTTTGTACAATTTTATCGACGATCTCTAACTAGGATACTTTAAAGGTATACATTTAAAGTGAGTCATTTAAGTCTCAAGATATTTATCGAAGGCGATATTATGCAAGGACATTATGCATTTCCTTATAAAATCTCTTCATATAAACGTGCCTACGTTTTTTTATTATAAAATATAATGGAAGTATACCTAATAAGGTTAATCTCTAAAGTAAGAATACATTTATAATGACCTGATCCAAATACAAACAATTTTATCTTTCTTAAAAACTAATTGTTTCTTTGATTAGAGTCACAGATACAAAAGTATGCGATATCTAATCCATATGAAGAAAGAATTATTCATACCTTATCATTTTTAGGATTCAGTCGTGATAAATCGATAGGTATGCCAAGTATTTGCTATTTCCTTTTTGACTTGAGAAATTCAAGTGGGCAGATTCATGTAATGTTCACTTACACAACATTTCATGATGAGTAAGGATTGGAAAAAACAACCAATTCTGTTGGTAGATACTATAATTACTTGAGGAAAAGTAATTTTTGATTACCAAAGTTAGTTAACCAATTTAATCTGTTTGAATTTACATAATGTGTGTGGTATCAGAGTTTATTTACTTTTATAAAATACTGCAAGCTTCCTCATACGCAACTAATACAGCAAGAGGCACTATCATATAGAAAGGCTTAGAGGAAAATGAATAGAAACATTTATCGTCTAGCTGTTAGCTCAGTTGGAAGAGCAGCACGAGCGATACGTGAAGGCCGTGGGTTCGAATCACACATTGCAAGGGGAGATGAATTTATCTGTTTCTTATGATTTTAATAAATACGTTATTTTGTATGATGTGAAATTACTAGTAACATACGAAACATAAATTAAATACATGGATCAAAGATAGAAAAATCATTTAGTTGTTGTTTTTAGAATCTGTTTCATGTCACTAAATATTTTTTCTTTCTTTTACTTACTTGAAAAAGAGGAAGCAAGATTGTACTCTGGAAATGGGAAAGGACATTGCCTAAAAATTTCCTAAGAAAAAGGATTGGGTAGGTAAAGATTGTGTGTGGATTTCAGAGAAATCAATAAAAAAAGTAAGAAAAGGTTAACATAAAATAATAATAAAATTAAATTATTAGCTGAATTAATCTTAACCTTGAAATATCAACAGCTCCATTGAAGACGTCTATAATAATAATTTCGGTAACAACTACTAAATATAGATTTTGTGGAATTTTATCATTTACATACGATTTAACGTAATTGATAATAACCGTTAAAACTGTTATTTATTGTTCTGTAGTTATCATATCTATAAGATCAGGTTTCATTAATAATTTCCGGAATGGCATAAAAGGATTTATAAATTTCTTGTTACTTGTATGAGATATTGTAAAGGATACAACAGAAAAGACGGATCTAATTTCGTCATCGAAATTGAATTCACCTACATTGTCTTGAGTTAGTATTTTTACAGATTTTGAAAGTTACCAACTTAAATGGCTTTGATACGTCGAAACAAAATAATTCTCTCTGTTGTATGTTCTTCAATTTTCTTAACAATCCATTGATCTCTTAAATCTCAAGAAATAATTTCAATACCTCTGTCATTCTCACGATCGGTCTCATCGCTCTTCGAGCAACCGAACTTTTCCAAGGCTTTCACTGTGCCAGTCATCCAGCTTTGGAGTACTCTGCCCACCGTAACTCAGCAATCCCTGACAAAGGGTATTTTTAAAACGAGATTTCGTGAATTTTTCTGTTCTTCAACACACAATTTCAATTGCTAGATTAACGAAGTGAAACATACACACATTCATACTCATCCATAAACTAACTATCTGGATAACCCAAGGGTTGACTGGTTGAGATTGCTGCTAGCGTTAAGTCCACCTTTTTACTGCATTATAGTTTAGTAAAATAAATTACTCAAATTTTGATGAAAATGCCAAGTACGTCTGCTTTCATAGTGATGGTATCTACGTGGCAGACTAGGTATTTACAATAGAAAACAGTTTGAATGAAAAGATGACGCATTTATTGTTACACAATATTTTGCGAGTTCCCTTTGCTATGAAGAAGATACCATAGTGAGTAATAACAACATGAAAATACCAATATGTTATCTTACTAAAGCTGATAAGGGCATTCATGTGGCTCAGTTCCGTTTAACTTTGAAGACAGGATCTTACAGGTTTCGGTGATAAGATGGCCTACTGAATTTATACGACATCAAGGTTTAAAAGGTAAAATAAAAATTCAAAATAATTAAGTAAATACGAAAGAAGCACGATTGAATGTACGAACAAGCAAGATTGTAATACACAAAAAATAATAAGTACCCACTGTACTTCTAAGATCTTATGCAGAACCTTGAAATGGCTGAACTAATTTTAATAAAAATGCTTTTGAATAAAAATAAAACTGTGTCTATTAGTTCACCCGTTTAAAAAATATGATGTTATACTTACTTACTTAGGTCGACCTACTCGTACTAATACGCCTCATTTTAGGTTTCTAATTTCCGTTTAAATCTTCTCAAAAAATATATTGTACTACTGAAAGGTATATTATATGTATACGACATAATTTAAGTACTAAGAGGGCGGCAAATCTTTTTTTGTTACCATCTTATAAAAGTCACCAGAATGACTGTTGAATTTTTTAAGTCTCTTTTTTTTTAGACCTCTGGTTAAGGTCTAAAAATGGTAATCGGAATATATCCTTTTGGGCCTGAAAGAGCTTACGGGCAGCTAATGCGAATCTAATTAGACGACTTAGAACAGGAGGTATGTGTATTATTTTCTTGTATCACGAGTCGTTAGACTAATCTGCAATTGGATTAATCATTGGATTTCAGGAAAACAGGTTTTTTTTTCTTACATACCGTGAACATAACATAACGTGTAGCGATAATTATAAAGATCCCAATTTATTTTGTTTTTTTTTGAACAGTGAAATTGTTGAGAAGAAACAATTATGATTTTATTTCTACAGGGTTTTTAGAGACATACTGTACGTAAAAACCTCAGTATGCAGGGTAAGGCGGCGCCCAAAGTTCGAGAGGTGCCAGATTTGATTCTCGGTCAAGTCAATTTAGGAAACGAGCTTCGGACGGCCCAGTTAATCATAGAACTAGTAGATCACTTTGTTTGCCATCTGTACCTAGAACAACGTTGGTGATGTCGAACTGTTTGGTATCTAAGCAATCCGTCAAGCAAGCAAGCAAGGGTCAAATGATCCTTTATCGAGCTGTCAACTTATAAGTTGGTGCTAAAATGTGTCTGATAGTAGAGCTGAGGGTCGGGCCGGAGCGTGTGTGGTCTGGCCTATTGTTTACGAGTCCTGGTAGACGTGGTAATGCATAGGATGCACGCTGCTGAGCCGACCTACGTGCGATCGTTGAGGCGGCACAGTACAAGTAAGTAATAGTAGTCGTGGAAGACCGGAAACGCATTTAGCAAACAAGCAGCTGGAATGATTAGTTACTGCACCCATAAAAAAAGTCTCTGCAAAACCTTAGGGTTCACTGGTAGCATTAAGTCCACCTTTTGTGCAATAAAGTTAATAAGTGCTTATGTACAACGCAAATTTTACCTCACCTGCTTTCTTTTACAGGGTATGCAGGATGGTGCTAGCCGGGTTGTTACAATGGGATAGATATCCTTGAAAGGAAATAGTTACACTACTTCTTTCATAAAAGTAATTCAATAATTTTTAAGTTTTTTTACGACACTGTTGGCAGATATTGTGGACACGGTGTGTGGAATATGTCATCTAATTTCCGCAACTATGTATTTTGCAGTTGTTGTTTTAAAGAAAGTAGTATGTAGGCCAGGACCTCTTAGGGTCAAATGATCCTTTATCGAGATGTCAACTTATACGTTGTTGCTAAAATGTATCTGGTGAAGGGTGCTGATCGGTATCTGATGATGAATGATATATATTTTTTCGATGCTATACGTTTAGCTAATGATTTTCTCCTAATACAAATCCCGCACTGATGAAATATGTTCTGGTCATCTTTTTTTTTATACCATGAAGGTGGCAAACTAGCATTGGATCAGCCTGATGGTAAGTAGTTACAGTAGCCCATGGAGGCTTGCTGCACCTGGGGTATTAGGTACGTATGCATACGTAAATAGCCGACCTTGTAAAAACTTATTGAGTACTTATTTCAAGGACTTCATGCAAGTCTTTCTTAAACTTGTTTTGTTGTGAGTTGGCGTATGTGGATTATTTTTCTGTCAATGACGAGCGGTGTGATGATAGAAAGTGGTAGAAAGTGGTGTACGAACAATTCCTTAGGACACTTGCCGTAATTCAAACAGTAAAACACGCAAAGAGAGGTAGATAAGGTTATGTGGAGTATGTCCTCAGTCCACGGCAACGGACAGCGGACCGCGGCGGACCAGCGTGAAGATGGCGTACTATGGTCGGGTGTACTGCGGCAGCGGCGCGCGGGAGGCTGCGCGGAACAGGTCAGGCGCACGCGCGGGGCACAGTCCCGCGGCCGCTCGGCCAGACTCGCCACTCAGTCAGTGCACGCTACTCCGCCGCCGCGCGTCCACACCTTGCGCACCGCGCGCGATCACCCGCACCCGAAACGGCAAACTTTTCCGAAAACTTTACCGCCCGCTCAGAAACGCGAGTTCCCCCATCACAAATCACACGCGTTTCCCACAAAGTGCTTTTCCGTAGCAACGAGCTTCTCTAGTGTACGTTGCGAGTGAAGTTTTGTACTGTTTAACGGCACGGAGGGACGAAAAATTCGTATTTTAAGGTAAGCTGAACGTCTATTTATTTGACGAGACCGGTTTATTATCCGCATGCTTACATATCAATTTGAAAATATGTATTTTTTATGTCTATGATATATTAGAAAGTTACTGGCATAGCAACGAAACAAGTTGAAACTACTCGTACACGTATATGTACGCAAGTAGGCACTCGAGTTGATGTAACCTCGTTATGTTGGGGCAAGTTAAATAATGTACGATTTGACAAACATATTTACATACCTGCCCATTTGGCCATATTCAATAAAACCCAGTCTTCCTTGTTTACCCTTGTAGAATGTTTTGTAGCAACTTGTCCGTAGAAAAGTGTGCGGATATTTTTTTCAAAATTGAATTTTAAGCATTACTTTTAATTCAATGGAATGTTAATGTTATAATCATTACGTCATAATACATATTATTGGTTTGATACATTGTAATGTTAAAAATATTAAAATATAAGTAGGTAAGTAATATTGGATGACTTGCGTTCAATTGATATAAATGGGACTGTCCCGATTACTGAAACTTAAATCTGGTAGGTCCTTATTAATTGTATAATTTCGGTATTATCCTTCTTCCTTGTAACGAGACATCAAAACCATACAAAATAAAATAAGCTTATAAATCTATAAGTTAGTAAGGAAGAAAAACGAATATAATGAATTGTAATCACAAAAAAAAATTAGGCGCATTTACATTTAAGAATTTGATTTGGGATGAAACAATATATGATACTGCTTTAATTGATTTAACTTTAGTTAATAAAATAAAAAAAATATGTTTAAGGGTATGTGTTTTTGTTTATTATTATTTTGAACATTAATTGTCTCAATCTGATAACAATCACAACAGTCAGGTACATATTTACTTTAGTTAATCATGGTACAAAAAGTACTAGCGCTGCAATTAAATCTCCTGACAAAAGTTCCTAAAGCAAAAATACTAATGAAATGCAATATTAACTAACATACAAGATTCTTCCACTCTAACGGAATGTTATAAAGTTATCATAACATTATCGAAGTTTATGTTTAACCTATGAACTAAAATATCAACAAGATACGTTTGGCGACCTTGACCAGTTTTACTGGTATTTGTAGCTCACCTGACGTCTCAAATTCTACCGAACACGGAGGAAAAACTATTGAATACGGCTTGGCGATGTGTATTTTACATTTTGCCTCTATAAAAGGCATTCCAATACTTCACACAAGTACTTTTAACATAGGTACATTGAATTTGTAACAAGCTTTCAGTTCCATCAAAGCTTATTTTGAAGCGTTAAGTCGTTTTTGAACAATTATGAGTATTTTAGTTATTTTCGAATGAAGCTAATTCTTGTAATTTTAAAACACCATAGAGGTCCTTTTGTTTTTTAAAGAAGAAGTAGATTAATGAATAGGATTGGTAATAATCTATTAATTTAATAATAATGTATTATCTCCTAAAAATATGAAAAGATTAAGGTTTATAAAAAAGGATTAAAGTAGTTTACATTATGTGTGTATGTACTTAAAGAATTTGAAATTGGCGCATGAATGATTACGACAATTTTAAAAAGATACAATACTTGACGTAAAGTTTAAGAACCTTTTAAAAAATATAATGAAAGCGTTAGATTAGCAACTATTATTTAAGAACCGAAACGAGACTACAATACTTTTTTCTGGATGACTTTATTATGAATGAATGAGTCCAGAGAAGAAAGAAACAAAAGATAATAGATTATCATTTAATACACAAAGACAAAATAAAGGTTTGTATAAAATAAAAAGCGCTGAACATTTTTTGAGTTTTAAATAAATATCAGTCAAAATCACATAAGTACATTTGCCTGGTCACAAAGTTAGTAGCTTAAGCTTTTCTTAATTTCCAGAGCTTTCCATAACCAGAGTAGATAAGTTTTATTATTCAAGTAAATATATTTATAAATAGCCAGTTACAGAACTAACACAAAACTTCATCACAAGAATATTTGTAGTAGGTGGGAATCGAACCCACTACCCTTGGTTAAACAGCCAAGATCGCTAACCATTGTTCTAACGAATCAGTCAAATATATGCTACTACTTGTTGCTCGCGACTTCGCACGCGTTATTTCGGGATAAAAAGTATCCTATATAAATAAATAAATAAATGCGACAGACAATCACACCAATCACCTGGTCTCAAACTAAGGTTTAACCTTGTACTATGAGTACCAGACGACGGATACTAACTGGGGGCGTCATCCCAGCACACCCAGACCCAAGTCAATTTAGAAAAGTTCGTTTTCCAAACTGACCCGACCGGGAATTGAACCCGGAACCTTTCGCGCTTTGGCCGCCTACCTTAACCCCTGCGCCATCGAGGTCGTCATATGGTAATCTAGTATCTTATCTCTCTTCATACTAAATTTAATTGAAATCCATTTTGTACTTTTTGCGTAAAAGAGTAACAAACTTGCATCCATCCATTGTAACAAATTTTACCGCTTGTGGTATTAACTAGGACTACACATCCTATGGGGATATTCATGACTGTATGTGGCTAATTTGGGAATTCCTGTCTAAGCCGCATAGAAATGACGTGTGTCCCGCTTCTATTCCTACCAATAAATAATGGAGCACTCGTGTCTGGAACGGTCCCTATGACGACATCAGGGTGTATCATCGTTTTCAGCGAAAGGTGATGATTCATCGATCATTCAGACTAGTATAATAGATATAGGTACTTCATTTTATTGTTTTAAAACAGTTGATATTATCTGTACTTACGAATCAAGACAATGTTGGTGGTTATTAGGAATGCATTGATAAATATTTTAACACCTGACCCCATTTATTTTTGCTAAATTTCCTTTTTTTTTCTTTATTTCATTAACATTTGGAGAATTGTCAACGCCTCGATGGTCTAGTGGTTGGGTTCTTGGGTTCGATTCCGAACATTTTAGTACATCGGACAAACGTGGTCATTATGCTACAATTTTATTAATTAGTTGGTTTAAGTATACTGTAGACTTTTGAAATTTGCTATTAACAGATAATGAATACATTTTCTGATTGTGTGTGTGTTTTTTTACATTTTAAACATTTTTAATCATTATCTCGGTATTTATTTTACCACATACCACATTTTAAACTGAGTTAAAGAGAGTAACAGTCTTTTCACAAATGCGATTTGTGAACGTTTAGAAAGCGGAAACGTTGCGCAAACGCGACGTTTTTGCTGCGAAGACGCATCGCTTTCAAACCGATTGTGTGATAAGGTCGTATGTGTATGTTTTGATTAGATAGCTAGTTACCACCTGTTGTTTTGTCGCACAAGTTATTTATTAATTGACTAACATAGTCCCAAGTGTGACCATTAATTAATTTAATTAAGTTGGTGCGCTTTACGGTTTTATTTACATACCTACTTTTAAACGCCTCCACAGCACGTGACAATTTAACTTTTTAATCGATTCTTAATTCAAATGAAAAGGAACTTTTTATGTACTGTGTATATTTTCAGCGATATATGTAGAACCTAATGTTAGATGGGCTTATTTTTTTATTTAATTATGAGGTTAGCCTTCGTGATATCATTTAGTTGACTTATTTTTAAATCACTAAATTTTTTATTTGTTGCACAATACGGGTAAGAAATATACGGAATCTTACTGTTTGCCGCGTCTTATCAATCGATTTGCTTTTATTCTCCGTTATCGAACCGCGTCATTACAACACTTTTGTAGATTGTTACGTGTTGCGGATGTGTTCGTCTTATCATTTCGGTCATAGGAATTCGAAATTATCGGATACTCACACGGTTCAGGCACATTGTTTTCTTCAGTATCTAAATTGCCTTTCGATTATCATTGCATTCCAGTAACGTCACTCATACATGAAAACCAATGATGTAACGTCTGTAAGATAAGGTCTCGATAATTAATACACAATACTTTGTCAGACAATAACATGGAAACAATGTTGGTACTTACGATGCGATTGATGTACCTGTGTTGGTATTTAGCTTTTCAATCCCTACTTCCCTACTATCCCTACTAGTCCCTACTAATATTATAAATGCGAAAGTAACTCTGTCTGTCTGATACACTTTTCCGCTTAAACTTCTCAACCGATTTTGATGAAATTTGACATAGGTATACGTTGAACCTCAAGAACGGACATAGGCTACTTTTTGTTAGAAATTAAGGGGGGGGGGTAATGCCACCTTTCAAAGTTTATATGGGATTTTTTTGTTATTTTTAAACGGTTTTTTTAAGTTAGAGATATGAAAGTTGGCAAAAATATAGCTCTATTAAAATATAGACTACTTTTTGTTTCGAATATTAGGGGAGATAGGGGTAAAACGGACCATGAAAGGATGTAGTCCATGCGAACGAAGTCGCGGGCACAGCATGTTAATTATAAATTTCAAATTACCACCCCTACAAATGCACAACACCAACCCAAGAAGATAAATTTATTTTTAAAATAATAGACAGGTCGGTTTTCGATATTACAAATAAAATTAAAACAGCTTTTATAAAGGTATAGAACACACAAATATATCACTTCCCACTTAAGTCTTGCTTATAGTGTAATGCAATATTTTTATTAGTTATTCAAAAATTTTTTGACGATCCCTACGTTTTGTCAGGGCTGATTAGATTTGAAGGCCCTATATGTTAAACACGTCAGGCTAAATAAACACTTTGAACCGCTTTTATGTCGTTCGTATAAGAGCTATTATCGAAATTCAAGTGTTAACCTTGACGTGCTGTGACTGTACATTCCCGAACCAGAATAAACATAAAGGGCCTTCAAAAGGCCTCCTTTAGCGAACAACTAGCGAAAGATGGCCTTATCACTTACAAAGTGTTAGTGCGCTAAGAAAACTAAGCATAAGGTATCAGATTAAAAATTGAAAATGATAATACAATAAGTTAAATGAAAAGACAAAGATTGTCTCATGAATTACAAGCTACACTGATCTTACTTGTAAAGCACTGGCTTTAAAAGTAAGAACATACATTCATAAACAAAATAAATAAAAAATACAAACTACGTTTAATTTATGGGGGAACTTGTCTATATTTAATATTTAAAATTGTGATTAAAATTAAATATGACGTGGACAAGAGACTACTCGCCTTCAATAGACAATACATTTAATTGAAATGTAACCAATAGAAACTTGTTACGACAATGTCAATTGTGTTGCATGATTTCTTTATTAACGCCAGCTTATAACTGTAAGGAAAAAGAGTTTTATAATGTGTATTGTAAAAATGTGATTGATGAATGTGCTCATATGACTATATACCTTTATTAGTACCTTTTCTTGTAGGGTAAGTGACCCGGTTGTGGCCACCGACCCCTTTGTGGCCATTTAGAACTTAAAATCCTTATAACTAAGGCAAAGACAAATATATTACTCAACGGTTTACGGGAATAAAATTATCTAATATTGGCAATACTGATAGCGTTAACAGTTTTAATGTGTAAAACTTCACTTCAATCCAACAAGTCATTAGTTTTTGACGAGCGTCAATTGTTTTAAATCTTAGCAAAAAGGCTAAGGCGAGCGGGTGAGTAAATAATCATTATTTTTAAAATCCTTATTATTTATTTTGATGTTTATGTTAATCCTTCATAAAGAATACACTGTCTAAGTGGTACTAATGATATTTTATCGCTATTTGTTTATTATGTGAGTTTAAGAGAGGTGGCCACTAATGGAGCAAAATTAATGAATTTTTCCATCTTTGGCCACATGTCTGGCCCCAAGTGGTGCACGTAGAACCCCACTTTTGGCCATTTAGTTTTTATCTTGATTTTTCAACTTAATTACTTAGCTTTTTTGATATAAGTAATCTATTTATTTTCAGAGTTACGATTATAAGGCCTCCATCGAAACCAAATACTAAAAAAATCGGTGTCGTGAAAAGAAAATTGTTCCAGTACCTACTCACGGCATAAAATAACATTCATACCTAGTTATAAATATAAGAAAACTTATAAAGACTGGTCATTATAATATTATAGACATCTACCTCAGGTTAATGTTGATACTCTTAATTGTAATTTTAATTCAAGCTGAAATATGAAATATAATATCTCAGCTTGAATTAAAATTATATTTCTTGTCAATATTATGTTAGCTATTTTTCTTTAAATAAAGACCTTTGATCGTAAATATGCGATTTTCGAATAAACTTTTTATTACTTTGAATCATCTGCTTTTTATTTTTTATGAATTTTGATGGCCAGAACTGGCACATGACTGTGGCCAGAAATGGGGTAAACCTGGCCAAAAATGGCACAAATTCCCATTTTTTTTTCTTTTCTACAGGATTATTTTTCCATTGAATCATTATGAAAAAAAAATTATCCTTAGGCTAGATTTATATGAATTTAATCACTTTTTACAAGAAATATGTCCGTGATAACAAAACCTGTAAAATGATATAGCCTCAAAGTCTACAAAATTCTTAAAATGGCCAAAACCGGGTCACCTGGCCTATGTCAAATATTCTAAATATGATATACGTACATTTAGGACATCGCTCGATTTGACCTGTTTTGAGTCTATTTAAAATTTAAAAAAGTACGTGTCCCTACGACTAAAATACGTCGATAAAAATGAAGACAATAAGGCCTAGCATGCGCTAAGCGACTAAATTTTCTCGCATTCTCAACAAACGTCAAAATCGATTGACGTCAGTGCGTTAGGTGCTGATTGACTGAAAATACGAGTGCGTTGTGCTATTAGCCAATCAACAGTATTAAAACTTTTGTCGTCTCATGCGATAAATTTTACGTATTGGGCATGCTAGGCCTAAATAAGTCTTAATTTGTTAATTACTCTAAATTTTTCTCATTACTGTTTTTCAACTGATAAAACGCCCATCCATTCATATACTACAGAGAAACACAATATAATAGTATTGATGAATCCTTTGTAGGTAATTAAAAAAACAAAACAGGAAAAATATATATTTTTCCTGTTGTTACAGTCAATTGCATGTGACACTTTCTTCACGTAAATTTCAATCGCAGCTGAATCTTGAGTTCTGCCTCATGATGTTCATAGATGTCTGTATAAAAACACAAGCAATGCAAAAAAAGGCTTAAAGTGTCATATAGTCTAATCTAATTTAAACTTTATGTGGCTGTCATAAGTAAGGAAGTAAATAATTGTAGATGTAATATCGCGCGCGGACACGAAGCGAATAAGAGTTAAGGAGGCAGTTTGAAGCCTTGTTTTGCTGGTGCCATTTTTTAGGTCACAACTATGTCTGTTTGAAAATTGCTAAGAGTTTTAGAATAAGTTCGCGTGCCCGAATTCGGACGCTTTTCTTTATACGCAGTTTCATTATAGGCCCACTGATAAGAATGACTCGCAGATACAAGCAGTCATCGGCATCGCTTCTATACTTCACTGGTTGAGATTATCCAGAAGCATGGAGCGAAAGACACATCGAATACTTAGTATAAAACAGACGCGCTCGCGGCTTCACACAGAATATTTATATTTCGTGCCATTGTGGCACGACATGCGTATCTACTCAAGGGATTCTAGGGATCCACGAGCGTGCAGGAGCTTACCACGTTTTGGTTCTTGATTGTTGTACGAAAACGGGCCTTAAGGCGTTACGTTTGGTGTGATCGTTCGTTGTAAAATTGTTGGCTGGCCTTTGGCGACAATCAGGCTGCGTGGGCTCTATCGCGAGGTCGCCCGCTCACCCCGCTATCTGTACCGTGCACTGCGCGCCTCATTAACTCTATTAATAATTCATCTCGTATCTCTCACCCTATTGTCAGTATTGTTCTGCAGAGACGTTTTCCACTCATTAAGGCGTGTGCCACCTTCGAACTGCAACGTCAGTGAAGTTGGAGGCCGGTATTGAGTGCTGAGCTATTGTCGTCTGCAACCATTTAGCGTGCTTGAGTCATGAAATGTGGTTGCGGTTTTCTTTGCAAATGAATGCGGGCATATGTAAGGATAATTCTTGATTGTCTATATTATATAAACATTTCTCGGTATTTGGATTTTTTTTTACGTGGCTGGAACTGACTAAGGAGATAAAGGTTTTTTGTAGCGAATACATGTACGATCGACAGAACTTCAAGGCAAACACTTGCAGCTCGATATTATCTTCTTAATATATAAAAGGAGAAACTGACTGACTGACTGACATATCATTTCACAGCCTAAACGGCTAAACGTAGGCACTTGAAATTTGGAAGGCACGTAGCTTAGGTACCGTAGAGGTGCACTAAGAAGGGAAATCCTGAAATTCCCACGGGAACGGGAATTAGCGGGAAAATCCTTTTGTATGAAACATCTAAACCGCTTAAGTTAGACGCTTGAAATTTGGCATGCAGGTACCTCAGTAAACTTAAAGCTTAGTTGCAACAGGATATTGCAAAATTTCCACGGGAACGGGTTAGTGGGAAAAAGCTGGAAAAACCCTGTAGTCCACGCGAACGAAGTCGCGGGCACCGACTAGTTTCTTATGTGCACGAAATAAGGGCGGTACAAAGTCTAAAGTGTGTCTTCTGACGTTCTTTTATTTTTCCAACTCTCAGTAGACATGTTTTTATGTAGGTAAGTACGCTATCGATCGTTTAGATGTCACATTTGGTGACTTAAACAACTGGGAGTCTACCCAAGTAGCAGTTAATGAGCTTCGAAAAGTTTAAAATGTATAGCATTGACATTTCGGGCACGCGTCGCTTGACTACATCAATAATAGTATAGAATAGAGTAGAATAGAATAATCATTTATTTCTCTACACAAATATTCTTAACTACAGTTAGGTTAGTGGAATACAGTGATCTTATTTGTAAGACACCGGTGCCCGAGATAGGTTGCAGAGAGAACCTGTTATTACAGAACACCAGGCCCCTAGCTGGAATAAGAATAAGAGGCTTAAAAGTATGTATTTTTTTTAAATTAAATATTAAACTTTAAAATTATCTTATTTATTTTATTCATGTGTAAACAGAAGATCAAGGTTAATGCTCTGAGTTCGATTTTAGTCCTTATGTCGGCGATATAAAGGCGGTGCAAAGTTCAAAGTGTTCTGGACTGATTTAGACGGTACGTACTTAAGTGAGTAGCTACTGCGGAATATTTCAAGGATTACGAAGTTTAGAATCGAATGTTTATTTGAATAAATAAATCCATCGATTATTTAGATACGAAAAAACATTGATTGATATGTAATTTGAGTCAGAAGATAAATACTATTAATTAAACAGCAGTGATTGATTGAAGTAAATCTCTGACGAACCGATAGCACGCATTTGGTTTCCAGTAAAATGACGTTGTTTTCATAATAATTCGTTACACGAGAAAATAAATTTCATATTATCTCTTTGGTTTGAAATTTTATATATCTTTTAGTTGGTGTGTGTAATTAACATACTTTATAGGTTAATCCAGCATTGTTAGATATTTATATAATTTAAACGAAAAAATATTTTCTATTTTAAAAATTCTATGCTTAATCACTGTCCAATCAGTCACTACAAAAAATATTATTAAAACAGAGTTTCTGGTTTCGAACCGTTTCTGACGTTTTGAAACTATTTGATTTAGTAGTCTTTGAAACAGTCAACCAGTCACTCAATGCTGGATTAAAAGCCCTTATTACAATAACGTAGAAGGTATTGAGAGTCTCGGCGTATAGTTTAAAGAAATTTCATGGCGCCACTATTTTGTCAATTTATGGGTACCTAGTCTTCGCTCTGCATAGCGGGGGAATCCCATAAACACCGCTATTATACCCACAACGTACGACGCATCAAAGTATTTTACCCTGTCAAATTAGCAAGACCGCTCGAGGCCCGTGGCAAATTCATCTGAAGGGTTCCCCCGATTTATAAGAACCTAAAACAAAAACAATACTTATTATGATTTCATAACACTTTTTCCTCTAACCGGAGGCCCCTCTAGCTGCTCATAGCATTTTGCCGGCTTGCCAACACGTAGATACGCAACTGACAGATAGGCGCACGCGCATGGCGAAATTTTACCTTTTCATAGTGGAAAGGAAATCTTTAGAAATATGATCGTGCCGACAAAACCGTGTTACAAAGGAGGTGCAATGATTGTTTTCCGATGCATTGGAGCGCGAAGGCGTCCGTGAAGGGCGTGGCGGCGCCACTCCCACCTGCTTTCTGTCGCCGCCCGCTTTCCGTAATTGGATTTCCTTTTTAAATCCTGTAGTAAATTAATTGTATTTGATTTATTCAACAGAAACTGACTTCTCATTTAATATTAAGTACTTATGAGATCACTGATAAACATTGATTCGGAAAACCGCCGAACTTTTTTTCGATTGATGCTCAGTCGTTTTTCTCTTCACTTTCAGAAATGGTAGATATAGCCTTGGTATTGCTCGGTAGCCATGCGTCCTCATGTGTCTAAGTACCGACTGATAGTTGAAGAAATATTTATCAGACAAATATTTACCTACTTTGGTAGAGATAAATATTAAAAAAGAGCTATAGAAATACAAAAAAATTTTCAAAAATAAGTATAAGTATTGGCAGTTGAAGTAGAAAAAAAGGTAGCCAGAGGTCACACCGACCTGAAGTTCTTAAACCAAAGTTTTCCTTTGAGCACTAGACAACGTATACGAACTTATCGCGTTTGGGCACCAATAATAATAATTTTAGTTAAAAATCTCACAGTTGTAACTAATGACTAACGTAAGCAATAATGTAAAAGCACTTATATGAATATATCGGCAAGCATTCGCGGAAAGACGGCATATTTAGATGTGCACAAGCCTTGTCTTTTCCTGTATTTGCAGACGAGACTTAATGGACATGCTATGTTCGAGCCTGTTAATTCAATTAGCTAGCCCCAGACATGCGTGTGCGCAAACGGTTCTCAATCAACGGTACTCGTTGTTTTTACTCCACAATCCACAATGGAATCCTTCATGTTTTCGTTTGGGCGAACCCAAACTATTAACTGTTATTCCTACTCTGTTGAGGCTACAAGCATGCGATTTTATTTAGTCTGTGAATTTTGTGTACCTACTTTATTGTTATGACTGTGGTTTTTCATTCACTTTTTCTCTTACTACGTACCTACTACGTTTAAACGACTGAAAATATTACGTGAAAAGTGTTCGACTTCATAATTAATTTTAAAGATGATTTGCGTTCGGTTAATTATGTTTGTCTTTACATGTATACGTTTTCAAATTTAAAAAATGGAACCACGATACTATCGCTGTGTTTTTTGTCTGTCGAAATCTTTTTCTAAAGAACGCGATAAAGTATAATGTTGTAAAGGTAGGTTTACGGCTAATTACGGGTTCGATCCCCAGTCGGGTCAATATGGGAAACCAACTTTTCTATATTGCCTCGGGTCTGGGTGTTGTGGTACCGTCGTTGTTTCTGCTTTCTGTAACCCAAGTGCTTTAGCTACTTACCACGGAATCAAAGCAATGTACGTGATGTTGTCCAATTAATGGTGTAAAATAAACATATGTGTGGTCAACAGCACGTCAGGGCAAACTTCTCATGACAACGAGTTAAAGGCGGTACAGATTCCAATTCACATAGTTTGATGTGCTTTCGAATGTACCTACATAGTAACTGGTTGCAGCTACTTAACGTGAAATTTTGTACGGTGTATTTACTGAACTAGACACATAAGGCTTAGAGCAAGCGCAAAGAGACTTTATACACAGCTTACCATCTCGTATAGTTATTTAAATGTGAAGAAACAAACAAACATACTAATAATACAAAAAGGTGCACCACCACACGTAGACACAGTTTTTATTTTAGTTTGGTCGTAAAGATTTATTATTCTGTACTTGTCGCCCTTAAGCTAGGACCACTTAACATCAGGTGGGATGAGGTCAATCTTGAAGTGTGCAATATAAAAAAAAATACCGAAATTCATAATCGTGTATTAATCTGATGTTGATAAAATAACACCAATTTCTTACTGGTATTTACGGATTCGTAAATTTGCAAATTGTTCTCAAATTAAAGAAAAACTGGCATCTCGTTTTCATTCATCAGGATTCGAGAACATTTCTATTTAGAACTACTCATTTCCTTGCATTATATTATAAGTTTTTTTTTTGTATTTGTATTTTTGTTGTTTGTAACAAATTAACTCAAATAGAATGGAACCATTTTAAAACAATTAACAATAAGAATAACACATTATTATTTTATTGATAACTTAATTTACTTTTTTATTCTTGTTTAATTTACCGTTGGAATCACCATTCCCAAACACACAAAATCATTTTGGTCAAAGTCACCACTTTGTAAATTATATTTTGATCCAAATTTGTCCACAATCGTTAGTCATATATTTTCATTGACCTCAAGTACCCAATTTATACTGAAAAATTCATCAGCAAATTGCTCATTTTATACATAAGTGTATAAAATGTACAATTAATGACACCGTCATAATAACAGTGTACATACTCAAAGTCCAAATAAAATACAAACTTACGAGGCAAAAAAGTCGTCTCCGCTACGACCCAAATTTATCTTGCATCTCAAACAAAAGATGTAATCGTTGATTCACCTTCAATATTTGCTCAAGATAAATCTGAGTTTAATCCTGCCTTGGGATTGGTAGTCGTGTTGTAACACAGTACTTATTACTGTGTCCAGTTGCTACCCCGCACACAGTTATTAAGAGAAAACTGTGCAATTGGTTTAAATAACACAGTAGCTTAGGCTACATTTGTAAGTATTTCTGTGGTAATTTTATACTGTGTTTCTTTGATTGCGCTTTTGATTTTATTCGATCATTTATTTTGTTGTGCAAGAAATACCAATCGAACAGTAAAGTACTAATTAGTAAGTAATTTACAAGCTGTTGCCTTCGATCAAATTTACGTTATACTGTGTTATCATATATATTATATCTTAACACATCTATCCACCCATATTTCGTAGGTATATCGTCAATAATTTTCGTGTAAGCGATGGAAGACATTTTACGTCAGAATTTGGTTTACATATATCTAGGGATCTCTAATTTTGTAGGATAATTACAAATTTTATAAAATAACCTGTATAGCGATATAACTGTACCTATAGTAGTTTGCATTGAGTAGAATAATAATGTTTTGGGTACGTAATGTATCTTATCTACATATGTTTTAGATCTCAGACTACAATTATACCAAATTTCAGACATCTGTGCGTTCAGTTGTTCTGGTGTTATAAGTAGCAAACATGTATCTCTTCGTCTAACCTGTTATTAAAATATCTACCTTAGTATGCTTGTTAATCAAACATTATAATATAACTGTTCATTTTAAAATCTTTTTAACTGTTCACTTTAAAATGTATGTACCTACTCCTAACATAAATACATTGCTAATGTAATAAGTTGTTATAGAAATTTGGTTACAGAAATCAGTAAAAAACAATGCAACTAGGGGCCATTGTTTAAAAAAATATTTGTACAAAGCAAGCTTTATATGGAACATCCAAGCTTAAGTTAAATAGCCATTACAGTTTATTGTAGCTTTCTTGAACGAGATAAGATAACGAGATTTAAATGTTCTGCTACATTTTAGTTAATTTTAGGTCGTTAATTACACAACTACAGTCATCTAGGCCGATATGATTACGTAAACGAACAGGATTACTTGGTTTAGTTTTAACTCGGATCGTTTGAAGTTTTATAAAAAGCCGATATGCCAAAGTTGGATAGTTTGCAAAGAAATGTATGTAGTACCTACCTACATAGGAAGTGTGCCTTCAAAGTTAACAGTGGGATACTTTTGATCCCGAAATAACGCGAAGGAAGTGGTGGGTAACTGCATGTTAAATAAAATATAACCTGAGTCTTTCTTATCGATGGACTTTTATCACCAACCCCTATTTACAAAACGCCGGAAACGGATTCGAATTAGAGAACTATGGTATGTTCTTTGTAACGTTAATGATTAAAGAGAGACAAAACAGACTTCCATACATTGCTCTGATTCTGTGGTAAGTAGCTTAAGCACTTGTGTTACAGAAATAAAAAACAATGACGGTACCACAACATCCAGACCCAAGAAAATATAGTAAAGTTTGTTTCCCATATTGACCCGACCGGGGACCGGACCTGGGACCTCAGAGATGGTGCGACGCCAATGTCTGGCCCGCTCACCTTTCGCTACGGAGGTCGTCAATCAATTCTGAAGTTTGTGAAAAATACCTAATTTCGGCTGGGTCCACATGCAAGTTACCGGCTCTTTAAAGTTAATTGAAATCTTCACAAGCAGAACACCGTACCTATGGTAGTTCGTTTGCCATTTTCCTCGTTGTCACCCTAAGGGGCTTTTCCCCCGATCATCGAACTTAAGCCAAAACCTGATCTGGTTTCGGCGAGTACAGTTAGCCGCGCATTAAGTAATCGGAGCCGAGATAATGTTGTGCACGCGTGAAATATATCCGAGAGCGTTTTTATTGCGACCGCGTTCCGGCTGGTATGCGCGTTTCTGCGCCGAATTGTATTGCCAGCTTACCAAAAAAATTACCATCAAATTAATAACATCGCAAAATAGCACACTGTTCTTTTTTCGAATATTTCATTGTTATTGAATTAAACTTTATTACTTAAAATGCTTTTGTAGCCATGATTCTATAAGATTTGCCAAAAGCCTAACGATTACCTTTCCTTATCCCTGAAGGCCTGAAAATGAACTCTTTGACATTTTACTCGACGATTGTCAAAAGATGATTTTTACAATCTATGTGTAAAGAATTTACAATTTCAGTAATTTTTACAATTCAATCGTTTTAACCTACAAAAATATTTTTATCAAATAAAAAAAGAAAATAATAGACTTTGACTTCCGTCTCTATTTTATACGTTGTTGGCAAGCAAGCATTCCGTTATGAATGCCATATAACGGTTCACGGTTGCCCTAGCTAATCTGCACCTACACCAAATAGGCGTTGTCTTACATAAATTATCCCAAAATATGGGGAAAAATCCTCAAACTTGGCAACTCCCATGGCGAAGAAATTCTGTCGACGAGTGGTTTGCCTCTCGGCGACCTTGCGGCGCAGCCTCCGAGCGTGCGCTGCGCCTGCGTTGCCTCCGTGAAAGTAGGTGACGCCTGTACCCAGGGTTGTCGCGTACACTGCTACATGAAAGAGTTGGGCGGAAGATGCAAATGACATAGCTTTATACATATGTGCCTGCTTAAAATTACGAAAAGGACTGCAGACTGCAAGTCCTGGAAAAAAGTAGTGCCGTATCGGTCCACTTCAAGCTCTTAACCAGACTTCGACTCGGAACGAGAGATTAAGTCCGATTCATTCTTTGATCTATGCGCCTCCACTTGCTTACCTCATATGTTCGTTTCTATCTTAATGACATGATTACATATGGCAGGTTTCTGACTGTTGAGCCCAAATAGCTTGACCTAACTTTGTCCTGTACATATTAAGAAGTGTGGCAGTAAAACTAGTTTTTAAAATCTCGCTTGTACAAACGTAAAGAAGAACATGGGTTCTTCTTTACATTTAACGACGAGACTGTTATAGAGAGAAGAAAATACCCATATATTTCCCTCTCCGTATAACATTGCAGTTAAAGCTTTGAGGCGGTGGGGTTGACCCACGCCATTCAAGAGCGAAAACCAAAAATTAAGTTCCTACCAAGCCTTCCTCTGTTAATAAATAGAAAGGTCAAAATGAATTGTAGTCAGTGCGTCTGCTGATTGGCTGAAAATACGAGTGCGGAGTGCTATTAGCCAATCATCAGTATTGAAAATTTTGTTGTCTCATGCGAGAAATTTGACGTATTGCGCATGCTAGGCCTAGAGGTCTCACAATATATCGATTGCAATATTGTGTTTTTCCGTAACCAAAATAATGGGGAATCTATAGCCTTTAGCCAGACATCTTATTGACTACTTAGACAGGTAGTGTTGATTGATTTCTTTAATTGATAAAGTGTCACCAACTGTTCTAGCGCCACCCCTAACCGCCCGTCTTCGTTCGCGCTCGCAGGCCCTACGCTCGATTTTAAAAGCTGCTTTCTAAATGTACTCGTACACATGACATTATGTGTGTTGAAATTCTTATAAGAATATCGATAGACGTAACATTTGTATCGTGATCCAGAAGTGACTAGGAATGTTTAGGAATTTACTGCAAAGAAGCGATAATTGTTTATCTATATGTTTTAAACCTATTTATAAGCGTTAATTGATTGTATATCCTAAAGTATAGTCATGATTAGATGAAAATAGATTTGGTCCAGTAATAGTAAATGTTTGATGTTACGAAGCAGTCGTATTATGCTATACTTACATTAAAATATAACATGACAATTGCAAAAGTAACACTGTTTGTCTGTCTTGCAAAATTGAATTGAGTAAAATTTAGTTATAAGATAGTCTAGAAAAAGATAGCCCGAGAAAGGGCTTTTTAATGTGAAAAAGGGAAAATGGTGGATAAAAAGTGATAAAGGGGATAAAGGGACGAATATACGCCTAAATAATATAAAGTGCTACCCAAAATCAATATTGACGATGTCACGGCCAAAGCTAGTCTATTATAAAACGGAGTCAGAAATTAAAACGACATGAAAATCAAGATGAACGAACAATGAGTAGTCGTAAACATTGATATTTAAATTCAAATGTTCATAAATATATGTCCTATGATGTGGTACAATATGTGTTTGTTTATAATTAATATAATTCAAAAACATTCAATCAAATGAATATAGTGTGTTCACTGTAGATAAGTTCATTCAATAAATAACCAAACGTATGCAATGACACTTATGTTGCTTTGTCTTTCACATAGCTTTATTAATTGTATCTACATATTTGAAAACAAACTCACTTAATGAATACCTACTCCCATAAAAATGTGGACACTATATTGGTTGTTTTTTCCTTATCGGTTAAGGACCGCACAATACCTACAAGCGCAGAGAAAAATAATTAATTAACGTGTGCCTATTCGTTAAAACTCTCATGAATTATCCATGTAATTAACCATAAGCCACTGATAAAGCCTGTTACAGACATGTGACAAACAAATGAATACAACTGATTTTGAATTACAAAGCGAACGGAATTAATATCCGCGCCCTTAATTGGAAATAAAAAAAAGTGGAACACGATATTTAATTAAATTCTGTTCCCGGTGAATATAAAACGTGGGTTTAGAACCACAAACTAGTTTTACCTAATTCATTAGTTAGGTAGTAAGTACTTAAAGTTAGTGCACGACCAGTAGTTACTAGTACTTTAATGCAGCTTTCAATTATGTTTTGATTCGCCTTGAAATATATTAGGAATTGTTTTCTCGGAGTTTAAAGTACAGACTACTATATCAGTCTTTCAAAATAAGATTATAAAAAGCTGATTTAAACCAGTTGAAATCTTTACTTGACCTGAATTTATATAAACCTTATCCGATTTCAACCACAAGATAACTACTAAGTTGGCAACTTTTCGTCCCTTTTACGTAAGTAAACAGTTCTTGTTCCGGTATCAAGAGACAATAAATTGCAGGCTTTATCTCTAATAGCTACAGAGTCCAAGATAAAAATGCATGTTTCTCCTTCATCCCAACTAGCTACAATAACGACATCATAAAGAATGTTATCAGTGGCTTATGCAATTTCTCCGAAGCTGCCCATTGTAATGTTGGTAATAAATGAAACCAAAGACATTCCACTGAATGCTTAGCAGGGCTTCCAGGACTGCACAAGTCGCAACTCTTTTTAAATTTTGTTAAATGTTAATTTCATTGCGATTCGAATTCAGTCAAATAGTATCTTCTTGTGTAACTGGTGCTCTGAAGGTGATTGATATTCCCAATGCTTAAGGTAAGTAGTTTTAGTGATACAAAATAGGGATTGAGGCTTGGGTTGAGACCGATACCTATCATAGTTATCATTATGAGAGGTAATCGTGAGATTTTTTTTTTTTTCGAATGATAACAGTAAACTAGTTATGTAACTGATTAATGTAATTTCAATTGTACGTATACATCACATACCAAGTAAATCGATAATAAATATAGGTACATGACTCCGCTAACGTTTTTGTTCCTGTAGGTATCAACTTTTTATTGCCTCTATTGTCCAATTGGTATTTGTCGATTAACAATGAGCCCATTGACGTGTTGAGCAAAAAATGAAACAATACTGGTAGCAAAAGAAGCAGCTACCAGTTTTCCAGTGGCGTTTAGGACCACTCCTCTACTTTGTTTACGGACGTTGTGTGCTCGAAACCAACGATAAAAAAATAATTACAAATGTAAACAATGTCAGCGTATCCTTCGTTAATGGGCCCTCGTTAAAGGTCATATTCCCGGTCGACGTTTTAATCAGTTGTTGTTTTAAAAAGGATTGTAATTAAAATATTATTGAATGAAAAGCATCATGCTCACCTTACTTATTGTTGCACCTTTAAAATGTCAGTTCAATTTTAATTTCAAGATTACGCATTCCCCAATATGCGCGATAAGATGAAAAAATATTTCATAAATTCCATTCGAATTATTGTATTATAATAACGGAATACATGATACCGATCAGTCACGAAGGACGGATCTTTAGAAACGTTACTAGTTTTTACCGGTTCGTTTCAATTATAATCACTAATAAATTAATTTATTGCCTTCCCCAAGATGTAGTTCTACGAAACTTTCTGCTTGATTGCAAAAAATAAGCGAGCTATTTCAATTACGTTTTTGTTGTTTTTTACAGTAAGCGTGCCTATACGTGTTACCGAGGAGGATCTAAAACCGGAACTAGCGTAATTGTCAATATTCGAGAGGCGAGATTCTCGCGCCCAGCTAATGCTATCGCTGTCCTGTAAACGCACATAATATGAACCACTTTTTGCTCCGTGCTGTTATTATTAATGAATAAATGCTATATGTCCGAGCACTGGAGGTCAACGCACTCGCGGTTGCTGTAAAAAATGCGCTAAGGACGTCAGTTCGGTATTCTATCAACTGTAGAACGGATCATGGACGAAATGCCAGCTGATTGCGTATCCTTTTTGGGTTTACTATAAAGTCTAAATTCAAACAAGAGGGCGATCCTGCTAATAAATATTGTGTTCGGAGTTAGTAATCTACTGATTAGCTTTGAATAATTTACTTGTGGCGTGATCCAAGAATTGAGCATGATAAATATTAGGCCCTATTCAAATTGAAAATTGCTAATCTGCGGTGGAAAATACTTATACTATTTACGAGGCACATACATATCCATAAAAGTTTTGTGAATGTTACGGTTTAGGTCGTTTTCAAAAAGATTACGATAATTCGTCTATGAATTAACGTAACACGTGGTGTAACGCTGCATACACATCATGAAAAGCAGACTCTCAATAAAAAATTAAAACAAAATCTATCGCAGGTGTTTTCGATTATGAAATGTTCTGAGTTTTATACAATTTTTTGTTCTAAACCACAATTATTATTTTGAACAACGATGCTTCATTTATTTGAAACTGGTATATCCATTGAAGAAGTCAGTATAAATCGAAAACAACTATCATTTCATGTAAAATTAAATGAGTTCCTACCTGATATCAACAGTCCCTTATGGGAAATTCTGAAGTTTGTTTATCGCCTTACAAATAGAAAAACAACATTGTCCTTTTAATTTTGTCAAGGGACTTGCCGATAATGTTGTCGGAATTCCTTATCACCGGCTTTGTTAATTCTAAAATGTATCTACTCTTATTACACGAACTAGTAATGAGGCAGAAAAAATAAATAAGGCTTAATTATATGGTCGGTAATTTAGTATTTCAACCTTTGAACTTGACAAGACCATTACATTTAAAATTTGTGGTCAAACTATATTAAAACAGGATAAAATTGATCAAATAATTTTGATTGGGTTCTTATATTGACAGGACCTTCTTCTATTTAAAACCTGGTTCAGCAGACCCAGCACCAGGTGTCTTTGGTACGAACGGAGAAAAGTTTTATGTTTTACTTATTAAGCACTTTTTGTAAATTTTGCATGTTACATTGATCTTTGGTCATTGGTTAAAATGCAAGAACAATTATGGTTTTCGAGGTTTTCTCAAAATCTGAAGATGCCGGTGCTACTTATGGTCCTTTTGTACCTAATTACGTTGGGCCCTTCTTTAAAAGATAGTAAATTAACTTCGATAGTAGTAGTAGTAGAAGTAGCATTCAATATTTTAAATACTACAATTTATTAAACAGACCTTCTGGTTGAATGGTAAGATATTGAAGCCAGCGATATTAAATGGTTCGAATCTTGCATCGGAAATTATTGCGTGACGAACGTAGGCATTTGTCCTCGAGTCATGGATATTTATAAACGTATTTAAGTGTTCCTATCCTACAAAACAAAACACAAGCATTAGCTTTAAAGCGTTGTCTGGAAATAAATATTTTTGTTTTAAAGTCTAAGATAAACAGCATAAATCGCAATGTTTTTGAGATAAAAGCTGAAATATATTGGTATATTCAGCATCTTTAGTTGCTGAACAACTCAGTACCTTGTCACATTAAGCTAACTGTCTATTTGACTTACTCAGATACGCGGACGTTTGATGTGACAAGGTATTGAGGTGTATACGAACTAATGATGTTCACTGTACCTATTGTGTATTAAATACAAAGTAGCAATCACTACTGTCTTCTTAATACACGCCCAAGGCTGTTTAAAAATAAAACTGCGTTCAAAGACTACATTAACTTAGATGCTGTTATCGCCAACACCTTACAAGAAGCAGGTTTCTTATATTTAGCACCTATAGATTGTATAATGTGCTTCTGATAGATATTATTTCGCCGTAAACGTTGCGGTACCGTTGCATGTGTATTTGCGTCATCTGGGCCAAGTGTAGGGTTTGCATGCCATTACGAATTAGTGGACTGAGTAGGATAAAACCAAAATATAAATTGGGAAAGAGATCAACGTTTCACACTAAACGGATCATTTGTTTCCGATACGTCCAGCGAGACTTAGGTTTAACTATGTTTGCAGCGATGAACTACGCAGTAGTCAAACTATGGACCTTAAATGTCTCCTGTTTGTTAATAAACCACCTGAGGACGTGCGATGCCAAAAGGGAGTTTGTGTGTGAATAAAAAAACGTTTAGTACAAAAGCCCAATCACAATCAGGATCATAGCTGGGCATTGACCTTATCTTAATTATGAACTGCGCAGATAAATGAAATGTAATTTAAAACCCTGTTTTACAACCCGCTAAAAATATAAGCCTTAAAATCCAAACAAGTAATGCAGGGTACCTAATATTGGCCTTTAGTCAAACAGTCTTAATAAACTCACAATCACTTCGTGTTGTTAACTATTTATCATATGGTAAATATTTAGATCATTGCTAATTGATATGTTTGTCACATCTGTATCCTCACACCATTACAGATCGTTGCTTATAAACTAACTTGACGCTAATGGGTCTAATTATGAAACAACATGATTCCTTTATTCAAATTTATTGCAACGATTCAATCGTTAACACGAACGGGACAGTCTTCTTTAATTTACTGCTTCGATTTATACTTTGTAAATCATACGCAAAATCATTTTTCAAATGATATTGCCCATAAACACCATTGTCAGTACGTACCGCCATTAACTATTAATCTTATACAAAGGTTTTTCTTAATAAAGGACAAATACATGTCGGTTACAAGCTTCAGTTACTTTTGATTAGGGCCTCAGGTCCAACTGCGGAGAAAGCAAAATGAGGTAATAAATTTATCGTTCGATATGTATCGACGTTATTCATACATTTGTCTGTAAATGAAGTGTTCATTTGAAAAAAAAACCTTATCACAACATAATTGATTGCGCTATATCATCTTCTTGAACAAAACAAGGCTGATGCGCTATTATAATTTGAAGATCAATCTAAAGTGTCAGCTTCGATCCCCTGCATCTTTACTCCACTTATTTGAGGTTAAATGTCCCAGGTGTCCGCCGCTCTGCAAAGTGCGTGTGGTGATTGTAGTCAAACGTGATACCCACATGCGGTCACTCGAGGGTCAAGCTGATCCGAAGTAGTGGAAGTCGTGTGCGCATTGCTGGCTCGTAAACTTTGCCTGCATCCGCATCCTGCATTATCAATCACGCACACTTTCGCATCGTCACCTCGAGAACGCAATAAATACTCGTCGTGATTATTCGGAGTCCGTTGACTTGGTTACGTCACGAGTGAGTCGTGTTTTTGTTAATAAGTAACAAAAGTGCTGACGACAGCTGAATTAGCTTTTGCCAATTCAGCTGTCGTCAGCGACGTTGATCCTTGGCATGTGGTTCTGCTATAAAATGACGTGTCGCTTAGTAATAGGATCAGTTAATGGCATACTTTTAACGAAAGTGGTAAATCAATTGACAGTGGCATATTATACGTGTAAAAACAAATATGACCATTCTTCCATCTAGAAGTTCAAACCCGCCCTTTACATATGTTTTATTTTCGTTTACGGAAAAGAATAGTAATTGTTTTTTCCACAAACACTGTTTGCAAGAAAGCCTATCTTTTTAAAATCTCTAAAGGGCTGTTTACACTAACTAAATATTTTACTTAAATATTCAATCACTTCAGACTTTACTTGAAATGTAATACCTACGCTTTTTATAATCTTTATGTGGTGGGCATAAGAATTCATATTGAATTGCAAGAGTGTATCGTGATGAGCTTTTGACCGTGAATTGACCTAAATTGAATTATTCATTTTCAACGGTATGTCATGCTACTTTATTGTGGCAGATATACAATGTACTCGTAATCGACGGCTATCACGTGCCTAATTAAATTTATTTACGACATACCTTTCGTATCAAATTGTTATGTAATTAGTATATGATTTTGTTTACAACGTAATCATGATGTTTGATTGTTATTGCTGATGATCACACATTATTTGAGGGATTGTTTAATGATTGATCATGATAACAAATGTTTGCCCATTTGAAGGGATTTAATGTCGTTTAGTATTTCAACAGAATTCCGAGTCATTTCAAGTTGTTGTCGATCGAATGCATAATAAACATGAGGTAATTTTTGTTGAGCTTTAATGTTAATTAACGTCTATTTTGACCTCTGCAAGAGGTCTCCTCATAGTTGAGATTAGGCTAGCTGTTTTTCTACCTACAACCACTTTCAGTTACCTTCGTTGGAAGTATGGGCTTTAATCCTGCATTTCGAGAGGACATACTACATATTTGCTGTTTCTTTTGAAGCACTTAAGCATTTTTTTTCCACACGTACATTCATAACACAACAACTGTGTACCCCATTACGCGCCCGTCTAAAGTAAGGTGCCGAAAGAAAATAAAAAAAATCAACGTTACTGTCACCGGAATCAGCCGTGATAGCCGTGATCCCAGCTGATATCTCTTAGCCGTTAAAGTCAAAGGTGATTTGGCAGTTTGATTACATCTACCAAAAAACGAGGAGAGATGTTTATATGGTTCGTTTTTTGTTTGCTTCAGCTGTTGCGCACGAGTGGCGTGGCGCAAGGGTGTGATGCGAGGGGGGCGAGGCGGCAGGCGCCGGCGTCGCGAGTAGCGATCATGCGGGGGCCGCCACGCACCGCACGCGCCGCCGCCTGCCTATTCGCTCTAGCCGCCCTAGTCGTCGACTGCGCCGTCGCTGCTTCTACCGGCGGCATCAGTGAGTGTCTTCACTACATAAAAATAAAGTATAAGTAAGGTAGAGCAGTGATTTATCACTTGAACTGGAGCAGCCCGACTGGGGAAATACCTCCACCTTATAGAAGACCGCAGCCATATAACAATCACTTCGGTGCTGATGTGTTTCTGCGTGTGAGTAAGGTTTTCAGAGCTCGTGAGGTGATGCTACATTAGTGGCAGGGGTCAACCTTTCAAAGACGAGAAGTGCAGCAACAGCTATTATATGCTGTACTTGTCGCCTTTAAGCTAGAACCTCATTACCACTTAACATCAGGAGGGATCAGGCCAATCTTGAAGCGTAATATAAAAAAACATAGTACTAAACAAAGTTAGATCTTTAAAACGACGCAAAGTATTATAATGCCATGTGGATGCGATTTTTTTGATAGATAGAGTGATCTATGAGAGAGGTTTAACCTAAAAGCCATACATGACATCAGCCGAAAACTTCATTTGTACATATTTACTTGCACCCGTGTGAAGGCGGGGCGGGCAGCTAGTTGTTTACATAAGACAAGCTACAGCTATGGTCAACACTGCTCCTGAGGGTTGTAACTTATGAAGGAGTGTCTGTGTCTAAGTGTGTATCTGTCTATGGCATCGTAGCTCCCGAACGGATGAACCAATTTTGGATTTGTTGCATTAATTTCTTTGAAAAGTCAATTAGTCGGGAGAGTTCTTAGCTATATTTGGAAATAGGTTCTTGAAATAAAGTCATCTATTAAGCTAATATTTTTTCTTTAAAGACAATTATTTTGCATTTTCGTTCAATTTTAATCCAGGAGTGAGAATAAAAAGACCACAAAATCAAGTGTACCTTGTTTCTTAATAACTCACAACTAATTTGTTTTTTGTAAGTAGGTAGTTTACTGGGACAAATTATGGCCAATGAACTTTGCGTTTTGTATTTACAAACTTGATTTTGAAAGGTTTGGAAGAAAATACTGCTCCAATATCGCAATAGGTAAATACTTTTATTTTGTCTCTCAGGTCAGGCTGTTCAAAGTTTTACTTTGGCCCTGTACAATAACTATTTGTTCCGCGTTCCACTTGTTTACGGCAGACGTCTCGTCATTCGTCATTATCCTGTAGTTTAGTTTCACATGCGGCTACAAAGGCAGCTCGATGGTTACACAAGCTTCGACGACATTTCTGTTGCAAAACCAATGTTGCCAACACTGTTTAAGAAATTTGAACTAGCAGCTGTAGATTTAAGGAGGCTGGGGATAGACTAGCACTAATAAAAACATGTTAACATGGTACTCTTGGAGATATTTGGGAGAATATGAGCACGTTAACTGATCCCTGGAATCGTTTCTGTTAATCTTTTAGGTTTCTTGACAATAACGAAGAAATGCTATTGTACTCAGATTTTGGTATAAAAATTTAAGAGTTCAATTCAGTATGTGTGAGTTTCTTCAAATTTTCTAGCAGGGAAAAGTTCAGATGCTGGATTATTTTATATAATAATAATAAATATTTATTGTATAGCCAAGTACAACATGTTGATTTACAGTACATTGGTTTGTCTTATTACTAGGCTGTTAAATAACAATATAAGGGATATAGTCCCCTGACGTTCAAGCTAGGATACCCTGTGCTTTGAAAGTCAGTGGTCTCGCTTTTTCCATGTGAATAGCCATATTTGAGTAAAAGGTATTTTTGTATAATATAGGTATAATTGTTATAACATAAACAATATTTTATAGTTTAAGATGTACGATCGGGCAGAGATCCAGCCCTTAAGTAGGACTAAATTCGAAAACTGTCAAATATCATAATATGTATTAAACGAAGATTAAACCCGCAACTTATGAAGAAAATGGTGCCAGCCCTGTTATTTACGACATTGCCATCAAAGTAAAGTCCATCGACATCTTGAAAATGTGCAATGTGCATCTAATTTGAAAGATAGTATGGAAATTTCTCAATCAAATCAGATACGGAATACGAAGATGTTGTCAGAATCATGTCTGACGTTCGGACACAAATTGTATTCATAAGGCCGATGTTTGTACATATCAAAATCTAGCATCCGCCCGCGAGTTCGTACGCGTGGACTGTCTTTTCTAGCAATAAATATAGCTTTTGTTACTCTTTTTTTTATATTGCACTTCAAGATTGACCTTATCCCACCTGATGTTAAGTGGCAATGAGGTCCTAGCTTAAGGGTGTCACCCTTAGTATACAGTACAGCATAATAAATCTGTTATTGGACTTGTCACCCTTACCGTGAAGGCTTGACCCCTGCTACTAATGGAGCACCCCCAGGAGCTCTGGAAACCTTACTCACACGCAGGAACACAACAACACAGAAGTGATTGTTATTTGGTTGCGGTCTTCTGTAAGGTGGAGGTATTTCACCAGTCAGGCTGCTCCAGTTCGAGTGATAAATCTCTTTGCCCTACCTCTCTTAATCTAATACTTCAAGCTTAGGTACTCAAGCTAATTGTAGCTTTCCACTAGCTGAATTTTTGAAATCAGTATGGTAGATTTGAGTTTATTCATTACAAAGATACAAGAATACACATCTTTCCTCTTTATAATACATAGTGTAGATGAAAAATAATGGAATTTGTTCAAAATGTTACGACTGTGTTCAACAAGGCACAATCTAGTTTTCGTCTATTTTGGGACCTTCATTAACATTCTAAGAATAAGAGATTAATGATCATGTTGTATACTACCTTGTAGTTGTTTTATTTCTCCTAGTACGAGTAACTACTACTCATAGAGTTTATTTGCGTATTTTATCTTACTGCTTAGAATTTATGTACTTTGTGTGGAGATACGGCCAGCCCGGAGGTTGTGATTGAGCATTAATACGGGAGCAACTTTCGAAAAATTATCCTCATCTAGTCGTCATTAGCGAAATGACCGATAAACACCGAGCCTGGACAACTTTATGGGCATTTCGCGTATGCCTTTTAATACACGGCGCGTAATCAAACTGCGTGTAAAGTGTTAAAAGTACCGTATATTTCGTTATTTGCATAATTCCTTGTCACTCGCTGGAATAATATCATTTAGCGGTTAATGGAATATTACTTGGAGGTTCATCGATCGTGATTTCGCGAAGTCTACGTTCGTATACAACTGTAACGAGTTTACATAACTTGTTACGAACGTTTTCTACGTCGACGTTTGAAACATTCGTCATGGTGTGTTTTTTTCGGTTAAGTAGGAGCTCTTGACAGATACAGTATAAATAGCTAATAATCAATGTCAGGCTTTGCTATACGTTAACAACTTGGGATGACAGTTGTAACTTGTTTCTCTTGAAAGGCCTCATTTACCTAGTAATTGCACCTCGTCCCGAAACACTTTGATTACTTTGAAATATCACACACTGCGATAATGCTTAAACGGCCCTCTGTAATCAAAGCCTAACAAGTAAATGTTCTAATTCATGCCTACTTCATTTTGTTCTAATGTGTTAAGCAAATCATGAAGCTCTTGCGTTTACTTATCTACATAGAAGTATGTTTGTTTAATGTTTCGTATTGCCTATTTGTACATTATCAGTTCAATTGCTTTGCTTCTGCTAGATAAGTCTGCCTGTTTCAATGCTGTGGTCTGTATTTAATTCTGTTTTTGTTTATATACATAATTTAGTAAGTAAGCAGGTACATGATTGACTTTTATATCTAAGTAGCTGTGCCCGCGACTTCGTTCGCGTGGACTACATACTTTCATGGTTGGTTTTACCCTTTTCTCCCCTAATATTCGAAACAAAAAGTAATATATATTTTAATCCAAGTTTCAAGCTATATTTTTGCGAAATTTCATATCTCTAACTTCAAAAATAAACATTTTTCCATATAAACTTTCAAAGGTGGTTTTACTCCCCCCCCTAGCCTATGTCCGTTCTTGAGGTTCAAAGTATACCTATACCAAATTTCATCAAAATCAGTTGAGAGGTATATGCAGGAAAGCGTAACAGACACACAGACAGACAGACAGACAGAGTTACTTTCGCATTTATAATATTAAGTAGGGATTTTGTATTTTATAGTCATAATAACGCACTGTTAACATAACAGGTTTTTATAATAACGAACAAAGTGCGTGCACAGTAAGTAGTATCTGTGCTTAGTAGTATTGAGATTTAAGTTGTTAAAATAAGTTCCTCATTTACGATATCTACCTCCTTTGTATCATAATTAGGAGGTAGATGCGACTTTTTTAGTAGCGTTGTCGACTTCGCGGCTTTGTATCTAACAGTTGGTATTAGATATGACATTGCCATAACTAATAATTATATATTATTTATCTTCAATAATCTTTATCTATCACATTAATCTATAATCTATGTATAAAGCCGCACGTGACCAGCATTCGCTCTCAAAATCACTACCGAACGCTAGATTTAAAAAATAAATAATTAGCAATCTACTGATAGCATAAAAATCTTGATTAATTTAATAGGAATGTCGTGTTCAAAAACCACTTTTTATTAGTTGAGATAATTTAAATCTTCACAATATGAATTACCTATCTAATTTGTTCATTTACAATTCAAAATATTTATAAATTCGTTTGCCTTGAAATATCGCTTGTTGCTATGAGACGGCTATCATGAATTAATGTAAATACGACATCTCCACATCGAAGAAGACACAACAATGTGTTTTATTGGAAAATTGATAGCTATCAATTATCTCAACAACGAAATAGCCTTTGTGACGTCAAAAGATGTATCTTTAGTGATCTGGTTAAAGCGTAAATCCCAAAAAGTATTAACGATCATGAAAAATAAAAAAAAACTACTTCATTAAAAATAATTTTGTATTTGTATCTATGCGTAATTTCTCTGCAAAAAGTTTTAAAAGCATTAAAAACAAGGCATTTGTTCCAATATTTGAAAAACGATCGGCTTCAACTGAAGTAATACGTAACTACGTATAACAATAAATTGCGATACGATGCGTAAACTAAAACAGTTCCAATAAAGAACGACTCGTCAGATAACTTACTGATGGCTTGCTACTAACGGATAGTTATTCTACGAATTACCTAAAGATTACAATATTGGAACCGGGCATCAAAGGACTCTGTCACGGAACGAATTAAAAAACACGTTGACATTCCAAATATTAGTGATTTGGTTGGTAAACACGCTAGGAATGTTCTCGCAAAGCGTTCCGCGGATGAGCAAACATTAATTACCGAAATATTTGCGCAGGACATTGCGTCTGCGCCGCTGCCGATGGCGCCACAGATTGCTAGGTACATATTAAGAATGCGGATCCGTAGATCTAAATCAAGGTAATAATGTGATCAGTCGCGAGCCGCTCTGACGTTCACACTTGTCATCATCTTATAAAATCTAAAATTCCCTTCGAGGGGAAACACCACAATAAGACTTATTTTGTTTATTTTTCTAATGTCATCGTTTCGTATTCGATACGGATCTAATCGTTATGATGGTCTAGCGATCTTGTTGTTATATTGTTCTAGTTTGCAAATATGTAAAATAGTTTGAATAATTTATTACTATAACCGAAAATTTACTTTTTAAACCAAATAACAGCGTGATATAAGACAAGGGTAAATGCCCCCTGAGATATCCCAATCGGTACTATTATAATCAAGATTCGTTTCATTAATTGCCTATGACACAAACGCCTTATAATAAAACTACCTAAAAAGATTCATTTGCATTATTTCTACATAATTATTTGGTTTTTATCTTTCCAATTTACGAACAATAATGATTGTTTGTAGGTATTAGTAATTTTATTATGCCTACCTACTTGGCATAATATTGTCTATGATTGTTCGTCCGGTATTAACAAGCTCGTTAACAGTCATTAAAATGTGACGTAACAAGGAGTAATAAACACCATTATCGGCGCCTAACCTACTACAGCATCGTAGTAATTTAATACTATAGTACAATTTACTATGCCGTAGACTTGTAGCTAGTATGACTTGCAATCAAGAGCAATGGATTCATAATAATTATATGGCCGTTATATGCATGTTAGATCTAAATATCAATAGGACTTATACAATAAATAAATCGTGCAAGGTAAGTCAGATTGATTTAATCCCAAAATAAGTCGCTTATCTACTTGTGTCATGGAAATCGGATTCAGTGGTGGCTATGGTACCGCAATTAATAAATTATTACTTTACACGTAATAACCTGATCCCATCGTAGCTTAAGATTGTCGAAATCAGAATCTAAGGTGGTACCGCAATTTATACTTTTTTGTGTTTAACTGTGTCTGAACAGAACAAATACAATTATTCATTACACGATTTTTTGTCTTATTTTGAGATAAACCCACTTGGTGTACCAGCTAGATACGCTAATCATTAATATACATCAGTCAAACAATATATAAGTAGGTACACCATTTATAATAAATACACAGAAACACACGTTTTAATCATCACATGCATTTTTATCAGTAATGCAGTGAAGAATATCTTAGATTTAGTATAGAATAAGGCGACACTATTCAATGACGCAAATTTAAACTTGTCGAATCAGATTTTAAAGATTAGCTGTTGATATCTTTAACGGAATTTAAGGTCAACTACCGATAGTCAATGGTTTGAATTAATTGGACAAAATGTGATCCCACGGATAAGCACCCCGCTCCCTTCGGCTGTTCGGAGATCCACTGACAGCGTTGTGTGTAACCAGCCTAAGCATTATGTTTATCAAAATGCGCTGACGTGGAATTGTTACTTTATTGTGATGCTCTCTACTGACTTCAGTGTAAAAATTGAGCTGAGCTTGAGCTGGTCCCAACCTAGAAGACAGGTCTATTATGGGATATAGTAGACATTGCGACAGGGGGGTAAATATGCTGGTTTTCAGGAAATTTTAGTAGACTAGATCATTTTTAATCAATCGGGTTATGCTAATGAGAATTAAGATTTTGATTTTATTGTAAAGATTATTCATAAACTTTTTGGATATTTGTTTCTATGAGAACTTGTTTAAGTAACTTAGCGTTTAGTTACCGAAAGAAATAATGAACATCATCAGAGAATTTAAATTTGCTCCCGAAATAAAAAATAATAGAATTTCAGTTTGATATACTTAGTTAGTTATATATAGTTTGAACATTTTTGTATCTGGTTGTAAACAATTCCGAAATATTTATTAGTCTCCAAAATATTACTATTGCATTTTACAAGTAACAAAGCTATAGTTTAATCGGATACATTTCTTTCAGTCACAGTTTGGTAAGTGATGAATGAGCCGGAGAAGACGTAATTCGGTCCGTAGAATAAATAGTCTCCACCAGACTCTTCCAACAGCACATAAGTTATTTAAAACCCGGAAAACCGTTGTAGTTTTCACGCGTTCGAAGTCTTGGCAAGAATTGATAGTCTTAATGGTATATTTTGTTTGCAGAGGGCCAGCGCATCCCGTGCTCGAACGAGGGCGAGCCTGTCCGCCTCCAGGACGCCAGACTGGAGCAAAACTTTAGCAGCTGTTTCCGCTGCATTTGTAAGGTATGACTTTATGTTCTATGTGTATGTAGGAAAAGGACAATGCATTGCGAGATTTGTTAATAGCGAAGGGAGTGCAGCATGGTGCTCACTCCAAGATTCGTCTGCCCCATCGTTAGTGGGTTCTACGGCAGATATGACTAGCTCACTGTCACTTCAACGTCCTCCGATGTATACGCTCATTTCGTACCCTAGATACCGACCATAGCCCTAGTCATTGCACGTTGAGTGACTTTAAACGTAGTAGGTACACGTAGCAAGCCGTTAAGTTGATGATTTTAGGAGGACTGCTGACAGAGGCTGTTGGATGAGAAGGTAGCCCGGAAAAGGGAAATGTGGCGCGAATTTAAAAAGTTCTACGTTCATCAGTGGATGGACTAAGGCTGTCATTAGGCACCAATTAGATTGTTTGTAGCAGGGGTAGGTCTATATAATCAATTGTGATGGGGGCGTGGAAATTCAAAATAGACGTTTGATCAAGTAGACTAGGTATTACTCTCGTTGACAATCAAATGCAGAGAAATATCGAGCTGTACGCTAGACCGGCCAACTGATTTGCATGATATCATTATATGAAAAGCGCTTTTTTGTTATTGTATATATAGGTTTTACAAGACTTGTTCGTAAATTATTAGAAACGATATGGTTTTTAAAAGTTACAGCTCATTGGTATATGTTGTAAAAAATTGTGAAGTATAAAACCACACGATATTATTTCTTGTATCTTTGGTGTGTAAATCATAAATGTTGACCTACTCACCTTTTATCTTTTATTATTATTTTGCTAGGCAACAGTAATGTTTATTGAAATTTATATATCCTAGTGATAAAACGCGTTATATTGAGGTGTGAATTAGGTTTAAAAGGCAAGCTATTTAACAATAAATTTGCTTTTCATTAGAATGTTATTTATTTTTTAATTAAAGGTAAACAAAATTATCCTATAGAAGACAGCTAAATTCGAATACTCCTCTTTTGGACTGATGTATGAATAATGTTTTACGACCAACTTATCCTCTACGAAATCTAAGACAGGTTATAATCCTTATGTTTTTTAAAAACAGCACAATAAAATATTACGTTTCCTTGCCATCCATCCATATTGGAATTCATATGTTTATTGGTGAATTTGACACGATTTATGACTTTGCTAGCATTAAGTTTGTTATGGTGAAATAACGAGGTACCTACACTTAACCGCGTATTTCCCATTGCTATTAACGTTAAGACTTCCAGATTTTCACGACGTGCTAATGTTAGTTTCTATGCCTTGTTCACTATCATAAACTACTGATCTTAACGAGAATGTATGTACTTACGCATGGATAACCATGTGTAACTTCTCAGCTAGAGTGCTAATTGCAAGATACAACTGCCTACGTGACGTTGTAGATATACCTACTATACAGGAAACTTGTCGCCTATAGTATTATGAATTGAATTTTAAATAACTTACATTCCAACTCTAGAATAACTTCACCAGGACCTCTCAGATACTGAAAGATAGATTAAGGGGTTTGATACTCTGTAAATGCGTGAAGTGAAACCGTAGAAATGAAATAAATATTTTCTATTATTCCATATTTCCTAATTTTTTTATTCAAGTGCTCCCAGACCTTGCATTTACATATTGCCTTTCATGTTTCTATGTTACCAGCAAAGAACCTACTCTGAGAGTACTATTTCTTTAATCCGACTCGAAATGTATACCAATTAAATAAGTAAAATGTCAAGCATTTTATTACTTCAACTTAGTATCTTGTTTGTTTTAAATTTTATACGAGGTACCCAATAGTTTAAAGACGAGAAGAGGAGGGGAGAAAAGAGAATTCAAAAAGGTTGAGAGTGTATGAAGAATCGAATATTTAAACAGTAAAACGGGGCTCTGTTATTTTATTTTCCCGCAGGTATTGTTAGGGAATTCTAAAAAATCATGCATTCTATTTATACAAAGTCCATTTGTCTGTTTATGGGTAATTAAAATAGCCAAGCCTGCAGTGGGCGATCACACGGCTGCCTAAGAACGCGACGCGTGCCGCGGCGTGCGCCTGCGCAGCCCAGGCGCCCACGTAGCGCAAAAACTGACAATGCGGAACCTCCACCGGCACTCCAGGAATCCGACACAACTGTTCTCAACACTCATATATTATTTATATCCAGCATTCTTTCTTAACATTTTTTCTAATGCATGGAACTGCAAGTCTCTTAAGTTAAGTTTAAATTTTATATCGGAGTCGAGTGTTTTCAAAACTTTTATTTCTTTTTTTCCTACCTGGCTGTCGATGATGGCTGGGAACCCCTGAAATCTTCACCGAACTTTCGTGGATCCATAAAGCTCTAACCCCAGGATTTTTAATTTACCCATTTGAACCTTATTTTATGTTTTAAACTTGACCGATAAAAATATTGCAAAAATTTCAAGAGTGCCCGCGCATGTATGTTTTAGACAGTATATATGAGTGCGAGTATTGAACCTGAGTTAACGGGTTAGTATCATCCAACTACTCAGGCATATTACGTATTAAAAGTCATCTACGCTTATTTGTAAGCGCGCAGTAGCCATTTCATAAGCCAATAACCGCTGCACAGGCGACGCGACGTTGTGTATGCAAGTAAGTTCGTACCGTACCGTGTATCATGTGGTATTTCCCACTCGATCTCACCTCGCCGGGTGACTTGCGCGGAATTCGAAAGCCCATCACGAGATTTATCGCTTATTCTGTATTATAATATACATTTGCTTACCTAATGGGCTTTTTTGTCGCGTGCCACATAACGACTGTGATCCCGTCCCGTTGATGGAATTTTTATGATTTATCAATCTTACGAGACAGGTGGGTTAGATGCGTGTTCCGGCGATTTGCATGTGAGTTTAATTTATTGGTCGGTTGTTCCGGAGGCAGGTGCAGTGTCGAGTTGACCCGAGGGTACTATTAGCCTTCTTAAAAGTCCAGTAGCCGTGAGATAGCATCTGTGGCTCCCGCGCACCGCTTACTTTAATGAGCTATGTCATTTATCGAGACTCGGAGCGCGGATTATAATTCTTTGCCGACGCTATCACTAATTTTCTTTTATGTTTCACATATTGTGAGTTTTGTGTGTGTTTGCGGTTTTGTTTGAGGTCGTTTATACATTCTCAAGCGTTATAGGTTGAAATATCCTTCATAGCCTTCTTTTATTTTCGATAAATGTTTTCCAGCCAAAAATTTAAAGACGATAGTTAAAGAATTAACGGACCATGCGTTTTGTTTTTTTAATAATTGCAAATCTAAAGCACTAAGTTTCTGAAAATAACCTCTGACTTTCTCGCTGTAGCTTAATTGAAATAAAATCCATACTTGCGTAAAACAGACGACATAAACAATAAATTTTCCAGTAGGTAGCATTAAGTGGTGCTTCAGTTTTATTGTTATCATTTGCATTCATAACATTCTATATTTATTATACTATCCATTCCTTATTCAAACAGTACTAAAGCGTGATATACTGAATGCATTTTCTTTATATGTTTGGTTCAAAAATGTATATTTTGGGTCAATACAAATCATTTTTATCTTGTTGCACTACTTTGAAATCGCTATCAGAACGGAGATTTACGTACGTATGAATTATCTGTAAATTGAACTTTATGCAACGAATTTTACATTAATAAATAAACAGTAAATGCAGCACAGCTTAATAATAGCCCGGGAGTCCCTTCGTGACAATTTAATTGAATCATGCCCAGTAATTTCTAACGTTTGCGAAGGAACGCGTCAGTCTTGCTTCGTAATTAAGTAATGTTCAAGTGTCGCTATTTTTGTCGAGGCCTGCTGCCTATTAATATACTATAAATTGTATTTTATATGTAGTTACAAGTAAATTACTAAGTTCTAATGATCACATTGCGCCTAGTTCGAGTCGTTACTCGGAAACAATGTCGGATAAGAAGCAATATTTTAAGAATATTGCACATAAATTCGCAATTCAGTGTTATATCGTGCCTGATTTACGATTTATTTGAGCGTAGGAGTTCAATGAGTATGACTAACTTTGGTATCATTCTCTAATAATGCAATTAGGTAGTTGAGGTTCGCCGATAAGCATCAATTTCTCGTGGAATTCTGTCACGTGGAAGCGTTGGTTTTACGCAAACACAGAAAGCTCGACAGCGACCTTATAAAACACTCAGATTCAATGTCGCCACTCGAGCTATTTCTTATAAATTATTATTAGAATGACATTGATTTATCATCTTATAAACCGTAAAAGAATGTTTTAAAAGGTAATTTTTGTTAAAACCCGGATATGTTGAGAAACGTGTTCGACAGCTTTGGGATGTTGGCGAGTTGGGTGGCAGTGGTTTTTGTTCGAGGGGTGGGTTTGTTGGTGACGGGTGTGGTGCGTGGTACCGGCGGGTGCAGATGTGAAAGTGGGTGAGAGGAGAGCGCGGGCGCGGGCGCGGGAGCGGGCGCGGGCGTGCAGGTGCCGAGTCGCGAGGCCTTGCCGTGAGCGCGCACACGGTATGCGGTCGCACCGGTTCTTCTAGCACCGCGTATTTTTTATATGCTACACATCATCGACATTGTTATTATGTTTTGCTATGATGCAAAAAAATCAAGTTTAGTACAGATGCAGGTTCTTTACGTGGACTTTGGACGGGTTTAATGATTTTCCGGGCTACGTTTTCGCGCGGAAAAACAGTGTCTTGAAAATAAATGTTTTTTTTTAATTGAGATTAATTTTAACGACTTACTTATTCAAAATGTGTTTCGGAAAATAATAAAACGTTGGTGCCCTCGCGGTACCCTGAAATATGGAAACCTGCTATCTACTTTGACTCGGTTCATTGCACTGTCTCGGCTCACAATCTTGGAGCAGATACAGTAACTACTCATTCTTTTACTAAGTAGCAACCGAACCAAAATACAAACAGTTGAATTCCAATATCGGAACGAACGCACGTGCAGCGTAGTCTCGAAACTGGAAATCTAATTAGTATGCGAATTTTTGGCATAGTGATAGCCGTAAGAACGTTACTACAAGATCTATGTTTTAGTTTTAATTAAGCAAGTGTAAAAAATACTGTTATGATGTTAAGGAACAAAGTCCCCTGATTTATATATCGATGGAAAAATCAGGTGATTTGTCCGGTGCGCCGCTCGAACGCTTTTGCCAAAGACGGTGATAGATAAATGTAATTTTAATATAAAGAATAAACAACTATGGTTTATATGAGTGTTCCGTGGCGTGTATGCGACGATACGTTTTCTAGCATTAAAACCATCTATTTACATAGTCTTGTAGCCATAGGTACTGAAATTGGTTTTCAGTCTGAACCCTTCAAGGATTAAAAAAGGTATATATTTTAATAGGTACGGTCGACAGCACGTCAAGGTGTACACTTGTTCGATATTCGTTCTTATACGTACGACATAAGGCGGTGCAAAGTTCAAAATGTGTATAGCCTTCACATTCACGGCATAAGAGTGATCAAAATCCAAACTGGATTATACTATAATTTCGCCATTACAGGCGGCCATTTTGGATTGGGAATTTATGATAGTAGATACTACAAATGAAGCCCCTCTATTAAATAGTGAGGGAGTTGTGTTCAAATTATGTAGTACCAATTAAATACCACCACTAAATGTTCTAAATGTTGGATACAACAATTAGTGGTTGGCCACTGTCTTGAACCAATTTCCACCATATAGCTATAAACACTTCCAACAAATTGACCTTTAAAACAAAAAAAGCAAAATCAAAATCCGTTCGTCCGTTTGGGATACAGACATATTTTCACACGAATAGACACGTCAAACTTATAACCCCCGTTGTTATTGCGCTGGGGTAAAACTAAAGACCTAAGAGTCGGTTAAAAATTTAGTATCGACGGCGCCGGCGCGACACTCGACAGGCGACGCGGCGGCCCACACTCGACCTTGCTGCGCGCCCCGGGATCGTTTACCCGCCTAGATACAATTACATCTAGTACTTGTATTTAAACGCATATGATTAACTGACCGCTCTAAATACGGCAAATCTAAATAAAAATCAAAGGCCGCCGTGACCATTAAGATATTTAATCTCAAAGATTGGTTTAATTGACGAGTTTATTTTTAAGTGAGTAATTACAAAGCTAACTTTAATTTGTTAATTTATTTTTTAAAGCGTATCTAAATCTCCAGTTTGCCACATTGCTGCAAAATAAAATGCAACAACATACACATAGAAAAAAAGGTGTAGTAAAAATAATATCCTTTATCCTTAAATATATACCATTTATATTCAATTATATACTTTCTTCATTTAACAATATCTAGCAGTTTTTTCTATCACTCTAAATTACTTGTCTTTTTTTTGCAATTTCAATTTGAATAAAAATATTAAACCATGTTAGTCATTTGGATTAGGCACATTTGACTATAATGCTATTGGAATTCTTTTTCTCATGCAATTCAAGCTACACCCAAAATACACGCTAGAAGAAAGATGAAATAAAATACTTATGCCTCAATGATCGTGGGTTAGATCCCAGGTCAAACATTCAGACAGAAGTAATGGTGTTTGATGTGTTTGAGTATTGAATATCTACATTTTAGTTCCATAGTTGATTGCGGTTACCATAACACATGTGCTGGAATAATTACTAGGGGATCAGGTCGCCGTATAAGATGGTTATCCGACAATTGATTTGTTGAACCAATGACCTTGGGTTTCGATTCTACTCAACAATTTGTGCATATTCTGTATCTGGGTGTATAATTCACACATTTGTGTAAATATTGCGGTATCAACCTAGGTTTTGGTTTCCATAACACGAATGTTTATTACTCTGGTCATCTGGTCGAGGTCAAGGGGGGGGGGGGGGCACTATGGCATCATAGCTTTTTTTTTCTTTGAAATTTGTAGGTATTACTTGGCTAAATGGAAATCGGTCCAAATTAACACCTATTTGCAGATGGAGTTTGCAAATTATCTACGCATTCCTACTTGTGTAGACACTTCCATAAATTTTAGTATCTCCGTGCGTATACGTCCCCGAGCAGTCTGCGTCGCGGTTCCACTATGTAAATTAAGAAATAAACATTTCAAAACGAATGTGACATCCTACGTATAAAACACATGCAGTATCGCAAACGAGCCGCGCGTATTCCAGAACATTAAATCGCAAGCTAAATATAGGCATTTGGATGCAGATTATGCAAATAGGCCGGCTCATTTCTGAAGCGAGATGCTCGTACAATATTAGTCTTGGTTATGTAAAACTCCAGTGGTCCAATGTTAGACGGAGGACGTATGTCCTTTCGGTTCTGATTTAACCTTTTCCACCGATCCCGGTAAGGCCCACTGCGTTCAAAAAAACGACGGGTTGTTATAAGTTTGACGTGTCTCTGTGTGTGTGTCTATAACATTGCAGATCCCGAACAAATGAACTTATTATGATTTTGACGTTTTTGTTGGAAGATGAATAAGTTGGGAGTGTTCTTAGCTTTGATAAAAATCGATCAACGATGGCTGCCGCACAGTGGGTCGAAACTGCTATGTGAGGGACTTAGCGATAATTTTTGAAAATTTTTAGATAGATCCATACCAGCTGTAATGGGTTGACTCCCCCCTTCCAGGTAGTATTCGTCGTCTGCTACTCATACTACAAGGGGAACTTACTTTGAGACCAGTTGATCGATGTAAAAGTCTGGGGCGTTAATTTATTTTGCAATCTAAATGTATATTTTAAATTAAATTTGATAACGACGAAACATATTTGAAAACTGTCCAATGTTGCTTCCGCAAAGGTCACTGAATCGTCGAGAAATTAAAAAGCTTGCCGAATTGAAGCACATAATTTATTAACGTCGTATGACGAGACGGTGACGTCAACATTCTGGTCTGCAGTTAAAGATATCCTTTGAAATTTTATAAATATCGTTGAGTTAGTACACTTTGTCAATACACATTGGACCGGACTCTTTTAGAATGCTTAATTCTTTTATGATCTAGGCACGTGGTAGTATGTTTAAGCCAACTTCAAAGCAAGCCACTTACGGAGCCACTATTGACCCACTTTTAAAATCATGAGGATTCTACATAAACGTGTCAATTTAAACCAATAACTTGAAAATTTCAGGATTGACTGATAAACTTGGTATGCATTTAGAACTCGATCCTTTTGACGTCGAAGCTAACGATAAAAGCATATTATGTCATAATTTAACTTCGCTCAGTTCACATTTGAATTTGTGATTAGATTTCATTTCGATAGAAAGGGAAAAAGAATGCATTGCATTATTCTGTTTTTGTAAATGTTGCATTGTAAAAACAATGCTTCCATTACTCTTTTTCGCGATATTGTGAATTGTTCAACTCTTACGTAACGTTTACCTGTTTCTCTTAAAAAAGTATTTAGGATGTGGCTTGATTAAATCCCTACTAAGGAACATATCTGGATAATATATAATAAGGCTCCTTAAAAACCGATGACAGCTATGACTCGTTCAAACTGCATGACCCCTTCATTAATTTATCTTATTACGCCTATTATGTGAATGGGTAATTGAACAGTATTAGCTCGTACGCCGTCATAATTTCGGGTGACCGTCACGCCCGCCACTTCCCGTGCCACTGATAAAGCGCACCAAATATCCACACCAGTAATAAATATCCTCATCATTTCCTGAACATTTGCGCAATATAACACGTGGACATTTTCATTGTTAATAAAGATATTAAAAACAGACTTATGGGGAATTTGATATCTGTTGCTGACTCTTTAGCGCGGTGCGCCAAATCAAATGTCTGAGATTCAGATGTTTCATAAGGTTCCATCTTATTTTTTTTATTACACTTCAAGATTAACCTTATCCCACCTAATGTTAAGTGGTAATGAGGTTCTGGTCTTAAAAGCGATAAGTACAGCATAATAAAGCTGTTACTAAACTTGTCGCACTTACCTTGAAGGCTGGAACTCTGCTACTAATGTAGCACCCCCCAAGAGCTCTGGAAAACCTTACTCACACGCAGAAACACAACAGCACAGAAGTGATTGCGGTCTTCTGTAAGGTGGTGGTGTTAATTTTGATAGTAGGTAATTAATTGCTTGACAGTTGCTTAATCCGTCAGATTGCATACATTTTTAGAAGACGGACAGCCCTCAAATTATCCTTCAACTTTTCCAATTGACCTGGTGGTTGGGAACAACAAGCGCTGGGTATTGCAGTAGGTAGTACCTTAGAATCCCGGTAAGAGAGTTTTAGCGGTCCTTTATTGTCCGAATTGAGGCATTCATGTTTTTTTCTAAAGGCTGTGCAAACGAATACACGTATGCGTGACATATCGAATACAAACTACCAATGAATGTTTGTCTTATACTTATTTGACCAGTATGAAATCAACTACTCCCTGCGCAGACTTCGTAAACAAATTGTATATCCAATTTGACATATACTCCTCTTATTCAATCGGAAAATGTACAGTGTCACACACTGGAAACTAAAAGTCATTAGTTAATGAAATAAGCTACAATTTCCTTACAACTGTAGTGAGCTACACGTTAACTAAGGGTACCAGTGACTAGGGGGTCTAGTCATTGTAGAGCTAAGTCTTCTTTCCCACAAAATCGCCATCAAGGCGGTAAGGTCCACCGGGGGATAATTCTACCATTTTCAGTACAGTGAGTCCTACACACGCCGTCATCTGCCTCACTCAGCTGATGGTACATTACCCTCCATAAAAAGGGGGGTCGAACCCAGTAAAATTTATCGAATTTCAAATTCGTTTCGACGAGTTTACTATGTATGGGAATTTCAAGAATTCGTAACTTATCCAAGCGATATGTCTCCAGCACCCTTATTTTGGAAAAAAATATGGTTTGTCTCTGTTCAATCTTTAAAGGCAAGATAGAGACACAGCACAGTTTCCAAGCTTGTTTTGTAAATAATACCCGGAATAATAACCAGCGACTGATTATTTTCCTGTGATAGTGTACTGTGTAGGCAACAAACAGTCTACGTTTGCACTGCTGCTCGTGGGTTTTAAACATTACACGATTATCACATGATTGCAGAGCTTTTCACGGTCGGAATGAAAAAAAAATACATTCAGATAATACATTCAGCTTCCTACGTTCACCTCATTTATTAGCTTATCCGCTATCAACGTATCAACGCAGTTCACCTAGATTGACGCACTAACTCTGTATTTTGCTTTCGTTGTGGTTTCTAGTAAATAAAACTAATAAAGAATATAATAAACGTTGTTAACACGGGAAATAAAATTAATGAGATTTAAATTTAGTTTTGCAGATCTTTTCACATCGTTGCGTAATATTCAAGTAGATTTACACTTTTAGAATTGCTTACTATTGCTTTTAATTTAGAACGCAAGTTAAAAACGCTAAGGTTTTAAATTTAGAGTCATATTTGGACAATAAGGATGCATATTATGCCATAGAAAATCAAAACGTTAACGCAAAGATAGGTATAGCAAATCATTTGCAAAATAACATAAATGACACCTAATGTGTTTTTAGCTACATAGTATAAAACAAAGTCACTTCTCACTGTATGCTCCTATAAGAAAAGAAAGAAATAGAAATACAATTTGATAAGCTTAGATCTTTCAAAGTACACAACGGATTTAGATGTTTTTTTTTAATTAGAGGTTTTTATGTAAAATAAATTCAATTACTGTAAAGAAAAGCAATATATTTCAGTTCAATATAAGTTATATAATTTAGTGTGCAAATATAGCCAAGCGTCGTCCGCTGCTACGAAATGCGTTACTGAACAAAGAAAATGACTGACAATGGTAAGTTTCGTAGTCGCTCGTAGCAATTACCTGTAGAATCAGATAAGCATTGTTATCAAGAGATATTGCATTTCTAAGTGTAATGGAATTATTTGGACATATCTCCATCTAACTGAAATTTAGGTTAAACGATTTAAATACCTACCGGTTTTACGACCTAGGATTTTTGTGTTATGTGTGTTTTCGTTAACAAAACTCAATAATTGGATTTTTGTTTGATTTGAAAAATCGGTCACGAGCTTAGTAACATCACCTCAATTATTATCTTCAGTCATGATTACCTAATTACTTAATTCATTTTAATTAATTAAACAAATCGAAGTAGATATAAACAAGCACCGACGTATATATACAAAATAACATAACACTTTACCTTAAAATCGACTATGCTGTTAAAGATTGATAAGGCTTTATTAATATTGTTATTGAATTATAATTGATTACATTTGGGACAACACAGGCGGTAAATAATACAAAATAATGCAATACTTACTTTGAGTAGTTGTATCCAATTTTGTCATAACAATTATGATTAACCGCAAAGTAAAGCAAAAGATTTAGAATATTTTTTTGCGTGTAGGATTTATGAACTTTACTACTTAAGGAATACAAATAGTGCCAGGTTTCGCTGCCTTGGGCCGACCCAAACGGCCAGAACAGAATCTTCAACCTCCCTCCACTTGATTTATATTTTATAGTTCTTATTGTAAAATGTGCGCCCGTTCATTTTATATCCCAAGCAATTCGATTTATCTGGAAATAATCTAAATAACCAGAGAAAAATAAGATTTTGTGTAACACATTTAAAAAGCGCGCGAAAACGCCAAGTCACGTCACTGTTGCAATTATGACGTCAACGTCCTAGACAACGAACCGATACGCATAGGAACGACTTAATTTAGATAAACGGAAAATGTTTTAATAAATTCTTAATACGATAAGAGACACAATAATTCATTTAATCGGTAAAATAATCATTGTTTCGCAACATTAAAATAAATAATTTCGCTGACAGCTGTCATTTCCGAATTGCAATGGTGGTTTCCGTTTCGGTTCTTTTGTTCCACAGATAAACAAACTAAAATTTATTTTGCAAAAATAAAATACTAACTATGCTTTTAATTAAAAAGTAAAAATGTAAAATGATTACTTAACTAATAAGCTAACATATCTAACACTTTTCATATTTTATTGTTAACACTGTCAAGTAGCCAATGGTCACTCCAAAAGGGGGCGCCAAGTTTAAATATTTGTTCTCTTGCTTCTTTTATTTAGTCAAAGTTTGGGGTCTAGCGTCCCCTTTAATGAACCTTGGAGCTAACGCTACGTTACTGATGAGTTCAGGTATGATATCACTATCGTTATTATTGAGATTTATAGGGGAATAAAGAAGATTGCCGTGATGTAACCGCAGCAACGTAAAAATAAAGTGAACATGAGTCTAATGACAGTAACGCCTATGCTATTGATGTTACTGCCATGTTAGATGTCGCAAGCTACTAAATGCTTTTAAGGGTACTGTACTTTTATGGTAAAATGCAACCCTTCTAAGAATCTGCTATCCATCCGTCTGTCACCAGGCCTTGCCTATTACATAAACCGTGATACCTAGTGATATTTCTGTAGCATCTTAGGAACAAGGACTAAAAACAATATTAAAAATATATTTATGTGGCCCACAAAACAAACGTGTTTTTATGGTTTTTAACCTCTCCTTTACTTCTCGCAATATGCGAGAACTCGCTCACGAAGGATTCCTTAACGTTTTAAATATAAGCTGTAAGGCCTTATTCTTTAATCGGTCTTCTTAAACATTAGAACGCCCCAAAAAAGTAAATTTTCTGGACTAGGTATTATAAAAATATTGCATTTGTAGGAATGGAGTAACTTGTTCTCAGGCATAATTTATTTCCTTTTAATTTTTCGAGTTAAAAAGATAATTAAATATACTGTTAGCAGTAACCGCTTTAGTTTATAAATTGCATCAATTACAAAAAGTTTAAATATTGTTCAATAATTATCTTTCTAAATACGTAATTTGACCATCATGAGAATATCCGTTAGCTTCGTTAACAAAACTAGTGGAGTTAAATCTCCAATTAATCATTTCATATCAGAATAGGTCAGAAGGCGACTCTAAGCGGTCTAGTTTGTGTTTTATCATCTCTCATTATGCTCACTAGGTCAGTTGTGTGTGGTTAGTGATTTGTTCATGTGTTTAGATAATCTGTTTTTTAATAGCGTTACTACACACAAATACTAATCCCACTTTCGCCCAACATAAACGATCTACGTTGAACCACGAAAATATTGCGTTCACGATGTTTTATTGCCAAGCATAACGGCCAGATATATGTTATCTGTTAAATTTTGTGCTCGATACACGTTACTTACCGGCACTAATAAGTAATGGGTAGTCGACAGACTTACAGTTATTTTTAACCGATGAGTAGAAAACGTAAATATTTCGCCGTTCGAGGTTTACTTCAAAGAGTTCCGATGCCGAAGTACGAGTGAAGTATAGAAAAAAACAATAAACATCTGTGAGTGGGTGACCTCGGCTAGTTCAGAACATGTACTTAAATTGAAACAAATTATTGGGAAGTGAGTTACGTATGTACCCTCGTAATGCGCTAGTGTACGGTGGCTTCGAAGAATCTTGTCGAACGAGATCAATGGCTTTCAACAAAATCCGATATTGAAAATAAACTGATGATTAAAATTTCAGGAACAGGTGGGATTGCTCGATTCTAAGATTTCGTTCATTAATTGTTTTTAAAACTTGCTCGCTTTTTCACATAAAAAGTTTGAAAATGCTATGAGCATTCACCCACATGCTCCATTTTGTTTTATAATAGCAACTAGACTTCTATAGCGTCTATTTTTGCCATGAAAATTGACACAATTTTACAATATATATCATTGATTTACGGTGTTACATAGCGTCTCATGATTCCGTGGAGTCAATGACAATTGGGTCTCGAGTAAGTTATTCGCTTTATCGCTTGACACTCGATGCGCATTTGTAGTAAACTTAATATATTATTTCCACACAAACACCTTATTTAAACACTAAAATTTACTAAATACTTAAAAAATCCATTAATGCCTATCCTGTTCCAATATTTTACGATTCGTAATGTTTCAAAAATGTTTAGCCATTTTTCTCCAACCGACTACGAGTTGTTACTAGCGTTCCACAATTTATTTTCCATATCAGCTGTCATCTGTCGGTCGTCTTGAGCTTACGCCTCGTATAATTTATTACTATCCGTAACTAGAACACATCGTTTTACAAATATTGGTATTGGGCATAAATCAGGTCCACTGTGCTTTTTTTTCTACCCTTCATCACTTGCTCCTACATCTTAGTGATTTTGTATAAATAAGTAATGGAGTTGAAGTATCTAATAAATCAAATGAATCAAGTAGGTAATTAGTGAAGATTGCATGAAGTTTATGAATCATTTTAGTAGGGGAAATATTTCAAGTTGAGAAAATGCATGATATTATTTTTTTAGCACTAGGTATCCGAACAGATGAAGGTTTATGTTTAAATTAGGCACCTACAACAAATTGAAAAACTTCCAATGTCTCCATGTGAGACTAAGCAGATAAATATAAAACTATGTTTGGTGTTAAAACGTTTGATACGTGTACAGATTTACTCAAATATTATCCACCAATATTGATTATGTCTGACAGCTCGGTTGCTAACAAGTCGTATATGTACAGACTGAATTCCTGGGACAGTCAAACAATTAAATAATCGTTGACGTAAAGTCCGGTCTTACACGTGTTTGGGTTTATACCACAGACAAAAAACCTTTTTGCAAACAATGCTAATAGTTAGATATTGGTTTAACACCTCTACAACTTAATTTTAGAAAGTTTTTTTCTCATATATTCTTTAAAGTCACGAATTTTTAATGACTGTATGGAAGAGTCAAATGTCAAAAGTATGTACATAATTTGCAACATTGCAGCACTTTGAGATAACAGCCAATAAAAATTCCTAATTTAATTGCAAAAAAGTGTGAATTAATTATGTTTGCTTTAAGTTAATAAGCCCTAAGTTTTTCTTTTTAAGGGCTGTATCGAGGCCATGCCCATTAGGCACAATTCCATTTTGCCATGTTTAAATACAACGGCTTCAGCTTATTTGGAACAGACTTTGCAAGTTACAATGACCTTATTTTTTAATCTGTAAGGTTCAAAATGCATTTAGTCATTAAGGGTTATCCATATGTAGAAGTTATTAGATGTGTGCAACGTGCACAACGCATCCCATGTAAAGCAAGTGTGCATGCAAATGCATTACAGAACAAAGAGCCATTAAGAACACATTAAAATAATTACGAGAATGAGTTTTGATCTTGTTATGGCTGAAAATGATTGCGCATTAATAGCGGTTTCATTTTATCGCCATTATTAAATGATATTTTAACTATTAAATGTGATAGAATATTTACTTATTTAGTGTTGTTTACTGACAAACTCGATAGATCGTCGAAAAACTATTTCTACAATAATATTGGAATTATGAAAGACTGTATAAATGTTCCAGGAATTGTATGTACGCAAACTTTGAATTAGGAAGAATGAAAGAATTAATACATCATAGCTGAGATTATTTTGGTCAAAATTAAGTCCAGGCAAATCAAGCCTCCGTGTCTTGAAGGTAAAAGTGATACTACAAAAAATAATTACTTCAATGTATTTTAGAAATTTGTTAAAGTAAGAACTTATTTTTATTTTTGTTACGATTCAATGACTTCAAAACTATTTTAGGGAAAAATTTTTTTACAGTAGATTATTCGAATGTTTTAAAGAATTAGTTGTTTTTCTAATTCAATATAAACAACAGATTAATTAGCCTATATTTTTGATTTAGCTGGATTTTGACTTGACTCCTAACCATTAGAATATTTACAGTATGTATTCAAAAATATGACCACTTTAAGACGCTTATTTATTCAAGTCCGAGTTAGGTTAGTAGTGACGCGCGACACTGTAGTGAGGTCACACAGAGTTAGGTTAGTAGTGACGCGCGACACAGTAGTGAGGTCACACAGAGTTAGGTTAGGTTAGGTAAGGTTAGGTTTAACAGTCTATCGATAAGTTAAGGACTGTGCATCACTATCGAGAAATTATCAAGACGGATAAAGTAAATGGTTTTATTCGCAGCAGATGCGTTATTTGCGTGACATTTGCATTATTAGTCCACCTACGTTGTTGCTCACGTGTTTTACGCCTAACTCGAATTAATTTTTAGTATTCCGATAAAACGGATGCTTTATTTTAAGAAGCTGGTGATTTTTGAGAAATTGAAGCGGCGTGCTGCATTTGTTGAAATATATCTATGATGCTTATGCTTTATAACCTTGAATTGCACGGCTGAATCATTTCGTGTCGGTGAATATAGGTTTAAATTAGGTATTTACACAAACTGTACCTACCTGTTAGGATATTAGCACAGCGTTAAAATGATAAGCTAGTAATAAGGCGGTCCCTTTTACATTAAATTTAACACCTTATCTATGTGGGTGAGATCTAGTTAATAATAGTACATTGCACAGTGATTGCACAAAATAGAATTTAGATTTCTGAGTTAGTACTTAGTTCTGATCTACATTTCATTGCTTGACTTTAAAAAAAAATCTGCGGCGTTTTGAAATAAAATTTCATATGTTTAACTTATATAAGGTTAAACGTATTGTAAATTTATAATATATTTGAATAAATAAACACATAGGATAACATCATACATTGATCTGATCCCAAAGTAGTAGCTTTACCCCAAACTAGAACCAACTATGGTACGGCAATACATAGGTACTCAAATACATTGATAAATACCAATAACACAGAACAATATTTAGAGTTTTCAAATAAAATACTAACTTTTCCATACATGTTCTATTCTATGTATCTCAAAAATTATTTAATTCTGTCAGTGGAAGTGTTTTTGAAGTACCGGAGATTTATCTCAAGATTCCATCAGAAATCGAATATGGTGTCCAGTGTCTTCAGTTTGTCTTCAAAAAATATTATTTACTCCGAAGGAATGAAATTAAGGATTAATGGATTAACTGTTGGTTCTTGTGGCAAATATTAAAAAAAATATTTTTGAAAATTGAACCATATTGTCTACTTGCACGTAAATTTGTATCTATACGTAAAACAATATTTGAGAAGATGAAAGAAAACTTATTTGATGATTATCTGAAAACCTTGTATAAATCGACCTGATTTCTCAGTAGTTGCAGCACTTGCGTTATGGAAGCATATTATACAAAAATGTGTACTAAAAATTCGTAGTGATGTCAGGATGGGGATCAATCCAGTGCTGTATTTACATCAGGATGGGGATGAATACACATACAGGATGGGGATCAATCCAGTGCTATTTTTAATGGAGGGAAATGCTTATTTTTTTTATTATATTACACTTCAAGATTGACCTCATCCCACCTGATGGTAAGTGGTAACGAGGTCCTAGCTTAAGGGCAACAAGTACAGCACAATAAATCTGTTACTGAACTTGTCGTCCTTACCTTGAAGGCTTGACCCTTGCTACTAATGTAGCACCCCCCGGAGTTCTGGAAACCTTACTCACACGCAGGAACAAAACAACACCGAAGTGATTGTTATTTGGTTGCGGTCTTCTGTAAAGTGAAGGTATTTCATCTGTCGGGCTGCTCCAGTTCGAGAAATAAATCGCTATGCCCTACCTCTCTTGATGCTTCTGGGGAAGGATAGTGGCGTTTCATCTGCTCCGAGTAGAGCGGAGACTATCCACTCAAACCTCTCGAGACATCTCATCACTTATTGTTAATACCAAAAGATCAATTTTTCAATATAATTAGCGCAGCGTGGTATGTAATGCCCCTACTTATTAGATTCCTATCCAGGCAGGCATAAGAATAATGTACCTACCTATCTGAAGAAAACATTTTCTTTACAGAACGGTTTCGTGGACTGTCGGAGCGAAGAGTGTGGGCTGATGGAGGACTGCGCGGTGGTGATGCCGCGCGAGGGTTGCTGCGCCCGCTGCAAGGGGTGCTGGTACAACGGCACCGAGCACGCCTCCCACACAGAGTGGGGGGAGGAGGGCAAGGTGCTGCGCTGCGAGGCCGGCGTGGTCACCATCTCGAGGCCTGAGTGCTACTCGCCTTGCGACCGGCCGAAGCACCAGAGGCACACGCATTACAACTGCCCTGTATGCGACGGTGAGTTCATGATTATATCAGTGGCGCTGTAGTTATACTAGGCTCGGAACGTGATAGGTCCTAAGTTCGATTCTCGTGAGCTTTGTAAAATTGATTTAAATCGTATACTTAGAAGTACGGCTCTCAGCCGTCGTCATACAAGGACGAAGGTAGGTAAGGGGTACGTTTCACAACATGATCGCATATTTTAAATATCTTGTATCTTCTAAGATTTTAATTTTAATGATACCTATGCTGTGCAAGTAATTATCATTTACATTTAATATAAGCAAAATGTATATACATTTTGTTTAAACAGGGCTGTATTATTGTTTCAAATAATAATCAGCCAGTATTTTCAGTTCTAAAATGTGAATATTGAAATCGTTTTTGTTGAAACGTTATCTCTCTTAAAATACCTATAACTATAACTATACTCGTAAATCTACTATTGTGAATTAAAATCAGTTGCGTTGCTTAAATAATCTTACCACACATTGATGAGGCCGTTGTGGTGTCGTGTTGTAGGTAGGTAGGCATACACTAGGTATGTAGGAGTTCTTCTTCAGTAGAAGATTAATATAATAGTCAAACAAAAACTTGGCATATAGAAGTGGCAGTTTGAATTAAGTAATTAAAAGTACCCACACTAATTGAGTATAACAAAGCCTCCGTGTTTCTAAAAAGGCGCTTAACGTTTTTAGTAGATTGCACGCAATCCATTGAAATGTTTTTTCCCCATTAATGACACCACTGCGAGCATTAAGCGCTCATAGCAATCAAAAGGGTTAAATTACTTACAAGAATTTACTCACCATTTCACGCCGCGTTTTCCCATCACGAGTACTTAGGTACGTTTTTCAACCAAGATAATTGCTGAGAGGCGCAGCCATGTCTCGGAGAGCGCCCACCCAGACGCTTGCGCGGCAAAAAAGAACATCCATGATCCAGTACAAAAACAAACACAAGCCGCCACGCGAACTAAATAAAACCAAAACCACAGGCAATTTACCTCCGCTTCCAAACCTTAACAAGTTTATTAATTCCATATCAAATAATAGTAATTTACAAGATGACGACTCGGAATCGCTTTTGTGTGCTGCCGACACATTCCTGAATATCGTTTTATTGGCCGTGTTTATACTTTATTAATTACCCGCTGGTTGCTATGCCAGATCAAGAGATCTAGTACCGTGCGAGTATTGACCATTAAACTGAGATTAACTATGCTCATACAATTTTGATTTACGTTAAAATCCATGAACGTAAATTACGCAATATGATCTATTGATGATGGTTTATGGGTAGTTTTTTTGTTAGTTTACATTGTATAAGAGGCAAGAATAAATAAACGGCATAGAGCACATTATGTAGGTAGGTAGGTCTCGGCTCAGTGCTAGTCATATATCATGTGTCAGGAATAGTCTGGTAGGCACTTGTCGCCCACGCATCCTACCAACAAAGGTACGTGTATGGCCAGACGTGCTGCGCAGTAGCACTTCAGACAATAGACCTCTGCTATAGTAACGCGACCACCTAATGCCACCATACCTACTTGCAGATTACTATTATTATGAAACAGGAATCATTAATCAGTCTACAAAGTGCTACATTGTCACTTTAGCTAAGGTTAAAAAAATCTTCCGTACAGTTGCCCACACTTCTGATCATCAGTGCGACGTATTTTCATTTATGTTTAGCACCGTTCTCATAGCAAATGGCCACAAAAGATAATTACTTGTATCGTTAAGCACACGATGTAGTGCAAAGATACGAAGCGAAAGCTTTCTGATTGTTTGTTGTTATTGGATTCAGAAGAAATGATATTCGAAGACCATTTATTTTTAAGCGTTGCTAATAATTGTTGGTCCGGAGCGTTCTGAATTGGGTGGTAAGACGGACCACCCAACCAGCGTCGTTTCGCGGACTCGATGACTGATTCCTTATGACACTGCAACCAGGAACAAAGGAATGAAATTCTACCTTTAAACGAAATAAAGTCTTATTATGTGTTCACGGGGGTTCATTAAAATAATACGAATGTGGTTGGAGTCTCCCACGGAGTTGCTTGCGTCTCTATTATTGACCATAAATCAAAAAGTTAACAACCTACTTAAAAGGTAGGGTAAGGTCTGTTGTTTTTGTGTGGTGGTCAAAGCTGCCGCCGGGCCCGTCTGCGGGAACGAAGAGGTGTGCTCTGTGTTTGTTTGTTTTACGATCCCAACGGTGCATTAAGTTTTTTGCTCCGTCTACATGTTATTTTATTCACGATTTTTGGCTTATCAGACTTAGCTTTTTTCCTTTTGCCTTAAGTGAAAAATGATGACCCACTTCAAAATTGTCATTACCAAGACATGTTTACAATGCCTAATTTCTTCTAAAAACGTGTAAGCATACTAAGATACCAGTTCAATCTTTCTACTGCGTATGAACCTGTATTAACAACCGCTAAAAACCATAGCTCATCAAAATTCTCATGGTGTTTTGAGGAGCGTCTTTATTATTAGGTATGCTTGCGTCGACGACCTGAGAAATTGAAATAATTAGCTTGTGATGTACGCTTGATACGTGATTCGAATCCACTATGAAATCATCGCGATGATTACATAAACTTTGTAACTTTTACAAGAAAAACTGATCCTTTAGTTTCTTTGTTACTGTTAACCTGTTATCCAAAAGACTGGTAATGTTGAAGCGTAGTTGACTAACTGTAATTTTCCGAAAGCGGGGCCTTGTCACATGGCAGTTGGGTTTATACCTCGCTCAGTGACAAAGCACATCGCTCATATAAACGGTTTGGACAGACGATGAATACTTAATTGTTTGCCTACAAAAGGACTACCTACTTTGTGTACTCGTCTCTAGTTTTACGACAGACACTTGACTGTCTTCATTGTCACAATTATATTATGCTTATGAGGCAGCCGAGTCGAGTGTCACACAGAATTGTTGGGTCTCATACCATGAATGGGACGTAACTATTCAACATACGGATCTAAATGAGTGTGGACGTCCACTCTTTGAACTAAGAAAAGCGTGTTACAACACTCGAAAACTACTCGCCAATCACGATAATTATGGACAAAGGAATGAAACGTCATTGGGAACATAATGGTTTACTTATTCAACATTCCGTAACTGGTTAATCAGGAAGATGTTACACGGATTTAAGAATCAGGGTTACAGATATTCATATTTTATTTAAATGGGGATTCATAACAACGTTATTTATAGAAATAACGTATTTTAATTTTTCCCTAGCAATCTTCATCGGATTATAACTCAAGCATTTCCTAAGTATTCTTTCTTTGTGTCATGAATTTTGCCTTATATTTATTTATATTCGGTATTGATATATTTAATAATACATACCTATGTATGACTTCACATACCTATGTGAAGTCATACATGTTATAGTGGAAAGACAACTTAGGTACTTACTTACCTAACGATTACCTATTTCTAAATTTTTAGTTTAGCTCAAGTTGGGCTTTAGTAAAGTGTTAAGATGAGCCTAGGGTGGGTATCCATAATATAGGTACTGTAGGTAGATACCTAAATATAGTCAGGTATGTAGGTACATATGTATGTCCACATATGGAGACAATCTCGCATACAAAACATCCGTAGGGAACACAGGTGGTCGAGGAGGTCTCACCGTGTGCGGTCAGCTTCATTTATTACACTGATTGATTCATCGACCGTCCCCCTAATTTATAGTTCGCGCTTTGTCGCGCCGCCTGGTTCGGCCCGCTTTGCCGAATAATGCGCTTTCGGCTTTTGTTTAAGAATTTCGTTTTTTTGTACCGCCTCGGTAAACAAGCACACAGCCCGCTTAAAGATAAGCATCTGCTATAGCTAACAGATGCCTGCAACATCATGGCATCAGATGCGACAGACTTACATAAAACGTAGATACTTTTATTTAGTTTGAGGATGCTAGATCCTACAATTTGAAGAATTGAAACTATTGATCTTAAAAAGAAAACATTATAATACTGCATTACAACAAAACATTATGATACTGCACTACTCCTTATGACGTTTTTAGTATTTAGGGAAGATAGTGCCTTCCCATTTTCACAACATAAAATCACACTCTTGAAACGTTGCTAAGAGATTGTCTAAGGCGTTATTTTTTGTCAACAAAATTGTTCTGCAATTCTTTTAATTTAAAAATTTAAGTCTTTGAAATTGTTCGTTATCAATTGTGTGTCTAAGATTAATAATGATGGGTAATAAATGTATGATTAATATAAAAAATGCAAATTCTAAATTATATAACATTTAATTTAAATTCTCAACACTATAAGTTTCAACATGTCTATGCAAATACAAAGGGTGATATGCTGCTTTACCTGATAACTTGCATCTACACGTAGGACACCTTTTATGTACACTCAAAGATTTCTCCAGACATTGCATACAAAAGACGTGACCACATTTTGTAGAAGCCATAGGATTTTTTCCCAGTTCGTCCCAGCAGATAGGGCATTCACCCCATCCACTTGATCTGATTCGTTTAGCCTCGGTCGGCTTGGGAGATCCACTGTCATCCACATTCGACCTACGCTGAAAATCAACAAAATATGAACTGTGAATCGGGTCAGAGTGTAGTAAATCTTGGGCAGATACATGAGAATATTGAACACGAGAAATGTTTAGAAACTACATGAAATATCAGTACATATTGGTACAAATTTAAAGGTTTCTAACCCCTAAATCCATTCTACGCTCAATGCTAATTTCTAAAGAGGATGAGTCCCTCTTTACCCAGGCTGACCTACTACCTTAAGCTAAAGCTTAGGCTTCTTTCGATAGGTCCTGGTTGTTAAAAACATTACAAAAACACAACGTTATACGGGATCTCATTTTGGAAATGTAACGTATGAATTGGTTTTTATTTATATATCAACCTTAGCACAATACCCTTTTTTTGTTGTTGGCGGATTTATTTGCCTTTTTTGGATTGTTCATGACATCCAATAGTTTAGATTTTTCCGTTTCATTGAGAAATCACAGTTTATTTTGAAGGGGTGGTAGAAATAAACATGAATTTTTCTTTTTGACCCATCTACCAGAATGTCAATGTCAAAAAAGACGACAATAAAGAGGTAGGTTTGTAGGACATAATTAGATTTGTAGCAAAGAGTGAACCTAGATCTAGGTCCTTACCCTAATTTGTTGATCTTTTATGAAACATAACATTCCTTAAATATAGTAATTTAAAAAATGTTTCCACCCTTGCATTATTTTCTCTCTATTCTTAATGAAAATTGCACTTATATTGAAATCAAGAGTGTAGGTAATTTGAATGAACCAAGAAGAAAAAATATTTTAAAAGTTTGTTGTTGTAAAATTTACCAGTCATACATTACAGAATACAAACGCTTGTATGAATTGAAAAAACTGGTGGATCTCTTATGTGGCAACACAATTATACCGCGGTTCCACATCGCGCTTTTGTATCGCTGAAAAAGGCGCAATATGTGTGCCCCAAAAGTGCCACTGGTTACCGTGAGCATTGTCTTTTGCAGAATGTGTGATCAACGGACAGCGTGTGTGGGAAGGGCGTGACGTAAGAATATCGGAGGAGCCTTGCCTCTCATGCCGGTGCGTGAGGGGTGCCTTGTCGTGTGCCAAGCGTGCGTGTCCAGTATTGCCTTGCTCCCGAGCTCAACAGTACACCCCAACTGGCGAATGCTGCCCTCGCTGTTCAAGGCCCACCGCTGATAAGATACTGCCAAGTGAGTAGTTATATACGAATATTTAGGCTGATTTTCATACATCATTATTATTACCTTAGACGAAGGACGATCACTGTTGAACCTAAGACCCATCAAGATTTTCGACAGGTTTAAAATCATAGGGCTGTAACGAAGAGCGATGAAAATAGTAAATGATGACCGTGGTGGCCACTTGGGGTAAGGTCCCAGGTTCAATTCCAGTTGATAGAAGCGATTGTCAGGAGTATCTTTTTAAATTAACTAATGCTCAAGGTTTATTCAAGGCCAACTTGGGCCAACATTTCAGATTAAAATTACCCATTTTCTGTACAGGACAAAATTTGCTTTGAAAATTTGGTCATAACGAACCAACACAAATTGTGCCGTTTAGCGAAAATATCTCGTGCGATTTATATCAAAACTTCTAGAACAATTTAATTTATTGACATAATAAATCCTGCCGGATATCACTACGCGCTTTAATCTAATTGGTTTGTCGAACGGATTTACGACGATAAATATTTTATCAGGACGCTCCTCCCGTTCCGTGCTCATACGTTGCATTTATCAGTTTCAGGAAGCATTGCGAAACCGTGCGTAATCGGGAAGGACTACCACGGTCATTTGAGCACGTTTAGCGTGGACCCGTGCACGGATTGTACGTGTATGAACGGGACAGCAGTGTGTACAAGGCACACTTGCCCAGTTTTGACGTGTGGGATGCGCGCGCTGCCGCCGCAACCAGGAAAATGCTGTCCTGAATGCCCGCAGGTCGAAGAGGCGAAGGCGTCCTGCATCATCGGAGGAAAAGTCTACCAGGTGAGATTGATGGTACATAACTGCAGAGATGTAGGCAGTAGCTACACATAGGTACACACCTACACGTACAGCTTTATCATGCTATACCTACTTATCGCCTTTAAGCTAGGATCTCATCACCACTTAACACCAGGCGGGATGAGATCAAACTTGAAGTGCAATGTAAAAAAAAAGTATAAATAAGGGTCAAGGCCTAAATTCAATATTAGAAACGCGTTCAAAAACAAATGCCTACAATAAAATCCTGAATCCGATTTCATACAAATTCTTCGGCAGTTTTGGCTTCAATGTTGCTGATAGAACTCCCGAAGTTCAGGGAGGGATTCTAATTTTATTGACATCTTTAAACGCATACAACTATGACACGACTATATACATAGTATAGGTACTTTACTATATGTATAACCTGCATGGTTTGTCAAATTTCATATAAAATGCATATGTCTAAACTATTAACTTTTCATTAGTTTAGGTATATGCACATTAAATCTCGTCCCAAGTTTTAGTGGTTTGTTAGACAAATAGAAAACTTGCTGAAAGTCTCTCAAACTTATTTAGTTGTGTTAAACTCATCACAAAACGGAATTTTAGGCACGACAAACAATCTAAATATGTTTTAGGATACAGTAGGTATTGTTTCTTGATTATGATAATTCATTGGCCCACCAAAGGTGGGATTCCAAATTTTGGACATTGTTTTTTTATCAAATGGACTCTCTACCGCGTTTATGATAGCGCAATGATCCGCCAATGTCAAATGTTTAGAGAATGTGGTATTGTTTGTAGTACGTAATTACGAAAACAATCTTCGTAGATTGTTTGTCCTGTATGATCGTTTTCATAAATGTCTTATATCTATATTTGTTGTAGGATGGAGAAACGTGGCAGTTGGATGCATGCAAGTCGTGCGAGTGTCATGGAGGCGAACCACGTTGTGCCATGGAGCGGTGTCCGGTTATAACATGTCTCCCAGATCAGACGCTTCGGCAACTCCCGGGCCAATGCTGCCCAAAATGCATAGACATCGACGGAATCTGCACGGTTTTCGGAGATCCCCACTATAAAACTTTCGACGGAAAGTTCTATAGTTTCCAGGGGTCATGCAAGTATCAACTGGTATCAGACTGCGTCAACAATACCTTCTCGATAAGGATATCGAACGACGCAAGGAATACCTTACATTCTTCGTGGACGCGAACGGCGACACTGCGAATCGGCCCCGCCAAAATCAACATGGGAAAGAAAATGAGGATAAAAGTGAACGGAAAAAGAGTCTCACTGCCCCACCAGGAGGTTGGAATTGTCGAAATTACTCGCACCAACGGCTCGGTTCTAGTAAAAGCGGATATAGGAGTACAAATGTTGTGGGACGGGGAAGGGTTCTTAGAAGTGACTGTGTCAAGTGCGTACAAAGGAAAATTGTGCGGTCTGTGCGGCAACTTCAACTCTGTGGCAAGGGACGATATGCGAACTCGTGACGGGAAACTTTTGAACGATACGTGGCGTTTCGGAACCTCCTGGCGTGTGGGGGGAAAACGGGCTTGCACGCGCCAGCAGGAGCGACCGGTGAAGGCGCGATGTCGTCAATCGAAGATATTGAAGGCGTGTCGTGGGTTTTCGCGGAACGACGCGTTTTCAGATTGCAGTTCTAAAGTGAATCCGCGTAATTACCGGGAAGCCTGTCAATTGGATGCATGTGGGTGTACGGGGACGCGGTGTCACTGCGCGGCGTATAGGGCGTACGCACGGGAGTGTACGCGGGTCGGAGCGGAGCCCGTGGGGTGGGCGAGTAAGGCGTATTGCGAGGATGCGGCTCCACCGTGGCTGAGTCGGCGGCGAAAGAGCTTCGGCCGCAACAAGCCGAAGGACACGGATCTGCTAGAGTTCAGCGCGATCCCTAGATTGAATAACTCCCGAACTCGGCCTCCGCCCCCGATACTGCACTGATTTTGTGTAGTCACACTTTACTAGTCAAATCTGCCAGTGCGGCCAATGTGTGGTGAGTAAAAATATTTATATTTTTTATTAAGCATTGGTCTTTACAGGAAGTAGAGAAGGTTGCGTATCGTTTACTTATGACCTATTCTTAGGTCAGAATGTTTGTACTCTTGCTTAAAGGGAATTTAAAAATTAATTAACTGTTATTTCCATTCAATAACAATTGTGTAAGTAGGTATACCATTTTCGATTTATACCTGCAAAAAGCTAAATTCATTTACTATACTCAACATTTTATCGAATGGTACATTATATGTGTACCTACCTACACATGATTCAGAATTTAGCTTTGGCATCGAGATATTTGGTATTGATTTAATTTAATGATAAAGTTTGTTTAAATGTGCGTTCCAAGTAGATCATGTACGGTCAAAAGCTTATTATGAATTTACTTTTCGTTCTTATACTTTATTTAAAGGCAGAGCAATGTCCGAAGTGTAAAGTCTATTATGCTTTTAACTGTACCTAGTTACTCTAGTAGAATACGTGATAGGTAGGTACAGGTCCATTTCCAGGTTCGAAAAATGTTTAAAAAATTAACTCTAGGATAAAAATATTTTGTTTCAGAGTATTAAGATACAAGAATGCAATGAAACTGGGAAGAGAGAAGCAACGTAGGCGGACCAGTTTCACATGGAATGAAGATCTATCTATTGAAACAGTATTCGTAACACTACTTAGTTAGATAAAAATTACGTAAATATTATATTAGGACCACCTTATGCCTCGGGAAATACGACTGGCTTTTGAATACGAATCTATCAAAGTTCTAAAGGTATCCAAAGAGTTTAAAGCATTCCTAATCATCAACATTCTGTAAGTACTAAGCTTCTATTGTCATTTTCGGAAAGTAAGTAATTTGTGTTTGATTACGGTATCTACTATCTAGCCTGTATATTTCATTTTGGTGGGTAGGTTCTCTGAGGTTGGAATAAAGTCAGATTACCAGGAGATACTGAAAGCGATGGTGTAGTCAGTAGTTAAATTAATGTCAAACTGTTTATACGTAAAAAGGGTTTGGATTTTGTTATTTAGAGACCGGCTTACCGCCATTTTTATATTTTTCAAAATGGTTTTTTCAAAAACCAATAGGTCATTGTCTAGTATATTGTGTACTTTGAAAAGCCTACAGCTTTAGCAGCTTATTAATGTAATTCGATAACCTAACATTTTCGAAGTTGTCTTACTGACATTTTCAGTTTAAATTGATACCTCCTATCGATTTTTGAAGACTTAAAGAAAAAACTACAGAATGGCGTACAGAAAATGAGCAAAACAATCCAAATTCTGTTCGGAGAGAATAATATATTAACATTTGGGCGCAAAGGCAGTGAGATTCCTACGTTACGCGAATGCGAATGCCTATGCAAAATATATGCAAGCGAATTTCACTATCAAAGCTACATACGTTTCCGTAGAAATCTGACCGTCAATGCAATAAGGGCCTAAAACTCAAAATTTAAGGACACACTTTCGCTTTGAATTATTAAAACAAGCACATTCTTACGCTAAACGTTTCAGGAAATATGTGATAGCTTTGAATATTATTCAGCCAAAAGAAGAGACGTTTGGTAAACGTAGTTCAAATTGAGATCTCATCTGTAGGTAGTTCTATGAGAATTAGATAAAGCTAGCTATCCGAAGCCAAGACGCTAAATGAGATTGTGAGGAACTCTGTACATATTTTATAACATTGATGTAACAGATGGTTTATTTCTTTAGTCGTAATGTTTTAATTAAAGACTCGTAATTGCTTAGTTTTAAAATACGTTACCAATGAATTTTACATTTGATTTTGAGATATGTTATAGTTATTTTAGCTAGGAGTAAATCTCACATACGGCGCCAGGTATACATTTATTTATTTAGAAGCGAATCGTTTTCAGCAGTGAGTGTCTTTGAGCTTTTGTCCATGCTAAGTTGCCATTACGGGTAACTTGGACAAATTTTGTGATAATGTCTTTGCTTCCGCTCCGTCAGACAGTGCCTGATTAATTTAAATTGTACAATATTTAATGAACTTTTAATATAATTGTACTTTGTACATCATAATATACCTAATCATAATTCCTTCTTTTATAGCACTTTGAATAATGTGTAAATGTTTAGTGTCTATAAATATGAGCTTTTGCTTATTCATTTTTGTCGCAAAGTCTAATGTTTAAGTCTATAAAATTCTATATTACTTACGACTTTGCTACTTGCGAACAATTTTGTATCGGAATGCAGGAATCAGCTAAAAATATTTCAATAATGTATGAAGCAAGTATTTATCTGTCTCAGCCGTATAGTTAAGTCTATGACAAAGCTTTAATGATATGTATTTTAAAGTTATGTGTGTAAGGAATAATTTCATCTGCTTGAGTGTTTTACCTTTCGAGCGGAAAGTTCTAAAACCATTTATAAACCAATACATTTCAGAACGTAATTTTAAGTTTCTCTTCCTATCTTATTAATTTTAAAGCTACTTATTTTTGTATTATTATACAAGGCCTACGTTTTATGCAGGCTTTTAAGTTATTCGAGAGTTATGTTTGGTATATTGAATAAGTGTTAATATGTAATGCAAATTATTTTAATAATTTTTTAATGTCAAAGCAAGTAAAATTGTAATGGTTACTGTAGTGAAGTATGGCGCTCCTATTAGCAACTTAATTTATTATGTAATGTATTTTGAACATTATATTTCTTTTATAACATGTCAGAATAAGAATTAAACCCATGTAAATATTATGTACATGAAGTGCCATACTGCAATCCTGAAGTACCATACCTAATTGTTTCATGAAAAACTACTCGGAAGAAAAATGCTATACTATTTAATTTTAAAATATGGGTCTCAGTGTCATACAACGATATAGTATTTAAGTATAAGATTAATGTCGCTTTGTGTGCTACTTGGTAAATGTATTGGCCTAAAATAAATCGCTGATAGTGCGTATTTGACCAAGCGAGATTGTTTTGCAAAACAAAGAATTACCTAATAAATAAAAAATATTATTTACCAGTGTTTTCGTTTGCTTTTAGACCTACTAAATGAGTCACAAAAGTGGAATACCAACTCAAATAGACCTATTACTTACGACTGGCCATCAGCCAAATTTCCGAATTTTATGTCATCAGTAGATATTATCTGGGACAATCTGGCGGCCGCTTTTAAAAACAGGGAATTAATTTTATTTATCACGGAAAGAGATCTTTAGAACAGAAAATTACTCCTCAAAGTTATTTTTAAGAATTATTCAATCTGACAGTTTCTTTCATACTAGTGAAATCTTAGATGAGCTTCTAATATATTGTATTCCCTGCTAGAAATACAAATATAACATTCAAACATAGATAGTAGAATAAAAGATTTATTAATAAGTAGGTATAAACATTACGCAATCACACACATCAATTAAACAAGAACAAATATTATTTGTACAATACATACATAATACTTTATTATTGCCAATGAAGTAAGATGTTGCACTTTCATTTTATCTTAATGTTACATCTTGTCCAATGTTCCCAAGACTCGAAAGGTTGAAGTACCGAAATGTAGAGAATCCTTAAATTAAATCATAAAAATAAAAAAAGAGTAGAGTTAGACGCTTATTCCCCTGTCATCATCTCCATGAACTCTGCAACAAAGGAAAATTGCAAGTTGAGTTTGATTATGGTACATAGGTACTACTTTAAAAGCAAGCCAGTGTTATGTTACAAGCATAAAAACTAAAATTTGACTGCAAGTGTTTAACGTGATACACTGATGGTCATACATTAGGTATTCTTATGGTTACAGGACTTAGGCTTGGATTGTGGAATATGCTTTTAGATACAGGGGTGGCAAAAGCTTTTTTATTATAACTAAAAAAGCTTTTGCTGTTAAACACACATTTTGTTTGTAAACCTATACCAAATTAAAAGTTTAGGTATATAGGTAGATATAGGTTTACGAACAAAATGTTACAAACAAAAAGTATATATGATACAATTGCAGACATGTAGTTGAAATCTAAGCAAAGTCACATTCGTATAAAAAAAAAATTAAATTAATTGAAATACCACAAAACGTATGAAAGGATTGACATATCTGGATAAGAAAAAACGAAAAAGTATGTATCCTAACTTAACAACATACATACCTACTAAACTACTACAGATCGATTAGTGGTAATAATTTCATAAAGATATAAGTTGAGACCGACGAAATAAGAAATAATCATTGACAAAGTAATGTCTGTTTTATTTAACACCATGGTGGCAGGTGCCACTAATTCTAAGTAGAACTCTACTAAGGGACACTGTAAGAACTTCTAGCGACGAGTCCGCTTCTTTAGGCAGGTTTCCAGCTGTGAGTTACCCTACCTCATCCTACCCTGAGCTTCGGTATACGTCGTTAAAAATGTACTCTACTTAAAACTCATTTAAATTAATTAAACATTTTAAAAATACGATACCTCGATATTATCGCATCTTGAATTTAAAATTTAACATTATGTGTCTATATACCTACTATCTGATGACCTTTTTTTAATACCTATGCCAAATGAGTGATGTCAAAATATGTAGGTAATCCGACTTTTTGTGGCGGCAGCCATCTTGGACCGATTTCTATCAAACATAGCTAAGAATACTACCGACTAATTGACCTTTCACATATAGCAGACAAACACTGCAAAGATATAACAATTTTACTTCGTGAGTTAAATACGAATGAACAAAATTACTGCATTAGTCTCACCATCAAAGTCCACTGTACCGCTGCCGTCAGTGTCGATCTCCTGGATGAGGCCGTCGAGCTCGTCTTCCGTTAGCTGTTCATCCAGCTCCCTGAGGATTTCGCGCAAGCTCGAGGTGGGAATGTAACCGTTGCCTGGAACAAACGAGAAACAAAAATGTTGCTTGTATTTTTTCCTAACTGACTAATGATATCAGATAGCCTTTTCATCTTCACCGAGCTTGCGGAGGAGCGGAGGGCTAACACCCCTATAATTTAGCCTGTATTTTCATTGTCGTGGAAGCTGCTATTGGGTGTATGCATTGTATTTTCAGTGCTTACCTGTTTTAAAAAAGTTAAAGGCAAAAGTTCTGTGCATCAGAGCTATATTGGTGGAGTGTAGCTTTTATGTATTAAAGCACATACAACTATAGCTTAGCTCGAAATCATTAATTTCGAGTACTTGAATAGGTTTTTGTTAGCTTCTTCTAAAAGTAAGAACTAATTATAAAAAGCCCGTTAATTTTTAATGAGTGTAGGGCTTTTAAGAAGAAAGCTACAGGCATTGTGAATAATTCCTGTTATTATTATAAAACGCTATATCAACAAGTTAAATAAGCAATTGCTTAATTTAATTTCTTCAATTCTTGTTGTATCACTTCTATGCAAACTGAAGGCTCATTTTAGACCAAATGTCCAGATACAAAATATGATGAGCCTTGAAGATATGAACCATGCATTATATTTCACAGTAATTCAGGTCACAAAAATATAACAGCACGAGAATATTCCTTTACGTTAGTGTACAGAACACTATTTTAATCGTCGCTTTTACGGCTTGCATCCCGGAAACTGTCTACTCCTATTTCCCGTGAATCATGTTTTTATTAAATTTTATCAAAATTCTTCAAGGTCCAGCGTAATATGTATATATTTTTAATTCTTACATAATAATCAAAAAACAGTTTTGTGGATTTGTTTTCATGAAGCAGTTTCTCGAAACGCTACCCTAGTCTATGTAGCTAGCTGATCTAGCTAGCTGATCTTTATAACAAAACACTATCCGCAAAGGTGATTTTTGACAGTTAGTTTAGTAATTATATTTATTTATTTATTTATTTGGAAGATTTACAGTGTAAATAGATATTATAACTACGTTTACATTAAATATATATCTATATAAAAAAGCTTTTGAAATACTCACCTTCCTTGTCGTACAATCTGAATGCCTCTCTGAGTTCCTTCTGCATGGCCTCAGCATCTTCTTCAACGATGAATTTGGCGGCGAGGGTAACGAACTCTCCGAACTCAAGGCGGCCGGACTCTGAAACGCCGCGAATTTGTCTATTAATAACATTCGTTTATCGTCGGATAACATTACATCCAGAATTTAGATATTTCACCCCTAATTGACAGTTAATAAAATGTTACAGTTTTTATATATCTTCACCTCATAACTTCTATATTTTTCAAATATTAATCATAATACGTGACAGTTTTGATGGGAGATCTGTCGAACGAGAGCACTAAAGAATTTACGTTTCGAGTTTGCATTGAACTTTTGAAGCTGCTTCTAGCTGTTGCCAGCGACTTCATTCGCGTTGTTTCGGGATAATAAGTAATTTATGTTATTCTAGAAACGTTTTCAAGTTTTAGCGTGAAAAATTAGCAAACATACCTAACAACATTCTTACAAACTTTCGCGTCAATAAAATAAGTAGGGTCGTAGGACGGGAAATAACATGTCTATGTATAAAATAGACACGGTCTTTTATCCAATTGAAATGATACAGAAAATTCAATAAAGCTTTTAGACGATTAGTTTTACTAGACGTTTAGTTAGAAGACAAGTAAAATTAGAATAGTTAAATAGATACTCACTGTCAGCGTCGACTTCTTCGATCAGCTCTTCAAGGATCTTCTTGTTGAAGGGCTGTCCCATCATCCTGAGGATATCCGCGACGAAGTCGCAGGGGATACTTCCCGAGCGGTTGTGGTCGAAGCCATCGAACGCCTTGCGCAGGACTGGAACAAATCACACCAATCAAACCCCGTTACGCAACAGAAGGAGGTCACTTAATCTCGAAATAGTACCCTCGATGTTGAGCGGGTGCATGGTACTGCTCCTGGTTTAACAAGCCTTGTTCTTCAGAATTATGTAACGCAATGTCCCAGGTCTGTGTTGCGTTGGCAATAAAAAGAGTCGCACTGATCGGCTCAGTGGGGTGCGATGAGATTAGGACAGCAGTTCAATGCACCGAGATGTAGTGCGAATAAGTTGTGCAATGCAGCTATTTCGGTGCACCAGTGTGCAGCGCGCCCTGCCTCTGGCTACTTCACTCGTATATAGGCCACGCATAAATAACAATCAAAACAGTATTCGAGTTATTCACATAACTCAAAAAAATTACATACAGATGAGCCAGTAAGAACCTACGAAGATTTTTATTTACGGCTTTTGTTATTTATTAGAAACAGTAATACGTGAACATAATTCATGTTTTATATTTGGTTGTTTTCATACACATTGAATTATCTTTTTCGTCGTTACGTTAAGTAAAGACGAAAAAGATAAGACAATGAAGTATAGAGTCGTGTTTTTAACTTAATTTTATCTTTAGTAACGAAATTTTACATTTAACATTTTGTAAAAAAATGGTTTATTCATATGTCAAAAACAAGTAGGTGGGTGTAACAACTCATTTAGTTTTTTTTTGTTTCAGTATAGGTGGTTGTTAACGTTTGTATTTATACCATACCACAAAAATTAAGCAAATCAAATGTATACGATAAAACACAGGTACATTTATTTTTTTGTTCACGTTTTAACGACTAGTAGGTACACTGACCTAGGACACTAGGAAAATATACATTTTATGTTCTAAGAAACTCGGAAATATGCTGAATTCATTGGAACATAAATTTGGCCAATTGAATTGGAAATCACTGGTATTCAATTTGTATTTTGCTCATAAGCTTAATAACGAGTAAGTAGGTAAATAGTAAGGCTTGTATCACGAAATTTTCCATACAAAAGACACAAATTACCAACTCCAGGAATCCGCAAATTTGTTTGTTTATTCGAATTTTCGGGTATTTTTATTTTTGTTTTCCTGAAAATTGTTGTTTATTTCGAAAGTTGTTGTGACTTTATGATTTTTGTATATTATATATATTATGAACTTTGTTTTTTTACGATGAAAAACGGATTTTCCATTTTTGTGACCAACTTTTCACTGCCCCACCGGCTAACGGTTCGAGAACGAGCTATATGGCCTGCCAATTGTTCGTTCTAAATGATCTACTGATGAAGCAGTAATGAGTGTAGGTTTGCTACGAATATCCTCATTTTTGAGCCCGTCATGTGAAGATCCTAGCCAAGCCTCACACCCCAGGTCAAGCGACTTTGAGCTTTCGTAGGCCTGGGCCAGTTTAGAGTCGGTTGAGGCCCATGGTCAGGCATTACGATTCTGTTCCACATGTTAGCACGAGTAACTTCAACCTAGATCCGTACATACTAGCCTAAACATTTGTCATAGTATTATTTCTCTGTGGTAATATTCTTACTTTAATCTCGGTGGACAGTATTAGAAGGCGAGATATACAAAGCGTGGGACGGACGTACATCAAACAACCTTTTTCATGTCTTCGTTTTATCGAAACATTATCGTAACCGTTTAAACGGACACACAAAATGCAGACTGTAACCTGAGTCTTGACGAATCGTGGAACGTTTCACGACTTTCCGTTTCCGCCATAATTTAGATTAGCTGAAACGGTGACGCAAGCGCAGGTCTCACAATCATAGCCAAGGACAGACGGACAATTAGAGCGTGATATGCATCTGAAAGTCTGCTTTTAATCTCTTATCACGAGATTAAACCGCAGCACCTCGGCGCCCGCGCAGCTGTCACACAATATTTTGGCAACAAAATAGTTTTAAAAACAAGATTTTTATTTCGGCCGGGCGTCGCTCGCGTTGTTAATTTTAATCGTCAAGATGTCTTGGCAGTTGTCTCAAAGTCCCATGAGTTTTATTGCTTTTTTTCAGAATTTTAGCTGTTTATTAATTACCCGCCTACGAGGTTTAGTTTAGGCACGCTTGCGAAATGAGCCCGGCCAAAGTTTTGTTTGGTGGCAGGCAAAGTTTTGTGCGTTGACCCTTTTCTTCTTAGTAAACGAATATTATACTTTAAAAATTTTATCACTTGAGACTGGTAGGTATAAATTAAAGTGAAACAAAGGACTCTTAAAAACTTTACTCTGGTCGCGTGTTTTAATATTTTATGATTTTAAAATAAATAAAGTTCGATAAACATGATTATTTGATTGTATTCAAAATAGTTTTATTATGCAGGATCGTATTTAATTTTATAAAAACGTAAAAGCGAATTTTCCCAATTTTTCTTATTCTTCTTATTCTTCAATATATCAATATTGTTTTTACGGTGTTTTAAGTTAATATCTGCTGTTTTTATTAGAACCGTGGAATTAGGCTAGTAGACATCTAGACAGACGAGTAAATTCCTATATTTAACACTTATCTGGGTCACTGTCATACATGTTCTTTAAGTATGTATATTTTAATTTTTTGTTATTTAACAGCTTTACCTTGTTTACTTCGTTTGGAAATAGCTTTTGTATTGCTTCTCATCATATAATTGGATTGTTATACGAAAGAGTACATTCATTAAATTTAAGATACATGGACGACAAATAAATTATCTTTTTTGAGCACTCTACTCAGAATAACGAAATATGTTAAATCCGACGACGGGTAGCAATTTTTAATTCTCATTATCGTTACCAACCCAATTCGAATGCGACTAAAGCGTTAAAAAACAAAATACTATTAATGCAAATCAAAAACCACGTTTTAACTGTCAAACTTTTGATCGATCTTCAAAAACGAAACCGTTCGTTCAGTTTTTGGGAGTACGCCATTTAACGTGATGCACTTGTTAAATTTTAATTCTCGACGGATTGCATTTAAATAAAACGCGGAAGAATAAATAGCGTAAATTATAAACATAGTTGATTACAATATTACGTTTTCTACAATAATCCTGCACTTCGCTGATCATAGCTCATAATTTGTTCTTTTGGCTTGTATTCTTAACATGCACTGGCTGGACATGGGTGATTTAAATCGCTTGGCAAATGCTGTAGGTATATGGAACGAACCGTTTTGCGCTAAATTTTATTGTGCCCGCTTATATTTTATTTAAATTCTAGTAGGTGGCATCATGACAAATAGCGAACAAGCATCAAAATTGCTTTGTAGGTACACATTTTATAATAGAATATTTAAATACTGTGATCGTGTAGATTATGCGTACAATATGTTGTATAATAAGCGATTGACTGAAATCTTGAATGAATTTGAATAAAGTATCTGCATATTTTGTGTACGACACCTAAATATTTAGAGTTAATAAGTCCATAAAAGCTAGATACAAAACAACTGTAACTTTTAACTACATTAATCAAATGTAGTTAAAAGTAACAGTTAGTTATCGTGCAAAGAAAAAATAATTTAGTTTTGCAACTCTTTTAAATAGTGTGTTTATTATTTAAATGTGGACTCTATCCAAGAATTGGCCTCTACCAAACATCACTTGCATTTATGTTTCTCTATTGTAAAACGTGGACCTAAATTTTTTGCATATTGCGCTGAGACAATACGAAACAAAATCGAAAAGCGTGCTTTTCATAATGATCATAACGTAGCTATCAATAAGAAATTGCAATCTTCTTTTACACATGCAAGATGAAACTTTAGAAACAGTTCGTAGTTACTATAGACGTGGCTTATCAAGACGTCAACATGTTAGTCATTTAAAAATGAACTATTCATTGTTTCTATAAAACCATCTGATTTTTAAACGCCCTTTTACCATTGCCAGTAGCTCATCGTCTTCTGAACATTTCGTAATAAAATTGCAGTGGTTTGCGATCTCCAGAAATACGTTTGAATGTAAACATTAAAACTAGGGGGCGAACTATAAAGTATAAATTAGCCGGCGGTCAGATATAGCTGGTACAATAACAGCGATGTACTGAACGTTATTGGTTAAACAATGACGATGGCGCGGTTTGTCTGCTCCATGGCACATTGGCAGTCGGCCTAGCGTGCGCCTGCCACACGCTCCGACACCCAAGCTTTAAATTTTTCCGAGTAAAGAAACGTTTTGATTCGAAGAAAATGACGAACTGCAAATTGCCTAACAACATATATAATATACAAGCAAAATGGCCAACGTGTCGAAACTTTTTTATGTGATGCTTTCTATCGTTGTCATAATGTCGTCGTTTTTTAGGTTTTAGAATGTTACTTAGTGTAAAAGTCTGTCATCTTGAATTAGACTATTATAGGCGTCAGAAAATAGCATAAAGTGATTTATTTATCAACTCAAACTATTCGTTATATAAGTAATAGACCTCAGGTCCTAAAGTGTAGGCCTAAGTCTGTTTGCGTGTACAATTACCTGAGTAATTTTGTTCATTCGTTATTACATGACATATCTACTTATTGATTTTAACTCATTACCTATCCATTGATTATTAGAGTTCGAAATCTCACTAAAATAGAGATAAGTAAATATTTTCGTATACACATGTTCAAGATTCTATATGTGTGACTTATGTTGAAATAATTTAGGCTCCATTGCATTTTGACGATTCTGACGACCTCCGTGGCCGAGAGGCGAGCGTGTCGGACTTTGACGTCGCGCCATCTCAGAGGTTCCGGGTTCGATCCCCGGTCGGGTCAATATGGGAAACGAACTTTGCTGTACTGTCTCGGGTCTGGGTGTTGTGGTACCGTCGTTGTTTCTAATTTCTGTGACACAAGTGCTTTAGCTACTTACCACAGAATCAGAGCAATGTATGTGATGTTGACCAATATATATATTTTTTTTTAAATGGTGTGCTCATTTGTCAAGCTTGCTAATCAAAGATGAAAACAATACGACGGAAATGTACAATCTTTCTCAGAAGCTTTACGCCGCCGCTTCTATTTTTCATTCTATTTATCTGTCAGAACCGCTACATTTTCTGTCGAGCGCTAACTGCCGCCCCTCAGATCACCTGTCCGGTTCACGATGTCTCCCACTCAAGTTTTTGAAATGAAAATTAGTTCTATTTCTTCGTAGACTATTGCAAAGAAACGAAAGCGGTGATTAACAAACTTCCAAATACAATCCCACAAACTGTCATCAACTCAACATGTGTTATATTTCACTCTGATTGGACGCGATGCTTAATTGTTGCTGGCTTATTATGAGATGGAAAATACCTTATTGATATTAACATAAGATCATTTTTATAATACATTATCTCGTAGTTCAGTAATGCTTTCCAGGCGTAAGTTATAAAAGGTACAAGAAAAAATAAATAGGTCGTGGTACCTAACTAGCTAGGATAATGTAAAAAAATTTATGTTTTTAGTTATGGAATATTTTTTAAGGCAATAATTTACAAAGTTATTGTTTAATGATAAGTGCATGTTTAGTTTAGGCACATAGCAAAACGAAATAAAAATCGCGAATATAGTTATATAAATATCTATTTCTATAGTATATCCTAGTACAGAGCATTGCAAGTGCAAGTCCATATAATTATTTCTCCATGATGTGTACCTAAGTACCTATACCTACTCGTATTCTTACGATATATTAAAAATAGTCGTCTTTCAGCCCATTTTGCTATTCAAATAATTAAATCAGAATAGCTTTAAAATAAAAAATGTTGTTTGTAGAAACAGCGCAACCCAGTGTAAGTAATATACGACTAAAACGAAATGATTAAACTGCGACAGGCGTAGGTATTGCGTAAAAAGTTCAACGACACACTTTTTAATTCGTTCTTATAAATCTGAACGTATTCTCCCGTTTATTTAATCTTTCTCCCTAGAAAATCAACATGATAGCTCGCCTACATCTCGTCTAAAATTAGAATATTTTTTCTCGGGCCACGCCCTCTGTAGTTTATTTTACGTTATTTCTGGACGACTAATTAAGCCCACACGCGAATTTCGGAAGAATTAATTTATTACGCTTAGCCCGCACCACAAGTTTTCTGTTAAATTTTCTTAGCCCCATTGTTTAGCTGGCGGTCGGCCAACTATGAGCTTGCGATTTTTCTCCGGCAAGTAAACATGCGATGCATTGTTATTCACTGTTATATTCGAGCATTATGAAATACAATTCATCAGGCTTTGCATAATGTAATCTATTTAAGTTTGGAGTTTGGAAGCTCTCTTCGTGGGAAGTTCAGAATTTGTTAAGTCCATGCAATTTGTCATCTCGACAAATCACATGACATGGAATATTAACATTAAAATAATTTATTTCAGTGTCTTTAGACACAAATCATAACAAAGAATATCTTAGTTGTGCAATGTCGTTCCTTAATATGATTTTCAAAAGCTAGTTTTCCACATTGTATTCTTTATTTTCTTTTTTTTTTTTCTTGTCTATTATTAACCATTATTTTTTTCCTTTAATTTAAAGGCAAATTAACTTTTATTTAAATAAAATCTACTTCTGCTAGTATCTCGTAAGAATTGATACAATGTCACCATAAAACACGGATGTTAAATTGCTTTTCGAGGATTACCTACTTGTAGGCTAACATCCAGTTTAGCTTGTTTCAATGTACAATCGGGTCTGCAGCAAATTGATCGCGTGGACAAGTGACTTGACGTAATGCAAGTCTGACTGCAGTCCACTTTTTAGATTATTTTATTTATCAGTCACTATTGTACAAATCAACATCAAATTTAAACACAAAATTATAAATGAAAACCACTAATTCGTATCGACCGTGCTTTTTCCTCCATTACTGAGTTCATACTTACAGGTGGACGCCTATATCACCAGAGATAAGCGTCGTGCATTCTTAAGACACTTATTACATTAAATAAATTTAATCCTTTTTTATTTAGAAAATTAATACTGTGTGTGTATCCTTGGCGGTAGCATTTGCGTAAGAAAATTGATCATAAACCGCTCTATACGCGAAATCATCCGTGCGCAAGCCGTGTGAAGTAAGTCCAACTGTATGTCAATTTTTTCGATAAAATTTTACAAATTACAAATTAAATGCGTAAAACTCAGTATGGTTTACACTTCAGAGTACAACACAAATGACAAGCTCGATTTAATTAGATACTTTTTATCAAAAAATCCATGCGGGGAAAGCTGCAGGCAAAAGCAAATGCCTAATGGATTTTTAGACACTGTGGATCGTATTAATTATGTTCAAATTCCCTTCTGAGCTTACACATACGAAATAGTCATTGTCGCATCGAATTGTTTTCAGTACGCATGCCCGCAATTATGATAGTAATTATCTTTTACATGGATAGGCGTCAAAAATTTGGCAGAGAAACAACATCAAAAGTGAAAGACATTACTTCGCTTTACGATTTTTATCAATGCCAATTTTATTAAACTTACCGGCAATCTGTTCTGCTGGGAGCTCATCAGCCTGAAATAAATAATAAACATCATAAAAATATAAAATTTAAAATAACTCAACAGGTGTTATTTATATTTTTATATACCCTACAGGCCACCTAGTTGACCTAGCTGCGATGACGCACGTGTTACAAGTAGATACGAGTACATTTTTAAGACACAATTTATAGTATTTCGTAATTTGCCAAGATTCCAGGCAGCTGTAAGGAAAATAGTCGTATAACGAACGATAAAAATGAATGTCTTGCATCAAAATCTTAGTCTTCGTATACTTTTCCGGAGTTGAATTATTGTATAGGGTTATTTATCTACACATCTGCTTTTAAAACGATTGAATTGTAGGTCAGAATTAAAAAAATCGATAGCTTATTAATTTGCATAAATAACTTGTTTTAAATATAAAAAAATAATAACCTTTGCAAACTTAATATAGTTTAAGCCTGAAATCTATTAATCGGTTTATACTTTTTTATCCTTTTGGCAATTAATACTTTGAAATAAATTGAAGATTGAGAACAGAATCGAATCGAATTGGTATCGACTGAATGAATGAAGTTGTTTGTAGGTAATGCTTGGATATTAAAATGTTTGTATTTAGTAGGTGACTCAAAAAGTATATTTTAATGTTTTTAATAAATGAAGGTACACAGGAATGTAATTGTCAATAAGATATCTTTGTAACATTGTTTTAAATAAACAATTTACATATGGGCATTAGCTGAGCTTGAGCATGAGCTTATTTTCCATCAATTAATTATCCTGTTCACGCCAGAATACTTGATCACGGATCATTAAAAAGAAAAACACACTTAATTCTGTGGTCCATTAGTGGCTACAGTGGTACTTTGCTGCTATGGTAACATTATCATTAACATACTCAGATTTTTGATACTAGCTAGTAGTAAACCCACCTAATAACATGTTTGAAAAGTTTGAATTTAAGAATAATCGAGCGATTTGACAAATTAATTGAATCATAATAGAATAGTTATGAGTGGCTATGAGCTTGATTGTCGCCGATTCATTGAGCAAATATTTACGATGTGAACTGTGACTGTAAGAGCTGAAAACCTAAGTGGATCATAAAGTACAGTTTCCCTTGCCCCGGCGTCCGTGTAACGTAATAAATTTATTTTATGTGCAATTGAAACCGAAATAGATTCATTGGTCTTACGTGGTCTCGTGTTCTGTATCAAAACTGTTTCGTGTACAAGAATGTTCTATTAAACGAAAAGTTTGTTTATACTCAACTGAAGTTAAAGTTTTTCGAATATTTTGTGTAATAGTGATGAGTGCGTTTAAAAACGAGAAGGATATCATAAAATACTTTGCATCTTCAATCATGTATGAACACTTCGATTAAAATTTGTATTCTAAGTATGAATCCATGTTTTTCGCATTAGAACTGATGAAAGTCAGATTTTTTTTATCTTTTTGGAAATTTTAAAGTTTGTTCGTATGATGTCTTTTCAAATTTACAAAACTACAGAAATATTTTCATTTAAAAAAAGTTTTACTCTAATCGCGAAAATAAGAAAATTTATTTTGTATTACATAGACATACATCGGATTGTAACAAAAAATGTTATTAACCACAATGTTCTAGTCCGGAAAACGGTTCTAAAATAAAGCTTTAGGATTAAAAATATAAATTGATACAGAAGGTAGAATGGAACTTCCAATATAAACAAATTAGTGCTTGTTTACAGTTTTCAAAAAGCTTTGCAACGCTTTTTTATAGGGATGAATGAGTGCTCATTGAAAAAAAAAGACTCTCATTTGAATAATGATATATTATTATAAAAAGGATAGATTTGTACTTGTATCGGTATGTTCGTAATGAATATGAAAATTAAAACTCAAAAACTACTCTGTCCATTTACATTTTTATTTTGAAATGAATTTTCATTAATGCAGCAAGTTATTGCTTTTCTTTCTCACATGTTATAAAAATTGACGGCCCATTTAAACTATTATTAAGAGATGTTGAATCCATCGTGACAATTAAAGTGTTTATGAATAAGCGCCTTGCACGTTCCCAGCTGGTGTCACTCAAAATCGTTAAAGCATTTCACCGAACGCGTTACTACGGCGGTGACAGCACCTGTTAACAGCCACTCGTGCGCATCGCACCGACACATTGCTTGCATTCCCTTTCATCTCCTTCAGGTATGTTCTGACAACTTTATTTTACTTAATTTTCTATACAACACTAATATTCCTACAAGTAGAGTTAGTAGATGCTGAATGTATAGGGGAAATTCTAAAATTTGGAATTTAGATTCCAATTAATTTCACAAAATTCCAAGTTAAATGCAAAATTCCAAGTGAAACGCAAAAATTAAAATTGCAACACCTACCCAGTCTTCTGTGTCCAGAACCATGTTTGATGTCACTTGTTAACACTTTGAGACGCACAACACGACTGGCGGCAAGACTGGTGTTTCCACCGTTCAGGGTTATTTTCTGCTACTCCACACTAGTCTGGCCTTTCGAATACTTTCATATATAGTGGGTGAGGTGAGGGGCGAGGGGCGTCGAGTCCTCCCCGTCTTCCTGCGCGGACGCCGACCAATGGCGTGAGCCTCAAACGGCAGGATGCTGGAGTATTTTTAGTCGGAAACGTGCTCAGGAAAAACGTAAACAAGCGGTGTGTGAGACCGAGGTGTGGCAATACACGGGTATGGTGTGGTGCTTTATGACCCATGGAGTAATTACTGCCATTACATTGAATTGTCAGATATTAAAATCTACTCCTGGTGTTAAAGCATCGTCTGCTTTGCACAATAAATTGTATGTTCGTCGGAAAATGGGTGTGGTCCAAGATCTAGCGCTATTATAAATCATCTAGTTTGTGTGATAACAGCAGCCGATACTGGAAAACTCGAGTTTTTAAATGCACCGTTTCCAATTTCTTTTCTATTCTTGCATTTTTAACATGACTTGGTTTAGCTAAGTAAACACTATGGTTGCAGAAGTTTAACTACTAGAATCTATTAATATAACAAGCAGATTTGTCCACGTCAAGCACCTACAGTTTCCTAACCATCGATCAAGATCTAGACTAATTTATAGATTTCGGATCGCTTGAGATTTCTACATAATATGAAGTGTTAGGACGAGCAAATCGTGTTAATGATCGTGATAAATAGACAACTGCAACTAATTTTGTAGCACTGTTTCTGATCGCAAATGCCTTGTAATTATTCATGCTAAAGTGCCCTTTCTCCGAAATCCAACGAGCGTTTAGCTTCATAGGTTTTTTAGATGGCTTGGTAGCTGGTAAAAATAGTTCACAAAAAATATTTGCGTATCAATTTAGTTAAAAGTTTTGATTTATTGATTGACGTGCGTCCGTGAGTGAATGAAAAAACTATTTCATCCAATCACGTAATGTTTACGTACAAAATACTGGCTGTAAACAATATTTAAAATATCTACGGACTGTTTTTTTCGAATTGTTTATGTATACTGAAATTAACATCTTTCAAATTGATTTTATAAATGCTATATACAATAATAATAATTCTTTATTGGCAAAAAACAAAAGCAAGTTACAAAAACGGTGACCTCTGCACTAGGCTCGAGGCCGGTATCGCGTTTCTAGGTAATTTAGGTCTAGGAGCCAAGATTTAGAAGAGAACAAGAATAGCATTTATATATGCACTAATTTTAATAAATCTACATTAATTTTGCATAATTTGTTTTATACTATTTACCATAAAATAAGTATAAAACAAAAAAGGTCACGTGGAACTTTAAAACACTACTACACTACTTTAAAAGGAAATAAAAAAAAAACTTTCAAATTCTAATATCCCCAGCCCTTGTCATTTATTACGAAAAAGTAGAAAGTTTACAAAAACCTTTAGTCTGAGTTAGTTTAAAAAAACTTTAATTTCAACCAAGTAAAAGAATCCACGTAGTTTTAGATTCCGGAGAATACATTGAATGATCACTAGGTTAATACGAAGAACTAAATTATTTCTTAAGATTTGTGAAACTGCAAGTTTTCATACCTTTATCAATCTAAAAACTTGTAGTTCCACGAATCAAATTGTATGAAATCTATGGTTTTCTCCGAAAAAGGAGTTTATCAATAATAATCTAAGGAAATACTACTTTTTGGGTTACGGAACCGTGAAAAGCGATTTCAAACCACTCGCTCTCCAAATCGTCTCGTGTTTACTTGCATCATTTGCGACCTCCAAACATCATAAAACCCAAATAACAATCATTTTAGAGTCGTTTGGCGGCCGTATATAATTTTACGATGCGAATATACTGTAAATTTTCTTTGATCAAGTTTGCTTTTCGTCATCGTAATTATAAAAATAGATTTTAACAACTAGATTATAGATCGTTTTTTTAAACTGTAACGTCGTTGTAACTGATTTTTGTGGACGCGATTAAATATCGCCTCATCTATCACTGGTATGAATATGATATTGAATAGTCGTGGTCGTTTAATAGTTTTCAGTATCAAAGCTTTTGATATGACGTAAGTACTTTAATATCGCTAGCTTAATCTGTATCCGCTTACGCAGTCATTGGTACATGGGTGATCAATAGCAAAAGGATGAGTCGGTCGCAATGTATTTGCATTGCAGTTTCATATAGCGCCAGAAACAGGTAGATAAGTAGCCAGGTTTAGCATTACGTCAATGGCCTGATATATGTTGCAGATGGACACGGTAGCTCTACTCTAAAGGGGTTTTGAAGTTTAGTAATCTGAAGTAGTAGATGATACCGTCAAAAGCACTTTTAGATATTAATTCTTACGCGCACGATATAAGGGCAGGTTCATTTCAGGATTAAGTCAGGTCAGTATAATATTTTGCCTTTGTAAGTGACGAGCAGGTGAAATATATTTATATATCATTATACTGCGTTGTTGTGTATTCATTTACTTAGTTGGTTTGTGTTGACTAGATATTGGTTGACCACCAACTTTTATTTATTTATTCCTCTCTGCTGCTATCCGCTGTGTCACTTTTTATCCCTCCGTTTACGTTATTTTGGGATAAAAAGTATTATTTATAGTAATCAAGTATCCCATCTATCTTTCAACCAAATCCATTCAGTGGATGTTCCAGTATAAAACGGTATTAACGATTCGTAGTCAGTTGGAAGAAAACGGATAGTCATTGGCTCAAACTACTAAACTAGTAGGTATTTTATGATTTTGGTGCATAAATAACGTGTTAGTTAGTAGGTAAAGTACTATTCGTATTGATATCAAAGTGTGGTCTAGGAAATATCATTATCTACAATTTTATTTTTTTAATTGAAATAATATGGAATGACTACCCTATAAAGCCCTCTGCGAGGCCAGTAAAGAGAAACTTCTTGCTGGCAGGGTGATGGTCAAATTTGTTACCATGTTCGCAGATTCAAATGCTACGTTTACTTATTAGGAATAAAGTAAGTGTCTTAGTTTAATATAGATAATGTTGTTTACAAACAAAGCACAGAGGTTAGCGACCTAGCCCTCGAAGATCGTCACCAATCCAGCCGGATGCCAATACCGTCGTCATCAGCACCACAATAAAATGCATGATGACCGCGATGATAGATTGATGCGATTCACGTTTCCCAGAAAAAAAATATCCACAGACAGTTTTATTTTTAAATTTCCCACAATGTTGAAAGGACGCGACACTGGATGTTTTGTTCACCTTTTTGAACATCAAAACAATTGGTAAAGACGAAAACAATCTTAAAGTAGATTTGTTTTGTGAATCTTTTGTAAACATTGAAAAGCCCGTAAATGTCTACCGAGAATCATGTTTTATGAGTCCTGTCCGTGACTTTGTCTTTTGACATCAACTGCATAATGTTTTGTACCAATTTTATTGGGCAGGACTGCGTCTTTATATATTTTGGAATACAAATAGAAAAGAAAACAAACTTCATGATTACTAAAAGCTTTACAAAACATCTATTAATGGTTAGCATAAATCCAGTATATAGGAAAGTATGCTACTGTCGTGTTAAAATAATAGATGAAGTCGAGATGAACCGGCAAGAAACTCGACACTGACTCTGTTCAAAAGAGCATGCAACATTAAACTACTTCAAATATACAACATTAAATTTACAAAGGAATCGAAGGAAAAGTGACAAGTAGGTATGACAAAGTCGTCATTTAGATGACGAGTTCATTTAAATGATGATCTATTTAATCGTCTATATATAACTTTTTTTATTATACAATTTTTGACATTCAACCTTCGTAAATCTTAGATGATGTTGGGTGGGTGAGGATCCAACCTCATAAGCTTTTATTCTACATATGCGTGCGTGTTTACATACGCCTTTCCTCAAATAAATAGAATCCAGGGAAACAAATCTAAATATTTTCCGTACGGATTTTGTCACGGTTAATATTTAAATAATTACTTATTATGTTTTTGAGATACCTACTCATTAAAAGCTTTATGTAGTTTATAAGCTACTGTTTTGTACAGGTTTTTTCATTTGAAATGTCAGATACTACCTATTGGATAGAGTCTTAGATCTCCATAACATCCCATACAAAATGTAAAAATTGAAATGAGAATATAATTAGGTATTGGGCCAAATCATTTTGGAAAAAAATGTACTTTAAGTACTAAATTGAAGTAAATAAATAAATATTGGACAACACACGTGTTACAGCAATCAAAACCAATGACGGTACCACAACACCCAGACCCGAGACAATATAGAAAAGTTCGTTTCCCATATTGATCCGACCGGGGATTGAGCCCGGAACCTCAGAGATGGCGCGACGCCAAAGTCCGGCATGCTTGCCTCTCGGCTACGGAGGTTGTCAACGGAAGTAGTTGCATAATAGGTACATAAAGTTTAAATCAATTAAAATACTACAGACTTATTGATACTTACCTGCCTACCTACTTGCTTATAATCATATACGTATATAAAGTACAAAAGACGGCCTTAATGCCTAGTGGGATTGTCTACCAATCACCCACACTGATTTAAATACACAATCAAACCTAAAATTAAATTTAGCATACTGATACAAAAATAAAAATCCGGGCCGGTCCACAAGTGGCACTTTTGTGCCACGATAAAGAATGTTTGCTTCGTTGGGCTATTGCTAGCACGCTAACATAAGTAGGTAGGTATTATTTGTAAAAGTAATAATAGAACGAAAACAATCATTATTATGTATTTGTTTTGTACTACATACTTATGCTGTTAAATGTTACTAACTGTAAAATGTCTCCAAATAAACTTTATTTTTATTTTGATGTGGTTTCTAATCCTGTAGCATGAAATAGGTATACCACTTGTCTAGGCACCCTGACTACCTAGTTTTACACACCTTCAAGTATACCTAACATTTTTTTTAAGGGGGAGAGAATGCTATCTTTTCTCACCATAACGTTGCCGTGGATCCACGGCGAAGTATACCTTTTCTTTTTTTTTTAGTGTGGAGAAACGTTCTATGCCGCCGTCCCGTTCGGGAAAACGGGGATCAGGCACGCAGGACTTGCACCTGCTAAAAACTCCACTACTTTCCCCCGTCGCGAGCGCGTTCCCGGTGCGGCGGATGGTGTTGCCGCACCATGGGCGTGCCGGCGCTGGCACGCCCGACTCCTCGAGCGACGCCAGCCTTTTTCCGGCCTCTTCTGCTCCCCTTTTGAGGGGGATCCGGCTTACCAGGCGCTGGAACGTCGAGTGTTCGTGTATCCACAGGGGCTCGTGCAATTGGTCCAGCGCCGGTCTTCGCGATCTTCACGGCTTGGGTCTTCTCTTGGGTCGGCTTAGGGGCTGATGTCGGAGGCGCACTGGGTGACAATAGTCGCTTCTCCAACGCCTTAAAGCGTTTATCCAGGAGGGTGGCAAGGTCTCCTCCTTCTACCACTCTGACTGCAGCTGGTGGGGGAGGTGGGGGCATCAGCCCCTGCTCCATTCTTACCTGCAGCCGGGCGACTTCCGTACGAACTTCAGCTAAATCTTTAGCTTGCCGCGCCATTTCTTCCTTGAGTCGCTGGTTCTTCTGCTCAAATTTATTCGCCCTGGTCTCGATGAGACGAGTCTCCGTGCTGGTGGCCCGGTCGTACAGCACTTCGGCTGCGCGTTGCCATTCCTGGGCCGCCGTCTTCAACGCTTTTATGTAGGTGCCTTTGTTGTCAGAAGTCGCAATGACCTTCTTGACAACCCCCACGGAGCCTTCCATGAGGTCCTTCAGGATGTACGAAGGCCTGTCTTCTAACTCCTGTTTGCTATGCGACTTGGAGTTCCGCGCGAGTCGCCCGCCTGTCATCCGGACATGGAAGACCTGTCGGGCGAGTTCTGTCTCCGCCAATAGTGCCGCTTGAGCGTCCTCTTCTTTCTTGGCTTCTTCTTCGGCCACCTTGAGCTGCTTCTTGGCCGCCGCCTTCCCGACATATTGACTGGTTGTCGGCGGACGGCCACGTCCCCTCTTCGGCGCGTTACCCGGCTTCCTTTTAGCGGCCAGTGTGCCGCCGCTAGGTTGCCCCTCCGGGCCGACGGTCTCTTCCGGTATTCGGCGCTTTCGCCCCATGGGTGAGCCTGTCTCTTCTCCCGACAGACAGCTGCTGCTGACGGATCTTGATCGGTCGCCTACGCGTGGAGAGCCTCTTCCGCCGAAATTTCCATCTCCGACTCGTCATCGTCGGAATCGACGTTGGTGGTCGCCGTGGTAATCGGTGTCCTTTTATGTGTTGCCAAGGTCGTCGTTCTAGGGCCCGAAGGTCCTGAAGCTTGAGGTGCCCCCCCCCAGACTACGAAGGGGCTTAGACGCCGCCCTAGAAGAAGCGGCGCCGAGGGATTCTCCCCCGGCGGAGCCGGAGGTACCCTCCTGGGGTAAAACAAGATCTTTTCTACAAGCCATTTTTCAACTTTGTTCGTTTGCGCCTCGCCCTCCACTGCTATTTTCCAAACCGAGAACAGCAGGGAGGACGGTATTCCCCAGCCCCCCCAGTGTGTTTGGTCCGCGGGAGCTACTCTCCGACCCTCGACCGCCGCCCGCAGGGCATCCCTGTAAGCGGGAGTACCCTCCGGACGGCAGCCGCGAGCTTCGCCTATCCGCCACGTGGGGGACGCGCCAGGTAGGGGTATCACCTCCCCTCCTGGACGGCGAAGTAAGTATACCTAACCTAACCTAACCTAACCAACTTGATGTCCAGAATTGCTAATATAGTCACACTGTTGCAGACTTGAAGTATTTAACGACCCTTGAATTACAAATCTTTTTATTGATAAACCGATACCAATCTTCAGTTCTTAATTATTTAATCCCAAATTGTGTCATTTGCCCCCTGGTGACTTCTTCTTAGACTACAAAAATGAGTGCCGAAACGTAGTCGAAAGCAAAAGCTATTCGATATAAATAGTTGTGTTTGTTTTACAATAGATGCGGCAATCAGTATGCCTGTCTTCGCATTGTAATAAGTCTTTGGCTAGCGTACATGCTAAGATATCTGTTTGATGTGTGCATGTGATGAAACCAAATCATATCATTCATGACTAGACATGCGTAGACAGTCGACTTGGCGAGCGATTGAGTCATCGACATTCGGTTTCATTAGTCTAGCTGGACCTAAATGCAACCTCAAACAAAACAAATAGACAGACATACGACTAAACAGCAAGTAGGTATAATTTGAGCAATAACAATTATTTTTTTGTATTACATGCCTTTTACTGAGGCACCGATCTAAATTTACTTGTAAAGCCAGCCATAGGTATTCTAGCTATTTCAAACTGCTCTTAGGTAATCTAGATTACTCATTGTCATGTACCAACTGAATTACTTATTTATATCTTGTGTGCTGTGAAAACCCACTAAAACCGTTGCTAAACAAGAAAAAAAGAGTCATAAAATGAAATGACAACGGTAGGATAATGTCAAGTCAAATCCAAATCTTTGTATTTATCTACATTACATTTTTAACGTTTGTGAATCGTCTCTACCTATTTATAAACCAAATTATGCTCTCGGAAAGAGTATCAGTAAATAAATAATAAATAATCATTGTCATCACAAAAGATTTTGAAATTATGGAGTCATTTTTTATTTTAACAATGGACTGCGAAAATAGTGGCCTAAAAATTATTAAAATAATACTAATAGGTAGGTACCTACCTACCTATCAGCTTACTGCATTCGGCTATTCCAGTGTGGAATTCTTTTTAGGGACAACAAACGCCATTCCAGAGCATAGGTAAGAAAGAAAGAAAAAACATTTATTGGCACACATAGACACACAACTTTTGTACATATAGTAGGTACTTAGATAAGGTACATCTAAGTACTCTAATAGTATCGCCAGGTACTCTATTAGTATCTGTGCTTATTTTCATCTAGATCCATTAGGCCAATATAACCATCCATCCCTACTATGGCAGTGTCATATATCTATAAGATTCGAAAAACCTGTTTCAGTTTTATGTTTGAATTTACTAGTTCCATTTACCTATTTAGTTTTCATTTGTGAATACATCACGATTAAGGAGTTTTATTGTTGAATAAATATTCCTGTTAATTATCCTTCACAGTCAATTTAAATATATTTTTTTTTATGTTCAATAATAAATAATAAATAAATAATAATATAAATAAATAAATTTTTATTCAACCAAAAACAGTAAACATTGTAGATCTTATAACTAGAGTTGTAACTAAATGTAACAAATTGAGATTCTTACGAGCCCCTGACTCTTAAACTAGGCTATAACCTGTATCTTAAAAGTCAGTGATTCCTCTTAGACAAGACAATATAGTAACTGTACAACTTTAATGTAGATGTGAGTGGATAATTGTGCATTTTGTTATATGGATATGAATTTGCGTGTGTGTGAGTGTGTGTGTGTGTGTATGTGTGTATGTGCGCTTGTGTTTGTGCGCGTGTGTTTATGCATGTTTGTGTATGGTATGTGTTATGAATGTGTCCTTGAAGATAATAATATGCCATCATCCAAGAAGAGCCTCGGTTTTATTATAGTCGAGTGTCAGAAGTGTCTCTGTAATCACGTGTTTAGCTTCAAATTTTGACAATGAGTATATATGTCTGATCTTATTAAATTTGTTATAGACTTTGGCGCTTAGGGCAATGTACTGTCGTTTCGCCCATGTCGTACGACACCTTATTTGTGGACTTATTAGTGCGCCCTGTCGTCTAGAGGCAGTTACATGATCAAAAGGCAGTGTCGAATGCTTACGTAGTAGCATACGTAGTATAAAAAGTTGCCTGACTGTGAGAACTGCACATTCGGTGTATAGTTTTGTCGTTGAGTAGGTCCTTTTTTCAATAGGTACCTACATACCCACTTCCAGAATCAAAAAACAAATTTGTTGATCTATTAACTTTACCATCATTTATATTAGATACCTAGCGGCTCAAAACACGAACAGCTCGGCATTTGAGAATCTTTTAAAAATGTCAGGTATGAAAATGTCTTAAAAAAGATGTTTATGGCAAAATTTAAGACCACAGCTGTGTGATATCGTATTGAAGCCGCCAAGACGATAAAAAAATAGTCGCTAAAGTATAGGCGTACGAATCTTGGAAAAACACTCTCATTTATAAGTTTTTCACGATAGACTTGTTGTTTCTCCTTAATGTACGGGTCGGTGCCAATGCAAATGTACTGGATATAAATCAATCGAATTTTTATGAGCACTGGAAGCTCGACACCGGCTATTTTGAGATCAGTTATGAACTCAACAGTTCGTAAAACAAGTTGAATTCAGGACACGTTTAATGTTAATGGGTTGATTTCGCCAGAATCGTTGACTAATCGTCATTCGAAATAAGGCAGTTTGGGTAAAAGTACCGAGGTAAAATAGCGATGATGATACTTAATAATAGTTTCCTGACAAAACGTCGCTTAGGTACCTATATCAAACCAGCATTTTTATCCACAAAACGTCAGTAGGCCGACCAAATGAAACGAACAAACGAATGGTTTCGTTTTTGAAGATTAATCAAAAGTTTTTATTCATTCATTTAGGCTAACCAACATCTGTTTACAATAAAACTTAAATATAGGTAATACATCAGCATAATATAACTAAATGTAACAGACAATTACAGGGTAGCTCCACGTGCAATTGTAATGTTGGGACCGGGAGTGATCGAAAGACGTGTTGTCAACTCGAGTATAGTTTAATTGTCTCTCTTATTACTTAGGGCTACTACTTATATACTAGATGGATACACATGTGGAGAGGTGAGTCACACACTATTAATTAATCTTAAAAACAAACGGCAGTCTCCTAATTGCAGAGTGAGAAAAACGCAATCCGGTTAACAAATTTTGGTTTTTAGAAATTGTGCAGCTACCTTGTAGATAAAGAAGTTTGGGAGTTAAACGGAGTAAACGTGTTTTTTCTTTTGCATAAATAATAAAATATTATTTTTTTATTACGCTTTAGACGCATTCGAACTGAGTTGGTCACAATAATGAGAATTAATAATTGTTATCCGTCGTCGGATCAAACATATTTCGTTTTTGAGAGTAAATATACCCTCAGAATCAAATTCGAATTTGAGTTATAGTATGTCTTGTCTCCCTCTACACCAACGCAGGTAAACTACAGTATAGACTTTACTTACTTATTATAAACAAATAAAGAAAATATAATTCAATGTGTGTCCCAGACACACCTTTTAATATATTTACTTTATTTACCTACCATTTTATTCATACTAAATTATATGAAACTACAAGCTCGTTTTGAACGTGAATCAGCTTCCTTTTTCAAATTCAATACCTATGTATTGGTTAAAGACTTGATTATCTGGTAAAATCATTAATTAAAGTAGAGAAAGTGTTATCTACTAAAGAGTGTAGTACTAATTATTGATATTATGTACTAATGTCCTGGCATACCTATCTATGTATAAGCTCCAATCACGATACAAAACTATGAATAAGCCCTTTTCTAAAGCGAGAGTGGTAGAATCTGAAAACTTTTTTTCAATTAATAAATCTGAAATCTGAAAAGTTTTCCTATTCGTTCTAAAACACGTGATTCTGTAATTCTGGCGGTTACAGTGTGAATGGTCTCGAGTACGATTATCAGTTGTATCAATTTAGGGAATGTCCTTTTTGGAATTAACTTCCGACTGGATTTGCTGAGTTGCTGTGCCCAGCTAGTATAAGTAAGTCTGATAAATACTGCTAAATTACTACCGGGCTAGTACCTACGGCTCAAAGGAAATCACGTTATTCAATTCAATTCAATATTCTTTGATTCATGTAAATTCATGAGTAATATATATGAAACGTCTTATAATGCAAATGACGCTACCTCCGGTTCGGAACCTATAACTTACAGAGAAGATACCGGCAAGAAACTTTGTCGTTCATATTACAAATAAAGCTGAACTTATATCTAGTGTTGCACTTAGACATACAGTATGGTGTGTAAATTGTAAAAATAATTAATTGATTGAAAGGAACAAGAAAAATATTTAATTATATGGTAAATAGTGACACTTCCTTATACCAATATACCATATTCATCTTTATACCAACAATATAAGGGCGGTATAAAGTCCAAAGTGTTACCTATAAAGTTCAACGTCAAAGGTGAGGGTCTTGCTATGGCCGTTATATGTTAATTTTTTCCTATGGCGCCATTTATAGGCGAAAAGTTAAGTAAGTAATTGTGTGTAGTTTTAGTGGGTAGTATCTGCTCTTTTCTAAGCGTCGGAGTTCCATATACGCCGCTATCTTTACCTGCCTATATTTAATAACTTTTTATTTCTTAGCCTTGCGGAACAGTCAGAGTTTATCATTTATTTCTTTGTTAAGGAACGGAAAGTATAATCTAGCACAGGATCAAGGGTTTACCTACCTTCCATGATCTACTTCTGTACTGTGAGTCACTAGTGGGAAAACATTCAATTACATTGTATCTACTCGAATAGTATAAAGGCACCTGTATGTAATATCTAATCAGCAGCGTTGTGCTCTGTGAAATACGTCTGGAAAAACCAGATCCCGAATCCGAATGATCGGCAATCTCCAAGCGGAACTCATTAATGAACCCAACATCGAGAGCTCAATAAGCCCAATAAAAGCGAGTCGGTTAAAAAATGAGCAAGTTACTTAAATCCCGAACGTACACAATCGCCCACGGTCTGTCTCGTTTGTTTACAGAATGGTGCACGGCTGCGGAATAATATGTTTCAATGTGAAATAATGCTTCGCTGAAATGGCTGACATAGAATAACAGAAGAGATGTGCTCTTCTGTTAAGTGTGAAAACGGCGCAGGCGCAGTTGTCTGATGTGCACTAGGAGTGAGATCGTAGAAAGGTCTGTCGTTTCATCGGAATAACGGTAAAGATAACTCATAAAGCTCCATCACTCGCAGCCATCATTAATAATCAGGTAGAAGAGTGATGTGCCTCCACGAGAGAGTGATGTGCCTCCACTATTAGATTCCAAACATAATATTATTAAATTATATAAAGTAGATGTCAAAATTTGATAAGAATCTTCTCCATAATGCCAAGCAGGAGACGAAATTATCGCTTAGTCATATTTGATTAGAGATATTTCGGGCTTATTCGTGATCCCATATCCTGCTTCCTTGATAGGGATCAAGGAAGCAGGATCCTTGTGATGCATGCATTAGACCAATTTTGGCGGTAGTAGGTTTTTTAATATATCCCAATTATAAAACTAATTTCTAACCCACATGATGACTCTAATCTACAAAGCAAAGCCTTTTTCTATGGCTTTTCTTCTTTATATGTAGACGTAACCAAGTAGTTACTGAGGTCTGTGTCAACGTCCCACCGGTTAAAGCGGACTAGTCTCAATACTCGCAGTTAATTACACTCATGCTTACAATTTTAAACCAGACGCAAGCGCTCCTGAGTAAAGCTAGATCGTTTCGTCCTTTTTATTTGTTTGCAAATATGGGAAAAGGTTTTGCTTGGTTTACTCTAAATATTTTCATCGCCTAAACAACACCCTATATAAACCTATTAATGTCAGAAAATAAAGTATTTTATTTTTTTTACGATCTTAATCACAAAAATTAATAACAACTGATTAGATATTTTCACAATTAAAAGGCTACCTATCGAGTGACGTGTAAGTAACGTAAGTACCTTTGCCCGCAAATTCATTACGTCATTTCAGGATTAAAAGTATCCCATGTTATTTCAGTGTTTAACTCATAGATTATATTATGTAGGTACCTAATAAGAAGAGATTAACTGCTTTAGCTGCCGAATTTCACCGAAATTCATTTAATAGTTTTTGCATGGAAGAATAACAAACATCCATACATCTAGAGACACAAACTTCCACGTTTTTAATCGAAGTAGGTAGTATGCTTTGAGAACGCAATAAAATGAGCGGACTTTCTGTATATTACGCGCTGTGTGAGGCCCAGCTGGTCCGTATTTTATTGTGTGTAAGCGAGATATCGTACAGTTGGTTGCCGCGTAATCGAGTATAAATAGCGGATAGACAACAAAGAATCAACATCGCGGGATGCCGCTGTCGAATCTAAAGATTAATCTTTGCCTGAGTGTTGAAAACTTTCTGCTAGCGATCTAGAATAGATTTTACTTGCACATTGTTGTTTTACTGTTTCGCCTGGGAACTAATTGGCGGATTAAATTAACATCGTTCCGCTGATTGCTTACTTCTTTAATTACCTATCTACAGCGTAAGTCAGGTTGTTAATTGTTAAACATACTTTCCATTTGAAATAACTAGGATTATTTTCATAAGTCTACGTTTCAAACAATTCACTTCCTTAAAGAACTAAAGAGGTTTATTTAAGTATTAGGTAAGCGTGGGCGTTGTGGGAAGTATATGTATGATTATACTAAAAAGGTTTGACTACTACATCATTGGCACCATTAGGCCTAGCATGCGCGATACGTCAAATTTACCTATCCCATGAGACGATAAAAGTTTTAATACTATTGATTGGCTAATAGCACACCGCACTCGTATTTTCAGCCAATCAGCAGCTGACGCACTGATTTCAATCGATTTTGACGTTTGTTATAAGCGCGATAAAATTTAGTCGCGTGGCGCATGCTAGGCCTGCATGACAATGGTAATCAACAATCACAAAGCCGTTAGACATCATGCCCATGTAATGTCATCAAGCGAATTTTTCATGCGCAATAATCCTCAGTATGTCTTAGTTCTCCACGTCCAGTCAAGTGGCTTGACTCACGCGTTTACTACCATGATATTTTATTTCCTGTGGCAGAATTGTGATACAACTTCATACACTAATGATGAATGAAATAATAACTAACAAATGGATCTTGGAATTGAATTCAAGGGGAAACGCAGTTCTTCGGATACCCACCAACGTTTTCTTATTGAAGTCTATTGCCAGCTAGAATTGTGAAAATATTAGGTACGGTAGAATACGGGTATTTGGTTTTCTACTAATAGCTTTTCCAGGTGTCAGAGGACAATATGTTACAAGAAATATTCGATGCGCCTTTTATAGATTATTTATAACTTGGTATATTAATGAACCTTTCAGTAGGTACATACAAACCAATAGGTATCAAATTTACTGATTGAATTGTAAATAAATAAGTCGGATCGACTATTGCTAGCAAACATAATGGCTGTAAGTAGGTAGGACTTTTTTAAAAGTATTATGAAGGAAAAAAAATAGCTGCAATTATAATTTGTGACGACATTATAGTAAAATGTAATGCATTGGTACAGTGGCAAAACTAGATATAAGCAATGTGTGAAGTTTAAACTAAAATTAGATCGCTATTAGAAATCGCTAATTAAAATCGTGAGACTTTTTCAGCCCAAAAAAAAATGCTGTAGAATGTGTGAAGGAATACGTTTTTATAGCAAAATATAGCTGTTTTTATTAAGCTTTTAGATAACTATTCTTACTTAAAAATAACCGCCAAGAGTTAAAGGGGGTTTTTCATTGTACTTTCTACCCATTATTTGTAAAGTTTAGATTAAAGACTTTCTGACTATATTGGAACGTTACAAGAGCTGTCAGTGTCAAGTTGACGGAACAGTGCTCTGCTGACATTGACAGTTTCGTGTTTTGGCTTGTTGCGGTTTTGTGTGAAATGTGAATGGAGGTTTATTTCCATAATAATTCCTACAGTTTCCACGATATTTTTATTAATCAACTCTTAATTTGATTATGATGTTTTCCTAAGACCTATTCTAATTCATTTTAGTAGATAAGTGTATTACCATCAAAATGGAAAGTTATGTTGTGTTGTCTTTTATTGGAGAAGGTTCATTTGGACGCGTTTTCAAAGCAAAAGATAAAGAAACAAGTAACATTGTAGCATTAAAAGTCATAAGAAAGGTATACATAGTATAATATTTACTACAATTAAGAGTTCACGCCCTACTTTCGATTAGATGTTCAAAGTTTTGATGTTTACAGAAAGGTCGATCTTCAAAAGACTTGAAGAACCTAAGGCAAGAATGCGACATTCAGAGGCAACTAAAACATCCTAATATAATACGCATGATAGACAGTTTCGATACCGAATCTGAACTAGTAGTAGTTACAGAGTATGCAGAGAGGGAATTGCATGGTATCTTGGCCAAAGAAGGCTGTTTGAATGAAGAGCAAGTCAAGAAGATTACTTGGGACTTGGTTTCGGCATTATACTATTTACATTCCCACAGAGTTCTACATAGGTAATTATTAAATCAAAACCATTGTAATTTCTCTTGTTGTTTTGTTTTCTATTAGACTAAAAAAACAATGTATGACTAAATAAACTATCACTAAGATGTTATGGGTCGAATGTCCTCACAAAAACTGGCTTATCTACCAATTAGTATTTGTCTTAGTTTTACTTGAAGAATTAATCAAGATCAAACCTTAATGCATTTAAATTAATAAATTGTATTTGCTGAAATAAGGTGTGTTTAGGAGAAAAAACTGATTAATAAAACTTACCACAAAATATCCACATGATAGAATATTCACACGTAGATAAAATATTTATTATATTAATTGTTATTTCAGAGATCTAAAACCTCAAAATGTCCTGTTAGACAGCACAGGACGAGCCAAACTGTGTGATTTTGGTTTGGCTCGAATCATGACTAATTCAACACATATTCTTACTTCCATCAAAGGGACACCATTATACATGGCCCCAGAACTCATTGAGGAAAAGCCATATGACCATCAGGTAATTAAGTACCTACTCACAAAAATAAGTTTGATTCTCACAAGATAATTAATGGTTGGTTACAGGCTGGGAATAATAGTTAGTTTTTGCATTTTTAATTCAAAAAACATGTCATGACATAAATCTCACCATCTTCCAAATTCCTCAGGATGTTTTAATTAAATATTAATTTTTAAAATTTATTTAAATACTTTATATTTATTTTAATCGAGTTCGAGCATTCTCTATCAGTTAACCCAACTGTTACCCAACCTAAGTGTCATGAGTTGAGAATTTGATTAAAATCAATTCCCAGCTCTTTTATTAGTAATTGTGGTTTGATTATGTATATTTATTTACATTCGTAATATGTTATCTATTACAGGCTGATCTGTGGTCACTTGGGTGTATAGTATATGAGCTGATGGCAGGGCAGCCCCCCTTCTGCACTATGTCAATTTGGCAGCTTGTTCGTATGATCAGGCACAAGCCTGTGCAGTGGCCAAGCTTCATAAGTATGGAGGCTCGATCTTTTTTACAGGTTGGGGATGTAAATTTTTTCAAAAGTTTTTTTTAAACTGCATCTACATACTGCCTGTATGCACTACTAGCTTTTGCTAGCTTGACTGTGGCATCGACCGCTTTATATTAAGATAGAAATATTATCTTAGTTAGTCATCTTTCTTCCTACCAAATTTCATCAAAGTATGTTTAAGTTTGCTTACAAACATATCTCTTTCAAAAAAAAGTAACCAACTTATATCCGGACATTTGCGTTTATAATATTAGTAGAATTGAAATTCTCGCACCTCAAATGTTCCATAATGCTACAATTTCTGATCTATAACCCGTATTTGGGTGGTAGTTTAGCAAGTACCTATTGTTTTAATAAAATTGTGATTTTATTTTAATGATAGAGGCCTTAGCCCGGCAGTGGGGCATTAACTAGGCTGATACTTTACTCTTAAATAAATTAAACATGTAGTAGAATTACTAAATAAAACCATATATGTTTTCATACCTTTATAAGAAATAGATGATGTCAATTTTTGTAACATACTTTTTTTAACATGTGCTAACACAACAAAGGAAAAACCCTTAGTGTAACAGGGCAGGTTGTATTTTAAAATGCATTTTTTTTATTTTGTGTAAATCATTGTCTGTGTTCTGTCCTCTTCAGATTAAAAAGGGGGTTTCCTTTATTTTTTTGATTACAGGGTCTTCTCCACAAAGATCCAATGAAGAGGATGAGCTGGCCAGAGATTTTAGAACATCAATTTGTAGCTGGTCATGTGCTAATTTTACCAGAAGACATACAAAGTGAATCTCCATTCACAAAACCCCTAACACATAGCCAGCAAGAAGCTAAGCAGATGCAGAGGGACAAAATTAGTTGCAATTCTAGGTAAGTTCATTAAATTTATCATATTTAAAGTTAATATGAGCAATGAAGCATGGAAATTATATCAAAAAATGGAACAAAACCTCTATTATTGGTTTTAGAATAATGAAAATGGAAGGCGAACCACATAAAATAGAAACCAGAGAACATGATTTGCGCAATATTCGAGTAATGCAAGCAATGGAGTGTGTCCCTATGTCTGATGATGACAGCGTTAGAGCGACGAGCGCATTTAGTGTGAGAGATAGTCTCAAAACTGATGATGAAGACCAATCTCTTCCTATTACAGCTGCTAATGCTAAACTACTTAGGCACGAATATAACGTTATGAACAATTCCAATCTTGTTGTCTGTAACTTAGAAAAAAATATGGCGCAACTCATGGCAACTAACAAAAAACAAAATGATACGAATGTCAAAAAAATGGATAAAATTGTAGAAGAAAAACAAAATGTTGAAAAATTTCCAGACGAGCCTAATCCTGAACCTGTCCATGAAAGCAAACCTGTGGTTGAAGCCAAACAAAAAGAAAGGAAATCTATAGACACAGCATCGCACAGTTTAGAGAACCCGAAAAGTTCTTCTAAATGTAGCAGTGATGTTAGTTCAGGGTTAAGCAAAAGTGTCCCTCCTTCTTACAAGCAAAAATTTTTGCAGTTCTCAAGAGACAAATTAAGGTTTGGTAGTGGAGGTAATAGATTGACAAGGAGTATTAAGAGATCGTTTCGATTTAGCAAAAGCTGGGATAAAAATACTCATGACACTCAAAGACGCACTAGTGAGCCCAACATTGAAATTCCGAGCCTCATTGATACTGACAAAGAGAAATGTTCGAAAGAAGAAAAAGACGAAGACAGTGAGAAATGTGAAGTCATCGAAGAGACATCTGATGAAAAGGAAATTGCAAACAATGATAGAATTCTGAAGCCTGAAGAAAAACATGAAGGTGAAGATTCCACCATGTTTGTAAAATTTTATTATAATAGTAGTATCTGTTCCTCATACGGTGCTTTGGTTTGCATTTCAGTTAAAGAGCCATCTTCAATAGAGTTAGAAGAATGGGAAGCTTTCCTAAACTCAAACATCAGTGAAGTTATGGATGGCGATGTTGATTCTCTGACACAACTTAATATGGTATAAGTTATATTTTATTATTTCTAGTATCTCAATAATTATTTCTCCAGATTAAGCAAAGCGAAGTCGCATAATTCTGCAGAGAAAAGTAGCGAAGTCTGCGTCGTCCCTTTCAGATCATATTTTTTAAATAAACAAGTTTCAAGGCATCACCTCTTCATCTAGAGTCTGAGATGGAGTTTATTACCATACGGCGCTTAGTTGTAGCTATTATATTCAAAGATGAAAAATAAGTACCTGAAAACAATTGATTGCAGTCATAACTCCAATCAGTGCTGGTTGAATCATTATCAGCGCTTTGAATAGTTTTCTTCCAGCATGTGGCAGTGGCGGATCTAAAGTTTTAGTTTGGGAGGTTCCCCTGTTAGAGTATTTTGGTTTCCTGCGTCAGTTCATATCTCGCGCGCTCGGCGACCGCACTAATGAAATGCCAGTCCTGCTCCGAGAGTATCTTAACGTAAAACTTTTTTATAACGAGGAGTCCATCTAAGACAAAGTTTTTGACGCCAATGTTGAAGAAGTGTTTTTTCTTATTTCAGGTGAGCATGGTGATAGGCGTAGTCGGTAGCGCAGCGCGTGGAGCGAGAGGCGCTCGCGTTTGTGGCGCCGTGGCCGCGCTGCTGGCGCTGCCCGCGCTCGTGCACACGCTGCCGCGACACACGCTGCTCAACATTCAAGACGTAAGTATTAGCCCGTACGGGATCAATAGTCACCACTTCAAATTGAACCTTATGACATTGACTTACTGGCGAAAACCAATGAAAGTTTTCGATACTCCAGTCCTGGTTAAGGGTAATTATTGCAAGGCTAAATTTTGTGGGCGAAACCGAAGTAGTGCAGGTCAGTGAACGAAAGAAACATACAAGCATTTCTAACGCTTGAAAATGGGATTATCAAGGCCCCTTAAAAAAGTAAGCTAGCGCAGGTACACATACCATTTCCAAGGACGCCGCGAGTCATAGGCGCGGACCAATCATAGCAAGTGTTCTGTCCCATTCTATCAGATGACGTAACTAAAGAGAGTCTTTTTGTCGACCTATACGCATTAGCCGTAAAGTATTTTTCAAGTGTTGATACTTTATTGCGTATCTATTGCTTGTGTTCTTTGCATTGTATTTGTGTGTTTTGGTGCCGATATTCGATTGAAGAGAGTATGACGGGAATCCTTCCATGTTTTTTTCTTCACTGGTGCAGGTAGAGTAGCCAAGAGGCGTGCGGGCCGGAGTTTGGAGTCGTGCCATCTCTGAGGTCTCGAGTTCGATTCGCGGTCAGGTAAATGTGGAAATCGAATAGAAAATTCGATAATTGTCTCGTGTCTGGGTGTTTTGATATCGTCATTGTTAATGATTTCTGCGAACGGTCTTATGCCTGCCGAAATGTTCTGAAGATATAGGTGCATTCAGTGGACAAATCGAAGTACCGTCATTCATTTTCCTTAGGTATACAGCACTGCAGCTCTGTGCTGAATTTCTATGTGAAGACATAATGGCTTAGGAGCCCTGAGTACTTCATTTTCTGGTCAAGTGGGACTTTGCAATTAGTAATCAGTGGCAAATGTGATTGGAATTGAGGACGAGTTTTTTTATTTATTTTATACATATTCCAATACGATAATAATTAAATTAAAATTGAACACTGCCAGTCATCCCCATTTCCAATAGGTATGAAAACTACTCGACACCCTACGTTTTGCCTTTCAGAAAAAGGGGTATTTTGACAGCTCTTCTTAATGTAGGTTATGGATAATTTAAAACAAGAAGTTAATTGAATATGGTTGTTAATATTTTTTCCAGGTATATCTTGAAGCCAAAGTAGTATACAATTTCGTGGCTGCAATCAACACTTTGATGAAAAGTGGTATACAATCTGAAGATGATTCTGAAGACAAGTAAGTGAAATTCTCTCGACTGTGTATCTATTGTTTTCAATGTAACTTTTTATGGCTAGCAATTTGGGCGTTATCGTAACGTAACAATATATAAATCAGTATTAGTTTATGGTCAAGTATTTATAGGGATCTTCTGAATTATTGAGTGCAAATATCATATCATACCTATCATTGACAATTTTAACTAACTTTTGTCATATGTATAGTCAAGTCAGCGTCCTTTGTTTGTAAAAACCTCAGTACCTACCTGTCATATTAAACCTCCACGTAACTAAGGAAGTCAGATAGCCTGTTCACTTAATGTAACAAAGATGTAGTTGTTTACGTACTGAAGCTGCTGACTGTACAACTGTATCAAATTATGTTGTCCCTTCGTCGAATTTCGCTCCTTTCTCCGTTAAATTAGGCAAAATGGCCTACTTTATAGCAGCTTGTATATTAAAAAAAAAACAATGTCCTCTTTTGCAGACTCCAAGGTGTAAGCCGAATGGTAGAAGTTTGCTCCTGGCTTTGCGTGCGCTCGTGCCGTGGCGTGCGACAGTTCGCGACCGCGCTAGCTGCCTACAACGCGCATCCCGTCTTCACCCGCTTACTGATGCAGTGTAAGTACGTCTGGTAGTCGTAAATCTTGATATATACAAATTAATCCCTATTTTCCATGGTCACGCCATCACGCTTGAGCGGCTGGACCAATTTCACTCTTTTTTGTTGTGTTTGTTATGGTCAGGAAAAAAATTAAAAAATTGTGCGGAAAATTAGAAGATTCGTGGGTGATAACCAATTCGTATTAAATAGTCGTCGTTAAGACATGACAACGTGGCTCGGGTTAGCTAGTAAATAGGTAAATAAATATTTGACAACATCACATACATTGCTCTAATTCTGTGGTAAGTAGATAAAGCACTTGTGTTGTAGAAATCATAAAAAATGACGGTACCATAACACGCAGACCTGAGACGATACAGAATAGTTCGTTTCCCGTGTTGACCCGACCTAGGATCAAACCCGGGACCTCAGAGATGGCGCGACGCCAAAGTCCGGCACGCTCGCTCGCTCTAAAGGTCGTAGTACAGTGAACTAAGTTCACAGGCTCCAATTACAGACGGCTGTAATGTAACATGCAATGACGGAATTTAGCGTCTACATTTGAGAGTATCATGTCAAACATTACCTATGTGGATGCCTTGCGTGCACGAACTGTGCATACTCCGCACACGAACAGAGCATTTCAACACGTGGGCACTGGGATCTGCCATTTTTCGGTATTTTTGTTGAACATAAAGGGTTGCGATGGGTCCTATACTGAGAAACAGACTGAGCTATGTTCGCCGCGTCTATGCCGAAAATAGATGCGAGTAGATGCATGCTCGGTTTGTACGCGCGCTTTGAAATAAACTTCATGTTAAAGTGCATGATGTGTTACAACATGTCTATACCTACATGCCTTCAGATACCCGGATGATAAAAAGTTTATGCTGGTGGATCAGCTATGGTGCACTTTTGATTCACCCACCTACTGATGCATTATGAATGAATTCGGCTTGTCGTAACAAGCATATATAACGTTCTGGATTGAATACTTCATTCATAATTTTGCAGTCATAAAACAAAATTTGTTTGTGACGCCCTTTTATACCTTGCGTATATCACTGTTGCGGACTGACTGGGATCTGCTAGATCTTCTGCTAGGTCCTGTTTTGGCGATGATGAATATAACATAAGAGTGATTTCTATCTGACCTTCTCAATTTTTTTTAAGAAAATCGGACCTGCTTGGGCTTTAGTCGAGACCAACATCTTCCGAAACACAAAATGACCAGTCAGGGAATTCAAGCCAATAATGTCTTAACTAAAATAAGAAAACCAATAGGTAAAGTGTTTGTGATATTTAGACAGAGGGCTGTCTAAATATTCTTTATGTACCTAATATTTCTAAGTTACTTATATGTAACTTAATTCTCAATATATATATTTCACTTCAAAATTGACCTCATCCCATAATGAGGTCCTTTTTTTTTGTTTCGGGCGGAAGTACCTTAACGTACCGTACCGTCGCCCGAGGGAGGCGACGGTGTGTGTTCTCCCTGCCCTGAAAAGGGCAGGACTACCCACTAAAACCTCCCCGTAGGACCTCATCGCCTTGCGTGGCGGTGCTGTGGGAAATCGGGTAAACCTAGCCAACCACAACACCACCGGCGGCTTGGCTGCTTTTAAGCGGCCCCGTCTCTTCCCCCTAGGATAGTCACAGGGGGAGCGGGGACGGCCGATCCAACTGGACCGCCCCCACCTCGCAGTGGAGGCCGAGAGTGCAATGCCAACTGAGGCGCCCTCACGCCATCAGCCGGCCGGTCTGGTAATGAGGTCCTAGCTTAAGGGCGAAAAGTTTGTCGCCTTACCTTGAAGGCTTGACCTATGCTACTAATGTAGCAAATCCCAGGGGTTCTGGAAACCTTACTCACACGAAAGAATACAACTCCGAAGTGATTGTTATTTGGCTGCGGGCTTCTGTAAGGTGGAAGTATTTCACCAGTCGGGCTGCGCCAGTTCAAGCGGAAAATCGCTTTGCCCTACCTCTCTTAATTTGTTTTGTAGTCCTGAATAGACCCTTAAAATAACTTGAAATCTTGTTTCCAGATACGAAAACTCCTCGTATCGTATTAAACATCATTGGCCTACTCATCACTGTTCTTCAAGACTTACCGGAGCATGCTGATGTGGTGGAAAAAGTACTATTCGACGACGATAGATTCAACTTCTTGCGCCTTCTAGAACAACCGAATGATCCCCTCAGAATGAGAGTTTGTATACTCATCAGTTTGTTATGTACTTTTTCATGTACTGCGTTCTCGGCTGCCATGCAATCAAAATGGAGTAAGAAAGAGAGTGACGCTTTAGAAGCGTTGCATAGTCATTGTAACGTGACTTTGAACAGGGCAGCTAGATTGGCTACGAAGGAGTTGAGTAATATGCCGTTTTATGTCAGTTAAGTATATATTTTATATTATGATAAAAATACAGAAATACACTATTAGGTGATAGGCTTCGTAAAAGTTTATTACGCCCAATCACCCCCCAAGCCAAGACCGTTACGTGTATTGTATGTATATTGATGTCCGTGTGATTTTGAAACTATGAATTAATTTTTAATTTTATATTGCGTCACGCTATATCTTAACCCTTTTTCCGGTGGTGGATAATATATTGCCATCACAATTTGAACCTTATCTACTCAGGATAAGGTCCAAAATCAATGAATGTTTTTATTCTACTGGTTAAAGTGTTAAACATTTTAATGAATCTATAGCTACTAATATTATTAAGCTGAAGAGTTGGTTTGTTTGTTTTAACATACTAGTCGATCCGTAGTACATTTGACAAAAAAACTGCCTTTAATTAGATTACTTATTTTAAACACACAGCTTGTATTAAAATCTATACCTATAGGTAATATAAAAGCTTATGTCATTTTAATTTAGTTTGACGAATTTAAATGTACTGTTCGGTGTCATAAGAAATTACATGCAATTATATTCTTAAGGTGCTATTGAATTGTGTATGTTAGCGTAAGATTGTAAAAATCGTTAGATCGATCAATCTATCTCGCGAGATTGTAAACTGTCGACAGATTGTGAACCGTAACTTGGGATTGCAATTTAACGGATTATTTTTCGCTTTATTGTAATCTATCGAAGTGAAACCGTTAAATTACAATCTGTCCGGCGTCAAACTGTCAACTGTCCGAAAGCTCTTCCTGATTGGTCGGTTTATTGTATTAGCGACCAATCAAGACCAGCCTTTCTATGTCCCCGTAAACTTAGGAATGAAATTCAATTCAAATCATTTCAAGAAATAGAGATGTCGTTTAAATAAAATAAATGCACTTCAAAAAATCTTCAAGTATTTCTTTACTATTTAGTAGGTAATCAATAATCCTGACATACGTTGAGAAATAATTGTACCAAAATATTTATTCTTCAAACACTCAAAATTTTAATTGAAAATCACAATAAAATGAAACAATTATTTTGTATCTTAACACAAAATAAAATTGGAATATTTTAAGAAGCACTTATAAAAAACAGATTTAGTCATTTAAACATACCATAAATTAATAGTATAAGAAAACAAACGAAATAACAAACAAATATGGCGAATGCCGGGGCGGCGAGGGGCACATAACTCTCAAGCAATCCGTACCGTCGTTGTTTCTGATTACTGTAACACAAGTGCTTAAGCTACTTACCACAGAATCAGAGCAATGTATGTGATGTTGTCCAATATTTATTTAATATTTAATATTTATTTATTTAATCAGCGCGCGAGATGCATTTCGTTTTACGTCAGTTCACAATTTGAGCGATTCCCATCGATAGATTACAATATAGCGAAAAATAACGCGTTAAATTGCAATCATAATGCTAGGGTTCACAATCTGTCGACAGTTTACAATCTCGCGAGATAGATTATAATCTAACGGTTTTTATAATCTTACGGTGACATATATAAATTATAATTATGTTTTTTCTTAATGTTTAATTCTAATTTAATAAACTTTTCGAGAAGTTTTTTTTTAATAAAATTAAAAGTAAATTAAAAGATGACTTAATAAGACAAAGTGATATGAATCTGCGCAGTTACAATATGTAAATTATACTCATGAATCTAATGTAACTAGATGATTAGAATTAAGTACATAATAAGTTGACTGCCCCTTGAGTGGAATGATTATGTAAATGAAGTATTTGCCTTCTGATTGAGTGCATTTGTGTTGAGTGCGGCCAGGCTAACGAACGCGTTTTAAGGTCAAGACTTTGATCTAAATTCCTTCATTCACTACATATACACATAATCAGGGATGACCAACCATTTACAAGTGCGCATCAGGCCAAGTGTAAACTTATCTACTTATGATAGTACAAGAGCTTTTTAAAAAAAATAGGATTGCAGTACATAGATGTAAGGTATCCTGCTTATTTCATAATATGTACATTCGCTCCAAGTTTGTAAGTAGCGATGAATCAGAATTTTTAATTCTTAAAAATTACGTGTGTAATATTTATGAATCGTCGATATACACCAAATGAATCTATCACCTGATGTTTTGTAACTAGGAAACATCTTTAAGCAACAATTATTTGGCACTTATTTATATTATTTCGGCATATATAATGTAATGTTAATCCAGTATCATTATAAAATGTATCATCAGAAACAACAAAGGTACCACAACACCCAGACAGTATAAAAAAACTATGATTTCTGTATTGACTCGCCCGGAAATCGAATCGGTAACACTATGCGCAATCTTTCCTAGGCCCTATCATGGTTTGAATCGAGGGAGACATTTTTTATATCCTCTGACAGTGAGACTTGAACCAACGAACTAGGTTTATGTAAGGAACGTATGTTCTTTACTAAAAGTGGAAGTACTTCCGCCGAGCTAGGTGTTATCTGCTCGGGGACCAAGGCCCAACTACTAATCTTGGTTTGTTGTATATATACTTAGTGGCGACGAAAACTCTGATATCGCGATGTAGGATATCGATGTCACGCATTACGTATGGAGCGTTGTTTACTACGCCAATTCTGCTGACGCTGTATTTGTGTCGACTTGTAGGTCATGTCGTAGGTCGGCACAGTACTCCCCCCCCCTTTGGAGTCCAAGCACGTGCCCGATGCGTGTAGTATGCAGAGAGGCAGCTGCTGCTACGCCGGTGTGAACCAATGACTCGGTCGTAGGGCTGCGATGGCCTGCTTCATTACACGGGCCCGGAACCAGGTGGCTTTGTCAGCTGAGGTGGTCCGGTGCTCTTGTCGTGGCTAAGCTGGCTGTTGAGGGTATGGAGACATGGCCTGATGCGAAGGCTCCGTTCTTCAAAGGCTGCTGATGTTCAGCTCAGTCGGGGTCACCAATGTAAGGAACGTATGTTCTTTACTAAAAGTGGAAGTACTTCCGCCGAGCTAGGTGTTATCTGCTCGGGGACCAAGGCCCAACTACCAATCTTGGTTTGTTGTATATATACTTAGTGGCGACGAAAACTCTGATATCGCGATGTAGGATATCGATGTCACGCATTACGTATGGAGCGTTGTTTACTACGCCAATTCTGCTGACGCTGTATTTGTGTCGACTTGTAGGTCATGTCGTAGGTCGGCACAGTACTCCCCCCCCTTTGGAGTCCAAGCACGTGCCCGATGCGTGTAGTATGCAGAGAGGCAGCTGCTGCTACGCCGGTGTGAACCAATGACTCGGTCGTAGGGCTGCGATGGCCTGCTTCATTACACGGGCCCGGAACCAGGTGGCTTTGTCAGCTGAGGTGGTCCGGTGCTCTTGTCGTGGCTAAGCTGGCTGTTGAGGGTATGGAGACATGGCCTGATGCGAAGGCTCCGTTCTTCAAAGGCTGCTGATGTTCAGCTCAGTCGGGGTCACCAATGTAAGGAACGTATGTTCTTTACTAAAAGTGGAAGTACTTCCGCCGAGCTAGGTGTTATCTGCTCGGGGACCAAGGCCCAACTACCAATCTTGGTTTGTTGTATATATACTTAGTGGCGACGAAAACTCTGATATCGCGATGTAGGATATCGATGTCACGCATTACGTATGGAGCGTTGTTTACTACGCCAATTCTGCTGACGCTGTATTTGTGTCGACTTGTAGGTCATGTCGTAGGTCGGCACGAAATTATTTAAAATAAGATTATGTCGAAAGATGCCACGACACTTGTCACAATAAGTCGATTCTCTCCTCTCCTTGTATAAAAGTTACTAGTGTAAATGGCCCCCTGACGAGAACCTTTTGTACCCATACTCGATGCGAATCTTTTGATGAGTGAATAAACCATTAAGTAATTATTTTTGAGAGGTAGACCAGTCCACGAAAATGGCACCTTTTCACAAGCATGACGTATGTGCCAGCCATCGCTTCGCTCAACCACGTTGAAGGGAATGTAACGACCCGAGACATAGTACCATCACCCCAGTGACGTATAAATGGATCGATCATGCTTTTTCTTCCACTTCCGAACCCAGCTTTATTTCTTTGGTAAATTCCTGGTCTCTCCGGCCCTCAATGTCCTCAATTGTTTCGGGACTCCTTCAATGCTATGCCGGGGTCCAACACGGTCGTGAGGGATCTATAATGAAAAAAGCAACTCGAATAATGTTTTTGGTCTCCGTCAATAAACGTAGTTTACCGTCGTTTGTAATCTCGAATAGGGGAGAGGATTTGGTCAAAAATACAAAAATAGACTGTTTTTAGTCTGAAATGCTTTAAAAAAATATATTAGACACGTATTTTTTCATTTGCCAAATAAATTAAAATATACTAAGATAAAACAATGTTAATTTGTGGGATTGGAGTTCGTTACGTCACTGGTGGGTAATAAATGTACCCACTTATGACGTCACACGACAATTCAGTTCAATGCATGGCCGTTATTTTTTGTTTAGGTTGAAAATGCAAAAATTCGTGTCGTATATTTTTGGATGATCTAACAGGCGAACTAAAACTCAAATTATATTCTGGTTCTCTAATGTAGATCTGTAATTAATAAAATGAATTATAAAACCTTAATTTTACATATAAATTTAAACCTGACAACCAAAAACGAATCAAAAATGTTTATTATTAACATTGGGATATATTGAAAGACTGTTCGTATGATCTGTGATTATTTAAGATGGAGATTTTTAGCATATTGTATCATAAGGCCTCAAACATAAAATTTAAAATATGATTGTTTTGATGGTATTCCATATTTATCAAATATATGTTCTAACATAGTGCAAGCTATTGTACTCTATGACATGATGTTTGTGGATACTTATAATGTCTACTTAGTATTAAGTTCTCGTAAATGGGTGGTATTAACCATTGTAAGGAAGAGTTTATATGATGTTTCTTAAGCAAGCATGATTTACAAGCTATTTACAACACTATTGTCTCGGTATTATTGTTATGTAAACTCTATGTTGTGTCTCAACACTAAGATTATTGCTAGCCTAATATAAACCTAGGAATAAGCGTACATTCTACCTGTTATTAAAATGTTTTCTACCGTTAACAAATATGTTCGCCTTTGAAATTAGAGACAAAATAGTCACAATTGTTTTAATTTTTTGACTGTCGTTCACAATGTGAAAAAAATACTAATTGGTGCCATACTTTAATAAAAATATGTATTGTATGCCTATCATTTTTTTTTATTTTTTATATTGCACTTCAAGATTGACCTCATCCCACCTGATGTTAAGTGGTAATGAGGTCCTAGCTTGAGGGTGACAAGTACAGCATAATAAATCTGTTACTAGACTTGTCGCCCTTACCTTGAAGGCTTGACCCCTGCTACTAACGTAGCACCCCCGGGAGCTCTGGAAACCTTACTCACACGCAGGAACACAACAATACAGAAGTGATGGTTATTTAGCTGTGGTCTTCTGTAATGTGGAGGTATTTCACCAGTCGGGTTGCCCCAGTTCGAGCGATAAATCGCTATGCCCTACCTCTCTTAAATTTTATTAATTTATCAACGATAGTTTTTATCATAGCTATTGTGTAAATTGAATCAAGCTTATAAAAAGCATTCATAGCACAAATAAGAATGGACCATCTCAGAGTGTGGGCAAAATATTATTAGGCGGGATATTCCTTCCTAGTTTATTTCCTTAACAAGAAATTCGCTAAATCCAATTTCTTATACACAATTCGATGAAGTTAATCCCGGTTGCCGCGAAAATTTCTAATGCATTTGCGTCCTTCCAATCGAACGCGGAGCTCGAATCACGACTTAATGTTCGTGTTTACATCTCGCAAGCAATCAAATGGTGTGTCATCGACCTCTAATCCGTTTGTAATAAATAAGCAAGATCAAAGGCCTGCTCGGTGCACCTATTCGCAATTTGTTTTGAGTGCGGTTATTGCACTTTGTCGGTGCATGGCTGTTACATAAGAGGCGCAGGTGATCGGCCGGCCTCGCGCCGCGGTCGCAGCGAGCATTCGCCGGCTGTAAATTCAAATTTACTAATATTATTATGCATTTATGCCTTATTTTGGCGAATACGCTATCTTAACATATCTGCATCGGCGCCAATGTATCAGAGCTAAATGCCAAAGTCCGCAGATAACCTTTATTAATCTTGCGTTTTACGAGTTAATGTATGGGTATTTGTACAAGTATCAAATAGATATCTTAAGTTATTGTGATTGCAATAAATTGTAGTAGGTAAACCGCTAGGTTCTTTTGTCAATGCACACACCTACAACTTACCTCTGTAAGAGAAATTGGAAGAGAAAGCACTTTGTTGCTTTAAGTTTAAATATAAATGGAATACCTACATGTTTTCACTATTTTAAAGAAACAATTTTTTTCACCCCTCTATGCGGTGTGGGATTCGAACCCACGACCTTCGCGTATCGCGCGAGATGCTTTTTCGTAAAAAAATATATAGGTAGTGTTTCACGAAAAAATCTATAGGTAAGTACATTTTGCATCTCAAGCTATCTAGGTATCAATTTATTATGGTTATCTTATTTACTCTGTAAATTTATTGTCATTATTAAAAAATATTATTATTACCTGGACACTGTTACAAAGTAATTAATTTTAACTGATTAGGTACTCATTGCGTTAGTTGCCTTCGAGGCCCGAAATACGTTGTACTCACGCTGTAGGTACCTACCCTAAGATTCTAAATTCTAAAATTATTTCCATAGGAAATCTAAATAGGAAAACAACTTGTTTTTTTTTATTTTAATTATAATGAGGGTTATGATCATGTACAAACTTAGCAAATAGGTAGGTAGTGAGGCAAACTGTGTTCCACCATGTGGTAGAAGGAAAGATTAAATTAATGTAAAATTAAGAAAGATGTATTTGCTGACTTTTACTCGGAGTGCCGATTTCAGAAAGTACAAGGAAAGTATCATAATTGTCATATTTCGATACTTTGCTAATGTTCTACCAAAGAATATTTGTTTTATTCGCCATTATATTTCTTTACTAGCGATCCGCCTCGGCTTTACACGGGTGCAGTGTAAATACTGATTAATTGCTTTTTATACTATACATACCTATACCATGTAGGTATACCTACATGGTATATGTATTAATCAGTATTTACATGTAAGCCTTTTTATGGATCACTCTATCTATTAAAAAACTGCATCAATTGCGTAGTTTTAAGATCTAAGCCTACATAGCGGGAAGCGACCTTATTTTATATTATACAGTGTTAGTGATGTCATTAGTGGTTGTTATGTCATGCTTCAGCCATGATCAGTTTAATTGTCATACAATTAAAAAAAAAATTGTTTGGTATGATCAATACTTCGCTAATTTCTTACACTGATTTCGTTCGTTGGCTTTATTATCATCAAAGATTTACAAAGATTTTTCCATCCCATTGGTTAGTTAATTCTGATGTGCATGAATCCATGATCATCACTTTAGATATGTAGGCGGATAAATAGCTGACGTTAGCATGCTTACTTACAGTTCGTAGGCATTCTGAATATTGACATTCCGCTTAGCTTTGCAAGACACCGAATTGTTTGACACAGCATTAATAAGACTTGTACTAGTAGTTGCTTACACTAGCGATTTTGTCTCTAACTGGTCTTAGGGATTCCTAATCTCATTTATTTTTCCTGTTAAAAAATAATAATCTACATATACGTGTGTTTATTAAGTACCTCCTCCTTTCGATACCATTTTGGATGTTTATTTGGGTAGTTCGATTGAAATAAAATTAAACCCGGTACCTACATGGTGTAACGGATGTTTTTATGATATCTAACTATACAACAATATTTTAATGCTTAATTATTTTTAACATAACTTTAATCTCGACTGGGGTTTCTAAGACCATAATTTAGAAACATAAGAAAAATATATATAAAAAACTATCATTAAACCAAACTCTATCCATTAAACCAAAGACAATCAAATTTACAAGAAATAGATGATAGCGACATCGCTATCATCTATTTCTTAATACCTAACCTTAATACTTCTGGTAGGGATTTACTAACTTAAGACAGAAGTGTAATGAGTTGCTGATTTAAAGACATTTTGAGCAATTTATTTCTAAGACTCTTTTTACTGTCTTTGGTTTGTGCCTCACAATTAGCTTTATACAGATCCGATAGGCACACTGATGCAACCGCTATGTCCAATTTCTAAAAGTATGGAGGTGAAATTTTACAAATACAAATACAAATACAAATTATTTATTCGCATAATATGGGTAGGTAATACAGATGTTATAGAAATTATAAAAGTTTCACCACATTAAGCCTTACTTATGGCATGCAAATATTTTTATTATTATATTATTATTTATTATTTTAAATTAATCTAAACAATGTCAATAACAAAATTTGTCCAATAAATATTCATTTACACTATAATAACATTTTAGAAGCAGAATGTTTTTTACAGAGTGTTTAAATTTGTGGAAGTCACCAATTTCTATTACTGCTCTAGGTAAATGGTTATATATCCTGGGTGCCATACAGAATATATTATAGTTGAATAGAGCAGTTTTGTGAGGGGGAATACATAATTTAGCGTTATGTCTCTTGCTTTGAAATTTTTTGAATTTGTCTAGATTTTTCCTAACAAACAATATTACTTCATATATGTACATACAGGGTAGTGTAAGAATATTATACTTGATGAAATATGGTTTACAGCTGTCAGTTTGTTTTAATTTAAATATAGACCGCACGCACCTCTTCTGGGCCCTAAATGCCGTATCCTTTTCGGTGGAATTACCCCAAAATATAACACCATACCTCAAAATAGGCGCTACATAGCCGTGATAGGCAGTAATAACTGTTGCAGTACTCACTGTTTTGGTTAACATGTAGAGAGCATATGAGTAGCGACTCAGTCTTAGGCAGATGCTCTCTAGATGTGATTTCCAGTTCAAGTTATGATCTACATTAAGACCCAAAAACTTGGTTTTATCAACTAGTTCGATTCTATGCCCTAGATAGTGTACATCCATGTCAATTATTTCATTTTTTCTATTTCTAAATGTCATTAAATTAGTTTTTTGGAGATTGATTTTTAAATTATTTAATGTTAGCCAACTTATTACTTTTTGCAACGTGTCATTTACTTCATGTTCTAAGCTTTGCCGATCTGGTTTCGATATTATAATTGTGCTGTCATCAGCAAATAGTACACTTTTATGTTTTGTTATTTTGGTAAAGTCATTTATGTAAATAATAAAGAGTAAAGGACCCAAAACACTTCCTTGTGGGACGCCAAATAGCACTTCTCTATATGCTGAATAAAAGGTTTGCTCTATTTTTGATTTGGGAGATATCCTAGTTATTTTTGTAGACTGTGTTCTATTGCTTAAGTACGACTTTATTAGATTAAATACATTACCCCTTATACCATACGCATATAGTTTTTCGACCAGTATTTCGTGATTGACGTAGTCAAACGCTTTCGTAAGATCCATATATAAGGCGCAGGATAGTGCTCTGTTATCAACCTCACGTATAACTGTCTGGAGTAAGTTGAAAATTGCCATGTCTATGGTTTTATTTTTTCTAAAGCCTATTTGTTCTTCTGATAATAAATTATTTGATTCAAAATAGTTAACCAGGCGGTCATGAATCACTTTTTCGAATATTTTAGATATAACTGGTATCAGTGCTATTGGTCGATAGCAGCCCATATCATGTTTATTGCCCTTATCATGTATTTTGGCCACTTAACCTAACGTTTTCCTTTTTGACGAACTTGTCAGAATTATTACTACGCTATCCACGTCGGCCGATAGAAAGTTATCTCGCTTGACACACCTGCGAGGTCGACGAACTCTGTGTCAAATTCTGCTGCACCAATATTGACGTCATCAAGTCATTAAGCCGGAATCGTAATTACCCGCACTCGCATAACTCATATCCTGGTGTCCGCTATCAGTGGCCCTTTGAAATGGAAAGATGCATACCTACTGTAGCTGACGATTAGCTGTGGAAAATACACGCTTGGAAATTTTCCCCATTTGACGAAGTGTTAATCTACTTAGGGAAAAGTGATCACAATAACGAAGATGAAATTTTAAAAATTATGCTTTTATTTCAAGTCTTCCTCTTAGGAATTAAGTTCGTGCAAAAAACGAAATTAGCCTTACTTAACTTTTCATCATATGAAGTGGCGGACTTCATGAAAATTTTACTTAACAGAGAGTTTTCGAAATTAGGAAAATTTTGTATCGCAATACATTTTTCACACGTTTCTTACTATTCTACTTAAATAAAACAAATAACAATGCGTGAATGATGCTATTTAAATAGACCAAAAAAAGCATAAACTTAATATACACACTTATTTCTGGATGATGTATGATTTGGGTACTTTCAAGACGTAAATTGAATAAACTATGTATTAGATATTGGCCCAATGAACTTCATCATCATTCTCGATTTTATCTTCGCTTAAATCAGATCAGATAGGAAAACCGCTGGTGAGTTTTCAATATTAAAGTTATAAAAAATTGAGGTACATAACACATAAGTTACCAAATCATACTCGTCTTTAAGAAGGTCCATATACGTGTCATAAAACGAGTTCTCTTCTCTGCAAATCCCTTAAATACAATCAGTATTCGACAGGCAGCTAGTAATCTGACATTTGCTCGTTAGATAACCAACTCCAATTTAGCGTTGCTGGTCGATGAAAGCAATACTGGCGATAGTATTCTTTCTCGTAAAAATAAGAATCGATAGTATCGATTGTTTTCCCTACTGCTAAATTACCAATTTAAAATAATATTGTCCGCGACTTATGCGCTTTTCTCGGGATAAAACGTATCCTATGTTTACTAAGAGTCTAGTTTATCGGTTGCCAAATTTGTATACATTTTGTACTTTTTGCGTGAAAGAGTAACAAACATACATCCAGACATCCAAAGGTTTGGCCATGTTTGAAGTTATTTAAAATATATATTTTTAAATATATTATGTATATATGGCATAAATACAGCTACAAAAGCAAAATAACCGTCAATTAATACATCTATCGATACAACTTCGACAACACTACTTTGATTTCGTTTTCCTCCTTGCTAGTACTAACTTTGGAACTTGCATGATCTAACTTCGTAGTCGTCTACGCCGTAGCGTATACGTCTGTACATAGTAGTTATAGTACGACTATATCTTCAAGGCAGATCAATAACCCAGCGCTCAGGCATTAAATTGTTATGATTGATCGTTATCTTTCCTCGATGATCTATTTCGCATGTTTACGTGCATCTTAGCTTAAGTGCATTAAGTGGATGACGCTTGACGCTAAGTGTGGGTAAACGATTCTAATATTGTTTGCATGCTTCAACTAAACATGTTTATTGTTATTAGGTATAAGGTAAATCCGGTACCGAGGGACTGATAAGTGTCTACTAGATAAAATTCCCTGTGAATGTAATGATGAATATGGTTATTTTATCTCTGATAAGAGATTTTTATGAATAAAATAGGTTAGCCCTTAGAAAAAAAATAGTTATTAGAGTTTAAATAGTTAGTAGTGTTGAGACAACTCTCAACTAGTCAACACTAGCCTTGATTTATTGGTCGTTATTTTGCTCTGACAATTAAAATCAGTGTTTGAAGATACAGTGTCCTTCAAGTTAGAGTGTGGGAGTCGATTTTTAATATTTAGAATTCATAATCGAGATGTGTTTTTTAGTTTCAGTAAACTAATTTACGTAAATTGATATTTCTCAAATTAAAATAAATAAATAATAAAACCCTCTCGTCTTTATAATATTTTATGACACCTACTTCCCTACTAATATTATAAATGCGAAAGTAACTTTGTCTGTCTGTCTGTTTGTCTGTTTGTTACGCTTTCCCGCTTAAACCTCTCAACCGATTTTGTTGAAATTTGGCATAGGTATACGTTGAACCTCGAGAACGGACATAGGCTACTTTTTGTTAGACAGTAAGGGGGGGGGAGGGTAATTCCACCTTTGAAAGTTTATATGGAAAAATGTTTATTTTTTAAGTTAGAGATATGAAAGTTGGCACAAATATAGCACAGGTATACGTTGAACCTCAAGAACGGACATAGGCTACTTTTTGTTAGAAAGTAAGGGGGGGAGGGTGGAGGTAATGCCACCTTTGAAAGTTTATATGGGAAAATGTTTATTTTTTAAGTTAGAGATATGAAAGTTGGCACAAATATAGCTCTATTAAAATAAAGACTACTTTTTTGTTTCGAATATTAGGGGAGATAGGGATAAAACCGACCATGAAAGGATGTAGTCCACGCGAACGAAGTCGCAGGCACAGCTAGTAAAGAATAAAGCGACCTTAGAGACATATCTAAGCGGTAACAATTACGTGGCCATGGATTAATAGACTAATTTGGTGGTCAGGTTAGTGGGGCAGTAAACAGAAGTTTATGCTACACTCTACAGTATCCACCAATAGTTTTCGCACTGTTTCCTACCCTGCACTGGCCCGAAGCGAGAACTGTGAAAAATTACTTCTCTGTTCTAGAAAATGGTACCTTGAACTGTAGCTAATACAGCAAATACTGTGGAAATTAAGGGTTAACTTTTTTTAATAAAAAGAGTAAAGACCTGAAAATTATGTATGGTACACACTGTAGCGATGGGTGTGTGATGAAGGAAAAGTCTCAATTATGTACAGGAAAAGTTTTTATATACACAAACACAAATTGCACTATTTACAAGAAGGAGCGAAGGATGGAGTTAATACGCACGAAATACTATACATGGAAGGAATATACAAAAAAACATAAAATACCGCGATTATGGAAATGAATAGGGAAAAATTTACACACTGACATTCATACCACTGACATAACCGTTATGTTTTTCTAATTAGAAATTAAAATATAAAATATTAACAAAAGAGGTTGGTTATGTAAATTAAATCAAAGAAAAATAAATTTAGTGGAGAGTCGCCACATCACCCCCTCCCAGAGACCATGATGGGCGATAAAAATCAGTAAACTTTACCCGACGCCCAGACCGAGTGACAAAATCTTTAGATATGTTTGGCGAAGGTCTGTCACTAGTAAAATCAGACAGTATGAAGGCCGGCTTAATGCGGTCTATCGATACTGTGACTTCTTTATTCTTTAAAAGTATTTTAAATACTTTATAATGTAGGGTAGAGAGTGATGGAAGATAATGAATTATAATCACAAATAATGTACAAGAGTTTATTTACGTATCACCACACACCTAACAACAATAGAAAAGAAATAATATTTACAAAGAAGGAGAGAAAGAGGAAATGAGGAAATATATATATGTACACACAAAATAAATCAAAATAAACTTCTAAGTAAAATATGCAACAGAATAATTTTCACACAGTGACATATGTACAAGAATGACAGGAAAAGATTTTATTTATAAAAGTTAAAGAAATAAAATATTTGTATGTACAATGAGGTTGGTATCCAAAAAAACTATTTCCATAAATTTTGGTGGTGAGACGCCACATCACCCCCTTCCAGAGACCGTGCTACGGGCGATAATAATCAGGAAAATGAACTCTCCGTCCTGATCGCGTTACCCTTGGTGTCTCGTCATGAGTACTGTTGACCTGAACGGGATGAGGTGAATGAGTGCGATGAGTGGAATGAGTGATGTGTGGCGAAGGAGTGACTTCAGAGTCTTTGAGCAAGTATGCTGGTTTAATACGGTCAATGGAAACCGTGACTTCCTTGCCCTTGACAATGATGGCAAATGTCTTGTCACCTCGACGAATTACCTTATAGGGACCAGTGTAGGCAGGTTTGAATGAGCCATGTGAGCTGTCGTCCCTCAAGAACACATGAGATGATGTACCTAAGTCCTTGAAAATGAAGGTTGAGCGATGTCGATGATGATGAGATCCGGGTGATGGAAGAATGGACTGGGTGATGTCGCATATTGCGTCACGTCTTCGGGCACTGTGGTTCAGGGTCGAAGAAATCCCCTGGCAATCTAAGTGTCTCCCCGTATACCAGCTCAGCAGGTGAAGCTCCAATATCGTCTTTGAATGTTGCCCTGATCCCGAGTAGGACTAGTGGAAGGGCCTCAAGCCAGTTAGAGTTTGCATGGCAAGTGATAGCGGCTTTGAGTTGCCGATGGAACCTTTCCACAAGACCATTACAGGCAGGGTGATATGCCGTTGTTCGGCGGTGCTGGAAACCGGCAATTTCAGACAATCGCCTGAAGAGTGCCGACTCGAATTGTCTACCGCGATCTGTAACAACGTCCGTTGGACATCCATACCGTGATATCCACCCATGCAGAAGTGCCTTCGCTACTGTCTCAGCCGTGATGTCCCTAAGTGGTATTGCCTCAGGCCATCGGGTAAAGCGATCAACGACTGTGAGACAATAACGGTACTCTTCCGATGGCGGCAGTGGTCCAATGATATCGATATGGACGAACATGAATCTGGATCGCGGCAGCTTGAACTGGCCAAGAGGTGACGACACGTGTCGCGTCACTTTTGCGCCTTGGCATGCCAGACAAGATCGTGCCCACTCTCTGCAGTCTTTCCTCATACTCGGCCAAACGTACCTCTCCGCGACCAACTTGATGGTCGCGTTTGCGCCAGGATGACTGAGAGAGTGTAAGCTGTCGAACACTTGTCTCCGCATTGCATTTGTTACGTAAGGTCTGGGAGTGCTGCTACTACAATCGCAGTACAGTTCGGCATGAGATCCTGGCAGTTTTACCTTTCTGAGGCTCAACGAGGTATCGCTGTGCAGCAGTTCTCGGAGCTCAGGGTTGGAGTGCTGTGACGTGGCGAGAGCAGTCAGGTTGATTGGCCAAAGTATCAGCCACAACGTTGTCCTTCCCTGATATGTGCCGTATGTCAGTGGTGAACTGGGCGATGAAATCCAGATGCCGAAACTGTCTGGGTGAGCAATTCTCCTTACGAGAGTGGAATGCGAAGACAATAGGCTTATGGTCTGTGTAAATAATAAAATTTCGCGCCTCGACCATGTGGCGAAAGTATTTAATGGCCTCGTATATGGCAAGAAGTTCGCGGTCGTAGGGCGAATATTTTTGTTGTGAAGGCATAAGCTTGCGGGAAAAGAATGCAAGTGGTTGCCACTCACCATCCTTCAGCTGCTGTAAAGCTGCGCCTATCGCCGTGTCAGATGCATCAGTGACCAAGGCGAGCTTTGAACTGCAATCTGGATGCGCTAGGAGTGCCGCTTGGCAAAGACTGTCTTTGCAGGCGGTGAAGGCGTCGTGTTCTTGTTTCCCAAAGTGAATGGGATGTGAACCTTTAACGGAGTCGGTTAACAGTGCATTAAGTGGTGCTTGGAACTGCGCGGCACAAGGGATGAACCTCCGATAAAAGTTCAACATCCCAAGGAAACGACGCAACTCCCGGACTGTCTTGGGCACTGGAAATTCTCTAATGGCTTCTACCTTCGCTGGTAAAGGCTTAGTACCATTTGCTGAGATGCTGTACCCCAAGAATTTCACTGAAGATACTCCGAAAACACATTTTGCAGTGTTAATCACCACACCGTAATCCCTCAGTCTTGTAAACAGCTGACGAAGGTGGTCGGCATGGCTAAAGTGGTCCTTTGAATAAATTAAAATGTCATCCAAATATGGGAAGCAAAAATCCAGTCCTCTAACCATCTCGTCCACGAAACGCTGAAAGGTTTGGGCTGCGTTACGAAGTCCGAACGTCATGAACGGAAATTCGTACAGGCCAAACGGTGTTGTAATGGCGGTTTTCGGAATATCCGCAGGAAACACAGGTATTTGGTTGTAAGCCTTTACCAAATCGATGGTAGAGAAGACCTGGCAACCAGCAATGCTGTGAGAGAAATCCTGGATATGGCGGATGGGGTACCTGTCAGGCACAGTTCGCGCGTTGAGCATCCGATAGTCACCACAGGGACGCCATCCATTGTCGCCTTTGGGCGCGAGATGGAGTGGTGATGACCAGGGTGACTGCGAAGGCCTGGCGGTGCCACATTTCAACATTTCCGCAAACTCATCCTTCGCAACTTTCAATTTGTCCGGTGCTAGACGACGTGGAGTGCTGGATACGGGAGGACCTGGAGTGGTTTTAATGAAATGCTCTGTGTTATGCTTGACAATTTTGGGTACACCTGACGGAAGGGTAATTTCTGGAAAGTCCTGTAAGATGTCATGATAGGACGACTCACCAACTATGACCTTGACAGATGAAATATTTTGCTGTGACTTAGCGGGCGATGCCGGGGACGTGAGACTAGTTAAGTTGTCTATAAGACGTTGGTTGCGACAATCCACTATTAAGTTGTAGTACAATAAAAAATCAACGCCAATAATGGCTTTAGTCACGTCCGCCACAATAAATCGCCAAACAAAGTCACGGCGCAACCCTAAATTTAAATTAAAATTTTGCTACCGTTCGCTGCACACAATTCGTATGAGGTCTTCTGTCGTCGACATCCGAGTGCCGATCGTGGGAAGACACAGACGTCGCTGCCTGTATCGACGAGGAATTGCGTCTTCGAAACACGATCGGTGACGAATAAGCGACCGGAACTTGGGCAATCGGCTGTCGCTACTACCGACTGCCTGTCGCGTTTCCCGACGTTTAGCCGCACTGCTTGGCGCACCTCCTCGCCCGGCCACCAAACTTCGAATGGTACCAGCAGATGCGGGACCGTGATGAGCCGGAACGTCTGGACTTTTCCCTTCTAGTACGCTCGTCAGGGAGGGACTGCTGCTGGTCGACCTCCGTAGCCAGAGCCTGGATCTGCTTAGTTAGTGCCGCAATTTGTTGCTCTAACGTCTCCATGGCAGTTACCGGTACTGGTGCGCTGGAAGCTGGTGCCGCTTGTGGCGTTGTCGGCAACACGCCGTGTATGCGGTCGGCTAAGTTAGCCATTTGCGTGGTTGACTGTACATGTGTTTATATACATTCTGTGTTTTTGTTCCTCTTTTTAACAATTTGTGTTCTCCGGGGGTCACCAATGTAGGGTAGAGAGTGATGGAAGATAATGAATTATAATCACAAATAATGTACAAGAGTATATTTACATATCACCTCACACCTAACAACAATAGAAAAGAAATAATATTTACAAAGAAGGAGAGAAAGAGGAAATGAGGAAATATATAACTGTACACACAAAATAAATCAAAATAAACTTATACGTAAAATATGCAACAGAATAATTTTCACACAGTGACATATGTACAAGAATGACAGGAAAAGATTTTATTTATAAAAGTTAAAGAAATAAAATATTTGTATGTACAATGAGGTTGGTATCCAAAAAAACTATTTCCATAAATTTTGGTGGTGAGACGCCACAACACTTTTCACAGACATTTTTTCTATTATAATCAAATAATTATTAAGGTACCTACATTGCGTTAAAATGTAGCGCGTCGTCAATCTTTTGTCGTTTACACGAACAAGTTCAGTGGAGTGTCATAAAGGTGATTTATGACACTCCACATTGATGCGCAAATACATTTTATTGTAATTTGAAAATCTTACTGACAGACTAAAAAAAACATGTTTTTTACAGAGTTTTTTATTCGTGCATAAGTTGTTACCTATGCACGAACGTTTTATTTTTAAAAATACTTCTGGCATGTGTTTATATCAATATCCAAACCGAAATAAAAGGAAATTTAAATTTAAAGCTTCCCTACTTTGTGTCAATTGTCCAAACGTGATACACCCACTATTTCTATTCTATCTACTATTTTAGACGGTCGGGATACCAACTCGAACAAAGTCACTTGATTTTATATTGTGGTTGAGATTCTCTTACATTATTGTGTCCTTTTAATAAGATCTAACATTCATGGATAAACGCTTTAGTCTTTTTTCCTTATCATTACCAAAAAGAAACTAAATCAAATCGCCGCTTACTTAATCTAAAGGCTTTCTAAATGCCTAAAACGCAGAAACTTTCTATGGGTCTCTACTAAAATCCAACGAATGTAATTAACTCTGTATTGCCTCAACGATATTAGGGTCCAAACTAATCTCGAATTTGCCAACGAGTTGGAAAGATCTTTTAGTCCTAGATGGCATTTCCTACTTCCTCTCGTCGTAAAGGTTAATATAGTGGGCGATGGGAGGTAATCTTATTAATTGAATCGTTTAAAAAAAAATCTCTTTTTCTTTAAACGATTATCCAATCCGTACGTTTATAAATGTTTAACTTCGTTACTTTCTTACAAGGAAGTAAGTAAGTAAGTAATAAAACATGACTAAGTATAACTAAATGAGAGAGCTAACTGCTTGTGTATTGAACTTTCAAAAATGTAATTTAAAGTTCAAAATAGGTTGATTTTCGAGTAAGGCATATTGGTCATATACGATAACGAGTGCAAAGTTTTATTGTGAAAATTGCAAGTTACATAGCTTGAAGTCAATGCCCTCAGCAGTATTAACATAAAACATTCATAATTTCAAGCAACCGCCGGATTTCGCAGGATCACGAAATACGTTGCGAAACTTTGAATGAAAGATCACAACGCGAATCACGTACCAATTGCTGAGGCTGAACGGAAAATGTTTTACCATTTCATTTATAGCAATCGTGAGTCCGGTTCCTTCGCCTCCTCATTATTTTTTCAGTGCAGTAGGTAATTGCATTTTCCCCATATCGATTGACCACCGGTGTTTTCCCACCTTTGTCATACGAACTCGATCGATATTTTCTAGGCAAACAGCGGCCTAAACACGCAACCTATTCGTATTTTACGCAACATTTTGCTCGTTATATAATCATCGGACTTATATTTGATATCGTCAATTCTGTAAAAGTTTGAATCACATGTTCCAATTCGACAATCTCGAGGTTACGGTTTTATCGTCTGATAGCATTCCCATCGTATGCCTATCAATTCGGCCAAATAATCACGTCACGTATATGGCACTTGCTCGAACGTGGGTTCAATGAACTCGTGAATTCACTGTACCATTAGGTCATGAGTATTTTGACAACGAACTGCGGAAATTATCTAACCGGCACGCGGCGAGGACACCGGGTCAACGACTTCGGACCGTTTGCTGCCGTACTTGGATCGGCTCGACGAAAGTGAAATGTGAAATGAATGTGGGAGTAACCATAAGTGTTTGTGGCCAAATTTATCAGGCTTACTCATGTGGACCAGCTGTTAGGTGCTAGCGATGCTTGGCGAATGACAACGCTTGTGTACACAGCTGGCGAAGATGAGCACACTGATAGTTTATTTGAAATAGGACCACAATTTTGACGCAATACTTGTGTGCTATATGATTAAACCTTTGAAGAAATACATCAGGTAGAATAACTACAAACATTGGGACATTCATCAATTGTATTGACATCCACAACTGCATCACAGAATTGATGAACCTACCTATTTCTCTTTTACAAAAAATGTACTTGAATAAAAATTTACTGATTAAAAAACCATTCTATGGGATTTATTATATTTGTAGCTAATTTTCATGTGGAGACAGGACTATGAGCTGCTAGTGAGGACTAGATCCTATTTAGAGGACCTGATCTTTTTCTGTATTGACTCGATTTTAAGTTGAATTTGTAACTCTAGAAACAATCTGTTGTGTGTTTAACAAGAATTCTCTTATTTTAATGACAAGGCAATAAGGAAATGAAAATGATAATTGTAAAGGAAAAACTGTTTATTACTTTGTTACGAGTTTCGCCAATTGGCATGAACATGATATCTTGTATTTACACCAGCAACATTGTAGATATATGTAGATTCAAAGTGAGCCTGAGGTGTCTCTCTAAACACTTGACATTGTGTTGCGTTGTTCCAATCACTGCGTTGTTTTTAAAAGCGGGATATAGGTAGATCGTTTTGAGATTCGCATAGTTATTTTTTTGAGCCTTTAGTTGTACTCGTATTACCTATCGAAGTTTTTATTAGGGTCCTTAAGGATCCTTTAAATTTCTCAAGATTAATTTAGGATTATGTATCTACCTAGGATTATATCTGGCAGAAGAGCCCAGCGTTAGCTGATGCCTTACAATTTACCCTCTGATTTTTTGCAATTTATCCACAGGATTAAACTTAATAAGTAGGTAATATACATAACGGTTAAAAAAGTTATCATCGGAAAAGTTCGCGAACCTAAATAAATATATTTTGACGAAGAGTGACGACATCTTGTTGAATATCACTACATCATCTGGAACTTGTTGGACGATAAATAATACATTTAAGTAGGTTATCTTCATTTATGTTGATAATGATTTTAAAAATACAAATTTTTCATTATTTTGAACTAGCCGATAAGACATTGTGTGTTCAAATAAAAGTGCACTGTTTTTTTAATTTCTTATGTTTTATTTACTTTTATTAAAACCCTTCATCTGATAATGGATTTTTTTCGTCTAATACGGTTGATAATAAATAAATATAGGACAGGTAACGCACTCATCCTACAGAAATCAGAAATACCGACAGTACCACAACTCCCAGACACAATATAAAAAAGTTCGTTTCCATATTGGACAGTTCGGTGTCAAACCCACTAATTAAAACCAAAATACTAAAATATGTTCGATAAATGATTTTACAAATTATGTAACATTAGCGATGTTATATATCAGTTTAGTATAATATTTTAATTGATTGAACTTATTTGTTAGCTGGGAAAATCAGTTTTTATTTTAACTGTAAACACTATCAAAGGTTCTAGTTTACCATAATAATATAAAAATATGAATAAATGGTTGTAATAGTTTTCCGTTTAATTTCTATTATGACATTTAATTATGTATGTACTCTTTGGAACTGACCGCTTAGCTAACAGGGAGGAACCCCAGGGACTAAACACTTACCTTTTGTCTTCCCATAACCAAAATAATAATAATAATAATAATAATAAATATTGGACAACATCACATACATTGCTCTGATTCTGTGCTAAGTAGCTTAAGCACTTGTGTTACAGAAATCAGAAACAACGAAGGTACCACAACACCCAGACCCGAGACAATATGGAAAAGATCGTTTCCCATATTGACCCGACCGGGGATCGAACCCGGAACCTCAGAGATGGCTCTCGCCAAAGTCAGGTCCGCTCGCCTCTCGGCTACGGAGGTCGTCAAAATATTAAAACTAACTATCGAAAGGCACCCCTAGTGTTAGAGAATATTGTGTACAATTTAGAAAAAAATAGGTGACTTTAATGTCGATTGAAAAAAGTTCCTAAGTAGGTACCTCTACCTAACCTAAATTGTTTTCATCGGTGTGTATTTCCTATTTTATATGTTTCCCTAATAAATATATCAATTGAACTGTTAACTTTTTCTTACCTTATCACTCGCTGAATAATAAAATCTGTTCATTAGAATCAAGCAATTACCTACTTAGGCAGGATTTGATTTAGGTATAGTAGCTAGTGTTGCCGTCGATTCGATTGTATATCGATTATTAATCGATTTTTTAATTCGATAGATTATCCAAAAGGGGCCCAAATAATCTAACAATCGATATGACAATCGATAGTATCGATATAATCGATTAATTGATTATAATGCGTGGTCAGATACAATATAATCGATCTAATCGATACCATAGATATCAATTTTAAATCGATACAATCGATTATTAACAATTATTAGATTATAATTGTTTAGATTAGACAATACTATCGATTCTATCGATACTATCGATTGTTAGATTATTTGGGGGGGGGGGGGGGGGGGGTAATCGATGATCGATTATCCGGCAACACTAATAGTAGCAGAACGTTTGCGTAACACACAAGTGCATTCTCTGTTCCTTGACACTCATAATATGATGGGACGGCAGATCTAGATGACTGGACAGAGGTCAGGTGCAGGACCAGCTATGGCATACATACCCGACACTCCGACAAGATATTTTTTATGACACATTTTAGGTGACCAATGTAACAATGTCCTAACCAAGTTTGGTTACTATAATATTTTAATCAACATCTTTACGTGTGGTTTAAAGTTGTGAGCCACCCACAGAGATGTTGCACCTGCGGGAATCGACACACGACCTCTGGATTACGAGCTTAAGCTCGTTACCACAACACTAGGTATTAAAATGATAGGAAAACAAAGTTATTTCACGTACCTACAAATCTGTCTAATCTTACTGTACAATGATGAATCCCTATTTCCCTTAGTTACGCCATCACGCGTGAACATCTGGATCAAGCTCACTTTTTTTGTCGTAGTTAAGACAGGACAACGTCTTTCGGGTCAGCTAGTTGGTTAAAAATATTGTTTACTAGCTGTGCCTGCGACTTCGTTCGCGTGGACTACATCCTTTCATAGTCGGTTTTACCCCTATCTCCCCTAATATTCGAAACAAAAAGTAGTCTATATTTTAATAGAGCTATATTTGTGCCAACTTTCATATCTCTAACTTAAAGAATAAACATTTTCCCATATAAACTTTCAAAGGTGGCATTACCCCCCCCCCCTTACTTTCTAACAAAAAGTAGCCTATGTCCGTTCTTGAGGTTCAACGTATACCTATGCCAAATTTCATCAAAATCGGTTGAGAGGTTTAAGCGGGAAAGCGTAACAGATAGACAGACAGAGTTACTTCATCATTTATAATATTAGTAGGGATATGAAACTAAATATAGCGTGTGAAATTTTATATGTATCAAAGTAAGGCAGTCAATGAACTCTTAATGATTAATCAGCAGATTATAATTGTTTTACCGGTCACAATGGCTTTGTGAGCGTTTGTAACCTACATAATAATAATAACGAGCTAGAAAATGTGTTTAAGTGAATACCATTTCATACACAAGTGACCGAGTTTCATCTTTTGTTATTTAAAAGAGAAAAAGTTGATTTACTAGACGATTGTCTCCGCAATGCGTACTAAGTTTTTAAACATGGAAAATAAACATTTTTAATTCGTTACGTTGTCTTTAATCGTACTAATGGCTTATGCTCAATTTAGATTGAACAGGAAAAATATAAACAACTTCTAGGCAAACGTGTAGGTACTATTTTAGGCCTCAACTTCTCTTCTTATCAATTAACATCGAGGTCAAAGGTGAGACTTTTTAATATAAACATACAAAACTTCCGATTGCTTTTCATAATTAATTTCGAATTGTGGAATAATGGTTTTATTCGAATTCATTTAAATTTTTTAAAACATGATTTTAAAAAATTTATTAATTAAGATAGAGAGATAATTTCCTACATTAATTTAGGTATTCGGTACCTACAGGCAAAACCCAGTCTTTACCATCTAGAAGGTATAAGGATACAGTGTGTTTTTCTAGATAGATATTTTGCTTTATTTTTATTAACCTTTAATTTCAAAGAAACGATTGTTAGATGTATCAACTCAGTATAAATAGGTAGGACATGCTTAACCTGAGCACCAACCACTACATGATAAAATCTTAGGATTTCAGTATTAAGAAACTTACACAAGTTAACATTAGGCAAATGGGTTGACATATCAAATCAAATTTAAACTATTTTCACCTTTGAAGAAATATCAAAATGTTGTATAATTTCGGGTTACACAACGTGTCGATGACTTGAAGATTTCTTAATGGAATGCCAATACATTAACAGCGGTCGTTGACCGATAGTTTAATTATAAAAGTCATAAAATAACTCATACTAAGCAATCAAGTAATGACCAACCCCAATAATTAACATGATTCGCATGACTGTAAACTGATCCTTAACAGCGTGTGGATAAGTGTATATTTAAACGTAGGTTACCATCAACACGTGCTTTAAATGATAATACCGAATACATACATACCTACGGGTAAATCAATCACGATTGATTAAACGTCCTTGGTAGGTCAATGGACCCGGAACATTTTAACAGTGTTAATGACCTCATCTTGACATTACTCTTATGTAAATCCTTTGAGATATCAGATCGATAACGAAGCAACCTTCAGTTTAACAGTACCTACCTACTCAGAACTCGTCAAGTTTATTAGAGATAAACAGACAGATCGGTTTTAGGACACGAGTATATAATTATAGTATATAATAGATATCATTATTCTAATACCTATAATGTATGGATCATAGAATTTTAATGTCGACGATATGTTTTATGATAAAACTAGTAGTTCCAGCAACTATCGACAAAATCAAAACCGGGTAGACGTCTAGATCTTCTCCTTACCTAAAAAAAAATAAAAACATATGTTACTGTTTCATCTCAAAAATTGAGCTTATTTAACTAAAAACTATTATTTAAAAGTATTTTTCTAAATATTAACATATCTTTAGTCCAAATATCAGTCTGTTTCTCCTATTTCTGTCGAAATACATCGATAACAAAAGGTATTTCAGATAAATTTAGATTTTAAAAAATGCTGCAAGTTTCAGATCAGCTTTAGCCTTCAATCTACGGCCATTTTGTACCTACTTTTTTCACTAAATAACCCATGGACAAATGGATCCATGACGTTAAGGGGGGATTCAATTTCTATTATGAAAAGAAAGTCTTGATTAAACGAAACATTGTACAATAAATTGCTTAAGCAACAAAAATGTTTAGTCCCTTTAAAAGCCGATTTTCTCTCCGGCACGCTTCATTACGAGCTGTTAAACTGGGTAAGGGCTCTAATTGAGAAATTCTTGACTTTGAACGCGCTCTGGAATTGCATAATTTAATTTCCCCATTTCTTTGTCTTGCTAAATCGGGGAAAGTTTCATCCCATTTGTATATTTCTGCCCGCGCTGGATAAAAGTGGTGTTTTAGCGCCTACTAAATGACGTCATGTCTTGCAATATAAACTTTTAATTGCTGATAGACTTGAGTAATGCACAAGTACGCGTGAAAAAAGACATACAATATCGGTTTATTTTTAGGGTTATTCAAATGTTTTGATTTCACCATTTCTTTTTGTCTATACACAGCCTAATGTTGAAACTACAACACGTGGTATTGGCATTAATACTCGTATAACATTAAACATCCTTAAAAATTAAAAAAATATTTTCAGCATCTTTCCTCAACGTAATGTGAAAAGGGGATGATTGCTTTTTTCTTTTCTGTATTATCATATTGCGAGCGTGTAGTTTTTTTAAAAATTAAACATTTTGAAAATATTTATTAAATTCTTAACTTAATTGAGAATCATACTTACCATAATTACCTTACCTATGGTTTTATTTTTTAATGATCGGGAATAACTTCGTCGTTTTAAAACCAGATTTTTTTTTCATTTTTCCGTCACCACAATATCTCATTTCACAGCTTAAAACTTTCTTGAAAACACCAGACACGAGTAGGTAGTTTTTTTACTGTTTCAAATAAAAACACGTTCGTGTATAACATTGTGAATAATAAAATACTTGATATAGGTACCTCTACCAATATTATCGTAACCTCGTACCCTTGCGTGTCACTCGTAACTTAAATAAAATACGTATAAATAATGGAACATAAAAACGTCTATAGGAAACCACTTCTAAATACGCATAACTTATATGTGTTTTAATATTCAAGGTATAAAAGACTTCAACCTTAGCTTTTAAATCATCGTATCTTCAAATGAGGTGCAGGTATTCAACTATTTCTTTACTCTTAGTACTAAGTAAAACTCTTTTGAATCGCCTTTGAGTAAAATGCAAAGTGTTTCTTCTGCCGGTTCAGAACTTATATATATCGAGGAGACACCGGTAAGAAACTCAATCAATAGTTACAGTAGGAGTATTTAACTTATTGCTTTGTGCAGACCACTTTGTCTCATTCTTTTTTCGGTAGGTAATTGGTTTACAAAAAGGTGGATTCCTAGTATTTACTAAATGTGATACCGACCTATCGCCTAAAAATTAGATAGATACCTAGTTGAAATGGGAGTACCTAGTAGCGTCTCAAAAGTTTCCATAATACACCGCTAATCGATTTTGCAAATAAATATCATTTTGAAAGTGTATGATTCAAAAAGTTCCATCAGTTGAATAGTGCTGACTAGATGATGGGAGATTGAAAGAAGCCGGAAAAAAACACGCTTTTTTTCATTGCTTTATAATAAAGCACGAAAGGTTACACGCAATAAGGTGTTTGTATAACTTAAGCAAACGTTGTGTGAGTAAGTAGTTTATATTGTATAAAGGTACGTTGATATAGCACAATTATATCAGTGAAAACTTCACTTTAAAATAATAACAAAAGTTGTTATCAAGGGTCGCAATGGCGTTTTTTGTTAAGCCAGTCATAATCTAAGCAAAATGATTCAACATAGTTGGGGCAGTCTTTCTAAGCTATTTCAATAAAAAAATGCGTAAATAATGCGAGCTAAACTAACTTCTGTTAATTCTTGGTCTGCAACCCGCTTTAAGTAGGCACAGTGCTGGAAACGTACTACGTACTACACGTCATAATTAGTACTTTGGGCTACCAATGTTTATTTTGTACATCAGGTCAGGGAAGACAAACGTCATTCAAACACGTGTTGAAGATAAACATCCATTGGGAAATACAGTGTTTGTTTGAACTTATTAACTCGATCAAATTATTCCACTACGAGTGGACCTGGTGTTGAAATATGATGTTATTTAACAATCACCGATTTTACTTTTCTTACTTTTATGGTTGATTCCTTTCTTACTTCTATTAACATTACAGGGCGTTTTTTTTCCTAGACTTTATAAGGCTAACGTTTGCTAGCTCTGACTTGAATGCTCAAGTTACATATATTATATACATTTAACTCAAATTACAATCGTTTATCTTCATACTTGTTGCTATTGTGTCGCAATTATTTAATGTTTTTTTTATTCTGGGAAACAAACAGCATTCGCGCAGGAATTTTAGCATAATCTGTTTTAATACATACTGTCTATATTTTTTTTATCACTTCAAGTTTGACCTCATCCCACCTGATGTTAAGTGGAAATGTGGTCCTAGCTTAAGGACGAAAAGTACAGCATAATAAATCTGTTACTGAACTTGTTACCTTGAAGGCTTGACCCCTGCTATTAATGTAGCATCCCCCAGGAGCTTTTGGAAACCTGACTAACACGCCGGAGCACAAATTTTACAAAACATATTAGTTAAATCTTTGTGTAACCCACATACATATTTAGACGATTCGATCATATTACGGATAGCTTCCTGTTTAAAGCCGTCTATTCAAAAGACCTTTGATGTAATATTCATAATACATTTTATTATATAACGCTTGAATGTCAATAAAGGGCCGACCCTTCAATGCTGACCTTGGGATTTAAAAGAATTCAAAAGGTCGGAAGGGAGAGCTCGATTCAATGTCGTTATAATCGTCGTGATTGTGACCTTAAACAAGTTCAAGGTCTTAAGACTTAGTTTCAATAAGGCGACTCAATTAAAGTTAAATGCTCTCAGGTTTCAGCTTTTATTGAAGCTATAGTAATTGTTGGAATTTTATTTTGTTATTAGGTAATTAGTTAACCGTTTCGTTACTTAAATTATGTAAGCTTCATCTTTATTACTTGGAAATTGGTTACCTGCAAGGTATTTTAAATATTTGTAAATTGGTGATGCAGTACACAACTTTAGGTATCTGAATGTTTTTTTTGCGAATTTGGATGATGGATGAATGTAGATATGTTAAAATATGTAACATCCAGCCGGATAGTTAAACAATCTAGTTATTCTATGAGGGTTCCATCTTACTGATGTATTAAAAGCAATAATCACTGAAAAGAAATGAAAGGAGACCATGTGCTTTAAATAAAAATAGTTTTATTTTAGACATAACAAAATGAAATTATTATGTTAAAGATTAAAAATAACAAAAATATAAAAAAAATCTAGGGAAACTGGGCCAGTATACTGAAACAAGTTTTAAATCGCCAGCAAGATGTCGGGGAACTTTTTTAACGATTTAGACATTTTTGTTCTCTTGGGAATAAAGTCCCGCGTCTGTGCAGTCTTAATAGTCGCCGTGCTGAAACAGCCGTTTAATCTGGCACGTGTAACGTCACCTGAAGCCCAAGGCCAAAGGGGATGAACGCTTGCGCGGGAGCGCCCGCGCACGACTCCTGCTATTCACTGTGACCCCGATTCCTCATTGTTCGTTTTCAATTCGATACAAGAGGGCGATGGCTTGCCGAGCATCTGTCAAAAACCGGGACTATAGAGAATGATTAGGTTGGATTCAATTTATAAATCAGGGAATCCCAACCGACGCGTCTGATCCCCCTTTAATTTTTATTATTTGTGAAGACTAGCACATAAAGCATGCGGGCTACCTTTGGGGGATGGTGTGAATCGCCTCTCAATACGCGATTTATTTTTTAAAATTGTCAGTCTTCAATTGAGTGTCTTGGTCAAAACCCAAATAAAATTCAAGTAGTTTTTTATTCATTTATCCAATCGCATCTTAGGTAGATTAATAAGTACTTAGTTCGGGAACCGTCGCTAAAACTCCCTCACAAACTTTCCGAAAAATACTAGAAATAAGAGAAGTGGTAGTAGTTTTCCACAAATTGTGGTTAAGTAGTTATAGTCCGCCATTATGTTGTCATATAGGTACAACATCCTCCTTGTAATATCTATTCACTTATAAATCGGAGACGTTCTAGATATACCTCTATGTCACTTGAAAAGTATCTAGTATCACCGAGCGTGTCGATAGGAGATGTTTTGTGAAATAAATCAACCAAAGTTGATTATGCATCCCATTTCCTTATTACTTCTACTAACTTATCAGATAGGTAATTAAAATTACCGATATATTCAAAATTACTACAAAATAATGTTTTAGATTTCCTCAGTAACATGAGTTTCCAAACTAAATGACTCTACCACCTATTCGGAACCCAGTAGATCTTGCCAAGATAAAAAGTATCTTCTCCTAGAACCAATATTTACATCAAAATCTCAAACTATAAAATCTTTGTCAATGTTATATTACAGTATACAGAATTAATAAGGCTAAGGGCCACCATATGTGTGTGATGAATGAATCTGACCATGCCGTGAGTGAGCGTGTTGTGAGATAAAATGCAGAAGTTCATGAAAAAATTAGAACAATGTCACGGTATTATTAAACTCAATCTTGAACCTAATTGAAACAAATAAATTAGAAGGTTACTTCCTCATTTGGCCCAATACAATAACCCAATAGGACGATACAATACTAATCGATTACCTAGCTAAGTGACATTTATTCAATTTTGATATCGTTTCGATAAGTTTAGAGTGTAAAGGTTTGAAATTACAAAATCACGTGACTTTTCGAAATGAAAAGTTCATTCATGACATCTTAGAATTTTCGAAACAATATCGAACTGTAATTTTGGCTAAGCGGGCTGATATAAAATGTTGTAACTACTGAAAAGATTTGAAGGTAGGTCATCAAGTGACAACCGTTGAAGTATTTTAATTTATAGTGTTGGTTGTGTAATCAGTCCGGATAGAAAACAATTCTTGTATTGTCTGAGAATATAATACATTGCTGTATTTGAACGTCTATTGAGAATTACACGTAAATGTAGATTTTTTATTCGATTGAATTGGAGCAGTTTATTTTGTTTTACCTACCAATCATGCATGCATGGAATGGTAATTTAAAACCTACATCTGTAGTAGATAAATATACATCGTCGTATGTGTAATTTATTTAGATCAAGGACTGAATATCCGATACATTTTAAGAACATTTCTGCAATCTTCACTTCTATAACCTCGGACGTCGTTATATCATCTGTCAAAATGTATTTATGCTACTTTAGACAAGTTCTCCTTGGCGTAAAGACTATAGTGGCTTGAATTTCGCTGTATAAGTCAAATTTTGTTACGAAAGCGTGCAAAATTAAATGACGATACTGACCTTACGCATGGCGAAAGTGACGCAAGGGTTTTGATTACTCAATTTGTCTAAAGTTTCCTTCGTCTAATTGTGATTCGTTGGTTTTGTATATACGACAGTTTGCATTTTAACGGGATGGACTACGTGCAGGATTATTGACAAATAACCAGGCTGAACCGAATCAGGAATGTTTATTTATGACAATGCGATTGCTCCAACTCGAACTAAGGCGGAGTGGTTTTGTGACGAAATAACAGAATTAATAATCAAAATGTCAAGTGAACAAATATTTTAAGACTATTCACATTTTTACTTGCTAAATATTTAATAGTTTTATGTAATTTAATTGAACTGGCCCATTCACGATGATCAATTAAATTCGCAAAATATAAGAAAAAAAATGTATTAATGGATGAACTGAAAAACTAGTTTTTATTAGAAGAAAAAAAAATCTGCTGTTTTTATACAAAATTATACTCAAGCATCAAAGAGTTAAAATCTGCAACCCTACTTTTATGTAACTCCACACTAGCTGTTTCGATAAGTTTAGAATGTAAAGGTTTGAAATTACAAACTCACGAGACTTTTCGAAATGAAAAGTTCATTCATGACATCTTAGAATTTTCGAAACAATATCGAACTGTAATTTTGGCTAAGCGGGCTGATATAAAATGTTGTAACTACTAAAAAGATTTGAAGGTAGGTCATCAAGTGACAACCGTTGAAGTATTTTAATTTTTATCCGAAAATTTGGTTGTGTTATTTTGGGTATATCAAAAGAGATTAAATACTAGAATACTGTTGAAAAGTATCCTATGATATTCTAGTATTTAATCTCATTCACTACCAAATTTTATCCAAATACAAAGAATGTATAATTAGTAATAGGCCTAAGGATGTCCGAACGACTATTAATTCAGGTTGTCCTCATTAGCATATTTTTCTCATAGAAAGAGGATAATGGAAGGAAATGCTGGCATTGTGCTTATCGTATCTACAAATGAGCAATTAAACCTATTTATAACTAATTATGAAAACAGTCGTCACGACACGACCCCGGCATTGAGCGGAAGATAACGAAATCTATGCATTTTCTACTAGCAGTTACATCATAGATACACGTCTGATATTTAGGGCTGCTGCACATCACTACAGCTGGTATTGCATTCACGGTCTCCACCGCAAGGCGAGGTTGAGCCAGTGGATCGGCCATCCTCGCTCCTCCTCCAAACCATTACAAGGGGAGATGACGGGACGGCTTAATTAGCGGCAACTGCATTCCGCCAGTGATGCTGTGGAAGGTCTTCTGTTGCCATGGCATTACCATAAAGGCGATTAGGTCCACTGGGGGGGTTAAGTGGGTATTCCTGCCCGTATAAAGGCAGGGTGTCTGCCGTTATCTCCCTCAGGTGACGGTACGGTGCGTCAATGTATTTCCCCCCGGAAAAAAGGGCTGCTGCACTATTGCAATATTTCCCTACTTTTAACTGAGAACCTCTGTTATGAAAAGTAATAAAATGTATTAATTTAACACTTTATTTATTAAACATTCAAATGGTAAATCCCTTACCAGAGTTAGCCCATCAAGTCGGTAAACAAAACAGTTAACTCAATCGTTTAATTTGTCTTAACCACAATTAACAACTAATTTGCTTATGCCATTTGTAGATTTATCTCAACAACGTTTTAACAACGTACAATTCTAGGTCAACTGGATAATTCGAGATTGTTGTACTTATGACAGCTAAAATGAAGGCATTTTTATGTGTAAAAACGGTGAATTCCTTTAACATTTGATTCGATAGCTATGTTTGGTAATGTAGCTGGGTTTAGTAGTTGCTGTAGTATTTGGCTTTCAGTGTCACTCAAAGATAAACTTTTTTTTATTAATTATAAATCAATATGAAGATGCTGTCTGATCTATCTAACATTGAAAGTAAATCAATATATCATAGCCACCCGTCATATCCCTCTACACGGGGTTCCAAAACACATACAAAATGGAGACCAAAAGTAACCTCTATTAAATGTCGTACACCTACGTTACGGTTATAAAATTTAGAGGAGAAGGTGGTAATGTGACCCCCGCAGGTATATTGGCCCCCTTCAATATTAGTTAGTTCCCACAACGACATCTAGTATTATTTTGGCCCAACGAGATCATTTTGGTGTACTATTGATTTAATACCCTATAAATCCGCTTTGGGCGGTTGCGTTCGTTTCTCATTTGAACAAGTAGAAACTCGCACCCGCTAAACTTTTTTTACTACTGTGAGTTTTATTCCTTAATTGGTAAAACAATTGATCAAATTTTCTGTGGTTTTGAACATTGTGTCGTGACACTGTGGTCTACAGTATTTATAAGGTAAATATGAATTTTTACTATTTCATAATGTTTTAGATTGAATATCAAAATATTTTGATTAACTCTAATTTGGCCCCCCAATATTGGTTGTATCATGGCCCCGGGGGCCACATTACAAATAAGACTTGTTTATCATTTACATGTTTTTATTTTGTGGTTTCAGATGCCTAAACAAAGCGTATTATCTCCATCTTCGAAGAAAAAACAAAAAACCCTGAACAAATGAAATAAATACCAATTAACCGAAGCATTGCAAGTAGCAGAAACTCGTGTAAGAGGGCGCGGACGAGGACGTGGTCGCGGACGTGGACAAGGTGTCAGACATAATTATGATAGAGCAAGCACTAGTGGAGTTAGTGTACGGCGCAAGAGAGATGTGACACCCAGTAGTAGTACCGACAGTAACGAAACAAACGTCAATTTTAATGACATATACCTGAGAAGGGTTTCTGACAACGAAAATGTACCCTGTATGTTTAGCGAAACTATTTATACCAATGACTGATCTGAAGAGAAATGGATACAGTGTCAGAGTTTGAATTATGAGCTCATACCGCCTGTGCAGGTTCAGAAGGGGACTATTCTATTTGTGACTTCGGTCGTTAGGTGCCAATACATTTAATGTGACCCCCAGGGGGCCACATAACCATCAGTTGATCTCGAGATGCAAAATTTGATTACTCAAGATAATAAACCCTCAAAAACAAAGTGGGGGGTCACATTACCACCTTCTCCTCTACCAGAAAATTCATTGTCACGTTTTAAAATCTTCATCAATAACCACAGTACGTGTTTAGAATATACAAAGCGAAAACCTCATCCTGTAGAATGATTATCCATGATTGAATGCAACAGGTAGTAAAGATAGGCACGTTTTACATTATCGAAAATGCCATAAGGTAAAATGTTCACAGCTCATCAAGGGAAACACTTGCAGTTTGATATTATTTCTTATATCCGCGACATAAGGCCCACAGGCCTAAATACAAAGTACGATACGACATACTAAAAGTCCAACATTTTAAGTATGTCGTGATTTCGATTGGACGTTCACAGTGCAGCCGTAGAAAAATATCCTTTTTTTAAAAGCTATTGTATAGCATTCGGTTCAAGCAGATTTAACTCAATGAGCGTAAGTAGGTACGTTATTGGTAAACAATTAAAGTGGGGTGTGGCGTGACCATGAAATAGGATAATTTTGATCGATGCGGTTGATACCCGAGTGAGTGGATTTGACCTTTCATGTCGTGTGATAAAATCTATAGACTTAGCCTTATCATTAGTAGGTATGGCGAAGCATACAATGTTACCAAAAAAATGTTTCAGATAAGATATTCTGGAATAATCCACTATACTTACTTGTGAATGTGAAAGTTTGGTACAAATGTTATTCATTGTCAGTCACGTATTCAAGAAACTTTGCCAGTTAAGTGGTTTAGCTCCGCACCAAGTTTTACTCTTGATTCCGAATTCAACGAAGACGGCAATGTAAATAGATTTTTCCGGTGTGAGAAATTATATTAGATATAACCTACTATGAAGTTAGTTGTAGAAGCTATATCGATTTCCTCATACTTGTGCTATAAGATAATACTTACTAGTAATAAATAGACAAAAGATATAACTTTGTTTTTGATAAGCAGTTCAAATATTTAATTCGTACCTGTGTATAAAAACAAAAAAAACGTAACAAAAGCTGATGATGTAGGTAGGTAGGTACGTATTATAATGTTTATTCGATTTACAAATACGTGATTATGTACCTTGTTAAATATATTTATCAATCTAAATCAATACTGTGTTTGTTAGTCAGCAGGTCAAATCTGATTCACGACATTGACCTATATTCCGTACACGTGAATAAGACGTCATTCAATAATTTTATTTTATTTGATCATCTGTCGTAGCAAGATTGAATTGTAAACAAATATAGTAATAGGTATGATCCATTATCAAATATTGTAAATAAAGTACATTTGCAAAAGGAACAAAAGTTTAAAGTGTCATAAATTAAATTTTTGTCAGATTATTTCTAAAGTAACAACACACCTTTTTATTTTGCAAGAACCCTCTTTTATAAAATTTTCTTCCAGAAGGTTTTCTGTCAAAGATCACTTTCTATCGTCGTAACGTGATGAGTGAAAAACATTATTTAAACGTTCTATGTACTAAATATTGTGTATCTATCTCCCAACAGATAAAATCTTAAATGGAAGTCCATTCCTCGATTCACATGTACGGAAGAATAACTCTTCAATCGAATCACGCATACGGAAATGTAGGTGGAATCTAATTCAGAATAAGGTTGTGGGCTTCTTATGAATAGTAAGCGATGAAATATCACTAGATATGACGCCCCTCCAATTGCTTAGGCTACGGTAACTCTGTGTACCTATCTCAGCCAGCCATGCTTGTTTGCCAAATGATAGAAAATAATATTATTTATGCATAGAAGGTTCCATTGTTTGCAGCTACCCTTTAGGTATCGTAAGCCTGCACTGTAGTGGGCCATGCATTCTTGCATTATCTATGTACCTATTCATCTCGCCATGCCTCTTCTTCAGTATGACACGTAAACATGAAAAGTTATGGACAGTAAGGTTAATAATTACAAATGTTCTGATTATATATTTTTTTATGAATATCTAAATATATGTTGGATAGCGGATGTATCCCAACGTAGTGCATGTACGATGCCTGTATGTTTGAATATCCGAATGAAGATAATGTGAGAGAGTTAGATTTGAACGACGACGATGTGCTAGAGGTATTTTTAATTATTTATTTTATTTGGCTAAATATATTTGGAGTTTACACTATTTGCTTCTTTCGATTCCCATCCACTACATATATATAACTCAACGGTGACTCACACTGACATAGTGATCTATCAACACACAGCCCAAATCACTGGACAGATCGGGCTGAAATTCGGCATGCTGGTAGATGTTATGACGTAGACATCCGCTAAGAAAGGATTTTGATCAATTCTACCCCCGAGGGGGTCACTAACTCCATTCGTAAGAAGTCGCGGGAGCCCGCTAGTTGTGGTATAATTGAGTAAGACGACTAATGACTGACGACGTGACGCAATGGTAAGAAAAAGTTGGTTGTTATTTGTAAAATGTTATCCAATCTCATATAAGACATTCCTTTCACTCATAAATCGGTGTCCTAAAGTTAAAACATCAACGTTACGAATTCCGTATTTTCTTCCCAATGAACCCCTTTTTGGAATGAGAAAAGAAAATTTAAAAAGTCCTAGTCACGTGACCGCCCAAGCCGGTCGCCCTTAGGCGAGATAAGAGTTGTAACAACCGACATGTTACATGTGTACAGACGGAATGGGGTCAATGCCGCGTGGTTATCATGCCGATGAGTCCGGCCGTTTCAGGGTTTACATCTCTTTAGTGTTATCAGCACACGTGATGCGATGTCACGTGATGGTTTGCTTAGGAACAGATGCAAGCTGAATAAAAAAAAACAAATGAAAACTTCATCAAAATCATCTACCAAATAAACTGTCGCTGTCCATTGATCATCGTGGGCTTTCCCCAATGATCGCCAAATGATCTGGCCCAGAAGAACACACCCTCATAGTCATATCGTCAATCCTACTATTATTAGAACGCAAAAGTTCGTATGGATATTTTTTTATCTTTGATAGATAATGAAATTTGATAGATATATAAGTGAGATACTCAATATAATACCTATGTATGATAATTCTATCTCGAATTAATTGCAAAAGCACGGATGTTGACAAAAAATCTTTTGCAGTCTGAGATCTTTTTAATATGATTTCAACTTTGCTCCGGCCCGTGGACATCCGATGCTCCGGTATTTAAAAAAACTAGTTTTTATATTTAGAAAACTTTATAATTTTGATACTTACATGTGTAGAGAACAACAACAATCCTGAAACTGCTTTTAAAATAGGAAAAAAACAAGGGTTGCAAAGATAATTCAAAACATGTCTTTGGTAGGGCCCTCTGAAGGTCTGAAGTATGAACATATACTTAAATTGTACTAACTTTACTGAAGAAAGATTTATCAGGATTAATAAACATGCGTTGTCACACTATTTCCATTAAAAAAATCAATACATTCGGAAAAATATATTAAAAGGCTATTAGACAGAATTAACTGTTAAAAAAAATACTTTTTTGTTTATTGTAGTAAATAAATCGAAATATTACTTTTGTCATTTTTGAACGCCAATTTTACACCAATGAAATTTATTACAGGAAAAAATTGGAGGAGAAACTAAATTCTATTATAATTTAGGTTTTAGACAACGGAAACAGTTGGAATTCCGAAGAAAACAGCTACACCTTACATGTGGAAAGTGCAATCAAAACAAATGTTCCACAAGGTCTATTGTTGCAATTGTTATGCTGGTACCTGTATTAAGTCTTGATTGGAGTTCACCTTCGCCCTCGTGTAAGGTTAGTCTCAAGACACCGTCTACCGAATTGAATCCCAATCTAATCTGTTAAGGTAGAGTGCACATCCAATATCAGTTAATTTGTGTATGATGGACAAAATTTCTGAACTTTTAATTTTGTCATAATAAGTAGACATCCAATGATTAAAACAAGCTTTAAAAAAAGTCCAAATGTGTTGAATTATCTTATTGGGTAGTATAAAAGTATCCAGTGGCGTAGCGTAGTGGGGGCGGCAGGGGCGGCCCGCCCCGGGCGGCACATTTTAGGGGGCGGCAAAATTTCACAATAAATAATAAAAATATTTGAACCATTTCATATTTTTAACGCAACTACAAAGGACCGATTGAAAAGAGCATGGAATTTTTCATTACTTATTCTGTAACGGATTCGGGGAATCCCCTTTCTTTGAATGATATTTTGTAGCGACTGCTGGCAACACCGTCTACGACTTGCGGGGATTCCCCGTATTTTATTTAATGCTTGGATTGTTTATGGCTAACAAAACAACAGCGAGAATGACTGACTATCTATCGCCGGCTATATTATTAGATCCAGACGACACTAAATGTAATCTAGACTACGCATCTGTCGAAATTGACGAGCAGGATTTCAAGCTGGAACGACTTCGACTACGGACTTTCGTTGCTGCTACAGGTAACGAAAATAAATTAATTAATGCAGACTCACTTGAATTATTAAAATTTATTGTGGAGTCCAAGCTGGAAGATGCTCTGCCCAATATTTTAATAATGCTACGAATATTTTTCACAGTTGCCATAAGCAATGCCAGCTGTGAGAGAAGTTTTTCAAAATTGAAGTTGATTAAAAATTATTTAAGATCAACCATGAGTACTTTAAGACTAACTAATTTGGCTATCTTGTCTATTGAACAAGAAATGTGTGATGCTATAGACATTAATGGTGCAATTAAAGACTTTGCTCTTAAAAAAGTAGTAGTATAAATTTACTTTGACGTCTACTTTTTTTAAGAGCAAAGTCTTTTATTATAATAGTATAGTTCTAGTTTTTATTAAAAATTTATTTGCGTTTTATATTCAATTCTCCAATTATTTAATTTTGTCAATCTGACGATCGACAGCTGTACCTAATCTGCGGAGATAGGGTAAAACCACCGGTAGTCAGCCCCGAACCAGTACTCAGCCTTTTTCGTTTTAAAACCCATAGAAATAGCGCTATAATAGAAAGTAACCAATAAAATTACTTTAAATTGGTTCGGTGACTTCTCATTGGTCGAATCAATTCAAAACATATTAGCTAAGTTGCTGCGAACCAAATTAAATTTGAGTCCATTTCGACGTCGTCAGCTGACGAGGCGATATACGGCGCGCGCGCCATTTTTTTGCTAGTGGGAAGCGTTCGCCGAAAATGTAATTTATTTAATATTTTTGTTAGTTTTAGGGTATGTTGTAATGAAATTTACATTAATTAAGAGTATTAGCATCGTAATAAATAAAAAAGTATCGTGTTTTTCTTAAGAATAATTTAATAATGAGGTGGCTGACCATTGGGTTCCATTTTTATATACTTTATCTAGCGCCCAGCCACCCCTGGCTGACTACTAGTTTTGACGCTGTTTTTTTATTTAAAGTTATATTGATATCATTTTAAAGTTCAGAATGTATGCTTTAATCTAGAATACCCATACCTTATACGGTTTTGTCAAAAACCCAATAGTCGGCCACTAAAATAGTTACAGTTTGTCACATGGCTGACTACCGGTGAAACTAGACCCAATGTTCAGCCGTCCATATTTAAATTATTTCTTTACACAGTTTCTTATTCAAAGGCTATTTTAAAACTTAGTTCATTTGATTCCGTCACGTCTCATGTCTTTTTCAAGACCCTTAATATTAAAATACCCCGAAGAATAATTATATCATGCTTTAGATGTTATCGGAAATGGGATGAAAATTAGGGCAGCTAGTAAAACTCATAGCGTTCCCCGAGACACTCATCAAGACAGAATTATTCTTTGAGTTCCTGAGGACTCTAGAAGAATGGCTCCTGAATCCATTCTTTTGAATTGTAACTTGCAATGACCGGTTTTCCCAAAAAAACAGACAACCTATTGAATTCTGTTCAACAAATAACAATCGAAGATGGCAGGCCCAATCCTATCATAAGACCTAGTAAAATATGGATGAATTATTTTTTTAAACGGAACGGATAAATTTCTATAAGAACACCTGAAGCGATTTGAAAAAGAAGAGCAGTAATCACCGAAGAAAATATTAGAACATGGTTTGAGAAACTTAAAAACTGCCTCACTCAAAATCAAGCACTCCATGTGTTAGATGTGTGCTAATTTACAAACTAAGTCTCCAAAAATATCACCTTTTGTAGGAAAACATCTTTTTATACCATCACCAATAAAGGAATCTACCACTCCTTGAGTAAGGAACAGAATCGGGGCAATTTTTTCTGAAGAATGGAGACAATAAGAAATATCACTTCGGTGTTGTGTGAATAAGGTTTCCAGAGCTTCTGGGGGGTGCTACATTATTCGCAGGGGTCATCTTAGGGCGACAAGTCCAGTAACAGCTTTATTATGCTGTACTTGTCGCCCTTAAACTAGGATTTGATTACCACTTAACATCAGGTGGGATCTTGAAGTGCGATATACAAAAATCTTAAGAAGAGAAACTAAAAAAGAAAGGAATTCGAAAGATTTTACTTACCTAGCTGAAGAAACCGAGAAAACAGGCTGTGATTTAGGGGAAATCTTTAGGAGAAATCAATCAGAAAGTACCATTAAAATTCTCAATAATATACTAGAAGTATCCTCCTGAAACAGAAATCTGTTTGCTGCTGCTGCTAAAAATGTTTACTCGGCGAGAAACTTTTAGAAGTGAATGAGAACTTAAAAGCTATTTTATATAGTGATGTTACTGAAGATTTTTTCGCATGATTTAAATATAAGTTAGGTATTTGATTGTTGTGATAGTTATGTTACGGTTAAGTCCAATTAGGTATTTTTAAAAAAGAAAAGATTTCGTTCTGTTTATTCAAAAATATTTAAAGCTCGCAAGTGCAGTGTAAAGCACTATAAAATAATAATATTTACTCCACGCTTTATTATATACTATAAAAACTATAAAAATAAAAAATAATAAAGGTCCAATCAGGTTTTTTTATCAGACTAATTGATTGTTATTGTTCTTAATCTTTAAGCTTGAGCCTTTCGATCTAAAGAGAGGCTGACCACTGGTGGCAATATGGCCGAGTACTAGTTTTTGGCGGCTGAGCACTGGTGAAAAGTGCCTTATTTCGTTAAAACATATTTTTCATTATATAAAACTTATCGTTTTTAATTTTTGCTAATTTTGTAACAAAGTTGAATAAATGAGTAAGTTAATTCATACAAAAGACTTCAATTTACTCATTTTTTAATTTTGTTATAAGAGTTTGAATTCCGACTCGCCACTAAAAGGCTGACTATTGGGTGTTTTACCCTAGGTATTGTACAGTCGAGCTCACATCAAGCTATACACTCGCAGTTCAAGTTTCGATCTTATGCGTTTGTTAATAAGAATGGTGCAAAGTCCAAAGTGTATAGGTTGACGCGTTCTTGAGTGTACCTGTTATAAAAATGTATCAATGTATAATAAAGATGATTGTAAAACTTAGATAAACTTTTTTATTTAAATGTATGTTATGTAATGTATAGTATACATTAAATTGAAATATCTAAATAAGAGGGTGGCAAAATTGTCTTCCGCCCCGGGCGGCCGACACCCACGCTACGCCGCTGAAAGTATCACAATATAAATTTAACTAAATTCAGAACTGGCTTCGGTGCAGTTATGGATTAGAATCAGTCGACTTGTATGGTAAAATGCTGTCTTTTTGTTAATGCTGAGAATATAACATGAAATAATCGCCTTCGGGAAGACTGATATACAAAGTGTATTAATAACAACGAAAATGAATTTTTAAATGCCAAATAATTCAAATATTTTTTTTTATTATCACACGCTATCTACGCGGCACACGTTAATTGGCAATTAAGTTGGATGACGAATAAATAGTAAAATTTGAGGTCATATATCGTTAGTGTTAAATTATTAAAAAAAACCTTTTACATGAATTAACAAAAAAAACATTAGAGTTAGGAACATTATTACTTCACAATAAAAATAATAGATTAAAAAAAAATCTCGTTTTATGTAATAACTTCAGTGGCATTTTTATTAAAAAATACACCATTGAAATAGGAGTAGGTAGCAACGTTGCATTTTAAAGCATATTTATTTTAAATTAGAGAAATATAGGAGTCGTTAAGGTACGATGACGTCTACTAGTTGATGTGCAGCCTGCCTTATTCTGTTTTCCAGTCTGGCGTGCATTGTGCATCTCGTTGCGCAAGCGTGTGACGTCACAAGGATAATAGTGCTCACCTTGACCTTAGGCTAACGTCGACGTCTGCGCGTGCGCTCTTACATAACACGCTCGTGATCAACTTGCACGGGAAATGCACTTGCTGCGTGAGCTACTGCCGAGTACACGCTTGTTCAAGTCCGTATACACTTTCATGTTACTCTAAACTTATAAATAAACGACAGATTCAGTTGTTTACGTCGCACGACTGGTCACAGACCTTATATCAATGACTAGTGGTCCATCCTGGCTTTGCACGGTTAGATACTGTTTTAATACCTTGAGTCACATTATTATCGATGTTTTTGAAAGAATCCTTATTTTTTAATGTATAATAGCCCATGGCACCCGGAAATAGTGTTGCTTCCTAACAGTGAAATTATTTCTAGCCAACTCTTCAAATTGATCCAGTAGTTTTGGCGTTTATTCAATATGAATAAATAATAGGGTTTTTTTTTATAATAATTTTGACGAATTAAATAGACTGTACAGTCTATCTTAATGACAGGCCCATTGTAAATTGGTAGCGGTGATGTAGGTACGTTATGTGAGAGTATATTGTCAGTATTGATCGTTAAACTTAAAATGACTCAACAAATGTGTAACGTACTTACCTACTATTCTGCTATAACTCTTCTTAAACCGGAATTCTGAACAAAATATAAAAATAAATTATTTCTTAAGTCATTTATAATCAATTTTTCATAATATTTATACAATAACTGGGATTTGAAACGTCAATCGTAGCTGAAGAACTGAAAACGACTTTATAAAATACAGTGAGTTTATGTTTAAAAGGTAATAAAAAAGGTAGACATTTAGTCGTAATAATTTTCCGTAAAATATGTATTTTCACGTAATAAAATTTAACAAAATGTCGATTACTGATCAGTGTCATAGTTTTTCGGAATATTTTGGTCCTGAAAAACTACAATGCTGAAAACTATAATAAACCTACATGAAATAATTTCTAAAAACTTAAAAGGTCGTCGTCGGTTCCTGACTTCTTTAAATTGGATATGTCGGAGTTTAGAGTGCGTGCAATCGAGTTTAGTACATTAGTTTATTACACAAGTGCGTTTGTGATTGATTAAAATATGCAATTTCAAGTACAAGCCAAGCTTTGGACTAAAGTGTACAGTTTCATTCATATTACATTTATTTAAACGTAGAACCAAGCGAAATCCAGCGCGATATCTAGCAATTCTGCTAAAAATTAAGTGCTGTGCGAATGCTATCCTTACCGACATGGAAATTGTTTCATAATTAAAATTTAAAGTAAGACTAGATGCGCCTACAAAATACTAACACATGTTCCTGTAACTCTTTAAGATAATGTTAAGGAAGTGCATAGTATATGTATATTGGTTAGTGTAAATGTGGACGACCTTTGGTTCTGACCTCGGTAATCTATTATCATGACGTTCATAACCATAACCGGCAGTAATGCGGGTGTAGACGTATATGACATAGTTATTTAAATGTATGCAATAAATTTCCGCCTGCTGATGGGCGTTGAAAGGCTGATGAAAGTGTGATAGGGGTAGAACGTATTGTACTTGCGCGAGATTGTATAACCAATAATTCAATCTTGAAACAGCAATTACCATTTCTCGCCATCTACTATTTCCTCTACCTTAAGGTTGTCTGGAAGAGATTGCTTTCTAGCGATAAGACCGCCTAAATTGTACTATAATTTTTCTGTAAAACCTATTTCTGTAAAGATTTTGTGCAATAAAGTATATCTATCTATCTATCTATCTATCAATTAATTTAGATTAGTGTATTTCCATTACTGTTTAAGCCCTCTAAGGCTTGCAGTAGCGGCGTTAGGGTAGAATTGGGCAAACACTTTGGGTGCCACACATTAAGAGGAGTAAAATTTTATTGTATTAGAAACAGAAAAATTTAATCTCCCCTTGCGGTGCGCGAATCGAACCCACGACCTTCACGTATCGCGCGAGTTGCTCTTAACAAACTGAGTTAACCGCAAGTTATCGTAGGCGATGAAATTTTTCTGCTGTATCAACCGTTAGCCTCCGGTAAGTGCCCTCTGCTGAATTTATATAATAATAATAAGTATGTAGTTCTAAACATATTCGGCAAAAATTTCATCGCTTACGATAACTTGCGGTTAGCGGTTAGTTAAGGTGGAGGTTCACCAGTCGGGCTGCTCCAATTCGAGCGATAAATTGCTGTGCCCTACCTCTCTCAAAACAGATCTCAACATATTAATATAGTACGTACTACGTACGCACGCAATATAATAACGCATTCAGGAGCTGATGGGACTGCCTCGTCACTGCAGTGTGTCGGAGATACATTAGGATTTTCCGTACCTGATTCTACTCCATAGTTCTATTGTAATTAAGACAATTTACGTTGCTTGCAAAATGGCAAAAACGTAGACAGGATTATCCCTGGTTATTTTTAATTCTGACCCCACCCCTTTTCTCGGGCGGGTGGTCAGCCACGATATTTACGGATACATTTATCCGGGCTTATTTTTCTATACCTCTCTTTGGGAGGAGACATCCAGTAGAGTACCTTAATTTATTTTTGTATAAAAACAAGCAGTATCCAATCACAGACACATAACTTCAAATAGTTAAAACACAACTATTGGGTTCTTTATCCGCAAATAGCAAAATTAAACTTCGAATAATAATTTAAGTAAGTAAGATACAAGTGTTTAGTTTGAAACGATTTTAGTATATCAATGTATAAGTAGTGATATCGGATACACTGCCAACTTCTGGAATTATTTATTGTTATTTCTTTGGCAGTAAAATTCATGAGGCGGAAACGTTTTCCTAGCCAAGAAACGCCCAGACTATTTCGTGAAAGGAAAAACATGTTAGCTAATTTGATTTGCCCTTATAACCAACCAATTCTTCACCTTGAAAATAGCTTTTAAGAATAAAGAGACACGATTAGTATAAAAAATGCATTCGCCATCTTCCTCTGTGTGTAAAGAAATCTCGAACTGAAAACAAGGTTTTTATCTTTCATTGACACATGAAAGAAATGTATTGCCCTTGAGCATCAAATGTAAATTCTAATAAAAAAACTAAGGTGACGCTTTTTACATTTTCTAAGCAGTTTCTTAATTTGAAATTTGTATGATCATGTCGAATGTTTGATTTTTGTAAGCCCTCAGTTGTAGTTGAAGAATAAAAACATAGCAGAAGACAGAATGTTAGTTACGAACTTAAATTAAAATGAATGGTAAGCAATGATGGATATTAGTATACTAATTTTCGGTTATTGGTAAGGTCAAATTAGCGTCACCATGGTTGCCCTATATAACCAAAAAGACATCAACGCGTTCATTTGAAAGTTTATAATTTTTTAACTAAAAATTTAGTTTTGCGGTGTAACCTCAAAAAGGAACAATCACAATAAATAGTTAAACGAAGAAAAAACTATACCTATTATTTACCATTAACGTTTATCCCATTCTTGGAAACCGATTTTTATATATTTTTTACGGCGTTCATAAGTGTTAACGTCACAGCAAACTTCTGTTTTATCTCTCTGTCAACTTAGCAATTTTGAAATTTTATTGGTTAATCAATAATTTTGATGTTCATTATGCATATCAATGCAACAGCCTAAAATGTTTTATAAAATTAAAATTTGTTGTAATGTAGGTACATAAGTATAGGTCTACGATGGAAGAATAAATCAATGTAAAAATAAAGATGAACATTGTCCTTAGGTCAATGTCCGTTATAAATAGCCACTAGAGACTCTGCTAAACTCAATTATAATCAGGTCAATATTCTCAACGACAGACAGAGGGTATAATCGTATCAGCCCACGTGGGTTTCAATGAACCCACAAGGAAACGCTTAAAATCATTGACACCGGTGGGAAAGAGATAACACAAAATTCAATTAAAATTATTGACCACACGCCAGGTAAATAAACCTTCCTGTTTTTAACATGTAATATGCGCATGATTCGCTATTCTTAGAATGATAGGTACAAAAAATAAAATGCGCGGTTAATTAGCGCTGCGATCACAAACAGTTTTTTATCTTAGTGGTTTGCTTTTGTCACTCAATTACAAACGAATAAAAATCAAAGGAAAAATAATTCTGGAGGTAAATCTAACTCTTGCAAAAGTTTCTTCAAAGTCCTGATTAAACAACCTAGGGATACCTAGGGATAGTCTACATTGGTCTTGCGGATTGAATTATATTTGTACATATGCTGGAATAAGCCATTGTGTATATAAAAAAGTCCGTCCTAAATTTTTTGAAATATCTTGATTTTAAGTTGGTTACAGGTTAAGTAACCTAACTCTTTCTTAATGAACCGGTTTCGACAAGCCCGAAAGTAATGAACTGAAAATAACAATTTTCCTAATGAAAGCCTTAGTAGTTAGGTACCTACATTTCCAAAATGTAAATATAGTTAGTATTAATTCATATTATTGTTTGATTATTTTAGTTTTCGATTTTCAGTACGTAAACTTAATAATTGTATTGGATTCGTACTTAAGGAAGTTGGAAATTCAAATGAAAAAAAAGGATATAGGTTTAGTGGAACTAAAGATGCATTTTTGTTTATTTTGGAAACATTAGAACCGGCTCAATACTTTTCATGTTACTTTACGTGTTATTTTGGTAAATTTAGATTTCAGTTTCCATATTTGGTACCGCGGTCCCAGTCTTCAGTAATATCTAGGAGTCAAACTCACCAGAAATCTCTCATATTTTAAGAGAGGTAGGGCATAGCGATTTATCGCTCGAAATGGAGCAGCCCGACTGGTGAAATACCTCCATCTTACAGAAGACCTCAGCCAAATAACAATTACTTCTGTGTTGTTGTGTACCTGCGTGTAAGTAAGGTTTCCAGAGCTCCTGGGGCGTGCTACATTAGTAGCAGGAGTCAAGCCTTCAAGGTAAGGGCGACAAGTCCAGCAACAGATTTATTATGCTGTACTTGTCACCCTTAAGCTAGGACCTCATTACCACTTAACATCAGGTGGGATGAGGTCAATCTTGAAGTGCCCTATAAAAAAAATGTGAATTAACAGTTGTAAATAACAAATTTTAATCTTTCAATTTTCTTTTTGAAATTGTTTTGGTTAGGTTATTATGGGTAGTTACTTTCATGTTAATCTGTATTTAACATGAAAGTTTATTAAGAACATGAATATCACTTCAAAGATACTTGTAGCCGGTGACCTTGTCTTGAGTTACCAGGAAGTACTTGTATGCTTCGATGCTGCTAGATAATACTCAATAATTATAACTGATGGCTCTCAGGTCACGGGTTATACGGTTTGTGTTCAAGACTGATTGACATTTATCATATTAAATTGGCTAATGAATATACGTTCTATCTTCTCAACATATGGATTTCATAATTTTTTAACATAAAATGAAATAGTTTTCTGCATGAAAATGTATCTATTGCACAAAAAGTACCATTACAGTGGTTAATTCTTATTTCATAGTTTAAGTTTTACTATTGTTTCGAAGTTATTAACAAAAGTTAGAGTCCAATACATAATATTTTTCGTTACCTTTCTTCTATCTTACGTATGGAATGGATGTTAGAGATCTAGGGTGCTCCATGAATAAAATGATACACTGCTTGAGAATAATGTTTATTCGACTAGAGTTCGAACAAGAATTAATCACATTGCAAACGGTAGCCGTATTTATAATATATAGTTTTATTTATAATTATTTATAATAGTTGAAATTCCTAATTGATTGCTTAGAACGCTACCATGGATGCCAAGAAACAAACAAATTAAATCCTCCTCTTAAGTAATCGACGAAGTATATGTCAAGCGCATTGCTATCGAATAACCAATTGCATTTTTTATTTAGGACGAGAGCCATTCGTTGAAAATGAAAAGTTTGTCTGCAGCCATCATCTTTAGACAGTTAAGAAAAAAAATGCATGGTTTATTGTCAGGGCAACATTTGTTTAAAAAAAATAAAACATATGCCGGTACAAAGTTCGCCGAAACGGCTAGTATTTAATAAAAATGCGCAAACAACATCAGTAAACAATAATAGTTACACGATTATTTATAACATTAATCATAGATATAAATTATTATTCGCGACAATCCCAGTCAACAAGAATATAAATTACTTAGTTTATTATACTTTTAAACCAGAAATTGCTGGAATTACCTGTTTGTTTGTTTATTTACTACTACTAAGAGATAGTCTACTTGTAAATATATAGTATACGGGAAAGGGATTTAGAACAGACCCGTGGTTTCTTCTTAAATCAGTTGTAGTATTACATTTTACATTGACAAGATAGCTTTTTACACGAATTTGAATCATGGGTCTTTTTTCTCTACTTGACTTTAGAGGAGAATAAACAGCAAAGTCTTGATTTTCAGCAAGCCTCAGGGGGAGTGGAATGCGTTTATCCCAAATTAATTTAAGCAACAACCGGAAAATGTTCCTTACACCTTAGTGGATGTTGACCGAGGTGATATCATGGTGTTTGAACTTGCTTGTGAATTTGGTATTAACATGCGCAACAAAAAACATATAGCGATAGAAATTAAAATCATCAAAGCGTTCAAATGACAAGTAAGTTACCACTCGCATTGAACAGGATTATGTTCTATCGTGAAATGAATGTCATTGATCGCCAATGTGAACTTCGCCGATTATGGCAAGTTGATAGGCAAATTTTAAATATTTTTTACTACAAAATATTTACTATTATACAGCAATTACCGCTAATTAGCGGTAAACGTACTAGAAATGTCATACCATCAATAAACATTACAATGTACGCAGAAACATAATAATGCATGGTATTTAAACTTTAAATATTTACATGTGAATAGTTTCACTGAAGAAAAAACCAACTCAGAACAATTTTAAAGCCAGTTTACATTTAGTAATCTTGGTGTAAATGGTCTGTAATGAATTCGTAATAATTGGTAATTGATTAGAATTTCACAGTCGCATAAAAATAGTTTCATAGTACATAAATATTTGAAAGAAATAGGATACTAAATACATGAATTGTAATTTAAAATAAATAAATAAATAAATAAAATAAATAAATATTGGACAACATCGCATACATTGCTTTGATTCTGTGGTAAGTAGCTAAAGCACTTGTGTTACAGAAATCAGAAACAACGACGGTACCACAACACCCAGACCCGAGACAATACAGAAAAGTTCGTTTTCCATATTGACCCGACCGGGGATCGAACCCGGAACCTCAGAGATGGCGCGACGCCAAAGCCCGGCACGCTCGCCTCTCGGCTACGGAGGTCGTCTAAAAGATGGTGCCTTTACTTTCATAAAACATGCACGTCAGTATAAATAAAATATAATATAAAAACAAATTCTGGTTTAAGTTTAAGGTGTAATATTCTTCCTGTTATAAGAGCTTCCAATATGAATAATACAGTTATCCTTACAAAACTGACACCCACTTTTTATCCTCAGATTTATTTGTTTGTTATTCCTAGCCCGCGTTTTCCTTGTAAACAATGACATTAGTCTTAGATGTTTTGATCTTTCTCTATAATAAGTTCAGCGACAGAGCTTTTGATAACAAATGTCTTTTTTTAGATTTACCAGTCCACAATAACACATTATCAGAATAAGGGTTAAAATACCTAAAAGAAGATAGCTACTTAATTGCTGATTTGTTACATTGAAACTACATATTTATGATTTCATAAAGCTTACGCAATTTCGCAAAAAAATTCACAAGATTACAATCGAACTATTTACAAAAACAGTTGGTACTTTCAATGTACATACAGCTTCTAGTCCAATTTATATTAAATGCAGTAAAAAGTAACAATGATAAAAGAAACTGGTTCCCACTCAGTCATGAGCCCAACACGTGATCTGATCTGTTGTGTATGTAGAGTTTAATAAGTTTCAACATTTTTAACCTTGTAATAACGCTTACATACTAACTAAAGTTATTCACGTATTTATGTACGCATTTTAGTTTGGTCATGGATGTTCTTAATGATTTGAAAGGCGGAATGTAATCTATTTAGTTCCAACATTTATGTACTGTTTTTGATCGAATGTTAATGCTATGACTTGTATTTAGACCCGTTCGAAGTGTTTCGGTCCTGCGCTATTTACACTTCTGTGTTATTGTGTTTCTGCGTGTGAGTAAGGTTTTCCAGAGCGCTTAGGGTGCTACATTAGTAGCAGAAGTCAAGCCTTCAAGGTAAAGGCGACAAGTCCAGTAGGAACAAATTTATTATGCTGTACTTAACGCCCTTAAACTAGGACCTCATTACTACTTAACATCAGATGGGATGAGGTCTTGAAGTGTAATAAAAAACAAAATACGAGTACAACTAAAAATGTAGTTGCAAATTTTTTTATAAGTAATAATAAATAATTTTTATAAGACCTCCAGGTACAGTGAACATCAAGATGAACAATTGCAGTTCGAATGTATTTCTTATGCCCGCCACATAAGGGCGGTTAAAGTAAAGTCGTGCTTTCGACTGCACATTAGCGTTTTTTAAGCGGCGCCATGTTGCTGTTTCGTTGACGGCACGGCATACGCCGGTTGTATACGGTGGACGCTATTCTAGTGATAGTGATTTAATCGAACGCCACATTTGCTCTCCTTAACAAAACCAAACGTCCGAACTTAGAATTACCCTTAATCAGACAATGGGAAAATAGTTCCCACCTTAAATTGAAGCTTTTGCCCTTTAATTAACGGCTAAAAACAATGAAAATCTTTTGACATATCCTGGCCGTTTAAGGGTTATTTTACGCTGCACTAGCAAACGTTAAAAAAAGTAGAAAAAACCACTCTCGCAGTGTGAGATAATCATGCACATGTTCATTATTTACTTCAAATTTAATCAATTACTTAGGTCGATTGTATACAGTCATAGGCAGTCCCTCAAAATTACTTTTAATTACTATTATAAAAAAAACTGCTAAGTATTATAAGTTAATTTTCACTGCAATATTTTTAATATTAGATATAGTGAGAAAATAAATCCGAAATGAAATCATCGTCAGTAGATATCATAAAAAAACCTTCATAGAGCTATCAAACTCATGAAACCGATTATTATTATAATGCAGCTACTTTGTTTCTTATTAATATTTTGATGAAATATAAATAAATTTATTACAAAAAAATATTCAAAAGCCAAGAATAACAGTATATGACGATGAATTAATTTGCTCAAAATACGTAAACGTTTCATTTTAAGGAGAAAGTCAGTCATAGCTCTGGGTAGAAATTTAATAACTAGTTCCAGTAGATAGGCATGCAGGTAAACTGGATGCAATATGAATCAATTTATAAAGCCATTTTTTGAAGCAACGCCGATAAAACTCAATACATTCAAATTGATTCAACAGTGATGTGAACAAACGCTTACAAGGCCGAATTATTTACATATCACCAGTTTCAGCCGATGTCCAACCTTGAATTAACGAAATTATATTTTGTCATTCTTATATTATTCAATATACCTCATAGAAATTAATAGAAGGTAGTTGTCCACATTATTTTCTGGGCTGAGCTATGTATTCGTGATAATTTAATCTATTTTATAGATGTGTAGTGAACCTAGGTTGCTAAGGTTTGAACCAAAAAAAAAAAGATATCATATCTATTAAATGCAGACGTTAGCTTCTTATACCTAATCTCGGAACTTGTTATCATTAATTTAGTCGCATTCCTCGTTGGTCACGAATGACAGGAAAAAACAAGAAATAGAAAATATAAAAAAAAAGATTTTTTAAAAAGCCATGAAGCGTGTTATTAGGTATGGAAAATTCCTGACTTGGACAGATAATCCGCAGACAGGGGTCTGTCGCAGTTATTTTTATTTACTTACGGTCTAGTGGCGTAGTCTCCAGTAAATCAATTGAAATCGTACGAACACCTAATGTCGCGACCCAAACGATTGACAGATAGTATTAAAAATAAACTAATAAATCTTTAGTCCTGCATCGTTTTATTTTTATCACAGACGTTGAGATTTATGTCTGGCAAAAGTCAAGCCGGATAGCTTAGCAGGCCGCGTGACTCGATTATTCATTTGCGTGTGGATTGAGTGAGCACCTTCTAAAAAAAAATAATGATACGCCTATTATTTAGTAAAAGGTCTAAAACAATTTGTAAAACCAATCTCAGAATTTGTAAAACGATACCAGCTGAGATAAATAGTTAAACGTATGCTCACTCAGGCCTCACATAGGGGTAGTTAGATCACCGTTTACAATACGTTTACAAATACCATGTAAGGTAAAAATTTTTGTAAAACCTCTTTAGAGCTAGGTTTACTCTTTTAAGACAGTCATTGAACCCTTATTTAAATTTTACAGATGGTTCCTTATGCTCACTCAATCCTCATGCTAATTTGACCCCCAATATTCTTCGAACTAACAACAAAATCGCATTCCATCATATGCCTTCATTCATGTTCATGTAAACTTGAGAACTGATTTAGTAAAATATAGAATGATTCAGTATTACGGTGCATTTTCTAGTAATGTTTATGAACAAATACTCACTCAATCTTAGTTCTTTAAATTTTCCGCGTATTATTGAATCATTTCTAGAAGGTGCTCACTCAATCCACACGCACATGATTAGATTATTCTAAAACCGGGAGACATTTCCCAAAAGGCACAAAAAGTACCTTGTTCTCTTCTCTTTTTGTCTATTAACGAGTCCGTTATTGTATTTAGTTCCGAAAATTTCGGTGCACTAAGTTATATTAACAATTTGACAAGTAAACGACTGTTGCTGAAGATAAAATGATTTATCGAATACGACGGTAAATATGAAGTCCCAAAAACTCAAAACTACTTTGGCGATAGAACCTTAAAGCAACATTATTTTTATCATTTACCCTTGAACATCCAATTAGTAAGAGATAAATAAATTATTTTTAAAAGGAAAGTGCACAAGTACCTTTGCGTACAATTATGTTAATGATTATGAGACTTCTGATCCCACATACAATCTGTGTAAACAGTTTTGTGGGAATGTCTATATTTACACACTTCAAGTTAGTATATAAAAATAGACACTACAATGCTTGTAAAATCAAATATATTTTTGGGAAACTAACATCCGTTCTAGGCGTCGGTCCTACCATTTTGTTTGGTGCATCTCACCGTAATGACTGATTTTTCAATCGTCAGATAAAACCTAAGAAGCCGATAAAGTTTGATTTTTTAAGAACATCTGTAAGTGATTTTGTAACATAATAATAATATGGTGATAACATTTAAAATACGCCGTATTGTATTTCATTCGACAGTCTTATCTGAGAGTTAAAAAATCGGGCCTAAGCCTATCACACGTATCAGTCGCATAATCACTAAGATCTTCACGATATAAGTTTTGTTTAGAACCCAGTACCATTTGTTTAATGAGCCATATATTTTTATATTGTACTACAAGATTGACCTCATCCCACCTGATGTTAAGTGGTAATGAAGTCCTAGCTGAAGGGCGACAAGTATAGCATAATAATGATATTACTGGACGTATCGCCCTTACCATGAAGGCTTGACCACTTCTACTTATGTTCCCCCTTCCCATCCCACCCCCAGGAGCTCTGGACACCTTACTCACGCGCAGGAACATAACTACACTCAAGTGATTGTTATTTGGCAGCGGTCTTCTGTTAGGTGGAGGTATTTCACCAGTCGGGCTGCTCCAGTTCGAGCGATAAATCGCTATGCCCTACCTCTCTTTAAATCTGCTTATCACCTTATTTTAATAATTGAGACCGAGTTAAGTACATCAGTCTTCGTTTCTATCAAATGATGCATAAGCCACAAATGCTATCAGCTATGCCTATGTGGTAGTAGGTAACATTAAAATTCGATGTGGCCTGGGTAGCGTGCGCATCCTTGTTCACAAACGAACAGCTCGTCTTCTAATAGCAAATGATATGTACTAAGTAAGGTTTGGCATCGGTAACATAGAGCTACAATTGTTCAGTTACGCTGGCGCCCGATTGGCGAAAGCTTTTACTTTTAGCACAACAGGTTTGGCAGTGTGCAGTCAGGTCAAGGCCAAAGGCTTACAAAAAGCGGTTTGGCGCTCGGAGCGATTTGCCGAAGGTGCCAATAAATATTCTGCACGCATATAGGTACTGAAAAAAATATAATTTTCGCTAGCTGTGCTATTGCTTTACAAGTGTGGAGTATACTTTTTAGTAATCGACAATATTCAAATATTAGTGTTCTCTGGGAGTAATTACAGGAACGTGCCTAAATACTAAACGGGTAATGGATCTGTATCTATAGCTGCGTATCATATTAGATTGTTTTTATTTATTATATGATATTTATAGAACTAACGACAAGTTTACAATTTATTTAATCTAAGAAACTAATAATTTACATAACTAATTTATTTTAAACCCAACAGAAATGACAACATTTTTTTTATATTATGATATTAAATAATATATAAGGTTCCAAACAAAGCACTTGTTTCAAGTAAACCTGAAATATATGTAAAAATAAAAATATATTGGGTCTTACTTGCAAAAATAAAATTACAGGTAGATAGTGTAAGTTTGCAAAAATGATAAGTATAAGGCTATTTTACTGCAATGACGTGTCAAATCTTGCTGCTTGTACATTATGTACATACGACGTGATGTGATACTGTGAAAAATCAATCAGTTTGTTTTGAGAGGTCTATCGTCATTGATTATGACAGTTTTTAAGTTCTGACAAATTAAGGCTTGTTGTTTTGTTTCAATTTGTCTATCAAGTTTATTGAGAAGTAAAAACTGAGACAAGTTATTCAAACAAGTTGACTGCTTGTTAAAATACATCGGTAAGAGTAAATAGGTATTAAGTGGTTAGGCTCTTCGTCGTCGAATTAAAACATTATAATCGGATTTCGGTCATACGGGAACATATTATTGCTCTATAAGTTAACCTGAATTTAGATCTACATTTTGTGTGTCAAGTTTTATTCAAATCGATCAGTAGTGATCTTTGCGATTTGTCAAAAACACTTATCTTTCTTACCAACTAACAAAATTTAGCAATGCCTTACGTCCAACAAGACGTACGTACCTACATACTAATTTAATCGTTACTTACAATACTATATTATTTCTTATATCTACGACATAAGGGTGTTAAAGTCTGACGATCTGTACCTACTACTTAATTTGTCAATCAAGAAATAAATAGGTACTCTTTATTTTGCAAGTGCAGTAAGTAGGTACACGGATAATGTGTTGCCTTTTGTAAGTAACTTATTTTGTAGCGTAGTGGAAAACCCCCGATGAAAGATGGATTTATTATTTTAAAATGTGCGGGTAAGCCCCGGGGGAGGTTACGGGAAAGGATTTGGACCTGTGTGTATGGATTGAATTTGTCGTCATCGAAGCAACTTGGGTAGAATCTATTTATAACAACTTATTGCCATTGACAGATGATATAGGACATTCAAAATTTGTTATTTACATTGAAGGATCATTCCTTTTTTTATGGGGTTTCGAAATCCGTTTAGTTTTGCCATTCTATGCAGCCATCAGGCAGTTAGTAGGTAACAAAAACTAGTTTTCACTTTATCTCAGTTTTCAGGAAATTCCTTATGGTGATTCTTGACAACAAAATTCACAACAAAAGTAATTCATTATCGGCAATTCTTTACCAATAATAAAAGTCCTTTTGTTGTAAATTCTAGGTTATCTCCGCTACACCCTAAACTATGGAACTCTACATTGCGCGTAGTAATTTTAATATACATACATATATTTTGCCGGCGGCCGTCGACATTTCGAATACGCAGGTAGTGTTTACAAAAATCTCGTCTAGCCGTGTCGAGTAGGTAGTAAGTTGATATACCTAGCATCTTTGAATCCGGTAAATAGAAAACTGACGTATTTATCAAATAATTTTGTATCTTTTTCATACTTATTGGAAGATTGTTTGATAAGAGGTCTCCGATCCTGGTAGTGAAACCTTTGACAAACATTTTTCCGAAAATTTTTTTTGGTATAGTTGTATATGGTAGAATTATCCGGATAGTAAGAAGGATGATTATAATTAGACTGGGTCTTCATTACTATGTTAATCATTATGAATCCCAGATATCGAACACGCAAAAACCTTTACGCAGGTTACAACTTGCTTGCGCATTACAATCATACTCGCATCATCAAACACGTGTTTTGTGGTCAAATACTTCAATAGCGTATCGTAACAAGTGAATCCAATGGATAAACGTTCAGACAGCTGGTAACACAAAACGATAGACGTATCCTCGTAATTAATTAGCATATTGTAATACTAGTGACGTCAGCGGTGCTATTTATCGCCTCTCGTTTGTATCGAGGTGATAAAATTTGCATTAACTTAGCAGGAGGTAGATTTTTATTGGCAAAAGCGAGTTGCTCTCACCCTTGACCTGGGTTGCGCAACTGTTCCCGAGCTGAAGGTGCGCAGCTCCAAGGTTGTCGCGGTGCGGGCTGCCCATCTTTAGGAGGCGTTCTCACTAAAGCATGCTAAAGATATACGAATTTTGTGAAACAGACAAGCTGTGATAAAGTGCTTGCCTACAGTGAGGAGTGCCGATAGTGAGGACCCTAATCGCAATTTGCAACCTGAAAAAAATACCCACACAATATACTGAATAAATTTGAAGGAATTTATTGTTAATATTTCTCTACGAAATCGGATTAGTATCGTTTTTAAAACCCCAGCCCGCAGATATTTTACTGCCGAAACGATAGACAACAAACATGCATAGAAGGTACACAAGTAAATACAACAGTAACCATCCTCTGTATATATGTGAACCAAATGAGAATCTACTATCTGCTAAATATTTTAAAGAGGTGAATCTCACACAGATGTTGGATGTTTCTTATAGGTGTATTCAACATGACAATTATCGTTAATTATTTAGAACTTAGTTACCTTATTTTCATATATGGACAGTTTCTCCTATCACAGTACAGTTTGACAAAAATATATTACTATTATATATTTTTGTCAAACTGTACAAAACTACGTTCATAAGCGTAGTTTTACTGAAACTAAATGCGAAACATAAAACTCTGTCCCTTTTTCGTATTGCTCGTACTTTAAAATCTTGTGTGAAAAATAAAATGTGTCTAGTGAGCCTTGAGTAAAACTAGGTTCAAGAACCTTTTGTGTTTTTTTTAAAACGCTTCTTTCGAAACGCACCCTTACCATCGCCAAAGTAAACTTGTCCGAATTAATTTGTTTTGATTCAGCACGTTCAAGACAGAGGGTACATACGTGATTTTCGTATGTACGTAAGCAGCAATAATGTAGTTTACCCTTCGAATTTAGCTTTCACAGCACACAGTGTGAAAAGAAGTGTTATATAAGTAATGTAACTGAAATAAATCTTCGTCCCACATTGTAATCTTTGATTTTTTAATAATTTAATCTGGTGGCTAATCAAATCGAATTAAAAGCAAAAATATCCTAAGGTAAAATAATGGTATTAAAACATTTTAAATTATATTTGACGCGGTGGAATTAGATAATATTTGAGACTTTGGAAACTTGTCTAGTTTGATTCTTATACGTTTCCATTCGTATTTTTTTAGTCTAACGCAATTTTCGGCATTATGAGTCCCAGCGAAATCGACCTTCATTTAGAGCGTGACAAATGAGTGGTTTCGCATAGGCTTAGATGAAACGTAAATTTTTAGGACTGGTTTTGTAGCCTGCATTGCTTGTGGCGTGGCGCAGTGTGCCGAAACTGTGCTTGCCCTTGTTCGGAATTTTGTTAATTTCAACCAAGTTTATTAATATATACATTACGGAATATTAAGCTACTGGTCCCGGCAAATATCTGGATATCTGTCATTAAGTCTAACCAGAGGTCATTTTGTGGAGTAAGAACATTTTCGTAAGGTTAGTCACTTGCCTTACACAATGCTTTATCAAATGACACATTTTTGAGAAAACTGTTAATGAAAACACACACACACACACAGAATGACTCTCAGGACTTACGTTACGACACAAGTATAGACTTGTGTCCATTTTATAACATTCTATTTTATAGTTTATATTTTTATTATTAATTTTCAGTCAGTCATTTTTCAGTCAGTCTCAAAATTCAATGGAACTGCAGACTGGCACAACGAGATAGAAGTTAGCCATAGGACCGGCTACTTAATATTTTATTGATAGAAGAATATGTTTTCTTACCATTCAAGTCTAATGGCAAATCTTCTATCCAAACTCTAAACATACACTAAGATGCTGCGGGAATCGAAGCCACGTACTCTGTTTCTGAAGCCTAAATCCATTAAATTGATCACTGAGGTAGGTCCTAATACATACGAAATAGATCAGTAGGTAAGTAGCTTGAAACCTCAAGACTAACGCTAAGAATAGCTCAGCTATCTACAACGTATTGACATTAAAAAAACGTTCACAAACAACAGCTATACATACCTATGTACTGAGTACTTATCTAAGAGCATTCATACGAGCGGCCTTGGATCTTGTCAAAACATAACGTAATGTAACTATTAAGCTTCTGTTCCGCATTGTATACGTTATTTACGATATCTCAGTGAGTTCAATCACCGGCCGTGATCGTATAGCTAGAAAAAAACATGTATTAAATTACGTTCATTACGCAAGTTTACACTTTAGTAGTATCGTGTTATTGCCTATGTTTGCTATTAGTACGCATGTTTCCGTTTGGTTCACCGACACTTTGGTAACACAAAACCATTGAAATAGTGCATATCTTATCACACTTGATTTAAATTATAATCAGAGCGTTTTGATTTGAAGATGAATGAGTCAATAGAATTCGTGCGTAAACGACACAGTTCACTGGATATCAGAAATGTGAAAATATAGAGGTCTAATTGTTTGAAAATATATAACGAACAATTAAAAAGGTCGATTAATGTTGAAAGGTAGCTTATATAGCAGTAGAAAAATATTAGATAAACATAATCAATTCATTTATTCATGTTGGTAACAAGTAACACTTTTGCATCGTCAAAATGAATATACCTAAACAAAAATTTAAGTTACAGCCGGTTCGGAACCTTACCAAGAAGAATCCGACAAGAAACTCAGTAGAGTCCAAGAAATTAAGATACCTTAGGGAGAAGATGTAGTAGGGTCTATGTATTGTTGTAAACATCCGGAGTAAAGTATGTGAATACCCTTTTTCCTAGACTTTGTTCATAAACAAGAAAGACCAATACCCTTGCCAGGTAGGTACAAAAACAAACAAATTAATCATCATAAATTAACACTAAAGGAATAAAGTAAGTCCATAATTAATAGATTTTTAAACAGATGATTTCAGATTCATTTGAACAAAACATAATATTATAGGTGCAATCAACATCAGTGTATAGTTTTCTTCCAAATTTTGAGACCAAGTTTGATGCTCACTCACTTTACATCTACCCAAATCTACTAAAATATCCTGACTGATATTGAGCTCTATTTAGACGCTGATTTGTTGTAAAAACTCTCCATCCCGAAGGTCTATTTGCGTCATATTGGTGGTGAATTTACTAATAGGCTAATTCATATTAATTAATAGGATTTTAGGAGACAGCAAAAGGAATTTGGGAACACCCAAAATACATATTTTTTGCTCTTGTAATTGGTTATTAAAAAGTTTAAAGTCACTCAACGTGTGATTGAGAGAGCTTTGCTTTTTCTATAGAGAGTTTAAGTGTTTGTAAATAACAGGCTCAGAAATGAAGATGATTCTTGCAAAACTTAACAATGCCAAACGATTTGGCAGAAAATGTCAACAATGTAGAAATGTATTTATTGACACAACAACATCCCTTAAAAACAAAATAACACACACACACAGAATATTATATGTATGGTCAAACCACACAGCAAACGCTGCCACGTCAATATTTCTAACACCGCAACAGCGCTGGTGTTCTGGTGGAACCCAAATTACATCACACCACATCGGAACACGACCTCGTGACAATGGCAGGTAGGGGTTCAAGGAGGCCTATGTTCAGCAATGGACCTATATCGGCTGAATTGAAGTCCAATATTTTAGCAGCTCTTTAAAATACGCCACCTGCGTACTATATATTCGGTACTGTTTACAATTATATGCATCAGTCTAGCGTAAGCAAACATTTCCAATGATCTAATGCAATGGGCGTTTCCACTATTTGACAAAAAACATATAGATCCATTACATATGAAGAACTATAGTAGTTATACTTGTGAATGTGTTCCCGATCCTGGTTAGTAGGCGATAATGAAACGTTACCCTTGACTCGCCACCGATAAACATGTTGACGTGACTCACAAACTCCCGCAATAACGTCAATAGCAAACTTTCCCAGACAATACAATGTTTACCTACATTCACTACTACAATAGCCGAGGAAAGACTGTGATATTTATAACACAGATCGTCAAAAGGATATATGTTACCGTGTTTCTTGTGTTGGTCAGTGGGCAATAACGAGAACGTTACCCTTGACTTAAGGGTAAATGTTGATGGGCATTGACTCGGAAATTCTTGTACTAGCGTCAACAATAGGCTTTCTTAGAACGCGCGGTGATCATTGACAAAACGTGTCTTGTTTACCCGTTGTATAGGCTAGTGACTCGAAGTATGGAATTACCTACCTTATTTCTTTATTATTTGAATTTAAACTTTATTCATTTGCCTAAGGAGGTAGCTTAGTTAGACGTGCTTTGCTTCAGTTTTCAATTTTAAAATTGTCATTAGCTTTTTTAGTATTTCAGTAGGTATGGGTGAAATTTTGACAATGTTCAGATTGGCTACTTTAAAGGCTGGATTTCTATTATTAGTAAAAAAATATATCCATTATTTTTCGGTATATTTTATGACAGTTATAGTTAACTCTATTGCCAAATAATAAAACACATGACATACAATGAAACGAAGCCCATTACTCCTATGTAGATATCACTTACCGATTAAGATTAGTAGATATAGCTATAACCTTTGAGGCATAAGCAAAAATTGAAAATTCTTGAAACTATGACTGACAACTTCGTGAACAAGATAAGCTGGGAAATCGCTTTGGCAGGCTTACTATTGGGTACCAAACGGACGACCTTGAGTATTTCCATCGTGAATCCAATTATCATAATGTAGTAGCGACAGAAGGCAGTGACGCACACACGCGTAGTACAAACTGTTTAAATATTTTGTACATAAACAAGCGTGTACGGATGACTGGCCTTGAACTCTGCGATCTCTTTCCAGATTCTCGTTAACCAATTGCCACTACCGGGATCGAAATAGAACTAAAGACACCAGAGTACCTATTCCAATTACTAAATCCCGTCAACTTCATCATGAGATTTTCTTTCAAAAATAGACTTTATTGCAAACGATTTAAAAGTGTTATATCTGAGCGGAGACTTCAGTGGATTTCCTGGTTGTTCAGAGCTGTGTAGTATTGCGCAGCTGCGCTTTAGAAACTATACCTACCTGCAACTTTGTTGCACTTCCTTTTATCTAATAGGTACTTGTAGTTGTAAGCGCGGGCGTAGGTGTTTCCGCCAAGTTGTGAACGAAGTTGAAGCTAACCAATAAAACTATGTAAAGAACTACAGATTTTCACTAATGATTTCAGCTAAGAAAATCAACTACCTTTACCTTTTATGAATATTGTTTACTTTTTTGCTACTTAGCTCAGGTAAAATTAGAAAGCATAATTTATGCACAGTACCTATCACTAGCCGCATGGATAAATGACGACTGGTGGCCAATCTCTAAGAAGCCGGTAAGCAAGCCATAATGATAAACAGTCATAAAAGAAGAATTGCGAAATAAACGTCTAATAAATTATATCTTTTTACCTGAATGCATACTTATCTTATTAGCTACTATTACTTAGCTTAAAATAACGAACCTTTAGGTAATCTTTAAGATCCTGTTGTTCAAAAATATGAATCACTAGTTGGATTCGTGCGTGCTATATTAGGACAAAAAGTTAACTACATGTCCATCGATTATGTTAATTAACAATTTTCAGTAGTTTTGATTGAAGGAGTTACAAACATTTTTTAAAGAAACAGATTGAAAACTAAGCCCGTGTCACGTGGGATACCCATAACCTTCGCGTGTGTGATGCTCTATTAATAGAGCTAACTGAAAGTTGTTGTAGGGGCGAATTTAGAGTTATGCGCCGTAGCTGTTATGGTTTTTACCCTTTTTCCATGGCGCCAACCAAAGGCGATGAGAGTGTGTGATTTTAGGATAACCGACTAGGTTTGAAAAGAGAAAAATCCTTTTAGAATATAACTATTTCAGAAGTAAGTTGAAATATACGTGTCGTTTAATTATCTTCCGGATTATGGATATACTAATAAGGAAAATTGTGTTTGCCACAAAATCCAATAAGAAATATAAATTTAAAGCACCCGTTTCATACAAATAATACTACGAAGTTCATTGAACTGTTTGCACTATAAACAATAACAAATCCTGATGCATTTGAACTAACACTAATGCCTATTTAGATAAACATTCGTTTGCATTATCATGCATTGTGAATCACACACAAGACGATACGTCAAAATGCTTCTACTAGCATATTGACTTACAATTGAATCATATCCTGTGGTCATTGTCATGAGCGAATAAAAACTATGATCATCAAACGGCTGAATGGAAAATATTATACTGCAATTAATTATACCTAAATTTGGATAATGATGTGAGCGTTACCCAGGCGGCTTGTTGACCCGTATCGCGATGAAAATATATAGAAAAATTACCTCTTATACATGATGATATTATGGACATGATGGTATTTTTTACCATTCTATTTCACGGTTATCAGGAATACCGACTGTTCAAAGTATTAAATTTTAAATGGCCTCTAACTTTAAGAGCAAGAAGTAGATCGATCGCCTATTTTGTCAATATTTAACAATAATAAAAATTTATACAAAAGGAATATAAGCTGTTCTGGTAATTTTATTACGGGTTAAATAAGTTAGCATATCTGTTAACACCATACATTTTACACTCTGTTAAGGTTTGGTCGATTCTGACAGATTTTTCTTTCGGTATTCCTATTAAAAACCATTTTTATGTATCACGCAGTAATAATTCTTTTTAAACATACTATTTAAAAATATACTTAAATACTTATTAAAAATGACTGTACACTTTCGGTTGACATACTTATGTTTTTCCGTTATTGTAATGATAACGAATTATGATCGTAGTTTAAGGGTTATGAATTACTTAAAGATTGATTTATGGTCAAATAAAAGGTTTATATATGTATAATCAGATTAAATCAATGATATTCATGTTTAAAATTTCTATAAATACCCAAATGCGACGCTGAAGTGTTATACTTTCGGGATAACTGTCTTAGAAGTTGGTAAGTGTCTTATTAAACATTACGAATATTTATGGTGTCATTTCTTCTAATACTTGCCCATTAAATACTGTGACCATATGCTCTCATATATAACGTTTAGTGGTTTTGTAACAGTTTTAAATTAAAAATAATATTTAAACGAGCATTGTTGTGCTTTACTACACATTTGCCAGTACACCTTTTCGTTAAAAAAAATCAAATAGAGGCATTGGTTGCTAGTTTTATAATTTAAAATACTAGAATAGAAACGGGAATGTTGATACTTTTTTCAACTATTTATACTTAGGCAAAAAAAAAAAAGAAAGAGTTTATAACTATCTAAAACAAATGAGATTTTAAAATGTGCCTCCACAAATGGAGATTCAGTTTGTCGGCAAGCTTCATGACGTCCCAAATTCCTAATGCGTTACAAAACGTATGAACAAATCCCATTTTGACTCCTATCTAAAAGCATTTCAACTTGTTTGAAGGTCATCATAATCCTTAATATTTATGCACCTACTATCATTTTTAATTACTTATGATCATATCAAGTTACTGAATGAACCTTTTATTTAAACAGATTCAAAATGAAGTCTTTCATCGCCCTTGTCGCTGTGTTGGCCGTGGCAGCCGCCCAACCTCTGCCCTTGGTTCAGTTGATCCTCAACGTGAACGCTCCTGGATACAGCCCCGTGGAAATTGGTCAGACCCCAATCATAGAAGCTGCAAACAAGCCAGAATCCGGCCAGAACCCTAACCCATCGCCGGTCGTCATCCCTAGCCCAGAAAACCCCATCGTGATCCCCGACCCCATCGTGCTACCCACCCCCGCTGTTCCGGTGATCATCCCTGAACCAGTCGTTATGCCCAACCCTGTGGCTCCCGTGATTGTACCTGAACCAATTGTCCTGCCAACTCCCGCTGTTCCCGTGATCATCCCTGAGTCAATTGTGCTCCCCACTCCTGCAGTTCCGGTTATTGTCCCTGAACCAGTCGTCGTGCCCAACCCCGTCGCTCCCGTGGTTGTACCTGTGCCAATCGTCCTCCCCACACCAGCTGTTCCCGTGGTCATCCCTGAACCAATCGTCCTCCCCACTCCCGCTGTTCCAGTGATCGTCCCTGAATCAGTTGTCATGCCCAACCCCGTGGCTCCCGTGGTTGTACCTGAGCCAATCGTCCTCCCCACCCCAGCTGTTCCCGTAGTCATCCCTGAACCAATCGTCCTCCCCACTCCCGTTGTTCCAGTGATCGTCCCTGAACCTGTCGTCATGCCCAACCCCGTCGCTCCCGCGGTTGTACCTGAGCCAATCGTCCTCCCCACCCCCGCTGTTCCGGTGGTCATCCCTGAACCAATCGTCCTCCCTACTCCCGCTGTTCCAGTGACCGTCCCTGAACCAGTCATCATGCCCAACCCCGTGGCTCCCGTGGTTGTACCTGAGCCAATTGTCCTCCCCACTCCCGCTGTTCCCGTCATCATCCCTGAACCAATTGTTATGCCCAAACCCGTGGCTCCCGCAGTCATCCCCGAAGCTATCGTCCTGCCTATTCCCGCTGTGCCAGTGGTTCAAGGTTAAATCTAAGTTAAGTCTAAGTTAACCCGACTGTATTCACCACCAATACCAACATTGTTTCTCGAACACTTTTCTGGCCAGCCCTTACAGCATCAGAACCATTCATGATGGATATTTGCTGTAAGAAGGTTTTTAATAACTTAAAAGCATCGAGATAACATTGTTGATTTTACCTGTCATATTTTCTATGAATCAACAATTACCATCTAAATAAATATTAACAATCTAATTTTGTGTTTTCTTTCTAATTTTAACTGCCGTGTATTTCATTCCTCTGAGGGTTAAAATTGTGGGGATCTCAGTACTAACAAGTAATTTTTATTGTGTAAATATCGATGCATACGAATACTTAAGTTCACTGTCTCCGTAGTTTACATAGTGCTTAGAAAGTTGTGCTCTGAAAACTGGAGATCGTGGACTTTAATGAAACTCGCAGGGAAAATAAAAGTCCCTCTATGAGTTTTCGTAGCTTGGCTATTGTTATGAAATATTGGACATTACACACTTAAATCACCTCATTATGCGGAAAGAATAATGATTCTTTACTAAAAGAAATTCGCTAAACCAGCCCAATACGGTTTTTTTTATATTTCACTTAAAGATTGACCTCATCCCACCTGTTGTTAAGTGGTAATAAGGTCCTAGCTTAAGGGCGGCAATTACAGCATAATAAATCTGTTACTGGACTTGTCGCCCTTACGTTGAAGACTTGGCCCCTGCTACTAATGTAGCACCCCCCAAGAGCTTTGGAAACCTTACTCACACGCAGGAACACAACAACCCAGAAGTCATTGTTATTTGTCTGCGGTATTCTGTAAGGAGGTATTTCACCTGCTCCAGTTTGATAAATCGCTATGCCCTACCTTTCTTATTAAATGTAAAGTGATATTTAGCCACGACAATCAGGACAATAGTAGTAGTGGAACCCAAGTTGCGTAATGAATGCATAAATTTGATACACTACACAAGGAGAAATACAGGTAGGTACGTAGGTACATTTGACGTAGAAAATCGATAATACAAAGATATCCTCGACAACTCAAAACGCATTCTCTACTACTTTGTAATTCGAGTGATTTTAATAGTAGTTGTATTTTATCTGAAACTTTGATATCATATTGGCATAAGAGGTCAGATTACCTATTTGCCGAATTTTTAATGTCACCCTGAGTTGTTTGGATTATCTCCGTCGACATTTACAAGGTTGTTACATAAAATTTTAGTTATTGATATTGCATCAGTAACATATCACCAATGAATATTCAATTGATTTAGTGCATATTATAATTCTAAGACCAAACGTTTTTTGAAGAATTAAATATTAATGTTATGTAAAATAGTAATAAATACAATTTTTAGTTTGCTCTGTTTGTAGTAGGTATATTATTGTATTTAATTGCGTATGTATCTATATTTAAACTAGGCGCCTAGTAAATTAACGGACTAGCAAAAAGGTCAAGAGCATGTGTTATGTAGATCTATCATCGTGAAAGTCATTAAATAAATGTTTTAAATTTATTCATTTATTTAAATTTATTTATTGAGTGTAAACAAGAAAATACGCGACAAAAGCAATACGCGACCAGTTTGACGTACTTTTTTAAATATTTCACTTTCAAACCTATTGAATATTATACGAATACAACTTTATCTCGTAACTTTTTTGTGATATACAAAAATATCTTTCGATTCATAAATAGCTACAACCTTAGATAACAGGTGACCATACAGACGTTTATCAATGTTTTCGTCTACTTGTTAACATTAAGAAATAGTTTTCTTGCATTAAGACCATTTAGATCAAGAACATATTTATAAAACTATTACATTTCATGTTAACTCTGACAGTTCAGTTGTTTATTTATTCATTTGACGAACTATTTGTCCACTGTATGACTGACTGACTCACGCAAGTATCCGTAATCATAATGAGTAGGTATCGATTTTGATTTATCAACAATATTTAAATTACTAAGGTGACCTAACACTGACAAAAATCCTTATCGTAAAGGTGCCCCTTACATTTGTAATTGCATATTGGAAGCAGGAGAATGGTTTAAATTCTTAGACAATTTTGATTTTCACCAAGTACTTTGTTGCTCTGTCTGTCCTGCCTAAGTTTTTTAATTATCTAAAATAAACTCGTTTTACTCAATGGTGCTAACTTTACATTTATATATCTACTTTTGGGCTGGGTGTTTATTTATATTTTGAAACATATAGGCCCTCGTTAATTATTTATGTCATACCTACAGTTTTGTTATTGTAGGCACTGTATTTATGCTGTAGACAGCAGTGATTTGGTGCATCAAAGTATTTCCTCCCTTTAACACAAAACATTTGAGTAATTTGAAACAGAATAAACGAAAGCTTATATGTTTAAATAAATAAATACCCAGCCAAAAGTAGATACAAATGTCCACAGTGTGATATCAGAATAATAAAAGACTTAGATCTTTTTCAATGGAGGAATTTACCCGCTATCTAACTGGGTAAAACGAATCATATTCCAATAAACAAAACAGTGGTTAGATCCTAAATTTTTGCAACGCAATTAATTAAAGTAGGTTATCTCTTGACCCACCAATTGCGTCGCTCGAGCGAAGACGTCACAGCTGTGTCATAGGCCTTGTGTCTTAGTGACCAGTGCAATGATTTAAACACTTCACACTACCACGATACAAGTTATTAGGCACTTGACATATAGAACAAATAGTTAAAATAATTATATCAGACTTGCTGGCTGTTCAATTGAATACCCGGCTTATAAAATCTGAAAAGTGAAAGGTCCTGAGCTACGGAAGCCACGAGAGAATAGTTCTCAAACTGGGGGCTGATTCACAAGCTCCACAAACGATTTCGATCCAGAAAGTTAATGTTTGTCTCAATAAACCAATTATTTTTTTGCAAAAATACAATTTGTACTTTGATGCCGTTATTTAATGTATGTTGTTAGAACTCTGCCTGCCAGCAGACGTGTGAATTTATATTAGTCAAATTATTAGAATTAAAGTAAATGTCAAACTTTTCTAAATAATTATGTCAAAATTAATATGCAAATTCAGAATTAAATTTCTCACAAAACAAGTTCCTTAAAACTATTTAAACAGGTGCTTCTCATTCTAACCGTTTATATCAAGAAAAATAAATTATACCTACTCAGTTCCCGAATTCTAATCTCATTCCGACGTTTAGTAAATATGTATGAAGGTCAGTTAAAAACGATATTTATTAAAATTAAGTCTAGGTACGTTGGGTTGATAACTCCAGTTAGGTAGTATACATCGTTTAAACCTCTGTTTGAGACCAATAGGCGTGATGATTTGTCGAATTCCTTTATGTGATCCACACAGAACTAGCAACTTTTAAAAGTTCATAAATGTCTTCACTTTAGTTGCTTGAATTGCAAATGTCCTAAATTATATGCTTTCACTTAAGATTTTTGAGTCTAATAATATCTTGATCAATCCGAAATTCTTATTGGAATAAAACTCATTTATACTTTTTGAACATTACGTTATACAATTACAGTAGTATAAAAACAATGTTCAATAGTATTTGTTCCTACTTTATCATTGTACGTTGGGCCAAGAAAGACAGTCGGCTGACAGCCACCATGGAAGTTCAAAGTACCAAAACCAACGTCAAATAGTCCAAAAAACGCAAGCCTGAAGCACGTTAGATCGAATGAAAGCTATAGCGAATAATGAACTTCATGAAGTTCCATTAATATATATTTTTAAATAAAATATTCAATAGATATGATGCGTTTTTTTTCCGAAATCATGTGAACAAAGTTGCCGGCGGAAAATCATTGGAAAGCTTTCAAGCAACGACACTTCTATGAAATGTACAAAAGTAAAAACGGACATATCTATTTGTTACTTACATAGCTGGGCATTAACTCGTTAATCCGTTAATCGTTAATTAACGAAGTTAACATTTCGAGTAACGGATTAACTTTTAAGTTAACTTTAAAAACTGTTTACGGACTCATTAACTTCCGTAAACAATCCAGAAGTCCGTTAATCGTTAATCCAATGCCTACTATTCACTGCATTGCACCGCGGTGGCGTGGCGAAAAAAACAGGTTCAGACAAGACAAGTATGACACGACAAGTGGCGAACAGCACGTTTCGCGAGTGAAACAAAAACACTATAGAAAGCGCGTGCGAGTGAGAAAGCTGCGAATAGATTAATTTTGTTCATTTGATTTCAACATGTCATTAATTACTTAGAGCCGGTGTTTTAATTAAAATGACGAGTGCTGTGTTTGTTTTAAAGAAGAGAGCGTTCAAGTATTACGTTGTTACGGGTTACCTACGCCATCATATCGAGTACCAAGCGATCCAAAATCAAAATATCGAACACTATTAATCGAACGGTACAAAAATCGAACGTTTAAAATATCAAATATACAAATAATCATTCGATGTATTGAGCGTTGGATACTTTTATAATTCGATATTTTGAACGTTATATTATATGTAAATTTGATATTTTGAGCGATCGATTATTTGTATCCCCACTAATATTATAAATGCGAAAGTAACTCTGTCTGTCTGTAAACCTCTCAACCGATTTTTGACTCACCCCCTTTACATAAACCCCCCCCCCCCCCGCGTACGTAATACTTGAATGCTCCCTAAATTACTGTCAGTCATTATTTGCGTGTGAATAAGGAATAGGTATATATAGGTAATAGGTATTAGGTGAATTGAAAAAGTGTACTGTGTAGTGCAGTAATCAAAACCCTATCATGGGAGATATGGAATCGGATGCCAGGTCCTGGTGAGAATCCATGACCATTCATCCATCAATTTTGATGATATTTTAACGGATTAACGGTTAACGTTAACTTGCGTTAATTCGTCTGAAATGTAACGCTTTAACGTTTAACGAAGCTAACTTTTTAGTAACGGATTAACGATTAACGAAGTTAACTATTTGATTAACGGTGCCCAGCTATGGTCACTTAATAGGCAAAGGCTGGCTTAGGCCTAACGTCAGTGTGTGTTTTCCCTTAAAGGGCGTGCAAGGCGCTTACGCAACTGCTCTTATCTATCGGTCGCGCCTGCGTAACACTCACTCCGGTCTAAACAGGTCGTTCACCCCGCCATTCACGCAAAATACATAGATTTGGAAACATTATTGACCACTACACTGCGCGCTAAGACTTCCTTATTAGATGTTTCATCACCAGCCGACGGTAGCTGGTTCGCACCGGGCATCAGGCGGACTGTATCCTTGTTCAGTAAAATGCGGTAGTTTATTTCCTATCCACTTCTCTGTTAAGAAAACTATGAGGTAGACGTAACGTGGACGGTTAGTCTATTGATAAATTAGGTTTACGAATAATAAGGTTTACGAACACCTTTACCGAGGGTAGCGTACAAACTTATTTGTTTCCATTTATTGGAACAACAAATTAACAATTTTAGTGTTTTCTAATGTTGCATTGTAAGGCCTCTTCTTACCAAATTTCACCACCTTTTAAAGTATTGAACCCTAAATAAATCTTTATACTCCCTGTTTTAATGAAAAATTCTTAATAACCCGAGAAATTTTTGAACAAAAACTTGGCACAACTAGTTACGAATAACAGTTCACTTAGTTTTACGGTTTCATGAACTCCTAAAGTCATCACTCCCAAACCAATGCAGAAATGAATTTTATCATTCTGTTTATCGTTGCTTATTATCCAGATGTTCATCATCAAACATCTCGTTCGCCTCGTTTCCTTGAGTCCCACTTGACATAAGATATCAATTTATTGCTGATAGACCAATCAAAATGGTTCGTGAAATTGGACCAGTTTTCATTGCTACATCTACAAAAAACTTCTGTCAATTTTTTTTTATATTGCACAACTAGATTGATCTTCTCCCAGCTGTTGTTACGTGGTAATGAGGTCTTAGCTTAAGGGTGACAAGTACAGAATAATAGAGCTGTTACTGGACTTGTCTGAAGGTTTGACCCCTGCTACTAATGTAGCACCCCCAGGTGGAAGGAAACCTTACTCGCACGCAGGAACACAACAGCACCGAAGTGAATGTTATTTGGCTGCAGTCTAATGTAAGGTGGAGATTTTTCACCGATTGGGCTGCTACAGTTCGAGCGATAAACCGTTATACCCTACCTCTGCTTGTCATAAACTGTACGTAGACAACACAACTACATACCTATTGCTTTATATGATACTTATTAATATCCTTCCATGTTTTACTGCGGGTAAAAGTCTTCAAGTATATTGAGCCTGCATTCGAAATGACCATAATATCCCATAACATTAATAAGTTCCGTAATAGTTCAACCAAATAAAAAATTATAACTCTCTCGTGTTTCACTCATTCCAAATAACTTTTCTGTGAAATCACTTTCCAAATAATTACTTTCGTTTTCACGACGTATATCTGATTGGTCCATATCCATTCATACATTTGGAAGTAAAATAAATAATGTTATGTAGCTTTCTACAAAATTTACCGTGGTCTAAAGTTGGGTTAGGTTAGATTAGTTGTATCCACAAATTTAAATTTAAATTATACTGCACGAATACTCTGATTGTCTTTAAAATATTTACACAGACTGATCTTAATGAATACTTACCTACTGATAAAAACGTCTTGTTTGTGTGATAAGACGTGATGTAATGTCGAGTAATAGTACTATGCGTTAGATAGCACTACTTTAAGCGGTCATTCATTGAAAGTGACATAACAAAATGATGAACGATGATTTATTACCAGTAGGTAACACAAAACGTAATGCAAGCGCGGGTCAAGTTACGTTCGTAGTCCCGGGAAGACATTACATTTCGACACGGCAGGTCACCGGCACACTTCCATGTATGATATGCGAACCTACGGTTTCGCATGGACTATAAAATAGCAATTTTTCGAGCGAAAAATGTGAATATGAGCCGTGCTGATTTTCAAAGTAAGCAGGCAGATGTTTCAAGAAATTTGGTACATCACTAACTTTTATTTATTTGGATACATCGATGACTGGCCCGGTGGAACAATGACTAACGATCCTGACTGCTCTTATGTTTATCCTGTATCTGAAAGATTTTAAGTATTTACTGTGGGACAATTTTTATTTCGATGTTTCAAAACACACGTTTTTAAGTCGTGTGATATTTATTTATTTATTCTTTGGGTAAACCAACGTCAATAGATACCTAAATAATCTGGCACGCATATAACAAAGTTGGAGATACTTAAGTCGTTATTTAACCTAAACTTCCTACATGAATGAATGATAAATTCTTTATAGCACAGACAGGCAGCAAAATTTATACAGATAAACACCTGTCACCCTGCCAGATTCTTAGAATTAATTCCAATACAGGAAGTGAAAATTATGTTACTGTCCAATAGCATAAGGTAAAAGATACAATGCGTAGGTCTGAATTAAAATTTTATTTAGATTTTTTGTGAATATTGAGACTAATCCCAAAGGAGGTAATTGTATATATCTACCTAGCTCTAACTTTATTTAATGGGATACAAAAATCAATGTTGATAATTTTATCTGTTCACATCTCAATATCACATTGAATCTCACGTTAGCGAAGTAAGTCAGAATTTCAACTCCTGCATTATCTTAGACTTCAGATAATCACACTGCCCATCCATTGGGTATACAGGGATGCACCATCGAGCCACACAAAAATTGAAACTGTAAATATTACGTCAGAATATTCACTTTGTTTATTGCCCTATTAGACCACCTCCGTAGCCAAGCCGAACTTGTCATTGCGCCACCTCTGAGGTCCCAGATTCAATTCCCGAATATGGAAAATGTACTATTTTTTACTATTTTAAACAAATATATTTTTTTAAATAAATATTGGACAACATCACATACATTCCTCTGATTCTGTGGTAAGTAGCTAAAGCACTTGTAATACATAAATCAGAAACAATGACGGCACTACAACACCCAGACCCGAGACAATGCAGAAAAGTTCGTTTCCCATATTGACCCGACCGGGGATCGAACCCGGAACCTCAGAGATTGCGCGAGGCCAAAGTCCGGCACGCTCGCCTCTCGGCTACAGAGGTCGTCAATTTTGTCTTAGGTATGTGTTTTGTGGTGTCGTATACTTAATGTATCTATTAATTTATGTCCTGAGCGTAACAACCTATTTCAATGTAAGTGTTTAGCGTGATTTGCTGTTGACAGTATAATATATTTAGTTGTTAATTTTCTCTAGCTGTAGACAAATGTAGAGCTAGCGTGTACAAACCTTCCAGTTACATTTACGATCTTTAAGCTTCAAATATAGTAAGTATGCCTTCGAACTACTCTAAGGCTATTATGTTTGGCCTGAACACGAAACGTTATCGATTTTAAACTTATGTACAGCCACGGAGTAAAATTAGATTTAGCCGCATTTGTTGAAACTGTGTAGCAAATGGAACATTTAGGGAATTCCGATCAAAACTGTGGTTTAATTTAATTGCTAAGTCTTTTTTAGATCGATTAGTGCCAAGTCGATATCGCCATTTGTAGGAAATTAATAATATATACTATTGATTTTCTGACCCAAATGAATTAGAGTTTTAATTCGTGTACACAGGAACAGTGGCGTCATTGCAGGCTTTAGTTGGCCAAATGTCACATGCCCGCAGCCAGAAGGGTCCTAGTTGGAGGAGAATCCCAACTTTTTTAAATATTATTAAACTCGTTACACGTAAAATACTTATATATTATATAAAATTATCAATTTTAATTTTATATTAAGGGGGAAGGGGGAGGAAAGGGCGTCTTACATCCTATTATTTGTCACAGGGCTCGAACGCTACAGTTACGCCACTGTATATAATTGTTAGGGTCTGATTATTTAAAAAAAATCAATTACGTTTGATTGCCACCATTTTTGCCAAAGGGTAAAGGGGACCCTACCATTAAGATTTCACTGTCTGTTTGTCTGTCTGTCACCAGGATGTATCCCAAGAACGGTTGTAGCTAAACAATTGCAGATTATGTATTTTTGCTGCTGCTAAATGAAGCAAATACTAAAAATAAAATAAATACATATTAAAGGCGGGCTTCCATACAATTTATTTAATTTTGGCTTTTTACCAGAGATCAATAACGGTAACCGATAAGCACTTGAAATATTCACAACATACTAAGTTGTGTTTGTTTACTTAAATGATAAATAGGCACCTACTAAAATAACTATAAAATACATGAATACATTGTACCCCCCGAATGGAGGCTCTTTTACAGCAAACTTGCTTTTTTTTCGATATTATTGATAATTAATGTAATTTAAAATAATTTAACGGGTCAAAACGCGACACCATTTTTATTTAGTAGTTAATAATTGTCGCGTTTTGACCCGTTAAATTATTTTAAATGTTTAAAATGGAACGCGAAAGTCTTAAAATGTATAATTAATGTAATGTTGTCTTCGTGCGCGGATCCAACTCACACTTGATATGTTTTTATTATATTACGACTGACTGTCTATAAATCTTGTACCTTTTCTATTTATATGAATCATTAGTTAATAAAAATGTATAGATCTACCATATCCTTCTAAACGTTTGATCCTTTAAACTCATCCAAAAAGTTTGGTTTTTCAGTAAAATCATTATCACACACGTAGAAAATCCCAGAAAATGAACCAAGTTTTGATTAAAACAAAATTTGCCTTTCATTGGCCTGGCAAATAAAACTTCTACCTTTAAATTAGCATCTAATTTCTTAGTCTACAAAATTTTCAATACTAGATTTGTTTGTTTGATAACATATAAATAATTATAGGGTAGGTAGTAACCCTACCTCATTGGATTCAACGTCTTCCGAACTCAAGTACTTGGAAACCGGATTAAAGTAACACGTGGGTAGAAAAACCAGCATAAAAATACTTCTTGAATATTAACAAAAAGGATCTGTTACTATGAGTCACCCGGTATACGTAGAAATATTGTGAAATAGGTATGGACATTTTATTTTTAGACTAGCATTTAACTTGTCAAGAAAATCACCTGTTCCTTGGAATAATTAACGAGCAGCAGGAATATGTATTTGCAAAATTTGGTTGAGGATAGTCAAAAGGAAAGTAAACCTTTTTAACTTCTGTGTGTTAGCATAACATTGAGTTAGATTATCATGTAAAAATAACTACAGAATTAGCCTATTTACTGTTTTACTGCAGGGCAAAAAAATACATTACGATTATGGGATAGCTTGCGCTTAACCAACACTGTTGCCAAATGTGAGTTGATCATCACAAACTCTATTTGAAAATATGTTTCATTCTTTGCTCACCTCGGGAATCAAATACAGGCCCACAATATCGTTTTGCTTTTCCTACTCATACCTCTGAATACTACTCACAATCTTTCACTGTCCAGTCCATACGCTTATGGAATTCCCTTCCTTTATCTATCAGGGAATCTGAGTCCCTTCCAATTTTCAAATCAAGAGTAAAATCTTTATTTCTTTCTCTTAACTAAACGCGAAATTCTTTATCAAAGTGTTAAAATAAAGCTAAGCTTTTGTTGGTATTTAATCTGATTTCATTTGTTTATTCTATATGTTTGTTTAAACCGTAAATACTTTATGGATTTGTATATATTTATTGATATTTATTTATGTATGTATTTTTTATTTATTTGTGTTTTATTTTTTTTTATGTATTTATCATATTATGTTATTTATATTTCCGGTTATTTATTTATTTTTGTTTTCCTCAATAAATATTTTGCACGGGCGCACCCGTTTCTCGATATCTACTTTTTCCTCTACCTAAAGGTTGTCTGGAAGAGATTGCTTTCTAGCAATAAGACCGCCTAAATTGTACTTAATTATGTCTGTAAAGCCAATTTCTGTAAATTTTTCTGTGCAATAAAGTGTATCTATCTATCTATCGTTGTTAGGTACTTAAACCAATAGTTTAATCAAGTCATTTACATCGAGAAGTGTGAACTCTCTAACTTGTTTTGAATACAGCTGGCTCTTGAAGGGTTTTGAACGGTAGTACTGAAAGGATGTCCTTCCAGGAACCCTTAGAAAGCTCACCAAACATAATTATTCCGTGACGGCAATTTACCATTTTTTTTGACATTACAAGGCATGAACTAAAATAAAGAAGACTTGCAGGTGCTATTAAAATATAAAAAAGTCTTTAGCATGCATGTTCGCCAAATAATCAAACAATTGTCATATGGTCTTGCAAACCATTTTTGCAGATGAAAGATTAAGAATCGGGCTTGTTTAATTCCTGTTAGTTTTAAAGTAAAAAAAATATTATATTTTTTTTTACTTTAAAACCATTACGCAGTTCTGTTGTGAATGATTTATAACGTAATAAAGCATTTTATTTTATAACCACAATCAGAGAAAGGTCCACGTGGCGACACAATGTGACCGACGTAGGGCTGCAGTTTATCGTAAAAAGTTATCAGCTGCGATTGTTGGGAATAAAAAATGGTGTCACCTACTTCTGAAGGTCGAAATGATAATTAATTTTACACATTGGCAATTGTATAATCGCGAATTTTAATTTGTATGACCCGAGTGTCACGGGCGTTGAGATAACACAGCGTCAAAAATGTTTGTAGAGACGTATCCCCCCTATCAAGCGTTTTTATCAAACAGTTGCATAGATGTACCTATATAAACGATAAATCTGGGTAATATTATATCTTACAATACACCAAAGTCAAAGCCAAAACTTTTTACTTGTGTAAATTACATCAGTAAAGGTACCGGCAAGAAACTTAGTAGTTTTCTTTACAAATAAAGCTAAAGTAATAGCTAATTTTGCAACAAAACATACAGAGTAGTTTTCCAATTATAAAAATGTACGAGTATAATATGAAGTTGAGTTATATGTGAACCATACTATAAATAAATTATTTAATTAAGAAATACAAAAAAAATATCAAACAAGTGCATCGAAAACAAAATATAATTAGTAAATAGTAATAAGGTTTCTGCAGCCAACTTTTGCAGTCAGGACCTGATTTGAGAAAAGTTCAGCAAGTAACGATTTTTAATGATTGCGATGAATCAATTGGCAGAATAACCATCAAGTCGGTCCACACGTTTCGTATCTAATGTCCGGTTCCAATATTTGAACAACGATGCGTTCTCGTTACGGATAGTAATAAATTATACGAGACGTAAGCTAAAAACGACCGACGGACGACTGATGACAGCTGATATGGAAAGTAAATTATGGAACGGAAATAATGACTCGTAGTCTGTTGGAGAAACAGACAACAGATTGTCATTTTTGACACATTAGTGTACCACAAAACAACCTATACAGGCTGTCAAAAACAATATCAACCTTTTCGTTGCACAATCTGGTAAAAAACGTTTTGAACGCAAAGATACGAAGGCATAGTTTTATGTCAACTGTTGTTCAATGAAAGAGCTATGCAAAAAGCAGACTTAATGCCTAGTGCCATTCAACTACTACAGTTAACCACAAATTACTTTAAAAATACAAAAATAATCGATTCTTATAATTAAAAAAAATTAAACGGTTAATATATATGAATGTTACTTCTAGTGAATACCGTTTGATCATTTTAATCAACTGGAGTAATGATTATTTACCGATTCCATGAACCTATCATCATACCAAACTTGACTTCTCATCCTCGAACCTCAAAACCTCTAATCTAACAAAGGCATGAGCGATTACGATGACTAATTGTATTGTACTACGATCAAAGTGCATACTTTCTTTATTCTGACTACTGTTGCATAATAGGAACGTGCCAGCAACAATGCCAATAAGACAAAGTACAATAAACTTTGCCTAAATCTGTGTCAAAATTAACCTTACTCGATCTTCGCTCGATCTTTATTCAGTAACCGTAAACAAAAACGTTAAATGACTGCTTGGTAACTGCCGCTGTACAGAAAAGCCTTAAGAAAATGATTACCTAACAACATACATTGTTCAGAAAAAATGCACACAAAGAAATATTTGAGCAGGTTGTTAAGAGTATTAGAGGGTCAACTAACACTACATATATAAATAAAAAGATAATGTGCATGAAACAAAAATATGCGTTATTAATAAATACAGATAGTAATTTGTAGCAATTTGGTATTGTATTTGTAGGTTTTAATTTTTTAATGTTAAATCAATTAATGTATATTACATATAAAATCGTTGCAGACTATTTAAAGTTTCTCTATTAATATATCTTTTTTTCATATCTATAATATTTACTAATAAATTTCAGGTAGATAATACCTATATAGATTGGAAGTAATTCTTCAGTCAGACAAACCAACAATCTGTAATATCAACAGACCCAAGGAAAACAAAAACGGAAGAAAAACAACATCAATGAAACGTAATACTTGGCTGTAACTGGACAGTGGTTGGAAAAGAAAATGAGATAAGAAGTTATGAAAAATTTATTCAATAACAAAACCAAGTTACCCCTGTCTCCCCTCGATTTATACGTTTGTTTTGACTTCCCGCGCTCGCCGGAGCGGCGCCTACAAACAAATGATGATTAATAGTTTTTCGCAATAGAGATCACGTAGGTATTATCCGGTAAGTGTAACACTCACGAGTTTTGCCTAATTACAGTTTTTATGCCAACCTTGTAATATTTTTAGTTGAATAAATCGGTGCATTTGGCCTTAAATTTCGTTAAAGAGACAAAATGACAGGCTTTAAAAAATGTTTTTTTTTAATTTTTAAGTAACATTGACAAAAGTGACTACAGTTTCTGAAGTTAATACCATTACAAGGTTTTAAATAAAACACAGTTGTCGGTTAAATCGAATACTGTGTATATTTTTAAAATTAAAAAGTAACTGATATCAGAATCAAGTTTTTATATGAAAAAAAGAGAAAGATTTGGTGAAATTAATCGTGTAAATAGTAGTAAATAGAAAAAATAAAAATAAGATTTTTTTTTTCGAATATTTTTGCATAATCTCAATATATTAGTCGTTTATCATAAAATTTAAGAATATATTACTATACTATACGAAGTATGGAAACTATTCAACCTGTTATAAATTGTGTCGATTAAAAAGTATCCTTTCTATGTAAGCGTTATAATGTTCATCGTGTACGCAAAATAAACGTGAATACTACAGAGATTAAAACAAAAACATATAATTTGCAAACTCACAAAACAGGATTTAAATCAGAAATCGTTTTTAGACATACGCCTTTAAATACTTAGGTAGAATATGCAGCAGTATATGATTATTTTTAAATTTTATTTCACATTTTTTGCTGGCGATTTTAACGAAAATTACCGGTGTCGCATAGGTATGAAGCTCTTAAAATTTCCTCTTCACCTTCCACGTTACTTACGTCATTTATCCTCTCAGACCTTGATCTCGTTACGAGACATTTTAGGGTTCTGCAGCCAAAGGTAACTGGACCAAAGGTCATTCTGTCCGTTCGGCTAGCACAGATTTTAATTATTCTGTGCTGATAATACATCGGTATTAACCAATTCACAGAACACTTCACGTTCTAAATTGAGGTAATTAAATATTGTTAAGGATAAAATATGTACTATGTAATTCCCCTTTTTGTTCATACTAAAAAACAATTAATAATGATATTTGAGCATGCAAATCTGTTTTTCGAATGTAGTTATATTATTAATATGTATGAAACGTTAATAAAAAATAATGAACCATCTAAAATAAAAAAAAAACATACTATAAATCCGAATCATAATGAATAGTCTAAACCATATTAAGCTACCAACGTTTATTTTATAATAGCCAAACTAAGTATGCATTTATTACATTAGTTATCTGCCAGCAATCAATACAGGCGAGTTTGCAATCAGCCGGAAGAAACAGACAGACAAACAAATATAAATCGTTACAAAAAATTAATTACTGTCTTAATTCGGCTTGGGAGACTATTCGACCACAATAAAACTCATCTGTGTCCAAGATTCCCCTTTTCGAATTTCAGTGTAGGCTTTTCGGCCAATGCTACTGGATATTTGGCCGACTCGACCATGCAAATAAATTGAGGTAGTATATTCGGCCAAAAATCTGAGAAATGAGGGAATCTAAAGTAATAAAAGTCAATTTTTTGTACTAAATGAATGTATTTTAATTTAACATCAACATAAACAAAGGGCTATTTTACCGATACAATGACCTAATAATATTTGAAAAGCCTACACTGATATTCGAAAAGGGGAATCTCGGACACAGATGAGTTTTATTGTGGCTGAATAGTCTCCCAAGCCCTTAATTTGGCCTATCCATTTAAAATTTTATTTGTATACCTACTTCTATAAAAAATAGTCACCTTAAATTTTATAAGATGACACATTGTTAACGAGAGTCATACTTACATTTCATCGGTTTATTTTGCGTTACGTTAAAAATACTTTTTTTAAATCCATGGGCTGTAATAAGTTTGACGTGTTTGTCTGTGTGCGTCTGTTTATGGCATCGGAGCTCCAGAACGTATGAATCGTTTTTTTCGTTTTTTTTGTAGCCACATAATGCCTGTTAACATTTATAATTATATATTTTTTGTGTCGAGGGGAAATGCTTTGATGCACCATACTGTTACCGAGGTACCCGAGGGAGGTGGCGGCGTATTCTGCCTTGAAAAGGGGCAAGACTACCAACAAAACCCCCGGTTTGACCTCATCGCCATAGTGCTGATTACATATTTTGATACATCTCCCACATTAAAACAAAAATTTAGAACGGAACTTTTAAGTACAAAATCGATTATAATTTAGCTGTTTTTTTCTAAAATTTTGCATTCTTACCTCGGCTTCAAATCCGCTCGTAGATTTATGTCAAGGAGTAAATAATCGAGGATATACAAACAGTGCGCGCGCGCATCTGTGCGTTGACGTCGAGGGCCATTGTGGCCGTGTTTGCTGCGAGATCGACGACCCAATTTACGCAAAAGACTATCGTCAAAAGCCTACTGCTGTTAGTTAAACCACCTTTATTGGTTAGGTAACATACATATATTCGATGCGTGTAACTTCGTCAAACCACCTACGTGAATATGGAAATTGAAAGTAGGTGCGACGTACATTTGTTATGGAGCTCCGTTTTGGAGATTAGAAGGACACGAATTGTAGTTTTCATGTGTAATATAATGTAGTTTATACTATACACACCTATTTATATTTTTAATTAAAATTAACGATGCGTTGGAAAAAATATTATTAATAACTTCAGCTCCTTAAAATAAATCAAAATTTTGTTTATGGAAAATATCTTTGTAGGAATGATTAAATGTAGAACTATATTTTATTATTAAAAATGGCGTGTCGCTAACTGTTGTACGCGTATTTTATTTTGCGGATATCCTTTTGTATGTATCCTTTTCCTTGAATCAATAGATTTAGTTCTTTAGTACAAAAGTCTGAGTAGTCAAATGGAAATCTTTGATCCTATATTTCGATTGTGAAAATAAGTCTAAAATCTTAAACACAACATTTTTGATAATACCAATTAATGATAAGGGTGGCTTTTAGTTAATAAAACTATCTCATTAACATTTGTGACGTCCACTGTTAGCTCGAAAATCGGAACACAATAAATTCGAACCTAAACCAGATTCATTGCGTAGCTTGAATGAATCATTAGCACAGGAGGCAGTTCCAACCAGTCTAGAGTCAACACTGTTAGCAGAGCCAAACATTGTTACGGCCAAACTATCAAACGTGATAACGACACAATAAATCATTGCAATGTCGATAAAAGGGACGGTCGTTGATCTTTTGGCCTAGTGTTCGACGTTAAGGCCTTTTGTACACGACGTTGTACGAATTTCAGATGCCCGGCTTGAGAGTGTGTACAGCAATAAAAATTCATGAGAGCTGTCACAGGCACGTGTCTATAGACACTAAAGCTGTCGTTTAGGAGATTTGCGTAACGCTGTGTACGTAAAGCACACATAGGCAAAACACACTAGGCATCGTTTAATGGTTCGTATCTACCTAGTCCATACAAAGGTGGGTGGCAGCTGAATAACGATAATGCACGTCATCGAAGCGTAATTTTTTTTGCAAGTGACAGACATTTATTTCTTTAATTACAGTAGAATCCGCATATAATAAACCTACTTACTCTGAACTGAAATATATCTGAATAACATTCGTTACTAAGAATTTAGAATACGAATGACAATTCCTAGTAGGCACTGTTGAAAAAGCCAAACCGTAATGTTAGATACGAACAAATAGTGGGTACGAATAATGATTATCTGAAGATTTTAAATTCTGTGCTGAAAAAAATGTACCTGAAGATGACACGTAAATTAGATTTTTATTTAAGACATATTCTTTTTGTAAATGATCAAATACGTAGAGATGAATTTGCAGAGTTACCGTATACTTACTAGCCGACAAAATTGATTTCATAATTTATTACAGCGTGTACCTTCTCACATTACGTCAATAAAGAATTATTATTATATTATTATTATTATTATTCTACACATGACTTCGATTATAAGCTGTTACTTTAAAATGTAGAAAATTGTAGTCCCATACCTTGTCTCCTGATACCGTGTTTATTGTAAGCCTAACTACCAGGTTTTAGCTTCAGCTAAGTGCCACAGTTAACAACTATCTAAACCCCATACATTAAATTTTGTCTCGAGTCGTGTTGTATGAGGATATAAGGGGACAGTCCACTGACGCAACATGTTGGTGGTAATGGATAGTTGTCTTTGTGAAAACATTTGGCTTTTAAAATAATTTAGCGGGTCAAAACGCGACACCACTTTTATTTAGTAGTTAATACGAACTACTTACTGCCCGACTGACTGACTGACTGTCAACTCGTGACCACGGTTGGTGCAACCTAACCGAAACGTCGGGCAGTAAGTAGTTCGTATTAAGTACTAAATAAAAATGGTGTCGCGTTTTGACCCGATCAATTATTTTAAATTTTTAAAATGGAACGCGAAAGTCTTAAAATTTATATTATTGGCTTATTAACTAAATTAAGATATCGCGTTAGAGTTTAGATTACGATATAGAAGTAATTGGCAAAGGAGTATGTTTTATTATTTCCTGCCAATTAGGTAATCATTATTTATTTTTAAGGCGCATACACACAATGGCTATACAATATTTTTGTAATCAAATAAGAGTTTTAGCTACGAGTATTTTATCCTATTTATGAAAAAGTGTATGCTTACTTGCTTCATGATATATATTTTTTAAAAGCTGAGAGGAGTTATGATTAGGAATTCTCAAAAAATTATCTAAGTATGAGATGAAATTAGATACTGATACAATATTTTAGATTATTTTATTTATCGCAAAGTCAGAATTTTAATAGATGCGATATCTGCTGTAATGACATAGTATAGTCTCAAAGATCTTTATTTAGCATAACGAAATTCTGAGATTTTTAATAGATTTCCAAATTGTTGTATACTGATGTATATGATTATGATCAGAATTCCGAATTGTTGTACTTCCTTAGTTATGTATATCTTTATTTAAATAACAATATTGATGTATTTTCATTAAAAATATATTGTTAAAATACCTAATACCTAACTTTCAATGAAGCAACCATCGGTCTATCTGTTATAGGACCTTTAAAACGGGCTTTCATAATATTATCATGGTAATACAATAGAAGTAAATAAACCGCCTGAGGCAGATAGCCTACAAACGGCACTATTGAGGTAGGCTTTCAAGCCGGCTGGCTCGCGAGATATGCTCCCAGCAAGCCCTAATCCAACCATTGTCTTAGTTTACGCAACTAAGCGCCCATAAATAAAGTGTGGACAAAATGGTTCAACAGACACTCTCTTGTATCTATTTGGCGCATTTTGTGGTTTATCTGTTTCATTGCGCTTTGAGTTATGAGATTTCGGAGTGAGTTACGAGTAATTGTCTCAGCTAATAACAAGGAAATGGGAACTGTGCAAAGCGCCCTTGTGCATTTAGGAATTGCAATCGTGGCTCCGTCAAAGTTAACAGTTTAACTAACAGTAAGTAAGTCCTATATGTAGTAGTAGTATGGTATAGTTTATAGTGTACGCTAATGTATCGTGGTTTGTAAAAACGCAATGTAAAGACACGTAGATTTTATTTCATTACACTTTGAATACAAAGCGTCGAAAACAAGATAAGGCCACTTTTCTTTCTCAGCCTATTTAGTGGTGAATTTTTTTTTAAATCACTCAACAGTTAAAACAAGTACAGTACTTTATTAAATTAATTATATATAAACAATTGTAATATTCTCAATTTGAAGGATGCAGCAAAGTGAATTATGCTATAAAGATAGTAAGATTTTCTACTCCGAAGTATTATCTCACGATGATGTCCACTTTGGTATGAAGTGAGATGCGCTTAATCTGATATTATAAACAAGCTCTCGAATTGCGTTCAATAATGCGCAGTGAATGCAAACTGGGAATAGATAAGAGATGAGCACACACGTCAAAGATTATTTGTTGAGCATAACACTTGTTACATAAGCCAACGCGGGACCTTTCTGTCATGTTGTTGTGGAAAATAATTTGTTGGTCACTTAATGGTTAGGTAAATTGTGTACACGTATTTATATGCTTATTAGGTATCATCAATGAAAATGTTATAATTATGACTGAAATAAAAAAAATAGTTTAAAAAAAAATGACGGCCACCGTTGCCTAGCCGCGAGAGGGTTGAAGTTTGGCGTCGCGCTATCTCTGAGGTCTCGGGTTCCTGGTTGGGTCTATAAAAATACGAACATTTCTATATTATCTTTCTATACGTCTGGATGTTGTGTTATGTTGTTTGTAATTGCTACAACATAAGTACTTTAGCTACATGCCTTAGAATCAGAGCAAAGTATGTGATCTTGTTAAATATTGGTATGTATATAATTATTCTGGATGGCCCGGTGAAACAATCATAAGTACTGCCGACTGAACCGAGATAAGTAAGGGGTCGTGGGTTCGATCTCACTCAGGAAAAATATTCATGTGATGAAATTTCGTGTTTATTCTGGGTCTCGCTGTGTTTAAATATATAAAAATGTTAGTACCACCATTGGTTCTGGTTTCCATAACATAAGTGCTTGAGCTGCGTACTTTTAGATCACGTTTTGATATTTGGTCATAAGATATCAAAATATTCTAGTACAAGGCTTCCTAAACTATGCTTCGCGATGTCCTATGGCATTACAGCAGTAACCTGCAGGCATCGTGAAGCGAGTCAATTATTTGGAGTTTGACTATAACTTGTTTCTTGGTAAGTGAGTTTTTAACCAAAGGGACCGTCGCAATAATTTTATGAGCACAGCACAGCTTATGTAAACTGATAAAACTTTACTTAAAAATCAAACTTTTGTTGGTTTTTAATTTTTCTTCCTTGTTATTATTGTTTATTTTTGAACTTGGACAAGAAGGTTATATATATAGGACCAAAATAATCTTTTCATATAAAAATCCGTCAATAAACATGAATACCTAATTACTACTATTAGTTTAGCAAGGGTTTTTACATACAAATAATAATGGCACTCTAAATAAACAGGATACAGGTAGTAGTGCCTAATGGTGCCATTCCGTAAGAAAAACAAATTCCAAAACCACAGTCGAATTTTCTTTAAGAGTCAGTTTCAAAATCGGTTAGGATCATTTATCAGATTTCCAGATAAAAATTCGGACATTATTTAAAGGTCGAACTGAGAAGTTCGCTCAAGGCTCTCCGCCGAAGTCGTCGACCCGCCGTCACCTTGCCTCGCGCCAACTTACGCAATTTGTTAATCTTATCATCTGCATGCGCACCCGCGCGACCTCGTCCTCTTACCCCTCGCCGAATTTCAAACATATGCATAAGTGTCAACTCAGGCCGCCTTCAAAGACGCATTCGAAATTCAGGATGAGCGCAGTGGGCCTATGATAAAAAAACTTGAACTGTTGCCAAACTCTTGTGTTAGTAGTTACAACAAAAATACGAACGCGTAGAGGTAACTGTAATTTTTGTTGTATCTATTACAAGCAGGCCACAACGGCTCAATTCTGGGTAACTCAACAGGCAACCTTTTCACATAGTTTACAGTCCTCTAATTCAGATTTTTTCATTCCACGTATGGTCTTTTGTATCTCTATTAAGTTTAATAAAATTTAAAGCAACACCAATACCTACTTGATAAGTCCTATTTATATCCTATTGTCCTATTTGATAACGCCAGCATAAAAGTTTGCGTGAAAACATCGAAGACGTCAGTGTTAAAAATGCGATCTACAGCGTTTGTGCTACGAATTTCGTAGCACAACGGCGAAAAAAACGGCGGAGAGAGGTGCGCCCGCGCCGGTGGGACGAGCCTATGCTTGTACCACCCCGCCGCGTATTTATTCGCAAGGCCACGCCAGCCGCGAGTCAGTGCGCAAACGTCGGTCGCACACGACATACAAACGCAGCGTTCGTGCCGATCGTTTGTGCGTACGTTCCGCGAGCTAATGTTACGCTGAGTTCAAAAGAACTACTTCGGTTTTCACAAAACAAAAATTCGTAATCAAACAAAATGCTTCTGTTTATAACAAACTCTAAGATATTGTGGGGGTTATGGCAAGTGTTGAATTTCTGTGTGTCTCGGACGTCGACGCCGTTGCTGCTGGCGACCGGCGCTGTGCTGATGGTGGTCCGGCTCATCATGGTACTCCGAGAGATCCGCAAGCTCCCGCCAGGGCCATGGGGTCCTCCTGTCGTTGGCTACCTGCCTTTTCTTGGCGTCCGGCATAAGACCTTCCTGCAACTGGCTCGGAGCTACGGCACCCTCTTCTCGACTCGACTCGGAAATCAATTAACTGTGGTCTTGAGTGATTACAAACTCATAAGAGAAGCGTTCCGCCGTGAGGAGTTCACCGGACGACCTAGCACTCCATTAATGAACACTCTGGATGGTCTTGGTAAGTTTGATATATTTTTTTAATTTAATAATTAAATTGCATATTAAAAGCCTAAAAGTATTTTTCATGAAGTGATAAGTCATTGTAATTAATTAATCATTCATTTAGATAACAGACACAATCTTAATATTATAAAGTAGTTAATGTTACCAAGAACTTGGATATTTAGAGGATTAACTGATAGACGTGTTAAATACACAAAAATGTGAGGAATTGTTCATCTCTATGTTGGTCATTTGCCGGCTTTATGAAAACATTGTGCACATGGGCATGTGGGCGGCGCGGCCCTCCCGCCGGTACCGGCTGCCCTCCCACCTCTAGAGCTCTCACTATAACACGCCTCCCTCTATGCAGGCATCATCAACAGCGCTGGCCGACTCTGGAAGAGCCAACGCCGCTTTTTGCACGAAAAACTGAGAGAATTCGGCATGACATACATGGGGAACGGCAAGAAAATCATGGAAGTGAGAATTAAGGTATTTATCATAATTTTATCAAATATTTTTGAAATTCATATTTTCAAACTTTCCGAAGGCTTATTGTGGATTTTCTTTATCAGAATGAAGTGCACGACCTGATTGAAAACTTGCATCGCGCTGACGGCTCACCGACTGACGTAAATCCCTTGTTCGCGTTGGCTGTGTCCAACGTGATATGCGGAATCACAATGTCAGTACGATTCAGCCATGGAGACGCTCGCTTCGAAAGATTAAATTTCCTTGTCGAGGAAGGCATGAGACTCTTTGGGGAAGTTCACTATGGAGAATATATCCCGCTTTACAACGTAAGTTACAAATCTTCTGTTTATTTTACACAAATCAATAAAAGTGAAAGTGAAATTGAGCATGTAATCTAACTGAGAATTTTTCTTACAGTATCTTCCTGGCAAAGCTCAAGCTAAGGAAAAGGTTGCTAAGAATCGCGAAGAAATGTTTGCTTTCTACCAGACGCTAATAGACGAACACAGAGAAACTTTGGACATCAATAATGCGCGGGATTTGATTGATGTTTATTTGATCGAGATCGAGAAGGCTAAGATTGAAGGTCGAGCCGGCGAGCTGTTTGAGGGCAGAGATCATGGTAAGTTTTATAAATTGAATAATGGCTTGTAACAAAACTTTTCAATTGATGTTATTTATTAGGAACATACACTAGATTTCAATGTAACGTTTCGTTTTCAGAATTACAGCTGAAGCAAATTCTAGGGGACTTGTTCTCTGCTGGAGTGGAAACTATCAAATCGTCGTTGTTGTGGATGATCGTCTTTATGCTGAGGAACCCAGATGTTAAGAGACGGGTACAAGAAGAGCTTGACTCTGTCGTTGGCCGAGGACGTCTTCCTAACATCGAAGATATGCCCCACCTTCCGTATACTGAAACCACAATCCTGGAAACGCTACGCATGTCGAGCATTGTTCCTCTGGCTACCACACACTCCCCAACGAAGTAAGTTTCATATTTTTGGAACGAATGTCCATAAGTTTAACTTATTTATTTAATACATTTCAAATTCTAACAAAGTATTTTTTTTTACTAGGGACGTCAATTTGAACGGCTACAAAATCCCTGCTGGTTCTCAAGTGGTTCCGCTTATCAACTGCGTTCACATGGACCCCAACCTCTGGGAAGAACCCAAACAATTCAACCCGAGCCGATTCATCGATGACAACGGCAAAATCAGACGGCCGGAGTTCTTCATGCCCTTCGGAGTCGGACGGCGCATGTGCCTGGGCGACATCCTCGCTCGCATGGAAATGTTCATGTTTTTCTCGTGCATGATGCACCAATTCGACGTCTGCCTCCACGACGGCGACTCGTTGCCCTCTTTGGAAGGTATCGTTGGGGCGACCATTGCACCGAAGGCTTTCCGCGTCAAGTTCGTACCTCGTGGAGCACCCGAACCGCCTATCCCGATACCTGATCACCCACATTTACGTCATGTCGGTGCCCACTAACTGACATCACAAGAATGTGTTCATAGTCAACAACGGAAGTTGCTTTGTGATTTTGAATACTTCATCAGATTGCGTTGAGTAACTTTCGTTCGAGACCTTACGTTGCCGCCACACACCCACCAGTATTCAGTGATCACTCGTTTTAGAGCGTATCGATAACCATTTATTTAAGAGTTAGGTTAAGAGACGACGTCGCTCTAGCGACGGTCGAGGCTGTGCATAAAGTGTTCAATTAATTGTAAACTGAACTGTAACTTTAGTAGTAATTAAATTCCCATCGTTGAGATTATGATATGTTATGTGTGTTTGCAGTATTACATTGATAGGTTTTACATTCATAGTTCAACCGCAAATCACACATTACGATATACGTTTTGTTATATTTATTAGTTGATTAAGCTCTAGTACCTATACCAAATTAAATGTATATTCTAGATCATTATTTATTAGCAGCCGTGTTGTTTGAATGCGTGTGTGTGAGTGTGATCTCATGCTTGTTGCAACAGCTATCTGTTGTATTGATTGGAAAATGTTTGTCTGCATGGTGATTGATTAATTATGTATCCTATCGTGAGCATAGACATTCCATGTTAGTGCAGGGACCTGCAACTAGTCTAAGTGAGTTGACATTTAGCAACAACTAATGTATTCGTTACTAAGGCCGAAATATTATGTATTGGAGTTTGTCCGCAACTAAGTTGCAATGTTAGTACTATGAATGTATTTCAGTAAAATAAGTCTGTTCTTACTTGCAACTCACCGTCATTAGTACATTACCATTAATTATTTACCATGCTTTGTACATATGCGATAGTATTTAAATAGTTAAAAAATAAATTGAATAATTTAAATTTACTTTTGGTTTTGTATTTACCTTACTTTATGCTTATATTCAGTATATTCAACGAACTAATCACTAATTTTAAAATATTTAATATAACACTATTCTAGGAAATCCTAAAGGAATAGATAGGTACTATAGATTTTCCATATCATTGGTAAATCTTTACAAATGAAAATCACTTGATTTGATTCGAATTCGGATCGAAATAAGACCACAATACAAGGGCTGTAAAAAAGTCTGAAGTCTGACCTGATTATACCCATAACCGTATTCACCATAAAGGCACATAGGGCCCTGGGCAGGAGGCCCCGAAGGACAAATATATCATAGCATTAATGACATATCACACTCTATTTGATTACAAATAATAAATGGTCAAACTTAGTAAAAAAATAATTACATATAAATAGTATAATTTCCTTTTTTTTACTTTCCAAAAAGGCCCCAAATTCTTGTGTGCCTTATCTTAGTTTAAGACGACATTTACCATGTCGGCCGGTATAGTACCTAATTATCGTGTAGATGTAATTCGTTGTAGGTTGTAAGATGTATAACCAACTGAAATGAGTTGGAATTGTTGTTCCTATTAACAATGTTACATACCGGGTCTATTTTTTAAAAAAAGTAGATAGGCTTTATCTTCTAAATAAAGTATGACCTGTGAAATAACTACGAGTCCTACGAGATGGCTATAAAAAACGATCTATTTTTAAACTGCAGTGTAAGCGTTGCAATCAGATAAGAGCCACAATCGTTTATTTTTAAATGCATTTTGGTAAATGTCAAATTAGTATAATGTTATTATTAGACACAAAGTCATTCGAGAAAAAAATCAAGTTTATTGAAATTGCTAGGTCAGAACGCAGGTATACAGCAAACGTTAACACAATATGACCTCCGTAGCCGAGAGGCGAGTGGGCCTGACTTTGGCGAGCGCCATCTCTGAGGTTCCGGGTTCGATCCCCGGTCGGGTCAATATGGGAAACGAACTTTTCCATATTGTCTCGGGTCTGGGTGTTGTGGTACCGTCGTTGTTTCTGATTTCTGTAACACAAGTGCTCAAGCTACTTACCACAGAATCAGAGCAATGTATGTGATGTTGTCCAATATTTATTTATTTATTTATATGACCACGGATCCACAGAAACAGAGTAAGAATATGTACGATCGACCGCATGTCAAGGTTAACAATTACAGTTCGATATTAGAGCATATGCGCGCGACATAAGGGCGAAGCAAAGTCCAAATAGTGTTGTCTGACGTGCTTTTGCCTGTACGCCATGCACGATGACGTCATATTTTATATTTACAAGTAGCCAACCTGTCGCGACTTAGCAAATTGTGCACGCTTTGAGAGTAATTATTAGCATAATCTGTTGATTTACGCAGATGACAGTTATCGTTATTTTCATGCCACTTTATGGAACAGATCTCCCAACCAAAAGACAACTAAGGAGAAGATCTTTAAAATAAGATAAAAATTATAATAAGTTAAAGGGTTAAATGCGACATCATTTTTAGTAGTTAATACGAACTACCTTGCTGCCTGATAATAGTCAGGTCGTGAACATGGTAGGTGCAACCTAACCGAAAGTAAGTAGTTCGTATTAACTACTAAACGTACTAAAACATGGTGTCGCATATTAACCCGTTAACTTAGGTATTTAAAATGTTTAAAATGGAACGCGAAAGTTTTAGGTCGGGAAATATTTCCTCAATAGTGGTAACGAGTCCATTCGCACAAACAGTTAAAAATATTCCGTTGATTTGCATAAAATGCAATATTATATTTTGAAAGTATTCAAATTTACTCAGCATCTTAAACCCTTTTCCAAATATTAAGTTTCCTTGAAATTCCGACTAATACCGTAGATAACCTATTTTTACGGGTTCATATATTCACGCTTAAAATTCGTATTTATTGGTTTGTTTATATATTTTTAGCCATAATATTTTTTGTTTAAGCCTTGTTGTTGAGTGATAAAGAATGCCACTAGGTAATAAGTACGCCTTTTGTATTTTTTTATGAGTAAGTACGTACGTGCATATAAATGACATACTTACATGTAAAAGAACGTGAAATGGATAACATTTATCCAGTAGTTTCTAAAAGTCAACAGACAAACATAATTTTATATCTACCGTTTATTTTTCAATTCTACTCTAACAAACCAAAATTACAAAAGATCGCAGTAGTACTTGACTGCGGGCGGAGCAAGGGTAACGCCCACCGTTCCCCTCATCTGCCCAACGCTGGGCTTGGGCGACGCCAGTCGGAGGCGCCACTGTCGGAAGAGACGCACCGCCAGCCCGCAGGATAGCATCCGAGACAGCTCGTCTCCGGGACACATGCGCTTACCTGGAATTGGGACAGAAGTCTGAACTGCAAATGGTTCTGAGAGGAATTAACCTATTAAAGACGCTTTAACTCTTAGCACCTTGTCACATAGTATCTGATACTGAACTTTATTAGCGACGCTACTTTTTTTGTGCGGGGGGAAATGCAACGACCTCTAAGAGTCTCGGGAAGTGAAGGCAAATGTGGGACGCCAACGTGTATCCAGTCGAGCAAAGCTCTTATAGGACTAAAATGATAAACGTGTGAAAATTAGAAGATAATTATAAACCTATTAATATAAACTGGCATGGCAGTCGTATAACTGCACATATAATGACCACAGCATTGAAAAATCTGAACTTAGGTGTGGGCAATTCCCATTATAGTGTTAACACCATTGAAGGTTATTTAGTGGGATGAATTGAACTGAATACTCCCCAATCCCCGATAAGTTCCACTCTGGAAAACCCCCAAGTGGAAGGTCTCCAGTTAAAAGTTCATACTCTTTAAAGAATCTTGATCGTCTCTATCAAATAAGAATCTTATTAATTTTGATATTAAAGATACTTTTTCTGTAGCATGGAAATTTTCTTGGTACATACACAAACAAAGATAGATAAATTTTTTATGTTATAGTAAATTAATACTACTGAATTTCATATTACCGATAAATTAAGGAAATAGTACCTTTTTACGAGAAAGTTGTAAAATCCCGTATAAATATCAGGAGATATTTCTTTAGTTTTTGAATTATTGGAAACTGGACTATAATTTGAGAAAGAGTCTAGCAAAATCCTTATAAATTTAAATTTATAATTATAATTCAATTTACCCGTTTGAAAAGGGATGAACTCTTGTGGCTTTAGTAGACTCCCATCGGTAGCGATAAATCTGCTCGGCTTAAACTCTTCAGGATCCTCCCATACATCAGGATCCATGTGGATCGCCCATTGCAGCGGTATCACCATAGCTCCTTTTGGTATCCTGTAGTTCCCTATGTAAGTATCCTAAAATAGTGCCATGTTAGTGTAGCAGATAATTTGTAATTATTCTGAGAATTTTTGAATGGGGATCGATGGTTATATTTTTTTTCTACTTACTTTTATCATAAATTATAAATAAATTACAATCTTATACAATCAAATATATATTTTTAGACAAATCAGGATGCTCATAAGTATAATCCCTACTAATATTATAAATGCGAAAGTAACTCTGTCTGTCTGTCTGTCTGTTACGCTTTCCTGCTTAAACCTCTCAACCGATTTTGATGAAATTTGGTATAGGTATACGTTGAACCTCAAGAACTGACAAAGGCTACTTTTTATTAGAAAATAAGGGGGAGATGGGGGTAATACCACCTTTGAAAGTTTATATGGAAAAATGTTTATTTTTGAAGTTAGAGATATGAAATTTGGCACAAATATAGCTCGAAACCTCGATTAAAATATAGACTACTTTTTGTTTCGAATATTAGGGGAGAAAGGGGTAACACCGACCATGAAAGGATGTAGTCCACGCGAACGAAGTCGCGGGCACAACTAGTAGTGCAATATTTGTGAGTCATACTCGGTACAATACAAAAAATATTTAAATTATTCAGTATTGTGTTTGCGCTCCTCACTGTTAATCTCAGAATCGGAGGTTCGATCCTCCCTAGATCAAACATTTATATTACCACCGTTGCTTCTGGTTTATATGATTTAAACCAATTTATTTGTGATCAAGTCTATCTAAATCGACCACGAGAGCCTAATACCACTTTATGATTAGGTCAACGAAGTTGTATATATAGTAAGTGATGTTGTCTGGTATTTAATTATAACTTACCTCTAAACAACCATGAGGAATGCCTACAGGAACTATAGATCGAATCCGTTGAGTTTCACAAATAGTTGCCATGAGATAGGGCAATCTTGAAATGTCAATTTCACCTTCTTCGGGGCATACCGTCAAAATTTCATTTCGTACCAATTCCTTGAAAGAAAGTTGTAAAAATTGTTTTAGAATGTACCACTGAATAAAATGATCATAAAGAACAATAAAATAATATCGTTGAAGCTTTTGACTCACTTGTTCCTCTGGATATATAGCCATATACAATAAAAACCAAGCAAGAGTGACTGATGTAGTATCAAGTCCAGCTCCAAACATATCTGCTAACAGAAATAGAAGCTGTTCATCTGTCATAAAACGAGCAGATTCATCTATTTCCTCGAACCTCTTCTTTTGCTCTTTTAAAAAATTGTCCAATATGCACTCGTCATTCGAAGCAATCAAAATTTCTGGGTCGAACCAATGTTCGGTGTTAGAAACGTATTTACTGTAAGTAATACATTTGATATGACCATCAGGGTGCTCATCAAAGAGATTCTTATGAAGGGGATATTCAGCTCCTTCCGGTATTTCTAAGCCTAACATTTTTCGTCTTTTTGCTACAATACTGGCATACAGCCGATGGGTTTGTGCTTGGCCGCGTACAAGCGTTTCTATGGTCTTTCGGGTTGATGATGAAAAAAATCTGGAACAGGAAAAGATTTGAGTGAAGCAATTTATATGTATTCTGCGAACATGTGATCATTGTCTTAAAGCTATTATTTTTAAGCATGTTGCCTTTGGGTAATCTCCCATAAATCACATTCAATTTACCGTATAAAAGGCAAAAAGTTCACTATGCCAGCGACACCCATCTCGTGACATCCTTCCTCTTGTATTTGTCTGAACCAGTTCCAGGTTTTGTCTTCGGGCGGATACTTGAATCCGAACATTATTTCATTGACCACATTCCCAATGGAGTTGGTCAGCATGTGTGTCAAGTCTATCGGAGAACCGGTAGTTTTTTCCACGTTCTAAAAATACAAGCATCGGCGAACAATATCAGAAAAGTGTTACACATGTTTCTGCATTGATAGGGGCTTGTTACTAAGAGGGTATGTAGACTTTTTGTATATTTATAGTTTATAAAAACCTACTTTTATGATCCAGAGCCGCTAAAAACGTATGATACGAATACGAAGTGAGACAAGAAAATAAAAACAAAAGTCGGAGATTGTGTTTTTGCCGTTTGCTCCACGCCACGGTAACATTTGTCAGTGACATTAAAAGGTCACTTTCAAGAATTAATGTGGGTTTGCGCTTATGAAAAAAACTTTGAATTTTTGCTCAAATTTGAACGCTCCCAGCCACCTTCACCTTTAGTGGCATTCATTCAAAAGCTACTTATGTTTCGCTGCGCAGGTAGACTCTTTGTATTTATGTAACGATGCGTGAATGTAACAAATTGCCCCCCAAAACAGCGTAAAGATAACTAAGCTCGGTTGTTAGTAAATCAGCGAACGAAAATAAGTCACACCATATGTTATGAACATCCTTATTACCAGGAATTTAATTTAACTTTTAGAGATTTGATCAAACCAACTACCTCTTATATTTTTATAATTTGAAAATGAGTGTACAGCATACTTTTAAAATTACATATTTTTAAATAGTTATTTGTATAATAATATCAATAAAAATGTGCTTATTCGCCAAAAACTTCAGTTTTTCAAATACAACAGAACAGTGAGTCTCACACTAGGCAAAGCCTGCCACGTGAGAGTCATATAGATTAATTATAACTAGGAAAATAAATTAATTGATGTAAGATTACATACATACATTCATTCATATATTGGTATAATATATGACGTAGCATGTAGGTATACGTGTGTAGTATGCATAGTTTAGTAACCGTGGGGCATTGGTGTTTGCATAGTGAATTATGGGCGTCTACAGACAAAATAAATTTAATCTGAAGCAAAATTTTACTAAATATAGGGCTGCTTTTTCAATCGTCAGATAAAAACAAGCCGAAAAATTCTGTATAGTTAAATTGAGAGTCATTATGTATTTTTAATTAATGTTATGATAACATTTCAAACAAGTAATAGATAACTTTATTTGATTGTGATTTCTTATCAGAAAATTAAATAATTGGTTCTTATATTTTTATTTATCTTTATTTCCGTAGACATAACCAAATATCGGTGAATGTAAGGATAGATCTGTAGATAGATCTTTAATCGCTTGCGAAAGAGGAAGGACTAAAAAGTTCCCCGGAGATTTTTATATTTTGCGTAGGCCTACAGAGTTAGTGTATTAATGATAGTGTATTGTGGTGTGATATTTGCATACTTCAAGCAACTCGTAGACTCCAGTAGCAATGCGTTTCTCAAGTTTGTCCCGCGATATGCTATGCTTGCTCATACCAAAACTTTTGAGCCACGCTGACACTTGCTTCCTTTGGTCTTTCCACAGCTGTCCTTCAGCGCAAATAATTCCTGCAATTTGATTCATAATTTTGAAGTAAAGTTTCAGATCAGTTTGTATCAGTCTTGTTTATAGAATCAAAGTGAAGTAAGTGTGAAGCACAACGCAAAATATCCCTACTAATATTATAAATGCGAAAGTAACTCTGTCTGTCTGTCTTTATGTTTGTCTGTCTGTTTGTCTGTCTGTCTGTTACGCTTTCCTGCTTAAACCTCTCAACCGATTTGGATGAAATTTGGTATAGGTATACGTTAAATCTCAAGAACGAACATAGGCTACTTTTTAATAGAAAATAAGGGGGGAGGGGGGTAAAACCTTTGAGAGTTTATATGGAAAAATGTTTATTTTTGAAGTTAAGATATGAAATTTGGCACAAAAATAGCTCGAAACTTGGAATAAATATAGACTACTTTTTGTTTCGAATATTAGGGGAGATAGGGGTAAAACCGACCATGAAAGGATGTAGTCCACGCGAACGAAGTCGCGGGCACAGCTATCTTTAATAAATAAACAATAACTTTTTTTCTTAACAATCACACAAATAATATACACGCAATAAAAACTGTGTGTAATCATCCACGCGGAATTAAATTTGTTAAATATGTATACTTGCTGTAAAAAGGTGTATCAAAAAATTAACCAAAAAAGTCCGAGGGTCAGGCTTTTGTTACTAAGCCCACGTCTAGACGGAAATAGGCTTAGCAACAAGAGTTCATTGGCTCAATAATTGATACGAACACAAAAAACTGTGGAACTTCATTTTGATAGCTACTCACCATTACCGTGCATTATACCGTGGGTCAAATACAAAGGCGCTCTACCAGAAAATACTTCTTTTGCAAAAGCATCTCTCACCAACTTATGATCTGATAGAACCACAGCGTATATACTTCCCATACCAAGTCCGTAAATGGGCCCGTAGGTTTTAGACAACTTGGTCAAGGTTAGATGGGGCTGGTGCCGGTCGAGAAACGGCAGATACCCCAATATAGGGAGACCCCACGGGCCAGGAGGTAAGTTGCGCAATTCGTTTATTTTCCGAAAAATCCAAAATCCCAGTTCAAATGTAACAACCCACAAGAAAAACAGATCCATGTTGGGCTAAAAGAAAAGAAATTGAAACAAGATTATTTCAAGTTAATTATGTTTTAATCATGGCTAGAGTAATTTACATTCTAGCACGTTTCTGTTAAATGCATTAATTGGTCAGAAAAACCTGTTAGCCATCAATGAGGTACCATTTACAAGTTGTAGTAAACGGTACAATTATTTATTTTTAGAAGTCGTGCTACAATAAACATGACATGATGTGAGAAAAAAGTCTACTGTACTTTCATTTAATAAATTGCCAAATTTGTCAATGAACAAACATTAAATTTTTTTCAGCTAAAATGTGGCCTATACGCTTGTTCCACTTCATTCATTTTTTCATTAATTTACAAATCTTAGTATTTTTCTTATGGTATTTCCTTTCACTTATTGTGTTCTTTTTGTATAGGTAATATATTTATTTTCTATTTTATGCTGACCAAGGAATTTTATTGTTTCTTTATCACACATAAATTAGTCTTAAAATATGTAATTGGAATGATTAATTATCAGAAATACAATAATTAACATGTTCGGATCTCTAATTCAAAACTATTTCTTCCTTAAACGTGTAAATATTACATATCAGCAGGTATTTGGAAGAAAAAACTTCCTAAATATACGAAGTTTATAAAAAATAATAGCTTTACATGTAAATGCACACAAAATTTTACCAAAATCTCATAATATGGGGTCCAATCCAGAGAGGAATCTAATCTTTATTAAGGACTCACTTCCTTAACGATATAAATCTTGTTTTGTCAGCTATTAGTAATTCCTACTATTGAAATTACTTGCACTTCAATTGAAAAAGAAATGTTAGCTTAAATTTTTAGTACATTCACAAATTAATCTTTCAAACATTTTAAACAAACAATAAAATCGTGTAATCTGATAATAGCTCATGATATCATGCTAACAAATATGGCGGTATCAAATCAGGATGACGTAACGTTATACGTAGCATTACAAACCTTTCTCAATAATAAATTCATTCCTATTGAAGTAATTCCCAATTATAAGACAATGTAAGATTTCTTACCTTATCTAGTCCTTTTAATTAGGAGATAGATGAACTTTGAACGTCGACCTTGATGGTAGCGCCACCTACTCGCGGAGACAGACCACTGGTCATGAGGCCACTCGCGTGCCGACTGTTATCCGCTACGGTCTGTCCAGAGCTCGCTCCTCAAATGTATTCAGATACCGATGTCAGAACAGTATTTGTTATTCAAATAACATTAAAATAAACAACCTCTCCAGAAAATACGATCCGTGTGCAATTCGGAGCTTCGTGTCACACTGGGCAGTGAAAAAATATGATTATGCGCATCCCGAAGGTATATCCATTAATTTATAGCTGTCAGAGCTCAATTCGCTTATATAGAGGCCCACTCCTCAGGTAGGAAATTTTGAATGATTGAATTTAATTTGATGCTTTAATGATAATTTTAAATTGCTTGCGAACGTTACATAGTTAGTGCAAAGTATTGTAACGTGTAATTAATTTCAATATAAGGAGCGTTTAATTAAACTATTCTATTCGAGCTCAATTAAGCGAATAATTAAATTTGTTGCAGCTGTCAGTACTTGTAAATATTAGCCGGCGTTGATTATTATCTAGGCTGTTTCTTTGATACAAGTCTTTTAAGTATATCTGATGACTTATAAATAAATGTTTATTGCTCTAAAAAACAGTTCACTGGTTTTTTCAGGTTTTCAATTAATTTATTTTTGAGTGAACAGCGGCCCGCCGTGTCTTTGCACGCATACTATGCTAATTTTTTCACATTTTCACTGATTCTTCGCTCCTAAAAGTTGCTGCGTAATGTTATTTATAGCCTAAAGCCTTCCTAGATAAATGAACTATCCAACACAAAAATATTTTTTCGCTTCGAACCAGTTCCTAAAATTAGCGCGTTCAAACAAACAAACATTTTCATATTTCTATTTTGTAAAATAGAAGTATGAAAATACGAGTAGGTACTATTTAAATACATAACGTAATAAATAGTCAAGTGAACAGCTTCATTGAGTGAAGTATTCAATCTAGTAGAGAATGCTGGACGAATAAAAAAGCAGACACCAGATTTTTAAATATTTCCTACACACCATTATGAACAATGAAAGTCGCTACAGATGTCTAAATACCTGCTGTCAAGTTCATATACCTATAAATAGTGACCAGCATTAACTTAATTTAACGATTTGATGGTGGTCAAAGCGCACTTTTATCACTAAATTGATGGCCATGAAACCGCAAATGGTAGTCCATGTTTAGTTGGTGCAACACGAAATACAATTACCTATCTCGATAAATCGTTAAATGATCAGGGCGCCATCTATAAAAACAGTTGGAGTTGCTTTATAGTGAATCATACCAAAACGAGCAAAAGTAAGGGCAACTTTTCCGCTTGACCTAGACTAGTGTGGCGATAGCGTTTGTTCTTGAATGTCAGCAATCACTCCATTAAACGCTGCTAGGGCTACCATGATTGATCAATTTGGTCAATTGTTTGGGACAAAAAAGGGAATTGCTTATGTTAGTTTTTGTTTTGTACCGCACTATCACGATTTTACGTAAATAAATAATTGCGTTAGACAATCACTTCAATGAACTGGTCTCGAACTTAAGTGTATCCTTGTATTATAAGGATTAGCTAACAGGTATTTATTCCGAAAAAAACATTTTACAGATTAACCTGAACGCGACCGACCTAAAAGGCGGCGTAACGCCACCGAGGTAGTATTAATGTGTTGTCTAATATTAACGATGGATACGTGCTTGCTTCCAAATTTGTGGCAGACAAATATTCAGATGCCAATAATAGCAGGATCAAATGCATCGATAAAAGCGTTAAACTTAGAACCTTTTCAAAATAATTTACTCGTCTCTTGTTAAACCCTTTATCTAGTGCAAAATGCACATGTATTAATGTGATCGAACAAAAGCCAATCAGCTTGAAGATGCTATTTGGCTGAGCAACGGCAAAACAATATAGCCTTCAACTTGGACACCCTAAGCGGTGCCTTATGCCGGTGGGTAGAATTTATCATAATTGTGACGGGTGATGACGGCATGCTGACCAGCACTGCACCAGTAGTGTGGGCGAATGTACGTACAAAGGTCTACAATGAAATGCGAGCATGAAGGTTTGGTGCATCCATTTCAAGATAGAGCACCCTTCAGCTTTAGCCTTGACCAAACATACATGACTATTTTGTAAAACGTTAATTCTCATAAAGATTGGTTTTAAAAAGTAAGCCGGTGCATAGATAGTTTTACGATTCCAACTACCTGCATATCAAGTTGGTATTTTGTATTGCATTTATTTTTAACCGACTCAAAAAAAAGGAGGCGGTTCTCAATTCGACCGTATATATTTTTTCCTTTATAATAATTGCTCTTGTTTTATACAGGTTTAAGCATTTATTAGAACTACTGCCTATTTTAATGTCCTATATTGCGCCTACAAGGACGTAGGAAGTTTCTTTTAAATGTAACAACGGGGAAAAATCGGTAAAAGAAGTAACAACTCTGCCTGAAGTCCTTTTAGTCTGATTCCAACTCGATTTTCACAGTACGGCCCTCGCTCGATAGCAATTGCGTCTCGCATTAATTATCGTTTGGTGGCACGTGGACACGTCGAAGCTTACATTAGTGGCACTAGATCGTTACGATCGACGATAAGAGCTGCGCGGCCGCTGACCGGCCTTCACACTCGCGCCGCCCGCGCAGCCGGCCTCGCCCGTCGCGCTCGCTCTCCGCCCAGCCTATAACGCTGGAACCTCTCTGTATTCTGCACCTTCAAACGCATAACTGATCAATACAGCATATTTACACAGGTAGGTGTCAAAAGTGCAATAGGCCCTGGGTTCAATACTGGGTCGGATCATAGCCCTCTCTACAGGGCGTCACATGTACTTAGCCTAAAGAATGTAAACTTTCACCCCATGTGATATGCAATAAAGTTTTGAATTGAATTTCGGGAAAAGAACTTTGCTTAATTGGCTTTGGGCTGGGTGTAATGTACTGGGATAACGCTCCCCTTAGAATCTGTCTACTGGTACATATTTAACAAGAGCGAACCTTAGTGAAACCAGTTGATAAGTACAATAGTCTGGAGTTTTAATTTAATTATTTTCGTTATTCTATATGTTATTTTATCATCTTTTGACTTTGGAATTTCTCTAATTTATAGGTAAAACAGCTACGTTTACCTTGGTGCGGACACCGTGCATTGGCTAACTAAGACTGAGCTCAGTGGCATTTTTTGAAGAGGCCTATGTCCACTAGTAACATGCTGATGATCCTGATGATGAATGGTGAAAAGAAGATTATTGAGTTTCGAAAGCAGTTTTGAAACTCTACATATTTTTAAAGAAACAGAAAATTTTAATCTCCCCTTGTGCGGTGCGAGACTCGAACCCATGACCTTCACGTATCGTGCGTGCTGCTGTTCCTACTGAGCTAACCGCAAGTTATCGTAGGCGATGATTTTTTCTGCTGTATCAACCCGTTAGCCTGCGGTAGTTTTGAAACTCAATAATGGATCTACTACTCGACTACTCAAAAATAGGACTCGAGTTGAAAAACCAGATATTTCATTTATCTTAACATCACAAACTACGGAGTTCATTAGTAACAGATAAAGGTATTCGTAACTTCATATGGTCTCCAGTCTATCGCATGTCCTGGTGATTTAAAAAAGTGTGCGGAGGCAACTACGCAATGCAGTTAACCCTATGAGGTCTAAATAATTCTACTAGTATTAAAAGCGTGAAAGTTCGTAAGAATGTATGAATGTCAAGATGTTTGTTACTCTTGTTCGCAAGAACTACTGAATTTATTTGGAAGAAAGTTAGATAAGACACTAAATGAACACACACTTTTTATCCCAAAATAATTCAAACGAAGTCGTAAGCGTCTGCTAGTATACTCGTAATATAGGTAATTAAGCCGTTGCTGAAAGCAGATATTAATCTAAGTTGAATGGGCCCATAATCTACCACATAATAATAATTTTATTATATGTGTTTTACTATTGTTTATCTAGGTACTTATATGTAACCGAATCCCAGCAAAAAGTAGATACATAACCTATGTAACTAATAAAAAATGCACTAAATTTGAGCTTTCACGTCAGGTTCCAGGCACAAGCCCATATTAATAAAAAAAAATCATCCATATTCAAAGTCTGTAAACTATAAACTCTTTATTTGGACACAACTTAAAGGTAAGTGTCTCTTAATGATCGCCATAGCATTTAAATGGTATGGTCCATGCCCACAATACCGGAACATTGCCGGATACTTTCGTGCGTGACTTAATTTTGGTATAGTTTCCGAATCATTGCCGCTGTCCCGTCATGACTACTCCGACAAGGTTGTACCACAAGGTTGTAAAACAAAACAACCGCCTGCAAAGAAACAAAAACTAAATAATCTAAACGGCGGGACAGACGCGTCGCGTCCTCAGGAGGATTCCGGACCAAGGAGTTCGTTTGGTTTTTGCTATTCTCATTCAGCCACCGTACAGTTATCCAGTGTTACTGACACAATGCAAGGTTACTGCGGGGTAGACGCCCGCGCACCTCGCCGCACACCACTTAAAAGGACATATCGACTCGACAGATCAAACAGGACAACTAAAATCCGTTTTATTCCACTTAACACAACAAATTGCATCTTTACGATCCCAAGCGCGCGCCGTTTCCTACTTCATTACAATATTTGACCAGTTCTCGCATATCCTTGTGATAATAAGACACAGAATTTTCCCTGTCCTTTTAGTTCAGTTAATATTAATAGACCTGACTCGAAGTGCACCTGTACTTCATCAAGAAGCGCGTTGCTTTATTTTAAATATTAATTAAAACATCTAAATGTATTTGTTATCAGCGCTAATTTTATTTGATCGTTATTCGATTGGAAACGTCGATAGCGAAACTAGTTTAGTTATCGGAATGCGAGTCTCATTTAGAGCCCATCGCGAGTCAATAGCTTCATTGCGTCGCAACAGTTTAATCAAATCAATGGAATCTCTAATGAGACGTACTTGTCAATGAGTGCAACGGATTGGTTCAATCGTCGAGTGCTCGTTCTCTTTGGCTCTTTTGCTTCACATCGTTCGGGAACAGTCGACGCCCGTCTCCGGTCGTCCACTCCAGCCAGGGCCACTGAACGCACTAGATACTTTTATACTTTTTTGCCTTACACCCGCAAGTACAGTCTAGAATGCATGCATCCCTAGTATACGTCTTCCTTCTTTTATTTTTAGTTTGCGCGAAAGAGGTGGTCGACCAGTCGTGGGGACAGGGTCAACGAATCCAAGGCTTTTACCCTTGGCATGTGCAGCTGTTGCACAATAGCTGAGAAATTCCTGGAATAAATAAAGAACGTGGGTAATCGTGTATTTATTGGCATACGCAAGAGAATCGGAGACTTTATCATAATTGCTCGTTAAACTGCAATGTATACTTGAAGAACGTATAGGTCAGTTACAGAAATACCAATTCATCTTTGGAAAATCATATTTAATAAACACTTTTTTAACTACGTAGTAAAAAAGATATCTATGTTATTAAAAATTGTTCTAGAATATGTGAGTTACTTTTTAATTAGTTTAATAGCTTGGTGGTGGTACTTTAGTTTTTTATCGCCGTCCTTTCTCATTTAAAGCTCTTTACTCTTTAAGTCTCCATATCTAGCGTTATCGCCTCCGTTATAACTATTAATAGCCCTTAGGACTTTGACTACATCAAAGTCGTTGGCTCCATCAGTTCAATGAATGAAGTCATTTACGCTTCGAGTGGAAATTTTATAGTGTCCTTTTGTTTGTGCGGGTTGGGTTTATAGTTTTTTTTCTTCGATTCTTGTAAAATTATGGGCCGCTTTTGAGCATTTGCCGTTTGCAAAGTACATTGTTGGGTTGGCCTAAAAGGTGGTTGCGAAATGTTTATGTTTGGGTTGCAAACAGATCGCGCAACTGACAGGCGGGCGGGTGGTAGGTGCGGCGGGCGGTGGGTGCACCACAGCGCAAGCTGTTGTAGTAAAACAAGTCCATTAATGTCCAGTTCAAATATTTGAAAAACGATATTTTTTAGTTTATATTTTTATTTTAGTTATGGATAGTAATAAATTATACGTGGCGTTAGCTAAATCGTTTTAAACTTGTAGTAGTAGTAGTCGTCAGTTAGAGAAAAACGGATTGTCATTTTCGACACATTATTTATTAAAATATTTGAACCGAGCATTAGAAGTTTGTATGCATGCAAGTTATAATCTGTAAACAACGTCAGTGTAGTAAAGATTAGCTAAGCAAACGTAATCACAAACTTTACTGTCACTAGGTATGTATTTCTATAAAATGGTGGCGCTCTGATTTTGCAGATATTCAAGCTAAATTGTCAGAATGCGTAATTCTGTCAAAGCAATTATACCGTCTAATTTAAACCAATAGACCTTTTTAAAAATATTTTTGAAAAGCAATGTTCTATTTTGTATGTACTTTAAGAGTAAAATTACTACGTCACCAAAAATACAATATTGTTGCAGCACAAAACCGATTAAAATACGATTTGGCAAACATGAAAATAATGTATTCGTTTAAGTTTCTGCTACTATTTTTACTGACTGACGACACGTTGTTGGTACTCGTGCCACGAAAGTGTTCATAAGAAAACTATACCGATATTCAAGGTAGACACACTGCGGTCTTGTGTTAGATTTTTAGCTCGAGTATATCCTTAGAAATACTCAAGCTGGGATGTTAAGCTATAAGTATGCTAAGTTTAGATGGAAAGTCAAGCTCATTTGCATACTTTGTATTAAGTAATTCGTTTACTTTCTTTGTAATTTGACATATTATTAGAACATTTTCGTCAACTTTCCTAAAAGATGAGGTGATTACTAATGCCCGGTTCCAATATTTGAAAAACGATCTGTTCTTGTTGCGGATTGTAATAAATTACACGAGGCGTATGCTAAAAACGACCGACCGACGACTGATGACAGCTGATATGGAAAGTAAATTTGAAATTAGAATTAACGACTCGTAGAAAAATGCAAAGTCAATTTTGACAAATCGTAAAATATTGGAAACGGGCGTCAAAGTGTTCCCTTCTTAGAATAAGGCTGTTAGTTCACTGTGAACGTACATACGGTGTGGTTAGCACCGGCCGGTGACGTGCGTCGCCTCTCGCGCCCAGCGGCCCATCGGTGTCCTTGCATTCTTCAAAGGAACAGCAGAATGGTACCGGTTCAATAACCCTTGACAATGTGAAGGGATCAGCACTGCTCTTGAGCTTTAGGCGTGGTTATCTTTACGTAACAACGTGAGCCGTGAGGGTCGAAACGCCTCACGGCTATCCGAACCGCTTCCCGCGTAACCGACCGCACGATAATGTTGTCGCTTCAGATGTTTTGTAGGCTACTCACTTGCATACTGATTGGCACTTGACCTATGGTTAATCACAGGATTATTCAATATGGCTAACAAGACAAGTGTCCGCGTCGTGTGAATAAATATTCGAGTATTGGGGTCAGATCTCATGCACTGTTTGTCTACGTACGGAGAGTCGATGCTAAAACAATGAGGTGTAATATTTGGGCTGCAAACTGTACTTACATGAGTAAATTTTGCAAGCAATCATCTTTGTCAATATTATACATTGCGATATAACGAGACATGTTTTTAGTGGTGCCTCGTAATTAAGCATATTATTTTGGAAACTCTCAACCTCTCGTCCTTATAGATATTTCGAACAAATCACCCTGTTTTAAAATATCGCTTAATAAAACCTACGCTGAGTTTAATTTTCCACGAAATTATAACACATTATATTTTTAAATTACACACAAGTGTACCTATAACAAACTATCAGCTACTTTAATTAGAAAATCATCATAAGCTTAATGAAGATCGTTGGTTCGAATCCCGTTTTGGTGAAACGATGAATACTTTTATTCTATGAACGATGATGAGATAGATCTTATATGAACTAAGGAGATTGTTACGTATACGTATACCTAATGTAACAGAAGTAATCATCTTTTATCGCTGGTTAGGTTAATGGCATCTTAGTAGTAAGTAGCAATGAGTACCTATACATTATTTTCCTGCATCAATTCTTAGAAAACCGATAAGAAATATGAAAACGGTACTTTCTCGTGGTTCATGTTATAATAACAGCGTTGTTGCAAAACATTTTTTTGTCCTTGCTATTTCCCATTATTCGGGGTGAACTTGCCTCGTTCTTCTGCTTGCCAGGAACATCTATCCTTGGTTAACAAAAATGCCCAGGGGGCGCCTCCTTTTTTCCTATTGTTTATCAGTACAAAGGATGTTCAATGATATAATTTTCAAGGTGTCTTATGTAATGACATAACCAAATCGTCTTAGGCGACTCTTGGTGAGTTTTTCTGATATGGTCAGGTTTTTGAAACTTCCTCTATTGTGCTCGGCTCACATATTATGTTAACATCTTCATATCACTCTCGTGTATTTTCAGTAGGTATGTGGGTTTTTTATGGCCCAATACTTGGCAACGTATGTCCTGACTGTTCTGACTATGATCTTGCGTATCTTTGGTTTTAATCGCGATTCTCAGCATTCTGGATCGTAATTCTATAGCTCTTCCATCTACCAGTAATTCTATAGGTAACATCGGCCTCAATGTTTTCGCCAGCTGTTAGCAACGTACCAAGATGCTTGAATCGGGAGACCTCTTCCAGTGTATTCCCATAGATGTGAATGAAGTTGGAGTTATTGGTGTTCCCACTAAAGGTCCGCAATTAAAAAAAAATCCATTTTACTGCTGATTTGGAGGCCGTTGAGTTCCAGTGTCGCCAGTTTTCTAGGGTAGTTTGACGTAGATTAGCATCTTTATTTGTCATCTGCGTAATATACAGTGGGGTAATACACGCAAAATGTAAAAGGTGTGCATGTCCTCTGGTTGAACTCATGGTATTCATGGGTTTATTGGTCTATTTTATTCTTCTATCCATCACGTTTTTACCATCGTGGCAAGGTCGTTTATTGAATTAGTGGAAAACTGTCCTATGCTGCGTTTTCTATATCTCATAGTAAACTTTTATGCGTGCAAAAAGCCAAGACCCGTGGAATTCTCGGGAAAGGCCTATGTTGACTTCCTTTGACTAAAAAGATGATGATGAGTTGATTAACTCAGACTCAAATAAAATAGTTTTGACAAACACACATATCTACAGATATAAATGATACAACAATGTTGTGATCATCCATAGTGTACACGGCGTAAAACCGGAATTTATAAATGTTTAACTCTCATAATGCGTTTATACAAATTTTTGCAGTTACTCACAATCACAGTTTGATTAAAAGGAACGCATAAAGTTATTAATTTGATTTGTCCGATCTCTTTGCATACAAGAAACGATAACTTTACATAGTGCATTAAAATAATAGCAACATTAGAAATACTCAGGTGTTGAAACTCGATCCGCATGCGGCGGCAAGTAGGTTTCCAAGAAAACAATCAATAAACAGTGACAACAAACTATGACATCATAATTATTTTTATGTTCTTATCATTACGATCTGCATAAATCTTGAGAACCAATGTAGGTAGGAAATATGGTAAGTAAGCTACAAAACAAAAAGGAATCGTAGAGTCAGGTGTTTAATATGCACACAGGCTCATTATAAAGTGAACCTTAGGGCAACGTTAAAAGAACTCAAGTGTTGATATTTGTTGCTCGTGCTGTAGGTACAGCAAGTATAAAAGACTAGAACAAACAAAATGTTCAATGCTATGATATGATCTACCTCGAATAAAAAAGATTACATGCTCCAATCTATATAGGATGACTGAACTTTAAATGAATTTAGAAACCAATTGCATATCAACTAATCGCCCTTATAGTCACTGGGTTTTCAAGGGATATTTCTATTGTAAAATTATTATTTACTCTTCTGAATGAATGTGGTTCGTCCAGCTTTGTAAACAATATAAAAAAATGCATTTTGATCACTCAACTCTTATTACCTTCAATTGACTAGATACGAGTAGGTAATTATTCTTGGTTTTAAATAGTTTTAGCGATTAAGTTGTGTGTGTGGTTGAATTAAAAACAAATATCAATTGATTCCTAATTGTCGTATTGAGGATAACTGCGACGCATTATCATTTTCACTCAGCTTGTGCGGGAGCGACAGATTCTTTTTTTTTTTTTAAAGGGGGAGTGAATGCTTTTTCGCACCATATCGCTGCCGTGGGGACGGCAGCGACGTGTGTGGGACTCCCCCGCCCAAAAACTCCCCCCACACTCTCATCGCCTTTGGTTGGCGCCATGGGAAAACTGTAAAAACCACAACAGCCACGGCACCAGGCGGAATGGTCTTTAGACCTCAACTCGCCCCCCTGGATCGGGGGGCCGGCGGGAACGGCCGAGCGTGCTAAGCCATTCCCGCTCTGCTGCGTAGGACCGTGCAAGGCCGTCCGGGGTATCCCCACACCCGCGGCCGCGGTCGCTTTCGCGCTCCCTCTCCATGACCTCCTTCTGCGATATGACGGTCTCGCAGAAAGAGGCAACGGCAACCCAGGCTTCCTCGCGCTCGACCATCGCCCCCACCACTTCTGGGAGCGCGAGGTCTACTCCGACTGCTGCTATTATTGCAGCTCTTTCTTCTGCCCACGACGGGCACTGAGTCAGTGTGTGCTCCGCCGTATCGGTAGGCGCTCCAAGACGAGAAGAGAGCGACGGATTCTGCGACATTTCAAGCAACTAACTTAATGTGTACGGCAAATCTTTTGGTGAATTGGCGTGAATTTTTTTTTGGAAAATTTTACCTTTTAAATGTCGCATTTCTGAAAATTTTCAAAGCTTCATGATATTATGTTGAACACTACCCTCTGTTGCGTAGTCGTGGGTTCGATCCCCGCCAAGGGGAAATAGTTATATTATTAACCAATTAGGATTATTTAAGTTTATTTATTAGATATTTAACGTACCCAAATAAGCTCCGCTTTACTTTTTAAATACACTAAATATGCACCCATATCCAAAAAAAAACAACCAAGAAATATCAAGTAACTAAAATTAAAAGACCTTGCCTTTACCTGCGTGGCTCAGGTATTTTAAGAGACTCAAATCTCCGGTCACAAGAATTTGACAATTTGGTGGCTGCCCAATCAGATTCCTTGGAATGACTCACGAGTTTCGGAGTAGAATGACATTTACTAAACCTGATCGAAGAAATATTCTTCGAAATCTAAATCCTTTTATTCATGCTAACGCAAAAAATCCTTTCAAAGAGAATATCGCGAATGGCGAACCCATCGGGTATCGTAAAACATTTTTGAGAGAGTTTATAAATTAGGTAACCAATGACTGTCTAGAATTAGTCATCGTTAAAATGTTTCACATTGCATTTGTAGATTTTATTTGTTAGATTTACATGCATGTATGCATCAGGGCGACTGAAATGAGAGAAAAAAAATATTTCGCGGAGATTATTTAATTAGATATCCTAAAACCGAATTAAGTATTTTATAAATTTATTTTTAAGTAGCATTTAGAATAGGCACCATGGTTTAATTTGAAATAAAAACTCGTAATGGTTATTTGTTAGATTCTTTAATTGCTGTGATCAACAATGGTAAACTTACTATAAAATCTTTTTAATAATTGAGTATCAGGACGACTGGGGCAAACGAACGAACCATTAAAACAAAAGACATCATTTTTATTACGTGATGATGACTAGCAAACCAAGTAATGTTTATTTCCATTTTAGCTCCAAGAAAGCAAAAATAATGAAAAATAAGGACCAACCTATATTACATTTGTAGTGTGTAAATGCGGGTTGCCAAAATCCACACAAACTTATTACGTAATTTAAATCTAAATAATAATATATTAAGACAAATGCCAGAATTACGAGTCAAATAAAAATATTACGAACAGTAAAAATGACACTAAAATATTTCATAAACATGACCACACCAAACTAAAACTATTTAAGATACAGAATGAAGTGCAAAAAATAAACAAACAAATTAAATAGCCTCAAAGCTATATCTAAAAATCAAAATAACTACGCCACGAGGTCGCTAGCAACACAAGAAGACACACTTCCAACGACAACTAACCTACTAACCATACCACTTATTTCTTGGCCGCAGTCCGATAATTACAACCACAAAAAGTTCCAACGAGTTCGTACAGCCGAAATTCGTATAGAGCCTTCAAGCTACATGGCTGCGCGGGCGCCGCCATGTTTACAAACAAAAAGATCAACGCTCTGAAAGTAGGTTACCGCTGCCCGCGTCCGCCGTGTTGTGCGGGTCGTGGTCCACACGATTAATTGCCCCCAAATACCTACACTCATTTGACTTTGGTTTTTCTGGCCTACCACATTGACCTTCAGAGTATAAAAACCTCTCGGCATCCTTTCTCGGAGTTTAAGAAACTCGGAACACCCAAAAAAATACAAAGCCAGATCAGTCTGAAAAAAATATATATTAATTATAAGTTTTCACTTTATAATTTAAATTGAACAAAGCTACATAGACTAATTTGGATGTTTGTTTACACATGATAAATATACCTAACTGTTAACCAAATAGTTATTCACCAATGATGAGCTGATGAAGTAAAATAAAAGGCTTCATTTTTTTTCATTTGCTCTTTCAATACGTTAATACAGACAGTATCAACAAAAATAGGAAATGCTATCTTATCTTCCAATTAAATGTTGAAAAACTCTTAAAAAAACAACTAACACAAACGTAACCTCTACCTACAAAAACAACTCCACACAAATTCTCGATGTCAGCGGCCAACTGATCCTATTCACTTCACACACACAACGTTTTGGGATCGCGACAATCGTCTCTCGCGCTGGAGAAATCGATACAATGCCCTCTCGCAGACTCGCCGGAAGAAAGTTCCTAGCGATTTGCATAGCGTTCGGCGTGCAAGCCACGGCGCGTGGTGTCTCATATCCCGCGCCAGATGGCCCACTTAGACATGCCTTAGTTTATCGTGGAGGACCCATTTCCGTGGGTGCCGACCGACACAACCAACGGCTGACACACTTCGCTCACTCCGAAAGTTTCTCCGATAGAGAAACCTACAATATCTAATAGCTCCGACATCCGTCTATGCAGATTTCCAGAGCAGCTTCCACTGAGAGGCTGACCTAAATATGGACGTTACAAAGCGAATAACACCGGTGAGAGGTTGTTTATTTTGTATGTCGACGATATCTTTCGAGCTACACTTCCAATACAATGTAGCTGCGCATGCATCTGTTCTCATTCTATAGCCCTAACTCTGATGTTTGAAAAGTGCGAGTTTGTTGATGTCTTTTTGAAATCGTCGAAGACGTTCGGCTTCGACGTCTAGAAAGATTTCACGAGAAATTTCACCCTTAACAACACGGGAAACATCGCCCCGTGTAATTAGCTAATTAAAAGCAACCGACAGTCTAAAGAAATGAGCAGCACCAATGACAACATCAACTCGTTTTCATTACAAATGGTGGTCGACAAGAAAAACTTGCACTGGTGTTACGTTAGAAAGCGTAGACATTTCACCATAAAGCCTAGAAAGTGTACATGAGAAGAAAGTGAAGAAATGGGGAAAAATGCACGTCGGGTGCAGGAGGCGCGGGAACACAAAGACAATACTCGTTCCGAATATCAGAGTTTCCAGTTATACCGGGTGATTTAGAAATTTCTGTTTATCAGAAATAATGGGTTTTGAGTTTCATTTCCTTAACCTCTCTTTATGTTGATTTAAATACGTAGAAAATATTTTGTTACCAAGTGAATACTTATTAATTGTTTTATCAAAACCGATTGTTTTAGGCGAGTTAAAAGTTAAAAATGACAAAAAATGTTGGTTTGAATTAATCCTACATTGTAGTGCTATTTTACATTCAACACTCCCTGAATTGACACGCGTATCACCTAGCATAACTACCTATAATAATGTAATTTATGATATATTGGTTTTAGTACAATTCGTCTTGATAATGTTTGTGAATATCACTTGGAATATCGATATTGCACACACATCGGTAACCCTGTATCAATCCATAGCGCATAGCGTCACTTTTTCTGCCTAGATGAGCGCTCGCCCGCGCATATCTCGCACACGTCTGCCTAGTTCTTATATCGATGCACTCATTTTTACTTTCTTTCCGTTCGCTCTTATTTGTTTGCGCTTCGGTTATATTAGACATCTTAGTGAAAATAAAAACAAGCGCGCGTTATTGTTCGGTAACATCTGCGCCGAATGGGAATGTCTAGACAAATCGTAAAGCGAAGTGCTAGGTTTATGAGGAGGGTATCTTCATTGAATCTGGGAATAAAGTATGCAATAGGAAGCTGTCTGTCGAGTTGTTTTTAAAGTAGATTCTCCGTCTCAACGAGATTCTAACTTCAGATGCTTCTTTTGTATGTTTTTTTCTAAGGAAGAACCAAATTCTTATTATTCTTGGAAACAGGTAAGTACTTATGTTAGTAGGTAATGATATTTTAATTAAATTTTAAATAGACATGTTTTAGTTTTTCCCTAATGCTAATTTATTTTTTCTAGTCCGATAAGCACCAACTTCGTTATCCATCAAAATTTAAAAGGTTTGACGATCTGCGCAGTGGCTAAATAAGGCGCCTGAAACGTAAGAAGTGTAAGAGGCCCTAGGTTCGAGTCCCAGTCAGAACAATATAGGAAATGAACTTTTCTGAATTGCCCCGGGTACTCGGTTAACGCTCTCAATAATAACAAGTAGTAATCGTCGTCTAGGACTCATAGTTCAAAGAAAATCCTTGTAGGGCTAATGGTCTGACGTATTTATTATTATTTTATATTGAACACACTTTAAGTATACATGTACTTAATGAAAATTATATAAAATAATGTGTATTTTCGTACAAATACACATCATTTCATTCATTTTAGAATCGTTCAGTAACGCCTGAAGGAAATACGCTGATAAGACGCACACATCGTAATAATGTCGATAAATAGATTTACTCAAGAAATAATCGTACACGTTCGCTCACAAAATTTTTGAAGCATGTACCTGAAAGTGAAAATCATGTGATCGCTCATGCTCATTCGCAGATCACGCATGCGCAACGAATGCCGACGCGGACAAGACGGTACCCGAACACCCGCTACCACGAACCATACTTCCACCCCCTGCATCGCTAGTTTACCCAAACCATCAAACACTTCAGCTACATCTTCCATCCCAACCACGTAACAAAACAAGTGACGAGAGACGACAGCAAAGAAAACGTCGCTCGACTTATTCGTCCGACTTCTTAGTAAGGTACGTAACACAAGACAACTAAGAACATTGAACATTCTAGTTTTATTTGATATTTTAATGACAGTTTCTTATGTGTAAGTTCCGTTGAATAGTTCGGATGGCCACATGCGAGGCACCGTCGAGAGAAAACACAAACATTGACGAGCCGGCACGACATCGCAGAATCAGCGATCGAGCAAAATATTCTTGGGTGCATTCAAACTGATATGCAAACAAACACGTGACGCATCGAGTAAAAAGCGCGGACGACACCGGCGGATGGGAAAGCCGTCGGTTGCTAAGCAACGTCGAGAGAAAGAGTGTGAAGGAGAGAGATGGGCATTTCACCGCGCGGGGTCAATGCGCCCGCTGTACTGTCGCTGATTGTGCCCCAATTGCAGTAAGTGGGTCTAGGCCGGCGTTCGTCGACCCGCGTGGCACACTTCGCGGCGCCCGCGCACGGCCGCGGTGCTTTCACGGCCCACGCGCGAGGGTGGGGGCAGCTGCTCTTTCATGGAAAGCTGAGGAAATATAATGCACCTGGGCGGGCAATGCGTCGCTATCAAATGAGAGTTTGTCTTTACCTCGGACTATGGGAAATGGGGTCGCTTATTGTTATTGGGTTAGATGGAAGTGGAACTACTAAAACGCGAGAATAAAGAGTGCGTATGACAGTGTAGACTTACAGTATATACTTTAGAATACTTTCTACTAAAGTAGATGCAGTCGTGATTAAAAAATATTCAAAGTAAGACATTTAATTCAGTATGTTACATTTTTAAACAATATTCCTACACGCATGATTTTGTGCGAAAATATTGCAAGCAATCTTGTCATCGCAGGAATTTAATACTTTGAAAACTTTAGAACGCATTAATTTTTCGTATATTAAAAATTATTTCATTCGCTTGATTTTAGTTTGGGTCTAAACGGGTTCTGTTTAAATGTCTTAAAATAGATGTTACGGGTAGACGTTTAGCAAAATATATGAACACGTTTTTATACTATAATTTTGGTAAATAGGTACCTTCACATAATCTAAACGTAGTAGTCATAGGTTACAGTTATGATCAAGTAAAAAAAGTACTTACTCTAAGGAAATATGTGTATGTAATTATATTACCTACCTACAATGAAATATCTAAAATAAAATAAGTCAACACGTTAAGCTTACATCATTGTTATTCTTTGAAATAAATACCAAAACAGAATTAGATGAATCATCATTTTATGACTTAGTCCCTTTTTAATAATTCCATATTCAGTAGGTAGGTACTAAAATTTCCATAACCACGTTCGTGAGCCCCTTAATCACTTTTGAGATCATGCATATTTTTTCTGCCATCAATTATCCAAATTGAAGCAGTCCACCTGTGGTGCATTTTGTATGGAACGCATCAGTCATTTGCGCTCTGCTGTGTCACTGCTGATAATGTAAAGACAATCGACAAGAAAAGGCTTAACTGTTTTATTTTCAACCAAATTTACAGAATACATCCTGCACGTATTTTGTCAATTTGGTCATGTCAATCATTATCTGTATCTTGTCTTCGATAACATTCGCATTTTTTAAATGATTAACCTAGGTTTTTTATGCCAACTCATCATGCCATTGCAAACATTTTTTTTAAGTTTTATGGTACCAGTTACGTTTATCCGGATAAGTTCACTGTAGTCAGAAAAAAATAGGAATCATTAAAAAAAAACAATTTACTGTGAATCAAAAGTGCAAAAAACTCTATCAAACAATTACGGATCTCATCACATGCAAAGAGAGCATTTGACGCCATGATGAGAAACTAACTAACTAACTAGCTGGTTTCTAATTTTACCTAATAGTAGGCAATTAAATCACAAATACATGTCTAAATAAAAAAAATAAAGATCACTTGAAAATGAATTACAATGGTACATTTTTGAAGAAACTTCATCGCCTACGATGACTTGCGGTTAGCTCAGTTTGAAGAGCAGCACGCGCGATTCGTGAAGGTTGTGGGTTCGATTCCCGCACCGCAAGGGGAATTTTTCTGTTTCTTTAAAAATATTTAAAGTTTGCTAGTGCGGCGTAAAGCACTATAAAAATCATGTTAAGTAAACGTTTAAAGTAAAACTTTTTAAGCAAAATATAAAACCACTATGTTACATGAAAAATAATCATAGATAATAATACTTAGCAGTTATTATGATAACTGTACTTACTTTATTTTTAAGTATTCATCATATCAGTAGATAACATAATCTTTAATGGAAGTAAATTGCTTGATAACTTTCATTGAAGACTAGGATTATACTCGTAAATGCGCGACCGGCGTATTACACAGAGTTATTATTAATGCACTTAAGTACTTATTTCTTTAATTTTTTGACACTCACCGTGGATTTCTGATTTATGATTAATCCGTTAAATAACTAGTTGTTAAGGAATCAATACCAAAAATGTAATTGCTATTGAGCACAATGAAAAGTTTAATTACCTAAATGATGTTTTTGTATAATGTTAGTTTTTTTTTACGCGATAAAACTATTAAAAATGTGGGACTAGTAAAGAGAAATACATATTTCTATTTAATATCTTAAGGTAGTACATTTTAGACTGCACCATTGCCTTGCAGTTTTACTATTAGATAGACTAGCCTTTTCCTTAACTTTCTTCATTTCCCTTTTCCCATTTCAATTGCGCACCTACTTAGAAATATTTAGTGATTAAACAATAGGGATTTCCTTTTTGATATGAAATGTAATTTTTTGTTCGTTGTTAAGTTAATAAATATTATTTGCTTAAACTAATCTTAAAAACTGTTTATTCTATTTAAATGCCTTTTTTTTTACACACTGCGATACAACGATCAGGAGGTTTACCTCAAAAACTAAATTTTTCGAATCCGATGACGGATATCAATTTTTAATTCTCATAATCGTTACCAATTTCCCTCAAATGTGAACCAAGCTTTTTAGAAAAAAAAATATTGATGCATATCAAAACCACGTTTTAATTGCCAAAATTTTGATTAATTTTCAAAAACTAAACCTGGGGTTTGTTCGTTTCGTTTTTGGGGGCAACCCCCCAGTTTTGTAATACGAATATTTCAGTCACTTCCAACCTCATTTTTATGTTGCAAAATTTGTATAACTGTACTAGCTCTTGGAATAATAAATAAAAAATCCAGGTGGATTGTTATGTTGCCGTTTGTACATCAATAAAATTGAATGGATGTATCATCACGTCAGTAGTAGTCGGTAGGTACTACAAAACCTTACCAATTATTACTTATGGATACCTATTTTTGTACTTTGCCTCGTGATAAAAATAATTTGATACTTAAAATAAACAGCTGTTGATAAAGTAATATAGTAATAAATTTTGAATTTAATTCTTGACTTTGAATACGCAATTCATGACGTATTTATTATACATCGTTACCTAAATATACATTGTTTTATTTTGATAAATAAAGTAGGGAGCGATTATTCATAGCTATTTGCTTATAAAAGGATTAAAAATTAGTATTATATTTCTAACAGCTTAGTAAGTACCTGTGGTAGGTACTAGCTTTGAGTTTGTAACTATTAATTTATTATATACTGTAGAATTTGGATAACATACGGTTAAATATCACTAACCTATGAATTACATATATAAATTGAAAATAATAATAACATTAAATTTAAAAAAGATGATCCCTGTGATATATAGCAGAAAGAATGTACCCAAAATGCTGGCTTCATTACCTTGCTGAATGGCTATTGAGAGTCGCTGGGTGAGGTAGGAGCCAGCTTATTGGTTTCTTGTAGCGTTGACTAGTATTTAAATATGTGTCGGGACCCCACGGACCTAGGGTTTCAACCGCAAAAGCAACTAAAATATATATAGTTTTGATTTATTTCCCTATTTGGGCACTAACCTAAATTATTGTAACTTTTGATTTACTGTGAACTCCTTTAAAAAATATAAGTTTTAATAAATTAATTCTACTTAAAATAAATGTGATGTACCTACTTTACGAAATGCTTCACATCCCGACTGTACTCTGACCTTGAACAGTGCAGTTAACTTGTTCTAAACCACTTCCAAATCTTTTAAACATCTCCACGATGCATTGTGTATGACAAATTATGTTCCTCTTTTAGAGTTATGTTACCTGCTGTAAACGCTTTTGTGTTTCTCTTTTTAATTTTAATGATACAGCATCATTATTAATACCTTCCGTAGAACTATGTACCGTAAAAATAACAAAATAATTAATTTAGTTTCAAGCAAACAAGTACACGATAATAAATTATGGAGACCGTTGAACTTAAGTAGTGTTTAATTTTAATGGGTTTCTAATTAGGCATGAGCATGTGTAGTCTTTTAAATTGTATGTTACATGAATGCGATTTTTATAAGATGAGCAAGTAGGTTAGCACGAGTAACTTTACTCGTTTGAAGAAAATATGAAACTGAACTCATGATATTGAACGTAATAAATAGTACGTACGCTAAATATCTACGTGTGATTTCATTCGGCGAATGATAGTCAAGTCCCAAACCGCAGCTAAAAGGCTTACAAGGGTTTCAAAAGTAGAACTCCATACATCTCATGTCAAGTGTAAGCTTTAAGTAATATTAGTGAGCTAATATCTTCACGATCGATTTTTAAAACTTTTCAATCAGCCTTCAAACTGTATACTTAGGTATTCATATGTTTTATTTATATTTATTTTGGCCAAAGTAGTAAAATAAAAATTAAAGTTAGCTAGTACAAATAAAAAATTAAAGAAAAATGTATTAAAATGCCTTAACCATTGAACTCTGTGCATGAAAAGCTACTGGGTCCACCTATGAATCGGGATGTAGTAGCGTTGGAAGCGTACCAATGTTTTTTTTCATAATTTTGCTTATTTTTTCTTAATTCCAACGCACGCTAAATTCCGTTTCCTCATATCTAAGTTTGTACAAAATTAGTAAACAAATTAAGGTCTGATGCGTTAAAACTGCTGTATTAAATTAAGACAATCAATTAGCAAACAGTTGTGTGATTCTGTGCATTCGATATTAACTTTAATACGTGAACAAGATCGGTAAATATTTGCTTCATTATGGAGGGGAAACTGTCCTATTTAGAAGCTGGGTTAATTAGGCACAGAATAAATAGCAAAAGTTTAATGGACTTTAATTGATTTAAACCATGACCTACCTCAAATTGTTTATACACAATTCACGTATGCGGTTGGCAGAAAATGTAGAGAATACCGTTAGTTCACACAGGAACAAAGTACAGGAAAAAAGAGAGCATTACAAAAGAAAAACCTTATTTGTGGTGAGTTTCATAATGCAATGAGTAGAGTACTAGTATTTTTGTTACTTACGAGTAATTTCATAAATAAACGAAATGTGTAATTAATAAATAGAGTGAAATAGTGAACTTTCCATTTGGTGTTGACTTCATCGCGTACCCCGGCACACCTTAAGCCGCGAATTCCTTCACGATAATATGTCCATGGGCTCATTTGATAACATTTGGATAAATTTATATATAAGACGTAATACCTATTCATAAAGTGGTAGATATTACCCGTTTCACGTTTTTTCGGGATAAAAAGTATCATATCGCTCTCAAATTTAATTTAAACTAACTTTCACGCGATTACAATTCCGGTTCATTTTTTAACAAACCTTGTCCTGGGTATTATAATATTTTGTCATTTATTAATATTTATGAAGATTCATTCAGAACATTTTGCATGAAAGAGTAACAAAAATTTGTACATTTAAATGCTATACATCTGTTTAAATTATTACGATTATAATATCAATAGATTTTCATATTATTTAGTCGTATCAAATATTACAACTTCGAGTATTGCAAATGTTATAAGCTGTATAACTCAATTCACTGCGCAGCTCGTATCTTTCATATTTACACGTTGATATTTCTGTTTACGACTATTTTTATGTGTAACAAAACGAACTCAACTGAAAAGTTAATAAGGAGCGGCCGTAATCTTTGTGGATCTAATGCAGCAGCGCATGCTGGGCTGGGAACAAGGCCAGCGATGTAGGCCAAGGCCGGAATGGTCGAAGACTCGGAGTGATGGCGCGACCTCTGCAGTCAGCTCGACATCCGACGTCACGACGCATCCACGATATCCACATGTCTGGCTTAGGGCTGCCAGGCTAACTGACCAAAACCAAACAATTAAACTGCACTATGAGTGTCCACTTCAATGATAACTCTATTTTTTTTTTCTTTTAACATTGGGTGTATTTTTTACTCGGTAGGTAATGTCTTTTTGCGCTGTTGGCGCATGTTTTATACGACACTGGTTGGATTCGATTATTTTGGTCAAGTGGTGAAGTATATAATTTTTAGTACAGTTTTAGTGCCAATATACTTAATGAAAGAGGTGTTTACCTATAATTGACTATGTACTCAGATTTTATTGGTATGCTAGTTTATATCGATATTGTATTACTGAATAAATGAGTTTTCGAAAACATCGCACTGACACACAAAGTGTCATTTGTTTTCTCTGTCTCTTAATGGTACCGCCAAGGTAAGAAAAAATTAAGCATTCTATCAAAGGAATGTTGAGAACAGATATGATGTTAATTCCAACTTGATGGCTCCACATAGCATTAAGAAAAATCTTGACAGATAGACAAAAAGCCGACAGAAAGCAAAGTTACTATCGAATATTTATTAATATGCCTACTAGACAATACTACGCACGTCTTAGATTAGGTAGCTTAAGCACTTGTCATGGAAACCAGAAACAAAGGTAGGGAAAGGTAAAAAACAACAAGAATGTGCTTGTATGTCTAGCTATTTGAAAGGGTTAGTCATGATATGATGGATAGCTTTTTTCTTTTTGAGGCATGAAACCCAAATAGCAGATAAGTTGCTGGGTCACTATTTGTGATTCTAAAAGTAGCCAACCCTAATCGCATCGATGAACAGTCGCCTCCCAAACTAGTTTGTAGCGAGACAGGTGTTATGATCTGAACTTATGTAGTATAAATAGAACCGTCTGTATTGATATGTTGTTTTATTAAATTTATTTTCAGCTTGATGCTAATTATAGGTAATATCTTTAACGAATATCTTAGATTGCTTAAACGAAATTTGGAATTTAACATCATCAAATATTTCGGAAAATGAAGCGTACATTTAAATAATTTGTCTTTAAATTTACATTGTTACAATTACAGTTTGCATATGTTGAATTCTGATTTTTGAAGATCAGTTTATTTCAAATGTTGTCATGTACGTTTTTTTTTTATAATGCTCTCCAAGATTGACCTCATCCCACCTGATGTTGAGTGGTAATGAGTTCCTAGCTTAAGGGCGGAAAATATAGCATAGTAAAACTGTTACTAGACTTGTCGCCCTTACCTTGAAGGCTTGACCCCTGCTACTAATGTAGCACCCACCAAGAGCTCTGGAAACCTTACTCACACGCAGGAACAAAACAACACCGGAGTGATTGTTATTTGGCTGCGGTCTTATGTAAGGTGGAGGTATTTCACCAGTCGGGCTGCTTCAGTTCGAGCGATAAATCGTTTTGGCCTGCCTCTCTTAAACGTATACCTATACATATTAACAAAACGGAGCATTCATTGTCAAACCGATAAGTTAATACATATTTGTAACTAAGGTGTCTTGTGATGTCATGCAAATCTGACCATTCCAATGATAGACTCTCAAAGTATAGAACACCATACCGTTAAGTTAAAGTCATTTGAAAACCAAAATTTTTTTACTTTGCTTACATCGTTACCTACCTATTCCCATTAATATAAATTAACTCACTTCTAATATAAATGGTATAATTTGTTAAGAAAGATATGTATTATATATTTATACAAATTTGTAATTAGTTGTAACCGATCTAGAAGATGTTTGGGTATTAGTCTGGTATATTATATAATTATTTATTTATTATTCTTACTCAAAACATTAGTACTCGAAAACCACTCTCAAATGGTTTTCTGCGAGTACAAACAACGCAGTGTTAATTAAGTTTTTTTGTTTAGGAAGATACTTAGGTTTAGTATGATACATACTCCTTGCCTTGTACTAAGTATTACCTAATCTCTCGCAAAAAGATTCGGTGAACTAAATAATAAAAACACAAAAGCAATGAGCAAAATACATACGGCTAAGACTTAGTCCGTACAACTAATTTAAGTGAAAATCTTACGAGAAAATACTATTTCTATATATTGTAGTTATCATGCAAAACAATTCATTTCGTATTGATCGGAACTTCCATTGCTACTTTCTTTATGTACTTAGTAGATAATTGTGTTGAAATATAAAATACGTGAATAGTATTATAGTGTAGTCTTTGCGGTAGCTTTGTGAAAGTTCATTGTGAAATACTTGGTGAAAGTATATTAAACAGCTAATTAGTCGTTTACTTAGTTGTATATATCTCAGTTATATGTGCGATTCGTAATTAGATGTTCCTTCATATTGTTATAATTCTTATTTTCATACCTATCCAAGTATGTAGTTAAGTACAATTTTACTAATAATAAATAAGTCAGTAAGACAAAATCTTAAAACAAGGGGTCGTTTTTACAAACTTTTATTTAGTTTCACCTGTCCCGATGTTTGCTTGCATGTCTGTAATGAAATCTTGCGAGCTAAATTTGAGCCACTTTCCGGTTACCAATTGAGCTGAAATTTTGCATGCATGTGTAAATCGGATGACAATGCAATATTTTCCTGACGTAGAGCTGATCTGATGATGTTACGGGGAAGACGGCCATAGGAACTCGGTAATGAAACAACACAGTCCCATCTAGTTTGGGCTCGTTTGATTTGTTTTAATGAGTACTTCTATGTTAGATGGTAATAATTAGGGTCTGATAATGTACGAGGAAGATGGCCACAGGAACTCGGTAATCAAAGGAGACAGCCCCATCGAGTTTGGGCTCGTTTGATTCGTCTTGGTAAGCACTTTGGTGTTGGATGATAATGAGAGTCTGACGATGGAGGGGGAAAATGGCCATAGCTTCTAACTGAAATAAGTGGCGCATTGCTTTAAATACCTAAGGTGAGGCCGTGCCGAGGACTGAGTGGTATCAAAATAAGAGCACAGTATAATCCACTAGATAGTACTCGAAATAATAACAACGTGGATTTAAATACAATTATACCATCTGATATAAATAAGACTGGAGGGCTTCCTAAGGAGTTAGAAATATTTGTTGGGGCGATGGTAATGTTACGGTATAATGTAGATGAATCCAAGGGTCTTGTGAATGGTGCAATCGGACATAGAAGAGAAATATTATGGCCTTGCTTCTGCAGAGCACTTTTTTTTTGTATGATACTGGTATACCTTTTGTCCGTATACACTTCGGTAAAGACGGCGTTCATCTCATTCAACCTAAGACTGCGCAATTTCCAGCAAAATATAGTCACGGCACTGCAGAAAGGAGAATGTTACCAATTATATTATGTTAGACTTGTACGGTACTCAAAATGTAGGGTAGTATCGTCGACCATGCCGTTGTATACCTACTTGGGCTCGAAGCACTTTGCCCTTTGCACTTTGTAAGTAGTGTGAAATTATTAGAAGGGCTGCTCATTGAAGAGCTGACTGTTCAAAATTAACTGGCAAACGACCTTGCAATAATGATTCGTTGAATGAGATGAACAAACTTAGGAACTTATCAGGTGAAAACTAAAAAGTTTAAAATAAGGTTTAAAAAATAAACCTTTTTAAAAACAAGCTTTTATTAAAAAGGCCTAAAAAGAAAAAAAATAACTTTAACACTAATACTTTTACCGTTAACTTATAGTGTTATCAAATTTAACACATTTGACACAATTTATATGTTATAAAAGCTTGTCGCGAGATTTAAGTACTCGTATTTATATATTAGAAACAGAAAAATTTTATCTCCCCCTGCGGTGCGGGAATTGAACCCACGACCTTCACGTATCGCGCGTGCTGCTCTTACCAACTGAGCTAACCGCAAGTTATTGTAGGCGATGAAATTTTCTGTTTCTAATATTTAAAGTTCGCTAGTACGGCGTATAGTACTATAAAAATAATAAAATCGATTAAGATGCCAGGTGTCTTCGATTCCGTGGTTTTCAAACATTTCTGCAACGAATGTACCATGGGCCGATAAGTATGTAGATATAAACATATGCGGCAGAGGGCACTTACCGAAAGGCTAACGGTTGATACAGCAGAAAAATTTCATCGCCTACAATAACTTGCGGTTAGCTCAGTTGGTAAGAGCAGCACGCGCGATACGTGAAGGTCGTGGGTTCAATTCCCGCACCGCAGGGGGAGATAAAATTTTTCTGTTTCTAATATTTAAAGTTCGCTAGTACGGCGTATAGTACTATAAAAATAATAAAATCGATACTCGTATTTATATTCTTAGTTTTCAAATTTTAATAGGCAGCAAGTAAATGTGAGTACTTAAATCTCGCGACAAGCTTTTATATCATATAAATTGTGTCAAATGTGTTAAATTTGAAATAACACTCTAAGTTAACGGTAAAAGTTTTAGTGTTAAAGTTTATTTTCTTCTTTTTAGGGCATTTAAATAAAAGCTTGTTTTTAAAAAGGTTTTTTTCCCTTAATTTTATCTCAACTAGAACTTAGTTTCATAAAATTACCATCAAGAACTAGTGCAATAAGTATAAACCACATATTTGATATTTAGTTGAAAATGAATGTCAATAGAAATCCGTACTTGAAGAAAGGAAACAGAAAGTCTGCACTGGAGCAATGTTCGAAATGGGGATAAGAAATCAAATTTTAAAATTCGTTTTTAATTCTAACCATTCATTCTGAAAGATTCTGTGAAAGGAAAAATAAAGCATTTAAAATTCATTCATTTTAATATTTAAAAGCTACAGGTGTACAATACATTCAATGATGTCCAAGTTATTAACCATCATCTTTATTATCAAACTTTTTATTGGTTAAGTCGTCATCAGCAGCTAGAAGTTCTTAGTTGAGTTCTTCAGGGAGAGTCTCGGCCTCAGGAATGATGACGGGAGCCACAGGCGTGGGGAGCACGATGGGCTCTGGAATGATGACAGGAGCTACGGGGTCAGGGATCACGATGGGCTCAGGAATCACAATGGGAGCCACGGGTTCAGGGATGACAATGGGCTCGGGAATCACGATAGGAGTCACAGGGTCGGGGATCACGACGGGCTCAGGAATCACAATGGGACCCACGGGGTCGGGGATCACGACAGGCTCGGGAATCACGATGGGAGCTACGGGGTCAGGGATGACAATGGGCTCGGGAATCACGATGGGAGTTACGGGGTCAGGGATGACAATGGGCTCGGGAATCACGATAGGAGTCACGGGGTTGGGGATCACGACGGGCTCAGGAATCACGATAGGAGCCACGGGGTCGGGGATCACGACGGGCTCGGGAATCACGATGGGAGCTACGGGGTCTGGGATAACAATGGGCTCGGGAATCACGATGGGAGCTACGGGGTCAGGGATGACAATAGGCTCGGGAATCACGATAGGAGTCACGGGGTCGGGGATGACAATAGGCTTGGGGATGACAATGGGCTCGGGAATTACGATAGGAGCGACGGGGTCGGGGATCACAACGGGCTCAGGAATCACAATGGGAGCCACGGGTTCAGGAATGACAATGGGCTCGGGAATCACGATGGGAGCTACGGGGTCAGGGATGACAATAGGCTCGGGAATCACGATAGGACCCACGGGGTTAGGGATGACAATGGGCTCGGGAATCACGATAGGAGCTACGGGGTCAGGGATGACAATAGGCTCGGGAATCACGATAGGAGCCACGGGGTCGGGGATGACAATGGGCTTGGGGATGACAATGGGCTCGGGAATCACGATAGGAGCGACGGGGTCGGGGATGACAATGGGCTCGGGAATCACGATGGGAGCTACGGGGTCAGGGATGACAATGGGCTCGGGAATCACGATGGAAGCTACGGGGTCAGGGATGACAATGGGCTTGGGGATGACAATGGGCTCGGGAATCACGATAGAAGCCACTGGGTCGGGGATGACAATGGGCTCGGGAATCACGATGGGAGCCACGGGGTCAGGGATGACAATAGGCTCGGGAATCACGATAGGAGCCACGGGGTCGGGGATGACAATGGGCTTGGGGATAACAATGGGCTCGGGAATCACGATAGGAGCGACGGGGTCGGGGATGACAATGGGCTCGGGAATCACGATGGGAGCTACGGGGTCAGGGATGACAATGGGCTCGGGAATCACGATGGGAGCTACGGGGTCTGGAATGACAATAGGCTCGGGAATCACGATGGGAGCTACGGGGTCTGGGATGACAATGGGCTTCGGGATGACAATGGGCTCGGGAATCACGATAGGAGCGACGGGGTCGGGGATCACGACGGGCTCGGGAATCACGATGGGAGCTACGGGGTCAGGGATGACAATAGGCTCGGGAATCACGATAGGAGCCACGGGGTCGGGGATCACGACGGGCTCAGGAATCACAATGGGAGCCACGGGGTCAGGGATGACAATGGGCTTGGGAATCACAATGGGAGCTACGGGGTCAGGGATGACAATGGGCTCGGGAATCACGATGGGAGCTACGGGGTCAGGGATGACAATAGGCTCGGGAATCACGATAGGAGTCACGGGTTCGGGGATCACGACGGGCTCAGGAATCACAATAGGAGCCACGGGGTCGGGGATCACGACGAACTCGGGAATCACGATGGAAGCCATGGGGTTGGGGAGCACGACAGGCTCAGGAATCACTATGGGAGTCACGGGGTCAGGGATCAGGACTGGGTCAGGAATCACGATGGGGATAACGGGCTCGGGGATCTCGACTGGCTCAGGGATCATAATCGGGAGCACGGGTTTGGGGAGAACGATAGGGTCAGGTACGATGATAGGTTCAACGGGGTCAGGTTTGATAGGATCCACAATAATTGGCTTGGCCGGTGTGAAGGCAGAGTTTACGTTGATCATGAGCTGAACCAGAGGAAAATCGTATATATGAGTAGTGTACTCGGGCTTGAATGGTGGCCTGGCTGCAGCCAGGGCCGCTAGCGCGAACAAAGCGACGAAAGTTTTCATGGTATTTCAGCTGAAAAGGATACACAAACATTTTGAAACTTTATTAAACCATAGATTGCGGAATATTGAAACAGCAATATTATTTTTAGTAACTTCTCAAGCAGAGTATTTATTTATGAACTTTAAGGATAAAAAGGCTTTTAATTTAGGAAATCAAAAAAACTTTAACTCCAACTTGCTTATTTTTTTATTTTAATATAGACTAATTATAGGTAATTAATATAATACCCTTGTGATTTAAAGATGACTTTTATAAATTAGAACTTGGGAATAACTGAATATTGCCGGTTTGGATCAGGGGGAAAAATGAGGCAGTGCAGAAATCTAAATACTTGAGGTTGTTATGGGGACAGCTTGCAATTTTATAGGATTGACTATCCATTCAAGATTGAACAAGGGTATATATTCAGTTCAAGTAATCTAACTTACCTTGTTTTCAAAACCCTTTTGAGAACTATGATTTCAGTATGTTGAGAGTTAGCTTATATACTCATCTTGCATATGCTATCATGAACTTATCTCTTCCTGTCGGTATCGAAGAGCTATCTCGGTTGTAATGTATTATAATGCAATAAAATTAAAGTCACTTGTATTAAAATAACTAAGGACAAGTTTTTACAATAATCCAAAAAAGAAAGAAAGTAACATTTATTACTTAAAATTAACACTATCTATGCCGCCAATGAAAGCGTAGGCTGAGAATTCACAATAACGGTGTGACTTGCGAAATTACATTTTCATTAAATGGTCATGAGAATAAATACACACCGCAGATATTTATCGATTTTCAAATGTTTATGTGCGGCTAGTGGTAGTGGAACTCACTGAAGACTTATGTAATTTGTAAAATTGCAAATAAAATGTATAAGAATAACATAATTCACTCACGTTGATTTATCATACAATTCTAAAAACTTTTAAAGACTTGAAATTTAAAAAGACTGAGGATTTATGGGGGATTTCTCTAGAGATAATAAAAACTATTATTACTACCATTGCCCCTCACTTAGCTTACATATTTAATAAGTGCATAGATCTGGGCCAATTTCCGAATCTAATGAAATTCAGTTAAATAATACCCCTTTTTAAGTCAGGTGTTAAAAGTGACCCATCTAATTTTCGACCCATTTCTATACTGCCAACGCTTAGTAAGATCTTTGAAAAAATTATATTCAATCAACTAATAACTCATTTTCATGAAAACGATTTACTTCATCATAAACAATTTGGCTTTACCAAAGGTAAATCAACTACTCATACCGGAGTGGCACTTATCAAACATATATTAGATGCGTGGGAGAGAAAGCAAGATGCCTTTGGTATTTTTTGTGACTTGTCAAAGGCGTTTGATTGTGTCAATCATGAAACTTTGCTTTTAAAATTGCGACACTATGGTGTCTCAGGCCCTGCAATATCTCTATTGCAATCATACTTAACTGATAGAATACAAAAAGTTAATCTTAACGCAGCCAATTCTTCTGGCGCACCACTTGTTATGGGCGTGCCCCAGGGCTCTATATTAGGACCTCTTCTCTTCTTAATATATATAAATGGGCTTCCTCACTTTACCAAAAGTCTATGTGAGATTGTATTGTTTGCAGATGACACATCTTTGATCTTTAAAGTTGACAGGCATAAGCAATCCTATGACGTTGTAAATAGTACACTCTCACAAGTTTTGCATTGGTTTTCTACTAATAACTTAGTCCTCAATGCAAAAAAGACTAAATGCATTAAATTTACAATGCCAAATGTAAGGCAAATTAATACTGATATTGTGATAAATAGTGAACACATTGAACTAGTTCAATGTGTTCACTATTTATTATAGTAAAAAAGTTTTATTACACTAAAAAAGTTGTTGAATGAACTAGTTAATTCAACAACTTTTTTAGGAATCACTGTAGATTCTAAACTTCAATGGGGTCCTCATATAGGTGCTCTGGCAGAAAGACTTAGTTCGGCTGCATATGCAGTCAGAAAACTTAGGCATCTTACTGATGTTGAAACGGCGAGACTAGTTTATTTCACATTGTAATAGTAACACATTGAACTAGTTCAATGTGTTCACTATTTATTATAGTAAAAAAGTTTTATTACACTAAAAAAGTTGTTGAATGAACTAGTTAATTCAACAACTTTTTTAGGAATCACTGTAGATTCTAAACTTCAATGGGGTCCTCATATAGGTGCTCTGGCAGAAAGACTTAGTTCGGCTGCATATGCAGTCAGAAAACTTAGGCATCTTACTGATGTTGAAACGGCGAGACTAGTTTATTTCAGCTATTTCCATAGTTTAATTTCATACGGTCTACTGCTGTGGGGCTCTGCTTCTGACATACAAACCATTTTTGTATTGCAGAAGAGAGCTATTCGATCTATATACGGCCTTAGATCGCGTGATTCACTCAAAGAATTATTTCAAAAAATTGATATTTTAACTGTAGCGTCACAATTCTTCCTTGACTGTATTATGTATATTCGTAAAAATCTTAATTTATTCTTTATGAAATCTGATGTTCATAGTTTTAACACAAGAAATAAACATAAGTTCGCTATTTCAAACCATAGGCTTCGCAAGACCAGTAAAACATTCGTTGGATTATTGGCTTACCCATGCATAAATTTAAGGTCTATGTTAAATCATGTTTAATGAAAAAAGGGTACTACAAACTTGATGAATATTTCAATGATAAACATATGTGGACATGATTGTCTGCTCGCTCGCACACCATATTTTTAAGTTCCCTAGTTTCAAATATTGTAAAGATTAGGATAACTACTGAGTTTCTTGCCGGATTCTTCTCGGTAGGATTAGGTTCCGAACCGGATGTAGCTTCAATTTTGGTTTATATTCATTATGACGATGCATAAGTGTTACTTGTAACCAACATGAATAAATGAATTGATTATTATTATTGATTATTAAAGTAAGAATGCTTTTATTTACACTCTCTAAAAAGAAAAAAAAACTTTTCTTTGAAAACTATTAATATTACTAACAACTTTAATTCCGAGTTATAATTGCAAATTTTCTGTCTAACTTTTTGGCTATTTATTTTACTATTTTCCAGCTTCATCATGTGATCCTTGGTACCACCCAAGACAAGACAGAGTAGTAGTATAAGACAAATCAAACACATCCAAACTCGATGTGGTTGCGTGATTTTAATTTCGAGTTCCTATGGCCACCTTTCGGCGTATTAGTAAACCATTTTTTTTTGATGCGGCAAATTTTGGCGCACTGTACCTTCACCTGAGCGAGATGACTCGTACCCACTAAAACCCCCTAAGGGACCTCATCGCCTTAATGGTAATACTGTGGGAAATTTTTAGAACCACCACAACATCACCGGCGGGATGGCTGCTGTTTAGGCATCTCCCCCGACTCTTCCTCCAACCATTTTTAGACCCTTGTTACCATCTTTCACCGAAGTACTTGACAAAAAAAAATCAAACCGACCCAAATTCAATGGAGTCGTGTTATTTTATTATAGAGTTCCTATGGCCAGCTTCCATCATTAGATCACCTCCAAAATAAAAATAATAGGTAGTTATTGTTTCTCATTCGACTTACTCATGTAAGTAAAATTTAAATTCAATCGTGTAAAATATATATTTCTAAGAACGTATATAGTTGTAAGATTCCACGCTGACAAACAAGCTTAAATAGATAAGTTAAATAACAGCTTGTAATAATTATAACAGGCATGTGCAACATTGCACTGCAAAATTGCGCCAACTCAATTCACTGCACCAGATTCGTTGAATCACTTATTCTTATTTAATGAGTTGGCCCACAGCATAGGACCGGCAAATTCCAAAAATCGTACTTGTTAACAATCACCCAGGCTGGAGCAAGTTGAACTGTCAACTCTCACCATCGATTGTACCGCGAAACGAACTTAAACTGGATTATGTACAGTCGCCGTCAGATATATCGGAGCAGACAAAGTGACCAAATACTTCATAACAGTTAAAATGTCAAAAAGTTCCATACACTACAAGTTACCATTAATGTCCGAACATTAATTACTTCAATAATATCTGAGCAGATGCCAATAACATCTGAACACTCATAACGTCAATTTGTGTCACGCACGTCATGTGTCTCATTTAGCTACCTGTATAGATGAGTGTTCAGATAATATTACTGGTAAGCTGTGTATAGAAATTATTGATTAGCATCTGCTCAGATATTATTGAAGTAATGAATGTTCAGATATTAATGGTAACTTGTGGTGTATGGAACTTTTTGACATTTTAACTGTTCAGAAGTATTTGGTCACTTTGTCTGCTCCGATATATCTGACGGCGACTGTATCTTCACGGAATCTTGGACCGCCATAGAGTACCTACCGTACATCTGTTTTCTATCCTAAAATCATGTCGATCCTCATGCAACATTGGCAAAAATTGTTAAATAAAATTTGTTGCCATTTATCGAATTGGTCTGGAATGACTTAGGTACGGAACCCTAAGAAACAACTGTCACAGTAATTGATGGCCCTATTTGCAGTGGTACCACAACTAAACTCCGAATAAGAGCAGGTGCGCAAAAAGTTACCTTCTTTGAAGCGAGACGGCGTTCCAAGAACCCGTTGTTGGTTATCTTTAGATGACAATGCAGGTACAAGTGCATGCCTGATGACGTATGCGCGGGAGTTTGCCTTCCTATGAGAAATTATAACGCGCATTCCTCATAAGTGATTCATCTTTAAGGAGTGGAAAATCACATAATGACGTTACAATTAAAATATTTGGGATAAGAAACTACAATATGGTAGATAATAGAACTGTAGATACGTGTACTTACTATTCAAATAATCTAAGTATGTAATATTTTTTTACACAATGCTTGAACCTCCATAATAAAACTTCATAAATAGAACTTCACTTCTGAGGTGGTCCCATTTTCACCAGGTCAGGATCTAATGATGGGATCCAGGAGAAATCGAGGGCAACCACCGAAAATTGTATGCTCGTATGGTGTTTTTGTTACGTAATCATGTCTTACTTAGGTGTGTGCTTCAGGGTGTCAACTTCTGATGCTGCTGTGCTGATGATGAAGCTACAGTACTCCTTAACGGTTAGGAGCTGGAAGGCAGTACTGCAATTGGTCGATGGAAACTATTTAGTAGTATGTAGGGCTAACATGTTGCTTGTGAGGTATGCTTGAATCAACATCTGATGCTGCTGTGCTGATGATGAAGCTACAGTACCTATTGCTTAACGGTTAGGAGTTGGGAGCAGTACTTCAATTGGTCGATCGAATGTATGTAGGGCTAACGTGATACTTGTAATATACCATCCAGACTCACGGCAAGAAATCTCGCCGGGCCTTCTCGCGAGAACTACAAATTTTTCTCATTCGTGATCTGTTTCCTATGCATCACATTGACGAAATTGAAACTGCAGCAGGTTTGACTCTGTGTGCCATTGCATATTATAACTTTGTCAATGTCGTAACTAAAAATAAAGTTCAAAATGAACACAACTAAAAATCGAGAAATAAACTGACTTTTTAAAAAAAATTAAACCGACTTCAAAAAAAACACAAACGACAAAAACTTTAACCAGTCAAAAGCAATACCTACATAACTAAAAAGCGATAAATAACCTAATTTAACTATTTAATGCATATTATATATCTACAATTATTTATATAATTACAACTTAATACCTAATACTTTAACAAAGTCTTCTTTAACTATTTTAATATTTACTGATGTTCATAGTTTTAACACAAGAAATAAACATAAGTTCGCTATTTCAAACCATAGGCTTCGCAAGACCAGTAAAACATTCGTTGGATTAAGTATAAAAATATTCAACAAGTTACCGCAAGATATTATTGACTTACCCATGCATAAATTTAAGGTCTATGTTAAATCATGTTTAATGAAAAAAGGGTACTACAAACGTGATGAATATTTCAATGATAAACATATATGGACATGATTGTCTGCTCGCTCGCACACCATTTTTTAAGTTCTCTAGTTCCAAATATTGTAAAGATTAGGATAATTACTGAGTTCCTTGCCGGATTCTTCTCGGTAGGATTAGGTTCCGAACCGGATATAGCTTCAATTTTGGTTTATATTCATTATGACGATGCATAAGTGTTACTTGTAATCAACATGAATAAAGAATTGATTATTATTATTGATTATATATTACTAACAACTTGACTACTATTTTATTGGATTTTTTTCTCTAAAAATATTGATAATCTTTGATTTTTATGTTATTTATATTTATGTTTTCTTATCTAAATACCTTAATCTATAATTACAAATTCACCAAATATTTAGTTCTATATTTACTTCAAAAACAAATAATTGTGTCTTATGTTGAAAATAACGGTACGGAACCTTTTGCGAAATCCGAATCGCATTTTTTTAATAAGTAAGTACTTATGTATCTGCCAAAGTAGGAAAAAAGACGAAGTAGAGTGCTTAAAACAAATAAATTTACAGACAATAAACCTTACAAGTTATATGTTTTGTTAATTTATGTTAGTGTATTTTTAATGTTTGAGACCCGATGACTACAGAAATATTCACATTTGTACCTTCACCCGAGCGAAACCGGGTTTTCATCTAGTTATAATCTTATCTTATTTTACCAAGAGGTCCTGAAATAACTTCGTGCTATGTTTTTTGAAATCAATGGTGGATTTTTAATAATCATTTTCAAATTCACTTTTAGGGTTCCGTAGTCCACTAGGAACACTTATAGTTTCGCTATGTCTGTCTGTCTGTCTGTCCGTCCGAGGATAATCTCAGAAACCGTTTGCACTAGAAAGCTGAAATTTGGTACAAATATGTATATTAATCACGTCAACAAAGTGCAAAAATAAAAAATAAAAAAAATGACTTGACTAACTATAAAAAATAAAAAGAATGACTGTAGGGTACCCCCCTACACGTAAATTGGAAAATGATTTTTTTTAAATTTCAATCCCAACATGTGATATATAGTTGGATAGGTATTTAAAAATGAACAGGGGTTTACCGAAATTATTTTTTGATCATTTTAATATTTTGGGAATAATCGCTCCAAAATAAAATATAATTTTGAACCATAAGTTAAAAAGTATGAAAAAAATCTAGAATATAGAACTGCATAAAGGCTTTCTATGAAAATTGTTTTGAACCTGATGGGCTTAATAGTTTTTGAAATTTTTGAAAAAATATTTTTTTAGTGTTTACCTATGTCAAGTCAATGTTACACACAGATAGCCCATTTTTGAAACTTAAAGTGGGGATACTTAAGTATTGTGATGCACTGAAAACTACGGAACCCTACACTGAGCGTGGCCCGGCACGCTTTTGGCCGGTTTTTTTGTTAGGTCGTACCTAAAAATTATATTACGTGAGGCCAATCTAGTCGGAGACAAGCGCACCGCCTGCCTTCGATTTCTGAAATATTAAAATTCAATATATCCGTGGTTTAGTTCTACAACAGGTGCTATAATTCTCGGGTATTAAATTAACGCACTTACAAGTGATATCAGGCTAGTACCCCGGTAATTAATTATAACATTATACCTATTTACCTCATATGCTTAAAATAAATCATTTTAATTTTCAGTTGATGCCGACCAATTTATTATATCTACATTAGCGCTATTTATATTTATCTATGTGCTCATCTAAATTTGTGTTAACAGTTAGGTATTTTAATTTTAAATTTGCTTTTTATGGACTTTAATTTACCTACTTTTAATGTTTAGTAGTACTTTAGACTTACCAATAATTTTATATAAGGTTTGTACACAAAAAAGATCCCTCAAAAATATTGAGTAGGTATGTTGGTTTAATTCACAATTTTTGGATCGCTTTTTAAGCCATTTTTAAATAAGTAAACGATTTTAGAATGGAACACATGGTAGTAGGTAGACTCCCTATTATGCTCATAGCACACTTATTCTTTAAGAGGATCTACAGTTTAAGAGGATTCGTCGGACTGTGGAAAAAAGAAATACTTCAATTCCATGAACTCAACTCTGTGAACAAAAGATCTATAAGAATGTGCGAGTAAGACAGGATTGGGAAGGAAAGTAAATGTATTAAAGTCGTACCTACTGCATATAATAAATCGCTTAAACGATTAACCAGCCATCAGTCAAGTTAAACCAATGTCAAGTTTGCCAATTTAACTTAAAATAAGTGGTGGACAGTTAATGGACAAGTCGTGTACCTCAAAATCAGGTTAAGCAAATCAACTTGTAAAGTAAAGTTTTAGATCAATTTAATTTATAAAAACGAAATTATTAACTTTACATCGCTATTATAATAGGGATGATGACTAACTAGTCAACTGAGATACTTTTAAATGAAATTGTTGCTGTCCTTAGACCATTTCTTCACACTCCCATTAAAATTCGAAACCTGAATGAATTTTACTTATTAAATCAATGTTTTATTGGATTTTAAAATAGATTTTAATGATAATTTGCAAAAAAAATGGCTGCCGTTCCGTAAAATCCTCTGTCGTGGCAATACATCCTAAAATTATTTTACACTAGCAGTGCCGGCGACTTCGTTCGCGGGGTCTAAATGAGTTTGAATGTATTTTTTCTTTAATAAAAGTAGCCTCAGTTATACCCTATTTCATCAGCTACCTGCCAATAAAAGCTCCATCAAAATGGGTCTAGCCATTTTAGAAATTATTTTCCACTGACTCGAAGTCCGTCTATAACGAACATCTAGCAAAAACGGCTAAAAATAACGTTTTTTTTGTATGGGAGCCCCCCTTGAATATTTATTTTATTTTAATATAATATTTTATTTTTGAGAAAAATATCCATTAAAATTAACATCGAGCAAAAAATTGGAAAAAAATCACGTTTGTTGTACGGGAGCCCCACTTAAGTCATTATTTTATTTTGTTTTTAGTATTAATCGTTATAGCGACAATAAAAATATACAATCCGTAAAAAAATCAACTCTCTAGCTATCACGGTTCTTGAGATTGCCTGGTAACAAACAGACAGACAGACGCACGAACGTATGGACGCACGATCGGACGGACATACAGCGAAGTCTTAGTTATAGGGTCCCGTTTTAACCCTTTGGGTACGGATGCCTAAAAATGGAGTTATTTCACCCGTTTTCTCTACATTTCCCTTCACTGCTTTGCTCCTATTGATTGTAGCGTGATGAAAAGTATACAATAACCTGTCCAGGAGAATGAAGAATAATTGCACCAAATTACGTCAAAATCCGTCGAGGAGCTTTCGTTTCTATAAAGAACAAACAGACAGACAGACAGACATAAATTTTTCTGATTTGGCATCAGTATCGATTACTAATTACTCCCTGATAGTTATTTTGGAAATATATTTAATGTACAGAATTGACCTCTCTACCTACAGATTTATTGTAAGTATTGATGATGGATGGATGGATGGAATTTTATTTAGACGTTCAATTAGGATTATTTCTAAGGATTATATCTGTGTAAAATTTTCCTTATTTATAAATTGAAAACAATTACATAATAGTTAAGAAAAAAAGATAGCCATCTAAATTTTGTAGCTGATGTTCGGGACACCAGACTAGTAAAATTTCTTGTTACATATATTTAATTTTTCATCAGTATTTATATAAATAAATATATCTAAATTGAAAAAAAAAACAGCACGCAATATTCATACATTTTATTTCAATGAAATCAATGAGAGCATACAAGTATTCAATCATGCCCAAGTTAGAAAGACTTCTTCGTTTGTAATAAATCCAAAGTTGGTGAAGACGTCTTCATCAGCAGAAAGTTCTTAGTTAAGTTGTTCGGGAAGACTCACGGCCTCGGGAATGATGACGGGAGCCACGGGTTCGGGGAGCACGATGGGTTCGGGAATCACAATGGGAACGACGGGTTCGGGGATCACGATGGGCTCGGGAATCACGATAGGAGTCACGGGGTCGGGGATCACGATGGGCTCGGGAATCACGATGGGAGCTACGGGGTCGGGGATCACGACGGGCTCGGGAATCACGATGGGAACGACGGGTTCGGGGATCACGATGGGCTCGGGAATCACGATAGGAGTCACGGGGTCGGGGATCACGATGGGCTCGGGAATCACGATAGGAGTCACGGGGTCGGGGATCACGATGGGCTCGGGAATCACGATGGGAACGACGGGTTCGGGGATCACGATGGGCTCGGGAATCACGATAGGAGTCACGGGGTCGGGGATCACGACGGGCTCGGGAATCACGATGGGAGCTACGGGGTCAGGGATGACAACGGGCTCGGGAATCACGATAGGAATCTCGGGGCTGGGGATCACGATGGGCTCAGGAAGGACGACTGGAAGCTCAGGCTCGGGAAGAACAATTGGCTCAGGAATGACGATTGGAAGCTCAGGCTCGGGAAGAACGATAGGCTCAGGAAGGACGACTGGAAGCTCAGGCTCGGGGAGAACGATAGGCTCAGGAAGGACGACTGGAAGCTCAGGCTCGGGGAGAACGATAGGCTCAGGGAGAACGATGGGTTCAACGGGGTCGGGTCTGATGGGATCCACAATTGGCTGAACTGGCTTGGGGCTTTGACCGTTGACATTGATGATGAGCTGCACCAGAGGAAGATCGAATACGTGAGTAGAGACCTCAGGCTTGAATGGAGGCCTGGCTGCGGCCAAGGCGACCAGCGCAAACAAAGCAACGAAAGTCTTCATGGTTTATAAGCTGTAAATAAAAAAAACCTTCATGTTTCAGAGATTTATGAACACCGGCAAACAAGTTTTAGTTAAATCAAGAAAAGAAGGAAATAAGGAACGACAATATTTTTAACAAACTTTGTTTTATTGAGGAATTTGTCGATTAAGTGCTGTAATTTGATAAAATTTAATTTTATTTAAGAGCTCGGAGAAGATTTCCAAACCCTGGTTTTCAAAGTACCACATTGGAGTAATTAGGTAATTATGAACAAATTTAGCTCACCTCTTGTTTTCAAGTCCCTTTTGAGAACTATGATTTCAGTATGCTGCAGTGAGCTTATATAGTCATCCTGAAATTTGCTATCTTAAACTTATCAATTTTGCCGGTATCGAACACCTATCTCGGTTGTAATGTAAATTACCCTAAATGCGTAAGTCGTTTATTCCTTTATTATCTATCGTTTTACTTTTAGTCAATCATTCACGATTCAGAAAGGCCGCATTGGACCATAAAGATGTGTTTTAGAAAAGTGTAATGTAATAAATAATATCTATAAGTGTGATCTGATATTTTTTTGCAATAAAGAAACCTAAGAATAGTTTAGAATGTAACGTAAGCACTACCAATCGCTGCGTCATGCGAGGCCATCGTGATACGACAGCCCAGGTTAAAAGAAGAGTATCTAAAGGAACTTAACAACAACCCGCCGAATATAATATGGATCTGTATTGCCAAAAAAGATTTCAATACAACTTTAATAGGAATCCTTTTGTAATAAGCATATGATTTATATCTTAAATAGAAATGTGATATCAATAATAGTAAACACTATTGAGTATGTATCTATTCATATCTACTATCAATGATATTGATAAAAAAACTATCGATAGTTTTATTCCATTGTTTAAGATTGTAGATAGTTATGTAATGGATTCCTATAATTTTATAGTGCCTCACGCCGCATTAGCTTCCTTTGAATTGTTGTAGATACATAGTTAGCATATTTACAAAAGTTTATTATTCTATACGAACAATATCATCGATAATATCGATAGTTTTGTTTGGGAGCACTCCTTGAATCTTTATTTTATTTTAATTTAATTTTGTTTTTAGAAAAATATCCATTCAAATATTCTGTAAGTACCTATTTCAAGCGTCCAGCAACAGTTTCAATTAACATCAAAAAAAATTGGAAAAAATTCACGTTTGTACGGGAGCCCCACTTAAGTCATTATTTTATTTTGTTTTTAGTATTGATCGTTATAGCGACAATAAAAATAAACAATACGTAAAAATTTCAATTCTCTAGCTATCACGGTTCTTGAGATACAGCCTGGTGACATACAGACAGACAGACAGACGGACGGACGCACGAACGTATGGATGCACGAACGGACGTACATACAGCGAAGCCTTAGTTATAGGGTTCCGTTTTTACCCTTTGGGTACGGATACCTAAAAATGGAGTAATTTCTCCCGTTTTCCCAACATTTCTCTTCACTGCTCTGCTTCTTTTGATTATAATTATAATTATGATGGCAGACGGTTCAAAAACCTACTTGTAAAAGAGACATTTTAAGAGGCTTTTCAATACTATTAGGACTTGATGTAAAAAAAGTATTTTTGTGTGCATTTCCATTATGTAAATATTACACCTCTGATCAGAACAACTGTGTTTACATATTGAATACTCAATTATACAATTTGACATGCAGTCATAGCGACAATTTGGTGTTTTTTGAAACAAATAAATTTCTTAATAATAGTTTAATGACTGGCAAAAGTATTTATTTGCCTTATAAATTTAAAAAACAATTGGCTAGCTTATTAGCCTACAATATACGTATATTATATTTAATTTGACGTTGGAACTCGTTCCAAATAATTTAAATACTTGTTTAAGATAATAGAGGATCACTCTAGTAAACTGACCAAGTAAAAAGTCCAATTACCTAAATATTATTCATCAAAATATATAGGGCTTTTCTGGTAAAGAATAAGAAAGATATTTTTAGAAGCAGAGAATATTCATATCTTATGTATTACAGAGCACTGGTTGAAACAGTACGAATTAATGATTAGTATTCCCAATTATAAAGTTAGTTTTTTTATACGAAAGCCGCGATAAGAGGCGGATCACTCATATTAGTACGTAAGGCCCTTAAGTCTAAAGAACGGAAAGATGTCGTTTCTCTTTCGATAGAACATACAATTGAATTAGCATGTACAGAGACAGAGCACCATATTATTTTATGTGTATACAGACCCCCTTCATCTAATTGCATAATCTTTGAGTCTGTCATGGAAGATGTTTTAAAAAATCTTTCTAAATCAAATAAAGAAACATAGTGTGCGGATATTTCAATGTAAACATATTAGATACGACTCAAAACTCAACAAGGTTTCTGAATCTATTTAATTGCTGCAACAACTTTTTAACGAACCTACCAGAGTTACTCCCACAACAGCAACATGTTTAGACAATATTTTTTGCAATTGTGTTGTGTTTGAAAAATCAATCATTAACATTATAAATTCAGATCATTGTAGTCAATGAGCTGTTTTTGTACAGCGACATGCGCCCTCTTCGTCAAATATTGTTTGTAGACCAGTCACCGCATCACGTGTAGACAGATTTAAAGAAAAAGTTTCTAATAAAGTATCTTTTCTGAGTTTCCATGGTAATAATGTTGATCAACCATATTTAAACCTATTTAATATGCTTTAAAAACGCAGTTCGTGGGATTTTTACGAAAAAAACAATTAAAATCAGTAACACTTAATCAAAATTTTGTGAACAGGTATATATAAAAGTAGAAGAAAATTGTTTGAATTTTATGAAATAAAGGCGAATTCAACTGATCCTTCATTAATAGATTATAGTTAGGAAATACTCAAAAAATTTAAGCAGGTATGTTTAATTGCGAAATGTAACTATTTGAAAGGAAAAATAATATCTGCTCCTAACAAAAGTAAAGCAACATGGAACGTTATAAATAAAGAGACTTGTATAAACAAAACACAAGTCAACAAGTTCTCTCTCAAATTAGACAATAGGCGTTTTGATTCCGATTCTGATGTTGCAAATGTATTCGAATCTTTCTTCACAAATATACCTGTGTCTACGACGACGACTTAAACTCCAGCCCCCGTCTTGCTGAGTCGCTCCTGAAATCTCACGTAGATAAGTGTCAAGCGGACTTTAATTAAACTCATATTTGTCCTGCAGAATTCATAAAGAGCTTTAAGAGTTTAAGTATGAAAACACTGAGGATTTATGGGGGATTTCCATTGATATACTCCAAAATATAATTCATGGAATTGCACCTTATTTATCCTTCATATTTAATAAATGTATTGACACTGGTGAAATTCCTATTCTAATAATTAAGTAAAATTATTCCACTTTATAAATCAGGCGATAAAAGTGATCTGTCTAACTTTAGACCAATTTCCATTATTACCAGCACTTAACAAAATTTTTGAAAAACATATTTTCAGTCAATTATTAGCTCATCTTACATTTAATGCTCTGTTACATAGTAAGCAGTTTGGATTCACTAAAGGTTACTAAAGATTGCGTTGATCACCAAACGTTGCTGATGAAGTTATGGTGTTGTAAGCACTACACTGTGTCTTCTACAGTCTTTCCTTTCTGACAGAACTCAAAGGGTCAATGTGAATGGAACTAACTCTTCTGGTGCACCTCTAGCGATGGGAGTGCCCCAAGGCTCAATATTGGGACCTCTGTTGTTCCTTATTTATATTAATGACCTTCCTTACTTTGCGAAGGATCTCTGTTAGATTGTGTTATTTGCTGATGACACTTCTCTCATCTTCAAAGTTGATAGATGTAAAGAATCATTTGAAGATGTAAATAGTTCTCTCTCACAAGTGCTACATTGGTTCATGAATAATAATCTCCTGCTTAACACTAAGAAAACGAAGTGTGTCAAATACACAATGCCGAATGTTAGAAAAGTCAACATCAAAATGTTTATGAATGGTAAACCTGTTGAAATAATTCATTCTACAGTATTTCTTGGCATCAAATTAGTCTCTAAATTGCAATGGGGACCCCATATTGTTGCCCTGGCAGGAAGGCTTAGTTCAGCTGCATACGCTGTAAGAAAAATTCGTAATTTGACTGATATTGAGACGGCAAGACTGGTTTATTTCAGTTAGGTACTTTCATAGTGTTGTCATATGGTCTCCTTTTGTGGGGAACAGCTGCTGACATTCAAACTATTTTTGTTTTACAGAAGAGGGCTATCCGCGCCATATTTGGTCTTAAATAACGGGATTCCCTCACAGACTTATTTAAAGAAATTAACATACTAACCGTAGCATCTCAATACATTTTTGATTGTATTATGTATACACGCAAAAATTATAATCTACTTTTTTAAAAATCTGACGTCCACAACTTTAACACTAGAAATAAACACAGGTTTGCTGTTCCATATCTAAGACTACATTAGATAAGTTATTCCTTTGTGGGTTTAAGCGTTTCATTATTTAATAAGTTACCTGAAAATGTTATCCAAATGCCCATGCATGCAGATATAAGTCTCATGTTTTTAAATTAAAAAAAAATGTTTAATAAAAAAAGGCTACTACAAATTATGATTGTTTATATATATAACAATTGATGATTATTTAAATGACAAAAATGTATAGGTCTAGAATAACGTTAATTCTCGGATATATTTTATATAAGCTTTGAATATTTTATTTAAGTACCTAGTATAAGGGAACATTGTTACATGGAAAAGAGTAAGTGTCGAGTTTCTTGCCAGTTCTTCTCGACATGATTAACATTCCGAACACGGCGGTAGAATTCTTAATTTGTACTGACGATTCATAAGTGCTTTTGTAAAGTTTACATAAATAAAGATGTTTTCTATTCTATTCTATTCTATTCTATTGTAGCGTGATAAAAAGTACACAATAACCTGCCCAGGAGTATGAAGAATAATTGTATCAAATTACGTCAAAATCCGTCGAGGAGCTTTCGTTTCTATAAAGAACAGACAGACAGACAGATTTTTCTGATTGCATTTTTGGCATAAGTATCGATTACTAATTACTCCTTGATAGTTATTTTGGAAATATATTTAATGTACAGAATTGACCTCTCTACAGATTTATTGTAAGTATGGATGGATGGATGGAATTTTATTTAGACGTTCAATTAGGATTATATCTGTATAAATTTTCCTTATTTATAAATTGAAAACCATTACATAATAGTAATCAAGAGGCTTAAAAAGATAGCCATCTGACTTTTGTAGCTGATGTTCGGAACACCAGACTTGTAAAATTTCTTGTTGCATATTTTTAATTTTTCATAATTAGGGTTTATATAAATTAATATATCTAAATTGAAATAAGTAAAAACGCAATATTCATTCAATTTATTTCAATGAAATCAATGAGAGCATACAGGTGTTCAATCATGCCCAAGTTAGAAAGACTTCTTCGTTTGTAATAAATCCAAAGTTGGTGAAGACGTCTTCATCAGCAGAAAGTTCTTAGTTAAGTGCTTCGGGAAGACTCACGGCCTCGGGAATGATGACAGGAGCCACGGGGTCGGGGAGCACGATGGGCTCGGGAATCACAATGGGAACGACGGGTTCGGGGATCACGATGGGCTCGGGAATCACGATAGGAGTCACGGGGTCGGGGATCACGATGGGCTCGGGAATCACGATAGGAGTCACGGGGTCGGGGATCACGATGGGCTCGGGAATCACGATGGGAACGACGGGTTCGGGGATCACGATGGGCTCAGGAATCACGATAGGAGTCACGGGGTCGGGGATCACGACGGGCTCGGGAATCACGATGGGAGCTACGGGGTCAGGGATGACAACGGGCTCGGGAATCACGATGGGAGCTACGGGGTCAGGGATGACAACGGGCTCGGGAATCACGATAGGAATCTCGGGGCTGGGGATCACGATGGGCTCAGGAAGGACGACTGGAAGCTGAGGCTCGGGAAGAACAATTGGCTCAGGAATGACGATTGGAAGCTCAGGCTCGGGAAGAACGATAGGCTCAGGAAGGACGACTGGAAGCTCAGGCTCGGGGAGAACGATAGGCTCAGGAAGCACGACTGGAAGCTCAGGCTCGGGAAGAACGATAGGCTCAGGGAGGACGATGGGTTCAACGGGGTCGGGTCTGATGGGATCCACAATTGGCTGAACTGGCTTGGGGCTTTGACCCTTGACATTGATGATGAGCTGCACCAGAGGAAGATCGAATACGTGAGTAGAGACCTCAGGCTTGAATGGAGGCCTGGCTGTGGTCAAGGCGACCAGCGCAAACAAAGCAACGAAAGTCTTCATGGTTTTTAAGCTGTAAATTAAAAAAAAACCTTCATGTTTCAAAGATTTATGAACAGCAGCAAAATTTAAAGTCTTAGTTAAATCAAGATAAGAAGGAAATAAGAAACAACATTTTTTTTAACAATTTAGTTTTTTCGAGGAATTAGTCGATTAGGTCCCCTTATTTGATAAAATCTAATTTCTCGGAGAAAATTTTCAAACCCTGGTTTTGATTTGACAAATTAAAATTGTTCATTTTTTTAGTAATAAAGACACCTTGAAACTGCTTCCAAGTACCACATTGGAGTAATTAGGTAATGATTAACAAGTTTAGCTCACCTCTTTTTTTCAAGTCCCTTTTGAGAACTATGATTTCAGTATGCTGCAATCAGCTTATATAGTCATCCTGAATATTTGCTATCTTAAAGTTATCAATTTTACCGGTATCAAACACCTATCTCGGTTGTAATGTATATTACCCTAATTGCGTAAGTCGTTTAGTCCTTTATTATCTACCGTTTTACTTTTAGTCAATCATTCATGATTCAGAAAGGCCACATAAAAATGTGTTTTAGAGAAGTGTAATATAATAAATAATATCTATTGTGTAGTATGGTCTGATATTTCTTTGCAATAAAAAAACCAAAGAATAGTTTAAAATGCAACGTAAGCACTACCAATAGCTGCGTCTTGCGAGGCCATTGCGATACGACTGCCCAGGTTAAAACTAGGTATCTAAAGGAACTTAACAACCCGATGAACATAATATGGATCTGTATTCCCAGATGCCAAACTAATGGTGTGAAAATAAAAACATTATGTAAATCATATCATTTCCATGCAGTGGAATTTACATCATGCATGTATTGAGAATGTTCCGATGCATTTAGACTGTGATTAAGGTTTTTATTTTAATTATTATTTCTGTTTTGATGATACGAGGGTGGGTTGAAAACAAAATAAAATATAAACAAAAGTAATTTTATTCTTCCACGTAATCTCACTTAGCTCAATGCACTTCTTCCATCTGGTTTCCAACGCCTGTATCCGGTCATAAAAAAAATATATTTTCAAGGCCTTCAAAAAAGTTACCCACTGCTTCGACCTCCCCATTTAATGAAAATTGACCTTTAAGGTGTTTTTTTAGGTTTGGGAATAAATAAAAGTGTGTGTTCATTTATTGTAAATTAACTGCAAGTAAATACCATTCGTATTTTTCGGATTTTCTGTACATTAATATATTTGGATTATAATATTACAGTAAAAAGGAAACTTTCCTCATACATCCGTTCCGTAGTTTTAAAGATCTAAGCATACATGCGGATATACAGAAAAAGCGGCTTGGTTTTACTATGTTCTGATTGAATCCTAGTTTAAAATAAGTAAATTGCAATCAAGTAGTTTATTGAAAAGTTAATAATGATATTTAATATGAATCTAAAAAACAACCGCATTTTTATACATTTAACTTTAATAGAAATCAGTATATGTTTTATATTTTACATAGAAATATGATATCAATAATAGTTGACACTATTGATTGTGTATTCGTATCTACTATACTTAAATGATATTGATTCAAAAACTAACGATAGTATGATTCCATTGATAGTATCTATTGTTTAAGTATGTATATAGTTACGTCATTTTTACTATAGAAATATAGAAGCTTCACTTAGCTTCACGCCGCATTAGCTTCCTTTAAAATGTTGTTGATACATTGATATTGAATTTTTGATTGACTGTCTTTATTCAGGGTATCCTTTGTAAAGAAAACAAAATCATATTATAAACTGAATTTATTCACTAGATGCAATATAGCCACTGATTTTCCATAATAGCTCCTTCGTTTATCTTGATTCCTGGTTGGCTATTTGCTTATCCTAAAGCTCAGTTCTCAGTTGAGATCCTCAGGGAGAGCCACAACGGGTTCTGGGATCACAACGGGGAGCAGAGGCTCGGGAACGATAACAGGGGAAGGAATCACGATTGGTTCCACGGGCTGGGGAAGCATGACAGGCTCAGGAATAACGATGGGAGCCACGGGGTCGGGGATCACGACGGAAATATAGAAGCTTCACACCGCATTAGCTTCCTTTAAAATGTTGTTGATACATAGTTAACATATTTACAATAGTTTATCCTTCTACACGAACAATATCATCGATAATCATCGATAACATCGATAGTATTGTCTGGTGCTGATTCTATTAATAATAGTCCTATCGATAGGACCGTCTTTTTTAGATGTAAACAATATATTAAAACACTAATACTCACTATCTCTAATATTTTCAAACATAGGTATAGATACAATCTTCTGAAAGATTTCAAATAAATGGTTTCTAATAATGATTTAATTCTAATGTATTGATAATTTTGTACAAATCTTAAGCCTTTATTTATTAATTTAGTGATATTTATAGACCAAGTGCAAAGTCTCTGAGCAGCGGCGGCCTTAGGGGGTGGCGAACAAGGTAATCGCCCAGGGCCTCGCTCTTGTAGAGGGCCTCGCGCAACAACAAACAAAGAAAAAAAAAGTTATTGACAAATACTTTACGCTTAGAAAAAGTCGCAAATAACAATTTTAAAATTGTTAATCTCTGTTTTTATTAAAATTGTAAATCTTAACGTAAAATATTTTTATACTCTATTTTTTTTTACCTAACAATATCCTGTCAAAATTACAGACAATTACGTAAATCTAGTATGTTACAAACGAAACAATCAGACCTACTTTTCACGAAGGACAAAGGGCCTCGTAAAACCTGCTTGCTAGGGGCCTCGCAAGACCTCGCAAGAACTCGGGGCTTTGCAATGAGAATAGCACAACATTGGTTTAAGAGTTTCAGTTCGGAAATTTTATGGACGTCACTTAAGTCGCCATGTTATTGATAAAATAGTAATAATATAATATAATATAATAGACCACATCACATACATTGCTCTGATTTTATGGGAAGTAGCCTAAGCATTTGTGTTACAGAAATCAGAATCAACGACGTTACCACAACACCCGAGACAATATACAAAAGATCGTTTCCCATATTGACCTGACCTGGGATCGAATCCGGGGCCTCAGAGATGGCGCGACGCCAAAGTCTTTAAAAGAGGTCGTCAAATGATAATAGATGTCAATCTATAAATTTTATTTTTTAAATAATTTGTTAGGAACCTAATCCGGCTAAAAGCTCCTTAATCTGGAGAAATCGGAATTAGGTAAAATGTTTAGATTTTTAAAGAAACAACTAAAAATCAGCAGGTCTATATCAGAAATTACATCAGAAAGAAAAAATTTACTTTGATATTATAACCTTTAAGGTTATCTGGAAGAAATTCCTTTCGAGCCGTAAGACCGCCTTAATTTCTGGGCAATAAAGTTTATCTATTTATCTAACTTCTTACAAATAAACCAATAAACGCCATTTACATTTATCGATCAGATAAATAAAAATATTTTAGGAATGATGACAGTTCGCATCGTCACGCGAAAACTTTAGGAGATTTGAGGCAGGCAACAACTGAAAAGCAAAAGATAAAAAAACATGAGTGTCCTTTATTGTGTATATAGGACTAAGATATACAAATGACTTTAAATTATGTAAAAGAGGTTCCATGGGTACAATCGCCGTCAGATATATTGAAGCAGACAAACTGAAAAAAAACTTCTGAGCAGTTTCAAATGTCACTACAAGTTAGCATTAATAACTGAACATACGTTACTTCATTATTATCTGAACAGATGCTGACAATAACTTCTAGACCGACAAACCAATAATATCTAATCATCAAAATTAATACTACTAGTGTGAGATGATATTATCTGCTCAGATATCAGTGAAATAAATTAATGTTCAGATATTAATTGTAACTAGTAGTGTATGGACCTTATTGACATTTTAAACTCTTCAGAACTATTTGGTCATTTTGACTGCTCCAATATATCAGATGGCGACTATACAGCGTACAACTCGCTTCTAGTGACATTTGATACGAGTATTTTTCTGAAAATTGATTACTTTTTCTATATTGCATACTTTAAAAAAAATAATAATTTCCCTGTATCACACACCTTCTAACAATCTTTTAACTTAGCTAACCACAAGTTGTTGTTATTGATAATTTTTTCAGTTATTATTACTTCTATGCCTATGTTGATACGTTCTGACGGATAAGTTTTGATCTACATACTAGTCGACAAGACATTTCATTGAATTGTAAAAATAAAATAAAGACGCCAATATCTTTTTATTATTTATTTTATTTTTACAATTTCTATTTTATATTATTATTTGCTACATTAACTTATATATATATATCCCTTAAACGAATAAAATATTAGGCATGTTATTCATTTATTTTTTACAAAAATGTAGGTAAATGATTTATTTAACTTGAACCGGACAGATAAAAACAGTGAACATATTTGTAAGAGTCGATTTATTGTACGAGATGATACATTTTATGATATAACGATAAAATGTTATTTTTCAATTTCCTTGAATAATGGTACAATGTATCTATTCAATATATAAATTTGACCATTTTTATTCATCATTTGAAATAATAGTTAGGTACTTTCAAATAAAAATGTCATCTATATAATCTTTTCAGTTAATTAAAATAGTGGCTTTCAGCTATCATCAACTAGTTTGACTACATGGAGATAGATTCAAAAGTTAATGGACAGTTAAATAAAATAATATCAAAGATACAAAATGTATCACACAATGAGGGCACAAGGACAATTGTTATCTCAGTATACCTTACAGGACATATCTAAATCTAAACTAATTATAAAGCTGAAGAGTTTGTTTAAACGCGCTTATCTAAGGAACTACTGGCTCGAACTGAAAAAAATATTTTTGTCTTGGATAGTCCATTTATCGAAGAAGGCTTTATAGGCTATATAACATCACGCTGCAACAAGTACGAGTAAAGAATAAAAAATGAGGAAGAAACGGGAATAATACGCGTGCAAAGCTGTGGCGGGCCGCTAGTAAATAATAGTTTGGAACTTCCTAACATTTTTGCATTAGTTTATAGTTATATTAGTCAGATATTGAATTTTTGATTGACTGTCTTTATTCAGGGTATCCTTTGTAAAGAAAACAAAATCATATTATAAACTGAATTTATTCACTAGATGCAATATAGCCACTGATTTTCCATAATAGTTCCTTCGTTTATCTTGATTCCTGGTTGACTATTTGCTTATCCTAAAGCTCAGTTCTCAGTTGAGATCCTCAGGGAGAGCCATAACGGGTTCTGGGATCACAACGGGGAGCAGAGGCTCGGGAACGATAACAGGGGAAGGAATCACGATTGGTTCCACGGGCTGGGGAAGCATGACAGGCTCGGGAATAACGATGGGAGCCACGGGGTCGGGGATCACGACGGGCTCAGGGATCACGATGGGAGCTACGGGTTCGGGGATTGCGACAGGCTCGGGAATCACGATAGGAGCCACGGGGTCGGGAATCACGACGGGCTCGGGAATCACGATAGGAGTCACGGGGTCGGGGATCACGACAGGCTCGGGAATCACGATGGGAACAACGGGTTCGGGGATCACGATGGGCTCGGGAATCACGATGGGAACCACGGGGTCAGGGATCACGACGGGCTCGGGAATCACGATGGGAGCTACGGGGTCAGGGATGACAACGGGCTCGGGAATCACGATGGGAGTTACGGGGTCAGGGATGACAATGGGCTCGGGAATCACGATAGGAATCTCGGGGCTGGGGATCACGATGGGCTCAGGAAGGACGACTGGAAGCTCAGGCTCGGGAAGAACAATTGGCTCAGGAATGACGATTGGAAGCTCAGGCTCGGGAAGAACGATAGGCTCAGGAAGGACGACTGGAAGCTCAGGCTCGGGGAGAACGATAGGCTCAGGAAGGACGATTGGAAGCTCAGGCTCGGGAAGAACGATAGGGTCAGGGACGACGATGTGTTCAATGGGGTCGGGTCTGATGGGGTCCACGATTGGCTGGACTGGCTTGGGACCAGGAGCATTTACATTGACCACGAGCTGCACAAGAGGAGATGGCGGCCTGGCCGCGGCCACCGCCACCAGCGCGAAGAAAGCGACGAAAATCTTCATGGTTAAATAGCTGAAAAATATAATATTTTGTTTAGGTATATAAAACTAAAAAAGAAATTAAGAAAATTGTATCTATCTATTTAAAATCCTATTGGGATGAGATTTTTATAAGGGGTAATACCGATAATACACAGTGGACATAGTGACTTTTTTTAAACCCCGATACAAAAAAGAGTTGTTATAAGTTAGCCCTAATGTGTGTTTTTCAATGTATTTCTTGACAACGTAGTTCGGTTATTGAAAACAGCAAATGCAAAGAAAAGTGGTTATTTCGCAATCTTACACGAATATTACTTAACGAAATTAACTGCCAAACAAAGCTTATTCTTGCACTATTTAATATCAGTAGCCGAGAGGCGAGGGGGCCGGACTTTGGCGTTGCGCCATCTCTGTGGTTTCGGGTTCGATCCCCGGTCGGGTGAATATGGGAAACGAACTTTTCTATATTGCCTCGGGTCTGGGTGTACCATACCGACGTTGTTTCTGAACACAAGTGCTTAAGCTACTTACCACAAAATCGGGGCAATCTATGTGATGTTGAACAAAATATATTCATTTATTAATACTATTGACATTAACTAGGGATGTCAACTAACACGCGCCCTCTCCAAAGCCAATTAATAAAAGTTTTGATTAGTCCGACAAATAAGTCATCAGCCCACGTATCCTTTTCCGTTTACAACACATACCTCAAACGTCAATTTCAAACCGTCTTGTTTGAAGGGTTAAAATCGGTTTGATTTTAAGTGGCTAAACAGAGGTAAGGAATGGTTAGTCCTAAAATACTATATCAATTTCAGCTTACCTTGTTTTCTAGTCTCTATTGAGATCTATGATATGGCTCATACTGCGATCAGCTTATATACTAATCCTTAATATTTGCGACTTATCTTCAAAATTTTATCTGTGATTCGGTATCAAACACGTATCTTTGTTAGCAATATAACAATAACGGAAAAGACTTAAGTAGTTAATTCGTTTATTACTGTCACCTACTCCCTCAGTTATTCATATTATGCCTAACAGATAGCCGCTTTTGATCTTTTTTATAAGGTAGCTGACTAAAAAATTATGTTTGTTCATTACATTACCAAAACATGTAAGAAAGAAAGAAAGAAAAGTTTATTTAGTGACATGAGACAGTAAACAAGGAACAGCAACTTAAAAACAAAATATTGTCACTAAAACGGCAAATACTCTTATATAGCATTTGTCGAGGTATTAGAGTGACTCCCCGACGCTGGTCTTCCGTATACCTATGCCCTGCGAGTGGTGAGCAATGCTGCACGCAGTGACAGTGACAGTAACAAAAATACATAATATAAAAATTAGGTTAACAAATAACTGTTGATTGTAGAAATTCCCAGATGAAGATTATTTAATTACGCACCTACTACGAAGGATGACAAAACAGTTAAGCCCAATAACAACAGCAATTTGTCTTATAAATAGAAAAAAAAAAAATATTAAACACATTTTGGTAACTTTTAATATTTTTTGAACACCAAGACTCTTTGAATTTACGTCTGAAGGATTCCAAACTCACAAACATACAATTTTATTATATTTATCATGTACATAAAAACGTCGTCGACGTCACTTCTTTGTAATATTTTTATGATAGAAAGATCTTTACGTCTCCTCTGAACCTTGATGCGCTGTATCATCATGAGTTTTATCATTGTTGAAGCAAAATTACGTTTCTTTGTATTTAAAAAATCGAACCAGAATCATCGTTTTATTACCGAGTCATAATCCCTACTGAAAATTGACAGTGAACATTATATCTGGTTCACCCGACTTTTTAAAACGAATTTGCAGCTGAGGATCAGTTTCACTGGGTCTAAAGCAGCCTATTCACCTTTGCCTTCAAAGTATCCATGGCTTGGGCCAAACTCTCGCAGTATATAAATTCACAGGATTAGTTCTTATTCACTAAAGTAAAAGCTACACTTGACTAGTAAGGTGTTTTTAATTGGCCTTTTTAGTTTTTTGCAAGGGAGGCCTCTTTGAAGCATTCGCAGGCCGAAAATGAGTTACTGCGGGCAGGGGACCACAGCCAGGCGGGTCCACAATTAATACCAACCCCAGCCAGCTACAGTAAAATTGTCAAGGGAAGGAGCGGGAACATCCCGATCCCAACGCCGGTGGGACCGGTACTGGCGGTATACCCAGCACTGGACAATGAGGGTATCAAGACGGCTGAGGAAACCAAGGCGGAGCTGAAGAGGGTAGTGGACCCGCGGAAGATAAACGTCCAGGTTAGCAAACTCAGAAAAGTGGGGAACGCGGGCGTGGTCGTGCAGACCACGTCGGAGGCGGCCGCCCGCCGTTTCCGAGAGGCTGTTCCAGCAACACTGAGGGTCACGGAGCCCAAACAAAGGAAGCCCCTGCTCGCCGTGGCCAACGTATCCGTGCTTGGGCCAACACTGTGGAACGTTCTGTTAGATGACTTGTTGCGATCACCCATGCCGGAGGGGGTGAGCATGGTGGCTTACGCCGATGACGTCACCATTTTGATCGAGGCACAATCGAGAGCTGGCATTGAAGCCAAAGCCGCAGAGGCTATTAGCGTCACATCCGACTGGGGAGCCCGTAATCGACTGGGATTCTCCTCTGCGATCACGAGTCATCAACGATGACGATCAGGGGGAAATTCCAGAGGCCCCCCGTCATTAAACTTGATGGTGCTTCGATCCGTTCGGTGCACTCTGCAACTGTGCTAGGCGTGGTGATCGACTCGGGCCTGCTGTTCACGCAGCACGCACAAGGAATAGTAGAGCGCGCGGCCAAATGCTTCGGGAAGATGTCGCGTGTGTCGGCGTCCTCCTGGGGCATTCGATTCCCTGGCCTCCGTATTTTGTATCAGGGCACCTTTGTTGCCACCCTTGTGTATGCTGCGGCATGCTGGTTCGAGCGAGTCAAGGTGCAGTCGATAGCTGGAGCACTCCTCAGGGGACAGAGGCCTGCACTTGTGCTGCTGACCAAGGCCTATCGGTCCGTCAGCACCGCCGCGCTCCCGGTACTGGCTGGAGTGCTTCCCGCGGACCTGGAACTGGAACGCGCTGGCAGGACGGAGGTAGCGCGCCAGACCGCGGCTAAGGACGAGATGAGCAGACTGAAACGCGAGATTCGGGGAACGGTCGTCGGAGTATGGCAGCAGCGTTGGGAGCAGGACACCAAAGGTCGTGAGCTCTTCCAGTTTTTCCCGAGCGTGGTTGGTAGGCTCAGCTTGCGCTGGGTCGAACCAAATTATGTAACATCGCAGATGCTCACTGGACATGGATGTTTCAACAAGAGGCTGAGCGATATGAAGCTGCGTGAGGGGAGTATGTGTGAGTGTGGTGAGAGTGAGGAGGACAGGGACCACGTTTTGTGGCACTGTCCTCTGTACGACAACCTCAGAACGAAGATGATGGATGGGATCACCTCAAAGGAAGTCGGGCCCGCTTGGTGCCCCGATCTCGTCAGCTCCGAGGGGAACTTCAGACGGCTGCAGGAGTTCGCGCATGGCTGGCACAGGATCAGAAACGGCTCGTCGGCACCATAGGGTGCCAAACCAAGCCCGAGAATGGGGAGAGTTGTAATAGGGACAAGGAATAGAGATGGTATAACTTGTAGAGAGTCAAGAATTGCGGCGCGGTGGAGTGCAGAGTGCCTAGCCACACGCAATATCCGCGCGCATCTCTCGAGATTCGGCCAGTATAACCGCGAGGTTGGTATGGCCATGGGTGGTTGGTGGGTTTGGCCTTTTTAGTATCCAGAATTAAATTTGTCGCCTTCAACCATTTACACTTATCTACCTTCTTGGTTGGAAAGGCATTACACTCGATATATGAGAATCGCGGATTTAAGTCTTGCTGACTGACTGAACATATTTATAATTTTCAAATGTGTGCATATCTGTGTAGATTACACATATTATTTCAAGTTGGCCTTTAGCGTCCTTTTGACTCGATACCAAGACGCCATAGCTGGTCTGGAATTCATGTGATAGTGACGAATTTATGCAGACTTTTTTTATCAACCTGAAGTACGTCAAGAATAAATCACATATTTCCCGGAACAAACAGACAGGGCGAACAAACTTGGAAACTAAACCTAGCGCCCTTGATTGTACCTTTAACAAAATGTTTTTAGCAGTACCTTTTTATTTCCACAATTTTCTGAGGTACCACTAATAAGTGTTCTGCAATGTATTAAATTAATATCGAACATTATATAAGCCGGCAGAATCCCAAAAAAAGTATCGTGAGCACTTGAGCTATGCCACCAAAATCTGATCTCGAAACTACATTGGCTACTTGACAGTTTTTGAAAAAGTAATGTAAAATGTGCGCCCGTTCATTTTATATCCCAAGCAATTCGATTTTTCTGGAAAAAATGTAAATAACCAGAGAAAAATAAGATTTTGTGTAACACATTTAAAAATCGCGCGAAAACGCCTAGTCGCGTCACTGTTGCAATTATGACGTCAACGTCCTAGACAACGAACCGATACGCATAGGAACGACTTAATTTAGATAAACGGAAAATGTTTAAATAAATTCTTAATACGATTAGAGACACAATAATTCAATTTAATCGGTAAAATAATCATTGTTTCGCCACATTAAAATATTTAATTTTCGCCGACAGCTGTCATTTCCGAATTGCAATGGTGGTTTCCGTTTCGGTTCTTTTGTTCCACAGATAAAAAAAGTAAAATTTATTTTGCAAAAATAAAATACTAACTATGCTTTTAATTAAAAAATAAAAATGTAAAATTATTACTTAACTAATAAGCTAACGTATCTAACACTTTTCATATTTTATTGTTAACACTGTCAAGTAGCCAATTCCTGCGCAGAGGGTAGCTTCTTATCAGCTTTAGTACTCAACTCAATTTGGGAGTAATACTCGTAACTTGGTTACAGCTTGCACACTGTAGTGCTAAGTACATCCTTATTGCTGGAATTCTATCAATTTGCATTACTGGCAAAGGTTCTCGGTGACTGACCTTTTTTTTTTACGGGGGGAAATGCTTAATGCACCGTACCGCCACCCCGAGGGAGGGTGACGGCGTGTGTGGGACTCCCACCTGCCTACCTTCCTCGGACTACCCACTAAAACACCCCGGTTGGACCCTCAACGCCTAAGTGGCGGCGCTGTGGGAAATCGGCTCAGCCTTTACTTCCACAGCGCCGCCGGCGGAAAAGCCACTCCGTCTGCTCCATCATGCCTAGATTTCGAGGCAATGGATTTCGGCTCGTTTCTTTGAAGATGACTTCTATGAATATCATTACCGTGCTAAAACGAGATTGAGAGAACGTGAAAAATAATGCGTCCTTTGGATTATGTTAATGTATGGACTGTGACAAAATATCAACAAAATTGTGTTTATAGATTTATTCTGATAAGAACCTTTAAAAATACAATTCACTTTAAATGAGATTAATTAACTAAAAAATACAATTCATATTTAAATAGCGCCGCGCAACTATTTTATACATAAAACTTTTCCCTAGGTATTCACGAATATTACTTAAATACACCTAATCAAATAAAAAAAAAACAATTTTACGACGCCAATAAGTAATTATTGTTTTTTCAGTAGGTATCTAAACATTTTTATTATTATCCAAAACGAGCATGTGGCATGATTATTCTTAGAATAAGGAAGTATGTTTTATGAATCATTTCTATTCTTTTATTTTTTACTCAAACGTCACCTTACCTAAAGTGCCAATATTTCAAATGTGTTACCAGGTGTTATTCGTATTGATTATTAAAAGCATGGTCGTTCTGATTTATTAGTTTTTATTTATCATTTAGTAAATTTAATTGTGTAATTTTGGTGTTAATTTGTTCAGTAATGTTCTTAATTGAATGATAAATAATATAACCTATAAAATGGGTCGCATTCCATTCAGGTGCATTCAGGGTGAAGAGACTTGTCTATATGGACAAATTAATTTACACCTGTTTGTGCCTCAGGAGCTTAATCTGTTGGTTGGTCTCTACATAATCATTGGAAAGTTATCGTACACCACAGAATAAATATAAAACGGTGGAAATAAAAACAAAACATCGAACCAGAGTAAATTTCAGAATTTATTATTCGTATTTATACAATAAAGCCGATTCAAATTAGTGTTTATTACTTGTAAACAGAGTATTCTTCATTTTTATGTCAAAAACGCAGTATCCTTTATCGGATCGAGAGATTGGTGGATTTACCAAGAGATGGTAGCCTCTTAGTTCAGTTCACCAGGAAGGTTGACAATAGGTGAGGGAATGATCACAGGCTCCACAGGAGTGGGGAGGACCACCGGGTTAGGAATAACGACTGGGACCACCGGGCTAGGAAGGACGACGGGCTCGGGGATTACTGGGGTAGGTAGGATGGGCTGGGGAAGAATCTCGGGGTCGGGAATGATCGGGGTGGGAAGGACAGGAGTAGGGACAACGGGCTGGGGAAGAATCACGGGCTCTGGAATGATCGGGGTGGGGAGGACAGGGGTAGGGAGGACAGGTTGGGGAAGAATCACGGGCTCAGGAATGATAGGGGTCGGGAGAATGGGCTGGGGGAGAACCACGGGATCAGGAAGAATTGGGGCGGGAAGGATAGGTGTCGGAAGAGTTGGCTCAGGGAGGATGACAGGGTCGGGGATCGGGGGGGAGGTTTCCACGGGGAGCGTAGGCGTGATCACGGACTCAGGTTTGTCGATGACCACCGGGTTGCTGCCGGCAGGTGCGTCCACATTGATGATGACCTGTACCAGAGGCAGAGGGTTGGCTGCAACCATGGCGACGAGCGCAAAGAGGGCGACGAAAGCTTTCATTTTGCGTCTATGGAAAAAGGGACCATAATTATTGTTTGTTTCAGATGTCAGTTACGGCAGACACCAACGTGAACTAAATGTTTTCAAATATGATATATCTGTTTGCTACCGTAAAGGAAATAAAGATGTGTAACTATGTAGACTATAAGTAACAGATTGCTATTTTGTACGGATATCATATTATCAAAAGATTTGACCTGTTGATCCGTCTTGGATTTCTAAGATCTTATAATTTATTAAATTATTATATTAACGAGTAAAATCAGAGTCCTAAATGCCCTTGACCTGAGTGTCCATAATGTACTTCTTGTCTGTCGTGCTTGATTACTATATTTAAAAAAAAAACTATATATACGGTCGAATTGAGAACCTCCTCCCTTTTTTGAAGTCGGTTAAAAAATAGCTGATAACGTTGGCGTATTCAATTGTAAATTCCAGTTAAACACAAAAAATATAGCGTATAATAATATTTTCTCCAAATTATGACAATTTCAAACAAAATATTAATAACAGCACATTTGATAGTAAAATAATTACCTTGTTTCTTAGAATGTCTTCCAAAAACAATGCCAAAGCACCGTTTGCGCCAGCTTATATTGTCAAATTTTCGGAAATGGAGATTTATCTGATTAACCAAAACTCTTTAAATATACTTAGTAAAAGATTACAATTAAGAACTCAGTCATAAATTATAGTTCACTAATCACTACATTGTTAATCCATCTAAATTTTTCCTATGATTATTGCTTCATATCTACAAACGTCACATACCTACCTACTTTGCATTATTTATAACCAAATAGAACCCACGAAAGAACCATACCTACTCACTAGACTTTAACTACTAGAAACACCATCATTATTGATGTGTAATTAAATTTATTTTAACAATTTCACCTGGCAAAATGTTTCATAAATTTTAATAATATATTAAAATTTGACAACATCACATACGTACATAGCTCTGACTCTTTCGCACGTGTTTTAAAGGAACAACCACATCGGGGGCGGAACTTTTCGCATAATGTCGATTGTCCTAAAGGCGTTTGCCATACATCAATTGGCACAAAAATCCAAAAGCATAATATCCTTTGGCACAATATATTACTATGCATAACTATAATAATGCATAATTGGCTACTTGACAGTGTTAACAATAAAATATGAAAAGTGTTAGATATGTTAGCTTATTAGTTAAGTAATCATTTTACATTTTTACTTTTTAATTAAAAGCATAGGTAGTATTTTATTTTTGCAAAATAAATTTTAGTTTTTTTATCTGTGGAACAAAAGAACCGAAACGGAAACCACCATTGCAATACGGAAATGACAGCTGTCGGCGAAAATTATTTATTTTAATGTGGCGAAACAATGATTATTTTACCGATTAAATTGAATTATTGTGTCTCTAATCGTATAAAGAATTTATTGAAACATTTTCCGTTTATCTTAATTAAGTCGTTCCTATGCGTATCGGTTCGTTGTCAACGACGTTGACGTCATAATTGGAACAGCGACGCGACTAGGCGTTTTCGCGCGCTTTTTAAATGTGTTACACAAAATCTTATTTTTCTCTGGTTATTTAGATTATTTCCAGATAAATCGAATTGCTTGGGATATAAAATGAACGGGCGCACATTTTACAATACTTTTTCAAAAACTGTCAAGTAGCCAAATTGGCTAATAAAAGCCATAATCATATAAATCTATATTTTCATTTGCCATTTTTTTATAAGACATTTGTACTTTGAAACGCAGATTTTAATTCATCGTTAATAACCATATTCATAACTTTGTCTGACATACTTAACTTACATAACTCAGTAAAGCCATACTTTTATAAAACATATCTATAAATATATTTAATCGACACATCGAAGTACATAATATTAAATTCTAAAATTGTATATAAATTACGAAGTAAGGATATTAATATTAATACGAAGTAAATTATATGAAATCCGACTGGTTGTAGTCCTTTGCCGTGGTACTAGTCTGCCCTATACTAGAGTGCAAAATAAAAGCAGGAGGCGCGGAAGGAGTGCAGCCCTTGCCCGCTGGAGGCTCGCCTGGGCACATGAGGCTCGTTACGCAAGGGGGGAAGGGCTGCACTTCCCGCAGCGCCGGAGAAGATTAGAAACTATTGCACGCTGCATGCTTGCTTGCATGCATGCCTGCTTGCATGGTTGTATGCATGCTGCTTGCTTGCTTGCTTGCCTGCATGCATGCTGCTTGCTTCTTTTTTGCTACGATGTAAGTAATGTGGAAATTTTATGCATAGGAATTTATGCTTGCTGAAATTATGGGAAATAAGTTTTATTCCTTAGAAGCTTAGGGATTTTGACGGTAGAAGGAACGTATGTTCTTTACTAAAAATGGAAGTACTTCCGCCGAGCTAGGTGTTATCTGCTCGGGGACGAAAACTCTGACATCGCGTTGTGGGATCGATGTATCAATTGGCTAATCGTGCATTACGTATGGAGCGTTGTCTACTATGCCAATTCTGCTGACGCCGTATTTGTGTCGACTTGTAGGTCATGACTTGTGGTCAGCACAACGGTTATTCTTATTAAATACATGTTTTTTAAATAAAATGTCTTTTATGCTTTTAGAAATTATGCCTTTTAATGATTATGCTTTCCAAAATTCGGCGATATGTTGGCATGCGTTATAACGTTATGCTTTATAGCAGTATGGCAGGTGACGATTATGATAATCAACATTATGCATTTTCAGTTTATGACCATATTTAGAATAGAATAGAATATCGTTTATTTCTTAAAAATATGGTACACAGAAACAGGTGTTACAGAGAAAAGAGTTCAGCATATTTTACCCTAAAGGGCGTAGAAATGTCATATATTAGTCTATTAATTCAGTAAAAATAAATAAATCTTTACCTAAGTCACTAATTTATAATAATAGCATCATAATTAATTAAATAACTGGATTAAATTAAAATTTAAAAAATTAAATAAAAAATAATAATTATAATCTTATAAGCATGACTTTTAAAAATTGGGAAATGGAGTAATAACATTTATCAATGAGTAGTCGTTTTAGTTTCCTTTTAAATAGATGCAGGGTCAACGTTTTTAAGCTATCAGGTATTTAATTGTAAATGATGGGACCCATTCCAAACACACTTTAAAAGAGCCGTTTTGTATCCACCAGTTTTCAATAATTGACGATATTGTTCTCGTAATGGTCTGTTTCTAATATCGGCAAATTAGACAAATTGTTGTGGATTGCTCTTACCATAAACACACATTTCGTAAATATGTAGTGAGGAGAACGTCAGCAGTTTTAAACGTTATGCTTCACATTACGGAGCCCACCACATCACCCAGATCCGAGATACGTAATATCCCCCCGCTAGGTTCCGAATCTTGTCGTATTGGGGGAGCTCAGTAACTCTTGTAGTCCGGTGCTTAAAGGTTGGTTTTGCCACCTAGCATCAGATGCACAAGGTGCGGTAAAGAGCAAAGATGGATCCCGAGCTGAGCCGCCGAAAGGGAAGGGAAGAGGAGGACCTCGGCGTTTCGTTGCTGGCCTCTCTGTCATCCAGGACTTGGCAGTGGCGCGCTGCCGCGCATGGCGCGAATTGCGTCATGGTGGGGCCGTGATAATATCGAAAAGTTCGTTTTCCACATTGACCGGGAATCGAACCTGGGCCCTTAAAGATGATTCGAAGCCGAAGTCCATTCTGCTTTGCTTTTCGGCTACGGAGGTCGGCAAGATATAATTGAGGTACAGTCACGTTCATAAAGATATGAGGTGTGAAGGTACTCAAAAATATATGAGGAACAAAGGTGCAATAATATATTATCATTCAAAGTCACCTAAATATTGTACACATCCAACAAGTCATAAATATCTTCTCATCATAAGTATCCAATAACATGTACACGATTACAATCATCATTAATATGTACGCATCCAAACTGTTCATTGGTATCTAAGCGGTCAGAGTGATCATAAATATCTACACATTAGGCAGATTTTTAAATTTCGAGCGCGTAAAGTGACGGCGTTCCACAATTGTTTCACCAATTTTGTTTTCTTCGTTTGCTCTGCCCGCAACTTAGACATCTATTTGTAAGCTTTTATATTAACTTCAATTTTGTATGTACCACATTATAGGTATGTATATTTACAATTCTTAAAATGAAGAATTGACCCAGTTCAGGTTGACCAATTGAGCTGAAATTTGGTACACCTTTGGAAGGTTTAAAAAACAACGAGTTTTATGAATATATTGGTTTTTGTTTGCTTTGTATGTTCATAATAAAAGCTTGTTCATAAAATATTTTCACATATCAATAAATATTTTTCTAAAATAATCTCAATTAATATTTTCTATTCCTATTATAAAAGTGTAACAGGTCCGTGTTAATATTTAAGAGATTTTGGAAAAAGACAAAGTTCAGGGGGTCTCAAAGAAAGCAATTGAGGCAAAAACCTGGTGTTTTAAGAATTTTTGTCTGTCTGTGTAATCGTGTCGACATCACGCAAGAACAACTGCACCAAATTTATTGCAGTTTTCCAAGATTTACTTTTGCAGATCTAACTTAAAAACGAGGCTACAACTTATCAGAGTTTTAATCCAAGAACTCCTAACGGGAGTGTTTTAATTAATCCCATGGCTATAACTTTTGATAGTTTACAGTAAAATAGTTGAATTTTTACATAATGTGTTATTACGCATTATGTAAAAATTCAATAAGAGAGGTAGGGCATAGCGATTTATAGCTCGAACTGGAGCAGCTAGACTGGTGAAATACCTCCACCTTACAGAAGACCGCAGCCAAATAACAATCACTTCTGTGTTGTTGTATTCCTGCGTGTGAGTAAGGTTTGCAGAGCTCCTGGGGGGTGCTACATTAGTAGCAGGGGTGAAGCCTTCAAGGTGAGGCCGACAAGTCCAGTAACAGATTTATTATGCTATACTTGTCGCCTTTAAGCTAGGACCTCATTACCATTTAACATCAGGTGGGATGAGGTCAATCTTGAAGTGTAATATTTAAAAAAAACAACTATTTGCCTACTATAGCCACTATGACATAACTAAGTATAGTTACTTATTCGGTATTAGTATACTAATACATATACTATACTAATATATATAGTATTAGTATACTAATACCGACTAAATTAATTTATCTTAATATATTAAAAACATCTAAGATTATTAAGGTTTCGTAGCCAAATGGCAAAAAACGGATCCGTTATGGATTCGTCATGTCTATCTGTCCATCCGTATATTGCAGCCACTTTTTTCCGAAACTAAAACCTATACTATTAAAACTTGGTATGTGGATGTACTCTGTGAACCGTATTAAGGTTTTTCACAAAAATAAAAAAACAATACATTTCAGGGGCGCACCATACCTACAAATTTTTTTTTCTTCAAATCAATACTATGGATAAGTCTTAAACATTATATTGCGGTTTGTATTATCATTTTTTCTAAATTGAATAGTTTGCACGAGAGACACTTCCAAAGTGGTAAAATATCCCCTCCTCCCCTTTAACTTTTAAAATAAGAGAATGATAAAACAAAAAAGTATCTATATATAATGTACAATACTCAATAAACTTCCGTTGAAAATTGGTTTGAACGAGATCTAGTTAGTAGTTTTTTTTAATATGTCATAAATCGTTAGCCGCAATAATTTCCAATAAGAATACTTAAGACTTAATAAATACATTGGCATAGTTGACTATGGTTTTAACTACACATTGATGTAATAAATAAATTCCTAGATTTAATACCACATAGTAAAAAAATCTGGAGGCCAGCTCCCACAAACTTAATTTATATGTCGGATCCGAATGCGAATAACAGTTTTTAATTTTCATAATTGTACCCAATTCTTTTCGAATGCGATTATGCGTCTTAAAAAAATCAAATATTATAAATGCAAATTAAAAACCATATTTTAATTTTTAACCTCATTAATAATGAAAATTAAAGTTTAAGCAATTTTTTTTATCATTACATAATTTACTTTCATTTAATTTATCAAGTTTAGTACCGATAATTAATTCTTATAATCGACTCAACTAACGGATCGCAATCGAGTGTAGATTGTAGTCGGTTCAATTCCTGGGTGAATTTACAAAAACTTGAAATTCAGTTTCCTATCTTTACAAAATTCCACTTGCATGCACGTAATTTTATGGCATATCCATATATTTGTAGGCTGTGACGCAATTGGACATCCTAGTTTTCGTTTATAGATGTGTCTTAGAACGTCACTGTCAATAATAACAATGAAATCAATCGTATCACGTAAACATTAAAGTTTACTTTTCTTTACTGCCAACATATTTATGATCACTTTGAATGCTTAGATACCAATGAATACTTAGGACGCCAATATATTATTGCTCATCTTAACACATAACATATTTATGGAATCGTGTAGTTTAGATAATATTGATCACTCTGTACGCTTACAATAATAAGACGACCTGACAACGTACATAAAAATGAACTTCTGTCCCTCAGATAATTTTGACCACTCTGGACACTTAGATCTTTATGAAGCTGACTGTACCTAATTGGATAGAAAATGATTACTATTAGATAATTTAAACAACATTATATTAGGAATACGATTTAATAGTAATAATGTGAAACTACATGACATAAATATTAGGTCCCTAACGTGAATAACCCAGTAACGAATAACAAAAACTATCTAGAAACTACAAATAACTAGAAAATGATGTTGAGAATAAAGATAACTTGACGACCTCCGTAGCCGAGGGGCAAGCGTGCCGAACGTTGGCGTCTCGCCATCTCTGAGGTTCCGGGTTCGATCCCCGGTCGGGTCAATATGTGAAACAAATTTTTCTATATTGTCTCGGGTCTGGGTGTTGTGGTTCCGTCGTTGTTTCTGATTTCTGTAACACAAGTGCTTTAGCTACTTACCACAGAATAAGAGCAATGTATGTGATGTTGTCCAATATTTATCATTATTGATTACTTTTCAAAGTAAATAATATTGCTCTGCCATATTTAATACGTTGAATGTAAAAAATTAGGGTTTCTAGAATTGTCTGGATTACCTAGTTATCCACTATATACAGGAAAAGGTAGAAAAGTTAATACGTAGCGACATCACGTCCGCACATCCGCCGAAGTTGGATATTAATTTAATGGACACATTTTCCCGTCGAGTTTAGCTGGCCAACGCAGTGAAAATTCTATTAATTAATATTGCCAACTAGACTCCTGCTGGAATATGAAGACCAAACTCAACTACATATCTAAAATGATCTATCTACCTTAATTAATATCACAAATGTCTACGTACTCCTTCTAGTCTAATTATTATATTACAATATATTGACGGCCTCCGTAGCTCATCAATCAAGCCATCGTTACAACAATGGAAACCATGGTTTAATCACTACGTCATCCAAATGCCTACTTAGCTCGACTTTAGAATAAAACCCAGGACTCAAAAGTCAAAATCCAGTACTAAACCAATACATCATCAAAGTGTTTTTCTGTTTATTTAAAATAATAAAAAAAGTATCAAACGAATTCACATACATTGACCTGATCCAAAGAAAAGTAGCTTAAGCACTTGTGTTATGAATTAGGAATCAACGATGGTACAAACAAACATTAATGTTCATCACGCGAATGCTTGTTCTTCAACCGAGAATAAGCATTCGCATTGTATGTTTGTACCCAATCGGGTACAAACTTACAACCCTTGTTTAAAAGCCAAGAGCGCCAAGCATTGTTCCTTCAGGCCAGTCAAATTAGTCGCTAAGTCGCGTGTGGTAAAAGTGGTTAATGCGCCATTCGTGTACAATAGTAGTATCCATGAATTGCGTACCCACCGCTCCCTGCATCTAATGGAAAGCCCGGCGCAGGCGCCGACCGGTGCGTCTACCGCCACCTCTTCCGTGGAAACTGTGCCACGTCGCACCTACTCTCAGTAAAAGTACTTTCTTCTGCCCGCTTTCGGAAACCCGTCTTGAACAAATTTCCTCGCTGCAGTAACCTTGTACTATGTGACATAAGGCGTATGACTGCGTCTGCACTATAATTAGAATTCTCGGCCGTTTTATTACTGTACCGAGAACTTGCAATCGATACCGCTGCGCCTCGTGAGAAACCTCTCTCTAAATACATATGAATGCTGATTGGAATATACTTAAACGCATTAGAATACAATGGGATGTGAACCTGTAAATTCTTTACAGAAGTGCGAACGTAAGTTGTACTAACTAGGTATGAAAAAACCAAATGCATGACTTACGAACATGAACTACCACATAACGATGGACATGGAGTAGTCACTCAATAGCATCTAACTTCCTTCTTCATTATCTTGATTATCATACGGTCACCATTATCATCATAATTATCAGGTAAAAGAAATCCACTGCTCAACATAAGCCTTCTTTGAAACAGTTTTATGAATTCGTATTCATGTCAGCTGATGTCTATATCAATTCCAATTAAACCTTCTACTTAATTTTTTTATCTTTTTCCTGTGTAACTTAGCTTTTTTACAGCGTAAATATAGCGACATAAAGTTTGTTTTGCATGAGTCTTTCATGCGTAGTTTCTTCAGAAGTATTATAAGAATTCTCAGATTGGAGTTTTAGGACTGCTATTGAAGCGTAAGTATATCAGCTTATTTATTTTAGTGCGTAGTCTTAACTGAAACTAGGCTATTTAGGTTGCGGTATACAAGCACTGACTTACACTGACTCCACATTGGTTAAAGCTCCTCTTATCGTTCTTGCCATGGTTCAGTTCCTTATTACAACAATACAAACCTTAAACTACATCACCGACGTTACTCACTTTGTGAATGTGTTGGAGCGTTTCTCCTCTAACTATATAGGTTAGACTCTATAGAAGTCGTCGTAGTCTTAGATTCACTAGCACCATTCTTGCATATTTGCAACAATAATTTATATAATGTTGCACAGTATAGCTCAAATTATCTAGCATTCCTAAGTTTTATGCCGACTCACCGTTTTTCTGTGTATTTGCCTTTTTAGTGACATAATTTTTTATAAAAGTTGATGTTATATAAATGCAATGTATGTCATGTCAATTAATAAATGTTTATTTCGTTTTTTTATTACCAAGAGCATGAACTTTGTCTATTTGAGTGGCATCTCAAGATCTCAGTTGTATAACTTAAAGATTTAGGTAAACCTAGCAACTATAGGTAATCTTGATGGGTAATGAAAAGTAAATTTTAAGTTGTCATATTGACCAATCATTTCAAAGATATCTTTTCTAACAAATGTCATAAGAGGAACCTGATTTTTCCAATACATAAATGATTGGTCAATATGACAACTTAACATTTACTTTTCATTACCCATCAAGATTATCTCCATCCATTTTGCTTCGATGAAAATAAGAAATCCAAAAGATTGCAGTTAATACGTAAATAAGTCTCCTTTTCAGTACTAATCTACACTTTGCATGGAATACCATCATTAAAGCCTCACCCTAACTTACCTACACGGCAGTGTGACCACGCAATATAATTTTTTTTGCGGAAATTCTAAGGAAATTGTGAAAATACGGATAATTAGACAGCAGCGATTAAATTTCTGAATATTACTGAAAAGATGTGATAAACGATTTTTGCTTCAGGGCGACGGCTTCATTTTTTGATGGTTAACGTCTAGCTAGTAATTAGGTTAAGGTAGGATCTAGATTTAAATTATTTTATAAAGTTGTATTATACTTTAAATACAAACATGAACACAAAATTTGATATACCGCAGCGATTTATGTACAGCTATTGGCTACATTGCTTAGCTAAACCTAGTGAGATCTATTTCTGCACGTGGAAGGCTAGCAAGCGCAAACGCCCTAGTCTATTCTACTCGTAGCAAAAGGGAGAATGTATTTGGGTCGCGCATTTCGCTCGCCGACGCGATATATCAAGCGGAAATCAAAACATGTCACGAATTCTCCCGACAAAGGGCCCGTCCTAGTCCTAGTCGTAATAATAGGATACCTATATTGATATGATCTAAAACTTATTTCAAAACAATACGTGATTATCTAAGCGAGCATTGGGTAAGCTGAAGTCTTGTTCAGATTTTAAAACTATTTATGGTATAAGAGACGCCTTAAATTATGATTTTCGTAACTTTGGACAATTCCGTTTTGCCATTCCATTAATGCCCATGTCATAATAACTATCTGTGTGCCAAACTTCAGTGGTGTATGATCGGTAATAGATTGGTAGCGCCTAGCCTTTAAGTTTGAAGAAATGTATTAAGTTATCTGGAAAACCATGAGCAGATGAACAGTCCACCATAGATAGCAAATCTCCGCTAGATTAGGCAAATGGAACCAATTGAGTCCGATTATTTTTTTACCACACATATTCTAATTTGAATTGTCTAGCATGAACAAATATTACAAATACATTGTCTAAGTTGTAACTGGGATTTATTACCTACACAAAGGCAAGGTTAAATGGTCTGGGCTATTTTATTCCAAGGTAAACATTAAAAAGACTAAGATAGGTACCTATTTATTTGACCTTCTCATTCCACATGTGGATTATCTAGTATTTCCTACATGCTTTTCAGCCAACTTTCACGGTTTGTGCGTGATGTGTTGATATCTTATTTCTAAACATTCGTATTGCATGATAAATACATGTACATTTTCATTATTATTCTGATTATTCACTATAGTTCACGTGTATTTTTACAATCGTACTGATAAGTACCGTGTACTTTACTAATAATGTTTTATAACATAGGTCATTTTGTCCTAATGTGGAAAACGGAAAGATAAACTAAGTTTTTAATAGTACTTTGGTACTTACATTATAAACGTTTGACCACTATTTAGTGTTTTTCAATCTACAGATCTCGACCACGCAACTCATTTGTTAGACGGGTTCTTCAAAATTAATAATAATAACTTATTTTATTTGCTTTTGATTGCGCATAATAAAATAAGTTATTATGTCTTATTTTAAGGAATACGCACACAAAATAGACTTGTGCTCCTCTGTCTCAATTATTGGAGCTCTCACGCTAAATCATTACCACGCAAGTGTTTTATCTGATCTTTAGATGAACATTACTAGATGCATCAGGATAGCCGCTGATCCAATACAGCATTGGCACGAAGATGGTTTCCGGTATGATTCCAAAGAAGGACTAGACGCTTAAAGAAAAAGAGAGAAAGCAGACTTGTCTTCTTAGAAAAGAAACCGTTATCCCTGACAATTAACTAAGAAATAAATAGGTTAATGAATACCTATCTACCTATAATGTCGAAATCTACCTATTTAAATCGAACTCAGTATTAAAACTATTGTAGGTAATGTTTATTTGTCACATTTGCTGATTAGCGTTATCGACATTAAAGCGGTTTTATATTCGTTGGCGAATGACAAATAATATGACAGCAATAGAGATACTTTAATCCATCGTAATAGCAACGATAAAAGTGTGAAACAGTGTGGTAGCGTTTTGCTACCTACTCAAAACAATATAATATCTACCTAATACGCAAAATTGAAATAAATCGATATAAGTTCATCCAAGGAATGATCTGAAGCTACAGGTCTTATACAAAATAATAGGTAAATGCCGACTGTTTAACTTGAGGGATACTTTTGAGCAATAAGTAAGTTTACGTAATACATGCAAAACGAACTATTTTCTGACATTGTTGACATATTTCGTAAATGTATAATTCTTTATAATTGAATTTTGAATAATATTTCAGGCCATAAAAGCTTTTGGGACCATAATGGTTTGTAACGCAGTTGCGACCGAGAAGACACTGACTTGTAACCAATTACGTAGGTACTTACTATTTTAAAAACTACGACTTACATGCATTTTTATTTGTAAACATATTCCATATATTTATACGTAACAACTTATATAAAATTCATAATGTATTTATTTAAACTAACATAAGTATGTAATATATACCTAAAGTAGAAGAAATTTCTGTTTAGCGATACGATTACCTGAACCACAATGTAGCAGAATCCAAAAAGGCCCATGTGCTAATAATTACTATAGGAAATTGGTCAAACAGATAGACATAAGTACAAGAAAGATACGCCCTCCTTATTTTTTGACATTTAAAAGTGGAAGAACAAGATTTTTTCTTTCCTTGTCCGCAAGAGCAAACCGATGAAACAACTTAAGATATTTTACCGTAGCTTTAACCAATTAGCACCGTATAGCTACAGCGACCAAAAAAAAATGTTTTAATAGACTTTCGAAAATCCAAACGATTCTTAAAAGTCCCGTTGCCAATGCCGTAAAATGAGTCTCCGAAAATTCGGTATTTTTATGAGTCTGGAGTTGGACAAAGAGTCGTTTAACAGTCCCGAAAGCAATAAAGTATTCCCCATTATTTCTGAGCACGGCCGTAGATGTTTTGCGCACACGTGCAAAAATGGGTCAAATAATTCACCGGTCTCTAACTTCCGTGATAAACAAAGAAAATATTGGAAACATAAGTTATAGCTACTCCATGAAAACTTTGTACCACATTGTTGATGAAAAATAGTACTAAATGTCAGGAGCATAACAAAGGAATATCACTTATTTTGCACTCCCGGTAGCTTGGGCAATCTCGGTACAATCAGACGCTGCTACCACAAGAATCATCTTCCAGGACACCCAGACTCTAGTTCGTTTTGTAACATCCGTTGCCTCAATTGAATCGACTGAGAATCCAGAACAAGCGCATCGGTCAGTCACCCATACTACTACTTGTTCAAATTTTGACTCCTGTTGCGATACGGGTGTGATTGCGATTGGGTGTGATATTAATTACTTGGTAAAAAAGGAAAATAAAATTAAAACACGTTATTTCGTTTGGTCGTCGGTCGTCATCTCTTTTAATTGTCAACTTTGACACAATTAAAAAGAAATAAAAAGAAATTAAAAAGATAACTAAAAAGTCTGAATATGGTGTCTTCAGACAACTCCTTATATACTGACGTTTACTAACTCAAACTATCTCAAATTTAATCCTGGGAAATTACGTCAATAAAACACAACAAAGTGTTTCTAAGCAACTATTGTTTTTCAAAAATGTTATCCGCCAATTTTTGTAAACTTTATTTATTATTGTTATTTTAATTTTAATTATTTGTTGTAAGGCTTTTTGGGCCTTACAAGCATTTCGTAAAGGAAATGATGTACCTGAAGGAAAAAAGTTATATTTTACTAAGCCAACATCCTCTCCTACTTATTAGGAAATAATAAGCCCACAGGTTACTCGGGTATTCACATGGTAAAATAATGCCAAATCAATTTGATCCTGTGGTAATATTACTTATAGTTATGAACAATGCGTGACCTAAGTACTCGTAGACAGTTTCCGTTGCGCACAGCCGCGGCCGCGCAACGCCGAACAAACGCCGCGCAGCAGCGCACGAGTCTCGACTCGCGGCAAATTTCGCCGCTCTCGCCCACTGATCTACATTTCACCTCCAATATGGGTCAATAACTGCCCACGCTAGCCCCACCAAGCGCGGCCATTCACCTCGCCACTCCAAATCATTGTTCGCCAAATGTATAGCGTGCGGGTCGACGACCTCGTGAATGCTGAGAGAATCTTCTTCGAACGACACTCGACACGACACCAAGCGCAAACATATACATCCTCCTGCCATTCTTCGGTTTATGTCAGCTGAGTGCCAGTAACATAAACACGGCTTCATCTCCTTTTCTAACTAAGTGTCGTTTCGTTTATTGTGTCGCCGCCAAGTAAATCTTACCAAGAACATTAAGTACTTATAACCATTTGTATACAAGCACCAGGTGTCTCTCATCATTCTGACCCACTAACAAATGTTTCTAATAAAGCTTCAAAAGATATTTGACTTCCAGTTCAAAGGTGGACTAAATAATGAGGTTGTTAAAATATAAGTAATGCCAATTCGTTACGAATCAATATTTGAGTAATTATTGACGGTAGTTTTCTTAATTTTGACTTTTATATTCTTTATTGCAAATAAAAACCTTCCTCTTGAATCAATCTACCTGTTATGAGCCATAGTTAGTAGTTAGATAAAAGTTTCCTGTTTCACGAACTCTTGTGGAATATCTACGATCAAAATCTGAGAGCAACTTTTCTCCTACCAAATGTGTGATTTGCTTACCTACTTTAATTCTATGGTCTTAAAGAGTAGTTTAACTTCAATTAAATACTAGTAAAAGCTAGCGAAAGCACAGCAACGTTACACGTGGTTATAATAAACTTAGCGGATTATGGCGGTAGTAGAAACTATATTTACGGATCCCCTGGCCTGTAGATTAACGTTATTGCCAGCAAATATTATGGGAATGATAATAATAATTAACTTTGCACTGCAATCGCACTTTATTTACGCCATTGTGGTGTTACCAACAATGAAACCAAATCATAGGTACCTACTAGAACTGTTTACCACTGTTACCTAGTTGCAAATGATCTAAGTATAAAAATGATTGCTCGCGTTCTCACTCAATAATGAACTTCAACGTGCTGCAAAACACTAAAAAACGTTAACTATTCGTTTATTAGTTAACGTTACCTACTTTTAAAAAAGAAAAAAAAATCTAGTCTTCGTTTTCTTTGATCGTTCATTAAAAGCAAAGCAATATTAGTATTTTCACTATTTCATAAAAAATATGTTCACATTAGCTGTTGCTAGCTGTTGCTTCCGACTTCGTTCGAATTATTTCGGGTTAAATCCTTTACTTTAACTAAATATCTCATATCATCCAAACTTCATTCCAAATCCATGAATTCTTACAAACATTAGAGTTTCCAATATAAGTAGGATTATCATGTCAGAAAACCTGTTCATCAAAAAAAACAATTGATTTTGGTAACTAAGTGACGAATTTCAAGACATAAACGAGAAGGGAAAAAAAAAAAAATTGTGTTCCTGCATTTTTGTTTTGTTTTCTGATTTCTTTTAACGAACTGGGATAAAAATCCACTTGCATCATTTCCTTAAATATACCGCCTCATTAAATCTAAAATTACATTAATATTAAAAAACTGGATTACAATCTTAGATTCAATTCCTGATTGAAGCAAAATATGATTTCTACCACATACCTCGGGTATTGGTAAGATTTATCCGTATTCGCAAGCGTGGTGATTCAGTGCTCAGTATGAAATGACATGATCACAAAATTGATACCCTGCATTGGGACAATATGAGCCGATAGTAGCTTCTACTTTAGCTTATCACGTTTTTCCTGTATATTTAAATGTCGAACAAAAAGTTGTTCCGAAGATAAGAAACAATACGATACTTAAGAGATTTTGAGAGTACTAAAAAATTTGTGTATTTACTACAACTGATCTGATACAGATCTGTAACCAAACGTACTCGCCTTGTATGCAGTGTAGAGTACGCACAACGATTACAAACCTACCCAAATATTGAGCTGCAAGGAAAGTGGCGCGCTGTACAGTCTTCACCGACCGTAACTTAGCATCCGAATATTTGTGACACCTTACCCTCTTCGCAATAAAGCATTCCACATCGGAGACTAAGCTATTTTCACCGGGTGTATAAGCGCGCGCCGCTTGCGCCTAAAGTGTCACGACGAACTGTTGCATAAGGACTCGCCGTGCTTTCCAAAATATAATGGGCAATTTTGACCATTCCTTGCCCGAACAATGCTCTTATTGCTCTCAGTGTTATTACTATACGCCCGGAAGAAAGTTATAACGACGCATGCTTGCAGAACAATCCTCTTAATTTTACTTTTTTATTAGTACACTGCTTGATAGCTGCAGAGATTTAATTCGACATAGGGCCATGTCGTGAATAAAATACGCAGGTATTTGCGCATGAAATAAAACCAAAATAAAAACAGTACATTTTTTTTGTATAGCATTGACGAATATGGGATGTAAATATTTAAGATATGTTACAGAACCCATAAAATTGCTGTCAAAAAATACACTTTAGTCCTACCCAGCTAATTTGTTTATATTGATGGTTGTAGGTAATTTTTCATTTACTTTTGTGTACCGATTGAAATTGCTGATACTACTTACTCTCACATTCTGTACGATTGAAAAATAGATCGAGTCATCAAAATTAGCAACATTGCATCTAAAAAAATAAAAAATACAGTAATATTAAAAATACAGTAGATACAATTAACCATAAGTAGGTGGAACACAGCCCATGGCTTTCCGTTTATTTTTGGTTGGTTTTCATTTAAATTTCACTGATTCAATTTTATTTTTCATCAGCACACGCTAAAAACATTCCTAAGAAACTGCTCTCAGAGAAGCAACATATTTACCAAAATATGATATTACTCTAGCTCCCTCGATTTCGCCTGACTAACTAATTAAAGAAAAATGTTTTATCATAGAGATCATTATTTCTATTTTTTTTTATTTTAGATTAACTAATAGGATGGTACTTTTTGACCCCACCCCACGAGCTGAGGGGAGAAGACCGTGCCGAAACTGTTAAATCGTAATCTGTATCTACGAATCTTCAACAAACGATCCGACCACATACCTGCCACGCGCTGCGCTACTAAACCGTAGCATTAGCATAGTGTAGCCACAGAAGGTGTTAAAAGTAAAAAACCAGCTTGTATTTTGGGCTCGAAGCAGTTACGGCACGGACAGGTTGCAAGGAGAAACACACCGCTCCACATTCGACGAGGCGATGACTTCTCTCGACCCCGTCCCCCTACCGAGAGCTGCTCTATCTCGCCAAATTTCACTCTTCTGTTCCGCATCATCACGAACAAAAAGTTGAGACCCGTTGTTGTGCGGCCTAGTTGCAGCAGTTGGACACAGCGCGGTACTCGCTAGGTGCGGGCCTTAATGGCAACGCCAGTAGGGAGGTTTACTAATTTTGTCTGAAAACAAACATGTAGGTAACTAGAAGTGATGACATAGGTACATTATGTTTTAGTCGTTACTATACGAAAAGTATACATCTATAACAAACATTTAAAATAAGTTAACGGGACAAACGAGACCCCATTTTTTTTAAAGTAGTTAATACGAACTACTTACTGGTCGACGTTTCGGTTAGGTTGCACTTACAGTGGTTACAGTCTGACTCAGTTAATTATTTAGTTTAAAATCTATAATAAAATTTAAATAGCCTTACATGACTTTGAAGGCTAATAGGCTAGTAGTCACAATGTAGGCAAGAGTTTGCTACTATAATACTTATATTAAGACTTACCAAAGTTAAGTAATAATTAGAGACAGTTTCTAATGCAGTTATCAATCATGACAAAAAAATGTTTACACCTTTCGTATAGTTATACTACATTAAACTCTTTATCTTATAAAACTGATAAGCGTATATGTCGCAGTCATTTGGTTGATTCTCCTATTCAATTGAATGGCTAGCGCTTACTTTGTTCTTAATAAATGCCTACCAGAAAAGTTAATTTAATTTAACACAGAAGATTTCGAACTTTTTATTAAATGTGCTCGCAAAACAATGCATAAATCTCATCGCAATATATTAATGCTAACTTAGACCGATTAAAAAAATACCGACAGGAAGAAAATTGTCAACGAGTTAGGTACTTATTCACTTTATTTATCAAAATATTGTTTTTACTTACATAGCTTAATAAAACAAAACGTGCTAAAATATTTGCTTGCATATATTGATAACACTCGTGTTCCCCAAAAGTGTTAATTGTGCGAAAAAGGTCGGAAAAACACTTCCAAAAGTATAACGCGCCATATTTAAAATAACGTGTTTCGTTAACTTAACAAGCAATGTCATTGATAAAAAACAGTGACTGACTATGGAAAAAAACTAACTGGAAAAGAATTTGATTGTAGATTTTGACATTTCACAACCTAGCCTTCTACAAAAATAACGAGTCATGTTGATTGTATTCTTTACATACCAACGTACACACATCTATACCATAGTGACAAGTCAATAAGTAGCAGTTGCCATCGAAAACTAAATCCTGTGAATTATAGCTTATTATGATATTGAATGGACACAAGTACAGGGTAAGACAATTATTAAAGTTTTGTACTTTGTCTTCCTTTTATATGTTGTAATATTTTTTAATCCCTTATCCTTCAAAGGTCTCTTTTACGCAGCTTATCTAATAGCTAACGGTTTTGAATTGTCCATGTAGCCAATCTTTTTAAGTACTTTTTTATAACTAAGATGTGATATATTTAACCACAAGCTATGTTGTTTTCTATACGTTTCGTGTTAATTGTTCTTCGATTTTGTATTGTTTTTATTTTTGTTTATGTATTGTTTTTCAGTTCGTGCTGTTGTAGTTAATGAATGTATTTATTTTCTACAACAGCACGAACTGAAAAAAAAACTTTTTCTTCCAGACAACCTTAAGGTAGAAAAAATAGTTGATGACAAGAAATCCGTTTTAGTACATGTTGCTGACAGAGCTGGCCACACATATTAAACCTACTTAATGTAAATATCTATGATAAGAAAAGAGAAATAAATGACTTGCGATCGTAACATTTTTTTTTTCAAAAAACGTGGAAGTTTGGTATCGGCTGGGATCAAGAGCTGCCATCATCATTAATGTCTGAGTGGAACGCTTGGTTTGCTCAGCTTTTACAATTGAAAGTGGGCTCTATTCCACGCCACTATTTGGGTGGTTTCCATGCCGACTCAGTAGAGCTTCACGTCTTTGGTGACGCAAGTGAGGTCTCATACGCTTGTGTCGCTTATTGGTGCTTTAGGTGCTCTGACGGTGGTGTAATAATCAGCCTTATAGGCGGCAAAGCCCGACTTGCTGCTATTAAATTGGTGTCTATTCCCAGACTGGAGCTTCAAGCAGCTCTCATGGCGGCGCGTTTTGCCAAATATGTTGTTGAGGCTCATAGGCGTAAACCTGCAAAACTTTTTCTATGGTCAGACAGCCTCACTGTCTTAAAATGGTTACGCAGCGATGCCCGTAGTTTTAAGCCGTTCGTCGCTCATCGCGTTAGTGAAATATCTGAGATCACTAATGTGCGTGACGTATCGCCAACGTACCAACGGCACTTAACGTTGCGGACGACGCTACGCGAATTGACAAGAATTTTGAGTATTCATCTCGGTGGTTTTCTGGTCCATCTTTTCTTAAATTACCTCAATCGGAATGGCCAGCAGAACCCATTAAGGAATCTCCATCTGTTACAGAGGAAATGAAAAATCCTCCCGCGGTGTTTGTAGCATTGATAAATATGCGAGAATTGCCTATTCCAGTGGTCCCAGACATCACTCGCTTTAGTAAGTTGCTACGCCTACTGCGAACCACTGCACGCGTCATTCTTTGCGCCAAAATTTTCAAGGCGGCGCTTTTAGGCCCTAACTCCAAATTTCCAAATTCTCGACACCGAGAGTGCAGAGAACCGACAGCTGAAGACTTAAACCGCGCAGAAGAGCACCTTTTACTGTACTCCCAGCTGACTTCACTACGCGAAGACTATGTACGAGTTAAATACGGCGAGCCACCTGCAAGAAATAGCCGCATAAAGCATCTTCAGCTCTTTATAGACCAGACCACGAAGTTGCTTTGTCTATCTGGCAGGATTGGTGCGGTGAAAGGGGTGCCCTCGCAGTCCAGAAATCCTATTGTTTTAGACGGAAAAGACCACATCTTGAGGCTTCTTATCGCTTACTACCATCAACGCGCAGCCCACTCCAACAACGAGCTGGTGGTCAATGAAATACGTCAAAGATTCCACATCATAGGTTTGAGGCCAGCTGTGAAAAATGTCGCTTCCTCCTGTCTACGTTGCCGAATCAACAAAGCAGCACCACAGACACCACCAATGGGAGATTTGCCATCAGAACGCCTAACCCATCACGTCCGGCCCTTCACTTGTGTGGGCTTAGATTATTTCGGACCCGTTTTGATAACTGTTGGACGGCACACCGAAAAGCGTTATGTAGCATTATTCACTTGCCTAACAGTTCGCGCCGTCCACGTCGAAATAGTCGGCAACCTCAGTACCGATGCGGCTATAATGGCATTACGAAGGTTCATCGCCAGGAGAGGTACGCCAACGACACTGTATAGTGATAATGGCACGGCCTTTGTGGGGGCGAGCAGAGAGTTGGCGCGACTATATGAACAGCCTGTACAGGAGTTTGCCGCAAATGCGCGAATCACATGGAAGTTCATACCACCATCGGCGCCATTCATGGGAGGCTGCTGGGAACGACTGGTGCGAAGCATTTAAACTGCGCTCTCGGCAACCCTTTCACAACGCACTCCCCCGGAGGAAGTGCTCCATACTTTTTTGTTAGAAGCGGAGAGCCTCGTCAACTCCCGCCCACTTACGCACGTCAGCGTCGGCCCTAATGAGGAGAGCGCGATAACACCCTTTCATTTTATACTGGGCTCGTCTTCTCCTTACTCTGTAGTATCCCAGTTTGATGACGCTGATTTGATTCGCAGAGTGAGGTGGAAACGAGGCTTACGTCTTGCTGATCAGTTTTGGTCTCGTTGGGTGCGTGAGTATTTGCCAACACTAATTCCGCGCCAGCTACCTGCTTCTAGCAAAGAAGTTAAAGTAGGCGACTTAGTATTAATTGCTGACGGCAACCTCCCACGTGGAGTGTGGCCACGTGGAAGGGTAGCCCGAACGTTTCCGGGCAAGGACGGCGTAGTCCGGGTGGCTGAAGTAACTACCTCAACCGGTACATTACGTCGTCCAGTCCGGAAACAGCTCTTTTATCATAGATTTATTTTATTGTTTGTTTTAGTTTACGTTAATGTGTTTTTAATTGATTTTTAAATCCTAAATTGTTTTACTTTCTTATTTTTATTCTTTTATATTTATACTGTATTGTGTGGTTAGCTATGTCAGCCTTAATTTATTGGTGTTGCCACACCGGGGCGGACCATGTTGCTGACAGAGCTGGCCATACATATTAAACCTACTTAATGTAAATATCTATGATAAGAAAAGAGAAATAAATGACTTGCGATCGTAACAGTACGTGTTAAGGCGCTATTATAATAATTTCATATGAATTTGTTTAAGTCGGTTAAAAACACATTATTCTTTATTCATGAAGGCTAAACTTTGACGGAATACTTGTAAACACAATAGATGACACCATTGACTCTACTACAAGCGTGGAATGCAGATTCCAAATCAAAGTTAAAAATATTTTAACTTTAACAAAATTCTACTTAAAGCTGTTTAAAGGCTGGTAAAATAGGGCCATTGAATAAAAAAGGTGCATAATGAATATTTACATTATTAATGAGAAAATATCGGTACTGCTTATGACTACCTAGTTCAAAAATTATATATAAATGTTTCATTCTCTCTCAGTATGTATATGATTAATCGATAGTCGGAAAAAAACACTCAATTATTATATAGGTAAGTGGCAATGAAAAGAAGTGTGACTCAAAGTATATAACACGAAGGACAGGCGCCTACTGACCAATCAACCACGAGGTTTGTGCGTTTCTTAGTAACTTACAAGTTGCAGCATTGAAAAATCGCTACTGTGGCTTAGATGTCATTTAATTTAAACTGTTGAAATGTAAAAGTCACTCAATGCCAATATTGTTGGAACAATATTCTATGCCATTAAGAACAAACTTTCATGTGATGTAGTGTTGCCGTCGATTCGATTGTATATCGATTATTAATCGATTATGCAAAGAGGGCCCATATAATCTAACAATCGATAGTATCGATAATATCGATAATATCGATATAATCGATTATATCGATACCTATCTTTATTAGATATAATCGTAGTCAAATACATTATAATCGATTATATCGATATCAAGTTTTCAAGCGATACTATCGATATAATCGATTATTAAATTATAACTGTTTAGATTAGAGAATACTGTCGATACTATCGATTGTCATATCGATTGTTAGATTATTGGAGCCCTCCCCCCCCCCTTAATCGATTAATCGATAATCGATTAACCGGCAACACTAATGTGATGCTCATTTATGTTGGTAAATGTGTGACTGGCCTCGGCTTCGCCCGCGCGCTGTCCTCGTTTTTTCTACATTTTCCAAAGATTTTTGCTCCTAGGTATTGGTTCCAGCGTGATATACAAAAAGTGGTTTGCGAGGCATATGATTTCAATTTAAGAAGTTTTATTAAATTAATAATAATAAATAAATAATAATAATAACATTCTGTAGTTTTTGAATAACACAAACTGTCACGGTTATAAAATTAAGTACAATTTGATTCGTGTAACCATAAAAATATAAAGGTTATCAACAATTTATTTTCATTCCGTAGACACGCATATCATATCCGCACATTTATTTATTTAATGAAATTAAAGTGACGATATACTTTAGGTAGGAATACTTTTTCCAATTTCCGGTCACATAATTGAGAGAAGAATTGCTTTTGTATGAGCTTCCGTATTCACTTGAAATTTTTTCTCAAAATTTTCTGCACTTTTTTATTATTTATTTTTTTATTTAAAAACTTTATTGCACAAATAGGTACAACAGGTAGACTTAATGCTAGGGGCATTCTCTACCAGTCAACCCTTGGGTCATACAGATAGTTTGTATATGGGTGCGGTAACATGGGAGAAAAAAAAAGAGAAAGCTTTTTTCGAGAAAGCTCATCATATAAAAATTGCCTATACAATCAGAAATGAATTTGTTTGTTTAACATTCAAAGTTATTTAGTCACGCCTACGTAAAGCCTAATTTAATACCAACTAATAAAATGTCAACCCATCAAAGGGAAATATAAATATAATAAAATATACATCAAATAAAAAACATAACCTTCCTCCTTAAATAGGAGGCAACAATGTAATTTTTCATATCTAAAAATAATTCAGTATTGGCAAGTCTGTTTTAATATAAGAATGGAAAAAAAATATTAATCCTGCTCAGATATTAACTGAAGTCTCCTTTACATTGAAGACATATTTTCAAATGAATAATATAAAGAAATTAATTTAACAACTTTTCCAGAAAACAAAAATCTAATAAATTTCATTATTTAGAACATGACTGGAATTGCCATAGTAGAGGAGCCCAGGATGCTAAATCGGGATTTAATCGAGCGTCAAAGAGACATATTGGATTGCGAAGCTTACATGATAAGATAAAAAAATATCATATAATATCCATACTTCCATCGGTGGGGGAACCAACATGATTTTCCACAGGAACAATCGTAAGTGAAAATGACTATAGTTACAATTGACGATTGTTTTTCGTAAGCAGATATTACAAATGTTCTCACAAATTGACACCACGAGGCACCCCTTAGCGTACCTAAATAGTGGCCCCTATTTGGAAAACCGCTACATATTTTTCCATTCCAATCCAACTCTTTGTTTTTTTTCTCTGGGCATTGTTATCATTGGTATGATAAAGCACTACACTTACACTAAGCACCTAAAAAGTTATGATTATATTATAATTAACAATTGGACGTGGCGCTGCCCTCTCACGAGAGGTTAATACAGTATTCAGTTCTTACTACTAAAATACGAAATACATACTTCAAAAAAAGGTAAGCCCTACCCTTCCTTAGGCTTGACTTCGCGGTTCACTCGCATCTGCTCGTATTTAACTTTTAAAATTACGAAACTTAAGATCTCGGTTCAATGATCTGAATTATTAATTAAAGGTAGCAAAAAGCAGTTGCGAATTCCTAATCTCAAATTTCTAAACTTTCTGTTACATTATTACTGAAAGAGGATTCAAAGCAACCTTTGTCAATCGTGTTAGGACTTCCAATTCAACATTAGAGAGAGACAAGCCTGACGATTTTTAAGTCCTACACATTAAATATCAGTTAGGTACCTTATTCTTCAACTATACTCAATGTATATTTACCTCTTTTTAATGAGTTAGATGCTGGAAAATAAAACGGATGGAAGGATCGGAATGCAATAATGTATGGCACTAAAATGTTCGCAGTTGATAACGCAAATCGCAGTTGCGACCTGCAGTATGGCAGGGCGGTCGGTATGGCGCCCGACGCCGGCGCAGCGTCCGTCGCTAAATGTCGCGCATGCGGCCTCCGCACTCACAAACGGCCTTTGCAGTTCGGCGCGGTCGACGACCCGCCTCAGGTCGTTGACCGAACCCACATTTAGTTTTCACTTTCGTTCACTAAGGATAACTGTACCACATACGTCACACGCATACCCACAAATTCTGCACGCGACCCATTCGCGATGCGGTTCCTGGTCCCTGTTCAGAATACGCAATAACCTGGCACACATTTTAAGCAATAGGCATCGCCAAAACCTCATAATTATTCTCGGACGGCTGACGTCCAAATTTCTTGGACGCTACGTAATAGTCAATTTTGGTGTTGAGCAACGCTTAATAGGCAGATTATCTTTGCCCAAACTGCTGAGCCTGGTACGTAATTAATTTAAAACATTAAACGAACGCTGCACTATGTCCGTCACCTACCTAGGCGTAAGGTTGTTGCACTAATGATAGGCGGTGTTGTAACTCGAACGATAGAGCAGTGTCCTTTTGATGCATTTCGGTTACAATTAGGTAATTTTCGGTGCGCGAGAGTGCGGGGGGCGCGGTGCGTGGGGTTGCGGGTTCGGCGGTGGTTGCGCAAGCGGTCGTCGACTCGGTTATGTCACTGCTTTACGTAAGCGTTACCTCGCCTCGCAACGTTCTCGGAGCAGGCGCCAATTGTAGCCCCACCGTTTCGCACTTCTCGCGGACTATTTGCGAACGGCTGCGGCTCGTTAGCGAGCTCGCCTCTTGACCGACTCACCTACCTATTGTTCACAACCCCCCCGACAGGCGATAATTAAACTCGTTAGAGCCGTGCGTTGCAAATGGATGCTACATAGTTTGATATCTTGTAACATGTTGATGAGAATCGTAAGCCGAAGAGGCAGTAGACAATACTTTACAGGTTAGTAACACGCAATGCGTACTTGGCCTGCGCGGAGGAGTTTGACACGCATCTCCTACGTCATAGTTTAAAAATTTTCTCGTGTTTCGGTGGTCTAGTGGATTAAATACCAAGTCATGATCTCAAGGTCCTGGGTTCAATTCAAACCGAACAAAGCTCGGGTTTTTCACCATTACCGACCTGCATTTGGCTAGCATAGTAATCAAGCTACTGCCCATTGCTGTAACTTGGACTTGACTTCAATGATAAAGGCCAAAGAAAGACTCACGTAACTGATAGTGGCTTTCTTCAACACTTCACCAGAAAGCGGTGGAGATCATGTGCCAGCCAAATAAAATGGAAGAAATTTAAAGAGCTATAACTATTTTACTTTGGTAAAAATGAAAGAACTAAAAATATTTAAAAAATCATATATCTCAATCAGCACTCAAATCTAATACATATATCCAATTCAAACTGACTTCAATATTAATTACACACAGAGGTTCATTTAAACTAACAAGATAAGTGGATCAGAATTAGATTACCATGCACTTAGCGTTGCGTAAATCCAAACAGCCTCCAATTAACTTCAACCTTTCATGAATCGATTAGTGAACATCAAAATTATTCATTGTACCCGTTGTTAAGAACAGGTGTGCCCTGGAGGAGTAATTACCTATGCGATATGGCTGCTTGTCAGTGGAGAAGGGGCTGGAATGGTTGCGTCAGAGTGCGGAGAGCGGTCGGCTCAACGCACAAGGTTGCAGAGGTTCAATGCTCCAGAAATACGACACTCGACCCCCGGCAACCGCACGGGCCAAACTTGCGCGCGCGCACAGATTATGTGCGTAGACTTGGCGACTACGGCTCGTAACGCACCGCGCCCAATCGCATTTCGATCTAAAGCTGAGTTGCAGTATAAAACTACATCATAAGTTGAATTACTGAAAATTGGTACAAGTAAATCCGACTTTTTAACTTAGCGATTGATAGTGAATGATTATGAGACTGAGCATGGTCTTCGATGGTTCATCGAAGTATATTGAATTTCCAAATATTCGACGATTTAGAGTTTAAAAATGCAAAATAATTCGGTTAATCGTTCTCCAATTTTGGTTTCGATTTGATAGAAATGTTGGTTTTGAATTATGAATTTTCAATGAGAGAGTATGCACTCTGGAATTCATATTAATTTTAAAATAAATATGGGACTAAATTTGGTAAGAAACTACTTCGTATAACAAAATTTAAACACGATATATAATTAAATTCAACATTTCTATTGTTGAACATAAATGAAACTTTTTAAGCGAAATAGAATGAATGATTGACACGTTTAGGTACGTATAAAATGAAAGATTTTTAATGAACATTGAAGCCGCTATAAGATGTTTTCAAAAAAATTATCATAGTGTCAATCAATCTTCTCCCCGTATCTAAACATAATGTGTACCTGTCCGCGTACAGTTACATTATAAACCATTGTTAAACTAGTTCCACAAACTGATGACAGTTTGTTTTAACGGTACACGCACAGCTTCGCGGTGTAACCTTCAAAAGAGAGAACGTTGCGTCGCAAGCACGTCCAATGTGCCAACTCTTTTTTATGTGAAGGTTTCGCAATTTTTTATAAATAATTTTGCCTTCGACCTTTGTAGCCGCCCAATTTAGTGCGATTGGTATTCCTGAGCGGCTGCGTCGTGTGTTTTTCGTAACGTATGCTACGCCGTGCGCACGCGCCGCCCGCGACGTGAGCCTCATCACTAGTGCTGCCAACTACTAGGCCACACATTGGGATAGATTAAAAAGAACGAAATTTTTGTTTTATGAGATCAACACATATAATTTCTGTACTACTTATTTTTGTTGAACCCTAGTAGCCCTCATAATTGAACAAAAAAATGCAACTTGAGGAATTAAGAAATAATACAATGAAAAATATTAAATTTTACTGACCTAAAACGATTAATTCATATTTTTTAACCCAAAACCTGGGATGTTTTTCAGTGGTAGGTTATATGGCATCACTAGCTATAAAGTATGCCGCTACACACGGCACCATTCCATTTTTGGGACTTACAGTCGCGATGTATCATTGTACCCATTAACATGGGCATGCTGTATATTATCGAAATCAAAATAAATTTCATTTATGGAGATTAATTGAATAGTAAATGCATCCAAGACTTGACCACCAGATATTTATTAAGAAGACTTTAAACTTGATTATTTGTTACTTTTATCTCGGACTTGTCCTTTCGGAAATGTCCCTTAAAAATTATTTCATAGTTTTATTTCAGAGGCTAACAAAGAATTGTTTTATTCCCAATTTCTTTTAAAAATTTGAGCACAGTTAGTTTGTTTATAAACGGGAACAGTAGTGCGCGTCACCACATGCAAAACTGAATGCTCTCAATTATTTGAGCAAATAATGAAATCTACGAATAAAACAAGACTACGATTAAATTAAAAACCCAGAAAACGTTCGCTGTCACACATAAATTGGCGATAAACTTGGCCACCATAGATATAACTGGCAAATCCAGTATAAGTAACCGGTGTTTTAATTGACGAATTCAAAACCTGAAACGGTCGACGAATATCTTTTAAAAATTTAAGTTTAATTCTACCGACGGTCGGAGTTAAAGTGGCACTGATCCCCTTAGCAAATAGGGGATAAAAGTTTGATAAGAAATAATAATGTAAAATTTATCTGAATGTTCTCACGTTTGCGACAAGATATTATAGCTATTCTACACATTAAATCAACAGGTATCAAACTGAGTCAATAATCCACGCTGGTGGGTAGATACAACTAGTTGCGGATATCTATTGGGCGTCTTGCCACTCTGTAGTACAAAACTGTGTTTTGAAATTTCGGATGCGAAGCGAAAGTAATCCATCAGGCTATTGAACCATGCTGAATATAATGATTTGAATTAACATTTCTAAACCTAGAACTTTCAATTTACCTACAAACAAAATTATATTTTTAAGATAACACCGTGAAATCGAGTATTCAACAATGAAGATGAGATTGGTTCAACAAAACAGTTTACCTGCTATTCGTATTGTTTAATTATCATTCATAAATTCAATTAGCATTATTATCTGTCATTATACTAGACATCGCTTTTTAAAGACTAGACTAAAACTTAAAGTTGGTACATATCTTATTTAAACAGATCTGTTAATGTCCCCATGCATGGACAAAAACGAACCGGTAAAGCTTAACGAAATGTAGGTAAGGCACACAGCACTTCTTGTTTTATTGTTTCCAATTTTAACTGAACCGTTACAACGACGCTGACAATTTCTCCGCTCACTTCTTTGCTTATTCCGATTACAAGTGGCCGTAGAAAGCGTCACAGTACTTATACAACTCTTTAGCAGAATGACAACACGAGGGCTCTTGACACTAACTATTTGGTGATTCGCGTCCGATTAGGGCTGACAGTAAGTAGATGAAGCATTTTTTTTCTAGCTTACATATGATGATGGCATAAGATGGCCTTTTCATCTTCACCGAGCTTGCGGGGGAAGGTGAGCGGAAGGCTTTCACCCCTCAACTTTAAAAGATGATGCATGGGAATACTTCGGCATGTAGGTACCTACAGTTGTCTATAATGTGGTCAACTATCCTTTCCGTTGAATGTAATAAGATTGACTTTCTTGTTTAAAAACTTTGATTGTTTAAAAAGGTCAACGTTTGATTGATCAACGATAAATCACTTTCTTGGTAAATCGTAATGTACGCTACCTCTCAAATATATTCCTATATTCTTTCTTTATTTTTCTCTTCGTAACCTTAATTGTTGTCTTTTATGGTCTGCAATAGGTATTTATTTAGGTAAAAGTCTTCTAGACCAATATTTTTACACCCAGTATTTTGAATAGATGTTATCTTTAATCTTCTACAGCTTTCAGAGTAAACGAGAATAAATACAAAAATAAAAAATTACATCCATGTTGCACACACCAAGTATTCTAACCCAAAACAGTATCCCCATTCAAAATACACAGTCAAATCCTCTAGCGAAACATTATAGCAATTGATCCCCTGTATAAATATCGCAATGTTTTCATTGAATGTATATATTTTGTGAAGATGGTAAGCACACACAATTTGTTGAGCAAAAATTTTCGAAATCAAATTTTTACAATATGTGACTTGGCGCAAACAGAATCCAAAAGAAATCAAAAAGAAACGTTATTTTAAACTTTCTCTATTTTTTTTAACTGACACCCCTATATAGGCTGTGCCGAGTTCAGTGACCTTGTCGGTCCGTTCTAAGATGATTTCTGAAGCGTCAGCTTCGCAACATTGCTGCATTGACAACTCGACCCAAGTACATGGCGCTAAGTTTGCAACTGGAGTGTGTAATTGTGTGTATCCAGTTACACGCGTGCTCTTGGGAAATAAAGGCTGATTCGGACGAAATTGCCCAAGTCCTTGCCAAATTCACAATCCCTGCATCTTTTTACACTTTGCGACCGAAAAAACACATTGACTCTTTTAATTATAGGTATTATAAGTGAAAATATTAACGTTCATAGTTAGTAGGCAGGTGTTTTGCATACTCACAAACGTCAAACCATATATAAATAAAATTTACATATTGATATTACCCTATTTACCTAGTTCAAAACTAAATAGATCTGGTATGTTGGATACTGGATCGACATCGGCTAAGTACATTAAAAACAAACCAAAAAAATACAATCAGACATGTTTTAAGTATAAAGATTAATATTGAGCGTGGATCGATCTGCAATCTCTGGATCCTTTTGTGGAAAACCTGAGCCTCTACATATTTATGTAACATTTATTAAAAACTGGTGTTAATCTTAAACAATACTTTTGTTGACATAATTATAAGGTCCAGCCCCTCCTTATTCACAAAACGGACTCTAATTCTAAAACTATACATTGTCTTTTTCATAAACTAAACGACTGACTTCTCTAATCAGAAAAAAGTCCAACGTTTGTGCAAGAGGGATGTTATGCCAAGTATCAGCTATCGGCTTATCAAGATACACGCAGCGTTACCGGAACAGTCGCACGCGTGTGCGCAGCCTTTCACGCACATATTTTGGCAGGACCCCCTTCTCACCGCAGTCGCGCCCCTGGCTCGAGAGAAAGTAGCTAGCCTACGCAATGCTAGGGTCAACGACCGAGCTCGAAAATACATACTTCTGACGAAAAGTGACACATTAACTGTGTGCATTTCATATTCAACGTGGGCCCGCGCGGCGATTTGCACGAACGTTCACTGAACACTATTGGTTTGGTTCTGCTTGGTTTCGCTGTGCTATTGTTATGAGTTGCCCTAAGCATTCAACAAATGCGATTATTAAAACTTAGTCCAAAGTAAGGTAGGTACTGCTACTTTAACACATCTTCTGCGTTTCTTGCCGGTATATTGTCAGAAGAGCGTTCCGAACCGATTGCAGAGGCACTTCAGTTATTGCAATTAATGATCCAAAAGCCTTATCTATAGTACTTAAATAAATAAATATTAAATTTTATACTGATGAGGGTGCATCTTCAATATATTATTTTTTGTAAGGTAAATAGATTTATATAGATATATAGAAAATAAGGTTTAGACCGAATTTAAAGCAATGACAATTATTTATGCAAAAAAATAATAAATGGTTTATTAAAAAATGAACATCCATATTGGAAATAGCTGCATTATACGACCCAAAATAGAATAGAAGGTCATAAGTTGATTACTAATATCCCATTATTTACTGAGAAACCAGAAAATAATTTGATTTCTGCAAGCAATATTTACTAAATACATAGTAAGTTGAGGTAAGTATTCCGTAGTGATTATAAGTTTAAATACCTATTCCTTATTTCACATAACTTATTCATTATAACAGTCAGTCATGTTTATAGCTTCCAGTAAATGGAAAACATATTACATTACTAATATACTAAAAGAAATTACTTATAGGTACATATTCTAAAATAGCTAAATAAACAAACTTAGTATTTTTATCATCTTTAGTAGGTAGTTAAGTAGGATCAGTCCTAGGACAATACTGTAAATACTATAAAGCGTCCGCAATAAAATATCGATAAGTTACACCTTCTGAACGTAACAACCGATCAAAGTGAATGTTGACCAGAACAGCCGTATCGAGGCAAAAGAGCGAAGGGCCTACCTAAAAACGTTCAGAGTATTAGCGAAAAAAATAACCGTATTAAAATATAACAGCATACTGGTCCACTGGTCTACTAAGACGGCGCATAGCAACGCGAGGCTGCGCCGAATTAAAACGAGATTGAAACAAACGATACCATTCTTTTTTGTTGCGGATTACTCGCGTGACACTCACGTAACGACTTGTTTTGTTATTGAAATGAAACTCGTTTCACATTAGCTTGTTTAGTTTTATCATAGTATGTTAAAACGTAAAGATTTTTTGAAAATAAATAACTAAGACATTTTTAAAGAAAACCGTTGATTAACTACGACTTGTGAATTTGGAAAAATACCTGTTTTTGTATTTGGGTGGTATTCAATGAGCTGTATGTGGTATCTAATGGTATTCAATTTAATTAATCTTAAGCTCTCGGTTAATTATGTACCTATCGGGAGGAAGATTAAAAACCCTATAACCCTATATAGCTAACGGTATACTACACCTATTTTGTATATACGTTAAGGGGTTAATTTTTTTTGTTCAGCTTTGTTTTTTTTTTTGTTTTAAGATATTCTTACTTTTTTATTTTTATACACTTACTCATGTTTCGATTTATTCTTCAGTAGAAAATTATCTAATTTGCTAATGAAAAATAAACCCATTGGTTGGCAAATAAACTTCTTAACCCTCAAAAAATCTATCCATATTAAGTGAGAACGCTAACAGCTCTGAAAAGCTCTTGTGTGACGATAGAATGCATGGCACAAGGCCAAATCCCAAAGAGATAGATCTACTAAGCCTTAGCACATCTGGACCAACAAATAAATCAAGTGTCAAGTAGATAATAGCAAAATTCCAATGTTTTCCGGGTAGCCAGCTAGTTGGGCAGAATGTAGAAACGTTTTCGTGAAACATTTCAGGATCTACAGCAGAAAATGGTTTTACGAGTAAGCAGAGTTTACGCTTTTGATGGCTGGGAAGCATTAATTTGTACTTCTCTGGGATGTTTTACAATTCAGCTCAAAAGAACAACAAAAAAAATCGGGAATCAAAATTCAAAATCCGTATTTTACCGTAAAATGAGAGAATAACGTATAAAAAGTCCACAGCAAATCGTTGGTTATTTATGATTTAATGATACAGGCTTCACACGTGCTGCTGTTTCGATAAAAAATATTTGTTGTTGAACATAAAAAGATAGATAATAATGATGAACAAATACCTAATTATTATGTTCTAAAGCTCTTTAATTCCCACTTCCTCAAGATCATATCGGCAATCATGCATTAAAATAACATTAAATTGATTGTGGAGCGTTAAGCTACTATTATAATGGACAATAAATAAATGATAAATATTGAACCTGCGGTACATGCATCTGCGCAGTTGTTTGACTAGTCGTGTCTAGTCGAGCGTTAATTTATTGTATTATCTTGCATGAGGAATGAGACGTCCAATGACCAGAACGTGAGTCGTAGTACCGAGGTACCTACCTAGCACGTGCCGCGGAAAATCACAGAAAACAAGGACACAATGCAATGGTTCATTCAACCTTTAGTTATTATTCAACCGGCGCACTGTGATGAAACTGCGCTGATCTTCATTATTATTAACGGAGACGGGCATGTCGAAATATTGGACCACGTACGTCGATGTAACTGGCCTAAGGGCTGCCGAAATATAACGTGATGACTCTAAGGACAAAAGGACTATAACGTTTGACTTAATCGGTATGTGAAATTTCAGTCGGCTAGTTCGTTTCAACACATCCCCATAAAACATAAAAACGGTTAAGGTAGAAGGTAGAGGTAGCTTAAGTTATTCGCGTGATTTCGGGACTTAAGGTAATTAGGTATTTATTTTTGTAGTATCTTGTCTGTCTAGCCACTAAATTTCATCTAAGCCCATTCAGAGTAAATTTACATTCATAGATTTCAACTAACATTCACGTTTACAATATTAGCAGGATGCAATATTTAGTAGAGATTCCTAAAGTAAGATTTGCCTGTGTTCTCTTATTCTACTCAGGTAAACATTTGTTGTTAACTTAGTCTGGTACGAATGTTCGAAAAACGTAATACTTACGTAACTGAAAGTCAAGAAAATCAAGCATTTAAAAAAATAACATTTCTAGTTTAACAAAATGTATCATGTTTATCAACATTATCGTTATCCTTTTAACGTAATAATACTACAATGATAATCTGCAAACACTTTATGACACTAAATAGTGATAAAACCTTTGCGATAAACAACCTACAAAATAATGACCACTTTAAGTCAAAATATTTGCTTCAGACTTAACTATATCTTAAGAATTAAATATTCATCTTCAACTTGCTTCTTGACGTAGCTTGTTTCGTAACATCCCTAGTAAAATGCTTATAAATATTCGTGCAGATAATAAATTTAAAGTTTCGAACGTACGAAATTGCGGAAGATTTTTTTAATTAATGCAATTTTAAACGTGGAAACACCCGTAGAATGAAAGGCCGATGCTAAGGATAGCGTCAAGTTTAATTTCAAAGACTTTAAACGTCTATTTCTTTGATGAATAACATATCTGAATGCTTAACCGTACCTATATTTTTTCAAGGATGTTAATCAAATTAATCAGCAAAATATAGTTTATTAAAAAACAATTCATTGTAATTACGAGTAGTGGTATAAATTTATTTTTATGCATTAATACTTCTTGTCTATTGTTAATTATCAAATAAAACATCTGACCTACACTGACGTTTCTGAAATGAATCATTCAATGAACACTAGATAAACACTACCGTTCATAAGATAAGATCCTATTATTGCTTGATTTAAATTATACCAAAAATTAAAAATATTTTTGATTAATCAGCTATCTTGCCAAACTTTGTATTGTCATGTTTTGTTATTTTCTTTTAGCCAAACCTTTTTTCCTTCCAATTAAAAACACAAATTAGTACCTAATCTAATGCAGCCGTTCGGAAGTTATGTACCAGTTGCTTACATTCAGGTAGTTGATTTTTATTTGTAAACAATCGTCGCCAAATGAAGAGCTTACAAATACAACGAGGTTTTACTTAAACGATTATTTTCTCAATTTCTTCATGTAACTCGTAATTGGCGATGAGGCATCGTTGGGTAGCAACAAAAAATATACCAAGCCCGACCGCGTCTCTAAGTTGGAATAGTCTACCTAGAGTTCCGTACCTGTTTTATAAAACAAATTAATTGAGTAGGAATTCTTAGGACTTATTGGTATGTTTTGACTACATTTTAATTTAGTACCGTTTGATTTTTATTTCATCATACATACTATCATACTACAACTGGAATATTGGTTTCATCAAAGCAATTACATAGTATCATATTGACTAAAATATCCAAAACATGTTTCTTCAAGAAACCGTGTCACGAATTGTAAATGCCTAGTTCACCTATTCACGCCGATGTGAGTAAAGAGCCTTATAAATAAACGTTTATTTATAGAACAATAGAAATAACAACGGTACGAAGCGCCGTGGACAAATCCTTAACATCGGAACCCTAAATAAATGCGATTAGTATGCATGCCTCCGCGACAAACGCAGCCGAAACCGAGCGGACCGATTGTGTAACAGAACAAGTACACGGGTCCTACGTAAAATGGTACAAAGCGCAAACTATCACATAAGGGTTAAGGGTGTTTTTTAATTAAGAGTTTTATACCTTGAATGCGGTGAAAATTACTATAATCCTGATCGTCTACGACACCACGATGAAACCAGTTCCAAACTCCTATAACTACAAAATACCTTTTTGACGTTTTATTCCCTACAAGGATTGCCGATGCCGAGGCGACTGGGAATTTATTGCCCCCATTTTAGGTTCGCCGTACATTTCTCTCTCCTTCGTGAATAATGAAAGCATGCAATAACTTATTACTCAAAAAAAGTGCTTTGATGCATAAGGACCACATTACTATTACTAAGACCCTTATAGATCTAGCTAGTGTAATCTCGATTGGCCACGACCCCACAATGAAAACAGTTCGTAGCTAAAGTTACTAATGAGTTTCCTCAACAGCACAGCAGTATTATTAGAATCACACGCACACGAGGCAACTACAATAACAAACTTTTTCGTATATCGATAAATGAAGATTTCTGAAAACCATAATACCTACAAATGGTAATAATTTAATAGTATTAAAAATATGGTATCAATTTTTATGTTTTTATTTCAAGCTGGTGTATTTTACTTACGTCGAAGATTGCGATCAACTGGGTTACGTATAAGATGTACAAGAAACTCAAATCCCATCTGATAAAACACCTTTTAGTTTTATGGAAAGGAAAACTAGTGTGAAATTAATGTCACGCCTTTGGTAAGCAAGCTTATGCATAAAAATAAATCTTACCCAACATCGTTGATCGTACTGCAGTGTTTCAATATACCTATCTGTGTATGTATCTACTACACAACTTCGAAACAAAATCAAGATATTGTCAAAATGAAATATAATAACTTTTAAAAATTCTATTACCTGTCTAAAGCTGAGCTGTCCGAATGGCGAATAGTTCGCTTTAACGATTGCGAACATTTTACCGCTTGAGCTTAGTTGGACCAACATAATATTAACGGGAACTGACGAGTTGACGGTTGTCAAATTGCAAAAATTGTGTGATTACAGTTTTGACAGCTGTCAAATAATCTGTGACCTCTAAAGCTAAGTTTGTCCGAACCCTATAGCTAACGGGTTTTGAAATTTATAACTAAAAAAAAAAAGATAAATGACAAATAAAATATGTAAAATAAAAAAAAAAAGACAAAATATGCGTTATATATTTTTTGGTAAATTATCTATTGAACCAAAGAGACATTTTAGTCTTCTACCTTATAGTGACCTCAACTTTCTATGAAATGGTCCAAGAACAATTTTTATTTAAAAAGAAAATTTTCGCACTTAAGCCAACCCACGCAGGACCCGTTGTTTAGTAATGGGCCGGGTTCGTTCGCCGTGGAAAGCGAAAGTGCTACGTTCAGTGGAACAACGACCGGCTCCTGCGCCGGCCCAGGCGTTTCCTGCGAGGGCATCATCATCAGACGGTCACACATTCGTTGCCTTTGCCCAGAAATTCTCAAACTTCTTCTGGCCATTCCAAGATTATCGTATTTTCCAAGGTCCTTAAATTCGTACATCGTCAAATCATCACTCACATTACTGTTAAGGTTAGGTTGGTGCAACTGACCTTACACTACAAATGTACGACCGATAACGAAACACTTTTTAACTAATTGGGATGCAACTAAAGGATACAACATAGACAAAACAATAAACCTAAATTTAAATGACGAAAAATAAGAAACAGAGTGTATGAAATTTCACGTAATCTTAAATGAATGTGTCGTAGTCAAATCATAGTTGCACGGAAAACCAAAAAAATGGCTCAGAGTCTATCTTACAGAATTGGTAAAACAGTGTGAATCGTCTATCCAAACACTTAAAGCTATCGGTTTGAAATCTATAACTATTAAAAATAATAACTTATTACCAATTTAGCAACACGACATAGAGTTTGAAGCCAAGAATAATAAAAAATAATAAATTAAATGTAGGTTACATTGCAAAGTGTTCACGGTTTTACAGCAAGATAAATCTATTATAACTTCTCCGATGCGTTACAAGCACTGTGATTGACGCATGTTATGTTATGTCTAAAACAATAAAGAAGCAATGTTTTTTGCATTTAACACAGTGCGCTTACCGCACAAATCTTCCGCAACGGACAACGCACAAAACAACCGCGCGCTTCAGGCTTTTAGTTTCTCAAGGGGGCAATTTTGTTTATTTTGAGAATGACTGCCTTTGCCAAACGCTGCGTAATCGAGTGGCACGTCACGCCGCGACAGGTGCGTTTCGCTATTCCGAGCGTCAACCTTTCGAAACCTTATCTCGGATCCCTCCTGTAGCTTTAGGCTTAAACACTCTATACCACGGCTATACCAGGCATTATGCATTGACAGACAATCCCTACTTAATATTATAAATGCGAAAGTAACTCTGTCTGTCTGTCTATCTGTTACGCTTTCCCGCTTAAACCTCTCAACCGATTTTGATGAAATTTGGCATTTTTGGCATACGTTGAACCTCGAGAACGGACATAGGGTACCTACTTTTCGTTGGAAAGTAAGGGGGGGGTAATGCCACCTTTGAAAGTTTAAATGGGAAAATGTTTATTTTTTAAGTTAGAGATATGAAAGTTGGCACAAATATAGCTCTATTAAAATATAGACTTACTTTTTGTTTCGAATATTAGGGGAGATAGGGGTAAAACCGACCATGGATGGAGTACAGCTAGTTATTTATATTCCTGTAGGCCTTGCATGCACAATACGTCAAATTTCTTGCATAAGACGACAAAAGATTCTAGACCGTTGATTTGGGATAGTACACCGTACTCGTATTTCAGTCAGTCAGCAGATGACACATTGATTTTGACATTTCTTAAGAGCGCGATAAAAACTCGCGTGGCGCATGCTAGGCCCTGCTGAAGTTTTCGGAGTCAATTTTGTCTTACCGCCGCTTAACAACAACCGCAGTGTGGTCATTCATTGGCGTTTATCACTGATTGGATGTGTGTTTCCAAACGTTTCTAAACGTTTACCTATCAGATAAAATGTGCAAACCCCGCATCTGTCCGTTTTCGGATATGTTAGAGACGGATACAATAGAAAAAAACGTCTGTAACTAACGTGAAGGTTTCTGAATGAAAAATACCATTACTAATTACGAGAATAGTTGTCAGATATAAATATTATAAGTAAAATACTTTAACTCGGCGAATTTCTTAATTCTACATAATTCTTTTTAGGATGAAGTATTTGGGCGATGGTGCTCTAGTCAAGCTCTACCACTACCAGCATTCCAGAATAATACAAGTTGTATTAATGTGTCATTCCTGAACATGAAAGCAGTTTATCATTCAGTAGGTAGGTACTTTAGTCAAAGCTCCGATTATCTTGATTAAGGAAATCTGTCTGGAGACTTCTAACGACTTACCTAATTCTGATTAATTGGGAGATGTGACGCAAAATGTATCCAGCTTTGAAATTCTTACTCTTAAGTACATCAAAGTTTAATCGCAGGAATAAATTTTACTTTAGTATGCGTAATTTAGTACCTAATAGTAAATGTAATGTATAGCGCATATTAAATCATAGTTTGTTACACAAGATACATGGATTCATTTGTTTTCCAAAATATAAGGAATCTTTGTAACATTGAGTCAACGTTTTAAATTTTATGATGATACTTTTTGACGAACTGCAGAGGCAATCCTTTTATAGTCTCGGATTCGATTCCCGGACAAATCAATACGGAAAACGAAGATAATTTTTCTATATTGTTTTAGGGTCCGGGTATTGGGGTTCCGTCGTTGTTTATTATTTTTGTAACTCAATTTATCTGTATCTATGTTCTGTGTACAACAAAAAGAGATGTTTAATCATGTGAGCAGAAAAATATGTAGGTATGTTAAATGTCATATAAATTGTTTTTTTTAGTCATTCCATCGCAAAAGCTGGCAACATAAAATTACTCCATTTAGTGTTACTTTTATAGCACCAGTGCAAGTCAAGATCTATCTTCTCAATGATAGTATTTTACCCACGCATAGTGTTAACACAACTCTTAATAATAAGCAAACTAATTAAGATTTACAAAACTAAATTAAAGCGTAACGTAGAAATATAACAAACGAGTCTTGTGTGTCATAGGACGATCTTGTTTTCATTGGGTGTCGCGGTCTTTGTGCAAACTAATAGAACCCTAATCCCTCACGTACACTGCTTGGCGATCAAACATCATCGATCTGGGATGGCAGAGCTATAATCCAAAATGTAACTTGTGAGTACCCACATCAGTTAGTATCAAATTGACAATGTTTGTCGTAACTTCAACTTGCCACCTCGACGAGTTCTTGAGAAAGAGGAGCTTGATCAAAACGCGGAGGAAGATCGCAGTTTCGTTTGCATTCTTAAGATTACGTAACCTTAAAAATAGGTAATTCAACTTTGCAATAAACGACGTCTCACGACAAGGCATAACATCGATCGATGTTGACATTGATTCTAACAAGGCAACCGCTGCTTTCAGTGTCTACAATCAAGTATCGTCGGTTCACTATATTATAATTATAAGGAGCTTATTATGCATTCATTTCGTTACATAAGCACAAGCACCCTTACCTCTGCCTGATGTAGGTAGGACGATACTTACAGACGTTGTGCGGTGTTCAATCTGCTAAGACTGCTGTCAATACAAAAAAAGCCGGCCTGACCAAAAAGGTTCCTGTATTTTGTTCGGCCTTAGGTAACCAGGGTTTATCGACGACTTTGGTGGCGCAGTCAATGTACGCGAAGAAAGAGTAGGTAATGGGTTGATTTTCAGTCACGTCAATTTGTGAAAAAAACTTTTCTAAATTGGGTTTGGTCATGGCATCTGGGTATTAGGTACGGCTTGACACCCCTAAACAGTATTCATCATTTGCTACTTACAAGGGAATAAGGCTTTCCCGCTCTTTGAGATTAGTTCATCGTCTGGCAAATTTACAATTAATATTCAGAATATTAATATTTCTTTTTTTTATAGAAAATGAGTTTCGTTTGATCCTATGTTGGGTACCTAAGTGGCAAGATTCAGATGCAAGCAGCTAATGGTTGCATGCAAACAACATGTAAATTTTGACGTAGGAATGATTGTTGATTAATTGTTGTACCTGCTGGTATTGTACCTGTTGCTACTCAGTACTAGTTGCACCAACTTCATCAAAACTGATAAATTATGAGGATGGTATCCAAATCGTTCGTAACAAAAGTACATTTCAAAAGTGCCGTTTGGGATAAAGTATCAGGGCAGTTTGTGTCCTAAACGTGAGCAAACCAATGTCGCTTGAAAATTTACATAAATTGAATTCGGTACTTCATATCTTTCCTAATTCCGTAATGACGTGATCCAGTAGATGTACCTACCTATGCAATTTTCAGCACACAATCAGATCATAGTAATTTGATTCGCTCGATAAGTAGGCACTTGTCGTTTGAATGCGGTTCAGTTAATAATTATTATCCTGATCACACATTATTGCCTAAAGAATACTGAACAAACATCAAAATTCACTTAACAAAATAGAAACCAATAAATCTATCATGCTGATGAACGGACTACTCCTTCATCGAAACACATAGGTTCATTAAGTGAAAACTGAAATCCGTCAAACCGTAAGTACCAGTTAAAATTGAGTCAATGGAACTGGCACTACCTTGATTCCTTTCTCATTTTCCGTAGCCGTCCTAGGTACTCTCAAACACAAGTCAAACTATAGAATTGGACTTTGGACTGCCCGTACCTATATCGTGTGTGTGTTAAAACGAATATGGAACTGCAAGTGTTTACCTTGACGAGCTGATGACCGTACGTCGAGGTAGGTACCAACTACTTTGAGAATGGTAGGTACTTGTATTAATTTTACAAGAAATAAGTTTAATATTTATGTTAAGATGATTTTTGGTTCGTGGTTAGTTGATAATAAATATTTTTGTGTATGTTGCGTCGTGAACCGGGGTTGATAATAGTTGGTACGTTTCAAGCTCAGGAGGTCTACTCCCTAAACCGAAACGAACAAACGAAAGGTTTCGTATTTGAAGATGAATCAAAAGTTTTAGAATTAAAATGTGGTTTTTGATTTGCATAAATAGTGTTTTGTTTTTCTAAAACGTTTAATTCGCATGCGAGGTGGATTGGTTATGAGAATTAAAAATTCCTAGGTATATGTCATCGGATCCATATCATCATATTTCGTTTTTGGTAGTATACCCCTGTTCTTGCCACTCACGAATGGTATCTAGATACCTATAATTACGATCACGACAAATTCTAACCCAGAATGATAGATAAAACTTGAAAGATAAATTATGATAAACAATTTATACATGGTTAAAGTAATATTTAATGAAAATAAAAACGACTTATCTATTATTATCTTAAAAATATTTCATAACGCCTATGATTATTATTAGAGCAATGTTTTCTTGAACACCCTCATTTTATTTTTACGTTAACAATGTTTACTGCTCTGGAATACAACAAAGTTTGAATTAAAATAAATTACTGAACAAAAAATACTACGCTGACGTTTCTAAAACTAACATCAACAACGTGCAATACCTACATTCTGTCAGTTTATGTACAAGCGAGAATGATTTCACCTTTCTGATTAAATCGTAAAATCCCACCATTAGATAAATAATGGCGGATAGGTACCACCCCAGTTGTAAACATTAACACGAGAATTATTTCTCTCTAGCACAGAAAATGTCTGTTGGGCATGGCAATTTCTTGCAAGGTAATGTTTACAGCAAATGTTACGAATAAAGGTATTGCTAAGACCATTTTCGAAGGATTAAGTTTGATTTTAATTAGGAGCTTAAAATACGCCGATAGCTAATCAATCATTTTTATTTTCTATAACTAAACAAAAGGATTTAAATTAAAATAAATTATGTTCTTGAATCAGTACCTTCCATAAACCTTTATGTAATTATATTACTAATATACTTCTAAGTATAACAATAATTACTAAAAATAATTTTGGAACCGACACAGTAATTGAATCCCAATTAACACATCGTAAACAATAGAGGAAAACAAAAGCAAATCTAACTGGGAACTACCTATCTACTTTTATCAAAACATAAGTGCCCAATTTATCCTCTTTCAATCAGAGTTTAAGACTTAATTATTTAACTACAATTAGTTTTAGTTGAACTATTTTATCAAAGATACAATATTTTGTACGAAAACTCCTTGTTTTGTTACTTTAATACCAATAAGGCGTCTTAAAATATTAGGTAGTTTAGTTCTCGCCTCGAGATAACGCCAGAAAATATATTATTGACTACTAAATACCGCACTAAGGAAATACCAACAAATAAGTATGTATCAGTAGAAAAGCCGGAACTAACACTCCTATGCTGTCTTAAAACTGAATAGTCTCTAAACTCATTGACGTCAGAGAAAAATAACCTCGATAAAGAAGTTATAAAGTAGGTATCAACTTTTATATTGGTTACCATCTTACCCACATCAGGCAAACTAGTTTTGATGATAATTTGTAAACAACCGAATACCAAAACAAACAGTCGACCATAACAATGACGCATACGCGTTCATGTTTGCTGCATTGTTCAAATTTCCCTCTTGCCGATGGAGACAGCCAGTCGCGTACCTGTCTGGTGAACGCAATCGTTACCGAGACGCGTCGGTCTGCATCGACGGGCATGCGCACACGGGCCGCACGATCATTCGACCTAGCGGGAAGTGAGGAGGAACGGCGCTGCAAGTCGCCTGTAAATGGTCGCCTCTCGCCGCCGCCACCGCGCCGCCCTCGCCCGCAGTCCTCCCGCCGCGCCGGCAAAGCACGCTCCTCACGACCCGCATCATGGTGAGTCATACCTAAGTGCGAAACTATTCATTTGCGACGACCTTTATACGATAGACACGGACAAAAATAAACCACGTCACTCGCTAAGCCATAATAAAGTTACGCGCGAGCTATACCTACCAATTCGGACAAAATTGCCATCAAGAACCAAAATCGCAATATCATAAATCCAATTAAGTATGTGAATATTGAACTAAAAGAAATCGAGGAGTCTCTTAAAGCACTGAAGGTCAAACAAACGTTACGTCTGAGTAATTTAACACAGTCTCGCACGCATTTCAGGTAATGGACAACCGCATGAACGAAGATATTGAACATGATCAGAACTCCTCTATATTTGTGACAAATTTTCAAAATGGAGAGATCGTAAATTACTCCCTTGTTTTAATTAAAGGAATTATAACAAGAGGAAACTCTAATAACCAAGACAAACTAATATGCACTTTAAAAAATGAAGGAAGCCAAACAAAATCACAGTGGAGTGTTTATAATGGAGAATTCAAGGTGATTACAGAGCTAATGAGAGGTGACAATACGATAGAATTAGAATGTGCGGATCAAAAGAAAACATTGTTTTTGGAATACTCACCTCGCAAGACGAATCTCAGAGTAACTCCAATTTACATAATTTGCCAAGGTCATGATGGATGTTTTCAAAGCCCAGAAAACGTAGATTGTTCTGTTGAAAGTGCTTGTTCTCGAATAGCTCTAGGTGCTAAATTAATTCAAAGTGTAACAGCAGAAAAACTTTTTGAGAGCGGAATCGGAAGAAAGACGTTTCAATTAGAGCATGAAGTTAATCCAAAAAAGCCCGAATGTGTCATATTTCGCAGTAGTCTCAACGTAAACAAAGCAAGAAAAATGAAACAAGCTGAATTATGGACTCACTTTGGAAGAGAGTTAATGCTGTCAGACTTGGGAAGTAATGAAAGAAAGTTTTTGGGGTTTATATCTTGTACAAGGTTTAAAGGCACTGATGTAGAAAAACCAATGACCCATGATGAGATTGTTTCACTAACGGAGGCATACGCAGCCCTTGGAGGAGGAGGTCTTGCTTTATTTGGAACTGCATGTTTGTATACATGGCCAACCGCAGTCGATGAGATAGTTCCAAAATTTTTAGATTCATCTCCAGTTAACACTCGACGGTATATGGACGATAGTGGTTACAGAGGAACTCTTGGAGGATGTTTTGCGACCACGTTGGGATCAGTATTTCACGAACTAGGTCATACATTTGATCTGGGTCACACAAAAGATGGTATTATGGGAAGGGGTTTCGACAATATTGATCGTGTTTTTATTGTAGGAGAAAGAAGATCATCGCTTCTAAAAGACAACATGAATAATTTCAGCGGTAAACCTGTACAACATTCCACAGTGTCCCTTCAACGTAACATCAGTGTTACCATGAACGTTGCTGAACCTTTACGAGTACTGGGACCAAGAAGTAAAACCACGCTCGGAAATTTCGCTTCGATGTCCAAATCTGATATTATCAGAAGAAGTCCAAATGTAACACCCATAACAAGACCATCAAGTGTTTATTCTAGCATAACAAATAAATTTACTGACTCAAAGAAGAACTTAAATCGTGTAAATGGCAATGATTCCATATACTGGACTAGAAATTGCGCTGTATTATTATCATATCATCGATGGTTCAATAATGAGTACGGTCGAGAGAGACAAGCAATAACACGATATCTAAAATTTGATAAAAACAAAATGATGATTATCTCGACAGCAGGCATAAGGATAGTTGAAGTACGAGATGAATCGAATGGAATGGTATTGGATTCATACGAATTTACAAACCTTTTGCCAGAAAAGAGATTTCTCGTACCATTCACGTTTTCCCCTAAGAGCAAAGTTTTAACAATTGTAGTAGAGGATGATTTAGGAAATGTGCTAAAGCAAACATTTTCACAGTATTGATAAAATTAAGAGTGGAGATTTGTTAAAAAATCGTTATTCGACAATAAAGTGAAAAAAATCATGGGAAGTATTAAAAACTGTACGAAAATTGTAAATATGCCATGTAATACATCTAATGAACTATTATCAAAAACGTGTAATCTTAAAAAAATCCTAACACCAGTATATTCGGAAACAAATTGAAAGAGTGTATGAAAATTCAAGTGTGGAAACATTTAACATGTGTATGGCAACTGGATTTTTGACGTTTCTGAACATTGACACTATTGACAGATTTGTTGTTTACACTTTTCAGGAATTTGGTTCACCTGGAAATCACCTGCTTAATTTTATCTTTCTAATGTAAATACCTACCTATTGTGCGATGAATAAATAGATCTTTAAGTGAATAGTGGTGTGACAAATTAACCGTGAAACAGACTACAGAATATCGCTATCTTGGTTTGAATACGCTTGTGAATATACAAATGGCAGGCTCTTCGGTCACAACAACGAATACACCAACCAGGTTTTTTGAAACTATTAAAGAATTTCCATTTGTGATTGACGGAAGAATAAATGTAGTAAGTTTTTTGGAAGCCGCAAATGACTTGGTATCCATAGTTGGTATGTAATAATCACTCAATAACTTTCAAATACATTCAGTGTAACACTTATGTCGATTAAAAGAAATTTAACAATATTTACAGAACGTCTTGGCAAAATATTTGCACCAGTGAAGTATGACATGCAAGGCAATATTGATGTAAGTACAGAACCTCCTGAATAGAATATAATTTTCTTATAGTATTAATGACAAAACTGATCTAAATGATTGTTGATAACATTGTAGAAAATTAAGAAGTATTATGTGTTTAATGAGTCATCATGCTTACTTGAATTGATGCTTGAGGAAGTCAATAAGGGAAAACCACATGGAGCAGAAAGCATATTGTGGCTTAATAGGTGAGATATTCATTGAGTAAATTAAATGTTTGATTACATTTCTACATTTAAAGTGCAAACCAACCACTATCTCCAAAAATGGTGAATGATAATCAAATGAACCCTAAAAATATTTCTGAAACTAACTCAGTTTACGTTATAACCTTAATGCCTGTTAGATTAAAGTTCAGTTGTTTCGTGATTATGTAATTATCAAAACGAAACTCAAGTTAACCTTTCTTTCAAATACTACCCTATGCAAATCAATCTTACTAATGATTCAACTCTTACATTTTAATGATGTGTTTAAATCTCAATCTTCAATATATTTCCATGCTTTGATCATTCATTTGTTTCTTCCTTGAACAAACTTCTTAATTAAGTGTAATTAATAACTTCACTTTCAGAGCATTCTTATTTTTCGAACTAGCATTTCAAGAAATTGTTAAATGCTTACAATCAGGGAACTGTGATGTTAACATGACAAAGATATTCACAGTAGCTTATGAAGGTTCTGTAAAGAAGTATCATAACTGGGTGACTCAGCAATTGTTTTTTGTAAGTTGATTTTTATTTTTCTTCCTAAAACCAAGTAATAAAGATTTTTTAAACCGTTTACTATTTGAAATGGGTGTCATATCATTGATTGAGTAAACTGTGCATCCAAGATAATATCGACACAATTTATAAAATCTTTAAAAGTAAATTTGAACAAGTATACCTTAAATGAGGTACAATACAAAAAAAGGTCAATCATTGAGCCTGTGTTTTGAATGCCTTTCAGCTGATCTGCAAAGCCTCACCAACATTACTTCAAATATTGAAATCTCTTGAAGTTAATAATGATTTAAAAGCATTTGAATCAAGATTAGCGAAATTCAATATAACATTACATTTAAATAGATGTAAAATTGATGATTTTTTTAAAGATCATCAGTTATTTGAACAGTAAAATTTATTGTAAAGCAATGTGGAATCCAAACTACCATAGAAAAGAAATTGTTTTTAAAAGTTGACTTGTTTGTATTGGAAAAGTGATAATAATATAGCATAGTGTATCCTGTATTGAATACAATTAGATTATATTTTCAGGGGGCTCTTCTATCATATTTAAACTAACCTTATGAGTGATTAAAATTATAAGTGTAACTGCTTAAAAATAATTACTGTAAAATGTAACATAGAAGAGGCCCTATTTTCAAATAGACCTAAGATTATACCTTAAATCTGTGTTAGTACTAAAAGGGCAAGAGGCTATTTAAATGATAAAAAGTTATTTATTATTTATTTAATTCAACTTTTCTACTACATACCATAAAACATGCTAATATTATCAATGTATTGTAATAAATGTACTTTTGAAAGAGATACACTATTGTAAATGTCAAACATTTCAGTTAGATTCTCTATTGAAGAAAATAAATATTCACACAGATATTGAATATCTAGTGCCTTGGGAGTGGTTGACAGCAATTATAAGAATTATGTACAACAAAAACATTTTAAAATGACATAATGCAATACAGAGATGTTATATTTGATACCAAAAGTTATAGTGTAAAACTATTTTAATTCTGAATAAACCATGAATGACACAGTAGTTTATTATGAGGTGCTAGTATAATAATGGTAAAATCACACATTTAGAAATTATTTATCTAAGTCATTTGTTTCATGATAATTGTACTAGTTTTGGTTTAGTAATAATAGTGCAAACTGCTAAATGCTCTGAAGCTTTGCCACCACACATGTTAGCTTCTCATAATTCATTATAAAGATTTATATGTGAGTGAAATAAGGAACTTGAAAAACTGCATAAACTTTATAAATTAATTGAATCTTGTTTTTACTATACCATTCCCATTATCTTAAGTACAAGTAAATATCGGATAAGATAAATAAACTTAATTTAAAACTTGTTATCTTTTGATGTCGTTTCTGAATCATTAATGCAAGTACATATATCAACATGGATTATGTTTTCAACACATAATTTCTGCAATCTGCATATAGATTTCTTAGATTAACTTATTCAAAATTAAATTTTTAAGCAAAACTAGTCTTTTTGATGTTTTAAATAAATGCTTTTCGCAATAGAGGAGGCCTGTTTTAAAGCTAAATAACTGAAGATAATTTCAGCTACAGAAACTACCCAAAGACTTGCATGTAGGATGATCTCTGTAGGAGTACTTAATAAATAAGGATTAAAAAGGAAGAAACTGACCAATGGCATCTGCATCAGTGTTGTAAGCATCAGGAATCCAGCCAACTCAGGCACCTATAAAAAAATGGCTATAAATTTTTCAGAAATTTGACAGCATTTTCAGCATATTTGACAATAACATACAGTAAGACAGCAAATTTGTCACCTATTATGCCCTTATTAAATATTCCTATAGTAAATATTATCTTCACTTTCCAGTTCTACACATTATTTTTATAGAGTTTAACCCAAGACAACATGTAACCTGTTGTTCACATACTTGTAGTACCTCCATCCTTTGAATCTCATTACCATTACTCTAGTAATTGATCTATTACTTTGGGATGAATATATTTCTAAGATATCAGTAGTAATTAGAAAAGCTTACCCTGCAAGATAAGTTGCCATAATGACCGAGATATAGCCTTACAGACTCTATGACTACCAGTAATGTAAAAACAGTCAAAGATAAATATTTTGTGAGGTGGCTCAGGACATTAAGCTGAAACAAGAGGAAAACAGGTTAGTTAATATCAAGAAGTAAGTATTAAATCTGGAATGAAACACTACACCATGTAGTGCTGGCTGATAAATGATAATTATTATTAGGCTGTTGAAACCTCACAATTTAAAAGTGGAAAGTCTATTCTGCTATAAGTAAGCTGCTGATTTATAGAAAAAGATAATTAAATATCACATTACCCATACAATGTACAAAGTTATCTACAATCATGAAGTTAACTTGATTCTATACATTCAAATACCCGGAGTTTTTTTTTTATAATGCACTCCAAGATTGACCTCACCCCACCTGATGTTAAGTAGTAATGATTTCCTAGCTTAAGGGCAAAAAGTATAGCATAGTAAAACTGTTACTAGACTTGTCGCCCTTACCTTGAAGGCTTGACCCCTGCTACTAATGTAGCACCCCCCAAGAGCTCTGGAAACCTTACTCACACGCAGGAACACAACAACACCGGAGTGATTGTTATTTGGCTGCGGTCTTCTGTAAGGTGGAGGTATTTCACCAGTCGGGCTGCTCCAGTTCGAGCGATAAATCGCTTTGCCCTGCCTCTCTTAAATAAAGGAGAAAATTTTCAACATGTCAGATACTGAAAATAATTGAAGAAAGTAGTTTCAAAAGGTAATATCGAGAATTATTCTCAGGTAATACCTTGATGTAAAGAAAAAACGCAACAACAAACACCCAGGAGACAAAAATGTACACATTGAAATAAAGACACTTTTGTAAACGAAGCATTGTTCTGTATTCCATTTTCGTTTTGATGGCCTGTAGTTCACAAAATAAAAACTTATGATTTACTATTACTAGTGCCAACACATTTTTTAAAGTCAAGTTATTTGGAAAATAAACTGGATGAAGCGCGAAACAAAATTGAACTAATCAATGGGCAAAAATGTAAACAAACACCAAAGGCTTTTTTATGAACTTTACGGCTCTGGACACAGGTTATTCAGGCTTTTACTTTAATGTTTGTTAAAACTTCAAGCCTTTATTTAACCACAAGCAAGGTAACTTGCACCGCTCCGGGGAGGGACAAATACGGGGTTATGCACTTGCACGGATAAAAACCATGACAGTTCGGATCAGTGCTCGAACGAAACAATCCGGGTACCCGATGTTTTTTTGTAAATTTGTATTTTCTTTTTAACTTATATGACACTAGCACAAATAGACATCGCAGAAAGACCTTCGTTGCTATTCCCAACAAAAAGAAAACAAATGTCAAATAATTTATAACCTAAAAACCTGTATCAGGAATCTTGTGTTGAATATAATAAATATACATTTGGATTTAATTCAGAAACAAGGCATTAGCAATATGATACTATGTCGATCATTACGACTTACTTTAGGTACTTACAATGAGAATAACCTGCTATGGAGAAACTTATTTATTAGGTTGTGATTTTTTCATTTTAATACTCTAATTTTAGGTCTGCTGCGCCCAGAATGTGTAGAAGTAAAATTGAGTTCCGGTTTAAAATACTTTCCACCTCCAAAAAATTATGACCGTAAGTAATTTGAGAAAAAAATATTTTATGTTCCTCTCAAACACTTTCACAATTTATTGTTAGAAGAACTAAAATTACTTACTTTACTAGAGTATAAGAATTCAAGTCATTGAGGTCTAACAAAATTGGATATGTACTTTTCTTAGAATTTTATAATGTATAAATTCCAGACATTGAAATCCCTGAACGACAAAGGCTCCGTGTCTATGAGAAAGTTCCAGTTTATCCACCAAACTTAAAGCCGCCAAAGATGCAAAAGAGGCTACGTTATATGAGAGGACCAGAGCCTTTACACACAACTTTACAGTTACAGCAATATGGTGTTATTGTGAGTAGCCTTAAGTTATTTCAAGTGTATAATCCTTGATTGTCCACATCAGTAAAGTAGGAAAGTGAAATCTTACTAGAATCTAAGAGTAACTTAACAGTATTGCATGATTATGTAGATCAATATTTCTTGCTACATTAACCATTTTTTGTTGAACAAAAAGAAATGAAAACTTATTTTATTGGAAGTTTAGGTTATATTAGTGCATCATTGTTTATCTATTCCATTGAAATATGTACATTTAGTACTAACTATTCTGCATAATATGTATGGCTAATTAGAGACTTAGTAAGATTAAATATTTTCATACTCAATCTTTTTTTGTTGGATAATATCACATACATTGTTATAATTCTGAAGTAAGTAGCTAAACTACTTGTGTTCAACTACCTGTGTAAATCAGAAACAACAATGGTAACACCCAGACCCGAGATACTACATATAGAAAAGTTTGTTTTTAGTTTTGAGCCAATCAGGAATGAAACCCGGCACCTCATGGAGGGCATGACACTGAAGTCCGGCCCAAAGAGTTTCAATTAGTCATGTGTTTTTTTTTATTTTCAGGCTACTGGAGGAGGAAGAATGAGAATAGAACATTTTGAAATGGCACGTTTAGTGGTTGCTCGTAAGTTAGACCAGAAAAGAATGTTCGCCATTTGGCGAGTAGACCCACCATGGCAGCCTGTCACTAAAAAGGGTCAAGGTCAACGTATGGGAGGTGGGAAGGGTGCCATTGATCACTATGCCACTCCTATTAAAGCGGGAAGAGTTATTTTAGAAGTAGGAGGCAAATGTGAATATGCAGAGGTGATGAAAAATATAACTTTTTCTTGTCTTTTGTATTCATAATCTAGCATCATCAACATCTAAATACCAATTTTTAAAAAATATTGTATTCAATCATTTTTACATGAAATAATAGCAATCCCTTTAATAAATTTTTTGTATTTATACAAAACTAGCTGTGGGCATAGCGGCGACTTCGTTCACGTCATATATGACTTTGGGTAGCATTTTTACATATTTAGGTTAGGTACTTACTATAAGCAATAAAATGTAATTGATAATACAACACAATAAAAATACCTTATTAACTTTCATGTTTGTATTGTTTTATCAAGACTTAAGATAGAATTTCAATATTTTCAACTTGTTCACAGGTTTACCAAATGTTGAAAATAGTTGCTGAAAGGTTGCCTTTCAAAGCTGAAGCAGTGTCCGTAGAAACTTTAGAGAAAAAAGCAGCAGATGAAAAATGGAAAGAAGACAATAATAAAAATCCATACACCATGAAATACATTATCCAGAATAATATGGGAGGCTGCCACAAAATGTTGTCACCATTTGATCATCGTTGGTATGGAAAATATTTGTAAATTGTATAATTTAGTGAAGTATATGCAGAAATAAAATATATAGTTACTTATTTAAAAAATGATTTGATTATTCAACTGTAATTTGTTCATGAAAACTTGCATAAAGACGTAAATGTTTCCTCATCCAGAATGCATTATGCAAACACATGTGTATAAAAAATTAACAGCTTTTTTTCCTGCAACCTTGTCACTAGCAAGTCGGTAGTTATTGATTCAGTAAATAGAAATAACCGCTTATTTTTTTAAACTACTTGGCGTCATGTAGGTAGGTAATTCACTAAATTAAATAGCAAATGACCCTGCTAGAAGGATAAAAATTGTGGACGCATATTTCTCAAAAACTATTTATATCTAGAGTTTAGTGAAATGTTATTTGGCAGGTAAAAATAAGAGGCTCCTTGAATACTAATTCATTAGGTCTGTAAACTTTCAATTAAACAAAGGACCTCGTTAGCACAGAACATAATTGTTTAATTTCTTTTCATTCATTTGCAAAGGTAGAAATTTTAAAGTGTATAAATACGAACTCAATTATTTAGAACCTAAACCAATAACACATGGGGTTCCGCTGCATATATGTCTATCAAAAAATATCTTAAAACCAAAATTTTATTTTATTAACATCTTGTATCATTGTACTGGCAAACTGTCTTGACAAAACTCAAGCTGCCTACCACAAACCTGATCTAATTGATCAGTGGTGGTTAACTCTTAATCGGCTGCATACTGTTTTCAGGTGTATATAAAAACAAAACTGTATTATTAAATCAAAAATGTATATCTTAGTATATATATTATAATAGTGGCATGTTAAATAAAACCAGAAAGTTGTTTTATAATGGTTTATTAAATTTGACATTTTATGAAAGGATTTCTGTGACAAGCCTCAGTTTGCATACATGTATATAAACCTTGTAGCAATAATTGTTATAAACTCCTTTCTCATATAATTATTACGGTTAAAACTCAACAAAAACAAATGTTACAGTAACAAATACTACAGCATAGAGTACTTATGTCTTGTGACTTCCCTAACCTAACGACAAAAGCCAAACGACACGCTATCAGTATTTAAGAGTATTATTACAGTTGTCTATATTCAAACTGGTCAGCTTAAAACATACAAGTTGTCGCCAGCCGACTCGTGCTAAATAAAATACTTTAACATTTTCTGATAATGCGTTCGTTCTATTAAGGATCACATTGATACACAAATACAAGATCAAAACATTTACTAGTGTACACCTGCAACAGACATGAAACATATCATCATACAGTGTGCGATTCTACTCTGTTCATATTATGATAAGCAACCTACTACCACATTTATTTTCTATATCTGCACTGTCATCTCCACGTACCTATAAATTATATAACGTCATAACAATATTTACAAAGCCTAAAGAACTAACTTACGTGTTAATGCAATTTACATCTTCAATAAATTAAATATAGTGTTTACAATATCATACAAGCACTAGATTTCATATATGATATGGCTTTTTTATTTATAAAATCGACTGCATATAAAATTAATCCAAAGCAGTCATTTTATCACAAGTAGAAATTATTTAAATTTATCTGTTACATATCAATGACTATTGAAAGTGGTCGTCTTACACAAATGTGTTCGTACATTTATAAGGTAATCTGAAACACTGAAAACACATTACATAATTACTATATCATATTAATTACATGGCTTAGATTTATTTAAATAGAACATAAGTTATTATGAAGTATGTAATAAATTAAACCATAACGGTGGCAATGATAAGGAACTTATCGCCGAAGCGACCCCGGCGACGCAGATCAGTAGAGGACAGTACATCAGACTTGAGCAAATTAGTAGCTCACTTTATAATAAATTTGACTAGTTCTGTGACTTAAGCTATAACCTTACCATACTATAATTCCCTAAACACTGGCATTTCTTAGTCGTAGGACCATTGATTTTCTTTATTCGTTTACTACACTCGAGAACAAAACTGACTTGCTTCCTTAGGTAATGAAAATAACAAGGTTCAAACATTGCTGAAGTTTGCGGAATAATAAATATTAGATATAGATACAAGCTAAGCTATATATAAATTTAAGTCAAAAGTGAGGTAGCATTTTTACTTTCTAATGGAAAAATATGTACAGATCTAGAACAAATGCAAGGATGTTTTGTATTTGGTATGGGATTATTACAGTAGCGACACTGGCTAGTGTTAGACAAATTTACATACACTCAGTAGGTACTTTATTGTAGCCCATTATTATTAGGTATGAGATACCAATACAGATAATACATCGCGTGTATTCATACAATCTATTATAGTCATTGACATAATGAGTATTTAACTACTTGCACACTATTTATTAAATATGTGCAGCTTTGTAGATGACTAGAGTAAATATGTTTAACGATATCATATAGTATATGTATAAAACAGTTACAATTTGTATATTTTCGTTTTCGATCACTGCAAGGATCCATTTTTAGACACTATCGTTATGAGGATAATACATTGACGTCAACAACAAGCTTACTCGTAAGCCTCGCTCAGGTGTTCCAATAGGAATGTTAGTTGTCGTTTCATGAAACTGTTTTTGTGAGCGATGGAGTCGCATAGCATTTGCGTGGGTGCGACTACGTTACCGTTGCTAACGTTCTGGTAAACGTGCTCTTCAGTTGTAGCATTGTTGTCCGCGTCAAGCGTACTATCCTCGGGGCCCGCGGCCCGCGTGTCAGTGGGCGGATTGTATACGTCGATTGGAGGAGCTTTGATGATATGCTGATATTTAAACGTAGACAATATCTCCCGGATCTTTGCAATGATCTGCTCTACTCAGGCGTTCGATTCCTGCGAAAAATTTGAAAACAGACGTGAGTCAGATTGCTGCAGTGCAGTTTTTTTTTATATTTTAGATAGATCGCTACTTGATAGTGAGATTCACTCTACGTTCTATTCTAATGATTATTTTGCTGCCGTCTAGCTTTCTACGATTTGATGAAAGAGATGAATGGCTGAGATAAGTGTAGGTGCCAGTGAGTAGGCGTTGTCTAAATTTTCAAACTTGCTGCAGGGTGTGACGCTATAAAGACTTATTTGTACCTTAATTATACCGTTATAATAATACTGCGCGGTATTAAATGTATATTTGTATAAAACGTAGGTACTCATATAAAATACTATGCTAAAATCCATCAAAATTTAGGCTCTATCATTCATAAGAGATTAGTTGAATACATCGAACATCGAGATACGACAAGTTAGTATGATAGAACCGCTGTGGCCGGTGATGAGCAGGTATCGACGCAAGCGACACAGCAGCGTCTAATCTAGAAGCGTGGTGGGCTAGGGTTGCCAGCTAATACATAGTTAATACAGTATTTTACTATAGTTCGACTGAAAACAACGTGCTGAATACGAATATTTGCACCTTGTCTTAGTTTTAATATTTTATACAGTCAGGGACAAAAGTAGTTTAAGGCATTTTAGTACTATGTCAAATATCTTTATTTAATTGTTATCGAATTTGAGACAACACTAATGAAGGGTGTATGTCATGGTACTAAAATGTATATTACTTCGGTTCCTGCTGCTCGTGCTTACAATTTTAAAAATGTTTGCAAAGGTATTAAAATGATATTTTTATCATAGCATTTAAAGCTATTTTTGTTCATGTTCTTTCTGTTCCATCTAGACAACGATACCATCCGAGCAGATATTTATTATTAGATTTTCTGGACGTGCATATAATGTGTGCCGAACAAATTAAAGTTAAGCAATGAAAATTATATTATTTTCACAGTTTCATGAGTCATGGCATCGTTGTCAAAGTGGTATCTACAGGTTGTGACAAAACAGCTTAAAAGACAGCGCTCGTATTTACTCCCTTAATCATAAAAGAACATTTATTTACGTTCTAATTGATATCTAATACGTTTGTTCAGTTTCGAATGTAGTTTTACGGTTAAAGGAGTAAATCGTTTTCTACAAAACGGCGAGGCATGAACATAGAATATGTTTATGTTTTTGTATTTGACCACCTAACTAAGTAAAATACTGGATGTAGGTAGAGCTGTAGCTAGGGGCTAGTTTACAGAAACGCAACCGCCCTAATAGATAGGGAGGCATCGATACAGACACTGAAGAACCTAGAAAACCAGATCCAGACTTGTAGGTAACATGATGTAACGCGAGTAGATCTACTTGACGGTTCCAACACCGTTCGAATGATATAGGTACAATATGGTTACCTATCACTTTACCAAATTCATTTTAATCGATGCTATGCTTCACTGGACGTTTCGCCGATATTTCTATAATATGGGAAAAAGTACGATGGAGCGTAGCATCGGCCAAAAATAATACGGTAAAACAATATAGTTCACCAGACCTGTTTGAGTGATAATTCTGATTTTGCTTTGTAAGTTTGTAACATTTACCTATTGGCAATCTTGTAGTATAGCATGTGCGCCATCTATAGGTGTATTATGTTGGAACCATTGTTGTTCACTTAGAGTTCGACAGATGGCGTCACAGAGACAGATGACTTTTCATTTCACAAAGTTAATAAAAGTGTTGACGATCGGGAAATCGGGAAATAGAAAATATTATTAGCGTAAGTGCCATAATAGCAATCTGCTTAAACCAGATAAAGTGCCACCTGGCTTAAGAATATTGCTGTTATGGCACAAAGCCAGATGAAGTGGCTTTACCATGATTCGCAACGCATTATTACAGAAGTCTGGATCCAGTATATGGAAAGTAAATCTAGACACACGGCAACGTCAGCCTTATTCGGAAGCGAAAAAGGCGACACCAGCCTGTGTATAACCGAACCAAAGTTAGTTTCGATCGCAAATTTACCTTACTTGCCCCTAGCTACAGCCGGATAGGCGAGCCCAGCAACCCGGACGGCTGGCGAATTATACCTTGAGGTTGTGGAAATAGTGCATGATCTGATCGTAGTCCATGTGGAGGTCGTCGAGGCCGAGCGACTCGGCGGAGGGTTCTGCGCCGTCTCCACGCGAGTACATCGGGTTGCCGACGATTGTGGCGCGCTTCACCTCGGGGGAGCTGCTGCCTGCGGAGCAAGCGATTTGTAAAATAGCCATCCTACTTTTGACGAGCTCCGTAGCCGAGAGGCGAGCGAGCCGGACTTTGGCGTTGCGACATCTCTGAGGTCTCGGCTTCGATCCCCGGTTGGTTCAATATGAGAAACGAATGTTTCTATATACTCTCTGGTCTGGGTGTTGTCGTACCGTCGTTGTTTCTGATTTGCGTAACACAAGTGCTTAAGCTATTTACCACAGAATCAGAGCAGTATGTGATGTGGTCCAATATTATCCAATATTGTACAAAAGTTTGTATGTAGGTATGGAAGTTTATCACTCTTTCAAGCCAAAACTACTAAACGGATTCTGATGAAATTTAGTAGCTAAATTAAGATATGACACTTTATTATAATAATAACACGAACGAAATTGTGGGCAACAGCTGGTCGGGAATAAGTGAGCAAAAATTTTGGCCGTTTAAACTTTTTTCATTATGATAAAAATGGTTTGTAAAGTAGTAAACAAATAAACATCACACAGCCCGTAAAAGTGAACAAAACTAAAGTTTCAGTAGATACTCATTTCTTCTTACTCCACTTCAGCTAGTAAACTAGCTTAAACGGATCGGTCAAAAGAGAAAACGTAGGTATCCCTAAGTGGTGTCGGTATTGAAATGTGGTCCTACCTTTGTTCTGGTTGGAAGCCTCCACAAAATCGCCTTTGGGCTCCTTAACCCTCTTGTGTCTCAATTGCACCTCTGGTAGTCCTGTGACAAAGAAAATTAGTTGTGTTAACTATACTAAAAAATAATTGCTGACGTTCGTGAGGTTTAATTTATAATTAATAGATAATAATTAATATTTCAATGTAATAATAATTATAACCCAAATAAAGATAGATAATATAATTAATGGACTATTTTAAATATTAAATTTCGTGACCTAATTAATCATTTTATTTCTGCCATATTTTTTATAGGTTTGTATAGGTAGGTATATCAACCATCTTTTGTTTTGTTCGCCAGAAGTCTCTTTTTTTTGGGTGCCTGTAATAAGCCCAACTATCTGTCTGTAATCCTTGTACACTATCACTAGGGAAGCGTTCTTATTGAACAGATTTCTGGACTAGAGTAGATAGATATGTGAGTTGCAAAACGCTCTTACCTATTCCTGAATCATGCATGTAGTCCGGACTTTGTGGCTTTGCGAAGGTTCGCCTGGAATCGTCTGTGCCTCTATTGAGGCCGACGATCTCTCTGTAATCTTTGTTCTCCATCACCAGAGGAGCGTCGTTATCGAACTCGAATAGGCGCGCGCAGTCTTCCTTGTTTGTCAGTTTCTCGACGGGGTCCTCAAAGTCACGCGGAGGATACGAGTCGCGCTTGTAATCTCGCATGTCGCGACTCGATATGTACGGGGCGTCGGCTTTGTTCAAATCAATAATTCTGGAATTTAATATTTATTTCTGATCAGTAAAAGTAGTATGTTGGTATTAATAAAGCTTTGTTTAAAAATATATATTCTTACCGGTCGGAGCGGCGGACATTTTCCGGAGATATCTTGGTCGAATCGTGTTCGCGGTCATGTTTCTTGTGGTGATTACGGGAATGACTCCGTCTGGTTGGCGGCATGACGGCTTCAGGCAAAATCTGCGTAGGAAACATCGTAATATTTTGTTTAAAGCTTTTTATATATACCTATATAAAACTAGTCCTTTAAAGACTTTTTTTGTCTTTTTGCGCCAGTAAGAATTAAGGTTTTGCCAGGATTACCTAAATCATGAATTCACTGTCAAAATCTCGATATGTTACAAATGGTAAAAAATAAAATTGTTATTGGCAGGTTACATGCCAAAATGAAAGGGAGAAGGTCTCTGAGAGATTGAATGCAGTTGTCGTTTTACTATGCTAGTTCAAGGAGTGGGCGCTCTCGCGAAAGTTCGATGAAAATTACAAGGCTTAGCAGCCACCAACGATAATCAGGTAGGAAAAAAAAATATCTATGTAGTACCTAGTAGGTACTTATACTACGATAACAAGCACTAAGAAAAAAGGTTCCATACTGGTGGTAGTCATATTTGACTTGTAAGTAGTACCTATAGACTATGCACATGCATGCGCAAGTTGTAACTAATTTACTCTTCAGGTATATGGCAGGTTAGAATAAGAAAAATAAATAGGTATAGTAACTTACTTTGCTGGGGTTTCGAGGGGGCACGGGTACTTGAGGCTGCGACGGAGATGCGTTGCGGTGGGGGGGCACGGGCGGCCTGTAGTCGTCCGGGGCGGAGGGCTCCGGCCTGAAGACCAAATGTCGTAAATTATACCTCACTTAGGTACACAGTATGGACAGTTAGCACTACGATACTACTAAACAACAGTGTTTATTTGGTATTGAAAAGTGAAACAGTAAAGAAAATCTGACATCCATTCAAACGAAATTGAAGGCAGAGCTAGTTATGTAATATTTTGCAATTTTGAAATATCTCTTAAATTCTTCAAGTACCACGCTGCCAGCTTAATTCAAGGCAAAGGTCTTAGTGAAAGAAAGAAATGTTAATTAATGCCATGACATACATTATACATTTATAGAACAGCATCTTAAAAATAAAATTATGTCACAAAAAAGGAAAACTCCGCATAATTATGTCGAGGTATCGGAGTGACGACGCTGGTCTTCCGTATATGCCTTTCTAGTGGTGAGCAGTGCTGCACGCAGGGACAGTGACAAAAACACATCATATAAAAAAGTGCTAGTAAATACCTCCATTGTAAAAGATTACCCGCTATATGTGTAGTATGTACCTAAGTAAGTTAAGTATATTTCTACTTACTGCCAATGGGTGTCTCCAGAAGGATTCCTCGTATGCCTCGCTGGTTTCTTGCAGTACGTCGTCGAATCAATAGGTCTCTTATCGTTCTGCGATGGCAGCTCAATCGAATTAGGGTTGTCGAAACTGGTGACCATGACGTTGCCATTCTCTCTGATGGCGTCATCAGGGTCTACGTAGTTGTAATTGAGTGGGTTGGTGGTGATCCTCATTTCTGTATTGCCGTTCGCGTTGTCGGTCGGTTGCGTTGAGTTGCGGTTCGCGGGCTGACGGTTGCCGTTGCGCTCAATTGTTGCGCGACCTGGAAAGTTTGAGTTACAGTTAGAAAAAAGAAATGATAATATTTATAAGGTAGGTACTATGTTTAAACATAAATTTAAACAATGTTAAGTAAACTAAAAGGTCTCCGCTTATAATGTCATGGTGACGCTATTATTATAAACTGAAACGTGTCATAGCCATTGAGGCTGACTTTGTGCAACAAAGCTAAAATACATAAAAAAAATTATACAAATTTGTACCTAAATGTCAGTATTTAAATAGGTAGGTAAGTATTTATAAAAAAAAAGCCGACGGTAAAGTCAAGACAAATCTACCCACAAGTCACTATCTGTCGTGTTATCGCTCATGACCAAATCCAACTGAACCCTACGTTGGGTGCCATTATGCTATCAAAGAAAGCTTGCAATTACATCACGTGAACAATTTTCAAAATTATGTACCTACTTATGATTCAATTGTTAAGACAACAACTGATCAATAGGTAGGTAGTAGTTATTCTTGGTTAAAAATCACCGAAAATCGTGATCACAAAGTTATTTGCATTCGGTGACCGGGAAGGTTAGAAAAAGGATATGGAGGTTTATGCACTGCAGTAGCACATTCCTTACTCTTAATTTTTAATAACTCTTACCTAACCACACCCAGTCGTGAGCGTTAGTGGTCGACTCCGTCGACTGCTTCTCTCGAGACAGGCCTAAAGTAGTGCCGACCAAGCCAGCCACTTGTATACGGCCACCTTCAGCCACTGCGGGCATCGATCGTCCCCCGCCGATGCCGGCCTCAGCGCGCGCTGGTTTCAGCCGGAACGCGTACACTACGCACGAAACCACGAATACCTGCGGAGATTTGTTGTTTTGATAAAGAGTAAAAGTAAACATATTTGTTTATGTCTGGTTCTTTCTGTTGGTTTTCCCGAGTTTGATCTTTAAAAAAGCTTTTTTATATGTTCCATGCATGAGGACTTTTAACATTCAGTCGGCTCATGACCACCGTTGATGCAACCTAACCGAAACGTTGGGTAAGGTAAGTAGTTTGTATTAATTACTAAAAAATGTTGTCGCGTTTTGATGCGTTAACTTATTTTAAATGTTTGCAATGGAACGCTAAAGTCTTTATTTCTATATTAAAAAAAATATAATGAAACAATTATCTATGCAAATTACTTCAGTTCTACCCCTTTTTCTGGGCTAGTAATAATAAAATCTTACCACGATTGCTAAACAGAATACTCCAAGTAGCACAGACATCCCTGAAAAAAAAATTATAAAATTTTGTGAAAATTCATAATGATTTTTGAGGAACAACAATATCGGTGAAATCACTTTTTTTTAATTGTTAACGAATACTAGATACCATTGCTTCATTTTAGTATATGGATTCGAAGGTATTTGTCAGAATAAGAGCTTTAAAAAAATTGTAATTTGTGATCGTCCAGAACATTAGTCTCACCGATTTCAACAGGCCTCATGCTGTTGGCTGATGGATGCCGGTTCTGCACGGAAGGGTTGCTGCGGAAAATGGAGGCGCCGTATTGTTGCGCCTGCACCGTCGGCTCGTGGTTATTCTCGTCCTTCATATTCGAATTGCCGTACCCTGAAAAGGAGTATTTCAATGTTAGGGAAAATGAGTTAAAGATTTTGGTTTAGGGGTAGGTAAACCAGAATTTAAAGATGGGATCTTATAAAAATCGAGAGGGATGTTTTTTTAATTATTTTACCGTATCTATAAATTCTGCGATCAAACAGTTAGAAACTGATGCTCAGTTACACCTCGCACCATGATACCCCCTTTTTTTAGGAGGGGGAAAATACAATTCGCTTACCATATCGTTGTACTAGTAGGGACGATAGTGGCGTGTGTAAGACACCCCCGCTCTTAGGAGCGGAGCCTACTCTAACTAAAACCTCCCACACGTCTCATCGCCTTTTGTTGGCACCGTAGGAAGCAAGCAAGTCTTAGCAGCTAAGACGTCAGGCGACAGCCACGGCGCCAGGCGATGATGGGAGGCCCCTTAGCAAAGTCTATATTCGCGCTGGCAGCTGCGCTGGGTCACTAATGTACTGAGGATATTCTTAATGTGGACAAATTGCCTAGAACAATCTGCAAATGAAAGGTGCTTGAAACATAACTGTAAAAAGCACTTTTGCTGTTGGTTAAAATGGGTACTAACCTTTGAGTACGTCGGTAAGATCAGCGATTCCAGATCTCAAGCCGCCTCGCACCATGATGTCATCATTCTGGGGAGTATCAGGTCGTTGTGGTGCGTCTCCTCCGCTGAAGTCTACGTCCACACTGGCAGCGGCACTGGCTAATGCACCAGGAATGTTCTTAATGTTAGCTGGAGTCTTCGCATCGCCTTTGCCGGGGAGGGCGACCCGTCTGAGGGGACCGTTGCGACATTGTTCAGGTGTAAGGAGCGTCACTCGCAGGAGTTCGCCGCTGCCTGTAAATTACATAGAAATTATGTTAATTTCAATCTCTGGTTTCAATTAAATTATTTTTTTCTGAATATCAACTACTTAAATTCTATCTAACTAAGGTAGGTTACATTGTGACTATCCCTGCTCAACGGAGTAGTATAAGAAATGGACAAGCTAAAATGGTATAGATTTCAGGTTAGGACGATAAACAATAGTTCGCTCATACCTTCGCCGACAGCAATGACTCTTGGATGCTTCGAGGCCAACATTGGCGCAAACGCCACCACTTCAGGATCGAGGCTCTCCACAAGCAAGAAGTAATCAGTTACTGCCACGTCGCGAAGCGCTGTTCGGCTGCCGTCAGAGAACTCGATATCGATGTCCAGGAGACCCTCCTGCGAATTGAAAGTTCGTAAAAATGAGTGTTTAATCTTCTTATATCTGTCGGGATTTATCTATGTATGTCTGGATATATGGATGAAAATAGATGAGATGCTAGATTAATACTTTTTATCTCCAAATAACGAGATCAACCGAATGCTGTTAACAGGGTCTAAACTAAGGCACTGCCAACTACGCCTAAACACATGTGTCAGAGTGCTGCATAGATATGATATGGTCACCACCAAATAAGTTACATGTGGCTTATTGTATTAAATAACTTGTCCTGGTCCGAAAAACTAAGTAGCACTGGCTGAATATTTACATTATTGTTACGAACCTGATACTGAGCAGTCAGGCGCCTTGTGACAGTAGTCTCGGAGACGTAGCCGTCGGTGATGGCCGAGTCAGGAGATATGTTGAGCTGCAGGCCCGATATGACGCGTACAAGCAGACGCGATATTGCAACCTTGTCGTTCACCACGCGGACTTCTCGCAGACCGATCACGCGACCTAGTCAGAAGGAAATTGATAAATGTCTGAGTAAAACTGTATCTTGAATCCCTACTAATATTATAAATGCGAAAGTAACTCTGTCTGTCTGTCTGTTACGCTTTCCCGCTTAAATCTCTCAACCGATTTTGATGAAATTTGGCATAAGTATACTTTGAACCTCAAGAACGGACATCGGCTACTTTTTGTTAGTAAGTAGGGGGGGGGGGGGTAATTGGATGGAGAGTCTTCGTTATTTTCTCGTTGTAGTAACCTTAATATCACCTCATCGTCGTAATGCCATGATATACAAGTAGGTAGTTATATTTGCTTCGTTTCGTAAAGATATTATAATAAAACTACCCAATGTTATAATATAAAACATCAATTACTCCAGTTAATGACGACTAACGGTTTAATCTGTGTAAAGAATATAATATGTAATACTTAAAAATAATCATGATTGTGCAACGCGCACTGGGATCCCCTGCCAATTATTAATTACATCTCTATTTATGCTGAACTAGTTTTAATTACCGTTATGTCCATTTTTCGAAATTCAAACAGAATAACGTTTCAAACTTAGTGTAAAGATTCATCGATTTTAAATATGTGCTACAAGTGGCTCTAAAACACAAGTTCTTAACAAAAGCCACGAAATATATCAAAAATTAGGTAAATATGTAGGTACTTACTGCGTCAAAGGTAAGCAATAAGGATTACCTACTATAAAGGTCATGTCACGACCCAATTTCGTGTCAGTCCTCTACTTAAGTTGGTCGTAAAATTAAAACGAACTGGATGTTGTTAATTAATCTTCCCTTGTAGGTACTTCTCTGTATCTAAGCCTATCTACATCTAGTAGAAGATATGTATCTTAAGTACCTACCCAGCACTACCAAACCCAGTTTTAAATGGGACTTAGTAATAAGAATGTCTTTGAAACGATACTGAACTTTGGTAAGCCCTAGAATTCCAACTGGCTTTACAAACACAGACGCTTGAGCCACATAAAGTAGGCGGCCGATGGTGGTGAATTACCAGTAATCCGCGACAGCGATGCGACACGAGAAGAAGTCAAATTTGGGAGTGTAGTACCGAAATACGACCCGCATTAACAACATAAAAGCAATAAATAATTTGTTTTGAAGTACAAAGCTACAAATCTAATCAAAAGAACTCACCTTCCAAACGCTTGACCGCGTTTCTAAAGGAAGGCTTGTACCTAACCTAAATCCCAAATGCGATAATACGGTCGTGGGTATCGATGTAAACTGTTCCCTTTTTGTACGATTTCAATGATCGTTGTTGACAAAGTCTTACACATGATTCTTAATAATGTGCTGTATCGATAAATAAACTGCAGTAGTAGATGCATAGTTACGACCTAAAAAATAGCACAATCAAAACAAGGCTTCAAACAGTACCTATTAAGCCTTATTTTATTCTCATTATATTCGTAGCGCGCGTTATATTAGCTACGTCAAAAATAATTTAGTTCCATACTTATCTTAATGCCACATGGTTTAAATTTGATTTGAGTATATAAAATGTATGGCTTTTTTGCAACTATGGTGTTAATATTTAGTATACTGACATTTAAGAACCTATCTACTAATAATATTTATTTGTATTTCGCTTGAAACTGTGGACCTCCAAAATCTTTGATGGAAGGGTTACAGACTATAGAGGATTCCATAATTGACCTTTCTTATCGAGGATTTAAAAGGGCTCGGTACTTCCAATACATAAAAAACAATGGACGACGGCATAACATAAGACGAAGGTAGGTAGGTACGATCTTGTTATGACTGGCATCCAAATTTTGAACATCTATGTAAGGAACGTATGTTCTTTACTAAAAGTGGAAGTACTTCCGCCGAGCTAGGTATTATCTGCTCGGAGACCAAGGCCCAACTACCAATCTTGGTTTGTTGTTTATATAACTAGTGGCGACGAAAACTCTGACATCGCGATGTAGGATCGATGTCATTGGTTGGCCAATCGTGCATTACGTATGGAGCGTTTACTACGCCAATTCTGCTGACGCTGTACTTGTGTCGACTTATAGGTAATGTCGTAGGTCGGCACAATCTACAAGAGTTAACATTCTCATATATTCAAATCGATAAATTATAACTATCGCCCTACTACGTACACTACCACCACTTATGTATAATGCAAGAGATTCTAGTCTATCGTCAGATCTAACGCATTAGAAACATAAGCCTTAATGAAAATGTAGTGTTTTGTTTTCAAACAAGAAGGTACAAAGGTACATCATAGGATCCATCGTTTTCAGTTACATGCGTCAAGTTACCCTATAAATTCAGATGACGAGGGTTGAACACGCTTTTCTAACACACGTTTACGTCTACAACTATAGTTTATAACTTATAACGATTTAACCTTGGACATGTATGAAGGTGGAAGCGAATTTGTGATCTGGTTTTTAAGTAGGTACCTGCTTAATAAGGATAATGCTGCAGTCATGATGCTATCGTTCTCGAACCATCAGAGAATCGTAGAAAGAGAAAGAGAGAGAGAGAAATCGCACTCCAAGATTGACCTCAGCCCACCTGATGTTAAGTGGTAATGAGTTCCAAGCTTAAGGGCGAAAAGTATAGTATAGTAAAACTGTTACTAGACTTGTCGCCCTTACCTTGAAGGCTTGATCCCTGCTAGTAATGTAGCACCCCCCAAGAGCTCTGGAAACCTTACTCACACGCAGGAACACAACACCACCGGAGTGATTGTTATTTGGCTGCGGTCTTCTGTAAGGTGGAGGTATTTCACAAGTCGAGCTGCTCCAGTTCGAGCGATAAATCGCTTTGTCCTGCCTCTCTTAAAAATTGTACCACGTCATTGGAAGTGGTGCCTATCATTGGTTAAAATCGCAGTATTTGCTATTGGTACCTATTCTAAGTTACTCACCAGTTATAGGCGACAACACTTGCACCTCGGTCCGGCCGGTGCTTCTTCCCTGCAGCACTCGACTGCGCAGCGACGCTATACGAGGGTCCGAGACTCGCATCAGCGTAAGGACCAGCTCGGTAACCTTGAGCCAAGTGCGACGCGACACGAAGTATGACACGCGTCCAGAGTCGTGATCTTTGGCTAAGAAGCGAGCGTACACCTGAGAGTACAAAAGAATAGGGAATAAGTATTGAAGCAACAGACTACTAGGTACATCACATAATTCTTTCGAAGGAAGCAAGAACTTTAACTACATAACTACAACATAGGTACACTAATTCCGAAGGAAGTAGGAACGTTGACTGTAAGCAATTAGGAAATCTTGTTTAGTGACATCATTTTCAACATTTAACCTTTAAAAAATTGTGTATTGATAATGTAGAATTGTATTTTACTTAACCACAGACAGTTAGACAGCAAAACTGTTTGCCGACGACTAAAATGACGAGAGCATCAATCGATTAAAGTACTTACTTCATTTGAGAGAAGTTTAAACACATCTAGTGGCTTAGTTTTGGCTGAGTCCAAATTAAATGAAATTTAATACTGTTAGTGAGCAAACAGTATAAAATTTGTGCCTGTATTTATGGTAGGTAATGAAGAGCTACAATACAGCAAGGATAACACCATTTTTTTAAATAGACCGAGGTGTCTGATTGCTGGGAAAAGGCGTCCTCCATTTCTCTCCACATCGTTCAGTCCATTGCCACTGGTTAATAGTGTTGAGCGTGAAACCTACTGAATACTGTCCTGCTATCACCATGGCCGAATCGTGAATTTGTGGGGCCCTGGGCTGAAACTACTTGTGGGCCTATCTTAGTATTCAACTAATAGCCATGCCAAAAACTGTTTCTATAATGATATATTATTCTTATACTTACATATATTTTTTATTGCACAAAAAACATAAATATTACTTAAATCTACGCAAGTATTAGTTGTACAAATGGCAACCTTATTGCTGTGTAGCAATCTCTTCCAGATAACCTTTGGGTGAAAGAGAAAACGAAATAGACATGTACATTGTATAAAAGAAAATAAAAAACAACAAAATAATTTAATTTATTTATTATGCATTTATTCTTAAAAGAAATTATAATTTATAAATTAACCTTTCTACATTTTTGTGCTGCAAATTCTTTTATTTGGTCATCACATTGCAAGTCTTTTGTTAAATCACAATTTATAGACAGAAGTGATAAATGGTTTAGTCGAGAGTTCGCCATTGTTGTCCTATATTTATGTTCTATATACGACATCTTTGAGAACGAGTGTTCTGCTTCGCAGCTAGTTACTGGTAAAGTTAAAAAAATCTTTCAAATGGTATAGCAATTAGGGAACACGTCAATTAGTTTATTTTCATACATGATCTTAAAAATGTCACTGCAATTAGAGTTGTAAGAGTCTGGCTTAGATTGGAGTAAGTATGATTTTAATTGAATGCACTCATTCACTAAATGCTCGTCTACGTCATCTGGATAGTAATCAATAATATGACGTGCACTTTCGAAAATTTTGGAGTAATGCGCCTCTTGTTTATGTCGTTGTAGTCTATTCCCAAACTAGCACTTAATTTTTTAGCTTTCTCTTCGTATTCCTTTAGCTTCTGATCTGATTAGTGTCGTAAGTTGTTCACAAAGTCTTTTAATGACATAATTAACTTGTTGCCTTCACCAATGTCTAAACCGGGGCTCTGTATTTTTTTATTGACTAAATTAAATCTCTCCAAAACTTCTTTCCAAAAGATAACCAAAATTACAGTGTCGGGTTTCACCATTTTCATGTATAAATTTCGTGCTTCTCACTTTCGCTGAAACTTATTAAAATTTTCATGATGTTATCATAACTATTTTTTAACGCTTTGACAGCATCATAGTAGCAAGACCATCTGGTCTGGCTTAAACTTTTTAACGTGAATTTTAATTTTATTTCACAATTCAACAGTTCCCATCTATGGGTCGAAGCAGAAAAGAAAACGTATATTTGTTGCACTACTTACTCCAAAAAAGTTTACAATTTCGGTTGCAACGTTAACAGATTCTACACCGACTAGGTTGAGGGAATGCGCAGCACATGGCACATAATCCGCGGTGTTATTTTTTGGTTTTAGCAGTGCTTGTACACCATTGTGCCATATTGGCAGCGTTTTTAGCGGGATCTGGGGGCCCCTTGTAACCCCGGGGCCCTGGGCTGCAGCCCAATCAGCCCATAGGTAGATCCGGCCATGGCTATCACTATCTTTTGATGATAATATCCACCTTGCAGAAATACATACGATAGACACGACCCACCTACTCTCTAATTTGACCGTTTTCTCAACCACATCTGCAATCACTATTTTAATTGTATGGTAGCATTTTTGATCCGATCTGTTCTTTTAAGCCCAAATGGTATTCCTTATTAAAAGATTAAAAGGTCAGCGGTTCTCACCTCAACATTGCTCTGCTGGTATCTGAGCCGGCAGGAGCGCTGGTCGGTCAGGGAGTTGGTGCCGTCAGGTCGGGCGCCGCCCCAGCCACGCGCCGAGAGGGAACGCTTCATCCTGTCCTTTGTTCCCGCGTCGTCTGACACTTTCCAGCCTGGGAACGAAGCAAACTAAAGAGTTTAGCAATCAAGATGAACAAGTGAATTATAATAACTACTAAAGTCTATGAAATAAAAAGATAAACATTGAACAACATACATTGCTCTGATTCTACGGTTAGTAGCTAAGGCAGTTGTGTTACAGATATCAGAAACAACAACGGTACGACTACACCCAGACCCGAGATAGCACAGAAAAGTTTTCGCGACCTCAGAGATGACGCGACGCCAAGTCCGGCCTGCTCGCCTCTCGGTTACGGAGTTCCCTTATCTTGATGCGGTGACTTCATCCCAATATAAACAATTGGTATTTGTAATATGTGTAGGTATGGTATATGAGATGAGACAGGGGACCTAGCCAAGTGCATTTATCGAACTTCGATATCGTTTTAACAAGTTTCAAATGTATGGCATTTCAATCATGTGTGATTTATAAGTGAAATCGAAAAACTTGGCTAAGCTCCCAAGTATCTGAAATAGATAGTAGGTATATTCTTGCTTTCTTTGTATCCTGATATGTCCAACTGCAGGACAAAGGCCCTCATCAACGAGCTTGAGTCAAAATTACAATATATCTACTGACTTAATCACGACGTTAGCCATTTGCGGGTTGGTGCTCATAAATGCGAGACATAGGTACCTACACCTACCATTCGGAAAATCCCATAGATTCATCTAGGTAGCAAAGAGAGGTACCTAAGCAGTGTTTGATCTATTTATATTTGATAATATAAAAGTATTTAGTAAGCTGAAATATATTGTCGCAAGGAGAATTAAAAAGATGAACAGGAACGGTCTATTTTCTTATTAAAAATAAATTGTACAAGGTTCTTTAGTCTTAAATATAAGTATATTAAAAATCTAGGTTAAATATTAAGTACCTATAGTGTATTTCTGTCAATCATCATAATGAAATCGATGTAAGTGCGAGGCAATCCGAACATTTTATCTATTTCTTCTTTTTACCTGTTAGATTTACCTTGTTTGACCTACTTTTCCCATGCGACAATTTACCTTATATTTTCTTTTTCTGCAATAAAATCATTCGGCAGTTATATTTTCGTTTACATTATCCTATTAGGAGATTGTTCCAGTTGGTTTGTGTGAAATAAACATACCAACTAACTAGACAATACGACTATCTAAATATGAGACTACCTATTACGTGAGTGATATCTGTTTTTTATAGGATTTATAGAAGATAATCTCACACTTCTTTCTAAGTTGCAGGCTTGTGTACCTACCTATTTAATTTTATGCGAATACTTTCAACGGTTCAACCAACCTGTTGTTAAAGGGCTCCAAAAATATATTCATCTCAAGGAAGTAAAAAGCGATGACTGATGCCCGGTTCCAATATTTGAAAAACTATCCGTTCTAGTTACGGTTAGTAACAAATTATACGAGGCGTATGCTAAAAAGGACCAACTGACGGCTTATGAGAGCTTGTATGGAAAGTAAATTATGGAACGGTATTAACAACTCGTATGTAGTTAGTTGAAGAAAAACGGACCTCATCCCACCTGATGTTAAGTGGTAATGAGGTCCTAGCTTAAGGGTGACAAGTACAGCATCATAAATATGTTAATGTGCCTGTCGCCCTTACCTTGAAGGCTTGACCCCTGCTACTAATGTAGCACCCCTCAGGAGCTCTGGAAACCTTACTCACACGCAGGAACACAACAACACTGCAGTGATTGTTATTTGGCTGCGGTCTTCTGTAAGGTGGAGGTATTTCACCAGTCGGGCTGCTCCAGTTCGAGCGATAAATCGCTATGCCCTGCCTCTATTATTACGAATCGTAAAATATTGGAACCGGGCATCAAAGTCTAGCATTACCTTTAATTTGTGACAAGCGATTGTCGTCCACGTCAATTTCTAGGGGATACTCCGGCATCCAAACTGTGAACCGCGCGAGGCCGGTGTAGGTGCCGTACTTGACGATCACGGATGCGTTGGAGGAACCGCGGATTTCGGATCCATCCACGTACACGGAGCTACATGATGACGAGACCTGTTGAAAATAATAGAGCTCAAAATCATTTTTCACGTTGAAATATGAGAATAATCTAAATATGCGGGAAATACAAACTGGATATGTTCGAAAGATCTGAAAACTTTGCTTGACCCAGGACCCCGCGATCATGAGGCGTTGTTACTGCCTGGTTGACTTAATTTCTTAGAATAAGAACTAAAGGACTCACCTTCAGTACGCTTTCGTCTTCGGAATGGCAGGAGCTCTGCAGAGTTACGTCAGCGACCTGACCTGCTTGCGACACGATCAGCACCTTCATTGCTTGGGACACTTGACGGCCCGTCAGAACCGCTGTGTTAAGCACTTCCCAGTTCTGAACAGATAAAAAAAAATAATGTAAACCAAAACCTTTAGGTCTTAAAATTACATTTATAAGACTTGTACTATACTAGCTGTGCCCGCGACTTCGTTCGCGTGGACTACATCCTTTCATGGTCGGTTTTACCCCTATCTCCCCTTATATTCGAAACAAAAAGTAGTCTATATTTTAATCCAAAATGTATATAGGTAAATTACAAAATAAATATTTTCCCATATAAACTTTCAAAGGTGGTATTACCCCCACCCCCCTTATTTTCTAACAAAAAGTAGCCTATATCCGTTCTTGAGGACGTATACCTATACCAAATTTCATCAAAATCGGTTGAGAGGTTTAAGCGGGAAAGCGTAACAGACAGACAGACAGAGTTACTTTCGCATTTATAATATTAATAGGGATAAGTAGGGATCAAAATATAAGTTTTTATAAGTATTTAATAAGTTTAGTAGTTATAGTATTATGTAAGTTTGGTTATAAAGTAAAAACGAATTGTCTATATGCCGAGATGACCCAAAATGAGTCTTAGCTTCCGGTAATAAAAGAAACCAATTTGGTCTAATCAACACCGTCTCCTGCCAGCTATCCCAAGATAACTACAGAATTAATTTTCTTGCTATGTTGATGGTGTAGGTATAAGTTTTTCAAAGTAAGTAGGTATATCTATTGAATGTGTTGCGGTTTTCTTAACAGGATCAAAGTCGAAGCGCTACTGGGAGAAAAATGTCTTGCAAAAAAAATAGTTGTAGGTAAATCTGTTTGGTGAAATAAAACATTATATTTCAGGCTCGCCGATTTATTTGTCCGTCTGAATAACATGTTAATACGATACGTTATTATATGTGCTTAACATCAATGTATGGGTTTTTAGTTATATCTATTCCACTTTCTGTAAATATGATGATAATTGTTGAAGACGTCGGAAAAAATCCTGTCATTTAAGAGGTTTATTTATTGGCGTGTGCCGAAGAGATTTTGGGCAGCACGTGGTACCTACGTGTCAAAGTTAACAAAATCACGAATTGTGAAGAATTTTATGAAATTTTTCGACTTCTACTTTGTACTCGTAAATAAAGGTACTTGAAACGCTTGCAATCTCCGCGTAGTGTCCTTAAATGGACAACGCAAAACGATGACTTTAATATTGTGGTGGAACTTTAGAGTGCTTCTGGGAAAACCCCTATTTAAACGCCTCACTCCAATTACTTATGCCATTATGATGTTGGATGGGTACGCGTCGGGCTAATTGATTTCGAAGCTTTTTAAAATATCTTAATATCTTAAATGGCTTACTAAGCCACAAATGTTATGGATTAGTTTGCATTAAGTAGAAATTAGGGTAAATAATTTACTAACAAAATATGGAAAGCATTACAAAGAAGCTCCTAATATTCTACTGATATGACCAAAGTTATGCCAGCCAATTATATTAACTAACTGGTATGAAATAAAAGCTAGTAATCTAAAAAATAACTGCGCTTCATACAACTTATAGAGTGGACAATGTAGCAAATGAGTAAGCGGCGCGTTGACGTTCGTTTATGCAATTTAATAGGATTTACTAGCTACCTACTGCACCGCAATAAGCTAATCGGATTAACTTCACAAGGAAATAAAGGTGTAAACTTAGAGCCACACCGGTCACACAAAAGTTTGATTATCTATTTAAATTGATGTAAATCAAACTACAATAATTAGAGAATGCAAGGCAGCCTAAAATTTTGTAGATACCTAATAGGTTCTAAAAAGTCCAAGTGGTTATGATTTTCGGTTAAAAAGTTTCATGGTAAGAAAATTGTATTGTGATATAAAATGTGAAACATTTAAAATTATATGCCAAATAAATACCCTTACACCTTAATTCTACTTTAGCCGTACATGATCAGCTGGGTAAGTTGGGATGAATACACATCCATTTAGACAAAATAAATACCGTACCGAGATAGATATTTTTAAACTGCAAAGTTAATTACTTATTTTACCTACTAATAAATATGTAATTGCGACATAAAATGGTATTTCATGCAACAAATTTAAAAGTTATTTACTAATTGATAATTAAACACATTAACGGAAATAGATTAAGTGAATGATTTTTATGATATACCTATTTAGCTATTCATTCTTACCGATAAAAAAAAACGATCTAAATTTACAATAGGCCAGTTACAAAACTGTAGAAAACCATCAATCAAGAGTTGAGACCTGCCAAAGTTATCCACGAACCTATTACAATGGGTGTATATTAAGAGCGTGGTTTGCATTTCATCACGGACCGTGGTTAATTGCTTTAATCATGTAGTGTACGGGCAAACAAGGAATGGCGTTTATCCTTCATTGGGCGGGCACGGATAGGGCTGGCCTATTACAAAAGCGTGAAGATCAAATTAACGAAGACGTAAAATAAAATATGACAGGATGAGATGACAGGAAATTTTTGAGTGTGGTTTGGCAGTGTAAACTATTGCTTTTTTTGAAAAATTCATCTTGTTCAATTAAAGTTTAATTGATATTTACGCCAAAATACCACTTATTATGATGTGCATTTTCATGTTTATTTGTTCATTAGGCCTAGTAAGTTTCACTTTGAAATTAACAAGTAGCCCCGAGGGTATTTTATATTTTTGCAAAAAACTTCGTCCGCATTCGTTTATAGATTTAGGAATCACGCATGACAGTAGGTAAATTTCCAGTCAGAAATAAAATTTCTTTGCAAACTTTAAAAAAAATAACAGAGCTGGTTATGTTTTTAAATAATAAATAATTATATTTTGCAAATTTTTATGTTTGCAAGCCCTTGCCATTAACGGCGACTTGTACAAAATCCCATTAATTTATTATATAAACAATACTGTCACTGAAAATTTCAAAGTAGTAACAAAGATAGAATAGAGATATCAAATGCATGTATCTAAGGCCTAAATTGTTTTGGGGTATGTTGTGCAAATGGGTCCTTGATTTTAAGACAATAAAAATTAAACAGCAGGTTCAAAGCTGGTTTAATCTAGCTTCTAGAATCAACATCTGCCAACCCTGGATATACCCAAAGCGGTTGTCCTTGGGCGCGGCATTCAGGCGGTAATTACGTCGCTAATATTGAGATAAACTAATTACTCCATCCCATAGAATGCGAGAAATTCTTGTTTAGATCATTATGTGCGCTCGAGTGTGCTGTGTTTGTTTGAGCCCGCTTGTTTATTTTTAATTAGTGCGTAGATTTTATGGAATTTATATACTTTTTTACCAACTAGCTAAAGTAATTTATTCAATATATTGATACACCTAGCAGTAAAACAAGATTATTATTGAAAAAGTTTACACTTATGGAAAGCATGGCTAGGTCATCATTTCGTAGAAACAGTGTCAATTCCTGTCTAACATTATTCTTTATACAATTAACAAATAAGAAAAACATTTGCAATGGCATTAGTAGGTATTTCAATTCGGTGCATAGAAAATTGGATTTAGTCTGAATCCAATTAAGTCTAATAGCTACTTTGTTGCACTAATATACTATGTAGAAACTATTTTAACGCAACGTAAATTCACGTGGTTTTCCACATTCCAACTTTAACAATAGCACTATGAAATCTGTGGAAGAACAGGAATGCATTTCTAAAAGTAGGTTCATATTGCACAATATGTATGCTTAGGATATACCCACCAAAATAGGATCATTTTTGTTTAAATGGTGTTTTACATAGGTACAGGGATTTTGTTAGTCCCTCCAACTATTTACTACATTAAATATTAGAAACAGATTTTTTTTATCTCCCCTTGCGGTGCGGGAATCGAACCCACGACCTTTACGTATCGCGCGTGCTGCTCTTCCAATTGAGCTAACCGCAAGTTATCGTATTTACTACATTGCCATTGAAAGTCCATAAAAAGCCAACAATAACCACGTAGGAACCTTTTTTAATTTAAAACAGAAGACTGTCGTTTCGAACCCATACCAAATTTTAATCCGATGACTCACGCACGTCAAATTAAGAATACGAAATGGCATGTGCCATGTCATCGCACATCGTATTTCTCGTGACACACTCCACTTGCCCGACTCACTGTGAACTGTTTGTCCTGTCATCCCGTCCCATTTATTCATAATTGGTTTACCCACAAGATGTGAGATCGTTTAATTAAGTTCTGTGGCCCTTGTTGATCCAAGAATTATTCTAAAAGCATTGTTTGGCTAAGCGTGTAGGTGCTGCTGAAAATCGGAGTAAATGTAGCATTGTTTAATTATGTGAGTACTTAATTGGATGAAGGAAGTAAATGAGATATAAAGTACCTACCGTTGCTATTGATATTCTACTTAAATAAAGCCACAAAAAATGTACTACGTTGACTCAAATCTAATTTATATGAAGTTTAGTTTACGACGGTACATATAGGTGATATAAATGTAATGTGCCCATGTGTGTAATCAAGCATGCACATGTAAAATGAGCAGAAAGTATCTACATAGGTGAATGTTTGAAAATCTCTAGACAGCACTATGTTCATCCCATATAAATATGAAACGAGAGAAGGGTAAAGTAAGCTCCTTTCTCATCAATCTTGTCCGTGTTGCCGAACCACGAAGGCTTGTTCAAAGTTTTATTATTTCGTCAGAAAAAATACAAACAGACAAAACAGATACGGAACGCAATTATAAAGTACACTTTACAGATTGTTTTTTACTCGAGAATTAAATAAAAACAAAATTAATCAATAAGTAAGTATGTACAAAAGATACGGATTTATGCCCGGTTCAAATATTTGAAAAACGAATCGTACTTGCTACGAATAGTAAAAATATATAAGTGGCGAAAGCTAAAAACGACCGGCAGACGACTGATGACAGCTTAAATGGAAAGAAAATAATGGAACGGTATTAACTACTCGTAGTCGATTGGAGAAAAACGGTAAGTCATTTTTGACACATTTCGTAAATCGACAATCGTAAAATAGATATTTCTAATGCAAGTAATAATTATTTTTGTGCCAAATCTACCTATGGGGTATTGAATAAAGTATGTTAGGGTGTGAGCTTTAATGCGATAAAAAACGTACTTAAAAATTAATCGTAACCGAACGAAGCGAGTCGCTGGAACGTAAGTAGGTACGTAGTCGCCGCGACGTAGGCGGCTCGCTTTCCCAGCCTCCATTAGCTCGCGATAAAGCCCCCATTACATGCCACTTCATTCATACTAAGAGTACGCCATTAAACGTTAATCCTCAACATTTGTTACAACCGCTCTCGTACTCCTAAAATAATGCCTAAGCTACAGTTTAAATATGAAATAAAGCTTTCAAGTCTCGACGAAAAGTCTCACTTATAATCGTCGCGTGCTTCATATTGTTTATGGGTTCCTATGGTTGCTTCTTACAGGAAAAAAATGTGCAGAAGTGCAGTACACAAGGATGTGAAAGTGAATCATGTCGGCTATTTTGCCTTACTTCAAAACTGTTTCAAACCAAGCCTTAGCCAAGCCCAAAACGCATTTTTACAAGGAGACGCAGGTTTATCAGTTGTCACCATTTTTCTCAACAGCCGTTAATTAGAGTCTGTGTTTTACGGCCCAATTATCAGACAATAGTGACCGGTCTACGGTCGCTTTGGCTCGTAAAGCCCTTGAAACTCGATAAAGATATCGTTATGGCAATAAAAGGTGCTCCCGCCCCACCATTAATTACTGGGAAAATACCTTTTGGTTAATTTATCGCCACAATCGATGTCTCTATAAATTGTTGATTCCAGGCATCTGTGATGCTCATAATGACCATTAAATGGAGTGGATAGTCGAGATTCTAGTTTTGCACGTACAATATATGTTGTGTCTTCTTCCCAATTACCTATATGGTATGGATTAGTAAGATAGGTCTTGAATACTTTATTGCAATACCATTAAACCCCTCGCGTATCTAATCTTCCCACATTTCTCATATCATTGAAGCGTCCAATTTCATTGACACAGGGGAAGGTAAGGTCAAATCAAATTCAAAGGTTTATTGAGTAGGTACGACAAAAGGTCGATTGATTGAGTACACTAAAAATAGAAAAGAGCTTGTGGAAAGAACGTGATAAGACGGATTTAAGTATAAGATTTACCAGATTAAAAATAGCCTGATTAAAACAAAAGATTTGAAATACATTTTGATAAAAACAAAGCATGTAATTTTAAAAATAAATAAAGTTTTGGCCGAGAGATTTTCGTCTCATCAATTTAATTGTACCTAATTATTTACGTACTTATTAGGTGCCCACATAAATCTAAATATAAAGCAAATAAAATGAGGACTATTAAAAAAAACAAAACCACCTTTCTCTAAAACAAAAGAGCGATGTTTAAGATTCACGTACATTTTGCGATGTAGGCACAATCTGTATCAAAATAAACGTCTCATAGAAATGGTTTATATACCTACCTTTCTTTTATATACACGTGTACGGTTGCTATCAATGATCGGAAGTATGGATGTATCCGTCCCTTTTTTCCTTCCTAGGTGAGCCCTATATGTACGAGAGACGGGTACATCATAGTCAATACTTACGCGCATCAGCAGTAGGATCTTTTAAACTGGAATAATAGTTCGAATAAAAATCCTTACCTTTGAAATAGGTAGAACTGCTTGTATGTCATCCTTTTCGATATCCAAACGGGTGTTGACTCGGTGCTCGTGGGGCGGTTCCTCTGTAGTTGAGACTGACGTCGGTGCGGCAGACACCTTTGCAGACCAGCTCAGTCTCGCGGTGCCGCGGCCCGACTCGCCTTCCGAACCTTCTGTATCGCCTTCTCCCTCAGCACCGACCTCCACCAGCCAGGTGAGGATCTCCTCCCACCCTGGACCGCCTGCACCGCTAGTTTCTTCCACATCGCTAGAAGAATAGAATACTTTATAAGATTCAGTGTTGGTTGCACCGCCTAGCTACTTAGGTATCTTATTGTGAGGTGATATTAACATAGAAGTTCCGGACTTATTATAAGAATGTAGCTATCGTACCGTATTTTGACTAATGATCATAACATACTATGTTACACGCCTAGGTGTAGATTTACTTAATCGGTTTTCGCTGGTCAAGAAAAGTGAAATGGTAATCAGCATTTAAAAATCGTAGAATTATGAACGCACAGATTTTAGAAAGAAAATAAATCTGTCTAACATCAAGCCAGCTTGTCATAACATGCTCATTAGTAGCGAATGTCGATTATCGATTTTCTGCCTACAGTTAAGGAAAATAACACACCTACTGGCTGTGGTTATAAATGACATAGCTATAATATTGAATAATAAACTATATCGTCATGATAGTACGAACTATAACTATAATCAAAAATCTAGTAAGAGTTTGTACACAACCAAACCCTTTCATAATAACGTAGGTGCACACCTCTGACACTTTACGAGCATAAGTTTCCCGTTGGTACTTTTTCTTCAAGATGAACAGTCACAAATAAAAACTACCCAAGACAGCACTATACACCTCAAAGAGGTATAATTTTAAAAGTCGTGACACCCAGTTTCATTAACAGCAACAAACGCGCCGATTTATAACCCTGCAGATGCCAGTCCCGAGTAAATACACGGTCGTGAGCGAAATTGTGAACAAATTCCGCAAAAGAAATGTGGACGCCGCTTTATTTCGTTATTAAACAATGAAATATTTTACCATTTGTGTATAAAACTCGTTAAACAAGTACGCGAAGTGTACGAATTCCGAATTTGTAAGGAGCTGTGTTAAATGACGCCTGTTCGCTTACAAATAACTAGTGTTACCGGATAACTTGAATCTTATAACTTTGGCTATTTAAGTTTGGTAACCTCCTTTAGTATTTCTAGAAAGTCCTATCTTTTGTCGTAGATATTTTATAATTACCCGTACTGATATTTTTGGTAAGGTGTTTGTTAAATGTTTGACCACATGTATCTATCTGTGGCAACCTACAGGCCTAGCATACGGAATATGTCACATTTATCGCATGAGACGACAAAAGTTTCGATACTTCTGATTGGAGCCAATCAACAGCTGACGCACTGATTTCAATCGATTTTGATGTTTGTTAAGAGCGCGATAAAATTTAGTCGCGTTGCGTATGCTAGGCCTGTAAGTCTAGTTTTTTATTTAATCGATTATTATATTAATCTAAATTAACAAAAACAGTATTTGAGATATTCTTCTAAAAATAATTTATGCAAATTTGCAGTAGAATGCAATGAAATCACCTAATGTTTCAATAATGTCTTTGTAACAATATATTGTAAAATAATCATAAGTTAATTCAATTACGCGTTTGGTTTTTCCCTACTTATTTGTAGCTTGATCTTTTATACAATGATACATGTTAAAAATTATAAAATAAAATAATAAATACTCTTGTTCGGTTACACAGACTACCTTTATGATGTAAGTATGAGAATTTATTATTCTAAAAACGATACTTTTTGACAAATTTTCATAGAATACTGGCGAAAGGCAACAATAATCACAGTCCCGGCCGAAACAACCCTCTTTATGCGTTGGGGTTAAAAATGTAACCAACCTGGCAGCGATGAATGTAGGTGCCTCCCTCCCGCTCAGTGTTGCTTAACACCAACCTCACGGTTTATTCGGTTAGCCTTTATTCCCCAGTTGCGTCTGGGACGTCGTTTTGCTACGAGTTGACCCACTTACTTTCAATAGTGTCGTGGAATGCCAGAATGCGGGGGTTGCGAAAATAGAAACGGACCGAACGGATCTAAAATCCGCTCTGAAATGCCCTGTGGCCGTGGCGAGACGCAGATGGGCACGATGCACTGTAATACTGGCTAAGAACCGAGATAGAATTGCAATTCCTGTCGCATTTCGCTTATGCAATGAATATGCTATTTCCGAAGCTTGCCCGTGTATCTGTTTGCTTTCCTTTATGACACACGGAAGAATATTTAAGTTCCTTGCATTTAGAATAAATATAATACTACTACCTACCTACAATACTTCTTGACTGCTAAGTTTAGGCCTCATATGACTAATAATTATTAATGACGACCTCCGTAGACGAGAGGCGAGCGTGCCGGACTTTGGCGTCACGCCATCTTAGAGGTTCCGGGTTCGATCCCGGTCAGGTCAATATGGGAAACGAACTTTTCTGTATTGTCTCGGGTCTGGGTGTTGCGGTACCGTCATTGTTTTTGATTTCTGTAACACAAGTGCTTTAGCTACTTACCACAGAATCAGAGAAATGTATGTGATGTTGTCCAATATTTATATTTATTTATAAGATAGGAAGGCATATTCGTTCATGGGTCCAGTACGTGTTGGTGGAAGTTGGTGTGTGTAAAGTAAAAAGTGACCAACCTTAATGCCAGATGCTCTGAAGCCGTCAAATGGTCTCTGGTAATGGTAATTGGTATTCTGATATAAGACGGGACCAACTCATTATTGTGTTTTCCAACGCAAGGAAATGCTTTTGATAATTGTTACTACATACGGATTGGCCACCCATCCAATATGGACTTTAGCGTGTGTAACTTGACCTTCAGTATCGTTTTCAAACCGTTGTCGTTATTATACTATGGGCATCTGTTTTCAATATAGTCTTCTTAAATATATAAAAATGTATTGCTGTTCGCTTCTCTAAAGCTCGACCACCGCTAGATTTGGCTAATGTTGGTTTTGAAATAATCGTGAAGGTCCAAGGAAGGGTAGAAGTTTGGAAAAAATAGGCGTTACGACGTTCGCTGGGACAGTTAGTAGTAAATAAAATTTTAAATTCATTTGAGTCACATCTCAGCCTTGTATGTGCAATAACCAGCCACTGCATTTGCTAGTTGTTATAATAATTTAAAATTCGTGTGCTGAAATTTAAACTGTTGGAGTCAGAGTAACAGTTGCATTATAGTCGGGAACGAAAGCAGGCGACCACAATTAACTGTTTATTTTCAAGTTGAGGAAAACACAATGTGCCTTGGCAACGTGGCCTAGCACAATAATGTAGTCCTGATTGTTGGCTGAAATTAAACTGTAGTTGTTTTTAGACAATACAAATGTATGCAATCAACGCTTTAAAACACAGTATCTACCTACAGTTAAATGTTTTTCCGAAAGCCCGTGACCTCATTTGGTGAACCAGTACAGTTGATCTCAGATGCCGCATAGAAACAGTGGCCAAACTAAATGGAGATTGCAATCGTGTGTCACTTACATATGTACCTATACTTCTTGTAGGAACTAAATCGAAACTCTGCAATAAATCTTGAAATGGAAGAAGAAATTTGAGTACAAATCTTTAAAATTTTAAATGTTACTAGCGGTCCCGGCAAACTTCGTTTCGCCTTTGATGATTTTCCCGCTTTTCTTTTAAAAATGTTCTTCAATTTTCTTTGCTATAAGCCTCACGGAGCCCGAGACCTTTCCAACGAATGCAAAACCGTGGAAATCGGTTCGTGCGTTCTGGAGTTATAGCTTCAGGAAGGAAAACCCGACTTATTTTTATATGCCCGCCTGATACCTTGTCAATTTGGTTAAAAACTCCCGATCAATCAATAAGTCAAATATTTTTTTATTTGATATTAATAACTTTCGAATCATCACTGTAAATGTAAATGTAAAACTGAATAAAACGCCAGGTGACTCTACTACCGGTTCAGAATATACACCAACCGAGAAGAGACTGGTAAGAAACACTGTAGATTAGTTGCAGTGGAGGTTTAAAACTTGTTGCTCTGTGTAGATTACTTTGGTCTTAGTCATATAGTTTTGATTTGATGAGTCGAGAACGTCTGCTGCGGGAAGCTGACGTGAACATTTTTCTAATTGTTTAATAATACATAATACAAACCTATATAGTAAAAATATTCGGTTTTTTCTGTATATATATAAAAAATATGGTCAAATATTTTGCACGCACATTAAATTTTATTGTGTGCCTAATGATGTGAAGTACTTAGATGCATAATCGTTGCTTAAAAATCAATAAATACATAATTTTCAGTTTTAAACACAAGCATGTTAGAACCGTTTTAAATGCCGATAGAAAATAGTACGATTCTAAAACTAACCGTTGCCCGCAAATATTTTCTACGATCGTAACATGCTCAAAAAATACCTCATAACATTGAATTCCACAATATATCTCCGAAATACCTAGAGCATGTGCGGTTGCGCTGCATTTACGGGCTCCTGAGATGCACCAGATGCGTATAAAAGCGGGCTCGCACTAAGATGGCATTGCTATCCCATTGTTATCGTACCTCGTTCGAGCAATGCAAACGCTGCCTTTGGTAGGTATGTAACAGATGGGACAATAAATCTTCGAATCTGTTGAAAGTGTTCGCAATAAATTCTAGCTTGGGGATTCATTTCTTTCATGAATCTGCAATACATTTTCATTTGTAGCGAGGGTCTAACTTTCAAATTAGAACGGTGGAACTTATTCGCTACTTTTTTGCCTAAGAGGACTGCATAAATTTTATTTTACGTACAATTTATGAGGCGCAATCACCTTTATTTCATAAAAAATGTATGAAAGTTACATTATAGGTTAATTTTAAAAAGCGGTTTCACATTAAGTTTTTATACCGAGTATTCCCAATATGAATTAAATTTGAACAGAAAATCTTAAAAAAAATATATTTTTTGTTACGGTAAGAAAGTACTAAAATAACCCATTAATAGACTGATGTTGTCACGTCAGTCATAAGAACAGCTCATTGGCATATTTGAAATAATGTCTACATAAAAATATAGGTTTGAGGGCATTCCGAAGTACAAATCGCAGTCCAAAACTATACCTCCAAAGAGAAAGGCAGAAAATGTCAGCAAACATATTTGAGCCTGTTATCTAACTGTAATACTGAACGAAAAAGACATCAAAAATATGTGAAATAAAACCAACCTGCTCCCGACTCGTGCTAAGATTTCTTTGCGGCGGTCCGGACGAATAATGTCATATGACAGGAACATGTACAGCACTCGCATTTCGCATAATAATATCAGAAAACTCAAATTTACAGAAATCGTGATTAAATAAATCGCGATTTTTTCTTTTCGTTAAGAATAATATTTAATTTGTAAATCATTGTAAATCAGAAGTGTTTGTTTTCTTTTGAAAGTCGGCGAAATTATAAGAAATAAATAGATAAACCGGGAAATGAAGCTTTGCTAAAGACCACCCCGCAGGGTTCTCCATCTTGTAGCGATGGGAGGGGAAGGGGGGATAAGTAACCCTATAGGCTGCTGTGGCTAGCCTTGCCACCCAGCCTCCGATACCGCACAGGATGGCTAAGACGGATCCCGAGCTGGGCTGTAGATGACTCTCTGCGGCAAGCCCGCAAGCGCAGTAGTAGATCGCGAAGGAAGAGGAGGACCTCGGTGTTTTCCGATCCTCCCTGTCCTCCGCGACCTGGCAGTGGTGCGCTGCCGCGCGGGGCGCAAATCGCATCGTGGTTAGTACGATGCGGTATTGCATTTGCCGGCCTTCCTATTCTCCGCGCCCGATGGGTCTCGGGACTCCATCTGGCTCTCGGAGGGAGCCTGAGACCATGAGTCTCGGGTATGCGCAGTAGCGGCAGGCAGCGGAGCCGCACAGCAGATCCGCTGCTGGGACCGGAGACGCCAGGCGTGGGGTAAACCTGGCGTCGATTAGGTACCTCAGTCCCGGGTGGGGCGTGTCAGGTTGCCTGGCACTGCCCGCCAAGAATGTGGTGAAGTCACGCCGATCGATCGCAGATCTCACTATTACATTTATAGATACTACAAAAAACTACTTATCATCACTACTTACGTGTCAGTGCCGCCGTCATCCTGAAGCGGCTGGTCGAGGCGCGTCGCGGTGACGGTGGCGGCACGTGGCTTCACCTCCGCGGTCACAGCCCACCGGGAGTTCGCTGCGGTCACGCTCACCAACCGTAATCCTGACTTCACTTTCATTCTGCAAATACAAATTAATTCATTTAATCAATGGTTATATTGGTCACAAGAAAGTTGTTGCTTCAAAAGGATAAACTTTAGGAGGCTGAGGTTGAGACTAATTATGGCAGGTTTGGCAGCCTAAATGTGTTCAGTCTGGAGAAATTAAATATTTTCATTGACGCATCAATTCAAATTAAACTTCATAAATTGCATTGAAAAAAAATTAATCGCTCTACCAAAATGGGGGAAAATATTTGTGACAGTCCTTGTAATAAATAAATTGTATTGGTTTATTACTATTTCACACAAAAAGTACTGAATCAATTTGAATTAATTTTATATAGAAGTACATAGATGACACTTTTTAACCTGAAGAAAAAACATCGATAAAGTGAGCAATAAAAACTTTTATTCTAATAAGATAAGATAAGATATCATTTATTTCAACATTATAGTCATAGGTAGATTAATATTACAAATAAAGAAGAATTACATTAAATATCATAATCAATTTCATTCAATTAACATTCAGATTATATTATTGGTTATTAAATTAAAAAAGTACATTATTTTACTTATTATTGCGTCCTTTAATAATTTGTTCGTTAGTCAGCACATTAATCAACGAACAGTGGTTAATGTACCGACAGTCAAACCGCTGCGAGAACATTTGCAAGATGCTGTTGCTAATATTAATTGAAAAAATGTGTCCAATTTTCGAGATAAACATCGAAGCAAGATATGATATGAGAGATAAAAATACGTCAAAATGGTTCCTTGTCAATCATTTACATTCATTCCTTCAAACATCTAATTTTAATTTCAGGAAGTTATTTTTAACCATGGCCACCCTAAACCTCCACCGTTTTGCGGGAGCTATTACCAACCTCGGGCCTGGTTCATTTTCATTCCATTCGGGGAAATTAATGGTTAGGTTAAAACCAATAAAATAAGTCAGAACGTTGGGAGTCGGAATCGAAACCGAGACTTAAATTAGGAGATAAAGTATTTAGAAGAAAATATTTTGTTTTGTCCGCCGCATTCTAGAGTTTGTTGTGGTTATCTATTCACACCAGTGATTTTTATCTAGCATGAGTTAATTATCTTTAAGACTCGGAAAATGTATTAATTTTATTTTTCTTTTTACATCCTTATAGAATTTTAACTTGAATATCTACAAAGATGGTATGGTTTGGTGGTCACTGAAACGGCTGTGATTGTCATGACTTTTATTTTATTTAATGTTCCATCTTCTATTCATTGTAAATAACGAGAGTGGAAGAATACTTAAACGCTTAATTTATTCCAATCAAAGTGTAGGTATTATTATATACTTCATATCCAAATTGCGCCTTATAGGGAGGTCCACAATCGTGAAACGCGAATCGAGGATCGGTTGAGCATATAAATCACATGGGTTATCTAAGTTTCGACACAATTTCGAGCAGCTTGCAGCCAAGACATTATAGCACAGCACGTATTGTTCGCGCCATATCTCCGGCGCAGAACCGAAGTGGTTATAAATTTCCATTTAGGCGCATACTGTGTTATTCCCGAAGCTCCGAATGCAGGGTTGCTTGATGCCGGGAGATCCGAGCAAATCCATAAATACTCGTTAACTGTTGCATAACGCACAGTTATGACACTCAGGCCAAGGCCAAACAAACATAGTGCTATGACTACAACAGCGTAGGAATCTTAATTAATAGTTTTACAGAAAATAACTTCTGCTTTAGAGTTTTGTTTTCTTCTTAATATCCCTCAAAATAACATTTAAAAATGTAACCAATTTAGCACGTATGTTAAGATGAGGCTTGGTTTAGCAAATAGTAGATTAAGTTTATTTTTTTTAGATTGTTACGTCAATGCAATAATATCCAATGACAGATTGGAGTAAAACATTAACTTGATTACACTAACACTATCAGGCCAATATGTAACAAAGAAAAAATGGAAGACTTATACTGCAAATTATGCGTAAGGCAAACCCACGATAAAGATATACCACTATGCTTCTAGTTAATGATGATATTAACAAATTTTGCTACAATCTGAAAATAAAAAAAAAGGTCGATACACGTTATTCTTTAATAACCTTGAATATGCAAGCTACCAGCTTCCTTATAAAAATATAAATATATAACGTGTCTTGTCTTCAGGATAGTAGGTACATAAATGTATTGTGGTTCTAGTAATTTTAAAACTTTCTCTGCTGATAACCCTACGGACCCTGAACGCCGCAGTTGGTCCGTAACTCAACAAATGGCTCAGTGTTTGGAAGCAGGTGGCGTCAGAATAGCGCAAACCTCTTCCAACCGTGAATCTTTGAGGAGCATTCGATTTTAGGATAATCTTTATTTTCTAAGTGATATTGAATCTAATTGTTTATGTGAGGTCAATGACAAACAGTCCTTTGTTCCAAATCAAACCGAGTAAAAAGTTATAAGTAAAAGGGGTAACCTTTTCAGTCCAATAGTTTACATCGTCCTTGCAGAAGCAAAACAATGGGTAGTAAATTCCGCGTATTATGCCGGTCGTGGAGTAGGTACCGCGAACACGGCCGCGTGCTTGGAGCTCGTATATCAAAATGTGCAGTGTTCTTAGCGGTTTCATTAATATAATTTTTGTACAAATTACTCGTAACTGGGGGCACGCTACGCCCCGTGACGCTATGCCTAAAATAGCACGTGTTTTGTTTTTGTTCAAAACCGTTGACCTCACCAAACGAATGAATCCTGATTAATAGGTATGCACCACTGCGTCACTGCACATATTTTTGAGTAGAAGATAATGTCTCTGCGATGATACAGCACAGCTTCAGATATGATACGGGTATCTACAAAATTTGATTGAAATGATATTTACTGAAGAAGAGGACTCGTCAATGTTTGGGCACTCTCTAATAAACATCCCCAAGCGATTTCGTATTTATTTATTCACGTGTTTTCAAATGCCATATGATTTGATACATGATTATTTACATCTTGACAGTATAACTATGTTACCTATACACACGGCTATTGTGCTATTTTGAATGATATGACGGTTTCAAGCATTTATTTTAGTTTTTAAAACTATCTGTGCTTAGTATAAGGACATATAAATATTTCTAAAGCAGAATCATGTGTTACTACAACGATTATCCATCCACACAGTATAAGAAGCTCTTAATAAAAACGACAAAATAATGATGGTAAACGATAAACAATAGATATTAAAATCGATAACGAATACCTATTCGCCGTAGGTAATAATTCATAACTAAAGCACAAATGATAGTAGTTACGCAAAATTTACCCGCCATTGGCGCGATCAATGCAAATAATTGTTGTTCGAAACAATATTAGCCAGCTGTATAAACGGGCCGTTGAAGTTTTCAATAGGCCGTTCAAAATGTATTCAGGGAACTTTTCTTCAGAATAGGATTATCTTAATAGAGCTTAAGGCGTCTAGGCAGTTTTTGAAGTAACATTAATAAAACTAAAAAGGTCTTGTTAGATCGGTCTTACAGAGGCGGGTGATTATTCCAGGGCTTAATTGTGAGTGGGCTTTAACCTATTGCGGAAAAAGTTTTAATTGGAAATTGGAAGGCGGACACAGTGGGCACTTGGTCTCGCCGCATTGTAGCTCTCTCTGTAGGCGCCTAGCCGCTTTCAGTCGCCTGTTAAAAGTTCCAAAGCGGCTCCTGTGGGCCATTATTTTTATTGGACGTCAATATTGCGCCTATTTCACGAGTAACGATTCTGTAGCTGGATAAAATAAACCTATCGGACGTGAATTGTACGTGTTCGTTTTGCGAATGCTTCCCATTCGTTTTAGCCGGGGACTTTTATTCAGAGAGAGATCAGCTATTTGCTTCTAATGTTCATAGCTGGAAACTTTTTTCTGAATAGATATTTTTCTGACTGTTTGACAAGAAACCAAAACACTGCTAATAGTCAGATTTTCAGTAAATTCAATTCGAATAGGTTTTAATTTTACTCGTAAAAATAACCTGTCTTACCAGCTATCAGAAAGTCAATAAAAGTATGCGATACCTATCCCGGGATTAAAATCCTACTCCCCTGTGCGGTTTTATTTATATTTAAAAATAAATATTTAGTAAACAGGTTGAGTATAGCAGTTTTAGATAAAGCAGAGATGTTTTTTACTCTAATGAAAAAATATCTCGGCACATTTTGTTTCAAGACATTACATTCGAACTATTCACATCGTAGTTACATATTTACTTAATCTGATTAAAACGAACTATTACAAGGTCTTCGGTGCCTTACGTAGTGTGCCAACAATCACTGGTCCTAGACTAAACGAGGTGTCAAACTGCCAGCCACCGGACGGTGCGGTTTGACGGCCGCCGGCACACTCGATACGTCCCGTTGGATAACACGACGAAGTACGCCAGCTATCTAGAGACCACCGTAATTCAATAATATAGAAGGTAGTAGGGCTGGCCCAACAATTTGCTTTGCTTAAGCGAAATACAAATTAAAATATACTTGCTTTATTATGCTGTACTTGTCGCCCTTATGCTTCCTAGCTCCCCGAGGAGGACCTCATTACCACTTAACATCAGGTGGGATGAGGTCAATATCGAAGTGCAATTAAAAAATACAATAACGAAAATCAAAATATGTAATACGTATATATATGAGTAATGTATTTGAAATATAAATAATCTAACCCATCATGGTCTTAAAAAAAAGGTAATTTGTAGGAGCTTAAGGCAATTCAATTAGACGTGTCTACTGCTAATTTATTATGAAACTCCATACATCACATGGGATGGATGGAGGTACCTGGAGTGTACTTGTACAAATGATTTTTGGTAGTCATTCTACATCGATTTTATTATTTTTATAGTACTAAACGCCGTACTAGCTAGTAACCGGAGGCTAACGGTTGATACAACAGAAAAATTTCATCGCCTACGATAACTCGCGGTTAGCTAAGTTGGTAAGAGCAGCACGCGCGATACGTGAAGGTCGTGGGTTCGATTCCCGCACCGCAAGGGGAGATAAAAAATTTCTGTTTCTAATAGTCATTCTACAGTTCTACAATTCACAAAACATTTTGCAATTCAGTAATGGACCATCCATTTTTATTAATGTTGTCACGTTGTGAGTCTTGTTTATGGATGTATTACTTGTCTACATAGAAGAGTTGGATGTATTTTTATTAACTCTTCAAATCCAAATGACTCATTGGTATGTCAAGAAACAATTGATTGAGTGTTTAAAATTAATCGAACGGTTAAACTTTGCAAATAACAATCGAATATAAGCCGCAACTAATGTAGGACTCAAATTTAAATCTAAAACGAAGATATTGACGACCACAACTCTCAAAGTGTAGGTAAATTTTGATTGATAAGTCAGTTACGACATAGGGCAACCAGTCTAAAGTGCTTTCCAATGAAAGCCAAGTTGAACTGAGTACCATTAGAGCTGTGTAGTTCAAGTATCGGTCACCCACGTCGTCGAATGTCTCGGTGGCAGCGTTCCTTGGACGAGATGTCAGCCACCGGTCAGCGATTGCTTAAGTTGACGCGTCGCGTTTAATAACACGAGCGGTAGGTTTGGATTCAATTGAAGATTACCATTTGAAGATCGAACTCGTTTTGAGTGACGTAATATTTTGAGACTGTTGAACTACTTAAGAGTTCGGAATGTAATTTACAGGTACCTGTCTATTTCATTAGAGTTTATTTGTAAGCATCGCATTTGTCGGCAAAGATTTGATACGAAAAAGGAATTTGTTTTATTCTATGTATTCATACTTGAGTCGATAAGGATCCTTCCCTAAAAGTATCAATCCGCTAATTTACCTACTTCGTTAAGTTCAGTCAACGTTATGTCCTAGCAAAGTTGATAATTTCTCATTTATTTTAAAACTAGCTATGCCCGCGACTTCGTTCGCGTGGACTATATCCTTTCATGCTCGGTTTTACCCTTTTCTCCCCTAATATTTAAAACAAAAAGTAGTCTATATTTTAATCCAAGTTTCGAGCTATATTTGTGCCAAATTTCATATCTCTAACTTCATTTTTCCATATAAACTTTCAAAGGTGGTATTACCCCCACCCCCCCTTATTTTCTAATAAAAAATAGCCTATGTCCGTTCTTGATATTCAACGTATACCTATACCAAATTTCATCAAAATCCGTTCAGCCGTTTAGGCGTGAAAGAGTAACAGACAGACAGACAGACAGAGTTACTTTCGCATTTATAATATTAGTATAGATTAGTAAAGATTACAAGCTTTCAAATGTTCAAGAGACACCCATACTTAAAGAGATTCAATAAAGCCAGGAAACAAGCAGAAATTCATGAATCTATCAGCAAAAATATTTTTTAAAGCAGGCTCGTAACTTTAACTGCATTTGCCAAGAACATTTTTTCTCGAAACTATGCTCAGACTTCCAGTTAGGGCTAAAAATAAACAGAACTATCCCCAACTTTGATTTCACGGTGTGAATTTGTCGACTCGCTCGTCGCTTAGGGATAAACCAATAACCCAAAGAAAGGAGCCAAGCTATTATGAGAAAAAAATACCTTAGACATTATCCGAAATTTTCTTTTTGTTTCAAAATTATAAAAGGTAGAAGATTAAGAGCTATTGTCAGAGCCATAGTCAAATTTCTAAATCATTATGTTCATTAATTTGACTGGCTAGCACTTGAACAAAGGCTTGCACTCCGAACTGTTGAACCTAAGATTCTTGGTTCAATCCCCAAGCAGCCCTCTTTTTTATCAACATCATAATTTCCACTGATTCCAATACCAAACGGTTCGCTTATGAAAAAAAAAATAAAACATGTTCTGAATTCCAATCCGTTTCCAACCTTTTGTAAATAAGGGCCAGGACAAATATTTAATGATGAACATTCGAATTTATGCTGTGTTTTGTTGTTTATAAATATATTTATAATATTGTACGTTGGTTTCTATTTCAATAACATATGTGCCTACGTTAGTAATATTTATTTAAAATAACTTTTTCAATATCAACGAAAAAAGTTTTCGGGTTAAAATTATCTCATATCTTCCAGCATAAATCTTTGACATTACAGCTTTCCTGGAACATGGTTATTAAACGATCGGCGTCACACACTATTCGTGTTAGAGGCATCCATAAGCCACAATAAAAGAGTATCATTATGCAGTTAAAAATAAACAGAACAATCGAAGTTGGGTGATTTTACAGAGCGAATCGGCCGGCTTGCCGGCGCCTCTGAGTGACAGTTGGAACAAAAGCTTGAGGGCACTCGAACCAATCACTCGATGCGGGGAAATAGCTTCGATTGCAATCCCAGCTCGTTTGCTGGAAGCCTCGTACAGTTTGGCTATTTTTAGCTTCTTGTTAGTTGGCAACCGAACTACCGAGACGGCAGCAAATTGAGCTATTAACACTGTAAACTGCTGCTTACATTTTTAACTACACGTGAAACTTTTTAAAAAGTCTATTTGCTTCGAGTTTTTACCTACAACCGCAAACGCGGTTCGCTTATTTAGATTAGTGCAGTAAGTTTTTTGCACATCTCACACCAGCACTAGAGAGTTGTAAACGGAGCAAAAAGTGGCTACCTGTCAAGTGTGTTTGTGCCCTAGGCACCCAATATTATCCCATGTTCTTTAGTATAATGTTAATAAGATTATTAAAAAAAAGTTTTCGTACCTGATTACAACGTGTCCAATTTGGTGGCTGGTATCGCGTCGTACTACGAAGGGCAGATGCAATCTTGAGTGAGGGTACAGCGGCGCTCGGGGAAGAAGCAGAGCGGCGTCACCTGCTCTCGCCTCTCTGTACCCAGCGCGCGCTCCAGCAAGCGTCACAGATCCCAATGGCCAAGCTGGTTGTACAGATACTCTTCCACAGGCGCCATCCCCAGATTCCCCGCTTCCTGCTTCAGCCGCACTGTACGCCAACTTCACAGTGCGCGGTGGTCGCTTCCCTTTTCCATCTGCCGGCCACCACGCTGCCGGCACAGTCAATTCAGCTAAGCACGCGCCTTCCTCGCCCTCCGGACCACAAGTCGCTGTCAGTGACCTCTGACCCAAACTTGCGTGTAACGTGATGCATACTCGTCTCGGTCTAGCTGCCGCTCGGCGAGCTCCGCCTTCTCCCCCAGTATGGAACAGCACTCGTAGAACAGGCGCATCGCGCGGAAGCTCCCGAAAGACGAGATGAGCTGACACATCAAGTCTATGCGCTGTTGCTTCTTGCAATTCCAGAAGTGTGGCGTTTCTCCGGGGTGGTTCTAATGGATCGGGCACCGCGTACCGCGCTGGTACGGTTTGTTTTGTGGAAAATGGTCCGTATGTGGCTCGTACTGAGGCTGGTGCGGAACCTTGTAGGACTGTGAATCGATCTAGGGACAGTAGAGCACCAGGCAGAGCTGTCCCCATAGGCTCTGGTGGCGGGCCCGCACCGCTCCATCTGGCTGTGTGTTTCAGGAAGAAACCGCTGTCTTTGTTCTCAAAGTGAACCTCGACAGCGAGTACCGTTCCTGCAAAGAAGAAAAGAATCCAATCACAAAAATGCAATAAAATACTCCATCAGGGGAAGAATGCATGACATGTGTAAAATGTTAAATGAGTATTTTATTTTTATTCCCGCAGAGAGATAAAAGGGCGCCAAACGGCATATATCTGGCACGTCTCCAACTGCATTTTGTGTTCTGCAATAAGATGTCAGTTCTCCTCAGTTTATGTTTACAAACAAACCCATATTTTTAAGCAAATCTCCACGACGCGATTTAGTATTCAACTACGCCGATATATATTTACTAAGTTTTATGAAGATAGCTCAAGCACAGATAATTTTACTATTCTGGAATTTCAGAATAACAGAGTCGGTTAATAACTGAATACTGAATGACCCATGCTATCGGTTGAGGTTGTAGGTATGTTTGTATGTCGGACTCCCATTCGTGATAATAGTGATGGAAAAGAGAGTGTTTTAGTATGTAGCTCAATATACTCGTATAATGATACTCTCGATATTTTAGTAGATACAATATTAACTTCAACGTGGTTCATGTTTGTACGTATTTTAATATAGGGGAGGCGTTTCCATGATAGATGGGCTTCGCGTCACGCGGGCTGCCACAACTCCCGCTTTGTTGAACTAGATTTGAGGCACGTACGACGAATGCTTTCAATTATTAAGGGACAGAGATATTCAATTGAGAGTTTATTGCATCATACTCAGCCCGTTTGAAGAATAATTGTGCCAGTCAGGCGATCTATACTATCACTCGCATTAAATCTAAGGTAAGTAAATCAAAAATGCTATTTACTTGACCTTGACCACAGAAAATGGCTTTTACGTAAGTTTTTTTCAATTTTTGTACAAAAAATTCTAAGCTGTAGGTAGTTTTATAAGATATGAGTAACACCTGTCTTCAGGAATCTCTTCTAAACCATGAAAACAACGAAAAACGACGATCTTCTTACGTAATATGAAAAAATTTGTTTGCAAATAAGTACTCGAACCACCGAAATAGTATCTGCACACCTTTTTTTAAATAACTGCACTTACTATTATTTCCTTTTATATCAGACTAGCGGTCCCGGCGAACTTCGTTTCGCCTTAGAGAATTTTTCCCGCTTTTCTGTTGAAATTTTTCAAATTTTACGAAGGATCCCTAATTTTGTAGCCTATGTCAAGTTGGAAGAATGTAGCATTCTATTGGTGAAATAATTTTTTAAATCGGCCCAGTACTTTTTGAGCCTATTCATTACAAACATACAAACCTACAAAAATAGGTACAAATCTTTCCTCTTTATAATATTAGTACAGATATTAAAATACAAGTAGATATTTACCAAAAATAAGAGAAATGCGAGCATCCACAGCGATCTTGAAGAGTAAAAAACTTAATATAAACCTAGGCATCCAATTCAGTGTCTAAGAACACTTGAGGGTAGGTAAGGATCTACAGCTTCATTTGCAAGGAAACGGCGCTACCCGGCATCCCGCCCACTCCGAGAGGACGGATAATAAAAAGTTTTAGCACGTGACGCGTGAGAACAAAGAAAAATTCACTCTATTTTCTGGTTTTAACCCCTTCACTGAAGATCTTTCCATTAGTCGACGCGTTATCATAACATGGGAGAAGTCACTTAAGCAAAAAATGTGCTATATAAATGTTTTCGAGACTGGAAATACTTACAGATATTTAATTTGGAGTTTAGAATTCTTCTGACCCGTAATAGTATAATGATAAATAGATTTAATTTTACTAACAATTCGTTCTATTCATATTTGAGGGATATTTTTGCCTAGCGGTGGGCAATTTAGTTTAAACATTTATATCTTCGTAATTTCCTTTATGAAATCCTTATTATATCTAACGATTCAATTTTATTATCACCACCAAATCAAAAAATCTTAATTAATTTTATTCTAATCTAATAGGATTTATACCATAAAGGTGTAAATGAAAAATAAGATATCATCTAGATGAAGATAAATATTAAATTATAATATTCAAAGTCATGGCACTATTTCACTCACCCGGGACATATTAACCGAGAAAGACTGTCATTTATTAGAGTGGGATATTATTTTCACTAGCTTTCTCTTGCATCACGTCATATTTAAAACCATAATAATATGTAGATTGAATCAACTATGAAATTGAAAGATTGAAACTATAAAGAATCGAAACATAAACCATTCAAAAACATACGTCGATTGTAAATAAAATAAATATCAAATAGGCATAAAAAAGTATCTTGTTTCGTATCTAATTTATGTTTGTGACAAATTCCAAACTTTGTACCAGTCGTTGTTTCCAAAAAGTCTTAGTAATCATTCGTATTTCAATAAATTCTCGTAGTATGGGCCCCGACATCACAGCATTTTTAAGTCGCGTAGTCAATTTTATTCACATCACATTCTAATCTACATTGTCACAGCATATTCGTCGACATTTTTATTTAACTCATGTTGGAGTTATTTAGTTAGGTACACTTAATAAATGCGTTGGGAATATTGTTTATTTTGTTTTTGAAATGATTAGATCTTGAAACATTTGTAATGGATTTTAATGGAAAGACTAATTCAAGAGAAATATATAATAAAATATATACCATTCAAAAGTAAAACGTATATGTATTTTAGTTCAGAAAGCCAAATCGATCATTAATATCAACATTGCTCCCGTGCAAAACTGGAGCAGGTCGTTAGTAATGTAGTATAATAAATGGGTATCTTATTCTGTACACATTTTTCCAAATCATTCATATTAGAAAAACTTTGCCAAGTCAACCAATCATAGATAATGAAAACAATTTCCGCAGATTTTTTAAATTATCAACATATTAAAGTTTTACATTACTTGTTATCGAGAAATATCTGCGAGTTTGTTCGTATTAATTCAGGATAAAAGTATCCTATTGTAAGTTATTCTAATTTATCTACCTACCAAATTTGATACAAATCAATTACGTAGTTTACGCTTGAAAGAAAACATCCAAACAGTTACGTTCATATTAACGTTAGGATGAAATAAATATTACAACGTCACCTTTACAATTAGTTCAGAAAATGATTTACCCATACTAAGCTTGTTTGTTTAGAGGCTTTATCCTCAGGCATCCACTGCTCCGATGAGCACCGGGATTGGAAACGTGACTCCTCGTGCTTAACGGGCGGCCTTCTACCGGGGAAATTAAATAGGCGACTCCAGCGCCAGGCAGGCAGGCACTCAATGCAGATATTAAGGCGCAACGGTGCAGTCACGGGTAAAACAACGCCGATGACGTGATAAAACGGCTGAGTTTGCATTTCAAGCATTATTAACTTTATACCGTAGATACCAGCTCTTGCCCGCGACTTCTCTCACGTTATTCTTTCATGTTATTTTATGAAGTATCTAATCTGTCTAGTTACCGATTATGATCAAAAACCATCCAGTAGTTTTGCGTGAAAAGTTAAACACCCGTACTTGAGATTTAGCGTTTTAACTGAATGTACGTAGTTTAGACAATTGGAAAACTAGATTTTAAACTAGTCGCAAGCACTTTGGACGCCCTTTTTAGATGCATGTAAATGTGTTTGGTGGATTTTCATCGAGAATTTGACAGAAACACTTCTCTTACAAAGATCTCACTTTTTACTAAACCTTCAATATAATGTTTAGCTTGCATAGTTCGACTACGCACCATTTAAAATTGGCGAATGTACATATATTTATCTGCCAAATAATATATTGAGCTGCAAAACTAGACTCTACTCTAGTTTTTTAAGTGGCTTAGACCAAAAATATCAGAACAAAATATGAAACTTTACTGGTTTTTAACTACATGGTTTGTTTGTATAGAACTCTAAAACACACAAGTTATAGCTAACAATTTGTTAAGTTATTTATATAGGTAGAGCAGGGCTCCAACGACGATGTTCATTGAATACCTATAGTACATACATATATGTAACCTCACACACAATTTTGTTTTAATCGGTTGACGTATGTTTTATGAACACCTAAACACCCAAAAAATTTGTTCTCATTACTCACCGCTGAACACAGGCTCAGGTCTGAACCTGAATATGTGTGGTATTCAGTACTGAACACAATCAAGTATGGCCTATTATATCTATTAGGTGGCAAGGAACAAGCTTTTTGTCACTTTGATTAGGATTAACAATGGCCTAAACTAAACTTATGAGATACTACACGCAGATCCAGCAGTTGACTAAAATAATTATATACCTACCTTGTAAATATTCATGGCTCACTACATTTTAAATAAATACATTATAATGTAATAGCAAATACAATTAAATAGGTCCATTATCAACCTGATTTCAAATAAACCTTGTCTTGACTCTTGGTGCAACAACCAGGAGATTTTAGTCTGAATGATATACCCATTTAATATCCAACCACATTAATAAGGTATGTAAGGTTAACTTCGATGTATTGCTATCAACACGAGCATTTTATTTAACAACAACATCGCCACACAACACAATATTCGGTTTCCGAATTGAAACGAACAATGACAAGGCTGATACGATTTCTGAAATCGCCTCATTACGAACGTGTATTGACGTCCATATTCCAGTTAATTACTCTTCTCATTCATTATGACAGCGAATGGTCATGCAGTTTTCGAATTTTCTCGGTTGTCTGAAATGGGAATTCTACGAAATGTTTTTAAATATTATCCGAATATTATATTATGAACCAAATAATTCTATAAAAGGCTTGTAAAGCAACAAACCAGGTAGCAGCCACGCCTTCTGAAAGAACAATTGTAAAAATATTTTTTGTAGGTACTTAATATTAGTAGGTAGTTAAAGAGCTCTACTGATAAAAATGTATTTAGCTTAAGAGATGAAAAAAAAATCAAACAAAACGGTTTCCCTCAAGAACTTGACAATAGATATCCTTATACAATTATTGGCCTCCATAAATTGAAGAACATGAAAAATATAAATGAAATTAGAATATTCAGGAGTTTATATGAGCCAACTGTAGTAAAGACCTAAAAAAATTATATTCATAGTCTTTCTTTCAAGGCAGTGGCTATGGCACCATTGATATTTTAGTTACAATAAATATCTTTATAGATTATCATTAGAAAAGCAACATATTATTCAATCGTTTGAAATAAAGTAGACAATTACAAACTCTTGAGGAACCAAAGTTTGAGAAAAAATACCAAATATTTAGAGTAAGCACATGTCATAAATGTAACCTCTGCGTGAGATCTAAAGTCACCCTCATCCGTCATGGGACGACTATGTAAATATTCAGGAGTTACGCAATGACGTCAAGCGCGGTGGCAACACGGCATGACAAATGAACAAATATTTGCCCGTTAATGGAATCCACATATTACACGCTTGCTTTATTATCACACCGTTCAAGCTCTACCATTCCACCCGACCTACCAGTATTCATCATCGGAATCATGTTCTACTATTAGTTTCGAAATAACGTTCGATTATTTCTGTCATTGATTAATAGTAATGTGCGCTATACATGAATAAACATACGATAACATATTGTCGCATCTTTAGAAAGTCAGCAGTTTAGTTTCATGGTGTCTTCTCTTTAGTTTAGGTGGTATAGACAAACCTTTCTACCTACACCTGTATATAGTGGAAAAAAAGTAAGTTAACATTTAAAAGGATTTAAGATTTTTAACAGTCCGAACGTCAATTCATTTAAAAAAACCTAAATTAATCCAGGCGCAAGTTTGTTCCTGAAAAAGAAGCTATTCACTGCCTTACAATCGGCCGTAATTTTCTGACTTTTAATCACCGTCTCTCTATTGATAGAACTTTTACAATGCGCACGCAATTGCGACCTCGAGACGCCTATAAGTTCAGCTTGACCTCTACAAATAAGCGCTCTGAAGACCCGTCTTGATAAAGTCAGAGATACAGTATAGCGGTCGCGCTTGCTATATCTAAGGATTAGTTCTGTGGCGGTTATTACGGGAGGCGGCACCCCATTGGGGGAAGGGGGGGTTCGATCGGGAAACGCGATATCAATTCGCGAAACTTCTCTTTTTGCTACCACCCAGCGTGGCGAAGGAAATTAAAGTGTAGTCGAATTCGTGAAAACTCAAACCTCCGAACACAATCGAACTACTTGTTTTGTTGTTTGTGTCTGCACGTTTCTATTCCGGGACAATGTTACATATACAGATAGTGAAGTACCTATATTATGAAATACAAAATACATATATCTCATATTAAATGAATAAATAAATCATATTGGCATTAGATGTTATACAAAAGTGCTTTAGCAGATAAAAATTAAAGTTAAAAAGTAATGTTCACATTTTTATTATCTTATCTACGTACAAATTGCAATTTGGTAGACTGCATCATAAAATAATACGCTTAAGTAAAACCAAACCGAATCGCTCCTAAAATTTGTATAAAACGACAATAAAACGGGAAAAATTGAGGTAAAAGAAGGCTACGTAAAAAATAATGGCCCGCCCACCGCTGGGGAAGGGTGTAGAGCCTGCTAAATAAATTGTTTGCCTTTTTCAATTCCACAGCCCTACGGAGCTCCGTGCACGTATCCACAATTATACACAGCCTGTATTTAAATGGAAATTACCAAGGCATATGGATAAGCGCTAATTATGACGTTGGACACAAAGGTAAACAAGTAGACTTTCTGATTTAATTAAAATGAATGTTAATATTAGATGTTTTCCGTAACTTCGTTTATATTATTTTAATATAAAGAGTATCCTATATGTCTAGTATCTAATCTGTGTAGTAATTTTGGTCCAATTTCATGCAATAGTATTTACGTGAAAGAGTCGCTGAAGATTTTTCCAAACATGTAACATTCACTTTTTATTATTAACTAGCGGTCCCGGCGAACTTCGTTTCGCCTTAGAGAATTTTTTCCCGCTTTTCTGTTGAAATTTTTCAAATTTTACCAAGGGTCCCTAATTTTGTAGCCTATGTCAAATTGGAAGAATGTAGCATTCTATTGGTGATAGAATTTTTTAAATCAGCCCAGTATTTTTTGAGCCTATTCATTACAAACATACAAAAATCGGTGCTTATCTTTCCCCTTTATAATATTAATATAGATAGTAGGACTCATTATCATAATGATAACTTTCTTGTCAAATAAAGTCGCGAGACCAATAAGAGATTTTTCAGATGAACTGTGGATATGCATTTTATTACCGTCAGTCTATTATCCACTTCTACGCATAGACTTCTCCAAAAGCATGCTACTGAGCTCTGTCTACAGTTCTTCGTTCCAACTACTGCCACATCTTCACTCCATCTAACTGGAGCAGTTTCCACGTTAAGTTTAACAAGGTGTAATCTTGATTAATGTCCAGAGCACGTCTACTCGCATGGTCATCGGTTCTGAGACAGATATGATTTGCTTTCTCACGCTAGCCACAACTTGCAAATTCTTTGGACTATATTGAGTCTGGGTGTGCTGGGATGACGCCCCCAGTTGGTATCCGTCGTCTGGTACTCATAGTACAAGGGAAAACCTTAGTTTGAGACCAGGTGATTGGTGTGATTGTCTGGCGCATTTGTTTATTTATTTATATCTCAGTCTCATCACCCTATTTTGGGTGCGATCTTTTAGAGCGATTCCGAACTATATCAGTAACTCGCTGAGCAATTTTGAATTTATCTTAGAATATCAACAAAATCAATCAGAAACACATTTTAATATTTTTCTTTTCGAAAAAACAATCCGTTGTTTCCACAGTTGTGGATTAAATAAACGAGATACGTTTTTGTTTTACCTTTGACAGGTCGAAAAGTCGATCTATCCAAACAAATTTTAGTATTTTCTGGGATACTGTGCCCATTGTTTATATCTGTTCTGTTATATCTTTTGTTTTTGGGACATGGTCCTTTGTCAAAGTGGAAAACAAAGTCCTTTTTCTTATTTAATAGGGAGCGTATCCGAATCTACAGGCAGCTCCCGGATATATCGGAAATGGTCTCATTACAAGCTATCAATAACCCGACATGGATTTGAAGGCTTTGTAAGACGTTTATTGAGCCTCGGTCCATGTTTGTGGTTTACGCCGAGGAAGCTGTCACAGCGTATTTCGTCTTGAAGATATTTCGTGTTGAACATGCTTTTGCGTGTATTTTGTTTTTCCGGATTGCGCGAACTGATGGATTGTGTCAGCGCCCTTGAAGAAGATCTTTATAGAGAAGCGATAAGGTAGAAAATTTATTTTGTCTGCTTGCTACGCAAGTGCGCAAAAAATATAATAACGCCGCTCGGAACAATAATGTAAGTGTGCTACAAGGTACAAATTCCTTTGGAAATATTGTTTGAGAATCGATGTATTGCTTCACAAGAATATGTTTTTGATATTTTATTGATATTCATATTCGAAATAAACCTTTAAGTTAAAACAATTATTCTACTCGTTAACAAAGCAATAGGCAATTTTTGCATTTAAAATATTATTATAATTTTGTGTTGGTTACTTATTTTCTTTTAGTTTACAATTTCGTGCGTAAGCATTTTTAATAATTCCCTCTTTAATGTACCTTTCACACCGAAATACCAAAGATTTAAGCTCTTACTTTAATAGGTAAAAATTAAATTTTGCCGTTTCATCCGAGCCATTGAATTTATTTCACGCAAGTGTAGGTAATATAGGCGAGTAATATTTGATCACACGATAAGTTTTAATATAAAAAAGTGGAATAAGTACGGTAGACAGGTTAAAATCAGTTAATGTTATTGTAAAAGAAATTATCGATGTTTTTTTTTTAATTATTGGGCACTATTTATGCTGCTGCTATTACTTTTATGCTGAATTCGAAAATAATCTCAGTATCGTGCAATAATGCCTCTTCCATACTACTCGCGAAGTTGAACGAAGTTAGACGAATACGATAGTGTAGAGAGGCACTTCGGCTCGCCTCGTGCTCGCCGCGTCATACTTTGCCTCGCCTCGGGCGAACTTCGCCGAGTAACTTCGCGAGTAGTGTGGAGCAGGCATAAGATTATTGCTTCCTTGTAACGTCAGAAATTCGGTTACAAACCAGAACCTAAAGATAGTTTTTCATAAAATCTTGTCTTCGTTACGTTTTATATTTACCTACTGAATTTTGGGGTTTTTGTTTTTATATACATGCAGCTTTAAATACGTTTGGAACTACTGTTTACTGTTTTAACACGAAAATGCTTAGGTACCACAAATTGGATCCAAATACAGAACTCGATAATTACACATTGTCTAATCCAATTACCAAACAATAGGTAGGCAATTGATCTTTGAAGTCCACGACCAAACAATCCGAACAGAGGCCTGTAGGCGGATCCCATTAATCATACTATATTTTACTTAAAGTATTTATCTTATTATTATTTCTTATAGTAAAAGCACACTTTAAAGTTCCGGTTACATTTCCTTTACAAATGGATCACAGATTTGTATCAAGACAAAGCATGAAATAGCTAAATAATAACAAATTACAATATCATACAGCCTCCCTGGTGTAGTGGTTAAAGGCTTAGGCTCAGAAACCGTCAACCACGGAGAACCCTTTCACTTTGTGTGATTTCCCCAGATTGATTAGGGCATTGCAAATTGCAAGCCTGAATCATCTGACTGACCAATAGATAAGAATGATGATTCAGTGTTTCGGAAGACACGTAAGACGTTGGTCCTAGGCTACTCGTATGATCTGGTTTCCCTCGGGTTGCAGAGGTCGGCAATCGCTCGATTATAATAATAATCCGGGCCCTCAAATCCGGATTGTTCGATTATAATAATAATCCGGGTCCTCAAATCCGGGTTGTAGTAGAAGCGGACCCCGGGGTTCATAATGGATGCTAAACTGGGTAGCATCCTAGGAGAAATAACCAACCAAAATTATTATTATTTTTCGTGGCGAAAAGTCAAACATCAGCTTACAAATAAAAATCAATCGTGAACCTTTAGTCCCGCCAAAACTTAAGAATGGTCGGACCGATTGCCTAATTTTGTTTAATAGTAGAGGTAAGAACATTTTGAAAAAAAAAATAGGCGGCACGACGTTCGCCGGTTACTAATACTTTAAACGCTTTGGCGTTAGTAAGAATGTATGGATGCTTGTTACTCTTTTACGCAAAACATCTAAACGGATTTATTTGAAATTTGATAGGAAGAAGGATGACATATTAATCTAGTAACATACAGAGTACTTTTTATCTAAAAATTGTACCAAAATAACGTAATCAAAGTCGCGGGTAACAGCTTGTATCGAATACCGCTACAAAACTTTTCTTTTATATTTTTTTACATCGCGTCTAGTGATTAACGCTCCAAAATATTAGTCATAAAATGTATCCAATCTATTGTTTGCCATCTATTTTGATCAAAGGCGACCGTAAACGCCCATATTATAATAAACAAGGTGGCCTAATTTGCGGCTAATTAAGAGCTACTGGTAACTCCTTAAGTTTTGTAAAAAAGAATCATTAATATTTACTTAGTAATTAATAACTGCAAAATAAGTTTTTACTGTTAACAAAACTGAGGACTGTTAAAAAATTGTTAAATTCTGGCTAGCTGAGAAATCATTCTATAGCATACAAGAATACTTAAATAATAAGTAAAAAAAAATGTTATTTCATATCATACTATGTTCTTAATGCAAAAATTATAGATGTAACTAGTTTATGTATCTATGCCTGGTGTATACACTTGTAAAAGTAGAAATAAGCGTTCTTATTGTATCAAAATATTAATATCTACTATTGTAACTTACCTTATTTCATACACAATAAATTTACTTACTTACTTACTAGGATTATAAATTAGTTCAGCATACGGTTTTGTCCGCCAGATTATTCTTGTAGTGATAATAACCACAACTAACTAAAAAATAACAATACGATGCTTGTAAAGTAAGACTTAAGCTGTTATAAACAAATACAGAAAATACATAAAACACAGGCTTTACAGACAAATTATAGCAAAAACATTATATATTTAATAATATTTATGATCGTAAAATGAAAAATATTAGTTTTTAACACGCTTTTATTACATTCAGGTAGTAAAATAGTATGGATCAAAATAATTTATTATTCTTACTCCCTTTAATTATTCATCGGATCGTATCTGTATTATTTATACTGAAACCCACTTCATGCAATCAACTATTTACTTCTATAAAGCCGAAACGTAAATGGAGTGAAAGAAAGAGCAGCTTCGTCCAACTCTAGGCTCCTCTTAAGGCATTAATTCATTAGACGTGAGATGAAAATGAATCGCACTACAGATCCCAAGAGAGGCTCCACTCGGTTTTGCGATTCCAATATTATTATGCCAATGTATTCAATGATTGGGATGCATAATTAATTAGTACTAAGGTATCTAGTGAGTGAATCATTAGTGTAAGTATTAATAGATATTAGTTAGTTTAATGAAAACGTATCATTAATGGCGGTCCTCATTAGAAGGATTAATGAAAGCCTCCGATTCATGCAGTTACCTAATTGAAGTAACTACTGGTAGTGCCAACAATGTGATTGTCAAGTACAACTGTAATAAACACATTGACATGCAAATACTAATATACATATATTATTTAATAATACAGTTATAAAAGTATCTAATTGTACTTCGAAAATTACTTGTAAGACAATTCTTGTGAGTGACTTATAAATTTGTATTTTGAAAAACATTCACAAGTTTCTTTGATTAAAAAACAATAGATCGATATTGAAAGAGTTAAAAAGTAGAACTGTTTTTGGCTCAAATTAATTTACTAATCGAGCTAAGTATTCCAGTGTTTAGGCAACGTTTAATGGTTCATAACAATTAAAGCCATCGTCCTTTAAAAATAGGGACGTTAAAATCATTCTTAAGATGATTTAAGATTTAAATTCTTAAATGCCGATCGCATTAAGACATCTATACTGATATTATAAAGTTGAAGAGCTTTTTGTTTGATTGCGCTAATCTCAGGAATCTCTAGATCCAATTCAAAAAATATTTTTGTGTTAGTTAGTAAATTTATTGAGAAAGGCTTAAAGCTATATAAGGTACATCACGCATGACCAACAGAAGCAGAAAATCAGTGGAAAATGTAGAAAAAACGGCCTCTAGTAGGTACTTAATAATCATTAAATGTAACAATGTGCAATTATTGAAAGAAGATAGTAAACGTCTCACAGAAAGCATCATACAAACTATCATATCCCACGTTTTTTTTTCAATAGTAATAAACAAAAGTAATAAAACTCTGCGCAGATATGACTGTGTCGCGCGTGCAGAATGCATGAAATCGAAAACAAAATATGAGCAGCGACATACCGAGTGCAATCGGTTAAGGAATGCACGACTCGTCTGCAGTTCTTCCAACACGTAACTTAGGGATGCAACTCGCCATTTTGCAAACAATTTGGAAAATGAACAAAGGATGTAGTTTCCTTTAGTGTGTTTGTTTAGAGCCAGACGTACAATCGAGTACACTCACGAGAAAATAACAAGAAAAATTATTTAAAAAATAAAAAGTCTACACATATTAAATTTTTACATAATTTTATCTGCCGTAACATAGCCTACCTATTTATCATTTGTGTATTATACCGCTATTCACAGATAATAATTGATATATCGCTAATACATTTATTTGCTTACCTTTTTACAAGTGTACTTTTTCTAGCAATTCACAATAACAAAGTTAACATATCCTAACTCAATATTAGTCAGAAAAGAAACTTCTTTTATAATATCGGATCGGCTTGGCGTGCAATGCACCGCTTGCTAAAGTTTTCCTCAATCCATAATATCCTGTATATTTTCAAAGTTAGATTTTATATGAGTTAGAAAACAATCTTATGTTTCGAATACAAATAAAATTGATATTAAGAGAGCTGGTACCATTAGACTTCCTTAACTAAAAAACGAACTCTACAATACATACAAAGTAACAAGAATCATAGAGATTTTAGTATTTGTATCCCAGTCCTTGCATGCTATTTAAAAATCACCCTGGCGGCTGCGGTAATTTTTTTTCTAGTAAGCATTTTTTTCTCTAAAACAATGGAAAGGAATGCAATTGGTTTTTTTTTACTTAGGCCGCTACAATCTTGGTACAGAATGACTGGTTTCGCGTTCCGTTTTCAATATGTAATAGTTATAGGGTAAGATTATTCTAACGTACAGCAATAAGTAACTTGCAATTAACTGCTGAAAATGTTATCACATTTTGACCGGGCTTATTGTAAACTCATGATGATAATTAATTAGCGGTAAACGTTAAGTGTTAGGTCAATTGGACGAAATACGCCAAGTTCAGTACGCTCCATTTTTGATCCCTTTGGCTTAACGTTACAACGTTTAAATACATTTTCGAAAATGCATAATGCTAAACATAATTTTCATTATGTCTTATTCAATGATTTTGATTGTAATTCAGACAAAATAATATTGAAATGAAACGCTTTTTGTTCAAAAAATTTACTTTTCAATATAATTAATGCTATAATTCGTAATAAGATCGATAAGGCTAAAATTGCATTGTTTGTACATACTATAATTTACAATTATTTTCCAAACATTCTACTCCGCAAGTACATTTTGCATTTTTTTAAAAGGTAGCAAACTGAACGTCTAATTTCGACAACACATTGTGTCAGTTTGCGTATAACGTAAGACTCATCGTTGCTGAAGAATATTTTTACTAACATCCCCCTGCCCAGCTTTTTTACTTATTTATTTGAAAGATCTATACTCATATTCGCGATCCCAATCTTAGACAAGTCTTGGAGAGATAAGGTAGTCTACATATTTACATTAATTAAAAAGTGAATTTGAAAAGTGGGTAAGAGACTAAATTTCAATTGATTATCATAACATAAACAACATTTTTGATAAATATTTGTATTCCTACCCTACGCGTCGATTTTGACATTTGTTAAGAGCGCTATAAAATTTACTCACATAGCGTCCTAAGTGGGCTATTAAATTTTTTTTTAGCATAAAAAACCTTCTGAATCGGAATTGCATAAAAACAACGTATTTTATTGAAGTGGAAGAAAAAGTGTATTCCAAAAATTTTAAAAGCAATCCGTCAAAATCTTTCCTAAGTCACAAAATATGCTAATATTTTTTACACAGAAACAAATCGCACATCAGACAGACAGCCGTTTGTCGAACTAATGACATAGGCCCATTATTTTGTCAGGAACAGACGAATCGTAGATGAGCGCCGGAGCATCCCTAACTTATAACTGGAGGCGGTTCCCGGAACGGGTCCGCGTGAGTCACGGGACGCGGGCGTAATACATCCAGGAATAGAATAGCTGCGGTATTTGTCAACATCAGTAGGTGCCGTAATAAAACGCCTATTGCCTTTAACGGTACTTTGTTGGATATATCGTGAGGATTAGGATAAACTAGTAGCATTCTAACGGGATCGTCTACGTTTTGTGGTATGAGTCTAATAAGATATTCGATAGAGTTTATGGAAGCTAGTTTTAATTACCTCAGGTTTTACCCCGAATGTTGATACAAGATACCACACCTTGGTCCTATGTACAAATGGTACCTGTCACATCGATCTGCCTCAAATTGTCCCACATAGCTCCCAAATTTATTTTAAGCTAATTTAACTAACTAATCAAGCATAAAGAACTCCTGTCCGATACATAAATGTATCAGATGTGTACACTGAGCATTTTGTGATTTATAAGCAGTTTTATTGCTGTCAAAATAAATCAGAACACTTTATTTGCCTTACCTATTTACTGTAAAACCAAAGCATGTCACGAATCAAATCCCTTTAATATCGGTTATTAAACAAACATTCCGGAATTACCAGCATCTCATTGATGTAGTGCTAGCTAAAATAGATCAAAGCAAAGAAGGAATGCTCAAAGATTAGGCCGCAATATTATCACTTCAAAGTTGGTAAGATCGCGGTATCGTAACATAAAGCTTTACGAATCAGCGATGGATGCCAGTGAAGTGCTTATAGATACTGTTACATGGAATAAACAAACATGCAACATACCATCGTAGAATGTGGTTTAAAGGCTCTATTCTAAATTCAATTTGATGTAGCCTTGCATGGAATACCAAACTTAAAGGGCCTGCTATCCAATGTATGTAAACGACGTACAGAGTTAGTTAGATTAGAGTATTTATTTAGTACCGTCACCCAGACAAAAGCCCGGTGTTAAACTTTCTTTCACAAGAGATTCCCGTGAAAACTTTAATAATTTCTTCTCACAAGATAAGATTTATTTCATGAAACAAATAACAATGGGAGTCCTCATACAAATAGTAATTAAATAATAGTAATTATAACATATTACGACAAAGACAAAAAATATTTAAAGCAGATGGAACTTAGCTAGAAAAGAATACAACAAAAATACGTATGAAATCCAAGACTTTTGACATCTAAGCTACCAAAACACTAAATCACTAATTTATCCAACTCGTTTCGATCCAAGACTTGAATGTCATCGTCATATAGTGCAACATAAATAAAATCACCATCAACTCAACAAAACTTCACAGACGTCAACCTCTCGTACGTATCCACTCGACTTGAGGGCACTTCTATGAAAAGCTCCTACGCGCAATATGCTTCTTTGAGATGATTTACGCTCACCCGCTACATATTTATAAGGGCACAAACAATGGCAAGCCAGTGGAAAACTTGTACGAGTCATGTTTTTGTAACACCTCCCGGGAAATCTGCGGAGATTCAATAAAATTTCCGTCTTGTTTCGCGGGGAGGCGATATAATTTGACAAGACGCGTGTCTCGTACTTATCTTGCGCGCATCGCCCGCCTTACGTATTAAGCTCAATTAACAGGAACAATTCCAGCCTTATTACAGAAAGTAACAAATCGCCGTCCATCCTCTGCGGAAGACGTATCGCCCCCGCACATTCCTGTCTCATTCACGCGTTCGCAGGGCCGTGAGAACGGCCGAATGCTGTCTTTGGCATTGTCAAACGTGCGTAAGCTTAGGTCCGGTGAATGCAGTTGCAAATACATAACGGTTCATCTTTATCACGTTCGATAATGAGATTTACTACGACCACCTGTTTGGTTATGGCTACGACTTCTTTTGTTTGGTGACACGACACACGTGAAAGTTACGGCTAGCTAAGCTTTTCAAACGACGCGTTGCATCTATAAAAACATAATCTTTCTATTCATTTCAATCTGCCGTTGAAAGGCTGTCTTTAAGTTTTGACATCTGCGGAAAAGTTCTTTCGTCACTTCTGTTAACAAGAGTGCGGAGTTGGCGCGCTGCCGTAAAAATAAGCTGCCGTTCTCGAGATGAGAAGTCGGGTTTCATTTTACCTGACAATTACTTAGGTGTGTCGTTAGTGTCAGTAATTAGTCGGGCGGGATTCGGTGAGAGCGGGTGTTTTGAGGTGAGGAGGTCGCGGCGAACTCTCGTCAACAATAACTCGTCGCGCCTATCTAAATGCAAATACTCCAGAGAGGGCACCCCTGGATCTTTGTACTCTAGTCCCTCATTTGTCGACTCGCGTAATAAGGATTTGTGAATGACTTATAAGCGCGTTAAGTAAACAGTCGTTTGTGAAATAAATACACACATCCCTTTACAAAGGAGACATTAAATAACCATCATCTTCAAATCAAAACAAATTTGAATTTAACACATTTAAAAAAAAATACTTGTCAATATTTATACAAGTCTTACACAAAAGAGTTTTGTGGAAACAATAATGCATAAAAAAATATCGTATTTGTCTTTATTGCACGACAACAGTCGATGACTGGCCGATAACAAACCCCTTTTTGTATTTATGATCATAGTTTTACACCTTTTAGAAAAAACAAAATGGATGGTTTTTCGCTCACGGATGCACACGCTGTTGAATTTTCCTGTTAATATTACTTGTAATTATATTTGGGTTTTGTTAATTTTATTCAATATACCTTTTATAATAGAAAACCACGCCTTCATTCTATATAGTCCACAACAATGATTGATAGAATTTATGATTATTGCTTTTTAAACCCTCATTATAATGAGTTTTATGCAAATAGCCTTTTATCGTAACACGAAACCTTCGGTTTGTTTGGGAATTATTTTAAAGCGTGGTGCACGATGTCCCCATCGATATGGAATTACGCATTGTTCTCTTTTAATATCGCGTACATATCAAACAAGAAAGGGTCTAATGTCTCCAATATATTTAAGATCGAACTGAAAGTATTCTATTCTGCGGAGAGTTTCCTCGAAGGGGAAATAAGATTAGGCCGAATAAAGGACCGCAACCGACCAATAGTCTTTGTGAACAAAATGAAATTGCGTCCAAGCCGTGGTATAATGGCTATGTGGTCCTGTCGAAACAAATTTAGGCTCATGACCTAGAGGTCGCGGGTTCCATTCCGGGGCAACATAAGCTTGTGTTGTTCCCAGCTTGGTTAGGACTTTTTCAGATAGCTCAACTGAATATTTGAAAAGAAAAAATAGATTCCACGTATATAACTTAGTGGACAATAAAGGAAATGATTACTTTTTGCAGTACCAAAAGTATCATGAGAAGGCTAACGGGTTGATACAGCACAAAAATTCATCGCCTACGATAACTTGCGGTTAGCTCAGTTGAAAGATCAGCACGCGTGATACGTGAAGGTCGTAGGTTTGAGTCATGCACCGCAAACGACTTACATATTTGCAGATGAAGGATAGGAAGGTTACTAACGGATTGCGAACTTTAATATAATATTAACCATAAGTAACGAACTGGGCACACCAAGCAAATGCCAAAAGCTTCAAATAGCTGGTCGAGTCTCATATAGGTAGCGTTACCAAGCGTCAGGATAAAGCCGGGCATAGTAAGGCTTTTTGATTGAGTGTCTAGCCTTAATCAATGGTGTCCGGCTTGTCCGGCTCTTCCACATATTTTAGCCGACCTATTAATACAGAGTCACAAGATCTTCACTAATGTAGAGACCGGCCTTTTTACCTAATTGTCCGGTCAAACTGGCTTGTATGTCCGGCTATTAGGTTTGATTCACTGGTAACCCTAGACATAGGAGATGCAAAGGAGCCAGCTTACCTGCTGCTTGTTCACAGTAAATCTTGTTAGTGCTAAAGCAATTTAACTTCCGCCCCTGCTGACCTGTTATGTGGAGATAATTATTAATATCCACTTATGAAGCCGTTGCCGCTCGAAACGCTGCAATTTGGACGTAAGACTCTATAATTGGACGCTAAAGCTTCATTATTTGGACATCCATTAAGACAATTAAGGAAGTTTTTGAAGTATATTGGCAGATTTGGGATTTTTTAACACCTTCGTATGAAATTACAGTTAATAGAACGTTAGTTATAAAATTCTGAGTTTGAGTGAATTGGGGACAAACCAGATAAAGATATCATAATTTATTAAAGGAAAACTAGATTGGATCCAAACAAAATTTATTGGGGCATTTTCTTATTAGGAAAACTATAGTTTAAAATGGCTACTGCTACAAATGCAATAACTTTTAAGCTAACACTCTGTAATAGAGAGAAAAAAAAACGACGATAAAGGCATTACTTCCTTTTTAACATAAGAATAAATCTGAATTTTAACAAAACAAATTAATAGGTATCATAAGTGAATAGTTCTAACAGTGCCACGATTTTGTTTCTAGGAAACATAAAACAACTAAAAAACTTTTCGGAGTTATCCAAAACCTCTTGGAACTCACTTGCTACGTCAAAACTGCCGACAATAACAAAGCATAGTAAAAGGCATGTAAGTTATTTTGACTTAAATTTTATTCGGTCAGTGAAATAGTAATCGTGACCAATTGCAGTAAGTAACTTCGACCCCCGTCGGGATCCACGGCCGGCGCCGCGGGAGGCGTCAGAATACACACATGGATACGTCACAACCTTTAAACTATTGAAAACCTTACGCGTATCTTAAAAAGAGATGAAGAAATGAGTTTGTACAGCATAAAGCAGTGTAAGGTACAGCACGCAAACTTCGATGGAAAGAAGAAAAAAAGTAATTAGTAAATTTAGTGTTCGTTTCAATAACATCTGATGATATAGTCTACTATACACATTTTGAAGCTGTATTTATGGAAAAATTACTACGAAAAATATCCCTTGTACAACTTTCTTGAGTTTTCCAAAAAGTCTATAAGTCTAAAGTATCAACCTCCTATCAAACCTAAAATTACATTCATAGATCACAAATCCAGTTCCAGTTTAAATAAAATCTCACTAAAGTAAAGGGAAAGAAAATCACATTTTCAAATTAGCATAAATCTTTATCCAATAAACTAATTTATCCTCTGACAGAAGCGGAATAAATGTGGCTTAAGCCTGAACAAAGTAGCGGAGATTTACATAAGAATGTTATATCTAACAAAAATAAAGTGCTAACAGGAGAGCTATCCACACGAACAACTCGCGATTTATATAAATTCCGCGGACTAAACGGAATTGAGGAAATCCCAGAAAATCTTCTCTTTCAAGTCTGTACGAAGGGTCGGCAATATTTATTTGGCATTAATACCTGTAAAATAGGTACTTACACTTTTTACTGCATGTAAAAATTTAACATTATATCTTACAAACATTTAGAAATTAAATATAGCCGTATTGTATTTGAGTGACGCGATGGCTGGCACATACGTCATGCTAGTGAACAGGAATAAAATAATACTTAATGTTTTTTTCACTCATCAAAATAAAATTATATGACTTGGTCCAAAGAGTTCTACACATAGGTAGCTATTAATTAGATACTGCTAGTGTAACTTATCTGCTGAGTTTCTTACCGGTGTCTTCTAGGTTCCGAACCGGAAATAGAATCACTTTGCATTGTATTCAATGACGATTCAAAAGTGTTGCATGTAACCTACTTATATCTTATATTTCTATCAATCGTCATGTACTCGAAAAACGTTTAATATATTAGTTAAAGATTTAATTTACACTAAATCTTAATAAATATATAAGGCGGAAAAAACTTTTTGTTTTTCAAAGACAGTTTAAGTTAGGCTGATTAGAAACAAAGCTTTATAGTATCCGAGTAAGGCATATGTACCTTTCAATCAGCTCGTGTTAACACTGATTCACAATAATATACTTTGTTTCTTTCTTTCAATAAATGTATTTTCGTTCTATTCTGTGCACCTAGGTTTGAGATGTCACAAAATTTCTGGAACGTAGGTCCATTTTCGGAGTGCTGCAAGAAACTTGTCCATCAGGCAGATTGATACTGTTTTGGGAATGTGGGCGATGCATAAAGGCACTATACCCCTTTCTGTAAATGTTGCACTCTTTGCTTTTAGGAATATTGTCTGGCTTCCATGTGCATTAGGTAGTACGGCTTTTAAAAAGACTTCTTAGTGAAGTAACAAGTTCCTGTGAACTCGCACCTCGCACTTCGAACCTTTCTGGCGAGATTACTCCAAGATTTCCTTCAAGTTACTTTGCGTGGGTAGCTACCACTTTTGTGCCGAGTGTTCTATTTTGGGGTTTCAAGGCTCTTGAGAAAAAGTAGAAGATTATTTAAAGGTTGTCAAGACGATGTATGAAAAGTTTTAAGTCATTTTATAGGTCTGTAACTCGGAGCGCTGTATAGCTTGCATGTCTATTTGCCTGTCCATCAGTCTATCACAACCTATTTGCCCCGAAACATCGAGACCAACTGAGTTGAATGATACACATATACTTGTGATTGATGCATAAATTAAAAATATAGGAGTATTTACAATCTACGAAGTAAGATTTCTTACTTATAGTATAGGTCTCTTATTCGTTGTTTAAATGCTGAAAAAGATTACAACATCGGTGTGTCTTAATATTGTTTGACGTCTTTTTCGGTTTTTCTTCATTTTAAGATAAAGGAGTTTACCTTAAGAATAAAACGAAACCTTTTTACACGTATTCAACTCACACTTATCCAGTTTTTTATTAAAATCTGAAGCATCCAAATCCCTGACAAAATATTCGAGTACAATCTCGAATTGAAACACTTCATTGCAAGCGCCGCAACCAATTGTTCGATTTAATTAAGAGTTGATATTTTTTCTCGAGTGAGTCCACTCACAAGTAAATAGGCACAGACAATATATACGAACGGTGCATTCAATCAATAGGATGCACCAACCACCAGCCAATCAACCTTTTAACTTGGGCTTGGCTGGGTCACGGCGTTTTTATTTCCATTAACAAATTATAACTCCGCCATTCTTTTTCGAATATTTTTACGAGGATCCCAAATAACTATTGCCTTGTAAATTTCCTGTACTGAGTTCGAATTTAATAAATACTTTGATTAACTAAATGAAACGTTTTTATGTGGTTACCCAGATAATAACAATATATTTAGGTTGATATGAAACATAGGTACCTTTATACGTTTGTGATTCTAACCATATATCGTTTTTTAGCAACTTTAATTTTGTGATATCTAAAACGAGTAAACTTTTCCTTTCTTCCTTTCTACTATGTCTCTCTCTCTCTCTCTCTCATAATTATCAATTATACATTTCCTAGTCAAATATTGAATCAATTTGTCGTGGCTAAGCAAAGGTTTCCCTTCCATTTAACATTCACGGAATTTCTTTCCAACTTTGCCTGTTTACCTAATCCATTAAAATCCTCATTCATCAAGAAAATTGTTGGTACAACAATCAATCAAGCGCTTTTTTGCGTGAGCCGCCCGATTGGTTCTAGTTGAAAAATGGACGAATTTTAAGTAAGCAAGTTGTTTTATTGCTATTAGTGAAGCTTTTTCGTGAAACGAATTTCTTAAATAATATTTATACTTACCATTGTTTTGAATGTATTTTTTTCGGCTTGAACTGCTATTTTTGTTGCTCGTGATAGTTAACATCACACGAATATTACGATGATTTTCAAATAGCATGGCGGTTGCTTATCACCATTAAGTAAATGGCGGATTGCAATTTCAAATACTGAAATTGTTTGCCAACTTCGAATGAAAAATAATAGCTTTCAAACAATTTTTTATTATATAAATTAATTGAATGCGAAAAATCTCCAACTTTCATTAGTCGATAAAACGGAAAACATCTCAACTCGTTTTTAAAAGTATAGTATTTTGTGATCGGACAGATTTGATACAATCCAAATGTAATGTAACAATACACAAGATATTAAAAATACCTTTGACTGTTACGTATTTCAACATTTATAACCATTATCACTGAAAAGCAATTTCATAAACGAAGGAGTTTGCTATGCGAAAGCCGAAGTGGGTACCATAGAAGAGATTAATTTCGGATATTTCGGAACTTTCTTTTTTACCAAAGTGAATTGTCGCCAACTATTCATCAAGAAAAGTGAGTCTCCGAAAATATCATTACTTACTTTAACGCACCTTTCAGGTGAAAACATGAAAGTAACCTACGTGGACGGCTCACGTTGGGACTTTCGAAGAAAAACGAATAAACCAAATTGCTTTTAATCTTCGATGGATATGTTTGTAAAAGAAAAGTATTTGACTACATTTCACGTTAATCTTCATGATTTTATTTTTACAACCACTCAACAAAGTTTTTCTTCGCGAATTATTTTGATATTTATTATGCTCAAATAGGTGTTATTTCAGTGAGACTCGTAATAAGGTACGGTTCTGGTATTTAATTCAATAGACCTTTATAGTTGGATGATCATTATGATACAATGAGCAAACAAATAAAAAAACAATTTATAATTCAGCCACAGAAAATACTATCACATAACATTACCATCTAGTGAAATCGAGGAACTAATTTTCCAGACCATTGTAAGACTTATTCGCATTACAAAACGGTACAACAGCGTCTTTGTCTGCTAGAATTACGAGAGATTTGTTACAATCTACCGGCGGGAATTGGCAAATATCCATCTTCGCAAAGTCGATGGAAATCGAATATCTCGAGGCGTTTATTTCCCTTCCGAAACTTATTTCATTAACGGGCCGTTTAAATTCTAAAAGTCCGATAAGCATCAAAGGGTTTTCGGGTGGTTTCCCGTTCTACTGGCCGAGTAAAGATGGTTCAATCGATGTCTTTCTAGAAGGTTCTGTGACTTTTAGAGCACTTGAGTGCATTTCTCGATTGCTCCGCAGTAATTGAATTAAGTGTCTAAGTGATAGTGACGTCAAGGCAAGTACCGTAGACAGTTTTATTTGAACGATCTGATAGCGAATACTAACCGCCTCTGTGATGTGAAAAAATATTCTAATAGAGATTGAATCTTAAATGGCTGAATATGGTTTTGGTATTTAATTCATACATACATGTGATCTGGTACGATGAACAACAAAGTCATCTTTTATTTCATCCAATATAGAAAATAATAAAGCGGATAAGGCATATCTAAACGCTAAAGCGAATTTAAAATCAATCCTTAGCAATAAGACATTAATTATTTATTACTAACATTTATATTCAAAACATACCGTATTTTTATAATCATTCAATTTGGTAGTATTTATTTTGTATAGCGTAAAAAAATATATTTTATAAAGACTTCATAGAAATGTAGATCCTTGTAGCGGTAAAAGAAAAATACATTCAAACACGAACGTAAAATAATAAATGAAGATGATAAAATGTGCCTGTTTTTATCAGCTTTCGAAAACGAATAAGATATAATCCCAACAAAGTTCGCTAACTATTCCCAATTTAAAAACTTCTCTTGAAATTCGACCCATTGTAAGGCATTACGATTCCTTTGTACCTACTCTAAAAAACCACAAGATATTAAGGCTAACCGAGGCGCCTTCGTTGTGTTCCCTAGTTAATCCACCTGGCAAAGGGCACATTGTACTAATTAATGGTATTACGCCCCAAAGCTTCGTGACTTATACCTGTATATAGCGAATGTTACTGAACACAATAATGGCAGCTTCCCTGATAGAATATAGATAATGGAATATTGGTAAGATTAAATCATTCTACTAGTTTTGTCAGTGTATCAAGATATTAAGTTATTTACTAATTGATACTAAGAACTTTCTGTGATATACCGCAAATTAACATTAAAGACATGAAAAAAAGTTTCCTTAAGTTTTTATACAGGCGCATAGCGTTAAAATAAAATTATTTTCTAAAGCAACAAATTCCTTTGGAAATGGTATAATGTTTCTTATGCGAGTATCGTGAAGAACAGTTAAAACTGTAGTTTTACACCTTATCTAAGAATTGAATAAGTTAACTATAAAATTAGAGACCAATAAATGTCATTAATAGCAATCCAGATACGAGTATATTAATCGTGTCTCGTATTATCAATCAAAATACGATTTTGAGAGATTTAACTGAACAGAGAAATACAAATCACTACTTGACGAGGTAATCAACCGATTCATATCACCAATAGTTCAACAAAGTTTCATAAACACAAGCTACAAAGCTGAGAATTACGACTTCATCGTCACGGTCCCAGATATGATTTATCGAGCGTGCTAAAAGGCTATCCAGTTGATGTTGAATATCAGCGAACGACTTGATGATGAATTCGGTTTTCTTGGTCATTGACCCTATCAATACGAATATTCGCGTAAAAGGGTAAAACCTATCAATTGAGATATTGACACCATTTACATATTGTTTTTAGGTATCAACGCCGTAAAAACGGCTAGGTATATGTAACATCGGTTATATTTATTCATATATGTATAAATACGATTTAAAAATGCTCCAATACTATTATAGTATAATAATAGTCAGTGCGTTGATTAGTAAAATTGCGACATCACAGATAGCTTGATCTTCAAATATCTAAAAAGGAATCGCGTTTTGACAAGCATCTCAGTTGAATAGCAACAAGCATCTCAGTTAACATCCGTGCGTATTAGCTTGATGAATTGGAATTTAATGTTTGTTCCATAGTCATAAGGGGCAAGGTTAGTTAAACGTTATATTGATTGCTCCTTGTGAATAGTCAATTGTTCTTATACACATTAATAAAAGTCTGATATGCACCATAGCGCCCATCCTACACTACGTTCTGGCATCGCTGTTTCCCCTCAAGAACACTTTTTAGTTTTTACCCATTCGTTGTTGGTTCTTCGTGCGATATGACAAGTCTACCACTGACTTATTTTTTGACTTATGTGTACTCTGGTTCTCTATGGGATAAGTTAGTTGCGAATTCTATCCTTCAGAGTAATTCCTAGTCAAGCTCGCCCCACATCTTCGCCTTGTCGCCCTTAAGCTAGGACCTCATTACCACTTAACATCAGGTGGGATGAGGTTTATCTTGAAGTGTAATATAAAAAAAAGGTTTTCTTTCCATAAATTAATACAATCTTTTTTCTTCAATATTCGTTGATGAAAAGATAAGAATCTTTTCACCTCGGTCTCGTAGACATAATCCACCGCTGTGAGGCTGCCGTACTAATTAACGGCGTTTACGCCCTCAAAAGACCTCACCCGCGCTGAGCAAAGTGAATATTCATTGATAATGTCAGTTTCTTGACCTACCTTCTTTGAGCATTACCCAAAACAGATTGCAGACATGTTTTTGACTAAGCGATTGAGCCTTTCAGCGCGGGGCTTAACCAATTTTATGTTAATGAAGTAAGTATATTTTTTCTTGGTAATGAAATGCAAAGAATCTTTTTAAGTCTATACCTATATAAATTTATTAAATAAACCAAATCAATTGAAACATCAGATTTAAGTTTGGATCTTGCAACTTAAATTGTCGTAGAAGGTAATTTATTGTAAATTGTGGAATTGAAATAAAAAGTCGAAGTTGTAGCTCATTACCTAAACAAATCTATTTACACTTAAATAACGCCAGTATTATTTTTTGTTTCTTTTATTTAAATAGAATACTGAAGTCTTTAGTTGGATATCCTGCTTCTAAAAATGAAAATAAAATTAACGCCGAGAGAACAAAATAAAAAAGCTTGTATTTTTGCATCTCAAAGGAAATGAAATGGTAGATATACAGAAAAAATAAATAACAGAAAATTTTGTACGTCTAACAACTGAACAGCAGTTATTTTTTAACTTGGATATTTGGATAGGACAGAAAACGACAGCACAATTTAACTAATTTATTAGCTATCGAATCTTATTTCAACTTATAAATATACTGTGGCTAACAAAATGCGATAGTTAGAGTTATTTTCATTGGTTGAACCTGTCGATGTTACTTAAGTTCGTATAAAAAATGGACCAAAAATTAGAATATGATAAAACAACACTGAAACGTATTTGTACTATTGGATATAATAAGATTTAATTTTTATAGCAGTGTTCATAATCCGTATCATTCCCAGTTCTTAGAAAAGGCCATCGCAAATATGTTTCTGGAAAAATGTTTATCTATTATAAGCTTCAAGATTACGGAGCATGTACCTGCCTACATTGCCTTGTACGCCTACAAGCAATACAAAGTATCTAAACTATAAAAATAATTATCCTTTTTCCAGAGTTTTAAGCATCGTTCGATAAAACAGATTGTAGGTAGGTACAAAAGATTTTATTTAGTATTCATCGTATAATAATCAGTGAATCGTAAAAAGTCCCGCAAGAAACTTACCAGGATAGGGACTTGTATGCGATAATTTGTAGCACATACCTACATTTTTCACTCTCAAACGCTCAACGTGGACTTCAGTTTTCCGTACGCTGCTGTTACTGCACGCTAGCTCTTTTTCTTTGGGGAACTCCCTCATAAATTTGTCTATGCTAGATTTATCGAAACACTATATATAGGATTTTTCAACACGGTACTTTAAATCTTGAAAGAGATCAAGAACGACTAAGATGTCTCCATCTTATCTGCGCAGGTTTTTATAGAATTACTTTATTATCTGCCTATAGGTGTGAGCAAGCCTACCACCTCCAAAATTTCAGTCACCTCTTTAACGGCCCGAAACGTGAAAGATGTAAATTGCGTATGTATGAGCAAATCGAAAAAATCTTGCTGCTCCTTTTAAAAACATTGGAAAAAGTCTTGCGATGCTATTTATTGGACTTAAGCAATAGTTCCGTTACAACTCGTTAGAAATCTGTCGGAATCTTATCGATTACATTTCAGAGACTTGACAAAAAGAAGATAGATACAGTAATACTAGATACAAAAACCGATTTACTACTTTTTTTTAGTTTACATAATCTTGTACCCTCGTTGTGCAAGTCATACTCGCTCTAGTACTTTATTGTTTCCATTCCCGTGTTTCTCGAACCTTCTCACCGAGGAGGGGGGAAAGAAAAATTCCCAGGTCATGATAGGGCAAGTGATAGCTGGATTGAACGTGTCGGAGCGGGGTAACGGATCGCGGCGTGAGCCGAAGCCGGGAGCCGCACTAGGCGCTAGGCTGCTTTGCATAACCGGACGTGTCACGAATAAAATGGAAATGACCCGGGCTGCGAGTAGGGTTGCGGGCCGGGAAGCTGGACCGAACTGACGGCTTTACCGGAATCCAGGGCGAAAAATTCTTCAGAATTACTTATTTTAGTCAATTCACAAAAAAACTAGTGATCCAAATTTATTGGATTTTTTTCTTAGTTATATTATTACAACTAATTTATTATTTAGTATTTTTCGACAACAACTTGCTTTTTTAAAAAGTGTATGAATATACCGTCATTATCAGGCCTAAAAGTTGCTTTATACTTTTTGATACTATCGGCAATATCTTTACTGTATTTGTAATTCAAACCAATTGTATATGCACTTAGTTTCAACTTACTTTTTCTTTTTTAACTTTTATTTCAAGTAACTTCTCAAAAAGGTTCCGTTTATTCCTAGAATACTAATTTGGCCGAAAAAATATTCTGTCAAACTACGTTCGGCTTTATCCGACCTTCTGGCAACCCTAGCTCCGAGGAACGCCCGGCCACCGTCACAGACAATATTGCTCCGATTTACAGCCAGAATACGATCTCGTTGATGCTAACGAAGTGTCCGCGCACACGACAAAATCCCTCGCTCATTTGCGCACAAACACCGATTTGTAGTGCCGAACGAATTTTCGGTTAATTGGAGTTTTGGTATATCTGTTGAAGTTCAGCACCGAAACAACGCAGTTAAGTATGTGTGTAAGAGCTAAATACCTTTTATGGCAACGCATAAAAGACAAAAATCTAAACCAGATCAAACGCTTCCAATTAAATATTCGCTGAAATAGGACTGTGCTATGGAATTTATCTAAGATACGCAAGAAGAAATCCACACTTCATAATTATTTTTTCAGTATAATAATAACACATTCTTACTTTGTTGGATGAACTCTACCAAAAAAAATGTAGAATGTCAATTAAACCCGTAATAAGACAAAATTGTGCCCATTTACAGCTGAATACAATCTCGTTAATGCTAACGTAGTGTCCGCGAGCAAGACGAAATAGCTCACTCATTTGCGCACTAACATCGATTTGTAGTGCCGAGCAATCAGTCGGGCTTGCCACGGAATCGTAGTTTCTTTTCGGTTTCTGACCGAAACGAATTTTGTTAAATCTAGCCATCGGTTCCGTTAAAAATGGTGTAGATATGAGTTTTACAATAAAAACCAATTCACAAATACGAGACCTCTTTCATTGTATTCATAGTTTTTGAGACCTACCTATGTTGTAATTTACTTTGCACGTTGTAGATGAATCTGGGCAACGGCCATCGTCATCACATTTATGAAACCCGTATTTAAAAAAACTGTGTTTTTTTATTTTACATCAAAAGCGCCTACATAATTGAGATGCGTGTTACACCGATGAATTATTTACCGAGGCGGAAATCTAATACCTACATCCAATGAGCGAATGCTCTTGACAAACTTAGAGTTCACAACAAACCTTTTCTACCAGGACTCAATATATTTTTGTTTCTTCTGTTGGGAAATTTGGTTAAGTGAAAAGTTGAATTTAATAAATTTCCGAAGCTTAATATTCCAAAAATACTTTTAAAATGAGAAGTTTCGGTTAATTTTCGGTTAAAGCACAAGTCACTGTTAGACTCATCCGATTTCGAAGTAGTGCACGTTTTACGTTCACAAATTCAATTCTGCTAGTTACAAAATTTACAATAGCTAAACTCTCGTTTTCACTGGAGTCTGACAGCATAATTTCAATTAATTATCTTATTCCCCTGTGTTGGCAGGATAAATGAGTCTCCTGGGCGCCCTCCGAGTGAAAACGCGAAACTTCGCAACACATCCACACCCGCCCACAGGCTGCTTCAGGATCAGGACCCCAACTTTTGAATTATGTATACTTTCAACTTTTTACACAAACCGAAAATGTCAAATAAATACACGCCACTTCTCGGCGCTTTCAGAGTTTTTTAATATATTATTGTCTAAGGAGTTGCGACACACAATAAGTATTTTTACGAAGCAATAAGTGAGTCGTGGAATGATACCTTTGGGATACAATTTGATACATGCTCCATTCGAATTCCATCTTTTATTAAGTGCCCTCAATTGTATCAATTCTCCCAAATGCCGATCGGTTTGTGTGTAGTGGTACGAGTAGATTCCCGGAGCAGAGTGACTTCAAGCGGCGGGTCGAACTCAATTTCACGCGTGATTTCTGCACTTTTATTTCATTTCCACTCTGACTGAATGGTTGTCGGAGCAAATTCAGATCGAGTCGAGATCAACGCTGTATAAAACAAGAGATAGTATGCGAGATTCACAATGTACCCATAATCAAAGCATAATACTCGTATCAGAAACGGATTAATTTTGAAAAAACCTTCTCAGTTTTTTTGCCTAGATACGAGTATATTAGTACCCATTCATACGATTTGCAAATAATTTCACAAACAATTAGATTAACGTCAAACACATCGATTTTCTATTCAAATAAGCAATAATGTATCGCTTGAATTTGCAGCCATTTATTCAATAAACAAACGCTACACTAAAGGATTAAAGCATAATGGCAAGTAACAAGTTTACACGTGTTCGCATTTAGGTCCTTAATGGCGCTTTTCAGGCGAGCTGCTACTCGTGTATAATGGTGTCGCGTAACTTGACAAACAGCAGCTCCCGTGCAGCTCACGAACCGACAACTTGATATATTGGCTGCTCTGCGAGGGGACCCGGCAAACATACGCAACGCCGCGCCTCAAGATAACGTCCTCTTGCATCTACTAAATTATTTTTATCTTCGACTTGCACGAGCCAGCCGTAGTTATCTTTATTGTTTGCGTACGAGTGCAGTTCGATTCGGTAAAATACGTTAGCACCGCGACGTGATGCCGGTGAATCGTGAGGGGGTCGGCATGTCGCCAAGAAAGCGGCGTATAAAATTTCCGCGATGCCGTTTCATTTAATAATTAATGTAGCGCTGAGTACGCAGTCGCTAAAAATGGCCATTGAATTTTAATTTGGCTTTCACCTCGTGAAGAGTAATTTAAATACGGAATACCAATGTAATTTCTTGGAAATTTAAGAATTAAAATCGATTATGGCGTAAAAACATTATCTGGAATATCTATCTTTTTTGCGAAAACATCATTTTATCTAGACATTATTTCCCTTTGTTTGCTAACCGGTTTAAAAAGGGAAAAAAATGTACGTACATACTCTCCATTGATGTCGGAAATAATAAAACAACAAAGTTAGAACATCAAGAAAATCTGCAAATTCCACGGGTGGGTAGACAAGCCGCAACGGATGTAACTTTATGACCGGCAAACGACGCGTGTGTGAACGACAGAAAAAGACGGTGCGCCGATAAAAACTCCATTGTCGGCACCAGACTCGCTTAAGGGTTTCGCAAATGACAAGAGAACCAGGAGAAGGCGCGATAAAAACTACGGACGTTGGGTGATATGCAACGACAAATGGAATGTTCCTCTCTGATGTTCAGAGAGGAGGCCTGTGCCTATCTAATCGAATACCTTGGTATTGAAAGAACACACAAAGCAGTACTTCATAAATAACTAGCCACCCAGCTTCGCACGGTGCAAATAAATATGATTAAACTTTTCAGCTTTTCTGTACATTTATATGTATGGATTATACCTACTTATTACTTAATACCTACTTATTAAGCAATACTTGGCATATTTTGGTACGAAGCCGCTATTTACCTGGAACAAAAAATAATATCATTGCTTTATTATCAAAATAGCTGGAAGCGAAACAATGTAAGAAGATCCTTTCTTAAAACTAATGTGATCAACAACGGATACTCTTGGTTCATTAAAGAATTCTTTTGACCAAAAATTTGTAATATTAACATTTTCACAAAATGCTCCCGGCAACCGACGGAACGCCTACTTACTTGAAATTGTAAACGAATATTCGCGTGTATTTGGGAGTTGAGCGCTTCTTATCAAAAATATACAAGGTTTTTCGTTTTGTTCGTAACATTACGTGCGTTAATTGTTGTATTTAACAAAAATGCTTTTACCCAAGGGTTATTTTCCGAAATAGGTTAATTCAACGGTCCATTTGTTGCGTGACTCGACATAACCAACGCCTGGCTTCGTGTCTTTCAGCTGCCCTTAGAGGAAGCGTTTCACGCCGCTTTTTTAAATTGTTGTCGAAACTACATTACGTATGGACAAAACTAGAACCGAATTTCGGCTACAATAAAAGTTTAGGCTAAAACCAAAAAGGCTTGATCGTATGCTCTTGCACTATATATCTCACAACACAATCATTCACACTCTAGCACACACACACACACACACTTACACACAAGCACATGAGTTTGTGCCACTACACACACTCACACACATAATGCACGCAATAATGTTATAAAATAAAAGCGTAAGAATCATCATGTGGTCCATAGAAAACTATATTTGGTTTTCTGGCCTCAAAACTTCTCAAATTTAGTTTCAGTTTTGGTCATAGTTTTGCCTAATGAAAATCCGTTTTTTTTTTTCAGAAACTCGGTGTAACTGGAACCGAAAGTTCGGCCGTACACAATACTATTACGTATTGGAACTCGCTACGATTCGGTTCGATCTGGCGGCCGCTTTGCAGGTTCCGAAGGGCGTTGTCTGCGCCCATTATGCAAATGGAGGCTCCACCGCCAGTGTTCGTATTTAGCTGATCTATTCACAGAGTTTGCTTTGGCGAGCTGCAGGGATTCAACTGTTACAAGTTTAATCATTCGGCCGCTGTCACCTATAGATAGATAGTATCTTGCTTAGACTAGTTTGCATGCTAATAAATCAAGATCTCGAAGCAGTTATCAGAATCAAAGCCTTAGGGTTGTTTAAGTGACAAGTTGTGAATTCACGTGTCCTGTTTTGGAGTCATCTGGAATGATAGTGTCTTTCTTTATAGGTTTTAAGCACCCAAATGGTCCTTTCGCACTGGTCTACGGACCTCATGTGGTCATTAAAAAACGTTCAAATTGGTTTGAAAAGAAAGTCATGTATATGTCACCGTAAGATTGTAAAAATCGTTAGATTACAATCTATCTCGCGAGATTGTAAACTGTCGACAGATTGTGAACCGTAACATTATGATTGCAATTTAACGCGTTATTTTTCGCTATATTGTAATCTATCGATGGGAATCGGTCAAATTGTGAACTGACGTAGAACGAAATGCATCTCGCGCGCTGATTGGTTGCGAGTTATGTGCCCCCCGCCGCCCCGTCATTCGCCATATTTGTTTGTAATTTCGTTTGTTGTTTTTATACTATTAATTTATGGTATGTTTAAAGGACTAAATATTTGTTTATAAGAGTTTCTTAAAATTTTCCAATTTTAATTTGTGTTAAAAGACAAAATAATTGTTTCATTTTGTTGTAATTTTCAATTTAAATTTTGAGTGTTTGAAGAATAAATATTTCGGTACAATTATTTCTCAAAGTAATGTCAGGATTATTGATTACCTAGTAAATAAATACTTGAAGATTTTTTGAAGTGCATTTAATTTATTAAAACGACATCTCTATTTTTTTAATTAAAAGAAATGATTTGATTTGAAATTCATTCCTAACTTTACGGGGACATAAAAAGGTTGGTCGTGATTGGTCGCTCATACAATAAACCGACCAATCAGGAAGAGCTTTCGGACAGTTGACAGTTTGACGCCGGACAGATTGCAATTTAACGGTTTCACTTCGATAGATTACAATACAGCGAAAAATAATCCGTTAAATTGCAATCTCAAGTTACGGTTCACAATCTGTCGACAGTTTACAATCTCGCGAGATAGATTGTAATCTAACGGTTTTTACAATCTTACGGTGACATATATATAGGTTATTTTATATTAGGTATAATTTTAAAATTATAATATTATAAGGGCGTCTTGTCCAGACCGCATCGATTTGTATTCCACTCTAAATTTATTGATTATTTCTGGCGACATTTGGTGCTTTTAGACCATTTGTGAAATAGCATTGCATACAGTCTCGATGATATATCTAGTCGTTTAAGTGGTGCTGGATCATGATCTCGGTGCCTTGGCCTCGATTTCTAGGTCAAGCAAAGTAGGTACTGTTATGACTTTTCAAACACAGCTCGGGTTTTGTCACCACTAATCGTCATTATTAAGTCAGCTATAGAATTTAAGACTTCCGTTTAGGTGCGACTTAATAAGGCAGCACCCATCATTGCAACGTTGACTTGACTTCAATTATGCAGAGCAAAGGCTCTACCTAGAGTGGGCTATCAAAAGACTCATACTATTTAACCTAAAATATAGAACCAGTGCTAATGAGAAACCTTCGAATGAAATATCAATATTAGTATAAAATGCCAGCATTGTGATGGCTGTGAGAATTTAAAATGGAATCACTACACTGCAGCATCATACAATTTAACGTTCGGCAGGCAAGGCTCCCAATTTCGTTGTCATTAATTAATCCAACAAAGGGAGGTCATATCACTGACGCGGCCTTTTCAATTTAGCTGCCTGCTATAAAATTACGCTTTCTACGTGAGTAATATCGATCATGTCGAAACACATTAGCGCGATAGCATCAAAGCACTTGTCGGGAGTGTCACCACTCGGGCAGGCGCTCCCCGGGGACGCGGCCTGCTGCTGCGGTAACTAGTGATGTAAGAGACGTAGCCTTTTAAGTCTTTAAAATAAGACTCCGATTCAATTTACTAGAAAAACAAAAAAATACATAGACCTTTCTATAAGGGTCGGTCGTTTTCTCAATAGATTAAGGGGGTGTACGACAACCTCTGAATAAGTTTTGGGTAACTTCACTTACTTTTTAAGAATAATGAACTAAAAGTGACAATTAATCCGTCAAGTATCGCATATTTTAATATCGTGGAACAGGCTTAGATAACTCGATCTGCTTTAAAAAAAACGCATTACTTGAAGTGACTGAGTTTTGAAAGCAACTGCTTTTGTGCACTGTTGTTTACATCAGAGCTCAAACCAATCGATATCATGTTTGTGACACAATATTACTAGCAAGTCTTAGTGTTTGTACCAGAGCACAGGAGCCGCGAAGTATTGGACTTCATAAACGTTCAGGTCCGAGTTGATTTAGCCTTTCAAAAGTCCTCTTGCCACGTCGCCAATCTTTGGGCTTGACTTATAAACTTAAACATTTTATAACATTTTTTTTATATAATACTTCTATAATAGATTGCCCTCATCCCACCTGATGTTAAGTGGTAATGAGATCCTAGCTTAAAGACAACTAGTCAGGATAATAAATCTGTTACTGGACTTGTCACCCTTACCTTGAAGGCTTGACCCCTGCTACTAATGTAGCACCCCTCAAGAGCTCCGGAAACATTGCTCACATGCAGGAAACAACACAGAAGTGATTGTTTTTTGGCTGCGGTCTTCTGTAAGGTAGAGGTATTTTACCAGACGGGCTGCTCCAGTTCGAGCGATAAATCGCGTCTATGCCCTACCTCTCTAAAACATGAGAAACATAGACCAGATCCTAAAGTAAAAATTTAGCTTAAGCAACTTTTATTTAAAAGATAATTAACGTTGGTTCCACACTTAATATTTAAATACATAATAATACAATCACCGACACATAGAATAAAAATAAAATGTAAATCATATAAATGTTATTCGCCCCCTATTGACCACCGTAAAAACGATATCGATTTTAGACTAAGCATGGGTTCCGGTTTCAATTCCGTTTTTAAAGTTTTATAAACATGAGGGCTGGTCAGAGATATAATTCATTGGTGGTACTTCTGGCAGAGTATAGGGTTAAATATGCCATCAGGTCTGTCAGTAGTATCTTATCACTAAAGTCTTTTTTTATATGTAGGCCCAAAAGGCAGTCTTTCGCATCACTAGCAGTACCACTGATTACATTGCTCTTTAGCTATAGAGTGTATGTTTTCAATTAGTAGGTAACCGTGAGAAAAAATTTTGTGCGATAAATATTATTGAATAAAACGGAATTTCGAAATGACTTCAAAAAGCACTTTTTAAGACGAGCAAAATAGTCACATTTTTGAGTGTGTAGAAAGGCAGTTTTCCGAACAAAATATTATTTAAAACTTTAAATAAATCTTAACATTCAGTTTCTTACCTAAATAATACTTTGGTTTAAAGCTTTGCTTACTTGTTTATTCAACATTGCTTGTTTGGTGACCTTTGACAGTCTACAGACAAAATGTCGCCTAAGAACATCAGAGTTCAATAATCTCATCTATTATTGGTACCAACTTCGCTCCTAACAAGTAAGTTTAAGGCATGTTGTTGTTCTCTAAGTATAAGGGAGAGTTAATCTTTAGTTGCTTACTAAAATATTATTCTTAAGAGGAAGTTATTTGTCTCGATAGTAAGTCGGGTTAAGCACATCTGATGTATGGATGTTCTCACGGCATCACATGTTACCCTCCGGATGTTTGGAGTATAAGCAGACATTCCCTTTAGCCTCATTTCCAAGCCTTTGTAAGCAACTATTCTGAACGATAGTCAATATACAACGATATTTTCCTCCGCAGCTCTGATCCTCTGGTAGCCGTAGTTTGCAGAAAAGTAAATAAAATAGTTTATAAGGGTACTCCCTACGGATGCTACACGCGTGCTGCCTTTATTTACCTAAAATTCGTCGGCACGTAATTCCTTTATCGGTGTTAAAACATCGAAACACATAATGAAATACCTAACTGGCCGAACATAGCAAAAAAAGTAATTTAAAGCATTTTCTCGATACAGTAAGCCTCTAAGTGTAGATGTTACAGTTAAAACCCATTTTTCGTTAGAACTCGTTTTCCCTAGTTAGAATTAGTTATTACCTTTGTTAAAACTAGAAATAATCAGTTAATCAGAATAAGGTATGATGAACTCTAACGTCGCGGTCGGTCGGAACAGTTTTAACTGACTCGCTTTAAGAACACGCGTTTTGTATTGCAAAAACTAGTTTTAACTAATATTCGATTCAAACATTAGTTAATTCTAGTATTAAAAAAGGCATTAAGTAAAAACTAGTTCTATCTACTAACTAGTTTAACTGTACCATAGACACTACACAAATGGTTTTGCTATAGATAGTTGACCTCAAAAACTAGTAAAATTAGAAGTCATCTAGACTGTTCATATCTTTACCATAATAAAATTTGTGAAATTTAGACTGTTTTTATTTATTGCCTTAATTGAATCAAACAATTTTGATAATACTTAAAACTTTTAAAAGTTTTAAGTATTATCAAACTTAAAAGTTACAATCACTAAACTGAAGATTTGAGATAATTGAACACAGAGACTGAAATGACATTTGGGTAAGGTGTAGCTTAAGCTTCTACGATGAACAAGTTTTTCCTATAGATTTTCGAAACTTGCTCAATAACATAAATTCACTCAGTAGATATAAATATTGAATTACTCACTACTCGTGTTGATTTATAGATGCTTTATTTTATAGCAGTTACTTTAACTTGGTCATCAAAATCTGGTAATACGGAAAACTATAAACCGTTAAGATCATTTATTTCCTACCATTTATTCCGCTACTTTAATGATCGAAATAATTTAGATCTTCTCCAAGCATTTTCGAGTAACAATTATTTTTATGTGAAAGTTAAAATTCAGTGTAAATCCGTGACATGAGATTTTGATTAAAACTTATTTGCTTCTTACAACAAATGTTTATCCCTATTTATTCTACAATAATCGTTTCCTGAATAACAATCCTCCTTAGACCAACTTCATAGTGCTCAATATCTTGTGTCAGATATGTAGACCCTTAGCAAAAGCAGTTTAGCGTTAGACTACTACTTTGGATATGGCGCCGCCCCTATATCGTGTGCATAAGATATAATATCGTTAGAACAGTTAGTGTTCACCTTGACGTATGGTTGACTGTACTTACAACTCACATGTTTACATATAAGAACCAAAACCATCTAACCTTATTTTAGATTATGATTTACGACCTTATTAATAAGGACATGCATATACTTTTTATGCATTTTGACGTTGGTAATCATATAACATCGGTTCTATCTTAAAATAAGAAAAGTATAAAAAACCTATGGGTTCTAAACTGTCGATATCTGTTTTTACAAACATCAATATTTTCAAAATTATGCTTGACGAAAAACAAAAAATGTTTTTAACATAAAGTTATAGAAGGCCTAAAGTGTTAGGATTTTGTATTTGATATTCTGGATTTTAGTGTTCAAGACAAAGTATTAATATTACAATTATTGATAATTAATAGATCATTGAAACAGGTCATAATGGCAACCACTATGCCCGGTTCCAATATTTTACGATTTGTCAAGTGTCACAAACTACTATCCATTTTTGTACGAGTCGTTAATTCTAATTTCAATTTTACTTTCCATCAGGCCTAGCATGCGCAATATGTCAAATTTATCTCACAAGACGACATAATTTCTACACCGTTGAATGGGTGATAGTACACCGTACTCGTAATTTCAGCCAATCAGCAGTTGATGCATCGATTTTGACATTTCATAGGATCGCGATATAATTAACTCGCGGTGTATACTAGGCCCGCATATCAGCTGTCATCAGTCGTCTTTCGACCGATTTTAGCTTACGCCTCGTATAATTAATTACCATCCGTATCACGGATCCGTTTTTCAAATATTGGAACCGGGAATAGCCCAATAAAAAGCACTGACCGTCGACTAAGTATTATGAATTCAACTACAACATCAGACGAAGGTTTTTATTAGTCGTAACTTACAGATCATCTGCATACTTGTCTAATTTGCAGATCCCCTGTTAGTTGAGGTTCTAAGTATTAAGACATTTGAAACTTCCACGACCTGACTTAATGAAGCTAGCTGAAACATAAACGTAAAATGATAATTATACGGTAGGGCTGAGAAGAAGGTTCCTTATGTATTCTATGCAAAAACACGTTAAACCACTTAAGAGTGGTTTGCGAGGCCTTATATATAATTTTAAAAAGTGTTGTTTATTTTATAATAATAAATAAATAACGTCTGTATCTTAGTAACATATTTAAATTACTGAGGAGTATATTAATTGTAAGTATGATTTGTATATTCTTTTTAAGTATTATATTATTTGGTAAACTGACTAATAATTTCTAGACCATGCATTCTACTCCCAAAAACGAAACATGTCGGAGGGATGACGGATGGCAATTTTTAATTCGAATAAACGTAACCAACTCACAACGAATGCGATTAAAGCGTTAAAAAAAAACAAAATAGTCACGTAAAATTCACGTTTTAACTAATGAACTTTCGATTAATCATCAAAAAGGAAACCTTTCGTTTGTTCGTTTTGTTTTTGAGACTAGGCCTACTTATCTCGCTTTTATTTGACTGTCTCAATCGACTTACTTTGCCTGTAGGTTTTTCTGTGTTTATTGCTATTTTGATGCAATTTGATGTCGAGGTGTTCCGAACATTATATGAATAAAATTTGATCGTTGCGCCCTATCTTCAAGCCCTTGTTCTACAATAGTCGGTTGTTCGCGGAAGTTTCTCCGCCTCGCTTTCTTTTGAAGAAATTACAACTGGTACAAAGTGGATCCTTTGTTGCAACTATAGTATTTGTAATTAGGAACAGTAAAATGAAGCCACTACAGCAAAACAGACTTTTGTAAAGTTATGGACTATGTTCGTATAGAATGAGTAAATAGGCTGTATGCATACACATCTTTTTAACAAAATTATCTATTATATAAAGAATGGTAATATAAAGTTTTAGGTATGTCATTTCACTAAACAATGAGTATGTTTTGAAATAAAGAACACTGTTATGAATAAATTATTGAAATTAAATCACTAAGGAAGTGGTGTATTTTTTTAGAAAATAATGTTTGACTAAATATCGGCTCGGCTATCACAATGATACCAGGTCTTTTACCTTTTTATATTTTAGATTCGTTAATTTAGTACAAAATTAATTTAGGTATTGAAATAAATGTACTCCGTCGGGTCGGGGTAGCTTTAGTAGCTGCATACTATGGACACTCTCCACAAACTAAAAATTGCACTCTATGCTTTCAACCTAAGTCTTCTTCTCTGTCGTTACACTCTTTAGGCGATGAAGTTTTATTGTCATGACTCTCGCTATTGCTTGCCTCCTTCATTAGTAGAGTTGACCATTTATGCCCGGTTCCAATATTCTACTATTCATAATGTGTCAAAAATGACTACCCGTTTTTCTACGAGTCGTTAATTCTAATTTCAAATTTACTTTCCATATCAACTGTCATCAGTCGTCCCTCGGTCATTTTTAGCTTACGCGTCGTATAATTTATGACATTAGTGCAGTTTTGACGTAGTCAGTCCAGGTCATTAGTGGTCTACCGCCCTCAATTTTCCCCTGGACCATAAGTCACGCTAGAAACGTTTCCACTCGATGTAGTATACGTCCTAAGAAAGAAAGAATACGACCTTGAACGATGATACGACGTAGGTTTATAACAAGTTCTTCGATGATTGAGACGACAACTATAATAGTTATCTCGATAAACATTTCTAGTCAATACCCATTTATAGTATCAGTAGATACTCAACTCTATTGGCATTCAGAAAGCAGAGCAGAATCCTCACGTTCGCGCCCTGAACTTCACGGGAAAACTTTAATTGGAAAATGCTTAGCCCGATGGACAGTTTGCAGTTGTTAGGATTCCTTACATGAAAAGAAATAAAACGGAAACCTTAAATGTACAAAATGGACCACATATCAGACGTTGCTCTAAAAATAAAAATAGCCTTTATTTTCTCTTACCTTAAAATACACTATATAGAGTATTAGCTTCAATATTTTGTAACATATAATTAAATTCTAAACTATCACCTTTATTTTTCAACTATAAAACTATATCTATACTTATTTCTTCTTTAGGTGTATTGAATATGTAATTTTTTTTTCTCTTTATATCTATATACCAGGTCAGTTTATCTTGCGACATAGGCCTCCTCAAGTTCCCTCCACTTTTAGCGATCCAGTGTTGTTCACCTCCAACCCTTGGGAAGATCGTCTTCCCACCTTTTCATCTGCCTTCCTCTACGTCTTTTTTCATCCCTTGGGAACCATTTAGTAACTTTTTTGGATTACTTTCCTGTTTCTCATCATATGCCCGGTCCATTTCCATTTCAAGATACACGTTTTTACTTTTACATCTGCTACTTTAGTAATTTTTCTTATTGTTGTCGTCAAACTTCACTTAGTTCAAGATAAATAGCACTCGTAAATGTCTCGACGAAATTTATATACTTATGCGGTAAACTTAACGCTAACCTTTAGCAAGTAGGTTCCATCGAAAGTGAAAAAGTTCATTTAAATTATAAGTGAGTGTACGGAATCCTCAGTTTGTTAGGTATACACACTCGCCCTGTTTTCTGATTACGTAATACTGCAGATTGGAACTTAATAAGGCAGATTCTGAGTGGAACACTCGGTTCCAAGAAATAAACGTGACTTTTCTTCAAGGGTAAGTGGCTAAGCGCTTGTAAAATTCCGTTTCTTCGTTCAAGCGTGGTTCAGTATTTTTGTAACCTCTTTAGAGTTGTGTTATTGAGTTTCTGTTTGTTAATCGCTTCGCTCCTATTTTTTCAACAGTTATCTATTTTAACAATAATCAGCCCTAAATTATTTTATTTATTATTTAAAACTGTCAAATTTCATATTTCAGTAAGCACAACAAATGAATCCAATCATTTAGTGGTGTTACATAATAAGCTTTTTAAATTTACGTGGTTTTACTCGTTAGCATTTTTATCGCGACGAATTAGCATTTAAAACTGTTTTAAGATCTAAACCTCCACGAATACATTCAATGAAATAGTGTATGAAATAAGATTGTAAAAGACAGCGTTTTTATACAACAGAAATGTAGAACCAAATCATACACATCATTTTTATTTAGTATAAGTATTGTATGACTGGATAATATTTTTAAGACTAACAAGTTTTGTTCACGATAAATATTTTAGCGACTTCCCTATTAAGCCTCGTTTAATATTCTTAAGATTGAGCAAATATGCAATGGTTTGATGTACTTTATTTTTGTAACTTCAGCAAGAATAAACGTTGCATTATGTAAAGATTCCTAAAAAGAAAGCTCTTTGTCATGAAAATGCATTGCTTATCTTCGGATACAAAGCACAAAGAAGCAATCCCATTACAATGTTACGACTTGTGCTCTCATAGAATATGAAAAGAAACAGATACGTAGTTTTATTCATGAACGTCATTTTTCAAATGCATTTCTCATCTTACCATCATTACGGCTATATTTGTATGACATCGAACGCTGAAGGAAGAAAAATTAAATTGAAAATAGACGTTGTGGTTTAAAAACGTTTCCGGGGTTCGTAGGAATCGCAGAGGATAGAATTTGTTAGTAAGTAGGTAATGGTCCGCATTCTCCATAGTTCACAATAGGGTAGAAACACACATATAGGTTTGTGCCTATAAGCTGAACTTTGCGGCAACCGCAATGCAAAAGCAGCGGTAGCATGTGGAATAGTCAGACTTTTAATACGCTTTTAATTGAAGATTATTATTTTTACTGCACGTATTTCAAATGTTTATTTTATTTATGAACACATTTATTTCTGGAATTATTAACGTACCCATTATGTACAATTACTACAAGTGCTACAAAGTAGATCACATTTTTTTCTACAGCAGAAAACAATTCAAAGTCAATATAAAATATTGGATTCTCTTGATAAGTTCACGTAATTATTATGTACTTTATCTGTATTCAAATGAAACCTTCTGTACCTACTGTTTGTACCACTCAACCATATTTGAAATTCACTAGACTGGACGTTACATTATTATCACTTTTTAAATTCTATATTTGGAAATCCCGAATTCTTGTCTATCAGTAAGACGAGAAATGACTCCTAATTAAGAAAAATGTTTTAGAAAAACTTTTTTCTAGTGTATTCAACCTTTCAAATATATATTTAGCCTTATACTGCACACATTATAAATCCCGATTTCTTCAGTACGAAATGAAAACGAAAATAAATTCACAATTCGTTTTCTTAAGTTATATGCTATGTTGTAGTTCTTATTTCACTATGCTGGCTGCTTTGCGTCATTATTACATAGATATAAAACATTGAAACGCAGGTTCATAATTCACCAAGAATAGAGTTCATAGGTGATAGTTACGTTAGTCGTCAATTTAACTTTCATTTAGTGAATTATACAGATACGAGCACGTTTCCCTCTTTGGATAACACGCTTAGCGCTAAGCATAACTCCATATACGTTTACTGTAATACCATTTGAACAATTGCTATTATAACTACGAAATAAGTTACTTTAAGTCTGGATTTAATCAAGTTTTGCGAATGAAACGTATAACGAAATGACGCATTTCTCCCTATCAACTAACTGATTGATTATGACTGAGCTTTTTCATTGTTTTTAGCAAGCGGCAGAAAGGAAAGCTCTTATCCCTAGATCTTATGCCTGACGTTTTTACTTTTCCTACTATGAAATGTAACGAAATTAAGTAGTTCCATACAAACAAAGCACAATATAAACAGATGAAGTAATGAACATTGAATCATTGGTAGATCACTAATGCCCGGTTCCAATATTTAACGATTCGTAATGAGTCAAATATTACTATCCGCTTTTCTCCAACCGACTACGAGTCGCTAATATCGTTCCATTCCAGTTTCCATACCAGCTGGTATCAGTCGTCTGTTGGTAGTTTTTAGCTTACTCCTCGTTTTTTACTTTATTACTATCTCTAGTATAGTTTTTTAAATATTGAAACCGAAAGGAGACCCAATAGAAAAACCCTGATATTCTTTTCTATCGAATAATTTAGTTAGAAAAAATCAAATTTGGCAAGTGCATCAAAGATGGCGAATGAAAATGCATTTCATATGATTTTTCACACGTCTCGTGATTGTTCCACTAGCGTGCGAGCCCCCGCCCCTCCTCCAATGCACGCTACCCCCTTATAACGAGGCCAAATGAAAACCGCACTGGCTTTATGCGAGCGTAAGCTCCTTCGTTTGCTATGCTAATTGGCCGGATAAGCTGCTCATGGTGCCAACACGAACTGTACTACATAATTAGAAATTTCGGTGAGCAATCGCATTCGTTGTAACTTTGGCACCAGCTTATAAATAACTAAAGTAGGGAGCCGAACTACCAACCTAACACCTTGTTGTCTCATCGGTTCGAAGAGCTATCTAGAGCTTAACTATCGCTATAGAGATTGTAATTAACGTAGCTAAATCAAATTAATATTATTTAATTCAAATAAATGTGGGTAATGGTCAGCACATCACGGTAAACACTTATAATTCGATATTAGTTTTTATGCCTACGACATACGTGAGCGGTAGCAAGTGTAAGGAGCAGGCTGACGTACTTTTCACTGTACATAAAATACTTTATAGGATTTTGTTATCATAAAATGGCTACTTTTTGAAACGGTTTTATGCAATATGAATAAGGTAGTTTCAAACTGGTCAATAACACGTAGAACATAAAAAGTTGCTTAATACATAATCGCTAAACTTATCGCACACCTACATATATATTCACCGACGGTAAAAGCCAGGCGTATCTTCTATCAGTAATGAGCCCTCACGAAATGTTTTCTTTGCGAGACGATTTTCGCATAAATTTCTACGCTTAATGAGTATCAGGAACCTTAGATTCTTTCCGCTGCGTGCACACAATCCTCATAAACGTTTATGTTTATCTTTTAACGTACCTACATTATTTTAACTTCATCGTGTAGAAAAGCTGAAGGTAATTTCTACACGCGTTCGCGATAACTATCTACGGCATGAAAATAACTATATTAATTTATGCATGCTATTCGCATGTAAATGTAAATGTAAATGCAAACAAATGGTTTTTTTTTTTAAATTGACTTTCTTTAATTCACTGCAGCTGACGGTTTCTTAAAAGAGATCTCTAAAAACATCTAAATTGTACTATAATTTATCTTTAATACCAATTTCGGTTTATGTTTTGTGTAATAATGTAAAGGGTATATACCTGTTCATTTAAATATGTGGTGTATATATTTTTTATAATCTGCAATATCCAATAACATAACTTGACTTCATAACTTCTAAAGCCAATCTTATTGGCTACTAGCGCCCCGCCGCGACCTCGCTCACGCACTATCTCCGTTTGTTCCACATTTTCCACTGAATCTTCGTTTCTATAGTATGATATTATATAGCCTATAGAGAGAGGCAGAGCAAAGCGATTTATTGCTCGAACTGGAGCAGCCCGACTGGTGAAATACCTCCACCTTACAGAAGACCGCAGCCAAATAACAATCACTCCGGCGTTGTTGTGTTCCTGCATGTGGGTAAGGTTTCCAGAGCTCTTGGGGGGTGCTACATTAGTAGCAGGGGTCAAGCCTTCAATGTAAGGGCGACAAGTCTAGTAACAGTTTTACTATGCTATACTTTTCGCCCGTAAGCTAGGAACTCATTACCGCTTAACATCAGGTGGGATGAGGTCAATCTTGAAGTGCGTTATATAAAAAAAAGCCTTCCTCGATAAATGTACTGTACAACACCAAAATATTTCTTCAATTCGAACTAGTAGTTCCTAAGATTAGCGCATTCAAACAAACAAACAAACTCTTCACTTTATAATATATGTATAGATTGCATTTACTTAATTGCGGACATAAAATATTATTATTTTTGTTTTACACTAGCGCCGTATATTGGCTCCTCCCAGCCTGATGGTAAGCAAGAGAGGAACCCACATCGCGATGACAAAGGATTTGATACCAATATAATAGGATATCGCGGGCTTCAACCCAGAGGGGTGTATAGGCAAATCCCTACTTTTCAGGACACAAAAAAAACTTAATAATTTTACCCCTAGTTTATCTACATAATTATAAATTTGCAGTGTCTTTGAATCGGTTTTTATGTTAATGTGAAAATAGAGGTGGTTTATCGATAAAATTAGAAAAGATTGAGTTAATAAAAAATATATGCTTTTTTTTACGCCCCTCTGGGTTGAAGCCATATATTGGTATTAAATCCGTTAGCATCTTTAAGAATTAAGTGAGTGTTTATTGATATAACGACCTTGACCACAGAATCGATAAGTATCTACATCAAACCTAGTAAAGATGGTGTCACTATTGAATATTTCCAATAGCTACTTCACTGAACACCAGATTCGTTAGGCAGACCTTTAGCTAGAAACGCTAATGAGAACCGTGCCGTATCTGTAGCGTCAGTTAGCAACTCGCTAATTAGCGATATGATTTAATTAGTGTTATGCTTAATTTCATCATGAAAGTTCCGATCAACAATTTGCATTGTTTTCACAACATATAGAGTGCAGTTTTATCGATAATGAAAATTCCAGTTGTGGACTTGTTTTAAATGGAAGCTGGAAACTAGTGCATCAAATAATAAGATGGAAAAATAAACCAGCATAGAATAAGACAAAAGTGAATTTTATATACAGAGTGTAATTTAACATAAAGGAGTTTCTTTTAACGCTTGTCACTGACACCGGATATTGATTATGATGATTTTAACCTAAACATTAAGGAAAAATTCCATCAGCGTTTTCAATTCCGGTACCTAGTGTGTCTGCGACTATAAAGCTGATAATTCTAAAAAAAGCCAAGAATGTAACATAAATCGAAATATTCGTACCTACTCAGAATAAAACTTATGCCAACATACTGAACATATGAATGGACACTCACAGAGTGACTCCATCCATCAATTTAAGATGGATAAGCCTGCTATGGAGTAGGCTACGTTCGCAGTCCTCTAAAATATCGTATATAAAACTAGATGCTTCGACAGAGAAACAAAATCATCGATCTATTCTATAAAAAATAGTAAGCTCACGTGTCAGTAGGCTGATCACATTTGTCGCAGAATCCATAATCGCTAGGATAGACGTTTACTATCATGGGGGAAAGTTTGGTAGAGTGACGTAAAGGCTACGAAGAACTAAAAACTAACCACATTGGCGTACTATTGAAGAAACCCTTCCACTAGTGAACGCTAAAGAGCTGATGATGATGTTGATAGTAAATCTATCTTTAAAAATACACCTAAATACAGTAGCAAGACCAAATAATTTCTTATCCCCAAGCAAAGCGGTAAGTTACAAATGAAACTTTCCTTTTATTTAAATTAAATCAGATAAGGGGGTCGATCTACCACCGTATGTGTAAAGGAGGCATTACTGTAATTTATGTTGAAACCTGTTTGCGGGGGTGAGATCTATATCACCCCTAAATAGGCAGGTCACCAAATAGCTTCAGAGTATTACGCAACGGCCCTAATACACAACCTTTGAGCCTCTATTTTGTTGGTTTTATGTAAGAGCTTATAGGAAGGGATGGCGGTCGGAGATCGATTTTGTGGAAAACAATTGGTTTGATCAATCGATCAATGTTAAATATTAATCAACCATAATTTGGAAACTGCATCGCGAGTAACAGTTATTGCAAGCGTGAAGATAGAATTTCTTTAGACCTGCGGAACTAATTTTGAAGAGGAAAGTGATTCTTATTTTTTAAGTATGTTTATAAATTTACTTTTATGAAAATGGTTCGCTTTAGTAGAGATTAAACTTGTAAATTAATGTTTAGCAATGGAATGCGGGGTTTTTTTGCAAAACAAGTGTGTTTCAAAAAACTTGATGTATTAAAGCCACCTTTATTATGATATTGCTATGCACATTATTTCGCCACATTTTTCGGGTAAGTCGCCATATCGGTTAGTGGGCAGATCGTGCGCTCACAATTTATTCAAGAGCCCCAGGCGAGACCTTGTGATGTTTTCTGGACAAAGGCTGAATAAAGAATAATCTTCCACAGAGTAGAATTGAATTTTACAAAACTAAAAGTATTTTAAGAAATATACCGAAAAAATAGGCAAATAATTATAACAAAAAAAAATTCAGTAGGTTTAGGCGTCTCCGTTCGTGTTATTTGGGATTTAAAGTAATCTACTAGATTATTTTCGCTCAGCTCAGCATTATATTATGTATGCCCCCAATGACATTATGGTAAACACTTGCAATGTGATATTAGTTCTTAAGCCCACGACATAAGGGCGATACAAAATCCAAAAAGCTTAATCTAACGGGAATGTTCTAATTTTTATCCAAATCAATCATTTTGTTCTTACCGGCAAGAATATCAAACATCCACACATATTCACAAATGTCCAAACGTACGCGTTCTTTCGTGGTTGTAATATGACGAGGATGTGATTTGTACTGATAGCAATAAATAGACGTATTAAAACTTGGATGTCGAAAACTCCCCATAAAGTGAAACCGGTATTGTCTTAAATACATGACTTGTAACACAATTGTAACTTAAACCGCATAAAAGTCAGACATGAAACGAAAGGAGTTAGGAAGTTTAATTGGAAATGTCTCTTAAAATTGATAGGTAGCGCCTTCCGAAGTTTAACCAATTTGCCCAGGGAATTCGAGATCGGCTCCGAGTCCTATTTCCGTGCTTTCGACTCCGGGAATTTCCATTTTTCTTTTGTAATGAAACTTCTAAACAAAGGCACTTGTCAAACGATGGCTCGTGATGGAAACTTGAGTTTTGCTCCATTTTTTCAAATTCACCACACTCGCGCTCTGTTAGGCTTATTCTATGGTTTTTGAAAAATTCACTACGGGCAACACTAAGAAGAGTAAAAATAAGTTCAAACAAATAGTAGCTTAATGTTAAAACGATTTGTTCTTTTTCGTCTATTTTTTAGAATGAATATAGGAAAACGTTGCTAATAGCAAATACAATAATATTAAACCTCAATGCTTGAAAATATAATAAACTAACGGTCCCGGCGAACTTCGTTTCGCCTTAGAGAATTGGCTACTTGACAGTTTTTGAAAAAGTATTGTAAAATGTGGGCCCGTTTATTTTATATCCCAAGCAATTCGATTTATCTGGAGAAAATGTAAATAACCAGAGAAAAATAAAATTTTGTGTAACACATTTAAAAAGGGCGCGAAAACGCCAAGTCTCGTCACTGTTGTAATTATGACGTCAACGTCCTAGACAACGAACCGATACGCATAGGAACGACTTAATTTAGATAAACGGAAAATATTTCAATAAATTCTTTATACGATTAGAGACACAATAATTCAATTTAATCGGTAAAATAATCATTGTTTCGCCACATTAAAATAAATAATTTTCGCCGACAGCTGTCATTTCCGAATTGCAATGGTGGTTTCCGTTTTGGTTCTTTTGTTCCACAGATAAAAAAAGTAAAATTTATTTTGCAAAAATAAAATAGTAAATAAGCTTTTAATTAAAAAATAAAAATGTAAAATTATTACTTAACTAATAAGCTAACATATCTAACACTTTTCATATTTTATTGGTAACATGTCAAGTAGCCAATTATTCCCGCTTTTCTGTTGAAATTTTTCAAATTTTACCAAGGATCCCTAATTTTGTAGCCTATGTCAAATTGGAAGAATGTAGCATTCTATTGGTGAAAGAATTTTTTAAATCGGCCCAGTACTTTTTAAGCCTATTCATTACAAAGATACAAAAATACAAATTTTTCCTCTTTATAATATTAGTATAGATAGAAACAGTTTTTTTGTATATGACATTTGTACTTCCTCCTTATTTGTTCTTAATGCTGGCTGATTTTTAAAACAATTCAGATGATAAAAGGTAATTGATTGAAACTACGAGTATTATCGTCTAACATTCATAAGACAAGCGCCGTTGTATCGAAGTTTCGGTCAGAATAAAATACATAGTATTACATCTATGTGATACTTAACATTTATTAGTAATAGTAGATATTTATAATTGTTAAGTATCACATAGTCACTGACAAATTCGTTAGATGTTTTGCCTATACAGCAAAATAGGTGTTTGAAGTTGAATGGTTTTTGACACAAGAGAGGTAGGGCATAGCGATTTATCGCTCGGACTGGAGCAGCCCAACTGGTGAAATACCTCCACCTTACAGAAGACCGCAGCCAAATAACAATCACTTCTGTGTTGTTGTGTTCCTGCGTGTGAGTAAGGTTTCCAGAGCTCCTGGGGGGTGCTACATTAGTAGCAGGGGTCAAGCCTTCAAGGTAAGGGGGATAAGTCCAGTAACATATTTATTATGCTGTACCTACTTGTCACCCTTAAGCTAGGATCTCATTACCACTTAACATCAGGTGGCATGAGGTCAATCTTGAAGAGCAATATAAAAACAAAAAAAAAACAAGTAAGTTTTAGTGTGATAAAACTTGAACACACTTTCTTAATTTCAAAAGGTTGTTTAACACAATCAGCAACCAAAACAAAGAATACTACGTATTCTTAGACACTTTGCACTTCAAATACAAAGACAAAATTAGTTTATTGAATTTAAGATTTAGCATTCTATGAAAGTCAAATGAAGCCTCCACGTCGGCGGCATCTAGTTCGGAATAAAAACTTTGTGCAAAGAAAACCTGCGGCAAAGTAAGGACCGAAGCCTTTACTAATTACTGAATCAGAGAATCTTTTGTACGCAATTCTTGTTTATCAGTAATTGATTAACATTGAATGGATTTCGTTTTAATTTACCTAATTGGCTTCTGACTAAAGTTTGGAATGGTCCGCATTTAGCAGCAAACATGTGCTTGAAAAAAATTGGACTTTTAAATTGTGTCTGTATCATTAACACTAATAAGATTCAAACGCAGCGCATTAAGACCTCAAATTTGGTCAAACATTTGGTACCTACTTTGAGCACTCTATGGGAGTATTCATATTTTATTTTACTTTGTTTCACTAGATCTTCAAAGTTCTTCGTGTTAATAAAATTTACATAAGATATTTTAGTACATACATTATATACAAAGTATTTATTGCACTGAATAGTACTTTCATTAGACGAAGTAGGTAACTTGTAATATAATAAGTAGTACCTAGTCCTGCGTCAAAGTAAAGTGATAAGCTGACAAACCTAACATTAACGTAAATTGTGTAATCTACAAAACAAATAAGACGTTTTTTTGCATTATTATTTTTATTCGCACTGTACACTCGCATTGTAGGTTCCACAGCCTTCTTTTCAATAGCCTATTTATTTAATTTTAATTAAATCTTAGTACCTAAAACTTTCTTGCACTGATAACTATTCACATTCTACCAGAACAGTGTATACTGTGCGTCGTAACAAGCATTATATTTCATAATCTTATCAAACCACTCACAGCTTTTATAATAATAGTCGCCAAAAAAGCATGTAATGTAATCAGGTTATTGAAACACGCTTCAACAAGTGAGCGACCGACTGCATCGGAGTGGTGCTTGAAAACGCATTAGCATCGCCGGAGCCTGATGACGCTTATGCACACACCGTAGACAGGGACAGCAACACTACAAGAAAGGGTCAACAGGTTTCATCTAGCCGTACCAGCTCCGTCAATATTAGCACTGCACTCAAAAAACTAAACAAACAGCCGTATAAATAAGTAGCGTATTCAATACTAAATTGTGCGCAATTGTGAATAGCAATGTCGAAATATTGGAAGAAGACGTGCTCGCGTGTATTGTATAATAAAATAACGCATTAAATTGGGCGTTAAATTAACAGTTCCCGGTTAAACTATCCATGCACAAAGGCCTTGTTTTCAAAGGAGACTCGTTTAAGCTGAATCTTAACTGGCTGTACAAGATGGGCTATACGTGGCCGGATTACGGAAGTATTCCGTGACTTTCATGACTGCAGCTGATAGCCAATAGCGGAGAATTTCGACTTACGCCATTGTGTCGTTGCAGCTAATTGAGAACTTCCGCTACAGTGGCCAGCAGTAGTTTTACGCTCTTTTAATTAATGCTCTAAATTGATAGCCGTAAGGTATTTTACTGCCAATCCAATTAACAAACTTGTGTTAGACTAGAATCATAAAATTTTGTTTCGTTTAAAAAGCAGCATAATTATAATTTTTATGACGCCACTTTGAGTCTTTAGAACGGAAGCACACTGAAAGTTTTCTGTAGAAATGACTTGAGACTGTTGCAATTCAAAAAGATCGATAAGTATTAGCGCTTGAATTTCCTTATGTAAGTTTTCCGATCATTAAACTCTACACCTGTAGCTACCTAACTAACCTGTACCTACTAACTTGTACATATAATACACGCAGACAACTGACTTCCTTAAACAGTGTTGTTAGCTTAAATTTTCGTAGCGTGAATATCCCGGTGTCCAGAGGCGTTTATAGCTAGCGACAATATTTGAACTATGCACTGTACAAACGTTTTCCAACTAAAGTTTATTTTACACCGTTGAAATGAAACAAGCCAAGATAGCGGTGACAACTATTGGCTATTTTATCAGCGCCGGCTGCGTGGGACTACGCTAACCGCGCCAGGAATAAAGAATTTTCCTTTTTAGGATTTCCTACGTGTTACCGCTGGGGGCACTTATAATTTCATCACATCCGTCCGTTATATGTCATAACAATCTGTCCTCTCGGCACTCCCTGCCCTCCCATAACATCAAAATAAAGGAACTGAAAATATTGGTAATAGACGTGAATCCAACATTTTATATTTTGAACTTAACGTAGTTTTTATAATTGTGGTGTTTTGGTGTATCTAAACATAACACTGAAATCTAATAACAGCGCTTTAACGATCTAGGATGAAACTAAATCCCTTTATATAGTACAGTTAAATATCAGCCTATTTAATATCTTAGAACACCAAGATAATGATCCGGTCCTGAAACTTCTAGACTCGAGGCATTTTCCGGTTGTAGCAAATTAATTAAACAAAATACAGTCAAAATAATATGTACTAACAATTGCAAACAAACAAGCCAACCGGCTTGCTGGAAAGTAAATAAAAATAATGCTCTTCGTGTAACGCTTTATTGTACCTATGATTAATATTCGCAAGACATACCTTCAATTTGGTTTAACAATGCCGCAATATAATAAACATCGTTGAAATAAAGGCTGTAAGGCGTTCAGATTCTCACGTCGCGTGCCAATCCCCTAGGATAAGTTTTATTACATTCCCAACACAAGGGAAGGAATTACACAGTACGTGCGCGGTCAAATATTGCCCTTTCTATGTTCATTTCATCACAATGCTCCATTAGAGACAATGTTGCGTCTCGTCCTAGAGAAATTCGAACTCAGATAATTTAGTTCGGTGAGGAGTGGCCTGCCCTATTCTTACTCGAGCAAAGCTATTCCGTATGCACTGGGATGCACGCTCGGGACCTTCATTATCAATCGTTCACACTTCAGTTAACGCGCTTTACTATCTACTGATGAATGGAGGTTTTGTGTACTTTTGTAAGTATAATTTGCGGGAACTCAAGCGGACGCCTAACGATGAATCAGCGAAACGTGCTCGAAATAGTGATTTATTGCAATGCAACATCATCTAACAGATACGTGATTACATTTCAAAAATCGAATAACCTGAGATGGACCAAACACTGACGTCAATTCAAATTTAACGATCGCCCTTTACTTACAAACGTTTGTTATTAAACGTTAGGTAATAAAAATGTTGTGAAGAAAGAGATACTACTAAAATGTAACAGTATTTTTATTCTTCTTTGTATTATACATGAGGGATCGGCCTATAATGTTGTCTTGTCCCGTAAATCGAGGCGCTCCTCGAGGAATGTTCCATTAATTTTTATGGCCGGAAAATTATCATTAAAATATGTTTTGACCGACCGTAACATTACCGATACGCCCCATTCAATATCCTTCTACAAAGGCCCACCTAATGTGTTTTTATTTTGTTCAATTTCAAGAAAACATTATGAATTGGCGTATTTAATTTTCGATAAAATGTTGCGGTGATTGAAACTATTCAGGAAATAGATATTTATTTCCTTAATTAAAAGATATTGTAGCTAAACGAGGAGAGAGGGGTTATATACATAGGTACGCTTCTTAGTAGATATAACATAATTGCACCAATATTATTCAATTGAACACAATTGTTGATGGACAACTATGCTTCTAACAATAGGTAGTGTAGTGCTCATTGTTCGACTGTAATCGCTTCAAATGATCTAATCTACCCAAAACGGATACAAATGTTAATCCAATTCCATTAGACTATACGACATGCTGAGTTCCAAGTTCTACATCTGTTGATTTAGACACAAAAGTTTTAGAAACATCTTAAACAGATTACATTCAGTCCTAAAGCCAGTTACACTTCCAGCTGAAACTTAGTGGTCTAGTTTAGTGAGTGAGTTGCCTGTGGTTTCTAATTTGAAAAGGGGTTAGTATTCCTATTCTGAGATTTGACCTTTTAGTGGAAAGACGTTAACGATATCTAACGAGGCTATTTTACGAATGCTGAAATGAAATTTAATAAACTTCTCGTATAAATAAACTGGCAGTACAAAATGTAAAAATGTAAATCCCTACTAATATTATAAATGCGAAAGTAACTCTGTCTGTCTGTCTGTGTGTCTGTTACGCTTTCCTGCTTAAACCTCTCAACCGATTTTGATGAAATTTGGTATAGGTATACGTTGAATCTCAAGAACGGACATAGGCTACTTTTTATTAGAAAATAAGGGGGGGGAGGGGGGTAATACCACCTTTGGAAGTTTATATGGAAAAATGTTTATTTTTGAAGTTAGAGATATGAAATTTGGCACAAATATAGCTCGGAACTTGGATTAAAATATAGACTACTTTTTGTTGCGAATATTAGGGGAGAAAGGGGTAAAACCGACCATAAAAGGATGTAGTCCACGCGAACGAAGTCTCGGGCACAGCTAGTACATTATAAGTACCTAAATAACTATACATTTTGACACTAAACATTGCGACTGTGCGAGAAAACTAATAGTTCGCCTACGAGACAGGCATAATAAAAACTGTTTCTGTAAACATGGCTTAAAATAGTAAAGTTTACTTAACTACACTTGTTGATAAATGTTAGCTTTCATCGTTCGCGTGTTGCATGCACTCACATGCGCGTGCACATATTTCAATATTTATATTCGGTCCGACCTAGAATCCTTTCAATAAACACTTCACAGCTGCCAGAGCAAGCTATAGTAATCAATTTGCTAAGCATGTGTATTAAGTGTTGAAATTAAAACATTCATCGGCAGTTCCCAGGCGCAAGCGCGGGGCGACCGTTGACCCTGCGCCGGCGCATGTCCGACGAGAATGCGTCTGCGCCCGCTGTATGTGCTCTGCACTATGCGGGCACCTGGGACCAGTTCGTCGACAAGACTACAAGTTATTATAAATCCATGTACATGCCTACTAAATGACTGTCAAAACACTGAGGTATACTTCTGAGGCTATCTTTGAATGACATACTCTAAATCTCTTCAACGAATTATACAACTGACAAGTATTATACCCGGCCTAAACCAAGTACGTATATTATGTGTAATTTAAGTAGAAAAGGATGGCAGGATCTAAAATAGGCACTTACTAGGTACAAAAACCGGCTCGGAAAACTGTATTCTAACCTAGATTAGACTATTCTTAGAAAACCTACGTTGCTTATGATAGAACATCATATAAATCTAGTTAGGGACTAGTTTTTATTAAGTTTATACGGATATAGCCAGATATGATGTAAACCAGATGTTAAATTTGAGACGCTTGATAAAAATTCATCTCTCTGTTTATGTAACTTATCACTTCACTCTACTTCCACTTTGTTTACAACTCCCGTTTCTAGCTGTTTATGGTTCTCGTAAACAACTAAAACATAATTTATCCTGACCCAGATATGAGAGCCAAGCATAATTTCTTTCGGAAGTACGGCGCTACCAGTCTGAATGCCTTAGAGGGTAGAAAACGGTAGCGAGCTGACAAGACCGACGGTAAATTCAATTTAAAAGGTCAGATAACGACTCGATAAAAGCAATTACTGGGTACAGCGAATACAGTGTTCTCTGGAGTCTAGATGAATGGTTTCATTAGCGTGAATATAAAATAGGTTTCTATAATATCTCTGCCAAGTCAGACTCTTGTAGCTGTTATTAAACCCTAACCGACGCAAAGAAACCAATAAAATTAGGAAATAACTTTGCATTTTAAGGTTTCTTATATAACGCAGGGCAATCATAAATTTTGCAAGTAATAAGGCAAATCATTACTCACTTGAAAAGGTTAATTGCACTTGATTACAGGTTTGGCAATAACTTTCATGAATTTCGGATCGCAATAAATTTGAATGCGACAAGTAGCTGGACACTGATGAGTATCTACAGGTGGCTATTAAGGTAATTTAAACTTACATATCACGTTTGCGTGTGTTAATGATGTAATAATGATTAGGTAAGTAATCATGTTTAAACTTGCTGTCAATCTTACGTGACAGAAATAATCTAGAGCAGTGTGAAGAAACTACACCACTGATTTTTCTTATACTGCCTTAGTTTTTTCTGATGAGTTTTATCGTTCTTTGTATCTAAGAAGAGCATACTAAAATTCACTCGCGACACTACAGATTGAACTACGTCAAAAAATCTATCTCTTCAATCTGTTCCATAAAATAATGTTTTTAAATTATATGCTATATATCTAAAATTATTACATTCTCATATTTTCATATCATACGTACCTACGTATCAAATAGACGCAGAAATTAAAGTATATACTTCGCTTTCCAGAAGATAAAGTGGTATGTTCCAGGTTAAATTATTGAGAACTAAATAACACACAATTAACACAGGTAGATTAGAAACAATTATCTTTAATTAGAGTGGGTGAAACATTGCCAAAGCTTGTCGTGGAGCCTAGAACCAATTAGCAACAAATTGAAAGCAACAAGATAGAGGTACGCAGATGCAACAGTAGACTAGACATGACAACCCTTACGATTCATAGAACATCAGATTCCGAATGAAACGTACGAATATATAATTCTGTATCTATTATTTAAAGTTCGCTAGTACGGCGTAAAGTACTATAAAAATAAAAAATCGATTAAGATGCCAAGGTGTCTTCGATTCCGTGGTTTTCAAACATTTCTGCAACGAATGTACCACGGGCCGATAAGTATGTAATTCTAAACATATTCGGCAAAGGGCACTTACCGAAGGCTAACGGGTTGATTTAGCAGAAAAATTTCATTGCCTACGATAACTTGAGGTAAGCTCAGTTGGAAGAGCAGCACGCGCGATACGTGAAGGTCGTGGGTTCGATTCCCGCACCGCAAGGGGAGGTAAAAAAAATATGTTTTTAAAGTGTACGAATATATATTTATTTACCATTGCCTATTTACTGCATTGCATTGCATTTTCAGTGGTTTCATCAACAAATTATTAGAATTAACAGTTCTCATCTATACTTATACTTAATATTATAAAGCTGAAGAGTTTGTTTGTTTGAACGTGCTAATTTCAGGAACTACTGGTTCAAATTGATAAAATATTTTTACGTTCGATAGTCAATTAATGTAGGAAGGTTTTAGGCTATTTAACAGCACGCTGCGGCCAATAAGAGCGAAGAATTAGTGAAAATGTGGGAAAAACGAGGATAGTACGGGTGAGAAGTCGCGGCAGGCCGCTAGTTAAAAAAAAAGATGATGAAATGAAAATGAAAAGAAAATGATTTTTTTATGCGTAAGTCTTTTAAGTTCTTTATCAAATTTCAAATCACTACTTTATCAGGTTACATATATTTAGGACTAACTAGATAGGTGTAACCTGATGGAGTAGTGTCTTAATTCTTTGTAGATGCAATTTACCTACACTATATTTTCTAGAATCAGCTCAGATAAAAAATAAAAAGTTAAAACAAAAATAACGAAATTCATTCGAGTCTGATCGAGACGGGTCAGCGATTCGCGGCGCACACGAGTCAATTTAATTAAATGTCAACGCGGCCAATGCACCTAAAGCGGTGCACCGGATTAATATCAGTATTCACTCGGACACACGACCACTCATATACGCCAATCAACATCGGATTCCATTGAATTCCAAATTGATATGCGTCAATACCAAAACAAGACATGTGCCCTATTACAGGTCGGTAGCTAACTACCAAGCGCAGGTAAGTACGCCTCGGCATCAGGCATCGGAATTTAAATGAAGCTTAAACAATCGTGCGTTCAAGTTATCGTTTAATTACATACTTGCATTGACAGCAGAAACCTGGTTAATAACTAGAACGAGTGTGCTTTTAGCATTCGCTGAATCGTGTTTAACCTAATGATATCTCTGTCAACGTATGTCGGTAACGAAGGACTTAGCAACGTATTTATAAATAAAGTTTCGCACTCAGCCCCAAGTAGGTACTCGATAACATAATTACTCGTAGATTTCAGTATTTGGCTTCGTGTGGAAGTATATTTGTTAGATTTGGTTTAATACTTCTTAAAGACGAGTAGGTATTTGCGTTTACAATTAAGTGAACCGACTCATCAGTGCAGTCCTTAAGGTATATACGTTTTTGTATTAATATTACAGATTATTATATGATCATTGATTATATAAAAAATGTAAAATACCTACAAATATAAATTTGTAATATAAATAAATGCGCGTCAAAACTACTATCTCGTATATTTAACGTGTGCAAACATCGATGCTATTGCCTTTCAAGTACTTAACATACAATGCTCCAAATAGTCTCAAAGGTAAGTACCTGGTTATGATCTCGGGGTCCTGAGTTCGATTCCCGCATCTAAGTATGTTTTGTTTTTTTTAACATACCACTGGTGCGCTCAATCGGCATTGTTGTTTAAGCCAGTATCCATTGCTGTTAATATACTGACATAGTAGATATACCTACTTAATAGGTACCAACATACGCGAGTCAACCGACCCTAACACCGAACTTAACAAATAAAAAGGAAGGAATACCACAACGTATGTTTGCACAGCAACGAGACAACAATACATCGTTAATGGCGCTTCCTGGAACAATCGCGCCATGGAAACAATCAGCTATCAACACGTTGACGCTGACACCAGCCAGCACCGTCGCACCGTGGTATAAGAAGGCCGAGCACAGTACCAGCGATGTCATCCTACCAGTGCCCCTTGCTGCGTCTATACCTGACGTATTAACAGCATTTGAATTGTATAAAGTAAAGTAACTTTGTAAAAGTTTACAAATAAATTATTTTTTAAATATTAGTCCATCTCTAATATTTTGACTGGCGCCCAACGTGGGGCCCAGTAAACTTATTTTTGGTAAGATCTTTCCGAGACAAATCTCCGAAGACGCCATTACGTAAGTAAGACTCTTAAGTCTGTAGACTGGGCAACCTCACAAACAAATTCGTCAAAATATACATGCTGTACATCGGGATCATCCTACCGCTGTAAGTACAAGTAGCACTATCCTGTAAACCACCAAAATTCCCATCCTTCGTCCAGCGAAGTTTGTATATAAAGGAAGTAAGGTAACGATGACCGACCCTCGTCCTACGATGCAGGGATACAACACTCAGCTGCCTTCAGCATCTGGGGTAACTCCTAAACCTGAGCCGGCAGTTGTACAACTCAAGGTAGACCCTAGTGTTTTAATTAAATTCGTCCCTTCGTATAACGGAGATACGTTCACACTCTATAACTATTTAAATAGCGCGAAACAGTGGCTTCAAGTAGTAGGGGGTAACACACCTCAGAATGTAATGTTACTACTTAGCAAATTAGAAGGGAAAGCAGCCCTTATAGTTACCATGATCTCCCATAATTTCGATTGGAATATAATCGAAAATAGCCTTAAGCAAGAATGTGGAGACAATCGAGAATTTAATACGTTATTAATTGAATTATCAAATGTAAAACGAAAAGGGTCGTACAATGACTTTATTTTCGAATTAAAACAAAGACTATTTTTCATAAAAAGTAAATTATTGGATAAATATGCTAATATAACTTTAGTCGAAGAGGTTATGGAGCCTTATATAAACATGGCCCAAAATACCTTACGAAATAGTCTCCCGTACCATGATCAAATTTACGTCTCTAACTGTACTTTTACAGAAACATGTACAAAAATCTTACAATTGGAAGCTGAGGGACGATTCGAAAATATAAAACAAAAATTTTCTAATATTATACCAGCTCCAAAAATTATCCAACCTCATAATAGTTGGGATAGTAGGATTTTAACGAATCAAACAGATAGACAACAATTCCCAATGAGGCAGAATAATGTTCCATTCAAGAATTCTGCACCGAATAGGAACAATACATCGTTTCAATTCCAATACCCGCCGCGATCCAATGTATTCGCGAAAACTAAACACCCATACTTTCAACAACAGGTTGCATACAATAGGCAATTAGCGCCGCGACCCGTACCTAACCAGTCCCAAGCGCAAGACGTTAGTATGAGGACCGCTCCTCACCTAAAACCCGGTCAAATAAATGTCGGTAATGGAAAATTTATTGAGGAAGTTTTTAATATAAATAGCCAAAGTGAATTAGGAGAAAACTATGATAGTTATCAAAATGTTTGTGGCAATTTTAGTGAAAATAATTTGTGTTTAGAAAAAAATAATTCAAGACAACAAAGAGGTAATGTACCAAATTTTTACCTAACACAAAATCGACACGAGAACACATAAATTTTAATCACATTAAATCTTATTTACCTTATTTTGAAACGGACGATCCTAAATTTAAAATATTAATAGATACCGGTAGCCAAAGGTCGTTTATTACGCCTAAGGTCCAACAAACTTATTTTTCAGATTGTTTTCAAAACGAAAAGTTTTCTGTGAAAACATCACATGGAGTAACTTATCATAACGGTGTAGTTATAACTCCGTTTTGGAAAAAATATTTCGGCGACATTGATAAAGGACAGTTAAAATTTTATATTTACAATTTTAGTGATAAATACGATTTTTTAATGGGAACGGATATGATTAAACAAATCGAAGCTAAAATTGACTTAGGGGAACGAAAACTTTCCATGCCAACTAACGAGTTATTAATTTTTCATATGACGGACATAGACAATCATAGTATAACGGATATTTGTAAGACTTATGATGATTTATTTACCGAGGAAGTTACGAATAGTGCCACCACAAAAATAAAACATCATATAACATTAATGAATGAGGAACCAATTTACCAAAAACCATATAGGTTACCTCAAGTACAACAGGAAGAAGTTAAAAAACAAATTGACAAATTATTAGCCGAAAAAATTATAAGACATTCAGAATCCCCGTGGGCCTCTCCTGTACACATCATTCCAAAAAAAATGGATCAATCAGGAATACAAAAATGGCGAATGGTAATTGATTATCGCAGGCTAAATGAACGAACTAAGTCAGATAAATTCCCTTTGCCAAATATTGAGGAATTATTTTCTAAGCTACAAGGCAATAAATATTTTACAACATTAGATTTAACTTCTGGTTACCACCAAATATTAATGGACGACGCTTCAATTGAAAAGACCGCGTTCAGTACTCCGAACGGCCATTTCGAATTTTTGAGAATGCCATTTGGTTTAAAAAATGCTCCAGCAACTTTTCAACGTATGATGAATAGTGTGCTTAATGACGAAATCAATAAAAACATTTGTTTATGTTATTTAGATGACATAATTATATATTCAAAAACTAAGCAGGATCACATAAATCGATTACAACAAGTATTCGAAGCTTTACGAAGAGCTAATTTAAAAGTTAACAAAAATAAATGCGTTTTCATGGCTGAAGAAATAGAATTCTTAGGTCATATCTTAAACAAAGACGGCTTAAAGCCAAATCAAAAGAAAATAGAGGCAATTAAAAAATTCCCTATACCTAAAAGTTTAAAAGAAGTTCGTGCATTTTTAGGATTAATAGGATATTATCGAAAGTTTGTGCCAAATTTAAGTAAAATAGTAAAACCGCTTACTGAGGCTACAAAGAAAGATGCTGTTATAGACATACATAATAAAGAGTATGTTAAAGCAGTAGAAACTTGTAAAAGTTTGTTAGTAAATGCACCAATACTCGCATTTCCAGATTTTAACAAAACGTTTGTTGTTACTACGGACGCATCTGATATTGCTTTAGGCGCCGTACTTAGCCAAAACAATCATCCTATTGCTTACGCTTCACGAACGTTAAGTAAAACTGAACAAAATTATAATACCACTGAAAAAGAGTTATTAAGTATGATATGGGCAATAACTCAATTTCGACCTTATATTTATGGTAGAGAATTTTTATTACGTACAGATCATAAAGCATTAATATGGCTTTCTAAATTAAAAGAGCCTAATCAAAGATTAACAAGATGGAAATTAAAATTACAAGATTATGATTTTAAAATTGAACATGTTAAGGGTAAAGATAATTACGTAGCAGACGCGTTAAGTAGAATTAAATTATTTAATACGGATAGTTCAAATGATTCCATGCAAGTAAATGCGGAAAATCAAACTAGTTCTTCGCGTGTAAATTTAGAACAAGATTTAGCATTAAGTGATAGTGGATCTAGTAGTCAAACTATACATTCCAATGTAGATAATAGTGACAATGGAATTCCAATTATCCATGCTTACCCGCCCAAAAGACTAAGGCGCGTAGTATTTGAAATGGCACCTTATAAAAAGGCGACCAGAAATGAAGGGATTTGGTATTTTTATATTCCACCCGAAAGTGTAGAAGAAACTGTTAAGGAATTTATGTTAGAATATTTAGGTAATGAAAAATACGCCTTCATCATACCAAATGAAGAGCTATATTGTAAAATTTCTGAAGTTTATCGGAAATATTTTGATCATAGTAAGTTTAAGCCAGTTAGGTATACAAAATCGTTAATAGAAATAAATAATAAAGAGGAACAATTAAAGTTAATTAAGAATTATCATTTACAAGATAATAGACACGCAGGAATCGAAAGTTTATATAAGCAATTAAAAGAAAAATATTATTGGGAAAATATGCATAAACATATTAAAAAATATGTTTTACAATGTGAGGCATGTAAAAAGGAAAAGTATGATAGACATCCTAATAGAACTCACTTTAGTTTAACTGAAACACCACAAAAGCCTATGGAAATATGGCACATAGACTTCATGTCTTTAGAAAGGCAATGGTATTTAACAATAATTGATAAATTTTCTAAATACGCTATAATTAAACCTACAGAAAAGAGTAGAGTTTACGATACTTTATCGGAAATTTTTGCATTAATTGGGGCACCTAATAAAATAGTGCATGATGGAGAGCAATCATTTTGTAGTGAAATACTAAATGAGTTATTTCAAACATATAGTATAATTAATCACACGACCTCTCCACAACATCATAAATCTAATTCTGATGTTGAAAGACTCCATAGTACTATACAAGAGTTATATCGTTTACAAAGAGATTCTGAATTAGATAGAAATCAAAAAATATATTTTATTACTCATGCATATAATAATACAATGCATAGTGCAATAAATTTATCGCCGTTTGAGGTTCATTTCGGACGAAAGCCAAGGTTACGAAACTTTGACGATCTCAGGGTTACTATTCAACACTATACGACACAACAAAAAGAATTTGTTGAAAATTTAAATAAAAATGTACATAACCAATTAAAAGAACAAAAGGATATTAGAAATAATAGGCTTAATTTAGGCATAAGGCCTCCAAAAATTTATAAAGTAGGAGATAGAACTTATTTGAAAAATAGTATGGCTGAAAGGCATAAGACCAAGCCAAGATATTTAGGTCCATATACCATAAGTAGTTGTTTGCCAAATAATAAATATAAATTAAGTAATGGCAAAACATATCATGTAGAGGAACTTATTGTTACAGATGTGTCTGTATCTTCGGATACAAGTTCCGCGAATTAAATCAAAACGAATATTTAATTCTCGTCGAGTCAAAACCTACAAAAATTATCGAAGGAAGATGGACGGTCATTCATAGATTAGATATAGGACCTATAATGTATAACAAGAATAAAATAAAGGAATCAATCAATTTAGCGAAATTAAGTTCTAAAATGGAAGATGTAAAAGTAATTTATGATAGGATAGACATTGTAATGGAACATATAGAGGAGATATGTAATCACTTAAATATCCAAGCCAGTTTTAGAGTTAAACGAGGTTTAATTAATGGTTTAGGTTCTATTATTAAAGCTATTACTGGTAACTTAGATCAAGATGATTTAATTAATATTCAAAAGGATTTAGAAACATTAAAAGTTGCATATAATAAACAAATATCTGTAACTAATGAATCATTAGAAGAATTTAATAAACAAATTAAAAGAATAACTGATGTTCAAGAACATTTAGATAAACAATATTTAGCTATTTCAAATCATAAAGTTCAGCAAAAGATAGCACTTGGATTGTTATTTCAAGTTCAAACATTACAAGACATTGCAGAACGATTAACTACAGCAATAACTTTTGCAGAACACAATATGTATCATTATAGTATTATACAATCGCATGTTTTGCAAGAAACTTTTAATGAAATTCCTAATGATTTAAAAATTTCAAATAGTATTAATGATGTCGAGGCTTTTATTAAAGTTAATTGTAAAATAATTAATAACATTGTATATTTCATATTAAATATTCCATTAGTTAAAACTAAGATATATAAGACTAGGAAAATTGTACCTATTATACAGAACAACCCTACCTGTACCTATCCTTTAGTGCGAAAAGTTACTTTAGCGTATAATGAGCTAGAAGCATACGAAGTAGAAGATTGTATAGAATTAAAGGAAAATATATGCAAAGGAAGTGTTTTACAAATGAACACTTGCGAAACAGAAATTCTTTGGAGAAAGGAAGATACAAAATGTGAGGTAGTACCCATTAAATGTCCAGACGAATTGCTGCAAGAAATCTCTCCAAAATCAATATATATTTACACAAACAAAACAACGGAAGTAAATATTAGATGTGGAAAAGACTTTGACACTTTTTTGATAAAAGGAGCTTACTTATTAGACGGAGAGAACTGTGAGCTGAATATTTCAGGCGTCAGGAGATTTAGAACGAAAGAGTCTGTAGAGAAAGTAATCATTGCCAAAATAACATTGAATTGGACTCAAGAAGTTCTAGAAAAAGAACTTAGTTATGATACAGACAAGATACATAAGAAGTTAAAACAACTCAAGCAAATAAATGAGTTGCAGACACAGACTCTGCATAACAAAATTCAATATTGCATCATAATTGCGATATTAATAATAATGATGATCTATGTTGCAGTTCAAATTTTCCGATCCCAGATTTGGAAGAAACCTGGGACTTCAAATTTAAGGGGGGATAGTCAACCGACCCTAACACCGAACTTAACAAATAAAAAGGAAGGAATACCACAACGTATGTTTGCACAGCAACGAGACAACAATACATCGTTAATGGCGCTTCCTGGAACAATCGCGCCATGGAAACAATCAGCTATCAACACGTTGACGCTGACACCAGCCAGCACCGTCGCACCGTGGTATAAGAAGGCCGAGCACAGTACCAGCGATGTCATCCTACCAGTGCCCCTTGCTGCGTCTATACCTGACGTATTAACAGCATTTGAATTGTATAAAGTAAAGTAACTTTGTAAAAGTTTACAAATAAATTATTTTTTAAATATTAGTCCATCTCTAATATTTTGACTCGCGTATCACCTTCATTAAAGCCTAAGTGCACACTTGGTTCATAAATATTTCCTTTAATATTTTACGTTTTACTGCGTCTAAGAAATGTGTTTACAGAGACATTCATTCACCTTGTATGCAAAATAGGCATGTTTATAGGCTTATCGAAATTCGATAAGAGAAAACAGGTAACCACTTGAATAGCCGGTTGGGCCCTGTTGTCCGTGTCATGCCTCTTTTATAAGGGCCATCGGATTTTAATTTAAAGACAGCGTTTACAAACAAATACGCCTTGGTCAAGCTTAGTCTGGATCAAGTTGTTAGTTTTATTTAAGATATGCTTTGTGTTAGTAATTGGTAATAAGTTGATTCCAGAAGCATAGCATTCTGATTGAATTCTTATAATTTATATGTAAAACCATATAATAAGGTATGTTGCTTAAGAAAGGTATCATTAATAGTCGGTGATGATATTTACACAGTTTACTTAATTAGATATTTCAAATCTTTCACATTCGTGCAACAATTTTCTTAATATTCTATTTAATATCAGAGCTTTAATGCTTCAAAGTAAATGGCTAGACGGGGTAATACGACGTATCATATGACGTTAGCCAGCCCGAAGCCTATTTTTGTGGGCGAGATGGATATATCTGCTTAAATCAGCTTTTCAACCAATTTTATTCTTGTTTTTGCTACTTTTCTTTCATTGCTGCATATATTTTTCATTTCATTATTTCTGAATCGAAAAACATTTTGTGTTCCAACTACTAACTAATCAATATATTGTTTTGTATTACAAACATCTCTACATCATATTAGTCACAAACGCCTAAACCCGGTTAATTGAATGAAGCGGTATCCATTAATGATTACACCACCATCCTAATGCAAATTACATTTTGCCATCTTTCTTAAATCTCTATCTAATAAATACGTTGTTTTCATAAATAAATATTTACAAATTTACGGAAGATTTTATTTATAGATATTTAAATACGCTTTAAAAACAAAACATTATTTAGGCATTTGAAAAAACACGTTTTGACTCCCGAACTTTTGAATACTCTTAAAAAATGTGATGTTTCGTTCGTATGTTTTCTTCATGGTAGTAAGCCTACAAAATTAAAAAGCTGTGTTTTCATATGATTGGTCAATTGCGTACGTACTCATCTTTGTAATCGTCAAAACTAAGCGCCCTATTATTAATATCGAGTTAAGAGGGCTTACCTGGAGAGCCCTTGCCGCCATTAGGTCGGTGCCCATTATGGGCTGGTCCCATAATTAGGCATGCCAACTGTCCTGCAGTGGCTGGGACGTCCTGTTTTTATGACCCTTAGAGCCGCAGAAAGGATTTTAGCTTGTAGCGGTATCCTTGAGATGGCGGCAGGAATTTCAGATGTTTATTTTTTTTTAAGAAAAGGTCCCGTCGGGAAAGAAATAACGAGTTGAAATATTTAAATAACTCTCTAGTTACTACGAAAGCGAATCTGACGACAAGAGTGTCAACAATGAGATTCGTTGTGAGTTGATCATTTTCCGATGATACTCCACTAATTTCAGTCCACTCATTTCAGGTAAAAGTGGAGAACAAATACACGCCTTATTTTAACCAAGCGTAAATTTTGATGGCTAGTGCAAATCTAAGACTCTCAGTTGATTGCTCTGATTTATTAATGTCTTCCCACTATTTACATAAAAGATGTTTGTCTTCGGCGACCGCGCCATCTTTGAGGTCGATGATTTTTCGGGTTTGGGTGTTTTGGTACCGTCATTGTATCTGATTTCTGTACCACAAGTGGTCCAGCTGCTTTCCATAGAATCAGAGGTACATGATATCCAAGTTTTTTTTATTATTTATTAAGTTTCACCTTGTAATGACCAGATATAAGTAAGGCCTAGTATACCTACGTAACAATTAAGCATATTACCTACCTACCTCACAACTCAAACAAGATAAAGAGTTAGGAATGTAATCTGCCTCTAATTGTGTTTTGTAAGTACACTTCTTCATACAGATAACAATTTTCTGATTTTTAAAGACCCGCATCTTTAAACGGGAAAGTCCTGAATGTCCATCCTTAAAGAGTGGGTGGCCTAGCCATAATGGAGCGCCTTATGTTACGATGTTCCCTCTTCGCGCTAATAGGACAAGGCCTTAATATTGTTGGGCTCTTAATTAATACTGACTTAACTTACTAGACATCATGGCAAAGACATCTGAAGCATAATGACGTTTGGAACTAAAGATATTTTTTTATTGGAACAAGTGCATCAACTAGCCCTGTTACCTAATTTAATTTTGTAGTTTACCATCAGCCAGTATTCTCGCTTTCAGATTTATTAATTAATATCAAATTTCACATAAGCTAAAAGAAAAAAAGTAAGCAGTACTTTACCGAACTCACTAATGCAATAACCTAGTTCTGTTCCGAACATAAAAAATTCACAAGTTTCTCAGAGAATCTACTCAAAAAGCATTCCTTTTAAGTTGAAATGTAAATAAGTACACAAATCTTGAACTAATTATATTTGGACAACGCCAAATAGGACAGGCGGGCGTCTAAATTAAAATACTTTAAACTCTTATAACTGACCCTGCCTCCTCTTGCGAGCGTTGCATTTTCTGTGAGAAAGTTAAAAGATTGCTTGGAACAAGTTTCCAAGAAAATTTCACAGGATTCCGCTGCGAAATAACTTTGTATAACTTTAAGTAAATCTATAGGAAAGTATACTGAGGAAGCTAGTCACGAGGGAGTGGAAAAGCAAGCTTTGAAGTTGAGTTTTTATTTATCTATCCTTCTTACCTGTCTTAACAAAAATTATCTATTTCCTAGTAAAAATGTATTATGATTAAAAAATACACCTGCCTAATAATATACCTAAATATAAGGACATTTGTATATATACTACAGATGGTTTTTAGACCTAAATAAAAATGATTTTTGATGCACTTTTGTATAATCCTTCTTTTCTTCGTTCGATATACAGAGATAATGCATAATTAATGTGATACCGAGAGCAAGTCTTCGAATTCAAAACTAATCCATGATTACACCGAAAAATCAAAGTCCCAAGATCCCTTTTTAGTCAATTTAAGTGCCGTATTATCACTTACATTAAAATCGACTTACCCCGAGCCTGGCTCACTCACCAAACGATAAATTATGCTTTTATCACGATTGGAAGAGATTCTAAAGGAGTTAACCGGCTCCTCAGGCTATTGAATGGTTTTATTAAAACTTCGTTAGGCGCTAAAGACATTAAAACGGGACCAATCAAGCGCACAGTCTATTTGATATTGTATTTCATCGCCACCAATTCAGTTTCAATTCCAATTGTAGTGCGGCTGATCATTGCGCAGACGTTATTGTTGAAAATTGGTTTTCGATACGTCTAATTCAATGTTGATTAATTTGAAACAAAATATTAATGTAAGTGTTTCTGTTAGAAAGCGAAAATGTAATGGGATCAATAATCATGATCCAACCATCATTTTACGTCATTCAACTACACAAAGTAAATCAGACGACACAACAAATCCCAACATTATTTGCGCAGACAGTTTGATTCTCCTAATATGCCTTCGTGAAAATGATTCATTCGTTCACCATAGTCACGATATGCGTTCAATTGACCGAAACTAATAAATGTTAAGATCATTCGTTTGCTTTGAAGCAAGTTTCTGTTATATTCCTAATTCGATTTAAAACGTTTAACAAGTTTGTAATCCAACTTAGTCAGATATAGTTGGGTCAATATGGGAAACGAACTTTTCCATATTGTCTCGGGTCTGGGTGTTGTGGTACCGTCGTTGTTTCTGATTTCTGTAACACAAGTGCTTAAGCAACTTACCACAGAATCAGAGCAATGTATGTGATGTTGTCCAATATTTATATTTATATTATATTCTTCTAATATTTTTAATTGAAATAAAAAGTTTGTTAGTTAAGCTTACCTTAATTGTTTAATCGTCTTGATAAATGAAACGAGTTAAGAATACTCGAAGTCTTTAATTTATTATTAACTAGATAGAACTTCGTTGTGATACAAAGACAGAAAAGTTCGGCAATGACACGAAATAAACGAAGTGAAATAGGTATTGGGGGTTTTTATTACTTGTAATAAGAATCTTTCTCAATTTGTTTACGCGTCGTATGTCTAAACTATTCTGAATTATTTATTATTGAAAGTTTTAAGATACTTCTTTTCATTCCAAGCATAAGGGTTTTTAGATTATGACATTTACATTTCTACCAAAAAATAGGTGAACTGTGTAACCACGCCCACTACTAAGCAATATTAATTGAAATACATTGCCGAACTAAGATCGACCACAAGCCGGTGTTTAATTAACGTTCGTGTTAATTAACAACTATTAACAGGAGGAAGTCAGCGTACCATAGATTACTCGCGAATATTGCCTCGTGGATCAGCGATGTACTCTTTGTACTTAGATAATTTTATTCTAAAGTAATTGCGAACATAAAAAAAATCTGAGGGATTTAAATCTAATCTCCATAATTCTAATTTTAATTAGAACTACTGCATGAAAGTTATCTAATTTTTTCACGGTATTAGTCACATCATTACACAGACTTACCGTTGGAATATTAGTTGGCGCTCATCAATGTTCAACTCGAGATTCGATTCCAACCCAGAACAAAATTAGTCCTCAACATATATCTAGGTGTTTATAAATATACTCAATTATTTAATTGTGTTAATACCGTTAGTTCTAGTGGCCACAGTATAAGATCTTAAGCTATTTTCATATCAGATCCAATATATCCGATGCTGTCTTATTTTTTATCACAAAGCTAATCCAAAAGTAGGTACCTAAGTAACTTCACCTATTTTATGAAAACCAAGGGGGTTGATTCACAAAAGTCAAAAACAATTCTAAAACGGCAACTCAATGTTTTGCCTTCGTTCAATCGTGTGTGTTATAAAAGAGATAAAACATAGTTTTCGAATTCAAATCCGATTCCGACGTTTTATGAATAGGTAAGCAGAACCAACAGCAATACCAATACAAATATAATTATAAACAGCTAGACACAGAACTAGCGAAACGGTTTATCTCGTGAATATTTATCCTGGGTGCGAATTTAACCAACAGCACCTGACGCAGACAGCTGGGCTACCACCAAATATGTCAACGAGACAATCTGTCACATTCAAATGTTACATTTTACCCATTCATTTTAAAAAGGAAAGACGTATCGTTTTTGATCGAGACAAAAACAATGCTTTATTACTCGTGCCTATATTCCTACATAAATGTATAGATAGATATTCTGACATTTTATTGAGTTGACGTAGCTTCTCTGCATTTGGCAAGGCCAAGATATGACAATGATTACCAACAGACCACCCATGTTCTCTTAGTATCAGTCATTCTATGACCAGCTATAATTAATTCGATCGCCTAGAAATAATTATATGGGTGATTTTATTTTGTAGGTCGGGATGTTACCACAGCTCAGATAACAGCACCTATTAATGTACGATCAAGACAGAATATTATTGAAACCTAGAAACATTATCTAAGTAAATAACTAGGTCATAATGGTTTGCAAACATTGATTATCGTATAAAAAACTCTTCTTTGTAGATTAAAATTACAAGAAAGGCTTAGCTGTTATAATTATTATATTCGGAACACATACGCGTCACGATAGAATTCGCTATCAAGCACTGTAGGTATATGACTCTAAATTGTTTTTGAACTTAATGTTGCGTAAAGGATATTTGATTTATTTAAGTTTTTAACAGGTACATTATATAATGTAAGGATTTTGTGTTTACATTTTAAACATTTCAACGCGACATGATATAAACGCGATAACTTGATTTTCACCAACGCATTTAAGTACTTTAAATGTAATAAAATAGCATTAAGAAAATTTTCACAAGAACTACATATCTGTATTCACAACCCCCATACATACCACCATTCCACCCTTCCCTTGGGTGTAGTCTACGGCATCTTAGGAGTTAATTGGCTACTAATTACGGAGTGCTCCATCTGCGACCACTAGCGAAATAGTAATGATTCTTCGGTGAGCCACATTATCCCTCGCTCCTTGGATATATCTTTTATCCCTTTGGAAGGGGAGAATGCAACTGTCTGTGTTGGCGCTTAAGTATCATAAAGAGACCTTAATCCTTCATCTGTGAGAACACAGTTACAGATAGCAGAATTGAGAAACACTGAATAAAAAAAACAGGTAAAAAAATAACACCAATTACACAACGATTATTATCTGTATATTATGTAATTTTGGTTGAAAATAATTTTGCAGTATGTTATTTTTAACCACGCGTCATAATTTTTATCTAGTAGTCTTTAATATAATACTTGTAGATTTGATTTAATCACTTGCTTTACATACAGGTTGTAAAATTGTAAAGCTTATCAATGAATACTGAGCCCGTCTAGGTATAAAAGTGGCACCCATTCATAAACTAGTCGTATTTGCAACGTAAGCATTGTTTTACTTAGCCGAATTAAAGAAAGGAACTGTAACAAACGCAATAAAGAAATCTCAAAAAATTCATCCAATTTAAACCTTAACCCATTACTATAAATAAGGTTCACGACTGAAATTAATGTTCATAATACAGTGATAATTTTAGATTTTTCTGTTATATGTAAGTGTACCCTACAGTTAATCGTGACAATATCCGCAACATTGTCGAACAGTTGAAGAGTTATACCCGCCCACTGTTTCACAGACCGTAAGCAAGTACTTGTTACTGTTCCATCAACTTTAACCTACACTCATTGTAAGAGGGTTAGGAAACCACGCCAATTAACTCGTGAAGCAATTACTGAGATAATTGATTAACAACACTTTTCCTGAATAACTGGATTCAATTAATGACTTTATTACCCAAAAGCGGCCATGGAAAGGTGAAACTAGTGATGCTAGGCAGATACTGTTCGGAGGACTAAAATGAGTGGGTAGTTCCTACAAAATATATCAGGTGTGCCAGCTATTTTAAGAAGCCTTTAGGGATTTCATGCTAAGAACAATATTGACACCTGGCGTGGGCCGGTTTAAAAGCTTTGGTAGGTACTTACCAAATGGATGGATATAATTTTAAACAAAGTTCAACGTAAGCGATTATTTTCATTTCATTAACGTTTTTGATTAAGACTTTAAAGATTATATTTTCAGACCTTGGCCGTATTTGATAAAAGTCACGATTATATTTCTTCAAGATATCTTACTAGATTTTTGAACAGAAACTCCAGCCATTTTCCCTGACGTTATTACATGTCCGACAGTGGTCGACTCATCTGTTGGAGTCGAGCTTTTCCCTACACCTCAAACTCGAAATATCTGTGGTCCGTATGCTCATGTAGGTATATTACCTACATCTACATCTGAGAATGAGAATTCTCATTCCTATAAATTACATCAAAGATAATATTTGTGAATCGTCTTTATGAATGAATCTACCCATACATAAACTATTCTACTTTTACTAATAAATAAATGAGAGAGCCTATTTATAATATTAAAAGAACCGTTTTTACTCAATGTATGTAGGTATATAAACCCGGTACATTGGCCGTTTTTTACAATTTCTGTCTGTCTGTTTGTTCAAAGTAATTTCTGAAACGCCTGGACCGATTTTCCTGGGATTTTCATTGGATAGTTGATCTAATATGCCCTCATATTAGGCAACATAGGCTACTTTTATTTCAGAATTTTGATTTATTATTATGAATATAAATAATAAAAAAATAACTGTTTCGCAAGAACGAAGTCTTGGCTACTGATAATATAAAGATACATATAAATGATACAACTGTTTCTTTGTCAGCGGCGACATGTTTTCATTCACGTACATAATTATACTTTGAAATCGCTATTAAACACAATACACAGTGACTCTACTATTTATTTCTACCGAAAACTTACCAATAAGAATTACACCTAGCTAGAACATATTCTTAAAACAATTGCTTAATTGAAGCTAGTTCCTATATCGTGCGTATGTCAACCGACTGATGCTTTACATCACTGGCTCAAACTCCTCGCTCTCCCGTGGGCGGATATCAGTTCCGGCTGATTGAGCGTCACTAAGCGGCTTAATCACACCACTCGCTGTGTTGCCTCACTGTTGATATGTGTTTATGTTCTCGTAAGCAGTTGAACTACGTTATTTATGCGTCGTTAACGGTTAAATCCGTTATCACGCATCGGCTTTACTGATGTTACGGTTATAGTAATTAACAAAATTTGGAAGATATAATGTAAAAGCCACAAAAGGAATAGTTTGGTGACTTCAAATTTATTTAGAAGTATTCATTAAATATGCAGTCTCACCTTCCCTGAAAACTTTCTAAGTGATTTAATTAGATTGGTGGTCAGGCATGTAACACCATCAGTGTAAGGATCAGCATAATTTTAGCTTTAGAACGCCTACTGATGAACATACGCCTAAGACTTCCACAACACTCGGCCTATGAACCTTGCATCCAAAGCGTCCCCAATCATCGAAACAAGGTCATCTGTCCATCTTATTTAGAACTGTCCTATTCTTAGTTTTCTGATAAGTTATGAACAATGTGGTCCGCTATTTGCCAGTTTAGTTTTGCAACATTCGGAGCTATGTGAGTGAAATTAGTTCTGCTGCGGTTATTTCCATTTCTGAGTTCCCTTGCGAATCACCAAGAGATCTCTTTGTCGCACTTATTGAAAATTGACAATGATTTTTTGCTTTTGGGTAAAGCCCATAGCTACATACCACAGTTCTGTCTCCAAATTAGATTTAAATGTATTTTTTCTTCTAGTTCAATCAAGTAAGGCAAGATAAATTCGAACTTTAAATTAACTTGGACTGCTCAGCTTACATACCTAGTTTACTCAATAAAGATAATTAACAAAGCCGGCAGCCGTACTCTGTCCGCTTTTAGCTTTCAAATTGTTTAAGTAAAGTCAACAAAGTGCCTTGAAAAAAAGATCACAACAGGAAGTTAAACACTAGACGAAGAAAAAGGGGCTTTATTCAAAGAAACAGAGGAAAGACAAAATGTTAGAGGGCTATAAACAATTAGGTGGAACTTCCTATGTAATTTGCAAAATGATTGACTTTATCTATATAAGTGCTTCTGATTTCGTTTTTGATTTCTGTAACACAAGTCCTTCAAGCTACTTACCACAGAATCAGAGCAATGTATGATATTGTTATTATAAGCGCGAAGGGTCACAAAATGCTTTCGTGTATGATGCTTTAACATTGGGGGCAACCAAACAAATCTAGTCTGAATGCTGATTAAAGATAAGGCGCTAGCTTCCTCTTTGGACTTTTGGCTTCTGGAACATTTGACTTTTGCAGTGGTGTTATACCACTGGGCAAATAGACGATTTTTTTTTATTGAATGGAATCTTACACAGCAAATTCAAAGTTTGTTAGTTGGACAAGGACTTAGAATGTAGCGTCATTTTTTTGTAAAATAATGGCTCAGAACGTTTCTTGTATTTTTTTTCGAGCAAAATATTTATTTGCCATATTATTTTACAAACAAGTTAAATTGCCAAAATATTAAAATTTCATGCGTATTTCTAATTGCACTATCTAAGATCGATGACCGAATCCTTTTTCGTTGTAAAAATTGACGACGACGTTCGGTAAGTGTCAAAAAACAAATTTGATACTATGTCGCTTGAGATTATTAATGCATCTGAAAATATACATACGAGTATGCTTTGTTTCGTATAACTATTACAAACTAAAATGTAAGGTTTTATTGAAACTCGTCTGTCAGTTGCCGTTCGATACGTAGGTATACATAGCAAAGCACACATTAGCCTGTGTACGTAGTGCGAACGTGTCAGCTTTTAGTATCGACCTATAGATATATCAAACATAGATTGTATCGCACTCAGTGGCGCCAATCCAGGTGGGTCAATAGGGAATTGTTTATTTTTAATTTTAATGAATGGTACGTAACACACTCTACACTAAGCAACGACAACATGCTGTTCAGATAAAAAAAATCTAAATAAGAAAAAAAAGTAAAGTCGAAATTACTTTGCAAGAAAAAAAATAGGTTCCATGTGAATCATACAAAGTAAAGTGAAGTAACAGCCTATTCGATGACTCACTGCAGAGCTCCATCATTCAAATCTAGTCATCTTTAGTAACAATGGGAGGAATATGTTGAGCCAAATAAGCTAGACGGCGAATCACAGCAAAGTTTCAGATGCTAATCAAAGCAGAAGTTCGCGGAAAACAGCGAACGACTGAAACTAGAGCTCATGCAGGCTCTCGGGAGACACGACATGACCGAGCAGCATAGTGAAGAGTACCTACTGAACACATATAATATAATAAATATCTGATTTCTCTCACTATGATGAAGAAATATTGTTAAAGTTAACAGGTAACAACATATATTGAAGTTTAAACCTAAGTGGGCATGCAAAAATCCACTCAGAACACTGAATTGAATTAACATCAACATCACAAAAGCAATCCCTTTAAAAAAACAAATATTTTATGTTATTTAAAGATCGCTACTTTTATGTCTAGTGGCGGATGGAACTAACCAACAATTAATTGTTTTTTAAACGAATATAGAACCAGGAAATTTCCACTTATCTGGATTGGAAGAGCGTTTAATAATCCTCGTTGCTAATCAAAAAGTGTTCAGTGTCGGACCTGAAAATATATTATCAGTTGGCGATGACATACGCATAGATATTCAACAACTTTACCAGCAGCAGCGACCAGGACTGCTCCTGGTCATAAAAATCAGACACTGATTGCTACTCACAATCAACCGACCGCAATCACCGATTATGACTGATCGCCCCTTTTCGAAAATTACAGTTTTCTATCAAGGTGTGCAGTAACAGCAACAAAAGTGCCTATATTTACGCCACCATTTAATTAACTTACTGGCCCTGTAAAACTTGTTACTCTGGCTTTATCGTCTAACACAGGACCCGAGTGGACGAAAAAATAAACTGCGTACCTAGAATGTTACTTTAATTTATTATTTCCTACATGGTTCTGAATTATGAGAAACTATTTTCAAAGCAGAAGATTTACTTGCTTACATGAAGTTAGTCAGAATAAGCCGGAACGTAAATCGCAGCGAAGTTTTCGAGGCAAATCAAGGCAGAAGTTCTCGGAAATGAACCAGCGACTGAAACTAGATCTCAGACGAGCTCTCGGGAGACACACGACACGACCAGGCACCGAACTACTCTGCAGTTACACCTAGCACAGTTAACATCCAAACTAGCTTATCCCTTGATGAAGTGCTCGTGTAAAAATCGACTAGACAACAGGAACGTAGTACGTGGGCAAATAAAACTTTGGTGCTACGAATGGAAATAAGTAAGAAAACTGTGGGCTGTAAAATATGGGTAGACGATGGAAGTCTTTTTCTACGATTAATTGCGAAACTTAATTATGAAACGCCATTATTTGGCAATAAAGAGAAACATGAATTGTTCTACCATTGAATAATGTGTAACTTCACATTATTCAAAATTAGTATTGCTAATAATTTCAAAGTTAAGTACCTACTCGTAAAGGGTATAAAATGCTGTTTCGTCTAATCGTGGTGTGATGTCCATCCTTTTCAGTTTGAAACAATTTTCGAGTATTACATTCAATTCAATTGGATTCAAAATTATTTTATACATGTAGATTACATTAGTAGCACTTATAAATTGTCTTTTAAAAAACAAAAGTGACTCTAGCACTGGTTCCAAACTTATATCTACCAAGAAGATCCCAGTAAGAAACCCAGAACTTTTCTTTACCAAGAAACTATACTACGACTCAAAGTGCACAGCACATATTTAATTTAACATTGCCATATTATTCAATTTTAACCAATTCATCTATAATATTTAAACCTTTTTTTAACTGTAAAATTGAAGCAAATAATAAACATTTTACGGTGAAACATTTCACAGCTGTAAATAAAAACCCTATTGCCTTCTTTTCCGCTAGAAAGATATAAGGTGGATAGTAACCAAAAGATCTAGCTTTAAACGTCAAGAAAATGATGTAGCCTGCTCTCATAAATATTCCAACTGGAAACGTAACCACAACTTAGTTCTCAACTTTTACATAATTTATAGTTGGTAACTACGTACGGGGGCCGCCTTACATAAGAATCAAAACATTAGCGTTCGGCTAAAAAAATATCTGACACTTGAAATTTAAACTATATGAAGCTAAGATTTTTTTCTCAGTCTTACTGTAGATTCTATATTAAATATTAAAACACGCGCTTATTCAAACTTAACAATAACGTTTAAAAATCGAATTTAAACTAGTTCTTATAGTACAAAATAGGTTGATCATACGAAATTCTTGCTACTTAATTTAGACATTAGACATTGTTTCAATTAAGGGTACGATGAAGACCTTTGGACTTCGGCAAGGGAACTCACAAACATCACAAGTGTTTAAATAACGATGATTAATAAGGCCTCGATTGTCCATCGAAGGAAGTGCCAGGTCACGATCTCGTGGTCTTAGGTTCAATATCCAGGTCCAGAAAAGCATGCCAGTAACTCGCCGATGATTGTAAGGATATAAATCATTTCATTTAAATTATGGAAGCCTTAGCCTTCCAGTGGGACATTAAATATGCTACTTTGGGAGTAAAAATAATGAACAAACCAACAATTGCCTTCAGCTCTTAATTTGTCCCACAAAACCAGCGAGGCTTACCTGGAAACAAAAAAGATTAAAAAATTAGCCACAGGATAAAAAGATAATGTTTTCAAAGTAGGTACTTCGTGTCGTTTTAAGTAATTAATAAATCTAAGCTAAGCTAAACGTTTGACGACTTCAAAACGCCCACAATATCTACCTACTCACGCACAACAATTTTATCGACACTGAATAAAACGTAGCACGCAATAAATTTTAACATCCACATCCACAAAATGTATTAGCGTTTGTTACCAACATAAGAATATATTATAGATACGACCGTATCGTATATCTATTCTAACAATAAAAAAGCTTTTGGCACCACGACAAAGTAGGATGGTAAAATGAGGCCCTTATCCAAGTCTTTGTGTCTGACATTAAGTAAGTACCTACATCTGTATGTAGGTACATAAGCATACATTACATCGGAACACTAGAATACACTACATCCACTTCGGAAACACTAGTACCTCTTATTCCTAAAAGTACTCCATACGGAATTTTAGTAGGTATGTAAATATATTTACATCTAATGATGTAAATAAACAAATGGACAAAATGATGGGAACGACTGGAAGCGGTAGGCCTGCACTGTAGGTACGTCCAATTGATCAAATGATATGAAAAAAATATCGATACCATCGAATGGCTCATAAACTAATCAGCAATTGATAAAACGAAATTTGAAAAGAGCTCTATAAGTTCACTATCATAGGGCTATGTTATCCTAATAATAAAGTTCCTAATTTTTTTACTATATCACGTAATAATGAACTTCCAACCAAACTAAGCTTAAAAATGTATGCCCCTAGAAAGTTAACTGATACCCTAAACGACACAAAAAGCCTCAAATGAAAACGATGCGTATGCATAAACCACACGAGCTTCCAATAACAATGGGCATGGAGAAACAAATAGAGACACTTAATTCAAGGACCCTCTCAATATTTGAAACCGCATGGGGTGCAGAAAAAACCCTTACAATAACTCGAACCTAGGAAAATTCCGCACGTAAAATACGAGAAACAACGGGCACGCGCGTTACGACTAAAGCTCCCCCCCCCCCCCCTCTCCTCACGTCTCGCCGGCGTCACTGAATGACTAGACGGCTCGGCTCCGCATTCACCTCGACGATGCTTCGTTACCCAAACGAGTTCCACATCATATACCTAACGCCTTGATGTTCTTTTGTTTAACAACAAGGTGCTTGTCAAAGAAAGGAGCGAGGAAACCCAAATTAAGGCGAATGATGAGGCGCGAAGTCACGTAACATTTGCAAATGTTTGACCAAAGCCGACGAAAAATAGCTCAAACGAACTTCAAACGACATTGTTATTGCCGATAGAAGTATACGTCAGAAAACGTTTGCTTCTGAAAAACAAACCCGTATCTACCTATTGTTTTAATGGTGATGACAGTTATCGATGTATTCTTTCTGTCTTCATTGGCCGTCGTGGCGCCTGGAAATATTTGGCCACTCGAAGTTGATTATTGTTTGAACACACACCCGATGGAGCGATAACCACAAGTCGATTGATTTCTGGTGTTGCCAGCTTCGAGCAGCTCAGACCGAACTTCCCTTGTTGCTCGAAGGTTGACGGACTGCAGATATTGTATACAATGCTCTATTTCCTCAACGTTGATTGATTAATCAATGTTTGATTACGCTAATATAAACCATCACTGCATAATTTAACAAAGTCGCTTTTAATCAAGTAAAAGTTTATGCTTGTAGTCAATTAGCACAAAACAATGTACCTACTGCGCATTCATTTTCCAAGTTGCATGCTATGGGAAAGCCATAAACCTTCGCCAAGGTTTTTTAAGATAACTTTGTCAATGCATAAAAAACGTTGAGTTTCGCCCATTTAATTTACTCAAAACCTACTAGATCCGCGAATATGAATTTTTTTTACCGCGAATATGGAAAATTTGTGTCAATTTTTAAACCCGCGAATAGTGAAAACGTGAATACAGGAACCGCGAATATGGAGCTTTTACTGTATCAGTTGAAGTCACTTCGACACACTACACTGACAGTATCCGGAATTGTTTGTCTTAGTCAAAAATCGTCAGACTAATAAATCCGCGGTAGCAGAACATCTGTTAGAAATGGGAGTTAATCATTGGATGGAGTTGCACGCCCCTTAAATCCTGTCGACCGATCGCCACTACCATACTAGGATAGTACGTGTAGCTATTGAAATCAAAAAGTACAAAAAATTCAATAGAGAAGACGGATTTAAGTTATCATCAGCATGGAATCCAGTGATTAATAAATGTTTACCGCGATTAGAACGATCAAAAACAATTCCAGATACTGTCAGTGTAGTGTGTCGAAGTGACTTCAATAATATTTTGTTATGTGACAATGTGCGGGTGGATGAAGATTTGCAAGCTCCCCCGAACAGACGAAGGCGAGCAAGACCAGTCAGCTCGTGACCACGGTTGGTGCAACCTAACCGAAACGTCGGGCAGTAAGTAGTTCGTATTAACTACTAACTAACGTCATTCCTAAATACTCGGAACACTGATAGATTTCATTCGCTACCATATTGTCTGAACTTGAGGTGTGCAATTCTAATAACGTTGCTCATTCGATTTCACTACAGCAGACAAATAGGTTGCCCACAGTTTAATTTCTCTTCATTTATGGTGTTTTCCCGGGAGGCGCGCTTCAAATTATGGTTCCCAAACCGCAACCTCGGTTTCTGCTTTTGGTCGAGTGGCAGTTTGTGTTGCAAACAACGGGCAGCCATCTACACCGACCTACCAACCACGCTGTTTACCCATGTAAACGAATAAATGGACCAAACTAATGTATAAATAGGTTAGTACGTACCACTGTATTAACGTGTTACCTACTAATAAAATAATGAATGCTAAAATACATAATAGAATGCCTTTTAAATGCAATTTATCCTGAATGCTCAGTTGTTTGAAGTGAGAAAGCTTTCTTGTTATATTTATAATTGCCATACAAAGCAATCTTCATTCACAAACTTTAATGTCAGACAATTAAAACTAACTTTCCTCGAACCAATAAAAGAGCTATCCTTTCATTCTTTATTCATTAAAACCAGGAATAAAATAATGTCTTTGTCCTAGCGAGTCCGCTTACTAGCGTCTGTGCCGGCTTTGTGGTTAACATTCGTAAGTCCACAATGAACGCCATTCGTGCTAATCGCCGTTCGTTTAACCAACAAAAGAAACTGTTTAATGTTGCAGCACGCGCACCTCGCATAGCACAGCCATCGGAAATGCTTTAAGCACGGATTCGTATAATGGAACGCCAGTGTAAATAAATTCCTGGCATTAAAAGGAACGCACGCCAATGTGCTTTACACGTGTTTTGGTCTTGATACGTATCGATTCATCCGCACGACGCCAAAAGATTTGTAGTTTCTTTAGACTTTTGTGTTTTTACACGTTTTTGTTGCGGTGATTACGGCGAGTTAAGGCAAAGTTCCAAACTAACATTATTCACAAGAAGTTTTGTGCTCAGTCACGGAAGTTTTAGGTACAACTGTTCCGCAAACATGCGATGTAGAAGTTAATCAGTCATTTGATATTTTAAAGATTGGGCCTCCTGAAAAAGTTCCTCTATTAATCTACTAGCTTTTGTCACGAACCCAAAGATTAATTTTAAAGTTTGGCGCATGGAGCTGCAGTTACTTCGTCAAAAACAATATCGAACGGGTGCTTGAACGCTCGGAACGAACGCTTGCAAAATTTTACAGGAAAACTCAACGAACGTCACGTCTTCGGGAGCACTTAAACTCAGCTGTTCTTGCAAGTTTTAAAAGTTAATTTTTCGCCTAAAAACAAGTTAGCAACAGTGCGTGTTCTGAATTGTGGGCGAGTGGGCAAGTCGTTAAGTTTAGAGCGGTGATAAATCTCGAGAACAGCCGGCATTACTGACTGCTAGACTCCCACTGAAAAGCTGCCGACGCCTCCGAGCGATATCAAAGAAGTTTTTAATTGCTCACTCAGTCCAACATAATACAAACATCGTAATTCAAATATTGTTTAATGATGATTAAAACAGATGTATGCATTAAGGAGATACGAGTAGTTCCGCTTGCAGTTTGAAGTTAATAATCTGGTGCTTAATCTATTTGAAATTAACGGACTTATTACAGATCTACTATTAAGATTCGGTTGTTGATAACTCAATAATGCTGGACGACTGAACCGTAAACTATTACAAATTCCTATAGGCGCATACTGGTCTGGAATAGATAAATGCCCTGGGAAGTGGGGCAGCAAAAATAGTTCCCGAAAGATTAATGGAGTTAAAATTGCAACGCAACATTGCAGCTGCAATAAAAGTCTGTGGAATCAGCGGTGAGCACCGAATGCAGTTTTATCGTTTAGACCTGGGGCGAAACCTGACTGAAATCAAAAGTGAAATATCGGAAGTGGATGGTCGGAAAATTAACGCTTTTAAAATCAAAACTCTTCCAATAGAGGTCAAAAATATATTAAGATTCAAAGAGAAAGAACTTCAAGATGATTTACTGAGTATGGAAAATGTGGAATGAACGCTGGCCTTTTTAACATACATTTATTAAAGGCATGTAATGAATGGAATATGAATCTATCCAAAACTAATAAAACTCATTGCTGTTTGAAAAATAAAATGGTGCAAGAAAAATAAAAACCTGTTTCCAAAGCATGTCCTGCGCAACACTATTAAATTCTAAAGATTATTCAACCTCAATCCTCTACATTTATTCTGATTTATTTATACTAACTATGCAATGAGCAAAAACCCACATGCTTCAATTTTAATCAAACTATTTATCTCAATAACTTTTGCAGCCCTGGCGACCAAATTGAAAGCTTTAAATTTTATTTCTTTCGGTTTTAATTGTCAGTCACGCAGAAGACTTTTAATTGACCTCATAACGTTGGTTAATTGCCAAAAATTCCTCTTGCAAATTACAGCGTCACAATTGCCAAGTCTGGCTGGCTGGACCCACGCTCTGAAATGACTCGGAGCGGTTAACGACATCACATTGAGCGTTATGCCTAATAAAGTAGCTGAACTGTTGACTGAAATGCCGCGATGATAATGATGCGGTTTAAAATCAACCCTGGTAAGAGTTTTGCCTGGCCGCCTAAATAAATCTTCATAAAACAAAATTTTAAACACATTTGTATTTCGGGTAATACCAACTTCACAAATGTATTGAAATAAAAAAACAGTAGATGTAAATAAAACAAAGTTTTTATCTATCAGTTGATCTACTCGTATCTATACTATAGTTGCTTGGTGATTTGTTAATATGCAAGCAAAAAACAAATATTGCACAAAAATTTTGTTGCCAGATCTGTCACCCACCAAGGTTTACAGTAAAAGTAAAAATCATAGATTTACTCACATTAATAGCTTTCTGCATTGTCATCTAAGCAAGATATTTCAAGTGTAACAATAATAAGTAAAAATGAGGACTCTAGTAGATGATTCTATGGATGATACATATGTTATAATAAAACATATCATTTACCAAAAGGAACAAAACCCAATTTTGAGTGCCCTTTTTAACTAAAATATTTTTACGCTAAGATAGACATGTAAAATGATGACTAGGACATTCCTAAAAATGTTAAGCTTAACGTGCCTTACTGCAGCCTTCCCTTCTATTTTGTGGACTATTTAGATGGCCGAATTATCGATGTTCATAATGAGAGGTGTATTATACTTGTATTTTCACTCTAGCGTTGACTCAAGTGTAAATACACACATTCAAGAGGAAAGAAAGCTTTACGAGCTGAATGTGTAAGTTGTGAAGTTGGAAAGCGGAATTACTCGACTGGGACGTATTATGTTAACTTTGTGTAACGCAAAGTTACTTCCCAGCTCTCTTAAAGTTGTAACACTCATTTGAGTTGCTGATTGTTACAAATCATCTGATTTTGTTTGAGTAACATTATACTTCAACGGAAATTTTCAAATAAGTATATTATGTTCATTAGCTTCAACTAAGCTCCGACGTAGAGACATTAAAGAACAGGAAGTGCAGATAGGCAACTACGAGTATTGCTATTATAGGTACAGATAAAAGCACGTCACTTTGGACTCTGCAGCACCTAAGGGTGCTCATAAGTGACGTACACATTAGAACTAATATCGAACTGTAAGTTTTTACCTTGATGTGCTGTCGACGGTACATCACAAAATTACACTGATTGAATTATGATTAAGGGTAAGATTTTTTTACCTTGTCGCCATTCATCAGAGACTTTTTTTTTCTACATTGCACTTCAAGATTGACCTCATCCCCCCCGATGTTAAGTAGTAATGAGGTCCTAGCTTAAGGGCGACAAGTACAGCATAATAAATATGTTACTGGACGAGTCGTCCTTACCTTGAAGGCTTAACCCCTGTTACTCGTACTACTGTTAGCACGCCCCAAGCGCTCTGGAAACCGTAGTCATACGCAGAAACACAACAACACAGAAGTGATTGTTATTTGACCGCGGTCTTTTGTTAGGTGGATATTTTACCAGTCGGGCTGTTCCAGTTCGAGCGATAAATCGCTATGCCCTACATCTCTTAAATTTAAAATTATGTTTAAAAGTTAATGCGGGTGAAAATCGTTTTATAATGCAGAAAGTTACGATCGTATAATTAAACAACGACTTTTTAAATCCATACCTTTTTAATTCCAATTGGAAATTAATAATGTTGTGAGTTTAATTTGTGATACCAAATATCTATTGTTGTTGGTTAGAAATACTCTAAAACGGTTGGCGTTTGGTTATTAATAGCTTCAGTTTAAATTCCTTTGTTGTTCACAAAGCTTTTATTCGATTTAATTTGTTTATGTTATTCCGGATCGCAGCGGATTTACAAAATTAGTATCCGATTTATTACAACAATCTTATTTGTTGTTGCAGTTGCGGTAGAATGCGGATATTCAAACATAATAATCTGCAATATGACGGTTTGCCTTTCGAGCTGGGTGCTGTTCAGTGAACTGTTAACGTTTTCATAGATGAACAAACAGATTGCTGTTAATTTCTGATCCTTGTTTAACGGCATTTACAAATTTTAACCCGTTATCTTTCCACTGTTTATTCCCGGTTTTCAGAGCGGTTTCATTTCCACTGAACCATTAATTAATGCGAATTGATATTTATTGTAAAACACTGGGGTGCGTTTACTTATAAGTTAAATGTGCTGCAGTGAGACCATATACTTTATGCTATGCTCCTATGAACTTAGACTGTATTTTATTGACAATATTTCGAATTCACTTGTTATGACTGTGGTACACCGTATCTAGATTTTGAAATTTAGCTCTATTTAACCATCCATATTCTATAGAATAAATATAAGATAAATATTGAGACTTAAATTCTTGGAATACCTATACTACGGCTACGACAGGCTAACACGCTTCAGAAACATGAAGTAGGTACACCAACATAATTTAATTCATAAAAATGTTATAAGAGCCTTCCTTACAAATGCCGACCTTAATATTCTCTTCCAAACGCGACGAGGCAGGACTAAGCTGAAATGGATGAGTGTCATAAAGAAAGACTGTGTGCTGACTGAAGAAGATACCCAACGTAAAATGAAGTTATTTAGAATAGCAGACTCCATCAAATAAAGGATAGACGTTACTCTACATAGGAGGATATTGTATAACTTACTGCGTCGAACGAAGCGGCAGAGGTGTTACAAATCATCTCTTAAATGGGTCAGCTGCTGTTATCAGAGCTCCGATAAAGTTAAGTAATTAACTGGCTAACACAAAGCTATACCTACTTACGGCTTCATTTGCGTATGCTTAATTTATGAACAGTTAAAGTCATTCATGCAATAGGTTATATAAAGCGGAATGTGTTTATTGGACATTTATGAATAGACACAAAGTTTGCCTCGCGTCGCCAATTAGGTAACGTTATCTTTTGAATTGTTCATTCACGCTCAATTTACGCCTCATACGTCTGATAAGACTTGACCTGAGCATACAGAGCAAGAATTCAACGAAGTATTTAATTATTTCTTCGGTTGGGAAGAAAAACATTTCTCCTTTAGAAGTCTTTACGTTCCAGGGCATGATTAAATTTTAATCTAAGCACGTGGGAAAAGTAAATGGGTCTCTACGCGGATATTCTGCTCGCGAGCTTTTCCGTTTTCCTTTTGTTTTCCTTTGTGAATAGTGTGCTGGACTGATAAGCTTGTTAACTTTATCGAGGCAATAGCCAAGCGTTTAGTCAGTCGACTCGTTTACTTTCCCAACATTGTTATTGTTTTGCTTGAAGCGGAATACTTCAAAGAATCGCCGACCGATACCTAGTTTTTGATTAGTTTTATCGGTTTATAAGGTAAACTTTAAACCTAAAAATTATTACATCATGATCTCTATATTAATGTTGCAAGAAGCGTCTACCACCAAAATGACAGAAATTGCACTACTTTCTTTGAAACTAAGATGTATTTTTAATTCATTTTAATAACTGGCTATTATCGTTAAGCTCAAAGTAACAGTGCCTCCATCTAAATTGGATTTATAATTGAATTTGAGAATTCAAGTTCGATTCATTCCGCCTGGAGCGTTTACAATAACCGAAGATGTCGACGGCGATACGACATGGGCCTGAGCGTGGCCGGGGGTTCTGCTATGTGCTAGTTGCGGAAACTAGTTAGGGCTGAACATAGCTGAAATTTGTCAAATTTTTGTCGATTTCATGGTAGATATTGAGAGGGCGTTACTCATTAGCTTCACGGCGAAGTTCTAAGTAGGTAAACAGAGGTACGTTTTCTTATACGCGAGTGATATTTGAGCGGATACGTTGGACTCCATAGTCGAATCCGATGATTGATAAATTGCTTTACTGGTACATTAGTTTCGATCTAACAACTCATTCTCTACTCTCTATAAAAAACACCATTTACTTAACGAGTTATAAATAAAATATTTATTTTATTGAAAAATAATAACAACAGCCTACTTATTATTATGGTTACAATAATTGTTAAGGTCTAAAATTATTAGGCCAGTTCTCATTTAAATTAAAGGATTTCTGGTTACTCATATGATTTAGAGAATGGAATCGAAGGTATTTCTCAACGCAAACGTTAAGTTGAAAACTTCAGTCGAGCAGTTATTCTCGGAAAGAGTTCAGATACACAAACCACTTTAAAATTCTGTTCAATCCAAAGCCTTGTATGAGGCCTTGAATTATCAATAGGCGTTGAAGTGTATCAAATCTCAAGGAGTAACTGTGGTATTTGTAGCGACCGCACATTTTTTTCTTGGCAACCCCAATGTTGGCCCACATTGTCGCGCCGCCGGGGAGACGCCGAGCGGCGCCACGAAGCGGGGGGCTGCCACACTTGCCCCTCTTCGAGGACACACGACCATGGAGTGTTTATTTTATACATATTACGATTTGTTACACTGATCTGCTATTGGCTTTTGCCTTTGTCTTTTTAACATAACCAGCTCGTGACAACGGTTTCATTGTTTACGATCACGCTATACAAAATTGCAGAGTAATTCAGTATGTTTTTATCGGATTAGTTTGCTTTTTATTTTTCAAATTCAAATCTTTTATACACGTCAAACGGTATTCAAACGTTACAACTGTCAATCATTGGTCTTAAATTCAGATTTTCAGTTCAATCCATCCTCTACGTATAGCAATTTCATTTCAAATAAATATTTTATGGCACAGCACTGAGATAAGTTTTAGTTTCTCTTTTATGGTCTCATGAGAATCGCATCAAAATAAATGGTTTGCAATGGATGATTGCTCGAGCGAAGTCTCGAGAGAAAGCCGAAAATTCTGCTCAAACTTAAATTGGGCGACTTTTCCATCAATTCGAGAGCGTTCCGAGATTCACAGCAATAAAATTCTGGAAAAATGAGATGTGTTTTTATGAGTTTTAATCCTCGGGCATCCGCGCCCTAATCCAAGGCCGGATTAACTGTCGTAATGCCGGTCCGTGTGTGGGCATCTGTGTTCTAGAGGGGTCCTTGCCGCTCCCTAACTCTTATTTATTTAGATATTGATCCCCCAAAGTCGTTGCAAACTTTAATTTGCCCTCGTCACTATCTATCTCTACGTAGGTATATCATAAGCTGTTACGATGTCAAATTGCTAAGTCATTTATTAGGAAGCTTATGAAAATTGTATGTTGACATTTAGACACCCTTCTAAATATAGCAGCCAGTTTAGGGATATAAAGTATTCAATGACGATTCATAGTCGATGTTTGGGCATTTTAATCGTCCATACGGCGTATTTTTCAACGAATAAAATAAAATGTTTATCGTCATTGAAAAACTTGACTCAAAATTTTTTGTTGTAATAATTCATTGCACAATATTTTAGGTATTTGTACCAAATAGTAAATATCGGATTCAGTAGAGCGGTCGCGTCTCTGTAATTTCAATATCACATAAATACGTACGATAAAATAGTTTATTCAGTGCAGTACACACTCATATCTAGTGATGGTTAATTGTTTTCGAGCTCACTCTATCGATTTGAAATAAACAATCACCTAACTGAGCTAATCTAACGCTATAAAAATTTTAATATATAAAAATTAAATAGAGTTACAACTGCTTGATCCTCTGTATTTGCTTCGTGGTTTGATCTGATTTATATTCCTGACATGGCACATGGTGATGGTGTTCAGAAATCATCGAGTTTTAGGAAACCAAACAGTACGAAGAACTCTTGAATCATCAAAGCGTCGAATTACAGTTGACCTTTGCAAAAGTATCAGATGACTACTCCGTTACCTAAGTCACGCATTATGTGGCTTCGCCAGCTACCGCAAACCATGAGGAGTGTGGTTAATAATATTCGGTTCTATAGATGCTAAAAGAGTTGTTATATTGCATATATAGCCAGTTTTATATCTACTCTATAGGTGCTATTGGTTAAATAATAAACACTTATTAAGAAACTAGATATATAACAATCGTGACTCTATAAAAAATAAATGCGTAAAATGATTAAGAAAATGTGTTGTGCAACACTCCATTTGCGAGCAAAACAATTGAATCACCCTCGTGTTTCTGATTCAACGTAATTTTAAGAACTAAATGATTAATGAAAATTTATCACAATAATTTAAAAGATGTTAATACAAAGTTGTTGTAAATTATCAGAATGTTATTTGTTTGGCCGAGCTTGGTGAGGATTATCTACATCCTTACATATTACCTATATGCACCACAAAAACAAGAGATAAAACGAACCACAGACCTACGAACAGTAATCAGAATAGTGCAGTAAGAAACTTAAAATAATACAATATGAACTAAGAAATCATACGGTTAAATAAGTTCAGTTAATTAAATTGAAACTTCAATAACGACAGATACTGTTCGACGCAAAGAAACACAAAATAGATTTGGATGTTTTTTGACGGGATACTGGATTTACTTTTATGCAAATTTCATCCCGAAATAACGTATAAGAAGTTGCAAAGAACAGCTAGTGGCATTTGATTTGACAGAAGAATGCTAAAGAAATATATCTTTATTCTTTAAATAGGTAAAAACCTTTTACTTCTGATTGGAAAACTAGGATACCAAAAAGTCTATGCTTATTTGATTGTAGGAGACTAATAAACATACTTCGTCAAACAATAGCTCTAGCTTTTTCCTATTTGTTTTTTAATAAGAAAATCCAAATAAGCCTGTATTTGTTAAGGGCAAAGGTTATCAACATCGTATTAATATCCATCAATCTCTTATGGCCAAACGAAAAAAAACGATTACGGTCGTTTCACGTGAACGTCGTTAGCCTCGTTTACTGCCAATCTAGAAACCTTGCCAGCCTATACCCAACCTCGCTATTTAGTCAAGCTGATAAACGTATCTATTGATGCCAAATATATATGAGGCGTCACAAGAAGAATTCCATTTACGTCTGGAGGGCAGGGCAGTAATGCCCTGCGTGATTGACAACTTAAAAACTTAGAAGGTAGCTAGTTTTTTCAGTCTAGCCACCTAGAAATGTAGCGTTCATAGACTGATTACCTACGCTTAATAACGAACGAGTATTTGGTGGAGGGCAGTCTAAGAAAAAGGACGGTTAGTTCGATTAAGATCTGACATTCTGATCTGAATTTTATCATTTAAATCGGGTGTACATTTGTAAAGTTATGCTCAGTGGGTAGTGAGCGATATATACAATTATTTAAAACTGGGCGGCATTCAATTGCACATCGACTGACTTGTCCTCGTCATCAACTTGCTCCAGACCGGATCGTTCCTTGCGACGAGAAAAAATCCGGTCAGATCTAATGATTCTTGTAATGAAATGATTTTAATTTATTAAATCATCATGCATAAAAGCTTAGAAACACCGTATACTTGTGTTCACACGACATTAGCAGAACTGCATTTAGCTTAAGTAAATTCTTGTTAGCATTCGATAAAAAAAACATACCCTTGAAGGTGTAGGTAACACAAATAATTTTTATTACAGAAGAGTTAAGGCTTATACCTATATGTAACGTAAGTTATCGACGATATGATATATTTCTCCGAATACAAATATACCTAATTTGGCACAAGGCCTTAATATAAGCTAGACTCATATCTTGCGTATCTAAAATAAAATATTAGAATTATAACTTGTAGGCACTTAATATAATGAAACAATTTTGTTTTGTATTTACAGACTAAACAAATATCTAATAAGACAAAGATAAACACTACTATTTCCAATACCATTAAGGCATTAAACAGAAATAGCTAGGTAAGTATCAGATGTTATTGTGATATATGGTTCTCGCAGCAACAAAATCGTAATCCTATCATAAAACAAACCTGTTTCCGCGCAAAGGAATTCGGATGCAACAAATCACGCTGTGATATCAAATGTGAGTGCGATCGATAAGGCGTGCTCTAAATGGAACAATGGGCTGAATGGTGGAAGGTGTATTATTAGAACTGGCTTTAAAATGCTTTCCATGTTTCGGCACATCCGCCGGTGACCGCTGCCCGCACTCCGGAACTAAGACGTCGTACTTTAATCACGTCACTTGCCTTATCTCCGTCCAAACAGTCGGACTTGTATGACAATAAATAATCGGCATGTCAAAGAATCATTAATTTCACTTTAAGCAGGATGTTAGCTATGCGGGAATGGCGATACTGTACCGAGATAAGCAACTCCTAACGAGGTTTACGGGCTTTTAGACCTAGTATTGTACCATTGAGCATGAGTTTTACGATTGTAGGTGGGCTACAAAAGGGGTAATTAAAGTAGAAGGTGGAATTGTGGGGGTTAAATAAATAGGCGTTGTTTGTTACAGCGAGAGCACGAGCTAGCTGTACATTAGTGTTACATTTAATCTCGTGAACTAGGATTTATGTGTTCTACCGACGACGGGTGCAAGTTATTGGGTGTTTTAAAAACGTTGTACTTAAAACGTTTTGCGTGTGCTATTCAATATTTTTTATGTTTCTCTCAGAAAGTAAGCGTGAGTCGACGGGTCGGAGGCCTAATGGATCCCCCGATGATGACTCATGAGGCCCACGTGACAGCTGAAGTGAGTGAGCGCGAGCAGATTTCGTTGGAAATGGTAGGTAATGTCGAGATTTTGATATTCCGAGATTAGTTTAACGAAATATGAATTAAAAAACAAGCATCTCTCTTTGAAAATATTACCTATTTGACGTGGTCCTAATCAATTTACACTGGTTAACTATGGCGAGTCTAAAATAATCGATACCTCCAACAGTTATGTAGTTAGTTCATAATAAACATTGATTTACCATGGCTAGTTTCACAATAGATCACCTAATAGTTCAAATGTTCATCAAATAGGTAACTGAAGAGACAACTTTGTCGTCCAAAAACTCGTTTAATTTATCAACACAATTGACTGAGTGATTAATAGTCGCATTTCGCTTACGCTGCTCGCGAAATAATTGATCTGAATTGAACAATACCATGAATGCCGTTAATTAGCAGTAACTGTGAATGAATGCTGTGCTTAGTCGAGCGGTTAACTGAATTGGAATCCCACGTGTTACCACCTAAAGGCCTCTCTTTGAGCTATTCGATTGCTTGTGTATTCGTTTCCCAATTATCTGGCATTGTATATACCTACCTACAAAAATGATACAAGCTTACAATATAAATAACTTCATTATTTCTGTTTGCAATCAAAATTAGCTTTAGTTCTAATTTGTAAGGACCACATAAGTTATATATTATATTCAAGATTTGTTCCTATGATAACTTTAAAATAAGAATTCAAGAATCTTCTAATAGTCGTTCCTTTGAAATTTAGTACAAAATACATAAAAACTATCACGTTGAAGACAACAATTATTAAGAAAGTTATGTTTAATGTACCTAATGGAACAAATTCTGAAAACTAATCAGATTATATTATTTCAGTTTAAATCAGAATTCAAAAATAGAATTACCCTTTGATTCACTCGTTATTCGTTACCGCTAATCCTTGCGATTATGAATGAAAATGAAAATACAGCTGTCACAAAGAGATCTGCTTGTTTACAAACGGCTTACAAAAAGTGAGCGATGAATTTCACAGCGCAAAACAAGGATTCCCGTTGCGTAAAAGCAATTCAATCCACTAAGAACACATGCGGACTTCATAAATCCTAGTGTATGTCAGCTGTACAGGCGAGTTGTGTCATAAATACGGCGGGCATGTATGTCAAAACATGGGGGATTTGGGTGGAGCAGACGAGCCCGCCGACGTCAACCGAGATAATGAAAAAAAAAAGATTTATGATCAACTCTAATCAAATTTTATTACAACCCCGATCCCTCGTGCTATTACTACACGAAGAGCTTTTATTATCTAGTTATTTGTAGTTCAGTGTGTCACCCGATCAAATACAGCGCCGACTATGAGAAATTGTTTTAGTTTTTACGCACAAGGCATAGCGGTTTGATTAATACGAGTGTACATTAGAGAGCAAAAACGCAGCCAAGTTTCTTCAGCCAAAGGGGTCGCGAGTCACATTTCCATAAAGTTCTACAGAATGTGGTGTTGTAATATCTCGGGCAATAATATAGCTATTCGTACGCAGGGTAACGCGAGTACCCTCCTCTAATACCTACCATCACGACCCCGCTCTTCACTTCTTTGACCCAATTACACGCAACGTCTACGTGTTAATATATTTTTAGTTCTTAGGGATCCAAAAAGCCGTTAGGATGGTGTTGATGTTTCTACCGACAGGTTTATAAAGGAAAACATTTAAAAACATAACATATGCAAAAAGAAAATCCTCACATAATATAATATTAATATAGATTTGTTAAGACCTCGCTCCTTTTTCAAACTCATAAATTAATTATTCTGGTTTAATGTCCAACTCTTTCCTTAATTCAGCACTACGACTTTGGAATGCTCTCTCTTTTCGCCTCGAGTCGAGTCTTAACTATGTTTTTAAAATAACATTGCAGTTTTATGCCAAAAGAACTTAACCCGGGATTGAATAGATTAACACAGTTGGGCTGTAGATAAATAGTAAGATTTTTGAAGTTTAACTATGTTTATCGTAGATACTACTATTAAAGTATATGTCGTGCCTTTATATGAATAAATATAAATTGTACTAATATGTACATCAAGTATTGTTTGCTTATGTTTATATTTATCAATTAAATCATTGCAAACATTCAATTATAAATGTCATGCACAGCCTATTTATTTTCAAGTATTATAGTCAAACTGATTAGCTTGACTTATAGATAAGTGATGTGATGTCAATGTCAGGGTCATTTTACATTATACATATATACACAAAGAATTTGAGTTAACATTTCAGTAACCGGGGCAAGGTAAAACTTTTGACCTTTAATCTAATTAACCTTTCGAGCTGAATTTAAGTCTTTGTTGACAACAATGGATAATCATTATAAGCCCCTGATAATAACATAATTATATAGGGATTACAAAATGATGGATTTTAGGTTAGCTATAAACATTATTAATCCAACACAGAACTAATTATTCAAAAACGCTTTGAACTTTCAAATCTAAAACAACAAGCTATGAGGTTTTAAAAAATATAGAACCTAATTATTTATAAATTTTATAAATTGACTTGGCTTTTAACCCGTTTTTTGACCCGTTTAAACCATAATAGTGTCGAAGACATGTATGCCTCGCCTAATAAAAAGCAGTTTCATAGTCGATATCGTCATGTACAAAACGCAACCTATTTCATTTTTTCTTGAAGTATCTTACACTATGTATTAGTCTACAAAGAAAAGCACGTTAACGAACTAATTTCATGACCAGCCTTCAGTAAAAATTTTCGTTCAGAGATTTTGTAGATGCACAGTTCCGTGCAAAATACAAACAAATTATTGTCCCCCGTTTCATGACGTACATAGGTGTCAGTATATCAACACAAGAATTGCAAAAAAGGCCTAAAATGGCATAAAGCCCAATCCAATTTAAACCTTATTAATAAATCATATTTCATATGCTGCGCGTGCTGTCACACGCGCAGCATCGAATCTAATGAGAGTGCAGAAGGCTTATAAGTGTTTGATGCCTTGTTTCGCCGATACCATTTTTTAAGTCGCAAATATGCTTTACAAAATCTTTGATGTTAAATATGTTTACTGAAAGCTGGTCGTGAAATTAGTTCGTTAATGTGGTCGAAATCGAAATCGTAATAACTGTATGTTCTGATTTCAATTTTATAACCGTTCCAAAAACAAAATAAAAACCAACACTAGAGCGCCTATTCAAAATATTTTTATAAAAACATCCTTGAAATGACCCTCGGCTTACACAATCACTACCAAGGGTGCACAGAAGGGCCATTACGAGGAATAAAGCGCAATGACTTGAATTAGTTATTCAGTTGATTACGCTTCCCCTCTGTCTGGCCACTCTATCATTATCATTTTAGTCGTCGCACGTGCCGAGTTGCGTTCAAGGACGATAATTATAGACCTTCTCGTTTGTTCCCTACGAACCACATTGGCCCTTACTGCATCCTCGATATTAATCTCGTTTTATGTTATACTAGCTGTTGCCGCGACTTTGCTGACCTTATTTTAGGATAAGAAGTATCATACATACATATATAACATACTACATCTGGAATCTACACTGTCTAGCTACCAAATTTCAAATAAACCCTTTTTGCGTGAAAGAGTTACAAACATAAAAATTTCGGGTGCAGGGTGATTTTTATTATAAATATTGTTTTAGTTCCATTGTCTATAAATTATATTGTTACTAGATCTTTGTATATACCGGACTAAAAATAAATTATTTTTATTTGAAGGTTGCTTAAAGAGACTCGAAAATAATCGGTACTATCTTTAGGTGCTTGAGGAACCAAAGTATATACAGCCTGATCAGATCAGATCAGGTCAGTTTACAACGCAATAAATCAAATAAAATCTCTCGGAAGCGTAAAGTGTTGATCGTCAAATATTCGATATTCAATCGAATGACGCAGATTTCCAGAGAGCCTGAGTGCAGCTTCCAAGACCAAAGGCTGTGTGGTTCGAAACACTCTATGCTGGTTTTTAGCTTGCAATTAGTATGGTGAACACTATTTACAATTAATGTGATGATGAACACAGGCAATTCCACTCAAGTTGGTGAATACTCATAGCACCTATTCTATTCATTATTTAAATAACCTTAAGATTATTGAAATAATGAATAGAATATTACTACGTAACTATCTATATTTTTATTACTCGCCTACATTTACGTCATTATTCTCCGGTTAATTCCAACACCGGTGCACCAACAAATTTCTACGTAGAGTTGGCTATTTCCACGAACACCTAATAAATGTCTTTCAAAAAAAGAACAGTTCAGAAAAACAACAAAAACACGCTATCTAGGTCACAGCAGGACAAAGTAGAAACATGGCAGGAGTGGGTGCACAATAAGTCCTAATTCCCGGAGTCGCGGCGACACTGACAGTGACAGGGCAGCGGGGTCGATCCCCAGTTTAATTACGAATCGCTCTTACACCCGTTTTAGTTTTAGTCGGTCAGAGCACTGAACAAGGAAATGGGTTTGTTTTAGCTTTAGACATTGTTTTATTAATCTGAAAAGTGTTTTTGGTGGTTTTGAAATAAAACAGTTAACTTCTAATCCTAATTTAAGAAGTTAATGCTATATTTTGTATTTTTTTCGTAAGCATTTACCTATTATGTTTGAAACATGTTTAATTTTATTAATAAAATCTACTTTAAACATTGTTTACATATTCTATACATAGTATTATTATTGTTTATATAGTTTTACCATCAATTTGATGGACCGCCACTAAATCTGTTGGTTGACGGATTAAGAATGGCACTTGCCATTGAGTCCACCTTATGTATTTTTAAAGTCCAGTTAAGCTTTAATAAATACAATAAATTTAATGCCGATTAGTTAAGCGGTTAGGTACTAACGGGACAATGGAAAAGATACTCGATAACTGCAAATAACGCTATGGATAGATACGTTAATAATAGGTACTCTATACTAAAACAGTATTTACTTTTATTATACTTCAATCAAAAACCAACAGTTTATCATTAAAAGAACGCTAGGTTGCACCATTCTCCGAAAGTAACACCTGTTCTCAAGATGACGTATGTACCAGCCGTCCGCTTCACTCAACCAAGAGGGAATGGAGCTATTTAACTCAAAATGCCAAGCCCAAAATCCATCTAAAGAAATTATAGGATAGTAGATTGCAATAAAAACGACATACGGCTCAAAAATAAATTTAAATTTATAAGAGCAAGGTACACATGTGTCAAATTGGCCACATTCGTCATAAAGACGGTCCCCTGGTCTCAGGGGAACAGACAGACAGCCGATGCGACCATAGGATTATGGGGATGTTGCATTCGCAATGATGCCTATGTGACCGCTCTAGATATTATTTTCGATGGCGTAACTACCTTATTATGAAATAATGGTTTTAAGCACCGTCCCGTGATCTGAGTCAGGACAGCAGCGTGTTAGAAGGTTTCTCGGACTGAAAGAACGTGATGCACTACCCAGAAAACCTACCAAATATTCCTCCTCATCCAAATGACGGCGCCATGGTAATACAGGTAAATGCCTACAGCGCATGAGTCCAGGACCTACAGTCTAGAGTACCATTGGATCATTTAGATATGAAAATAATTGACTGTCGTCGAAGAGATTAGGGGGAAGCGAAAAGCCTAGCGATGGGACAGTAGTGGCCAAATAAAGAATAACGATTGACAATCTATCGAAGATTTATTAATTAGTTTAAAACAATGGAAAGCTTAATATCCATCTCTCCGGCAGACATTCCATTTAGTTCAGATTTTCAAATGAAGAAGAATAAAAAAATTACAACGTAAGGCACATTATTGGTAGGTTATCATAATTTATTATTCAGAATTATTTTGATAGATAAGCATAGTAAAAGGTACGTCTATACATTTCAGACCCTTTAATTCGGGGGCATAAGAACCAATATCGAACTGCAAGTGATAGTCCTTTCTACCCTAATGTACTGTACAACTATCAGCTAAAAGTTTTATTGAAGTTAATCCTGAACACAGATTCCATTCCCAGCCCAAAGGGTAATTCGAAGAATTCAGTAGCAAAATGGTCAATAATGGACATAAAATAAGTAATAATGCCCCGGGGACGAAGGCGGCTGTGAAGTCGATTCGTTTGCGGTTTAATTACAAATTCTGCTTCGAACAGCTATCTACGTAGGACCGCAACTGTACGCGCGGTATACTGTCCCAGGGGAAATAAGTCTCTTATCTAGTATTGTACTGTGACCGGAGAAATATTCAGTACTGTTATTTTTGTATAAGCTTAAAGCAGAAGCTTTTGTGACAATGAAGTAAGATAAGTTATCTGAGAATGGCCTCTCTTCAGCTATTAAGTAAGTAGGTAAATAATTTTATGAAATAGGTAGGTATGACTTTAATAAAATCAGACGGTAAAACTTTCTATACGTGGCTTTTATTAAGTATTATCTTTACGAATGTCTTCATAGGTCGAGTGCACTTGAATTTAAGGAATAAAATGTACAGCAATTTTACTTCTGTAGTAATATATGGCCGACAGAGGCAACTTACCTACCTATTAAAATAAGACGGTAGCCACTTTCTATACAAGTCTGTCTGGTAGTTTCGACTCGCCTAAGAAATACTGTATTTGATTGTTAAAGTATAATCGCAAAGGTTATCGTTGTTGCTAACAAACGTACCAAATCGTTATCCCACGTGTACGTATCTAAACATAACGAGAAAAGTTACAAAATCCTTTCCCTCCTCGAATTTATTTTGAATGGTCAGGATATTTGGGGAATCTCGCAAAGTTGTCGAACTGGGAAATCATTTTCTTTTGTTACACCAAAGTTGAGGCGTTTATGTTTATCGGTCTTAATATTTTGTAGAAAGCTAATCGTAAGTACGTATATCCTGAAATCTATTTAAAATTTACAAATACTCTATCTAAATAGAAAGTAATCTTTGGAATGTCTAAAAGAGAAATATTTTATCGCCCTTATCATAGTAGGTACCTACCCTTATCAATAACCCATGAAACATACGAGTATTAAGACAATGGAAATTTCTCGATTTAATAAAAATAAACGGTTTTTATTTGCGTGAACAGTTAGTTTCTTTTAATTTACAGTGTAAAGTATTATCCTCTCCGTAATATCCGTACTATCCACTCGAAGAAGAAAATTGATTGAGTTCGCGTTCGCGTGGTGACTTTAACAATTAATATTAGTACTTCCATAAATTGATCGTTTTATATCACAAGGAATCAGAACCGCAACATATTACAATTAGATTTAGCACATTAAAATTAAAATGTATTTAAGTTACTAAAATGTAACTAGGTTGTACCGATTACCTATAAGATATTCCGAGACGAAAAGATACTAACGTAAGTACAATGATTCTCTGATAAATCAGTTACACATTAATGAAACACGACATAAGCGCAGCAGTATCGGAGACGATAACAATCGATACACTGACGCCTGTCTCTGTTTTACATACAAAAATTATGAATGAGGCTGAGAAATGAACCGTTATCGGAGAGCATAAAAATCGTGTGAGAGTCGCGGGCGCGACCCTCGGGCCCTCGGTGCACTCTGACAGAGCACAGATGCAAGAAACAGTCCAATAAATAACAGTGATCATTTATCACCGTCATGATCTTGCGTGTAAATGATTAGCATGGCACTCGTAAATCCGTCTATCAACGCCCACTGAGTTCAACTCAATCTTTTACATAGAGCATCAGAATAGAAGTGGGGAATTCTTCCAAACCCTTGTGCTTAGGAAACCAATACAGTAGGATTGTAGGTACTTGCAATTGTCAGAGTACTTATGTACCTACTTTAAAAATGGTAGGTTCGGTACTTATACATTTTTGTAAATGCACAATTTGAAAACCGAGGCGGATATAATTTTCAATCACACGAACGTCGTAATTTTCATTATTTTCTTTTTAGCTCAAGGACATCTATTTGTATTATTATAATTGGCCACTAATTAGCAGTCACGAATGATTGCCGGATTAAAATTCATGAGCAAGATTGCGCAGTGGCGCCAACCAAAAAGCAAATACAAGCTAATGCATGTTCAGCCTCATTATTCACAAATTGTTTCGTATCTATGTTTTGTCTCTGTCAATCGTATAGGTTAAGAGACAACACAGTTTCCGAATTTGTTTGTTTCCTGCCTTTAATGATTATGGGGTCAGAACGATTGAAATCGTACAACTGCACTGTTGTTTAATACACTGTATGAGCTGCGCAGGCGCACCCGGCGAGCGTAAACATGCGCACCACGAGATGAAAGCTGGCGCCGGCCACTTATCGACTCCTGCACTCGCACCGATTATGCTCTCGCTGTCAGCACCCGAAATAGACATAAACCGCCCGTCGAGTTCTCAAAACAAATTCAATGACAAAATTTACCTAACCGTTGAAAAACGCGTGTAAATAATGGCGCTTTTACCCTAACGGATTGTGTCAATCTTCGGTTGCTTCATTAACACACAAGCAAAATAAACTTTATGATTTGTTAGCATCCCGGGTATTTTGTAAGTCCCAACACTGATAAATCCAAACTTTATTGTACATATCTGGATACGTGGTGAAAAGAGTAGGTACCTAATGTTAATACTTGTTAATGAAGCGTGTTTTATTTATATCTAGCTATCAATGACTTAGTAATTATGCCCCTCTTACAATAATGTTCACTAAAACGCCACTGATTACTTGTACATATTTCGTTCGGACACAACTTTCGGGAGAGTTAACCAGCGGACTGATTTACAAACGTTAGAAACAATTTCGATTTGATCTATGTTTTGTCTGCGTTCAATCATTTTTATTAAGAAAAATACAATTCAAGAGTTTTGAATCTGATTGCGATGTTTTGCGAATCAGTATGCAGTAGGTATAGGTATATCGATAGAGATAGGGTCAGAAGTTTAGTAAAAGCTGAAGTATTATGCAACAATGAGTATATAACGAGAAATATCCATGTATCGTTATATTAATCGTGCGTTGTTAATAGGCTTCATTATATGTTTTTCAAACAGTGTATAAGATTGAGTACCTACATCATTTACTTGTTCTAAGGAATCAGAATTAGCAGAATCGATAAATCGAAACGGATGTCTTAAGTGTGTGTAGGCAGGGGCGCACTTAAACTATTTTTAATAAAAAACTGTAGTAAGGGCCAGGTGCATTCTACGTCCCATTCCCGAATTGAACAAAAAATGTAGCAGCGGCGGAAGGAGTCAGCTGCGAAATTGCAGCCAATATCTTTCCAACAGTAAATTATGGATTTACTTTTCTTTCCTGTCTGTTGTTGTAGGAGCACTTTAACTTTCATCTTGTTCAATAAATCACGGCATAGTTCGCGAACGTGACTGCAAACGTCGTTGTTCCAACAATTTTGTTCAACCATTCTCCAATTACAGAGGAAAACCGTTTAGAACAAAGTATAATATTATGGCGAACTTTTATGACATGCTTTGGAAGTTGTCAGTCTCGATGCGACCTAGCAAATTCAATAACAGTAGATTGATGAGGGTGCACGGAGGTTGAATATTATTTTTTCTAACTTTTGTTATTTTTTCACGGGGAAACTTTGGGATTTATCAAATTCTCTTTGGAAAGGTTTCGACGACAGATCGCTCAAGAACAAAAGTTCCAATAGCAATTTCTCGTGGATCTCGCAAAAGAACTTGCTGATACGGGTCTATTGAAAGTTAACTGAAAGAGGTAACACGTACGATAACTTTCGTGCATTTTTATAAGTAGTAGGTACGTGAATTGAAGGTAAGGAAGTCTGTCATTCAAATCGAGATAGAAGTAACTAAACAGGGGTCTTTTAAAGGCCTTATTGTTTTTAACAATCCACGATAAATAGAGCAGCAATAACAAAGTCAGGACGGTAAATTTTAGCTAATAAGATGTGATGTTACGACTAGCAGGTACCTACAGTTTGAGCAAATCATGCGTCAGAATCTAGCATGCAATAAGCATAGCTGGGCACCGTTAATCAAACAGTTAACTTCGTTAATCGTTAATCCGCTAATAAAAAAGTTAGCTTCGTTAATCGTTAAAGCGTTACATTTCTAAAGAATTAACGCAAGTTAACGTTAATCGTTAATCCGTTAATTGGTAATCAAAATGGTTCCAGGTCCTTGTGAGAATCTTACCTAATATTACCTACACACTTCCTTATGCACACGCAAATGTTCGCTGACGGTAATTTAGGAAGACAACGCATATTGATGGGGAGGGGGAGTCTATGTAAAACGTTACGATGCGGTCTAATTCCCATTTGGAAAAGTTTTGTTTCCCTACGGTTTCCGGGGAATCCCTCGATTGTATTAGTGTGGTCGTCCTTTTTTTTAAAGAAAGAGGGAGGGGGAGTACAGAAAAACGTTACAATGTATTACATGGGGGTCAAAAATTTGCGCTACGTAATACTTGAACGCTCCTTTTTTTAAAACAAATACAGCGCTTGTTATTGTAACGAAACACCGGCTCTAAGTAATTATTGACACGTTGAAATCAAATGAACAAAATGAATGGCTATTTTCATAGTTTAATGTCATACGGTCTATTGCTGTGGGGCTCAGATTTGGACATACAAACCATATTTGTGTTACAGAAGAGAGCTATTCGATCTATATAAAGCCTTAGATCGCGTGTTCACTTAAAGAATTTTATAAAGACATTAATATTTTCAACCGTAGCCTTCCAATTCATCTTTGACTGCATCATGTATATATGTACATAACAATCTTCATTTGTTCTAAAAGAAATGCGATATACATAGTTTCAATACAAGAAATAAACATAAGCTTGCTATTTCAAACCATAGGCTTCGTAAAACCAGTAGAACATTCGTAAGAGTAGTATAAAAATGCCGGTTCCGAACCGGCTGTAGCTTTAATTTTGGTTTTGACGGTGCATAAGTGTTACTTGTAACCTACATAAATAAATGAACTGACTTGACTTGAATCTTTTCGCAGCTTTCTCGCATAGCACTCGCGGTGCCCTGCGGTGAAAGTTAGGCATTTGATTAACGATTAACGGACTTCTGGATTATTAACGGAAGTTAATGAGTCCGTTAACAGTTTTTAAAGTTAACTTAAAAGTTAATCCGTTACTCAAAATGTTAACTTCGTTAATTAACGATTAACGGATTAACGAGTTAATGCCCAGCTATGGCAATAAGCAATGATTATCTACTACTTTAATGTGACATAGGTTCATAGTATCATCCTGTTTATATAAACGTTTAAGATAAGTCCATAAGAAAAAGATGGGTGCATGGATCATAAGCAAAGTAATTGAACTAATCCATTGAAATACTTAGGTAATTCTACATGCCTATTATGAGCATTGGATGAAATTTAATGGCAATAACACCCATGAAACTGTATTTGGTCAGTAAACATTTTGTTAAAAACTTATCTCGATGTATCGATTAATTTAAATTTGAAGTTTACGGATCAATAAGAACGTTTACTAGTCACGCGCGTAAGCTCTACAGTAAGAAGAAACTGCTTAAATTTGATTATTACAAAGTATAATCAAGCTTATTTTTTAATAGATTTTACACCGGACTTAGATTAGTCTGTAACTGTATTTTTACCATAATATCGGAATCACTTAGAAAGGATCTTATCAGCAGTGTAAGTAGATACATTGAAAGCTCTTAGCTCTGCGAAAAGATTTGTCATTATTTAATTATATTTACTATCAAGAATAAATAAACGGAAAATAACATTTTCCGTGATCTAATCATGCAAATGGAATGCACGGAGATTGATTTTTGTTCTAACTTTTAACAAAAAACACGAGGAAACGGGAAAATGTATCAAATTCTCTTTCGGTAAGATTTCGACGACAAATCGGTCAAGAAAAAACCATTTTCAATAGCAATTTCTTGAGATTTTCACAAAAAAAATTACTGACACGGGCCTATTGAGCCTTAACTGCAGGAGCTAGCACGTACAAAAATGCTCGCGCATTCGTACATTACAGTACGTGGATTATAGGAATATGGTCGGTTATTTAAATAGAAACAGAAATAACGCAGGTTTAATTGATTCGTCCATTTACGTGACTAGCCGAAACATTCGTACGGGTATTAAATGTGGGTACCTACCTAATAAGTGTTTGAATAATTCGAACAAAAGCTGTCGGCTGCTTGGGCCGGTTCGGAGCGGTAGTGTCTACCTGCATCGAACACCTGTCGCCTGAGGCTATAAATACAGAAATAACAGCCTTATTCGGAATTCCAAATTTTATAAACTTCCAAATACCTCGACAGGCTTGTATCATGAAATTATAAATGTTAATAATTAGCCAAGTTTATGATAGGCACGAAGTTTTAATTAAAGCAAAGATAATTGGCAACTTTGACATTCCCAAAACTTTTAACCATCCTGTAATAGACTTAAAATTGGGTAGGATTTGAGAGTTGATATTTTTTTTTAAATGTTGGTAATTTTTCATTCGCCTACTGCCCGTAGTGGTTACAAAACTGAAAGGCAAGCAAAATTATTTGATTGTGTAATTTAATTACATATTTTGGAAGAGTTCTTTTAAGCTACGAATTGACTACGTTATAACTGATTTATTACCGTTGAAATGTTCGAATTATAATATAATCGGTGTATCGAAATCGAAGCTATGAATTTGCTGCATCATAAAGTGTTTAACTCGGCGGAACCAATCGCCTTCGCTAGTCCCGACAGATGTCCGTTCAACAATAGAATCTCTTTACAATTACTAATAAAAGCTATCTTCTAATAACGAAATAGTTACTCGACTACAACCAAGTATTGAACTTGGCAATATGATGAGATAGATGAGGCGAGTTGATGTTACTAAAAATCTGAGTTAAGACCTAAGCATAAATAAAGAATAACCGCAATTGTTCATATGAAATGGGATCGGCGCTCGCAAAAAATTGCTCTTTTCTCTGCAACCGTCCCATTTGTTCCTTGGAGCGGCCGAAACGAGGGTCTTTTGGCAGTCTTATTACTTATTTTTCACAAGCCATGATAAATAGAGCGGCATGACAATGTTAGGACGGTAAATTTTGGCGAATAGGATGTGGCGCTACGTCTGGTAGGAGCCTACTTAAAAAACATGCGTCTGAAACAGCATCCAATAAGCAGTGATTATCTCCTAATTACACGTGCCTTAGGTTTACAATATCTTTCAGTTTATATAAACATAATAGATGAGTCGATAATATATGAGTACATGCATCATAAACATGGAAATTGAACTGATAAGAACATTGAAAATTGAAATATTCTACAACTGGTATTGGATTAGATTGAGTGGGATGAATATAATGAAACTGGATTTGATCAGAAAGAAAATTATTCTTAAAATAACGTGATACGTCAATGAATTGAAATTGAATGTTTATGGATCATTATAGATTTACACAAGCCAAGCGCGAAAGCTCTTTAAGATTCTACAGTTCAGATACGATAGAAGCTGCTTGAATTGGATGATTTCAAGGTAAAATCCAGGTCATCTTTAAATAGATTTTGGACTGGACTTAGAAAACTAGGTCTCAACATGCTTTATCATTAATATCGAACAATTAGAAAGGAACCAGCAGGGCACATTAAAAGCTCTAAGAATTGAAAGCTCTGTCGAAAAAATTGTCAGTGTTTATCCATATTTACTATTAAGTTGTTAGATTGTTTGTTTGTAAAAGATCTAATCATGCAAAAGAAATGGTTTCTTTTTAAACATACCTGTCAGTAACAGCAAAATTAGACGCCGCATGTTGACTTCCTCGCGTGGCGCGCGTTGAGTACCTAGGCAATGTTTATTTGGGCTTCAGCCATCGCAACAGTCCCGAGAGTAAGGCTATGCAGCGGCAATGTTTACGCGACTCAGCTGACGCCCTCGACGCTCGCCAATTAACCACACACTCGCGCACTGCGGGATCCGCACGCTGCAGTGTCAACGGCCACGAGAAAAACTAGACACTAGTCGTAAGTCCTCAGACTCCGAGCTGGGTGCACTTGAGATTCAGATGCGGTTTTCATTCATGCCGTGGGGCGAAATACGAACGTTGACAGATTGGTTCTGTGATGAAAACATCACACATGGCCCGAGCGGCGGAGCAGCGTCGCGCGCGATCGCAGCGCACGGTGCCTGAGTCGCGAGTTGCGTGAGTGGAGTGGGCCGGCGGCCGGGGAGGGGGCCACGCCTGCGCACCGCTCCCGCGCCGCACCACCTCCAGTATTGACCGACGACGCCTCCTTCCTACATTTCACATCCTTAACTAGGTACCACGAATTCTCCTTTGAAAAATTCCCTAATTCCTTCCGCGAGATTGAGATAGGCCACGTCTATGGGCCATGAAAGCTCACCTAGGAAATTGCAAGTAATAAAGCTTTTGAGGCTTTTTTGTTGTCTCTCCGTTCCTAGTGCATGACGAGTCTCAAACAGTATTTCTGTAGGGAAATTAAAAATTATGGACGTTGGTCATTTATATTTATATTCGACTGTACAATTTAAAAGTTCACGGCATTGATAAAATAAATGTTAAATGAATCGCTATTCGCTAAAATATTGTCATAAAAAAACTTTTTTAACTTATACCCAGATAAGCTCAAAAAAACAAATGTGTATCTACCCTCCGTCCAGTAAATTTTCGGGCAATAAATTATCCAATACTAACGGCGTGTAGAGTACGCTTGTCGTTGATCTTGTCTAGGGGACAGCCTAGTTGGACCTCGGCCTACAAAACATACGCAGTTGATGACGTCAATACAAGTTGCCAGTTGGCAGAACGTACTTGCCAAGTAAATTAAGTTATTATGGCGCAGAATCTTATTCAGGGCGTATGGGACTGGGGATTATTTTCTTGCAAGGGTATAAGGTTTTTAACCCTCATATTTTATGGCTAGTCGTTTGTTACGCAAGTATTTGGCGTACGTAAAACCTTCTTAATTAGCGGCTAAAATTTCAGTGGGTTCTAATCATATCTGTATTAATTTAGTAAAGCTTGGGCACTAAAAACGAGGTAAAACATAGTGTTATTTTTAAAATCCTTAAATATTAATTAAAAGCTGTACGATTGTTTGCATAAGGTGTACGTATGTATAGTCTCACGCTAATATGTATATAATCTCATTATTAGTTAACCTTATAGTATCGGCATTTTAAGAGCTTAAGATTTTAAATGTATTGCCCGTCACTTTACACAGTTTGCTAGCTCTACCTACTTAACTTTTTAAAATAAACAACTCCTCGTAGTATGAAAGACCTAAATGAGGAAATTCTAAGTACAGTCATAAGCAAATCAAACTACACCCTCTGGGCGTTGTAGGGCCCATATTGCGTAGACATAAGAATAAATATTGAACTGCAAAATAAATCGTGAAGTACCTACTGTTGGCCTATCATTATGAACTAAAATCTATAAATGAGCAATTCTTGTAGGTTGGTACTATATAAATGTATCAGAAACGGCTCGAACGATTTTCATGAATTATAGTATTTAGGTGGTTTTGGAAACGAAAAATCGATCTAATTTTCATTATTAAAAAATATCGTGTTGTCAGTTATGTTACACAATTAACGTGATTGTCACACGTTTTACCAAAAAAAATCCGTCATCCAGGTACTGTCAGGTAATCATATTTACTAATTATTAGGTTATACAACCTCCGGGTACATATTCATTCCCAATACATTTTCAGTGTCCTAGTGCCGTATCAGAAGCGAGCTGGATCCGGCTTGTTTATTTTCTTTACTAAGCGACCCCAATGCCTTTAATCGACTTAATTAACATTATTGATTGATTTTATAGTCTTAATTCGTTTTGTGTCCCTGCTCTGCGTTTATTCAATGGCATTGAAGAATCCACTCCTAAATAACATCTAGTTAGTTAGTCTATAGTGTATTTATATTATACCTACGAATGCTTGGGATACTCGTAGTACTCGTATCCCAAAAACAGTTAGTATATTACGTCAATAAAATGGGAATATTTTTGTGAAAAACAATTAATACTTTGGTTCACTCTCTTTTGCTGTGTTTGTCAACATAAGTTTTGTATAAACACTCAAAAAAGTTAGGAAATTCTCTCTGGTATTACACGCGAGCGAAATCGGGGGCGCCTGTTTAAAAACATATATTTCAGGTAGGTATACCTGGTCGGCGTGCAAAACATAAAAATAGTGGTAAGTTCCTACTTTGTAATTAGAAAATATAAAATGCTTCTATAAACGCATGGAAAATATTTGTAGTATCAAATATTCTCTGGCATTAATCTGTTATTCGAACTTTTAATTATCATTAGACTCCCATGAGATAAGACCCCATGGTTATAACTACTCTATTTTTTTCATAACAGAGCCATCTATCGGAAGCAAAAGTTTACAATACGCCTCATGATAGGATCTTTTCGTAAAGCACACCCTTCTGGCCCTCTGGGAACCACTAACTAACGATCGGAATGTTTTTCCTGTCAAAACTCCTTAGCAACAACACTTGAAGCATCAGTAGACGTGCAGTCAAAAGCAACCGCACCTAAAAAGAAGAAGAAACAAAGTTTTTTTTTCCTACCTTACTATCGATGATGGCTACAAAGCCTTATCATCTTCACCGAGCTTTCGGAGCAACGCAGATGGCTCTCACCCCTTAAAACAAAGATAATGATTATCTACCAAATGAAATATAGAAATCAAACATCCGTTTTGGAGCTATGAAAGAGCAGCTACCCTTTATCTGTTTTATATAATCGAGATTATACTCTTATTTGCAGACACGGGTACCATTACCTCAACTTTTCTTAGCTAAGTATTTCTTCTCTAGACTCGCCTATTTCTTGTTTCAATATGGATACTTATTTTACGTATTATCTGAGATTTGTTTCGGTATTTTTATTACACCCGTAATTATAAATTTATTCAAGATAAAAAATTGTTTTAGAGGGCATTTTGTATTTTTTTTATTTGTCACCACTTTATACTACAATAAAATATTCACAAGACTCTTTCCATGCTTGAATACACAACTGGGCATGCACCATTTGATTATGGAACTAATTATATATTTTTTTTTGGTTTAATTATATAAATATATTTTTTATCATTTACCTCATGGATTACATAGGATTGTTTTACGGTTTCTAATTTATTTTTCACTAGTGTACCAATTTGTAGGAAGTCAACGTGACCAAAGAACGATATAACAATTGAAAGCGGTTAAAATCTTAGAATAAGGAAAGTATAGAAACCGCAACCAGCAACAATGTTACCGTCCACCCCAAAATATTTTTTTTCAACATTGTTTTGACGTTTAACAATTTAAAAATGAGTATTAATATCTATTTATTCTTTAGTAATGTAGCTAATGTCGATTTTAATATCGATAAAATGTGATAACAATATGGATGGGGAAGAAATAGGGATCTTTTTCTTCTGTCGATATAAAAATAATGAATACATAAATAAATATCAGGCTATATCACATTGACCTGAGTCCAAAGTAAACAATTTAAGCACTTGTATTATGTAAACCAAAACCAACGGTGGAACTAGCCCTGCTTTCCTTCATAATTTCCACCAGAGTAGTACTAACATGCTAGGATGAAGAAGACTACAAGAAAAAAGTTGAATAATTTAACTTTTGTACGACTGTATGCTATGAATACCAAAGTGTATCAGCATATCGACAATCCAGTACATACTTGATTTCGTTTATGATGTTTGCATAAGTATACGAAAAAATAAAATTACAGTGCTACCAATATTTATTATAAAAAATACATAATTTTACAAATTAGCGATTTGTGTAAGATTAAAACTTTTTGCAAACAAATGACATGTAGTTTAGTCCAACCATAGATCAGAGGATCTCAATCTCATATTACTTTGCAGTTTACTTTATTGATTTTCGCCCTGCAATGGGATTCTGTTTTCACAATTTCCTGTAACAAAATACAAATTAAATAAAGTGAATTCAGACATGTTTATATTTATATATCTCGTGAATCATACTTGTTCAATCTATGTCGAACTAAATCAAAAATTTCATACGATGCAATAGGTACATTATGCCATTGCCGATATTTTAAGAGTCATGACACCATTTTTTACCAGTCTTGATTAATTCTTATTTACGTGGTATCATAAAATAACTGAAAATATTTTGAACAGATCTAAAAGTGTGTGCTAAAAGCGATCTAAAAGTGAATGTGTTCGAAAATTTTATCGACAAGTACGAAGAAATTTTTTTCATTGGCACATCACTACAACAACAAATATGCATTATTTAAATTTGAAAATTTGGTTATAAATGCGCCTTTATTTTGGGAAAAGTCAAAATCTTAAAGGTTAACAAGATTTTTGTAAATCTTTGGCTCATTTTTACTACATAATACGAAAATGATTTTGCAAAACTTACCGATGAAGACAATATTGAAAAACTCTCGTTATTTTTTAAATCACAAACTTAGAAACCACCATCGTCTTTGATATACAGTTATCCTCGTCCGCAATTACAATAATTATTTGTTTTTATTGAGTTTTCATACATAATTTTTCTACATTATACGAAAATCTGTTTTAGTGAAATTCAGTTTGACAATTCAATGTGAGTTTGTTAAAATACGAGATAGGGATACCATGGATCCTGTCACAAGTATGCGCTAGTATTTGATAATACTAATATACATAAGTGTGACTATTAGTGATTCGTATTCCCATGTAAAATATAAGAGTACATAAGCTAGAAACCAAAAACAGTTTTCGTTTATATTTTATAGTTCTATTTAATAGTGGCACGGTATTTTGAAATAGGCAAAGGGGTGTTTTAAACAATTAATATTAAATATTTAATTTATTAGGTGTATGGAAATATTGTTGACTTGCGTAATGGATGCGCAGATGCAAAATATATATCAAACCATGTTAAAACATGGTTTATGATAAATTTGGTATCGATTAGTAGCACTATTCTGGAAAATATGCAATACTAATAAATTAGTAACATAATTATATACATAGGAATAAAATAAAGCGTTTAGTAAATAGTTACGAATATAACAAATACTGTTAAATACTAGAAACTGATTTTTCAATTATGGCCCATCACTGAATAAAATACGGCCAGTAAAATTAGTCGTATTTGAAATTGAATGTATTTTCAATTTGGTAACGTTCTATTGGCAGTCTATGGTCTGGACTCCAACTCCGGAGTCCAGTCCATAGATTTTCTATCTGCAGATGCGGACTCCAATATAAGCTCTGAGTGGTTTTTGTTTCAGTCACACTAGGTGGCGCTCTATGACTAGATGTGAATAAGACAGCTACGTCCCAATTGCGGTTTTTAGCGTTACATCTAGGAATATAATATATCTATGGTTAAAATAGTTACGTGTTGTTGTCACAAATACACTATGTTCCTCCTTACCTGCAAAACTAACATGAATTTTCAGGTCACGTTAATACCCTAGGGGTACAAACGGTACCCTATTACTAGGACTTTGCTTTAAGACTGTTCGTACGTTCGTCTGCCCGTCTGTCTCTGCGTCTGTCCGTCTTCAGGCTATATCTCAAGTATAGCAACAGTTGAAATTTTCACAGATGACGTATTTCTATTGCCACTATAACAACAAATACTAAGAAAAAAAAAGTTTTTTTTAAGGGAGCTCCCATACAACAAACCTGATATTTTGACAGTTACTCGCTCGTTACTAAGTTTAGGTAACCGATAATGGTACGGAACCCGTCGTGTGCGAGTCCCACTTCCACTTGGCCGGTTATTGTTTTATCCATGCGAGTCGACCAAATTTTTTCTACCAGTCCACTATTGAAATAATGATGTACCCACACTAAAAAACTACTTTTAACAACAATTACAACTCTTTCTAAGGTAACCAGTACCTTTAACATGAATAAAACGGTAATCAAATACTATTATGTTGTCAGAAAATAATAGATATGATTTTTAGTAACGTTCCAGCGGTGCTTGCAGAAGTACTAAAATATCCATACAAAATTGTTACTATGCAAAACTACGCCATTACCGTTTTTGTTCGTGCTAAGTGTGCACAACACTTGTTACATTCTTCGTAGAATTAATGCAACATAACAATAAAAAAAAAGGAATGTAAATAGTAAATAAGTTTTTTATTTCTATTCTACAATATCAAACACATTTACATTGACTTAAGATGCGTGGGCAGTATGCCTTTCCATTTTGGCTTTGGTCCAAGCTTGCATGAGCTGCTTCCTTATTTCAAATGCAATAACAGCTGTGGCCATTCCTGTGTTCAGGCTGTCTACACCTTTTTGCAGTGGTATATTGAGCCTCAAACCATTTTCTTGTGCTGCTAATCTGGAAAACCATTTACCACATTAGGTACTTTACTCGACATAACCCAAAATAATTGATCAGGTTTATTGAACACAGGCTCGCAGGCAACTTCACACGCATACTCTCCGTTTTTATTACTTTTCTCAATGATCCTTCGCTTCTATTGATTGCAGAGTGATGATATATAGCCTTTAGCTTTCGTTGAAAAATATTTTAAGTCGAACCAGTAGTTCCTAAGATTTGCGCCTTCAGACAAACAAACTCTTTTTAATCCTTAGATTGACCTGATCCCACCTGATGTTAAGAGGTAATGAGTTCCTAACTTAAGGGCGAAATGTATAGCATAGTAAAACTGTTACTAAACTTGTTGCCCTTACTTTAAAGGCTTGACCCCTGCTACTAATGTAGCGACCCCCCAAGTGCTCTGGAAACCTTACTCACATGCAGGAACACAACAACACTGGAGTTTTTGTTATTCGGCTGCAGTCTTCTGTAAGGTGGAGGTATTTCACCAGTCAGGCTGCTCCAGTTCGAGCGATAAATCGCTTTGCCCTGCCTCTCTCAAGTTAGTTATAGTATAGATGAAACCAGTAAATATGTTCTTTTAAACTTACGCATAGCTTTCTTCACTAATTCCTTCAGTCTCTCCACCTATTATTAGAGTAATATGTTCAAAAGAAGTGAACTGAACTCCATAATATGGCAGCACGGGTATTTGGTTATGCTCAGTACTATTCTCAAGATTTTCTGTTTCACTGTCAAGGACTTCAGCATTGCTGTCAGCGATAAATATTGATGAGTTTATGTCTCTACATTTGTCCATTTCATCCCAGTCAATAGAGTTATACACTGGTAATCTGAAGTGTGCTCCTGCTGCGCTTCTGATAACCTTAGGGTCCCATAGATCCACACATCCTGATAAAAATAAATAAAAACAATGTTACAAATATACATATGTAATTCATAACCTTGGGGTCCCATAGATCCACACATGCTGAGACAAATACATACAATTCACAAATAATAAAAGGCTCAAGTTATTGACCTCTTACTACTAATATACACATTGTTGCTAAAACAGGTATTGAAAATATTGTCCAACCTTTTGTTTTATAACAAGGTTTTTAAGAAAAGATTTTGTAAATTCATTGGGATAGTATAAGCGTGTGGAGGATCACTAGTACATTTTTTTTTATTTACTTGTTATTGCAATTTGTCCAGAGAGACATTCAACAAATACTTATAAAATGGTGTTGGTATGTGAGGTACAGGTCCAGTGACATGCCCCCTTAAAATTATGTTTTAAATTAAATCAAATTAAGTCTTGGTAGATAATTATGGTAAATAAAACCATTATTTTTTTAATGGACTCTATCTCGCGTCTCTAGATAACGCGATGATTCCGCCAATGTCAAGTGTTTACTGAGATACAAATAAAACCATGTTTAGCACTCTCTAATCATTCAATATTGGCATCACATCTAATTGGCAGACAGATCATTATGTCACATTCCAACAATGTGGTGCCAACATTGTGACTACATTGAGGATATTTCTTAATTGCATATATGAGAGTCTATTCATTAATATGTATGAGGTCAATAGCCCTAGAGTACTCTCATAAATATTACAGAAAATAACAATTCACCTTTGGTAAGTAATACTTTTTCACACCCAGCTCCTACAGCTACTCTAAGTATTGCACCCAAGTTTCCAGGCACTCTGATATTGTCACAAATGAAGTGAAGCGGTAGAGCTTTAGATTTCATTTTCATACTTTCTGGTTTAGGCATCTCAAAAACACCTGAAAAAAATAAGAAATATTTGTTAAAGCATCAACTGCATAATTAAGGGCTCCACTAGAACCCTGATTTGATTGTTTTGTAAAAAAATTGCATAGCATATTTTCATGAAACTTTTTAATGACAAGTGTCCAATGACCTTCGAAACATATGAGATAAACTAAAATATGAATGTGAACAACTATAATAAAAATGTAAAAAAAAAATTGAAACACACCTGTGCCATTGATGAAATTTGATAAAAAGCTGGATAAAATATTAGATTGATATAGGTGGAACTTTTGGCCAAAACAATGTGGGTAAAGTTACAGGCAACTAGTAAATTTTTCTAAAATAGGTTACTGATACCAGCACACACCTACTATAAAGATTAAGAGCGGCATAGAGATAAATTGTGTATGGTAGCTAGTAAGACTGCCCTAATGAGTAAGTGTCTTTTGTAATGCTTCTTGTATTTTTAATAGACTGCCAGGCGGTATACGGAATATTGACAATTTATTTAAATTTAAAATGAAATTATACGAATATCTGGCTCAAAAATGTTATTATTCCTTTCAAGAATTTTTAGTTGACAATGCTAATATTTAATAAATAACATATATTTGTTTTATTATGGAATTAAATATTATAACACTTTTAAATTATAAATTGTAATAATGGTAAGCTTTGTCAGTAATTATCTAACAATAATATGTTATTACGGTATATGTTTATAACTGTCTAATTAATGTAAGAATGTTATCCAAAATATATTGTATGCTTATAAGGCGGAACACAGAGAAACCTGTTAAATTTACCATCTGTACCTACCTGTGACTCACAATAAAGATTATTCTGATTCTGATTCTCATTAAAATGTACTAAAAGATAAGATTTCTAAGACAATAAAATTTAATATAGCACTAAATATCCATCATCTCATTGTTGAGATTAGGCCAAGAGTGCAAAGTTTTTATTTTACTTTTTTATTTATTTTTTTTTTTTTCGCTAACAAGTAGGTAATGATAGTCATGAATTTGTCAATTGCTGAACCAATTTATTTATCTTCTGAATTTATAGTTATGTAGATATTTGTTTTTTTAAATAAATTATTAATATTATGTAAATCTAAGTATACCTTCATATTTTATATATTATATTCTAATTAATTTATATAGTATGTGTATTATTATCGTATATTTAAAAGATACCGTAATGTTATTTTTAATGCTTAATTTATTGTTGTTTAAAATGATTTCTTTTTTTTTTTTCTCCCATGTTACCGCACCCATATACAAACTATCTGCATGACCCAAGGGTTGACTGGTAGAGAATGCCCCTAGCATTAAGTCCACCTGTTGTACCTATTTGTGCAATAAAGTTTTTAAATAAATAAATAAATATTGGACTAGGTACATCACAAACATTGCTCTGATTCTGTGGTAAGTAGCTAAAGCACAGAAAACAGAAACAACAACGGTACTACAACACCCAGACCCAAGACGATACAGAAAAGTTTGTTTCCCATATTGACCCGACCGGGAATCGAACCCGGAACCTCAAAGATGGCGCGATGCCAAAGTCCGGCACGCTCGCCTCTCGGCTACAGAGGTCGTCATATGTTTTGTTTTATTTGTTTTTGAATGCCATTACTTACCAAAGATACCAGGTGAAGTTTCTACATCAGACCACAGTTTAATCTGTTTATAGGGTATCTTATACAGCAACACCCCTGTTTTAGGTAGGAAAGGCGTCACTTTATTCAAATCTTCAGTTCGGCTGAACACAATATATTTTAACTTACAACTGGCTTCCAAACCATCCACAATTAATCGCCAGCCTTCCACCAATATTTGACCTGACCGCATCCTTTCCTTTTTAGACTTTAACTTCACAAGAAGAGAACTGAAAAAAATAATTGTTTAATTAATAAACAGTTCTAGTCAAACTAGAATGATAGTTTAACAAAATCACAAATTTCTGTAATTTTAAAGCCTTGTAAAATAAATCTTACCTTACACGACCATCATTTTCTTTTAACTTTTCGTAAATTACTTGATTTTCATTGTCAAAAACTTTTTTCTGATTTAGATAGAATTCCCTCCTTTTTAATACTTCATCTCTCTTGCTCTTGATTTCTTTAACTTTTTCATGAGGAAACTTAGTTGATTCAGGCTTTTCATAAGAAAGAGACTCATTTATTTTGGTGTTTTCAGCTAGCTGTGTTTGCATTTGCTTTTTTTCCATGGGCTTTTTTAAAATATCAGGACCCAAATCAATCACTTTTTCTTTCTTTAAAGTAGGTTTTGATTCGGGTTCAAAAGGCAGCAAAACTTTAGCTGGATTTCTGTTCATCCACCTCGCATATAGTCTTGAAGACCCCATGGTGGTTTGAGGCCTTTTTATTGCTTGATATAATAAGTTATAAACTGATCGAGACATAATTATTTAATATATTGTATCTAAAGGAAAAAATGTCGGCTGTTTCAGCAGAATTATGACCTTAAACAATTTTCGTTGCACGTTCCATAGGAGGTGGCTTTCCACCTTAGTGACTTCTTTCTATCTGAAGGACTATAAAACTAAACACTAAATTATTTTAATTTTTAATCCACAGACCAATAGTTCTAACCAGAAACTTTTTATAGGTTATGTTTGTGCGACAAACAGGGATGCCAAAACCCGTGATTCGAATTCCCCAAAAAGAGGAAATAAATCAAGAATATTAAACAATGGCTTTTAATTGGCCGTTAGTTGTCAAATTAGGAGACTATCCAAACTTCTAAACTTCTTATGGTCGTGATTATAAATTACACCAAATCCTTATTTGGTAAATAAAATAATCCCCGTATTTTAGGGAATTCCGAGAAAATCAACAGCCGCGGATATACACAAAACTGTCAATTTGACACAACGCGGCGTAGAAATATAAAATTAGTAATTAAACCATGGACTTACTTACGTATAATAAACTTATATTAGGTCCATGAATTAAACTATATTATGTTTATGCTATAAAGAAACTGTTGTTTGCCCGAGGAAGACCTTCCAGAAACACAGGTCCGAACTTCATTGGTTGCTCAAAGATAACAACCAATGAAAACACACCATAATCAAATTTTCAGCCTATCAGAAGCTAACTTAATGATTTTGACATTAGCGCTATAAAGTTTACTCGCGTAGCGGCGAATTGACAAGACTCAGGCATGTATGATGATAATTGCACTGAAAAGCGCTCGCAGCGTGCTTGGAAGATATCTAACGATGCGGTAGCGTCGCAAAGCCAAGTTCTAGCAAACAAAACTGGCAAGCAGCACGATGTGTTATTTTGGAGCCACTTTCGATTCCCTTGAAACTCAAAAATTCAAGTCAATTCAGACCATTGGTTCTAATATACTAGTTTGAGGTAGAAGTTGTTTTTAAAAGTACCCGGAAGAATTTCAGCTACGTTTATAAAATGTTTCACTTTTTTAATTATTTATTAAGTTATTTTAGCATAAAGTAAGGAAATAAAATTATTTATCTACACTTACAACATTTAACTGCATTTTGATTTGCAACAAATGTGTGTTTAAGAAATGAACGGATTTTTTTACATAAACTGAATCAGGTTTTACATTGAGATTTATTTTAATTATTTCTTATAGTCTACTCTTTTTTAAATACTTACCAAAATAAATAATTTGATTTGATAAAAAATTATTAAAATGAGTTTTCTTTCGAATGTTAACAATTGCACAATAAAAGCGATAGTTAGCGCTGTGTTCTGTGTTAAACACTAAGCAGTCTCGTGTCTACCTCTGGTTGCGCTTTTGTCTATGCCAATTGTCAAATTAGCAGCGAGTCAGACGTTTCTAGACATTTCGTCAGCAGCTGAAAAATTGTATTTGGATGCGTAGTAATTACCGTGTTTATTTATAAAATAAGCAGCAAAAACTAGACAAAATGGCAACGGGAGTAAAACCTCGTGATGAAGAATCCCAACTTACTCGTTCCGATTTAGAAGTTATCCAAGAAGCAATGAAGAATAAGAAATTTCGTGAAATGTTGGCCGATTACTGCGAGGAGGTACGTGACCCGGCGAACCAGGCGATCTATCAGAAAGAAATGACCCAGCTGGAAAAAGAACGTGGCTACGACGTAACTTTCATTAATGCGAAAGGCGGTTATGTTATCAAAACAAGTGTCGCTGGCGACAGGAAGGCCTTTATAAATATTTGCAGTAATGAAAATATCGGCAAACCGTCTTGCCGTGCTCAGGAGGTTAATGGGCAAAAAGGAATGAATTGGCAACTGCCGTATTCTATAATTCCTCCCCGCGAAGATTACGACCATAAAAAAGAGCGGTGTGTTATTTACGATGTTGTGTTCCACCCCGACACTCTGCGCATGGCCGAAGTGAACAAACAATTCCGTGAGTTAGTAAATAAAACCGCTTACGAAGGATTACAGAAGAACTTTAACATCCATTTCGATAGTAATAATTTCCGTTTCCCTAAATCTCATTACAAGGGAATGAATATACCAGCTGTGATTAGAAAAGAAGACCCAAACTTCAAACCCCCAACAGATGAAGATAATAATGAAATTTCTCCTGAAATATTGGAGAAATTATACCCTCAACACAATTATACAGAATCTGAAATCCCTGCTGAGGCACCCAGTGAACCACAATTATTACAAAGGAAATCTAAAACCCAGAAACCAGAGTTCTCACATTCATCTAACAATGGTTATACTATACCAAAGTATGTTATCAAACAACAAAAGAATGTTGATTTTCAAGATTACACTTACCACAAGGATAGTAAACATTATTCTGCTATTCCAAGCCAACTAGTTGTAGAAGTGAACCTCCCACTGCTTTCTTCCACAAAGGATTGTGTTCTTGATGTACGGGAAAAGTCATTATCCCTGAAATCTGAAAATCCAGCTAAGTATAAATTAGATATAACCCTTCCTTATGCAGTTGATGATGAATGTGGCAGTGCCAAGTTTGATAAGACTAAGAGAAAACTTATAATAACCCTCCCAGTGATAAGAAAAAATATTTCTAATGGAAATTCAAACTCTCTGAAGGTGGACAGTGGTGTTGAAAGTGAAGAGAACTCTGGCTCTCAAAGTGATGATGATGTTAAGCAGAATATTATTGAGGTGATATCCTCAACTATGAATAATCCTTCAAAAAAAACAATGGAGTATTCCAACTCAAATGTTAATCAATCTTTTTTGAAGAACTCCCTTGGCTATATCTTGCCTTCATACACCCACAATGTTCTTGATGATATTGTTGCATTTACTTTCCATGTTAAAAACACGGAACCTGATTCTGTGAAAGTGGAACAGGTTGACAGTCAGGTTTACATCAAGTTCACTTCAATTGGATCAGGTTTTGTTCCTGTACATTATGCTGCCATAATTAAATTTGACGATCATGTGAGATTTGAAAATACTTCTGGGGAGGCCTGGGATAACAATGTTATATTGCAATTAGAAATTATTGGTGATGCCCCCCAAAAGTTCCAGATTGGTTTGAGTGAAGATTCTATGAAATGTGAGGAATTTGATATGTCACAAGTTACTAAATCATTGAAGTCTGATGTGCAAGCTGGTAATAAGATATCCAATATGGATGAAGCAAATCCTGTAGTTGAAGTCACCAATTTGGGCACTGAAACTAACATAGTGGTGTCTTCTAACCAAAATGATGAAGATATTTTAGATGAGGATGATTATGAATCATCTACCTCTAAGGAGAAGGAAATAGTATGGACTGATTCCAGTAGCGGTGAATATGGAGCAAAAAGTATTCTCCGCAAACCAATGGCAATGACGAGGAGTTTCTCCGAATCCAGTGTGGGGGATGTAGCTTCATCAATGGATTATATTAGCTCTGATTGTATTCCAGAAGAGAGCAGTTTTAAAAAGACAGTTCGATTCAATGATGTTATAGCGAGACAATTTTATAGGTAAACAAAAATTACATTATCAAGTTCCGACGTTTACAGCAATCCAGCCTAAGATAAGCTCTCTATTTACATTAAATGAAAAAATATAAGTAAACAATCTTATCACACTTGTCCTACTTATGAGACTGATAAGAGTTGTTTTGTTATTTGAAAACATTAATTATTATCCAATAGCTTTTGCCCATGTAATAATTTTTCAGGGTTAAAAAGTAACCTATGTGTGGCCAAACTTATTGTCTATTGCTGAATATAATCTATTTAGACATATGTAGCTAATGTTGCATGTAGTGTCATAAAAAAACAAGCATATATCCTTATATGTTTTAAAATAATTGGCAAGTACTAGCTCAAATTTAAAAAAAAAAAATCTACATTTCAGATACAACTCTTCTATAGAGGGCCAGAAGAAAAAGAATCAGCGAAAGAAAAGTAAAAAGCGCAGTCAGGACAGACGCAAGAGCGAAAGCGAGGCTGAAGATGAAATCACTACCTCTGTGAAGGTATGAGTCTGTTTCATTGTGTTCATATTTTTATTTTACTAAACAACTTACCAAATGAGAACTCTCTGGGCATAACACATATTGGAATGATAGTTATTTTTGTAAATGATAAATATCTGTGCACAACTGTGTATACATGAGTATTTAACTGTAACAATTATAATATTGCTTTAAAATGTTTGCTTTGCAAGTTGACCTCCAAAATGTTTAACTAGAAAATATGATGCCATAGGTCATCCATATTAACAGTTACAACTGTTAATGCTGAACCTTACATAAACCTTAATATAAGCTATACTGTTTACATAATGCATTTTACAGTGTGTCGAAAGTATCAGAATAAGTCAGTTTATTTGTATACCATCTTAACCAGAATTGAAATGTCAATTTCTATGTCTGATTAAGTTCATAATTATTCATATCATAGATGTTGAGTATGGTCCTAAACCATCTGCAACTAACGCCAGCTATGAACTACTACTTAATACTAGTTTTCAATCTCAAATACACCTTTTATCATTATTTAGTTATCATATAATTTTACTATCATTCTGATAAGTAATAAATGCTACCATTAAGCTAAACGCACTTTTAACCTATTGCCTTTGAATATCATTGCAAATTGTTATCAACTACTAACTGTAATGTATTAATGTTAAGCTATATTATACTATACTGTTGGTAAGACAAATTAGATACTAGAATTACATAGCATACTATTTCTTAACTTGAACGAAGGCATTGGTAACAGCTAGTAGCCTCGAAGATTTCCATCTAAGTGTAATTAAATGAATAAATTAATTTTCATATAAGGTTTAATGTTGATCTACATGCTAAAAATCCATTATTTAAATTCAGTCATGGAAAAAAACCACCTGTTGTTTACGTAGCTTGTTATGATGTAGGTATTAGTATATGCTTGTAAAAACATGAGATAAAAATAGCTGTTTACATTTTCAGATTTCCAAGCCTAGGCTAAAATCAGCTCTCAAACCGCGACGCGACAGTGGACTTGCTGACACGTCGGATGCAGAAGGAGATTGTAAAAACATGCTTCTAGATTCTGAAGCTGATGACATTGCTAGTGGTAGTGAGGACGTCACTCAGAAGTCAGTACTAAACATCATTGACAAGCAAGAACGTAAAGAATCATCGGATCCAATAATTTGGAAATCCGATAACGAAGAGAAAAAGAAGTCTAGTAAAGATAAAGAAAACAATAAAAAACCTGACCCTGCTAACTGTGATAACATCAAACATAACACTGATCTCTATAATCCTGATAAGTTGAATAAGGGTCAATACTTAGAAGTTTTGTTCAAAAATGATCTCATATTTGATTTGGACATGTGAGGTTTGCTCTTTTCTACAATAACTATGAGAGGTATTTAGATAATTCTTTCAACAAAGTCGTAGACTAGAGTTCAGTGGTTTCTTATTAGGTATTTCTTATAATTATGTTGTTTGCATTGTGAAGATAATTTATCATGTATTTTTTGCGTTTATGGCAATAGGTTTCATGACAGTTTTTTTTTAATTTTTACTAAACTGTCCATTTTACTGTCAATTATGTACATCAAAATAATTTTTACTAGTTTAAATCAAACATTTGACATTATATGAAAATGTTTACACATCATTTTAAATTAAATTATTCTGGTAATTATGCTCATTTTAGACAATATTCTTAATTGAAATGCATTTCAAAGGTACAAATTAGATTAATTATAGTTGATTGTTAAGATGTAGGTTTCATTTGAATGTATTTGATAATTGCTGACTTGTAGCCTAAATTTACATGTTTCTAGTGAAGCTATTGCACCAATAGATATGAACACATTTTCACAGTAGGTATGTCAAAATTATTTGTTTTTAAATAGTTTTAACACACAAGTTTAATGTTTCTTGCAATTTTAATTATACCTACTTGCATTGCATGCCCCATAGGCTAGTTTACGATCTATGAATTATAAATCCCAATTTTAAGGCCGTGCGTTAAATCACGTTGCTTGCTCTCACGTTTTCAATAGATATTGAAGAATAATAGATGCGTCAGTTATGCCGTTGAAGCGAAGGACGGATTTTAACACACTCCTCGGTAGCGTATGGAGGCGGAAACCGATCCGAAATTAGTTATTATTTTTAGCTAATCAACTAAATACTATCCTATCTGACCCACACAAATATACTCATTTCGAGGCCCATAAATAATACCTTTATAAATGTATGACGAAGACAGATCTCCAAAACGGCAATCAGCTGTTTTAGCGTACGGACTTAGTTCGGGATTAAGATTGAATGAAATAATTAGTAATAATGCTAACAGTATCAATAGAATCATTGCAATAAATTGTGTTCAAAATGAAGAGTGAAGTGCAAATGCTATTATGATGGTAACTTTTGGAATATTATACACGGATACATTTTGTCACTGTTATACAACATTTTGTTTGTTATTTATTAAAATTAAATACAAGGATTTACCAATGCAACATTCATTAGTGCCTTTACATATTTTGAAAAAATAACCCAGTGAATAAACTACAGAAAAGAAAACAGGAACTGTTGTCATAAACAATCATTTTCATTGTAGTGAGTAATTTATAGATAATGTTTGTGGAGGAGAATAATGCAAGTTATGTTTTGTGTAAAGTTTAAAACTTTGTCTGATATATGGACACCAGTGATTTGTGAGTTAGATTTAATATAAGCATTCATGCAATATATCAGTCTTTTATTTTGTACTGCATACAACTAAGTAGGTACATTATTATTTACGTTTCATTAACTTTAAATCTAACTTGTAACCAGAATGATGTTTTCCCAATTTCTGTATGATTTTGATTTGATGACCATATAGAATTATAAACTTACTAGTAGTTAATACGAACTACTTACTGCCTGACGTTTCGGTTAGGATGAACCAACCGTGGTCACTAGCATACAGATTTAATATCTCATTCATAATTATTGTGGAACCCATCCCATTTGGAAACCATGATGATGGGTTTTCGTGATTTCTTCAGGCTTTAATGGTGATCATATCATAAAATCTTGAGATAATACTCTCGTTTAGTATTCCTCTTAGGTAATGCAACTATTACCAAATAAGAAATTCCAGTAGTTAGACCATTGTTAGATTCCAGGGTCTAAAATTGTTAAAATCTTCAAAATATATGAATGAGTTTGAATTCAAATAGTTTCGTTAAAACGGCTTTATTATGCTGTACTTGTCACTTGCTAGGACCTCATTACCACTTAACATCAGGTGGGGTGAGGTCAATCTTGAAGTGAAATATAAAAAAAAAAAGTTTCATGATTTTAAAAATGTAAACCAGTGTAGTTAAAGGCCAGCAGGCGTGTTTATCCCTACCTTCTATGAGTAGTTAGGTAACTGTACAAGATAAAAGTTATATTATTACAATTCGAAACGACGGTTTGTGTTTAGCTATTTGTAGCCAACGGATAAACTTTTAATACCTCTAACAGACTCGTTAACTTCTGTGAAACTTCATAAAGTCCGTTTAATTATTAACTTAATCTAAGTACTAGGTATTCCTACTCAAAGAGATACCATTTGCAACGTGTCGCGCTGTGAAAACGCGTCCTGAGAAATCTGTTCGGGTTGGCTGAGAATCTTAAACGGCACATACCTACTTATTACTTAATTAATAAGAGTGAAGTACCTATGTGAAGAAACGGTCAATGGGGCAAGGGAGAATATGCCAAAAAAGTGGAATCGCTCTTTCCGATAATCATAACTATAGGCACCGATGGCAGTAGGTAGGTACCTATTAAGGATAGATATCTACTTATTATCACGTGTATCGGATCAAATATTAATAAGTAGGTATTATCTTTCGTTATCATCCGAAAAGGTTCGCTTTCACGTTTAAGGAAGGTTCCTTTAGTAACAGATTAGAAAATAAGGAAATTAACTACTTATTTCATTGACGGTAGGTACACAGCTATGTAGGTAGGTACGGAATTTCGTAGTTCACATCTAAGTAAGTTGACGACCTCCGTGGCCAAGAGGCGAGCGTGCCGGACTTTGGCGTCGCGCCATCTCAGAGGTTCCGGGTTCGATCCCCGGTCGGGTCAATATGGGAAACGAACTTTTCTGTATTGTCTCGGGTCTGGGTGTTGTGGTACCGTCGTTGTTACTGATTTCTGTAACACAAGTGCTTTAGCTACTTACCACAGAATCAGAGCAATGTATGTGATGTTGTCCAATATTTATAAAAAAAAAAAGTATATCGGCACGTGTTTGGGTTATCAGGGTTTAGATTCGTGAATACTAGATTGGAAGCTAGATACCTAATCGTGAAAGATTAGTTAGAATTTGTTAAAGGCCGATATTAATACATGACCCATGATCATCGCCCCGCCTGTTTTCTCTCTATAAAAAAAGGTTACCTACCTAGGTACCTATTGCAGATTGGCAGATTTGAAATAATTTTTAGCTGTTAGGAATTATTTCAAGCTTGGCTATGTTAAGGCGTTAAGTTTTATTGTGGATTATTTAGTTAACTACAGTCCTTGATAATAATCCAGACAAGAAAATCCTTGCTTAGAAATAACACCTACAGCAAGTCACTGTTTCAATGTTTCAATATAAGTGAGTAGGTGGGTACCTACCTAACTACCAATGCAGGCGCTAAGGTAGGTATCTGGTAGCATACCATATCAAAAGACTCACCTTTGGCTTGGCCTGTTGTTGAAGCCTTATTCTCAGCAGGTCGCTGGTGTTGCACGGGGTTGCGGTTCGGGAGGTTCCGAGCTGAGTTTCTCGTAGCCTCACCATACGGCGCAGACCGCGGAGTTTGGTCAGTACTCAGGAGTCCGACTCAAAGGAGGTCTGTGCCATCAAATGTTAACAATATCGGTTACGACCGTAATGTTGGCATTGAGCGGAGCGCCTGTCAACGTGGAAAAGCATTTCCCGCGAAAAAAACATTAGCTAAGAACACTGAAAGTACGAGTAGGTATATGTGGATACAGTAAGATGCAAAAGTCCATTAGGAATACGGTTAAATATTCACGAATCAGACACGCACACACAGATAGACACTTTACAAATAGCGTATGTTACCTATATTTATACAATATGGTATACAAAGCAACGGTAGATAAAAACAACTGTGTACCTACTGTATTTATTTAGAACTAAAGTCTCTTTTCTATTCATAGTATAATCTTTTCGTGTAAGTGCATTAGTGAACACGGAATTCTGACCTTTACGCTATAAGTGCACTTTTGCAACTGACCGTACATTATTGTTATTTAATTTATAGGTTACAAAATTGTTTTTTTTTAAATCTGAACTTGACCTTGAACCTGCTCATAAGAAAAGATATAGGTATCTAATTGACGGAGATACCCAACTTGATTTTTAAAATCATTCATTTATGCCTGGTTCCAATATTTGTAAAACGACCCGTTCTAGTTACGAATAGTAATGAATTTTACGAGGCGTAAACTAAAGCCTTTCCAGACACATTACGAGTACTTAGATAAGATATTGGAACCGGGCATTACATTTTAACAATTTTGTTTTACCTACCTATACCTATACCTATACCGTGGTGTTACCCTACGGACCTACCTATCTTGTTCTTTTAAGCAATTTAATTTAACTATTTACCCACATACCTAATAAGATCATTTCCAAGAGGTTCAAAATAACCGACTTTTCTTAATGAAACTCCTAACGTTAAATCACCGAAGTGAACGTTTATTATAAAGAGCAGCAAACCTTTTCCTTGAAAAATAAATTTTTCTTTCCTCGTCTCTGTTTCTTTGGAGGATGACGCAAATTAAGTTCCCTTTGTCATTCGTTACGTTAAATATGACTACCTCAGTAAACACATTTTTGTAGTAGAAAAAAGTACCTATTCTGTTAAACGGTTATAGATACAAATGTTATTTGACCCGTATGGTGGAACAACTAACTAGGTACCTACTAGGTAATTAGTGCTTCAGGCTGAACAAAGTAGAAGATTGTGGGTTCAATTCCCAATCAGGACTATTGTGTGATGAAAGCTTGTGTTATGTGTCTGGGTGTATTCAAGTATGGTGGTGATGATACCACCATTGTTTCTGGTTCCCATAACACAAGTCCACAAGCTGCTACTTTGGGATGACCCGAGTCAATGTGTGTTTGTCTGATATTATGGCTTTCTATGAAATAGCCTAAAATTTCATGTGAACATCTTAGTCCGCTCAACCTAGACCAAAAAATGAGAATGTCTAAACTGACCGGACTATAGTTCTTGTGATGAAGAAAGATATTTAAGGAGATATCAAAATAGTAAAATGGTTTGGACAACATTTTTATTTAAAGTAACTAGTACGTAATGTACTTTTTAAAAGAAATAATATATGTACCTACCGGTAGGTACGTGATTTTTTTCAATGATTAAAAATATAGGCAACTAATGTTGAATTTAAAACTTGTAGAATGGATATTTCAAGCTAAGTTGTTATACATGACTGTAGGTAGGTAGGTATACCTATGACTACAAGATAATCATATAATTTATCATATCACCTACCAAAAATTTGCACGTCATTTATCAAATAAAAATAATTAACATCTTTTGTAAAATATTTTAAGCAACAAATACCTAGGTATATTTCTACCTCTCTAACAGACCGGAACGTTAATAAGGAATTCATTATTCATTCTTTGCGGGAACTAAGGACGTAGCCAGATTGGTTTCAGGGTACGACAAAGACAATGAGGAAAGATAAAGGTCCATACAAAATAGCCTTTTAATTTTGATTTGAAGGTTTTGCAGATTATATAGGTACTTTATACTCGGTTTTATTGTGTTAGCTACTTAACTTTTGATAAAGTACCTATTTACTGTTACACCTAAGACCTGTATAGAGCATCCCTGACGACAGTGCTGACCAAGCACGTTTGAGTAAGCTTTGATATCTAATTCTTGTTCGGACAGTCAGTCGTACCGTATCCACCAAATCGAATACTTGCCTCGGAAAATCTATTATTTTCTTTTTCTTTTTCTGAATTCATTTAGATTAAAGTGTTCAGTGAAAATCCTTTTTTTTAACAGTGTTTGCGGAATGCGGCAGGGATGATGGCAGACTTCAAAAAATAAATCAAAATTAATGATGATACAGCGCATCAATGTTTAATAGAGGCGTGTGTTACCGTCACTCACTCGTAAATACTGTACGAAGAAGTGACGTCGCGTAAATTGTCTTAAAGAAAGTCGGCTTCCTATCAAGCCAAAGCAATAGGCGTCGGCCTTGGCCTAGATCATACACAGGTTTCTATGATATGCAGCAGATGATGCAGAAATGTACCTTGACGAAAATACGATGACTTCTTCTATCCTTGGCCGAAAGGCAAGCAAATAGAACTGGCGGAGACAATAAGAAAATCGAACTTTTCTTAATTTCTCGGTTCTGGGTGTGGTTTTTGATTTCTGTAACAGAAGTGCTTTAGATACTTACCACAGATACAGGGCGATGTATGTCATGTTGCCTAGTATACATATATCTATATATATATCACTAGCGGCCAGCTGCGACTTCGCATTCATATTCAATTGTTACCAAAAATGTGTTAAAAGAAGAACTGATCTACTAAATGGTCCGAAAAAAGCCTAACATTTGGTTTGAATAGTTGAGCCCGTTCTTGAGTTATAATATTACAACGAAATATGGAATTGATTTTTATATATGTAAGCAGCCATTCTCAAAAAAACTGGAGAAAAAACTGAAAAAAGAAGAAGAAAACTGGCTTTGAAATAATTCAACGCCAGTTATCTTGCAGTGGTTTTAAGCTGTTTGGTTAATACAGCTTAACCAGACATAATACAACATCAATTAAGTCTGGCTTTTAAATATACCTACGGTCAATGTCACGTCAAAATAAACACTTGTCGTGCCATATTAGTTCTTACGCCAACGACATAAGCGCGGTGAAAAGTCCAAAATATGTGGTCTGACTTACTTTTCATCATACATTAGGCATTAAAAGTTGAATATTATGTCACTAAATCTAATTTATAAATACCTATCGAAAACAAAATCCATCTGACGTATAAAAAGAAAGACGTGCTGTGCCTGCTTGGCACGTGTCAAGCCTTCTCTAGACAAAAAGCCTTGACAATTACCGGGAAAATGAAAAGTCGGCTACAAGTTTTAATTTGGGCAACGCCGACAACTTTTATAAATGTTCTCTTAAAACAAACAAGTGCCACCTAAGTTTCATAGTTATTTTCATTTAAATTAGCTTATGTAAGGAACGTATTCTTTAGTAAAAACGGAACTACTTCAGCCGAGCTAGGGGTTATCTGCTCGGGGACCAAGGTCCTACTACCAATCTTGGTTTGTTGTAGGGATATATAGTTCGTGGAGACGATAACTTTGACATCGCGATGTAGGATCGATGTATTGATTGGCTATTCGTGCATTACGAGTGGAGCGTTGTTTACTATACCAATTCCAAACATTTACGTACTTGCATATTTATATAAGATCACATGTAGAACAAAGAAAAACGTGAAACAGCCGATAGTTAAATGTTATCATTAATTTTAAAGCCGACCTACTTATTATCTCTTATAGATAAGTGTTTTTTTTTGGTTGTTGATATAAGGAAATGTGGTTTTATGTTATAATTTGTTTAAATTTCCCTTGTATTAAATAAATACTTAATTTCCCACATTACGCATCATAATGTCGGTACGCTTATCTTTTCGTGCAAACATAAAAAAATGTAATTTGAGGAGAAATAAAAAAGTTTATATTTCCTTTGTATATTAAATAAATACTTACTTTCCCACAATGCATATATCATACTGTTGGTATACTTATGTTTACAAAAAGAATTCGAATTTGATGAGAAATAAAAGAGTCTTATCTACGTTATGCCTTCTTACTCATTTAAGTATCGGATATCAAATTTAAGTGGTAGAGGATTCTCGTTTAATGAGTTGCGACGTCTAGCTCCACTTTTTTCATTCCTTAGTCTCGGGAAGTAATTTCCCAGTTGGGAGTGCCCACTGAAACAACGTTCCCAAGGCAACGGTAACGGCCCAGTTTCATACAAATTAATCGACGCCGAGAAACTTTTATAAAGAGATGCCTATCTTCACTTAACGATTTTAACATTTTCGCTTTCAATTAGGACGCAGTCACACTGAGAAGAGCGGATCTTTGAGTTTTTATTAAACTTAATTATGGAATGTTTTCCCGCCTTAGTTGATCGTATCTAACAATGATAACGAAATAATTTACAGTGCTGATATTATAAGGATCACTGGAATATTAATTTATTTGAAAATATATTTTATACCTTCTGAAATTATTCTCAGTTGACAAAGCTACTTAGATGGATGATATATTTGATTGCATTTTTATCTACAGTTTCACCAGTTCACTAGTCCTGTTAGAAATTTAACGTACTAACTGCATGACCCAAGCAACGGTTGACTGGTAGAGAATGCTCCTAGCATTAAGTCCACCTTTTGTACTTTTTTTGTGCATTAAAGTTTTTAAATAAATAAATAAATAATAAATTTGAGGGTACGTGCCTATTCCTACTAATATTATAAATGCGAAAGTAACTCTGTCTGTCTGTCTGTCTGTTACGCTTTCCTGCTTAAACCTCTCAACCGATTTTGATGAAATTTGGTATAGGTATACGTTGAATCTCAAAAACGGACATAGGCTACTTTTTATTAGAAAATAAGGGGGGGACGGGGGTAATACCACCTTTAAAAGTTTATATGGAAAAATGTTTATTTTTGAAGTTAGAGATATGAAATTTGGCACAGATATAGCTCGAAACTTGGATTAAAATATAGACTACTTTTTGTTTCGAATATTAGGGGAGAAAGGGGTAAAACTGACCATGAGAGGATGTACTCCACGCGAACGAAGTCGCGGGCACAGCTAGTAAAACATATACATCAAAGTTTAAATTTGTACATTGTACTTTATACTCATACCTGCTTATGTGAATTTATTTATTGACAGCGAAGATATTGGGTGCACGATGGATAGCTCGTTAAAGTAAACACTTGCAGTTCGATATTATTTCCTATGCGTTTGACATAAGGTCGGTGCAACGTGCAAAGTGTGGAGTATGTCGAGCTTTTGTCTGTACATTTGCTAAAAACATTTCTCTTGATTAGCAAGTTAAAACAAGATATGTATTTCGAGGTTAGAAGTATGATTCGGCGAAACGTTGTTCGGTGAAACGTAGCACCGAATTATATTTAATAATTCGGTGCTACTACTGATATTTCGAATATGGTGGTATAATGAAATATAGAATACTCTATTGTACAAATGTATCTACTTACTTAACGCTGTTTACAGCGTTACTCTACCTACATATCTTTTGAAATCAAACGCAATTCGTTTCTGATGAAAGTTCACGGACGTCAAGCAATCGAAGCAGTTACCATGAATTAAAATACATAGTAATTTGCCGACAGAAACCAATTAAGACGAAGTAATTACGGAGTGAAATGGTGGGAAGCCCTGTAGCCTAAGATGTTTACTTTGGAACTGGTCTCAAAATGTGTTGTTTGTGCTGCGAGTTTGGACCCGTTTACACAACAACGCTTCGATAACCACTGTAGGCGTGAAATAACAATCTCGGAGACGGCGGGCGCAATATTGAATTGATGTTGAAGAATTTTCAGGGGACGTCCATAAATTACGTGAGGCTTTTTGGGGAGAGAGGAAATCGGAGGTCCTACGGAATCTCACGAGGGACGGGGACGGGGGGGGGGGAAGGGTTTTTAGAGTCTTGAAATTATTACGTAAAGAGTTTTTAATAAATCAACGAACTGATTCATAATGAACTACATATTTAAAAGTATGACGTAAGTTTCGGAAGAGGGGAAATCAAATTTTTATGTAATCTCGAAATGGGAGGGAGGATGTTCTATGGAAATTTACTTGTTTTAGACGGAATACCGGTGAAAAAAACGTCATCAAAATTTGCAAAAGCTTTACCAGAATACAAGATTAACTTGGTGGAATTAAGGGTGACGGACGTCAAAGATAATTAGATGCCGGCTCAGGGCACGTTCACAAAAATTTTACGACTTTATACAATACTACAATATGTCGTCGTACCGTGGAAATCTACGACGCTTAATTGTATGTGTCTCGGTAAAACATCTTAGAAGAATACATACTTCGAATCAACGACGTGAAGAAAATAACACAAAAGAAAGCTTTTCTCAATATAAATGAACAGCATCGTATTGTTATCATTCAAACAACATACGAAAAATAATAAAGTGAGCTAGAAAAATATATTCAAGAGCAGAGTAAATTTTCTCATTTTGAAAGTCAGATGCAATGTTTCATTATTGGGTTGTAACAGGTGAGCTAGCGTCTCGTCTGACAAAGACTGTGGGGGAACGAACTGAAAATTGACTTGTTAGATGAACGTAACATTATTGAATAATTTACCCGAGAATAGTCCTCATAGAGAACGTGCATGAAATTTGATAGACTTTTGTGGAGCATTTTCTTTTGGTAAATAATTGAACGTGGGTTGTTGCGATTGGTATGCTAGGAGTTTCTTTATATGATTAACTCAGAAATTTGTATATTCGTAGCACATCTCAAATCATCAACAGCTCTAAATTCGCTCCTTAATCAGCCAATCACAATGGGCTGATAAAATGGAACAGATAGCGGTTGGCCAGAAAGGTTCTAGAATGGTGATCACGTAAGAGAAAACACAGCGTAGGAAGCCCCCTACAAGAAGGACAGAGGACTTTGGCACGATGGTAAGAAGGCGTTGGATGCCAGTGGCTCATAGCTGAGAATTATGGAAGTCATAAGGGAAGGCCCATACTCACCAATAGATTTCCTTCGGCTGCAATGATGGTGAATATAGTAACATAGTATTCATTTTCTGTTACTCATTTTTAAAATAGTGTTTTGATTTTAAACGCTTTGAATCACAAATTAATGTTAGCACACGAAACAATATCCATATTATAGATTAACTTGAATAATTTATTAGTTCAAAGTCCAAATAAGGAAAACCAATCTCCTTTACTTAATACTTTTGCCTAAAACGTACTTAAGTAGGTATTTGAGTATTATGTTAAGTTTTAGGTAAGTACTTGAAACCGTGATATGCAATTTCTAAGGCAAAATAATCCTACATAATAAGATAGTAGCAAGTTTATATTAAATTGTGAGGTCTACGAGCTACGATGCTACGAAGGTCGTAGCGCGGTGGTTGCTTTGTGTAGGATCCACATTTGCAGAGCATTAATAATTGTACTAATGAACAACATTTCTGATTATATTTTGTTATTAAAATTGTTATGTGGAAGTTTTACAGTAGGTAGTGTTTAGAACTGGGTATATCAATTTTGAGACGAAGGAATGTAGCTGGGCTGGGCAGAATTTGGAAAGCGATCGCTGAATCTTTGCGTCGTCCATACCGCAAAGTTTGAAAACGAAGGTTAGAAGCCATTTCTATAAATACAACTATGATTTCTTTCGTTTCTACTCGATTCATTTCTCTGAAGTCCAATAAACTCTAAATGTATCCATGGTAACAGTATATCAACGAATGTATAGCTCTTTCTGCTACTTAGAATTTAATTTCCTAAATATTTCTAGTTTTGATAAGTTTTTAAAACAAACCAAAATAAATAGTGCATGTTAATTAAATCATATTGCTAAAACAAGTACAAAATAAGTAACTAGAGGTTTCCAAAAACTAAATCGAATTCTTCGAACCGTTCTATTATTTTTATTGCTCTTTCTTTACGAAGTACCTAAAATAAGACAATAAAATTACCGAAAGAGGGGTCAGGCAATCGAAAGCGAGTGTTTTCGTTTGATTTAAGTAAGGGATATCGGGATTCGGAAAGGTCCTTCTCAGAATTTCGTGTTTGAGAGAGGGTTATGCCCGAAAATTGACCATCTGATATTCTAACGAGGACGGGTGTGATCGGAATTTTATTCCGAGAGAATGTGATTTGTTTGGCCCTCCTGCGTAGTGAAATGTTGGGATTTAGATTTACATGTTGAAACTACAAAAATATTGATGCCGCTTTTTTGTGGGAAATATGGTGACTTAGTGAAGTTTTGAGTTTATTGACCTCTTTTGTACCTACTTAAACCAGGTCACCTTAATTGTATCCGTGCAATGAGATATACCTTATTAATTAAAATTAAGGTAAGTGATCTTATTTTGTCCTTTACCTTTGGATTTTTTTGATCAATTTATGTTCCATGAAAATTTTCATAATGTGTTTGAGCAGCTATAGATATTTCACACTATGTAATATTTAAAAATCTATTAAAATATTTGTTGTACAACTTGCTATCCATATCTTAGTTTTGTTAAGTTATGTCAAACAAAAGACATTTAATTAAAATGATTTTATCAAGAGCATATGCGCGTTACCATGTCTGTTATCTGTTTCATGACATATCTTCTAAATATAAAGGAATCAATCAACATTGCATAAATCACCTTAAATTATTTTTTCTTTAATCTTTAAATCGTTATTAATATTATAAATATGAAAATAACTGCCTATCTGTCACGCTTCCATGTCAAAACTACTGAATAGAACTGTGAGCGCTTTCCTCAAAAGATTTTCTTTTATATCGCGCTACACTTTCGAATTATTTTTCTAGCAGACCAGAAAAAAACCCTAAGTGAGAAATATTACGTGATACTGTTTTTAAAAGTTTATTTGGTTTATGTCTTAGTTTTTCAACATTGAGCTCGCATTGGTCGCGATTTATTAGTCGGCATCGATGCTCTTATCGTTCCTGTTCCATTACTGTGTTTTCCTAATGGAAATCGATACGCGCGCAATCTTGTGAAGAGCCCTTATCGCTGGACCAAGCACAGCAGATTACAACCAAACCAATACTTAAAACAATAACTTGGTTCTTTTTGAGGAAAAGCAAATAAACCTGATTTATTTTGGGCTTGAACCACACTAGTAGGGATTTGATCGCCAGTAATTATATTAGGACTATAGGTTGTCCTAAACTTTCGTAATTTAAATGTCAAGGACAAAGAATACTCGTAGTATATTGTTATACGTAGTATAGTGTTTGAAAATTCACAGCAGTACTGTGGAAAACTGGTGTTATTGAAAGTTCATATGCTCTACTGTTGTGAAGAAAAACTACTTGCTAAGCTTATCGGCGGATTCATATCTATAGTTATATGTTTTGCACCTGTGATACAAAAAATATTAGAAAACGATTCGGTACCTACTTACTATAAATAATTTCATTCCAGACCTGTATTACTTAGTTTACAATTTTTTTGGTCTTTGAAGTTTTGAAGTGCTTTTATCACAAGTGAATTTATACTTTATGACGCCTTTAATTAAAATAAAAAATGTGGATAGCAATACGGATTTGAGGATCACATTGAGTATAAAATGCATATTGTAAACAAATGTTAAGTCGGATATTGGAGCAATTCTGGTACCGGTACCGTTGGTTCTGGTTTCCATGCCACAAGTTCTATTTCCTTTGGGATCAGCTCAATGTATGTAATGTTGTCCAATGTTTATTGTTATAAAATATTTTTTTTGTGCACAATTAGTACCTAAATAACAAAACTATACACAAATAAATAATTTTACTTATTGTATTCAAACAGCACTAAGACAAATAAATTTTTAAAAATAGGTCACCAATCATCATTTTCTGAAAACTAAATTACTTTCAGGCATCTAACGAGACAATTTGTCTATCATTAAAAAACATCTTCATTTACATTTACATTGATCTACCATTTTCCTTGTTATCCGAAAAAGGTGTCTAGGAAAATCTTAAGGCATCTTCAATAATAAATTGGTGTCCCGACGAAGGTTTTATATTGGACACAGGAAAGATATTAGATCGTTGTCTCCGATGGGAATTATTTATAGGCAAGGACGTACAGAGGCGCCTACTTACAATAGCTTCGATCCTTTTACCTTGGCAATACAGTAGCCGAGAACAATGACGGTTTCCTCTGTCCGTTTTGTATCAGTGCCTCTATAGAACCTAAATTGCCAGGCTTTCAGTACGAATACTTAATTTCCCTTGATAATGTTAGGTATAAATAGGTATGTCACAATATAACTAATTACTTATCGCCAAAATATCTGTCCGGCTTACCCGATTTATGTTTAAATCAAGATTATTGTGAAAACAATTCTTTGTACAGATATCAGATTTTTTTTATTTTTACTTGGATGAATATTTGCAACTTAATTTAAAACACACACATTTGATAGTGGTCTCTATACCGTACATTTAATTTATATATTTAAACAATTTTGATGACTTATGGAGCAGTGATGTAAGTGGGCCGGACTTTAGCGTCGCGCCATCTCTGAGTTCAGAGATTTGATTCCCAGTCAAGGCCAACATGAAAAATAAACTTTTCAATACTGCCTCAGGTCTGGATGTTGTGATGCCGTCGTTGTTTCTTCTATGTTGTGTTAGGTGGAATCAGAGTCAGAGCAATGTTGTATAATATAAAAAATAGTAAATAAATAATAAAATAAATGCGCTAGACAACCACACCAATCACCTGGTCTCAAACTAAGGTTTTCCCTTGTACTATGAGCACCAGACGACGGATACTGACTGGGGGCGTCGTCCCAGAACACCCAGACTCAAGTCAATTTAGAAAAGTTAGTTTCCAAATTGACCCGACCAGAAATCGAACCCGGGACCTTTCGCGCTTTGGTCGCCTACCTTAGCCACTGCGCCACCGAGGTCGTCAAGGAAGTTTCTTTTCTCCTATCGTACATTTAGGTTTTGTATATATTACATAGTCCGCTGCGACAATTTTAATTGATAATATATGAACAGAAAATATAGTTCTAAACTTGTTAATAATCGAATAAATCAAAATCCATACCTACACGTTTGATCGCTAATTTGATCACCATGTGGAGTTCTATTCTAATAAACCAACCTCAATTAACAACGAAGGCTCAAGAACATAAGCCACAAATCAAAGAAAGCGTTTGATCTGAGGCATCAACCCTTGTTTCACGCGGTCGAATATCACCTCTCATGTGAGACATACTGTGAGGTGTGTGTGCGGAGGTGACCGTCTGCTATATTGGGTTTCTGAACAATTTGATCAAAATTAGATATCACAATGACAAGGTTAGATAATTTAGAAACCTAAACTTTTAGAGGACGTAAATAATTAAAAAAGATGTCTGATTAGTTGCGTAAAAGTAATTTATTTTTGTTGGGTCCCATTTTTTGATCCCAATTTCGTATTTTTGGCATTGCATCCCATATTTAGAAAAAAGAAGAAAATTATGTTTTGCTGTCGTTGTATCCCATAAACTATTTTCTTTGGATCCCAAATACTAATAAAGCCTTCTTGTTTCATTCTAAGTTCATTTCTAATTTTAATACGTGTTAACACCATATTGGATACATTGGTTAGTACAAATCATAAAACATTATTATGTTATGTTTCGCGCTCATTCGAATTTTTAATCAGATTAAATAAACCGTATGAATTCTACGCCACTTTCAATAGGTACGTAATAATGGCACGGGGAGAATAATTTATGTTTTGTATGGATTCTTAGACCCGCATCTACAAAATATAAGATCGAAGATCTGAACAAATTAAATATCGTTGACAAAAACAACAAGAAAAATGCCAGATGTGACGTATCAAACATCCCGAAGGAAAATGGTTGACATTGTCTTTGCATTCAAACTGTTGCATGGACTAGTGGACTCTTCAATATCCTTGAAATTTTTAACTTCTGTGTTCCATGTAAAAAGAGTCGCATAAATAACAGAAAGATGAATATCTTACCGGAAGGCTAACGGTTGATACAGCAGAAAAATTTCATCGCCTACGATAACTTGCGGTTAGCTCAGTTGGTAAGAGCAGCACGCGCGATACGTGAAGGTCGTGGGTTCAATTCCCGCACCGCAAGGGGAAATAAAAATTTTCTGTTTCTAATATAATAGATGAATATCTTTCCTGATCAGATATTCAGTTATCCTGGTGGTGGTCCTACCACCTTAGTGCTTTTAATAAAAATGGAATATAGTCTTAACTAAAGAACAACCATAACTAACCATAATACACTTTTTTTTTAATCAGGAACTCTTGTGAATGTACTATCTTCAATTACTGGTTGTCGTATTTACATCAAAATAGATTTACTAAATATTTGGCTACCGTATTTTTTGTGTACTAAAGCTTAGATTGTAAATCTCGCTTTGTAAACTTATAATAAAAACAAAAATAAATCTAATAACTCAGTTATATAACGATGACCTGCTATTGCGCACGTCTCAACCTATTAGGAGAGACTGAAGCACCGTAACTAAATGTAATATCAGGACACAAAGGTTAGTAGCTCGACGTAAAATGATTGAAACAACGTTGACTGCTTTGTTGCACTACGTTTAAAAGGCTTAAAATTGCAGGAATCGCTTACAAACCTACAGGGTTAGAAACGTAACTAAACCAGCAACTGCTCGCGGCACAGTTGGTGAACATAAAAATGTTTTACATTCTCAACGTACACACAGCGCCTTTAGCTTCCATAATAAGCTATGGGGCTCTTAAGTTGAATATTAGACAACGGATAAACACAAAATAAACAGATTTGTTCATGCATATATAGACTTTCCTAGGCAGAAGTATGAATTTATACCTTAAGCTTATCATGTAGGTACCTATCCATTTAAGACACTGCACAGTCAACGTGTCAAATAGGTCAAGTCAGGACTTCCCGACGAAGAAAAGAGTGTCCTTATTACATACATACCAACACAAAGGACATAGACGTTTTTGTCTGGTCTTTTAAACGGTCTCATACAGGAGAGTAAAAAGCTTAGTTATGTCAGGTTTATGAACTCAATATGCTCAAATTAAATGAACGTTGATGGCTTCGTTTGGATGTGTCGAAAAAATAAATGTGTACGTCAGTGATGTCAAGCCTTCCACACGTTAGGCGTTCAATAAAATGTTAATTTTAAACATTTAAAATAACTGAACGGATAACAAAATCAAAACGCGACCCCATTTTTTAGTAGTTAATACGTAGGTACTACTTAACGGATGCATCAACCGTGGTCACGAGCTGATAGTGTTAATTTGTGTTGTAAATAGGTGATTAGAGAACATAATAAATATGTATGGAGATTAAAAGAGATAAAGTGTATTAATGTAAAAACATAGACATGAGTGACAAATAAACAAGTAAAGAACAACGAATGACATACGACATCTGTCATTATATTAAAAACTAAACTACCTATCTATTCAAACTGTATGGAGATCCTATATCTTTAACACCCCCACTGGAGCCCCATACATTTAACACAAAACTGAAGTTTAGCTTTGACTAAGCCTTTAGTTAGAGCATCAGCTGGCATTGAATTTGTACAACAATACTTTATATTAATAACATTACCTTCAGCCAACTCTCTAACAAAATGATATCTAATGTTGATGTGTTTGGATCTTCGTCCAACCGCAGGAGTATACGCTAATTTAATTGCACTCTGACTGTCACTATATAACTCTACTGAATGATCACTACCAGAGAGTTCACAATATAAACCCTTTAAATATACTACTTCTTTGGCGGCCTCACTAATAGCAATGTATTCGGCTTCAGCTGTGCTTAAAGCCACACATCTTTGTTTACACGCTTGCCATGATACAGCAGCACCACCAAAAACAAGAACATAGCCTGAAAACGAATGCCCATCTGAATTACTACCCCAGTCAGCGTCAGCATATGCTACCAAAGGTTTCCCTGTTTTCTTAAAAATCAATTTACCATCTATTGAACCTTTCAAGTACCTTAGAACCCTTTTTAATGCTGCCATATGCTCATTATTCCAACAAGAATTGAACTGACTCAAGTAGCTAACAGCATAGGTCAGGTCTGGTCTCGTACCACAAGACAGATACATAAGTGACCCTATAATTTCTTGGTAGTAAAGATCCTCATGCTTTTCCCCCTTTGCAAGCCGTAGGTTTGCCTCAATAGGCGTAACTACAGGTTTGCAATCTTGCATGCCATATTTCAAAAGGATCTTTTTAACAAAGGTGGCCTGTGAAAGAATAATTTCTCCATTGGCCCGAGTAATACTAATACCCAAACAATCCTTTGCCTCTCCCAAGTCTTTAATCTTAAAGGCCTTTTCTATTGCCTTCTTGAAATGCTCTATATCTTGCAACACGCTTCCAAAAATATAGAAATCATCAACATATAATGCGATTGCCAGGAATGTGCTCTGCTTTCTTTTAATGTAAACACAAGGATCATGCTTTGACCTTAAAAAACCATTCCTGATTAAGTAGTCATGCACCTTCACATTCCAGCAACGCGCAGCTTGTTTAAGTCCATATATTGCCTTTTTTAACTTGCAGACTTTACCTTCACTATTCTTCTTAATAAAGGCCTCAGGTTGCTCCATATACAAGTCTTCCTTCAAGTCACCATTCAGAAATGCTGTGGTAACATCAATATGGTGCACTTTCAAATCCATTTCCGCCGATAATCCCAGCAGTAATCTAATGGAAGACAGTTTGACTACCGGAGCAAACGTCTCCGTATAATCTTCTCCAAACTTTTGAGAATATCCCTTTGCTACGAGACGCGCTTTATGTCGTTGTACTGTTCCGTCTGCACCTATTTTCAGCTTGAAGAGCCATTTACATTTAACCACATTGACGTCTCTCGGACGATCAACTAATTCCCAAGTTTTGTTTTCAATCAAGGAATCATATTCCTCTTTCATGGCTTTCTTCCACAAATCTTTATCTGACCGGTGCATGGCATCTTTGACCGAACTAGGATCAGTAGCATTCCCGACATGAAAATTGTACACCATGTCGTCATCCCTTTTAGCCACTCTATTTCTACGAGGATACCGCCTTACCTCGGGCTGCTGTTCCCCCACTTCTGCTGGCTCAGGGCTCTCCCTCACTATATGATCTGAATCAAGAAACTCAGAATCTAGTGAGTCATGAAACTGTTCTTCACTTACAGTTTCTATCGGTGTAGTTTCCCTAGACATTTCTCTTCCACTTCGGCATGAATAGTTATCATCTGCCCCTGAAGTTTCACCATCATTATTTACAAAAGGAACTTCAACAGTCTTTCCACCACCAACAACTATATTTTTAGCTGAAGGTACTACTATGGACTTCATATCAGGAACCAACTTTGAAATGTCTGTACTACACTCTTTAACCTTCTCGGTTTTCCTACATTTCTCATTGAAAACTGCATCGCGTGCCAATATTATTCGGCATGGATTTTTCAAATCAACAAATTTATAACCCTTTGTTACTTCGCTATATCCAACGAAAAATAGTTCACAGGTTTTAGAGTCGAACTTCTTTCGACTATTATCCTTAATGAGTATCTGTGCTGTTGATCCGAATATCTTTAAATGTGATATATCCACATCACCTGTCCAGAGTTGTTCCGGAACCTTCCCGGCAAGTGCCATCGTGGGCGACCGATTTTTCAAATAAATTGCAGTTGCCACCGCTTCACCCCAGAACCTTTTACTCAGGCCACTATCATGAAGCATACATCTTGCCATCTCTGTAATCGTGCGGATACTTCTCTCCGCAACTCCATTCTGCTGTGGAGTATAGGGAACACTCGTTTGATGGATGATTCCATATTTGGCTAAATAAGCCCGGAAATCCTTATTGGTGTACTCAGTACCATTGTCACTCCTCAATCGCTTTATCTTTTTCCCAGTTTGGTTTTCTACATAAGCCTTAAACTCCTTAAACTTTTGGAACACCTCGTCCTTAGATTTCAGAACATATCCAAAAATCTTTCGACTGAAATCATCAATGAACAAAAGAAAATATCTATTTCCTCCCCATGATTCCACATTAATTGGACCAGCTACATCACTATGTACTAAATCTAGTACATCACTAGCTCTAAAACACTTCTTCCTTCTGGGAAACTTTTGCACACATTGCTTCCCTTGACTGCAGGGAACACAAGGATCTTTACTCACCCTTTTACCATAATGAAGGCCCTTGACGATCTTTTTCAAAATATCCATCTGTGGAGGAGACAAGTGGCCCAATCTACGATGCCACAATTCAAAATCATGCTGACTATCTTCCCCAAAAAGAACCGTCGCCTTATTATGATCAGGACCTACAACATAAAGTCCATTTTTTCGTGGTGCGCTAAATAATACTTTACCATCTACATGTACATTTGAATTAAAAACTTTACAAGATTTTTTATCAAAAACAATAACTTTGCCTTCATCTGCAAACTTACTTACTGACATTAAATTAGTAACTAAACCCGGAATCACTAGTACATCATTAATACCAATTCCCGTGGTACGCCCCTCATGACGAATATTCAATTTGACAGAACCTTGTGAAGTCGACACAATTTTTTCATTATTCGCGCAGGTTATTATTTTTGAACATGAAATTGCTGGATCTAAAAGTGTTCTGTCAGGCGTCATGTGGGATGTAGCCCCTGAGTCTATGACCCAACTACTACTGTTGCCAGTAACAGTCAACAATGTCAGAAAGTCTGAATTCATGCAATCGCTGGCCATCATATTGGTGCTGCAATTCTTTTGTTGCTGCTTGACTTTCAGTTGTTTGCACTGCCATTTGAAATGACCTTTCTTTTTGCATGAATGGCAAATTATTTCTCTCCGAAACTTCTCTCTTTCTCCTTTACTGCTACTACCTGTAGCACCAGTCACCAGTGCTGAATCGTCCTTGGGAACATCACAGTGACGTTGACCTTCTCTCAGTAATGTCGATATTACAGATTCCGATGAAATTTTGGCACCAGAATGTTCAATCGCCATAACTAATGGATTGTACTCATCCGTCAAGCCCGCCAACATAATTATTCCGACAAATTCATCCTCTAGGGCTGCTCCGATGCTTTGCAATGCTTGTTGGGTTGCCTGTACCTCTGTGACGTACTGTTCCATACTTGTAAAACTTGATAGTTTCAACCCAAACATTTTCCTCAAGAGGGACAGCCTTCTCATCAGACCAGCATCTGCATAAGCTTTTTGCAAAGCTAGCCACGTTTCTCTTGCCGTCTTAGCATTTGTGATAAGGGGATACACATTCTCAGCTACTAAAAGGCAGATTTTGGCTCGTGCTTTACTGTCTCTCCTTTTTGCAACATCCGATTCTATGCAAAAATCTTTTTCTACACAATCCCATAAATCATGGTCAACCAGGACCATTTGGGTTGCAAACGACCATGTCGCATAGTTTGCTTGCCCTGTTAATTTGGATACGGTGACTGCTTCGTTTTTTATCATCGTGAGAAATTCAAATTACAAACTTACTGTTCACTATAAATATCACTTCATTTGGTTACGGTCTGGGCCCATAACCTGTTGTAAATAGGTGATTAGAGAACATAATAAATATGTATGGAGATTAAAAGAGATAAAGTGTATTAATGTAAAAACATAGACATGAGTGACAAATAAACAAGTAAAGAACAACGAATGACATACGACATCTGTCATTATATTAAAAACTAAACTACCTATCTATTCAAACTGTATGGAGATCCTATATCTTTAACAATTTGCCTGCATAATATGACGTAAAATACACAAAATGGGTACAGGTATGGGTACATAACACATTTAGTTCGATGTCCCAATGTGAAACGAGCAAAAGGACTTTGACGGGTTTATTTGGCTCCGACGAAAAGGCGGCTCATATGGCTGGGTCGCCTTGCTGGATGCTGACTCTGGAGACGATAATGAGGATGTAAATTGGCGTGTGGGGGGTGGCGCGCCCGCCCAACCTGTGGCGTAGGTATCTGTTGCGTCCGCCCGGGGACGGCCGCTACTCCGAGCCAGTCTCGTCCGCGCCGCCGTCGCCGCAGCGTCGCGTCTCATGCGGCCACGACTTTTCCGCTCTAAAGCACGTGTCGTACAATCGTTTCCTGTAAAAATCCATCTCCCGCCGGATATTAATAATTCTGCCTGACACTTCGGTGGAACGAAAAAAATAAAATCGGGTTTTTTCGGAGCGAGTTTGGGATTAAAAATTTACGGGGCAATTAAACACTTCACTGGTGTTAATGGTACGAAATGGTTTTGGCCTGTTTTTTGTATTTTTATCTCAATTTTTGTGTTGCTTTGTTCAGTGAGTTATCCCTTCATTTCAATATTTGTATTTAAAACCAACTACAGCACCTAACATCATATCAAGAAAATATTAAATTAAAATTCAATGTAATCACAGTAAAAATGAAATCTACCCGGAATACATATTAGCAAAATTTTGTTAAATCGTTTTGTCAACATCGCCGAAAGCACTAATTTAAAAAACGGTCGGTTTATTTTTTTTTAAATAAAATGTAGTTTGCATAAAAATGTATTTTATCTACCAACAGACAAATACAATTTGTTTCAAAAGAGTTCCGTTATCAATTGTATTTCTTTCTAAAGAGATGTATCAAAGAAAGCACTGTTGAGACTATTTACATTCGCATAATAGGCAACCCTTCCGTTCGGACCCCCAGGGACATTACAGGTCATTATTCCTTTGACTACAGGGTACGATCGACCCTTCCGACCACAAAAAGCCATGGGCAAAGCGATAATTTGTTTGTTAACTGAATTACCATCGTTATTTGTAATAATTTAGTATCGCATGCATTTAAAAATTTTAATTGAACATTTGTCTAAAATCTAGCCCACCTTTTAATTCGATTCAATTGATTGTTTTAATGTTTCGAAAATAAATGCGTTAAGCCATATTTTTTTAATTCGTTTCTGAATCATTCCTGCAAAAAGCGCTGACCTTCTAAATACTCAATCATGACACGCCTTAATTCGATTGCGGCTTTTATCGCCACTAGCAAGTTATCTCCTAGCTTTATCTAGATCGATACACGCTACAGTCAAACGTATTTAGTATACTTAACATATCTACTTTTAGGTACCGTCATTACTTCGCGCGAGCCGGATTAATTGTTGAATAGATCCCAAGACGTTACTTACAGACCCGTGCGTCATTGTCGAGTTAATTGAGAACTTTTGTCAGTGACGCCGGCCTTGGAGGAGACATAGTGAAGTGAGTGGTGTGAATAGAAGGATTTATCGGAAGAGTGCAGTGGTGACCCGGCTTGACGGCTAGTCCCATGGCCGGTTCGGCCCGCTAGATCGATCCCGCCACACCGGAGCGGGTACAGTCTGTAAGTGCACCTCTTTGTATGCATATGCATCAATCTTTCGCCCTTCGTGTCGTGTCCTGATTTCCCATCCGCAAGCGCGGTTTCAACTAATTGCCCGTTACGTGCAACGCTTTCCGACAGATTGGTTTGCGCGACGACCGACACGGAGGGTGGAAATTGGTTTCGATAATACGAAAGCGTTTATAGCGCGTGTTAGTATGTTTTATAAACGTATTTGTAGGTAAGTATAATGTATGCTTCGGATATATTTAAGTGCTCACTCTATACAGGTCGTCGGAAAAAAAACTCTGGACTCAATTCACGAATCTTTACCGGAAATCATTCAAGCTAACATCAATATTTTAATGAAAGATATTATTTTATTGCACCTAATTTCTAAAAGAGTTTGCAGGTTTGGCTTTTAATCGCATGAGTCATAATCTTGATGTTGTTTTAAAGTACAGGTGATGTAATGTCGAAAAAATACCATTTGTTAAGTATCCTAATTTCTGGTTAACTTATTTTCAACAACTTTATTATATACCCATAGAAACATGATTTATTGAAAAAGTTTTACGTTTGTATTTTGAAGTCGTACGTTATCGTTTTTATAGTACCTACGGTCCAGTTGGTGTATTTACACGTGTGTAAGGGATCACGCAGGACGCTCGACAAATCGATGGAGCTCTGCCAGGGATATTGTTTTCAGTTTAATCATCTGTATACGGCTATAAATTAACGGCGTCGGTGTTGGGTGTTACCCGCATCAGCGGTTACCGGCACAAAAATACTTTCACTAAAATACCGAAATCATAAACGCGCTTCGTTGGCGGCTAATATTTATTTACACTGCTACTCGCCAGGCAGAAATATTTACGGCCTACTAGCGCTAGTCAGTCTAGCACCTACCTTTTATTGTTCCATTACACTATAGTGTTCCAAAATACAGTTGAGTTTACAAGTAAAAATACAACAAAAACTGTTCGTTTAAGGATTTCCTTAAATGGGTTTGTAACTTAAGGAGGAAATACTATTTTGATCGCTTTTCTAGTTGGATACATACTCGTAGTTTAATTTTCATGAAATCCAAAATAAATAAAACAGTGTAAATTATTTCCAGTGTAACGGTATATTACTACTATTATAAAAGTTAAATGAATCTATTAGAGTCGGAGCGCTCTCATAAAATTTATTGTAAAATTATCTTTTTGTTATAATTGCAGTTTTCAAAACAATTTTTGTAAGAACAATAGCTTTGGGAATGTATCGGTTTGGTATGCACGTGAATCCGCTAATTTTAAATATAATAAGCATATTATAAAATAAGTTATGATGTTGTTCTCTTGTTAGATAAAATAATGAACTCTGCTAATCCAACCTCTGCTCCGTCCATCTCACGCAACATCAAAGAGGAATGTTTAATTAATAAAGACCAAACATAATTAGGTTTGTTATAAACAACTCACGAAATACTTGCCATTGTTCACTTAACTTTCAGATCAGAAATTCAAGAAATACTGACTTCCCATTAACTAAATATGACTGCCCAAATTGTTCAATTACTTACTCAGTTGAAGGTTTTCGTTATTGAATGAAGATATTGAAATCGACTACTATAAATACATAACTAATTTGCCGTTTCTGAAATAATATTGCCTACGCAGATACCGACCTTAATTAGATTATTCAATAGATTATAACTCCATTTTAGTGATGTTCACCAGTTTGCCAGTAGGTATAGTCTATACTATAAAGAAAGTATCATTCTTGATGGAAGATATTACGCACAATTAAGCTTGGAGTCTTTACTCCAGAGTCGTATTTCAATGGTAGTAACATTAAGAAAACAATCAATTTTCCATGACTCCATTTGTTTTTGAAAATTTGGAAATTAGATTACTTGTTTGGTGGGTATCGCTATTTTTCTTCTTGATTAAATATTTTAATTGTGATATCAATATAACCTAATTACATATTACTTTAATTTAAAAATTTAAATTTCTACGAACAAAACAAGCTCTTATCTTAGTTAAAGCGTCTTAATTTTAATTTTTACTCATTTTTAGACTGATTATTGAAAATAATACCTATTTTTTTTCGAAGTTTGTTTAAAAACCGTGCAATGTTATACATTATTATTTTGGTTACTTTTATACTACGTGCTTAACATACATGTTTGTCACCAGAATGCAATGAGATAGCAGTAAAATAAAAAAGATGTCAATTTCTACGAACTATTTGATATATGGTGTGCTCATTCGTCTTGCTAGAAAAACAATTTTGTAAGATATAGTAAGTGTGTATGTGACAGGTGCAGCGATCTATCACCGTATGCCTGGTAACAATGACACATTTGTCATATTCCGGAAGCCAAGTCATTTTGATAAATTATTGAAGGTCACGATACAATTGTTTTCGTATTTCTTGTTCGAAGCATGTATGAAATTCACAACCAATCCATCGGTACAATTTTCTTACGTAAAACATAGTGTTTTGTTATAATATTAGTTTTAGTATAACAATAAAATATTACTGAGGTAAATAATCCCTCAGTATTTGTAAAAAGACTTACTAACTGTTTAAGAAACAAAAATGTTTTTAACATTTTTACTTAAGTTAAAATCGGGTCTATTAAAGGTAAATTCGGCTCTATAATTCGCAAAATATAAGTGGTTCCAAATTGTATGAAAAGCAGACTGAATGTAGGGTTGATGAACTATTCATTGCAATAAAAGATAATTTTATATTAGTAGGTATGTGAACAAAAGAAAACGAATTTAAATTATCTGCTCCACACCAATTCAGTTTCAATATTAGCATCAAAATGTAGGTACCTCTACACATCAACCAAACTATAAAATTCCAACACGAATATCCATTTATATAAAAGAACTAAGAAATACAGCTATTCCATTGCTATTAAATAAAGCTGTTTGGTATTGGATGACTTCGATGTATTTTCAATTTCTGCAAACTCCACATTGTAGCTTACGGCTTTTAAGCCCTGTAATGGCTTCGTAATTTGAATGTACTCGGAAAGCACGTTCAAAAGTGGCCTAGTTAAAGCATACATGTATTCGAACGTTCATCTGTTAAATTCCACAGAGAATGCTAAGGCGATCGATTCGCGTTAAGCTGCGAATTCAGACCGATTAAGCGCTTAATATCTCCCATTGTGGTTAGAAGCGTATAATCCAGTTGATTATGTATCTCTATTAAATTCGTGCCCGTTGTTTCTATAGAGAAAATGCAGTTCAGTATGGTTTCAAAGGTTTAATATTCCAGGTTAGCCATAAAATGTTAACTTTTTATCAAGCAATAATTATATATATATACACTTGTAGCGTATGAGAAAAAAATACCTTACTTGTGACTTTCTTGTATACCCAAAATTACCATGTTTATTACTACTATTCAATAGTTGCAACATATATTTCATGCGCTGTCACTTTAGGTATTTTCAGTAGGTAATATTATTTTCTCATTTTGTACCTTTTATATATGTGATATGAAGTATAAATAATTAAACAAATTAATCTTTTGTTCCAAGCGGAGACGTATCCAACTATTTCGAAACATTACAGCTATGTCTCGTTTACATAATATATTCATGTAGAAAAAGACGCATGCTCAGGATTTTGTGCAGTACACAGAATTTAGCAACTTTTCTATCCTGAAAGCAATAAACATGAAGGTGAGATTATTGTCAACTATGCAAATGTGAATCCTCTAGTTTTTTGCCCACATAACCGGTAACGGGGAATCTGGTGGTGAAATCAACACGCGAACGATCTCAAACACCACAAACAGATCACATTAGATATTATGTGACTCGTTGTTGCATAAACGAGAACACTTACTCCCACAGGCATAGAACTATGTACATATATAGCGTCACATCGCGAGAAAAGTGATGACAAAAGACTTGACCTAGCCACGATCACGGCGCGCGTTGAGGTGCCTGTATAGAATCTGCATAGGAACCCGACTCGCCCACAAACTGCCCAGCGTTGGCCGCCAAAGGAGTTTTAGACGGCGCGAGCTTGACACATCACTCTCGGTGCGGTAGGCATTTCCGCCTAGAGGGAAAAAAGCTATGATCACGGCCTCTCGTTCCAAATTGCACGGCTAGGAAAAAAACATTTAAGGTGGTCGTGTTGTATCATTTTACCTATTGAAATGTAATAACAGTATCTAAATAGGTACCCGACATAATTTGAATAGAAACAAAATCGGCAGCAACAACTATTTTCTAACTACATACTTGGGTACTTATTTGTCAATGTTAACTCATTTTACGAATAAATCTGTGTGGTTTACTGTTGATAAGATATAGTTTGACAATTCCTGTGATTTGAATGATTCATTATTAAAAATGTAAGCAGATAACAATCCGTTTAGGAATTTGATATGAAATGTCTTATTTATGAGAATGTTAAAGTTGTCAAAACCAAACTGTTTGAAAAGTTATGAGTAGGTAAAAATACGGTTCGATATTAGGAACTTTCTCTCTTTAAAAATATCAAGACAAGTCGCCAATAAATATTTATCTATCTGAAGCCAGATTTTGCGATAAATTAATATTTCCTTTTGACATCAACCAAGAAGATTAAAACTTTATCCTGAGCCAAAGTAAACTTTATCGACCTAATTAGCACGAGGTACATTGAACTAATACTTTATTGATAATTATCTTTGATAATTTCACAATGTCACCACGTTATAATGATTTATTTATTTCATTCTAATTGGAATGAATTGATATAATGTACCCGAGCACCCAGTTACAAATAAGTTGCGCGTTATACGATTACAAACACATCGTAAACATATACTGAAATATATTTGAGGGAAAATTTTATCTCTTAACTACTTACTACCTAATACTGTCAGTATTTAGGGTTAATTTTGGCAAATTCTTTTGTTCTATTTTTTTTAGCGGAATCCATTCATTTATTTAGAGCTGTTTGCGGACAGCAAAAGTAAAACTCAAAAGCCTAAAGTAAAGAAAGTGACGCAAACAAATCCACTTTTCCAATCAATGACCTTTTTTAAGAATGTTATCTGATTCCACTAGGTAATTAACCCACTTAAAGCAACGCAAACATTAAAAAAATATAGAGCCATAAAGGTTCTGGGTACTAAAAGAGCGTTTTTATTCGTTTTGCAGTCACTTCCTGTTCGCTCCAAAACCGTTGCGGTTAATTTGGTCAAAAGTTCAGTATCTTCCTCATATTTTTATTAAAACTAGGGTTTACATTCTCTTTGTGTATCATATTACTCACGATAAACGCCAAATATGTTTACTTTGCCATGTCTACCTAAATGTTTTTAAACTTGCGTGAATGTAGAGAACAGAGCATTGTTTTGGATGACTGTGTTTTCCAAACGGTGACCAATTGTGCAAACAAAATCGAAATATCGCTTCTTGAAATTTGTTTAAATAAGTAAAACAAAATCGCGCCTTTGTTGATTGATTGGTAAACTAGCTATTTCCCGCAACTTTGCCTGCATGAACTTCTTTCAAATAAATAAAAAGTGGGTGTACTTCTGTCATCAGGAATGACGTAACATGCTAATGGTAAAATATTTGTTCTAATCGACCAATTTTGGGGTTCTATAATGCTATAGTAATACTTAAAATTTTTCCTCTTTATTATATAGGTATAGCTCACGACTTCATACGCTTGGAATGTAGCTTTTTAATCGTGAAATAATTTACGGCACTGTAGTGTTTGAGTTTTTCATTAAAAACATACAAAATACAAATCATTCATTCTCAGCAACTAGTACATCAATCACCGATTAGCTAAACACAAATAGTTTTTCCGAATGTTAGAAATCGGTTATTAATTATTATCACTGTTAGAGACAATTTATATACAAAAATAGTAACCAGATGTTTTTGAAATTACCTTCCTTGACTAGTCTAGTGGAACGATGGCTAACACTCTTAGATAAAACACTTTAAACCAATTTATGTTTGTTCTGTGTTTGGGGGTTAAAAAATGTATTTAAGTATTGATTGGGGTTCTAGATTACATAACACAAGAGTTTAAACCGAATTAAGTTACGATGAGATCGAATCATATGAGAAGTTTTATGACATGGGTATAGATATAACTAATATTTCAAGCGGCTGATTCAGAAATCACTGATAAGCTAAAAAGGTATATTTTTTCCGAATGAGGTAGTTAGTTAATTTGGTCGCAATTCTAAAAAAAGATAGTTTAATTGTGAATTCTAATTTTGATATTGCATCACGCCGTAGGAACCACAAATAAAAGTGACCAAAAGTTTTTGAAACGACGTTCGTAAATTTAATTATATTGATACCAGTTCACCGCGCCAAAAGAAAGGTTAGAAAAATAAGCTTTTGAAGTTCATGTGCAAAACAAGCAGCTATTATTAAATAGCATGGAGACGGAAAAATCCTTTACCAAAGGTCTTAAAAATATTTTCTCGTGTTAGCTAAGAACAGAAAACTGTGAGCACAATTTTGCGTAATATTTTTATTGGCACGTGCATAATCGGACGGAAAATTGAATGTATGATGAATACGGTCCTGTACGTACGTCCTCTCACGGCTTTGGCTTATAGCCGCAGGTATTTCTGAATTGAGTCGCTTCTCGATGCAAATCTTCGCTCAAAATGTTGTATATTCAGTGTACACAATCTCTGAAGATTTAGTTTCTTTGTTGCGAGAAAACCTAGGTCGGTGTGGATATTCTTAACTGTTATTGCTTTTTTGAGACTGTAGTAGAATAAGAGGTATCACTGTCAAAGTAGCTACATTGTATGTCAGAATTGTACTAATAAAAGCTGTACTTTTGATTTTTGTTTAAGTAAAAGTTAGCAGTTGGATTTTTTGTTTTGAAACAGGACCGCTTCATTTTTAATTTAATTATTTTTGATGCCTATTATGTTATTTCAATACATAAATCATAATTATTCAAATAATAAACAGTACCTACCTACTGACTAAATTTGACTGCTTGAAGCAGTTATACTTTCTTACAGCTTTTTGATATTTTTATCGAAATGAAAACTGCATGTTATACCTTTATTTTGTACACGCTACATGAAAAATATGTCGGGCAAAATTCACCGTTTGTTTTATTTTTTTAATGTAATCAGTGTCGTCACACCTCAAACCATTCTGGTTGTCACAACAGCTACCTTTTGGCTAATTTTCTACCATAAATAAATATATAAGTAATAAGTAAGTATATGACGAAGCAAAGGCAAACACCTCTGTATTTGGTATCAATTTTTGCACCATCATCCATCTACCAAGCTTGCCACGTGAGTTAGTGATCACAAAGCGATCTTTGTATAAAATCTGAAGTATATTTTGCTTGACCACCGAATCTAAGCCAGGACTCAGAGATTATTACTCGGTATATTAACTACTTGACCATAGAGGTGCCAGGTAAAAAGGTAAAATATAGGCAACCAAATCCCTTTTCACTAAACTAAGTTATTGAGAATCGACTCATCATGAACATCAGTTGTTACAGAGCTTGCACGTCTTTGGTGAAAAACATCGTAATTCTCAATTAATTATTTAAAAAAAGTGTTGAAGGTAAAACTAGAATTTATTTGAGAATACTCTACGTAAATTTTCCAGAACAAGACAGACTGATTTATTTTACAAAAGCAGTTGCTCGTTCTATGTATTTCTAGGTAGACAGGAACTAAATTCCAGATTCAAACTCTCTTATTTATACAACGACGGGTTATTCTCTCTCTATTTTCCTAAAATCAGTCCGTTTGTTTTTACATAACTGATTGGTAAACAACCGGATAAAGCTTTGGTTTACCTTTTAATTTGGCTTGGATTTAAATGGATCGCCTACGTCGAAAAATCGCAAACGATATGTGAAATTAAATTGAACACAAATTCAGAATGTGTTGTATTAGATCCCAGGCCCGGATCTATGGGGAAAGGTGTATAACCGGGCAAAATGACATTTTATTTTCTTAGGCAGCTTTAGCAGCCTCGTATATCCAAGACTGGTGTCAAAGTAATTCTACACCTGTGACTTGATGACCTTTCGGTCTACAATTTTAGAGGCACCATTATTTTTTCTGCACCAGTTTCGACAGATAGTAGAGCCACTAGCCATACATATTCACAATCAAATAATAGCGCGCTACCGAAATGCATTTTCTGAAAATAAAATGTGACGGTTCAAATGCGAATTTCATTTTTTATGAAGCATTTTCCATAAACCGAGACAGAAATATTGCGTTGTCCGCGCTATATACCCGTTTTACACAGTCACTGTGTATTTCCTTCATAAAACGGCAAATGGAAAAGCGCGGGCTGCTAACTAAATTCGTGTTGTGAGTGGAAACCTTCCTACTAAAATACTCTTTATTTATATGAATATACAAATTTTCACATCAAAAACCTCGCCATACATCTGACTGCCAAAATTAACTTTTCCTGATTTTGGTTTTCAATAATCAAAGTGTGCCTGTGGTGCAGGTACGTGGCAAGCTTGGTGAAATGGATGATGGTGGTAAATTGATATCAAATACGAAGGTGTTTTCCTTTGCTTCGTCAATTAGTTGCTGCACACCTACTGAGGTTATATGTAAGACTTTATCCTTATAAACATTCGCCTAGCTAAATAAGTAAAATTTTCACTCCATTTAATACGACAAAACCTACTGGGGCCTGACCGTACGAATAGGTGACAAAATCGATTACGAGTAACTACGCCCTTACTTTTTGATAATTGTACTATAAATAATTAAATTAAATTTAGTTATTATTATTTTTTGTAAAATGTAATTAACATTTAAAACATATATTCAAACGATTCCAAAGGTTCCTAATTTTTCAATGTTATTCAGTTCTAGGTATTTTCAATTGGATTTTCAAAAACGGGATACCTATGATAACCGGTTGTAACAGATTTCTTTCTCCTTTTCACCAAATTCGAGGGTAAAAATGGTGTGCATTAGTGAGATGGGTTATTTCATCCCCTTTCAAAATAAATAAAGGCCTTAAAAACTGAACCTTGGACGTCCATGCTCGATAAGAGGGTGTGAAAAGCGGTTTCTTTCTCATAAAGCTTTGTTTAAGTAACGTCATACTTTCAGTTTTACGCGATATTTTAAGCCCGAGCAAAACTAATTTGAAAAAAAAAAGTAGTATCTCGTCGAATCTATACTATAATATGTATAAAAATGATTTTTTTATTTAAAAGCTTTATTGCACAAAAAAAGTACAAAAGGTGGACCTAATGCTAGGAGCATTCTCTACCAGTCAACCGTTGGGTCATGTAGATAGATAATTACCGAAATGGATGCACACGCATAACCAAACAAATACTAGATCATTTTGTTGTTTTGCTGATTGTCAGAACTAAATTGTAAAAAAAATACCAGGATCGTGCAAAGCCTGTTGACCCACCGTTTAACTATAAAATAATCAGTACCCAAACGCTTCAGTTTTTTGCCTTTATTAATATAATGAGTTTTGCTAGAGCTATTCATAGTCCACGTAGACAAAAGAGAAACATGTAGTTAGACTGTTGCAGTCAGAAGCACGTCAGACTATATATCCTTGTACCCCTCTTTGTAGTATGCATAATAACTGTATATAAAAATGCAAGTGTCCACCGTGATATACTTTCCACGTATTATGTATTCAATGGTTTCAACTAATTTTTAATCGATTTCAAATTATCTAGTTTCAAATTAGTGTTCGTGTTCGCTTGCTAGTTGGATATTTTGACGATCACAGGATAAAGCCCAGAAACCAATACAGTAGTGGTGAAGATAAACTTTAAATATATGTTAAGTAAATAAAATTCTGTTCATTAATGTAAGAAATTAAATAATCGTCTACTTTTGTGCTATTGAACAAAAATAAATATAACTTGATAATACCATTTTCGTAATAAGTTCCTCCTCGGAGAAAAATAATAAGTGAAAGAATTTAATTGCGCCCTCGAATGGTAAAATACCAACGACTTTCACAATCACCGTTCTTGTAGGTACTGATTGCAATTTGTATAGAACTTTATTAAATTTCTTTGAAATACACTGCGAAAGTATTTCTGTGGGTTTTTGTATTAATACTTTTATGACGAAACGTCTCAACTTTGAAATTTTCTTCTATGATGATTTATTAAAGTTCAAAGGTAAAAAGGCTACGTTTGCTTACTTTTATATAGTATATAATATATTAAATACCTATAATTCTATTATATATAGTTTTAAGATCCATGGCTCTTTCAAAGTCTCAAACTCTCCTTAATATTTCAGGATACATTTTAAGCTACTATTATTTATTTAGGAACACTATGGGATTGAATGTCATCGAAAGTTTATAAGACAAATCTATAGAGATAAGAGATTTTGTTATAACTACCTAAGCAATTTTATATTGTATATTGTATTAATAAAACATTCGGTTTGGGAAGATATATCTTTTTCAAATAACAATTTATTTAGATGGCAAGCTCAAGCCTTTCGTAAATGTAAACTATTTTGGATTCCCTTATACTCGTAGTGTGCCTATTTTCCGATCATTCCGTTCCCCATTTTATCTATGCATACCTTTAAAATTGAATACCTAAACGATGCTTAAAAGCAAATCACTGTTACATCAAAAGGGTTGAGCGATCGATTCCATTAGCATTAAGTACTCGTATACTTACTAAATCTGTCACCTTTGCACATGAGTTTAATCGCTTTAGTTATATAATGTTTAAATAAATAGTATGTAGCAAAAACAAATCAGTCACAGTCAGCTTCACCGAGCTTTCGCGGGATTGGGAGTCTCTAATCAATATTGGGTTTAGTAGGTAGGTAATATAACCCTTTATATAACCATAGCGTGTTAAAATGACTTGCTTCTCTCAGGAGGAACACCTTTGATAGAAAAAATGGGCAGGCACCCAAGAGGCGTCGGTTGAAGCTTTCGGTGGGAGGCGGTGGGGGTATCCAACAGGATACCCTTGTTTCTCCATGTAGTAGACAGACCGCGATGATTAGCTAGCTGACCCGTCTCTACGAGTGTCGACAGCGACAAAACCTCAGCAGGATCATTCTCCCACTCTCGCTTAGTATTCTCTTTCCGTAATAAAACAGCCACCCAGGCTTACTTACTCTATCACTAAAACATAACGGGTGCGAAAAAGTATGCTCCATACTAAGTATTTAGATACCTACAACAAGTGTTTTTGCAACGCCTAAAACATTTTTTTACTTACTTTTTTTGATAAAAAAAACCCTAAACCACAATTAAGGGACGTGCCTAAACTGAAAACGGAGAGTGTGTGAGAGTTCAAAATCACATGTACATACACACTTACGTAAGACACATTTTTTACTGAGAGAAAGATCAGAAATAATAAGAAAAATTGGAAATCTTTGAAAACGGACTACAAAAGACGCTAGTTACTTATCCGTACATGAATAAGTAAGTACATATCAGTGATTACTTATTCAGGTAACATAAGTAAGTGCTTCATGTGAACCGTGAAGAATATCCCCTCTTTGATCAATGATATTGGAATCGTCCGAAAACATAAGACAAGTTTATTGACCGGAATACCTACTAAGTATGTTACGATTATATTAGTAATCACTCGAAAATAAAGGTTAAATACACGTATTTAATTCTTCGAAACGTGAATTAATGGTGAAAATGAGACATAGGTATATATTGTAGGTTGGATGAAAAATTTTAATATTTGACATAATAATATATTAGTTAACGTTCGCATGTCCCTGAATAATATAATAAAGATGATACGCCTTTTCAGACTAATAAATCTGTCTAAATTTATGGCACATACTTAACAAAGATTTAAATTTCAACTGTGATTATGTCTACTGATAAAATGATTTATTGTTATCACTCAAAGATGTACCTATTTACAGCAACGATTAGATAAAAGTTACATTTTTTTTTATTTAATTCGAAACTGCGAACCCAAAAACCTATGTTACGTTTTAATTATAGAAACTCTTCAGAATGTTTTTAAAATGTTGATTATATTCGATCGTTTCTTTCTGGCACCACTCAAGCTATTGGTCAAACATTTACCTACAAATGTAAATGCAAACATTTCTTTTAGCAATTTAAATGTTTACGAAATCCAGACACGAATTGCAGAATAATATACGTGCAGTTATTTTAACGCCAACGCCTTTACCCCTGCTTATTTCGAGTTATTTTGCAAACGTAGTTGCTTATTATTAGAACAATTTTTATTACCCCAAAAGTACGGCAATTGAACGACGCGTCAAGGAGAGCTGCATTGTTTCAGATGTTGGCGGACCGCCAATACAGGTGCTTTCGGACTAATTAATAAAAATCGAAGCTTGGCGTCGCTGATGTGTGGAACTTCGCTAATACATTCCGTGGGCTAAAAACGGCTTCAGCAATTAATTGTTCCGCAAGACTGTGTACGGCCCTTCGTCTATTTTTAGGGTAAGGCGTTAACTGGGACACTCAGAAGGTAAAATAAGCCCTAAGTGATCTACAGCCGAGAGGCAGTCCTTAAGCATCTACTCTTGGTGAAGTGAAGTCAAGTGAAAATGTTTTTATTAATTGATATTACATTCGTAAAACTTATAAACTCTATGTTAACCATATGATGCTACCACACTGGTTTGGAATCTATAATATACCGGTAAGAAACTCAATACGTTTTTTTACTAAGAGAGCCTAAACTTAGGATTAATAATATTGCACTAAGACGTACAATTTCGTTTGTCAAATTCTAAAAAACAAAAGTAAATCTGTATAATGAAATCAAAATGAATCAGAAAAAAACAATAAAGTTATCACATACGTCAAAGTAGCTACTTAATCTTTCAATTGTTGTTTCTCATGTGAACCCGACGGATGGTACGCAGTGAATAAAAGCCCGAAGTATCGTCAAAAACGTTATATTAAAAAGCACACTAAAATTACATCGCGAGTTATGGAGAGACAACAACTGACACTTTGTGTCATCTAAACATAAAAACCATTACAAACTAAAAATAGGTTTTATTAAATTATAAAAGTATTGAGCGCGTCGCTAACACTCCCCACCCTAGTGCTGTTTCAGCACTCAACTTCCAAGGAAATAGGAGCGACGCGTGCCGCAGACCGCCGCCAAATTCCAGAATTGGTTTTGACGTCAACCATCCTAACTCTCCCGTCCTTACCTGGATAAATCTGTTGGATCACTCCTTTAGGCCACATGTTTCTGGGTAAGACAGGATCAACAACCAACACAAGATTTCCTACCTGCAGCGGCACCTGTTCTTTATTCCATTTCTTACGCGGCAGCATGTCTGGTAATATTTCTTTAACCCATCTGTTCCAGAACATATCCGCCAGCCGTTGAGCTTTACGCCACTGCTTCCTTAAAAACAAATCAGAGTCATTGAACTCTCCAACAGTAGGTAAAATTGAAGAACTGCCTAAAAGGAAATGGTTGGGAGTTAGAGATTCTATTGTCGAAGGGTCTACGGATACGTGTGACAAGGGGCGACTATTGACCATATGTTCTACCTCGGCCAAAAATGTGATCAAAGTCTCCTCTTTGGGTACCCTTTGTGTAAGAACGACTTTAAGGGAACTCTTAACTGACCTAATAAGACGTTCCCATGCCCCACCCCAATGGGGACTAGCCGGAGGAATAAAATGCCAATCCACATTATTATTTACACCTTCTTGGATTAAGATATCTTTGTCCAAGCTCTTCATGGATTGCAAAAGTTCCTTTTCCGCACCTCGTAAGTTGGTTCCATTATCGGAATAAAGTTGGCGTGGCCAACCTCGTCGAGCTGCCATTCTACGTAAGGCCATTATAAGAGCGTCTGTAGTAAGGGAGTTTACTACTTCAATATGTACTGCTCGTACTGTCAAGCATGTAAACAAAACGCAGTACCTTTTCTCTCGGCGCCTGCCTACTGCAACTTCAATCGGGCCAAACAAATCTAACCCACAGTGCGTGAATGGACGCTGGTGGTGAGCTACGCGTGCGCCAGGTAAGTCTCCCATTCGAGGAACTTGCGGCTGACACTTCCTTATTCTGCACAGAATACACTGGGACACAACAGACTTCGCGGTAGGTCTCAACCTAATAAGCCAATACTTCTGCCTCAGTTGATTTACGACGGTTTCCTGATTTGCATGAGCAGCCTTCACGTGATAGTGTCGTACTATGAGTCGTGCGACTGGATGCCTTCCGTCTAAAATCACAGGTCTTTTTGTCTCCAAATCAACGTCCAGTGCAGCATCAATGCGGCCTCCAACACGTAACAAACCGTATTCGTCCAAAAAAGGTGTAAGAGTTAATAACTTACTTCCACGTGATAAACACTTTCCATTTTGAATTGCAGCTATCTCTTCACCAAAAGATTCTGCTTGCGCGTGTTTCAGTAACAACCGTTCTGATTGTTCCATAGTTTTACAGTCTATTTCCTTACTAAGCCCTCTGCAAGAATCAATAAATTTTAGAAACATTGCGGTAGATCGCAGTAAACGAAGCCATGACGAAAAACGTCGAGCCTCGGGGACCGGCAAAGAGGTGGATGTAGGCGGCACAGCAACAATCGTACAGGTGTTTATTATTTCCATATCTGGCTGACAAACATCAGTAGGCCAGCATTCGCGACTACTACGCAAGAAATTAGGACCTTTCATCCATTCATCATTGAATTTCCTCTCATCGAAATCTTCTCGAGTAGCGAAATCAGCAATATTTAGGTGTGTGGGGACGTATCTCCACTCGTCTGCCTTCGTAAGGTCATCAATTTCCCCAAGACGGTTCGCTTCAAACACTTTGTAAGACCGTGTGTTGTTCCTTACCCAATGCAAAACTGTAGAAGAGTCACACCAGAAATATCTACGAACTGGCTTCAGTTTATGCTCCAGCATAATTGTATTTGCGAGCCTAGCAGCTAGCACTGCGGCCTGTAGCTCAGCGCGTGGCATTGTGAGCGCTTTAACAGGCATAACTCTACATTTACTAGTGATAAATGCAGTGTACGATTTACCATAATAATCCCAACGCCAATATCCTACTGCACACATGGCTTTAGCACTTGCATCACTAAATAAATGTAGTTCTAAATTATTATAATACTTGCGACCAGTCGCACAGGGGGCAGCCGTAGACTCTTTGTCGCGCATCGTAGCTGCAGCCTGTGGCGTAGTAGGCTCACTGGTCACAGTCGTCGTACAAGGAGCGCAGAAAAGGTCCGCGGACGGTGGCGTGCCCAAAGAGCATAGCACATCGTAGCTCTCGTTCTCCCCCATAGAAGAATGTTCGCCGCTTTCGCTCACTCCCGCACCTTGTACATAGCACCTAGAAATTCGAACATTTTTAATAACTTTAAGTAGATCCAGCCACTTAAACCACTTATCGTAAATACCATCAGGTACTGGATCATCCCATCCAATGTTTAAGCGCCATGCGTCCTGTAACATTATACGGCCCTGAATAGTAAAGAGTGATAAAAATCCAAGCACATCAAAAATAGACATTATGACGCGTAACATTATTCGTTTTGTAGGCCTTTGTTTTCCTTTGATAATGTCATCAGAAATACGTTTCAAACTGACATCAAATCCTAATTTATCCTCTTTAGGATACCATTTCATATCCAGAATGCGCTCACCATCGTACTGTTGTTCGATTTTAAAATTCACGGCTGCATCGCTGATTGTATCTTTTGGCAAACTATTCAGTACATTTTGACTATTACTAGACCAATTACGCATCTCAAAACCGCCCTCCTTGTGAATGTTCAAAACATTATTTACCATTTCGGTAGCCGAAGCTTCATCCTCGAAACTATCGATGTAGTCGTCCATGTAGTGAGAGTTTCGTATAGCGGCCACAGCGTCGGGCAGCGATGACTCGTACCGCTCTGCATTCTTATTTTTAACAAACTGTGCAATAAAAGGTGAGCAGTTAGCGCCAAAGATTAGCGATGTCATTACAAACGTTTTAACCAACTCAGTCGTACTATTCCTCCATAAGAAGCGTAAGGCATGCTGATCCTCTGGGTGAATTTTTACTCTTAAAAACATATCTTTAATGTCACCCGTCACAGCAAAGCTGTGTTCCCTAAACCGTAGCATGATACCAAATAATGAAGCCAATAAGTCAGGACCTGAAAGTAAGTAATCATTCAAACACATACCTTGTACCTTCCCAGCAGCATCGAAAACCAACCTCAACTTTTTCTTATTTGGATTGTCAACTCCAAAATGTGGCAGGTACCAAGTTTTCGGCGTAGCTTGTGTCTCCGTCAGTTCCTGTGCGAAATCGTTAGTTAACAAGTGTTCAATTCGTTCAGCATATCTCTCAGAAAAACCTTTATCTTTAGCCATTTTACGTTCGATCCCCAACAACCTCTTAAAAGCTCCGTCATACGAATCAGGCATTTTACAATTCGCATCCTTCCATGGTAAACCCACGTACCACCGATCATCAGCCTTAAGTTCAGAGGTCCTCTCCAGACAAGCAACAGCACGAACGTCATCTGCGTTCTGTCTTACCTTCGTAGAGATGCCAAGAGCGTCTATGGCAAACGAACGTTTCACTTGGTCGTGAAGACTTTTCAACGTAAGTTCCTCCTCCAAGAGGGTGTCCTGGTTATCTGTAACGCAAAAATTAACCTGCCTAGGAATAGAAGCGGACTGCGGCACACGAACGTATCCATGTATGCACCAACCCAAAGGTGTGAGTGTAGCGAACGGCTCAGATTTATTACCTGGTATAATTCGTAACGGACACAATAAATGGTAATTATCCTGGCCAATCAAAATTTCAGGTTTACTATTACATAAACGTATTTGATCTCTAATTTCACATAGGTTACTAAATTCATTCAATTTAACAGACGACAATTTTTGCACAGGTAAGTTAAGCTCAGTTACACTACGCGCTCTCATTGAGAAAACCTTATCGTCCATACCTGACAATTGGACGCTTGTCACAATTGCGTCACAAACCATTTCACTGTCGCTCCAGGCGCTGCACACGCGCAAAGTCTCGCGGCGGCCGCTCAGGCCCGCGCGCTCTGCCAGCGAGCTCGTTAGCATAGAGACAGTAGCCCCGTCGTCGAGCAATGCAGACGCACTAATTACACCGTTAGGTCCGCGAATACGCACAGGCACTACTTTCAACAGCACTTGAGACTCATTAGCTGCAACATGCGTGACAGTTTCTGCCGAAGGTTGCTCAGGCTCACTCTGCTGCCTCTGCGGTTCAATGGCGCCATCATCTCGGTCGCGTCTGATACTATAGTGCAACAATCTATGATGCGCCGCTCCGCAGTTGTCCTTGTCACACACAGGTGCTGGGCAGGTATCTCGAGCATGACGTGATACTAGACACTTGAAGTAAATTCCTTTGCGTTTGACATATTGCCACCTGACTCTACGAAGTGCCTTCTTAAACTGCTTGCAATCAGTAAGTAAGTGTTGACGACTAGTACGGCAAAAATCACACTTATTGTTAAGGTCAGAAGATGCATCTTGCATTAACACCGGTTGTACCTTGTTCTGATCGTAGTATCTATTTTGGTGTTTGTACGTATTCTCAGTTCGTACACCAGTACAATAAATATTCGCCGTAGTCGATACTTTGACAGCTTCAACGTGTAAAAAGTCAGACAATATCAGCAATCGCGACTTCTTGCTTTCAGTGATAATTGGGAAACTATAATCGGTCCATTTCGAGAGTAGTACGGTTGGTAGCTTAGACAGTATGATCGATACTATACTCATGCCTTCTAAACATTCCTCTCTTTTCACGGCTCGTACTGCTTCTATGAAGTTTCTTACTTTGCACGAAAACGTCACGATATCCTTTTGATATTCGTTTGACACAGTCGGTAATCGCTTAATATCTTGAAGTATGCGCGATACAATACCATCCGGGTTACCAAAACGTAGCTGTAGCGTAGATATAATAATGTCAGGAGACGTCGCACTAATAAGCATAGCTGACACTGTATCCTTAGCAGCTCCTCGGAGGCATTTCCTCAATCGCCATAGATTTTCTTTCGTGCTATAGCCACATACTTCAGTCGATTCGTCGTACGCTAATTTGAAATGTAGCCATTCCATCGGGTCTCCACTAAACTCAGGTAAATCCCGCGGCGTACTTAGGCGGCTAAGCAAATTAGCATTGTTCCTACTGTTAGCAACGGCGTTTGCCATATCTTTAATTGTGCTGGCTAGCATATGAACCGTGTCATCGGGGTTACCTCCACGTTGAGCGAACAGGGGCGGCGGCGACGACGGCAGCGCGGCCAGTTGTGGCGCGGCTGTGGCGGCCGCGGGCTGCTCGGAGGCTGCCGCGGGGGCAGCCCGTGGTGGCGCTTGTGCTCCATTTAGCCCGACATCGTTCATCTCTAAACTAGACTGTAGCCATGTGTCGACATTGTACTTACTCGCTTTTTCCAAATGTGGACTGTATATTTCTTCGTCAAGTTCAGCGAGGTCGACTTCCAATTGTTTGTCTATAAGCTCCATACGAATTTTAGCTTTTTGTTCCGCTGCTTGCATCTCGAGTCGCTTTCTTCTTGCCTCGATAGAGGCGAGAGATGATTTGCAGGACATCACGCTTTGACATGTACTTCGGGGAGCGGGAGGCAGCTGGGGCGCGTGTGGTTCCGAGCAAATGCTTCTCGGCAAGGTTGTGTCGCAAGATACCATAATCGCGGCGTCCGAAGAGGCACCCAATTCCTCAGCACGGCGGACGCCATTTTCTTCTGCACAACGTTCACCACGCGTTTTACTCCGTGTGCGTACCATTTTCACGCGTGCGGATCTACAAGATCCGGCTCGAAGACCACTTGAACCCGACGGATGGTACGCAGTGAATAAAAGCCCGAAGTATCGTCAAAAACGTTATATTAAAAAGCACACTAAAATTACATCGCGAGTTATGGAGAGACAACAACTGACACTTTGTGTCATCTAAACATAAAAACCATTACAAACTAAAAATAGGTTTTATTAAATTATAAAAGTATTGAGCGCGTCGCTAACATCATGTATAACTTGTTTTTTGTATTTTCACCTTTCCTAGCTGCGTATTAAGACGTAAGTAGAGCACCAGCCCTATTGCGGCACTGTATTAAATATTATAACATCTTATGATGAGAGTTATCTGCTTCTTTACGGCCTACTAATTTTGCACACTGTTTTTAAACGTAAACAGCGATCCAATCATCAATTTTTTTAAAGCTCAAGCTTAAATAAATTGATAAACATTAAATATTTTCTTCAAAAAGAAGATAATGCCAACTTTCCAAGATTAGGTACTTTCATTGCGTTTGTACCTATGAAAAGCGTTTCGTTTTATTTCAATAGAGCATAGAAGTGGTACAAAATACAGTTGATTTCAGGGTCGGTCGCCAACCTGGCGTGATAATAAGTCATGTCGCTTTTCGCTAGGAAAAATTAAGCAGCTGTTTTGTTTAACATAAACATTATAATAAATCCCGTGACGTTCCCGTATCCAAGGTTAGACTGTACGAATGATGTTCATACGTTGCGCAGACGCACCAGTAGGTATATCCGATGCCCCATATTACCTCACACGTGGTGCCGATACGCCATCAGTGATCTAAGGCAAACCAACAAGGTACATTCTATGATGTCAGTCTGATTAATCATGATGTTTGATAATGTCTTTAACGTCTTTGCAATCGTTATTTATCTACCGGTTTACGTTTGCTATGAGTAATTTGGTAATCAAAATACGATTAAACATTTCTCAATGGTTTTTAGTCTAATTAACACTGTAATTTTGTGAATGTCAAAGTATAACTTTATTGCCTATATTTTATGTCGTCGTCACAAATCTTGATGTATCAAATGCATTTATTTTAATAACAAAATATATCTTTCTAGCTCTTTTGACATCACTAGATACTGTAAAGTAGGTAACAATCATACACGTAATAGTAAAAGGAAGTAAGTATCACATCATTTAAGTGATCAATACATTTGAAGTTGAATCAATGTATTTTGCACTTAGGAGAAGTTTACCTCCATTCAAATTCCGGCATAAGAAACATATAGGTAAACATTGTTAATTTTTTTTCAGTATTACAAAATTAATCTTTCAGATATGATGACTTTGAAGCAGAGTTCAATGTACACACGCTCAATCTATCGTCATCAATTCAGTTTTAATATTAAATAGAACTTGACATTAAGAAGTAACTATACTTATCTTCTTTTCATAAATGTCATTTTGGATCTTTGCCAAACAAATAAATCAGGCGAAGATTCGTTAATCGGTTACGGTACATCTGTCATCGCATCGTCTTATTTGTAAGTTTTGTTAGTTTATTCAACCTTCCCCATGTGAACCATACAAAAAGACAATGTGCGTATTTTAAGACAGATAAATACAGCGTCTATACTCACACAGTATGTTTACGAACCGACTGAATGATTTCCGATCCTAATAAATGTGTTCCGCAGAATGCGAGTGAACGGTTGCGTGTCGACATCAGTTTTATTTTAAACGAATTCACCCGTTCCAGATTTTAGGTAATATTTTACGGAGTCATCATAAAGCTTTTGTTTAATCGGAGTTGACTACAAAGGTTACAAGGTAATTCGGTGTTATCTGGGCGATAGTAAATCATTTCGGTGACGCGGAACGCGATATTTTTCCGGAGCGAGGCCTCGGGCGACCGATATAGGTCCCACTGTAAATTTAGCTTAATTACCACCTAAATAAAGAGACACTCTGCCCTCGACCGTTAATGGGAAACAATAAAATTACCGAAAGCGTTAGACCGTCTGAACTCCGCAACGTATTAGCGGGGCCGCAGATTGCCCCAGTTGTCACGTGAATGGCCAATCTAGACTAATTAGAGAGTTCGATTTACCCGATATGTACTTTTAAGAGATTACCGATTTATAGATTCGGTGGTGTTTCCCTTTTTTTCTAATTGTTGACAACGATTGACTTATGGAATGATATCTATAGGTGATCAGTAAACTAAGAGTGGTTTTAATATCACTTTAACTATCTGTATGTATGCTTACTACCAAATATATTCTATATGAATGTGATTCTATCACAAATTTATCCTGATTAAGGTTGAGGAAATCATTGGTATTTTTCATATTTATATTTTACTTAATATTCAAATAAGGCTCTCCATAATTATACAATTCCCATACGTAAGTATTTACATTCCCCATAAATACACAAATATGTGATTTAAGCACAAATGTATTTGAATCGCATATTTATCCTCATAACTTGATTTGGGTTGACTTTTGATATTTTCCATATTTTGGCATATCAGTAAACGACACATACCTAATGTTTAAATTAGGCACAGAATAAGAATATTAAAATGTTAGTTGTACCAATAGGTTAAATACAAAATCACACTATTGAAATAAAGTTGACCACACATGCGATAAACTTATTTAGATGTCAAAACTCATAGATAGTCAGATACCACTCACCGTCATTACTCACGTGGAGTTTCTTTTATCTGTATCATTTTTTAGGTCGAAAATTTACCCATATCACAAGGACTAAGTCTGATTAACGAGTTGCTCTTTTTGTGAGCGTTTTTTGAAGGCGTGCGGACATCTCTGAGCTTAATCCCCTGTAGTTAATAGGACTCGCTACAAAGGAAAATCTTGAGAAGGTTTCTCATATTATATAATCTAGATCATTCATATAAAATTTTATTTACTTAGTAAACATTGTACTTATAATAGAATTAAGCTTCTTGGCGTTATCTTTTTTTTAATGTTGCGATAACATTTATTCCTTTTTTAGTTTGGACAGTCATCTTCCGAGTCGCGATATATCCATGTAAATAGTTGTAACAGCTGACCGCAGATTGTAAAAGTATGTGATAGTTAATAAGCTAAACGCTCCTACACTACGAAGCCAAAGTAATCACTATACTTCAATAGAGAAACCGCCCTTAGGACGCGGTCATAAGAACTTTTAACGCCTCTGGCTTTGGCGTTGCGCTCTCTCTCAAGTTCCGGCTTCGATTCCCGTTGTGTCACGAGTTAGATTTAATGTGGGGTCTGGGCGTTGTGATACCGTTGTTATTTTTAATTACTGTAACACTAGTGCTTTAGTGACTTACCACAGAATCAGACATAATGTATGTACGTGATTGACAAAAATAGTTATTATTAATTATATCATACTAGAGAGATCGAAAGAAGTCCTTACTTTTACTTTTGGTATGTGTATTCTATAGTCATTATTTACACAAGTTTCTTATATAATAAATGTGATGAACTGAATAAACATCAAATTCATGCGACTAAATCTACAAAATCATTAATCTACATTTGTGAGCCTTAATTTTTCGCGTTCATCCACAAAGAAACTGGAGCTAATAAATAAACATCGCCGTAATAAGTCAGTATTTTTATTATCGCAACTTTGACTCGCCATCCCGAAAGCAGCCTCCGTAATGAGAGAGGAGGCGACGTTATCGCGCGGAGCACTCGCCGCGCGGCCGGCCCTCGCTGGCCCTTAAGCGCGGCCTCTGCCGGGCACAGCGTACCAACCATGACAGTGAACCACATACCTGGTCGTATCAAAAGGCAGCAGCAAGCATGATAGACAAGATCACAAAATGAAGAAGATGGAAAAGTTCGCGACTACGTTTATTTTATTTGTAAACTTTATCATTGGCTCGATCCCCGGTCGGGGCAATATGGGAACTTTTTCATATTGTCTCGGGTCTAGATGTTGTGGTGCCGTAGTTTGTTCTGATTTTTGTAACACAAGGGCTACTTACCACAGAATCAGAGCAATGTATGTGTCTAATATTTCGCTATTTATTTATTGCACAGAAAAAGTATAAAGCAAGTACGCTTAAAAGTCTAGTCTAGATTTTAATTTTGGATGGGATGCGCTGGTATCTATTGTAGGTGGTGAGCATTCATTAAAACGGTTTAAGAAATGTGTATATCTCGTATTTTGAACCGTATAATAAAATGGAACGACAATACTTAAGATTCTATAAAATAGAAAAGGTTGTTGTGATAGAATGTGACGCCGGGGTCGCATAATATTTTTCCCAGCTAAAACGAGCTTTATTGTTGAATTTAACGAACGAAGAAACTAAGTAAGTCTCAACTAGGTAATTTGTAATGCAAGACGAAAATTACTTACTGGAATTTTCTTTTTGTAGGTATGACGACTTTACAGTAGATAAATTCGGGTGTATTATCCCAGCATTATCTCTGAAAGGCGTTGATACAACTGAGAGTTGCGCGGGCGTTTATGGGTCAGAAAGGCGATGTTCATAAATAAACAGTCGAATTAGATGAATGCTTGCAGATAACTTTGATCTAAATATAGTAAGTTAGTTTCGATTTGAACATTTTGTTAAGAAAAGGAATGACTCAGTGACAAGGGACGTAAATTTATTTTTAGTGGCCCTGTTGCAAATTTCAATGATGGAAAGGCGAACAAAACGTGAGGGACAAAAGAGGTGGTTCATCAATAGAAACTGGGTCAGTCGATTGAATGGTCCCACTTGGGATCAAACTTACGAAAAGTTTAATGCTTATTTTTATCCAGATTTACAAGGGAAGCAATGATTTTGCACGTGCACACGTATGTATGTGTGTGTTTTGATTCCTTACATCCTAAGGCCTGAATGGCAGGACAATTTTTGAAGTAGGTATGCCATGGGTCTTTTACACTATATGTATAAATGTATACAGCGGAATCGGAATTAAATTAAGCAACAATGCTTACTTAAAAAACATTATCACGTGCATCAGAACCAAATGGGTTCCTTTTATATTACGATTATTTTTATCAAGGCAGATAAAAAGTTAAGAAAAACCAATCTCCCGACAGTTTCATCAATATTTACCAGAGTTGAAAATGCGCAGGTAAATAACATTTTAATTCACCTTCCACTCAAGTGTTTGTGGAGAATGTTTGCAAAAGAATAAATTTACCTACCTATAAAAAAAATTAAGTATGGAAATATCCTAATTGACCGCTAGACCACAAACTAATTCATTATATTTGCGCTATAGTAAGTACTTCACATTGCTAATGGTATTCCTTATCAAAAAGTGTTCTTATTTTCTTTCACCTGCTGGTTATTGTTATCGGCCACTGGTTTAAAAAGGTACCACTATCAACACATTATTTCTGTTTGCATAGACTTCAATCATTGTTCATACCCATATTCTTATCATTCACTCAATGAAAATAAGTAATAACTTACGTTTGAATTCAATTGCAATGGTCAAATAATAATTTAAAGTTTTTTAACAACAAAACTATTCGAGCAGGCATCGTCCAAAAAATAACTGCCTGCGCTTTAAATTCAAAGAACAATAAATCGAATGATTGAACGAGCCGATACCGACTGAATGTAATTTTACGGACGTGTCAATGTATCAATGATTTTAAATGTCATAAAAATGATTTTTTTTGATAAAAGCTATATACATGTGGGATATACAGCCGCATGTTCCGGAAAGGTGACAAGATTTGTTGAGAGCGATGGTTTTTCGCATTTTGCGATTTCGCATCATTCACTGGCCGCTATTCAGATTATAGGCCTCAATGTAGGATCAATCATAATACAATTAGTGCTGATAAAAAATTACATTTACGGTTTGTCTAATGCTGAACAGTGACGTAGCCCAGAACTGTCCAGACCAAATATGATCTGGGGCCAATTCAAATCACTGAATAGATTGGAGGGCCGTAGATACAAGGTATTTTACTTTTACTAAATAAATAATAGCGTTTAATATACAACCGCGCTTGGCCTAAACAGGAGTATTCATACGAATAGGATCTAATATTTTTATACCGATAAAGTAAAAGTAATTAAAAATGTATTTCTCAGTTTCAATATTAAAAATCCACATAGCATGTGGTCCGGACTGCCCTGGAGCCTATGGATTTGACACCAGTGCGTTTCTTAAGAGGTCTAACTGTAAAAACCATTCGCATCGTCCTAAAATTTAGTAATGTTGGCCTTTCTCATTTCAGTTATCCCTTTAACTCTGTATAAAAGCAGTGTATTCAAATATAGGTGATATCAGTAGTTGCATGAGATAGTAAAGTCGTTCTTAACTTAATAGTTTCAAGTAAATACAACCAACTTGTGAGTTAACTACAACCATTCCGGCTTACGAGTAAGACGACGCGATAAGAAATTGTACCCGTCCCTTCCTCAATCGGATTTTGCCTTTGAGGTTAAACTTGACTCGTTGTAATCCTAGCTAAACTGATTACAACGTTTACGATTTCAGAGCAGCCACCCCCTAAAAGATACAACTACTTACTTAGTTCGGCCCACCGTTTATTTTATTTTTGATAGCTGGTTAAGAACATTTTTATCTCACGTAATGTACCTACCGTTAAAAAAATATTTGAGGTAATTTATTCTTCAATGTCAAATGAAAATAATGAACGTTTGAATAGCGTTAACAATGGCGGTCCATCAATGTGAAATTGATGATTCAGGTGTTCAGATAGATAAAAGTATTTATTAGGAATTGAAATAAATTTCAGTCGTTTAATGATGGGAAACCTTTTTTTGCCACTATAAGTGAATCAGCTAAAAGTAAAATTATTTGTGGACGGACTGTGAATGTGAATACAAACACTATTTTATAATTTATTTTAGGTTTCCCTAAATTTTTTTGATTGATGTTCTTTGATCTAAATTTATCTTTAGATTATAGCAATATTTTATGATTATTAAGAGAAGTAGGGCATAGCGTTTTATCGCTCGAACTGGAGCAGCCCGACTGGTAAAATACCTCCACCTTACAGAAGACCCCAGCCAAATAACAATCACTTATGTTTTGTTGTGTTCCTGCGTGTGAGCAAGGTTTTCAGAGCTCTTGGGGGGTGCTACATTAGTAGCAGGGGTCAAGCCTTCAAGGTAAGGGCGACAAGTCCAGTAATAGATTTATTATCCTCTACTTGTCGCTCTTAAGCTAGGACCTCATTACCACTTAACATCAGGTGGGATCAGGTCAATCTTGAAGTGTAATATATATATTTTTTTTAAATGTACTCAGACATTAAACAAAACTTCAATTTCAACGAAAACTACAGTTAGAGTTGGCAGGTAAATGTGTTCCTTCTAAATTTATAAAGTTTTTAACATTAAACGCAATAAAAACGAAACACTCTCTTACTCTCAAAATGTTTCACCAAAAGAGCCGGGTCTAGTTCAAAACTTTCACCAACAAGAATGACTAATTTTAAAATTGTTGTTTGTTTTGGAGAATAGTTCAAGGCATCCCTTCACGCTTCGATAATTAAAAAACTTCCACATTTTTATAAAAGCACACTCCGTTTCTTACGATTATAAACGAAATGGAAAGTAGGTACGCTTTACTAGATTTTAATCAATAGACACTTTAGAAATTAGGTATATTTTATGTATCACATCATCGTCAACAGTCGGCTCAATAGAGATCTCAACTTCAGATACAAACGTCATTCGTAGTACCTATTCATCTTTGAATTTAAAATGCTAATACCACGTACAGTAACACAACTGAATATAATTGGAATACCCTCGATACTCTAAAACACATTATATGTCAATAAGGTAAACATAGTGCAATAGTAACAATAATTAAATGGAAACCATTATAATAAACAGACAACGGCAATGCTTTTGATCCAATTTCAAAAGGATTAATATTTATCTTTTGTCTTTGTGATGTTGCCAATGCATTTGCGAAATTATTCTGCATTTGCCCTGAAATTGACCCGAATATCAGCTCGGACAAACGTAATAGTCTTTAATGTCCTCATTTATATTATCTGTGTTTGTAAATATACGCGTAAATCTCTTCACTTGCTCAATTAATCTCTTTAGTCTCTACCTTTGTAACGGATGCATTTATAGGTTTTTCAATTGAAAACAAACTTTAAAGCAATGATAAGACAAAATAATTGAAAGTAAAAAAACGTCAGCATCGGCGACAAGAACTTTAATTTTGAATCAAATCAAAAATCACACGGATACTCGGATCGGACGGATTGCGACGGATGAGATATAATTGACTCTTTTATACATTTTATATTCGAGGATCAAATAATTATGAGTGAATCCCTACTCCTACTAATATTATAAATGCGAAAGTAACTCTGTCCGTCTGTCTGTTACACTTTCCCGCTTAAACCTCTCAACCGTTTTTGATGAAATTTGGTATAGGTATACGTTGAACCTCAAGAACGGACATAAGCTACTTTTTGTTAGAAAGTAAGGGGGGGGGGGGGTAATGCCACCTTTGAAAGTTTATATGGGAAAATGTTTATTTTTTAAGTTAGAGATATGAAAGTTGGCACAAATGTAGCTCTATTAAAATATATACTACTTTTTGTTTCGAATATCAGGGGAGATAGGGGTAAAACTGACCATGAAAGAATGTAGTCCACGCGAATGAAGTCGCGGGCACAGCTAGTATGATAAAAAGGTTAATTTTTCATGGTGGAAATTCGCTCGCTATTTCGTCCCTAACTTTGGAATGTAGATACCTTTAGATACCTTTATTGTTGAGCCCCTCACGTCAATCCAAAAATCAAGATAATACAAAGGACATCACTAGGTACCTACTGTTACGTAAGAGTAAACATATAACTGCAGTACTATTTGTAAAAATGGGTTGTTTTAAGTATATGAATATAATATATCATAATAAGTCTTCCAGTGTCATTAAATACAGGAAATCACAAATCTGTTCGCATTGATTTAAAACTAAAAACACTCATACATTTACCTAATGGATTCCGTAAAAGTGGCTATTATACAAATTGTTTTTGCAAACAAACGCCCAATGCTATTTTATTGCAAACTTGTTTAGTGGAAGCAACAGTTTAATAATTCAGCTTCATTCCGGAAGGATTTGTTCAACATGAATACTTCGTTTCAGAAAATTCTTTAACAAACGCGTTGAGTTTATAATGTTAGAAATCTTCTGGAATCGCAATTTAAAAGTTTTCTTGATATTACTGTTTTATTGTTGTTTTTTTTTATATTCTAGATAAGTTGATTCACGTACATAGTTAACTCAAGAGCTGTGCCAGGGAGAATAGAGAGATCTCAAAGCTAAGCCACGAAATTCATATCTAACCATTGCTATTCAAAACTGATCTCTAACATAAATAACGCTTATAGGTGAAATATTCACCTGAACACCATTAACATACTTTAGTACATATCTGGTGGAAAAGTAGCTTTAATCGTACTAAAAACCCTTGCTTGTTCCCGTTTTCAATGGAAATGGAAACTTTCCATACACAGATGGTTCAATTCATTACGTGCCCAGCTTGTACCCTGATCTAGTGTTGGATACCGACGTTTTCGAGCATTTGATTTTCGAGTATAAGCACTACTAAGACACAGCAACAATACGATTTTGACTACGACTTGCCAAAAATCACGAAATGTCACAAGGGGGATAAAGTACAATATATGTTTTTCGCATGATTGCACCATTCGTTTATTAATCGTATTATTACACATTTAAACTTATTTAACGGGTCAAAACGCGACACCATTTTTATTTAGTAGTTAATACGAACTACTGCTACTACGAACTGACCAGCTCGTGACCACGGTTGGTTGCAACCTAACCGAAACGTCGGGCAGTAAGTAGTTCGTATTAACTACTAAATAAAAATGGTGTCGCCTTTTGACCCGTTAAATTATATTAAATGTTTAAAATTGAACGCGAAAGTCTTAAAATTTTTATTATGCCCATCAAAAACCACCTACACCCATTCTGTCTACACATTTTTATCATGGTCCTTAATTTCAAAATAAAATAAGATCATACTTTATACCTGTATTTAAGAGAATATTCCAAAATATAAAAAAAAATTAGGATTTTTTTGTAGATATTAAAAATACACCTGATATTGGGTGGGGGGTGGGTGGGGAAGCCGTGTACCTCACCATGTATCACCAACGGGAAGGAGGGGGGGGGGGGTGTTAAAAATGTTTAAAAATGATCACGTGATTAATGGATGGCCCCTGTCTAATAATTTTAACATAAACTATGACAATTAATAATACTGTTGATATGCCTAGCTAACCTAACTATTGCATTTACCTCAACTATCAATGGTCGACAGGTTATCGATATTGGACTATCGAAAGACAACACTACCGTAATCCCACTTATAAACATACCCCACGTTTGTGCAATGTTGAGTTGCAGCAATCGGAGGCAGCTTAGTGTACCGAGCGGTAAGTGCTGTGACGGATGCAAAATCGGGTCGCACTGGAATTATCACGACAATTGCGTTCCCACCGCTAACGTGTAGGTACAGATTAGATGGCATGTGGACTTTACCGTACAATTTCGTACCCAATTTAGTTTATGTACAAGGTCGGAGCAATGAGAACCTTAAAACAATCCTTACATTTCTCCCTTGTCTAGACTTATCCTGAATCTTTTTTTCCACGTATCATTTTCATTGCTTCTGCATTGCTATAAAGTAATGATTTCCTTAAATAATAATATTATTAACAGATGTTCTACTTAATATTTGTCTTAGTAGCATTAGATCACATATAAACATGTGCGATAATAATACAATTCACTAGTATTATTATGTTATCAATGCCGTAAAAAAAATCATGTAACGTCGACCATAGTTATTGTTAGCAGATTTTCTTAAAACAGCTATTTATCAAACCCACAGAAACTTTTTAATAACTAAAGTATTGATGATCAGAATCTATGTCGTCAGAGTTTCGTATTTCGAAAACAAATGTGAAATCGTATTTAATGGACTAGCCCTCCCATGGATTTCGTAATTTATTAATTTTGTTTCGGTAAAGCATTCTCAATAATACGACGAATTGCTAATGAGATGAAATATATTTCATCTTTAAATAGGAGTAAGTTGTTTATCCTACTGTACATGGCACCAAGTTTACGCCTTAAAGTTGGAAAAATAAAAAAGTCAAACATATAAATTATATTTATTTGTCCTGCAGAGCAACTTTTAAAATCCAAGAAGCCTAGCAAACTTTTGCACAGCTCTCCTTTTCTTTTTCTTCAGGCAGTTAAGGCAAAAAAAATCCATGAAGCCATGCATAATTTTAAAAGTCTGAAAACTACAGATAACTTTTAAATTAGTGAGACGTGCATTTTTTCGGGATTAAGTTTGTGTCGTTAATAATAATAATAATACTTTTATTTGTAAATTCAAGAAATACAATTTGAATACAAACTTTAAATATTTATGCTAAGACACACATATTTATACACAAAAAGAGGGTACATTTCATTAGACTGGTGCTTCATTTTTATTATTGACCTGCCTCAATCCCTCGGACGACATCGATGGCACTACGCAAATTAGTACCTACAGCGCTAATGGGTGCAATTGGACAGTGAATTTTATCGCTTGGACATACGATTTACAGTGCGTGAGAGGGAATGCGGCAAGGTATTCTGCAACTACTAAAACTAGGAACTTTCGTATTACGACAGCTAGTGTACTTTTTATACTAACATTACATATTTATTTTCTAATTTTGTAAACAATATACTAGTACTTAAACTAGGCCGAGCCTGTGCTATAAGTACTAGGTTTCTTCCTAATGAATTAATATTATACAGTTCCAATATATCGCAATATGTTAGACTGTAAATGTTTATGTTAATATTCGGTGAGATGATGTGTACCTTACTGAAATAAATGCAACAAAGTTTATTTCATATAAAAAAGTAAAAATAAATAAATAAATAACATGCAACAATTTAATAAATTAAAATACATTTAAATATATCATATAAATAATAAAACTATGTAAATATCTATATATATATATATATATATTACATATAAATGCTGTGTATTATTATATATAGTTCTTTATTATTATTCTATTTTGCCACCTTGAAGATATTTTCGGTTTCATCATATGAAAGTGATTTTAGCCAACTAGTCATCACATGCTTGCAGTCAAAGGAATTTAGTGGATATATGTCAATTGATTTATTTATCTTATTATAGAGGAAGGGGCCAATAAAGCTATTGAATCGTTTTATAAAGGTAGTTTTAGTATTAGTATTTGGGCATACTTTTTTTTTCCTACGAGTTGACGTATCCGTTGCAAAATATTCTTGTTTTCTATGCTGGACGAGAATGCTCTGGAGAACAAACAATTGTCTAACGCTAAGTACGTCACACATACTGTACAATTCGTGTGTTGGAAATCTATATGGTTTGAATGACATTACTTTAAGTAGCGCTCGCTGAGCTCTTTCAATCTTGAGCATATTTGTTTTGTTTGCACCCCCCCAAGCCACCAAACAATATGAAATGACTGACTGCGCCATAGCATAGTAAATTGTTTTTATAAGTTTATAGTCTGCAATATAACGCATAGATTTAAATACAAACATGAGTTTTCGAACCCTATCAGTAACCATGTCGATGTGAGGTTTCCATGTGAGTGTTTGATCGAGTATAACGCCAAGATACTTGATTGTTGCGACTCGCTCAAGTTCTACACATTGACAGGATACTGCAGTTCTCCGGGAACACGTATGGACTTTGATCAAAAACGAGGCTGGAATGTCTCGATTTGATTTACCGAAAGTTACAAATTTTGTTTTGGACTCATTTAAAGTTAGTACGTTTGCGCGAAGCCACTGAGTTGCTTCCCACAGTCCCTCGTCCGCAACAGATGTAACCTCACTCCACGTTTTTCCATGAAATACCATTGCTGTATCGTCCGCAAAAGTAAAAATTCTACAATTTTTTAAGTCCAGGTTGCATAGGGAGTTTATGTAGACAAGAAAAAGGCTCGGGCCGAGGACGCTACCCTGCGGTACTCCAAAAGTCACATGCTCATCACCAGAAGTGAAGTTACCAATCTTTACTCTTTGGACTCTGTCCGATAGGTAGCTTCTAAACAGGTCAAGAGCTGTACCACGGATACCAATCCGTTCTAATTTAGAATGGAGGAGTGGAATGGAGACAGTATCGAACGCCTTTGCCATATCCAAGAAGATACCTATACACTTGTTTTTTTTATCAAGGTTTGAAGCTATGTGGTTTGATATGTCAGTTACGGCATCAGCGGTTGATTTACCTGATCTGAATCCATACTGGTTTTTTGAAATAAAATTTTGTTTTTCCATGTAGTGGAGCAGTCTTTTATTCAGTATCTTTTCTACAATTTTAGATAAAGCCGGTAAGACGGATATTGGTCGGTAGTTATCTACACAATCTTTTTTATCCGCTTTATGAATTGGGGTTATGATGGATACTTTAAACACTCCTGGGAATACTCCTGTTTTTATGCATAGATTAACTATGTGAGTAATCGGTGGTAAAATATATTTTAGTGCTAGTTTTAACAGCTTATTCGATATACCATCCCAACCAGTAGCGCTGTCGTTTTTTAGGTTGCGGATGATAGCTGCTATTTCGTCCTCAGTAGCATCGAATAGTGTCATTGAACGTAGTGGAGTGGGTAAATTGTTGCATCTAATTTGGTTTTCCATAGTAAGGTGTGTACAAGGAAGTATTTTATTGGCCAGATTTTTTCCAATTTGGGAAAAGAAGTTGTTAACATCGTTGACTGATGTTTGTGGGGAGTCAGCTATCCTGAGCAAGTCACTTGGAATCGACTTTTGTTGCCTAATGTGAACAATATCCTTTATTGTACTCCAGAGTTTTTTTGGATTTTTGGAATGTTTTTGTAGTTCATTTTGTTCATGTATCCTTTTAAGTCTTTTCAGCAGATCATTACAAAAGTTTTTATATCGTCGATATGTAACCTCTAGTACAACATTGTTTGGATGAGACCTAAATTTTAGATGCATTCTGTCGCGATTCCTCATGCAACGTAAGAGCCCTGGTGTTATCCAGGGTTTAAAGCATTGAGTTCTCTTTGGTGTGATAACTTTGATTGTGCGATTTAATAGATAAGTAGAAAGTAAATTAGTTAATTTTTCCGCAGCCCATGTGACATCATTAGAAGAGAGAATATTTTCAAAATTTGTATTTTTTATGTCAGAAAGGATTCCATCATAGTTAACTTTGGTTTTTGTGATAATTTGTTTGGAGGATAGGTTATTTTTTGTGTTGACACAGGTTAAGACAGCAGAGTGATCCGTTAGCGGAGCGTTCAAGACAAGGGTTATAACTGGGTTCCTTGCTTTTATCATTGAGTGGTCAAGACAATTATTTTCCCTTGTCGGGTAAGCATGACCCTTCAGGATACCATGAGAGTACAGCAGGTTTAGGTATTCCTCAGAGTTATTATCAATGCTATTGTCTTTGATATCAATGTTGATATCTCCTATGATTACAACATTTTGATAGGATCTATATAAAGTTAAAACTTTGTCAAGGGAATCTATGAAACCAGTAATATTTCGCACAGAAGGTGATCTGTAAATCGCGATGATGACGGTGTCTAGGTTGGTTTTTATACAAAGAACTGATGCATCCTCAAATGATGGCTCCTCAACTGTAAAGTTCAGCTCATTTTTAATATAAAGTACTACGCCATCGTTCTGGTTTTTATTTTTTGAGGTAAAATATATATTATAACTTGTTAAATTAGGATATGTTATCGTTTTCGAGTTCCATGATTCTGTTAGGACATATATGTCACAATTAACATCAATTCTAGCCAGTAAGACCCTAAATGCAGCAAAATTACAATTTATGCTTCTGATATTTTGCGTTAGAACCTTAAGCGATTTTGAAAAAGTCTGTTGATTGATTATCGTTTGACAAGATTCTGGGTCACATAAATAGGCTTTACCAATTGATATGTTGTCGATTTCACTTGTATTTATAGGAGAATTATTGTTAGCCATAGTAACGGTAAGACAAACAAGACAAATTCGATGGTCGGTTACAGTAGATGGGGTAACGTATGATAAAATTGATTATACGAGTAATATAGATAAATGAATAAAAAAAAGGCAGAGTAATATGATGAAACCAAGTGTTATAGATGTAGCATATAGAGATAATACACAGCTTCACAACAAGAAAAAACATATAAATGTGTTTAGTACAGTACCAAGGAATAACAAAGGCGCAATATTGTACAGTGATCCCCAACATAAAAGCAATAGCAGTGGCAGCAAGGACAATAAATTTATACACGCGGTTTACTAGTCATTGGTTTTTTCTTAGGTTTGCTAGATCGGATTCCTGTTTTATTTCAATGTGCGGAGTATTATCACTTTTTCGTATAAATATTTTTCCATTTGATGTCCAGCAATATTTATAGTCATTTGTAGAAGCAAAATCACGAGAAAGAAATAGAAGCCTTCTTCCCCTGCCAGTGAGTGCCTCGGAAATATAAACAGGGATCGGCCCACCCTCAAGTCCAAGGTGCAGAGTATTAAGTCTTTGGTTGGGGTGTTTTTTGTTAAAGTCTTTGGACTTTCTAACCAATTCTTGTTTCAGAGTGGTTCTTGTGAAATCTGCAACAATAGTAGACTTGCCGGATTTTCCCTTTATTTGGAAGATTTCTTTTATCTCATTGTCCTGCACAGTGACGTCTAGGGCTTTGCATGTGTTCAACACAATTTTGCTTAGATCCGGTTTGATCTTTTTTTCTATAGGTAAGTTCCTGATTTCAATAGTAGTTGACTTCATGTTTCGCTGTATTTCTTCTAATTTAGTTTCCAGTTCTGAGATTTGCTGGATGTGCTCCTTGCGTTCTTTCTCCAAGAAATCCATTTTGAACGACATTTTGTCATACTGGGCTGAGATGAATTCCATGGCTTTTTCAATTTCTAGGTTGGTTTGCTGTATTTTTGTGTTTTGGACTTTAATCTCAGCAATGTCGATAACCAATTTGTTTAATATTGAGTTTTGATTTTCTTTCATTTCTGAAAGCATTTGTATGATTTCTTTCCTAAAACTAGATAAATTTTCTTCATCAGATTCTCTTCTTCTTTTGCTTCGCTGGCTGACAAAAGGTTGCGTATCAACATATTCGTCAACTTTAGACACATCTGAGTCGGAATGGGTATGTTGTATTTTATTTGTAGGCGGACTTCTTCGTAGACGTTGCATAGTGCTTAAGTTCGCAGATTTCGTAGCCGTAATCACTGTTTAAGTAATGACAAAATTACCTTGAGCTCGGGATGACGCTTGTTGTGAGCGCACAGAGGTCTTCTGTTTTTGGATGGACGACGGGCTGCGCACGGGCTGTGCAGTATGAATGCGTCGTATTGCTGTCTCGCTCTTGTAGCGTGGTCCTGCTGTGGTAGCTCTCGGGTGTTATTAGCGCCTGGTACTTTTGGTTGAATAATTTTAAGTTTTTAATTAAAATTTTGATTTATTTCAAAGACACGAAAACGAAACTTTGTCGACACGTCTATACGCTATTGCGATCCGAGGAGGAAGGGGGTTGTAGGTTTTAATTAAAAATTATTGCTTTGGTTGTAGAATGAAACGCACATCATAATTTAAAGAAATTGAGCATTCAATTATTTTAAGACTAAGCGGAGACACAGATTGAAAGTTCAGTGCCATGCCCGATGTAATTTAGGTACTCCGAAGTCCTACGAAGTTAGTAGATATTACCTACCCCCACGTAAGCTTAGGGCTAAATGCATCTGAATATGTACACAGAGAGGCCCTATGAGATACCTTGTGGGTAATTAAACGGAAATCCAATTGCAATGACGACCTCGGTGGCGCAGTGGCTAAGGTAGGCGCCCAAAGCGCGTAAGGTCCCGGGTTCGATTCCCGGTCAGGTCAATTTGGAAAACGAACTTTTCTCAATTGACTTGGGTCTGGGTGTACTGGGATGACGCCCCCAGTTAGTATCCGTCGTCTGGTACTCATAGTACAAGGGAAAACCTTAGTTTGAGACCAGGCGATTGGTGTGATTGTCTGGCGCATTTATTATTTATATTATTTATTATTATTAATGGTTCTGCTGAATAAATTATCTCCATGAATATGCGCGTGCAAATAAATTAATAAAACCTTTTTTTTATAAATATAATACATATTTAATTTTACTGTTCCGTCATAAGTATGACGTGTTTATCTGTGATTCATTTATCAAGGTGTGCTTAGTACTCTAAACGGTATTAAGGAACATACCAGTGAATATAAATTCCTGTAAAAATCATAATACTCTTATATTTTGTTCGTTGGAGTTAGGTAATTATCTACTGCTGTTAACACATATAAGATACAGTATGTATTAATGGGCCTTAAAGTTAGTGCAAAGGTTCGCGAAATGTAGAAATAGCAGCGTTAACAGCACTAAATAATTTAACGAAACAGAAAATTTTCATCTCCCAATGCAATGTGGGATTCGAAATCACGACCTTCAGGCATTATGTTATTTCAACTGAGCTAACCGCAAGTTATCGTAGGCGATTATTTTTTCTGTTACATTAATTTTAACCTTTAAGTACCGTACGCTGTAAGAGTTGAGAACTACATACTAATCAGCCCCAGGTACATTAGTTGCAGAAATGTTTTGCAGGCAACGTTGATGAAGGAAATGGTCGCTATTGCGTTACCTGCCTCGTTTTAACAGTACTTTGTTGTGTCTCTGAATTCAACAGATTGTTCAACGGTCAACACGCAACATAAGTTATTTAACTAACACAGATGGATGCATTTCCAAAATAGGAAGTTAAAACTACACAATAGGAAAAATAAATCGATCTTTCATTAAAATGATTTAGTAAATAGTAATTTGCCTGATTCGCGCCCCAGTTGTAAGTGTACCTACAGAGAGATCCAACTTGAAAAGTTATATCAATTTAAAGGAACGCAATACAATTTCCATGGAAAAAAATGTATTTTGTTCGGATATATTTTCTTGAAACAGCTGTATTAACGTAATTTAAACCGGATCTTAAAAATGATATATACGGCAGTTGTGAGTGAAAATAGCCGTCGTCCCATTACCTGCTCCTATGTGAGCGACGGTTTCCCTGCAGACATTAGACTGATTGCTCGGCACAAAAGTAACACCAATTAATTAACCAGCACAAATGACTTTATTTACAAAGATGGTAGATTGAAGCTATGAAATGCTTTTCCACTAGTAGATAGTAAGCTTTATTGTACAACACATTTACAGATATTTGTTAAACAGAAAGTTATGTATACAATTAAGGCGGTTTTATTGGTAGGTAGCGACCTCTTCCATAAAACCTTTGTGTATCTAGAGGATACGGTACATAATGGGAAAAGGGTACGGTCGTGCAAAAACATAAATCGAGGAAAAGATTTATAACAAAATTCCAAATATTACATGTTGATAACTAATAAATAAATACTTAGTCAACAAATTGGGCTGATTCTGTGGGAAGTAGCTATAGCACTTGTGTTGCAGAAATAAGAAACAACGACGTACCACAGTAACAAAACCGGGGACAATATAGAAAACTTCGACAACCATATTGATCCGGCCGGGAATCGAATACAATAACTTGCTTATGAATTGACTCAATTTGCCAATTCCTAGCCAATTGTGGGGTTCGCTTTCCAGTCGATTTTACTTCTAATTTGGTTTAGGTAAATGTTAGGATGTGTTCTAATTTGGCTTATAAAATATATAATATAAGGTAAATGTTTGCCTCATGCTAAGGAACGAGTAAACTACGAGTAAGTTGCTGTTTCCCTCGGTATTGAGCAAGTCTAAGATGGAACCATTGCTTTGAAACATCTATTGTAGAAAAGGTAGAAATACTAGAGCGTTTTATACAAAATACTCAAAAAAATTTAACCTTAAAATAAAAGACATTTACCAATTCTGTTCCCTCAAGATCTCCAACTTAAATCATATTACTGACCAATCCACTGACCAATCTAAATGGAAATATACGCGTTCCATATCAGTAAATTTTCATATTCTAGCTAAACATATTTGTTTTAACTAATTCAATTATATTGTCTCGATTGATCTTGTATTCTAAGAACTAAGCTTACAGTACCATAATATATTGTCTTGTAACACGAATGTTATAATTGTCAATTTACGACTGCCACAAGATATGCCCACAACAGCCGATTCTATTCACAACGGAATTGGTATTTATATGGAATATGATAATATTTGATTTATTCTAATATTTTATGACAATAATACTTGATTAGAAGTTAAGTAAATTTAAACGTGACTTAAAACGACTAGTGGTATCGAAATCGTAAAACTGCTTTTCAACAAAAATGGCGTACAAAAATTGTTTCTATTATAAATATGTGGCAATTTTGCTGGACAAAAAAAAGAGTGTGTTTACATGTTGAGAAGTGATATTACACATCAGGCCATTGTGTTTATGCCCGTGCCGTGCACATTGAAATGTGTTTTTCTTAATTACAAGAAATCTATCGCCCAGCGTCTTTCAATCGCCATTCAGCGAGGTAATGCTGGCAACATTGGCACAGGGACCGACTTTGTTTATTTAAAACATTTATTTTACTTTTATTATAATTATTTTATTATTATTAATTTCAGTTTAAATATTTAATAAGTTAGTAATAGTTTGGTTTATGTTATATAAATATTTCGTTATTAAACAAAGTTTATACATGCAGTTACATTACAGCTGTCATGCAGTTGACTTTTCAATCCTTACGAGATATCAATATGTAACTTCATCCGAGTTAATTATTTCATATTTTCCGTTATTGGTTTATTTTTCATTAAATTTTACTAAAATTATACACGTGTACATTTGTAAGAATGTTTTTATGTTTATGACTATTTCACTGAAAAACTACTGAAAGGATTTGTATTCAATTTGTTTTTGATGATATGGTAGATTAACATACAAGATGCTTTCTATCCCAATTTGACGCAAATGAAGTTGCGGGAAAAAGCTGGTACACTTTTAGAAAATTACATTATCAAAGATCCTTGACGCTGCTAGCTGAAATAGCATAAAACGGTAGTAAGTAACATTAAGTACCTACTTATAACGAAGCCCTAAAACCAATCTCAAGTTAGTACTTATCTTGAATTACATCAGGGCTTGTTACCACATGGCCCGGAATACCACTTGGGTTGTTAAAGGTAACAATAAAGATACTTTGTACTCGTTTTATTTTACTATATCGACCAGTTATGGCGCACAGTAATTGCTGTATGGTTAATGGCGTTTTTAACACACAGATTTAATAAGGAATTGTTTTCTAGAAATGTGTTTTGATAACATACATTCGAACTTTTTATTACATGATGTTGTAATTTACTACCGTAAGCGCGATAATGAAAGCTACTTCTTGTATTCATATAATGAAATCTCAAGCAATGTGTAAACAACACATTGCTACAATTTAGTTTTTAAACTATTATTGTCAGGGTTTATAAAGCCTCAAACTTGTTGTTTAGACAGTCAAATTTAATTTGTACTTATTTCTTTTTTCTCTAAATTGGCAAATAATATCTAAATGTTAAAACGAATTCTGTGTTATCTTCTACATTTATAGATAATTTTTAGTTTTGTATATTGTCTAGAAATGAGTCAAATGACTTTGTTTGAAAGTAAATATTGCAATTCCTAAAATATGCTGTCACATAACAGTCACGGGACTAAATTTCCGATCAACGATTCAAACTTCACTTACTATTTCAATTAAGGCCCAATACGAAGCAATTGACATTACCCGTTTCGCGGCGAACCGCGCGCCATCTATTGAACGCATTTGGCATTAGCTCGTGCTAGCGCAGCACGAGTGTGCGGTGCTAGTACGAGCTAATGCCATTTAGTACTAATACATACATGTCATGCTGTGCAGAGTAATTTTGATTTAGAGACAGCATTGCGTAGGACGTATAATTTATTAAATCTTACTACTTTGTAATATTAGTAAGTACCAATAGATTATCAATTTTGTACTTTATTCGTTACATACATACAAACATATCGATGGTCCTATCGAATAAACGTGCAAACGAAAAACTACAACTTTTCAGGAAACCATAAAAACGTTTGAAATCACATTACTTTAATGTCGTAATGAATAGATATATTTAATGTATAATTATATTAAAGGTTAAAATATTTCAGATCATATATTTTTTAAGAAAATAAAACTATTGATTATCTCAGTATTCAAGAAAAAACATATAATTTTATTATTCTAATGAATAATATGTGACTTGTTAACAGAAATGTATCACTGCACGTTTATTCGTGTCATAAATGAAGCATAAACAAGTGTAGTAAAACGATACACGATTCTACAAATTAGTAAAAGATAATAATTCTACATTAGGATAGCTGTATTAAAATTTTTGCGGTCTGTAATGAAGCATAACTAATAAAAGTAGCTTCCATTTTTACACGAATAATCGTGTCTTTTTTTGTGTAGGAGTTATTACCCAAAGGAAAGGTTAGACACAAGCGGCAGATTGATTTAATACGTTTATTTTGGTGTACTCAAAGAAACAATTAGATTCAATGGACGCATGTTTTGTTATTCATGTTATATGAAGAAATTTAATTTCCCTACAATAAACGAATTTTGTGCTATAAAAGTCGTATTTTAAGTCCAAAATTTACAAAAAAAAAATGTGTAGGCGTATTCTATGCCATAAAAACGAAAAAAAATTTTAGGGCAAGAGCTCTTGCACGTTTATTCGTTGGGGCCATCGATATATGGGGTGTAATTGAGCGTTTGCAACGTGTATGCTAACCGACCTTTCAAAAGGTTGTGTACATGAAGTGCAGAACTGCAGACGGTACACGCATCCTCATCGGTGGCTCCAAGTAGCTGTGGTACACACAACGATCACACCCCGGCTTATTACGTCGGCTTGTGAGCTAAACCCGATGAGGAATCCTGCATGCTTCGGTTGGCAGGTCTTGCAGTGGAACCTCCTGCTTTGTGTACAAAGTCTAACTCGGCGGTAAAGGCAGTCCACGCTGATAAGCATAGGGCAAGCTGATAGGGTAGAGGTCCAGTTTCATACAGACTGGGCTTTGTCCGAGGCTTGCACTTGGACGGCTCTGGGGGTGTAGTTGGTACATCGTGGTCGCTTTCACTCTACACCGGGGAGATAAAGAGGATTCGGCAGCACCTTAGTGACAAAGGTGGCCTGTTTAGGGGGGTACTGCTTTGCCTGCTCAGCCGGGGAGGGGGCTAGAAAAGATGCCCTAAAGAAATGTTCACCCTAACCCACACGGATGGTAGTAACCGCGGCTGCCTCCGCATCGTTGCACTCGTAGTCGACGATACAATAAGATACGGTTTTTAAAATCACCTAATATGACTTCAGGCGCGTAGAACGTGCTAACCCTACTTGATCACAACTCCAACACCTATCCAGAACGGAAAACCGCAATTGTTCTCGGGAACTTAGCAATTCTCCGAAGAATTAGCGCGCAGTATCAAGAGTGTACGTCCAATCGAGCTGGTACTCTTGTTGGGCGCCAAAATGGCTCAAGACTATGAAGGCTGGCTTAAAATCTTAGGCAGAAACGGAGTGGGTAACATGAACTAGAATGGTCAGCTACTGCTCAATTTATGTGGACAAATTCTTGCTATTACAAACACTTTGTTCAGCCTCCCCGCGAAGCATAAAACTACATGGAGCACCCAAGGCCCAAATATTAGTATCTAATAGACTATGCGAAAGTACGGCAAAGAGACGTTTCCCAAGTCCTAATCACCCGCGGGATGCGTGGTGGTCACTGCTAGACTGACCACAGACTTGACGTTATAAAACTACGTCTTTGCTTCCGGCGTCCTCGCAGATCCGGTCCATCCAAGTCTGCATGTTTAAACGGTATTAGGCTTATGAATCATGAGACAATGAAGACATATGCTGAAGCGCTAACAATCAGTTAACCGTCTGTAAGCCCTGAGAGCAGTGATATCGAAAAGAGCTGGTTGGCTATATCTTCTCATATCTTAGACACGGCTAAATTCACTCAAGGGCTCTAACAACCAAAAACATGAAAATTGGTTTGTTGAAAACGATAAAGTCATAGTTAGCGCAATCGACAAAGCAGAGCAATTCACCCTGAAAGTGTTGTGGAAATACGACGAGAGTAACCTGAAGTTTCGTCGACTATCTTGGGAAAGGATCGGTGGTGGCAAGACAAAGCTCACTACATGCAGTGGTTTCCTGACACAAACTAGCTTGGGGTGTTTTACAGTGAGGTTCGAAAGTTGATTAGTACGATCCCCTTTTCAAAAGCTCCTTTGAAACCATCGAATGGTGAAGGACTTCTCAAAACAAAGGAGAAAGTGCTCGAGTAATGGATGGGACACTTCAATGCTCTACTCAACTTGCGCTGGTCTCTTGACTTTGAATATGTTCTGTTGATATCTGAACTCCCCACTCTAGCTAAGCTGGATAAGCCGCTGACACTTGCTGAGATTGTTCTTGCGGTCAGTTAACAACTAAAATAGCGCGTGGTTGGTATCAACTTGATACCGGGAGAGCAACTACTTAAATCCGGTGGTGACGGGTTTCATTCGGCTATATGGAGCCTTTTTGTACTTTGTGGGAAAAAGACCAAGTCCTAGCATTTTTACAGTTTCTCGCATTGATCGATTGCACCTCTTACCGGGGTATTTTACTATTACACTGGTCAACAAAATTTTGTAACAAGAAAGGTGCTGGCTAATTTTAAATTACCTACCTATCCTCATTTTATAACCATATTTATTTTGATTCCATCAGATCTAGTTTTCGTGTTACAGCGACTACCCATAAAATTAACAATTAACCGTTTTTGTTTTACTTTCGCATTCAACGAATTCGTTTATTTGAAGAGCATAATGGTTTGTTCTGTTTTAGAGTGAAGTGATTCTTCAATAATGTCAAGAAAGTGTAAAAATGATCCTGACATGTTTTGTTACATAAAATTTGTGGTGACATTACTTTCAAAACTCAGCGAAGGAATTTGACACCATTAGTAACTAAGTTATATGAACAGTAATTTGGTTTTGTCATCGGTCAACGAGACAAAACGTGGGTTCTACACTTCTGTTGTGTTACATGAATGGGTTTTCTCACTGGATGAGCGAAAAGATCCCGATTTATGCCTTTTGCAATCCCTATGATTTGAACGGAACCAACAAACCACTCATCTGATTGTTATTTTTATCTTACTGATACAAAAGGTATTACAATTAAAACAAAAAGTAAAATCAAGTATTCTGATCAGCTAAACGACCAATCCCTCATAGTGAAGATCTACCGGTACCAGAACCACCTCAAACTAGCGATCTGTCCCTTACGCCACAAGTCGATTAAGAGACATTGGATCCTGACTTTCAAGAAGCTTCCTCAGGAGAGAAAAAGGGTATATTTGTTGGCTCCAAATGAATCAGGCAATTAATCAAAGATGATGTATTAAAAGAAAAGCTTATTAATTTAGACAAATCAGCTTGGGAATCTTACATGAAAGGAACTTTAAATTTTCTAGAAAATCAACGATCAAGTGACTATAAATGTATTATCGCGTAGCTTTTATCTACATACTAGCTTTTGCCCGCGACTTCGTCCGCGTGGCGTGTTATTGTGTCATTTCAGTATTTTTCTCGGTGTGTGTCGAATGTAAATAATAATGAATGTTGCATTCAAAAATTTTAAAAAGTTTTTTTTTTTTGAGAAAATACATTAAAAAACAACATAACAATTATTCTGAATCTGGCGCTAGTGCAGTATTTTTTCATGAAAAAGATGTTTCCCATTCCCATGAAGCTGTACATTTGCTAAGATACCCATATACTAAAAAATTTCAAGCCTCTAACTCGCGGTACAAAAGTTTTTCCCGCTATTCCCGTTCCCATGGGAATTTTGGAAAATCCAATCATGACTTAACTTTGCATTCACTAAGGTATATGCATGTCAAATTTCAATCATCTAACTTACGCGGTTTAGATTTTTTCATACAAAAGTTTTTTCCCGCTAACTCCCGTTCCCGTGGGAATTTCTCAAAATACAGCCATAACTAAACTTTATATTTACTAAGGTACCTGCATGCCAAATTTCAAGCGTCTAACTTAAGCGGTTTAGATTTTTCATACAAAAGGATTTTCCCGCTAATTCCCGTTCCCGTGGGAATTTCGGGAATTCCTATCTTAGTGCACCCCTACGGTACCTAAGCTACGTCCCTTCCAAATTTCAAGTGCCTACGTTTAGCCGTTTGGGCTGTGCGTTGATATGTCAGTCAGTCAGTCAGTCAGTTTCTCCTTTTATATATATAGATAAGGGTTTGGGCTATAATATGTCATTGAAAATACGTTTTCTCCATTCTCATTTAGATTTTTTTCCTGAAAATTTGGGCGTCGTCAGCCATGAACACGGGGAAAGATTCCATCAAGTCATCTCTACCATAAAAAAACGATATCAGGGCAACTGGAGCCCACGTATGCTAGCGGATTGCTGTATGTCCAACGAGACGTCCTTGAAGCAAAATACAGACGAAAATCATAAAAGTAAACTTATATTCATGTAGCAATAAGTCGAAATAACTTCTTTTTGTTTGTAAAAATTCCAAATTTCAAAAATGCTATAAAACGGTATCACAAAAAAACTATTCGTATTTGAACCATTGCAATTTTATTTCTAGTATCTTTATCGTTGTCCTAAACGTAACTAGACAAAAGTTGTCATGTTACACGCAAAAAATGTTTTTTTGTTGACCAGTGTTATCAGCCCCTGGGAAAATCTTTGCCAGAGTACTCCTAAAACACACCGAAGAGCACCTGCCTGAAACCCAATTTGGATTTTGGCCTGATCGGGGCACGTGCAAAGCTAATTTTTCAGTGCGTCATCTTCAAGAAAAGAGTTGACCTCGAGAAGGCTCTCGATGGCGTGCCCCGGAAAGCTCTCAAGATGGTGCTAGGGAAGCTATGATGCACGGAGCAGTTCTGTCAACGACGAATAGTCTGACTTTTTTCCCCGTCACCTGTGGTATGAAGCAAGGGTATGTACTAGCCTACACTATCCGCGCTGTATTTTGCATTGGATCTGACATCCAATGCAAAATGTCTCAAGGACTTCTTCGAAAGGTTTTCGCATCCGGTTCCGCACTCAGGGCTTGCACGAACGTGTTACACACGCTATGATTAATGAGATCTTGTACGTAGATGACCTTTGTTTCGTGGCAGAATCCCCAAAACCCTGCAGCAAATCATGTCGGATTTTCACCGTCTTGCCAAAAATTTGGTCTAAAAATAAGTATCAAAAAGAGGAATGGCTGTCGAAGGACGTTAATGGTCGCGAGACACTGAAATGAAGACTTGGTGAGGACTAGTTGAAGCGGGTTGACAAATTCCGCTACCTGGGAGTACAATAACACCCAAGTGCAACCTCGATGCTGAAATAATAAGCAGAATTAGTGCTGCAGTCGCGGCATTCAGTATGCTAAATTCAGAGGTCTTCTGCTCTCAAGACATCAAACTTGCTACCGTCAGGTATACATGGCGATCATGATCGGTCAATTTCATCTCAGATGCCTACTGAAGATTATGATTGGCTTTTAGCCACATGCGACCACATTTTCTTAATAGGTGCATCGTACGAAAAATAACTTCACGTACATACATTGAAATGATTGTACTTGTGAGTCTTACAAAATGTCGTTGTAAAAATTGCAAAAATTAAAAATTAAAAACTTTATTCTGTTTTCTCCATAGTGGGGGTAAGGTCCTGAGTGTATTAATTCTTACTAGACTCCAAGCGGTCAATCATACCCCTATGACAATGTATGACATTATTTGCCGTCTCTGTGTTTGCACTTACTCTGTTCATTATTTTCCGATTCGGTTGTTATATTTCGTCGACGCGCGTTCAATACCGCGTAATGACATTTTCCCGTAAGTTCTAATTTAGATTGAAATAATATGAAATAACATACCACTTTAATCTTTATGGCAAATGCTACATACGCGGTATTGCACGCGCGTCGACGATTTGCATTTTTGAGTTTCTCACTTGCCTAGAAACGTATAAATGATCAGTTTGGCTATTGTAAATAAGTAAAACCGGCCAAAAGTGTGTCGGTCCACGCTCAGTGTAGGGTTCCGTAGTTTTCAAAGCATCACAATACTTAAGTATCCTTAAATTACAACTTTAGTTAAAAAAATATTTTTTCAAAAATTTCAAAAACGATTAAACCCATCAGGTTCAAAATAATTTTCCTTGAAAGCCTTTATGCAGTTCTATATTCCAGATGTTTTTCATACTTTTGACTTATGGTTCAAAAGTTAGAGGGGGGGGGGACACAATTTTATTTTCTTTTGCAGCGATTATTTCCCAAAATATTAAAAATATAAAAAAATTATCTTAGTAAACCCCTGTTCATTTTTAAATACCTGTCCAACGATATATCACATGTTGGGATTGAAATAAAAAAAAAGTCACACCCCAATTTACGTGTAGAGGGGGTACCCTAAAAAACATTTTATTATTTTTTATTTATGCACTTTGTTGACGTGATTAATATACATATTTGTACCAAATTTCATCTTTCTAGTGCAAACGGTTTCTGAGATTATCCTCGGACGGACAGACAGATAGACAGACATGGCGAAACTATAAGGGTGCCTAGTCGACTACGGAACCCTAAAAATGCAGCCTAAGCAGCCTTCCAACAAAAAAGTATTTTACAAAAAATATAATCTCAAAATGGAATTTGCGCAATTCGAGCTGCGTAAAGACTACGCGTGTAAACCAATTTATTTACTATTTTCAAAACAGACAACTAACTGCCGTCACCTGTCAACACTACACATCGAAGCACCTGAACGGCAAACTTTCATATCAAAGAATTATGCAATTTAATCAGGCGTTTGTGTTTAAAATGAATTATTTTAATAACTAATAGATTGTATAAAAAACGAAGAAGGCGGCGACCTTTGGAATCACAATCCTAAAATTTTTTAGTAAAAATATTTTTTTCTAAATATATATTTACAGAGTTTTGGAAGAAAAATAATTTGAAGAAATCATTTTTGTACATTTTTTAAAAACGGTATAATTTTTATATATTCATTTATTTTAAAATTTTAAGAAGGCGGCGACCTTGTAAAATATCTGAATAAACGTACAAAAAGTAATTTAATGCTTAGAATTACTTGAGGTCATCGTTGTAGTGAACAGAAATACATGAAGTTTCGCTAATTCTCTTCGTATTGGGCCTTAATGTACAAACAACCCAAAAAAACCGGCCGACGTTACACCAAAACACATAAAATTAATGGCAAACGCTGCTACATTTAAATAAAACAGATTAATTCACCGAATGCCTCACTCATAAAACGACCGTATATTAAACCGATTCGCAATAAAATTGTGTACAAAAGCGTCTAAACACGAGGCGAGCTTTGAAGCTATTCTTAACGGGAAAAAACATTTCTAATTTAACTTGGGTAGGTACGTTACCTTGGCTCTCACATAACGAAAGTGTAATCATATCCGCCCTAAGCTACATGTTCTCATCGAGAATCTGGTAGCAACCTAAGAGATTTTTGTTTTAGGATTGGTTACCACAAATGTAAGAAAACACACCCATAGAATCACTTCTTTTACTTCTTGTCAATCAAAAAACTAAAATGCCACCATGTTCTATGACGCATTTTTCTTAAGAAAATGGTCGTGGTCATGTTAACCCTAGAACCCTACTCTTTACTTTTGTTAGTTATTTCTTCAATTGATAGATACTCATGAATTTGAGGTCCCGCTAATTTTACCTTGGTTTTACGGATTGACCCGTAATGCGGCGTCAGCAAATTGATGAGGACGTGTTCTGTGCACAACATACGCAAAATTTCCCCTTTATCATATTGGTAGTATAATTTGGTTATTACACCAATTTCTTAAATATACAATAAATATACAAGTCCAGTAACAGATTTATTATCCTGTACTTGTCGCTCTTAAGCTAAGACCTTATTACCATTTAACATCAGGTGAGATGAGGTCAATCTTGAAGTGCAATATAAAAAAAAAATGTTTATAGGAATAAAAGTATCATTTGCACGGAGCACTGAGTTAGTGTCCAGTTTTTTCACGGTTGTAAGAACCATTACGGTCCCTTTGGCCGGTATCAACATCGCGCGGACAGATGTCTCGTTAATATGATTAGAGCAATTTTGCTGAGGGATCATTGTGCCGGTTTATTATTTTGCAATACGATTGCGAGCGTATTTTTCGTAAATAATATCTTAAACAACGTTTTTGCTTCGTAAGGTTGGAAATAGATTGTTATTAGTTGATATGTCGAGTATTGTAGTAACATTGTTCAGGACACACTTTACTTATTTAATCACAATTAGGTTACAGTATAACTATTTACTCAGTGAACTTGTTATTAATTTCATCTTTTACAATTTTGGATGGTAAATAGAATCATTGTCATCATAACATTATTACATATTATTCTACAACCTGAAATAACGGATGTTCAGGTAGCAAAATATTTTTCTTACAAAGATTCAAATTCAACCATACAAAATCTTACTCGACACAGGCTTCATTCAACTATGGGATTGAACCGGCTATACCTATCCTTTTTTTTATATATTGCACTTTAAGATTGACCTCATCCCACCTGATGTTAAGTGGTAAAGTCCTAGCTTAAGGGCGAAAAGTACAGCATAATAAATCTGTTACTGGACTTGTCGCCCTTACTTTGAAGGATTGACCCCTGCTATTAATGTAGCACTCCCCACAAACTCTGGAAACCTTACTCACACGCAGGAATACAACAACACAGGTATTTCGCGGGTACGATAAGAAAGATTGGTAGAAGGTTGGTTTTAAAGAAAATTATCTTACTAGTAGATGTTTTTCTGTCACCGAATGCCCTCTGAGTAGGCTAAGCGACTAACATCTAGATATGAGCTGTGATCAACAGCTTAACGTACCTACGGTCGACAGCCCGTCAAGGTAACAATTGCAGTTCCATAATAGTTCTTATGCTCACGGCATAAGAGCGGTGCAAAGTCCAAAATGTGTAGTCTTACACATGTAAGACGGAAAGTACAGACAAAACCATTTTTGTCTGTACTTTCCGGTTCAAGCGAATACTCGTGAAGTCACGAGATTCGGTGAAATGGGCACACCCATTCAAATACTGAACCGTATAATTATTTTCGGTTGGTATCGTTTTGACGCCGCACCATTTGGTTTACTGTGTTATTTTTTTATTTATAGTGTGTACTTTTAAAACATTTGTTGAGACCTTCCTTACGAAAAACTTTTTTATTAGATTTATCAACAGAATTTCCACGCACCTGGTTGTTTATGACGAAGGCAGACTGTTTTGGTATGAACCGATATAATCCACTTGTGGGAGTTACTCATGATTTTAACTTTGTGAGTTGCCTCCCAATATAGCGTAATAAGATTTCTTTTGACTGTGCACCTAAGATTTTATTTATCGTTGTTATCTTTATTCATATTCTACATATGCCCCTGCCATATTAAATGTCGTACACGTATGCCTTATAACTAAGTCGTGGGTGTATATTAAAGTTCTACAAAACTTTTAAGTAAATGAGAGCAGAGATCTTTTAAATTTTACTTTGATAAAGCTATAAAGAAACTATCGATGACAAAAACACTTCTTGTCTGCTGATATTTATTTTAAACTAGTGTTAAGAATAAACAAAAATTATCTCATCCGTCTTTAAGTTACCGTCAAGAAAGCTTATTTCAACCATTTGTTAAAAATCAGAGTGAGTTACTCCAAAGCAAAGTTTATTAAAAGCTTTCAAAAATTAGAAATACGCTAACAAAAGAATTTTTTCCTCCGGCTTTTACATTTTTTATGAAGCAAAAGAATTTCTCGTCTGGACATCTGCATAATTCACTTTAAATAATTCAAATTCAATTTACTTCAAAGAGAACGGGTTGTCCTAAAAGGTTCATGGCCTCATTTATATCTATTAACTTGCAACTTATTTTCGAAAGTCAAAGAATCATATACCATTTTTGGATACATTTTGTGAAATAGCTATTCTTTGTGTCTTAGCTAGTAGATACATACAACGACGCAATAATGAAAAAATACAATGGATACCTTTATATTGTGTTGTGTGTGTGTTCGTGTCAGATACATTTCACGTTGAAATATTTCCATTTTAGCTACAATGTAAGCTACTAAAATGTCGCCTCGAGCTGAAATCGGGCGTTTAAATGGGTGTAAATATTTCAAAAGCAAATTGATACAGGGGCCCCTGGGGTCATTTAGGAACCGGAGAAGCGACCTCCCCTTTAGAGTTAATGTCCTTGTCGTTAAAATATGTGCCATTGATCCCGACAATCAAAAGGCAGCTCATGAAATGAAATAAAAAGATAAAGTAACCCATAAACGAACTATCTGCATGACCCAACGGTTGACTGTTAGCAAATGCCTCTAGCATTAAGTCCACCTTTTTAAATAAATAAATAAATAAAAGTGAAAATTCATTTTTTTTCGTACTAGCGCTTCTACGTCCCACTGGCCAGGAGAGGCGCAATATACAAATATATTTTTTTTAAATAATACATTGGAAAAATTGCTGGAAAAAAACTGTCTGACCTCAATAGTCGACGTATTACTCTTACGACTAATGTGTTCTATAAAGATTAAAACACTACCTGCTTGCATTCATAATAAATGCATTTAGTCAAATATTATAGTTATTATAGCCTAAAATGTCAAAAGGAATGCCCTTTTAAAAGCTAAAAACTATTGGTTTTCTGGCCGACCTTATGCTAGAACCGCAACTTTTTATAAACAGTAGGTACGCTTCAATGTGAATTCCTTGATACTCTTAAGTATATGCGAAAGCGCGAACCATGCAGATGAAATATAAATGCTCAATTATCATTCTTCATCGTTATGCAAATACTAAATGCAGATTTTCCAGAATGAAACTGTTATGGACTCTTGTTGGCTATTCTAACTTGACAAAGCACGGAAGGGGGTGATAAAGGAAATACTGTGACCCAGTTTCGTAGTCGACAAATTTGGAAATCAACGAACATTCAACGGAATTTCAAACAAGTCTTCCGAATTTTTGACTGTAACGGTCCGTAAATATAAAACGATATTGATAATGAGATGGCTCTGTAATACATTCCAAATTATTTAAAATCGTCAAATTGTAGAGACCAGGTGAATATGTGATGAATTTTAAAACATTGAAGTCTTTTAAACCACAATCATTACACATCACTACGAACATTGTTTTATGCTACGATCAAAGATTTTGTGGATCTCAAGATCCATGCAAAATACAGACAAATAATTTTCTCCTACATCATGGCATACCTACATAGGTAACTGCATACCGAAACAAACATTGAAGAAACCTTTAATGTTTGACACTTGAGTGCTGTTTTCAATTTAAATGCTTGACACTTAAGTGCTTTTTTCAATCCTAAAACTAAACCTTAAAATTCATTTAAGAATAAACAATATTTTACTGAATACAAGTTATTTTTAAATTGACTAAGCCTGGGTTTTATTTAGAATTTATCTAAACAACTGCCTTCAATTCTAATATAGTTTTTCACGATATATCTCATCGACCTCCTGAATAATAATAACATTAAGTATTTCATCTGCATCAAGGCCAATGTCATTCAATCGTAAGTCATTACAATGAACTTGAAACCATGGACTTAGTTTATTATATTAGGTCCATGCTTGAAACATAATTTTGGCGTTCTTTGGTAGGGCCGCCATGTACATGATTAATGTTATTGTGATGAAAATGATTAATGGTATGAAAATGATATTGTGAAGTACATAGTATTTCAAATAAATAAATAAGAGGGGTTTTATGCGAAGATAAAAAGGAATTTGTTGTTTGTCAAAAATAACCCAATGTCGGAAAATACCTTTTCAAAGATCTCATTTTAATAAAGTTTCTTATAATTTTATTATTTTTGATACAGTTACTATTTAATAATTTATTGTAAATATTCTTAGACTGGTACCTACCTACCACAGTAGCACAGATATTTGTAATCGAATTGAGCCATCCCATTTTAAATTATAATATCTAACCAAATACTTGTAATTAACCTAATAAATTTAATCAAAATTCATTTTAAATATGAAAACTTTCATATAATAATCACTGCCTGCCACGTTTCTACGACATGTGAGTAATGAACAAAATTTTGTTTCTTGTTCGCGACACAAGTTTACGTCCTTCAAGAAAGTCTCCAGCGTCCAAACAAGTAAGTAGATATCAACTTCCAGCTTCCAAAGAGGAGGAAATACGAAATTCAATGAATATTTATTTCAATATCCATGTCAACTTGTCAAGCCCACTTGAAGTGTATACTCAAACAAACGTAGGCAGCGCAGACGGCTATATGGAAAAAGTTTTGATGATTATAATGTCGGGACAGAAACTCGACCTCCATTCCTGTTTCCCATCTCTCAAGTAACTTGTTTCATCAAATTTTATTTGCTCTTGAAAAGGGCAATATGTGTGACATTCCATCCCGCCCGCATTCACATTATCAAATTACGTTTCATTGTAATGGTATAAATATATATTAAACTTCCCGATGAGGTTTTCGCATAAGGCTACAGTAAAGGTTTAAGTTTGAATTTTGCTTCTAGTGTAGCATGTGTCCAAAGGCTCGAACTTATAATGAGTTAATTTTAAAACATTAACAACCTTGCATGATTATATAACAAACATAATTTATAAAACCTAGTGATTTTTGCAATTTAGCAATTTACCTAAATTTAGCTAAAAAGTGATCTCTTTTTATTGAACTCCACAACCTACGTTAAAAACGAAAAGAGTAAGTGTCGAGTTTCTTGCCGGTTCTTCTCGACATGATCAACATTCCGAACACGGCGGTAGAATACTTAATTTGTACTGATGATTTATAAGTGCTTTTGTATAGCTAACATGAATAAAGATTTTTTCTTTTCTATTCTATTTAGAGCGATGCGAAGTACCTACTAGTTTTTAGGAAGCAAAATATTATCATATTTTTTTAGTTTACATTTTTGTATTCCCGGATTTTTTAATTCCATCTTGCAACTTAGGTACAACATTTTATTTTTAATACAACATGAAATAATTCGAAATGAAATAATTAATGTTAGTGCTTTCAAATTGTTAATTAACGTTAGATGAAAGGCGCACTAGAGAAAGGCAATTCGCAGCAGGCAGACGTCCAAATAAAATTGTGTGGAAACAAAGAAATAACTAAGACTGCTGGTTGTCTTTTGTTATAGGAAACAATGTTGCCATTTGCAGAAGTTTGTTATTTGGACGTACTAAGTTTAATTTCATTATAGAACAACGGAGAATAGAGTTTATGTGGTGAAAATACTAACAATAACTTTTTTAGAAATGTATTCATTTGATTTTATAAAATACAGGTTTGTAAGTGACTGACTGACTGAATGCTATGGTCTTTTAGTCACTGAAGACCAATGTATTGGCAGTCTCCAATCATAAATTGTTATTTAAAGGTTTTTTTTTCTTTCTTTAGAAGACGATATATCCAAACTGTTTAATATTTTGTTTACTGCACTAGTTACATTAAACATGACAGTATAGCATTTCGACCACACGTAACTTATATACGTTATCTATATGCGTACACGACCTCATAAAATATAAAAAAAATTATTGTCATTAGTTCATTAGTATATACGAGTATACGCATAAACCAGCGCGTTAGAAATCAAGACTCGGAAACCTCATCCAAGAATAACACGGTCATTTTCATAATTAGGGGATCGTAACCTCTCTCTGATTGTCATTTTCCCGTCATATTAGACATAACATCATCTGCTCAGGATGCGTCAAAATAATATTCCTTTTTGCGTTATTACGGTAACCTACTTTCGCAAACGGTCCACAGGGCCAAGCGAAGCAGAGCGGCAATTTATCTCGTCCTGCCGCGGGCATTATCAACAGAACCGCTTAAAATATTTACAACGTAACGCGACGCAATTTAAACACGTGTATTTTTAATCCCCTGGATTACACCTCGAATAACTCGTCCTAACATTAAATAAATATGAAGTAACGAAGCTATTTGGAATCACCAGCAGGAGGCAACGAAATATCACGTATTTTGCACTGAACTTCGCTGGGTGGTTTTCAGTTCATGCTGGCAAATTAAAGTTTTCTCGAATAAGCGCTTTAAGTGAAATACATTTGTATGTAGACACGTTCATTTATATTTATTAAGTAGAAATTTATCTGCAGGGGTTTGGTGGCATTTTATAGACACATTTATGTACTTGATTAAAAAAAATATATAATTTTAGAAACAAATAACAGCCAACTTCTGTTAGTGGAGTGAAGATAATGGATTCGAGTCTCGCACTATAAGAAAGAAAGAAAGAAAGAAGAAAGAAATATATTTGAAAAGACTTCTTGAAAAAAGATTTTTTTTCTGTTTCTTTAGAATATAAAAAAAGTTAAATGCAGCTCCACTAAGTGAAAACAAAATTCAAATAATAACATGTAATGCCATGAAATGTTTTATGTATGCAAATTAAACACAAGTTACGTAACATAAAACATTTTACTTGCAATTCGCTTCCTCTTTATTGTATTTATTTCTCTAATTCCTTGAATGCCGTCATTGAGCCTCGAGCATTTCTGTGTAATAAGGGTAATTAGTAATCTTCAATCCCAATTATATTGTGTTCTCAATTTCAGAATCTAATTTAAATTCCACAATCAAATTTAGAGCCCTGCTTAACTACTTAAGTTCTAGCTGTATTGATAACACCACAATCTGAATTATTTTAGCTGGAGCGATTACAATCTTTCAGGTTGATAGTTCACGATAAGGATAAAATGATAGGAAGGTTTAGAACGAATAACTGCAGCTACGTACGATGTAGCACAAACAATAAGCAAGCTAAGTGACACAGCATGCTTATTCACTAAATGTCGGAATCAGATTCGTATTCGGGTACTATGTTTTGTCCCTTTCTATAATAAACGATTGGACAAAGTAAAAACAGATTTATCGAATTGTATTATTTGTGCATCAGCCATAGACCCATGACATGACGTTTATCACAGAACTGATAACTACTTATCGTATGGCAATTGCAACGTGAGGAACCGTCTAGCCACATGGAGTGAAACCATATGCAAAGAAGCTGGCAGCGGTTTGAAACTAACTGAAAACCGCGTTCAGTAGCGTGCTATTGAAGAAGCCCAGCTGCGGACGACAGAGTGCTGATGATAATTCATTATTCAGACTATAGTTCTGCAAAAGAACATGGCTTCTTTTTACGCAGACGAAGCTGGGGCTGAAAGTTAAGTCTTTTTAAATATTTCCTTTACTGCGCTAGAGATGTGCCGAGTCACACTGGCTTGAGTACGGACTCGAATTCTTAGCAGATATTAATTTACTCGAGTGCATAAAATTCTGTATTTGGATCCAGGCTTGAATTCGATTTCTAAGTCCTGTACTTTAGTAGTAAGTAGGAGTACCAACAATTTCGAGTTGTGTAGGATATTTTAACTACACGCGTCTAGTTTAATTTAAAATGACGTCTTTCATCACGTGAGAAATGTTGATGAATCAATGGATTCAATGATTTTATTTTTACTACCCAGATGAGGATTCCAATTGATAAATTAGTTATTAGCTTTAATATACCATTTTTTAATTTATTTGCTTTCCTAACGTTTATTTATTTATATGTTGATAATCAAAATAAAAAAGTTCGTTGAACACATGTCAACCCGTTACTGTACCCCAGAAAAGGACACAAATTTTATGAGATCAAAAAATAAATAAATTACACATATTAAATGAAATATTATTAGTGAGTGCGTAATAAAACAGTAATAAACATTCATTCCATGTGCATGATTTGTGATGAAAGATTTGTATAATAATGTCGCCGGAAGCAAACTAAGTTTGATTAAAAAAGTACTTGAGTCTATTTGCGCGAGTACTCGAATATCTGTGCAAGTTTTCCGACTCGAGTCGTTAATCGATTACTTTTAAATAAATTACTATCATACAAAATATGTTCATACCTTGAACAGACAACTCAGCACATCACTTTACTGCGCAAAATTACCAACTTCAGTTCACCCGGCTCATTCGTTGTTGCCACGGCGCTCGGTGATATAATGAAGGCAATTTATCTTCGAAATTCCTTTACAGTCAATTGTGTTCCCAATTCCAGATATTTAATTCAAATAATAAACAAACAAACGCTTATCTTATCATTTCAGTTATTATTTGATAAATTTGTGTGATTCTGTTTATATAATTTATTCGTAGCTGCTGTTTTGAAGCTTCGATTATCATGCTCAACCAATTTGAACTTTTACCCATCTGAACGACGAGGAAAGTATATTATTAGACGGATGTAGCTTAACCAATTTGAAAGTTTCAGTTGTCATACGATTGGTATTTTCTCAAAAGAGTAGGTACATACATATGTGACGTTAGAAAAATCATTTAACAGAAATTAGTCTTACCGACCATGTTTAATAATATTTAGCCGATGTTATCGTTAGGAAGCGGTCTGTCAACAACCATCACAGAACCAATAGGCATGTACAGTTAAAAAAGGTATAAATTGGATTATAAATCGCCACAGAATTCACTTGTAGCAAATGATGCTAGTTTCGTAGGCACCCTTGCACTAATTCTTTTAAAGCACGTTCCTTAGAATGATGGTGAATTTCAAGTTGGTAATATCAAATTTGAGTAAACAAACAATCGTTGAGTTACCCTTTCTTACCTACTTAAAAGCCTAGCTGGTTTTATTACACCACAATCGGGAGTATTACAGGTTTACGCTGCGGTTTTGATTGCTCAGGCTCGTATTTAGTAGTAACCAAAATTGCGAGTCGGTAATGAGGGAACGTTGTATGCGGTCGCGATGTTTGGATAACCTGTAAACAGATTTGTTTCCTTGATAAGTTATTTAAGAACTGACGTATAATAATTAATATATGGACGAAAGCTTACAGTGTTTAGATAGTAGTAGTTTTGACATTTTTCTTGTTCTTTTTATGTGTTAATGCTAATATGATATTTTAAAAAAATTATAAATTCATATTCGTTCTCGTAGAGGAATTGCAACAATGGTTCCGAAACGGTACCAAAAATTTTGCTTCACACAACGTGATCCAATATTGAATGGGTGACAATTTTGACCTGATTTAGTGACATTACTCGCAAACTTTTTTTTTGCTCTAAAGACACGATAACTAGTAAGTTGCTATCTTGATTAAAGCATAAAAATGCAATTTGGCAGTGTAAAAACACCCGACAGTAAGGCACTTCCACTCTATTCTCTAGCCACTAATTTGGATGATGACTGGCTAATTAATGAAAATATTTTAAATACCTACCTGTCCAACGATTCCTTTATAGATTTTCAACTCAATGATAATACAAAACGATTACATCATAAATTTTACTTACCAAGACACTGTGTTCAAATAATAGATGTGTTTTAAAATCGCTTTGTATACATTTATTTGTAAAATAGTAATTTGGTTGACGTTTCATATTTTAAATTTGTGAATGGTGTCATCTCAATTTTACTGTCCCTGTCCTGTGACAGTGCAACATCACAGATTTGAGATTATACGTGATGATAACAATCGTTTTTGTTTTAAATCTGTTCTTCAAAACCCGTCTAAATTGGCCTAGAGAGCAAAAGTCTTAACTCATCTTTTACCAATTAGTAAACCATTTGTAAAATTAATTCAATAGTAATTGAAACACGAACGGCAGCCTATTTAGCGAACATTCATCTCATATCTGATACATCTTCAACTAAGCACCGTTCGTCGAAACATTTACTCTTGAAACGTAGGTGGAAATAATCGACAAATAATTCTTGTGCTGCTGAATTGGGAAACTAATGGGATGGGTAGTGGGCGTAATGAAGTGGCAATAATGCATTTTCGCTGTATCGCCTTTTATCAATTTTTATTTGATATTTTATGGTTCACTTATGACGGCTTTCGATTGTAAGAGAAAGCTTTTATCGTTATTGGTAGGTCGCAGTCGTTTATTTTGAGTCTGATTTTAATCAGGGTTTTTTATCGAAACCGTGAATGTGATGTTGTTCATTATTATTTCATGTATGTTTGTATGTCCCATTTGCTTTTACATAATATAGTTATTACATTTGTAATTGCCGTTGATCCCTTATTCACAAATGTGAGAGAAAAAATACGGAAAATGCATGTTTTGTCTCGTTCATGTTTAGAAATAAAGAAACTATAGTCTCCGTTTCCGATACTGGCGTTTTTCTGATGTTGGAGTGTTAGATTCAATGAGGTTAGCAAAAAATAAGATGACTGACCAAACCTGTCCAATCGTAGGTACCTGGTACTTACTTTTTTTCATTCTACGTACAGTTAGTCAAGTTTTCAGATTGTTTTATTATAATAAGGTGGTTTATATAATCATGAATAAGAACTTTTAGTTCGTTAAATTGATACTACATTAGAATTTCTGTAGGTAGTTTGACATGTAATAGGAAGCGGACTGGATCAAAAATACCCAATTGTTTTAGTTCGTTAAATAGCTATAAAAAATATGAGAACCATATTTTTTCATTTGCTAAATGAATACAAAAAATACTTCGATAAAACGATGCCAAGTTGCTGGGGACTCGTTACGTCATACAAAAATTTGTGTCCCATATATTGAGATAATCTAACAGGCGACTAATGTATTGGCGCGTTTACCTATTGGGTGTAGATGTGTTCAACAGTTCGATATATTAAATGTAATCACTCAACTAATAGTGTGCCGCAAAAACATTCCATTAAAACTGGCTTTTCACAACAAGGGGTAGGTAAATCACAAAAGGCTTTTCGTCACGTATCGTCATCGTGACGTGATTTATTGTTTGCATTGTCACGTAACAATGAAAATTCTCGCTGACCCGCCCGCTGGTCGGTTCGGTTGCTCTGAAATAACAGGCTTCTTTGACGCTTTTTGTGTACAACGGCTTTGAGTGCTTGTCCCAATGCCGCCTGTGAATAGTGGTGTCATTAACAAAACCCTAGTAGAATATCCATACTAATATTATAAATGCGAAAGTAACTCTGTCTGTCTGTCTGGCTTTCACGCCTAAACCACTGAACCGATTTTGATGAAATTTGGTACAGGTATACGTTGACCCTCTAGGACTAGACTAGAACAGAAAAAGGTTATTTTTTATTTTGAAAATAAGGGGAGATGCGGCTAAATATCGCCCTTGAAAGTTTATATGGGAATAATAATAATAATATTTATTTCCCTTTTCTCTCACAAAGACAATACAAAAGTTATGTTACAATACATGTCTTAATATCAAAATGTCTGAGTGGGAGACTGGCGACTGTACTAGGATAACCTGTATGACAGATTTGCCAGTCTCTCCTCAACGGGCCGAGGAGAATTTTTTAGGACATTTGTTTACATTTAATGTTCAAACTATGTATCAGTGAGAGTGGATGGGTGAATAAAGATATGAATCTGTAAGCGTGTGTGTATAATTGTGTATGTGTTATGTGGGTGTGTTAGTTTATGTGATGTGTGTTATCTTAGGAGTTGACTGTTAACAATTTTTCTGTTTCATAATAGTCTAAACTTCTTAGCCAAATTGTAGTAGATTTCTTGCATTGATATTTGGTTAGTGGATATATATTTATAGATTTGTTAATTTTATTATATAAGAAACTACCCAAATAACCGAAAAACCTTTTAGAAAAAGTCGAAGACCAATGATTTGTAGGATGGCAATGTGTTTTCGACGTTTATCAATATTATATATATAATATTGATATATTGATATATAATATTTATCAATATTATATATATAATATTGATAAACGGAATATTTTTTTTGTGTAAGAGTTGAATTTAAATATGAACTACTTTTTCTTTCCAATATTTCGGGAGATAGGGGTAAAACCCTCGCGGTCACATCTAGTAGTTTATATTTTTTATAGGGCTTCACGCCTTACTAGTTCAATACTCAATATTTTTATTGCATCTTTAGTGTTCACTTGAAATGTTGAGCAAACCGCGGGATTCTTGCCGCACTTATCGTGCTTGCTGCTCTCCCAAGTGAGAACACGATACGTAAAGTAATACGTAAAGATCGTGGACTTGAATCCCACGCCGTAAGACGTTAGGATTTTTTTTATGTCTCTTTAAAATACCTTAATAGAAATGTATACTTCTAAAGCGGCAGCAAAGTAGGTAGGTGGGCAGGTGCCCACAGAGCCGTCTTAAGTAATACGCGCCTTACGCAAAAAAAATAAAAGTGAACATTTTTTTATAGTAGCGCAGTATATTGGCTCCTCCCAGCCTCATGGTAAGCAAGAGTAAAACCCACACCGCGATGACAACGGAATTGATATCGAAAAATCCTATCCGTTAGCATCGCCATACTGGCCCGCAGGATGTTTCTTCACGCTTACTACTTTTAAGATAGTCTGGAGAATTACAGAGAGTGTAACCGCTCATCTACAAGCTTATCTTGGAATCTAAATAGTTTCTATAACTGATCACTACAGCGATCGCCTACCTACCTAAATCAAAACGAAATACCCAAACGCTTTAAAAAACTTCCTTACAATTGGGCACAATATACAACAACTTTTTTGCAATGTTTGGGGTAGCTCTATGTTAGGTATTTTGTGTGTTAGTTTCGTTTTCTAGTTCAATTAAAAAATGTACACATTGTAAAACTTACAAAGGTATTTAGGGCAATTTTCTTCGTAGACTATTCAAAATGGTAAATTATCTCTTAATTTATGAATGCAAGATTCAATTAACGAACGTAATTTTTAATTGGTAACAAATTTGCACAATGACCACATATGTTTAACCAACAGATTTCAACACAAACGTCTGTAATTGGGTTGTGTCAGTTTCAATTTAACAACCCTTTACAACGCTGAATATTTAACATTCATCAATGGATCATTCGTGTTCTTGTCCGCAACGATATTATTATCACAACTAGAGCATATTTTAGTAATTATCAGTACGGTATTTTAAATCTTTCAACATTGCACTTAAAATTTAAACAACTTTTGTTTTATAAGCAAACAATTTTTTTTAGTTTAATTAATTACCAGAACGATATAACAAATTTGTAATATAACTTATGTAGACATTGGTGCGAAAACGATACTTGTAAATACAAACTGAACATCAATGGTCAGTCATAAAATCACATTATTTTACAATATCAGCGAAACCCGTTTGCGGGTGAATTAAGTTACTTTAGACAATTAGTAAAATAAGGACTTTCATTATGTTACAGTTAAATAAAACTTTTGTAGTGAGTAGGTAATAGTTGCTAGGTAGGATATAATGTCTCAGCATCATATGTGTAAATGTATTATAATATGTGCTGCGAAATAGTATTAGGTGCAGATATATAAGTTTACAATATATATTATTGTAATAATTTATTTTATTGTATGGATGTGATTAATGTAAGTATGTGCTATGATATTTTATTGTATGTCTTTTTGTGTACTTATTAGTTTCTCAGAACGTTTAATCAGGAATTTCGGATAAGATATGAATTATTTTGTTTTTGTAGAAATGGACGCTGCACCAAAACATAATCAACAGAACAAAATGTTTTATTATCTACTTCAAGCATATAAAATAATGGGTATTTAGTATTCGAAATGTCGAACGAATGATACAGATTTCTGTTTTGATCGTTAAAGCAATAAATATTTAAGAAGAACACAAAACAAATATTTAAAGTTGCAATAGACAGAATTTATGTTATCACACTCACATAAGGTCTGTCGTAGTCGCGCCGTAGTCGCGTGGTCGCTACGAGGCTACGAGGCTACGTTAAACTACAACAGGACAAAGTTACAGAGATAAACAGCACAGTTAACTTTTGCTGGGTATAACGCTAGACTGAGTATTTGTGCACAGAATAATATATTTTATCCAACCTCATCTTAGCTCGAGTGTACTTTTATCGTCTGTTTCAGTATATTTTTTTACATTATTGCGCTGTCTGTGGTACCAGAATGTTATAAAATAAGGTCGGAAAAAGTATAATTGAGAATGAATGAATAAAGGTTTTAGGGGTAAATTTGCCACACGATAGGAGGGACGCAGGTGTAAAGTTCCCCTTAATTGATTTTAACGTTCATGTTAGAGTTAGATGCATCGCGTTTTAAATCACCAAACCTTCTCAGATAACCTATACACGAAATTCAACAGCATAGGTTTGATTTAAGTTAAGCAAATAAGTTGAGAATAAGAAAAAAATATTATTTTCAGACATCACAGCACGGGACACAATTAATACCCAGATTAAAAAGTCAGGAAACTCAAACCAATTTAAAGAACCAGAATAATAATCACCCGCAGAAGTGTGGGCCTTGAATCCATCTTCACGTGACGTTTATTAAATACAAAATATATATAAAAAATAAGCTAAAACATGATGGACACATGTATAAAGACAAGAAAAAAATAGTTTATTACATACAAAATATATAAAAGAAATAAGCTCAAACATCGTGGACAGATGTATGAAAACATTTTGTTTTTACACGATACACAAGGGCGCATTAAAATATTTATTAGATAGAAATATTCTATATAATAAATATTTTATTATATAGAATATTATATCTTTAATATTAACTTATATCTTTAATTTAATAACTTATATCTATAATGATTAATTTGATTCGAACACTATAATCAAAATAAGTTATAACTACGCTTTTAATTAGGAAATGCGACTTAAAACTTAAATCTTACAAACGTTATCAAATCGAATAACACGTTTAATATAATCAGAAAGAAAAAAAATGATTCCACTGCCTCATAGATTTAATCGATTCTGCAATTTTATCATGGCATACGTCACATTTCCTAAGAGCACTTGACGGAAGAGATAATAATAGCAAATTTTACTGCATTTATCGAGTCTTTTTCAGGTCGTAATTTAGCTTATAACGACGAATTTTTGGAACGATTGAAAAATCTACGTGGTATAAATAGTTTACCTACTGCACAGTATATTTATTACGTGTTTTCAGTTATAGCGTGCAGTTAAGTAGCCTCAAAATAAAAACTGAGATGTATTATTCCTACTACACAAAGTGTAAAATAATGTTTATACCGCTTATGTAAAAAGTGTTTAACGCGAATTGAGCCTGGCATAATCTATCAAGTCAATCGTCATTCATTTATCTTGCTAGAAATCTAGAACGACTAGACCAAATTTCTGTTGTAGTTTAGGAAAGGAAAATAACGATTGCCGGGATGACTAGTTTTTAGAAAATTCCAATAGAAGAAAGTGTTAATTCCACCTACGTGATAATTGATGTAAAAGTTCATGACAGGTGTGGTTCCAAATACCGCTTGTAATACGAACAAAGGATACCTTGTACTTATTCGTTTTCAATGGGTTTTAAAGCTAATTACTATATTGGCATATCTCTAGCCCCTTTACACATAAGGCAGATTTTATAAAAGCGTATTACTATAGCAATAACTAATCCGTTCATGGGTATTAATTATGTGTTCTGTACTGGCTTATCAGGAGTTTTCAATAATGGAACAAGTTTCTGCAGCGCTTCTTACAGGGCAAGCAGGTATATGAAACCTTTCATCATTAGCTCGGTATGCCTAAGCAAATGCAGTTGGCAAATACCGATATCCAATCGGTTATCAAACACGGGATGAGCCGTGTGGTCTATGTCGCGCTCGTATCCGGGTACCGCAAATCAAATTGAGCCAATATTAGCATAACTATAGCGCCTATCACGACCAGATATTAACACTCTTCGTTCTTTACTAGCTGTGGAAACAAACGCTATCGCAGTGGTAAGATAATAAGGTCCTGCTACAAAATGCTGTTTGGGATACTTACTTTCTTGTGCAGTTTTTGGGTTCTATGTACCAACATTGGTAGGTATATGTATATAGCCAATAGCTGAATTTGACAACCCCGCGGTTATATCTTTGAACGGTTCTTAAACCTTGGAATTAGAACGAAAACATTGTTCATGTGCTTTATAAAGCTTAGAAGAATAAACTTTTTTAATTACAATTTTTATTCGAGATCGAATCATTGGAATTAGCCGGAACAGCAATGTAAATTGCATTTCTTCACGCAAAAATATGCAAATAAAAATCTAGTAATAAACCAAATACGTTTTACGCTGAGTACTCTATGACAAGCTGCTAGCTAGGACACAACAGTAAGTATTTGGTATGTCTTAGCGCAAGCTAAGCTGGATGATGATTACATTTTGATAACCCTTCAACTATCTTACTTCCAGAGCTTATGTCCAACATTAAGGTACAATAAAAAACAAAATTGTATAATAACATTAAGATAAGCTCTTTGTTTGCAATAAGATGTGAGTTGTTATTATTTGAACCATACAATATCTAGGACAGAAGTATGCAAGAATTTTTATGTTAGGTCCGAATATTGCAAAAAAATAATTTGGTATTACTGAAACTTTACTTACATTTAATTTTACAGATATAATAATTAATGTGCTACATGTTTAATATGTCATAACTTAAAATATAATTATTACTTTTTAGCTTCTATATGCCTAAAGAAAATAATTTCAATTAGTAAAGGTATTGTATTGGTTATCTTAATTCATAGTTGGTATACAAATATGGTACGAATTTCACCTTACACGATCCGCCGCCGATGTTGCCGGTACGACCGGCTAAACAATTAAAGGGTTTTAGTCATATGTTATTATTCAGAACACGCCCAAATATACTATTTCCATGCATCGACATAACGCACACCGTAAATCGTAATCTCTCACATTCTATTTAAAATTGGTACACGAACAGATCACTGCCATAAATATCACAAAAAAAAAAACTTATCACTATTAATCTAGGCAGAGATCCATAATTCACATTTGAAGCAAAATCAATGAGAAACGGCTTACGTTTCATGTTTAGATTCCCCTGTCGATTGTAATGTTAGATGAATGCAAACTATCAAATATATCGACTTGGCATTTCACAAACACAGCCTGAAGTCAGATATCGAGTCTAGTCCTCATTGTTAGACAAGCTATAATCAAAGTAGTCTATGTCAAATTAGCTACAGCAGCGTCGCTACAATATACAGGCTAAATAAATAAATAAATAATAAATAAATAAATAAATAATAAATAAATATAAATATTGGACAACATCACATACATTGCTCTGATTCTGTGATAAGTAGCTTAAGCACTTGTGTTACAGAAATCAGAAACAACGACGGTACCACAACACCCAGACCCGAGACAATATGGAAAAGTTCGTTTCCCATATTGGCCCGACCGGGGATCGAACCTGGAACCTCAGAGATGGCGCTCGCCAAAGTCAGGCCCGCTCGCCTCTCGGCTACCGAGGTCGTATAGGAATATTATTCTCGGTAACAGTCGTAGTTTGGCATGTATTACGTTTCTGTTCATTGATCTGGCTAAAATTTGAATTGGTCAGAACACTGTTCAAGTTAACAGTAGGAAATTAAATCCGTGCTCTTCAAATTGAATCTGCAGATTGATACTCGAGTTAAGTTCGACGACCTCGGTGGCGCAGTGGCTAAGGTAGCCGGCCAAAGCGCGAAAGGTCCCGGGTTCGATTCCCGGTCGGGTCAATTTGGAAAACAAACTTTTCTAAATTGACTTGGGTCTGGGTGTGCTGGGATGACGCCCCCAGTTAGTATCCGTCGTCTGGTACTCATAGTACAAGGTAAAAACCTTAGTTTGAGACCAGGTGATTGGTGTGATTGTCTGGCGCATTTATTTTTTATTTTTATTAATTCTGATAATACATTTTTTTGCCCACTTGTTGTCCGTGAACGGAATGTACAAGGGAAAACATTTGAGTTAACACTGAAATCGACCCAAATTTTTCGGGTCAACTGGATATTTGGGCTGTTGCTTCCAAACCAAGACCAAGACTTCGGCTCAGTTGCACCAATTTTACTTATTTAGACGATGATTGTCGAATTAAAGGTGATGTGTTGATAGTGTTGCGGTTTTGTCAGACGGATACTAATAAACAGCTACGAGTAAAATTATATTACGGTAGTAAGCAGAGAGTCTGCTTTGGAGCTATACAAACATATTTGGAACAAAATTATATCAAATAAATTACGTGACTAAGATTATTGTTTATGTACCTAAATAAATATTTCAGTATTAATAACGTGACTAAGATACTTATTTATTTTGTTCATTTTAACAAACTGGTATTGAAATTTTATGTTCAATTAAGTTTTTGCATTAAGGAACGGCTAAAAAAATGTGTAACTATCTCTAACTATAATTGAACATCTTGAATTATTTCATTGTTCAACCTTACATCGTAGTACTGCTAAAATGAGTGATTAATATTTAAATTTTAAAATCTATCAATCTTGATAACTTTACAAGTTACTAAAAGAAGGGTCTTGACACAACAACCTGTCATTTCCTCTCGAGACACAAAACTTTAAAGAGTAAAAATTAGAATGTGACACTACTGATACACAAATCTTTAATTTTTAAATTCAGTAGGTAATCTAAATCCTCGTAAGACAGCCAGGCTCAAGGACACCACTACCAAATTAAATTTGCCGGAGCCGAAGCTAATCCAAATTAATATTCACTAATTCTACAAAAGACTGCCTTAAGAAAAGATTATTGTAGATTTAGATACGCTTCGTCATAAGGCCGTTTTGATGTTAAATCCGTTCACTCTAATGAAAAATATATTACTCAACACTCTGAGTAACACGTTTATCTTAAGCATCCAAAAATACGCAACCATGCTTAAGTCCAACATGTTACAAAGTCATGTGCCAATAGTTTAAGTATCTTTGCCATAATGCTATTGTTTTAATGAAGAACATTGTGCAGGTACTGTACAAGTTTTAAATTAAGTATTTTCTATGCAGACAGACTATGGACTTATGGTCTATCTAGGTGAGTTTATACAATTTCTTCTTATCTTTTTTATCCCTTAGAAATTTGATATATAGAAAATCCTTCTGATACATAAGATAAATATGTAGCCACGTACTTTTACCCGGCTTCATAAAACTATTCAACTTTGTTTTTTAGCCCTATATGGTTAAGTGAAAAAAGTACATTAATATCTTTGAAATTTCACGTAAAACTATCAAATGCACATACCAGTACTAATTTAATAACGCGTCTCTCACTTTCGAAAGCTTTATGACTAGAATGAAAAAAGCATCGCAAAATGTTCTTTGATAAGCTAAAGCTAGATTTTAATGACAGACAACGATGCTATACCTAATAGTAGTGTAGCTTAATATGGGCCTCATGAGCTGTGGCTGAATGAAGCCTGAGTAGACTGAGATCAAAGGAGCGAAAACGCCACAGTAGGCCACCAAAAAGTAACAGCTGTGTGACGTAAAAAATCTTAGGTTAGGTTAGGCACGTTACTAATTTGTTTTCAGTATGTTGTTCAGTATAAATATATTATAATATATTAAATATATTACACTATATAGGAGGGTCCTTAGACATGCAAAAAAGTTGGCAGTTCAAAATGAAATACATCTTTCAAATAACCTATCTAAAGACATATGGGGATTGGTTAATAGACACAGAAATAAAACAGGCAAAATACAGGAACAAATAACACTAAAAATGGGAAATAAGATTTTGGATAACCCTGAAAAAATTGCCGACGTGTTTGCTAGCCAATTTGATCATAGCTTAAGGAATGTGCCGATCGACAAGGTAATGGCTCTTAACTATCTACGTCACAGCGTAGAACCTGTCACAAAAGAGATGATCTTGGATTACACCACTGGAGATGAAGTCACAAAAATAGTACAAAAAATGAAGGTCAAAACATCCTGCAGTTATGACGAGATACCCATAACGATAATAAAAGACAATATTGACATTCTGGCTGAGCCATTAAGCTGCTTCTATAACAAATGTCTTAAAGAAGGTGTATTCCCGGATCAATTTAAAATTGCCAAAGTTGTGCCGGTTCACAAAAAGGGGTCAAAACGAGACCCGAATATGTATCGACCCATTTCATTATTACCCACACATTCCAAGATTTTCGAAAAAATCATAAAAGCTCGCTTAGTGTCCCATTTTAATTTGAATAAGGTTATAAATGTAGATCAATATGGATATCAGAGGGCTGTAGGTACTCAAGATGCAATTAACGCTCTGATCAATAATGTGGTTGACAGAATCAATAACAATATGAAGGTGGCTTCACTTTTTCTAGATTTGACCTCAGCTTTTGATACAGTTAATCACAATCTACTGCTGGAAAAGTTGAGCCAATAAGGTGTTAGAGGCAATGCTCTACAACTTTTACAATCATATCTTCAAAACCGAAAAATGTTTGTAGAAATCAAAACACATGAAGATGATAATATTAGGATGCGTCAAAGAGAAACTAAATCAAGGATTGTAAATATTAAAGTAGGTGTACCACAGGGATCTATTCTAGGCCCAATATTATTTATTGCATTTATAAATGACCTCGTTAACTTTATTAAAATTATGAATGAATCTGTAAACTTGGTCTTATTTGCAGATGATACAAATGCAATTATCTCTGCAAAAAATTCAGCCGATTTAGAAACTACCATAAATCAAGTCCTGTTAAGATTAAAAAAATGGTTTACTGTTAATGGTCTGCTAATCAATGCTACGAAAACAAATATCATGATATATAAAGCTGATAACAGGAATGACATAAAAATAAATGCATATCTAGATAGTAATAAGGTTGACATAGTGCAAGTAACTAGATCCTTAGGTGTGCAAATTGACAATACTCTGAATTGGAAGCCTGAATTAGATGATATAGAAAGTAAAATAAGCTCCGCTTGCTATGTGCTCCGTAGCCTTCGTGATGAGGTAGATATTAATCATCTTAAAATGGTGTACTATGCACTGATAGAGTCACGATTGCGCTACAGTATTCTTTTCTGGGGACGAAGTTTTAAATATAATGTACAAAAGGCATTCGTGTTGCAAAAGAGGGCAATCAGAACTATGGTCCGCATTAAGCAACAAGAATCTTGTCGCCAGCATTTTAAAGATCTTGAAATATTGACACTTCCGAGCTTGTATATTTTAGTGTTGTTGACAAATTTTGCAAAACATTTGCATAGATATGAATCTAATAATGAAAAAATATACAGAGAGAATACAAGGAGGAAAGATTTTCCAAATAAAATTATCCCAAGTAAACTCGTAGTCAGGCACTGTTCTCAGTATCAATCGGTAAAATTATTTAACAGATTACCAATAGAATTGAAAAGTATAGTTTATATTAGTAGCTTTAAGGATAAGCTCAAGTCTTTTTTGTTGGAAAAGTCGTACTACTCCGTGGAGGAATTTACTGAGGGTCCATAAAGACATGACATGTTGTCTAATATTCGTATTTGTTATAGTTATAAGTTAGTACAAAAATGTACTAATAGATGGCATTGTACGTAGTTACAACGCGATATCATTGTGTTTCCTCCGATAGGATATAAGTTGAGTCTTTAAGGTGCAAAATACACACTCTTTTAGCTGGACATCTTGTTTTATTTAATTGCGTACAAGATCCCCGCTACATTTTTGGGTCATTGGACATTGTGGTCCTTCGAGCCGGATATAAAGGCTACCTTGAAGGTGTTGTTCAGCTGGCCGTTCTTTACACACCGACGAAGTGGCGGATTGTCGCTTAAGGTGTACCTACTCTTCGAGCATCTGGTTCCGGTTGGTGTGACAAGGCGCTTATCGAGCGGAAGGAGAAGCTAGCAGCGAGGTTCAGAAGTTGCAAACCAGAGGGCGCTACTGGCAGCGGTGTTCGTCGCAGGGAGTACTGGAGCGCTTCAACGCAAGCGAGGTATAAGTCAAGACGGCAGTGAGTAAACTTCATGTACCTATAAATCAGTGATTCGGACTTATAATATTTCAAAGTGAATTTAATTTAACTTAGTGAAATTTCGCAAAGTAGTTTAGACTTAGAATAGTTTTCATAAAAGTGAAGTGACGGGGAATCCATGCCCGAATTTTTCTAAGTGCCAGAAATCCAAACACTTAGAATATTTTGCGATAAAATTCACTGGACTTGGCAGTTTCGTCGTGTGGTGGACTTAAACTTTTCGTGGCTTTATTGGCAGTGGAAGTTCCATTTGTTAATATTATGTACTAGGTTTAATTTAAGCTTAACAATTAATTAATTATTTGAGTCTGTGGCCTTTTAGATATTGTTTAAAATATATTTTTTTTTTTTTTTTAATTTTTGGCTTCCATGTCTTTTGATTCAATAGTTAATCCTCCAGAAATCACTATGGAAGCTTTAGCTAATTTGCAGAAAGATGTCACTACTGCAATTAGCAAAGGTAGGATTAATTTCAAAAAGTCTCCTAAGGAGAGGTTAACTCAGGCATATATTGAAACTCGAATGGAAGCTTTAGAAGATCAGTGGAAAGCGTTCGTTGATACTCATAGAACAATAATTACTGATGTAGATGATAATGAGTATAAAAACACCAAATATTACACTGATTCTGTCTATGATAGCACACAAGAATTGTACTGTGATTATAAAACCGAATTAAAGGAGTGTTTAGGGAAGATAATAAACAAATCGTCCCCAAGTCATAGTAAAGCCTCAGACTCACAACCCATAATTTTAGGTCAGGTTCCACAGGTAAAATTGCCAAAAATTACTATTCCGACATTCAGTGGAAATTACACTGAATGGACGACTTTCAAAGATTTATTCGAGTCATTAGTTCATAGAAATGCTTCGTTGGAAAGGGTACATAAATTGCATTACTTAAAAGCCCATTTAGCAGGTGAAGCGGAGCAGCTACTGCGACATGTTCCTGTAACGGACGCTAATTATGATGAATCGTGGGCTTTGCTAAATAGAAGATTCAGTAACAAAAAATACTTATCTAACTGTTTATTTAAACGTTTGATTGGCCAAAGTTCTATCACAAGTGAGTCGTCAAAAGCTCTCAAAGAATTACTGGATACTACTTGCGATTGTCTGAATGGGTTGAAAAATTTGGGGCTTCCTACCGAATCTTGGGATGTCATTGTCATATTTATAATCAGTTCAAAGCTTGATCCCGAGTCACGTAAGTTGTGGGAGGCCGAAATTGGGATTTCGGATGATCACCCTACTATGAGCCAATTTAAGATCTTTTTAGAGCACCGGTTTCGTTCACTTGAATTTTTAACCCCAAAATCAGCAAAACCTTACGTCCGTCACAACGTAACTGCTCATCATACCACCACATTCTCGTGTCCTTTCTGCTCAGAAGGCCACAGATTATGCAACTGTAAAACCTTTTCCAATGAAAATGTAGAAACACGACGTAACTTTGTCCAAGCCAATAACTTATGCTATAATTGTATGTGTCCGGGTCACTCCGTGTTTACATGCCGTCAAACTTCAAGGTGCCGCATATGTAGGAAGAAACATCATTCTCTTTTACATCCAAGTGTACCCAAATCAACCGAAATTAATGTTGAAAGTCCCTCGGTTGACAAGAGTGTAGTCGTCGCGGCCAGTACTTCGTCTTCTCATAGTGAAGATAATGTTATAGCTCTCCATTCATTAAATCAGAACGAAGTACTTTTGGCTACAGCAATAATCAAGGTTAAGTCACGATCTGGGAACCTCGCTACGTTTAGATCTTTATTAGACCAAGGTTCTCAGGCATCTTTTATTACTGAGGCCGCTGTGCAGTCACTAGGATTGCAGCGTATGCCAAGCAAAACGGTCATATCAGGAGTTGGAGACCAAACTGATCCCGTCGTGTCAAAAGCTACGGTGAGGTTGCAGCTTCGATCAGTTCATGACCCCACTTTTGTTGCCGAAATTAAAGCACATGTTCTTGCTAAGTTGACTTCAGTTATTCCCTTACGGAAGGTTAACATGCAGGTTTGTCAGAATTTATTACATTTAAAGTTAGCTGACCCCACTTTTCATACGCCTAATAAAGTTGACATACTCCTGGGAGCTGATGTATTCAGCCAGATATTGGTGGAAGGTTTGCTCAAGGGTCCTCCAGGCTCACCTGTGGCTCAGAACACAAGGTTTGGGTGGATCCTATCTGGCCAGGTTCTGTCAGAACCTGTAGATAGCTCTCAGGTGTGCTCTAGTAATCACATTATTAGCATGCACGCTCGTCTTGAGGATGACACTTTACTAAGGAAGTTTTGGGAATTAGAGTCAGACCCGCCTGTTACCTTAAATAAGAAAATTCTCACTCAAGAAGAGCATGAATGTGAGCAGTTTTATGAGAAAACTACTACAAGAGATGAAGAAGGTCGCTATGTTGTTAGGCTCCCGTTTCGTTCCTCTGAGCCACGGTGCAGGGAAGGTGAATCTCAAGGTATAGCGGCTAAGAGACTTAAATCTTTGTTAAAGAAGTTGAATCACAACACTGAATTTAAGACACAGTACTCACAGGTTATGGCTGAGTATCTCAGTTTGGGTCACATGGAGCAAATTCCAGTGGACCAGGAAATAAACCCTAATGCGGTGTATTTGCCTCACCATGCTGTCGTAAGAGAAGACAAAACCACTTCAAAGGTTCGTGTAGTTTTTGATGCGTCCAGTCCGGGTTCCAACGGTGTCTCTCTAAACGACGATCTTATGGTGGGCCCTACCTTACAGTTGGATCTAAGACACCTTGTGATGCGTTGGCGACGGCATCCAGTAGCACTCGTCGCAGATATAGTCAAGATGTACAGGCAGATTAAGGTGGCGCCAGATGATGCTGACTACCAGAGGATTTTATGGCTGGACGACTTAGGTACTCAGCATTATAGGATGTTGCGCGTTACGTTTGGAACAGCTTGTGCACCTTACCTTGCCGTGAAGACTCTGCATCAGCTTGCGCAGGATGAGGGCAAATCTTTTCCTCTGGCTGCTGAAAAGATAGTGAAGGATTTCTATATGGACGATTTGATGACTGGTTGTCAAACAGTTGATGAAGGCCTGGTACTGTTTAAGGAAATGAATGAGATCATGAAGAAAGGGTGTTTTCAATTACAGAAATGGGAATCTAACAAGAAGGAATTCATGAAGCTATTTGGAGAGGATAATACAAGTAGAAGAGACGCATTAGAAATAGGGACAGGAAAGGATGGATTAGAGGTAAAAAAGATATTGGGTTTAAATTGGAACAAAAAAACGGACGAATTTGAATACACTGTGCAGTTTCCACCGTTATGCTTACCTGTGACTAAAAGGAAGGTCTTATCCGATATTTCCAGGTTGTTTGATCCTCTTGGTTGGATTGCGCCATCCATAATCGAAGGTAAGATTTTCATTCAAAAATTATGGATGGCTGGACTGGCATGGGATCAGACGTTGCCAGATCACCTTGCTCAGGAATGGATTGCTTATCGGGAGAAACTTGCAACGCTCACTAAATTTACCATTCCAAGATGGACGCATACCAGCTCTGACGACGTTTGCATCGAACTACATGGATTTTGTGACGCATCTAAAGATGCTTACGCGGCAGTAGTTTACATCCGAGTTGTAGACAGCAATGGTGAAGTACACGTCCAACTTGTAACATCCAAAACGAAGGTCTCCCCGATCAAGGTTGTGTCTATACCGCGTCTGGAATTGTGTGGCGCAGTTTTGTTAGCGAAATTGTTGCTTGAAGTAGCTGGAGTCTTGGGGGTCCCTCAAGATAACATTCATGCTTGGACCGATTCACAGGTGGTATTAGCTTGGCTTAGCAGTCACCCCAGTAGGTGGAAAACCTTCATTGCTAATAGGGTGTCAGATATTCTTACCTCGTTTGATCGGAAACAATGGTCTCATGTTCGCTCTTCGGATAACCCTGCAGACTGTGCATCGCGAGGAGTGCAGCCAACAAAAATTGCAGAATTACAATTGTGGAAAAGTGGTCCCTCATGGTTGTCCAATGAGCTCATCGAATACAGTCCACAAGGTTACAACCATGACACTGCGTTAGAAGAGAGAGCGAAGAAAAATTTAGTCTGCACAGCAACAACTTGTGAAGAGGTGGCGATCTACACTAGATTTTCCTCGTTTCGAAAGCTCATACGGGTTTTGTCATACTGCCGTAGATTTTTTTTGACCGTTTCCTCCAGGGTCAAAACTGTAACTCTTCCAGTTTTTCCCAAGTGGCTGACTGCTACAGAATTGCAACAGACTACATCTATTTTGGTCAAGCAAAATCAGTTAAATCATTTCAAATCTGAAGTGCGGTGTTGCTCTGCAAACCGTACGGTTAACAAAAAAAGTCCCATTCGCAGTCTCAGTCCATTTCTTGATGAAGAAGGGATTCTCAGGGTGGGCGGTAGACTACAGAGATCCCAATTGTTGTCTGGTCAGAAAACTCCGATTGTGTTGCCATACAAATCTCATCTGACTGAACTATTAGTTGCTGATGCTCATGTCAGAACTCTCCACGGCGGGCCCCAGCTAATGCTTAATTACCTAAGAGCCAAGTACTGGATTGTGAATGCTAGGAGAGCTGTCAAATCATGTGTTCATAAGTGCGTGATATGTACACGTTACACTTCACGAACTGCCAATCAGCTCATGGGTCAGCTCCCATCGGCTCGAGTAACGCCAAGTCGTCCTTTTCAACACAGTGGAGTTGATTATGCTGGCCCTATTTCGATTAGAACTAGCAAAGGGAGAGGACATCGCTCTAGTAAGGGATATATTTGCCTTTTTATCTGTTTGTCCACAAGAGCCATTCATTTGGAAGCTGTCAGTGATTTGACGTCAGAAGGCTTTATCTCAGCTTTTAAGAGATTTGTGGCTAGACGGGGTCACTGTTCTGAATTATGGAGCGACAACGGAACAAATTTTGTCGGGGCTTCACGAGAGTTGTCTGCTCTACTTGCAGAAGAAAAGTCTTTGGTCAGTCAAGATATCTCAGAGTGGCTCTCTACAAATGGAACGGCGTGGCATTTCATCCCACCCAGAGCTCCGAATTTTGGTGGGTTATGGGAGGCTGGCATTCGATCTACAAAGCACCACTTAAGACGGGTTGTAGGAAATTCCACGCTCACTTTTGAAGAGATCACGACTGTACTGGCTCAGATTGAAGCATGTTTAAATTCAAGACCGATTTCGCAAATAAGTAGTAGTCCTGATGATCCATGCCCTCTCACCCCAGGACATTTTTTAGTAGGTGGCCCTCTAGTTCTACCTCCAGATGCAAGTTATGAGTCATCTAATATAAGCAGTCTTCGACGATGGCATTACACTCAAAAAATGTTGCAGGAATTTTGGAGAAAATGGTCCAAGGAGTATTTAACACAATTCTTGCAACGTCATAAGTGGTCCGCTCAGATACCTGAGCCAAACGTAGGTAATGTTGTTCTAGTGAAAGAGGATGATCTTCCTCCTGCACGATGGCTTTACGGCATAATAATTGCAAAACATCCTGGTTTGGATGGAGTTACGCGTGTGGTTAGCTTAAAGTGTAAAGAATCCGTTATTAAAAGGCCGGTATCCAAGTTGTGTGTTTTACCTGTGGCTATCTAATTTGTAAGATTTTTTTGTGTCATTATTTTCTCGTATCCATTATTTTTCCTGTAAATTTTTGTTTGTTATACTACAGAAAAAAGAAATTGGTTTAGTTTGGTTAAATACAAAATTATATTGTTGGTTGAACTGGAATGTAATGTTAAAGTGTTTAAAATAAAGTGTGATTTATATAAGGACTTAAGCATTAAGTTTGTGTAGTTTTTCTTTTTGATTGTTGTTTGTTTTCGTTTATTTTAATGTATCTAAGCTTTCTCGCTTTTTTAAGCTGTATTGATGGACATGCTGTCCATGGTGGGCGGTATGTCTAATATTCGTATTTGTTATAGTTATAAGTTAGTACAAAAATGTACTAATAGATGGCGTTGTACGTAGTTACAACGCGATATCATTGTGTTTCCTCCGATAGGATATAAGTTGAGTCTTTAAGGTGCAAAATACACACTCTTTTAGCTGGACATCTTGTTTTATTTAATTGCGTACAAGATCCCCGCTACATTTTTGGGTCATTGGACACATGTTAAACAGTCAACCAATTAGCAGAATAATATAAATAAGGAATTTTAGGATACATTGATGGACATAATCTTAATAATAAATTGAAGTGACCTTTTATATTATTTAATTTATATTTTTATTGTTATTATAATTAAATTTGCTAGGCTAGTTTAAATTATACAATTTTAATATTCCACACAATGTAAATTGTTTTTGAATAAATAAATTGAATTGAATTGAATATGACAGTACCGATGATGATGCATTTTGTAGTGACCCTATCCTCATCTAAAAGGTTGTAAGTATGCATCATACCCACGTCAAATATCTAACCCGGAGTTTCCATTTCAGTTTGTTGATAATTGAAGTTTTCACTGTGGTACCAGATTTGTTTATGGTCTCCATAACCCAAAGGAATTATTTACTAGGGATCATATTTTCTGACCTTTATTTTGGAAATGCATCCCTTGTCTCGTAATTATATTCAAAACTTTCAATTTGATGACAGGGTTACCAACCATAAAAAGGAATTTCCCTTCTTAACATTCTAGTAATTATTATCTAAACCCTCTGACCATATGAAAATATAAAAGTAGACTGAGACTTATTTCTTCTTATACGTGACTCAAATGTTTGATTAGCTACTTAAACGTTTCTTGTTATTCAATGAGGGTAAACTATTTTCCTACATTTACTATGTTCAGACGAGGCGGGCGGTTCGTTTAGCGTACAGAAACCGTAAATTGTAGTTCTTAGTGTTACTATTATATGTAGTTGCCGGCACAACTCAACGATATTAGCCGAATAGTTTGCGAACCGCGTAACTATTTCCCACGTTTGGTAATTAAACTGTACTGTTTAGTAGCTATTTATCAAATAAATTTGTCTGCCCGGTTAGTTAGCTCCCGGCTGATTCGGCTCTTGTATTAATTTCGTACTAGAAATTCAACTTACCTAATTAACTTAGTGAAATAAACACATTTTAATTTCTTGCTACAGAAAGGCATTAACATTTTTAATTAGAGGTCCATTGTCTATTAGTTGTTTATTTTTTAAGGAAAGTGAGTTTAATTGCGTGAAAAATAACGTTCAATTAATTTACTGAAAAATACTGTTTATTTTAAATGTAAGAATTCAATTTCAGCTTTTACAACGGAAAACATTTTAAACGAGGAAGCGAATGAGAGAGTGAACACATTCGCGCCACAGGCGACCAAAAGTATGAACTTTAAATGTAGCGATCTATTTCTAACAGTTATGTACATAAAAGCAAAAAACCATTAACGTTGGATAGCTTTGTTTTCCAGTTATCAGTCTATCTATCAAGACTTTTTGCGGATAACTCAGAAAATATTTTGACAATTCAGAAAATATTTTTTGCGAACTTGGCATTCCCACATCATCGTTTACGAACGTTCTAATTCAATAAATGCCGGATTCTAATTATGCTGATATTTGCTTATAAAACTTTCTATTGATAAGTCCGTCTAAATTGAAATATGATTTGGAAGTATTTTTCCGTAAATGATTTGCGTAAAAAAGTATGTATCTATTTATTCGAAAATAACAAAATAGTTAAATTACTGCCACTGTTCATTTTTGTTACACATTATTTCAAAACTAGAGATGGAGAGAGTTTACTGTTTTTCTTGAACTATGTTATTGCTGTACATATGTATATTCTCGTATATCACCAAAACGTAAAACAACGGGGATGCCATTTACGACCGCTGGCATTACGACTTATTTCTACATAGAGCCACTTTGTATTTGGGAAATTGAATATTAAAAAATTCTGTGACAGACAGCGTGTTCACCGGGAGCACTTATTTGTCTGTTATTTATTTCAAGGAACATTCTAACATGAGAAATTCATCTGTCGGTCTATGATGTATATGTCGCAGGCATTTTGAATAAATAGGCCGTTTACATACGGCGTCGTCAGTTTAAAAACGCTCGCTGATATGTTATATGCCGAATGCAAAATCAGGCAAAATGACAACAGTTTGTTGTAGTTTTGGGGTGACCATGAATAAAACACTGTTTGGACAAATTAGACCTACTTCATTAAAATATTCAAGTAACAAAAAGGACGTTTATTGAATATCAATTACTTAATTTAAAGTTAATTGAAGTAATTAACGCTTCCATTGGTTAGGTTAGGTTAGGTTAGTGAATAAAGTGAAGCGCAAGCCGAGCGAGCGTGGCGAGCGTGCCGCGGCAGCAGCCGGCGAAGCGCCATGTCTAGCTCATTTGTAATAATATTATAATCATTAAAAAATAAAACAGTAGGAAAGTCATTTACTAGGGGTTTCAAATATATTTGAAACATTACATATTTTTAATACTATTAAATTTACAGTTCTTTAGTTTTATAAATTTCAATAATACTCTCCTTTGCAAACCAAATTGTATGATCACCGTAGCTTTGTCAAGCTAAACTTCAATTTGCCGCGTCATTATACATAATGATATTTTGTCCTCGGTTTTACAAACCAGCATTCGTTTTTAAACTGACGACGCCGTATGTAAACGGCGGATTTACTCAATATGCCTGCGACATATACAAAATGACTTGTTCCGCAAGGCCAAGGTGCTATTATTACGTTTTTTTATTCCGAGCAGACGAGCACGCGGTTTACTTATAGGTAAGTGACTACAGCCGCCCATTACATTTGCACAGCGATACGCGGTTTGATGTATTGAACGTTGACGACACAATTTCAACAGTCACATGACTTGGCTTTTTTGCGCGCTTCTTAAATGTGTTACACAAAATCTTATTTTTCTCTGGTAATTTACATTATTTCCTAATAAATCGAATTGCTTGGGATATAAAATGAACGGGCGCATATTTTACAATATTTTTCAAAAACTGTCAAGTAGCCCATTATTAACATCTTTTACTCTTAATGTCGTCTCTATGATAAAAATTTGGTTTTGTTAAGTTGTATATTTTTATTGTCAGGTTACGTTGTGTAAAACGTGAATAATAGAAAATAATGTCTCTCTCTAGAGGTAGGGCATAGCGATTTATCGCTCGAACTGGAGCAGCCCGACTGGTGAAATACCTCCACCTTACAAAAGACCGCAGCCAAATAACAATCACTTCTGTGTTGTTGTGTTCCTGCGTGTGAGTAAGGTTTCCATAGCTCCTGGGGGGTGCTACGTTAGAAGCAGGGGTCGAGCCTTCAAGGTAAGGGCGACAAGTCCAGTAACAGATTTATTATACTGTACTTGTCACTCTTAAGCTAGGACCTCATTACCACTTAACTTCAGGTGGGATGAGGTCAATCTTGAAGTGCAATATTAAAAAAAAACATTAAAATATTGGCCTAAAATTTCGTATCTAATCATGAAATGAATATAGAAGTGTAGTATTATTATTATAGGTAAGTATGTCAAAAAAAAAAATTGTTTATTCAGCAACTACATACGTATGTATGTATTTTTACTGACAGTCGAAATCAGTAAAATAATGATCAAATTTATTAAAAATCTTTGTTTTAATTGTCAAACATTATCACACGAATTATGTCACGTGAAAAGAACTATACCTGACTTTATTTTGAGTTTTACTAAGCCTGATGCTGCGGTGATGTTAGGGTTTATATCTGGTAGAGACAATCCAGATTGTTTTGTTGTCCTATGTCTATACTACTACATATTGTGTAGGTATATAGATCTCGAGTTTGGGCTGTGGAAGTGTTGATTCAATACATATCGTAAAAACTTTATACTGGATCCTTTTCTGGCAAGTTTTTATATATTTGTAAGCAGGTACACTTTACTTTTACACTATATTTAAACTGCGAATTTAGCTTTTTAATCTTTCCCAAAAACTCATTTCATCATGATTTTAACCCCCGAATATTTTACAATTTCAGTAGTCAATGAAATCCTTAATTATGAGCCTTAAATAGTAATTCATCCTCATTTGAGTAACGTAATTTATACAATCTCATTTCATCGTAAATCAGTATCCTTAAACTTAAGACTGAAAATTACTCTAATAAATTTAACGTTATGTTACTGAATTGCCAATTAGGTGTTTTTACTAATATAAATTAATACTATGACACTAATCATCCAGGAGCGTATAACACTCGAGATATAAGTCACTCGAGTATGGATATACAGATTAGGAATAAACTAGCAATAAGATTGCTTCATTGAAAATCATCGACGAATCCTGAGGGTTTCAAAATGGGACATTTCACTAAAGTAAACCTTCCCATTTTGAATTCTTTTCAATGCGACTCTAAAAAGATATAACCTCAAAATGCTTATTAACGAACAATAAAAAACGATTTATAAAAAAAATTTTCAAGAAAAAAATCACAAGAGTAAAAATTTAAAACTCTCATTTCATACCATTGTTAGATACTTTTTAACGCTTTTTGTGTTGAATTCAGCTTTCAGTCTAACGTACCTTGTTTGCGAATTCTATTCATCAAAATTGGAATGCTTTTAAAAATTTTCATTAAAGCAGTAGTAGCCATTTACGCAAAGGCTTTAAAAACTTAGAATAGAATAGAAAATGTCTTTCGAAAACTTTTACAAAAGTATTTATGAATCGCCAGATTATGTTTAAACTACCGCCGTGTTCTATTGTTGCAAAACTATGGCAATTTTGATGTTAGATGTTACTTCGTTACGATTTTTACCTGTTAGGTGTACATGATGGTAAAGAGATAAAATAATTAAACTTTTCATAGTGCTCTCCTTCACATTTATTTCTACTGCGAGCATTACAAAAAGCTGTGATACGAATTTCCTTATATTATGAGAAGAACTTTAGACAAACGTCACCCGATACGTGATCGCATCACCTCTCCGCCGATATTGACAATAAAACGCGAGGATCGTCACGTAGTCGTCTCATGGTCCAATAACACGCTCCAATCAACCAGAGCCGAGGATATGAATAACTCCACCATCAAGTGAACGCCGCTCACAGCTGAGCGGTTCGAATGAATCAGATCTTTTGACGAATAGATTTGCGAATGTTCCGTCTTGCTCACACAATCTAAACATTATTACAATTTGCTTGAAAAACGATACAAATCCACATACGGTATACAATATTTGATTGAAAGTTGTTAAAGCAGAACAGTCTATAAGCACCTTCGTCAATTCAGGTACACTTAGGAATAGAAAGAGACAAGATTCAAGAGGTTTTTTTTGCGATACGAATACCAAAAACGAACACGAAACGAACAAGCGAAAGGTTTAATTTTTCAAAAGTTTGGGAATAAAAACGAGGTTTTTGATTTACATAAATAGGTAATATATTGTTTTTCTTCTTCAAAGAGTAATTTCACTTAACTGATAATCTTCATCGGATCCGGCATTTCCTTTTTTTGGGGAAGACCTCCAGTCCACGAACGACCAGACTATAACTTTCGAAGCTTTTACGCGTAGGTTCTTTTAGTTTGTTAATCGCAAAAACTTTAATTTTTTTTAACTTGCACTTTGGTTTTGTAAAAAACGATTACACAACTGGGATACGTTACGTCCACAGAAAGAGTTTTAATTATTATGTGCCTGTTCATTAACGCAATGTTAAAAAAGTAATTAGGGTAAAATCGCCCATCTGAATTTAAAATGGTTCACTTGAAAGAAAAATATTGTGGATTTAATCGGATTTTAGATTCTGTCCGAGGTAGATAGCCCCCTACGCCTTTATCTCGATCGGAGATTCGTTTAATTAAAACATGAAATAGGTAGGTCGTACTTTTTATTTTATAACCCAAACCCAAGGATTTGATCCCAGGCGGGAAATTATCTTAAAGATTTTGTTTACTTACAGTTCTTTTTTTACTCTAGATCAGATCCAGTCGGTATAGTTTTTGATAATGCTGAGTATTGGCCTTTTTAGAGACATAATTTTATTTTTAAGTTGTTCTTCGTTGTATACATTGTCATTTCACTAAAAAAACATTTCTTTCTTTCTTTTATTCTTTCTTTCTCATACTCTTTAATGCATAAGGGAAGGACTTATCTTAATAAGTTAAATTGGAAATACTGAAAAGACTACAACCATTCAACATGCAAATATATTTTGTAAGAGACTTAATAACTCAAACAATTATAAAATTATATACTTTAGATAACACAGTAAACATTTGATTTGATTGTTATTCGTAAAGTTGTTATCACATGTCATTAGCGTTTTTATCAATGTGAGTATAGGTATATGTAAAATGCCCTAACATTTGCCAAGAACCAAGTGACATCAGAGTTATAAAAATATGTGGGTTATATTAGCCCAGTACACACACGACAAGTACAAACAAAAAGCGACGCTTCTCCGTCGTGAGACGTGAGAGCAGATAAATTCAAGATGTAATTAACACTGAATGTGTTTTGTTTAAATTTAAATAACTTCATGAAGTTATAGCGTCTCCGGCAATGTCAGTAAATATGAATGTAGAAATGGCATGATTATTTTATTATCTTACAGCCATCGTTATTAATGAATTAACAGTGTTCAGCTATTTAGGTATATACTATTATAAAATAAATACGTCAAGGGAATTATGTACATAAAAAAATCACTGCTAGGGGGCATGGTGCCAAGAAGGCTGGCTGCGTATCCTCTTTGTATAGCTAGACTGATATTCTAGCCTAGGAAAAAGCCGGCCCTCTGGTCTCCATTGTTACTTAATTATTGGAGTTTTTGCACTCTAGTGTCTGGAATTCTCTTTTACACTCTGACTAGCTGTTTTCTTCGTTGGCGTTATTTCCGAATTAAAAGTGTCATACATGTTAATCTTGATTCTTCCATTCTGCTTTTTTTCCTGAAAGAGTAACAAATATATCTACATACAGATATATAAATTCATTCTTACGAACATTCATGTTTATAATCTTAGGAAATAGTGTCAGTTGTTGATTTGAAGTTTGACTTATTTCACATTCTTTTGTAACCGTTTTAGTAGTAGAGACACCAATATCACCATAATTTTTAACCCATCGATACGAATAAAAGGCATAATACAGTTTTTTTAGTAATAAAACATGTAAGCAATATTTTGGCATAGGTCTGATTGTCGTAGAGTAATACGAAAAATATGGCCCCACTAAGCGTTTTCCGTCTTCAAATCAGCCACTTTGACAGCTGACTATACAATTTTGAGCCTATTTACTTTGTGCGCCAATTCAGCAACAGATATTAACAATCCCTCTAGTGTTTGCCTCCGAAATTTCCTTCAGTGGAACTTTTCGCGCTTGCCTGAATTTCGTCTCAGAGTTAATAACCCTTTATTAGCACTCACGAGAGTTTGATTGTTATGTTAAACTGAAATTCATCAGGCTAAGTTGATAATGCCTCTAACTGGCGTGATTTAAGTTGCCTTGGAGTCGATGTCTACATTAAATCATTTGCATTTTAGTTCAGGGTCTGAACAGTGTCAAAACAGTTTGCTTTGTTATAATCATAATCGTTAAACTGAAAAAGGTCTATCCAATTTCAGACTGGTAAATTTTGTGCCAATTTTTTAATTTGATTGACAATACTTTTAACTGTTTTTCATGACTTGATTGTCGTGATAATTGAATACTAGTCTCTTTTAGAATGGAAAGTTCCAATCACAGGTAAAAATTATTATAAAACACTTGTTGTGGTCTACAATTACGCTTTTAATAGTATAAATAAATAAATATTGGACAACATCACACACGAGTACATTGCTCCGATTCAGTGGTAAGTAGCTTCAGCACTTGTGTTACAGAAATCAGAAAAAACGATGATACCACAACACCCAGATCCGAAAAAATAAAGAAAAGCTCGTTTTCCATATTAATCTAACCGGGGATCGTATCCGTCCCGGATCAGAGACGCGAAAGTCAGGCCCACTCGCCTCTCGGCTACAGGTCGCTAGTTCATGAAAGACATTGAAAAAAATACATTAATTGCTATGAACCCTGGACATTGAAGATTATTGTGGACAAGCAGACTCGAGGTATTGAGATCGTTTTATTACAATGATGTGCAGGTCTCCATTGCGTCTTGGGATTATATCCCAAACCATTAATCTTTGAGGAGAACAACGCTGACAGGGATACGTGCAACAAAAGAAACCTTTAATCTTTAGTCTGGTCTCTGTCTAGCCTTCGACAATAAAGCCTGAAATATGAATCCGTAGCACCTGCTTGCAAAACATAGATCAATCATCCTGTCTCGACAAATTGCTAATAAAACTGTTTGGGCTGATTGTTAAGAATGATTTTAACACCTAGGTACTTTCAATGAACGCCATTGTTCAAAATATAAGATTTATATTTATCTAATAAACGATAGAAGTAAGCCGTCAGAATTGTATATTGTATAATATTTATGAATGGTTTTGCCTATGCATCTATCTAGAACGTTTTTCTAGCTAACGGGACAATTCATATTACTGTCAATTTCTTTACTTTTGCTATTTTGGCGACAGCAGTCGTAACCTCTTTTATTAACTTTGAAAACAAGCTATAGGATCTAAGTACTACAAGTTAAGTAAAATGTAATCGAAGATAACTCTCGAATGATTTTTCAATATCCCACACTCACAAATCCGATTACCATTAAAAATATCTAAGAATTATTCTAAATTCTTTCGTTATCATATAGTAATTTTATCCAATAATATCACTATCAACTATTTAAGATTATTTTACAAAACCATTTCATTTAATTAATTCGGTTTTTTATTTCGCTACATTTTACAACATTTAGACCACAGATGCAATCAAACTTATTAAACTACAAACACTTGTCTACTTAAAACGAGCTTGTAAAAATGACACCTTAAAAACATAAAATAAAAAGCAAAAAAGAATATGCACAGAAAATAAAAATAAAATATATACAGTGAAACAAAAAATACCGAATCATAAAATATAATTGATATTACCATACAGAAGGTCTGTGAAAATCAATTTCTTTCTGCTGGGAATATTTTAGCAAAGCCGTCGCGGAAAATCGAACGGTCTTTTTACCGTATCAATCTTTCTGGCGCTGGTCATAAAACCATAAAAGGCGTCTTGTGGGGCCGCGGCCAGACCAACGGTTATTGCCTAAGAGCCACGTTAGTGTCCGACCCTATTCCCAGTTCTAAGTTTGAAATGAAATAAAAGTCGACATGCGTTCCCTTTATACGTCTCAAACTTCAAACTAGCCAATATTTATGTAGGTACGTGGCGCGATAGTAGCTTTCTTTTTATGGTCTACACAGTGCAATAGAAAGGTTAAAAATGTTATAAGTGGATGAAAATAAGTTTGGACTGTAAACAGGTCTTGTTTAACGTTAACTCTATGTCAACAAATGTTAACTAAGCCACGCGTGCACTCCTGTATTTTTGAATAAAAATGAGGTGAAGGACACCTCATTGTGTAAATGCGGTTTAGATAAGAGTACCTTCCCCAGATCACATTTTTTCAACTGTCAAAAGTACCCTATTCCCCTATAAGATGTTCTTCCTAAAAAATCAATCGGTTTTAGGTGTTGTAAGAGAAGATCTCATCTCAGAAATGAATTAGCTCTTATCACCGCGCATTTATCTAAAATAACGTGTCTCCCTAAACACTTAGCATTGTTGGAATTATCGCGTTGTTAGACAACGAGACGCGAGATTAAGTCCATAAAAAAAAACAAAGTTAGGCAGTACAAGTTTTTATTAACAACTTAAAATGTTATCACGTTATTACCTACTCGTTAACTTATTTTAAATGTTTCAAGTTAAGTTGCTGCAACTGTTCCTTAGTATTCTGTTAGTTTGGACACAACTATATCGCAGGTTATTTTGTTAATATATGTATAAACATTTAGCATGCAAAGAAAATCGTTAATATTAAACCATACGATTTTCGTAGATAATTAATAGTACTAGTAATAAATATTTTACTATCGACTAAGACAACTTGTATCTTAATTGGGCTGTATTTTCTCTCATGTTGGAACTTTTTCACATGCGGCAAGGTAATGTCTTGGATCTTAACCCGTATTTTGGACCTCAGAATTTGTTATTTTTTTCATTAACTGAAATAACTGTGTTCAAATCCGAATCTATAGGAACCCCAAATTAATGGAAATCACATACATCATGTGTTCTCAATTTTTAATTTTTACTTTTTAGTACGGCTTTTGATTATTGTACGCTTCATTTCCTATTTACATGTTGCAACAGCAGTAAATATTTGTGTAAAATTATTTTCAAACCCTGCCGTTCTGATGTAAGTAAAATTTAATTATAAACTGGATTTGGTTTGTCAGAGATTATTGCGGCTTAATTATATGTACCAAAATAAATTTTGTAAATTAATTTTACCAGCCCGGATGAGACTAGCTTGTCATCAAGCCAGCTAAAAAATATATAACTGCGGTCGTTAATAACTACAGGAACCATAATAATGAGTTTATGTGTGAAATTACGGCTTTGGCCAACCTGCAAGATCAACACGCGTTTATGTCAAGCAGAAGAATATGGATAGAAAGGGCGTAACCTCGGAAACCCATTAATTCATGTTTACTGCCATCATATTTATGAAACATAAAAAGTTTACGAGAAGGTAGAAAGGCTGCAGGCATATTCTAACATCGCTCAGTTTATGGTCACCTTAAATAGAGATTTAATTATATAGGAAGATTTATAGCGACGGCTAATGAAAATCCGGACATGTTGGGTGCACTTGATCCACTTATGTGTGCTTTCGGACGAGGTCGGACTTGCCTACATACATGTCGTATGTACTGGATCATAATACAATTATTGACATTTGAACAACAACTCGTCATTCTGAGTATTGCTTCTCTACAGTTCAACGGCTTTTTCAGGTGATGCGCACAGTTCTATCGACCCAGTATTAATTTATTTCACAAAAAAATATCAATGATTATAAATCGAGACCAACCCGTAATCTTCGAGGGTTATTACGTAAAACGAAAATTAAGTTGAAAATAAGGCTTGGGTATGAAATCAGACGACAAGACATTTTAATAATTCTGCCTCATTTTCAACGCCAAAAGTATTTTCATTAGACCATAATCAAGAATTTTATTCACTGGATTATAATCAAATCAAATGTCAAAGTCAAAGTCAATATTTTTTTTTCATGTAGATTACATTTGTAATACTTATGAATCGTCTCTATACAATGCAAATGAAGCTATCTCCGGTTCGGAACCTATAACTACCGAGAAGATACCGACAAGAAACTCAATAGTTTTTTTTACAATTAAAAAGCTAAACTTATTACTAATTTTGCACCAAGACATACAGCTAGTTTGTCAGTTGGAAAAAAAAACAAAAAAAGTATATAGTTATTGAAATAAATAAAATAAAAACATTTAAATTAAAATAACTGTAGGGCTTCATGTGTGATATTCAAATACATCATTTTTATACATTTTGACCTACATGCTTCTGTGTGGTCTTAATCTGACATTGATTGAGAAAACTTATTAAAATAATATACAACGCGTAAGAACAGGCGAGCAGACTAGTTAGTGATCCACGCGTTCTTATCATTAATAATACTCTTCTACTTTGTAATAGCCGTTTTTCAAGAGACAACTTTTAACATATGTCTTAAATTTAAACAAAGGTAACTCAATATAAGATGTTATTTAATATCGGCTGGTGTGCTAAATATAATCTATAAAAATAAATTTGCCTGCATGTACCTAATATGTGACAAATTGCACGAGTGTCGGTACCTATATTAAAGAGTATTTGCAGACTTTGGTAAATTGTATAGCGATGAAGTTTGGAGAAATTTTAACTCAAAATAATTCACATGAAAAAGAACATTGAACCGCCGAAGAAAGTTTAAAACAAATGTATGAGTAAGTACTTATTCAAATTCAAACTCGATAGAAGCTACATCGACGATTCGATCTATTAAATGTAAATTTTGTGTTTGCCTTTAAAAGTACAAACTAATCAGTCCCAGATCACTGACGAAAGTATTCTAACACAAATATTGGACGAATCCGAATTCTGTAGCCGTTCAAGATGAAATATCTGCCATGTTTGCTATCTCGAAATCGTTTCCCAGAGGCAAACAAAGGATTTTCGCAACAAATAAATAGTTCAACTGTGCTCGCTTTGCTTGAATGATATCATGATGAGTTAGCTAAGGTAGATAGTTGTATGTATGCTTATGTTACCTTCCAAACCGGACCAGTGGGAATATTTTCTGTAAAGGGGATTCCGTCCTTTATTTTGCCTTAACCCCGAGGAGCATAAAGTTGAAAATTAAAACATGGTAAGGTACTTAGATAGCAATTAACTATGTGATTTAATACAACATTTCCGCTCTATTTTATTTATTCTAACACAAAATAATTATTAAATTTTCTTATATCAAAACAAATTTGACTTAATGTAAAAACGGAATTTTCTTTCAGTCTTTTTATTAACAATACCTACAATTTCCCAATGTCCAGAAATGTATTAATCTTAATATGTTCTTTTTTATGTTTTACCACTACCTACAATTCAAAGAAGAAATCATTAAATAATTCAATGCCATATGTTAGATTATATAAAAATTGGAAGATTTTTTATTTTAAATATTGTAGTAAGTACAAATGGCCAAGAATGTTAAATTTGATTGTTTTGGCCACTATGTTCCATTTATATTATTCAAGTTCAAGCATGTGCCCAGCAGTGGTACGCTTACAGTCAAACTGACTTCATCTGCCCTTGCTCATTTTTTCAGTTGGTATGCAGCGTTCCCTGGTAAATACAGGGAAAATTTCTATCTCACCAATTGCAAAATAATCCAATTACCGATTTATCATTATAAGAACTATGCAAAAAGACATAATGTCATATCATTAAAAACGATCCATATTTGTGTCAATACATGCTATCGGAATAAGGAAAATGTCAGTCATAGATGTACAAATAAGAAAAAATTACAGGGATTTTTCCGTAGGTACTTACTTTCTAATCATGATGCCCCAAAAATCACGAGAGTTGGGAAATTGAGTTTACAAAGTATCAAAACTCTCAAAAGTTATCCATTGATATCATTAAGTCCTTAAAAGTCCACAAACATATTTTTTCAGGCAGGTAGGTAATATAACGCGTGTAATAAAAGTTCAGAATTGGCATAATACACACACAAAAATGTCGGTTTGGTTATTAAAATATGATCATTAAGGCTAAATAGAGCTTCTTCAATTCTGGGACTTTTACATACACATGCAGACAATAACCGTTTTACTCTTACCAAAGATAAGACCTAAAATAGCGTACAGTTCGTCATTAACTTGCATCTAGGCATCCAATCATGCCTAACCTGGCTTGCGGTTGGCTTAAGGCTAATCGGATGCACTCTGTATTCAAAGTGAAACGCGCACATTGGATCGCCAACATTAATCGGCACAAAGGAAGTATTATTTCAAGAAGATATTCATAAATAAAACAAGGGTAAACCAACGGTTTCTCTAGTACTATGTGTACATATCCATTGTTAATTGGTTCTTACTTTTAGCGACAACCCAGCGCACTCAGATATTGGCCAATTTAGGAAAGTTTGCTTTCCAAATTCTGCTGACTGAGAATCGCGCTTTGTATCTACCTTAGCCACTACGCTACTGGGGTCGTAATAATAATTAAAACACTTCTATTGCTAAGTCCCTGCTGGGAAAACCATGTGATCGAAAAATATCGTTTTTCTTAGATAGGTAACTATAAACCTGATTATAATATTTAGCTGGCGCATTAGACAGATATTCTGAACGTAACTTTTGAAAGAAAATCCTCAAGTGCTCTTTTCAAAGCCTCAGCTTCTTTATAAAACTACAAAAGATTTTAGCTTTTAAGATGGTCACGTGTACAACTTCCCATAAGAAATAAACATGCTTACCTAACCGTTTTATACAAAAAAAAAGCAATTTAATATGGAAAGCAAAATGTTTATTAATTGGTGCAGCAAGCGGCAGCGGCTCCTTTAAGTATCCTTCATTAAGTGAGCTATTTTGTTAATTGATCTGAATAAAATGGTTAATTGTTCCAGGGCGAAAGTGGAGAGCGCGGGGGGCGCGGCGCGGGGGGATGCCCGTGCGCAAGGGGCTACTCGCGCCCCAGAACACCTTCCTAGATACCATCGCCACACGCTTCGATGGCACACGTAAGTTCTTTAATTTTAAATTTTAAGTACATATATATAAAGCCTATATTGCACTCTCTCGTTTCTCTCAAAATCCGATAAAACGGAAAAACGACAAGACCAGAAAATGATAAACAGACGGTTCTGCAATCTGTTTACATGCCCTTTCGTTTCTTATCAAATAATTGAGGTAATCAATACTAAAATATCCTGTCCAAACTGGAAACAACATGCAACATCTTTGCCCCGAGAGAATCGAATCCACGACCATCGGCCGGTGACCACGACACTAAAGTCATGAAGGAATGGTCGAAAAGAGAAGGACTTTTTAGCAGATTGGATGCTGATCAGAATGACCCAGAGTTGACTGGTAGAGGATCTCCTAGCGTTAAGTGTACTTGTTGCATTTTTGGTGCAATAAAGTTAAGAAATAAATAATCTCAGACACCCCATAAAAATAATGTAATTACCGTACTTGCGAAATAAGACGCTAAAGTCGATAGGAATAGGGTCTATGACTTTAAAACAAACGTAAGCGCTCATAGATTGATCTAGACAATTTTTGTCCTTGCCGTGGGTAATGTAATTATGTGGCGACTGGTCTAGCAAGTAATTTTTATTTTAAAAACGAAATAAACATCATAGAGTGCATTACCTTACCTAACATTCATCTGATTTTAAAGCATTCCGAAATGACGTTTTTCCTGTTAAATTTTATCCAATACAGATACAAAGCAACTTTATACCGGCGGTAAACTTCAATTAACGTTGATAAATATGCAAGCAAGTACAAAGAAAATGCGAGAGTCTGGTGCTACACTTTAACACACTGAATTTGCAATTTAATTATGAGCCAGGGCTTTGAGGAAAGATTACATAGAGCGCTAGAATGTACAGCCAGCCCCAAACCAGCTAAAATGTTTGAGCTTCGTTCCAGGGCAGAAAATATGAAATTACCTCTTGTGACTAGTTAAAGAGTTACCTTTTTAAAAACTACTTTTATAAATAAATGCTTGAAAAACACTTAAAAATTGTCAAGTATTTATTTATTAAATTTCTTTTTCATTTAATCCCTAACTCTTTGGGGACATAGAACGGCTTGTCGTGATTGGTCGCAATCAGGGAAAGCTTTCAGACAGTTGACAGTTTGACGCGGGACAGATTGTAATTTAACAGTTTCACTTCGATAGATTATAATATAACGAAAAGAAATGCATCAAATTGCAATCATATCTTACGGTTCACAATCTTTCGACAGTTTACAATCTCACTAGATAGATTGTAATCTAACGATGTTTACAATCTTACGGTGACATATATATTAATAGAGCGCCACGGCTTAGTTCGCGTACAATCCCAGTGTTTTCTACATTTTTCACTTTTCTTTCGCTCTTATTACTCATATTATGTTGTCTAAAGCTTTTCTCTATAAATGTACTATCTAACACAAAAATATTTTTTTAATTCGAACCAGTAGTTCCTGAGATTAGCGAATTCAAACAAACAAACCAATGAACAGACTCTTTTTTTTTAGCTTTATAATATTCGTATAGATAAACCAACTCGACTTAAAGGTAACCAAAACCTGCATATTCAGACTCCTATTATCAAAGATAATATGTGTGGAACCTGGGGGTCTACTCCCAAAAACGTAACGAATAAGCAAAAAGTATCGTCTTTGAAGATTAATCTAAAGTTTGTGAATTAAAACGTGGTTCCTGATTTGTATAAATAAATATATTTTGTTTTTTGATAACGCTTTATTCGCATTCGAAGTGAGTTGGTTGCGATTTTGAGAATTAATAATTATTCGTCGTGGAATGAGACATATTTCGTTTTTGGGAGTAGAATATCTACTGTCTATTGCGTTACAAAGATCAGATACCATATGCTACATCACAGTAACCCAAAGTTACCAGGTGATGGCGTCGATATTATCTATTCTATCCTAGGGCGCATGCATAAAAAGTTTCAGAAACATAAAATACTTTTGATAAAAAGTAATTTATTTCTATTGATATTTCATCATTTCACATCTATTCATAGGCGTGTCCGTTTTTTATCCCTGAGTAAGCAAACAAAATTTCCCCTGTTCTCTAAAAGCTTATCACGCTCTTGCCTGTAGGCGATCGTAAATCTGTAGTAAACGCATTTACTCGACCAAAATCAATTCGCTTGTGTAGACTAAATGCCGCCTAGGACCCTTTTATTGCACTGATCGTTACTTATAAAAAGGTCATTTCCTTTTATAGCCTTCGCTTTAGACGCAACGCCATCACTCGTTATGACTCGCTGTTCCAGAGTGTCAAATACTTTTGTCAAACGACAGATCAAAGTCAATATCGTTTTTAGCAATATTTTTACATCACAATGTTTTTTATTAAATAAAACGATTTGATCTCGTAGCTATTTGAATAAAATATTTTTGCGTTACGACTTTTAATTTTCAAACAAACAGAAATTCTAATCATTACCTACTACACCTTAGTAGTAAGTCAAAATTATATATTTTTAAACATCTCATAATTTATGTAGTATGAAACATAGTCGTACATCACAGTTAATTTATAATCTAAAGACGTAATTTTTACTATTTTTATTTGATTTAAAATAGCCAGTTCTGAAACTTCTTAAAATTGAAAACGGTTACTAATTATATGCTGAAAATTTAAAAAAATATAGTTTTGGCCAATATTAAATAGTCTGTTACCGTTAAAATTAAATGTGGATATCTGAGACTTAAAGAAAGAATAATCCTTACAATCATGAAGATTAAAAGAAGTATAGACACTCTGGATCCCTTCGCAAGTTGCGAAATGCAAAAGTTGTCAAACCTCTCCGATACCCATCGAAGCCACAACATCCTCAACATCCTCTCTTATAAATCCGAAAGGAATGATCACAAATATCCGCGTAAGGGTTAGGGCATGCGTAATAAATTGAAGATGGGACGGCTTCGCAAAGTGATTCAAGTGTCTTTACATACGATGTGTAGGGATTTATGCTGGGCCGGGTCACGTCGAGGTTGAAAATTGCTTCGCGATAGTGATGACATACTGAGGCTCAATGAAAGAAACTTTGTACAAATTTTATGCAAAACCCGCAGTTCCATGAAATTTACAAACAAATTATTGTCCTTGTTATGTTTTTTATATTAACACAAGCATTGCAAAAAATACCTAAACTGTCATATAATTTAAACCTCATGGGGTTGAGAACAAGAATCATTTTTACGTAAAGTCACGCTCGGGGGTAGAAAGAAGGCTTGAAGCCTTGTTTTAGCGGTGCCAATTAAAAGGTCGCAAAAAGCACCTACGAAATCTTTGTTCAAAGAATTCAAAAGTAATAATTAATAGTTGCATCCAGTCAGTTTCCTCATATTGTTTGAATATTTTTTAACGAATTCCAAAATGAGGAAATTCTATGTTCGACTGTATGTAATTTTTGTTAGTCTTGTTTTAAAAGAGGACATTTTACATGGCTAAAGCGGCATCAATAGACAAACATCAAAAACCTAATCACGACGCTATCTATCGGGTTAGCTGTATGTCAAATTATCCACGGACCAACTCAAAAGCGTCAATCAATCCAGTCGTAAAAGAAGTTTGTCTGAGAATAAATATTATTAATTTTCAAATTAAAACTTATTGCTCTTATTTTCAGTTCAATCCCTTGCATTGAGTAGACTCTCCACAGAAAGAAAAATATGATTGCCTGTTGAAAAGTGCGCGCTTGCCCTCAATACCGCCTCTTTACGAGTTTTTTACTCGTTCCACTAAGACCTCTCCAGTATTTTATATTTTAATGTTCAATCGCTTATGAATATACCTTAGTACATACAAACAATCTTTAATGAAACCGGTACAGCCCCGAAATATGCAAGTTAATTAATGAAGCTTTATAGGGCTGTTTAGTTTATTACAGCAATGTTCAGGCAGGTGTCCAGTTAATTTCGTGTTAATGCTACGTAGTTTATGGCCTTACAAATTATAATTTAATGCAGGTAGTTAGGTCAAGTAATCTTTTAAATTAGTTTCATTAATAAATGTGTAAGTTTTGAAGACTATTATAGATCGATAGATTCTAATATATAATAAAATCGTACTATATAATACTAGTCAAATTGAGATACGGTAAATGTTGCTAGATTTTCCATTTACAATTTGTACTTTATTAAAAACTAACTAGTAGTTAGTTTTTAATAAAGCGCGCAGCGATTGTGGAGGCGAACACATTACCTTTTATTTTTTCTGTGACAGTATTCATACAGACATATGATTTGCACCCGAAATATAGGTAGATAATAAATACAGTAAAAGCTCCATATTCACGGTTCATGTATTCGCGTTTTCACTATTGGTGGGTTTAAAAATTGCGACTAATTTTTCATATTCACGGGAAAAAAATTCATATTCGCGGATCTAATAGGTTGAGTAAATTAAATGGGCGATATTCTCTTTAAATTAATTAATATTCTCTTTTTAATCTTACTTTTCTATAGCAAACTGACCATTTTGATTAAAATAAATTAAAAAAAATGGAACCTTGGAACGTATCTCCTACAATACCATACAAATAGCCATTCCATATTCCCGGTTTCCATATTCGCGGCATATTTGTGGAACGTAACCCCCGCGAATAAGGAGCTTTTACTGTACTAGAAGTAGTATCAGCCTAACTAATGTTTCACAGCAGGGCAAAACATTTAAAGAAAAATCAAAACAACATTTCAACGATGGGTGCTACTTTATTAATTGCGTATTTAGCAGATTGGTGGTCACAAACCTGACTTACAATCATAATATTCGTTAAATGCTTTTCTTGATTCGGGAATCGAACCCAGGACCCCGAGATCAGTATCCGGCACTTGAACCACTTGATCATACAAGCTGTCATTTTTTGTTTTATCTATGTTAGTTTAAGATACTTATCTGACTTCAAATAATGCTATAATGATTCGTGTAATAACAAATAATATACATAAGTATTTGGAAAAATTAACAAATTCGGAATTTTTTTCTTTTTCTTGCAAATTATAACGATTAAACACAAGCGAGATAATATTGCATAATATTGTGGAGAGTATATACAGCACACTAACAAATAATTCCATTCTAACTGCGGAGATTGTTATAATATCGATGTGATGCAAATATTTACAAAATGTTAACAGAACATATTATCAACATTAAATTTTTCGGTTTAAAAACCACGTCTTATTAGCAATATATACGTTTTTATAGATTTAGCTTCCTTATTTAACATAAATCCGAAAACACAAACAATAGACGTTACATTTTCCGTTTTGTCCGTTATTACTAAGTGAGCGGAATTTGTGAGCAAACAGTTTCATCGACATTCCAACAGGAATTTAATTAAAGAACTATTTGAAATGGAAATAGGGTTTCTATATTGAAAAATTATCTGGATGAAAGCATCAAATTCAATGCCAGGTCAATGTTAAATATCAGGCTTTTGGAGCGTGGTGCCAAATGAAAATAATAACTAAGCGTCCGGGCCCATCCAGGTTATTGAAAAGAGAACAGTGTATTTAAAATAAATATTTCATATATTTGATAATTGTTGCATACGTTAAAATATATTTAAAAGTTTAGGATTGTGGATGTTCTTTCTGATTTTTCTTTTTATTTTCTGATCTGTTTCGTTTCTTTTTGTTTTTACAACGCTTTATTCAAACTCGAAAAGAGTCGATGAAAAATACATATAAGCAATAAAGTTGCCATTTCATGTAGTTTTTGGTAAGCCTCCTACCACTCTTAGAAAACTTTCCAGACACAAATTGGCTAAAGATTCTTAAATGTTCGGTAAGGAATGCAATCTTACATAATATGCATTTGAATGACGTGCATCATGCGAGTGAAGTAGATGGGAGATTATATTGCGGCGATATGGCGCCTGCTTCAATTAACCATCGATATTTCTGTGATGCTGAATACGCAGCGCATTGACCGAATCACTAGTGTTGCGAGAATCGAGTCTTCAATCCTGCCTTTAAGTACCAACAGTCCTACATTTAAAACAGTATTTAGGATAATCTGGATTTAAAATAATCCTTCAAATGAGCCTAAGTCTGTTTTACTAACAATGAGTTAATACTTACCTAATTAAGCTTCGGTAACTTTTTTCATATTTCTACGTCTATATGAGAAATTATGACATTATTTGAACAATTTTCCTTTCTGCCTTTGTTAACGTAATTATATATGAATTTTTATATAAATGAACGTTCTCTACAAAACACGGGCTTTGTATCCTATCGTGCAAAGAAAAACGGTTATTACCTATCAATGGCTTCGTGTTTCAATCCTTTCAGTCGCCCAGAATTCGGATTCCCGGCGACTGAAAGGATTTTTGCTGCAAGTCCAGAAAACCGAACTGCAAAACTCGAGTCCGTTGTACCAATGCCCGCATCGGCTCAGTAATTTTAGCCGCGTATTCGCAAACGTGCACTCCACTGCAGTCATGACCGCGATAAAGTTATTTCTAGGCGCATAATGCACACGCAACGGAGACCGTCAAATGCGAAAGAGACCAAAAATTATTGCCACTTAAAACATTATACGAGAAGAGGTGCGCTCAAATTTTATTCTCTGAATCATACTGCTTTTGTTTCATTAATGCTGTAAGAGGTCAAGAGAGGATAAAAATAGGCCTCATTATATCGCCGGTAATAAACGAAACGGGTTATGTATATTTCTACTGCGCTCACTACCATGGAGAATGAACGTTCCTCTTACTAATGTCTTTCTCGGGTTTGATCGGTCTTTCTCGGAATTGAACTCACGACCCCAGAGGTGCAAAGGGCAAGGCCACGTGAGCTATCTAGACAGTCTATATGTGATTGCTATATGTTACCTAATATTGTATAATAAGAGGATATGCCCTTGTAGTACTAAAATGATGAGTACGAATGTCGTGAAACTAAATGCAATGTATCTTGCTAAACCCTTACACTCACAGTCAATCAAACAGCACACTCCTCAATAGTCAATCAAAAAGCGTGTTGTCAGTTTCTCAAAAAATACGTATCAACCGATTAACACATAAGTTTTATTTTAAAGGGTTACCATTGTGACCTATGGTATTAGGTTTTCAAAGGGTTTACCACTCTGGCTGAAACCAGATATTCTTATTTTACTTCATAGAAAATAAATGTTTGTATTATGAAAGATAAAAATATAATTAAATGTATAATTTTTATATTGGTATTTCTAACCTCGTCATTTTAAAATTGCATTAGCCAAATCTTGTATTATTTAGTCAAATTTTGTTTCTTTTCACTATATGTATAAAGAGAGGACAACAATGAAAGTTCCTATTTCTATTTCCCAAAAGAAGATAAGGAATTAGATAAGTGATTGTTACTATTGACGTGTGACGTGTTAAAATTAATTGACAAAAAAAATACTTTTTTTATTGCAAAGAACAAAGACTATACTAAGAGTTAAATGAAAGAAAGAAATATATTCCAATAATCTCCTTCGATCAATCACTAAAATCGAACTCTATTTTTCTTCGCTGTTTCATTATTTTTATTGCGTTGAAAACCGATGCATAAATTATGCCACTAACTATGCTTCTCAGGTTTTCGTTTGAAGTCGAGGTGAGTTTCTTGCCGGAAGAGTTGGATTCGTTTACTCAATCTTAATAGGGTCTCAAGTTTTAATGAGGACCTTTAAAATCAAAACATTCGCCAGGCACAGGCGTCACAAATTCAGAACAACCCAAGACACGATCGGCCCATTCTATATTCTGCGCTCACTGATGGATATTTCGATTTCAATGACCCTCTTTAGAATACATCTTTTATTCATTATCGTTCATTAAATTCGAAGTTTAAGTAAAGTTAAATCGTATTCCGAAAGTCTTTTCGAACCTAATTTCAAGGATTGGGAATATTTGATTCTGTTAGTTGATGAGCAATTGTTAGTATTCACTTACGAAGAGCAGTAGAATACAAAAAATACATATTTTACTATATACAGTGCAAGTATTTTTTCTGTTGTTGGTGTTCTATTAGACAAATATAAATATTGGACAACATCACATACATTGCTCTGATTCTGTGGTAAGTAGCTTAAGCACTTGCGTTACAGAAATCAGAAACAAAAAGCGTTCGCCAAAGTCAGGCCCGCTCGCCTCTCGGCTATGGCGGTCTATCCCATATCATCATTAGGTACCAACCTGATTAGGGTGCAATTTACATTTTAAAAATTTAGTGACGAATGTTATGAATCTATAGATGTTTTTTTGTACAGAATTTACTACATGCCAAATAAAACAAAATTTATGGACTTTGTAAAAAAAAATCTGGTACTGACAGCCCATTTTTCTATTTATCTGTTCGTGTCACTTTTTTGTCTGTATTGTTTACTGATTGTGTGTGCTAATAAAATAAATTCTTATTCTTATTTATTTATACCATCGTCAATTAATCTTGATAAATAAACAAACCATCAGGCAGCAGATACCACACTGAATAACCTTTACCTACTAGTGTAAGAAGTACCTTCTTAATATTTTAAAATCTAAACCCTTTAGGAGAATATTGAACTAAATTTATTTTGGACTTCCAATTATTTCGGTTACATTCAGGGCTCATACCAAAGCAGGCCTTACAAACAAACCGTTAAATCGTTAATTGGCAAAAAGTTTCGCTGATCGAATATTGTTTTGACAGTTCGATAACCAATCAACGCAAAGGAAACTCGTAAATAATGTTGTTGCCGACAGAAAGCCGTAGAGTTTCGTATTTTCCATTACAATGTAATAAATCATGTTTATTAAATTGTACTAGCATTGAACGATTTCTTGTTACGTGATGTCTAGAGCCACATCGTTTCGCAACCACTTAGCTTCATAAAAGCTCTTACCTAATTCATTTTACTATTTAAAACATCACTAATACTACACAGTGTTAGTAACTACTACAAGGGTGGAGATTAAGTTTTTCTTTTGTTGTAACTATGACTTGATTTCTATGGTGGAGGGCAATGGCCCGCAATGGGACTAGTCTTGAACAAAAAAAGACAAATCTTTGCTCACTTAATTTTTTTTTTTACACATTTTTTTTACTCTTCCTATATTTTCCTCTTTTTTTTCAACTGTCACTCGTTCTTTTAACTCATTAACACCAATGCACCTATTTTCTATAGAAATATATGGAGTTGCTATATTAACCAACAACCATGCCTACTCAGAAGCTTAAGATTTAAGAACTAATTTGTGTAGTTCGTATGTGGGAGCGCTCTTACGACCTTTTTCATTCGCAAACTACTCAGGTCGAACCAGACCAGAGATATTTATGAACTATGAATTATACTGGCGCATGCGCGACACCACGGTCTAGATACTGAACACATTATAAACATTATAATATGACTTTAGGTAATTGTTTACAAAATACGTTTACGCATTTATGTTTACCAAACAAAATTTTCATAGAGTAATAAATTCGTCTGTAAGAGAAAATATATGACTGCTTGATATGAAATAGCTGTTTCAAATGTCAAATCAAATAAGCTGACGATGGAAAATTTGTAGTAAAAAATTCTAAATTACAGACAGAAGACACAAACGGCATTATTAGATTTAAAAAAGATATACCTACTTGTCCGAAGGTAGATATATGGTTTGATTAAGCTTTTTTAATATGATCCAGAGGAAAATTAAAAAAAAATACATTGTAGAAATTTGAAACCCCTATTTTTAGAAAGCACATAGATGTATAAAAAATCTGCAAAGAACAAGTATGCAAGACAAAATGCAGTTTTAAAAACATTTTTGAAAATGTCTTTAGTTTTTGAGACTCTAATTTGCAACAGTTTTTTATAGTGTAAATATCATTGATTTATTTAGCTTCCCTATTCTTAGGTAAAATGTATTTTCTTCGGAAACTTCGGCTATTTCTTGAGAAAATAAACCCACCATATAAGTCGATACACCAAGCAGGCCAAGGTCTAGTAAGTTTCAACTAATCTACAGACAAAACTGCGCTCTAACAGCTAAATTCTAAGTGATTCCTATTTTTAGAAGCTCTCGTGAAGTGAAATGAAAAGATTCGCGTGTCGGGTAAGGTTCACTTTGACGACCGCTAAGAAATTGCCGCTAGGAACGGCAACACAACACAGTGTTGTCGCTGACTACGTATCTACAACGTGACCATTCTTATTGAGTCAGGGTGGGACATTTTCGAAACTTCTACTTTAGGTAGTGATGTAGGTAAAAGCATAGAAAGCAAGCCTGCAATGAACTATCAGATATTTTATATATTTTTTATATTGGACAACATTAAATACATCGCTCTGACTCTGGGGTAAGTAGCTTAAGTACTTGTGTTACAGAAATCAGAAACAACGACAGTATCACAAGACCCAGACCCGGGACAATATAGAAAAGTTCGTTTTCCAAATTGACCAGACCGCAGGTCTAACCAGGGACCTCAGAGATGGCGCGACGCCAAAGTCCGACCCACTCGCTCCTCGCCGTAGCCGATTCAATCAGTCAATTCTAATGTATGAATGAATGGTCAAAGGGTAATGAAAGGAAAGCAGTGTCAATCCGAATTATTGGTTTTAATTTTCAATTTCTAATTTTTAATTCTTAATTATGATGTTGATTTTTCAGTAATAGTACAGAACACATTTCAATATATACCTACACATTTAGACTAGACACCTAGACTATCAGGGCTGATATTTATTTTACACCAAAAACCGTGACGAAACGACACACCGTAAACTTCCTTACCCTAACACTGGACCAGGATAGTGCGCACTAATAAAATTGTCCTATTCAAAGACAAACATTTGGCCACATTACATATCTATAGCGACGACACTCATCAGCGATGCGACGTGGCACCATCTAGCTAAAGGTAGATTGGTTGGCACTCTTTGCGAATATTAAAACATGACTTGAAACTTGCATCTTTAAAATATCAGGCCCAAGGTATTTTTATGCTATACCGAAGAAGCTACCCTTTCGTTATCCAGTTTGTTTCTGCTGTGATTTAATTTTCAAATATTTTTATATTTTAATATTTTTATCTCGTTTTAGTTATTTTTATATGTTCATAAATTACGATAATTTTAAAGTAAAGTTATAATTAAAATGATGAGTGTTGTACTCGTACATGGTTATACGTTATAAAACATTATTGTGCCTGCCTAAGTGAATAATGCTTAAAATAATAATAACTTGTTTTGTAAATGACTTCCTCTTATCACTACAATGCTAAGAGCCTTTGCCCGCCGTTCCACGAGTTGGATATATTTTTTAACGAATTTTCGGATAAAAATATTCTAAGTACCTTTTTCATAAACAAAACACAACTTTTTAAACTTAATTGGCATCTTAGTGTCCCAATATTTTCTTATTGTATACTTTTTTCCTCTTTTCACCTATTTTTTCTCGAATTTTACAAAAAGGTTGCGGTTGGCAAATTTAATTATTTAAGGTTCATTGCTTGCTTCTTGCCAATGTATTTATTATTTATAGGTTACTTTGGCAGTAGTACCAATTAACTTATTATCAAAATTGCCTTTCCGAGTCGTTCTACAGACGAAAAATAGACATGATATTACGGTCTAAAAATATTAAGTCAAACACAGGACTGAATTCTAAGCTCTAACGCCATATAAGTATAGTAAATATTATGAAAAGTGAGGATTTGAATTCGTCAGTGACGAGTCGAGAATAATAAATTTCGCCCCTTTCACGGCCCACCTGTTCGCACCTCCATCCATTCTTTACATAGGCAAATGTTTTGTGGGACGATGAATCTACACTTCACGGAGCTGATTCAGAATAGATAAAATGAAAACCCAAAATCCGAGAGTGCCTACGGGATTTTTCGTCAGAATTTTCCTGTGAGTTTATCCTTACTGTTTAATTAAAAATCCTCCTAGTTTACATTTAAACAAAGATTTTTATTTATGTTATCTAAGCAAATACAAACCTAAATAGTTCGAAAACCTAGTAATCCTACTAATTTTTTTTCGTAAAGTAAATTTAAGGACTATTTAATAAACTGTAAAATACTATACGTATCTAATAGACGCGCATGATTCCATTTCACCATCCATTACCAGTTACATTGTAACGAAGCATTGACTAATAATTTGGATAAGTACCTAATATACCCATGTCATTTAAATTTCACAGTAACTATTGTACAGAATGGTTAGCACAATAAGGTTCAAATTAAATGATATTTAATATAACCTGCCCCATCCTTATAAATTGTTAATGAGTTTTGCAATGAGTTGCACAACTGCAAAGAGTTGCGTGAGTCAAAAGAAGAATGCCAACTATAATAATCTATAAAAACCCTTTTAGCCGCTCAACAAAGTAACAAAAAATCAATTCATCTTAGTAAAACAATTCATAGTACAAGTAGCAATAATTACGTTAAAAAATAATAAAATGAACAAGCGCTCGAGTGTTTTTTGATTAGCCCTAAAATAAAACAACTTTCTTTGCCTTTATGATTATATTCTTCAGTGTACCCAAGAGACAGCCAAAACAACAAAATATATTTCTGCAGCTGACAAATGATGATATTATCGTATTTTCATAATAAACTTTATCCTGTAGTTGAAATGGACGTCAAAAACTTTTGTCATACGAGCAAATTGTATTTCGTGTAGTTTTCTGAATGTTTCACTAATGATATTTATTTTGTTTGTTAAAATATATTTTCTTATCATAGACATAAACCTTAAACACTTTTTGAAAATACTTATGTTACAACAATGCACTACTTTTAAATCATATGAATAAGCTTGTAATTAGCGATTATTATAACGATATAGGTAAGAATGGTCAAAGTCTAAACTGTACATTTACAGTACATTTTTGTAGGAAATATTTTTATTATGAATATCGGGACATGCGCTTCGTTGAGTTATAGGGTTCCCTTTGTTCCTAAATCTCTTGAATGACCCATAATAAATAACAGTCCATATTACGAGATTATCTTTTGAGAGCAAAAAAGCTACACAAAAGAATAAAAATACTGCGCTGACTGTTATCAACGGCGCCTATGCGGAGACAGGCTGAAAATTATTGAGGCAATATTTTTCAGAACTGAGTGCACCTTATTTTTCGGGGGTAAACGCATTACCCATCGTACCGTCAACCAAGGTGATGGCGTTTGTTGGACACTCCTACCCACTAAAAACCCATCGCCTTAATGGTGAAGCTGTGGGAAACTTGGTACCGCAAGCTCCACCGACGGAATGGCCACTTTCTAAGCAGCCCCATCGCTTCTCGATATTTTATTATTCATCGATATTTGGAAGGAGGGAGAGGATAGCCGTAAGTGCAAGCCTGTCTGTGCGTGCCTAACCGTCCACTGCGAAACCTTGCTGCTAATGCGAAAGATGACCGCACGCAAAAAAAGAACTGAATAAAGAATCAGCTCATAGATAGGTAACTATCTATGAGCTGATTTTTCTGTAATGTAGCGACAGAGTCGAGTGTTGTGTCAGTGAGTAGGTGAACCGAATATACCAGCACGCAACCTGATATTACAGATTCGAGCATTTTATTGGGGACCGAATATGAAATTTAACCAATCGCAGAAGTGCACAATCTAATTTTGAATATTAAATGTATCTCGCGGAATTCAGACTCAGGTCACAACCAGTTACAAGGTTCTCGGCATATTCGTGATATTCGTAATCCCAAAAATCAAATCTGAAATGTTAAATTACAGGTGAAATCTACCGGTGAGGGTACAACTTTATTTAAGCATCTGTCTTTCAACAGCGTTGCCACCCTTGGAGCCCCGTCACACTCCCCATCAATCTCTCTGGGCTTTTTTGCCAACAGATCAAGTTTTCCGGTGTCGGAACTGATTCATAGCGTCACAATATATTCAGGTAGTCTTTTCATGTAATGCGGTAACAGAATTTCTTAGCGGTATTGTGGTTCTCTTCAAAGAAAAGGTGAACGATGCGAAAAATCGTTGGTATACTATTTATTTTATATTATTTAAGACGCAATACTTTCATTATAACTGATAATAAACGCACATAACTCGTTAAATTAATTATACAATCAATCTGCTTTTGAATTGTCTACTGTACCATGTGTGTGGGTACCAATACCACTCGTTTATAATTCTATACCAAAGCCTTGTCACATAATATAAAATTACAGAAGATATAAAAACCAGGCTATTTTTAATGCCAGTAGATTTTACAATGCAGGCCAGTAGTTCATAATTAAAACATTACCATAGACTCATTCGGCCATGAGTGATGTCACACATAGCGTCGGAACTTTTACATTTTGCTTTGAAATGGAAATGCGCATTGATGTCGTTAGCATTTCTAAAGACAGACGTGACGAAAAATTCTAAACGATTTTTCATAGTCTTTTATTATTCAAGGAAGATGGATGAAAATATGAGGAAAACCATTGAAAAGTTTTTGTCGACCAGTAGGTATGTTATTAAGGATATTTATTTTGGACGATAAAACGAGAGAGCTTCACTTTTGTTTATTACGTTCGCCCCGCCTTAACTTCGGGCACTTATGCGGTAAATTCCCGAAAGTTTTTTAATAGAAATGTTCCTATAGTAGGTATTAACCAAAATAACAAAATAAGAGTATACCTAATCATTGTTTTTAAGTAATTTAAATTTATTCAAATGAGAATACAAGAAATCAGTTCAGTGATTTCACAAAGATCAAAAGAATCGACTGGAAAATTATAATTAAACTGTTTTCCACTAAGGATACGAGAAGAAATCGGAAAAAGTTATCTTAAAAACTAGGAGTAAAGTATTTTTTGATACACTTTTTTTAAGGTACCTAATACAAATATATTGAAGCTTAAGTGAAAAAAATGCCTTAAATTCAGATCAAATATCAAACAAGATATTTTAAGTAAGATACAAATAATATTTTAATTACAGCGTATCAATAGTTACTTATCTCACTATTTCAAACTATAGGCTTCATAAAACAGTAGAACACTCGTTGGATTAAGTATAAGCATTTTACCGCAATGTATTATTGACTTACACAGACATAGATTTAAGTTCCATATTCATGTTTAATGCAAAAAAGATACTACAAACTTGATGATAAATATTCATTTCATTCCTTCATTATTAACAATAAACATACATGGACATGATTAATGATTTACTTATTGTTAAAATCAATTTACATACTCTTCACAACATGTTTATGTTCAAAGTAGCACAGCTATTAACACGTTATAAGTTTGTTTGCAAGGCCCAAAGTAATACCTATTTTAAATACTTAAACAACAACGACCATTCCTTGAGTATAATCATGACTTTGAGGCAGCCGGCTATCATAAAGCTTAATACCGTATTGAGTTCCATTAAGGCCCTCCAAAGAATTCTCTTCTCTTGGTGTAAAGTGAGACTTACACAAAGTGCTATGAGGCAAGTTTCAAAATTGGACGTTTATAGTCCACTCGAGCGACGGAGCCCGGGCCAACTGAGAACAATCAAAAGTTTAACCCGACCTCCCCCGACCCTCCATTGCTTTGTGTAGTTCCATAGACAAGAACATAATTCTCGCCTTATAAATCATAACATAACTTCAATACTTCTGTAATTGAGTTATTACTGGTTTTCAATTTGCGACAGGAATGTTCTGAAGTTGGGTACGCTTGTTATTAAGGGGCTCTGGTATCAAATTAAGTTCATGGACCTTTGGGTGCAATTATAACCTTGCGGCAGGTCGGTCATGGAAGTGCGGGTTATACCGTCGCGTCGGTCAAAAATATGGTTTACTACCCTAACATTTAATATCATTTGCACCACATAAAGAAACTAGGCTTATTTTATCATGCCATTATTTCACTTTCAGCACTTCTCACCCTTGCGTTTATTTTGATGACAAAGGAAGTTTTGTAAAAAAATTTTGACAATATTCGCCGACCGTACCCTTAGCCAGTGTTATTTCGTTTTGAATTAAGTTTATCAAGACTGTTTCGCAATTTTCCTGCTATATCTATTTCAAGGAAATAAAAAAGTAGTCTAATGTCAAGGAAACACTTTATATTTTGTCATTTTTCCGATTATGAAAACATAAAACATGAACTTAAGAACCAAGCAAGCTGCCGGTTTTTTAATGATAGTGCTTTCTTGAAACGGGTTAAAGCTGAATGGTGAGCTATTTTATGAGTGGGTATAACTTCCGAGTTATTAGGTATCTTGATCCAGGTTTTTGAAATATTACTCCTTCTAAGCACTTCGAACAGATAAGTTTGTGAAATGGCATTACATAGTTTATGATGAGTCAGATTTCTCTCATGTCTAGCTTACCCGAAAAACGTTGTCCTGTCTTAACGATGAATATTTAATTATATTTTTTTTTCACTTCACTTCTCCTGACAATAACACACACAACAAAAAAAGATATAATTTGGTCCAGGCTTTCACGCAGTGGCGTGACCAAGGGAAATAGGGATTCATTTTTATATATTAGGATTAACAAACCGCGTGCAAAAGCTAGTGGTAAAATATACTACTATACGTGAATGAAATTTAACCAAAACCTTTAATGAAGAAATTCTTATAGGTTCAGCTAAACATTCTAATACGAGTTCAGGCCACGTAAGGTATTTCAAGCACAGGTATCTAACTTAATTAAAACTTTTTTCGAGAAACCTTCATCTCAGATTTTAACGTATGCAGAGGAGGCAGTGGGGCGTGGTACCTCGGGATTATCTGGCACTCAATGTTAGGAAAATAATTCACTCCTAAAATGTCGAGATTATTCAAATTATCTCTGATAAAAGCGTGGCAAATCTTTGCTGCGTAATGAAGACGATGAAAGAGACAGTCAGTGGCATTTATCCAGATTGTTGAGCACCTGCCTACCTGTGATATTGATCCCCTACTTTATAACTTGAAGCCTGTCTGACCCGTATCGTTTTATTAAAAGAGTGAGCTATCACTTAAAATGGCTCAAACATTTTTTGGAAATTGAAAAAGAAATGAACGAAAGAAGAAGTAAATTGAGGTAGGGTTTCCTTTAATTATGGATATTTTGGATGCCTTTTTAGTTCACCTTAATAAGCGGTAACTTAGTGATATTATAATTACGTACTACACTTAATGATAATATCACAACAGCTTTTTATTAAATTGATCCAGTACTTCCTTTGTACTATACAAGTTTTAAAACTGAATGTGTATAAAACCATTGGAGCATCTAAACTTCATCCAATTAAGTAAATTAATCTGAAAAACTTAGGTAAATGAACAAATAAAAGCACATAAGTAGCTAAATTAACATTCCGAAAATGTCCATGGGAAAAATAGAAACACTCAAAGATAGAGCAGAAAGAAAATTATAAAGCTATGATGAAGATGTAGGTACAAAACCACATCAGACTACACACATTGGACTTAAAAACCGCTCTTATGTCGTACGGATAAGAACCAAAATCAAACTGCAACTTTACCTTGACTTGCTGTCGACCTTACATACAATAATATACTTACACCATGTCAACTTCAAATCAAATAACGTTTCCTTATGTTTTTATTGAAACAATTTGCTTAGACTGTAAATATGAGATACGGTTTAATTTCACAAGAATTATATTACGTTATGTAAGTTTGCTCAACTCTTATGAAAAATAGTATATTTATAGATGCACTCGTATATACACAACGCGTTCATGTGTTTTGTTACTTGCAGTGTTTCATTCTGCATGAATACAAATTGTGAATTGCCATTAGTTGGTACAGAAGGTTCACTCTATTTCATTTACGGAGAGTTAACAGTAGCCGTACTCTGTTTAACTAAATTTGAGTTAGCGAGTACTACTTAACTGATATCTTGACTTCCTGTAGAGTATCCCTTGTGGCATCGCGGCCTATGCAAACTGTGCGCTTTTCAAATGGCGCGCCTTTTATTTGGTTTTTGCAGCCGTCTTTACTTTTCGTTTGGTTTAGGAACGTTATTTTTTTTATTTCAATGAAACTTTTGAAGGGAATTTAAAGGCTCATTTTGCCGATTGCAAGATGCAGATTTATTATTTTTTATAGTGCTTTATGGCCTACACTAGCGAACTTTGTTATACTTAATTTAAAGAAATAGAAAAAAAATCTGCTGGAGATTATATTTTCAGTTTTTTTTTTATATTCATACATTGAGGTGAAAATATACAGTAAAAGGCTCATTTATTGGTTTTTAATCACATTAAGAATTGGCAAGATAGAAATTCAAAAATTTTGTCTTTTCTTTTCTTCTTTATAACCTTGGTAATTGTTACATTTCAGAATTCTTCTTTAGAAATCAATCGACCCCTTAATTTGGTTTCTATTAATTTACGACTAAAAATACTTAGTTTGAAAATTTACTGCACACAATTCAGAATCAATGTACACGTATGAAGAATTCGGGGGATCTCAATATTAGAAGTTATTTTTTTCCAAACGACAACCGGTGGATACAGTAAAAAAAAATGATGGTAAAATTACACGGCACTAATGAATGCACTTTACAACTGAACTTAGCGCTTGATTTTTCATAGTCCATTGGTTTCAAGACTTTCAACCTTGTTAAAAGAAAGCTTCACTCGTATGTGAAAAAAATGGTATTATTAACAGACTGCTAGAATCGTGTGATATTTATTTAAAAGTACTAACTTTTACGTACGTTTACTAAAACGACAACTTGAAAAAATAATTTACGGCTTCGCCAGTCGGTGATTGAACAGTTTCCATTTTTATAGAAATTAAGACTAGTGCACAGTTCGTATTAACTGTTAAAAAATTAAGTCACGTGTTGACCCGTCAACTTATTTTAATAGCTTCCATTTTTGTCTACAGACAGCAACTTCGTGTTGGGCAACGCTCAAGTACCGTGCTACCCCATCGTGTACTGCTCGGACGGTTTCTGCGAGCTGACGGGCTGGGCGCGCGCGCACATCATGCAAAAGGGCTGTGCGTGCAAGTTTCTGCACGGGCCCGACACGCGCGAGGAGCACCGGCACGAGATAGACGCCGCGCTCGAAGCCAAGCACGAGCTCAAACTTGAGCTCATCTTCTATAAAAAGAATGGTAAGTATACTACGTCAGGAGCAAGCGCGACGCGTATTCATGCCATTAACGTTTCTTGCATGCGTCCTGTCTGTTAACGTCAAAGTCTACGATGGGACCTGTCTCGCGTCGCTCCGCGTCACGTTGGCTGACGTTACACATACAGCCTCATCGTGTAGCGCAGAGGCTGCCAACCTTTTATAGATTACCGCCACCTTTGCAACATTTAAAATACCGAAAGCTAATATTTTTTGTAATCGTATACGCAATAAAAAAAATCACAGTTATTCTTCCTCTAACTCTTTCAAAATGTGCTGTTGTGGTGTTGTGGCGCTCCCGATTTTTTGTTTTCCAGCGGGGGCCATAATCATTGTTTTATTATTTTCCAAGCCAATATTTCCATTTCGTTCCCTTCCAGTCAATATGTAATTGGATATGGTGCGTAAATTTTCGTTTATTATACAGCCAATAGGTATTCACTAACTATTAGAGCAGAAAACCAAAAAGTAATATTAAAATTAAAAAATGATGTGTTTTATACATGTTTTAAACTGTTTGTGTAGGTACTCAAAAATATACGAAATCGAACTTTAAAAGTATTCGATGACATTCATTCGCAAAAATAAATGCTTAAAGCTCATATGAAAAAAAAAGCTCCGCTATTCTAATAAAGCACGAAAGTGTTCGAAGTGTTTTTATCAAGAGTGATAAAAAGGTGGTCGTATTTTACAAAATTACGAAATAAAAGCTCCACATTGATTTTCCTTATTAACACTAAGTAATTACGTATTCACCTTCATCAAGAATATTTTAACATATGAAATTACATACATACTCTATGAAGGTACATTTTAATTTGACTTCAAAGGAGGGTTATTATATTTGAATTGGGTCAGGACCGGAAATCAATTTGTAAAATTGCGAACCTTTTCTCTTTGACTCTTCATTGTTGTTTCTTTTATATACTCGTACTTGGTACTCATATAATACTATATAGGTAGATACAGGTTAAGCTTCTTAAGCTTACATGACTTCTAATAAAATTTGTTATTACATTTTTTACCTCGAGAACACCTTCAAAGCCTTTTTAATATCATAATCCTGCTTACAAAAACGCAAATATCCCTAATCATTCACCGTGTATGAAAAATATGAACAATAAAACCAATATCGTTTGTCTTGGACGTAACCAGAGGATGGCAGGGAGGGGCAGCTATCCACCAATGGTTTAAGTTTCCGTCCCTACTAACTATTACTTCAGACAATAAAAGAAAAGAAAAAAAAACTTTTTCTTAATTGGTAACCAAAACATACAACTTTAAAAATTGTACGTTTCGCAAGCTTGTTTTCTACCTACTTTTATTGTATTGCAACTCCAAAACAAAACGCCGCGCTGTTATATAATTTAAAAACTTATATAAACATACTTATGCTTATTTATGTGAATTTATTTAACTAAGTGCTTAAATAAAAATCCTCCCCTCCCCCTCCCTGGCCCATAACGTGGGTGCAACCATGTCATCCGAAGATATCCGAAGATTATGTGCTCATTAGAAATTTAATTGTTGTCATAAGAACGCTTTACAAAACACCGGCCCTCCGTACAATCGTTAACAAAACCAATGGAGGTTTACGATTCCATTCGACAAAATTAAACTTTTAAAAGCACCCATCTGTTTGTCGTCACGAACGTCAGCATTTACTGTCTGCGAGAATGGCGGCACTACACATACCTACCCACTGTTCATTGTACTCCAGGCATTAACATGTTTTAATTGACGATTTTCCTTTGTCCCCGCTCTGTATTTCCCTTTACAAATGAACGAAGTTCATGCCAAGTCACGCAAATTGTACTCTAAAACCTCAACCTGTGCGATTTACATTTAATAAAATTTGCAGGCACTCCATTCTGGTGCTTACTCGACATCGTCCCAATTAAGAATGAAAAACGAGAAGTGGTTCTGTTCCTCGCCTCGTTCAAGGACATCACCAACACCAAGATGGCCGCCATGAACACTAACGAGGACTTTGACAGCGGTGAGTCCCTTTTCGGCGATGACACTTGAAACTCTTGTAAAGAAAAATGCAAGCTACAAAGATAATTACGATGAGTTTGTCATTTCGTGGGCTTGCTTTGAAGTGGAACAATAACTTGTTGAGTGAGGACGTTGACGGTTGTGCATTTGTGATGATAACTCATACTAAGCACGTTATTTTAGCGCTATAGGTACCTCTATAAGGTTGATAGCGTTAGATTGAGCTCCCGTAGCTCCCCGTTGGCCGTAGCGAGTTGCGAGCATCACCGCACGGTAAAGTTCCTTTAAGAGTGTTTGTACTGTAAGAGTAGCTTTGATCTTATTAGTATGTAGATAGAAAGCTAATTAGACACGGTAGACTTACATTTCTTGTAATATAGACTGGTTAATTTATAATTATGTACTTACATCACACTACCAGTTAGGTCTTAATTAAACATTACAATACTTTGTAAACAAAATCAAAACGTAGCTCTCGGATGTCACGCAAGTTTTCATCAATGTATGGTACTAACAGATTTTTATTCTTATTACCAAGTTACCTACTAACCTTACTTTTTACTAACTTACGATCGCAAATTTTACTGTTTATTTGAAATACTAAACAATATTACTCAATGAATATTTAATCCTTTTGCAAAGTCATAAAAACCACCCTGTGATTCTGGGCTTTAATTTCCAATATTCAAACTACAAATCTACGAATATGTCGCCAGTTAACGCTGATTTTTCAGTTTCAATGTCTGCTGATCCATGCTACAAATTTATTAATAGTCGTTTTTGTATATTTTCATGTTATGTTTAAATAGCATTCATTCGTGGCCATGCATAAATATGTGCAAATACTGCTCTTCGATGTGCTATATTTAGTAGGTAATAATGTACCTCCGTTAGCATTACACCAGTAAAAGTAGTGAGTGATTTTATTTTAATCAACTAAAATGTAAAACAGTTTTTTGTTTTTTTCTTCCTTCTACTTTTATTTGCACTATATAATGTAATGTTACCTAAATATTATTTCTAAGTGAAAATGGATTACTTTCTGTTTAATTACATAAGCTACATAAAAGCTGCATGAAACTTTCTTAACTAAACCATTAAATACTTTTGTTGACTATGCACATGCTGTAATAAACGTGATACTTGCATCATTTTATTCGCATGAAATTATACATTTTAAAAAGTCTGATGGTATGCCTAACCTTTTACCGCCATAAAATTCACATCAACGATGAAAATTTATTCCAAGCACATATTTTGTTATTTAAAACAGATCGTGTTATTATGAAAAGTTACCATTTTTTTTCGTGAAAATCATACCCATGTTTCCGAATGTTTATTTAGTATGTTATTATACTTGAAATCTTATTCTCTGTCTTATAATACCTATTGATAGCGACCAATGTAGACACTAGAAATACTTACAAAAATGTGTAAATTTATGCTATCGCATACAACAAATTCCCTTAAGATTATTTTGAATGTTTTAAACTCGACCTCTTGAGAATTAGCTTTCATCAACTAAATATCTTATTTGATTATTTCAACAAGCACAGTAGATACATAATCTTTTTTCTCTTACAGATTTTATTTTAATGAATGAGTAATTTGTCGCATTATGTAGGCAGGCTTCGTTTTCGCTTCACTGGCGACATTATGACACTAAAACTATGAGCAATTTTACTAATGGAGCCATAATGAATCAATAAAACCCAACTATACTTACAAAGCCATCGATTTAGTGTCATATTTTATAAGTCAAGGTTTCCTTTGAAACGTAGAAATATAATCCCTTCTTAATCACCAAACGACGTCAACAGAAAGGGTATTTTATTTATTAGATCCGATTATGGTTATTTGGGTTACATACTGTTTGACAATCAAGTACCTACCTACTTACTCTGAACTTACACTGGAGGCACTATCATTTTATTTCTACGTAAAAAGGTTGCCTTGCATGAGTGGTCCTGGGAATAGAGTTGTAGATATTGTTGTGTGCCAATGTCGAGATGGTAACAGGGTGGTTTATGCGTACAGGAGCCGCGGTGCGGCCTTCGGCTGGCGTGGTCACTCTAGCGTTATCCCCATTTGTACCCGCAGCGGCACTCTTGGGCGCCCGGTTCCGCGCTGAATCTAGTTGCCTACTTCCAGACCCGAATGGAAATCTTGATCCCGAAGCGCCCTCGCCCGCCAACATGGGCAGGCGTCGCTCTCGGGCCGTACTATACCAGCTTTCAGGACATTATAAACCAGATAAGATGAAGACTAAACTTAAACTCAACAATGTTAGTAAGGTAAACCTTTGTATGTACGCTTCCTAGCTCATAATGCGAGTTGATCGCGAAATTGTGTTTCAAAGTAGGTATAAGCCTTTGTGTGGCAAAGTTAACTCGCTAGCTCACTACTAACTGCTCCCTGTTGCTTGGGAAACGGATTCGTGTGTGTTAAATTCAATTTGGATTGTGGTAATAGAGATTAATGTTGGCGTTAAACTTGCAGAACCTTCTTCACTCCTCGGATCCGCCGCTACCTGAATACAAAACGTCAGCGCTTAAGAAGTCGAGATTTATCATTTCACATTACGGTGTATTCAAAACGTTTTGGGACTGGCTCATTCTTATTGCGACGTTTTATGTGGCGGTAGTAGTTCCTTACAATGCCAGTTTCGTTGACCGGGGTCATCCTAGGATAAGTGTGACCAGTGACGTAGTCGTGGAAGCTCTCTTTATTGTTGGTACGTAGAAAGAAATGTTTTAACGCGCACCGTATTCTTTGAATAAGATCTTGAACTTTGTTTTTCTTTTTAGATATAGTGCTTAATTTCCGGACGACGTTTGTGAGTAAAAAAGGGGAAGTCGTGTCCAATTCTAAGGCCATAGCTTTTAATTACATCCGGACATGGTTTGTCGTGGATCTCCTGGCTGCTTTGCCGTTTGACCTACTTTACGCATCCGATGTATACAGCGGAACGGTGAGTTAACAGCACTTACTAATTTAACGGTGTTATTATTTAATTATTACTCTAACCCGTAACGGCCCTTGTGCTTTCAACAATGATTATAAAATTTGCTCGCAGTCGAGGCGAGTTTCCATTGTTCCTGTTGCGAAACCATTAAGTTGCACCTAATTAAAGGTTAATTTTGTGTTCATGAATATTAATTAACCTTTTGTGCGTTATTATTAATGGTTTTCTTATCCATCTAGATTTATAATATCTGTCTAGTAAATATGTATATTACTACCTCCGTGACCGAGAGGTGAGCGGTCCGGACTTTAGCGTCTCTGAGGTCTCGGGTTCAATTCCCGGTCCGTAAACTTTACTATACCTATTGCCTCGGGTCTCGGTGTTGTGATAGCGTCCTGGTTTCTGATTTCTGTAACACTGGCTTTTTAGTTACTTTTCATAGACAGAGCAATGTATATGACGTTGATGTTATCGAATATGTAATAGGTAATCATACCAAACACGAATTCTCTACTGTTTGCATTTCCCTTGTACCTAAATCAATCCAATCAATACCGAAATCTACGCTCAGTTCGCTCCAATGGACGCAATTCCGCGAATTGATATGAACTGACATTTGAACAGGAATCAACACACGGCAACGTGCACTTAGTGAAATTAACTCGACTGCTGCGACTGGCCAGACTGCTTCAGAAGATGGACCGGTACTCGCAATACTCAGCGCTGATCCTCACGTTACTCATGCTGTCTTTCACCCTCGTCGCGCATTGGCTGGCTTGCATCTGGTTCATCATCGCTGAAAAAGAAATTGAACACCATAAGAATGACACTGAAATGTGGGATTTGGGTGGGTTCTTTTTCTTTCGCATTCCATCATATGGTGCGGCTTTAGATGTCGCCATTTTTTTCTGTTAATTTTTCTCTCTGATTGTACAGTCACGAGCGATGAAATGTAAACACTCGAGCTCTTATGACGTTAACTTAAGGTTCGGTTTAAAATGAGCTTGTATACATGTCGCAGTCATCTGGTTTAATCAGCTATTTGATTGGATCACTAGCGCGTTCATTGAATGACGACGTTTAATTGAATGACTAAAGGACAACTCGTCAAATTGTTTAATATAATGTTCAACTTCTTGACTGAACGTCATTTAGCATAGTCGTTGAATGGGATATAGCTGACAGACATGACATAACACACCTTAATAAGATTTTTTAATATGTTTTAACAATTTTAAGTCTTAAGACAATTAGGCTAAAAAAATATTTTTTTACGAATAAGTCACTTTATATCTCAATTTCACTCTAAAAATTATCAACACAGTGCTATTCGATTATATCTGTACCAGCTGTTTGACGCCATCTTTGTTTTGATGAGCACTAACGCCGCAGTGGAAAAAAATGAACTAAATTACAATCACCTGACTGATTACGTCCGCTATGTTCAAAGGGCTATGTTACAATCCGCTAACTTGTTGGACGTTCAGTGAGTCTTATTCATTCAACGTTCGGCCTAGTCATTCAATTAAACGTCGTCATTTAATAAACACGCTAGTGATTCAATCAAATAGGTGTTTCAACCAGATGACTGCGACATACATATTAGTGCACATGACTGTACGATAAACAGCACATCATAGTAAACTTTTGCAGTACGATATTCGTTCTTATGCCTACGACATAAGAATAGTTCAAACTCCAAGGTATAGTTTAGACGTGCCTTTGACCAAGTAGGGCTATTATTCACTGAAAGATACAAACGCAAATCAAATACGACATATCAATTTAAACCTTTTATATATAAATGTATAGTGAACGTTCTGTACCTACATGCGTAAAGATACTTATCGTAAATCGTAAAGCACTATATTGTCTACTATTGGTCCAATGTAAATCGTATTAAATAGAGTAGTATAATAAAGATTGAACGATGCTATAAAGCTCTGTTATTTCCACAGCTATCAATATTTCGACCTTATGCCCTGTTAAATGATACATTAAACACAATTAATGGGGTGCAGTACGAAAATGACAGCTTTATAAATAACTCTGCAAGTTCGGCTGACCCGAGATCTCAATAAGTATATAACGATTAATGATCAGCCATAATTCACATTTACAAGATTAAGTAGGTACATAACAACAGAAACTGCGACTTGTTTCTAGTGACATTGTCATAGACTGATCATAGACATAGTTGCTTAGCGACAGTGAACGTGAAAAATAACAGAAGGAAAATAAATTTACGTCGTAAAATAAAAGCTGCGTTTCTTTAACTTCGGGATATCCGCAACATTTAGTGTTTATCAGACCCATAATGGAGCATGAGGTTCCAGAAATAGACGAAATTGACAGAAGATCACTCAACGTGAGGGCGAAATATTGTCAAACGTTGCGTGAAAACTTTAGACGCCGTTTTAGAAATGAATACGTTAGTAACTTGATTCACAAGGGTAGACGGTTTCCTGTGAGGGAACTTAAAGTAGGTGATGTTGTCTTGTTGGAAGTAGGAAATGAAAAGCGCATACGATGGCCACTGGCTCTTGTCACAGAGGTGTATTCAGGAGCTGACGGCTATTGTAGGGTGGTAAAGGTCAGAACTGCTTCGGGCGAAAAAATAAGACCTGTCCAAAAACTTTTCCCTTTAGAAATACAGACAAAAGACGAACTATATGTGACTCAGACTGACCAACGACTAACTACACGATCTGGTAGAGTAGTAAAACCGCCAGTTCGGTTTGGCGACATTACCTCATAAAGGTCTACTTTAGACCTCCCGGTCCTTCCCTCCCCGGAGGATGTCATAGACTGATCATAGACATAGTTGCTTAGCGACAGTGAACGTGAAAAATAACAGAAGGAAAATAAATTTACGTCGTAAAATAAAAGCTGCGTTTCTTTAACTTCGGGATATCCGCAACAGACATTATCATGGTAAATGACAGCAACTTTACGAGTCTATTTTCTTTTCACTAAGTTTTTAAAACATTAAATAGGAGGCGTCATAACGACGTCATATTTTATTATAAAACGTGCTAGGTACGCAAATAGATGCAAGAGTTTTAAAAATACGATTTACATTTTTCTTTGATTATGGTGACTTCGATAATAAACATTGTATGTTTAAGTAAAAGTAGTAATTTTAGTAAACTACTATTTTTATTATCTAAGTTGCCATACACTGACAGGGTTCATGAACCTATAATCTAACAAGATTGAAGGTAATTAATATTTTCTCAAAGCTCATACAAATATTAATTTTTATACATCATAAATCAAATTTCAAAGGTTATAACTATAAACTCCTATTTAGGCCTTTTCGATGTAAACGTTTTTAAAACTTACTCGATAGTATGGATATGTCATGTTAACAAAATACCTATTTTTAGGGTGGATAAACAATCTGGCAGAGAGACTTAAAGTACCGATCCCAAACATCTCTCACAGCGAGAGCTACGTCACGGCTCTGTATTTCACCTGCTCCTCGTTGACAAGTGTCGGCTTCGGCAACGTCTCCGCCAACACGCTGCCCGAGAAGATCTTCAGTATCCTTACTATGCTCATCGGAGGTATGTATACGAGCTACGTTACTGATCTGGACTGCTCCTACTCTTTGCTGATCAGCTTTAACTTTGAATACATCTCCATCAACACGCTGCCCGGGAAGATCTTAAGCGTCCACTATAATCACTAGAGGTATGTATACGTCACTGCCGTGCATTTCATCTGCTCATTGCTGATCAGCGTTTATTTCGACTACGTTTACATCCGACGCGCTACCCGGAAAGATCTTCAGCTTCCTCACTATGCTCATGAGAGGTATATTTACGAACTACGTCACTGCTCTGGACTTCATCAACTCATTGCTGACAAGCTTTGACTTTGAATACGTCTCCGCCACCACCCTACCGGAGAAGTTCTTCAACATCTTTACCGTGCTCATTGGACGTACCGTATACGATCTACGTCACTGCTCTGGACTGCACATACTCATTGCTGAACAACTTTAACTTCGACTACGTCTCCGCCAACATACTACCCCAGAAGTACTTCAACATCGAAAGTATCTCCTTCTGATATAAGAATTAAGATATTTAAACTGATATAAATAAATTAAATCTTGCTACGATAATCAATAGAAAAAAAAATAAAGATCGACATAATCGTCACAGTTAAAGAAACCCATGTAAATTAGATGTAAATTCTTTAATTTGGGTTTACCACATTTACACAAAGAAGATATATAATTAAGTGCAGTAGGTACATATGTCTCTTGTTGCTAGGATTATGTGAAACATTTAAAATAAGTTAGCGGGTCAATACACGACAGCATTTTTTGTAGTTAATACAACAGGCAGCTCGTGACTACGGTTGGTGCAACCTAACCGAAACGTCGGGAAGTAATAAGTTCGAATTAACTACTTAAAAATGTTATCGCGTTTTGACCCGTTATCTTATTTTAAATGTTTAAAATGGAACACGAAGGTCTTAAATTCTACATGTGAAACTCTATTGAACATTTCATGCCTACAGTTGATTACACTAGACAACTGGAATAGCCAAATAGCTTAGAATTAAATCAGTTTCAGGCATTGGTTCATAATATTCCGATATTGGACCATTCGATTATATCAGCTCACGTACAGTTACAAGCGCTCGATCGCGTAATGTTATCCTATTATCTTTGAGTTTACATTTCAGAGTAGCTAATGTGTGCAATGGACAAGTTAATTGTATGCAGCGTTTGAGCCAACTGTAACGTACAATGAACATCTCGTTATAATGAAGAGGGTTTACTTATTTAGAGCGTGACCTACGTAAACATCCGTCCTGAAAAGGGCTCGAGTAAGGTCCCTGATGACGGGTGCTTTAAATTAATTTGTTACTTGTTGTTTTGTTAGAAACATACAAGTATCTAGTTATGTATAGTACATTCAAAAATCGTAAGTGAATAGTAGGAAAAGAGTTTAGGTTTCAATCTTGGTAATTTAGGTAGGATATAACATTGCAACGTACAACAATTTCGCCACTACATTTTCCAGACAATAAGTTGATTTTATTAAATTATTGTACTCATATCTAGAATTTTATTTAACGCAATTTGTTTTCTTCTAAAATACTGATAAAATAGGATTAGCGTGCCTGTAAACCCAACAGAGTATGAAATAACATTCTACAAATTGTCACAAAAAAAATATTCCTTTTGCCGATATTGGTGATTTCCATTCATAAATTATAATACTTGCTGATGTAGGTTATTATGATAATTTAGAACTGGAACCTTTTTCATTGTTGGAATAATAGTTTTATCCGTTTATACATACATACGGTGCCCAGTCTTCCATTAATAGACAAATTTTTAAAATCATACTTGTAACTTCAGCGTTAACGTTCTCAGTTAAACAGTGGGAGAATTTTATCTTAATGAATGGTAATTTTAAGAGCAACGTTATACACAATTCACCTAAAATTACTATAGAATCAAATTAATTTCTGATCTCGAAGAACTTCCACTTGTGGAAACTAAAATCAACGGTGGTACGACGACACAAATACCTACCTACTCATGCTTGAATTTTTCCCTTCGAATAACTACAGCGAACTTTTCCAAATTGTCTTGATGTATTTAAATGAACTTCGATATCGTTTATCAATCACCTTTCAATGTAATTCAAAGTCAAAGTCAATTCATTTATTCATGTAGGTTACGAGTAACTATTATGCATCGTCAAAATTAAAACCAAAATTGAAGCTAGTGTGGAAGTATGTTGGCTGGATACCCAGGAAGTTTAGTGTGACAGTTTGCAAATGTTTTAATTGCTGTGATAATTAATTTACTATTTTTCCACCAGCTCTGATGCACGCTGTGGTGTTCGGAAACGTGACCGCGATAATCCAGAGGATGTACTCCCGGCGGTCCATGTATCAGACCAAGTGGCGAGACCTCAAAGAATTCCTCAAACTCAACCAGGTGCCAAAGGAACTAAAGCAGCGCATGCAAGACTACTTCCAGACCATGTGGTCGCTGAACCACGGGATAGACATACACGAGGTGTGTACTTTATTTTTAGTAATAAAACATAAAGTAAATATCATACTTCATCACATACATAACGTTTAAATAACTTGTGTTATGTTAAAAAAATTACTTGTGTTAGTAATTCAGAATCAACGGTGATTTCACGGTGCTTACACCCAGATATTCCGTCCGCCTTTTGTACTTTTTATTTTGTGCAATAAAGTTTTTAAATAAAAAAAAATAAATAAATATTACTTATCGACGATTAAGAAACAGAAGCACCTAACTTCATATTTTTAAGAAAATTATTTACGATCTTATTTCTAAACATATTTTTTTTTTATTGAACTTTGACACTGATAGTTAAGTGGAATCGGTTCTTAAATATCGTTAAAACAGTCGTTGGTAAAAACTTAACAAACAATAAAATCGAAATGTGGAGGCATTCAATTTCTAATGGAAATATTATGCAGGTATATTTGATGACTTAAGTATTTCTGAATAAGTATTTACAGAATTCTATATATGAAAACATTATATTACCTTACAAATGAAAAACTCAGTTTCATTTTACGCATACCTACTGCCGATGTATCAAGTCGTGAACTTACAAATGAAGGTCACGGTTAATAGATCACAAAATCGAATTCAGAGAAGTGATTAATAATTACTTCTCCAAATAGGTAGAGATATACATAATTAATAATTATGTACACTCCTACCAATTTCTAAGGAATAAGCGGTTTGCGTTCATGTACATAGATATAAACCTTTTCAAAGTACAAAGGGTCCTCTTAATGTTACACCACGGCAAAGCGCACCTGTGATTATATTAATATACCTGCGCTTATTACACACTTGCATCGCTAAGTCGCTCGGCTTTAACGAAATTACCCTTTACGAAATGCTCATATGAAGTTTCACTATATTCATATCAAAATATAAGAGCATAACTTGTTGTTATAAAATTCGCACTAATTACAATGTTTGTTACTACCAAGAAACTAAGTAAACAACATCAAAATTCGGTCGGTATTGCTATGATTTCACAGAAAAGTAATTCAAACCTCAACATGGAAGCTAATCCCAGTTTATTGAATCCCTGTCCTAAAATATATCAAGTCTTAAATATTTTGGCAGGTGTAGAGCATCAGCTAAAATTCCTGCGCAATTTCACTGAATCAAATATTCGTATCTAGGGGATCTGTACTAGGTAGTTACCTCGAACTCTTAGTAATGTTGAAACAAGATACCTCCCCAAGTTTCCTCGTTAGTAAACCGGAAGAAAACAAAAAAAAAACACAAAATCAATTCCGGTCCCGATAGTTAACTTCTAACAAAATGGCTTCGTTAGCCATGTTGTTTTTACCTCTCGGCGCAACTAAAACAAAATATCACGATAGTTAGTTTGCTAGTACTGGATTAATTGCCTTCGAAAAATCATTCGGACTATTTAACATGTACTTTCGATATTGAAAACTTTATTAGGTACAATGTAGTGTTTACCTAATAGGTTAACTACAAATAATAACATTAAGTTACATTTTAACTTTGAAATATCAAGCAGTAAAGTAATCAAAATAATATCATTATAGTCGTATCATTATAATTAATTTTGATTTATAAGTATAGCATTTACCTACTTGGCTTTTGTAATTATTATTATAAATATTAAGAATTTCATATTTCAATTACTTTGTTTTCGATCAGTCTTGACTTATTTAGCCAGCTGTTAGCCAGATAAAATTTGACCTAAGTGTTATTCTAGTATCAAACCCATGGACTTCGTTTATTACATTAAGTCCATGATCAAATCTGACTAGTTACCAATTTTTTTCTAAATGATATTTACTTGGAAAAGGTTTCGCGTTAAAGAGTAACAAACATCCACACAACCAAACACACACTTTTACGTTTTTAATTTTAGTAGGATTTAAATATTGCAAACTAATAATCATTATAGAAACAAGTAAACATTTTTATTTCAAAATCGTAAATGATTGTTCATTCATATTTCATTATACTTGAGAGCTAACTTTAAGTAACTACGCCTAAATAAAGGTCTATTTAAAATTCAGCTTAATATTATTCTTATATCTATTATCTTTCATTCTGAGGTTAACCTATATTTTCGGTCTATTTGACTAAGATTGCATGAAGAATACACTCACACATACAAAAAGACGGGATTCCATATGGGTTTCTTGAGTACAATACAACCCTAGACAAGTTTTTAAATAAACACTGATATTCATGCATTCATGCCTCCACAGCTCAGTGGCTCAACTTTCTGCAACATAAATAACTAACACGCGTTACAAGCTCGCCAAGAGTGAAAAATAGGAAACTGAATTTTAAATCGTATTTTAGACTTTGAAAGAGTTCCCGGAGGAGTTGCGCGGCGATGTGTCGCTGCACTTGCACCGGGAGATATTATCGCTTCCGATATTCGAGTCGGCGTCCCAGGGATGTCTGAAGCTGCTATCACTGCATATCCGGAACAACTTTTGTGCTCCCGGGGAGTATCTCGTTCATAAAGGGGACGCGCTTACGTACATCTATTACATTTGCAACGGCTCCATGGAAGTCATGCAGAATGATATGGTTGTCGCCATTTTGGGTAAGTTTAAAACTTGATGTAAGACTTGAAACGCAAAAAAAAAAATTACGCTGAAGTTATTTAGTGCGGGCGTAACATAGGTTGCTCATATGAATGCTTTGGTTTTTTTTGTAGATTTTGCTGATTATTGTTAATCTCTACATTGACACTAGTCTGTAACAATTTGTTACTTAAATATCATGTTTTATTAAGGAAAACGTTGTTTTTCTCTTTGTTCTCCGCGTTCCACTCCTATCGAAGTTGGACAGCATGATGGTAATTTTAACTTTTAAAAACAACCGCTTCATTTAAGAAGTGGTATTCTAATTCCTAATTTAAATACAAATAAAACTCTATTCTTAAACCTCCTGACTTTATAAGTATTTTCTTCTTATTTAGTTATCGTAATTCCAAGTAAGCCAATAGAAATTATGCAAATTTTAGCAATTTATATAACTATTGTATTCAAATAGGCAAAGGAGATTTGGTGGGCTGCGATATGAATACTCATTTACAAGCTTACAATGGGCAGGGACAGACCCAAAGTAATAATCCTGATGTCGTCGTCAAATCGAGCAGCGACGTTAAGGTAAGTGGAACATATTAAATTATTACGTTAATTGGAGACTAAACTTCCTGCTCCTGTTACGTTAATAACAAAGGGAAATGGAAAATAAAGATAACAGCGCCTGCGTCAACAATTAGGATTTTATGATAATTTTAGTGCGTTGGTTTTACGCGATATTATTAATCCCGGGGCGAAGTCAATTTTGTTTGAAAGTGCGCTCTGAAGCTCAGTCATTACCGAGGGGGCTACGGGGAGTAGGCACTAAAATTTATAACTCTCTGCCAACTTTATAAGTCGTTCTGGACCTCTGTCTGACTTTGGTTGAACTATCTGCAATTGCTTTCAGCGTTAAGAGTAGGTAGTAGTGAAAGTGAAGTTCTTAGGGCGCGAACATTTTTCTTTGCGTGGTGGTTGTACCTACGTTGTGTACTTTTTATAAAACCAAGATTATTTAACATGCTTAACTTACTTAATACGGGCACGCCCTTAGACTAAACATTAGATTACAATTGATTGTGGCTGAGGGGTCGTCAGCTTGGATATTTTTTGATAAAATTTGTTTCATGGCAGTCAAGAAACATATAGGATTCAAATGGTATAATATTTTTTTATTGGTTCAATAGTTTATCAATATATTCATTATAAATAAAAATAAAATATTTGGTGGTATGATGAAATTTTTTAACAACAATGCTTATTATATAAACTTCCAAACTAAAACAAATCCATAGTATCCCCAGGAACACTTTATATGAAAGTAGATTCGTGCCTAGTGCTATAACAATAAATTCTCTTATCATTCAATAACAGTCTTTTGAAATCAAGAATAAATTATTCCTATTAAATTGCTTCTAAGACGAAGATAGCCCGATTCAAAGTGAACAATTTACGAATCAGCAATCCTGTCCTACTTGTATTTGTGCCTTTAGATACGAATGCAAAGACAAAGGTTTTGGACATTGATGAAGGACATAAGAAGAACTTTACGTATTGTATTGCGCTCTGACATTTATTATTGAATATTCACATCAAAGGCAACCTATGCAGTAGGTACAATATATCCGTTTTAATCAGATAACTATACATAAGTAGATCATACAGTAGGGCTCTTCCAAATTAGATATTTTGAAAACACACACAACGATTTTTCTTAATAATGCGGATAGAAATATTAAAATGTATATATTTTAAATATTACCTAAATTCTTTGATTTAAGTTATCCAGTCACGCAAAGCTTAAAACTCGTACTTAATACCTGGCGCATTTCACACACACTTGGTCGACGCTTTTTCGCAAAGCTCTTTTTAGGCGAGCGCGCTGCCTCCTTGCAAAGGGATTAACCCATTTTAAACGGGCCCTAGAGTGCACGACAGCTTGTAACTTTTAATCCTTTGAAAAGCGTTCATAATTTCTGAAAGTATGTGAGATGCAGACATGTTTAATTTACTTGAAACGTTTGCCTTAACATCTGAACCCAATTTAAAGTTTATTTCCAAACGAACAGCACGGTAACTTTTGGTTCGATATTAGTTCCTCTTATGTCCACAAAAAAAGGATGGCGCGAAGTCCAAAGTATATAGTTTGACGTCAATTTTTACGTCACAAGAGCCAAAACTTGTAAGATTGATATAACTTTTAAATCTAATGGCTTAAATAACGAACCTTATCACAGGTCATTTCACATTTGTAGCAATAATTCTCATTGACTAATGTACGAGTAAACATTATAAAGGTACATATAGCATTTTAAATTTGGAACACCTCTTTTAAAATGGTTGAAGATACTTATGTAAAAATATATCTGTAATTGTTTTTACCAACAAAATAATCTCATAATCCTTCGTAAGTCAAGTTACAAATACAATCAAATATCTATTCTATTATGCCTGGAATTCTAAGGTTGTAATTAAGGTTTGCGGTTATTTAGTGGATCAACTATCGTGTCACCTGTCCAAATAAATATGAGGTTACAACAAAAAAATTAAAAGTCAAATTAAGTACATAATAATTATAAATAAATCGCATTAAACAATATTAACTGATATCTTCGGGCACTTTGTCTTAGATTAAGTTTGTCTTGAGATGTAGCTTCATCTCAAGTAGAACGTTGCATACTTATTCTCATAAATTCCAAGATTAACCTACAAATTCCCGCTACAAGCTACTTATAAACATGTTATTATAAAAATAAAAAAAACTTGGAACGAAATATGAAGATTCGTCTTTTTTTCAGGCTCTCACTTACTGCGACCTAAAATGCATTCACATGGGCGGCCTGGCCGAAGTGCTCCGACTTTACCCGGAGTACCAGCAAGAGTTCATCCACGACATCCAACACGACCTGACGTATAACCTGCGAGAAGGCTACGAGGCTGAGCAGGAATCAGATGGGAATGGTCACCCATCCCTCACGCTGCCCTCGATATCAGAAGACGATGAGAACGCGGCGGAGGACTCGGCGCTGTCACCGAAGAAGCCGGTATCCACCACTAACAGTCCCAGACACAACAAATTCAGGTATCAACAAAATTCAAACTTGACCAATAGAATACTCTATGCTTATTCACGCATAATGGTGTTTTAACTATTTTATTAAGTTTTAAAAAAATACGAAAATTGTAGAACGCTATAGGGGATTAACAAAATGGTATTTCAATCAAAGTGGTAGATATTTTTGTCAGTTTAAGGTAGTAGTGTAACAATTATATTCTAAAACATTTAAAGAAACTTTCTAACGCTTGATTTTCTGCTGAAAATAAGAGAAACCTCGCGGTTGGTAAAATTAGTAAACTAAGTACCTATTTCCTTTTCCCTAAAATAACTTTTTTTGGTTCATGTAGGTGCAGGTCAATTAGATTTCAAATCAAGTAACTAATTTGACTAGCTTGTCAGTTAAGTTATTCAGTGACTTCGCCTACTAACAAAAACGTAATAACGAAATCAAATTATTGTTTAAAGTAAAATCGCATCGCGACTGATCTTATATTTACTGCAGATGAAAGCTTAAGCCCAAATTCTGTTACTCCTAAATTGTTCAGAAAATGTATTCAATAAAGTTGCCTAACTCAAATCCTCTGTCCGAGAACGTTCTCATTTCTTATTCTTCCTGTAAAGAGTTCTCAAGTGAAGTTAATCCGATGTTTTCTGCCGAGAAACAAATTAGAGAAACTTCCAATTACGGCCAATTCAGAACTTTGGTACATTAACGCCCAAATCAAATGAGTAGGCACAATCGAACTAACTTTATATTGTCTGGTACTTAATATTGTTACTTGGATAGCCTTACACAGTAAAAGTTAGATAAATTTCTATGGAATCGTCACAATAACTCGATTAGTCATAGAATCAGGCACAATGATGACAAGTTCTTGTCATTATAGACGAGTCACCCATGATGGAAAAACTGTTTAAATCGGCAAACGAAAACTTTTGACTCTATTTCTATGAAAAAAATAGTAAACACTTGGTTTTCAAAAAAATACCTACTTCGTTGTTTGAAAGCGCATCGATTGCATCTAAACAAGATATTTCGTAGCTTTATTTATGTTAATGGTTTTTTGTTTCATCCCTTTTTCTTAATTTTATATTCACAATCAAAAACTAAGCTTAGATATTCCTATTTTCATGCCGCAGCTGTATAGATACCTACTTTTACCTACGTTGCAAACACTCATAACTTTTATTAACAAAATATTCGAGACATCCGAAACATTTTATCGATAGCTTCAGCGTAAAGTTGTGCCGAGTAGTTTGCGCCTGACAGCCGCCGAATCCAATATTCCGTCATGTCTACACACGTGTTACGCGTAGTTATATACAATACACTTTTGAACTGGTGGTCGCTACTTACCCATATATTTTTTATTAAGTTCCTATTGTTAAGTGTTGATCAAATGTAGTTTACTGGGCTCGTAACAAGTGTTAACTATTGCCTTGAAAGAATTTAATTCATACTAGCTTTCCGCCCGCGGCTTCGCCCGCGTGGAATTCGGTTATAATATTGCGGTATAAAGCACAACTATAAGAAAACTTCTCATTTCCACGGAAAAATCTAAGAAGCGCCATGTAACGATGGATACGATTAGTTGTTAAACAAAAACTGAATGGTACACTTTATTATATAAGTAGATGTAAAAAACAGTTTAGACGATAAAACAAATTGTACGTCATCCCTCATTTTCGGGGATTTATTATCGTATCATTCAGCTTCTAAATTTACATGTTTATATTCTTTTGCAATTTTTTACCTTGTTTTAAACGACACACAGCGCCATCTCCAATCCATCCATCAAGCAAACTATATTTTGGTTTTCCTTCGGGAATATCAATTTTTTCCGGGATAAAAAGTGCCCTATTATTTAATCCGGTCTTCTAACTTTACGTCTGCAAAATTTCATAGCAATCGGTTCAGTAGTTACGGCGTGAAAGCGGAACAAACAAACAAACTCACTTTCCGATTTATAATATTAGTAAGGATTGTAGGGAGAAAGAAGAACTTACGCTGGATAGTGAGAAATAAAATCTCATCAATTTAGTTTAAAATTGGTATGCACGGCTGGCCATCCAATATGTCAGGAAAGAGACTATATATAAGGTAGTGGGATATTAAAAATGTTTGTCCTTCAGGTCTGACGGGCAACGGCTGACGCACAGAGAATTAAGAGAGCGGATAGAGAGGCAGCGGTCGGTCGCCACTCCCAAGGTAGCGAGGGCGGACTCCCTTGAAGGGCTCAACCTGGAGATGCACAACACGAGATCCTCAGTAGAGAGGCTCGATACCCAGGTCTCAAGCTTGCACCACGACGTGGCTGCACTTAGTATGGAGGTAAGTATTATGTGATCTCTTGGATTTGCCAGCAATAGCCAGAAAATTGAAAGAAAGTGGATATAATAGTTGCAACCTCAGACCATAGAAGGAAATGTTCTGTGGATGTAACGCTGCGGAGATACCACCATAATATAATGGGTTGGATTTTTAGAAAACGCCCTAGTAATTTTAAGGCGAATATTTCAAATGATTCTTTCGGATTTTGATCGCAAAAAAACACATTCCGAATAAAAACTATTAATATTTCAGATATAAATTCAAATCATAGTGACCATGATTGATACATCTTAATGGAAACCAGGGGTAATAAAAAGTATATACTCAAATTATATATAATGCGCAAAATACCATAGTTATCGTCATACATAGATACAATGTACTTGGGTGACCCCATGCGTCACTTTACGAATTTTTTATTACGAATAAGCAGAATGCACTTAACCAAAAAACGTACTTTTTCACTACAGACATATTTTAAAGTAACGATGGTACGTAATAGTGTTTTAGTTAACACCGACTACATTGCACACCAAACACCTAGATAGACCCACAATATGCTTCATATTTACAACCAGTGACTTTCAAAACAAAGTGCTCTTTTAAGAATTTTACTTATGTATAATAACAACTAAAGGCGTTGTTTATAAACCGCATTAATAATCCACGATCAGACATTAAAATAAAACATTAAAGTTGAGTTAGTTAGTTCTTCATCAAAAAACATTTATAACTGTGGGAAAGTCCATAATGAAAAAAGAATTCGTGTTATCAGTTTAATATTGTTTTTTTATTGCCACCACAAATACGTCTATTGGTTGTCCGATGATGTCACTACAACGTGTTGTTTATTTTAGCAATCTTGATTGTTTAAGTGCGCCATGTATAACATTGAAAGAGGAAAGTGTATGAGTCAGTTTTTTATACGTAAGCAAGGAAAAAAAATGCACTTAAAAGGAAAAAAGAACAAATAAAATTTATTTTAAAAGTTTGACATGTCTACCTATCTGTATGTCTGTATGTGATAGAACATTAGATCGTAGTTCCCGAACGGATGATCCGATTTTCATTTTGTTTTTTTTTATTTGAAATGTGTAATGGTTAGGAGCGTTTTAGCTAGTCCTAAATATAAGCGCGAATGTCAAAATTTTTAATATTATAAATTTTTATGGATAAAATGTTGAATGTACTTAGTAAATTTGAAAAAGTATATTTTTTTAAGACTTTTTCCTTCCATTTTAAATACTTAAAATGGAACTGACATTTGGCTCCTTCTTCTTACTAACCGAGGTTTCCATTGCATCCAAGATGCATCAAATGTGGTCACTCTGAAATTATATTTAACCAACGTTTTTTTATCTAATTACTGCATAAGTTCTCAATGTGAGCGTGAAGAATACCACCCTTATTATACTTAGAACACACATAGAAAGAAATAATTAATGAAAAGATTGATTTTTCTTCACTTCAATAATCACAGAACATCTTAGTCATCGTTTTGAGACGGGCGTGTATATCTAATTCGCTATTTGCTGGTTTAGTTAGTAGGGGTAATTTTTGTTTGGGACGGGAGAAATACGAGATGCACCGTACTGTCTACCCATTAAACCCCTTCAGGGGACCTCATCGCCTTCATAGTGATGCTGTGGGTAACTCTACAACGACCACAGCACCATCCGCAAAGTTAGTAAGAGTCATGGATATGGCTAAGTGGCTAAATCTTATATATTAGGTACGGCACGCAATCCAGGCCCTGCAAGAAATGACAGCAGCGCCAGCGGGCTGGCACGCCGCGCACTCGAACCCAAACTTGCAGTGGAACGCGCCGCCCAACCAGCTCGCGCGCAGCTGTAGCCACCCTCCCGATGTCTTCTGCTGGGATCAGGTACCGTAATCAACATCTCTCTATCTCACTTAAGAAGACAGATTGGTAAGGCGAGGCATACCACCATAATCGAAATGACCGTTATAATATCACGTCGTTGAATATTGTAGTCATATTGGTCCTTGATCTGTAGAATTAGTACTTTGCCCTTAATATTTAATGTGGAGCATAGATTCCAGGTAACGTTAAATGGTGTGAAATAGTCAACCTATTTTATTGGTTACTAGAGGTCCCGGCGAACTTCGTTTCGCCTTAAAGGATTTTCCCGCGCAATTTTACCAAGGATCCCTAATTTTGTAGCGTATGTCAAATTGGAAGAATGTAGCATTCTATTGGTGAAAGATTTTTTTAAATCGGTCCAGTACTTTTTGAGCCTATTCATTACAAACATACAAAAATAGGTACAAATCTCTCCTCTTTATAATATTAGTATGAAGTATGATTGTTATAAGTGGAGTCCATGCTAATTCTCTTGAAAATAACCACACTTTTACGATACTATTAAATTTAATATTAAATTTGAACAGTTACATGCCAATATTAATACCTACTTCCCTACCCTAAAACACTGTTAAGCTTTACGAATAAAAACACAGTCAAAACGATTTTCAGCAAGAACGACCGCTGACGCCAGAGCGGCCAAAAGTACATCGCAGCACACAAACAGAGCCGTTCCTCCACTGCGTGACGCAGTATATCATGGAGCACCCCGCAACGGTGATGCTTCTTCTCGGCCTCGACCCTATGGCTAACATGGCGCCCGTCATGACCCCCACCGTTGAGTACTACGGTCGGCGACCTAGCGTACTGGAACAGATCGTCGAGTCAGAAAACGGAAGCCAAACTCCCTCTAGCACCAACAGCGAGAAGTTCGAAGCGCGAAGCCCTAGCGGCAGCGCCAAGGACTTAGACGAACAGCCCGAGCTGAAGAGGCTACTAGAAAAAGAACCAAAAGCACATTTGAGAAGAAACAGATACTCAGCCAGCGACATATGCGAGGCCTCCGAGAGGCTCCTGGCCAGTAGAACCTCTCACCCAAGCACCAGGAGCCTGAAATTCAACATCAACAGTTAAGTGATAATTCCATTTTTACGTGTTTAATCATTCTGCTCATTAGAGTTTTAAGTTTACCTTATTTATAAGAGTAAAGTTTTCGATCACTATTTTTATTGCGACTTCCTAGATCGAGACAAAATCTAAAGTGACTGTCAATATTATTTTTTCTATCAACGAAACAATATTAAAGTTTATCTTCAAGTTCTAAATCATGGATAATATACAAATTACTGTACATATCAACTTAATAAACTTTTACTATTAGAATAGTGTACGGATACTAGTCATTGTTAGAGATAAAGAGGTTATTGAATGTCACTGTCAGATTTTATAAATGAAAATGATCATTGTGAATAGATATTTTAACTATGATTAATGTTAAAAATCTATCGCTTGTAAGTATTTCATCAGTATTCGCTTAAAACAAGACGGTTTACTCAAATGGTTCGTTCGAAGTGGTAAAAGTGTTCGTGTTCTTTAAGTAGGTAGCATAAGACGACTTTTCACTTTAATTTCAAGCATTTGTTGTGCGACCGAATAAAAATCGAACAAAATTCATTTCTTTGCATTTTTATCATAGAAAAATAGTTATAGTACCTACCTATAAAATGTTAAATAGCCAACCAAAACCTGATCTCGTTGTTTAGATACTTGTAATGTATTAGGAATTCAAAACTAATAGTTAAATTTCAAGTCTTCCCTTAATATCATAACCGTAGGCAAATAATAAACCGTAGGTATAACTTGACCGTTTGTATTTCCTCACTTTTTAAAAAAATATTCAATATTTTTACAAAAATGTGCCAAATTTAAATAAGTTTTATATAATATACCTTCTGAAAATGGAATCCTAAAAGCCTACCTACTGGAATTCCTACACTTAGTTACCTATGATTTTTAAAATTGTCAGATATCTGCTGGTTTCAATACTTTACACTTGAAAATAGAAGATGTAAATAATTATTGTGATAAATAAATGATAGATATTTGAAATAACTATCTCCATCTAAAATGGTATCAGAACTCAGTCGGATCAAGAAATAAAATATTTTTATAACCCTGATCATGGATTGCAACACATTCGAAGATTCACAAAATCCTGTTTCACTTATAAGTTAAAAACGTTTTTAATAAGTAAATTTGAACAGTATCATAGTTCTGAAATAACGGAAGCAATTAAACTCTTTAGATGTGACAAATGAGAGAAGCTCTATAAGAAAGTTTGAATAACTTGTCTACCTATGATATTGACTTATACATTTTTTCATTCATAAAATAAATATTACGCAAATATTCAAAATTAATGGTTCATAAAATCTTCAAAGTAATGGGTGTTAAAGAGATTGCAGATATTGCAAATAATGTGCAATTATAGCTTTAATGTTTGAAGTTATTGGAAAACGATTACGGGCTAGGCACCTAATAAATCTATCGGTTAATATTCGTGTGCAATATAAAAGTGCAGAAAAATAGGTAACTGTTTTTATTGTATATCTATACATAAGTTTTAATATTGAAATCACAAACATGTTTTTGAGATTAGATATCTACCTTTTAACAAAACTATGATTATTGTTGGTAAAATACTACAATAACTTAAGAAAGATGGAAGTACTTTCCTAGACTACTCGTATTTAAAATTATACCTATTTACTTGATAAATGTGTAACATTTTCAAAGTTCATATTATTCACCGAATAATTAAATTGTTTGGTTTAGGATCTAGAAAGTCAATGCCAAAGTAGCTTAAAAATTATGGATATAACTTTGCGCTACTAGTGTCCTTAAACCAGGATATAACTATGTTGATGGCAAATGATATACTTGTAATTTATACAAACTTAAGTTACAAAATAAAAACTTAGAGAAGAAAGTTTTAATTCTATTTTTTCCAGGTTCATCAAACTTTTTTACATTCCATTAGTCTAATCTAAAACTTATTTTCTTTGCTTTATATGTAAGTTCTTTTTGCTGGTGATTTTCATTTATAGTAGGTACCTACCTAAATAGAAAATAATGTACATAGTATTATTAGAGGTTAGGTAGGTACACACTTTTTGAAATTTAATTACGGAAAAAGTCTATGGGTATTATGGCTACTTTGGCTTTCACGAATTCGAAACTAAAACTAAATGTTAAAATTTCAGCGTCTCTGTAGTAAATGTTTATTGGATAAGTAATGGATACTGCTTTCGTGGCAGCATTACTGTACATATTAAGAGATCATTCATCTTGAGCCTTCTATAAAATTGCCGGCCACCGACTATATACGGTCCCAGCGTAGTAATTAATCATTCGATGTAAAGAGCGTTCGATATTTTGACCATTCGATATTTTGAACGTTCGATTTTTGGACCGTCGATTTTTGGACCGTTCGATGAATAGTGTTCGATATTTTCGATCATTTGGTATTCGATATGGCGTAGGTAACCCGCGCAGGGTTTATCTAGCAGTTCAAGAAATCAATAAACGTATAAATAATATTAAATCCTAGAGGTTCAGTAAGTACCTACGCTTTTTTAACTTTGTTACCATAGTAACTATTGCTCCAAATGACTACTTAATCCTAATAATTATATTGATGCGTATCATTTTTGTTTTGGCCGGCACTTTGACAAAAGATGCAAAAATCTATGGAGCTTGAATGATCTTCTTGACAATTACATTTCTGATTTTAAGAAAATTTGGAATCAAAATTATCTTTGATAATAAATTGTTATAAGAACGGAAACGCTTACTAGAATAATTGAATAATTATCGTGGTGTACGTTGTATAGAGCCCATGAATGTGATATGATGTTGATAAAACGTGCAGTGCCTAAATTCTCACTTGTTTATTTCGTTTTATTCTGTGACAATTTATTAAAATCTAATAATCTATTTTACTACGCATTTTAATTGTGCGTACTAAACATATTTTGTACATATTATTGTGAATCTTTATCTTGTAGTACAAAGTATTAGTTACCATAAAATTTAATAAAGACAAATTGATGTTGAACCTGTGTTTTATTTAGTATCCAATTAACCATATAAGTACATAGCTACCATCTAAGTTCAATTTCACACTGCGGCTTTAAACGCGATACAGTCACGATGCAACATCGGTGTAATCGTAAATCCTATACCTTTACACACACGCGCTGCACAAAGCAGTGAAACAATAGCGATGCAATCGTATTTTAGTAAATATTCGTTATAGCATGCGCATATTATAAAAAATCTCAGGTGCGACGATGGACTCTCTAGATGTCAAACGCGTGTTTCTTTCTTTCTATCGCTATCGAAATAAAGCCAGAAGTGACCGGGTCTTAAACATTAAAACAGAAGTCAAAGGTCAGTTTTCACAGATTAAACAACTCGCCAATTAAAAATAAAAATTTGGAATAATAATGATAGTGGTACACTAACGGTCGTTAGATAGCAAGATATCCAACTGAGTTTTCATTAGAAAATTCATCAGAAAAAGCCCACAATCTGCGATCAGAAATTTTGTCATACGACCTAAAACATTGCACAGGCGTAACAGACATCAAACCGTATTAAACCTTCTTTCACTCATATCCGCTTTGTGCCCGCGCGAGTGATACGCGAGTCAAAAATTATTTATATCCGTTACATAACTCGCTAACTTGTTAGATTCGATGGGACTATATGATACTCATGAATGTTGAGACTATGTTCCTCAAGAAACATACGTTTATAAGTAGGTATTTTGCATGGAACCGTGAATCTACAAAGTCTTTGATCGAATCATGATTTAAGATGAACACATGACATGAACCATGATTTTACGCGCGAGTAGCGCATACAGCTAAGCAGTTAAGTATCTTAAATTGGACACACAGGGTATGTTAGTGTCGAGTCGAGTAGTCGAGAATATACAACAAAAAGCCCTGTTTTCAGTCTGTATTCTTGTCATATTAATATCCCCTTTTATGAATATTGCCCTGGGCCTCCTTAGCAAAGGCCTTCGAGAGACCTGATTTCTTAATGTTTTCGTTTTATCTAAGCCTAGAATGCTTTTTTCAAACATCAACATAGAAAACAATTCGTTTGTCAACCATGTCATCTGAAATATTTGATGTATTGTGAATACTATTCTCTAACAGAGTTATTCCGTCATCGCTGTAATATACCAGATCGATTAGATGACATGACTGCAGATCAAGCTGGTTCTTCTGCGAGTTTCCTCACAGTTAGGCACTCAAACGCCTAGGTCACGAATCTATACTAATATTACAAAGTGAGAAAAGTTTGTTTGTTTGAACACGCTAAGTTCAAGAACCACTGTTCGAATTGAAGAAGTATTTTAGTGTTGGAAAGTATACTTATCGAGGAAGCCTTAACGATAGGTATACCTAGATATAACATCAAGGTGCAACTGAAATCAGGAGGAGCGAAGAATCAGTGGAAAATGTGGAATAAACTGGGAGAGTAAATAGGCGGAAACCTGTAAACTCTTTTAATTTGATATTTCGAAAAAACTAATCGTTCTAGTATAAAACACTCTCCAAGAAAATTGTAGATTGCTAAGGGTACTTAGATGTTGAGCTACCGACGTTCCACTTATTTATACGTAGATGCATATTATTAGTGCTAAGGGCCAGTGGCGTAACTATACCATTCGGGGCCCGTGGCAAATTCATCAATCCATCGACCAACCCCCCCCCCCCCTCCTCCTTCTCAAAGAAAGAATAATGTCTAATACTTGTTTGAAAATACCAGAAATGTAGTGCATACTTTAGGAAAGTTTGATGTAAAAATTATTCTTGTTAATTGGGATTCTCCTCTTACCTGGGGCCCCTTCTGGCTGGGGGCCCGTGGCATTTTGCCGACTTGCCACCCTGTAGTTACGCCACTGCTAAGGGCCCAAGTAACGATGTAAATGTAGGTCGGGCGACCGAAGCACAGGCTCACTTTAATTTGACGCCGGTTGGTTAAGCGAGCCTTCAGTGTTGCCATACCATATTATTAAACTTTATTTGTATAGGGAGCATGTTCGCGCAAATATTTTCTTGCCTTGGTGTATAAACCGGGTAACCACGCTGTAGTAAACTACTCACCGTCCCTGTTGACTTGTCTAGATTATGGCGCGTTTAACAACATATTGTGTTGATACTTACTAATTTGGTAAAGTTGCTTTAGGTGCCTAATAAAATTTTACGTTCGAAAATCCGAGGTTCGGTCGAAGTTTTTCAATTTTTGTCTGTCTAACAATGTGTTTGTGACGGCTAATCTCTGAAATGGCTGGCTCAATTTTAATAGATTTTCATACTTTATTATTCAAATTATTTAAATAATTCTCCACGAGGATGGGGTTCCGAAAACAGCTAGTTACTTCACAGTATAAAAAAGTGGCTTTTTCTGTATGTCCCTATAAACTTACACATGGTTATATCTTTAAAACTACGTAACCGATTTTGATAGATGATGTATGTGGAAGGTTTATATGTATAATCCATACATATTAAAGTACAGAAACGCCGAAAACTTCATTTGTAGTTCTTCATTTACTTGCAGCCGTGCGAAGGGGGGCAATTACCTAGTTTAAACTATAAAGTTAGGACAGATGAGTGTTATTCGGTTTACAGAATTGTTTCATGACATTTGAATGGTCTTAAAATAAAAACGTAACTATCCATAGTCATATATGTGCTTCAGGGACAAAACTGAACACACATCCACAGGTCTACTATCCAAAATAGTTTGAGGGCCTCTGGCCTAAAACAACAGTAACGATCTGCCACTTCCAATAATTTCATGTCCTTCCATAACTATGTAAATCAAGTTTTTTCGTACGTCACCTGAGGGGAGGTTTTGTTTTTGAAGAATAATCAAAAGTTTGGGAATCAAAACGTGGTTTTAGATTTGTATAAATATATATTTTTTGATATCGCTTTATTCGCATTCCGTGTTTCATTACCGGCGGCCATGAAAAGTAGTGTTTGTAAGCACGCTGCCAGCGAGCCAGTAGACAGTGATTTATAAAACAATATTATTCTACCGTTTATATCTGATCTACACAAGCGTAATAATTATATACTCAAGTAGGTATCTAACACGAGTACAACGAGTGACAACACCGGAGCGCTCGGTTCGCGCCGCCAGGCGTGAAATGCAATTTTCCTTCGTTGCAGCCTACGCTCGTAGTTTCTACTACAACGCATTTAATTTTCCAGAAAAAAACCTGCCTACGCCTAATAGTCTTCCATCTCTTTAAAAGAAAATGTAGCGGGTAACGTGTGCCAAGAAATAATGAAAAAACCACGACAATGCAGCTCTCGCGGAAATGTTTCAGCGAACAGAAATGAATGTGGCGAGGTATAAAACTGGAGTCTGTAGAGTTTGTTAGTAAGAATATTGTGAACTATTAACTCGTAGACGATGTTTTTATACTTGTCTTTTTATCAGAAACATAAAATAAAATCAAACTAAATAAACAATATATATTGGTTCGCTCGCTGCGGCCCATATTACATTAGTCTACACCCAAAATTCTAACGAACAAACGAAATTTTGTGTATCAACACATGGTGTTAATTTTGCATAAATAATATTTTGTTTCGAGAATTAAAAATCGAAATACATATTTAGTTTTTGGGAGTGGGTCTACAGAAACGAATTCGAATTCGGAAACTATGCTTTCTCTTCCTTAGCATAAACGATAGGACAGAGACGAAACATATCGGAATCGTTTTAGACGTTTATGAATAAGGCTGTATTCCAGTGGCTTAGGCAATGAGGGATAAGAGGTGGATTTCGTGAATAGTCTCGATTTTGGTCAGAGAAGACGACTACAGCCGCTGTAATGGGTAATTACTCAGGCAGCAGTACTGTACGTCAAAGCACTTCTCCCTTGAAAGGAATGAATTCGTACGGTCTACAGCACGTCAAGGTAAACACTTGCAGTTCAATATTAGGTCTTATGAGCACGACATAAGAGCGGTGCAAAGTCCAAAATATATAGTCTGACGTGCTGTCGATCGTACATAGTTACTTGGAAAATTAGAAACCTATTTTTGTCTACTGCAAATTAATTTAAAGTATTACGAGTAGTAATAACAGGTTTCCCCAAAAATATAGTTACTTACATGCAAAGTTGTTAAATTTACTATCATAGATTAGATTTAGATATATATATATGTTATCTGACTGAGACTTGTATATTATTACAATCATTAGGTAGTAAAATAACAGTCGACCTTAATTTTATATAAGTAGGTACCAACCAGTAGATATGATGTCAAAACTATCGTAGATACCATATCTTTACTCGTACCTACTATAATTAACTATGTAGTTACATAAATAAACATTTACGAAGTCCAATACGAAGACAAAGGTTGACCTGCGTAGATACAGCTACCGTGTAGGTGGTTACATGAATTTCTTAATTAAGACCAAATACTCACACGTCTATATAACAACCATACAAATATTTGCCTGACCTTACCTACTGTTAACAACAATATGTTCAGAGGCCGTAGATAGTGTAACTAATTAATTACATCGTTACACTGTTGCTCCTATTGGACATCCTCCCCCGGTATCCCACGTACGTTGCTACATAAACATTGCATGAGTAAGCTAACAAAACATGCGTGATAAGCATCGTTCCCATAGACATTTCAATGCGTATTTATCGTTCGTTACAAAAACAAAGGCTAGATTCCTACATAATACAATACAGGAAGCAATTGGAGGAACATGAATTCTTAATTAATAGAATAAAATAGAAAGTATTGTACGAGTAGGTACCTACCTATTAGTAAATAGGCTTAATACGGTTTCATTAACAGTTTTATTCTCATGTCAGGAGTTTCTTTTACTTTGTAATTATATTTAACTTATCGTATAAAAAATAATAAATAAAATAGTGGAGGAATCCATCAACTCGTAATTAATTCCGCCTCAAAGCAATTTTTATACCAAATAATTCTTATTAGAAACCGTACAGTAGCTTTACATATGATACATAAAAGCCACATGTTGAGTAACTAATATGGTAGTAGGTAACTTAGATATTCCAACAATTAGGTAGTCAATTAACTTTTTCCTTAATTGATCTTTACTGTCAGCTAAGAACAACGAATGTGTTATCCTTTAATCTTTGACAAGGCTCCGAGTAATCCTCTTTTCCTTTTAGCTAATCTGCTTATACTGCATCAAATATGCCAATAGAGATGTAAGATTCACCCACCATTAGGCTTTTCGATCACGTATAGTAAAAATCGTTGAAAACCAATAAACATGTGGCCTACAACTACAAATATTTCAGACATTATTTACTATTCAAAAATACGTAAAGCGCATTGTAGGACCCTAAAACTATTTGTTCTGGGTGTTCTTTGTTGGCACAAGTTGCAGGTTAGTAATATACAAAATAGCATATCTATACCCGACGCAAAATTTATTTATTTATTAACAAAAAGAAGTATGTGATGTGTGTGTGTCTATAACTCATATCATTTTATTTTCTCATTAATTTTCATTATATACCTATCGAGCACCGATTATTTTGACACTGTTTGTAGTGTGCCTTTAAAATCGGCAAGTTGCAAAATCGTAGGTATACGAGGCGTAAATTTCATGACTGATGGCTGATATTTATTGGCATCAAAGTAAATAATGACACATGAACCATTTGTTTTATCATTCCAGTTAGTTAAACTGACCTTTATGTGTTATTGAGGCTTAGCAAATAGTCACATTTATATTTATTTTTTGTTTTTCCATGCTCCTAAATAGTTTACTACTTACAAAATAGAAATATGGTGGAATAGTAATTAAATCGTACCTATCCCTTACGCTCGAACTAATAGCGTTTGTCACAAATTGATTATGTAAGGGTTGTTTGTGCTTTGTGTAACTTTTAATTGATTTGATTGGCCCAGTTTCAATTGCGTATGGCACATACCTATAACTATAGGTACTTACTTATTAACTCGATGCTGCGCTCATTAATCGGAGGCGTGGAAAATGATTTGGCAATCAGGTTGAATACTTTGAGTATTGACAACATGTTTTCTGTAGCAAACCATTAGATTTGAAATTAACTTAATATATTGATATTAAGGCAATGTTTCTCTTGCAGGGTTACCTACTAAACCGTAAGTTGCTTAAAATGCCTGTTTAAAAAAACATCAGGCAGATATGAAATATTAAAATTATTTAAACTTCTTAGAAAATTTTAATTGTTTTATCAAGTTTACTAGGTAAGTTGGTAACTGCAAACCTAACTGAAATTAACTCTTGGGAGCTTAATTTTAATAACTTAATTTTCTATCTCTTGGGTGTCTTCTCAGTTTTAACCCGCCACTGGATCCTCGAACAGGAAATAATTACTCAGTCGAAACTGCGGACAAAAGCTAGTTCTCAACGATAGGTGAGTTATTTTACATCGGCAGGCAGTAAACGAGTATTAGGTATTTTATAACTTCTTTACAACAATTTACCTCAGAAAACCGACTTCACGTTCACATACGTCAAAGCTAGGAAAAAGTTCCATTAGCCAAATTGCCTAGCCAGTCCGCGTTAAACCGCGAGAGGCCACCCTTTTTACTCCGTACCTACTCATAACTATAGGTCCACAGCAAACACTTCGACCGTTTACGTTGTTGAGGGTACTAAATACCTACATTGCTCTAATTCTGTACTAAGTAGCTATACCACTTGTGTTATAGAAATCAGAAACAACGACGGTACCACAACACCCAGACCCGAAACAATATAGATAAGTTTGTTTTCCTATATTGACCCGACCGGAGTTCGAACCCGGAACCTCAGAGATGGCGCGACGCCAAAGTCCGGCCCGCTCGCCTCCCGGCTACGGAGGTCATACTAGGAATGTATTTGCGAGGACGCTTCAGCAGTCAGAAGGAAGGCTTTATTATTCTATCACCAATGACACGACACGTACCTTCACGGTAACCACACAAGAAAAGCCCACAGAAAGAATTTTGAAACGACTCCTTTATCAGGAGACAAGTCGTGTCTTGAGCAATTATCTACTAGAGAGACACGAAATCAAACATCAGAGATCTCAACAAGGACGTCGAATGTTTCAGAGTAGACACCTAATTGAATAAGTTTCCGCTTGGTTGCGCAAACAAGTCCACACTCGTGGGTGGTGCAACCATGTCCTAATAAAATAAGACCCTAACTAAACTTTAAGTTGAAATTGGGTATTTTTGTTTTTGCCGGTCACTGGAGAAACAAAATTGTGTTATAGGTAGATAGGTATATTCCTAACGAAACCCACGCTAAATAAACTACCTCGCCAGTCCTGTTAAACGTCTCGCGGGAAAATACAGAGATGTAAACAGACGCACCTTCACTGTGTGACTTTTAAAATGAGTCAATAAGGGAATTCGACTATCACGCAATCAGGTATACCAATAGAGCGGTCTTTCATCACATCAATACCGTAAGGCTCGATAGCGCATTTGGTGCGCTATTACTCGTAGGTTATGAGTTCTGTACCTGGATGTTCATACGCACGTAGGTACACGCGTTTTTAGTCTTTTCCAGCAATTAATATAGATGGACGGTTTTCCCCCTGTCTCCCCTAATATTCGAAACTAAAAGTAGTGTTTTAATCCAGGTTTCGAGCAATATTTGTACCAAATTTCAAAGATCTCTAACTAAAAAAATAAACATGTTCTCCTAAAAACTTTCAAGGGCGGTATTACGCCCATTCAGAGGTTCAAATTTTTTATTAGGTAACACGTGGTTAAGTAAAATGGCACCCGAATATACCACACTATAAGGCCAACTGGGCCCGTGCTTTGAGGGGTGTGCTATAATTTCAAGGGAGTCAAAATGATTTTTAGGTCCTTTTGAGCCCGAGCCAATCCAAATCAAAGGAAGGAGGAAACATACGAGCCGGCAACCAATTCCACTTCTTAACTGAACGGGCAAAGAAAAGAGTTACCAAACTTTTTGGTTCGCGATGGAATATTTTCCGTGGTGAAGCGATAACATAAATAATTTGTCCAGGAATAGTCAATTATAGATGAAATTAGTAGATTATACATTTCTTCTTACCGGCCCTATTTTTGATTGTTAAGAACGCTCAAAATAAAGTATGTTCCTCCCACTTCGTAAGTAAACAAAGGTTACAAGGTGTTCCTGGTAAACACGGCTAAATCTCCAAATCCTTTTGAGCCTTTGAACTTCATACATTTTGTAACGAACCTTTGTTTGACTTGATGCCGGACGCCTAGTTAGCTAGTCCACTGCTCAAACAGGAAACCGTTGCTAATTTACTTTTAACTTCATTAAAAATATAGCCGTGACCGTGTTTCACGAACTACAGAAGCTTTGTGTGCATTCTTTATGAACTTAGGTACAGTCAAATGCATGTCACACCATAAACTTTGAACTTTCTACCGCCCTTAGCTCGTAGGCATAAGAATTAACATGGAACTGCAAGTATTTACTTTGATGTGTTGGTTACTGTTGACTGTTGGTAGGTATGTACCTACATTATAAAGGTGGTTGTAATTTTTTGCTTCCTTTTCATCCGTAATTTTTCACTTGAGGTTATCTATGGTGTAGGGACCTAAACGTTTAAAATCGAAAAGTTGTAGAAGCATAAATCAAAAACATTGCATGATAAACCCTTGTAAAACATTACTATCAATGGTTTCTGAATTATGTAAGGATTTTTGGCAATTACTAATATCTAACCATTATGTTATTTTTACTTTCAATCTGATATATAAGTATAACAAATAATTTAAATCTAATATTATGCCAGAATACCCATAGCTGGACATTACGGTAATGTGACCTTAATTTGGACAGCACGGTAGGGTGTTAAGTCTACGAACAGTAATATCAAATAAATATGCTTTCACAGTAAGGTTGAAATTTCCATGTTAATGGTCATTTTGGATTCCTTCAAAAGGAACGTGAAGAAACAGCTTCCGGGCCAGTATGGCGATGCTAACGGATAGGATATTACGGTATTGTCAATTCGATGTGGGTTCCTCTCTAGCTTACCATCAGGCTGGAAGGAGCCAAAATACTGTGCTTCTGTAATAAAAAAAATAATAAAAAAATTGCCAATTACTATGTACTTGCTTTCAAACTATAATGTATTTCTTTTTTAACCTCCCGTGAAACGACTAAACGGTAAAGTTAAATACTTGTATGTTTTCACTCGATTCTATAGTTAAATTATTATCACTGAGAAGAAAAAATATAGTGTTAAACAACTATATAATAGTGTAGTGTAGCGCTCAAAGAAAATCAATTAATTGCTTCATAAATTTATTGTTTATTTATATATGATATAGTTATTTGTACATCTTCTGAGAATGACAAAGTACAGATCTAATCGAAACCGTTCTACGCAAAACATTCTAAACTTTAATACATATAATGATAGTGATGTACGTCATCTATAAAAATGTTTCACTTTTAAGCAAGACTTAAAGACGCTCTTAAAGGTGACATTGTTAGTAGATAAATAATAAATCATCGACGCGAAAGTTAGTCATTTCCTGAGAAGTAAGTGTTCCCAGTCTAAGACTTCTGATTGTTCCAGTAAATTCGTCAGAATATTTAGTCCCGTCTAACCTAACAGAATAAACACTTCATAGTGTACGACGTCTGTATTCCCTTTTATTCGTAAAATCAAAACGATACAATACGTCCAACTTCTCCTTTATTATAACGATCGGGATTGATTCCAAATAAGAGCGTATTTTTATTCATATTTACACAGATTGTCTATAACATGCTTCTTAACAACGTACATACATTAATAAATATAGGCAAAAATAATCTACTAAAACTGCCTACATCCTTAAATATGTATTATATTAATTATACAAGTGGTACAACATATACAGATAACAAGAAATGTAACATTTCTGATAAATATTATTACAAATATCTTATAATATCGTGATCTGGTATCTGTGATTAACAATAATAACAACAACTTTAGGCCCCTATACATTTATCGTTTGTTTTATATGGGTGCGGTCTAATGTAGAAAATTAAGATAGGTCATTCAGATTTCAGTAATATATTGTTAAAGATTAAGCAACAATGGGAAATGAATGAAATGAAAAAAATACAATACAGAATAATCTAATTCATTTACATCAATGTAAACTCTAATTAATGAATTCTTAAAAAAAGACTCTACAAACAAATAATTGCATATTTTCAAAAGCATAATCTAATCTAATGAAAATATTTTTCCTTCTTATTTCGTACATTTTTTCATGCAATGATGATTGGTTTTCTCATTTATTGAAAACAATGATAGGCACAATCAACTGCAGATATTTCACATAATATACATATTTTAAGTCACTGCATTAAAACTATGTCTTCCATACATTTCAGATTTTTTTAAAGATTAAGTAAATGAAAATGATTGTCTTCAATTTACCTTTACCCATTTTGTTCTACTGCTGCAACTAGTAAAATTAATTATAAATCATCAAACGAAAAATGAAACTAAAATACTGTAAGTATCGAAATTATACCAGTTATCAGTTTAAAAACCTAAGAGTCTAGTGTCTGTCATTCATAAATTTACAAAATTATTGCCTCAATTTTCACAGCAACAATTTTTTTTCTTAAAAGAAAATACTATAAATAATATTAATCACATTGAACACTTTAGGACACAAAAATTCCTCTTTTCATCCAATAACAATTAAATGTTTTATCAATGTATACTTAATATTTTCAAACAAGTTTTTTAAATGATCGGCCAAAGATTATTTTTAAATTGGAATAAAGTTTCTGTTAATAATTGGCCCAATCATAATTTTTACAAAAAATTATCTCATTGTCCTATACTACCAGTGCACATATTTGACGACACAGGAATGAACGTACATGGTACAAGCAACTGATATGCTACTCTAAAATCATTAAGTATATTATGTAAGTATTGTGCACACGCATTCATTTCGGACACCAAATCACAACAGCATGCTAACATTCTTGATACTTTTTCAAAACTGCACCCAATTCTGTTGGTTCGCAGGTGTTGTAGGCTTTTGATTTGGAGTACTGCAATACAAATAGACATCAAATTGCATTTGCGATAAAACAAATATCCAAAACATATGCATAATAAATTTCACAGCGTATCTGAAAACGCATACAAACTATGGTAGGTACTATACAAAAAGTTTATTCAAAAGTACTTACATGAATAAATTGAACATAATGAAAAAAAAACATCATCATCATTTATCACCAATATTCTTATTTCAAATATTTGGAAATAAGAATATTAGTTTTGTCATCATTTAATTACAAATAAGTAGGTAAGTCAATTTATACTGAAATTTTATAATACTATATTCAACTCATTACGTTTTTTGCTTAAACAAAGGAACTTTTTTGGTCATACAAAAAAAATCAAGTTACTGAAAAGCTAATTGCCCTCTACATGGCTTCACATGTACTTTAATCTTAAGATAATATGTCAACTTACACCATGTGAATGCAATAAAGGAATTTAATTGAATTGAATTTTTCTTACATACCTGGCAGAATTAAATTCACCCCACTCAGAGTTACCAGGTTGAGGAGCAAGCGTAGCCGAAGGCGACGGTGCGTGCTGCGGCGACGGAGGAGGTGGCAATCTGGAGCCGCCTGGTGGAGGTGGGAGCAGCCCGCCACCAGCCCCGCCTCCACGCTTAGGCCGGCTGCCTTCACTACCGTCTTTTTTCTATTACAAATTTGACATTTATCAATCACAAATCGCAAAAGCTAAAGGAACTCAAAAGACTCAAGCTGGACTTTGTATCACCCTTAAGCAATTGCATAAAAGCATAAGAACTAATATTGAATGACAAATATTTACAGAAACATAGCAGTCGCCAGTTGCATGCTTTTAATGTTTTGTACATTAAAGCATAACTACACAATTTCTGGGCAGTTCATCTCAATTGAATCCATTTTCAGACCAGTACTTCATTTTAATGGTTCAGAAATTCTTTTTAAAATTATTTTTAATTTTTATGAACAAGGGAATATTCTATTTCTACATATTTATGGTTTTATTATTCTGCATAGCGAACATCAAAATAAAACAGCCCTAAACCATTGCACAGAACTTTGTTTGCATTATAAAGAGTATCTTATGTGTTAATATTTTTTCTACTATTATATATATTCATATTGGATGATTAAATTATTTAATTTAACAATTCTAATACTAGTACTATTGAGTACTGTTACTTACTGTTATTTTCATATTAATTTTTATAGTCTCTCCCTCCTTAAAGCCAAGATCAAGCTGTTGTTGTGGAGTCTGTTCACCTTCTTGCTCCTTCCTCAGCCACTTAAAATGGTCTTGTAAAGCTACATTGAGATCAAAAGAATCTGATCTATCTCCAAATCCCACTCCAATGTAAGCAGTTCGGCCTGGAATATAATGTCAATAGTATTAAACATCAAAATACACTCAATCTATGCATTTCTAACAGCATATTGTATCCTGTTTAAAAGGCCCAGTATTTTTTTTAAGAATCATTTCAAATATTTGATGTAGACTAGTAGTATTCATGCTTTAAACAATACATACCGTTATCATCTTGAATCCTTACAACGAAATAACGGGAGCTGTCTGTAACAGACTCTAGGGCGACTCCAGGATACTTATCAATTGGACACTTCGCAAACAGCTCCCCGGACGCTTTATCTTCCAACTTCATAATCAGTTCCTCCCCTTTCGCGACGAGACGCATACGACCCGTCCATTGTGGCTCTTGCAAGTTCCAGTCAGCTGCCCTACAAAACGCCTACTTTTTTAACTCGCTTCAAAACAACAATCACAATGCAAAATAAAACAATATCTTACCTATACCCTCTGTTTGTAGTTTTTGGGGGTATTTTAAATACGAAGACTTCATTTTTAACAAGTAACACGCTTTCGTAGGTTTCCATTTTAGCACAAAATTAAATTATAAATTGCTTAAAAGTTGTAAAGCTAAAATATTTGTAATTAAAATTATCGATAGTGCAGAATGACGTGCGTGACGTGACACTGCCACTTTGACATAAAAAAATGACGTTGAGTGAGAGTGAGGCAGATTATCTCTACTGTAATCATGGACTTAGTATAAACTGTAATCATCATAGTTAAATTATACTTTCCTTATTGTAAGGTAATCATGGACTTAGTATTATATTAAGTCCATGATTGTAATAGACCTAGCATGCGCAATTTTAGTCGCGTGGCGCATCCTAGGCCTGTAAATTTTATCGCACTCTTAGCAAACGTCAAAGTCGATTGAAGTCAGTGCGTCAGCTTCTGATTGGCAGAAAATACGATTGCGGTTTGCTATTCGCCAATCAACAGTATCGAAACTTTTGTCGTCTCATGCGGGAAATTTGACGTATTGCGCATGCTAGGCCTGTAGGTCGCGTTACGCCTGCTAGGATCTTTCCGTTTTGTTCTTAATAGAAACTAGCCTATAGACCTGTAAGTGTATGCCGGGATTTCGTGTTTCTTTAAAAATATTAATTTTTAGCTCATTCAGTCATAACACCAGGAAGGAAGATCAGGATTGATGTTTAATCAGTAAGTGTTTATTTGTTTATAATGTGCACCGGAACGTCTTTGTGTCTTTTCCAAGGTAATTGAATTAGTATCATATTAACTGACCATTTTTACGTAGGACTAAATAGTCCTACGTAAAAATGGTCAGTTAATAGTATCTTAGATAAATTCTAAGATACTATCGGTTAAATGAATTAACCTAGACAGATTAAATGTAAACAAGATAAAGATTTAAACGTTTAATATATACAATTTATTACTTTAACAAAACAAATAAACATAAGATAACACTAACTTACAAAATATTTAAACTAAAATAAATAAAAAATAAATATTTTAAATAAACAAAGATGGTCCCTGTGGTAAGGTACCCAAAATGCTGGCTGCATTACCTCGCTGAATGGCGATTGAAATACGCTGGGCGAGGTAGCAGCCAGCCTTTGGGTCTCCTGTAACGTTGATAAGTCTTTTTGAAATATCTATAAGATAAAGATTAATAAGAAATCGCGAAAAAATTTTGACGGGCGAAATAACTCTGTCTTAACAAAACGGGCTTAGCATAGCATGCGCCACGCGACTAAATTTTATCGCACTCATAACAAACGTCAAAATCGATTTTAACAATTAGGTATCAGCCAGCTTATTTCATCAATTCGGATTTAAAATATGCCCTAATGCTTGATAGGTATGATGTACTTTTTGCACTTTTTGTTAATCTTCCCTCACAGACAAATAGTTGCTTGATTAGCATTATTCCTGAACTGAACTGTCATTGTCAAATAAGTCAATTGACATTTTATTTGGTCAATCAAACTTACTTTCCCAACTATTTTGATTTTAATTAACCAATAATTTATAGTATACTTTAAAGGTAATTGAACAAAGAACTTATTTAACTATTAAATAAAATTTAAACACACTTTTGTTTGTTGCTAGTAAATTAATAAATAATTTATTATTATTTAAACAGTTGACGTTTGCTCCTGGGCCCCTGCACTTTAATAGATGGCTTACAATGTAAGTACATAATTCAAATAAACTTTACATTTTTTTTATTTATTTCCTAAAATTTTTTTGCTCCAGACCTCCTCTGCACTGCAAAATAATAAAATTGTACTAATTATCTAAGCACAGCACTTCACTATACTCACATTGAGTCATAAAAGCTCAAGTATCCTTGTTTAATACTTTGATAAGCATCTGTATGTATCAAAAGTTGCGGGTGTATAGAACTAATTTCATTTTTATATTGAAATTGGAAACAACAAAGGTTGCACAACACAGACCCGAGACAATGTAAAAAATGTTAATTTTCCTTATTGACCCAACTGGTGATGAAAGTGCATTTTGATATTTTTGAACTCTGGAATTCCTGTATTGTTTTTTAATAAAAAAAAAGTATTGTTTTTTCTGCCAATAACCAGTCATTGGGATGCAAAAAGTTGAAATACAGCCGCATATAATAAATAATGTTTTAGTTTTCCTAAGATCAAAAAAAATATACTTTGGTATCCCCTAGTTCACCTTGTTAATAACACTGTAGGTTTTTGAGATAAGATGCTAAAGAAGAAAGGTTGTTAATCATTTTAATGACCTTATTTTCGTTAATATTAATTATTAATATCTACTAACTGTAATTCAATTATTGTCATGGTGTTGACCAGACTCATAAAAAATATGAAATCAAACAAACTACACTTTATAAGTTGTTTATGTTACATAACCATGGTTATGAGTGTTGTTCATAACTATGTACAACACACCAGTCATACATAGATGTTCGTAAAGATGTTTAACAGTTGATTACTAAGCAAGCCTGTTAAATAAATTATTAAAATATGGATTTCATAATACTAGTAGCTATGCCTGTGACTTCGTCTAGGTGAACTAGTGGCTTTATGTTGTAGCCCCCCCCCACTACACTTTTTGAATTTTCTTTTTAAAAACTTTGAATGTCATGTTTCTTGAACATAATTTAGAGCCTAAAAAAATACTGCCAAGTATATGGTGACAGACAGACGGACGGACGGACGGACGGACGGACAGACGGACAGACAGACAGACAGACAGACAGACAGACAGACAGACAGCGAAGTCTTAGTAATACAGTCCTGTTTTCACCCTTTGGGCACGGATCCCTAAAAACGGCACTTCCATAAAATTATACAACTTTGCCTCTAATAACATGAACGAATGGGCAGACATATATCTCGTAAAACGTTACGATGCGTTACAGGGGCAGCAGAGGGTCTTTCTACCAACAGGTTACGTAACGTTTTAAAGAAATAATCAGGATATTAAAACTGGATTGTATTAGTATCATCAATTTCAATTTGTTCTCGCAAGTTTGCAAACCTTTTCATTCATATTTCATGGGGAATCCCTGAAAATTGCCCCTTGAATAATACGTAACGTTTTGAGAGGAGTTGTTACGGTGCGTTACATGCAGGGTAGGGGGGAAGGAGGGGGGGGGGGGGTCAAACATATTCAAAACATTAGTTAAGATTAGACGTGTTATTTTAAATTTTTACAATTGATATTTAAAATAACAAAAAAACTTATCAAAAGTCCCCCTATGATTAAATGCAATATTATTAACTTCATAAAATAATAATAACATCATTTATTACATAAAATAACAATAAATGCCAATTTAAAACAAAAACCATTCAATTGAAACTGTTACCATAGCACACATAATAATATGAAAATTTAATGAATTGTTTTAAGTTAAAAAAAAAATGTAGTATATAGTAGGTATGTATTAAAAAATGTAAGTATCAGCAGTGTTAAAACAACGCTTTCATAAATTTAACGTAATTTAAGTTCCTTCTTAACCAAAAACTGGTAGCAGATATTATCACAGTGAAATTCGTCGGAAATATCACGTGATAACGTTACACACGACAAACACCAACAAAAACCATTTGACTTTTTGAAAAGAAGATGGCGACCGAAGCTATCGCCGTGACTATGAAGAGTTGTTTTTTGTATTCGTTCACATTATCTGTGTTACAATGCAAGTTTTATTTAAAGTGCGAATTAGTGAAGTGAGAATAAACAAAAACTGTATTTCAAGTGTTATATTTACATTCGGAATTATGTAAGAACAAAGACGTGAATACGAATAAAATTCCCTTCGTGGAAGAATTTGTCAGCTAAACAAATGTATGAAAATGGGAGACTCTTATTTGTTGTTGTTTATAACGATTTTTCTTGTAATACGAGCCTCGTTAGAAAATGAAAGCAACGGGTGCCCACAAAAATGCGATTGCTTGGAGCAATACGTGGATTGTTCAAGAAAGAATCTCGTATCTGTGCCAAAAATTCCTCAGTGGGTGGAACAATTGGATCTCAGTTACAATCGATTAAATGAAAATATGACTGGAACTTTTGAAAACTTGACGAGCCTTAAGGTATTGAAATTAGATAAGAACTTGTTGAAACACATACCAGATTTACAAAATGAACAAATTCAGGAAGTCAGTCTCATAAGAAATCACATTGGATCCATAGAAGCGGGCCATTTTCCAGCTAATAGTTCCATCAGGATATTAAATTTAAACAGTAACAGAATCAAAGTAATTGAGTATCAAGCTCTAAACAATTTGTCTAATTTAGTAGTATTGAAATTAAACAGAAATGAAATAACATCACCCCTCCCTAACCAGTTGTTTATGGCTCAACATAACTTAAGAACACTGGAGCTTAATCATAATAATATTCATGTGATCAATGGTTTGCTATTTAAGGGCTTATCCAATTTGACCACTCTAAAATTAAAATATAATAATATTGACAATATTATGGATGGTGCCTTTTTCGGATTCAAGTCTGTAAATTTACTACATTTAGATCATAATAAAATAACAAGTATTTCTAAAGGATGGATGTATGGACTAGAATCATTAAACACATTGTCCATGTCGAATAACAAAATAATGGATATTGATCCTGGAGCTTGGGAGCTATGCGACAATTTAAAGATTCTCGATTTGTCCCATAACAATTTACTTGGAATTGAAGGACGAACATTTCAGCATTTAAAAGAGTTAGAAAATCTCAATTTGAGCTACAACAATATATCAGCTATATCACAGGAAGCTTTCAGCCATATGGTCCAGTTAAAAACATTATTGTTAAATAATAATAAAATATCTTGGACAGTGGAAGATATGTCTGGACCATTTTCTAAATTACAAAACTTAATGTTATTCAGTTTGGCAGCTAATCACATCAAGTCCATTAATTCAAAGGCTTTTGAGGGTTTGTCTAATCTGGTTGAGCTAGATTTGAGAGGTAATAATATTACATCAATTCAGCAGCATTCCTTGGATTCAATGACAAAATTAAAGAAATTACACTTGAATTCCACGTCATTGCTTTGTGATTGCAACATTCTTTGGATGGTACGTTGGATGAAGGAGAAAGTAGATCAAAAACTCATTACTGCAACTTGTGCTTATCCAGCTGAAGTAAGTGGAGAACCAATTACCAAATTAAAAGAAGAGAACTGTGGTGATTCACCTAAACCTAAGGTAGTTGAACATCCAAAAACTCATTTGGCAATAAAAGGAAGGCCAGCAAATTTAGTTTGTTCTGCCACATCTAGTCCATTTAGCAACATGACTTTCTTATGGAGGAAAAATAATGGAAATCTAAGCAATCCCTCTGTATATGAGAATATAACTATTTCAGCAAATGGACAATCAAGAGCTACTTCTGTATTAGTTATACCAAATGTCACCCATTCTGACTCTGGAAAGTATCAATGCATAGTCAGTAATAAATTTGGTACAACATATTCGTCTAAGGCTAAAGTAAATATTGTTACATTTCCTAAATTTTTAAAGACACCTACCAATGTAACTGTAAAAACAGGAGAAACTGTGACCCTTAATTGTGCTGCTATTGGAGATCCTCCTCCAGAAATTTCATGGAAAAAAGATGGTGGAAATGATTTCCCTGCTGCAAGAGAAAGACGAATGAATGTCATGCCTACAGATCACCTTTTCTTTATAGTTAATGCCAAGACCACAGATATGGGTATATATAGCTGTGCTGCTAAAAATCCAGCAGGAACAATCATAGCCAATGCAACATTGACAGTTTTACAAGAACCATCTTTTGTGCGAGTTATGGAGAACAAGGAAGTTACTAGTGGTGATTCAGTTGTTCTACAATGCATGATATCAGGATCTCCAAAACCAGTGATAAAGTGGTCAAAAGATGGGACTCCAATAGTACACACAGAAAGACATTATTTAACAGCTGATGAACAATTGTTGATAATTATTGGTGCAGAATCTGGTGATGCAGGAAGATATGAATGTGAGATTACCAATCAATTGGGCACAAAAAAAGATATGACAGAACTAAGAGTATTGCCACCAGTAGCAATATTGGTAAATGAAGAAGACATGACTGGTATAATAATAATAACAGTTGTGTGTTGTGCTGTGGGAACATCAATAATTTGGGTAGTTATAATTTACCATACACGTAGACGAATGGCTACTCCTGTGCCTAATTACCCCACCGAAAGTATGAAAATGACACAAATAGTGCGTAGTGATAGTGATTCACCCCAAATATTCCCAGACAATGTTTCAGAACATTCATCTTGTAAGGATAGTGGTACTGGGGACTCAGCCAAACAAACAAGTTTTGATGGAATGCCTACTGAAAGAAGCGAACAAGTTCATTTTGAATCTGCAATTTGCAGAAGTTATTCTCCAGTGCCAGAAGCACACAAACTTCTACCTTCATCATTCAAACCTTCTATTCAAGTGTGTGTTAACACATCTGTATCTCCAGCTACTTACAGTTTTTCTAGTCACAGTGATAACAATTAGGATAGATTTAATTTAAAAATATAGTATAGTAAGTGTGTATTATTTAATGGTACATTGCCTTTTCACTATTTACTTAGTTTATAAAATTTAACAACCTAACAGCTTTAATCTTTATTATAATATTATAATATTTTTGGGGATAACTTCTGCTTGTAATTGCCTATATTATGGTCAATAAAATGTTGTATATTACACAATATGATCTCAGGTATTGGTCAAGAGAAATCAGTGGCTTTCTACCTTTTCTTAAGTTGATGTATTGATTTAAGTTTTTTTTAACTCTCTAGACATCAGAAAAACACATTCATAAACAATTTTATAAGATAAGATGGAAATGTTGGAGCTAATTACTTGGAGAACAGGTTTATGAGTTTGTCTAAGATTTATTATTATTAATTTGTAAATAGTGAAATTCTTCTTCAAATTAATATGCTTGTATTCTATTGAGGCATTGCCTGTTTGTCTTTTTATCACTTCAATTTCTGATGTCTAGCAGTTAACTAAAAAATGCTGTGCCACTGATACACATTACAAATTTATTGGTTCAAATTATGATGAAATAAAGAAATACATGATCAGAAATTCTTGAGGATTATCAAATCTCAATGGGGGCTAAATCTGCTAGATGGCAATATGTGAGGTCAACTGCTAGAGTTATTGGCGATTTTTATGACATGTCTGTCAATATCATGTCAACATTAACTAATTACAGTTTGAACTCACATCCACATATTGCCATATAGTGGATTTTTCATATAGGTTAGCTCACAAATTAGTATTGAAAAAATGTATGTGTTTCAATTTCTGACAAAGCCAAACAGTTAATAAGTAAACTGATGACATATTATGTACTACCTTTCTAGAAATTTATACTAAAAACACCAAACTTATGCATTTGACAGTGTCCTTAGAAAACATTGATAGTAGGTACATGTTTTACTTGATGTAAACCCTATACAATTCAAGTCAACCCTGTCCTTACTATATGAATATTGTACTTAGTGAAAAAGCATTGTCTTTTAAGCATATATGAAACTTGTTTGCTTAGTACAAATGTAACAAACTTGCCAGTATTGGTTTTGATGTAAGACTGAATGTCATATAAGTAATTACGTTTGTTGTTAATTAAAGCAGCTACGCCTATTTAATAGGAGAATTTGTTATAAGTAATGTATTTAACTAATGTTTGTAATTAATGACATTATACTACTTGGCTAAATATTAACTGTTTATATGGAATAGTAACAAGCTGATTCTCAAACGTCACAAACGATTCTGATTCGGAAAGTCTGAAGTTTTGTATCTTTCTGTTTAACCATGTATGTTGAAGAAGAGATAAAACATAGTTGCCGAATTTTTACCCGATTGCGACGTCTTGTGAATAAGTTTGTGGTGTGATTGTGTATTTACTATGAATATCTTGATATTACTGTCATATTTAGGTATCTGTGCTTCTCATGGTGACGATCACCTTTCATCTGTAGATATCTAGGTAGCTGTGGCCATGAAAGTTTAAATGATGTAGAATGTAAACAGTTTCCAAGCAATACATGTTTCTGAATTACATACCTACTGGTGAATGTTAACATAGCTACTTACGCCAAAGCAATGTGGATAAAAGATACAAATTAATAATGACTTGATATCTAATTTATTCATTGGTGTGGTTCTACACACTAGAGTACCTACCCAATAAGTCTCATTCTCACTCATTTTCGAATTTTGAAAACATAAATAGACATTAATTGGTCTGGGTAAATAGCATGATGTGTGTATACTTTAAAAGTATGTGAATATATTTAAGCGAAAATTATCTAAAAAAAAGTATCATTTAAAAAAAAAGTCCATTCAATTCCATATTTTATTAATTTGAAATTCAGGGCTCGGAAACGGTTTTATATTACAAGCTTTTATTTTACTTGCAATGTATGTGTGCAGTTTGTTTGGGTGGAATTTTGCAACCTTATTTTGTGAACCATAAACTTTCTGCATGCATAATTTAGATACAGGTGTAGTTAGTTATGTCTTTCTAAATCCAATATGGATGATTATCCAAAATAGCGGGCTAGTATTTCATCTGCACTACAACAATAAGGGTATCGAATAAAAGGGCTTGCTAAGTAGAATATGTACAAAATATAATAAAAATTTATTAACTGTAAAATAATTCAAACAAACTTTTATTTAAGTGACTTAAAAATATTAATTTAATCATGTACCTATTTCACAAATGAAATTTTATAAAAGCCTTGATTTAAAGTGTATATTTATCTGTTTAGGTACATAACTTAAATAAGCTTGTTTTTTTTTAGTTTTTGTACACTTAATTATATTAGCGCCTAAAATACGTAAGAACGGGTTGAAACAATAACGTATTTTCAGTAGAAATTTGTGTGTTTTTCGTTAAACATATATCGAACCTATAATTATAGGTTTAAATATTTAATTTAAGGTTAGATAAAGTATAATCTATCTAACCTATTTATTTTTTTATTATTAATAACAAAACCGTCGCAATAAATACATTTGGAGGCCTACTCTTACTAAACGAAATATTTCGGATCCGTTGATGAAATACTTTTTTAATTTCATTTTTGCTTCGGATGAAAAGCTTACGTATAAGAAATGTTAAAACGTTTGCGAGCCCTTGTGTGATTATTCGACTAAGATAGTGAAGTTTATGCTGCATTTAAATTAATAATAATAATGCCTGCTCTGGCCCAAAAAAATAATGTAATCATTCTTTAATTGTCGTTTCAAGTGAGTGTGCTCAGTTAATTACGGTTTAAAATTTTACATTTTTAAAGTTGCAAACAAACGCTTGCCAAATTAACCTACCCAATACATTCTGCGTGTTGGTGTCAGCCAATACTTGTAGTTGTCATATTTATTTGTAGGGGTTGTTAGGAAACCCAGATCCAAAATACTTCGTGGGCACTTACTTTTATGTGAGTCGATGCTCTACTTTTTACAGAGATGTATCTTTAAACCTTTAACAATTGTAGTTTCTCTAATTATCTTAATGAATATTTAAGTACCTAATTGTAAATTATTGCATTGACTTCTAACACAAAGTAAATCAGACGTTTTAAAATATGTTTATAAAATAATTAATACTAAAATACCGAAATTAGTCTTGCTCAGAAAAGTTGCTAAATACAAAAGAAGGTAGGGAAGCAAGAATAACTGAAAAATGAAACATCTAGCTAGATAAATAACACGTTCCATCGTCAAATTACTATTAGGTATATGTGACCTAATTAGGAGTACTTCCACTTTGCCCCACCAAGACGCCCCACTGGTGGGGCATAGAGGAATGCCTTAGAATTAGTTGTGGAGGCAGATTCCTCTGCTTTAATATTAGGTGTATTATGCCCATAGCTGGGCATTAACTCGTTAATCCGTTAATCGTTAATTAACGAAGTTAACATTTTGAGTAACGGATTAACTTTTAAGTTAACTTTAAAAACTGTTAACGGACTCATTAACTTCCGTTAATAATCCAGAAGTCCGTTAATCGTTAATCAAACGCCTAACTTTCACCGCATGGCACCGCGAGTGCTATGCGAGAAAGCTGCGAATAGATTCAAGTCAAGTCAGTTCATTTATTTATGTAGGTTACAAGTAACACTTATGCATCGTCAAAACCAAAATTAAAGCTACAGCCGGTTCGGAACCGGCATTTTTATACTAATCTCACGAATGTTCTACTGGTTTTACGAAGCCTATGGTTTGAAATAGCAAGCTTATGTTTATTTCTTGTATTGAAACTATGTATATCGCATTTCTTATAGAACAAATGAAGGTTGTTATGTACATACATGATGCAGTCAAAGATGAATTGGAAGGCTACGGTTGAAAATATTAATGTCTTTAAAAAATTATTTAAGTAAACACGCGGTCTAAGGCTGTATATAGATCGAATAGATCTCTTCTGTAATACAAATATGGTTTGTATGTCCGAAGCTGAGCCCCACAGCAATAGACCGTATGACATTAAACTATGAAAATAGCCATTACTTAGAGCCGGTGTTTAGTTACAATGACAAGCGCTGTATTTGTTTTAAAAAAGGGAGCGTTCAAGTATTACGTAGCGCAAAGTTTTAAGATTTTTGACCCCCCCCCCCCCCCCCATGTAATACATTGTAACGTTTTTCTGTACTCCCCCTCCCTCTTTCTTTAAAAAAAAGACGACCACACTAATACTATCGAGGGATTCCCCGGAAACCGTAGGGAAATGGGAATTAGACCGTATCGTAACGTTTTACATAGACTCCCCCCCCCCCCATCAATATGCGTTGCCTCCCTAAATGACTGTCAGCGAACATTTGCGTGTGCATAATGAAGTGTGTAGGTAATATTAGGTAAGATTCTCACAAGGACCTGGAACCATTTTGATTACCAATTAACGGATTAACGATTAACGTTAACTTGCGTTAATTCTTTAGAAATGTAACGCTTTAACGATTAACGAAGCTAACTTTTTTATTAACGGATTAACGATTAACGAAGTTAACTGTTTGATTAACGGTGCCCAGCTATGATTATGCCCCACTAGGGTCGGCACTTTAGAGTGTAAGTGGGTTTACTCATTGTAATATTCGTCTATTTAAGTTTTACGTAACTTTACCAAGTAGCATTACATCTGGTATATGGTAGTGGTATTATTATTACCATTATATGAGTAAAACCACTTACACTCTAAAGTGCCGATCCTAGTGGGGCAGAATACACCTAAAGCAGAGGAATCTGCCCCACTAAATCAATTAAGTGTCTAAAATCTAAAGATTTAGTGGGGCAGATTCCACTACGAATTTTAAGGCATTCCACTATGCCCCACTAGTGGGGCGTCTTGGTGGGGCAAAGTGGAAATACTCACAATTAGGGATTGTATATTATGTAGTTTCATCCTTAATCAAATAATAGTGTGAATTAATAAGTTAGGTTATATAGGTAAGTTTAATTGCATCTTGAAAATGTATGTACTATGTATAAGTAGCATGTATGAATGAGTAGAGTGAGATTAGATTTATGGGCACAAATGAAAATGTAAAGAAAACGTTTTTTTTTATAATTATTATGTAATTGTTACAATAATAGATTAAAACAAAATGTATGTGACACGGAAAAGACAAAATCGAGTTCAGCCATTTTCCTGCTTGACTTTAGACGGAACAAACTTTTCCCTTCCTACCATCAGCTCTTGTTGCAAAACCTATTTCATTGAGGCAGAGGGATGGAACACCGTGCTATATTTACCTACATGGACAGGTTTCTCGCTCGCTTTCTTGATTCTCTACGTCCTACTTTATTAGCTTCTGGTTGCCTCTCGATTTGTACTACTAAGTGTACTTATTTACTTCTTTCTTCCATCCAATGAAAAAATAACGTGAATATGAAGTTTCGTTTTATCAACAAGTTTGGTAATGTAATTTTTATACTACGACCTAAACCCTATATAATAGCTGTAATAGGAGAATATACTTTATTTATTAAAACGCCAGTTTGCTGAAGTTTTAAATGCCTGTGTAATCCAATGTGTCTTATAAATGTAGAAAAACCTACTAAAGTAAGCATTTTTACGGAAACTTCAATACCTTTAGTGAACATGCGATTTTATACTGTTTTGAGATGTTTGAAATTATGTACATAAATTGTAATTATTTATACTTTAAATAATAAAGTTGTCTTTAAGAACAAGTCAATTTTAATTATACATACCTTAAGAGCACACCTTTAGAACTAGAGGTAATTTTTATTTTCTTTTTTATTAGTCTGCAACATACTTTTATATTACATATGTGCTTTCTATAAAGCTGCAAAAATAAGAAGTATCCAGTTGTAAAAGAAATTCTTATTATTTGTATACTTTTTTCCTACCTATAAAGTTGCAGCAGAAATTCATCAAATTAACTGTTAAAACTATTAAACACGTAGGTATTATGTTGGTCACAATAACTACACTACAAGAGAGTTCACATACTTTTATACCTACTACCTATGTCCATATTTTGTTAAATTTACTACAATATCTTTATGAACATCTATTATACAAAATCTTTGAGCAATGCTAGTTCTGGACTAATGCACTGCACTGGGAGATTTATTTTTTCTGTTAATTTTTACTGGACTAATGCACTGCACTGGGAGATTTATTTTTTCTGTTAATTTTTACTGGATTAATGCACTGCACTGGGAGATTTATTTTTTTCTTTAAAATATTTAGTGATCTTTCTCTGTTTTCCCCACCGAGAAACCCTGCGCAACTTCACCACACCCTGATAAGGCAGTTTATGTACCGACTGTAACGTGGGTTCATAGTTAGAGTACCTACATGATTGCGAAGTTAAGTCTGGACCTACATTATTTTCGACACCCTACTTTTGTTTATCTTAAACCTGATTTTTTTTAAAAGTTGCTGCGCTGTACTACCTACTTCTGCACATGCTACAAACATCACATCCCAAAATTTCCTCTCTTTATCCGTAATAACAGCACAAAAAGACAAAACACAAAAGGATCAATGAGTCTGTTTTGTTATAGTTATACATGATTTCAGCCAGGATACGGCCAACCAGGATATGGGGCTCCAGCACCTGGTGGTGGTGGATTGGAAATGGGCCACGGCCCTTATCCGTCTATAGGGGCAGGAGGTACTGTTGCGCCCCAAGTTCAGCAATGGTTCCAGGCGGTCGATAAAGATCAATCAGGATTTATAACTGCGCCCGAGTTAAAAGCAGCGCTTGTCAATGCACAGGGACAGACATTCTCTGAAACAGCTTGTAATTTAATGATTGGTATGTACCTGGGTCAATCAACTTTTAAGTGTACATCAATGATAAATTTTAGTTTTTTAATTTTAATTTTTTTTTTTATATTTTATCATTTTTTCTTTAGATAATTATTTATATTTTAAGAATCCACATAGAGCAGCACGATTTATTTAAATAAAATAGTAAATTTGACTCTGAAATCCACATGACTCTAGTTATTGATTAATTAGATGGCAGTCGTTACACAATCATGTCAGACAGAGGCCTAAGTACTGCTAGTAGTACGTGGTTTGAAAACTCTGACACCAGAGATTATCGGATCGTTCATCTACTCGGTGTTCCACACGTAAAGAAGTAAAAAGTTGAATTTGGTCAAAATATCATTCTAATTTATATTAAATGCTCTAGTCTTTGTAAGAGGCTCTTTAGTGACTAATTATTGAAAGAAAAAGTATTGCTTTATGCTGATTATATCGTTAATTGTCCTATGGGCAACCAAAATTTCCCACGCACAACGGTTTTGGTTGTCCAAGTGACTGGTTGTCCGAGTGACATTTATCAGTATTTGCGCTTCCTGATAAAAAATAATTATATTTTGAATTATGTCTTACGCGCAGTGAAAAATATAGATAAAATATAATATATTTCACTTTTATTTACTACGATATATCAAATATTTACGTTTTTGTGCTGGTTGTCCGGTGGACACACAATAAAGCCACCCAATTTTTCTAAATGCGCGCGACCGTCTGACACCGCGGCAATGATGAAATAAAAATAGCGGTTAGATGAGTGTTGTCACCAAATCGACCGACTTATTGTCAAGGCACTGATCAACCCATCTATGTTTTGGTTTCGGAACTTTTTTTCCGTTGTCCGGTGGAAATCGGAATAATAAAATATAATAGGGACCAAAACGAACATGCAAAAAATTCGGTAAAATTATGAAACAAACAAAAATCTATATGCTAGCATCTTAGTGAACACTGTAATGAATAATTATGTACAAGCGTAATTAATTGCCATATAGTATTTCTTTGTATAAAGTAATGTTTCATTATAATTAGCGCCTGGGGGACAAATAAAAAAACACTACATCCAGATGTTTTGTCACCTGGACAACCATTAAAATTCCAGTTTAATAGTGATTTATTTAAAATAAATTACTCGTATGTTTGCTTAATAATAATATAAATGCGACATATGCCAAAAAACCACTTAATTTTTTTTAGAACTGCGATTATTGGTCAGGGACAAAACATATTACTTACAGGACAAATAAAAGTTGATTGACCCACCTACTATTTAAAAAAAACAGTTTGAAATAGTGATTTTTAGTTAGATAATATAATTTTGCCTTTAATTAAAGCATTTCTTTCTCGCTTATTAAATCGTCCCACACCATAACCCATATCTACTTTTTTACTACTGCGGGAATTTAAAAGCCCGGTAAAATTCATATTTATGTTTTTGATTTTTGCTTACAGGGATGTTTGATAAAGATCGATCGGGACATATCAACGTGGAAGAATTTGACAAACTATATACTTACGTGAACCAATGGCTGGCAGTTTTCAAAACATATGATACTGATCAATCAGGACAAATCGACGAACAAGAGCTCTCTAAAGGTATTATTAATTTAGAGACAGATGTTTCCGGTACTTTTCTTATAAAAATAAAGGAGTTGCGGCTTAGAGCTTCTAGTTAAACCTACACAATATAATTGGCTACTTGACAGTGTTAACAATAAAATATGAAAAGTGTTAGATATGTTAGCTTATTAGTAAAGTAATAATTTTACATTTTTATTTTATAATTAAAAGCATAGTTAGTATTTTAATTTTGCAAAATAAATTTTACTTTTTTTATCTGTGGAACAAAAGAACCGAAACGGAAACCACCATTGCAATTCGGAAATGACAGCTGTCGGCGAAAATAATTTATTTTAATGTGGCGAAACAATGATTATTTTACCGGTTAAATTGAATTATTGTGTCTTTAACCGTATTAAGAATTTATTGAAACATTTTCCGTTTATCTAAATGAAGTCGTTCCTATGCGTATCGGTTCGTTGTCTACAACGTTGACGTCATAATTGCAACAGTGACATGACTTGGCGTTTTTGCGCGCTTTTTAAATGTGTTACACAAAATCTTATTTTTCTCTGGTTAATTACATTTTTTCCAGATAAATCGAATTGCTTGGGATATAAAATGAACGGGCGCACATTTTGCAATACTTTTTCAAAAACTGTCAAGTAGCCAATTTTTAAACAAACTTACTTGTTTTTCTGGTGTTGTTTGTCTGGAACGGAACGGATTTGTAATATTATGTATTTTTTTTATGCAACTCCTGCATTTGTTCGATAAAACTTTTTAAGGCCCAATACGAAGCAATTGACATTACCCGTTTTGCGGCGAACCGCGTGCCATCTATTGAACGCATTTGGCATTAGCTCGTGCTAGCGCAGCACGAGTGTGCGGTGCTAGTACGAGCGAATGCCATGAGGACTACATGAGTAATATATGAGTAATAATACATACATGTCATTCAGTGCAGACTAATTTTGATTTAAGAGACAGCATTGCGTACGTATAATTTATTAAATCTTACTACTTTGTAATATTAGTAAGTACCAATAGATTATCAATTTTGTAGTTTATTCGTTACATACATACAAACATATCGATGGCCCCAACGAATAAACGTGCAAACGAAAAACTACAACTTTTCAGGAAACCATAAAAACGTTTAAAATCACATTACTTTAATATCGTAATGAATAGATATATTTAATGTATAATTATATTAAAGGTTAAAAGTATTTCAGATCATATATTTTTTAAGAAAATAAAACTATCGATTTTCTCAGTATTCAAGAAAAAACATATAATTTTATTATATTTTATTCTAATGAATAATATGTGACTTGTTAACAGAAATGTATTACTGCACGTTTATTCGTGTCATAAATGAAGCATAAACAAGTGTAGTAAAACGATGCACGGTTCTACATTAGGATAGCTGTATTAAAATTTTTGCGGTCTGCAATGAAGCATAACTAATAAAAGTAGCTTCCATTTTTACACGAATAATCGTGTCTTTTTTTGTGTAGGAGTTATTACCCAAAGGAAAGGTTAGACACAAGCGGCAGATGGATTTAATACGTTTATTTTGGTGTACTCAAAGAAACAATTAGATTCAATAGACGCATGTTTTGTTATTCATGTGATATGAAGATATTAAATTTCCCTACAATAAACAAATTTTGTGCTATAAAAGTCTTATTTTAAGTCCAAAATTTACAAAAAAAAAATGTGTAGGCGTATTCTATGGCATAAAAACGAAAAAAAATTTTTGGGCAAGAGCTCTTGCACGTTTATTCGTTGGGGCCATCGATATATGGGGTGTAATTGAACGTTTGCAGCGTGTATGCTAACCGACCTTTCAAAAGGTTGTGTACATGAAGTGCAGAACTGCAGACGGTACACGCATCCTCATCGGTGGCTCCAAGTAGCTGTGGTACACACAACGATCACACCCCGGCTTACTACGTCGGCTTGTGAGCTAAACCCGATGAGGAATCCTGCATGCTTCGGTTGGCAGGGCTTGCGGTGGAACCTCCTGCTTTGTGTACAAAGTCTAACTCGGCGGTAAAGGCAGTCCACGCTGATAAGCATAGGGCAAGCTGATAGGGCAGAGGTCCAGTTTCATACAGACTGGGCTTTGTCCGAGGCTTGCACTTGGACGGCTCTGGGGGTGTAGTTGGTACATCGTGGTCGCTTTCACTCTACACCGGGGAGATAAAGAGGATTCGGCAACACCTTAGTGACAAAGGTGGCCTGTTTAGGGGGGTACTGCTTTGCCTGCTTAGCCGGGGAGGGGGCTAGAAAAGATGCCCTAAAGAAATGTACACCCTAACCCACACGGATGGTAGTAACCGCGGCTGCCTCCGCATCGTTTCACTCGTAGTCGACGATACAATAAAATACGGTTTTTAAAATCACCTAGTCCTAACCACCCGCGGGATGCGTGGTGGTCACTGCTAGTTTGACCACAGACTTGACGTTATAAAACTACGTCTTTGCTTCCGGCGTCCTCGCAGATCCGGTCCATCCAAGTCTGCATGTTTAAACGGTATTAGGCTTATGAATCATGAGACAATGAAGACATATGCTGAAGCGCTAACAATCAGTTAACCGTCTGTAAGCCCTGAGAGCAGTGATATCGAAAAGAGCTGGTTGGCTATATCTTCTCATATCTTAGACACGGCTATTTTCACTCAAGGGCTAACAACCAAAAACATTAAAATTGGTTTGTTGAAAACGATAAAGTTATAGTTAGCGCAATCGACAAAGCAGAGCAATTCACCCTGAAAGTGTTGTGGAAATACGACGAGAGTAACCTGAAGTTTCGTCGCCTATCTTGGGAAAGGATCGGTGGTGGCAAGACAAAGCTCACTACATGCAGTGGTTTCCTGACACAAACTAGCTTGGGGTGTTTTACAGTGAGGTTCGAAAGTTGATTAGCACGATCCCCTTTTCAAAAGCTCCTTTGAAACCATCGAATGGTGAAAGACTTCTCAAAACAAAGGAGAAAGTGCTCGAGTAATGGATGGGACACTTCAACGCTCTACTCAACGTGCGCTGGTCTCTTGACTTTGAATATGTTCTGTTGATATCAGAACTCCCCACTCTAGCTAGGCTGGATAAGCCGCTGACACTTGCTGAGATTGTTCTTGCGGTCAGTTAACAACTAAAATAGCGCGTGGTTGGTATCAACTTGATACCGGGAGAGCAACTACTTAAATCCGGTGGTGACGGGTTTCATTCGGCTATATGGAGCCTTTTTGTACTTTGTGGGAAAAAGACCAAGTCCTAGCATTTTTACAGTTTCTCGCATTGATCGATTGCACCTCTTACCGGGGTATTTTACTATTATCAGCCCCTGGGAAAATCTTTGCTAGAGTACTCCTAAACCACACCGAAGAGCACCTGCCTGAAACCCAATTTGGATTTTGGCCTGATCGGGGCACGTGCAAAGCTAATTTTTCAGTGCGTCATCTTCAAGAAAAGAGTTGACCTCGAGAAGGCTCTCGATGGCGTGCCCCGGAAAGCTCTCTAGATGGTGCTAGGGAAGCTATGATGCACGGAGCAGTTCTGTCAACGACGAATAGTCTGACTTTTTTCCCCGTCACCTGTGGTATGAAGCAAGGGTATGTACTAGCCTACACTATCCGCGCTGTATTTTGCATTGGATGTCAGGGATGTCTCACGGACTTCTTCGAAAGGGTTTCGCATCCGGTTCCGCACTCAGGGCTTGTACGAACGTGTTACACACTGTATGATTAATGAGATCTTGTACGTAGATGACCTTTGTTTCGTGGCAGAATCCCCAAAACCCTGCAGCAAATCATGTCGGATTTTCACCGTCTTGCCAAAAATTTGGTCTAAAAATAAGTATCAAAAAGAGGAATGGCTGTCGATGGACGTTAATGGTCGCGAGACACTGAAATGAAGACTTGGTGAGGACTAGTTGAAGCGGGTTGACAAATTCCGCTACCTGGGAGTACAATAACACCCAAGTGCAACCTCGATGCTGAAATAATAAGCAGAATTAGTGCTGCAGTCGCGGCATTTAGTAAGCTAAATTCAGAGGTCTTCTGCTTTTAAGACATCAAACTTGCTACCGACAGGTATACATGGCGATCATGATCGGTCAATTCCATCTCAGATGCCTACTGAAGATTATGATTGGCTTTTAGCCACATGCGACCACATTTTCTTAATAGGTGCATCGTACGAAAAATAACTTCACGTACATACTTTGAAATGATTGTACTTGTGAGTCCTGAGTGTATTAATTCTTACTAGACAACTCCAAGCGGTCAATGTATGACATTATATGCCGTCTCTGTGTTTGCACTTACTCTGTTCATTATTTTCCGATTCGGTTGTGATATTTCGTCGACGCGCGTTCAATACCGCGTAATGACATTTTCCCGTAAGTTCTAATTTAGATTGAAATAATATGAAATAACAGACCACTTTAATCTTTATGGCAAATGCTACATACGCAGTATTGCACGCGCGTCGACGATTTGCATTTTTGAGTTTCTCACTTGCCTAGAAACGTATAAATGATCAGTTTGGCTATTGTAAATAAGTAAAACCGGCCAAAAGTGTGTCGGTCCACGCTCAGTGTAGGGTTCCGTAGTTTTCAAAGCATCACAATACTTAAGTATCCTTAAATTACAACTTTAGTTAAAAAAATATTTTTTCAAAAATTTCAAAAACGATTAAACCCATCAGGTTCAAAATAATTTTCCTAGAAAGCCTTTATGCAGTTCTATATTCCAGATTTTTTTCATACTTTTTGACTTATGGTTCAAAAGTTAGAGGGGGCCCCCCCCCTCTAACTTTTGAACCATAAGTTTATTTTCTTTTGCAGCGATTATTAGGACACAATTTTATTTTCTTTTGCAGCGATTATTTCCCAAAATATTAAAAATATAAAAAAATGATCTTAGTAAACCCCTGTTCATTTTTAAATACCTGTCCAACGATATATCACATGTTGGGATTGAAATAAAAAAAAAGTCACACCCCAATTTACGTGTAGAGGGGGTACCCTAAAAAACATTTTTTTATTTTTTATTTTTGCACTTTGTTGACGTGATTAATATACATATTTGTACCAAATTTCATCTTTCTAGTGCAAACGGTTTCTGAGATTATCCTCGGACGGACAGACAGATAGACAGACATGGCGAAACTATAAGGGTTCCTAGTCGACTACGGAACCCTAAAAATGCAGCCTAAGCAGCCTCCTAACAAAAAAGTATTTTACAAAAATACTCAAAATGGGATTTTCGCAATTCGAGCTGCGTTCTTGTAATAAACTCTTTTTATTTTAGCCCTTAGGTAATATTTATTTCTTTTCCTAACATTATTTCACCGTTATAGTAAAGACTACGCGTGTAAACCAATTTATTTACTATTTTCAAAACAGACAACTAACTGCCGTCACCTGTCAACACTACACATCGAAGCACCTGAACGGCAAACTTTCATATCTAAGAATTATGCAATTTAATCAGGCGTTTGTGTTTAAAATGAATTATTTTGATAACTAAAAGATTATATAAAAAATGAAGAAGGCGGCGACCTTTGGAATCACAATCCTAACATTTTTTAGTAAAAATATTTTTTTCTAAATATATATTTACAGAGTTTTGGAAGAAAAATAATTTGAAGAAATCACTTTTTAACATTTTTTAAAAACGGTATAATTTTTATTTATTCATTTATTTTAAAATTTCAAGAAGGCGGCGACCTTGTAAAATATCTGAAAAAACGTACAAAAAGTGATTTAATGCTTAGAATTACTTGAGGTCATCGTTGTAGTGAACAGAAATACATGAAGTTTCGCCAATTCTCTTCGTATTGGGCCTTAAATGATTGTTATTTTTTCATTGTTCCAGCGTTGTCGCAAATGGGATTTCGATTCACACCCGAATTTATCAACTTTTTATCAAAAAGATCTGATCCTAATGAGGGAAAAATATCAGTTGACAATTTCATTGTGTTGTGTGTTCAGATACAGCGTTTTACTGAAGCGTTTAGAGTGCGTGACACTCAACAAAACGGAACTGTGACGATTGGCTTTGAAGATTTCTTAAATATAGCATTAAGTTGCTCTATTTGAAATGCCCCATAAAGGCTGAAGGCATTCCACGCTGCTTTAATTAAAAGGTGAAGTGATGGAAAAATATTCACCTTAAATTAAGGACCAACACTTTCAAAGCGTCAATTAACAAGCTTTAGATGTTTTTATTTGTTTCCGTTACATCTACCTCAATCAGAATAATTACATGGCTTAATATATCTTTTTCCCTGTGAAGTGTCCCGCCGTATATTTAAAATCGTATTCGAATCAAATGTCTTAAAAGGTACTTCATTGTTAGCAATTAAATAAGGAGACGTTCATTAACCTTTTCCCAGCCCAGCTATCTTTAACGTAGTGGCCCGCTGTACGCCAACGTATAAATGTATAACAGTTTCTATAGTACGAAAGCAAGGCTGTGGCATAACGTCATATCGATAAAAAAAAATTATGTCTAAATCAAGATTTTTTATTAAATTTTGCAAATACAAATAAACCCTGATACATTATAATAGTAATTTGTTTTATTTTATGAACATTTTTAGTAAGAAAAACGAGTATCTATTATCATAGACAAAAATACATGCATAATCTTGCAACACATTTATTATAAAAGGCACTTCACTATTCATTTTATAACGTAGTCCGTTGACTTCATATCAAGTCGTTGGCGCTCGTGGCAAGATAAATATCTCAAATAGAAGTGTTGTCTATGATTTCACACTTCTATGACAACACTTCTATCTCTCTATTCTCTCTATCTCTCTAGACGATTTGAATAAAGAAAAGACGGCTCTTGTACGGTATTCATAAATCATAACAAGTATGTTACGGTGAAAAGTAAGACAAAAGAATGAAAGGTCAGTTATTATTCCTATATTTAATAACTTTTTATAGTTTGTGTAAGTTTACCTTTCGAGACCTTTCACGTCTATAAGTTGTTTTCGAGAGTCATTACAAATCGACTCTCGCGCAGGTTCGACGACTTCCAGCCTCCCGAACAAGCCGGTTTCCGAAAAGGCTTTAGCACCATAGACCACATACACACGCTGCGTCAGATTATACAGAAGGCCGAGGAGTATAATCGGCCTCTGTGTCTAGCGTATGTGGACTATGAGAAGGCCTTCGATTCAGTCGAGACTTGGGCGGTGCTGCAGTCCCTCCAGCGGTGCCAAATTGACTATCGGTACATCGAAGCGTTGAAGTGTTTGTATAGAAACGCCACCATGTCAGTTCGAATCCAAGATAGAGGCACGAGACCGATCCCACTGCAGAAAGGTGTCAGACAGGGGGACGTAATTTCCCCGAAACTGTTCACCGCTGCATTGGAGGACGTCTTCAAGCTTCTCGATTGGACCGGACTCGGCATCAACATCAATGGCGAATACATCACTCACCTTCGATTCGCAGACGATATCGTGGTCATGGCAGAATCCCTGGAGGACCTTGGCACAATGCTCAATGACCTCAGCAGTGTTTCCCAACGGGTTGGTTTACGGATGAACATGGATAAAACCAAGGTAATGTTCAATGTCCATGTGACTCCGGCACCAGTATCTGTTGGGAATGCGATTCTCGAAGTTGTCGATCATTACGTCTATCTGGGACAAACTATCCAGTTAGGCAAATCCAACTTCGAGAAAGAGGTCAACCGACGAATCCAACTCGGCTGGGCAGCGTTCGGGAAGCTTAGGCATATCCTCACGTCCAAAATTCCCCAGTGCCTGAAGAGAAAGGTCTATGACCAATGTGTGTTACCAGTGATGACTTACGGAACTGAGACGTGGTCTCTGAATGTTGGCCTCATAACGAAGCTCGAAGTTGCGCAGCGTGCTATGGAGAGGGCTATGCTCGGCGTTTCCCTACGTGATCGGATCCGTAATACGGAGATCCGTAGAAGGACCGGTGTATCCGACATAGCCCGAAGAGTTAGCACGCTGAAGTGGCAATGGGCAGGCCACATCGCTCGTAGGACCGACGACCGTTGGGTAAAGAGGGTCCTCGAGTGGCGACCACGTACCGGACGACGCAGCGTGGGGCGGCCCCCAACACGATGGACTGACGACATCGTCAGATGTGCGGGGAGCCGCTGGATGCAGATAGCGCAGGACCGCGCGTTGTGGCGTTCTGTAGGGGAGGCCTATGTCCAGCAGTGGACAAAAAGAGGCTGATGGATGGATGGATGGAAGTTTACCTTTCGATATTTTACTTTTTATATTTTCGATAATTATATTTAATGATTATTGTACGAAAAAAAAAACAGACGAGCGCACGTTTGTAATGGCCGGCACTATGACACAATGACCTTGACACCTGTACGCTTACGACGTCACAGGTTTACTTGCATTGAAGTTGGTGGCGCTCGTAGCACTGAAATCTTGTCATTGCGTAGAGATGGGTGTTGCAATATCGAAAATTCTAAATAAATTATAAATTAACTAGCTTCCGCCCGCGGCTTCGCCCGCGTGTAATTCGGTTATATTGCGGTATAAATCACAACTATAAGAAAACTTCTCATTTCCACGGAAAAATCTAAGAAGCGCAATGTAACGCTGGATACGATTAGTTGTTAAACAAAAACTGAATGGTACACTATATTATATAGCTAAGTAGATGTAAAAATCAGTTTAGACGATAAAACAAATTGTACGTCATCCCTCGGGAATTCCACATTCTCGGGGATTCATTATCGTATCATTTAGCTTCTACATTTACATGTTTATATTCGTTTACAATATTTTACTTTCCAATCCATCAATCCATCCATCAAGCAAACTATATTTTTGTTTTCCCTCGGGAATATCAGTTTTTTTCGGGATAAAAAGTAACCTATTATTTAATCCGGACTTCTAACTATACGTCTGCAAAATTTAAAAGCAATCGGTTCAGTAGTTATGTCGTGAAAGCGGAACAAATAAACAAACTCACTTTCTGATTTATAATATTAGTAAGGATCTTCGTGAAATAAATTAATTTCAATATTTATTATGTAATACGTTATTTTCAGACCGGAATTAATTGTCAATCGTAAAATCTATGAATATTTGTATGGAACAAAACAAAGTAAACATGTAGGATTGTAATGAATGCAACTATCGCGTCACATCACTAGCCTACTTGATATGAAGTCGTTGGCGTATGGGACATCAAAATATTTCAGGCGTTTTTGTTTTTATCTGTTTTAAAACACTATAAAGCCTGTTTCTTTTGGCGAAATAACAAAAATGGGCTTCAATCCTGTCCATCTTACAAAATTACAAGAGAAACAAATATTTAATGCACCGTAAAGGTATTTAATTAAAGTAGGTACAATGAGTAACTTCTATAGAAGTAGTGGCGTTGACGGCACGAAAATCCTGAACTTCTATAGAAGTAGTTGGCGGTTATTAGGTTAATTCCGACATACTTATTATCACCATTTATTTAAAACTCTTTATTTAAAAGTTGAACTTGTTGAAATTTTGATGTTTACATAAACATAATAGCTGACTTCACAGCGCCTGCCTACTATTTTTATTTGCTAAGAATATTTTTATAAAATAATTAAAGATTTAATGCTTGTAAGGTATGGTTTTATTTTAAGAAAATATTAAAATTCCAGCGATAGATCTGCAAAAAAAGAAAAAAGTTAATGTGAATCATAAGTTCAATGAAATATAAAAATTATCGATTTTGATGTGGGATTTGCCAGATCATACAAAAGGAAGAAAATAAAATAGTTTTCATCATCATTACATAGTTCATTCTCCACACATCAAGGTGGAAAACACATGCAGTTCGTTTTAGTTCTTATGTATATGTCATAAGAGCGATGCATGTCCGAAGTGTGTAGTCTGACATGCTTTTGTAGGAACATGTGCAGATATTTTTCGTTCTAGCAAATAGTTTTCGTATAAGTCAAATAAAATGGCCCTAAATAGTAATAATTACCATTGAAAAACTTACTGGCGTCATTTTTTCTTCTCATTGCCTCTGATTTCTCTATTGAAAATACAACTTCTTGAAAATTCTTCACAGATTGTTTCATATTATTTTGATGCAAAGTGCTATCTGCACTGTCATCAAGTAATGAATGTATTGTAGGTACTTCATCTAGTTTCATTCTTCTTGCATTGCTAGGTTTGAATACAATAGATACTTTTCCTGTTTTAGGGTGAATACTGAAGGGAGATTTTAGTAAATGGTTGAAACCCTTTGTAACATTCACATCTAGTCTTGGATAGCAATATTGGATTTTAATTTCTTCAACAAGATATTTCAGTTTCCTTAATGCAAAACCATTCTAAAATAAAACAAATCAAAATATCATTTAAAATCAGTGTAAACACACTTGTTTCACAACTAATTCTAATTCCTGGCCAAGTACGAAAAAGGCTAATACAATTTGTTCTAACTCTTAATTTAAAAAATATTTACCTCTCTACAATATCCCTCATAAATGTTTACAAAATTCTTCCATCTTTCCAAGGATGACTCTGGTAAACTTTCTAATTTCTTTTCAACCTGAGATCTAAGTGTCTCATCTGGTATCAGTTTAAGCAGTTTTTTTAATCCATCTGCAGATGCGAAAAACTCCTGTTCTTGTAGAACCTCCTCAAAATATTTATCAATTATACTGAGAGCTCGTCTGAAAGACAAATAAAATGTTAAGTTATTTACTGTTGTTCAGTTAAAATAATTAAATGAAATTTGTTTAGAAAATATCAGATTTAGAGAGCCCTGGTTGCATGGACAGTCAGCATATTATTTATTAAAACTCCATACTAAGATAATTAAATTTAATGTGACATGATACCAAGTTTTGCCAATCATAAGATGCTGACTGTAGATACTAGTGCATGTAGTAACAATGCCAGCATATGACATGGATGATAATGAGGTGTGTTCCATCCTGGCCCAGGCACAGCAACATAACAGCTGAGCTGTATTTCTCCAGTTATAACACATTTATTGTGGCCGGACTTAAAGAATGCATGGGCTCGACGCTGTCATGCTTCTGTTTATAAATTGGGTATGTTTATAGTAATATTACGTTGTGGTAAGGTAAGGCCGCGAGCTAATGTGTTTTCTTATATGTGGTTTCAATAGACTTGCGACTAAGAAGATTCGCCGCTACAAAATGCACTAAACAGTTTTTTTACTATGCTTGAATTTAATGCACTAACTTGATTAAATAAAACAAATAAATGCACAAACTTAAGTGTAAACTATTAATTAACTGATATTATCACACTCATATTTTCAGCTGTCCAGCACTAAAAAAATTTAAATTTTATAAATTTAGGCAATTAAGAACATATTCATGTGTGGACGTCAAATCAAATCAAGATATTTTTAGCAAGAGCATTTTATCCACTTTTCTTTTGAAAATATATAGAGAACATCCACACCAATGACCGACAAACATCACAGAGGGGAACAAAATGGTTAAAAATGTATGTACATATAACTATGTAGTTAGGGTATATGTCACAATAAACAATTGAAAAATAAGTAAACTAGATTTTATGTTTCAAAAAATTACCTAATGCTTGTATGTAAAATGTCACTACCCAAGTGTACTTTCTTGCTTTGATTGTCCCCACCCATTATTAAACAAAGGTAATCTGCTACAGCACCTCTTCCAGGACTGTCCAATGTTCTTGCTTCATAGTCAGAAACCCAACAATGGATTCCTCTTCTACCTGAAAAGACCCACAGAATACTCTGGAAACCAAAGTCATCTGTAACAATGAAGAAGTCAATCAAAACATATTAATATGGTTTATGATTTGCTTAGATATTTAAGATGCAACATGACTTTAAAAATGTTGTATCTGTGGGTCAATAAATTATTCCACAAATTTTCTGTCACAATTTTTTATTGGCCCTGTAAGGCAAAAATATATGTCATGGGTAATTAAAAATATTGTAATTATTAATATTATAAAGAGGAAAGATTTGTACCTATTTTGGTATGTGTGTAATGAATAGGCTCAAAAAGTACTGAGCCAATTTAAAAAACTTTCCTCGTGAATTGTTTTAGACTTAAATAAAAAAAAAATACGCCAGACAAACACCAATCACCTGGTCTCAAACTAAGGTTTTCCCTTGTACTATGAGCACCAGATGACGGATACTAACTGGGGGCGTCATCCCAGCACACCCAGACCCAAGTCAATTTAGAAAAGTTTGTTTTCCAAATTGACCTGACCGGGAATCGAACCCGGGACCTTACGCGCTTTGGGCGCCTAGATTATCCACTGCGCCACCGAGGTTGTTAAAGAAAATAATTGATTATGCTTAAATGTATAGAATGGCACAAAAGTACTGAAAAATCCTTAACACTTTGTCGCTTAGTACTAAGTTTAGAATTGTTGGGATATTCAAATATAACCTAACTTACCTTTCAGTGCTTTGTCCAAAATTTCGCAGGCAATCACCATGAACTTCCAACATTTTTCACACACTTTCGCTTCTTGACAACATGTTCTCACTTCATCATAATCTGTAAGATCTATATCAAACACCAATTCTCTGGCTAATACAACAGAGTCATGTCTTGCAATGGAAGGTCTGAAATATAGGTAAAGATAAATATAAATAATTTACCAAAAACCATGTCTCACTACAAAAATTCACAGCATAGGTAACTTAGATTGTATTAATAAGTTCTTACTTTGTATTATAAACTGCTCCTATATCCAATTTATGTGGACATTTCTTTTGCAGTAAGGCTTGAAATTCTTTCTGATTGCTTATTGACAAATATCGTAAATAGACATCGTCAGCTAACGTAAATGATAATTCTCTATTAGCCAGCGGCTGAGGACTGCTTCCACATGTTAACCATCTACAAAATACGTTTTGAGGAAAAAACTTTGTGTAGTAAATAGGTAACATATCAGATAGTACATTTTCATCATATTGCGCGACCTGAAAACAATATAAAGCTCAGAAACTGACCAATCAAATTACTTATACTTAATGTAGACCTCGAACTAACCATTTTCGATGAAAATACGACCGAGAAAATAATATCCCACAGCAAAACTCCTTTGCACAGACCAATAATGAACCAGACGACCAACTTCATACATTTGGTCTGTTTCGTTGCGACATGTCATTTTTGCCTGTCTTCTTCCAGCAATTTTCAGGATTGCCAGCTCTAAATAAGTAATTTCCATGTATGAGAATAATGAGATTTTTTTGAACACTGTGACGTAGCACATTACCCGTCTCTACCGCACTTACCAGTACTTAAATAGGGTACTCCCATGGGTCTCACCAACTCAAATTTGATTGGCTGTGATGACGTCATAAACTTGTAGTGATGTATTTAATAGTAATTTATACATATACCGGTTAATTCCGGTTATCGGGAAAATAGTGAAGTATATAACCGACGTTTATCGAAAAAAAGTACGGTTTCTAAACGGAAATCTTCTTAAGTTTAAAGATAATAAAAGTAAATTAAAACACCAATCAGTTCTGAAATAAAACGTTTATTGCTTTTATTCCTATAATACAATTGCTCTTAATAACACTTCCTAGTGACATCGTGATTTAAATACAACAGCGATTCTCAAGAGTTTTTGGAAAACTTTATAATAAAGTACAACTGACTAATATAATACAGTAATTATAGATACATCAACACATAAAAAAGTAAATTATAAACATAAAAACATTTTCCAGTGTGCCGTTTGGAAATAATAATTACTTGCACTGATTTATTAGACCTACACCTACCTATAATAAATGTACAGCTAGAACAATGAACAAATTTATAACAAAATTAGCTTTAAATGAATTAAGTTGTAAAACTATCTATGAAATATTTGAAACTATCCAAAATATTTTTACTATTGAAAAAATGATTTTTGGATAATTTATTATTAAATACGAGTATGTTTAGTTTACATAACAGTTAACGTCATAAAGAATAAATATTCCATTGTAATTAATAATTCATTCTCTTGAATTTAATTCTTTACTTCAGCTAATCTTTAATAAGTCCAATATGGGTAAATATTTTAAACATCACTTTAGTTTTTTAAAATAGAAGTTCTTATCACTAATAATTGTTAATGTAAATAATCTTCACAAAAGCAATCAAAGATAATTAGCACAAATTATATATTACTTTACATCCATGTTAGTAATAATTGGCAAGTTAATTTTAACAAAATTGCAAAATATCCAACATATATCTTGATATTAAAAGTATCTGTTAAAAAATGTTTGGTACTCTTTCATATGACAACTAATGAATGGATTTTGAAAACAGTTGATAGCTAGACAGATTAGCTACTAAAATAACATATTGGATATAAATAAACAACAAAGTCGCAGGTATTATAAGAATCCCATTGGGATTTTCATCAACTATCATTAAATATTAAAGTAGTTATCATAGTAAGTTAATTTATAGATTTTTCAATCTGGAACTCTCCAAGTTATTGTTTTATGTAGATTTTGAGCCATTGAACACTTATGCTCTTTCCCCAATTACTGAAACATAAAAAGAAAAAAATTATGAAATTAAAAATATTGTAAAGCTGAAGAGTTTGTTTGAACACCCTAATCTCAGGAGCTACTGGTGTGTATAGGAAAATTATTTATGTGTTAGATAGTCTATTTATGGAGAAAGGCTTTAAGCTATCTAATATCACGCTGCAACTTGTAGGAGCGAAAAATAAGAGTAAACTGTAAAAACAGGGATACAAGCCCCCGGCTTCGCTTGGGTAGTTTTCTAATATCTCTATGTAAAAGTGTAACTTCCCAACAATGAATATATATATAAAGTCTGACATTATTTTGATGGCACATGTTAAGGGACAAGTAAAAATCTACCAACGTAGTTGGTAAAATTGTTTTTGCAACACCTATCTTAAATGAAACTGTGATGTTTGTTTTGTCCAAATTACTGAAAACTAAATGTTAAATAAATACAATACATTACCTTATTTCCCTTCTTGATGGAATGGTATTTTATTTATTCTTCAAGTTGTACAAATCTCCAATAGCTGTTCCTCTAAAATTTTATTTCAATTTATTTTATTGCCAGTGCCAGCTTCTTCAACCCAAGTTTTGCAAGTTTTATGCTGAAAATGTATCAAGAAAAATTACTATTGATTCTTCTATGTGAACATTCCTTCATGGAAATAACATCGTCTTTAAAAACAGTTACAAGTCAAAACAGTATCTCAAGTACAGAAGATGGTAGAAACTCTGCATCAAGAACATTGAATACGTCTATAACGTAGTATTGAGTGTGTTTTAATATTGTAAAATTAAATCATCTCTTGTTCAAAAGTTGGTTAGGTTAGGTTAATTCCCAGTAAAAATAATCAAGTTATAACATAGATTTTTAGAAAAACTTATATCACAAGGCACATACACTTAATATCTCATATATTGTATTATACTTTCAATGGAATACTTACGATTTTCAACAAAAAAGAGGTTGTTTGTTATCTTCATAGGTTATCTTCACTATGTACTTTCACTTTCACATTTTACTATGTTACGGTTAGAAAGTTGTCATTATTATATATTGAGGTCAATTACAATTGGGAATTAATGTAAAATTCAATTGTCTATCTAAATTTATAACCAAATTTAGAATATTTACAAATTTGCTCCGCCATGTTTGGAAAATTTATCAATGTAATTAAATCAAATGTCAATCTTGCAGTTATGAATGAACAGTGAACAAGGGAGAAGGCAGATATAGAAAGAGATAGGGTAGTGCTACTCTTATGTATTTTTCGCTAGTGTGGATGAAATAACAGCGCGACAGAAAATTTTCGCCTGTTGGTAGTGCGTGCTCCTTTGTCAAAACAAGGCGCGAAAATTCAGTGATAATGACAGTCGTTCGTTTTTTTTTTTTTGTTAATTTGTTCCTTTAGGAACCGGCTAAGGTCCATGGACTTAGTATAATAAACAGGACCGAGCACTCGCAGCCAAAAAACGAGCCGAGCGAGATAGCTACCACAGAGGCGCGTGTCCCTTTCTAATAGGGTGACAACAAGATTTATTTTGATAACGGACATTTGATTAAATAATTAAAATTTACCCCGTTGTCCCCACTACATCTAGTAAAATAAATAAATAAATAAATATTGGACAACATCACATACATTGCTCAGATTCTGTGGTAAGTAGCTAAAGCACTTGTGTTACATAAATCATAAACAATGACGGTACCACAACATCCAGACCCGAGACAATACAGAAAAGATCGTTTTCCTTATTGACCCGACCGGGTTCGAACCCGGGACCTCAGAGATGGTACAACAACAAAGTCCGGCCCGCTCGCATCTGGCCACGGTGGTCGTCATGTTACAAAGTTATCGTCTGGACAGATTTGACTGTTGAAAACAACCGGGACAGCATTACTTTTATGTTTATAGGTTTGAAAAAATTATCTTGAATTATTTCAATAGAATTTATGTATAATTTTACTCCCTTTTACTCCAATGGGGACAATGGCAATAAATTTGAATCATTTATTGAATTTTCCACTGTCCCTACTGCTGGGGACGCGCCTGGTAGGGACAACGAGAATAACCCTAAATTTATTTATTATTATTATTATATTTAGCCATTTACATGCTTTGGTTGATACAGATGACAAGAAAATATAGTTGAAACAATGCTTAAAATAATTGCTAGTAAGTACAATTACAGCCGCTTCGGCTACATGTTTAATGAATGGCTTTTGTAATAATTGTACGCCAGTCTATGTCTACGATTTTTTACCTAACTTCTGATCACGGTGGGCAACAGATTGTTTTCAGTGCCAATATTAATATTAACCAAAAAACATCGTTTGAACATTTTGATCGATTAAACGACTTTTTAAACATGATAATATCTTCAAAAGGTGGCAGGATGTCGGATTTCTTCGTCAGAGTCTGGTAGTGGTCGGTGGCTCAATGTATTACTGAGAACTTATTTTTTTTGGTCTGTAAAATAAACATTATAGTTAACTTAGTGCAACATATTACATCCAGTTTATGACCTACAAAATAATACTCATATAAAGAATTAAGTAAAAATAAACCGGGCCAAGTACATAAGTCGTAAAGGTTTTACTATATTTGACTGTAAAACGAATCCTTCTTAAGTATTAATTTTATTTCAATTTAATTATTTGTCTTTAAATAAAGTGTATTCTGTCAATATTTTAAGTGTCTAACTGTAATAGCTATCAATATCCGGCAAGCTATAAAATCACGTATGTTGTATGGGAGCCCTTTACATACGTATATTATCTTGTTTTTTAGTATTAAGTATTTGATGTTGTTATAAAGGCATCAAAAAATTAAAATTATAACTAACTATCACTGTTCACAAGATACAGCCTGATGGCAGTTAGACGGAAAGCGAAGTCTTAGTAATAGGGTTCCGTTTTACCCCTTGGGTATGGAACCTAAAAGACTATGTATAGTGTATATACAAATAGTGTTTTTTAAAATACTTGATAAGGTTTTATTATTTTTATAGTACTATACGCCGTACTAGCGAACTTTAAATATTAGAAACAGAAAAATTTTATCTCCCCCTGCGGTGCGGGAATTGAACCCACGACCTTCACGTATCGCGCCTCGCGCGTGCTGCTCTTACCAACTGAGCTAACCGCAAGTTATTGTAGGCGATGAAATTTTTCTGCTGTATCAACCGTTAGCCTTTCGGTAAGTGCCCTCTGCCGAATATGTTTATATCTACATACTTATCGGCCCGTGGTACATTCGTTGCAGAAATGTTTGAAAACCACGGAATCGAAGACACCTGGCATCTTAATCGATTTTATTATTTTATAGTACTATACGCCGTACTAGCGAACTTTAACGTTTTACGTGCTGCTCACGCAGAGCTCACGCGCGATACGTGAAGGTCGTGGGTTCAATTCCCGCACCGCAGGGGGAGATACAATTTTCCTGTTTCTAATACTTGATTAGGTGTTTAAACAAAGATTCCTAAAATTAAATCTTGTTGTGTTGTTGCGTTGAAGCATGATAAACAATTACTAATGATACTTACCACAGGAGAAATCGTAGGTATAGCAAGTCCCGGCTGCATACGACAGAATTTTTAGTGATTTTTTGCTTTACGTGTATTGCTGAGCCATTTTTGTCGCATTACTTCATTTTTAAGGTAGGTAACTATAAATAAATATACAACAGTGAAGAACTAACTCGAGCACACAATTGAAATATTACGAGAATTATGGGTACCCTAGTGGTAAGATTTACAGTAAGATTATTTTAAGCTTACCTGTGGAACGATATATGGCAATCACTATATGATTCACTTGAACAAGTATAAACGCAACATTTTTTCACCATTTTATCTTAAAAGGTGCTTAAGAATTATATTAAGAATAATATTTTGATAAACTCAATCAATGACAGTTTGACTTACTGACACCATGACAGTTCATGGTGATGCTGTAGAGGGTTACCACTAGGAAATTAGAAATAAGCAAATACTATTTTACGTTTTCTTTATAGTTTATGTATAAAATCAAAGAAATAAATTAAAATATAATTTATTATTTTACAATTGTTGAAATAACAATTAAATACAAGTGCATAAACTGAGTTTTTGATCAGGCAAAATTTAGATCAGAAATATTATTTTATGCTGGCAAGATCTAAGAAAGATCAAAGAACGAGACACACGCCTCCGGCCTGGCTATCTCTGTCGGCTCGGATTTGCATCTGTGTAAAGCGCACAGGAATTAATACTTTATTGCATTGCAATAGTGTTCATTTTTCATAATGAAAATTTTCAGAGTTATCAGTCCTGTTTATTATATTAGGTCCATGCTAAGGTCAGAGACCATGCTGCCAAGTCATGAGTAGTGACAGTCGTTCGTTATGCATGCGTTCTCTCTTGCCAAGAATGCTGTAGGCATAGATAAGCTACAATTATTTATTTAATGTTCCAAACGAACGCTACGACAAAAACAAAACTATAATAAAGTAAATACTTAATTCATTTAAGAAATTAATTAACAAGGAAAGAACAAGGATAGTTATGAACTAAGATGGACGCAACAGAATGTAATTGATATAAAACCGATTCTTCACTGTTTTTTTTTTGTTTAGCTGTGTCTGTCTCTGTGAACGTGTAAGTTAGTATTTCGTTTCATATTATGTACCTATTTATAGTTTACACCATGGGTTTACACCTCAGAGTAAGGATTAGAATCTAATCTAATCTAATAGTTTACACAGACAGGCCTGAACTAAATTTTATCGCGGTCATAACAAACGTCAAAATCAGCAATTGACGCATTGATTTTGACATTTCTTATGAGCAGGATAAAATTTATTTGAGTGGTGCATACTAGGCAAAATACTAGGCATGTATAAGATGCGCCATTCTATTATTTGGTCGTTCCTTTTTTAAATGTCGAATTCGGCAAAATGCCAAGAGTGATTGGCTAATAGGCATGGACTTAGTATCTAATGGGACACCGCACTGATATTTTTAGTCAATCAGCACCTGATGCACTGACTTTGACGTTTGATAACAGCGCGATAAAATTTAGTCGCGTGGCGCTTGCTAGACATTTTTAGGCAACTCAAACAACTACCTTATACACTAAAATTAAATTCGAATACAATGAAACTCAAATGTACTTCCTACCTTCAAAAATTTATAAAAACAGATTAAGTATTGATTCGCAGTACCTGAATTTGAATTCAAATTATATTCGTTCTAAAATGGAAATAAACATCAACAATGCATTTATAATAATTATTGCGCTAACTTGGAGTAAGTTCAATCTATTCGATCAATAATAATAATATTAGTTAAGACAAAATGTAATAATAACCTTTGAAAATTAACTGAGGTAGAGCACGTGCGAAAGTACGATGAACTGCTAATATTCCAGAAAACACGTATTTTATGTTTTTCCAAAATTCTTTCGAGTGCGTTTACAAGGCTTCGGACCATCTATCATAAGGCATTCATAAAATCATCTAAAATCATCTATACTTACGATGACTTTAAATTAATGACTTTAAATATTTATTTAATTTTCAGATACATGTGTTACGAGTTTTGACAAAGTAACATTTACTTTAAATAAATGTATTTGTCACACTTTAAATAAACTACTGGAATATCCATTCATAGCTACATTCATATTTTCAACTTTGTCAATGTTTTTCTTGATAATGGTATCAATTTCTTTTTTGATCCTTACTGGAGTATGCTGTGCATTTGCTGTTATTATTGTATGTGAAGGTAAATTTTACAATTTTATTACAATAAATTGTTACATGTCACAATTTGTTGAAGATTTAAAAAAACTATGTCATCCAAATGTAATAGTAGGTACCTAATGAACTGTGGACATATAAATAGTTCACATAGCAACTTTTTGGTATTGTCATAATTTCGTCCATTCAATGGATGTCGTGACAAAATCGAAACTAGTAATTCAATGTTAGTGATTTATTACCTACCCAACAAAATTTAACAACCAAAAACATATTTTGGATTAAATTATATTGTACATACTTATATTATATTTGGTTTATTTTCAGGCCTTCTCTGTTTAACTCTGCTTTTAATTGGGAGCTTGGTTTTTTATCACATTTTGTTAGGTTTGACGCTAGTTTATGGGGCCCAATTGCTCTTTACTAGAGATCAACCTGCTCGTATGTATTTTGCTTAATGATAATTAACATTTAAACAGATAGTGAACTTAAGTATTTTACATAAAGTTTATGATAGTTAAAAAAAGTGTTTTATTTAAAGTTTTATTTTAATTAATTAAAATTAAATGCGTTATATATGCAGGTACGTTTGAACATTAAATGGAATAAATCTATTAATTAGGAAATTGAACTCTTATTTAATTAAGTGAAATCCTAAAGTTAATTGAAGAAATCTGGTAAATAGTGGATTTATTTTTATGAATTCAAAATTAACATTGTATTTTAACTCACGCATTAAGAAAAAATGGTTAAAAAAATCATAAATAAGGAAAGTTTTGTGTTAGGTATTGTACTATATAACACTAGTTTAACAAATTATAATTATATTAAAACAAGATTAAACTTTATATTGGCCTCCAGGGATTCCTTGGTTAACTAAATAGCAACGAACACTCGTTTTCTATTGTGAAGTTGTTTAAATGTTCTCACGAGACGTGACACTGGCTAGTCAGACTTCGTTAAAGCAATACACTTAAAAAACATTTACGGTACTAGGTACCACGAAACTGCGATTTTTTGGGACGTATTCAAAATAACAGGTGACTCATTTGTTCTTTTGCCATCTGTTGTGAACGTTAGTGAAAAAAGTCAAATTTGGTAACTGTCAGAAATTTCTGTCGTCCCCTTTGGAGAGGAAAGATTCATAGAAATTCATGTGGGATCTCATAGAATCCTGAATAATTACTCTGTGTAATTAACTCAGCCTTTGTAACTATTACACTTTAAAGTGTGATGAGTGGAGTGTCAAGTGTGCTGTTTCGGTGAATACAACATTTAAAGAAACCTTCTCTTTTGAGTGCCAAAGAACTTATGGAGCCTTTTAGATTTTCGAAGACAAGGTCACAGGCTCCAGTGATGATGTAAATAATGAGCGTAAGTTTAAACTGGTTTCAATTAAAATCTATTTACATTAGTGCCAGTTTCAATAATTTGTTTATTTGATTATTAGACAATTCATATCAATTATGAGGAAGTATGATGTCAAAATATTTTTTTATTGAGTTTTAAATATTCCTATTTCAATTTTATATTATTCCTGCTATGATAATTAATTGGTTCAGAATTTCTGCTACTGTCTAGAGGGGCTATAAGCAAAGTAAATATATTATTACAGTTTGCTGTGGATTATTTAAGTTTGAAGTAATGAGCCCTATCTTTTAATCCTTCGATAATCTTTGTTCATTACTTTAGTCTTTGTTTTATTGTGAGAAAAAAATCATGTGATTTATTAGTCTTTGGTTTTGCTACTAAAAATCTTAATTTTAATTTTTTAGATTAAAGTGATGACATCATTTTATTTTGTACATCATGCTTTTAAAAATGGTAATTCATCTGTCTCATATTATTTAATAATATTGTCAAACCAATAGTTAAAACAGAATGCATTTTTTTGTAAACTGACTAAAGTAAAATAAATTATTTGTGGAATACCTCTAATTCAATAAAATTGGTACTATAAGCTTTGTATTTAAATTGTTCATTAAGTGGTCTATGTTATGACTAGCTAATCATTTTGATTTTGTGATCAAGATGTGTGTTTTGAATAGATGAAGTAGTGGTTAAAGGCAAGCAATAGATCATTAAATTCTGCTTCCTTATCTTGTAAAAATATGAATATCTTCCAGACTTCTTTTTAATCAGTTCATTTGTTTAGTAAATTATTCTATCATTATTTTCAGGTATTAAAATTACTTCACAAAGCTGGCAACGTTCGCTAAATTAGATCTGTGAGTATTTATTTTATTATAAATGTGAAAGTAACTTTTTCTGTCTGTTTGTATGTCAGATTATGAGAAAATTTTGTATCGATATACTTCGAACCTCGAGAACGGACATAGGTTACTTTTTGTTTTGAATATAAGGAGGGATGGGGGTTATACTGCCCTTGGGAATATGTTATGTGGAAATGTTTATTTTTTAAGATAGAGATATAGAATTTGGCACAAGTTTAGCTCGAAAACATCGATTATAATAGGGACTACGCTTTGTTTCAAAATATAGGTGTATAACTGACCATCTATCATTTGCTAGAAAAGACTAAGTCCACACGTACAAAGTCACGGGCGGCTGCTGGTTTGTTATAAGTATACAAATAATATTAATCCATAATGATTTTAAGGACAACAAAAGCTAAATAAAAGCTACAGCAATAAATAGCAAAATGCTTTTGTGTTTATAGTGTCTGGCCATAGACAGGCATGCTATTAACGTTGGATAGTTACAATTGTGTTTTTTTACGGTAAGATAAGTAGGATTGCTTATGCTTAACATAATGATATGAAAATTCCTTACACTCTAATATTCTGTTTATAGGTAATTCACAATGATTGACTGAGATTAAATAAATTCCTCTGGCTATGGGTCTGCCTATTCACAATTGCTTTTCAATGGAGGTTTCATTATCAAATCAAAAGGTATGGGAACCTCCATTTAAGACACTATATTTCTCAACAACCATTCATCGTTTGCAGGGCAGTCCGTCAAGCTGGCGGCCCTCCAGGATGTGTCTCGTGCGCCCCCGCTAACAGCGCGCACAACTCGAAGCGTAGCCACACTTACAGGTAATTCATATCACTACATAGTAAAAAACAAAGTCGCTTTTTCTGTCCCTATATCCCTATGTACACTTAAATCTTTAAAACTACGCAACGGATTTTGAGGCGGTTTTTTTAATAGATAGAGTGTTTGAAGAGAATTGTTTTTAACACGCTTTTATTAGCTTGGGTTGTATGTATCTATGTATGTAACGGAATCTTTGAATCTTAATTTGACCCACTTCCCGGTCTTTGATTAAGATTAAATTTTGCACACGCTCTGAGTTCTGATGACAATACATGACTAGCTAAGAAACGTCATTACAAATCCAATATGGCGGCCTCCCCAAGATGGCGAACTGACTGTTTGAAATGCACTTCCATGATATGGGTATCAAAAGAAAGGGTTTGCTGTCAGGAATACGAAAAAAATAGTCACGTGATTCAAATCCAATATGGCGGGCGTCCAAGATAACGGACAGGCTATTTGAAATGCACCCCTATGATATGGGTATTAAATGAAAGGGTTTGCTGAATGGGATACGAAAAAGAATTATATAATTATTGATACATGAGAAAACTAAAAAGTAGAAAATAAAAATAATAGTTTAAAAAACTAAAAAACACGCTTTTAGCTCGCACTAAAAATTACAAAATAATTCAGACATTTAAGAAAGAAAGCGTGGAGCGTTTATGTTATCTTTAATCTTTTTGGACAAAACGCTCCACGCTTTCTTTCTTAAATGTCTGAATTATTTTGTAATTTTTAGTGCGAGCTAAAAGCGTGTTTTTTAGTTTTTTAAACTATTATTTTTTTAGTTGCAATAAAGAATAGAAAAGCCAATATTTTCAAGTATTTACATTACATCCGTGCAAACCGGGGCGGGTCGCTAGTATCGAATAATTAAGTAATAAGTGTGAGAAATGTGTCCAATCTCTTCCATTATATTAGTGGGAGACATGATTGTTCATGAACCACTTTGTGCACTCCAAAGATACTGTGAGAGAGGCGGAGCATGCTATGAGATAAGACCTATACTCAACAGTGGGTAGTATAGGTTGATGAAGAGAGATGTGAGAAATAATATACTTTGGAAAGTAAATATCATTTAAAAACATTAAAGAAGCATAAGACATTAGATCAGGTGTGATTGATTGATTTAAATTGTAAAACAATTTTTGTCCATATTTGTATTTTATGTTGCAAAGTTGCTTGCGATTCCAGCCCCAACTTTGAAATGCAATGCAGTCAAGTTAATAACTAAAACTAAAAGATATTAAACCAATAGCTGGAATCTAATGGAGAAATATGGCTAATACCAAGATTTGTTTTTGATCAAGGTGATAAAAAAAAAAAATGAAATAAAAACGTGTTATGAAAATATGACCGGAGTTATCTCTTACATTTGTCTTAAGACTAAATTAGAAAGAAAAATCAGATTTAATGGCAGCTAATACATTACGATTACAATAAATTAAACATTTAAAAACATCTAACACACACAAATCCGAAAAATACATAAACATCCAAAAGAAATTACAATTTATAATAATCACTTTTTAGTACATTTCAATAGAAAGATTAAGATAATTGAGGTTAAGATTTTCAGTGTAGATGTTGATTTGTTTCAAGGCTAGGCTGCACACTGATGCATAAATTATGTTAGCTAATTTGTCATCGGCCCCTAAAACCGGAAAACAGCTAAACAAATCTAAATGTAATAACTTGAACACATAGACATAAACAGCTAAGGGATTAGGTATATTTATTGCATGGTAAAATAGCAAATACATGTGTGGAAAAAATGAGACTTACTCATCTGGTGTTTAATTATAATGACTCATTAAAAGGAGGAAATCGCCTTCAATGGTTCTTATTAATGTACAGTCACGCAGCAACCCAAGTGCACTTGAAAAGAAATGACACTCATTAAATGATTCATATTTTTTCTGAACTTCTTATGCTGAAACAGTACCTATTGGGTAGTGATAAATAGTTATCAGTAGTCGGTTATAATACACCTTATTAAATCAATGACACTTGCGGTATAGTGTAAGTAGTAAAAACATGTAAACTTGATCATTTTTGAGAGAGCAGGGTAAGAGTGTCAGACGAGGAGAGATCTAACAGGTCGCAGTGACCATAGTTCACTAGATCTGCACAGCCCCAAGTACCCTAATAATAGTAAGAGTGTAAGACAGAGCATTCACTCTAAAATGGAAGAACTAGATGTACCTAGCGCTATAGAGCGTCACGTCGTCGTTCCGCTTGTGGTCTGTATTGTAAATTAAAGTAATGTACCGTAATCCTTCATATTTTACTTTTTCCCTATCCTTTTTATTGATAAGCGGACTTAAACGAAAGGCTCCGTCGCCGAAAGTCAGTCGCTCTATTGGGTCAAAGTGTCCATCGAACGGTACCGCAAAATGCTGAATTGAATATCGACTACCAATTCCATAATTTTGCAGCTGATTCATTAGGTAGGTATATCACAACCTTTTTTTTAAATTGGTAGTTGTAACTAACTGGCTTCTTTTACATTTTGATTTCGTTTTTACTGACACGTTTAAAAAAAAACGAACCGCAAATATGTAGCTTCCCAAATATTTAAGAACTGTTAATTAAATGAAAATAACGAAATAAGTAGGTAATTATATTGAACACTATAACATAAAACACCTAATTATAATGTGGGCCTCAAACAAAGAGATAAATTATCTCCCTTTTTTCTCTCGGTAATGTTACAAATATTTTTTATGAATGGGTCAGAATTACGATGTCATATGATTGGCCAGTTGCCAGAGTGCGAGTTATTCTGGGCGGGCGGGCTGCGCGCGCGCACCACCAGTCTCGCGCCGCGCTCCCGCCGACTACAGGCCGTTCGGGGAATCGCATGCACCTCACTTAATGCGTGCTTTATTTATTTCCTAGTTTTGCTGTTGCAAACGTATGCATTGCTGAACGGGCCAATGCCATTTTTAAAAGAATTCACATAAGTTTGTGTCCCTTTTGAACAAAATTATTCGTTACTATTGTTTAAACTGTTTAATTATGTTTATATTTATTTTCCACCAAGGTCCAGTTTGAAACGACATCTCTAAACCAGATAAAGAAATGAAAGGTACAGCCTGATGCTATGATTAGCATGCGTTCTCGATCATCTTCTGAAACCCTTAAATAACAATCTAATTACCTTTCAGTTTAAAAACTCTTTGTTTTTTTTTTGCATAGCTGTAAACTCCATATAAGAACTGTTCTTTAGCATCGCGTTGTTACGACATTATGACTAGTGTTGTGCAGGTGCTTTAACACTTTACATAATCGTTGCAATGGCACTGCAGAGTTCACGTAATAGTATAAAGTACAAACTAACATACTGATTTTTCATTCCATGGAACATTAGTATGGAAATTAAAACACATTAAACCATTAAATATGTTGTGCTACATAATAACTTTTTCCTCTGTCTCATCATAATTGATTATGTTAATACCCTAAAACAAGTTAGCAGCATAAAAACTGTCACGTTACAATTTGCGATTGTAATCGATGCATCGAATGCTTCGAATGTTTTGAATGATGACAACAATGAATTGAGGAGACGAGCCAAAAAGCATGAGAAATTGAAAGTGAATCAACAAATGAGTTCATCTATCTTTCATTATTGTCATGTGTGGCATACAATGAGTTATGTAATCTAATAACATAATTTTGTTTATGTTCATTAGTAACTTTATAAATTTGATATAAAGTATATCAATTTAAATGATTAATATCAAAATAATTATTTATAGGTAATCCGTAATTAAATATAGCTTAGGTCGGCTCCTCAAAAGATGGACACGTGATCACGTCACGGTGGTATGGAGGTGATGGATACAGTACAAAGCAGAGAGTGGTCGAAGTCTTTGGGAGACCTTCTGCTGAAATGATGATGACGATGGTGACTTAACGAGTATTGTTACACTTAATTTTACTAAACAATTCGTTTGATAACTGGGCTAAACGGAATAGCTCAATTATTTTGTTTATCACTAGGGCCTGTTAATTCGTTAAGCCCTTAGCGATGCGTCACGGCAAGGTCGTTCAGTGTTACGTCAGAGGTTTTGTATAGTAAAATTTTAAATAGTAGCTAGATCAACTATGACTAGAGTTAAATACAGTCTTTTGAATATTCCAGGTCAAGTAGATAGGTCTTGAGGTCGTTGTATCCATTCTCTCGCCTATAGTGCTATAACTGATATTTTTCTCATCAGTGCAGTTTTGGAACCTATCCAGACTGGAAATTTTAGTTAGGCTAAACGTATTTCGCCTCTAGACGGGAGTCTGGTTGAATAAAATTGTATTCCAGTTTAAGTTCAGTGTCAATAGTGCGTGCACCTTATCGTTGTTTATCAGGTCTAGCATGCGCAATACGTCAAATTTCTCGCATGAGACAACAAAAGTTTCTATACCGTTGATTGGGTGATAGTAAACCGTACTCGTATTTTCAGCCAGTCAGCAGTTGACGCATTGATTTAGACATTTTATAAGAGCGCGATAAAATTTACTCGCGTGGCGCATGCTAGGCCTGTATGAGGCTGTCGTAAAGTTGAACTATTGCTTGTATTTGTACTACGGTGTCTAGCTTGTCGGGCCGGAGGTGACCCCGCGATGGCAGCGATGCCAACATATTGACGACATCCTTATTTTTATTGGTTATGTGAACGAGTGCGTCGACCGAACGCCTCCACTTCGAACAGTGCGTGTGGCCTCGTACTGTTTCTATTTAGGGTTTGACAAACGGTGCTTACAATACTCTTTTTTTTTATGTTTATACATAAACCATTCAGTATTGATTGAATTGAATTTATCGAAAATCTTTTTCGATTACGAAACGCTCTTGTAGAACGGATGTAAATATTTACTAGTTGTGCAATAATGAAAGGAGATTATTTGTTTCTTAAAATTTCTTAAATTTAACACAACATGACAAACTGAAGTAATTATATAAAGTAAGTAAGTTATTGGGTCAACGTTGTTTTTTATTTTGATACAAAAAAATATATTCACACGAAAGAATACAAAAACATTACATAAAGATGCATTTGATGCGCCACAATAATGAAATAAATGCTATTTTATGCACGGGTAGGTGTTACCTTTATTTTCTTACTCGTTCACAATCGTGCATTGTATGTAACTCAATTTCCCAGAGTGAGAATTGGATTGTCGTTTGTAAACGGAGTATTTTGTTATTTAAAACAAAGAGCTCTTGACTACGACGAGTAATAGCACCGTGACATTAAGACGAGCAAGTCGATAATTAATTTCTGTACCGCAAACTACGTAAATGGTTCTTTGAGGCCGGTGGCTACCGATCAGTGTTTATCGTATTTTGTGACGTTTGCTTATCTTATCTTTTATCTGGAGCTCATTACATGATTATTAGGGTATTCATTTCATGGTGCACGTCCGCAGAATTCACCTAGAAGCAAGTTTTTGTTTGTTTTTGTTGTGATGTGACGATATGTGTCTGGTGATTCTTGAGAAGTATCATAAAGTGAGCAGGCGCATGTGTCGGAAGCATGAGTGGGAATCGGAAAAAGCCGCCCCCTCCGCGGCGACGTGATGAGTTTCATGAAAAGAAACAGGATATTCTCCTTGATTGGAGTAATGGTGAGTTGCGAGTGCATTGTTTATTCTTTTTAATGCTTACTTGGGGCAATATTTTCGAATGCAAATAGTTTAGGTGATGCGTGTGATCTGTTGCCTATGCACTAACATTGTCATATTTTGTCGTAATGTAAATCTGGTGGCATTTTGAGAGCAATTGACTGAATAGAATCCTTATATAGAATGATGATGAGGCCAGAGCTGCCGCACGTATCTTTCCCTTCTCCTCTACCTCGTAAGTGTTTGGTAGTGTTGAGTATTATTTTGTTTTTTTATTATTATCGTATTTAGTTAAAGTTTTAATTGGAGCAAATAAAATAAATTTAAAGACAAATTTATTTTTCAAATCTTGTTAGAGTATAAAAATAGGCAAGAGTCCCACAAAACTGTTTACATAATAGTTTGTTTGCGAGATCAGGAGTCCAATAAATATTCACATAATTGTCCCCAGAGTTACTTGTGGATGCGAAATGTTTAGAGTTCTTAATCATTATAATTTTATAATAATAACATTAAAAAATCGTTTTCATATTTGCAAACCCTACATATTTTCATACAAATATTCATCGCCATTTTATTTTACCCCCTGATAATAGTTATATTAACTTTTTAAATCTTACAAAAAATCAACAAAATAAAAAGGTTTAAACTATCTCAGTACCAAGTTTCTCTTAAATTGGTTTTGTAGTTTTTGTATGAAAGCCGGACACACAGACAGACAGTTATATTAGCATTTAAACGTTAGGAAGGAAATAAGGATGTTTTTCTGTGTGAAAGGAGATCTTTTTACTTAATGTGTTTTGTTTTTGTTGCATTTTTAGTTCCTTACATGTTTTTACAAGCTGAGTCTTGGCGCTAACTCTTCTCTTATACGTATCCCACAGAGTCTCAATACATGTAGTGACCTCATATTTTTCCTGATCGTATGTGTCTTTCATAACGATATAAATAGAGTCGGATTGGAACTGAAAATTTCTATAGAAATTCGAACATTGTTCAACTAAAGAATCACCCTCAACAGCCTATGACGGTTAATTTACTAATCATCCGAGAAGATCACGAGCTTGTATTCGAATGATCGATCCACAATTAGAGCGGCATTTAGCGATAAGCAGGTGTTAATGTTGACTGATGCCAGTATGTCAGGGTGTAATCCTTTCCTGCGAGGCTTCACTGTTCCACTCAATCACCTCATCGCCACAAGGATTAGGAAGTCGTTTTTGGTATTAGACACCTGTGAGACGTCGATTTAGTAAGGACATTGACACATTTAAGCGGTCACTTCGCTTAAATCTGATCGGGTATCTTTCTGAACCTGATCAATTAAAGCTGCCAATATTTTAAAATCTTTAGAATCTTATTACATCTGATCAACTCAAATGCAGATCTATGTGACCAATTTCCATAGGGTAGCGGGTTTACTAAATACTTACTCATGGTCTCTATCTGATCTAGTCATAGGGAGGATTAAGTCTTCGTCTAGTTCAGGCTTTTCGAGATTCCATATCTATGTGTGGGGAAAAATAGGTCCATGGGCTTTGGGGCCCTTTATAAATGAATGGTTTTCCTTCTGTTAGGTGTTCAGAGAGAATGTGAACTAAAAAAAAAAGAGGAAATAAAGAAACATGAAAATGGCATTGGCTATTGCTTGTCAACTCGTTTTTTTGTTGCAGCGTATTAATTGCCTCCCGATTGATTTAGAGCAAGGCCACCAATCTTATTGTGAAAGATCAACCATTTAGGACTTAGCTTAGTGATTAAATGATTTTGAAACTCTCACTCATAATCGGGACTGAAGACCGTAGATAAATCAGACACAGCACCGGCTATTTACCATGTCTTTCTGATATCAAGGATCACTCATCATTACAAACATACAGATGACCAATATGAAAATGTCATGTCCAAACTGGAAGTAACACAATAACATGTTGCCTAAGTTGAGTGTTTTATCTAAACGAATTTCGGAAATGTATATTTTACTGGGATGAAATAACTTGTAGTGTAAGAATAACGTCCTCTTCCTTTCATTCCGATCGTTTCCTAATCTCGATGTCATGAGTAAAATTCAAAGTGAATAATCGTCACCTATTTTAACATTCTACTAATGGTACTTATTAAAAACGTAAAAGCTCTAACTACTAAATGAAATTGGATTAAATTTGGTAGCTGGACAAATTCGATTTTATATGCCGTATGAAGTAGCGGTAACTACTTATCTTCTTAATATAGTAAAATGTTTTATCCAGCCTAGGAAATTAATATTAATCATGTCCAAGACATTGCATAAATATCTGTATCCTGCTCTAAACTTGTTGCCTGTGAAGAATAGAAAGTTGCAGCCGCTTTATAAGCTATAGTTGTAGTGCATACCGCATAATATTCCTGTCGGTTCTAGGTCCGCAATCATCAATGAATTACGGATCCCGTACTAAAAAGCTAAAAACCCCGGCTAGTCCGTACAGGACTTGTGTGAAAAAAATTATGCCTACAACATACACTTAAGAAGGCAATGAAAAGTTTTATTAACTAAACTCAATTTTATGATACTAGCTTTCCGCCCGCGACTTCGCCCGCGTGGAATTCGGTTATATTGCGGTACAAAGCACAACTATAAGAAAACTTCTCACTTCCACGGAAAAATCTAAGAAGCGCGATGTAACGCTGGATACGATTAGTAAACAAAATCTTAATGGTTCACTATATTATAAAAGTAGATGTAAAAAAACAGTTTAGACGATGAAACCAATTATTGTACGTCATCCCTCGGGAATTCCTCATTTTCGGGGATTTATTATCGTATCATTTAGCTTCTAAATTTACATGTTTATGACATGAGTAATGTTTTAAACGACACACAGCGCCATCTTCAATCCGTCCATCAAGCAAACTATATTTTTGTTTTCCCTCGGGAATATCAATTTTTCCGAGATAAAAAGTACCCTATTATTTAATCCGGACTTCTAACTTTACGTCTGCAAAATTTCAAAGCAATCGGTTCAGTAGTTACGGCGTGAAAGCGGAACAAACAAACAAACTCACTTTCCGATTTATAATGTTAGTAAGGATCCTCTATGAGGATAGAGGAGGCTCTATCAATATAGAGATGTATTATGATAAAAGAATTAGAAATACACAAACACAAATTAAATCCGTAAAGTGTCCGGGTCTCATCCGGGAATTTTATAAATCCACGAAAACCCGGACGGATGGCAGGCCTAACTTAGGTGCTGCGCCGCAACATGTAAGTTCAAGTGAGAAGTAATGAACTTCTGCAATCTTGGTTTAAATTTTATAGTCATTACCGGAATATTGTAACAGTCCAAGATTCGATTATGATCGATATCTTGTAACGGCACAGTGTTATGACAGGCTGCGCACAGTACCTGCTGTGCCTAATGATCGTTTTTCTTCATTCCATGGCGTACCGTTTAAATCTGAACCATACCATGTCGTGAGTTTTCACGACTGATCTGTATACGCAAAACTTAAAAATCTTCATCAAAATAGAGTCCACTCAGTCACACACAGTGTCATGTTCATTAAATCCCTGCTTGACAACATGGTATATTTCTAAACGTGCAAATTTTGATTCGTTTAATGTTTGGGTAGCACGTGAAACTATTGTCATGTGATTAATAAATTTAGTACGATGCGAATCATTTCCCTCGTGAATTGCGGTTGTTGTGTATAACCTTACTTGTTACTTTTATCATCGCTTTTTCTCTACCAATTTGTTATTTATTTTTTATGTCCTTGCCTGTCTTTTTTATATCGGCATTGTGTTATCTCTGTTTTCCATGGAAACTGATCTATGCTTTTCTTAATTATAAAATTAAGAATATCATACCTAATACCTATTTTTGGACAATCACATTAACAGAAATTGGTTTTACAGCAAATTATACATAACACAATTTAGGCGTCTTATTGCTAAAAATTCGATCTCTTCCAGAACCTTCAGATAGAGCAAATAGTATATAATGAAATATGGATACGACAATGCAATAACACGAATGGATTTTTTCAAATCAGATATCAATATATTAAAATAGCGGTGTCATACGAGCAAGGAAACTTTGTTCAGCATCAATTATTGAGTAAGGGTTGATTTTGGGGGCAAAGTCGTGACCTTGCGGTCACGCAACGTTCACTATTTATGCAAATACATATAATACTCGTTCGAGTCTGTTGAAGCTAAGGCCAAATATTTACCTAAACATTTTGAATAAATTGCCTAATCTAATATGAGGCGCGGGTACCTAGGCAAATCTTGGCAAATTTGAAAAAACGTATGCAATAGTTCCTCTGAATTCATCATCGGGTCGAATTCAACTTGTTACGTTTAAAAATCTAGAAATCGGCACCAAGTATATAGTTAAGATCAATTCAGGCAATTTATCTCTACTGGTGGTAATGCGAAACGAGGCAACGAGAGATTTGAGTGTGCGTACGTTTACCATACCAAAGCTACAGCGCTAAAACTAATTAGCTTTGTTGCTGCTTTCTCTAATATGTTATGTATAAGATGGCTGTCACACGCTAACGAGAGAGCAAATGTTCTTACGTTAAGTTTGAGTGTTCAAGTTTGTACAGTGAAAAACGTTTATCTTTTTAAGTCAATGAGGTTATCAGCCTTAACATTGCAAACGTCCGACCCAAGACCACGTGTTTGGAATAAAGCAGTGATTAATTAATGTTAATTACGTTGATTTCATTGCTGTTCTCCTTTTTGTTGCTTTGTTTCACAGAAAGTTTTATTGTAGAGTTTTCTAAATCAGCAATTGATCTGAGTAGCAAAAACAACACCTCCGATGCATTTTTTGGGATGGGTTTTTGAAGTCGGCATAAATATTTCGCTACTTGCCCGCGATTGTTCGCGTTACTTCGGGGTTAAAGTAGTTTAAATGTGTATAACATACACTTATCTATTTACCAGTTTTGTGTGAATGAGTAATGAACGGACACAGTTATGCAAACATTCGCGTTTATAATATTAGTGGGATAAAATAAACGGTGTTGTCCTAGCTTTTCTGACCAATGATCTGTCGACGCCTGTGGGTCGCAGTGATGGCATTGTAAATTATTTAGGGTGCCCTAAACTTTTTGTCGTAGAGACGTGACACAAGGTGGCAAAATTCCTTATGTTGTGGTCTTCTAAAAAGAAAGGGGTTAAGCTAATGGTCGATAAATGTGGATAATATATGAAGATAGTCGTAATATTAAACTAATTATATTTAATTTTATAATGTTTAACTTGTCATTATTGTGGAACTATTGTAAAAAGAAACGGCACGAAGGTTTTTTATGACGTTTTGAAAAGAAAAAATACTTGATGAGTATTACAACTCTTCGTTTCCTCAAACGACAAGGTTTCTTGTAACATTACCATTGTAAAGTACATGTTGCCAAATATTCTGTAATATTCATAACTAATGTTAGCACTCGCCAAAGGCATTATTACGTTATTCGTGATTTGAGTCGTAGATTTTTTTGGATAAATTCCAACGGATATTCGAAAATAATTCGTGGAGACACATGGTCGATCAATACTGTCTCACTGATAAGCTATGCCTTTGTATCGAGTTTACATTCGGATGCTTATCTTGACACTAACGACTTTCTTTCTTGGCAATTAATCTGTTATGTAATATCTAATTTAACTTTGGCAACGATCTTTGCTTATTATCAGTCGGCATCCTTTAACAATGTATCTTTGTTGTTTCGTTATTTCACTATACATATTTTGATAAGTTTCAACTTCGCTGAATAGTACCTACTTACCAGTGCTTTAATTTTTATTATTGTATGGTACCCGACATCTGAAATGGAATGTTTAACACTCATCTTGTTTATTGTTTTTGGGTATGTATTATCCAGAATAATCATGTCATGTCATCAATAGTCATGACATAACTCCCATGCAGAATGGTTCAGTGGTACAGAGGTAACTTAATATATTTTACCACTCACTCATTCGATTGTATGTGATGGTAGCGAAAAAAGTTAAGTACCTTATTTGTAGTCACAATGTCTTTTGCACTGTGATCAAACCATTAGTTACAGCTGGAGTGTTTCTCTAATCACTGTCGTGTTTTGCAACAAATTAAAAGTAGACTTTTCGATAAAATCATGGGTATGACAATATATTAACCAAATTCAATTGAGATGGTTTCAATTATTTGTTTTACTAGCTGTTGCCCGCGACTTCGCCCGCGTTATTTCGGGATAAAAAGTATCCTATATGTTAATCTAGTATGTCATCTGTCTTCCTACCAAATTGTATCCAAATCCGTTCTGTAGTTTTTGCGTGAAAGAGTAACAAACATCTATACATCCATACTTACAAACTTTCGCCTTTATAATAGTAGTAGGATTACTCTAAGGCTTCTAACGCAGTTGCTCTTGTTCAACAAATGCACAAACGACTACATTTGGAAACTGATCAAAGTTAAAGTAAGCACACTAACGTTTTTAATTGGACCTACTTCAACATTTACGTGTAAACCCAGCGTCGAGCAAGATATATCTATATGAGAGTTATGAATGTTGGGGCAGACGGCAGTATTGATCGCTGCGTACGGTATTGAGCATGTAGCGAGAGCTATGTGCATCTCCGATGCGACGAAGCGCAGACAGTTAGATGTACTATTAGGTAGGGAGAGAATGCCTGGGGTGCATGCCCCGCAGATGGCGCGGTCAGCATGCGCTGCCGCGGGAGGCGGCTATCGATTCTGTCTGGAGCTATACTAAATACGGAAACTAGACGCCCTGCAATATACAATATGAGCGGCTCGCTTTAAATACTGCATTGCGCTCAAGTTCATTTTCGCAGACGCACGGCGTGGAATTGAAGCTCGTTACTTTTTCCATAACGATGGATACCGTATTATTTTCTTTTCATTCTGTGTGGATGATACCGATTTTATTGCTCATGCATATTTTCTTTTGCCGACAGAGGTGTGCAATAGCGAGGAGGTGCCCGAGGTAGAGATCGTTAGTCTTCTTCAAGAGTATATACCAAAATATCGCCTCCGAGCTGACAGCCTTACACAATTTGGAGGTAAGTTTTTATGCACTAGAATAATTCATATTTAGAATTGATTGAATAAATTAGATGTGTGATGTATTTTAACATTAGGAACTTCATTGATTTTAAGTCCTCTGAAGTTTTTAGGACGGGGATAATAGAGATTGATTATGATAGAGGACATTTAAAATAATTTAACGGGTCAAAACGCAGGGCAGTAAGCAGTTCGTATTAACTACAAAATAAAAATGGTTTCGCGTTTTGATCCGTTAAATTATTTTAAATGTTTAAAATGGAACGCGAAAGTCTTAAAATTTAGGTATATCATAGAGGACGTTCTGTTTTTTTTGTGGACTCTATTCCGCGTTTAGAAACAACGCAGTGATTCCGCCGATGTCAAGTGTTCTGTACAATGAAGCCCATAAATTAAATATAGGACAGTTTCAGATATCTGTTAATATCAAAACGAATGAAGGTAATTTTAATAAGCTTCATGCAAAAGTGCGTTTTGTGGAGACTCAATATTGTTAGTTTCAGTATAACTATAGTAAATTTAGGATAATATTACTGGTATGAATAAATGTCTTGTGGTTCAAATCTTTAAAGTGAACGGATAATTATTTAACATGTAATGCCAACTTTCTGTTCTTATCAATGATACTAGGTCATACTTTCACTACAAAACTGAATAATTAATAAGTAATCAATAAGATATCGTACACATAATTTAAACAAAATTTGTAATAATTTAAAAACTGTTTTTTTTTCAACGTTCTGCTTTCGCGAAGTAGGACGTCGTATATTTTAAACAGGTCAATGTTCTAAAAGCAGGCTGCAACCTATTTTTCGATACGTTATTTTTTCTGTGTACTAAATGCTTCGTCTATTCGTACTGTTTGTTTGTAGTATAGGTATTAGCTAATCCAATACTCGGGTTAAGTTGAGATGCACGATCTGACTTGCTATTAACAATGGGTGCGGTATCGCAAGGTCTCTTGCGAGAGCGCGAGCGTAAGTCGTTTGCCGTAAATGTCAACTGAAGCCGACATTCATAGACTAGATTCTTAGGTTAGATTCAAAGGTCGTTTTGTGGAAAGTGAGGGCATTCAGCAAAGTAAGAATTAGCCTGCTACACCTAATTGTGTCGTAGATGTTCTTGATGATGCACAATGCATATTCTGCGACTAATGGAAACCAGCGTCATTAAGCACGTAGCCAAGAAAGTTTTATTATAGTACATGTCATGTATGTGCGCTTTCTATAAACTGCAATCTGCACGACCAAGTTTTTAATTCTGACAGCTGGCTGAAAACGTAACTGTTGCACATAACACACGTAATGTAAAAATGCTGGTAATTAATACATTAAAAGGTCGTGGTTGTAAGAAAATAAGCGATATTCATTTGCGTAAAAAAAAAAACTAGTGATAGGATGGGAAAATCCCGCTGGCAAAAGCTAGTTAGTTCATTTAAGTAAACTTTGCATGTATAATATTGATGGACAGTTTTGTTGTAAAGTTTATTGAAGAAATCAAATCTACTTAAACTATCATCACAAATTGATATGTCTAAGAAAAAACTGGTTGGATGCGGAAGAAGCAGCATTGAATGATGATTCGTCTACTTCCCATGTTTATGCAAAGGTTTAGAACATCTTGGCACGTGGTCGTGGAAATATGAAAATTACATCATTTTGAATTTATGCAAATTTAAATTTGAAACTCATTCAACACAAATTAAACTCGGTGTATTGTTCTTTAACTGTGTGTTTATAAATTAAAAAAAAGGGTTTTACGTAACAAAATACATTTGCATATTGAATGTTGTAACGTGCAGTAAAAATGAGGTTGCAGCTGTATAAGGTAGACTGAAAGTTCAACGAAGCCGAAGTCTATATGCGTTGTTCCGTCCCAGTGAGTGTTTGAGGAGCGGTTTCCGGCGCCGGCGCCGCTCGAGAATGCTATAAATAATGGTGTCTCATCGCGAGTCATCGTCCGCGACCAGCGGCTGCGGCTGCGAAGACTCCGACCGGTCTGATGCGTGCCATATGTCAACTGGCTAGGTACTTAGGCCGCATTCACGAAGTCAGCGGGGTGGTAGCGGCGGTGCGGTGAGCGGTGTCATGTATGAGTCAGATTTTACAAGTGCCCAGTGTTGCTTACATGAGGGACTTTCGTCTTGGTATAGGCCGTATCTCACCACACCCAATCCAGTACGAAATGGGGTTGGAGGTACGCGATGGGAGGGTTGATTAGATTATATAATGAAAACCTATCCTAAATCTATACCGAACTAGCTTCTCTGTACCTATACTTACCTATCTATTTTTAATGTAGGTTTCGATTCCGATGAATTGGTGCTATCACGCCGCCGTTTCCTGTACAGCAACAGTATATACAGAACTAAAGTCTTAACCGATTCATTGCGGATGACGCCGTATGGCGTCATTTATATCTTTTGCGTATGGCGTTTGACGCCAAATGGCGTCTCAAAGAATTCCTCTGTAACTCTATGGAATGGCTATTTTGAGAGTCCAAACGAACAGAATTGCCATTATTTGTCACGTAGGTTAAACCTGTATGAACCGTTTTTTGATTTATTGCCAATTTAAAAACTTCAGATGTTACAAACCTTTTATTACCAAATTTAATTTATTTTACGAATGGCGTATGACGCCACATGGCGTCATGAAGGTTTTTGTTCTTAAAATCAACATAATGATTTTTATGAGAGTTCTTATAGCAGAGCTTTTACTGCCGATGTTATAATAAAGGCGTTTTAATTACCTTAATGTATAAATTATAGTAATACTTAATTAATATGTATGTATTTATAAAAGACAAGTACCTATATAAGTATTTATATCGGTTAAGTGATTGCTTAGTTTAGGACTAAATAGCTTTGTGTACTTGGTGTCCTGAAATATTTATTCTTATTATTATTATAATTAGGTAAATAGCGCAAAACCTCAGAAACTCCAACTTATTTTTATTTCATAATGATTATGATAATAAAATCATACATTTGTTTTCTTCCTCTTCCTTTTTATCTTCAATTTGCGTATTTAATTATGGTTTTTAGATTAAATAAACTAAATATAGGCACTCCTTTTACACCCTTTCGTAAACTTCTAGTAAAAATACACAAAAGGTTTAAAGCCACTGATCCAAGTTAATCACTTACCAGCCATTCCAGCGAAATCACGTAGATAAGTCACTTTGTAACACTCTAAACGAATTAACAAAACCTTTACGTTTGACTTCTAAATCTGACTGAATGTAAACAAGCATAAACAAACCAAAATCTTAACAAAAAACAAAATATGTTCAATCATGGCTGAAGACGCCCAAGGGCGTCACTTTAATGGGTGGCGGTTGACGCACAAAGGCGTCACAGAAAATTTGTTAGCCGCCATGGACAAAAGTCCCTAAAAGTGGGATACGCAATGAATCGGTTAAAATCGTTCCAGTTAGGGTTGCCAATACCAATCTTTCAAATTTTGCAAAGCGCATCATCAACATCCAATGTGGGTTTACGGTTATAAGACTTTCTTCTTAGGCCCTTAATTGCTATGTATTACATGATAGGGGGCCATCGGTCTCTTATTTTTATTATAATTACTCAATCTTGGGATTAAATACTCATAGAAGCTTGAACCGATCGGTGCGATACGGGAGGTTTTTGAATTCATTAAATCTATGTAGTCTTCAAAAGCGACCTGATAAATCGATTATTTGACGCTAAATCATCCATTTTTTGATTCATCGGTTTTCAATCGATATTTTTACCGCATCGCTCTCCGCCGACTTTGTGAATAAGGATTTAGCGGCACATTTCTTATTATGTTCTCTGCACTAGCGCTAATAAATACAGTTTCCATTACTGTGGGTTTCTATTAGTCTCTCATTACACCTTGGGTTTGACTTACCGTTGTAATAGGCAACGTTTTTGCACGAAACAGTACTTGACTATTTTAGAACAGTAAGAGGGACCCCACACTAGCGTCTTTCGAGCGTCAGCGTCTTGCCGCGCCGACGTTGTTTGGGCGTTGCGTCGACGCGGCGCCCGCTCAGCGTCGACGCGGCGCCCGCCCAGCGTCGGCGCGGCGTTTGAGCGGCGCTTGCGCTGGGCGTCCTCTGCACATCGCGTTCGAGCGTCGCGCCGCGCTGACGTCATGTACAGTTATTTCGAAAATGGAAATGTAAGATTTGAATAACGCACAATATAATGTTTTAAATTGCAATGTTAAAATTAATGCTTTCAACTTGTAAAGGAAAAAATATATTTTACCTATTTGACACATGGCACGAAAAGGCAACTTTAGCATTTATTTTCTCGAAAACTAAAAGTACTTAATTGAAAATGGGTTTCTTCGGCAATATGAGCTAGTATTTTAAGCTACATCCATATTTGCTATCAGCTAAAAAGTCTTCTACCTACCGTTTTTAAAACACGGGCGGGCCGAAACAATTGAGTTGATCATTGTACTGTTGTCAAAATAAACGCTGCGGCAGGCGTCGGGCCGGCGCGGCGCCTGTGGAGCGCAGTCCTGGCGTTCGTCATTTCAACCGCGCCGCTGCGCAAGCGTTGCGTCGGCGCCGCGTCGACGTTGCGTCGACGTCGCGTCGGCGTTGCGTCGACGTCGCGTCGGCGTTGCGTGGGCGTCGACGCTCAAAGAACGCTAGTGTGGGGTTACGCTAAACCTTTAGATAAATACAATATTTGATCTTATATATTATTAGAATATTAGCTTGGTAATCTTTACTTATATGTTAATTAATTTCAAAAAGTCAAACAAATTAACTAATGTCAAATAGAAAAATATAAACATATTGTACTTACGTTTTTATGCATTTTGTGTGCCGCAATTTTCAGAATAATTTAGTAGTGATATCGCTTGACTGCATTGTTTTATCTTAAATAAGTAGCATACACAATTCATTTAGTATCTCTATAAATAAATAAAATTATCGCGTATGTAGATACTTGGAAGGAAATGTTAATAACGTGTAGTCTTCATTTTAAAGCACTTAATTACATGAAAAGTATATTTGAAAGATTCGAAAAAAATATTGAATTTCGTCATTTAAGTTGAGACTAGGAATCCTAGATACGCTTTTTGAAATATTTCGTCCGGAATTCATAAAGTCGGGATTTTTGGACGAAATATACAATCAACTTTACACATTACAAACAGCTGTTAGGCAGGGCATTTTTTATTTTTTCTAAACAATCCCAACCTAGTCCAAAAGTAGGTAGCTAAAGTGGAACAAATGATTTATTATTGTTATTATTATTACTCTAATGCTAGTGAGACACAGATCTTTGATTAGGCTGGAGTGAAATTAGCAAAAACTCCGATTTGGGAACCTGTTTACTCCAGTCGGTGCCTTCTTCCTCTAGATTCAGAAGCATTTTTTTTTGATAGGCACCTCTTGTCACCCCTTTACACATACCAACCTCTCTACTAGCTCTACCACAGGTCAGGGTCTGCGGCGTTGGCTTGCACTGGCAGGAGAGTCCCACACACGCCTTTTCGCCTCCCTCCGGTGACGGTACGGTGCATTTCGTCGAAAAAAAAAAGGCTCTGCATCGATAAGAACACCAAAATTAACTCCATAGATTCTTCTTTCAATGCCTACATGCTTGCTTCTCGAGTTAATCCCAGTCCTAATAATAATAAATGAGATGTTAGGAATCCTAGAGGCTAATTATATGATTAAGAGTGTAACATTGCTTGCAATATTATTAAAGGAACTTGTTCAATGGCTTCTAAGCCTAATAGGTTAACATTGTATAACGTATACTTGTTATTAGTTTGTTACGTAAATACTTAAATAGCGTTGAGAACAAAGAGTACAATAAAGTCAAGGAATGCTGATTAATTGAATGTAAGAATTAGATGTTAGTATTTTTAAAAATACTGATGTAATAGTCTGTTTTTGGATTGGTAGTTCTTGCGAAGGCGTTGTCTGGTTTTTGTAACTATCGGTTAATATTTTAAAGTAAAAGATGAGTGTTGCAACATTGTGTTTGGTTTATGATTTGTTGCTATGTCATAATAAGTGTCTTAAAATACGGTACGTTTTACGTACCGTATTTATAACCTCAGGTAGACTAAAGTAATTTAAGTACATAATTTAAAAAAAATGTGTATTGGCATGTGTGAGACATGTCTGCTATATTATTATTTTGGCCGTGTGTCAAAATTTCCCGGACCATTATGTACTTTTTAATCACTTTTTACTCAGTATCGTTTGCAAAATAAATAGTTTAAAATTTTAGTTTCCAATGTTTTAGCCAATTGAAATATATTTTAGGGACTGTTGCTGTAAAATGTAACGGAAAATCAGTAACATTTAAGAAATTCAATGAGATTCAAATATATCTTCTTATTATTATATTTTTATATATATAAAAGGAGAAACTGACTGACTGACTGACTGACTGACTGACTGACATATCAACGCACAGCCCAAACGGCTAAACGTAGGCACTTGAAATTTAGAAGGGACGTAGCTTAGGTACCGTAGGGGTGCACTAAGAAAGGAATTCCCGAAATTCCCACGGGAACGGGAATTAGCGGGAAAATCCTTTTGTATGAAAAATCTAAACCGCTTAAGTTAGACGCTTGAAATTTGGCATGCAGGTGCCTTAGTAAATATAAAGTTTAGTTATGGCTGTATTTTGAGAAATTCCCACGGGAACGGGAGTTAGCGGGAAAAAACTTTTGTATGAAAAAATCTAAACCGCGTAAGTTAGATGATTGAAATTTGACATGCATATACCTTAGTGAATGCAAAGTTAAGTCATGATTGGATTTTCCAAAATTCCCATGGGAACGGGAATAGCGGGAAAAACTTTTGTACCGCGAGTTAGAGGCTTGAAATTTTTTAGTATATGGGTATCTTAGCAAATGTACAGCTTCATGGGAATGGGAAACATCTTTTTCATGAAAAAATACTGCACTAGCGCCAGATTCAGAATAATTGTTATGTTGTTTTTTAATGTATTTTCTCAAAAAAAAAAAAAAACTTTTTAAAATTTTTGAATGCAACATTCATTATTATTTACATTCGACACACACCGAGAAAAATACTGAAATGACACAATAACACGCCACGCGGACGAAGTCGCGGGCAAAAGCTAGTTAAAAATAAATATGATTTAACATAGACAGGCGGCGCGTCGCGACTTCGCGCGCCTACTATGCCCGTTTTTTCCACTTTTATCCACTGATTGTTCTTCATATGGACTATCCAACAAAAAAAAAAATAATTCGACCCAATAGTTCCTGAGATTATTGCAAACAAACAAACTCTTCTTCTTCTTGGTATTTATAAAAAAAAAGTAATGCACATGATGTGCTACAAAATACATTTCAACATTATAAAAAAACTCGGCCAGCCACTTTAAAGTGTGTACCGTCCGGTACTTGTTCGCAAATTCCAGCGGGAATTGATATGATTCAGCGGTCCTGTGACGTCAGCAGGGCCCCACGAGAATCATTACAACGCCCGAATCGATGCAAATAACAACTACTGGTTGTATAAGTCTTCTCGAAATATATACAACTTTATAGATTGCCCCTCTTTTATTTTAGTTATATTTTTGTTTTATCTTTACATTGAATACTATATTAACACGTTTTTCAGGGTACGAGAATCAAGATTGGTTCATACCGTCACCTGCGCTGCCAGTCAGCCCTAAAGATCTCAAACTAACGCCTGACCAGATCAGGGAAACGCTCAATTACTTCCGTGAGTAAAAACATGGTATTAATTTATTTTATTTTATTATCTTACTTAGCCAATCGATATTTTTAAAATAATGGTTTATGTATTTAGCTCCATTTACCGGTTATATAAATGTTCGAACGCTACACGTTTGTATTAAGATCATATAACACAATCGGTGTTGCTTAAAGAATTTTAATACGCTTGTTTCGTGATAATTGTGCGGATTGAGTGACATGGCACAGGTTTGGTGTGTATAATTGTAAAACAAAGTGGTTTAAAACTAGTTATTTGGGTTATTCTTCAGCGATTCGTGCCACCGCACTCTTGATATGAACGGTTAATGCCTGTAACAATATTTAATTATCATCTACGTTTCTAGAACTAGGACATTGTGGTGTAAGTAAATGTGTGGTTAAATATTTACATCACTCACAAGGATTGTTCCTATTCTTACTTCATTACACAATGGGGTTTCGTACGGAGACTGCACTTGTGTCAATTGTTACTTTAACAGTCGAGGTTACATTGTGTTGCATCTAGGTACACGCACTATCAGTATTGCAGTTGTTTCTTAGGTAGGATTAAAAACTTATGTACATTATCTGAATATGGTACGATAGCTAAGGTTGAAATTTAAACAAGTAAATCAAAATTGATTAGTGCTTACGTCAAAAAGAAATTAATTGATCAATTTGAACAGTTTCGTCCTTTAAATGCCTGCAAGTTCCCAACAAAGTCAATTCATGTATGTACATAGTATTTAAGGTAGTGGTCGATTGTGGGGGAAGCTAAGACCAAATTGATTTACTGAAATTCCGCAAATGCTCCCCGCATCCAGCGCTCATTGTTTGCGTTCGTAACGAATCGTATGTGTACCTATAGAGTGGTCGGCCGGTATGCTAGGAGCGTCTGTATATTCTTTGGCGAGCAGCGCGCGTGCGCGGCGTCGGAGGCGGAGAGCAGTGCCGGTCGCGCCGGTAGCCACGCGGCACGCGTGCTCTTGTCGTCGCCGATCGATACCGGGCTAGCCTCCGCCATCGCCCACCGTGCGCCGAGCCACACGCATCGCGGCTCGCGCACCCACTGCCACCGACCGTGCTAAACATAGATGAGGTGCATTGTTGCACTGACTCAACACTACACCGCAACCCATAAGCCATAACTCGTTGCCAAAATTTTTACCGACGTGCCTAAACGGTTTCATTAGTAGTGACGTAGACGTTTATTTCGGAAGTAAATTTTGTACGATTTAATGCACGTTGTTGCAAATTATATGCAAAGTCGGTGTGCTATCGATTGGGGGTGGACTGGGCGGCGAGAGACACGCGTAGCGATCGCAGCGCGGCGCCGCATCGCGCAACAGCTGTGAACGAGATCTCTTATCTTGACCGTGAGAACATCATTTTTACGTTCGTTGTTATCTGTAGAATTATAGACAGAATTATTTATATTTAGATAACATATTGTGTGGTATATATCATAGTAAATTCTATAGCATCAAATATAGGCTTTTATGTGCAGGAATGAATAAAAAATGCAGTAATATGTTGTTTCTCTAAATAAAAGCATTTTGCTTCTATGACTATTTCATTATTAAATTAGTAGATTGCTAATTTGCCTAACATTTTATTGTATTCAATATTAAGTAACGCAATATTTAGATGTCTTTATTATATTTTTATTGTAAGTACTTCATTTATGATAAATACGTATATATTTTTACTATAAAATAATACATTATGATCTATATTGTGACAATAATCTACTGAGCAAAATAAAAAATAAATATGAAAATAGTAAATTTATATGAAATTATTCACACAATGGAATGGAACAGTTTTGTCTAATGTAATTATGTTGTAATGTGGGAATGCTGTATGAGTCTTTGTATCTAGTTTTTGCACTGATTGAATGATGTAATAATGGCTGTACTGACTTAATTATCTAAATTCAAGTTTTTCAGTAAAACAACACCTTTTTGTTTGTTAGATTTGGTACTGTGGCCTTAATTATTTATTAATAAACGATGTTTTTCTATTACTATTTTAATGTGTCGATATGTAAAATATAGCGCACCTGCTCTTATATGCAATTAAAAAAAATACTTATTTGATACTCAGAAATTTTCTACCGAAGGCGCTAGTTTAATAGCCTGTTGACTGACCAATTCAAAATATCACAACATCGTATTAATAACATAATAATTGAAAATTCTCGCAAGTTATAATATAATAACAGTAATAAAATGCTTTCATGTTTGACCACAAAATCGTATTAAGCGAACAAGAGATCCTTTAACGGGTTTAATTAAATTGGATAAATTTACACATTTTATTAAGGTCACTTTGAGTTTTACTAGAAATAAACCGTAAAAATCTATAGAACATCAAATTTTTTTAACTTACTTTTTTAAATCTTACTGACAAGAATCTAGATTTAATCCTGATACGGTGAAAGTAAAAACTTAAACGCCTTAATTACGGAGACCGACTGCGAACTTAAATTTAAAATCCTAAAAATTAAGCTGAGCAGAATAATTAAGATAGATTCTAATACAAAATTTATCTATTTTCATAGTCAGAATTGTCGAGAATAGTTCAAGCCTTTTCCTAAAAGCTCCCCTCTACTAAAACTTATAACATACTAAAATTTACTTTTAATCAGACTTTAGCGTTTCATTAATAAATAATATCTGCACAATCTTACAAATACATATTTAGTTTAAAGTAAAATATAGTTAAACGTTTTATCTTGTATTGATTTTGAATTAAAACTGCAAGCTGTGTAAATGGCAGGGATTGCTATTTAAAATCCAGTTTTTTAGTACCCCGCTTGACGGTTTCGGTAGAATTTTAGAACCTCTCCATATGTGCATATTACACTATTTTGTTTTTTGGGGCGCCACCATGGGGCGGCATTTAGAATAAATTTAAATAACACTTAGTGACATAATATACTGTCGCAATATTTTTTGTGACTAATAATATGGTTCTTCAAAGTCGTAGTAAATAGTAATAGACAATATATCATAGTAAATATTTTATTCTATCATCATTTGTGCAGCGTACGCTATGTAAATAATATATTAAGGGATTTTCACATCGTGTTACAATACAGAAGATTAGTAAAGGATCCCTAATTTTTAGAAAATATGATACTGCCCATGTAACTCAGTTGTAGATAATGTTGCTTTCTAAGGGCAAAATAATTTTTGATATCGGTCAAGTATTTTTTTTAACTTTATTTGTTATGTGCATAAATACAAATATTTCCTCTTAATACCAAATATTTGTATCAGTAATTAAAAGTGCTAAAATATACTTTTCCAAAAGTGACGTAATAATTTGTCACAATGATTCCCCAAATTGACAGAATAAAATCCAAGGTTATCTGTCTCGGCAAACCCCTGGCGTTGGAAATATAGTGTTGTCTATCTCTGTCACACTCCCATAGTAAGATACGAGTAAGCTAGGAAAGACGACAAGTAGGGGAAGCCGTCCTTGAGATTGAAGCAAACATACCCTTTTTACTTTGCCTGGTAATTCCACTTCTCTGTGTTTTAATATTTCAACGTTGTGAAATTCAAGTAAAAAAAATGTTACATGAAATTTGGTTAATTGTTTGGTATTTCAAAATAGGTGGGAATGTAGATAACGATGTTATTTTCAGTTCGGTCATCGTTCCAATGGTATTTATAAAATAATACTACGATGTGAAAACTATTTTAAGAAGCTTTTATTTGTTACACTTGCAGTTTTATTGAAATTAAAATTAGAGAAAATGTACTATATGTAGTACTATACATATAACAATAATAGTACATATAGTATAACCAAAATATTGATAAGTGTCAATGACATTGCACATGCGAAGAATAAATAAATAATTAAAATAAATTTATGACAAGCTTTGATTTCAAATGATCGCTTCAAAACTCTTATCTGAAATAGGTATATTAACTACTATTGATAAAACAAAATTTTCCATATAACGTGACATTGCATTTGATTCAACAAGATATATAAACACTTAAGTACTTTTGTTTATAAGAAATCCTTAATGATTATAGATATTATAGGAAAATGATATTAAATTATATCAAAGTAGAAATAAATAAAAGCTTGTAAAATTGAAAAAAATACGGAAACGGGTTGATTACAGAGAATTTAGTGCGAGTTAAGTCTTCTTCTGAAACATGTTTTTTTAATATTCAGAGCCTATTCTTATTGAATAGTTGGCTAAGCTAAGTCATTTTAATAATTATCTTTATATTTTGCTTAAATTATATCTACTTTCCAAATAATCAGTTTGAAACATGGCTGACCATTCTTTAGTATTTACTAATGATGTATCAGTGTGACTTCTGAAACACGTGTGTGATACATATTTCATCAGTAGGTACTGTCTAACATTTCATCGTTCATCTTATTTTGAATGCGGTACGTTGTTCAGACGGCGATCGATCCGCTCACAGCTCGCCTGCGTCACCAACTCTTCAAGGTCTTTTATTCCCCGAGCCAATTTTATTTTGCACTCTTTTTCTTTCTCGTACGAAAAACGAAGCCCTTTAGCAGAAGTTATGGAAATATAGTTGAGAGCAAAGATACATTTATTAAGCAGCGCTCGAATTCCAATGTATCGCATGCTTGTTCTCCAGTATTAAAACATATTAGTAATTAGTTCAAGTTTAATATAAACAAATTGAGTATGGAGAGATTACATTTTTTTGAAATCTGCCATTCAATTAAAATGGTGAGATGTTGTGCAGCGGAGACTTTTTAATAAGAACAGCTGGATTTGTTAATGAGGTCAATGGAATACTGTACTTAATAATTTGTTTAAATAAGAGTTAAAAATACATAGAAATTATATAAGCAATAAATGGGAACTAGGTACATTTACATACTCAAGATAACGTGTTATTGAGAAAATAATGCGGGTACAAAACAGAAATAGTTACAATACTAAAACGTCAAAATCTTTGGTAGTAATTAGCAAAACCTAATGGTTCCAAGTTCATACTACTATGTATTTCTAAGTAAAAAAATGGAAGTGTCCTTTTAAAGTATAACTCTTTGTTAACATGAGTAAAAAACATTGTAAAAGAAATGACTTTGCGTGGAAGTAATTCAATTACCGACCTGATAAGTCGATATATCATTACGCTGTTATTTTTTTTTCTAGAAAAAATATGGCATAAGGCAAGTGATTCTTACTTTACGCGGAATGAATATTAAACTTATGACGAATGATGACCTACAGTTAGATAATCATATTAAAATGGTATGTGAATGGTCGCGCGCGGCGTATCAGTAGAGTGTGGCATAATTGTTTCAGTTATTGCCTCGGTATCGGCGGTAGTGGACGCGGCCGGCGTGTGCCGGTTAACTGATCTGGACTCGTTCCGAGATCACCCGCGTATGTGTCGTGATAGTGCTAATCGCGTGCCTCTCGGTGCAGACGCCTGCACTTGATCGTGAAAGTTTATTACCATTGGCCTCAAACACTGGAACCGTTACTAAAAGAAATCGCCTTGCTTCCACATAAAGACTGTTTCAGTTCAGTTCAGTTTTTACAAGATTTTGCTTTTGAACATGGTAACTGGCGTGCTTTTACAGCCTGTGCATATAAATTATATCAATTATCGTGAGCAATATGTCAATTTTAATTCAATGCAGGTATTCTACCTGCAGAGCGATGAGGAATTGTTTCGTGATCATGCACCAATCTTTACCGCTACTTTATAATTGGTATAAAACATTTAATTACAACATAACTTCCAGATTTACTAATATGAAACCTTTTATTAATTAATTTCGTTTCTGTTGAAGTTCCTCAAACAACTTAAAATAATAAATTTTAACCTACCTACCAACAACCCACAATATTTTTGAACGGCGTCATAATACGGCATACACTTTATTTTAAAAATAAATATAATAGTATCTACGAACAGTGCGTACAGGGTCGACTTTTACGTCATGTTTCTCGGCTAACCTACTTTCATATTGCTACCTATAAGGCATTGCCATGACACCTTCAAATATTGGTCTTGGGATTGGGCCTTTAGTAACAGCAGATTCAATTGTCACATTTATTATAGTAAGAATTTTATTAAATCCATACCATTTAAATATCAATGACATAAAACGTCTTTAAAATAAGCGTACATTTATAGTAAAAAAAACATCTCAGGCTTATAGGTACAACATAAGTACTGTACCGCGTTTATGACGTGGGAACAATAACTAATATCGAACTGCAAGTATTTACAATAATGTACTGTTGATCGTTATACAGCGTATCATATTAAAATTGTCACATTCTTATACAATTTAAACACATATTTAGTTTGAGTCTCTATTTCTTGCTAAGTCATGATTTTTTTAAATTGCGAATGAATGTATATGGTGTAAAAAGTCATTATCGTAAAATCATTTGTCGTTCCTCCCGACGAGTAGTTAAGACGAGAAAAAACAACTGACAAAAACATGAAAGGTTAATATTACCACAGTAATGTTTGATCATGAGTAGTCCCATATAACACGGACGACTAGCCGTCATCTGTTCTATACTTACACGATTAAATGAAAATCGTGTTACTCTATGTTTTCGATTTGGCAATTATAAAATTCAACATCGAAAAGTGTAAATGGTCACGCACACGCATTAACAATAAAATTGTTGGCCATTCATGCGTTACCGAGCAAAGCAATTAATAAAAAAGGAGTCAGTGTCATTTTGAATTAAAGTAAAATGTATTATTGTTTAAAAAAAGAAACTTGTCCTTAGAAAAACTTTAATGACGTAATTGAAAAAGACAAGGAGGAAAAGGTTCTACAAATTGCTTCAAAGGCTTGAAAGAACTGCTTAATGGTTGTTAGTGTGAAGGTTGGACATTGAAGGTGGAACATTTTTTAAATATGGTTTTATTATTTTTTATGGTTATACAGCATACAAGTGTGAATGAATAATTATATGTTTAAAGGCATCTAGTTTAACGTTTACGAAATTTTTGGGACGAGAACTTTTTTACGTTACGTTTTCGTGTTACCTTTGTAACTTAGTTAGGAAAATTCTCCTTCAAAAAAAATGTTTACTTCTATGTTAATTAACAGACGCAACATCATACCACCATTGGGCACAGGCCTCATCTCATCAATGAAAAGAAAGGAAAATAGTATATACTGCCGTTTAATATGAATTAGTTTACTTGTCAAAGGTGAATGAATATATTGTAATGAAAAAGCAATACCTACTTTATTTTGGTTTGTTTTTTCCGGATTAAGAAGTAACAGTCTTAGATGTACTATGGTCTAAATGAATAGATGATATTCCTAAATCAATAATGTTTTAGGATAACGCTCTTTTTGGGACACTTAATTTATTAAGTACTAGCTGCCGCCCGCGACTTCGTACGCGTGGACTTAGTCTTTTCCAGCAATAAATATAGCCTATGTTACTCAGGGTGAATGTTGCTTTCTAATGGTGAAAGAATTTTTGAAATCGGGCCAGTAGTTTCGGAGCCTATTCATTACAAACAAACAAACAAATCTTTCCTTTTTATAATATTAGTATAGATATAGATTACGGATTGGAGAATACGAGTGTATTTTCTGAAATTTTTGTGACAAAATGTAAAAGAAAAATGGGAAAGAAAAGTTAACGTTTTTGTGAGGATGCTTATTTTTTAATTTAGTTTTTTTTGCCACGTGGGCTGGGTTAGGCAAGGCTGTTAGACGTAGACGTCACAAGGTGAATCACGTGCGACGACCTTACGCTCTGGTGCCGCTTGTTCCTCGTGGTACCATTATTCATAGGCACTTTTCGCAATATCATTACGCACATTGTTATACTTACTTTTTTTGGTTTCATGTTTTGCGGGGGTCATTACTCGTACAGCGAAAAACCCATTGGTTTTTAATAATTGTATCATCAATACCTCAGATAAATAAAATGATCGTGGAGAAAAAAGCTTAACTATCTTGTAATTAGCTATCTTAATGAAACAATGAACAGCACATCAAGATAAAAACTTGCAGCTCAATTGTAGTTCTTACGCCGATGATATAAAGGCAGTACCTAGTACAAAATACAAAGTAGATTCTAATATGTAGTTTTGACTATACTTAGTAGTCGAATCAGACTTTTCTTTATTTACTCAAAATTTGAGCTAAATTGTATAACAATAATAATAATAGGCTATTTTCTCAATATATCTATGAGTGAAATTACCCCTTATGAAATGGGGGAAAATATACAGAGTGTTTTAAACAAGTATATATCTTGATTAACATATTGATAAATATCCTGATGTAATTTTAATAATATTGGTAATAATTATGAACATTAACTGTCATCCTTTCTGGTGTTGTAAACGCGCAATGATGTTTAAGACAAAAAATAATAATCATTTAGTCGTTAAAAGCAAAGTAGTTTAAAGACTAAAGACTTAGTTCCATTGCCATGTCGGCCACGAACGAATAATTGGTTTTAAAGTGAACCGTTTTGTTGAAACCTTGCTATTAGCACGAAATTAAATCTGTTCTTTTAAACAATGAATTACAGGTGTAATTGTTAAGAAAAAATATCTTAATTATCAATCATTACGTTAAATAAAAATAACTTTAACAGTTCATGATTTGGTAGCCTGACGACATTTATTTATGACTGTAGGCCTACCAACAAACGGTATGTTTGGACATCTAACCATAATAGGAATTGTCTTTAGCTCCTATTGTCTTATGAGCATGTATTTATCAATGCCGCTTTCGTTGTTGACAATCGGCGATCACCGTTTGCCGCCGTTTTATTCTGCATTTGAAGTCGGAGAAAGTAGTACCAATTGGTTTACGTTAATTACTCGGACATGGGAAACGAGATAAGTAACAATAACGATGAGATTGGTAAAATTTATTTAGAAGTTTATTCGGTTCGATATAGACTAACCTTTTTTGTTTCCTAAATTTTCGTATAGTTATTTCAGAGTGAGTATAGTTTACAGTGACTGCACTTACTACTTACTAACTGTTATTAATATTTTTCCTTTACTTATTCAAATGTCACTTGTCGTTTCCTACAAGTTGGTTCCGGTTTCCTAATTTCCTGCACTGCTAAATAGTGCAAGTAACGTATAGCTATCATGCAATAATACGAAAATGGTGTTACATTCCTCCTATATTTAGTAGTATTACGTGTGGGCGTAACATTGGGTGCGCCTGGCTACGTCCTAGTTTCAGTTCAATCAATAATTTTGTTGGAGAAATGGCATGTTTTTTATCTATGTTCATAATAATAGTGAGCCTTTTAAAATAATAGCTCATAATAACTTAGATCACTTGCACACTTTGGTATTGATTAAGGTTACTTTGCCTAGATGGTTTACTCTTGTATTTCGCATATCACGAATTTCATAAGAGAGTTAATTTAAGCAGCTCGCTTGGCCACCCGAGCGTGCGGATGATTTTTAGCGTATACCTACGTATTCATGCTTCGTCAAACTAGTTACATTACTCGAATAAGTGGTTGGCACGATTCTCGCGGTTTTACAGGTGTTACGTCAAATTAAATATTGATCGGAGTGTAAAATGGATTCTCGGTCTAGTCGACGAGTTTTGGTTCTTCGACGAAGACATTGTAAATAGGACTCAGATGAGAGAACAGTGAAGGATTGTTAAGTGTTACGCTGTGAAGGAGTGTCGGTTTTTGTGAGGCGGGCGGAGCCGATGGTCGCGGCTCGGGAGCGTCACGGCGGAGGGCTGTGGCTCGGGCGCGGGGTGCGCGGGCGGCTCGCGCGCCTCGCCGCCGCCCGGCTTCGATCGCGAGCTCTTCCAGGAGCTGAGCTATCTCTCGGACACGGAACTGCAGGAGTGTCTCGGCGAGTACCCAGACTTCCTGTACCACGTCGCTCGGGACAGATTCGGAAGGCTCTACTTTCGCGTCGTCCGGACCTTGCTCCTTGATCGAGGTACGACACGAGTTTCCACCTGTTCTCAGTTCATCATCAGTTGTGCGCCGCTATTTCTGTCAGAATTAGCTTCTACTTTATTCAATCTTACTTGCAGATTCATCTCATGTGCCATAGGAATGCTTACTTTAATTTAGTTCATCATCTTAACAACCTTATCTATCATTTTTAAAGCTATTGCTCGTACTAACCTTGATCTAGTTGCGGTATCAAAATAGATTGTTCATACTAACATAATTTACCAACTCTAATTTTATGGTACCTATTATTTATATAAAAAATATAGCAATAAAATGGGAAGTGTCTTTGTTTAATTGTCAACAATTCATTCTTAGTAGTTACCGAAGGTAATTGAAATCTTACATCGCATACGGGAACTAAGTAGTAAAAACTGTGAAAGTCTTTCAGTTGGGTATGTGTAATAGAAGCACAATCAATATCCGTTGTAATCGCAGTGTTAGGTAAGAGTGGGAAAAACTCCCATCCACCCGTATTGTATCCATTATTACTGCTGGTTCACACATTTTTGCGGTAGTGGAAAGCAAGTGTCGGTTACCTCTTAGTTGCAATATAGCACTAATTTTCTAATCAACAATCTATTATATAAGCATGTTAAACATGTGTATTTTATACTTAAACTTATATGAAATATGATTTAATAATTCCAGTTCAGATATTATATAAATAAATACATTGAATTAATCACGTCTGGCTCAATGTGCTACTATTTATTGATTACTTAATGCAATAAAGTCCTAAGAGTATGGAATTTATAGCTATACATCGATAAACAAATAGTTAACGTAATTGTACTTTGTGGCTGAATTTTCCCACATACTCAGTACACAATAGACAGATTGTTTTGCTTGCCCTCAGCTAACGACATGAAACGCTGAGCTCTCGTTGCGTATGTTGCCCAGTCGCCGACTCGATCGACAGGTTCGCGCTAGTGTTTGTCGCGACAAACTTTACCTGTTCATCGGTACAAGTGTGAAACACCTCCACAATATTGTTCCTCGAATGGTTCAGTTCACGTATTATGTTACGGTTGTGTGGTCTGTCTCAATAGAGGGGTTCGATGAACGGGCAAAGGCTAGAGGCCGGTGACAATATCCCTGGTCAGTACAAATGTAAACACGTACAATTTTGTAGTACTTTATAACACGATTATCGTATCTTATCAGAATACACAGCCGGCAAGTGACAAGCATTTTATTCCGGTCTTCATACTTGAGTGCGCCTCACTTACACGCTGTTTTGCGACACTGATTTGTTCGTTTAAAGTATTTATTGAATTTATCTGTCCATTGTTTGCCTTCTATTGTTATTGTTTTGTGCATGGTGAGGTTCAAACGGATTCGAAATAGTGAAGTGAATTGTAGAACACAAAAAAGTGCTGTTTATTTTTCGTTTTTCTGCTGGAGGCAGTGTCCTACTGCTCTCGATTTAATAATCCTTGTTGTTCAACCGAGACAGATTAAGAAAAGTCGACATAGGTACTAAATACATTCTATCACTCAAAAGAAAATTGTGACCAACATGTAGGTTTATATCAATTAAAATATAATGGACAGGACTTATTTATACCAAAATATATTTGCAGGTAATGGGGTAGTAACTTATTTCGACTTTAAGTATTATATTTATGAATATATATTATTTAATAAAATTAAAATTTTATTATTTTTACTTTTGTAAATTATTTGGAATCCTTTTTATAACCCTTAGGTTTTGGTCTTGAACTATCGATTGGCTAAGTAAACAAAACATGATTTTACATTTTATTTTTGATATTTTTGCTAGAGACATATTTTATTATCAGATTTTGTTTACATTTATTCACCTACATGGATATTTTAAAGTCAGCTAACATTATACATTATAAAACCTTTTTTTACGCTGTTCTTTAACCAACGCAGAGTATTTTAAATAACATTTTATTACTATTTATTATAATACATCCAAGTAAGTATCAATAATCAAATGTAAAATCATTTTGTATGTTTTACACATATTGAAATATCGCTAGAAATAAATCGCAGTATGCTGATTATAAATACTGCTTTGTATTTAATTATGTTTAAATTTATTACCCACATGAGAACTACTATTTGCCGTTTAATTCCTTTGTTTCAAAGCAAAACTAATTGTGTTTCAGATAAGACTAATGTAAATTTCTCCACTTCTGAATTTATTTTGTACGTGATCTGTAAAGTTCACGTTACAATTTTCAAGCTTAATTCACTAACGAATATTTGGAAGTTTTAACTATGTTTTGAGACGTAGATTACCTTTTCAGTTCTATGCAGCAACAGAGTGAGCCAAATGACCAAAACCTACAATGACATCGAAGCAGTAACACGGCTCCTAGAAGAAGTAAGTATTCCATTTGCTTGCTTTGTAGTATTTTTGTAGTTGAAATTAGTTACATAGATAGATATACTTTATTGCACAACATATTTACAAAAATAGGTTTTACGAACAAATAATATTTACTACAACTGAGGCGGTCTTGTCGGTAGGAAATGATCTCTTTCAAACAATCTAGGCAGAGGTAATAAGAATGACGAGAATAATGGATAAAAAAACTATTTAATATAATAGAACGTGATAAACATACCTACTCATAAATACATACATTATTTATTTTTAATCTTGTCTAGTTTAGTTATACTTAGTGGCAGATTATTTTACGCAGCACATCTAGGCTCTCGACTCATCGACGCCCATGCGGTTTAATTAGGTCATCATAGCCGCCTCCCTAAAAACCCACCCTCAGGCCTATTTTCCCATTTAATAAACGTAGGTAAATATTTTTAGATGCTATTTTTTATGACATTAATGTGTATTTTAGCGCAATTTTTGTAGAAGCGTAATTTCTCATGATCGTCGGTGAATAGCAAAATCGGACACTCATCATAAGATTTGCATCGGAATTAATGACTTAATGTTCCGAATAATCTCAATATTACAACCGGCAACGTAAAAACAATATTATATTAATATTAAATACATAATATTGAATTAATTATAATATTTAACACGACGCTATTATAATGTCTTAAATTTAGGCAATTTGCCGTTAACGAAACGTCATTAACGACAAAATGACGGCGTTAATTTATAATCGATAAGGTCCATATTTTTATCAATTGATCATTAATTACACACAAAAACCAATAAAATGCATCCGGTAATAACTGACAAACTTGCAGTAATTATACCGACAACCTGATTAAATATTTAAATTTATTTTATTTTATCGTTTAAAGATTTGTGGTACCTCAATTATCATCTGTAGCTATTTAATTGTCGTCAAAAATATATATTTTGTTCAAAATCATTAGGTAGGACTAGGTACATACCCTTTTCTCATTTCTATAAGAGATGTGTTCCTATTTGTCGAGACTAAAATTTTGATTAAGTGTGTAGGTCTAAAGGCGTTGTGTAAAATTAATAATAATTCATTTTTACGAGTTAAAAATCATATTCAAGATTTCCAGAATTTCAGTAGGAATCCTAATTTCGAGATCAATATTTTGTTTAACGTTTTTTTTTGTTTCCAAAATCTCAATGTCAGGACAGATCACATAACTCAGTCATTTGTTAAGAATTAACTTTGGGAATCGTGTCCGAATTTACAAAACGTCAGATATGTCGAATTCTATGCCTGGTCTTTTTTTCCCCAACCGACTAACTGATAATGGCTGCAGGGTCTTTCAGCGGAGCGGAGGACTCACACCCCTAAGCCATGTTTGGTCTGTGTTTTGACTTATATAATTGAACCGAGACAAAACATAGACCTTCCGTACTCGAGTCGAATCTTCCGTTTGTGAATAGGGCCTCAGTTATCGCTAAAGCGCCTCGAGAAAGCTACCAAAGTCACACGATTGTACGAGCAGAACTATTTTTGTTCCCAGAAAGAAAAAGACTTAGAGTTAACTGCACACATCGGCAAAGAATTACTGGCTACAATCGGCCAGTTGGAGGCGCGTGTAGCCGACCTAGAGGGGGAGCTTCGAAGCGCGAGAGATCACGTCACGCAGCTCAGGCACGAGCTCAACACTAAAACAGACTTGCTTCAGGTAAATTGGATACATACATTGCTCTGATTTTGTGGTAAGTAGCTTAAGCACTTTTGCTACAGAAATCAGAAACGACGACGGTACTACAACACCTAGACCTGAGACAATATAGAAAATATTGTTTACTATATTTACTTGATCGAACCCAGGACCTCAGAGATGGCGCAACGCTAAATTCCTCACGCTCATCTACGGAGGTCGTCCGGAGATTACAGATTTGACACGTTTATTGTCTTTTAAATGGTCAGTTGAAAGCCGTTTTTTTAAGCAGTTACGTATTATATTATATACCCGTGTTTACAATGGTGGAAACAGTACAACTTTAACAAAAAAATGAGTTGCGGACAATAACTCTTTATGGCTTATTTTCCTATTCGTTCAGCTACCCTCCGCACCATATCCATGTGTAAAATTGTTGGCAGGTGCTAACAAATGACACAGAGGAGGGCACTTCTCCCACGGAGCAAGAGGAGGCGTGCGCGGCCACCGCGCTGCGCCGGCGAACCGGCGCGCTGGAGCGCGAGAACCGCGCGCTGCGCGAGGAGGCCGCGCGCCTCGCCGCCGGCACCGACAGCGCTGAGCTTGCTGAGCAACAGCTGCTGCGGGATATCGCTCATCAGCTTTGTGAGGAAACACTTATCATTACCAACCCACAGTACTGTGTACTCATTTTAGTTGCTTTTAACGCGTGTCGTTGGAGCTTGAGGAAAACGCGCGCTTCGCACGACCAGCAGCCACTGCCAGATGCTCAGCATATAGGTAATATTCTTTATTGCGCACTCCACACATTAACCCCTCAAGAAGTACTCGCGTGACCGCAGGCGTAGGTTTTGCCAAGCAAGTGCGAAGCGCGTGCCACAATAGCTAATATAAATAGTACTACTACCTCTGGGGTATAGTGGTAGCATGCTTAGCCTCGTGATCCAGAGGTCGTGGGCTCGATTCCTGAGGAGGCACATGGGTTGTATTCAGTTTGGTTTGGACATTTTCAGATTTTCAAAGCTGTCTAATAGATAAAGAAAGTCCATACTGCCGGAAGGGCTTGTAAATAGATAATTCAGCGGCTGGTCGTGTCCGCCGGCCGTCTCTTTATTAGAGTGACAGATGAGGGTTCTCCTGTGTGTTGTGTATTTTTTGTGATTGTTATTTGAATACTTTGTTAATCTGAATACTATGTAGGTTTTTCATAAATTAAAGTTCTTATGAAATAGAATTATCTATAAAAAAGGTTTTACCTTCATAACACGGCGTACGATTTTAAGCTTTATTGCGCCATAATGGAGGAATGCTATACCATCATAAATATAATGGTTTTAAGTTAGTCGTATAAGTACTAAGTTTATATCTTGTATGATATGAAACAGTGAGTAATCTAAAGCAGTATAAGCTGATAAGTTTATGTTACTTAAGTAGGTTCTTATAAAATAATTGATGTAAGCGCAAATATAATAATAATGTACTTGAACTATTTTATCTATTTAAAGCGATAAAAGCTGTTTATGTACAATATGATCTATAGATATTTGAGGTTCAACATACAGACAATATTAGTTCTTACGTACTTAGTATAAGAATGGTATAGTCTTGACGTGCATTTGATTGTACAGAGAAAAGCACGTCGACTACATACTTTGGATTTATGTAAAGTCCTTATGTCGTGCGTATAAGAACTAATATTGAACTGCAAGTGTTTACCGTGACGTGCTGACAATTATACTTTATTTATTTTCATTACTTTAAGTAATTAATTATAGGGATGTTGTCAACCATTAATTTATAGTTTGAGGTATCAGTGCCATAAAAGAGGACGTTATGTTACATCGGCTTTTTTTTCCATATTATCTTAATAGGTGTGCCCGCGATTCCTTCGGGTGGCCTATAGGTTTATTCCATATTTATACTTTCATGGTCGGTTTTACACCTATCTCCCCCAATATTCGAAACAAGAAGAAGTCTGGGCTGGAGCTATATTTGAGCCAAATTATTGCCAATAACTTAAGAAATAATATTTTTCCCATATAAACTTTCAAGGGTAATATTCCAACCCCCTTATTTGCAAAACAAAAAGTATACTTATACCAAATTTCATTAAAATCAGTGGTAGGCTTGAAAGCCGGACAGACTAACAGACCGACAGAGTTACTTTCGCTATGGATATGCTTCGAAACTATTTAATAGTCAGTGTGGTAATATGTAAAATTATGACGTCATGGGTATGAATTCATAGAAAATCTATTAAGGAATCGTGTTTGACATGTGTTAACAAGTATTTAAGTTAACTAGTCAGACAACATCCCAATTATTTCTGGTCGTATCTTTACTTCATTTGCTTTATATAGAGACTATTCATAAGTATTACTAATGTAATCTATGTGAATAAAAAATATTGACTTTGACTTTGACTATGTTCATTTATCAATGCTTAAATACACGAGTTGACACCTATGGGTTGAGTGCCTTAGTTATTACTGTATAAAGTAAAAAGTAAAATTCAGAGCCTTAGATTTTGATTGCCCATACAAAAAATATTAGTTTTACTTAGATACCTAAATCAATTTAGATAAGTTTTAGAAGCTGAAACTGTAAACGAAACATCGTCGTGTTTGGTTCGGTGGGACAAGATGGCCTAGCAGCGTGTTTTCTTTAAGGTTTGCACCCTGTCAGACCATACTTGTTTCAACCTACCAATTGACATCAGTATGAAGAAAGAAGACTCAAAAGATGTACACCAGTGCCATGGATTCGGAATGTTTTATAATCATCATTCCATATTTATACATAAGTACTTACTTTAAAGCTTACTAATATTTATTTTACACTGGACATGACATCATCACCTATTGAATGTTATACCTACTTAGTGTTTTGTTGGTAGGTAGGTAGATTTTATTAAAATGTGTTCAAAATGTTAATTAATAAATTTTTTATCTATAATTCTAATATTACACATGTAATAGAAATTAAGACGATTGTTAGTTCAACATCTTAGTAAAGTGAGCCTATTTTTATTTCATTCTGAAATGACGTGAAGTGTATGAATATTGCGACACGGTTATTTCTAATATATTTTTAGTATAGGTCCATCCGCTTCTAAGTAGCGTTAGAGAAATGTAGTACACCTATCACTACCAGTGTCTGTCTTCGCTTAAAATGCTTTGTAGTTTTATGCGAAAAAAAATGTGCTAAGGTCGCGTGTTTCTTTCCTAATAACTCACAGTTAGGCTTCGACCATTCCTGAGAACAAAAGCAGAACGTTTTGTAATGCAAAGTTATGTATTATGCAGCAAGCGCAAACACCGAGGCCAGCGCCCTCGCGTCGGAGCTGGCGGAGGAGCGGCAGCGCTCCGCAGACCTTCAGTATCAAGTTGACAGCACCAACACAAGGCTACTCGCTACAGAGAGAAATTTTCAGCAGGTTAGTGGCACAGACAAAACAAAATATTCAATATTCATACTCGCTAGGGCAGAGATGCCGAACCATTGAAACTGGCATAGGCTGAAGTCATTAAGAACATTATTTGTATGCCATAGTTCAGATTTTTATGGTCGTGCGCTAGTACAAATATTTAAAAGGTTTGCATTGAGGCTCGAAAAGGTTTACCACCCCTTCATGGGACCATGTAAAAATATGATAACTTTGAAATGCGATACTCAGTGATCATGATAAAAATACAATTTTATTACGAAAATAAAACAATACTATTATATACTATTTAGATTAAATATAGAAATGAACACGTGCGATATTTTACTTGCGCTAATGCAAGTTTTACAATACCACCAGTTTTATGTCTTAAAAAACATTTTGAGTGTTATACCTTGATTGCAAATGTAAACTGCAACACATCGTGACTTAGATTCGCCGTAACCTTTTGTTGTTTGAGTAGTCAGGAGTTTCATATTGGCACTGACATCATTTGGTCATGCTTTTGGCAGACTGAAGAGAGAATATAATTAAATTAGAGTAGTTTTACGTGTTAATGCTTTTGAAATTGGATTTTAAGCAATACCTATTCAAGTAAAAAAATCGAATGTTCCTTTCTTTATTTTATTAATACAATTATAATGCCGATAAAAATGTAATAAAGTATTATCTATCTACATATTTAAGCACAATATTAGCCCATGATAAAACAATGTATGTTTATCTCATTACAAGTAAAACATTAGATTTTATATTGAATGAAGTGAGTGTACAAAAAAACACTGTTCACTTTTTCACTGTTGTCGAACACTTGACACACGTCGACACGCGTGTCAAGGTAACTTTGTGCTATAATAAGTTGCATGTACTTGTTACAGCTAACAGCCGAACACGAACACACATTGCGGATACTTGAAATCACAAAAGATAATCAAAATGCTCTTGCATCGGAGTTGGCCGACACAAAGGTTTGTTCTACTTGTTCTCATCATACATTCTTTATAATAATCAGTCGAATTAGCTCTTTGATGTTTACTTGAAAGAAATAATCTTATAAATGTAATCTTAGATAAAAATGATTAAAATGAAGCTCTGGAATGTCGAATTTGTGGCTTAAATTGAAATAATGAAAATTATTTCAATTATTGGCCAAAACATAGCTCTACCAATATAAATAAATAATTTGAGGCATTCCCTATCGTTTACGATCATATGGTTAAATACAAACCAAAACATGGTCAATGTTGTCAATAAATTGGAGATGCAATAGGTTAGAAAGGAATAGAAATTCGGTCTTTAAGTTAATATTTATCTGATGTTGCATAGCACACAGCTCGACTTAGATCCAATAGTCAGCTCAATAGTTAGAGTCAGCTCGTGACCACGTTTGGTGCAACCTAACCGAAACGTCGGGCAGTAAGTAGTTCGTATTAACTACTAAGTAAAAATGGTGTCGCGTTTTGACCCGTTCAATTATTTTAAATGTTTAGATCCAATAGGTAATAATATGCGCTTTTACTTTGAAATGTGTGAGACAGTTGAGTGCAATACATTCCATTTTATGTCATTGTGTGCCAAAAGCTCACCGTTTCCAGTTCCATATCAGGTCTTAATCTGACAAAATAAAGGCGAGACAAAGGTCAAAGTTGTTATTCTTACTTTTGACAGTTGATTCAACTCTCTCTCTCTCTCTCTCTCTAATAATTAAAAAGTACCAAATTTCGCACTGCAACATTTAATAGAGACGAGTGGACTAATGATAATAAGCCCGCCAACAAGAAGCCCAACGGACAATAAAACGGTGGTTCTAGTCGTCAAACGTTCAACCTTTACCGTTCAGGCCAAATTTGAACCTTATATATATTACAGGAGCGATATGCAGAAGTGGCTGCGCACTTGGCCGAGGCGCAGGAGCAGTTGCGGCAGCTGCGCAAGCGCGGCGAGCCGGTCCGCGGGCTCATGCCCAGCGTGGCGGCCGCCGCTGGCCTCCTGCCGGCCAGCTTGCACAGGGAGATGCACTCCTCCGTCTATTCGGAGCTCAGCCTCGACTCCGGAATCGGCGACCCACTCGCACAGTGAGTATTAACAGGTTTTCTTATCTCCAAAATGTTGGACTTGATCCACGACCTTTACACAATGTGAGTGATGCTCATTCAATGGGGTGGGTGACTTAAAATGTATATTTGGTCCAACAGTTATGTTACCAAGAAGTATAAAACGTATATTTTTAAATTTCTCATCTAATACAAATTTGCTACGACACATTGTTTTTTCAATGATGATGATGATGATGAACATTGTTTTTTACCGAGCAAGTTGTGGGTAAACTATACAGTATAAGTTTGGTGGTGTGGTAATAAGTCAGTCTGCAGGTGTAATGGAGGGATTCCGAACCAACTTGAGGCTATGGAATCTTTTTTTCGTTCAATATGATATGTCATCTTTGTAATTGAAAGCTCTTGACTGTAGCTTGACAAGGTTAATGGCAATATTTAGTGTAGCAGATATCATTTTGAAAGCGCTGACGAACTAGCTGAACAGAAGTAAATGTAACTTTGTTTAGAAATATAATTTAATCTCCTTGTGCCGGAAAACTAAGTCTTGTTGCAAGATGACAGCCTTTAAAAAAGTCATGTAAGAAGCGATACGGGTAACAAGTCCAGTCGTCCTTGGTTAAAATTGAATGAGCCAGGAAATGACGGTGAATGGCCTAGCAAGTAGTGAGATGTGGGTGAAATAATTACTAGTTGTATAGGACATCGTTATGCGTAATGATTGTACTAAATACGTGTTATCGTGTACTTGATGAATACAAAATACTTTGGGACTATGACGCGCTTGGTTTATTTGGAACAAATTTAAAATGTAACAAACTACAAGCGGAACTTTTCAAGGCCATTTGTTCACACAGCTACAATAAAGAAACCTTAATTTGCCTAATGAGAGCGTTGTTGATAAATCATGGCCTATCTTATCATAATCGAACCAAAATAGTCAACAAGGTTTTATCAGAAATTTCGCTGATATTCAAGTCTCAAGGTGATTTTAATCCTTCATTATGGATTTAATTCGACGTTTTCGTGTTATCTTCACCGTCTGTCTACGTGCATATTGAATAAATTTGGGTTAGATTATATTATATACTAGTTATCATAAATAATGTGTCATTAGTGCGACTATTATAATAGATGATATTCATGTTTAAAAAAATATGTGAGTGACATTACAATTACAACCGACTACTGTATTTATGACGTAGTATTAAAATGAAATAGCACATTTTTATGAAATTGATTACACACAATAATACGGTACACACTTGAATAACCAGTCTTACAGTCTTGATAATATTGCAGTGTGCCCCCCTTTTATGTACAACCTTATATTTCCATAAAAATGATTATGGTAAATAGTAATTATGAATTTCAACGATAGGTTCATACCTAAAGATGTTACAGATTGAATGAATGATAAATTTTCTTTAATGCATGTTTTGTTATTTACCTGTCTTATCATTTTTAATAATCACCATCAGTCTTTTACATGATCGTATCGCAGAGTGCACAATGCGTTTTTTAATATCCGCTATAGATCATATCATATTTACATACTTCTCAAATTATTCATCTATGTTTTCAACCACAATAAGGTGTAATAACCTAGTTCACCGGACCAATTCTATTAAATTTCTACTTTTCCTCGCCTCCAAGTTTAATAATTTTAATCAAGCAAAAAACAAAAACAGTCGGTCGCTGGGTTTTATCTATGAAGTGTACGAATCATAGACCATGCTCCACCAAGCACGCCTTGTGCTAATTGCTGCATGAATATTTATGCAATGAAAGTGTACTTACGGTAAAATTTTGTTAAACTGCTAAATGTCTCTGTTATCGAATAGTCATCATTACTTAGATGATATCACCCGATTGTGATTATCGAATTACTAAACGAATGTTGAATGTTCTAGACGCTCGTCATAAATGTAAATGAATTATAAGTATGATAAAATGTTCGAAATATTAAATTCACCTAAAGCTAAATATAAAAGTAAACTTTGACGCTTGCAATATTTCTGTCAGTTTGAAATGGTAGCACACGCAAAAGGATTGTTTTCTATATTGGGGTTTGTTTCTAGTAATTGGCTACTTGACAGTGTTAACAATAAAATATATAAAGTGTTAGATATGTTAGCTTATTAGTTAAGTAATCATTTTACATTTTTACTTTTTAATTAAAAGCATAGTTAGTATTTTATTTTTGCAAAATAAACTTTACTTTTTTCATCTGTGGAACAAAAGAACCGAAACGGTAACCACCATTGCAATTCGGAAATGACAGCTGTCGGCGAAAATTATTTATTTTAATGTGGCGAAACAATTATTATTTTACCGATTCAATTGAATTATTGTGTTTCTAATCGTATAAAGAATTTATTGAAACATTTTCCGTTTATATTAATTAAGTCGTTCCTAAGCGTATCGGTTCGTTGTCTTGGACGTTGACGTCATAATTGCAACAATGACGCGACTAGGCGTTTTCGCGCGCTTTTTAAATGTGTTACACAAAATCTTATTATTCTCTGGTTATTTAGATTATTTCCAGATAAATCGAATTGCTTGGGATATAAAATGAACGGGCGCACATTTTACAATACTTTTTCAAAAACTGTCAAGTAGCCAATTGGCTACTGTGTTAACAATAAAATATGAAAAGTGTTATATATGTTAGCTTATTAATTAAGTAAGAATTTTACATTTTTGTTTTTTAATTAAAAGCATAGTTAGTATTTTATTTTTGCAAAATAAATTTTACTTTTTTTGTCTGTGGAACATTAGAACCGAAACGGAAACCACCATTGCAACTAGGAAATGACAGCTGTCGGCGAAAATTATTTATTTTATTGTGGCGAAACAATGATTATTTTACCGATTAAATTGAATTATTGTGTCTCTAACCGTATTAAGAATTTGTTCAAACATTTTTCGTTCATCTAAATTAAGTGGTTCCTATGCGTATCGGTTCGAGGTCTAAAACATTGACGTCATAATTGCAACAGTGACATGACTTGGCGTTTTCGCGCGCTTTTTAAATGTGTGACCAAAATCTTATTTTTCTCTGGTTATTTACAATTTTTCCAGATAAATCGAATTGCTTGGGATATGAAATAAACGGCCGCACGTTTTACAATACTTTTTCAAAAACTGTCAAGTAGCCAATTATATGATTTGTGTTTCCTCAATAGTCAAATACTCGATGGTATAATGCAGTGATTTTCAAAGTAGGCAATACCGCTCCTCTTGTGGGCACTAGATGTGCAGATCATCCTCTGTACACCACCAAGTGAGTCTTGAAAAAATAGGGAGCGCTGATGTGATCGCAGGGGCTGAAAGGGATTTATAATTTCAACTACTTAATTAAAAAAAAAACAAAAATATCAAGATCCTCGTACAACACAACATCTCGTTATCGATGTGTTATGATAGCTAAAATGCTGTCATCGTTTTTTATGGTCACCAAAAATGGGAGGCGCTATAAACGAAGTACGTTTCGGAACTCCTAGCCTAGTGGTTTAAGTACCGGGTCATACTATGTACGAGCCAGGGTACTAGGTTCGATTCTCCGGTCCAACAAAGTGTGTTTTAGACTTTCAAACACAGCTCGCTAGTGATTACTACCCCGCATTTGTCTAGCGTGTTGACTTGATTTCAACGATTGAGTATTAAGTCCTTAAAGTAGGGCTTTAATAGGGCGATACTTTACTTTATAACTATTATGTTTTTAGCTCAAGTATGGCAAAAGTGTTTGAGACGGTGCAGTGTGCGTCCCGCTGGTCCGGCGGTTCGCTGGCGGGCTCGGACGTGGCGGACGCTAGCGGTGGCGCCTTCAAGCCGCCGCTGCAGCCGCCCAAGCCGCTCAGCGACTCATTCTTCGACGACACCTCAGACGTCGATTCCGACGACCTGTACCCGTGAGTACATTATTTTATGCTACCATTTCCTTTTCTCATCACAGGCCGTGGACGATCAAGCGTAAAGATGAACTCCACTACACCCCACGTTGGTTTGCGTGGAAATCGATTTCAAAGTGTGCGTTTCTGGATAAGACCTTGAGTATTTTTAAATGGTTGATGGGATGATGAAGTCATTCACAAATAATTTTAAGGTGTCAATGCCGTAAAAGAAAACTTTATTTAGATACTTTATGACATCGGCCCTAATATATTGTTTTTTTTTAATACGTGATTCGTGAGACCAGATTCGATCTCGGAATCGTAGGTTCGATTCACAGCTCGATTTGGTCACTAACCTATATTTCGTTAGCGTGGTGATTTTAAAATTCAGACATTTAAGGGATTGTTGTAGTGATGACTTCATTTCGAGGAATTTAAAAGTATCTTAATTGGCAAGCCTGTGGGTAAACCATTTGAAAGTGGTTTTACAAACTATGAAAATATTTTTTAAGAGTTTGTAGTTGCATGTGTAAGCAAATAATAATAACCTTTGTTCTTTGTAAAATCATTATGCAGTCATTACTAAAACTCGAAGGTCAACATTTGGGTAACTCTAGAACACGAATAATAATTAGTCCCAATTCCAAAAAAATGGGAAAACAATGTTTCCACGGCTTTCTTCTTTCTGTTTAGAATTATTTTCCTTTTGAATTCAAATGCGTGTTGTTCATTAGCTATACTATATTCGCTAGGCCACATCGTTAGTTAGTTCGACATAGGTACCACATCTCCCAGATCCGAGACAATATACATAGAAAAGTTTGTTTCCCAATTTACCGGGGTGGGCACCGGGGTTCGAACCCGGGACCTCAGAGGTGACGCGTCGGCAAAGTCCGGCCTGGACCCCTCTCGGCTACGGAGGTCGTCAATTGCGTGTTGCTGCGTTGCGTAAATGTAGGTCAGAGAAGGTATTTGTATGGTAAACTCCGCGGATACGGTATGGTAACGGTGTTTTTTTTAAGGGCGCTTTAAGCTTAAGGGCGACAAGTAGGCAGAGAACTAAAGTCATCGACATAGCTCACAGGATTAGCAAGCTGAAGTGGCAGTGGGCTGGCCATATCAGCCGCAGAGCCGACAACCGTTGGGGTAAACGAGTTCTGGAGTGGAGACCACGCCTCGGTAAACGTAGTGTAGGACGCCCTCAGGCCAGGTGGAGTGACGATTTGCGCAGGACGGCTGGCGGGAGCTGGATGAGAGTCGCCGAAAATCGAGCGAAGTGGCGAACATTTGGAGAGGCCTATGTCCAGCAGTGGACTGCAACAGGCTGATGATGATGATGATGATGACAAGTAGGCACAGCATAATAAAGCTGTTACTGAACTTTTCACTCTTACCTCGAAGGCTTGACACCTGCGGCTAGACCCCAACTCAGTCGGGCTGCGTCAGTTCGAGCGATAAATGGCTATGGCTACGTCTCTTCAAAGGTGTGTGGTGTTGTTTCCCCAGAGGCGGCACGGGCGTGGGCGTCCCCGGCGCGCCGGGCGCGGCCGAGCTAGCGGCGGCGCTGCGGCGCCTCACGCCGCAGGAGATCAACTCGCGCCGCGCCTCGCTCACCGCCTCGCACGTCACCCGCCATCGGAGGCACACTGGTAACACACACTTTACTCTTACCTTAATTGAAAAGTATGTACAGATGAAAAATTTGCAGTATTTTGCCCCCTACAATGTCATTTACCCTTAAATATTTGACTTTAAAGACTTTGGCCTTAAAATTAACGCCATTGTACACTTCGTCACGATATCAACGTTGATGAAGTTAACCTTGACTCAGCGGCGTAGCGTGGGTGTCGGCCGCCCGGGGCGGAAGACAATTTTGCCGCCCTCTTATTTAGATATTTCAATTTAATGTATACTATACATTACATAACATACATTTAAATAAAAAAGTTTATCTAAGTTTTACAATCATCTTTATTATACATTGATACATTTTTATAACAGGTACACTCAAGAACGCGTCAACCTATACACTTTGTACTTTGCACCATTCTTATTAACAAACGCATGAGATCGAAACTTGAACTGCAAGTGTATAGCTTGATGTGAGCTCGACTGTACAATACCTATCACCGCAGATTAGGTACAGCTGTCGATCGTCAGATTGACAAAATTAAATAATTGGAGAATTGAATATAAAACGCAAATAAAATTTTAATAAACACTAGAACTATACTATTATAATAAAAGACGTTGCTCTTAAAAAAAGTAGACGTCAAAGTAAATTTATACGTCTACTTTTTTTAAGAGCAAAGTCTTTAATTGCACCATCAATGTCAATAGCATCACACATTTCTTGCTCAATAGACAAGATAGCCAAATTAGTTAGTCTTAAAGTACTCATGGTTGATCTTAAATAATTTTTAATCAACTTCAATTTTGAAAAACTTCTCTCACAGCTGGCATTGCTTATGGCAACTGTGAAAAATATTCGTAGTATTATTAAAATATTGGGCAGAGCATCTTCCAGCTTGGACTCCACAATAAATTTTAATAATTCAAGTGAGTCTGCATTAATTAATTTATTTTCGTTACCTGTAGCAAGTCGTTCCAGCTTGAAATCCTGCTCGTCAATTTTGACAGATGCGTAGTCTAGATTACATTTAGTGTCGTCTGGATCTAATAATATAGCCGGCGATAGATAGTCAGTCATTCTCGCTGTTGTTTTGTTAGCCATAAACAATCCAAGCATTAAATAAAATACGGGGAATCCCCCCAAGTCGGTAGAAGGTGTTGCCAGCAGTCGCTACAAAATATCATTCAAAGAAAGGGGATTCCCCGAATCCGTTACAGAATAAGTAATGAAAAATTCCATGTTCTTTTCAATCGGTCCTTTGTAATTGCGTTAAAAATATGAAATGGTTCAAATATTTTTATTATTTATTGTGAAATTTTGCCGCCCCCTAAAATGTGCCGCCCGGGGCGGGCCGCCCCCACTACGCTACGCCACTGCCTTGACTTGCGAATAAGTATTTGGAGTACAGTCATGCAAGTCTCAAGGTGCATTGTATCCTAAGCCAGATTACCTGATCTAGATGCTACAATGCACTTGAAATTAAATTAACAGTATATTTACAAATGCTTTGTGCACATTGGCAAGCACAAATATGTCAGATTAAATGCTTTGCAATTATGAAACTTATTGATTGATAAGTTCTCAAGTGTTTTTGCACGTGATTTTACCTTTGCAAACCCATGTTTATTTAAGATTATGTAACTACTACACGTACGTCTAATGTTTTCAGTTACATAAGACAGTTGAACCATACAATATAATTTTGTGGCCTGGTGCTAATAGGGCCAATATCTATAATCAATATTAACGTACTTTGGCCTTTTTAGCACCAGGCCACAGAATTTAATTTTACAATAGAGACGGATTATGTGTATAAAGTATATTTTGAAAATTAAAAGGAATAATGACATAAAAATATAAATGTAATTATATCCAAATAATACATCAATGAAATAAATATATATTAATGAATAACTCTGCTAAATATTTTCATTTTTTTGTCTAATAAACACAATGATAGCTGTTGAATGAGGTGCAAGAGGTTTCGTACAATTAACTGCAACGACATCACTCTTTTTCTCTCTCTTTCTCAAGTATAAAGCGTTATTCAGCAAGTATAAAAATGTAAAGATAATCAGATATTTTTATTCCGACAGAATCATTCTTTCAGATAGGTTTTTAGTATAAAGTTTGTTAAAATGAGATCTTTCAATAACATAATATGAATAACAATAAGGCATCTTCCACAGCTAATTCTTGTTTTTTTTGTTTTGTACAGAACGTGAGGCGAGCGAAGAGAGCGCGGTATGGGGCGCGGGCGCGGCCGGAGGGCTGGCGCGGTTCCGTGCTCCTCACAAGTTACAAATCGTCAAGCCTATGGAGGGCTCGCTCACGCTGCACACCTGGGCGCAGCTAGCCAAGCCTAACATGTCAGGTGAGGCACGACTATAAGCACAAACACTAGCAAAGCATGCGGGTTCCATTGACTCTAAACACCACCTTAGATTTGAGTTAGGCAGGGTCGAGTTACTCAGCTTCTCTGAGCTGGTGCTAAAGCTGGTTTGTAAACGCCTATAAGATTACAACAATTAAGATGTTGAGCTATTTATTAGGAAATAATTGCGCATCTTTTATTTCTCATTGACGATAAGATACTTACTATACACATAGTTATGAGAAAGGATACCTCATTGCTTTGTATAAGTCTAACCAGGTACCTTAGATATTGTGATAAAATAATTCCTACATCGCGGCCGATGACCCATTAAGAGTCTTCGGCCAATCTACTATGACAATCAGATATCAGAACCTCATTCTAAATAATATTGACACAGATTATGTCAACGGAGATAAGTGCTTTGTTGTGACTGGCATTTGTTACTAGAATTGTGCATGGTTTGGTTGTGTGAAATGGAAGGTAGTAAGAGTAAGAATATTTGATATTTTGGCTTTTGACTAAGTCTAGTTAAATTTTACTTAATGACTGCCCCTGTGTCGTAATAATAATATCGTCCCAACCCATTTCGGACCAAGTCCTTTATTCAACTAACTACGTAGGACTTGGTTTATAGTGCCCGAACGTTTCTGCAACTAACAAGTGCACTCTCTGCTTTATTCTCATAATTCTATAGGTGGTAGGAAAGTAATTACATAAAGCGCAGCTCGAAGCAGAGCAGATCCGAATTGTGTTGTAACACTGATTAAACTCCAGTCTTCATCATCCGCCTGTGTCCGTCCGCTGCTAGTCTACCGTAGCCCGCTCTTCAGCTCTTTGTGATTATCATTACTCTTAGTTAACTCTAATTTGTGTGCATTTGTTTCTCAGGTCTATTAGAAGAGCAGGAGGGTGTTGGTGTCAGAGGGTCGAGGTCGGCGCAGACGCTAGGGTTGCGGGTGTATAGGCTGTCTGACGTAGAGGAAGACGACGACATGCCACGCCTACCGCACTCTAGTCACGTGTACACGTTTACGAACAGGTAGTTATTCTCGAATATTTTTTACTGAAGAGTTTGGCGTAAAAATTTGCTTTTCTAGTGTCATTACCGGTCAAACGGAAGTAAAATAGAGGGGAGAAGATTTATACACGGTAAGGATCTCGTTACTGGTTGTTCTGATAAGCAATCCACTAAACTATAAAGCAAGTAACTTAAATAAAAAATATCTCTCTCTTCCTCTGGTTTATGGATTCTAAAATTTTTTATCAGACTTTCGGATGACGATTATTAAAAAACTTAATTACTAGAATTATTTTGGAAGAGAAATTTGAATCAATTTCCTAGTGACTACATATCTATTTACTATCTCATGAATATCTGTACACCAAGTTTTATCTAAATCCAATCAGGAGTTTTAACGGGAACGAGTAACAAACACCTATACAAATTTCCATGGTAACATTTTTTTAGGATGTTGCAGTCAACATTAAAATCGTTTTGATTGTCGAGTCCGTAGTCTCTAATGTTAAACATTGCATTTCATGTAACACAAATTTGACCAGCATTTGAATGTCGTCAGCACGGTGATGCACCCTAACGACGGCAGCATAGCGGGCACGACCGTGTCCAGCGTGTGCAGCAGCGGCATGAGCAGCCTCTCGAGCAGCGTGTTCGGGTCCGCGTGGAGCTCGCGGCTGACGTCGCGCCGCTCGTCCGCCGCCGTGTCGCCGGTGCTCTCCCGCCGCGAGTCCTTCTGCGCGCCGCCCGCACGAGCGCACTTCACGCCCACGGCTACGCCCGCCAACAGGTTTGACGCTTTGAATGACTACCTGCCGCCTACTTTGTTCGAGTTAGTTCCAGATCCTATTCTACGTGTTACAATGGCATCTCATCTATCTGGCAATTTTCATTCTATTTCATTCTATTTCATTCTATTTCATTCTATTTCTTTCTATTTCATTCTATTTCATTCTATTTCATTCTATTTCATTCTATTTCATTCTATTTCATTCTATTTCATTCTATTTCAATCTATTTCATTCTATTTCATTCTATTTCATTCTATTTCATTCTATTTCATTCTATTTCATTCTATTTCATTCTATTTCATTCTATTTCATTCTATTTCATTCTATTTCATTCTATTTCATTCTATTTCATTCTATTTCATTCTATTTCATTCTATTTCATTCTATTTCATTCTATTTCATTCTATTTCATTCTATTTCATTCTATTTCATTCTATTTCATTCTATTTCATTCTATTTCATTCTATTTCATTCTATTTCATTCTATTTCATTCTATTTCATTCCATTCTATCGTATTTAATTTAATTTCAATGGAATAATTCCATATTATTCTATGTCATTCTCTAGTTTTTGCGTGAAATATAAACATACATCCAAGATATCCATGCTTACAAATTTTCATCTTTACAATATTAATAGTATTGCCAAGTTTACGACTGAATAATGAAAAATGAGTATTGCATGTAGAATTAATCATTACAGGAATGACCTTTTACTGTGATCGCTCAACATATTTTATGTTTAAAACAGTGTGGCTGCTACTTTACTACATATATTTATACCTACATGCAAATAGTCAAGTTCGAATTTGAGTCCTTATTAAATTAAAAAAAAAATGTAATGTAATAAGTAATTAAAATTCAAGTACCAAATATTACTGATTGACGATTAAAAATAAAAAATATAATTTAAGAAATTTTGCAACAACTAATGCTATGCAAAGAATAAGGTTGTTCGACCTTAAATGTGTTGTTTCATAAATTTTTATTTAAATCTACAGTCCACTTCTCGGATCGCCGGACTCTTCGCCGCCTCCGACGCCGCGGCCGGGCGACGCTCCGCCGTCTCTCCACGCTCTCATTGCCAGCGGTACCTCAATACTGCGGCGGCGGTACCTCGCATCTCCGGCGTCTGACGGCTCACCTGCGCCGCTCGCACTCCAAACTCCTGGCTCTCTGTATACGGGGCTTGTGCATCGAAGCCCGATGGAACAGCTCACCTGCCTCAAGCGGACGCTGAGGTCACCGGCCTCGGCGCCGCAAGAGAGAGAGACGAACTGCGAGACTCCGCTTGGAGTACCTGCGCACCCGGGTGAGTTTTATGTCTTTTCTATAAAATGAGGCTTAGGCGATCAATCTCATTAGTGCCTGCCAGCTAGATGGAAGAGTGTTACTTTAAAAGGTCACATTCGGAATCAATTTTGTTACGTAAAAGTATTTTTTTTTCAAAAAGTTTACTTTTTATAAAATGTAATGCTTCGTAAATATTCTTGGAATCAGATATTAAATTTTGAACACTTCTACCAGATGTAGTTTTGCGTATCTGGGTAAAAAAACTTTGTGTTTTCATTTGATAACTGAATATGTATAGTTGATCTATCGATAGTTGATCGATAAAATCAATGACCAGGAACGGACAGCAAAACCATCGATGTGATTGATTGGTCTACTGTTAGGAATGCTTTTACTGATGGTAGTATTACTATTGATAGTTTGGCAACACTCAACCGAAATGAGTATTTTTACAGTTATTTATGAACAGTATCTTTTTATCACTAGGCGAGGGGGCGCTGGACGTGACGCCGCCAACAGCCCGGCGACAGCGTGCGCGGGCGCCGCGGCCGCGCATGGACCTGGGCACCGTGGACGCGCCGCCGCCAGTCACGCCGGCCGCCCGCGCCGCCTCGCCTCTCGGAACGCTCAGCCTTCTTTTCGGCCGGAAAGGTGGTCTCCTCTAGGAGCGAACACGGGATCGTCGGACATCGATCTACGAATATACGACGGCTCCTAGCGGTGCTTTATTCCTCCACGCGATTTGAGGTGGTAGATCCACCGTAGGGTTCGATTTTTCTACGCGCTAACTTTCGTTCTGGGAACGGCATTTCGTTGACGAAAGTTTTTACGTTTTGAGTAGATTTACTTTGTTACGTGATTTTTTTATATTTTGACTCGTTTTTGTCTTTGGTAGCTGATTTTTCGTCCTCCAGTAGAATTGCTCTTGCATTTATGTGACTGATAACTGGCTGTAGTTTAAATTCGTCACTGATGGCGTGTATCTCAAAGGCGTGATTACGAACGAAAACGAAAAGGCCTAGGCCTTTTCGTTTCTCTCTCAAACATTCCTACGAAAGAGCTCAACGGTTTACTAATTTTCAGTACACGAGTTTGTTACAAATTACTTGTATGTACAATGCTTGTACGGAAAAATTTGCGGTGTGGACCAATGTTCACTGAATATAATTTTGAATTTTAATCAAGATTTAAATGATTTCAATGTTGCGATTTGTTTGATACTTAATTCACGACTCAATTTTTTTGAGAATTCATATCCTATTGCTTAGAAAGCGTTCTGTAGTATTATTATAATTGTCATAAGGGTTGTAATTATTACTTAGGTAGATAAATAGTGAGACTTAACACTTAGGTTTTGTAGACGCTTTTGAAGAAGATTATTAAGAAGATCATTTATATCAAATTCCCATCATCCCTCTATTATCAAGCTTATGATTATTTGTTTAGTGATAAATCATTAATTGTATCATTGTAAATAATCAATTTTCCATTAATTTAGAAGAGTACAAATTATTTATGTCATAAATGGAACGGTTACAGTGTAGTAACAAGAAGTTGATTGTTATTTTCAATATTGATAGTGGATTGTTCAAGTTTGCCAGATAAACCTGGATTCGCATACATTTCAATATTTATAAAATTGTAATGCAGAAAGGTCAACACCTGAATTATTTAGATTTGTTTATTTGATAAAATTTCGATAAAAATTGTTACTAACATAGGGTCTGATTAAAATAAAAGGTGCATGCCATAGTTTAAGTAGAATTGGATCATACAATCTGAAATTGAAAAATAGATATTGAGATTGAATGGAGGTCACTGAAATGTCACAGCCGTTTCTAGCAATCAATTTAATACTTTAATTTATTCAATTATTCTAGGTTATTAAAATTGGTGCTAGATAGTTATTATGCCAGTGATGTTTAGTTTGGATTGTGTGAATATATTTTCACACTTGATTGTATTTTTTATTTTTGAAAATAATTTAATCTGTATTGTAAACTTTCTAACGCTTTACCGCAAGTTTGATCCATTGACTGTAGTAAATGTGTAATGTATCAGCTTTAATTTAGCCAAATATTTTCCTTGTTTTTGGATACGTCAGCAGGTAAAGCAATGTATGATTGATAAGTTTGATTCGAAAAGTATGGATTGGCAAACTCACGGTAAAGTTAATTTTGTTTCGTCCCATTTGATAAAATACTTTTAAGGTGAGTCAACTTTGTAAGGCTGTGAAGCAGTCGAGTTTCCTAATAACGTTAGGAACGAGTTATGTTGCCTGAGTAATAAGTCTCGGTGATAGGCACAAAACAATGGTATAGTCTTAAGGGCAACTTGTTGAGAATTGACAATTACAACAAAATGGTAATGATTGTATAATAACAGAAATATAATTTATTCGAACAATCGATGAAACCTGTTTTTTATTTCAACTTACCTAATGATTCGGATGCTGTTCTGTTGCCGGTATGAAAATGCGTTATGTGTAAGCATATATGTCATAAAAACATAATAATTGTACATTTGTCCCTAAATTTACATATGTTTTGCGGTGCTCTCCACTTTGGAAATTTGAAAATTTGCTGTCATCTTTGGACAATATTTTAAAAGAAAAACTTTGTGAAATCTTAAATTGCCCCCTAGACGATAGGTCATGGACTCAAGCGTCCCTGCCCATTCGTTTCGGAGGCCTGGGTACTCGCAAAACATCTAGCATTGCATTACCAGCTTTCCTCTCTTCTGCTTATAGCACGTTAAACCTCGTCAAAACGATTGTTAATCCGTCGCTTGGCGATGCTGAGGTTGCCTGCCTAGCAGAAGCGAGGAATGCTTGGACCAACGTTTGCCCTAACAATACTCCCAATTTAAATAGCTCACAGCGGCAATGGGACGAGCTTCTCTGCAAGATAAATTTTGACGAGCTACTTTCCACGTCTTGCAGTGATTTAGAGCGAGCTCGTCTCCTTGCTGTCGCAGAGAGGGAATCTGGCTTTTGGCTGCATGCTCTGCCCTCGGCTAACGTGGGAACCGTTTTGGACAATATCACCTTGTCCATTTCGGTATCCCTTCGTCTCGGCTTGAGAGTGAATGCCACACACACCTGCAACTGCGGTGAGTTAGTAGGGCCCCTTGGTCTCCACGGCTTATCTTGTGTCCGAAGCGCTGGTCGCATTCCTCGCCACGCTTGCCTTAACGACATCCTTCGTCGAGCCTTTGCCTCTTCCAGAGTTCCGGCAGTCCTAGAGCCTCTGGGTATCTGTCGGAATGATGGAAAGAGACCTGACGGGATGGCGCTCATTCCATGGAGTAAAGGCAAAGCTTTGGTTTGGGATGCGATTTGTGCTGACACTTTTGCTCCAAGCCACATCCACTCCACCTCTCGGAGCGCGGGGGCAGCCGCTGCCGCGGCGGAGAACCGTAAACGATTGAAATACTCTGCCCTCGACGGCTGCTATCGTTTCGCACCATTTGGAGTGGAGACTTTGGGGCCGTGGGGTCCAGAGGCCCGAACTTTATTCAAAGAATTGTCCGCTCGCCTCGTAGAAGTGTCTGGTGACCAGAATGCTGGTAAATACCTCGGCCAACGTTTAAGTCTGGCCATTCAAAGAGGCAATGTTGCTAGCATTCTGGGCACCCTAAACACTGGAGCGGACTATCTTTTGTAAATATTTTGTATATAGGTAATTTTTTTTTTTTTTTTAATATTTTCATGTAAGTTTTTTTTTCTTGTATATAATGATAAGTAATATTATTTCATTTTAGTATTAGTAATGTCTTTAATCTTTGTTGTATTTCACAGTTCAGAAAAAATAAAATATAATATAACTTTAAAAAAAAAAAAAAAAAAAAAAAAAAAAAAAAAAAAAAAAAAAAAAAAAAAAAATTAAGAAGACAATAGAAATATCTCACATGGCAAAATTTAATTGATTCTTTCGACGGATTTTGTGAACGCTATTTGGACACAAGGAGGTTGGAAAATTGGTGTGATTTATTTGCAGAGAAGAGGGCGAGTTAAAAACTATTTGAATATTGGACTTGGTACAGTCGCCGTGAGATATATTGGAACAGACAAACTGAACAAATACTTCTGAACTGTTTCGAAGGTCAATAAGTTCCATAACCTTCTGGTTACTAATATCTGAACATTAGTTACTTCATTAATATCTGAGCAGATGATAGCTAATAATTTCTAAACTCACAGCTAACTAACTAATAATATCTGAACACTTATCTCACACTAGTATTATTCATTTTGATGATCAGATATTATAGGTTTACTGTGTGGAACTGTGGATAGAAATTATTGACAAGCATCTGCTCATTTAATAATGAAGTAACTAATGTTCAGATATTAATGATAACTTGCAATGTATGGAACTTATTGACATTTGAAACTGGTCAGAAGTACATATTTGGTCAGTATGTCGGCTCCAGTAAATCTGACGGCGACTGTACTTGGTAGTGTTTTATCTGTGAGGTTTCCGTGGTAACGAAACGTATCAACAATACGTGAAAAATAACTATTGTTACATTTCTTTGCACCAGTAATAATAAAGTGTTGCTTACTATGACTGAACAAATAAAGTTTATTGTGAAAGAGCTCAATTCTAATTTGGGCAGAAACTACGATCTTATTAAATTCGATGCTCTGAATGAAAAACAACTCCTACAGTTGTTAGTCGATCTACTCGTTAACTTCAATGCAGGTGAAAAGGTAAGCGATCTCATCAATATTTCTGCTGAAGGAGGTCCAATGCTGGATTTACATAGAGGCGGTGGAAGTAATAGGGGAGATGACTTCCACCACTGTCTGCTGTGCACCAGCTGCATCCATCGCCTTTCTAACTCTAACATAGTGATAGATCCTCACCCCTCCATATTGATTCATTACTGGTCCAAATTGTGGGGGCCTATTCTAGAAATTTTCTGCTGCATACAGTCCTGACACGTTGAAAAATCTAAAGATGAGATTCTGAGAGTTAAGAGATTTCTTTGAGATTTCGGACAGTTCAGTGTTTAGGTATTTTATTTGAGTAAATAGTTTAAAAAGTCCATTCATTGCACTAATATAATCTCAATGATGGTAGGAGATATCTGTGATAGGTGTAACCTATGCCTAGGAACTTATGATAAGGTAGGTAGGCGCTATTTATCTACTTGATGGAAAATTATGCTGTCACTAACTCGAATTATTTTTATGGGAAATTGTTCCAAATAATACCTTTGATCCGTTCTTAGGCAGATATTTCAGACTCATGGAAATGTAGGAAGCTAACGTACTTACCTTAGATCTGCATACGATTTTTATAAGAAATAAGTTGCACTTTTTATATCTGAAAGTGGAAGGTCAAATAAGAATTACGTTCTACTTTATGACAGTGTGTCTTGCATATTCTGGTTGCGGTTAAGTAGATCTTAAATCAGTTGGTATGTCGACTCGAAAATGTCTAAAATCCTGCACACAAAAGGTAAGATATCTATTTTGGATGGCAAAAAAGGGTCGCAGGCATTTTTCCGTCGTTTGTGTAGGTAGGCCTTTAAAGGAAGGGGTTACAGTAAATAATAAGTTATAGTAAGTAGTTTGGTTTGGCAGTGCACTAACCTTAGTGCACTGCCAAACCAAACTAGGTACCTACCTACATTAATGAAAACAGCCCGTCGTCATGTTAGTCGCTGTACCTACCTATATTATGTAAACTGCCAAGATTTTTACCCTATCGGATTTTTTCGATATGCCAAAATTTAACGTCTTTTAGAATATATGTAGGTACTTAATTATTTCCCTTAAAATGTGTTTATAATCCAGCTGGATATAAACGAGGATGACACGGAGACAGTTTCAATGCGACTTCTGGAGATGCTGGGTAGCGTGAAGTACCGACCACCGGCGAGTGTAGAGCCGCCGCGGTTCCGTGCGCAGCTGCTGGCGGGCGACCCTCGCACCGTGCACCATGTGCTCCACTGGCTGCTCACCAACAAGGACCAGGTCAAGAACACCGCCTACCTGGCCAAGTAAGACAAAGGATACACTGAGATGTTGCTACAGCTGATTAAAGTGGATTACCAGGATATTTACATCCGTCGATGCCGCCTTCTTTTGATCGAAGATGTCGCAGGATATTCAATTCAATCGCTTTACTTCTTTTAGCAATACCTACAATAGCGCAGCTGATTGATTGCTACCCATATCTCCCTACATCGACTGGAGTGGTTAATCATCACACTTATTATTTTATGTTGCCAAATTAGTTAGTAATATCTGGTGACTTTTCTGTTTTTAAAGTTCTGATGATTATAATGGCGTAATTATTCTCTATGCTTTGCACAGTTTTAACCTAATAACCAACATAGCAAACTTATCTTGAAAAGTAATGGACCTAAATAAAATTAGGTATAGCTTTTGCATAATAATAATATTGAACAGGGCGAAGATACCAGGTTCTCGTAATGGTTGGCTACCTCTAGAAGGCAGGCAGCTACTTTCTTACCTGGTTCTGTCCAGCTAATGGTAGGTACTGGCTAGGTGCAGACAGAAGTGTCAATGCAGTTGCTGGAGATGACGGTAAGGATTGACAAAACGTTGTGATTTTGTGTATTCTTCGTATAGCCTCACAATTGTCCACTGAACGGAAAATTTATCTGCCATATACTAGTGATTCTTGTTTGGTATCACGCTTTGCTAGACTCGAGACAAGCGGTCTAGGTCGTCACCCCAATGCCTTCGGTTTATTTTTTGAATGTTGTGTTACAAATTAAATCGATATTTACCATTTTATGCCGTAAATATCGTTTCAACGAAAATCCAATTTATTTTGGTACAATGTTGGTATGCGTCGTTTGAATAGGCACGTTTGCGTAGCCTCTAATCGATTTCATTAATAGACGAGGTCGTTCTAAATTGAGACATACATTGTATTGCAGTGTACCTACCTAATTATTAACAGTTTATTGAACTCGAATCCGCTTGGCAGTCAGATTAGAGCAGATTTAGAAATAGTTGATAGCCCATTTAAATTGGCGCAGCTATTATCGCTCGGTCGTTTGTGGCGCGTGTGTATGTTAACACAGTTGGGACTTCAGGAATTTATAGTTTGTTTTAAAGTAGCGGCTGAAACCGCATGCTGCAGTCAGTGTAGGTACCGATTGGCGATCGTTGTTTTGTTGGAGCTATTATTACTTTCCTAACTGAAAAAAAAAATAGAATGAAAATAAAATTTATCAGTAGAATCTTGAAATGAATGTACACTTTTTTTGGTATCTAACATACAATACGTAATGTGACAACTATCTCAGATATTTGGTCATCTTACCTAATAATATAGGTAGATACTATATTGATGACCAAATTCCAGAATGCTGTTCGAATACTGGAATGGCACGCCGTGGTGGTGTTTGACTATCACTTATTGAAATAACATGAATTCATGCAAAGTAAATAAATTATTTGTTTAAATATATTACATATCTGGATCGTGATCATGATTTATAACACACTGTTCCCAAATCGCTAATATTGAAAAGCATGTCAACAAGATACTTTTCTTTATTTACGTGTTAAGGAGATTAAAATCTTCTATATCAATCAACACACACCTCAAATCACTGCAAGGATTGCGCTGAAATTAATAAAGAAATCTCCAAAGTAGCTACATCACCCGAGTGTAAGATATAGGGGTACGAATCCAGAGCAGATAAAGTCGCGGGCCCTTGCTTGTAAATAAATAGGTGACATGAAATATTTAAAATGGAACGGGAAAGTCTTAAAGTTGACATGAAATATTGTTACCTACAGTTTTTTGGGTTTTTTTTATTCACATACCCGTGTCTCTTTAATATCAATTATTTTGCCTCCATTTAGATTTGTAAAGTAGGAAAACATGTATGCATAGATGTGTTTGATAGCAGCTATCAATCTCATCTGAATAGCTGCTAGTCAGATGAGATTCTAGGATAACGTATAGGCTACTTTTGATCCCGAAATAATGTACTGTTGCCTGTTGTCGTGCTCTTGCTAGTATCTATAATAATAAAACTCAATTTAATTAAAGGTATCTGAAGATCCCCGACATCCCTACAGACGTGGCGCAAAACAACACTCTCCAAGACATGCTGGACCTTTACCACAATCTGATGGACGAGTTCAAAGAGGTACACAAGAGGACCAGATTACTTCAGAAAGAGAACGCATCAGAAATTATTAATGATATTAAAGAAATGGCTGTTGAAAGAGATATCGGTGAGCATCAAATTCCTCTCGGGCTGTACTTATATTCGTAAGGCATTTAACAAGTGATCGGCATTATGCTTTCAGTTTGGCTTCCGTGTTCCTAATATTATGATCAATATGATTTAATGAATGGTTCAAATAGAGCAGGTTATATACTTACTTACGTAGTAATAGTCTTTGCTAAGGGAAATACTTGTGCACACCCTTTTACTTTTATAAAAGGGAGAGCTAGAAAATATGGTTCTTTGTTACCTCTTGTATATAAAAATTATAGTCTACAATACAGGAAAAGCTATGAACGATTTTAATACTGGTTAGAGCTTTAAAATTGTATTTACATCTTAGAAATACAAACGGTTATCTTATGCCTAGTTTAATCCTTTATCAGTCAAGCACACAGATTAAGAAACAAAGAGGTGGTGTATGTAATTCACATTTTTGTTGGCAAAAGTAGGTAGCTTTAACAATATTATAATCACGTGATATAAGCGACTATGTACTTATTGACTACATACCTCTCTACTAGAGTTGCCGTTGTTGGTCCCAGAGGGAAGACTCAATATACATTATAAGGAAAACGTGATAGTGTCATGTTTCACAAATATTAATTGCTAAACTTTCTTGGCTATCGTGACATAACGCTGTGCGCGGCAACGCGACAATAATGGATTGTTCTAACTTAGGACTCTGTTTGCATGGAAGGAGGGGTTGCTTTTTATGCAAACCGGAATCAACAGTGGTACATACCATGACCTACACTTAAATACTCAATTTACAACACCTAACGTATTGTTTAGCATACGAATGTTTGTGTGGGAATTGAACCCAACTGTAGGTTTATTGTTGTATATTTTAGCGTCCTCGTTTGTAAGTACATATGTATGAATGTCTGGATGTATGTTTGTTACTCTGTCACGCAAAAACTATTCAATGGATTTTGATGATATTATTTGCATGACTAAGACCGAAGACATACTAGATTAGGTACACAACTTAAACCAACGGTTCAGAAACTAATCCTACCGAGAAGAATTTAGACAACATCACCAATATTGACCGGATGCCAAAGTAAGTTAGTATCTAGGCACTTGTGTTATGAGAACCAGAACTGATGTTGGAATCACAAAATACACTTCAACACTTATACTTAATGAACCAACTAGGTTTAAGAAATAATATAATGCTGGCTAAGTTGTCGGCAACAGGCAGTAAATGATAAAATTATGTTACTATTCTTGATGGATTTGACTTTTATTTCAGTAATCAAGAGATTAGAAAACGTTCAAGTAAATTTAGTAGATGTAAGCAATAAAGAGGATTTACTCAACGTCAGTAAGAATTTAAGAGAGCAACAGGAAAAAACTAAGGAACTTGAAAATCAGGTAAGATATTCCATTATTGAGGCTGCTATTGCATAGCAGATGCGCGTATCAAATTTACATAAACCCATTTACACAAATGTGCTATGCAATGTTTTTTAAATAAACTTACCGGTAGCTTGAAAGTCTTTAAAATACAGTTTGGTTTTCACCGGACAAGCAGTGGTAAGTTATACTATGAAGTGCTGATGATTTCCTTAAATAGAATTCTACGTTTCTTAATTTTGATGATTTTCTGACATTTGCGTCTAAAGAGTCTTTTGTGATGAAAGGATACCGATAACGAACGGGTTGTGTTGGGCATGCAAATAATTTTAATAACGTAGGCATCTGTTTAGAAAGTTTTTTATCGATGTGGATATTGGAAAAGTCTATTACAAAAATTGTGACGCAAATTAAACTTTGATAAAAAAACATTAAAATTTTCTCAAGTTGAATCATAGGCCACCAGGCCGTTGTAAGTTTGTATGTCGAAATAATAGTTAACTTATTAATATAACTAAACAAATAGCCATGTATTTGGCCGGTAAAATAGGGTGGGCAACGGGAAATAAATCCCATAGGTACGGTGAAATCCCATCTTTTAATTAAGTGTATTTTCGTTTAAGTACGAGGCACAACAGTCACAACTGAAGATTGCATCAGATCAACTGAAACGTTATCTGAACGTGATCCACGGACAGAGTGCGGCACCGAAGACAGTTAATGACGTCATTAAACATCTGAAAGAAGAGATTCAGGTAAACGAAAGAATAGGTACACGGAATAGGATCAATAGTAATTGGTGTCAGATTTGATGAATGAACGGTATCGGATTTTTAATGAAAGAATGAAGATGTTGAAAAAAATATTGAATTTATACCTTCCAAATTGGTTTTATTTATTGTGAAAAAATCAGTTGTTGGTATTAGGTATCTGCATTATTTAGATAGCGTTTTTAATATGAAGACAACAAACTTAATAAAGTTGAAAGAAATGAAATCATTGATTGAAATTAAATAAAAACGATGCAAACGCACCTTTTGCATCCGCGTGCCTATTGCAGTAGCATGTAGCTACTTTATACTTTATCAACTGTATTTGCACTGGAATTGCTACTTACCTAGTGGCAAATGCATTGCGATTGTATCGCTTCTTTACGTGTGTTTCAAAGAAGAAGACGATTTGCGACAATATCGATACCGCATTTGCATAAATTTAATTTGTAAGTCAAAATAAACTACGAACTGTATGCAACTATTCAAGTTAAATAAAGGTATTACTCTCAAGTCTGAGAAGAATAAAATTGTGAGGCCATTATTTGTTTTATATTCCAGCTGAATAGTTATCTAGTGAAAGAAAAACTACCTCAGGAAACTGCTAACCTTCAGAAAGAGCTGAACATTATGCAGAATATTGCAACAGAGCAACATCTCACTCGGTCTGACTTAGTGCTGGTGCAAGATAAGGTAAGGAATTGTGAAAAATAAGGATTCTTTCAACAATGATTATTTAACTTACGTATTTTAGAAATTCAAGTGCTTGTACGTACAAACACTTCGATTTCGCGATTTTTTGAGTAGATTCACAGTGTATGGCTCCTCCCAGCCTGATGTTACCATCAGTAAGCAAGAGAGGAAACCACATCGCGATGACTACGGATTTGATACCGATGTATCCTATCCGTTAGCATCGCCATATCGGCCCGCAAGATGCGATAAAATAATATGAAAGAAAGAAATCAGATATTCTTTAACTTATTTCATATAATTCTATATTTTTCAGTCACGTTCATCCATTGTGATATTGCTTAAAATATATACAATTGCTGATAAATTCTTAAAATTCACCAGCTATGTTATGTGTGTATCTTGTTGAATCGTCAGATAGCTGCAGTGAACGGTGAATTGGAACAGTTGGTACAGCGGCGGCTGGCTTCGTCTGGACCCCAGGAAGACAAGCTTGCCCCGTTCCGACAGCAGGCAGCCGTGATCAGGCGCAATAAAGATGCCAGCGCGGCGCGTGTACATGAGCTGACTGCCAGCCTCAAGGAGTACGAGGCGACCTTGGCAGATTTGCAGTCTCAGGTGAGTCTATTGGATATGATAATTCATTATGTGGCTTTAGCTGGGCCTCATAGATATACAGTTCCGGAAGCAGATGCTATGATCGCGCACCAAGGACGCCACGTACCTCCTCGAGAGTATGAGGTTACACTAGCCGACTTGAAGTCTGAGGCTCAGACTACTGCTGAGTTAAACTAGTTTCATCTGACTTCTAGTCGAACAGTTCATTGGCGAAATGAGCATGTCAATTTTTCTGCATTCTTTTGTTCTGTAGAAGACCGAAGTGACGATTTTATGATTGTCATCATGCTTAGGTACCTACCATCTTTACAAAGCATGTTAGCAAAAGAATCTTCGAATGAGCTAACTAGGTAAGATGAGGTAGGTATAACAGTGCCATAGTTTTTAAACAGCATCGCCTCCCGTCCGCTAGACTATGGCTAAATCATTATTTGAGACTCACAAATTTTGACGACATTTTTGCTATTATATTATAAATAATATGAACGTTACTTGTAATATTTTGTATTGAAACCTCAGCAACACTTTTCCTCTTTTATTTTAAAATCCATATGCGGAGAATTGTTAATGGTATTTATCTACCTATGGTAAATGTAGTTATAATAGTACCTATATGTATATTAAAAGTGTAAATCTTCCCAATAAATAGAATGTTAGTAATAAGGCTTATCGGTTCGTTTAACTTCTCAGATATATTGAATCCTTGTCTAAAATTATCGTAAGTATCAATTACTACCTATCTACAAGTACTTCACATAGTATTCTACTCTGTAAAATGAACCTTCTTAAATATTTAAGGTATTAACTGGATATTAAGTGCTGTCTCCAACGTCACTATCACTTTAAATCACGCTAGATCTTGAGAGAGCGAATACATATTTGAACAAAATATGACGTCATTTTATATCTCTTAACAAGTAGGTACAAACGTATCTAAAGCGCAATGAGCGAATGTCTTGTGTATTTAAGTTGTGCTTGTAAATGCTGTACCTATCCACAAAAACCGCAATACGCCGTTCTAAATAGGTACATTTGGTCCAAATTCATGTAGATAATTACATACGTAATGTATCTGTATTCTAGCTATTATCTATGTGTTTTATTAAAACATTGTTTCGGACCGCAATTGTAATATAAATAAATGCGAAGTGATTACCTATCCATTTCTGCAATATAAAATATTATTCATATGGCTTGACAAAATTAAACTATCAAGATACCTAAACAATGTTATTTGTTATTTATTGTTTATTGTTTTGGTTGTACAAATTTGTTGTATCACTATTCCAGTCAATAATAATACTTAGCTATCTAAAGGGCTTATCATTATTTTTTCAAAATAATAATAAAAGTAGATTGTTATCGGGGTACTTCTACTTTTTTCACATTATTTAATTAAAAGCAATGAAAATAAAATGTGCTTTCGGTGTTGGACGCTGATTACCGGCTTTTAATTGAAAGCTCTAGTCGGGGTACACCGCGGCGTAATCGCCGATATGGCCGTCGATAAAACATTTTTCTCATTTCGAATAATCGTTCATTACCTCGGAGGCTGGAGATTCGGCTGAGATAATGCGCCATTTCCTTTGAGATTGATGCCGAAAGATTTTTTTGATTGGCGTTATTTAAATTTGGCGGACCACGTTTTAATTGCTTTTGGCTTCGATAGGCAGGTATTAGAAATTTCATATCATATTGACACGATGTAAGTTTTAATAAAAACTGAGATATGTGAGCCAGTAGATAGTAATAGTCTTTTAATGTGCCACCATTGTGTAAAACCTATATCATTGCAATAAAGGGAGCGGACTAAAAAAGAATTTTTCTTTCTGTAAGATCGTCCTAAAAAATGCGACACCTATTTTCGCTTTTAGGTATGTACCTCCTAATCTAAAAATAACGGCGATTTATTGAATTGAATTGCCCCATGACGTCATTAGCGGGTACATTTTTTACCCACCAGTGCCGTAACAAGCCCCCATCCCGCAACATAGCATCGTTTTATATCAGTTTTTTGGTACCTATTAATTTGGCAAAGAAATAAATAAGTAGGTATCCAAAGTTTTCTTAATAATTATTTAACGAACTTAAAACAATCTGGTATTTTTGACTCTGTCCGCTTTCCTATTAACATTTTTTACCCATTAACCAATACCCATTGACCCGATGCTGTAAAGTGAGTTAATACCTACTAACCTAACATTAGAATTTTTCGAACATAGCTCATAAACTCGAGATATGTTCGCAAAAATTCAAATATTGTTAACCACCATGTTTATGATATTATACTTTCATATGTGTTCCTAAATTCAATTCAAATTCTTGTTGACTTGTTGAACACCGGAGTCGGTCCTTGTCCGGGTCGGCAAATGTTTGAAACGTTATTCGGCGGGCGGAAGCAACCGCAAGACGCAAGTGGCGAATAGTTTACACTGGGCTGGGCTGCCGCTGTGGTGTGCAGCGTTTAGGCTACGTTTCCACAAGGGGACTCTCAGCTGTATACCTACTACTAAAGACATTAAGTCAATCTTATGCGGACTTTTATCTTACAAAAAACAAAAAGACTTAATTGCGAATGAGAGGACTTTATTATCTAGAAGTCAGAATAAAGATTTGAAAAATAGTTCCTTTGTTGGTTTATTTACATTAAAAGTACCTACCGATTTAATAAATTTTTTCACTATTGGAAAGTGAAGTGGGCTATATTTTATTCAAAATTGTTCTTATTAAGACTTCAATAATGTAACTCAAGATGTTTCAAAAGTATAAGCTAGGTAGGGAATAGCGATTCATCGCTCGAACTGGAGCAGCCCGACTTGGGTGATACATTAGTAGCTGGCTGTTGTGTTTTCCACCGTTTTCCCCATGGCGCCACCAAAGGCGTTGAGAGCGTGGGGGGGGGGTTAGTTCGGGTAGTCCCACACACGCCGCTGTCGTTCCCACGGCAAATGCATTCCCCCCCCCCCCACAAAAAACAAAAAAAGGGTCAAGCCTTCAAGGTAAGGGCGAGAAGTCCAGTAACTGATTTATTTATTTCAAAACTTTATTGCACAAAAAAAGTACAAAAGGTGGACTTAATGCTAGGAGCATTCTCTACCATTCAACCGTTGGGTCATGCAGATAGTTTGTAATAATGCTGTACTTGTCGCCCTTAAGCTAGGACCTCATTACGACTTAGCATCAGATGGGGGGATGAGGGGGTGAAGTGCAGTATAAAAAAATATATAAGACCAAGCTTTAATACTACCAACGTGCCTAATGTTCACGGATTTCCTTATGTCCATTTTTAAAAAGGAACTCTGTATTGTAAGAGTAAAGTACGATTATTAGTTGTAGCGTTTAGTTTCATTTAGGTTTATAATAATTTATTTTTTTCTAGTTAAGACTCTCTTGATCTGAACATGCACTTAGTTTGCGATCCATGCGGGGCTTGGGCTGCACCAGCTTATGTAATAGTGTAAATACAGTTATCAACGAAGTATATGAAACAGGCGCCCCAGTTACGAAAAACAGGCCTTTCTACTGAACTAACTAGAACTTTTTTCTCTTTGTCTGAGCTTAGCATAGTGCAGTGGTCGTTACACTTTCTTAGTCAGGCCGTCTTATAATTGAAAAACGATCAGTTCTATTTACGGATAGTTTTAAATTATACGAGACGTAAGCCAAAAACGACTGACGGACGACTGATGACAGCTGATATGGAAAGTAAATTTGAAATTAGAATTAACGACTCGTAGAAAAACGGATAGTAATTTTTGACACATTACGAATTGTAATATATTGGAACCAGGCTTGTTCAAAATAGGGTAAAAATTCGGAAATCAAGATATGACCTACATATATAAATAAAATATAAATAAATAAATATTGGACAACATCACATACATTGCTCTGATTCTGTGGTAAGTAGCTTAAGCACTTGTGTTACAGAAATCAGAAACAACGACGGTACCATAACACCCAGACTCGAGACAATATGGAAAAGTTCGTTTCCCATCAATATGGGATCCCCCCCGGATCCCCGGGGATCGAACCCGGAACCTCAGATGACACTCGCCAAAGTCAGGCCCGCTCGCCTCTCGGCTACGGAGGTCGTCAATATGACTACTTTTGGGCAACTGAGGTCAAATATTTTAAAGAAACGGAAAAAAATTATCTGTTTGGTGACCCACACTGCAAGGGGAGATGGATTTTTTTTGTTTCTGTAAATTTACTTGAAGTTCTCTAGTGCAGCGTGAAGCATTATAAAACTTGTGAAAATAACTGAGGTAAAAGTTCAAAAATCATGTTTTTGCGCATTTTATGCAAATAACTCCCTGCAAACTTAACGCTATTTGTATTTATCACTAATGGACCCGACAGACTTCGCCCTGTCAAAAAGGTTTGGAATGTGGTTTGACTGTAAATTTTTGTTAGGTATAACTTTTGTAATGGAATAAGAAAAAGGCTGCCTTTAGAGTTTTCCCGGCAATTATTCGATTTTTTCTCGCCGTAAAAACCATCCTTAGGTTTTCAACGAACATTTAAAAAAAAATTGTCAAAACCGTTGTCAAGTATGCGCTTATCTACATAATTTGCGATTCATTTTTAATTTGATATAATAGATAATAGATATTGTAGGGGCTACATTCGGCGGTGGTGGTGGCATTGACCACGCCGTCTCGGTCAAATGTATACGCCGTATTAAGTTCGTTAATTATGGAAATGTATAATTATAAGTTGTAATTTTCATTTTTTCATTTTATATATATTAAATACTTTTTAAATAAATTAAGTGTTGAATAACTTATATTAATATGACATTTATGGTAAAGTGCAAAAATCCAATGTTCCATGGCTAGTAGATGGAAAAAGGAGGTTCATATCTTCTGGCCATATTATAGCAGTTCTGACGCAATAATTAGTTCTATTTTGTTGACATTATAAATGGTTGTACCATACAAAAATAACTAGAATGAAGAACTTCAGTTACGTGTCATATAAATAAACCTGCTAGTCCAGAGCTTTGTAAACAAAATTGTGATCTATCTTCAGAGACTTCCCAACATGTCTTCAATTAGAGGTTATTGCGCACAGGAATATTAAACACTATTTTTTAGGTAAAATAAATTTATATAAGTCCCAATTTGTGTCACAACAATCGACATAATCGAAGGATATGAAATATAAGTAGGTATATCAGAAATAATAAAAAGAAATATGACTCTGTCACTATTTCAAAAGGTTTGCGCCGGCATCAGCAACAGAACTCAACCAACCGCCCACATCTCATCATAATTTGTCTTTATAATCGTGCCATGCATTTTAAATCTTAAGTCTACCTTAGTAGTAAGCGTTATTATATTGACATTAGTTGGTAGATAGGAAACGGTAAATAGGTAGGTTAACTAATGTCAATAATTTTTAGGTCCGACAGTTATTGGGTGACACGGTGCTTCGAGGTGAAGAGCTGAAGAAATATGTGAATTCGCTTCGGACCAAAAGCACAGTCTACAAGAGGCAGCGAGCCAATCTCTCCACGTTCAAGGTGAGGGCCTGATTTATATTAACACTCGAGATCCTCATTTATCTCAATTTGTATACTATAGTATCATTGCCACCTGAGGGCTGAATCAGAATTTGGTGTTTCGTAACTTTACGTACCTACGCCAAACTTCTATTCAAAATAAATAAATAAATATTTAACTGGGAAGTAGCTTAAAGGCACTAGACGTAGACAGATTATGTCACAGGCAGGCCTAGCATGCGCAATACGTCAAATTTATCGCATGAGACGACACAAGTTTCGATACTGTTAATTGGCTAATAGCACACCACACTCGTTTTCAGCCAATCAGCAGCTGACGCACTGACTTCAATCGATTTTGACGTTTGTTAAGAGCACGATAAAATTTAGTCGCGTGGCGTATGCTAGGCCTGTATGTGTGCTTAAGAAGATCTAATGCCTTTCGTAAGTTTATAAGAAGGTACTAAATGTTTGTGTTACAAACTTGAAATTTGGAATTAACGATTTAATAGTTAGTAAACGTTCGCTAAGAAAAGATTTTACGACAGACCTGGATTAAGGTGTCTGAGCACTCTCGTCGCAAGTTTACAGTTTATGTGTAAAATACATTAGCTAAGAGATAATTTTGTGACGAGGTTGCAAAAAGGGCTCTTGCAAGATTTGATGAGCTCCCATGTTCTTTGTACCTTCAGTACCTGAACAAAGACACGGACAAAAGGTAGCCCTTTAGATATCCGTTAATCAGGAAAATATTGTAGGAAATCAAAGTATATTGAAATTTCCGGTTGCATTTAAAAATGCCGATATCGCTGGAGTGCACATCTTGTAAATGCATTTACTTTTAAAATACGGTTGCTTGCACAGGTCGAGGCGGGAATATTGTCGAGAACGCTGCATATCATAAGCACGGCTGATCCCACCGTCGAGATGGCTCTAGTAAACCATAAGAAACTGAAAATCGATGACGAAGAAGCCATGGAGAAAGATTTAGATAAATCAGCAGATTTGGCAAAGAAATCTTTGCATGATTTGTCGCAGGTAGGTACTAACTTAGTTTTTCAAAACAACGATTTTAAAAACTTAGCTCTTTGAATTAAACAACTTAATTTAGATAATAGTTCAAAGTTATTTATTTTTAGCTTGTTGCGCAAACTGCCCAGAAACTATCTCAAGTGCGCCAAGAGATACAGCCTTTAGCGGACAAAATAAAACCAATAAAAGAAGAGTTTCAAACCATCCAACAGCAATACGAGCAAAAGAAACGAGTATACGAAGCAACTTCGATAAACATAACCTCCCAAATGGAACCACTTAAAAACCAAGTGAAGGAGTTGACCGACCAATTGAACAGTAAAGAGGATGAATGGAAAAACTTGCGTCAAAAAATAACAAAAGCGGAAAGTTTGCAAGAAGTCGTAATGGTTGAAATGAAAAACTCGATGCAATCGCCGCGGAAACCCTCCAGGATTGAGGAGTTGAAGAAGAAAGTGACTGACATGGAACAAATCGTTAAAAACTTGGAGGAGGTTGGTACTTTCTTTTTCTGGTATGTTAACATAATTTGGTAAAACAAAAAAAAACCTGCGATGTATTGGTACCTATCTTTTACAATTCAGAAAGAAAATTACATGTTTAAGTAATTTATAATAATTTTTTTTGTGTGCAATTTAGGAGCAGCGCGCTATAAGTTCGCGACAGGGCGTAGTAGAGGAGCAGACCAAACTGTGGGAGAATACTTTACAGCTACTGCGTTGTAAGATGCGCACCCGCACCGAGCCCGCCGCACGCCAGGAGAGGATGCACATTACGCAGCATTCGCAGATGCTCACTCTCACTTAGGCAGATGACTACTATATGGATCAGAAGACATATAGCTTTATCTTTACAGGTATATACTAGGAGCAGTGCGTAATGCGGGTTGGTGGAGCAGTAGAATAAATTGAGGAGAATAAATCAGTTATCCATAAAAATGGTTCGTTTTAAAATTATTTTCAAATATTTTACAAAAAGGAAACTTAACCGTGCGTACATATCAAATCAAGTCACACAGGAACCTTCAATCTAAGCGCGTATCAGTAGGACCCTCTCTTATACTTTAGGAATTGTCCTAAAGTATAAGATTATATAACGTAGGACTAAGTTTTCTTTCCCCTTTTCCCCCTACGATCAGGTGTAGGTAGTATTTAAAAAGTCCCTTAAAGTTCTATAAAACGTCAAATAAATCTAGTGTTATTTAATTAGAATAAAATTTCTAGTGTGAGTTTACTTAGAATGAGCGTTCCTTCTGTTTACTTGTTTATTAAATAGGTATACTATGTTAACACTTAGTACGCACTTAGATACATGTTTTTAATTGTAAGAACCATCAAATAAACTATCCATGCCAATCGTTTCTTTTTCTCAAATTTCCATCCTAGAGTCTTACGGACTACTTTGAAAACTTTCACTGGTTCCCGTTTTTACTTGTCTTGATAGAGAAAGTTAGAGTAGATTTCTGTAATGATAAGTGCGAGCAAGTAAAGCTTTGGTCTCGATCAGCAAACACTATGCAATTTAATTTTTAAGATCTCATGCTGGAGTTAACGTAAAGTTAAATCTAAGTCTCTGGAGTAGCAAGTGAACGAGAAACAATACGCAAAATAAAAAAATACATTTATCACAATAATAAGATTCCTAAACTTAAGGTTACAGAACCTAAGTCATACATATATTGGTCATTTTATTAAATATGATAGTTGTGAGTCGCAATTGTTATTTCGCGGCCGCCATCTTCGAAAAAGGGCAATCATGAGAATCGTTTTTGGTGACAAATAATTGTTTACAAAACTTACCTTATACTTAAAGTTGTGGAATAAAAATGACAAGAGAAATTTTATTACTTGGATAATCGTTAAACTTTACGTTGAGCAGATTTTAGGTAAACTTAATGCTTATTAATTTGATCGTAATGGAAGAATTACGTCAAGATTTTCCGATTTCTAAATGTAGATCGATTGCGTTGTATGCATTTATTTTTTAAATATTTAAAATTTTAACTTAGAGCTTAAACTTAAATGGCATAATGTCACAAAAGTTGGTCGAATGTTTCAAAGTCGTTTTCATTTAAGAGTTTTTGCTTCGCTGCCCCCGTAAAGTTTTGTATAACAGTCCAGACGCGAAACTGTGTAATTTAAGTTTTTTCGTGGTATTGTTTGTACACGCAAGATATATTATTGTACTTTGAAGTATGGCTACTAAATGAATTCCTTGATGTAGCAAAGTGCATGTCGATGCACATTATTAAAAAAAATATCATGTGGTTGGCCCACCTAATTAATCGCATTAATACCGTATAAGGAAGCTATGAAAAAGGGTCATACAAATAAATTATTATTGTGAATAAGTTCATTTACACAACATCGTCATAGGTAGACACTTAATTTTCATGTCAAATTTCTAATTGGTTAATGTAATTACGAGATTTGACTCTGAAATTAATTAGTGTACAACTTGAGTTTATTAACGAATCCGAGTGGTGTTTGTGGGTTTTGTTACGCATATAAACTGTAAACCGTCGCCTGTCTAATTTGATGTCATTGAGATTAGTCTTCTGTATCATAAATTGGTTGCACTACTTTATTACCCAAGAGTATAGCGAATAGACATACAATATTTCCAAGGGTACTGTACTTTTCCAAAGTCAAGAGTAAGTACTTTATAAAGGATCATATTTCGATATCATGTTTGGAGTGTGACTTATCGACCGATTTTCCCACAGCATAAAGGGGTTCTATTCCAGTTCGGCGACAAAGTAACAAACTTAATAAATCTGCATTGCAGATGAACCTCGTAGCATCCTACCGGCCCGTTGAGCTCTGATGAAAACCAGCTTCGATACAGCCTCAGTCACATAGAAATTCGGCCTTCAGCTTAATAAATATTTAACAAAAATGTACATCGCCCGAATTGCGAAACTTCCGCTTTTTAGGATGAAAAGGGGTTCGGCAACTTTTTAAACATTTCAAACGCTCCCACACTTTTTGCCGTCTGTCAGCGTTCTCAATAAATTTTAATGCAAGTTCAATGTTCACGTAAAAAGTTTCAATTGTTCGGATAATCCTATCTAAAGTAAGTAGATAAATCGACTTGAGACGTTTACTGTTTGAGCCGCGTTTAACACGATTTTGTAAGAGTTGTTTTGTAGATGAGAATTACGCGGGGCTTTAACTCATATTCCATGATTTAGTGTTGTGATTCGAAGCTTTTACTTTGCTTTATCGTGCGAAGAATTGGTCAGGCATGTTTGTAGTAGATACAAACATTTTTTAAACCAAAACCCTCACAAATACTTTCAACTTATGAGCATACAAATTCTTGTTGGAGGCCTTTTTTATTAATTCTGATCTAAAAGTTAATGTTTAGGAAATGTGCCAGGCCCGCTCGCCCCGCGTCAGTTCTCGAGCGTAAAGAACAAATAAGTAGCCACGAATGCTTTAAAAAGGTGGTCCCACACACATCAACATTTGAAACTGTTGCAAGATTTGTTTTGTTAGTTATTATTTTGCAGAATGTTTTGATAAAGAATTTTGTTGCACAATGTACTTAAATGATCCGAATAAAATGTCTCCTAACATTACGCTAATATTACAATAACATAGTTATTGGATACCTATTTAAATCAATGTTGCATATAGATAATAAACTGATAATAATAAAAACGGTGTTCCTTCTTTTAGGTAAGTAAAATTTTATTGTGAGATAAATTTAAAGAACATACCTACACATTTAATAAGTAGGGGTTTCTCCTTTGATCGAAGGCTTTGTTCTCAAACAAATTATTTCTTCGTTTCTTTGTTATGTTCAAATAAAAACATTATTGACTCATCGAACAATACCTTCATGTTCAAGTTCTGCTAATACATTGTTGATAAGCCTTACATTTAGAACCGTCTACCATCGTCTCAATGTGCGTAGGCACATCATGGTATTAATCAACTCAGTTTAATATCAAGTAACTAGTGTCTAAGTATCTTTGAAACAGGCAGCACGAGAGAAAAGTTTGTTAATAAAGACGAAATAGGACCGTTTGTAACACTGCCACTTGATTGCGATTTTGTATTCAACTCTTGGCACGCGGCATCGTCGAATTGTTACAGAGTTTGCCATTGTCAAAGTTAACGTCAGTATTTACATACTTACCTCTTAATTAGGTATATAAATAAAATTAATATATTATTAAATAATTTATTATATTAATAATTCGATTCTCATACCTATCAGTAAAAGAATAATATTAATGATTCGCTAGAATGTTTAAAGTAAATAGGTATTCATTCATAACGATTTTGTTTGCAAAGGCAACAAACACCGCCGCTTCCAGTAGTTAGACTATTTAAAACTGGTTATAAAGGTATTGTCTATACTAATATTTTAAATGCGAAAGTACCTATCTGTCTGTCTGACTTTAATGCCTCAACCACTGAACTGATTTTGATGAAATTTGGTATAAGTTTAGGTACGGTGAACCTATAGAACAGACATAGGTTGCCTTTGTTTTGAAAATAGAGGAAGATCGCCCTTGAAAGTTTAAAAGGGAAAATGTTACTTTTTTAAGTTAAGAGATATGAAATTCGGCACAAATATAGCTTGCAATTTGGATGAAAAATTAGGTATGTACATTTAGTCTCGAATATAAGGGGAGATAGGGGTAAAACCGACCATAAAAGTACGTAGTCCACGCGATCGAAGTCGCGTGTACAGCTAGTTTAAGAAATAAAATATTATAAAATGTTTTTAAATTACCTTTATAACACTTTTAAAATATTTTTGATTACGATACAAAGGGACTCTCTTTTTATTTAAATATTTTTTTTTAAATGACTTACTAGATAGTATGTTCATCATCAACTTTACACATAAAATATTGTCTATGCGAGTGTTAAATGTACGTGGGTGTTTTATATATTTCGTATTATGCTTAAAAATTCATTTCTTGAGACAAAGTGTCATTACCAATCAAATAATAGCATACATAGGCAACCGAATAAGACTAATAGGTATTTTCTCATTTAAACTATAAATTTGCCCTTCAACCAAACCATGATCCAATTATTGTTCTGTGCTATGCTTCAATTATTGTTCTGTGCTATGCATCCTTGATCAGTAAACTTTTAATATAATGTCCTTATTAATTCGGAATCAACCACGCAATCGTGGCCGGACATCTCGCTAATGAGTTGGGGAATCCCCGGATACTTTTCAGTGTCGTGTACAGTACTAGTGTACAGTCGCCGTCAGATATATTGGAGCAGACAAAGTGACCAAATATTTCTGAACAGTTAAAAATGTCAATAAATACCATACACTACAAGTTACCATTAATATCTTAACATTCATTACTTCAGTAATATCTGAGCAGATGCTATTCAATTATTTCTATACACACAATTAACCAATAATATCTGAACACTCATAATGTCAATATGTGTCACGCACGTCATTTAGCGACCATAGTTAATAAAATATGTAAAAAGTAGGTTTTTAAGCTGCTTCAAAACAAAGGAAGAGTCTCAATTCGACCGTTAAATGTTTTTTATGTGCGTTCGCGGATAATATCGTTGTTTATGAGCCGCATTTGATGATGCTTTTCTATTGGTAAGGAGGGTGGTCGTTTGAGGAAACCAGAGTCTGTATACACTATGTAAATATAAGTGTACCGTCATATTTGAAATATATATTTTATTTGTATTTTTGTATATTTACTAATGCTGAGTTTAGTTTTGCTTATTCTTTTTTTTTTAGTTTACTTGCAAACTTTTTCACTATTATCCCACCTATATACAAACTCTCTGCATGCTCTAAAGGTTGACTGGTAAAGAATTCCCCTAGTATTAGGTCCAACACCTGTTAAATAAAAAAATCTGGTAAGGAACCCTAGACAAATTTAGGGATTTGTTTTCGTCAAAATTATTGTTTCAAAATTATTATCTGTGTTAATTTATTGAAATACCTTTTTCGTATTTAATTTTTTTGCGATGAAATTCCGAGACGGACATAACAATTTCATCTTAAAACTTTGGTTAACAATAAAAGTTAAGGCATAGATAAATTTTATATCAAGGTATATTTTATATCGCTTACATAAAAAATGATGATTAAGAATAAATCTAAAACATTGAGATTTCATAACTCAAAAGTATTCGTTATTACTGTTTTCTATCAATTTTTAATTCAAAACTTTTGGAAACATTAAATCAACCAGTGGAACAAATGTACACACAAAACAAGAAATATGTCAAAAACTTTTGCTCTTCCATCATCTAGTCAGGTTTGGTTACTCTGCCGCCTGGATCGCGTCCCTCAGTTCGTCACGACGATCGCGAAACTTTTAGCTTCATGTTGCCATTAATTCGGAATCCTCCACGCCTGTCGCGGGCAGACATCTTGCTAATGAGTTGGGGGATCCCCAGATACTTTTCATTGTCTAAAATGTCAATTTTTGTACGATATCGGAGGTCGGTTATCGGTAATGGACTTTATTTTAAGCGCCTAACGAGGACGGTAACTTTTGGTGTTATAAAATTAAATGAATTATGGTAGTACTAGCTGTTGTATGCGATTTCGCCATGTCATTTCTGAATAAAAGGTATCCTATATTAAAATGGTTTTCTATTGTGCCTGGTTCTTTAGTTTTTATGACCATATGTGTCTCTTCTCTACCAAATTTCATGTAATTCTGTTCAATAACATTTGCGAGAGAGAGCAACAAACATACATCCAGATATCGATACATTATAACAAACTTTTACATTTATAATACCTATTAGTAGGAATTTTTTGATGTACTGAAAATAAAATCTGTTGAGTAGTTTTTGAGTATATCGCAACCGGACGAACAAGTCGTTCTAAATAGTAAATTTGGTTTATGTTTTCAATCATTTTTTTTCAATATACATTAGGGTTTTAGATGGTATGAAGGTAAGATAGATACGTAAGCCTCTTACTTCGCTTAAGTATTATGTTCATTTTAATTTTAATTATAAATGACCTTATAGTAAACCGCGCCACTATGTCCGCGCCATTTATATTACCGCGTAGAGTGACTCGCGGGCAAGTACCGAAGAAGTTACTCGATTAGCGCGCGCGCGCCACCGTCGGCTTGTTAATGTAGTTCCCTGCGCCGCCGCCGCGCGGACTCTCGACTCGCGCATGCGCCGCGCCAGCTAGTCCACCTCCGGCCGTCGCGACACGCACGCGCGCTATCGCTGCCTCGTACCTCGCACACCGCGCAACTACCTAACGAACTTTGTACTGTGTACCTACGTGTTTGGGAAGATTAAACAAGTGCCTATCAGCCCCCTTTTTTTTTTTTTTTTTTTTTTTTTTTTTTTTTTTTTTTTTTTTTTTTTTTTTTTTTTTTTTTTTTTTTTTCCGGGAGTCGGGATTCCTTGCGATTCTACACAGGCTCCCCCACAGCGCCTACCGCCAAGCGGCCCATCTCGCCGCGCAAATACGCAGCTGGAGCGTGTCAGGCCACCTGACACGCCCCACCCCCTCGGGACCGAGGTAACGGACGCCAGGCTTACCCCACGCCTGGCATCTCCGGTCCCAGCAGCGGATCTGCTGTGCGGCTCCGCTGCCTACCGCCTCTGTGGACACCGAGACTCTCAATCCAGCTCTCCCTCCGAGAGCCAGATGAAGTCCCGAGACCCACCGGTCGCGGAGGATAGGGAGACCGGCAAACGTAATACCGTATCCTCCTCTTCCTCCGCGACCCCACCACGACGCGATTCGCGCCTCGCGCGGCAGCGCGCCACTGCCGGGTCGCGGAGGACAGGGAGGCCGGCAACGAAACACCGAGGTCCTCCTCTTCCTCCGCGATCCACCTCTGCCCTTGCGGGCTTGCCGCAGAGAGCCACCTTCTCTCCGCAGCCCAGCTCGGGATCCGTCTTGGCTTCACCCTGTGCGGTATTGGAGGCTGGGTGACAAGGCCAGCCTCAACGTCCCGGACCACAGGGTTACTGAGCCCCCCCATCGCGACAAGATGCGGAACCCAGCGGGGAGCCCCCTGAGTTTCCTTACAAGAAGTCCCATATCTGGCGTCCCAACGTGTGTGGGAAAAAAAAACCCACAATGTGTGTGTGGGAAAAAAACCCATAACTAACTTCCCAACGTGTATTTTTGTGTGCCTACGTCTAACGGCCCACGTGTTTGTTAGTGCATAAATTTTGACTTTCCGGTGAATACGAGTGATAAAGTGGACAATGCCAATTACTAGAAGTAGAGCGGCAAGTCTGAATCGCAGGGATGATGCCCAAGAAGAGGTATTTCCTGACCCCTCGCGACCGACATCGCCAATCGCGCCGCACGCCGAATTTTGTGGAAACGAAAATGGCGGCGGTGACGCTTTTACCTCGCGGCCATGCGCCGACGCAAACGCAACTTTTACAGAAGGTAATGTTGCTGCCATTATTGCGTCACTTCAGCGATCTCAAACAGATGCATTTCGAGAGTTGTTGGAGTCCGTGACGCAAAGGAACTCTACTCCGGTATCACTTCCGCTTGGGTACTCCACCCTTGCGCGCTGCAAAGCCACATTTTCCGGTGAACCGAACGAATCGGTTGAAGCATTTATCGACGCCGTAGAAGCATACAGCGAGTGCGCCCAAGTGACTGATTCAAATATCCTACGGGGTCTGGCATTTCTTTTTTCAAATGACGCCGCCACGTGGTGGCAAGGTATCAAACAAACCGTGAAGTCATGGCGGCAAGCAAAAGAAAACCTTATCAGCGCTTACGGCGATCGACGGCCGCCTCATAGAATTTATTTAGAAATATTTCGAAGTTCTCAAAACGATGAAAATACGGATGTGTTTGTATCACGTATCCGCGCCATGATGTCGAAAATCCCGAGAGGCGACATCACAGAAAAGGCCCAATTAGATATGACATACGGCCTTCTTAACATTCGGATACGCAAAAGACTTCGCAGAGAAGAATTTACCACTTTTAGTGAGCTTTTAAAGTATGCACGAAACATCGAGGACTCTTTCGGCGAGGGGGAGCGACCATCATCGAGTGAACGACGTACTCCGGTGCCTCCAAAGACGAGCGCGCTGAGTAAAAATCCGAGCCGCACGCCCGCATACTCCGAAACCCGCGCGCCCGCAAATGTCGAAACTCGCGCGCTACCTCCGGCTCGGGCTCCGTTCACCGTGCGCGCACCGACCACTCCCGAGACCGTCGAGCTGCACCCGCCGCCGCACGCGTCGGCGCCGTCACCGAGCGCCGGGGCGAGGAAGTCCCGCCCGACCTGCTCGTACTGCAAAAGGTTTGGACACACTCGAGACCAGTGCCGTAAGTTATCGGACCGAGGTGAGCTAAATTCCTTTACTAACTTTGCGGAACGTAAAAGTCATAGTTTTTACAGTGTCGAGTCACGGTTTAGAAAAGTGCGTAAAAGTGATAAGTGTTCGTCAAATTACAATTTGAACGTTAGAGACTCTAATTTTAATAACTTGCGTAATAATTCGCCAAATTACAATTTGAAAGTAAAAGATTCTAAGTTAAATACGAAATTTCGTAAAGATTTATTTGTTACGGACCCTCTGTCCCCGGTCATTCACCCGTGTCCAAAAACGGTGACCAATGTTAACTCTTTAACCGACACGGTGTCCAATATTGTTGACCCTGTAAGTGACACTCTGTCCCATGTTTTTGACCCGTCAACAGAAACGGTGACCTTTGTTAACAATTTAACTGGCACGGTGTCCAATGTTGTTAACCCTGTAAGTGACACTCTGTCCCATGTTCTTGACCCGTCAGCAGAAACGGTGACCTTTGTTAACACTTTAACCGACACGGTGTCCAATGTTGTTAACCCTTTAACCGACACTCTGTCCAATGTTAACCCTTTGAATACTGATGTTAAAAATAATTGTTCTCGTAGAGGTGAGAATGTATCTCGTGGTGACGAACTTGCGGGTCGCTCTACTGGGCAAAATTTGCGTCCCATTTTTGAAATTCAAGTTTTAGGTTTTAATGGCACCGCGTTGATTGATACGGCCGCCAAACATTGTATTGCAGGCCATATATTGTATGCTCTCCTTCTACGTCAAGGACATCCCCTCCATTCTTCTTCGCGCGAAGTAAAACTCGCTGACGGCGTAGTCCGATGCATGGAGGTGCTTACCACCACATTACAAGTGAAGCTAAAACATAGAGTTATCTCTATTCCATTCTTAATTTTACCTGATGCTACCAGTAACGAGACGTTGTTAGGTATTGATTTCATTACCGCCGCTCGAGTAGTAATAGACTTCCATAAACAAATATGGTTTTTCAGTGACAATAGTAGGGTCATAAACAAACTTTCTTTTGAACCTACTTCACGTGGTATAGCCTGTGCTTCTACAGAGGTCCTGAGGGAAGATAAAGGTACTTCTCTCAATCCAGCTGAGCGCCAAGCGTCGGCTGATGTCCTCACCAGGCACACCCGCGTCTTCAAGTCAGGGGGAGGTCCAACTCCTTACGCAAAACGCTTTATCAAGACGGATCATCCGCCGATGGCAGTGCCCCCATATCGCCTGAATCCCTCAAAGGAAAAGTTGATGAAGGCTGAAATAGGGAAGAAATACGCAGATGCTTCACACCGCCCTAGTGAGTCATTCCAGGTAGGTGACTTAGTCCATTTAAAATCTCATCTGCTGAGCAAAGGATCCAAAGACCTCACGGCCAAATTCTTCCCGCGCCGTGATGGCCCTTACCGTATTGCAAGAAAGGTTAGTCCCACTACATACACAATCTCAAGTACCGAACAGCCGGTCATTATTTTAGGGAATTATCCTTTTCAGGACCTCACCCTTTATCAAGGTTATGTTACCAACCCCCCAAATCCCGTCTTTCCCAAATGGAAGCGCGGACGTCCAGCTAATGCTGATAATGTTAGAAAGCTAGTCCAGGAACGAGGGCGTTATCCAGGACTAGAGGGGGAGCATATAGTAAACCGCGCCACTATGTCCGCGCCATTTATATTACCGCGTAGAGTGACTCGCGGGCAAGTACCGAAGAAGTTACTCGATTAGCGCGCGCGCGCCACCGTCGGCTTGTTAATGTAGTTCCCTGCGCCGCCGCCGCGCGGACTCTCGACTCGCGCATGCGCCGCGCCAGCTAGTCCACCTCCGGCCGTCGCGACACGCACGCGCGCTATCGCTGCCTCGTACCTCGCACACCGCGCAACTACCTAACGAACTTTGTACTGTGTACCTACGTGTTTGGGAAGATTAAACAAGTGCCTATCAGCCCCCTGAGTTTCCTTACAAGAAGTCCCATAACCTTATTTAAAATTACATACTCATTTAGCTATAACATAGTTTAGACAAATAGCATTTTTTGAAGCATAATTTCAACTCGGATTAGAATAATAATAATGATGTTTTAAAAATGTATTAGTTACTTTAATTGTCTTTATCTTATTTACGTGTTTTTTTTTGCATATTTTTTAGATCCAGTTTTTTTCCACTCTAGCGCATTACAGTGACCCCACAATTTTGTCTAAAATATCATATTAATAGTGATGAAAGGTGCTTCAAAAAATAAAACCAACCCTACCGTACTAAACACGCTTCACTTTACATTATTGACTCCTGAATATCGCTCAGCATGTTTGTTTATATGGAAATGAAGAGAAGACTCTTTAAATAAGTACGGTTCCATGGGAATCAATTTAGTATCTCGTAAGTGCCTTCCCGTCTCCTGACATCGAATCTCATTCCATGCCGAGGTAATTTACCTGTTCGTAAGTTGAAATTGTTTCTTCATGAAAATCGAAACTCAATTTTTACTGATCGCGCTCTCTGGTTCACATCATTTTCGTTTGATTTTGTTTACTTATGCTTTAGATTTATGTGTGTCTACAAATATTATATCCAAAATTACATTCCTCGAAATCAGAAGACTATATTTACTTATTCGGATCGATTACTTTTATTTGCTCGACTGTGCTAAGACTGTAACTTCACAGTTACAGTCTTAGCACAGTCGGGTAGTATTGTCACCCATACAATTCTGAGGAGTAGCCAATTGACAGTTGTCGAAGTTCAGTGACGTTTCTACAATCTAAAATGTGTGGGATAAGATCACATGCTTTTCGTAAATGAAAAGTCAATCAAATACATTTAAAACTTAACCAAATGATTTACGAGTTCGAATATAGTTTCATCCATTTCTCTCCATCTCCCTTTTCCTGTGCCTTCTCCCTCCAATCCAAGGTTTGACGTGCCAAACTAGGGAAGTCTAGCTGCTAGAGGCTAACATTTTCCAGTATTCGGAGCTCTAACGGAAAGAACAATTATTTCCCTCGCTACTCATGGGACCGCAATGAATTTGTTAAACAAGCAACAAATTAGAAAGGTCTCCAAGCCGTTCACGTCACGTTTCCCGCGGGAACCTAAAGTGGACTGCTGAGAGCTGGTTTGCTTCGCTGAATATCGTGGCAAGCGGAAGCATGTGATCTCTGGCTACCTCATTCGGGAGAAACGCGTAACTACACAGTTACATACGTATGTATGTATTGTAAACACATACTTCGGAATTGTCCATTATTACGTATAAATGTTACATCAAAATAGTTCTAACATTTTGTCTCATCGCAAACTTATAAAACAATCACATACACTTTACCTATATTTATTCAAATTTTCATACTCTGTTCTCTATTGTTACTTGACCCCTTTATGGATACAAATAAATAAACTTTAAATGATGTCTAATCAAAAGACGAAAAAAGGTTTCATCATTCCAGCTTCAAATATGTAGAAATGTTTATTCTACACCCTTAACGTAAAATTATTACTAACTTTGTAGATCATATTTATTTATATAAATTCGCAATACAGCTTAAAATATACATTTCTGGCGTCTACCTTGGAAAATGATAATACTTCTTTTCAACCATTTATAACACTTTTCGTATAAAAAGTATTTTATGACCTGTCTCACGCTCTAGATTATCTGTGTAGCAAATTTTATGTAAATCGGCTTAGACAAAGTCATTTTCGCATGTTCGCATTCGCAATGAGTACATACAGAATTGTCCTCCGCGTAATCTTGGAGAGCTGTGTGAATTACTGAACATCCGTGGTCTAATGTCAAATTATTACAATTTCTCGTGACATTTGTAGAAATGGATTCTGCTAAAAAAATCTATTTGCTATTTAAGATAGAAAAGGCATGTAAATAGTACTGCAACAATGTCTACAATAGGCAAACTTAAATGCCTCTAATGAAATTATTAAACGGGAGGCGTGTTAACAGCTGTTACTGTTCCGTAAAATAGTTAATCAATACTTTTGGAAGTAATTACATTTACGTTACGTTACCAATAAAAGGTCGTTGCGAAGCACTTAACTTTTATGCGTTTTCTTTAGCAAGTGAAATAACTGTGTACTGAACTAAGTTATTAGTTCCGCTTACAAAAACTAATTACTATAAGTATTGAATCGTATGTACTCAAATTTTATTTCAGTATTTTCCAATTAAGGAAAAGCTTAGAACGAGTAACTAATTTTAAAATTTCTCCGTTTCATTTGGTCCGCTTGGTTTTATTCAACAATTTTTAATGGGATTTCGTTGCTTTTAAAGTAGTGAAGTAAATGTCTTCACAAATTACTTTCAATGTTGGGATTGCTCTTAAATACTAAAAGCGTACTTAAAGAACATTTCCAAATGAACATTGGATGCGTTCATTCTTTTTAATAGTTTTTATCTCACTTTTTACTGAGAACAACCGCACTCTGAGCCATTTTAGGCAGTAACTACGGTTTTGTAGTTATTGTAAAAGTTTGGTCAAATTTTAGGATTTCATGCATTAAAATGATATAACTTATACGTTATTTATCAAAAATTACTTAACAATAATATATATCGGTTCCGAACCGGAAGTAGAATCACTTTGCATTGTATTCAATGACGTTTCAAAAGTGTTACATGTAACCTTCTTGAATTAAGAAATGTTTGAGTTTGAGTTTATAAAAAGAGATCTATTTAAACATACAAGCAAATACACGGATTTATCTCACTAAAAATAGAAAAGTTCATTGAAGCCGTGAGTTGTGAACGTCGTATTTCACTATCTCAAAAATTTTAAGCGGTAGGTATACTGAAAAATTGTTACAGTGTTGCTGTGATGTAAAAGATTTTAAATTTTCATTTTCAAAAATGTGCAAATTCCTTATCCAGAATCCAAGAACCAAGCAACTTTTCGTTTTTGTCAGTATTCGTACAGAAACTTTTGTTTGATAGTCATATTTTAAATTATAGCTTTTTATTTTTAAAATAAAATTAATTTTACAATGTATTGCGTATTTTCCAAATAGAGAAGAAAAAAGATGTTAAGAGATTTAAATAATAAAAAAAATAACTTCAGGGTAAACAGATATGATTGGGGAGAAAAGAGATGTTTATTCTATTCCTAATCCAGAAACGATACCTGCATTTATTGTAACCCGTAGCAAAAGGCCGGGTAACAAAAATCTGTTAGGTCTTTCAGTTCAATGATCAAATAATATAGGACACTTATATTTTTTTTATCATGCAATAAACATTTTTAATACGTAGCGTTACAATTTAGCGTAACGTACAGTTTTTATCTATAAAAAGTATCGTAAACACTCCTTGATGTATTGTATCTTCTTCATCAATTTTTATTTATTTGTTAAATTCGCTTTAAATACGTTTGCATTATATATTTTTTAAATCTAACTGACAGCTTAAATAGTTTCATTGTTTTTTTACCAAGCCTCACCTATACTAGTTAGAATCAGGGTAGTTTGTCGTCTACTTTCGGTAATCTCTTTTAGTGGAAAATACGTGTTTAACGTGGCGTACGAATCACCAATCAATCACTTCAAACTCACTCGTCGGTACGGGCTACAGGCTACGAGCGCTACGGTTGTATTGTAGCTTATCTAGTAGTGCTCTCAGCTGTGAAACCAGCTGCGTAGTGAGGCATGTTGAGTAGTATTGCCGGATAAGCGATTATCGATTAATCGATTGCGTCCACTTTCAATAATCGAAAAATCGATGGGAATGTTTATTCGATTGATATTGTTGATATTTATATCATATTCGATTATAAACAATTCTTAGATTATATCGATTTCATCGAAAGTATTGTCAATATACTCGGATATCGATACTAGAATCGGGGAAAACTACCGATAATATCAAACATTTTGTGCAAACGATTAATATGCAATTATTTATAGGAGTAAATAGTCTTTCATATTATGTATTCTTAGACATTTTTTGTGAAAGGAGATAATAAACAAACAAAAAAGCTATTTCTATCATTATGTTAAATCACAAAACGATATAGTAAAATTGGGCACTTTCACTGTAACATATTAGCAATACTATCTTGGCCAATATGTTAATTAAATTGATATAATTTACATCACATCGATAGTTTTGCTTTACAACATAGCGTCAATACAATCGATAATACTATTATATGACAAATCATAATAACCGAATCGATTGAATTTCAATACTATCGATAATATGGGTAGTCCGATTGATTTTTAGATTCTTTGGCCCCATCGCACTATCATAATCGCTAGTACGGCAACCGAAATGTTGCGACGTGTTTTGTTCATGTCATGGTTTCAATAGGCATCATGCGGGATGAGGGCACAATCGTGTCAAGCTTGTAATGAGGAGGCTTGCCGTGAGCTGTTTTACCATATCAAAATGTATTTCACTGAAGGAGTAATGCTATATTACATTGCTTGCTACCGCTTCCATTGGATTCTCAGAAATTAATAACAAGCAGGCACACACGAAAGTAATCCCACCCAGACCACCCGAACACATTAGATACTGCTGTATGTCTACCGAGTTTCTTCTTCTAGTTTGAAACTTAGTTTAGTACCATTAGTACGGAAAGTTATTTTTTCTGTATTTTTTATCTTTTTCATGTTATATATTTACTTAAACAAATATTGTTTTGAATTTAATTTGATTTTATGTTTGATTTTAACCTCATCATGCCATTATATTATTTTAAAAGCCTCAATTGATTTTTTATCTTGTTCTGTGTCTTACGACCCTAAACCAAAGATAAATATTTAGACTTAGGCCAACTTTTTCTCACAGTAACCTATTGTTATAATTTTACCAATACTATGACGACCTCGGTGGCGCAGTGGCTGAGGTAGGCGGCTAAAGCGCGAAAGGTCCCGGGTTTGATTCCCGGTCGGGTCGATTTGGAAAAATAAATTTTCTAAATTGAGTCTGACGGTGCTGGAATGACGCCCTTAGTTAGTATCCGTCGTCTGGTCCTCATAGTACAATGGAAAACCTAGTTTGAGACCAGGTGTGATTGTCTGCCGCATTTATTTTATTATTTATTTACTATTGTTTTAGGTATTGCAAATTAAGGCTAATGCGCTTAGGTCGACAAACAAGAACGCGCTTATCTCAGGAACTACTTGTTCGAATTGAAAAATGTTTCCATTGGATAGTCCATTTATCGAGGAAGGCTTATAGGCTATATAACCACTCGCTGCAGCCAGATAAGAATTGGTGAAAATACGGAAAAAATAGGGATAGTACGTGTACCACGTGTAAATCTTCGGTGGGCCGTTAGTAAGAAAATAATTAGGGTAACTTAATCTTTAAACTATTTATCGCTATCGCGAAATGCTCGATATCTCTACGAATCAACTATAAGACCGTAGTTCAACTATGTCAAATTTATTTAACCTTTAAAAACGATCATGTAACTCATTTTGCAATGGCCCTACTTACTTATCTTTAGTAGGTATAATCGTTAACAAATATTGACTAAACGATAAGTACACATTTACATATATGTTTATTTTGACAGGTGCCCGTAATACTCACGCTCATACGCTAGGGAAAAATTTAGTTTTTTAAGTAGGATAAAATAAAACCATCGTGTAAGGGAACCCAGCATTCTATTTTTAACTTTTTTCCGTGAATTTATGAAGGGCCGTTATTTTGTATTGTTAAAATTTTCAGGAATTTGATATTAGAGTGACATTTCTAAAAACAGATTACAATTTGGTGTCGCTAAAACACCCGATCGTTGCCCTGTTATGACTCCTGTGTAAGTATAACTTTTTATACTAAAGCCTTAAAACGATAGACAGCTAATGACAGCTGATATGGAAAGTAAATTATGCAACGGTAATAACGACTCGTAGCCGGTTGGAGAAAAACGAATAGTAATTTTTGACACATAGGTAAATCATAAAATGTTGGAACCGGGCAGTAATGGATTAGAGGTTTAAGTATTGCATTATGGTATCGGGGTTATGACTTCAATTCCCAGGTCGATTAAAAATGTAACGGAGGTTTTGAGAATTGTTCGGATTTGTTATCACCAATCTGGATTTGATAAGTGTGGAAATTCGTTTGCATGCTGAAGTTCAATTATTTCCATCGATCGATGCTTCCAAAATCATATTATTCAATACCAAAATAACAACTTATAATTATCAATTAGCCTTTTGCTTTTTTGCCACCCTAAGCTCTAACACACTGATCGCGTATGTAGGTATTGTTTCGAGAGCACGATGCCAAAATATCGGTGTTACCTTTTGTTTTTCATTACCAATAGCGTTATTAATTAATAAAATTACGCAAACGGCGCCATAACTGCGCGGGTATTAATCGCGGGTAATTGACGATGCAATTTATGCCGCGACCGGCGCGGCTAGAGCATAAAGCGGCTTAATCGCGCCCCTATCGCCAGTTCCGAGTGACTTAGAGCCAAAACGCATGGATTTATCCGCTAGATATTTTTTCGGGATGCGTAAATATATCGCACCTTCAGAATTATAGAGACCTAACCCAAAAATTTAGGATTTTGACTTTTAGCCATAGAAAGGCTTTAAACAAACATTCTCATAGACCTTCATTAAAAATGGTATATTTCCGTGTGAGCAGGAAACTCTCATAACAATGGTCTTTGTATACAGTTTCTAGGTAACATCAATACTATGACATACCAATCTTTCTTTGCTGTTTCCCTAAAATTTAGTTTTTTGCATTAGGTCATATTTCAGAAGGTGCGGTATGTGTTTTGAGAAATGGGTATTATCAAAATTACTGTTCTCGAGACTTTACCTACTACTTTTGTATTGCGCGATTCATAGACTTTTAGAATACAACCTTGTGTTACCTAATGATTCTGCATTTGCAATCCTGTGATTTTTTTCTGTTTCATTCAGAAAGTAAAAAAATGTTTACTTCTGCAAGTTCGAGTCACACGTTATGGAACAAATTGTGAGCATTCTTCGGCGACAACTAATTACCTAAACGCCATCTAATCATAAAGTTCCATAAAAAGTAGCTAAATTTAATTAAATGCCCCGCCTATGTGTTTCAGTTTTTATCCACTACTTCTGAAACAGTATCTGGAAAAATACCGCTAAATCTTTGCTAAATATTATAAAACAAAATTGCTAAATCAAGTAGAGTTCAATTACACGTTTATGACCTATACTGTTGCTCTTCCACTAAAATCAATACTTACTAATATTGCATGGTGTAGACGAGTAATTTGTAGGACTTGTATCTAATGTACGGAACACATTCGTGTTTAAATCGATCCGTTGGCCTAATTAAAAGCAGAGGAGCATTGAAACCTAAAACCATTAGTTAGAATTCCCAGGTCGTTTCAAGCGCGTTTAACTCCGAGAACACCGGTAGGTGTAATCGTGTCGAAGTTCACCCAGCCTCCACATACCATTGTATATGCAATCCATTAACTACGCCCCACCCGCTGTTCGCACTCGTGGTCGATTAATATAAATTCCAGTAAAAATATATCCAACAGTATATGTTATTATTGACTTAAATGGATTATTTCTTTAATTTAGGTGCTATAAAAATAATTGTTTATGTAAACTAACAAGTATCACTTATTTATACGTAGGCAGATCAAAAATTTAAATTTTATAAACAATTTTAAAACGCCCTACGCAAAAAATACTTACAGCTTCAAAAACTAAGAACTACCACAAGGGAATTTGAATCTTTCAAATTAAAAAAAAACCGTCTGGAAATCAGCCTATTTTCGTGTGAGAGCTACAATGCCACAAACAGATAAACACACAGACAGAGAGATATCGATGTCAAACGTATAAAAGCCCTCTTTTTGCGTCGGGGTTTGTAGATTAATTCTATTTGTCTTTACCCATTTCAACAGATGGTTAGCATCACTTAACGAATAGTTTCTTTGCAATTTAATTGGTTGTGTATGATATGCACGCATTCTTGCTCAGCTTTTGCAATTTAATATTGAAATTGTTCAATGTTCATGCTGAAATGTTGTTGAAACGTTATTTCGTTACGGCAACATTTGAGTAGGTATGCATTGCATTTACGGTTCTTTTTAAAACGATTTACTGAATATTTCTTTAACAAATAAGTCAAAATAAAATGTGTAGGTTATGTGTGATTTACCATGGTATTGAAATTTAAAGCTATATAAATAAAATATATAAAAATGTGCCAAGTAAACACACCAATCAGCCGGTATCAAACCAATGTTATCCCTTGTTATATAAGTAGGAAACGACGTAAAATAAACTGGAGAAGTCAAACTAGCACACCTGTACTTAATTAATCTAGAAAAGCTCGTTTTCCGGATTGACCTGACTAGGAAATGAACGCGGTACTGGAACTGAACTGGGTACATTCGTGGTCCGTGCGTTTGCCTTAGTCACTGCGCCACCGAGGTTGTTAAACTATGTTTAATTTTACTACGACAAGGATTTTTTGTTCGTACTAACATTTACCATATCAGCCTTCATAACAGACACCATCATACAATTGTTTCACGTGATTCAGCAATCAGCGTTCATGGCTTTCCACCATCGATCATTGTGGTACCGTTGAACCTCACACTTGACACTGGTAAATAACCTCTATGAGGAAGTCGATAGCGAAATGAGCAAGGCCGTGACCTCAAATTCACCGGCAGCATCGGCCCTCCATATCAATCAAGGTGAGGTAACAGGAAATAATGGAGGCACACACGCAACCCCCACATTTACCTTAAGTAAGTTTTTATTTTGGGATCTTGGCCGCTGGTCCGCAGGCCATGGTCTACTAGACCTGTTTACAATCATTTAGTGTGGATGCGTTTCAAAGCACAATCTCGTCTGAAGCTAGTTGTATTTATGTGTAGCGCTCGCGAGTGCTTGAATGCGGTCTAGTATATTGATTATTTTATTTATAACTAATTATTGAACGTTATTGCACAAATCAAGACTCACTAAATCGGATCGATCTTGCTTTTCCATCCATTACCCTCCACCGAATTGCATGTTGTACCACACAGTTACTTTTGAAAAACGAATTCTTAAAAAATAATTGATAGAAATAACTTCTTCATAACGTACCTTATTGATTAATTAATAATGTGATTCCAAATTTAATTTAAACTGCCTATTCGTATTGCATTTTATTACAATACACTAAAATAATAAATTTAAAGTGAATAGACAGCATTAACAAAACTGATGTAATAAAACTAATTTATCACACTTGTAATGACCAGTTACAGTAATTACTGTCACAAGTACATGCTATTCGGTAAAGTCCACCAAATTGGATTAACCTTGTCAGGTGGGACTCTAGGGAAACGTTAACAGGCTGTAAGATAAGTTTTTATTTTACTGCTAATGAGAAACGAAACAAGTGCAGAGGGTAGTGGGGCATTGAGGGAAGGAATTTCGGAACTATGTTAGGGAATAGTTGAAAATCGTGTAGCATAGAATTTAATTCTACACACTACAAATATTAGAAAACCTTAGCTAAAAAGCATTTTATTATTTGCGTTTGAAGGCTTGAAGCGGATTGGTAACTAACGTAAGCATTTTATTGCAATTTGTCATTGGTGCTGAAATATTTCGTTATTCGGAGTAGACCCCCAGATCAAAAGTTCTTTGTAGCCCCCCCCCCTGGACCTCTGGAAACCTTACTCACACGCAGGAACACAACAACACCGAAGTAGTCTTAAGTGGGGGATCTTAAGCGTCTCTTAATGGCGAAGAAACGCCTGCCGTGATAGCTCTTTCGTTTCGACACAGACACGAGTGCAGAAGAAGATTATTCAAAGTAGAAGAAAAATATATGTCAGGAGCGTAGCAAGTGATTTATCTACATTTTTAGATGGTGTCCTTCTCTCCTTATAAGAAGGTGTTTAGAGTCAACCTGAAAAAGCATTTGGTGCTTAAAGTAACAACGTGGTTTACGGCAAAAAATATTTTACAAAGTTAAAACTTTGTTTGCTGTATATCTTAAAGTTTCATGAGATAAATAACCATCCTAGTGAAAAATCTTCGATTCCCTAAGGAAAATGATGGCTGTATCTGCGGTATCATAAAATTTGTGTAGATTTTCGGCGTGGAAATGAATCGTTTCAAAAAGAAACTGGTGAAACTTCAGAATACAAGATTGATGGAGGGTCTGATAAATTTAATTACACAGGGGGTTGTGAAAATGGCTGAAGTTTTCCTTTGTTTAAAGGAGGTTTACTGTGATCTTGGATGCATAAAATCGGATTCTGTTGCTAAAGCGAGAAAAATATCCCTAATAAAATACGTAACAAGTAAAACAAAATTAAAATACGTTTTCCTTAAAACATTAATATTAGGGAATTTTCGTGAATTTTATGTTACTTTAAGTAAGTTACCTTATTGCGAGAAAGATTTTACTTGAATTGTTGAAACATTAAAACGTAGGACATATATAAATACTACACGAGGTGATTTCTCAGAAAATTTAAATGGTGGTTATACTTATTTTAATTAAATCTATCTATTTTGCGTTTTATATAAGACGAAACCGATAATGCAGATATTTTCGCCTTTTTGTTGCAAATTCCTTTATTGCCAGGTAGATGAGTATGTCCCGTAATATCTCTTATCGTAGTGAACCATAACCCTGCTATTAGTCGCGTCGCGGGCAATGGTATGCGCGATTATGGCGGCTTTGTATGACTGCTTGCGTAAGTGTGCGCACATTATTTACACTGGGTGCTCTGTGGGTAGGTATACCTACGCGAACTATACTGCTTTGGGAGTATGTGCTACTGGTCTGAAATCTATCTATTATATTTATAGCTAAATTGTATTTATAAGTTTCGGTCCCACGTGTTATTTGAAAAATCAAATTAAAGACACATAGTACGTTGTTATAGAGTCGGTACCGTTTCTACTGTTTCTTTGAATCCATGCCACTATGTCTCATTATTATAATGTGTTGCAATTTCGTGAAATCCATGTTGCTCTAATATTATTCGGATGTAATGGCTATTATTGTTAAATCCGGTTTATTAGAATATAAGTACATTAAGTTGCACTTGTATTCGTTATCTTAATGTTGATTTTATTTAATATAAAACCTTTAAGGGGAATAGAAGCTTTTGATTTTCTGATAGAGAAGCTACCAGCCAATCCTTAGGACTAGCACATAATTTATTATGGATGCAATAACAGATAAAAGGGCATAAGTAAATAAAACAAACAAAATACCTCTATAATAACAACATTATACTAAACCCTATAAATAACATTGCGGTAACTATTAAATACACATCAACACACTTGATTACACATGCCACAACAAACAAATATTTCAAATATGAAAGTTACTTATTTACGTACTAGGTAGTATAATTATGAATTACGTATATAATATTCGCGCATTCAAAAGCACGTTACAGAATTCGGTCTTTGTGCTGTCGTGTGTGTAGGGTGACTTAACAATAATTTCGAAATACAAGTGGTTACCTTGATGTTTTGATTTATTATTATTTATTTATTATTATTAAACAAACAACACGTTTTTATAATATAGATAAGGCCTCGCAAACCTCTCATAAGCGGTTGTCTGCGAGTGCGAATCTCGCGCTGTTGTACAAAACAATAACATTATTGTATTTCGGAAATATTAACAATCTTTAAAAATTAACAAGTACTATTTCTAGTGTTTAATACAAACTTATATGTAATGACATATACATTATGTATTTTGAATATATAGATGGTTGTTGATTTTTGTAAATAATATTGTGTCCTTTGCTTTGTGTGAATAATAATAAAAAAAAATGTATATGTAACTGAAGGGTTTTATCTTTGCATGTTACTTTTCATCACTTAACATTTGAGTTTTGTAAACAGTAATATAAAGATTTCCTCTTTAAAAGTGTTGTTCACTACAAAAGTAAGTAACCAAAAACATTGCTCTACAGGGCCGCAGACGTTTGAGCTGTATTTGAAAATGGACCACTTTATTATGCCTTTGTGCATTTAATGATGAAAAATATGTTTGAACTATTTATATTGTCCTAAGCCGTTTTGGTTATAACCCTGCATAAAGGTGTGACGCGGTCAAAGGTGAGTACAGCTTTGTCTTCCACTCGCCCATTGTACGCGAACAATGCCCATGCTGGCTGACATTCGCGCTTCGAACGGAACACGGCTTTCTTTCAAGTTCTGTGCTCCTGAACCAAATAATTAATTGCTGGGCTTAGTAAACTAATTTTTATCTATAAATACACATCCATACTTATATTTTAAATTCAAAAGTAACTCTAGTCTGTATGTCTGTCCGGCATTCACGCCACCACTGAACCGATTTTGAAAAAAATTGGTAGAGGAATACATTGAACCTCTAAAACGGACGTAAGCTACTTTTTGTTTTAAAAATAAGCGGGGATGGGGGTAATACCACGCTTGAAAGTTTATACGCGAAAATGTTTATTTTTTAAATTAGAGATATGAAATTTATTTATTTTAAATTTGATTAGAGATATGATAGCACAAACAAAGCTTGAAACTAGAAATAAAATACGGATTACTTTTTGTTTCAAATATGAGGGGAAAAATCGATCATGAAAGTATGTACCTAGTTAACGCGAACAAAGTCGCGGGCACAGTTAGCAAACTATAAGATTGTGTGTGATAAATAGGGAAGCAGACAAAATAATTTTTTTTAGTCCGTCTGTTACATTATCCAAAAATTTGGAACACATAGTTCTGCATTTTCCATCTAATCAAAAAACAATCTAATCAAACAACGGCGATAAGTAGATTAAACTGATTTGTAGCATGACGTCATTAGTGGGTACATTTATGCGTGCGAGCGTGCGTTTCATTGGCATTTTTTGATGCACGCCTGTAATTTTGGTTTAAACTCTAAGTTTTCCGAGGAGTTTAGGCTCGTAGTTCCGAGGTCGTGGGTTGTCTCACTCGGGAGCAACACCGTCTTTGTGTTATTTCAGTTTGGATAGGACATTTTCAGATTAATCAATCAATGAAAAGTGGCATTGATTTTTTATATCTATTGCTTACTTTTATCAGAAAATGTCAAGAAATTTAATATATGTATACGGCTATGCCCTCATTAGGTAAATAGTAACCAGCTAGTTAAGCACGTGGCAAATCAATGTCACAACGCCAACGAAAAAAAACGTATCTTCTAAATATATAAAAAGAGAAACTGACTGACTGCCTAAACGGCTAAACGTAGGCACTTGAAATTTGGAAGAAACCTAGTTAGAAACGTAGAGGTGCATTAAGAAAGGAATTCCCGAAATTCCCACGGGAACGGGAATTAGCGGGAAAATCCTTTTGTATGAAAAATCTAAACCGCTTTAGTTAGACGCTTGAAATTAGGCATGCAGGTACCTTAGTAAACTTAAAGCTTAGTTGCAACAGGATATTGCAAAATTCCCACGGGAACGGGAGTTAGCGGGGAAAAAACTTTTGCATGAAAAATATAAACCGCGTAAGATGGATGTTTTCAATGCATGCATGAAAATCAAGCATTTTTTTAACTTTTCTTCCACATACACAAAGATCTCTTTTATAACACGCCACGCGGACGAAGTCACGGACAAATGCTAGTTATTAATAAAGTATAATAAACTACTGCCCACAAGCTGCTGTGCTGTTTGGTAGAAGGTAAAACTTAAGCATATCATTATTTATCTTAATTTTACTCGTAGACATTAGAAAAATATTTTTAGACGGAACAGGGGGTCTACTCCCAAAAACGAAACGAACAAACGAAAGGTTTTGTTTTTGAAGATTAATCAAAAGTTTGCGAATTAAAACGTGGTTTTTGATTTGTATAAATAATATTTTGTTTTTTGATAACGCTTTATTCGCATTCGAAGTAAGTTGGTTTCGATTTTGAGAATTAAAAATTGCTATCCGTCGTCGGATCCGACATATTTCGTTTTTGGGAGTAGGCCTACTGGTTTTGATAAATTTTGGTCAAAAATGAAATTGAATAATATGTATATTAAATTACACTTAAACATGAAAGCAACAACACTGATTTATTTTAACTATGTTACTTTAATTACTTAAATATTCTGATTTGAATCATAAACAACCATTGCGTGACTAGAATAATAGTAGGAAATGTTAAACTTGACACGTTTTCGTGTTTTAGATAGTAACATAATTAATTACGTTACACCACTTAGGGCTTTTTACTGAGTAATATGGTCAACAGAATTTCACGCTAAACAGTTTCAGTCCAATATTAGCTCTTATAACTCCGACATATGGGTGGTAAATGTCCAAATTAAATAGTCTGATGTGCTATTGACTATACAAAACGAGTATGACGAATGACCAATAATAATAAAGCTACAATCTTCGAATTAAAATCTCGGTGACCTTACACGCTTAGCATGCACGTAAATTGTTGTAGGCGTTGAAATAAAAATTAGATGTCTTACATTCCATATTATGGTACACAGATAAATGTATCATGGAGGGTTATACCTACCTAACTCTTTCAAAATGGTTGAATGACATTGGGATGACAGGTTCTTGGATTTCCATTGAACGGTCATCGTGTTCACTTTTTTATCTTACTTTACAATAACCGGATTAGTCTAAAAAATTGTCTGATTGATTTCAAATTATTTTTGGTGATGGTGATTTAAAATGAAAAATGTTTCCTTTGAACCGAATGCGCTCTGTGCTTCAGATATTGCAGCAAACTGTAACTGATATGGCCATAAATTCGTATAAAAGTAGCGTCCATTGAATTTAGATTACCTTAACTAAATGAGTATTTATTTAGCTAGGTGGTAAACCTACGACATTCTAGAAATTTTGATCGGGCATTCGGTACGTGCCTTGATATGGGATTTTTGACAAAGCTATAAGAGAGCAAGAGACGCTTTTTTTGATAAAGCGAGTCTATGCTTTGTTAAAAATCCCATCCCATCGTAAGAATGATTTTTCGAACTCTGCGGACTCGCAACGTTATATTCGACTCTCAGGATATGTAAGAACCTGGTGTGCCCCTGGTGAGCCCTGCAATGGCAGTCAGGGTCGAAAGGTGAAGACCGCCCGGGGCCTAACGCCTAATATTTTTTTATTCGTTTGTACCAATATCAAAGATGAGAAAGGCTTAGTAAGTGGAACGGTAGCCTTAGGCGCAGATCACTAGAGGCGCTAAAATACCAATGGATTAAAGAAGAGAGGGCGAAATTTTTGTTACTCTTGCTCCTTCTGGTCAAGGTTCAAGATGAGCGCTGTCGGCCCTTTTGATGTGTCATTCGGGGCCATGACATACCGGTCCCAGCCTATTCTACGCTTCTGGTAATGAGATAATTTGGTTTAATGTAATTTTGTTTGCGTTCTGACATTAACGTTTTAATAAAGGCACCATAGTTCTGAAATAATAGGATTTCTATAAATTTAGACTACTACAGATAGGTGGCATATTGCGCCTCCAGTCGTCGGTCGTGGTGCTCCAAACTTCGCCTCGGCTGTCAGTCATCAGGCGAGTTGAGCTCCAGCTGCTTGGCAGTTGGGTAATGAGTTCGGGAGCTAAAACAAAAACTTTAACTTCTTTGCCAAACATTCGCCAATAATGCTCTATCTGTATTCAAGCAAGTATGTTGAAGTTCGTTTGTTTCTGTTTACGCTGGCGCTCGCAATGAGCCTTCATTTTTAATCGGAGTTTCCGATGAGTTCCGATCATTATTGGGAAACTGAATCAGTGTTTATCTTGCCACATAATTTGCCACGTTACAGTGAAACAAATATTCATTTGGTCTGAAAAAATTTTAAAGTTATCAAATTGTGTGCATTGCAAAATCAACATATAAATCTAATTTTATTTAAATTTGCCTTAAAAACAGAAATTGGCGATCATTTGGCGCTCCATATTTAACACATATTTTTATAAATTGAAACATCTGATGAAAAAAAATTCAGTCGCTATAATGTATTATAATAAGCAGCGACAAAATAGACTCTCTTATTGCTCGTATTGTTTCTGCTTTACCCTGGTAAGGCATTAAAGAGGTTCAACACAAATAACAATTATAGTGACTACGTTCATTTTGTAAGTCTTTGTAAAACCACCTATTCACAAGGATTTAGGTTTATTATACTTCAAAGAAATAAAACATAATAAACTGGGGGTTCTTTTGCTATTGCTCTACTACAAGACATTCTATATAATTTATGGATAATAATAACTCTCAGCCAGTAAACTAAGTACGATAAAATTCCACATTTACAGCGTTATTTTACATTTGGGTTGCACAAGAAAAGTTGCTTTAATTTTCTCGTATGAATACGCACTCTAAATGGGTGTCATTGTACAGAGAATGATTGAAATTTAACTTTCGATTTTTGATTGATTGCCTTAGAGCTGAAATACTTATATTGAATTAGTTACAAGGACCACATTAATATCAAGGGATTTAATCTTCTGAGTTCGAAGGCTTTAATAATACTCTGTAGAATCTTTTCAGAATTGTGGCTTCGGATTATGAAAGGATATTTACATAAAATTTACCTACGTAGCATTTTAAATGTGATGGTAATACGAATATCACTCACTTACATTACCTTTTTTAAAGATAATGTTTAATGTTTAATCTAAAAAAAATAGGTAAACCCTTTGGTCATGAGACATGTCATCTTTCTCGAAACACATTCTAAATTTAGTTATATAAATAGCTACAGAACATTAGAATTAATGGAAGAGATATAATGATATTAGAAACAGAAAATTTTTATCTCCCCTTGCGGTGCGGGAATTGAACCCACGACCTTTACGATAAGTATGTAGTTCTAAACATATTCGGCAGAGGGCACTTACCGAAAGGCTAACGGTTGCTACAGCAGAAAAATTTCATCGCCTACAATAACTTGCGGTTAGCTCAGTTGGTAAGAGCAGCACGCGCGATACGTGAAGGTCGTGGGTTTAATTCCCGCACCGCAAGGGGATATAAACATTTTCTGTTTCTAATATTTAAAATTCGCTAGTACGGCATATAGTACTATAAAAATAATAAAATAGATATAATAATGCGTAATCGAGTACAAGTCTAGCAGCTTTGCAAAAATAATATAAGACCGTGGTAGGTACTTTAAATATAATTTACCATCTCCGTGGACCATTGTGGTTACGCGTAGACACGTGACCCAAAAGTTGCGAGTTCCATTTGGTCACGTTTCATATAAGTTTCTAGTTTGTTTAGGGGATGTTCGGGCAAGGATTTCTGATAAAAAATACATGCATCGGTTAAGCATGATAATAGTTCATCCTCGGTATGGTTTCTATCCGGCAAATCCGGATCACGGCGTATGGTCATTAGGGGCATGACATTTTGGGCAGGCTTTAGGTAAATAAAGACTTTTGGTTGCCAACTTAAAGTGGGTGGATAATAATGACCTATAGTTTGTCCTGTAGGACTAGCATTACGTCAAATTTATCGCATGAGACGATAAAGTTTCGATACTAGCTAAAAAAGCTATTATCACACCGCACTCGTATTTTCAGCCTATCAGCAGCAGACGCGCTGACTTTAATCGATTTCCATTGGGTCACGTTTTTTTTGACGTTTGTTACCTAAGAGCGCGATAAAATTTAGTCGCGTGGCGCATGCTAGGCCTGCTGGGGTCTTATGTGAATGCGATTTTATATGAACCCCCCTCCGAATCAATGTAAATAGGTAGTTTAAAGTGTTTCTTGATGAGACTGTAAACGTGTTTTATGGGTAAGCAACGTGTACGAAAAACACACTTAAATAAATAAATGCGCCAGACAAACACACCAATCACCTGGTCTCAAACTAAGGTTTTTCCATGTACTGTAAGTACCAGACAACGGATACTAACTAAGGGCGTCATTTCAGCACACCCAGACCCAAGTCAATTTAAAAAAGTTCCCCCGCCTTACAGAAGACCGCAGCCAAATAACAATAACTTCTGTGTTGTTGTATGGGGGGCAATCCTAAAAGGTAAGGGTGACTAGTCCAGTGACAGATATATTATGCGCCCTTAAGCTAGAAGTCATTACGACTTAAAATTAGCTGGGATGAGGTCAATCTTGAAATGTAATATAAATCATTTTCCAAATTGACCTTACCGGGTATCGAACTCGGGCCCTTTCGAGCCTACCTTAGCCACTGCGCCATCGAGGTCGTCTTGTTTTGAAGACCGATTTTAAGAAATTTTACTCTCTCTCTCTCTCTACGATTAAATATAAATAAATAATAAATAAGTGCGCCAGACACTCACACCAATCACCTGGTCTCAAACTAAGGTTTTCCCTTGTACTATGAGCACCAGACGATGGGTCCTAACTGGGGGCGTCATCCCAGCACATCCAGACCCAAGTCAATTTAGAAAAGTTCGTTTTCCAAATTGACCCGACCGGGAATCGAACCCGGGACTTTTCGCGCTTTGGCCGCCCACCTTAGCCACTGCGCCACAGAGGTCGTCCGATTAGGATTTCTCCATTTTGACGCTGATGTCAAAGTGGATAGGTGAGTGTCTAAATGTTAATTTATCTTTTACAAAAACGATAAAATACGTAGCGTAAATTCACCAATCACCTTTATGGTATAATTACACGCGCAGCACGAGAAGGTATGATATAAAATGTATTATAACGCCTCGTTTAACTGGCTTCAAATGAATGTCTAAACCTGTCCAGTAGTATTATTCATGTCAATGATTTGATGGCTTTGGCCATGATCAATCGGAGAGGGTTTCGGTAATATCGTGTTTTCGCTGAACGCAATTTGTCATAGTGTTGCCGTCGATTCGATTGTAAATCGATTATAATCGTTTATTCCAAAAGAGGCCTAAATAATCTAATAATCGATATGACAATCGATATAATCGATTATAATCGATTAATCGATTATAATCTAAGTCAAATACAATATAATCGATATAATCGATTATATCGATATCAAGTTGAAAGCAATACTATCGATATAATCGATTATTTCGATATAATCGATTAATTTGCAATTATTTTTAGATTTAATCGTCATTCATATAATGTCTTCTTAGACATAACACATTCAAAATGAAACCGTGAAAAAGTTATTTATACCCTACTTTTTATTCATAAAACGTGATAGCTAAGTTTCTTGGTACCTACCTGAACTGTACCGTCATGGCGATACTATCTAAAAATAATTGCAAATTAATCGATTATATCGAAATAATCGATTATATCGATAGTATTGCCTTCAACTTGATATCGATATAATCGATTATATTGTATTTGACTTAGATTATAATCGATTAATCGATTATAATCGATTATATCTAATAAAAATAGGTATCGATATAATCGATTATATCGATAGTATCGATACTATCGATTGTCATATCGATTATTAGATTATTTGAGGGGGGGATAATAGATTAATCGATAATCGATTATCCGGCAACACTAATTTGTCACTGACGATGACTTTTCAATACAATTTTTTTTTCTTAAACCACTGGACCGTCCAAAATGTGATCAGTCAATACTTAATACGTCAACAAAGTTTCTGCGTGTTCAATTAAAATAAACTTACAGGTGAAATATAGCATCATAATATGTGTTCTTTTTTGTACAAATGGCTTAAATATCAAAATGAAAGAGTATTTATAACTAAAACGAATATTTTAAAAAATCAAACATGAAACGTATATTAAATTAAAAACATAATAAATATGTATTTGTCACACTTATGTACTTTAAATCGCCATCGATTAAGCTACTTGGCCAAACACGCGTTTAGTAAAAAAATATCGGGTTATCTACGCGATATAAATGAGGACCTTCCTACTCTCGCTATTATTTGTCAAGCTTATCTGATGTTACGAGTTAGATTACAAAGCCCGAAAATAAAAATGTTTACCAAAATGAAAGCACGAGTCGTAAAGTATTACGTCATATATTACAAAAATATTCGTGTAATGTGTGGGTACATTCACAGTCAAACATTAATACTTAACAAATTTTAATCAATGTACCGATACTCCAAATTGTTGAATTTATTTTAAATATTATTTATTTTCTTCAAAGATTAATTTTTGTTTTAATTGTAAGTATGTACATAATTTTTGAACGTATAATTTAACCTCATTTAAATTAGACTGCTCAATCAACTACGCCTGCTAGAAATAGGTAATTAAAAAGTAACTATAACTAGTAGGCATGCTAGTAACGTACAAAGTGTAAGAAATATAAATATGGTTTTATTTATACTGCAATGTCATCATTGGGGTGAAAATAAATGGAAAAAACAAGGCTCATTTAAGGCTCATGGTCTGAGTCCACAGTTTTATAATTTATATTGCTGTGGTACCTCGTGTAGCTATTTTATATTTCAACAAACAGTCAAATCTAGGTATAAATGCAATCCAAATTAAAATTTGAAATCCAATCCGCTATATAATATTCAATCTCGCTTGTCATTCACATAAATAAATATTTTTTATTCAAAGCCTCATCATTTATTCATCTGAAAGAAATGAGAACTTGATATGAATCCACTCAGAATATATTTTAGTTACTTATAAGAGGTTTGCCGTGACGTTTGAAGCTCGACCCCAAAGGTCCGCTGAGAATAACTTTTAATATTCAGTAATATGTTAATAGGTATTGTGTGAGTAACCCAACTTGATCGTACTTAATTTGATTGCCCTTGAAAGAGTTAGTTACGATTGAACGCATGATATAATATTTTTGTTCATCGTCTAGGTCACAGATATGGGTCAAATGCCCTCACAAGCACTTGTGAAAACTATCCATTTCCCAAATAGCGTACCTTTTCTTATCTCGGACCGCAATGACTGAACATTAGCAGAGTTAAATGACTCCATAACGAATAACAAGAGCATGACTGTTGAGTGATAGGCTAATTTAGAACGGTGACAGTCTCTGTTCTTACTGCACGAAATATGCTCTACAAATTGTTTCTTTATTGCAATTTGTTAAGGTTGTAAATTTGGTTTATTAGATTTGCCTTAGCGCGACCTACGCGGGATCCATCCATCAGGCGCTAACGAGCCCAGTTACTTGACACATGTCACCGAATCTTTCTTGTAACCAGCATTGATTTACATTGGACGATTTCAGTTATTGAGGCAGAGAAGCGATCTGATGTTTAATGCAGAGTAACCTTGGCTTCTTATGAAGCAGTAATGATCAAGTATGATCTCTGGATTTTAAAAGTAATTTTCGTGTGTTCTGCTAGTTATGATACAATTTAAAACAATTTAGTACTGGTACCTGGGGGTCTACTCCCGAAAACGAAACGAACAAACGAAAGGTTTCGTTTTTGAAGATTAATCAAAAGTTTGCGAATTAAAACGTGGTTTTTGATTTGTATAAATAATATTTTGTTTTTTGATAACGCTTTATTCGCATTCGAAGTGAGTTGGTTTCGATTTTGAGAATTAAAAATTGCTATCCGTCGTCGGATCCGACATATTTCGGTTTTAGGAGTAGACCTACTGGTATTATGTAGATGTTCATCCTAGTCAAAGTTAATTGAGTGGCTTGATAATTGATCTACACATAAGGTTGATCACTTATCTTATACATATCCTTTTAACCCATCAAGATATTTTAGTTTAGCGACACTCACCTATTTTCGGACATAATGAAAGAAATGAGTTTTGTTATATTTATAAATTCTCTTATATTACACATAAAAAGTAATGATAGTGGGGTATTTATTTTCTTATTATGCAAATTGTGTTATAACCAAGTAATTTCTTGTTATTATTAGCGGCGTAGGCAAGTATGAATGCAAGGACGTGATTGGCAAGACAATCTTATAGGCAACATTTGGCCACATTCTGACGTGTGGATTTCGTAGCGGTACGGATTCGTTTTGTTCGGTATACGTGAAACGGAAAAGTGCTAGTGAATCTATTTTCTTGATCTGCGTTTTCTTATCCGTGGCTATTGTTTGTGTACGATCAGAAATCTGAACTCTTTTTATTTATGTAAATTCCAACGGTTATATTTTTGATTCGTCTTTATAAACTAAACGGAACAAGTCTTGGTTCATGCATGCGCTTATGACTATATATAATTGACTATGACATGATATGTGTGTGTCATTGACCGCTAGAGATAGAATAAATCTCAAAAGGAGTCTGGAGATGCTGTCGGCTATACCTATTACCCTTTCTACTCATGAGAACGCAAAAGTGTTTAAAACGAACTAAGAAATCAAAATGTGGGCGGTGTGTACGCAATACGATTCATGTCGTTTTCAACAAACAGACTTTCTAGCAGTGTAGTAAATGATAGTCTCTAGCCGTAACTGAAAGCCAAGGTAACAGAGGCGAAAAAAATCCTTATATCAGAATTGAGGCCTATCAAATCAAAGGCAGCTAAATCCAATATGACTGACTTGGAATTTAGCTGCCTTTGATTTTATAGGCCTCAATTCCCGACTATCTACGAACGTTACAAACAAGCAATAACCTTAAGACACAAATCCTACTAGACAGCATAATTACCCTTTTTCCCGGCGCTATCCTATTCCCAGGCTGTCTATTAGCGAATTAAGTTCCTCCATTAAATCTACTATATTTTACAAAAAATCATAACAAGTCATTAATCTTTTGACAAATTCGTAATGAGAGCTCAGGCAAGGCAACGGCGATATCAGTGCAAGTCCTAGTAGTGTAATTCTTACACTATGGTCTCGCACTCACTACGCTGCGATGACGTCTACAGTTTTTTCCTTGCAAATGTTGCATGGTGTCAAGTACCAGAAAACCGTTCAAAGTTTTAGTAGCAAGTTTATCATCATTTGGTCGCGGGACCCTAAGAAGTAACGTCGGTATGGATGAGCCGTCACAGTGGAGTGCGAGCAGTATGGTAATGCCACTCGGTAGCTGGGGTGCTCGTATATTTGTGTTCGATCGCTATTAAGATTCCGCGCGGTACGCTCCCCTCGTAAAAGAGATTGGCGACGTGGGACGAATATCGCGGCACAATCACAAATCTACAGTCATAATGCGAATGCGTGCCGCGCTACGCCGTTTTCCAATAAAACGTTTACACAAATTGAAAGTTTTCGATCTTCGTATCTCCGGGATTGTATCGTGTTTCTCGCAATAATGGAATTGGTTTGCTGTTTCATTTTGTTTTTTGAAACGCATTCCACTAATAAGGTCTGTTCATATTCTTTTGCCTATTGGAAGGGATGCACAAATGGGATAGAAACACAGTGTCTAACCATGGGTCTCATCCGAATGGTCAATGTCATTTAGCGCGCGATAAAGAGAGAGCTATGTTTGAAGTTTGTATGGGATGGCTTGATTAATGAGGATATCCGCAGCAGAATTGGAATCACCGACATAGGTTAAAAAACAGCAAAACTATAGTGATTATTAGGGCAGAAAGTTTCTATAACGGCGACTACGTACGGGAAAATGCTACGTAGGACGACCCCCACGAAATGGACACGCAATCTTTTAATGGAGACAGGGAGATGATGGATGCAATTGGCACAAAGCTAAGAGTTGTTGAAATCTTAGAGGACTCCTATTTCTCCTAGTGGACGTCCTTCGGCTTAAGTAAGCCTTCGATAAATAAAAACAAATATGTACATCCATTAAATTATTCTATCCATTTATTCCACAGTAATTTGTCTCTATTTCATTAGTTTCCCTCTTTCTACTATTACTTTTTTCTGTCTCTTTATTTACGCGTCTATTTATACTCATAATACAAAAGTAAATTACTAAAAACAAGGATAAATTTCTAGATAGTTAAGCTTTTGTAGATTTTTGTTCCAAAGCAAACCGTCAAATTTTTATACGATATACGGAGCAAGAGAATTTATGAATTTTCGGCAGTATTTCTCAAGGTAATGTAATACGGTTTAGGGATGCCCTGAAAGGAAATACCGATCCGTTCCCATTATAGATTCCTGAGTAGAAAAGCATTTTAGGGGGAGGTAAACAATTTTTGTATTTGTTAAAGTTTATGCGAGCATAACCCTTTGAAATATCTTTGCTATGTAACCTACGTTACAATATTTTTTTATGTAGTGTGTGAAAATTTATTTTTAGCGAAAAGCTCCTCAATAGTTATACATAATAATAATATTGATTGATTATGCATAAAGTTTTGGCTTGAAATGCAAACAATATTAAACACGCGGCAAAATTTTGATTAATTAATTGAGCGATATGGTTTTTAGAAAAAACAATTTAAATAATATAATTGACGAGACAAGTAGATGCCTCTTTAATGCAGAGTATGTACTGTAATATCACAATTTATGGTTAACACTTGCAGTCCGATATTTGACCTTATACCAACTAGACAAGAGCGGTATAAAGCTTAAAACGTTTAGTCTGACGTGTTTGTATATCTATTAATTTATATTAGGTACCTTTTTAGTATGTCATAATGATAATTGCCAAGTAAGTAATCATGCCATCCATTTTCCAGAAAGCGCGCAGGAAAAGCAAAGAGAAGGTCTTACTAAATTTTAGACGTTAACAGAATTGTGCCATTCTTTTGCTGAAAGATCCAAGTATAAAATTATTGATTTACTGACGATAAAAACAAGAAAATATTATCATACGCAACTGCCAGTCCGTGAAGTGTAATTGGTCGATTTTATCTCGGCAGGAGGCCGGGCAGACTGGTAAGTGACGAGAATTAACAGCAGGCGACGTAATGAAGTTTCAGCCGACACTGGTCCATGCGAATTTAGTTTTCGGATTGTTTATTATAAAAATAGGTAATCTTTATTGGCAGTTACATGCATTATTAAAAAGGAAAATATAAAACGTCTTTGTAATTTGTAACATTTCAATATCTGAAAGATAATAAGTGTGTCAAAACATAATCACAATGAAGCCTCAGTCTAAAAATTAAAGTAGGCTATGATATCCAAACATTTTTAATAATAATCTTTTACTTTATAAAAGGCTTTTTTCATAAGACTTTGATCGCAATGAAAAAACAATATTTTGTAGCAGCATATTATCATATAACTTCAATCTCTTAAAAAACTAAGAAATTTGTTCAAATTCGAAATCCTTTTCTTTTTGGTTGTCTTATGCTTAAATACTCTGGAAAATTGGTAACTCATAAAAATATTTTCATATTTTATTATTATAATAGTTACTTAGTGATTTAGAATTTTAATTTTATGCATTTTAATGAAAAAGATCCTAAATAAACTAAGATCTAGTGTAAGTCATTCACAGTAGCATAGATAAAGGAGATGCGTCTTCCAAGATAAGACGGGTGAAACAGATGAGCTGTCGTCTATATTCAATTAGCCCTAACTTAAGTTAATTCGCCAATTTTCGTGCTACACACTAAATAGACACAAATTCCACAGCTTGAAGGACAATTTTTTATCCTTAACCCAACTTTGGATAGGTCGATCCTCCATGCGTAATCCCAATTGCTAATTAGTAAAGTAAATAATCCACTAAACTAGCACATCAAAGGTACTCGTATATGTGGAACCTAGTATTAGCCATGAGAGCGCAGCCAACGGTGCGTGGCCTTACAAGGCACGGCTTAATTAGCAGATTTGTAATTCCAACGAAGGCAAGACGCTTCGAGGGAAGCCCTCTGTAATTACGTAGCTCAGAGTGACACTTTGGGACTCCACGGGTCGGTCGACCCGACGTTGTTCGGGTTCATTGAGCCCTTGGAAACTAGCTAGAGATGCATCTGATGCGAATGTCGGCGATCGGTACTTCCGGTGTTCAAAACATTGATATGTTTGATATTGTAAAAAGTAACTGAAAGTCGCCACCGATTTAGTTAAGATGGTTCGAGTTGGTCTAAATATCCGGATCATAAATAATTCTTCTTGAAATAAAAGTTTATTTAATTTCACGTTCCAATAATAAAATGTGATGTTTTAATAAATATAGACAATTTGGTATCACTGCTCATTCTGGTCCTACTAGTGTTTAAATTGTAATGGAAACAAGAACAGTGCTCCTTTTAATTTATTTCGTTGCCAACGAGGCACCAACTATTATGGTCAAATTGTTTTGTGATCCGATTTGGCCGCACGTAGGTGATCCATTTTAATTCCTTTTATTATATAGTCAAAAAAAGGGAGTTATTATGGCTAAATCACAGTATTAGGGAATAAACGAATTTTCATTCCACTTACCAGTAGCCCGCCGCAGCTTTGCACGCGTACTATCAACATTTTCCGCTGATTTTCGCACCCATTGGTCACAGCCTAATATTATATACCAGCCTTCCTGGATAAATGCATTATCCAACTTAAAAATAAATTTGTAAAATGTGCGTTCAAACGCAAATCGGTATCACCAATATTTTTTTCTAATCGCTGGGATCGGTATGTTTCGACTGACAGCCGTATCGATGCATCTCTGAATCTAGCCAACGTCGACGTATTGGTAATTCAGAGGCTGATTGTTACTTGTTTAAGAAGTGCTGCTGACTTTAGTCGTGACAATTGTTCCCAAGCGACAATGTTGGAGCTGAATTTGTTCAAATTAGGGTTAATTTAACTTTGCAAAGCTAGAATTTGTAAAACACAAGCTTATTTTCTGTTCGCAAATGTTTTTAACAGTTTAATCTATAGAGCATTTTAAAATGATATGTGATATATCAAACAGAAAATGCAATTAAAATAATTTAACGGGTCAAAACGCGACACCATTTTTATTTAGTAGTTAATACGAACTACTTACTGCCCGACGTTTCGTACTATGTTCGTGTTATATTCGTGTTATTGACACTCATTAATGACCCCTTAACAACTTGTATATATAAATCATTTAAACAATATTCCTATTATTTCCCTACACTACGCACGAAAACGTTATGATTGATTGTTTTGATGCTACTCACTCTAAACAATTCAGACTTACTGGAAATTATTATTTTTATAAATTATGTTTTGTATGTACACAACTTCTAAAACTTCCCAAACAATTTATGTTTTAACCTCACGCTTTCAAATAAGAATGCATATTTCGAAAACATTTGTAGTAAGGCAACGGTATGGGGCTTTTACATGTACGAGAAATTAAAATTTCATAACATTTGAGAACAACTTGCAATAAACCTATTAATAAAACGGTTTATAAACTAAACAACTTGTTACAAGTACAAATAAATTGTGAGTTCAGTTTGCAATATATAAACATTATCTCATTGGGTGCAACGCGGGGAGCAAAGCGGCCGCTGACAAAATCGGAATTAAACTTAGCTCAGTGGTGTAAAATTGCATCGAAGTAACAATCCAAAAAGTAAAAACGACTCAACTTACTCTCCATTAAGAACTGATTAAATTAGACTCGCGCTGCCAGTTGGTTTTACGCTTAAAATGGATATTTTATTTGCCTTTTGTTATTTTTCACAGCTGAAGTTTCACGCTGTGTAGGTAAGTACGAAATTATGAACAACTTTTCCGTGTCGTTCGTCTACGTTCTTCTATTTAAAAATAAATTCTGTAGTTTTATTAATGCGACCCATATTTAGTTTAACCTGTGCATTTAAAAATGCAATTGAAGAAAACAACTTTGTATGTTAAGTGAGTGATTACGTTAATGGGCCTTTGATGAACACAATTTCATTAACATTTTTATTGCTTTTCTAGCTGCCGCGTGCGATTTCATTCCCTTTATTTTGGTATAATAAGTAGTATTTGTATCCATAAAATATCTAATTCATTTATCTGCGGATAGTAACAAGCATCCATACATTAAATCTTTGAAGAATTTCATCAATTCAAAGTCAATGATAAATCACCACACTTAATTAACACTTTTAACATTTGTTTTATATTAAAAAACAAAACATATTCATATTTTGGTTACCTATCAATAAGCACTGAGTACTATATTCAAATCGTTTCCAATTTGAAATGAAACTTTCTCGAGTTTTCAAAAACTTTGAATGTTAAAACGATTAAAACGTTAAAATCGCGTTAACGCTTAAACCCAGAAGTTTTACCTCAACTGTAAGCATTCGTGTCATGTACGTATATGTTTTCATACGGAAACATCGTCTGGTTGGGAATCAGGTTCTCTGCTCGGATATTTTATTTTCTGTTTGAGTTAACAGAGCACATACTTGGTATTTGCCCCGCGGCCTTCCAATATTTGCCTCTCGGTTTTTGCTCTGTACTGTGATTGAATGATACAAACGACGATATTTTAATGCAAACTTAACATCACGTTTATCAATGGCGTCTGAAGTTCATTTATCCTAAAATCATATAAAGCTTTGATAAGACTTAGTATAAAGCTTCTATTATTAAATAAATGAGCATGGTAGCATAAATAAAAGACACGGGTTTAGATAGTAAATAATATAATCCGTTTCTAGATTTGATATTTGTTTTTGTGACTTTGTTTAAAAGTATTTTAGTCTATTTATCAAATAAATTTGAATTTAATAGATATATAAAAAAACAACGTATTATTTCTTATTAGCCATCGTAATAAAAAATGGTAGGTATGTTTAAAACAGAAAATGGTAATGGTTAGAAAAGTTTAAATAAAATGTTTTTGTTTGAAACTAGATGAAGATTTCTAGTTTATCGCAAAAATACTTAGAAGGGAATTTGATAGAAAAAATAACTTGAAACTTCTGACTTCCTCGAAAGCATGTGGGCCGTCTAAATTCTGAGCATTCTTAGTAATAACGATCCCTTAAAATTAATAACAGTCATAACTCTCTGTTTGTTTCATTACGCAACGCCAACAGAACCGACATTTATCAGAGTTGCCAGGCAATCATGTACCTACTATACATACAATACGTACAGGGTTTGCGAGTAGCGACAATAATAAGAAAAGTTCATTACTGTATCTGCTTGGTCTGATCAATTATTGGAATAATTTTTCAGACGAAGACTAGCTAACAAATGTGGTAACCGAGTATTGTGTTCGTTGCTTTATTAACTTTATGCCTTTACATAAACATCCATTATAAGAGCAAGGGAAATTCCACGTATTAATCAACATTTTCAGTTTCTAATTCGTAGGCATATAATATTAATTAGGGATAAATTGTGTATTGTTCAGAAAACAAATAACTAAGTGCCTTTCCCGTTTAAGAGTATTCGTCAGTAGATCTTTTTGTTATATCTAGTAAATGTGTATTTCATGTACATTTTATAACATGGTCTTTCAAATGAAATACTAATAGTATCTGGTCGTGTTTTTATCAACTTCCTCAGGTCGTGTTACGTTAATAAAACCAATATATCTTTTTTAAATAGAGTACTAACCTTATTATAAATTTTGCGCCAAGACACGGTTACTTTGTAAATTTTGTTAAAAAAATATAGGGACCTAAATAAGTAAACAATTTTTTTATAAATTTTACCAAAAATTCCAAACACAATTAAATTTAGATTAAATGACTCCATAACCATGGCCATTTAGAGGTGCAGCCCTACTAGGGCTAGTTGTAGTTGAACCTTTGTAATGTAGTTTGGCAAATCTGATAAAGGCTTGTTTATTTTACGGCGGTACCTAATTAATAAATGTAACCGAAATGCAGATGTCGTGCTTTGCGTAAATTTACATAAAATGTGCTCGGCAGGCGACTGGGTCTTCATTTAATTACATACGTCCTTCCAAATCAGACTGACTCATGACAGCGTTAATTCGGTGGAAAGTCGACTTTATTGCAGACGGGCTCGAGTTAAAAATTGTTATTAGGCATTTTAAATGCTTAACGTTTCGTACGATTTTTAAATTAGGAATCTCCGTGTCAATCCTTTAGGAGTTAAATTTTAAAAAATCCGATATTGTAGATACATTTAGACATATTTTGAACTTTGTAAAAAATATTTTTTGTATTAAAAGAAATTATCCAACATTGAAACTAACTTCTAAAACCTAATTCACTTAGGATAACAATCAACATGTATGTATTTTTGCAACGTACATGCGTACGTAGGTACGTTAAAAATCCTTACCTATATGTGAACATCGCCATGACAAATATCCATTGAATACCATTCTTGAATTATTTTAAGACAGCTAAAATGTTCCCTTTGAAGACAACTTCAACCCACTGTATTATTAGAATGAGATGGGTTTTAAATGGGATCTGATCCAGGCGACACGAGACTTCTGTATTTGATACAAAATACTGGAGACTGGTTTGAAAAATATGAAACAGAAAATGTTTTCTTTCTTTAACTTGCTGATATCCTAGGAAAGTTTTAAATTTAGTCTTTTGATATGATACGGGCAGGTATTTCAAAATCCAATCCAATATACGGCTGGGCGTGGGTGTACACATATTTTTTACCTTTTACCACCAGATACCTATAGAGCGCAATATACAAGATGAAAAAAAAACTTTTGGGATACTGAAATATAGGGCTGTTTGTGCAAAAAGTAGCCGTGGCTAATCCAGCAGCTCAGCTGAACTGGGTGGTCAGCTGAAGTGGGTTTGGGTGTTCACGAAGTGAGATTGGTTGATCAGCTGATGGATTTCGGGTGGTGATGAAAGTGAGATTGGGTGGTCAGCTGAAGTGGTTGAATACTTGGGATCTAATAACTAATTTCGGGTTGCCCAACGATACAAGACCGCAAGGTAAGCCACGAAAACTTTATATATATAATGAAGAGCGATGATCTGTATCAATACCAAAAAAAAAAAATTAATAAATAAGCAGCTTTACTTATTATCAATGTATCTGTCTATCAATACAGGGTGTTTAATGTTGATAAAGGTAAAAAAAGTAAAGTCAAGATTATGATTAATTTCCCAAAATGATCGAAATCGATTTTCTTATGATATACTTTTTTCTGGTGCGTTCATTTTTTCCAGCAACTCGGCCTTTGTACAACACTACACACTTACAATCTCTCTATAAAAAAAGTATTACCTTGAAACAATTACAAGGGTATTTTTTATGAGTTTATCGTTTGACACCACTGTTTTCGTCCTTGCCTCTCTCAATAATATCTACTCTACTTACTGTTAATCTATGTATACTTGTCAATATACCATTAAGAAGTTTAACAAATAAATTGGTCATGAGTGTTATAATTATTTTCATTTAAACTACTTTCATAAGGTTGACGTGGTCCCTGACGTGGGGACATCCGAGGCTTAAAAGCGATTTATTGGGTAATTAATTTAGGCGCAGATGATGTACGAGTATGTTATTAATTATCTGAACACGAGGCTTCTGTATGTGGGTCAGGAGCTGGCAGAGTCAGGCCTGGAATTTACGTCAATTTCGCTAAGTAAGGGGTAGGCGGGAAACAAATAGACACCTGAGTTTAATTTGGATCTATGAAAAACTGAACGAATGCGAGGAAGCGTAGAGAAAGTTTTGTATATTGATAAGCGTTTTTTAATTTAATTATTTATTTATTTATTAAGGTTCTTCAGCGTTTGATTACATTAAATCAATTATTATAAATTTTATTATATACCTACCTATGAAATTAATTAAATGCAACAAACTTTTAATGCGAACACAACATGCAAAACGTTAAGTAAAATTTACTAGTATTTACTATTTAAACAATTCAAAATTTAACAAATTAACTATTGGCAGCTGGTTAAAAAAAAGTAATACAAAAAACCCACACATAAACATATATATAAACATACAATAAAAAACTTCCTGATTTTTTTTATTTCACTTATGGTTTCTGAAAGAAGAGGAATGGTTAATTTTAGCCTCATCAATTAACTCATAATTTTTATTAAATATGTTACACAACGAAATTAGCCTTTTCATTTACTTTATAAAAGTGGCTTACAAGTTTGTTCATTGACGTTATATGTATATCCGTTTTTTATTAGCGTATGTGCATCCAAATGCAACACGATCGGTCATTAATATTGGCGTAAATTGACCATTGCAGATTTATTGTTTTTTACGTACAGAGCCCGAAAAGTAGTAAGAAAATTGGCAAAAGTTAGAACTTGTTACCGAGTTAATCTATTTATATAAAACAAAGTTTATAACTCGAGACCCGCTTTGCCGACTTTGATGACCTTTGATTTATTTGATTAACTGCTGAAGATCAAGCTTAGTGGGGTGTGATTGAACGCCTTTGTCCAGCAGTGACTGCTAAAGTGCTGATAATGTTAATGATAGTGATTTCATATGCGAGTAAATGAGAGCACTGGCTTAATTTAAGGACACCAACATTATGTATCATATGCACAATTAAGGGCTTTTATTAATGTTATTAAGACCCCTCGTTATGTATAATGCTGTAATATTGCGAAATTACTACGTAAGGTTATTGCGGATACAGACATTTAATTTATGTGTTTTTTTCATAATAATGTTTTCACAGTTCAGACAGTCGTATTTCACTGTCATATAAATTCTTACAGTGAAACATAAATTCGAATTGGTTAACTTCATTACTTTGTTTTATTATTAATTTTCTAAATTTGAATCTGTAACGAAGTTAAATCCAATTTGAAATACTTTCAAGTACTTACCCACCTACATTTGAAACACGTGCATCACGGAAAAGTTTTGGACTGTTGTACGGACAGGTACCCATAGTCAAACAAGAGTATTTAACCCGTTTCCGAGAACATCTAATTTTATTTCGCCTTCATCGAGTGTTTAACTTTCATTTTACTTCAAAAACCTATCAGACTCGATTGCTTGCTAATCCCACGATTTATTTCCACCTGGTGTCGTACGAATGAACTAGTAATTGTGGGCTCACTGAGACCAGAATAAAAATGAGTTAAAAATTTAATAATTTAAAATTTTAAGCCGGCATGGGATTCGTTATTTCGTTTCTTGTATTAGCTCCCCTGGACTTTTATTGCTTCGAATTAACACTACTATCGAGGACATTGAATTGACAATTAATTTACATATTATTTTGAGATTCTGGATGTAATAATATATTGGGTTACCTCTCAGATTCCTTTTAAGAGCAATTTAACAGATTAAATTGCTCTTAAAAGGAAAACGGTTAATAAAACAGGCTGGATTATACCGAAATACTTAATGACTTCCATTAATGGAAGGCATTATGGAAGATACACAGGCGTTTTCGCTGTTTATGGTCCGTTATGGGAAAATCTATTAGATCCCTTTCCACATTTTGTTTTCTCTGTCGCCAACTTTATGCATACATTACTTATAGCTGTTGTTATTGTATGGAAAGACTGTTTATATATAATTACAATTACAATTAAGCTCCATTTTGAGCACTTTCCTACCTATTTGTTTTACTAGAATAAAAAAAGAAGTGTAGGCGTTGGTTCGGAAAGGGTGAAGAAAATGTAAAGTATTAATAGAAATTGTAAATTATTTTTATCCTTCAAATTATTTCATCCTTACATTAGGACATGCCCTGAGTTTTAAAATTGTTTGGTCCTTTTGTTTGAATGATGAGGAAAATTCTCGATTGCTTTGTCTGATTTTGTGCCGTGTCTGAAATTCGTGCCATGTTTTATAAATAAAAGAACTGCAGTGTTTCTAATATATAGTTTAGAGTCCATTGTGTAATAACTGTATGCGATTAATTCTAATCATACAAGTTAGTAGTTTGCAAATTTTGAAGTGTTTCGAGTTGTCTCTGCAAATTAATGGACATGAGTTTATGCTAGCTGGGGTCAAAACCACACAACATTATGGGGAGTACACACTATAACATGGAGTCGTTGAATTTTTAGTATCTATTAATCTTGTAAACGTATTTTTTATAAAGTAGATTACTCCAGGTGTCTTGGCAAAAATAAACATAATATTATAAAGTTACAATATAAAATACGGATATTAAATAGAATGTGATAGTAAAACAAATCTCTAACAATTAAAAATTCATAGCAAACATGCAAATAGGTAAGCAGTGAAAATTTGCTAGCGGTTGCAATTGTCAAAAATTACGTGCTTTTATGATTTTAATGGCAAATGATTGGCAAAAACTGTTGATGTATTATCTACTTTATACATCGTTTTGGTGCGTATGTCCTAGTCCTAAAATCTGCGTCACGCCACTCAACCTCACTCTATACCTACATTACGAAACTACGGGATTGTTGACTAACAGTAGGCGCTATCTACAAATTTATGGCGACATCGCAAGCTTTATGGCCGATTTAATGCTATCACGTCCACATTGTTTTTACAACTATGTACCTACTTATTTGTTCTTTATTTAATAGACCAAGGATTCTATTTAGTTTAACTTTTTACAAAGAAAAAGGAACGGTTCTAGATTGCATTGAAAGTACGTAAATCGCCACTTTAACGTGTTACGCATTGTAGTAATTGCTGTTGTGAAATACATTACCTAGCTATTTGTTTTTGGTAGTATTTTCCTAGAGAATGTTCTGAATCGGGCACAGATCGACAATATTTTATCAATGATTTTGTAAACGTAACTAATTCTTCGCAGCGAATCAAAAAATATCTTGGATTTTAAATAAGAGTAGAAAACTTAGATATGAGTATAAAATAAGTATCAGTTACTTTTATCCGCGAATAAGACAAGACCTTTCAAAGACGAGCGCCCAGTTTATATGGAATCCTGCCATTTCGCTTTTAATTGGACCATGTCTTTGTAAAATTAATCGGTTTACTGCGGTCAAATGGCTTTAGACGTTTAGAGAAAATTGGTTTTTGAATACATTATCAATTCAGTAGTAACTTAGGTGAGGTCCTTAGCTTTATTAACCCATTTTGTGTCAGAACTTAGATTTACTTAGATTAGTTTATTATTAAGTATAGAATTTGTAAAAGTGGTAGGTATTTGATTAGTTGCAAGTATTGTGTTCATTTTAAGCTAAAACTCCAATTTGATTTAATTCAATTTACACTCTTAGAAAACAACATGTAACAGGTGAACTATTTATTTCCGCATTTTCAGCTTTATTATTCTTAAGCTTGATGTGATAAAATTCTTATTACTCCAAGCTTCAGATTTCGTGAAAAATACTCTCATGAAAAAGGTATTTTTCAATTTACTTCTCAGTGGCGGGTCAATCTCAGACGCTCGACGCAGCCCGGCGGTGTTAGACGATCAATCATATTTGCTCAAGTTCAATATTTTCTCGGCAGCCTCACTACATGCTGTGCTTGCCGTAACTACAACTAAAATAGTCTTCGGCGAAGAGCTATTGACGAATTTCTAAAAAGATAATTGACTGGAAAATCACAATCTCCACGCGTTCGGTTAAAGAAGCGAATGCAAACAAAATGTGAACGAATGCAAACAGATTATTGAACTACACGATATTTCTTTCTTTTAAAATGTTTTTTTTACAGAGCTCGGTATCCGTTACGACTGTATCTATATCCTGATTTGACTAGTATAGTTATTACATTGAACCGATTAAATTGGACACAAAGGCTAGGTGGCTTGCAAAGCACGGAATTATTATTACTTATTATCTGATGAATTCTAGCTTGTATTAAATTAAATTAAATTAAATTTCGTTTATTTCAGATAGTAGCATCCATAAAATCAAACAGAAACAACAATTAAATTAAATTAAATATACATCAAATTAAAACTAAAATCAGTATTGTCCTTACCAAATTGGTAAAATCTTATATAGAGAAATAACATTTATATAGAAATTGCAACTCATTTGAGGCCCTGGGGATATTTGAATCGGGGTGATCTAAAAAGGGACTCAAAAAACTAAGTAATCGACTGATTGATCACAGAGTAACGCTCTTTTACAAGACCTCAACCCAATACCGTACTACTTTTCGCTCAGCTTACTATCTTTGGCGCCTATAGCGACATAAACATAATGCGCCTAGTGTATAAATTTGGTCACAGTTTATTGATTTATACTCCCTTTTAAAGTTAGTGCCTATAATGGTACCTATTTTACGCCTATACGCCCCAACCTTACCAAGTATTGTAACATCTATAAAACATAGGTGAGGTATAGTCAAAACTGGTAATGTGTATGTAGACTAAGGCGCTTCTCATCGATATCAGGTCCCTGGGCGTTTCTCGGTAGGCCTAATGCGAAAAAAAGGTGTTCTACTAATATTCTAAAGCCGAGAAGTTTGTTTACTTGTTTGTTTGTTTGAACGCGCTGCTCTTAGAAACTCCAGGGTTGAATTAAATAATTACTTTTGTATTAGATACACTGTTCATCAAGAAAAGCTTTAGGCTATTCATCATCACACTTCGACCAATAGAAGCAAAGAATCAGTGGAAATTATGGAAAAAAAGGTTGCGACATAGTAGGCTTGCGAAACTCCGGCGGGCCGCTAGTGAAAGATATAGTTGCACATAATTAATACCTCAGTAGTAGATCTGACATAAAGATGCTATATAACCCCTTACAAGGAAAGCCTTGTAAGGGGTTATACTATAGCAGAATATTTGTTAAATTTTTTGACACGTATGGGGCAAGCGTCACAAAGTGGTACCTCGCCACTATTACCCTGGCGCGTCCATTAACTAATGCTCGCGAGCGCTCCGCAAACAGAGCCTTAGTGCGCTACACTTCGCGCCGCGTGCATTTGACTTTTAGCACTTAAGTTAAATCTCAGTGCTAACTTCAATCTGACCGCTCAATAGGTATATCTGATCTGTATCTACGTATTAATTGGCTGATCTATCGTCAGACACGTCAAACTACTGAACGAATTGCTCGGGAGCAGACAATTATAATGACAAATGCTATAAAGGATTTTTTCAAATAGGTATATTCTGTATAGGGATGACTGGGATCTAAAGTTTATGTAAAAAATCTAAACTGCTACAGAAAGAAAGATACTTCACAACTGCCTTTCGGCGCTTAAGACAGATATCTTTTTTAATAAATTGTGAACAAAAAGGAGATTTAAAGTCTGTACCTATGCCAAAATAACTTTAATAAGCGTTTAGGCGCGGAACTTCGAAATAATCAACTGATCTAACAACATGATACACGCGACATAAATATTAGTTTAGGGGATAAAATGGGCGGTTAAAATGGAAAGACTTACCACACAGCCGAAAAAACGCAAAAGCTTTACAATAAAAAATGGCGGTTGCCATTTGCCATTGTTTCAATAAAAGTGTTGTAATCAATGTAAGTACAAATGTGTTAAAATATAAAAACTATTGGCTGTCATTATATTTGTTTTGTACAAATATAGACAAATTATGCTTCATGCAGTGGTGCTTCGCCACAGTCAGACCGTCATGTCGCGCTTGCATGAACAAATGGTCACGAGCGCTTGGCAAACTAGCCTTAGATCGCTTTGCTTCGTGTGCCTGCCTTTCAGCGTTTAAGACAGATTTCGTGTCGAAATACTGTTAGTTCAGACCAACTAATTAATTAGAGTTTGTCGAATGAACAAACTTAACTTGAAATATTCAGTCTGCTGTCAATATCGTTTCATGGGAAATAAAGACGATACCCGTCTTTATTTTGATATTTTTCGCTTAAAAATTAATTATCTTATTTATTGAATAGTTTCATGCATAGTAAAATGCCTTCACCTTAAAACGGGTTTTGTTTTGAAACCGATACTAAAAATATACACAGCATCGGTAATTCTTTTTTCCATGTTACCAATTGGCCTTAGAATGAGTTTCAAGATAACAGTTTTCAATTGAATTCCTTTGTAGTACAGAAGTCACTATTCCGTGTTCATTTCCGACGATTGCGCTGTTTTGTGATCGACTATCGTTGGAAAGAATCTAAAGGCCCGTACCTACTACGTACGTACTTTGGAGTATTCACTTGTTTTTTAAGTACAAAACCAATGCACAATTCAGTAAACATTCTAATTCTAAAACAATAGTGGGGTAAATACGTATTGCATTTTAAGAAAAAGTAAAGTATCAGTTCACTAAACATCCCACTGCAGATAAAAGACCTTCATTAGTTAAATCAAGACATCGTTCCATTGCTCTGGTATGATCCGAGCTATAATTGAAACATCCGGAATATGTATATTTTTCTGTTGTACCCAGTAATCAAATCAAATGAAAATATATAATAATCTACTATATAAAAATAAGTCAGGTTTTCCTTCCTGACGCTATAACTCCAGAACGCACGAACCGATTTCCATGGTTTTGGAAAAATTTCAACAGAAAAGCGGGAAAATCCTCTAAGGCGAAACGAAGTTCGCCGGTACCGCTAGTTCGGTATATAAAACTACCAAACGATCGAGGTAAGAAACACAATAGTGTTACAAACACCATTTCAGTTTAGCGATATAATTCTAGCACTTGTGCTGGTTTAACATGCAACGAAAATTTGAAACTACTCTTTAGCACACTTGAACATTTCTATTGAATATGTACCTAGCTTTACCAGACGGTGTTCATGTGAATTGAACACGTCTTTGGCTTGTCCGGCTTAAGTTGAAAGCTAGAATGCAGTGACAGCGAAATTTGGTTCTACTGTTCTACTTTCAGACATTAAAAATGGTGTTCACAGCGTCCTTACTTCATCGCACATCTGCCGAACGAATAGGGAAATATGCATGTTGAATAATAGTTTGTCCGTTAAATCCTTTTAGAATAAAATACTTAAATAAATCATTCAAAATCTAAGTCGTTCAAATACTTACAAGATACATATATTTAAAGCAAATTCATCCCGCTCATAAGAATATATTTTCTATAAAACGCTATACGCGTTGGCGTAACTTAGTTTACATTCAAGGACCTCCCTATCTCAAATAAAAACTTATAACTCTCGCGAACATGAAGAAATTAAAAAAAAACACTGTTTTGTCTACACCTTTATGCATAAAACACGATAATGAATCAATCCAGAAAAAATGTGCATACTTCCTAAATTGTTTTTGTCTATGACACTTGGAATATGAAACACTTAGTTTAGACTTGTTTAATTATGGAAAAAGAAAAAAGAAAGCTTTTTTACATAACAATCATTTACAGAATGTAATTGGTTAGACAATTGCCGTGTAGGTAGGTACGCCATGCACGTATATCAGACTTTATATCCGTAGGTGTTACTTTTAGATTTTTTCTTAATTGTCCGGCGTCTTTGAAACCTTTTTCCAGGCGTTATGTACACTGTATACATCTAAATGGAATCGTAAGAATTAGCGCTTGGCAGCGCGGCAGGCAAGGAAACTTTTTGAAAATGTATTTGAAATCCTGCCATAAATTACATTGTGATTTATTTACAAGCAGTCATAGAGCAACATTTCTTAAAAAGCAATAAAGGCACCACACGAATATCACGATACAAATATTTGAGAACAAGTAAATTGGAGCGCCGTTATTGAAAAACGGTATCAGACGTTTTTTGATGTTGGAAATATTCACCTGAAAAAAATCCTGTGTTCAGAAATAAATAAAAAATCATGTTAGTCAAGTGAAAAATGTAAATCTGGACTAGTTCCACAAGACGAACTCATACATGTTGTAAAATAATTCTGCTTGATGGGAGTTGTACTTGTAGGCACAATAATATATGATCAATTAAGGCCGATTTGGATATATACCTTTTTGCCCCCAGGAGAAATATAGATACTGTTAAATCGGGCTTGAAGGAGGCACGATCCCTTGGGTTTGCCATCCACATGCTGTTCCTAGTAATAGAGAAAGTGTCGGAATTTATTGTATTTTAACGTCGCAAGGTTTCGAAGTACCGTATAACGAACAAAATTAGACCTAATCCACGTTAACTTGTTTTAATCTCTCATTCCAGTCGACAGATATTTTAATCACCTTAATTAAATATCTTGTTTCTTAACTTCAGCAAAGGAGGTGCATAGGTACGGATCTGTCAATCTTGTTTTTGAGTGGAGGTTCCCTTTTCGCTCCGTAACTGGGGCGCTTCAAGTAGCTCTCTGATCGCGGCGCCGCGAGAGAGAAGCAAGAACCAAGGAACTAGGCACTCGGCACTCGTCCCCAACAATTCATGCCGCAACCGCTCAAAAGACTTTAATTACGGTACGGCTAGGTTTGTTCTTTTACGTTTTACTTTTTCATGTTTACTGAAACTCTTATTTGCATGCGAAAGTGCTGGATCCTGTTAGAAGTTGCCGCTTTTTTGTTGCGTCGCGGCCAGTGCCGCTAATGAATCTCGTTCCATGTGTTTTTTAATTCTCTTCGCATGTTGCACGTAGAGTCCCTTTTATTCAGAATGGCGAATATATGAATTTCAATGCTACCATTCAATGGTATGCACTTGCGCTAACAATTTCAATATTGGAAACCCTGCTAAAAGTACAATGCAGCAATATTTTACGTCATGTGATGGAAATGGAAATCACAAAAGATTGCAACATATTTTTAGAAGAAATGGTATTTGATTGAAAATGTCTTGGAAAAATTAAATTCTAGTTTTGAGTACGTTTGGTTATAGTAAACTCTGCTTCATAGTATTAATATGTGGAGAAATAATGAATTAATTTCAGTCCCATCATGCGGATGACATTTGTGGTAGTTCTTGCTATTTATCAAGTTTAATTAAGCACATTGACTGTCCAATCCCTAAGGCGATATTATATTATTCTATGGAAGAGCCGGTAGTTTCATTCTTTAGGCTGATAAGTCAGTTCTTACACATAATACTGACATCTGAGTTTCATAAGATGTGTGTGTGTGGTCTAACTAACGAGGATATTATTTTATAGATAAAATTTGTTCTGGTATATTATAAGCAGTCTGTATGGTGCTTTGGACCATGGTCTAGCTATGCATACCTAGCCTGTGGTGTTATAAATCTTAGAGTAAGGTAAGCCAGTTACGATCCTTAGCTATGTCAGTATAATCTATAGCTACCAATCTTATCGAACAAAAATATTGCAGAATAGGTAACTTCTGCTCAAGAGAATGGAACGACGTAGAAAATCATTAAAACGATGTTTCCTGTTAAATAGCACTAGAAAACAATACGAGTATTATGTCAAAGCACTGGTTTGATGACCTTTCTTGTAAAAGGAAATATGTTTTCGTAGAATGTCTCCTTCAAATAAATATGAATATGATAAAGCAGGTAAATATCTAGATATTTATATTAAAAGTGCTGAGATTCCGATATAATGCTGAAATAACATGAAATATTCCATTTAATTTAATTAAAACAGTCGAGTATTGCATAGGATCGGTGATTAAATAGAGCGCGACGCTTCCGTGGAAGCGGATACTGTTGAGAGCTAAACTAATAAATCTGAGAGATAGCGTTTTATAATATGAGAATTTATGTGACACCCGCTGAAGCTCGGTAAGAGCGCAGCCAAAATACTGATAGCTATTTTGATAATAGAATACTAGCGTGCACTACTTTGTTTGATGTTTTGATCTTTTCACGAATAAAGCAATTGTTTAGATTGAAAACTTTCATTTTAGTAAAGGTGCGCGGAATAAACTACCTACCTGCTTCTGGATTTTTCAACCTAATCGCGGGCGCTGGACAATTTGAAACATCTGACTATACATTTTGTCACTGGTTTAAATAGGCCATATCTGCACTGGTCACGCGTCGAATTCCCTAGCATTATTGACATAAGGCTTAATGATCAGCGATTTATAGGGAATCTTAAAAAGTAAATAAATACTTTAACGGATATAATAGTCAGTTCATTTCATAGATGCAATATTCTTACCGAGTTGTTCAATCACAATCGACAAATCCAAATTTGCATGCCTATTAGGTACACTTATCTGCCAAACATAGTAATTTTTATCGTTTAAAGTATTGTAAATACCTACTACAGATAGTCTGTACCTAGGTACAGAATTTAGCAATCGATTTAACCGTTTGATTGGCGGATGATATCAAACTAAGCGTTTAAAAGGTAATCAACTGAGATATCACTAACATAACAGTATTGTTAGGCGGTCCGCGGCATAATAAAAGTTCCCGGTGATCAATCAATCAGCGCTCGGACCTGTTGCCGACTATTAGAGTGTCGGTCTGAACTACTGCGGACCCTTTAGTTTTGATTTTGACCCTCGACGTGTTAAGGGTACAGTCATGTACCTATTGTTGGTGGTCCTGTTTTTGTTTTGTTTACAGACCGTTTCATGTCAACTTGTCATACATTTGAAACTTAAGGTAGCATCATTAAATTTATTATTTGTAACACAGGAAAAATACATTGGAACCAACTGGAACTCCTGAGAAGCTTGCTCTCTTTTTCCCCTTTCTCTGTAAAGTCTGTTTAAACATGTCATCCTTGCCGTTTTGATGTACACTTTATAAAAACAAGGTTTTCCAAAAAGCCTTACGTACTTACCAATTATTCTATTACTTGCGCAAATATTATTTCCAACGATATTTCGTTGACTTTATGGGTAAATCATTAAAATTAAGAAACGTGTTTAATCATCAAGCCTACAAGAAGAGGTTTAACTAATTTTCGAAAATACATAAGGCTTTAATACTATCATGTCTAATAAATTAAGGACATATTCACTTCTGCTCAGTGTTGACTTCATGTATTACCGACAAAAAGCAAAGATATTTCAGACGAATCCCATACGTTTTGCCGGGATCGTTTTCATTGGACCGGAACGTAGGGGACGGGAGATTTGTGCAATCCTTTCGGCTGACGTCTGCACGTGTCGTCTCTTAAATACGGTCATGCTCCGCTTGGTCTTCGCTTCAATGGAAACGCTATGAACCTAAAATCGTAAAGGATAGGTGTTGACGACGCGCCAGCTGCCAACTCCTATAAGGACCATCATAATCTAATAATTAGCGCAAAATATTTTAGTCTCAGCTTATTAAACGTAAAATGAAAAAAGAAGGAATTCTAAGACGTAGAAAATTCCTTTTTGCTTAATAAGTTAACTATCTTAGACTGTTGTGTGGTGTGTATGTGTGGTGGGTTTGGTGATGTGTCTTTCGATAGCATGGTTTTTGGTTAAGAATAAGTCAGTTAACATTGAGATGATATATGATGATATTTAAAGGTGATGAATTTGTTAGAGCAGACATAGAGTAATATGGCGGGATGTTGAACAGTAACGATTAAGAGAGAATACCAATAACAATACAAATTTTGGGAGTGTGATTTGGTTAAAAACAATTTAATTTTGCGCAGAAAAAATGTATTTCAATTAGACTAAGACACTGAATCAAAGTAGACTTAGAAACCGAAGCCTGTTTTGTTTGCCAACTCGTCATTGAAAATTAACGACTTATCTGAAGTAAAACCGCTGGTGTGTGATGATGAGCATGCTATGAACGATGAAGTGAAATTTTGATATCTTTTAATTTTTCCTCGACTATACTGACGGAACTATCAAAAACATTATACCTATTGTATACTCGTATTCTTAAAGTGAGGTTCCTCATGTTTTTGAGCCAAAACCGTATTTTCGTGAGAAAAGAATAAAAGTGTTTCAATCTACTGACCTTTTATAGTGGAGCAACATTGCCGGCTTGCGTTATATTTCACGAAATGTGGGGAAAGAAACAAAATAGACAATTTCCCATGCAGTTTTACAAATTCTTGGGGAGAGTATCCATATTATGCTAAAAATTCGGAAATTCTAACTAACTTTATTTTAGATCGATAATTCATTAATTTTTGTAATCTTTTGGACCTAAAGAAGGTCATGGTAAGCGTTTTTAATCATACTTATATTATAAACGTGAAAGTTTGTAAGAATACATATTTATTATTTATTTTACTTAAAAACTTTTTTGCACAAAAAAAGTAGAAAAGGTTGACTTAATGCTAGGAGCATTCTCTACCAGTCAACCGTTGGGTTATGCACATAGTTCGTTTATGGGTGCGGTAACAGTAAACATGTGAGTATGGATTACAACAAAATTAATAATAATAAATAGCAGAAAATTAAACTCGAGAATAGAATATTCATACATAGGTTCATGATAAATAAATATAATAATTAAACATAATAATATAAATTGATTATAATTATTACTCTTTCACGAAAAAACTCCTGAACGGATTCGTATGAAATTTAATTGGAAGATTGATGACATAATAGATTAACACATATTATGATACTTTTTAACCTAATATAGCGCGGGCGAAGGCAACGTCTAGTACCTATACCTATATTATGTTTAAGGATTTTAACGATACACTTTGAGGAATTTAAGACATTGGTATCGGCAACCTTGCAGTGAAGGGGTAAAGCAATCGTCACAATCACAGTTAAGATAAGAGTTCACGGATTTAATTCGTTGAAAGGTCAGATGTGTCCCAATCGATATGATAGCGAGTTACAGAACTGAGTACAGAGCAAGGAGCCAATTTAAAAATAATGTAAGTAGGTACTTACTCGTAATGTTTTGGACGCGTTTTCAAATTGTGTGATCAACTCAATGTGAACCACTTCTTCACTGAAATATTGGCTACACCGCTGCAGCGTTTTTCTCACTCCTTGCTAAAATAATAGGTAGGTAGTATTTATATTTCGTACTTCCAATACCTAATACAAATCCATCGAAGTTCATGCAGCTTAAAAGCGTAAAAAATTAAAATAAAAGCATGAAGGTTGTCTGGAAAGGATTGTTTTCTAGCAATAAGGCTGTCTACATTGTACTACAAATGTCTGTAAAACCAATTTCTGTTGGTTACCAGGGTAAGCTCATAGCAGAAGCATAGATGTGAGTTAAATTAACATTTTTTTTTGTAAAATAACCTTTAAATTATTTTAATCAACCCTCATTGTTTATTTTGTATTAAAACCCCTCAGAGTCAACGAATAGAGATCGATTCCTTCTTTCTCGCAATTTCATGTCTGGTATCTATTGGGCCCTAGAAAACTCAAAGTCACAGCTCGATTTAAAGCATTGAAGCCTTCTGCTCTTAGAATAAGAGCAAAGCCGTGTTCTCATTCAATACTATCGGAAGTACGTTTAGATAAAAACAAGTTAGTAGCAAATTTTGCTGTCATGCCAATTTACTATCTTTTTATTATATTTTGAAATACGTATCGTTCATAAATTTCATTATTTTAGAAAAAGTAATAAGTAATAAGACTTTACCTTTTAAAGTTTTCATATATTATGTTCTATCTACTATGTGCAATACAGTAAGATATCCTAAATTTTTAAAAATTTGCTCTTTGAATTATCTTATTTTATTTTTTATATGCTCGTCAGCAAATAAATCAATGGCATAATGGTAAACTCAAGTCTTTACTATACTATTATAAAAAGACTATAAAGAAAAAAGATTTGTATAATTGCGTGTTAGTAATCTGTAAGTACAAAGAATACAAGGGCTAGCCAATAGACGGTATTTAACTTCGAAAACGTTTTCATAAGTTTAAAATAGACTGTTATAAAAAAAACTCCCTGTATTATTTCTACGTTATTAGTGAGTAGGCAGTGCCGGTTCTAGCATTACTGGCGCCCTGGACGAATTTCCACCAGCGCCCCTGTAAAAGCGTATACCAATACATCGATTTAGGGGAATACATCTGGGTACCTCAGGGTAGCTTTCTGGCGCCCGTTCAAGTCCGAGCGCCCTGGGCTGTTGCCCAACCGCGCGCCACCCTAACGCCGGCCCTTTGAGTAGGGAACATAAGATATCTACTCTTTATAAAAAAGTCCACGTGAGTGAAGCAGAGGGCATAAGCTATTAGGTATCTTGTAAAGAGGAAAGATATATATATTTTAGTTTGTAACTGATAAAAATAATTGGACCGGTTTTAAAAATTTTATCACTATTAAATTGCTTACATTAATCCTGAGTGACATACCTTTGATAAAAAAGTGTAACCAATAAAATGGACTGGCCATGCTTTCCCTTTGATTGCCAAATTGTCGGACATGGTATATCCAACAACTATATTATAGTTCTTTAAATGTTTATTTTTCATCAAAACGATAGCTCCGCAGAACCACCAGAATTATATTCTCATTTTCCTCATGTGACTGACGTTGGGTTTACTTTATTGACGCTGAAAAATGGTTTTCGCAAATAATGGAAATCATTGGCTTCCAGTCATGTTACTGGGCAATAATTCAAAGCAACATTTTATGCGAAATGTCTTGTTCCGTTAAGCAGATTAAAATCGGTCCATTGGTTATTGCTCGTCGAGTTAAACTTTGCTTTACTCGACGAGCTTCACAAATCGAACAACCTACTTATTTTTGATCCTAAGAGAGTGAATAAATTCGATATTTACTTATATAAATCTAAAAAATCAGTAACATTAACCGCATCTTAATTTAAATCCGTGTAGGTACTCGATTTTATTAATAACACGTCCTAAGAATTAAAAAAATGTATACATTTCAGATAAAAAATCGGAAATTATATTATTTTGTACTTTTCAAGTAATTTTTTTAGACTTGTGCCAAACAGTCCAGACATCGCGCTTGTTACATTTTTGATGAAATGCGATCTCCACAGCAGTTAAGGCCTCAATATTATTTAAATGTCTTGGAAATAACTTATGCAAATAAACAATGTGTAATTATCAATTTGTTCTCGATTATAAACTTGGCTCGCACAGCTCTTCAGTTCTAAAAAGTAAAACTACTAATTAAAATATAAATTACATCATTTTTTTTTAATAATTTGTAATCAACAAAATATTCAGACACTATCTTAAATATATATTAGTTTGATTTCTTTTAACACAGCTTATAGATATGTGCGTTTATTTTTAATTGTGTAAGTTATGAGACCTGTCACGGCATAATTACCTGACTGAGGCATGCTCTCAAAATTGTTAGTGGATTACAAAAATTACGAAGGAAACATTTATTTATTTGTAGCGTAAAAATCATGTTTTAAATCGATCCATTCTACATTCAAACGCATGAGAGTCAATGTTTCGTCTTTCGACGGAAATTTAACGTCGGGGATGGAATCCCTCGTTCTAAATAAAGTTTGGCTGGTTGGATACCAGAGAGGGCAAAGTTTGGGATGGGCAAACTCGGAGACGTGCGGTGCGTCGGAGTTGGGCAGTTTGTCATTGTGTCAGGCAGCGCCCTCTTCCCATACTTGCCACTCACTAAATGGACCGGAAAATTCACTTTTTGTTCCGTTTCATCACGTTACGTCGCTAATGAGTTCTAACTCGTTCGTAACTAATGAGTTACAAGATCAATTAGTTGGGTAATCTAATGTTCAACTAAATAAGATTGATACATAATAGTTTTGTTTATTTAGTTGTAATCTTATTTAGTTGAAGTGAATTCGAATAATAATTTTCAATAAGTATTTTGATAATTGGAAGTAGGTACCGTACAGGCTGTGTCTTCCTCTCATATTTGCCGGTTAGGACATGAACAAGTATATTCACTTTTAGTTCGACAGGGTACCTACCAATATTTCGGAACTTGAACGTTGCAAAGTAATTGCTTGATAAATTTGTTTCCTAATTACTATATAGAACTTTTCATATTGTACACACACAGTAACCAAGATTTTATCCTTCAATACCTACTATATCACTAGATTGTGGTCTGTTAGTAGAAGTGGATAAACATAAATTAAAAATTATACATTAAAAACTACATGTCTATTTTATAGAAATAGGATTGGTTTGATTTGATTTTTCTAAAATTGATCTAATTAGAAAAAAATAACTTTAAATAATAAATTTAAATTGGTAGTCTCCAGACTCAAACTATTGCAATTTCAGTATGAAAATTGCAGCGTGCACGTGGCTTCACGTGGTTAGTCTGATATTCCAGCGACGCTTCCCCAGGTGAAATAACCGACGAACGTGCCTGAATCTTCAATAAACAAAAGTGAAAGGATAATATATCGGTACCTGTTTGTTCGTATTACACCAGATAGTGTATTTTATGCAATAATGAATAAACGTCGGACATCATTTACTTACATCAAACTTACACCAAAGTGAGCAGCTTAAGCACTTGTATTAGGGGAACCAGAATAAATATATTAAAATAAGAGATGGACACAAGAAATACAAACTTTCATCAAATTAGTGTCTACACCCTTTTTATTTGTTTTTGCAGAGAGGGGAAATGCTTTGACGTACCGTACAACTGTCTGGATAGGACCGCGGCCGTGGCCTTTGAGAGACTCCCTCGTTCTAAAACATCGCCTAAAAGATGGCGCCTTGGGAGTATTTTGCTTTTGTAATTGCTTCATAAGCAAAAAAAAACATTTTGACACTCCATCCATTAAAGAATCACTCGCAATTTGCAACAACTTGTAAACGGTTTCTTTAACCCGTTAAGAAGGATCGTCATGTAAATCGTGTGCCGTGTTATAATCATGAATCGTGCCATTGGCAAATTATTTAAGCACGTTTAGGGAGATACGTCAGAAAACGTCTGACAGATGTCAAATCTAGCAATCAGCTTAAACTTTTCAATCTGACAGCTGTTAAATCATTGCAATAGGTAGAACTACCGAAATTAAAGCAAAAATGTTGTTATTTAAAATGTAATAGACACTGCTACTGCTACTGCAAGTAAACAAACTCTGCATGACCCACAGGATGACTGGTAGAGAATTCTCCTAGAATTAAATTCACCACGAACAAAATGTCTTATTTTTACCTGTTAAAACCTGATGAAGTGGTTGGAATGGAATGAATTGAATTTAGGAAAAGCAGCCATCACGTTAACATAAAATTCAAGCGAGAGCAATCCGATAACATTGCAACTGCAAATTGAGTCCAACTATGTAATCTGATACAATGTAAAGTAAGTACGAACGGCAACACACAAACTTTTTAAAGATATTTTCGGCTTAGACGTTGGGGAAATAAAGTACAATTTCCTTTGAGAGAAATGCTACCACAAAATGTAGGCATGTTTCTAGGTATATATCACCACGCGAAAATTATGAGAAGGAAATTTTAATTTCAATATTACAAATTTTAGAGATCGAAATTAACTTTCAATGGATGACCTCCGTACCCGAGGCGCGAGCGGTCCAGACTTTGGCGACGCGGCATCTCTGAGGTCCCGGGTTCGAACTCGAATATTGTCTCGGGTCTGGGTGTTGTGGTACTTTCGTTGTTTCTGATTTCTGTAATAGAAGTGCTTAAGCTGTATGTGGTGTTGTCCAATATTTATCATTTATTTATTAATTTAAATAGTGCCAATTCGAATACTTTAATCAATGTAAAAGTTCGCAGTTGTTCCTGTCGTCCCTTCTTTATGTTACTTATGACAGTCGTAAATGGATCGTATGATTTACTATCGTTGTACGGACGACAGTGCATAAACACTTGCAGTATGGTATTAGTTCTTGTGCCCACGAAATAAGGGCGATGTAAAGTCCAAATTGTCTGACGTGCTTGACTACACATTGTGGATACTCTAGTACTTAATATAGAGTTTAAGTGACAGACGAAAACATTGCATAGAATCCAAAAAAAAATGGCAAAGTATTGTACTAATTTTGAACCCCTGTTTTAAATGAATGAATTTACAAAAATACTTTCTTAGCACTCTACGCTATAAAACGAACCACTGAGAAATTTCAAGTGTCTAATCCTTGTAGTTTAGGCCCTGTGTTAATAGATTTGTCAGTCAGTCAGGCAGTCAAATTTCGCCTATTAATAATATATTAATAATAATTAGAATAATAGAATAAATCTTCTTCTTCTTCTTAGTCGTGCACTCTTGACAGAGTGGTCGTGATCATAATGCATCGCTTTTCAGTGTAGCTTTTGCCAGTTGCCTCCATCTACTCCTATTGTTCGCACTTCTGCAACACTCATTCAGAGAAATGTTTGTGTTACATTTGATGAGGTCCGTCCATCGAGTTGGCGATCTTCCGCGTGAGCGCCGGCCTTCGACATGCCCCTGTATAACCAGTCTCTCCATAGAGTCTTCATTGCGAGTGATATGCCCAAACATTGTGAGTATTCGTAGTTGCACATAGAATAGAATAAATATATTATTCTAATTATCTGTGTAAAATGGCGTGGGCAAAAGCCATGCTGCCGCTCTACGAAGTCGCTTTAAGTGAAAGCGCACTGTCACTTTTGTTTACGCTATAGTATTTTTATGTGAAGAAGAGACAAATATTTTTATTGGTAAGATTTATGTGCTGACACGAATAGCCATGGCACATACATTCTTAGTGTGTTTGTATGTGTCTACTACAATAGGCCGCCATTCTTTGTAAGATAAATAAACATCTGCAATTTGACATGGCGAAGTTCTCATAAAAAAGCGTGTGTAAGTGCGTACATCAGTAAAGGTATTAATTTGAATTTGACACCTTCCTTGCAAATAATAACAAAGACATTAGTGTAGGTTAAGAATAGCAATGTGAGTGATAGATCAGTTTGAAATCGTTGCGTTTATTAAATTTTAATGGTAAGATACAAAAACCAACCGTTTGATCTAAATCCAAATAGATTTTAAAATTGTGATAGGTCCAGAATTATACACTTGACTGATTCATTCAGTTCACTAACCCAAATCTGACTATTCAGTGGTTATAACATCTGGCAAACTACATATCTTTTTTAAAACTGATGTCCATAAAATTCTTCATTATAGTTTAAATTGAGTTGGTGCCATTTACAATACAATCTATGTTTATTATGATATTTTTTGATAGCTTTTGATTTAGTTCAAGAGTCAATCCATGGTAGTAAATGGCATTTATCTAACTACGACATCACAGATGGGTTTACTTTTTAAACCTACTGCTGGTACCTAACGTATTCAATTGGGCGACACGCCTGTCACGATTCCACCGATGCGATGTGTTGCCGAACTTTTTAAAATTCCTCGTTTTCCAGCCAGGAAACTCCGTGTGGAATATTCATGAGTACTACAAATATTTCGTGCAACGTGTAGCGTACGAAACATTTACACGTCCTTGAAGTGGAATGACGTGAAGAGTTGCTTTTGTTTGCTAATTACTTAATTCGTGTGTGTATGTAGGTACCTACTACAGGCAATAACTGAATGAAAAGTTCTTTCGTGTCATGCATCACTGATTTAGAATTGATCACACGGTTTATTTATAGCCGAAATATGTAATCATTTATTTAGGTGGTCGAAATAAGTTCTGCTGATAAGAAGCATATTCGTGCTTATACTCTGAACTTTAAATAGTTTCGTTTTTCGAAAGAACGAGGTCTGTGACCAGTAATAGGATAAATAATCTACAGGTACGTGTTAAGCAATGATGTTGAGGTTTCTAACCACTGATGAAAATATTGTTTTTTTATTAACATTTGCAGAAATGCCTTGGTTACAACTAGACAATACCCATTTATTAAAAACTGTTTTGTTGACTACTTGTTATTGGCCGGTAAGGCTCCTATTTAGAAGCTCTAGTCACGTCTTTCTCATTTGTGTTCAGAGCTGACGTTGCAGATGCTCTGTTGCAAACTACTTTGCACTGCAGGTGCATTGCACAAACGACCAGATATTATTTTACGTTTATACAAGATAAGAACGAATAATATGACATATACCAACCTATGAATTAGCACAGCAATAACTCAAATAGCGTATCTTCCCTAGTATAATCGTTTTAATTAATACAATTTAGTGAGCTTTTTTGTATTAATTTGTTATCTATTTTTCAAACATAAACACTATAAGGCACGTGGTGAAGCTGTTGTTCAGTGTTCTTATTATCTTAGTTGTTTAGTAGGTACCTATAATGGTAATAAAACCCCGTTATCTACACATAGTTCAAAACAATGCTTTAGTGCTAAATATAAAAAAAGCATTTTACTCTCTCAAACCACTGGAATACTTGACATGTAATACTGCAAAGTGATTAAACTAGTCCTATTTATGAGATTTTATTATAGGAAGGAAATAAAGCCCAGTATGCAATTTACTCTCAAACATAAAATGTATCGATTGAATCCGATTGAAACTTCAAATTCGTCACCAATTCGATAAGTAATTCACTTAAAAAAAACATTTTATTAATGTAAATAAAAAACACATTCTAAATTTTAAATTCAAATCAATTGATTAAAACCAAACTTTTCCTTTGTTTCTTTTTCAGGGTGTAAGCACAGGTACCTACACGTAGCCTCTGATTTCCATTTAGACATTAATCAATTGCCTTGCCATAATGAATATTCAAGAAAATTGCATTTACCCTAAGGACATGTACCATACAGTGTCTTATTTAATAAATGATCATAGTGTAAGGCCTGCCGGGTCAATAAGATATTTTAAGAAATAAGATCAAGGTCTTAACCTTGTTTGCTGCACTTGTATCGGTTCGCAACTGATTTGGTGAAACCTTATTTCGGTTAAGAAAATTCGGCTGAGATTGTGTTCTAGCATAAGAACCCACACATCGATAGTGTCTTTTAGAGATCTTAGTTGTAAAAGTTGTCCAATTCAATTTGGTATGTATATAAAATAAGTATTAAATTTTGGAAAAACGCAATTGCACTAAGTTTCATTCGTTAATTTCAGTTTTTAGGCAGTTTCGTTATATTATTACTATATTGCGTATCTATTGCTTGTCTGCTTTACATTTGTGTGTATTTTGGTGCCGATATTCGATTGAAGTTAGTATGACTTTATAATAACGTTCACTGGGTTAGACAAAATTTTGACTATTTGTTTAAAGAGTCGAATATCTAAAAGCAACAGAGGCATAGGTACATTATGAATCAAACACGGTCAACTAGTTCATGATAATAAATATCACGTTCTCATATAGGTATTAGTGTGATTCCTGACTCGACAATGTTATTGAATTTCTGGTAATATATTCTACTTTAATTGAATACGGTGTGCATTTTTTTTGTTACAACATGCACATATTTATGCCAGTTTTAGTAGGAGTGAAATAACAAGTAGCATTAAATTCTACCCACAGCAAAAAATCGCGTTGTATTATGTGGGTGGGGGTACAAAAATGTATTTAAGTACATTTTTATTGTGGTAGCAACGGTGGTTCAGGTTTATTTATTACTAAAACCTAAGCTAGGTACTTACTTTCGAATCAGGTCAAGAATGTTTTGTTGTCCAATATTTATTAGTTATAAGAGTAATCTTCAAATAGATTAAAAGCGTTTGTTACCGCATGTAATAGTAAGTAACTTACCAACTACAAACGAACTTAGATCCCAAGTGTAAGATTGGCAGGTTAAGTTATTATTACTAATCCCCAGCCGCAAATATAAGTTTCCTAGTTTAGCCTAGTTTGTGATCGGTGCCAACAACTCACCGTTGCTACATTCTTGACCGCATTTTGTGCTGTATAACTGCAATAAGCACTGAACTTACGTAGAGAACATGTGCTAAATGCAGTTGAATATTTTATCTCAGGAGGGGCGACGAATTTCCCGTTCCCGTGGGAATTTTGCATTATCCTGTTGCAACTAAGCTTTAAGTTTGCTAGGGTACCTGCAAGCCGTTTAGATTTTACATACAAAAGGATTTTTGCTGATTCCCGTTCCCGTGGGATTTTCAGGAATTCCTTTTTTTAGTGCATCTCTACGGTGCCTAAGCTACGTCCCTTCCAAATTTCAAGTGCCTACGTTTAGCCGTTTAGGCTGTGCGTTGATATGTCAGTCAGTCAATTACTCCTTTTATATATTTAGATATTCAAAGTACCGTTTAAAAAGCGTCGCCTAGTATTGGTATCTCGAGATCATTTTCTTAATGTTGTTATATATGGTGCAGCTTTAATGAACTTACTCGTCACCTAATGGAGCGGTGATGCTAACTATCCCGGGGCGTCTAATCTGCAAATACGCCGCTGGCTGGGTGTACAATAAAGCAGCTACGAATCGTGTCATTGCATATTAATGGGTGTAATGTTTAAAATGCAATATTTGAATGTATTTCATGAAGTGCAAGAACGTAAACTTACCTATTAATCTTATTACAGTCTGTTTTTCTTCGGCAATGACGTAAATTGGTGTCTATTTAATTTCTTTAGATGCGGGTTCCCTCGGTGTTGCATTCATATTCTTCGGTAAAACGCCCTATCATCGAGTGCTCTAGTTAGTCACTTAAGGAGTAAAGATAAAAAATTTATAAAAATCTTGCTTAGCGAGTTCTAATAAAGCCAAAGATCTTCTTGTTTTTAATACCAAAATGTAAATTTTGAATGAGCCTTTTTATGTGGTTCAATTTAGTGACCTTATGGATTATACGTATGTAGACACTACTACGTATGTGTTTTAGGTAATCATTGTATGAGCAAGACCCCAATACTATCAGTTTAGGTTCATACGGTGTCAAATAGATTATATTAATTGGAAAATAATGGCAATACACAAAATAATGACTTTCCCATAAATATTTAAAATTCTAGGTTATCTTCCAACCAAATTGATAAGGCATCTTAAATTTGATCATAAATTCTGTAAAACAAGTAGGTACAAAAGTATTTGTGATAAATGTACGTAATTCTTTTATTTACCAAATTTTTATTAGACTGATTATTTTAGTCACTATTTACTGTATTATTCTTTTAACTTTGATTGCTTACTTACATATGTACATATTGAACACATTACCTATGTTGACACGTTATAAAATATTTATGTTCACTCGGTAAGTCATAAAGTTTTATGCAAAAGATTGATAAGGGAGTTTATGTTGACCATAAGCATTGTCACAAAACCGACTTTGTAATATTAATAAAAAAAATAATGTCTGCAGACACATAAAAATAAGAAGAGGCTCTAATGGGACGTTAAAGATCTTATGATGGGTATTCCATCGTCGAATGATTCATTTCACATTTTATGTGTAATTCATAGTAAATGCTGACTTAGGTATAATAAAAAGCGTCAGGTGTTTGAATGAAAAATAGATCTTAAATTTTTTGATGGCATATAAAAAAATCTATAGTATCTACTTAAATTTTGAGAGAAATAAGTCACAGATCTTTTTTCGCCTCCTAAAGTTAAGTTAAAACGCATTGATTTCCTACCGTTCGATTTGTAAGGAAAACTTTTTAATGGATTTAGTTTAGGTCGCGCTTCGAGTAGTAAAACTTTGTGAGAGAAGTTCCTAGGTCCCCTAATCGAAATTAGCTTATTTCGGAAGCGGAGGGGATAGTAAAACCACATTAAATAAAGAGAATTCATAATTTATTCGCTAGACAGGTATTCGTATTCACATTCACCACGTACAAAAAATAAAGGGGTGTAAATATATCTCTGAAAAATGTAACAAGGTAACGTAATGTCGAGCTAGACGAGGTCAGTCGGGTAAGGGCGAGGGGCGAGGGGAGTGGTGGCTAGGCGGGCGCGCGGCGTCGTCGCGCGCGTCTTCCGCACAGCAGTCGCTGGAACGCGTGCCGGAACTCTGGGCTGAACACCGTATAAATGACGGGGTTCAGAGCAGAGTTGAAATAGCCCAGCCATAGTGACAGTGACGTCAGCACCGGGCTCACCTCGCAAGAGTCGCACGTCGGAACTAGAATAGCCAACACGAAAAACGGAAGCCAGCACGCTACGAACGCGCCGGTAATTATTGCCAATGTCTTCGCCGCCTTTCTTTCGCGTTTGGAGTCGGCGGCTTCTTTAGGCTTGCGCCGCACTAAGGTCGGGTAGTAGGCAGCCGCGACGGCGCCATAGCCCGTCGTGGGCGGGTCCGGCTCGAGGCCGTTGGCGCAAGACTGCTTCTCGGGGCTAGTGTTGTTGGACGACACGTTTGTGAATCCCGTTGTGGTCGTCTCTGAGATTGTGGGCAGCGGTCTGCCAATAACGGCGACGACGGCTGCCGCAATGCCTCCGCTGCCTCCGGCGGCGACCAGCGCCCCTCCCGACGGCACCGGCGGGGGCCCCACTCCCCCGCGCGCAGTCGCACCTCGTCGCCGACGTATTCTTTTTCTGGCAGTCTGGTATATTCGCCAGTAAAGTATTAGTATCACTAGCACTGGCACATAAAACGACGAAGCCGTCGCGAATATTTGGTAGCCGACGTCCTGGCTTACGACGCATCGCAAGTCTTCGGACACGCGTCGGTTCCAGTCTGGGTCCTTCCATCCCAGGAGAGGTGCGATGCATACGAGGAAACTAACGATCCACACGCATGCGATCATGATGCCCACACGGCCCGCCGTTCGTGAGTGAATGTAGTCAATGTTTGTCACAGCCCGGTACCTAAAACAAGAAATAGCGTTGATGTTAATTATATCTTATCCTTTTTGGTGTTTTTGTGGGATTAACCAAACAAAAGAAAATATTAAATTGAAACACATACAGAGTTTGAAGTTGTTGTGATAAAAGTTTATCCAACCACCTTTTCTCATCAGCTATTTTTAATAAAAATAGGTCTTTTGTAAATAATGCCCTAAAGCCTGATTATCAGGAAGTACTTGTCCCTAAAGTTGTTTTTCAATGAATATTAAAACTTCTTTTCTGGAATTTATTTATCCTATAAATTAGGTAGCAGCTTCATCATTGTAACAACTAGACTTGTTATGACATGGATTATGGCAAAATATACCAACCTGTTTCTGTTTATTGGATTCTTTACGCGTTTAAGATTTGTTACCATTACAAAATCATGTTAGACTGTACACTAAGATCTTTATTCCCCCATGTTTTGTGCGTCATGTATCGAACTGCAGGTGTATACCGTTACGTGCTTTTCAAAATCTATAATAATAAGTAAATAGCACGGTTTCGACCATAATTTTCTCACCTATCAAGTGCAATAGCGACCAGATGCAGGATGGAAGCGGTGCAGCAAAGAACGTCTCCTGAGGTCCACATGTCGCAGAGTTCGGGGCCGAGCGTCCAGCGCTGCGCCACCTCGTACACTGCCCCCAGCGGCATCACCAGACATGCCACCAGCAGGTCCGCTACTGCTAGCGAAAGGATCAGCTGGTTTGCCGCGCTTCGCAGGTGCCTTTCCAGTAGTATTGCCGCTATCACGAACACATTACCTGTGGGTTAAACGGGAATGTCATTTTTGGTCTATTAACCGCATTTTTTTAGTTACAATAGGTTCTTGAAGTAAACGGGTAGCGGTCATATACATAGGTAATGAGCTCCGTGGGTTATAGAGGATTGTTCCTATGTTGAGGTCGCTTTGAAATGTAACGTTGCTTCTTGCACCGGAATGCTTAGAATTATGAATTCTCTATTGGTGCAGTTTTTGAACATCCATATAAGCCCTGATCGAGGGAGTGTGAAAATTAGCATGTCATCTAACAGTCGTAGTTCAAAGATAGGTAAACCTGAGTTTGAGATTATTCTTGCAATTGGTATCTTTATTTATACATAGCACTAACTTATCTCATTTAAAATAAATACTTTTTAATTTAATACATTTTTACGATTGATATGGAGAGGTAAAAGTTCATCCCTACAGATATTAAAAAACTGAATCAATATCCAGCACATTACGTTTTCGTCTAAGTTAAATTCCGTTACGCAAACTGTAAAAGAAATAATTCGTAGATTGTAGAATTTGTAGACATTAAGAATTTTGGTAACGAACCAAGTAGTAGGTAAGTAAATGCCCAGTTCCCACAATGATTTGAGTTCTTTTTCGGTTACCGTAACAAGGTTTAACGGGAAATATAATTTTGAGTTATTCGCGGAAAAATAGCTATTCCATAACTTGTAAAACACGTAGGCCAAAATTTTTTGTTACTCAGGAAAATGCACATCATTCCCCGAAGATAAGTTAAAGTATCTTTGAAAGCAAATATATCTGAGTTGTTTATGTGTAAGTATTACATACAACTTAAGTTAAGGAAAGAAATTTGGTTCAATACGAAAACTAACTTTTATAAATTGGCTTGTGGCCAGACGTTCTGGGAACCGCTTTGGACAGGGAATGCCCCAATTTTAGACCAGACTAACGGCCTAGTTACAGGTTATTGACGGATATCTTTATCATACAAGTTATTATATATTTAGGTCACTGATAGCATAATTGCACAACAATGAATCCTTACGCATCTTACGTAATACTTGTTTGATGCGAGTTTTGTTTAAGTTTTGTTTGTCTGGATATTTTCAGAACACTTTCATGGTTTTATACCATTGATCTATTAAAAAGGCAATCATTACTAACTAACTGATCTATCAAACATCAGATATTAAACCACCGAATGGATTGGGCTGAAATTTATTTGGCTAAGAATACATTTACAGGGCAAGAAACGGTTGTCCAGATTCCAAGCGGAGGAAATTGCAGGCGCCTAGTCACACATAAACAACTTTCAAACAATACAATGAAAAGGTATGGGGATGTAACTGGTGCAAAAGTGTATTGCCTGTACTTAATTTTATTCTATATTTAAATAAAAACACGTATTTCAGACGGATGCTCTTTCTAACTGTAGGCTCTTTTTATGAATCAAAGAAATAGTATCTTGTATGTGTACCATTAATAATAAGATTATAATTGTCAGGACAATGTGTTTCTGGAAAATTTTGGGAATAAGTGATTTTATGCAAAGCCACGTCATTGGTTTTCAATAAAAGGTTAATACAAACAAAAGATGAAAACAAATAGTCCAAGTTATGGTAAATCCCGTGCGTAAGCGAGGGCAATAGTTTGTGAGCCCTTATTTATACCCTTGTAAGTAGTGAAAGCGGATTTGTATGAAGTGGATAATCTGTTTCATCTGGTTCACTAGATTTAACTTGTTACGGTTGAAATAATTCTCGTTATAGGGGATTGAAATATCGAGATTAATGAACATGGTGATTATCGTAACTATAGATTATGCGACGTCTTTGAAATTTATAAAAGTTAAGCTTTGTTATAATCATAACTTCCTTTTTTTACACAAACGCGTCTTTAACCTTTTATGATAATTATCGGACATATTAAATTATAATTATAACCATAAATTATAAATTTTGGACACACATACATTGCTCTGATTCTGTGGTAAGTAGCTGAAGTATTTATGTTATAGAAATCATAAACAACGACGGTACCACAACACTCAGACCCGAGACAATATAGAAAAGTTGGTTTCCCATATTGATCCGATTGGGGTCGAACCCGGAACCTTAGAGATGGCGCGAAGCCAAAGTCTGGCCCGCTCGCCTCTCGGCTACGGAGGTCGATATTGATCGGTCGGTTTAAATAGATTTAAAGATGTACCACATAGTTGCTTACGAAATGCGAAAGTATCATAGCCTGATTCCAATCAGTTAACACGCAGTCACAACAAATCTCTAGATCGCATATCTACACAACCTATTAACATCATGGACAAATTCTGCTAAACAGGTACTTATTGCAGTAGTTTTTATTTTACGTTTCAATATACGTACCAACTACAGTGGCAAGAATAAGCAAGCCGAGTATGACGGCCTTGCCCGCGGCGCGTATGAGCGCAGCTGGCGAGTCGAAGGGCGCGGACGCTCCCAGAGTGAGGTTGGATACCGCGGAGAGGTTCCAGCCACTGGGCTCCCACTCGGTGGAGTTCCACGTGAGGTTCTGTAGAGGGAGCCGAACGTACAGCGCCTCCCACTCCAGCAGGTCATCGTGACCGTCCGCGCCCTCCATGCCCTCTCACCGAGACTCCACGCCAACTGTACACACATACGATAAAAATTTAGATTTGAGTAAAGCACCCTGTTAATTGCACTGCATGGCAAATAAATTCGTCGTTGAAATCTAGTCATTGTTACAGTAATGCTTACTGGCTAATTTACGCTTGCTGAATGTGAAGGTTTAAACAATTTGAAACGTACATAATAAATAAATACAAATTAATATAAATAAATATTGGACAGCATCACATACATTGCTCTGCGGTAAGTAGCTTAAGCACTTGTGTTACAGAAATTAGAAACAACAACGGTACCACAACACTCAGACCCGAGGTAATATAGAAAAGTTAGTTTCCAATATTGACCTGACTAAATATAGAAAAGCGTAAGGTCATTATAAAATGTACCCTAGGCCAAGACAATTCAGTATAATTTAAAGTTATTACTTAGTGTGGAGAAAAGTAACCATTTTTTTATTGCAATAAAATTGAAATCTTTATGTTGAAATAACACACGTTTAATTGTAATAGCTCATCTAAGTTAAGATTTGTATTTTAGATCTGATAACATAAATGAGGTACCTTTGAATATTTGCTGATGAATTAGCTACTACTAATAAAATATGAATAAAATTATCTTTGGAATGATTGTTTGAAGTTAAAATATTTGAAAAAAGATAAAATGAAATTACTAATTTACGTTCACTACCAACGAGTATCTTTATGATACTTACCTATCAGAACTGTCTAAAAGTGTAGGTATATAGTAATAAGCTTAAAATATTTCTGATGATGATCTACATATCTTATGTTTAACAAAAATAATGAGTTCATTCGTCAAAAAAAAAAACAAAACATAATATTTTTTACATCACTGTTTATATCGCCGATCGAATAATAGTCATTTAGCCGATAACAAAACGAGAAATAATAATCGACCTTAAAGATTAATTTTGAAATTACTTTATCGCTGATGTTATCACTTTCTGTGTAACAATTTTAAACGTCCATTACATAAAAATAAGTGTCGTGACCATTTTAATACTTCTTGAAAGCAGGCTTCTTTTTTATTGAATGGTTTATTTTTGAGTATTTTCTACAAACATATTTCACAGAACCTGTAAGCTACAGGTTAGGAACGAGTAGTCAGAACTCCTAAAAAAAGTTTCAAATTTGATTGAAAAATCCTTAGTTTCTTGAACGGTGTAATATATTTTTATGAAAGTGACATTTCGAGGGTTCCCTGGTCAAACCCGATAAGTGACAAAAATTGAGAATTTTAGTTATAAATGCAGTTAAGATGCACTTTTTTTGCTCTTTCTAATGGTATATTCCAATAAGCCGAGTTTCAATTGAACACAAAGATACGATTCATTAAGAACCCAATAAGTGCAACTTTTTTCTTTTTGACCAATACATAAACAATATAAGTATATTTAAAGGCAACTTTTTTAAATTTTATTAGATGAAGAACCCAATAATGTATATTTATTGGGTTTTAAGACAAATATATTTTAGGAAATTAAACTAAGTGACTTATGGTAAGACAAGTTATTTGCACTTATTGGGTTTTAATACCAGGGACATTCTGGATTAACGAGGTTTTACTTAAAACTAAACTCCATCATTAAGCTAAAACCCAATAAGTACTACTTATAGTGTTTTACTTCAAGCAAATATTAGAAATGACATATGAAAAGCATACTTATCGGATACTCGCACGAGCAGATATCAACATTGAACTGTAATTTTATTTTGGGAAGAACCCAATAAGTAGATATGACAATAGACATAAATTTTTAATTAATAACATTAAACAGGTGGCGACAGGATCGTTTTCGTTTGTTCGTTTGATTGCATTGCACGTAATTTTGACAAAATAATTATACTTTCCATTTATTGAAACGAAATAGCATCATCTAGACTCCGGAATAGGGAACTTATTGGGTTTTACCTCTAACCAATTTAGGTTACAATATTTACGTACTTAGAAATATTTTTAATGGAAGCATAGTTATTGGGTTTCACGTCTTACTTTTTATTTTTGTTTTACGTACTTATAATTACAAGGTTTTGAAATAATTTTACACTTTTTACGTATGGATAAGAGGATGCTATTTCCGGTTTTCCTATCCTCAACTTAGTGTTCCCTTAGAAAATAAAAATAGCAGCATTTATGTGCAGATTCATATCAATGGTACTATTGTTTGCATGGTTTAAATTTAAATCTAATATTTTTTTAAAGTATTTATTGACACCATTATGCAATTTTTTTATTTATTCAGCAAGATCAGAGGGTTATTTTTCTCACGTGTCATGACCCTGTTCGTTTTGGGAGCGTGATCTATTACAAAGCTCTAAATACGTTTTTAATCGGAATTTGGTCAATTTTACTGATGTTCGTGGAATATTGTTCTGCTTTCTCCTCGCAAGATTATCTTTGGAGCAAATACAAATTACTCATTAGAACTTGATAAGTCACAAAAAGATATTGCCACGCAGATGAATAGTATCGTCAAGCATATTTTGTTTTGGTGACAGACACAAGTAATTTTTTTAAATCATGTTATATACATATAATATGATGTTTATTGGTAACTTTACCTTTGTTTCCAAAATTAAGGTGTCAATATTTTTTTATATAAATACGCGGTATATTGTATAATATCCTATCCGTTAGCATCGCCATACTGGCCTGCATGATGCTTCTTCACGCACTTTTTGAAGGAATTCATTGGACGGAGGAAACACATGAGCCGGCAACGAGGCCCATTTTTAATGGTACGTCAAAGATTAGAATTATCAAACTTTTTGTTTCGCAATGGAATATTTTCCACGGTGAAGCGATAACATCGTTGGCCGGTTCTTGTAGTTTTGTAAAGGAAAAGGGAAGGCGGGATAAGAGAAAACAGTTCCTCGGAATACTCATCGAGATAAAAACGATAAAAGACAGTCAATAAACCAATGTCTCTACGAAGTTGAAGAGGATCAAGGTTCTCAGTAACCTCTTCAACATTGATAATGCGCACAGCCCTTTGCTGTAACTAATCAAAACCATCCATAAGGTAACTATTTGGCGGAACCATCCCAAAGATACAAGCAGTAGTCCAGACTGGACTTGACTTGAGTCTTATATAAAAGACAAAGCTGGTCCGGCGTGAGAAAACAACGCACTCTATTCAGGATCCCCTGTTTTTTGGATGCTAATGAGATGAAACTCTCCATATACTGATCTTGATTAAGGTTGCAGCGGATATCCATGCCAAGCATGATTACTTACTTTTTAGGCTATTACGCAGGCAGAGGGGAGTGCCCTGATGAATGGGGACCGGAAGGAATTGGGATGTTTTTGTCGAAAATGCGCACTCTTGGGTTTTCTCGGCATTGAACTGGACCTGTTTATTTGAACCCCATTGGCTTATGAGGCTCAACACCCGATTCAGTTCAACGACAAAATTCTCCCGTACCTCCACAATTACTGCGTTGCTAGCCGAAGGCCAACCAAGGTTTCTTCCATTGACCGTACTGTGATCAGCATAGCCATGTATGTTTCCAAGCAGTGGCATATCATTTATATGAAGAAGGAAGAGGGTGGGCGATAAATACGCATAAACTGCGATACGCATCCGTCAGACACGATGTGAATTCTACGTCACGCAGAAAGCCGGAAATCCAGTCACAAAGGCGTGTGGGTAGTCCATATGCCGTAAGCTTGGAAAAAAAAGCTTTGTGCCAGACCCGATCAAATGCCTCGGCAATTGTCTTCCCCCTGAGATGCGTCACATACGCTAGAAGATCAACCGTCGATCGTTTCGGCCTAAAGCCGTGTTGGAGATTATTAATTAAGGAGTGATCCTCTAGGTAGCAGACCAACCGGTTATAGATGATCCGTTCCATGACTTTGAACAGCACTGAGAACATGACAATAAGGCGGTAGTTTGATGGGTCTAATTGGTCAAAAACTATGTACACGAAACAAATAATTCCCGAAGAAAATCATAGCTGGATAGAACATTAAACAAAAATTATCCTCAAAATTTAAACAATTAATAAGTATATAAAAAGAGTATAAAAGTAAGTAATAACCTAAGTAAATGCAAACATAATTTGTTTTTTGCTTGGAATTAATAAAAACTTAAGTGAATAAATCGTTTTTTTCTCTCAGGTGAAACCCAATAAGTCGGCACCCTTTACCAAAAAAAAAATTTTTACAGCAGAACTGTAAGCATTAGAAGTAAAATGAATATGAAAACTAAATCTTTATAAAATATCATTACTAATAAAACTCAACATTGTGGACATTTACTTATTAAAATGCACTGTTACTGTTTACAAACCTTTAACATCGATTATCTCAGAAGTATGTTTTTGTCACTTATCGGGTTTGACCAGGGAACCCTCGATTTGGTAAATATGTTTATTTATAGGTTGTAAACTAGGCTATTTGAAAATAATAAAATTATTGTTCGTAAGCAGCAGTTCTTCACAAGCTTATATTATTGTCAAGAAACCTGTTAGTTTACTTAGTTTGGAATAAACTGATATTTAAAGTATTGAATAATATACATCAATATGGGACAACACTGCACGTATTGTTCTGATTCTGTTGTAAGTAGAAAAACTTACTTGTATTACAGAATCCAGAAACAACACGTTACCACAGCGCCCAAACCCGTGACAATATACAAAAGTTCGTTCAAACCTGGAGCCTCAGACTAAGCCGAAAGCCAAAAGTCTCGACTACGGAGGCCGTCAAAATGCCTCCTGATTCTAAGATTAATCTGTTCCATATCGTGGTGATTAAGCCAGTATTAACTATTGTAAAAAAGATACCTCAGTCCTGCAGTGGGATATCTGTACTTTACAACTAATAAAATGCACTGCTTCTTATAAGTAGTAGCTAGCTGCTTCAACACTTACCGTCCGTGTTGTATTCTAGGTAGAGTGAGTTCAGCGTTCGGTCCATCATTGTTGGTGTAAGTTTATTGCTTGTGTTACGACCTGCAAGGAAACAATGAAACTTGGTTAGCTTATTTGTAGTGTAATTATGATGGGAACTGATAATGTTTAACCATAATTAGTAGGTGTAGTTGCTCATAAACGGTCCTACCGAATTTAAATGTGGCTTAATATGACTTGGGATTTCGTCTAATGTAGGATTCGTTGCATAATATGGCATTATGCTACAAAAAATATTTAATAAATTTTTAGATAATTATAAGACTGTTTAGATTTTTCATTAATTCAATGTTTGGTTTGACAAAACAATATCTAATTATAAATTGAAACCGCAATTTCCCAGGCATAAAGTCAACAATCGGATTCTGTCAATCATTCAAAATAATTATATATGTATTACTTGACGTGCGTGTAGTGTAACTATACACTTCACCTACTTTTGTGGCCAAACACATTCTTCAATGTTTTTTTATATTACCCATCCTAACGGCTTTATTAACTAAATACTGTATTACCTAAATTCACGAATTATCTTATTCCGAACTTGTTTTCCAAAGAAACAGTTGAGTTATTTAACGAGTAAACGGTAAGCGGGTAATATTATAAGAAAATATATAATTTATAGTAGCATAAGTACGTTATCAAAGGTAGCCTCATGGAATGGAGCAATTATCAGCCATGAATAAATTACAACAGAAATGACAGATGGTAAAAAAAAGTTGCAAAAAGGTAAATGATTTTTTTAATAACATCTAAGTTTTATGTTCAGTTCAAATATTTAATTTCCAAATTAGCAAAAAGAAGTACTCTAAGATATCAGTTTGTTCAGTAAGACTTGTGTAAGCTACGTGGCTTTTATTGGTAATGGAGCTACATTTGCACATTTAATTTTTAAATTGCAATTTCGAGCCTGGCTGGAGCTCTGTCCATGATAATTCAACGAAATGTTATTTTATTGGTACTTAATTTATTTTTACAGTTCATTTGTTTCAGTGTATTTCTTCACAGGAATTCATATAAAATTTACATATTATAGGTAACTTTTACACAAGTATTGGAACTATAGGCACATGGTGTTTTAAGGTAGTCTTTTTAATTAAAAAAGTAAGCACTGTCAACAAAATAAAATAATAATACAGGTTTTTAAAACATATTTTATTTTTCTTTCCTCGTGTTGTAGATGCCCATAGTTTTAAATAGTTATCTGGGTGAGCATTATAGACTTTACACCTTTTATTGAAGTGATGTCATACAGGAGTTAATCGTTTTCTGGCAAAAATAACTATTTTATTGCTTTGTGTGACATTTCTAACTATCACCCTATTCCCTTCACATGAAATTTGAATGCATATGGCACATTTTTCTAAAATAAAAAGAACATATCATAATCTGTTACAAACTCATGTGGATTATGTTGGCACACTTTAAAAGTCACAAAGCAAATCGAAAAAGATTGGACATGGAAAACTAGGATACCGGAAGGGTTCGAAAAAGGGCAGCGTAAATAGAGGTAGAAATCAGAGAAAAATAGAAATGCGCGGATAATGCCTCGGATAGGTAGCCAATCCAATAAGGTTATATGGATAAACGCGTTGCTAAAGGGAAATAAAATGGCACCTTACTATTCAAGTTAACTGTCCGATTGAGTGAATGCTCGGATTGTGGTTTAAAGGTGTGATGTCCAAACTGTTTTAAGATTGCCAACATTTTGATGATGATGATGATGATTTTCTCTACGCGTTTCTGAAGGTGGAAATACAACCAGCTTTACAGTTATGTCATTGTGTTCACAAAGGCTTGTAGAGGGGTTTGATATATATTTCAAGAAATCTGATCACTTTTCGATCAAATAATAATTGTATACAATACCATTTTTTACTCTATTGAGTAATACTCAGTGCTTTGCATTTAGAAATATTAAAAATATTAAAAAATAATCTGTCTATTGGTTTTAGCTGATAAAATGTGATTCGTAAATTTAAGTAAATGGTCTTTGTGTAACCATTATGAATTAACATAAAAGTTAACTAGGTACTGAAATATAGTAAAACTAACAATCGAAATGTATTCATTAAGATCTTTCATTGGACGAAAAATACCTTGCAACTTGTTTAAAATTTGATAGTTCATAATTTTAGGCTGTGAGTTATACCTATCACATAAATTGTACACGATACGTAGGTAGTCTAGAGGGGGTAGATGAAAATAGGTGCCTAACTGTAAAATCATAAACTTCCTACTAAGCATCACCGCAGCTTTATAAAAATTTAATCAACGACAATAGAATCATAAAATACTTCCCTTATAATCAGTTCACAATAAAAATAGCACTATAACCATTACTCTGATTTAAAATCGACAAGGTAAACAACCTTGATCGAGAATCAGGTCCAAGAAAATAAATAATAGCGATAACATGTGTTCACGATTGCAATCAGATAGATTGACTCGGCTCATGAATATCATAAGCAAGGACGCATAAGAAATCCGAGTAGCATTGCGCGCAGCTAAACGGTCAATAGTTATTGATTTAGTCGCATGCTGATGTAAACGTATGTTATTTTAAGAAATTTATTGGATATCACTGTTCTTTGTGTATGAATTTACTCACTTAAAAGTGCATTGGACTTGTGGGGTACCACAAGATTTACAGACGAGTCTCTGTGAAAGGTTTTGGAACGCTCTGCCTACCGAAACTAGACTATCCCTGACTAAGGGAATTTTTAAAATTAGAATTCGTGAATTCTTCTGTTGTTCCCCTGCTACATATAATTTTATTTGCAAATAAATTGTCTTTACTTTACCTCATCTTTGCTTATATACTTGTTTTTTTGTAAGTACATTTAATTTATTTATTTATACATGTATTACGTACGTATGTATGTCCATGAATATGCAATTCTTTTAAAACACATATCTATAGTGTTTAGTTTATTACTATTTATTTTTAATTTTCTTTTAATCCATAGGTATACACAATTTTACTACTGCACCCATTATCTGCATGACCCAAGAGTCGTTTAGTAGAGAATGCTCCTAACATTAAGTCCACGTTTTGTCCTTTTTTTGTGCAATAAATTAAATCAATCCGATTAACTGATCCTGCCAACGGAGCTATTAATATTCGACTTAATATATTTGCTAAAATTTGATAAGAAGCAGCACACGAACAGTCGTAGGTACTTATAGATAGACGAAAAATAAAAGTAGATCCGAACTGCGTTGTAAGATATCAGGTACTGAATTAAGGTGTAACAGTATTTCCTCGAAATATAGCAAGAAAATAACTTCCTGAATACCAACACGCGTGGATAATTTTAAGCTATAAATAACATGCTAATAATAAACTATGAGTTACAGTTAGTGGTAATAATTTGTTATTGTGAAAATCTGAGCGGAACCAGTTTACACCATTCAACAAATAAATTTCTCAATTAGGACTAACAATCAAGTGTGCGAAATCTAGGAATTCAATTATAATTTATTATACACTTTAATGGAATTTAGAATTTATACAATTTGGCATTCTCAGAATCTGGTGTGAATCTATCATTTCTAGAATATGGCAGTCGTACAATCTGATGTTCTTAAATTTCAATAATTTATTTAAGTAATTAAATAAATTATTAAAAGTTCTTAAATCGTCCAACGTTTCAAAAATCTTGGGATTTGTAGACTAAACCACGTGCACGTTCAATACTTCATCAAAATCACAAAGATATTGCTCCATTCTGTGTTTTGATGTTTATTGTTTAATATACAAGGCATTTTTTTTCAATAAGTAAATTACTATATATTTGTATGTATTTTGAAAACAGACATTACTTATATTCGAGAGTGTAACTTCGGTTTACGATTAGTTTTCAAATCGTAAATATGATCGCGATTTTGGCCTAAGCTACGAATTGAAACGTCATTGTATTGTGGTCCTGCGTACGATACTAAATAGTGTTTAAGTGTAATATTTACCTCTATGCCAGCAAATCGAGATCTTTATGAGAATACATCTTATAAAATAAATTTATAAATTGGATAAAACAAAAGCTTCTGTCACTTTTGGGACTAGGGATGCGAGAAAAATGGTGTTAGAACATTACCACCTACTATCACTAACTTAAAGGTTTATAGATACCTTATTTTGTGTACGAAAACGCAAAACGCAATATTAAAATAATTTACTACCAAGTTTTCGGTAGGTGATTTACGTCGCTAGCTTTTCTGTTATGATGAATTGCCATCCCGTCCAGAAGGGTACCAGATGAAACATGTCTGTAATCCTGAAATGAAATAAAACGGAAATGAAACGGACCCTGCCGTACCTACAACTCGCGATTTTTTTATAAATCCACGTACAAAATTGGTCTCTGGCCGTCAAAATGGTTCCATTTCGCTTGACTGGCTTCCGAACCGTTTATGTGAATGTATTCAATCGAGATTATTCATTGAAAGCGTTGTTACACAATGTAATTTTTACAATTGTTTGCTTTCCAAAGTATACCAACTTATTTCGTTAAAAGGGTTATTAATTTAAACGAGTTCTCTTTATCGCACCGGGATCGCGTATCCAAAGTAAAAATTGAACAATAGACGACGGAGGGTTGACTTTGCCGTCATGGTGTTTCCACAAAGATACGAGGAAAAGTGCTAAAAAGGATGTTCTATATTTAAATTGACTGAATGAAAAAAAAACAATTTTAAGTGAAATGATTTTGTACTTGCCTTGGAGCCATAAACATGAACTGTGTCTAATTATAACAAAACTCGAATGTTACAGTTTAGAACAGTAGTCGACTATATTGGGTGTGCATGGCACAGCCACTTGTTTTTCCTTCTTCACGCATCAGTGCTAATGTGATTGACGTTTGTATATTCAGGATGTCAACATGACTGCCCAGAAAAAAAATGTTTTTATTTAAAACTTACTAATGTTTTGATGGATAATATCACGCTGCTTTTGGATTAAATAAACATGGAGTGTCCACCTCACCGCATCCTTTTCAATGTACGGGTTTAAGTTTACACACGAATAAAAGCAATTAAATGAACACAGAAACCGATATTTCATCTAAATCGGTAGGCAGCCGCTATTACAATGAACAGTGAGCTATTACGCGATAGTCATCGACGATCGCGTGTTATTCCATACGCGCGGTTGAAAGTCACGGGTCTTGCCCTCAATCTCATTGGTCAGGTCACAATAGTATATACAATAGTGAAACATCTGTCTTTATCTTGACACAATTATGATTAGCAAAATCCATATCTACAGAATAGCGGCACAGTGTAGACTTTCTAAAGCCAGACCACTAATGCAAACTTTGTGACGAAACAACTGCCTCTATCTTAAGTAGAAATGCAATGATTATCATTGTCTTTTGTTCAGTGTCAGTCTGCGTGAGTATTTGGAGCCCATTTTTCTAGCTACAACCTTCTAACACGATCCGCCCATATTCACTTACGAGTTAGCTTAGTTCGTATGTTTTCACGTAGGTACATGGCATTTCTTGGTCGGTAGCAAAAAACATTTGATCATTTTTTGTGAACTTTTTCAGGGCTAAGGCTAAGATAAATGGAGATGTTTGGACGAGGCTTTTGCTGCCCCCTGGCGTTTAGGCCATTCCAACATCGGGTTATCAGCTATAAAAAGTGAGGGTACTTTGTGAAGCATTTTTCATAGTAGCGTCTAAACGCTTTCAAAATGAAAAAGTTAATTAGTGAACTAGCTAAGCAATACAAATATTGTGATTTCCTCTAGTTTTAATAAAGTAAGTATTAAAGTAAGTTGCTGTCCCACTGTAGGGCAAAGGACTTCATCATTCAAATCATCACAGGTGAGTGAGTTACAAGATCAAGTTTTACAACTGGGATATACGTAGTTATCCCATGTATCAAACTGATGGATGCGTAGGTACTACATGTACGTAATTAACACGCAGCTCCGAGCTAGCTTCGTTAGAAACATAACTAGATCAATTAGGATCTATGATTATTTGAATTCAATCCCTACTAATATTAATATTATAAATGCGAAAGTAACTCTGTCTGTCTGTCTGTCTATGTGTCTGTTACGCTTTCCTGCTTAAACCTATCAACCTATTTTGATGAAATTTGGTATAGGTATACGTTGAATCTCAAGAACGGACATAGGCTACTTTTTATTAGAAAATAAGGGGGAGGGGGGTAATACCACCTTTGGAAGTTTATATGGAAAAATGTTTATTTTTGAAGTTAGAGATATGAAATTTGGCACAAATATAGCTCGAAACTTGGATTAAAATATAGACTACTTTTTGTTTCGAATATTAGGGGAGAAAGGGGTAAAACCGACCATAAAAGGATGTAGTCCACGCGAACGAAGTCGCGGGCACAGCTAGTGATTAATAATTGTTATTCGAACTTCGTGGATCTTCCAGAAACGAGCTTATTGCTTTTAAAAGATTGGCTGTCACTACGACTTCTTTGGCTCATTGATGTCAACGCGCGATTGTAATCACTTCAGATCGTGTTCCTACAAGTCTCCCATATAATATAAAATCATAGACTGTTTCCATAATGTATGATTTATTTGTATACTATCAGTACACCTCTTATTATAGTGATGCTAGTTATTTAAAAACTGCTAAAAAAACAGAAAACCCAACCAAATCAATAATAAGTTACAAAAAAGAGTCGTTAAAGAGATAATAGACTACATATACCTAAGCAAAACTTTAGAGGTGATATTTGGCAAAGATGATGACTGTCAAACTTAAAATAGAAATGTGGATTTTTAAACCAAATTATTTTCTGGTACTAAGTAGGTCTGTCAGCTACACTACGAATATTGCTTTGCTGTTACGTTTTATATACTATGACACGGGTAAGATTGAACATAAATCTACAACGCGACATTACGCCAATTACGAAGCAATAAACAACCTTAGCCCTTACCTTGTACTTTTCAATGTCTTCCAAGCATTGTGCTAAAGTTTATATCTACACGATACTTAGGTACACATACCAATCTAAGATTGTATTTTAGGTTTTAGTAGCCAAATGGCGAAAAATGTTACCCTTATGAATTCGTTATGTCTGTCTGTCTATCTGTCTATCCGTCCGTATGTCACAGCCACTTTTTCTGAAACGATAAGACATATAGTGTCGAAACTTGGTATGTTGGTGTACTTATTCTGTGAGCCCCGTTAAGATTTTTAACGAAAATAGAAAAAAAAAAATTTTTTCGGGGCTCCGCAATTTACCTTTAATTCTGTTACTTGCTGCTACGGAACTCTTCATGGGCGAGTCCCACTCACACTTGGCCGGTTTTTTTATTCTAACCATGGTTTCTGCTACAAAAATAGAACAAAAAAATCCCGTCCTTGTGGCGAATTTTAGGTAAGTACCTACTTAATGAAATAAATAACAGGATGTGAAATTTGAACCACTCAGTTCATTCGCTTAAAACGTCGATATGAAATAAAACAGATATCATCAATACAGATGTGTTATTGATAACTAGGTAAACTAATACAGCACTTAGGAGCTGAGTAATGGAAACTGGTAATATTAAGTACCTTATTGTAAAAGTCGAACAGAAAAAAATTAATGATTGTCTTTCAGCTTTGAAAATTAGTATTTGAAATTTATTTGTCACAATTTTGACCTAAGGTGGTCATTTGATTAATAAACCATTTTAGTTGCAGGTTATATAAACTAATAGGATTTTTCATATGATTTTTTATTTTTCACTTTTTCCCTTCTTCACGGATCAGTGCTAATGTGTAATATTTTTTGCGTAATTAGTAATTTGTGTTATAATTTTTATTTATTAATATTTATTCCACTATAGTTATTAATTTATCAAAAATTAGCAAGTAAGTAATCAATTGACTGCTAATATAATGAATTAACCGCTTAATTTGTCTGTTAGTCCTTTTTTATACGTATTTAAAATGTGCAATAAGGTTTGAATAAATAAAATAAACACTTGATAATAAAAGTTTAACGTAAAATAAAAAGATATGCAGAGTCAACGAGAAATAAATATATATGAAGTAATTGAAGTACAACTAGAAGTTTCTACTTCTAGTTGTACTTCAACAACATTTAATTGTTCTTTTTTTTCAGTACTTACATAGCATTTTCTTTCGTGCCCTAGTCCTAGTCTATAAATATTTCCAAAGACAAATTATTATTCACAATACCAATGAATTCAGTCCTAAAATACATTCTCATTCCAAGATCAGCAATTCAGCTTGCTGCATCCAATTTTGGGAGCAGCTCAAGTTATTTGCTTTACAGCGCGCCAATAAATTGCATCTTACAACAACACCTGAATGCTTTCAGCTATTCCTAAATGAAATATTCTCTAGAAGGCTTTCTGTAGCGTTATGCAGGATTAAAATTATTAACTAATTGAATGCCTTCAATATACAATTAAACATAAATAAACTAAGTTTAATTAATACGCCATTGCTGCTAATTCATTTAATTATTTAGGAGGCGTTTAAACGCCGCCTCTAAAAATGCGGCCCGAAGTGTTTGTTTGTCGTTGATTTCATTTGTTTTTTTCCACAGCTTGTTTGTATTTGAGCTACTTGATATTCAAATCAAGTCAACACATTTATGAAAAAGGTTTTTCAGACAGAGACGTGGAAAACGTAGTGACTATACAGGGTGGCTGTTACATTCGTCTGGCATATTTTTTCCAACATAAGATAGGAACAGTGGTAAAAAATAAATGCCACTACATTATTACACAGTATAAAATAGTCAGTCTAAAACAAAAATTTACTTTACCTCCTTTAATAGGTCTGGTGGTACCGAGCTTAAGCTCGTAATTCATAATTAGGTTTGATTCCGGTTGGAGCAACATATCTGTGTGTTGTTTCCAGTTTAGATAGGACTTTTTAGATTGGTCATCTACAATGCCCGATAGGAATATTGATATATGCTATCGAAAAGGCATCTAAATAGTCGGTCCTGGGCTTGATCTCTCTCTGCCGTCTCATCGGATTATGACAGTGAAGGAAGAGAGAGTGCACTTGTGTTTTGCGCATAATAAACCAAGGCCTGTCTAATTGGTTGATCTCAATTGGCCTCTGTGGCCGGACTGGGTCGGGACAATTTAATATATAATAGTATTTTGTAGATTTTTATTATTTTCGTGGAGTTGTGGTTAGAGCGCTAGGCTTAAAACCCGGAGGCCGAAGGTTTAGATCACGCAGGGAAAAAAACACTTTGTGAGATTTTCCCAGTTTGATAAGGGGCCTTCCTGGCTTGAATTACCTGATTGTTCCATAATAATGATGATTTCCACGCTTTATTAAGCCGTTAGTTCATATAGGTCTGTTTTCCATTGTAAGGTTACGCAGCAAGCAATAACTCCATTTATTACAATCGTCAAATCCGGATCAATGACGAAGCGGACCCCGGGTTTTGTAATGGATGCACAACCGGGATACACGCTAAGAAAAAGTCAATTTTTGACGAACAAACTGGTGCAGTGGCTAAGGTAAGCGCTCGAAAAGTGAAACTTCCATGGTATGATACTTGGACAGGTCAATTTGAGAAACAAACTTTTCTGCATAGACTTGGGCCTGGGGTATTTTTTGGGTTGGGTTGGGACTTCAATCTCAAAAGTTGATCAAAATCGCCTGGTACTTACTTAGATGGACACAATCAGTTGATTTGTGTGATTGTCTTATTTATTTTTAACAGGAATACGTCAAATCACCAGTTATATAACCGTTAAAAAAGATTCGTTCTATGTTACGGAACCTAAAGTAACCGTAGTGGACGTGAACGTTTTATACTAATATAGAAATGTGTCGGGTTTTCGTCTGATATTTGTAAAGAGCCTATTTCAAATATAATGCAAAAGCTAAATCCAGTAATGGGCAAGTTTTAATTGCTAGAACAGTTAAAGATTAACAATTAAAAATGCGTCTCTATTAAAATATGAAATTTTTGTATCTAAGTACTCACTTTGCTTTTGTTTTTTAACTTAATTCTCAAAAGTTCATAATGATGTGTTAACAATATTAGGATTATAATCTAGATGTAAAATCTATTTGTCCTTGTATCTAACATTTGTTTTGATTGTAATCTGTTTTGTTTTCCAAATAAATAAATAAATAAATAAATTAATAATTGGTAAATGTAACCACAACAACTAACAATTAATCAATTGTAATTGTGAAAAAATATAATTAACAATTATTTAATTGTTAACTGTATTAGTAACAATTAACGATTAATTAATTTTTAATCGTTTTGTTAAATAAATATGTAGTTAAATAAATATGTTGGCAAGAAGTAAAAGACCGATCTAAATAATAATCAATACCTTTTTGTTGTATATTTGGAATTATTAATAAGAAATTTTCGATAACATATTTTCTAAAGTCTTATTTAAATTGTTAAGCTATACTCTGAAAATATACTTGTCTCACTTATAGCTTCATTTTCCTAAATCTTTACTAATTTCATTTTGATACAGAAAGTTAATTGTTAGTTTTAATTGTTTTATAAAACAACTCAAAAAAATAATTGCAATAATTTTAATTGTGAGTTGCAATTGTCACACGTTAATCAAATTAATTTAATTGCTAGGTGCAATTAACAGTTCAATTGCGATTAATTTAATTGTAATTAATTTAATTGCAATTACTTTTTTAGTCAATTAACAAGGTAATTGACAAATTAATAAAATAAAGCCCAACACTAGCTAAATCTTATAAAATTACCGCTCCATACACATATCTATGTAAAGTATCCTTTGGATCTGTGAAAGACGCCGAGCTAACAAGACAAAATCGTACATTGTTGAAAATGATAACTCGTGCGTCACGATATTTACCAGCGCCTCCTCAGATTTGGCGTCTGCTCCTTCATTTAGGAAAGCGAAATAAAGCAAAAGCTTCGGTTATCTTGTTTGAACAGACTTCGATGTCAATAGAATTAAAGCGAGAGTGTCGGCGCTGACGTGTTCCACGAGGGCTCGTGTACACACTCGTCTATATAGATATAATTTAATATAGATTTATAACCCATACACCGACACAATATGATAGGCAGCATGTAAACAAGTTCCTTTCATTTTATTATTTTTGTCTTGTTCTTGCTAACTAATTGAAATTCCAACGTTCATAAGTTCGGATATCTAACTCTTTGAAATTCGCTTTCTAATAAGTTAGATTTTTATTTTAATTAAAAGACGCTAGAACGCCATATTAAAGACAAACATTTTTCGTCTTTTTCGTTCGTTTTGTTCAAAATATATTTTTGGAAAAATGTAATTGAAAAAAGGTCCTTCCTTCGAAAAAGTGTGTTGTAGATGTGCGTGAAACGAAAATCGTGTAAGAATGAACGTATTTAATAATGTGGGAATGGTTTCGCACAAGTCACCATGATCTATGTAAAAACAAAATAAAAGGCTTCCCTAAATAGAATTTATTGCCATTGTGTAAATGTGCGCATCACTTTGTTGATTAATATAAGCATTCCCTAACTTAGGTTCAGTGTTATTAATGATAAGCTACCTATGCAAATAATAGTTTTATAGGAAACTTCCTTTCCCATATTTGTAGTTATTCATACATATTGGTAGATGTAGAAATGATTGTTGTTGCTTATAAATTGTACGAGGATTAAATCATTTCTTGTTTTAAAATATATCCATTTATTTAAAAAAAATCAAAAAATTTTTTAACATTCCATCTAACAAATCCAAAAATCAGGCGTCAATGTGTACTTAGTAAATTTGTTTGATTAAAATATAAGTAGAAATTAATTAAATACCTTTTAACTAAAAATTCAACAATATTTTGCGAAGTGGATATCATAACAATCCGGATGTTTGCGTGCGTGGTTTTCTCACACAATTCTCTCTTCAATTTGGGACATAATAAATATACTATGTTATTATGTTTACAGCCACTGTCCGTCGAAATTGGTTTGTTTCAATGCAAAGTGGTGGCTTTGATCGGATCTCGACACCGCATTCGAAACGTTAATTTAAACAAAACTGACAGTAATTGTGTTAGCATGGATTTCGTTTATTTTCATTAAAAATATTTGTGCATCGTTCATTATAGGTACTTGCAGGTACTCCGGTATTTACGTGTGGTCTTTGTTCGCCTTATTTGTTGCTACTTTTAAATGGTTCATCAAGTATAGAATTATGTTGATTTTACAACCAGGATTTATCATGAATTAGCTTCATCCTCAGCGCTTCCTGTTTTTAGGATTTCGTAATATTAATACACATGTTTAAGCAATATGACTTAGTAACATGAGTATAATAAAAGTTTTATTTAGATAAAGTAAAAAGTGGCAGTTAGCCATTATTTGGACATGCAGCATGAACAATGTTTTAAAAATTTGAATAAACACCCAATTGATTTATTTACGAAGACCAAACTTGTTTATTATAGTTAGAACTAGACTTGAAAACGATTTGTTTCATCTATGCATTGTAATGAAATACCGTCGATCGTTAAAAGTCATGATATATTATTTGTTTTTTTTACAACTGAAACAAATGTGCTTTAGAATTCTGCCGAAGCAAATTTACTTCTCAATATAAAACAACCAAAGCGATGGGATATGTATTTTTGATTAAATTATCTTCAGCAAAGGTAAGTTATTAGTAGTTAACAGAAATTAAAAATGTGCTACAAATGTGTTTTATTTAACGAAGTAACTAGATACATAACCATGAACCTCCGTAATAGGTATTGCATTGAAGTGAAACTTGTGATAAAAACCGTTTTCAGACTGAAATGTAGCCCAACGTAAAAGCTACGGGCTGACCTCCATTTCATTCCCAGCGGGGCGGCAGATAGATTGTACCAATATCCTGAAATATTGTTAGTGGATATATTATTTACCGAAATATTACGTGATGTAAATATTGTGAATTTCTCTTTATGATAAGCATCTGTACAAACTTAAGTGCACATCTTTCAGTGACAATTTCGCTGCAGATAGACTTTATATAGTCTGGATATTGCCTGTTTAGGTTAAACATAACAGGTAAAACAGTATCATATGTATATTTCTACCAAATTTCAATCGAATTCATCGAATCAAATTTAATTGTTTTTGCGTGAAAAAGTAACAAACGTAAATCTATACATTCATGTATTCTGAAAAACCATCGTGTTTAAAATAAAGGGGTAGGATAGGATAAAAACAATTATTATAAATCGGTTGATACGAAATTACTAATTATAGTAGTAACGAGCCATTTAAAATAAATTAACTATATATACATAGGCCGGTGAGAAATAAATTAACTATCAGCGTAAAATCGGCTTTAGCAACAAACTTAAAATGGTTTTAGCTGAAATAAGCAAAGATAAAACAAATGTTCTTTGGTAAACAAAAGTAATTTAAGGAATTTATGCTACTATAATCTTTGTAACAAATTCGATACTTAAAAATTAATAAATGAATTAAATTCTGCATTTCTTGTTTCCACGTCGTTTTGTTTTAATCATACCTACTAAAGTTTATGGTGTATCTACTGACAAATTAGTTAGCCTTTTTGCCTTGTAATCAGATTATAATTTTATACAGGGTTTAAGTTAACTCATCACAAATTACAGAGTCTATAAAAATCGTAATGTTTCCCGACTCAATAATGATTTATTGTAACGGTAAAGATTTGACGACCTCCGTAGCCGAGAGGCGAGCGGGCCTGACTTTGGCGAGCGCCATCTCTGAGGTTCCGGGTTCGATCCCCGGTCGGGTCAATATGGGAAACGAACTTTTCCATATTGTCTCGGGGTCTGGATGTTGTGGTACCGTCGTTGTTTCTGATTTCTGTAACACAAGTGCTTAAGCTTCTTACCACAGAATCAGAGCAATGTATGTGATGTTGTCCAATATTTATTTATTTATTTAAAGATAGGTGAAAATACATATTATTATGTTTTAAACGTTCCTACAAATAGCCTTAAAAATAAGAAGTTTAAGCCGCTGTAATAATGTAAACGTACAAATATTGTAATAGCACAAAAAAACCTTTTCTAGCCAGCACAAATGGGGAGAAATGGTTTTCGGGCGCTTGAAATCGTGTCTCGCCGGCTTTGCATGCATAATTCTGGCGCATACAAATACAAACCATAATTATGCAGTGACCGACCTAATTCTAAACCAAAACACCTATCCAATCTCATAATGTATTGTTAGTTTAGGATTTATAACCGTCAATTGCTTTCGCAGTTACCTACTTGAAGTGAACAGAGATCAGACAATAATAAATTAGTAAATGTTATTTCATATTTATGAGATTATCATCCATTTACCAAAGATCAGTTAAATATAAGATGAGATTTACAATATATTTTCTAAAAATCACACCCTTAGTATATATCTATACTAATATTATAAAGAGGAAAGGTTTGATTTTTTGTTTGTTTGTTTGTATGAATTGAATAGGCTCCGAAACTACTTGGCAGATTTGAAAAATTCTTTCACATGTATGTGATGTTGCCCTATATATATATTTAACTAGCGGTCCCGGCGAACTTCGTTTCGCCTTAGAGAATTTTTCCCGCTTTTCTGTTGATTTTTTTCAAATTTTACCAAGGATTCCTAATTATGTAGCCTATGTCAAATTGGAAGAATGTAGCATTCTATTGGTGAAAGATTTTTTTAAATCGGCCCAGTACTTTTTGAGCCTATCCATTACAAACATACAAAAATACAAATCTTTCCTCTTTATAATATTAGTATATAGATATATATTTTTATTTTTATACATGACCACTTCTAGCTATATCTAATATAGCGACCCGCCCCGGATTCGCACGGGTGCAATAGGTACTAAAATATGTACGTATTATACATATAAATATTGCAATTTATTTTATTACATTGACTCCTCCCTTACCCCAGTGACGCTTGGAGCCTACATCGCATGCTGGCTGGCTGAGCGCGGTGAGCGGCAACCAAGCGACTTTTTTCTAATACTTGCATTATTAAACTCATGATATCTTTCGAATTAAATGTCCGAATTGAATAATTCAAAAAGTTATATAAAGGTATTGAAGCTATCTTAAATATAAAGTAATTTATTTTGATAAGGATTAATACCAAGGTACAAATAAAGAGCCTTTAAAAGAGGCTGCATATTAATAAATTTTTTAGATTAAAAAACCGCTTATTGTGACATAACTATAATATTTAGTCATATGCTATCCCGACACTTTTTTCAGGTCACCTTTAATTACACTATTGAAGTTTTAGTAAGGATCCCTAATTTTTTTGAAAATATAATATAGCCTATGTCACCCGTAGATAGTGTAGCTTCCCACCGGTGCATTGCTCTGATTCGGTGGTAAGTAGCTATAGCACTTGTGTTACAGAAATCAGAAACAACGACGGTACCACAACACCTAGACCCGAGACAATATAGAAAAGTTCGTTTCCCATATTGACCCGACCGGGGATCACACCCGGAACCTCAGAGATGACGCGATGCCAAAGGCCGGCACGCTTACTTCTCCGCTACGGAGGTCGTCAAATATATAGTATAAAAGAGATATCATTCAAAATGTATGTATGTATGTTCTTCATGATTAAAAAAACTGGTCTTAGAAAACGTACTCAAACTAAAAGTAAATTAGAGACAGCTTTAAAAATATATATTTTCTCTATAGGGATAAGTAGGGGTTTGTGTTTTCATTTTATTGAAGCTTGAATTACAGTGAGGATCATAATTTAAAAAATACTGAGTTTGATAGGTATTTATTACCTACATTCCGCGTGGTTTATGTTGCTGGTAAAATCTAGTAGAAAATAAATCGGTTACTGCTTTTGTACTGTGTAAATATTTCAAGAAATACTTACTCGTAAACGATTTACATCTTACATTGAACTTATATCTCCAAAAAATAGCTATGTTTGAATAATTTTTATTTTGTAGGTATTGACTGGAAGCACATGGGGCTCGTAAGAGTAGGCATCCTTATACGCCAGATTTTTTGTGGCCGTGGTTGGGTTTGTGAAATCACATCTCATTTCTCAGTACGCGAGAAATGAGGTGGCTTCCCTCGAAACGTTTTTAAGACGGGACTGAATAACTAGGTGAAGTCCATAATTCTAGCCGTTCTACGCCATCTAACTTCCGCTGATATTACAAGAAAAGGGAAAAAAGGTCCGCTAAAAGGAAACTTCTGGGTTAGTGAATTTACGTTCGTTTATTAAGAAGTTAGATATAAGTAAAGGTATGTATTAGTGTTTATCTATTTAATGTTATATTGCCAGGCGAAGACCTCTATCATTGGAATCAATGGTACTGGATAATTACCCGCTTGCCAAATGAGGGTGATCACAAATACGATCTATGTTCGAAAAATTCAAAACACACAGTTTGATCCGGCAATCGAACATGTTACTCCCGAGATCATAACACTATCAGTAGGTATATTTAAACCACCTAGAAGTATAGATTCAAGGAACGTTTATTCTAGCTAATTGTGCTGTGTAAGAAAAAAAGGTTTAGGGTACTGGAAAAACTTAAATTTTACCCATAGAGAAATTTACTTTTAATAGGTACTGGTTTCCACAGAATAACAAAGATTTGGATCGTAATCAGTGGTATTCAAAAGAGAGCCAGAATAGTTAAGTAAGTACCGGCGTTAAATTGCATAAAATGCAACGGCTTAGGCAAACAAAGGATTAAACTCTCATTTTACCTAGTTCGAAACACAACCTTAAAGGTATGTGTATATACGTGTTACCTTCATTTTGCAAAGGGTAAGCCGTTTGCGAGTCGGGACGTCGGCATACATTTAGTGCACCTGCAATTCCTTTAAAATGTCTAGCGTTGACCTTACCGCTCTGTTGCTTGATGGAATATTAGATTAAGCATAAGCGAAAAATTTACGACTCTTACGAGATGCATCGCTTTTTACGGTAGTACTCACATTAGGTTTTTATGTTTGACTGGCCTGGTAGAGCAATGATTTTGGAAAGAATTCGATTAGGGTTTGAACCGTATCCAACAACCATTCTGTGGTGAACATTTGTATTTGTTCTTTCTCTGTGTGCTTTTTAATGTAACGTGTGATATCACCGTTGGTAATGGATGTATGTGATGTTATCCTAGATTAAGGATACAAGTGCTATCATAAATAATTTGTAATAGTATTTACTGTAATCATCACGAAATAGGAAGGTCAGCAACAACAATACAAGGTGACTTAATTTTTTTTCTGTCAAACGAATAACTTTTTTGTAAAATTCCGCATAGAGGTAGGTACCCTACCCATTGCTATAAATTTGAAATATGCCCATATATGCTTACAGTTGTTTTGTTCGGTGTTATCATATAAAACATGAAATTAATTTTAAATTGAATTGAGACTTCACTAATGTTGTCATCTAGCGACTTATTTAAATGATCTGAGAACTCAGCACCTAGGTCTTTTTAATACTGGTTTTTCGTGTATTTTTGGTACAGATTTATCATTACTCACCTACTATTTTATTTACCACTCTCGCTCGCATCAAAAAACCTTTTTTATTGTAGGGTGATTGATTTTTTATTGCATCCCGTATATCGTGATTAATGGATGGACAGAGAAGCTTTCTAGCGAAAATCGAATTCGAGTATCGCAATTTCATGACTACGCGTAAATAAAATTTCAATAACGCTAAGTACTCATAATATTTTTTTTATATTTTTTTATGGAATAAACGAAGTTAATTGCAGAATAATTCAAGATATGAAAGTGATGATATAGCAAGAAAGTAGTGGCTTTAGGAAAATTAAATTTTTAATCTGGACTTTAGAACGAAAACTGAACATTCACATCTAATAATATTACTTAAAATGAATTGATTCTTACTCCATATTTGGTTAACGATTCAGTTGTTTGTTTCCCAGCACAATTTCTTACCATTTCAAGTTTAAAACTACTGGCTAATTAGAAACAGTACCTTGGTGTAATTCAACAAGGTACTCAGGTGTGAAACAAATAACTTTGAAGCCTGAACCTAACTCTTGTTGGCATTTATTTTTGAAAATAAGTTTTCACTCATGCATTATTAAAATCCTATTAGCCATTCATTTAATACATCATTTGTTTGTCTAAACATAAGATAAACAATCAAGATAAGTACACGATGAAATTCGTAAAATTAATATGAATTCAATTTACGAGTGAACTAAAATTTACTTTAAGTGTTAAGATCAACGAAAAGTATTGAAAACTTTTTCGTTAGAAAATTGTTTCTGAGTCGGCAAGAGCGGGCCAAGTGACCTCTGCAAAGAATGTTCACGATTTTGTCGATTTTGCACAGTCAAAGTCCTGTTTGGGCTATTTTGTATAAAAGATACAAGTACTCGTAAAACCCGTCACATAAATATGTTTCCAATGTTGTAACGGTATCTTACGATAATTTTCTCGTCCGCAGTCTAGTTGAAATTAATAGGTATGCACCTAGTGAAAATAAAAAATAGCGACACAGAAATCGTTTCATTAATTTTGTTTTATTTACTTTAGAAGTCTTCTTTATTTAACTACAGTGAATGGTAGATCGAAGAAACCACAACGCTGCCAAACTGTTATCACTGCTGAATCTACTGCCTTTGGGATGAGGCTAATGCATGTGATCTTTTCTAACATACATGTCTTTCAAGGAGTATCATACATTACACTGGTAACGCCAGCATTCGATATACCAACATCAGGAACAATGAAGTAGGCCAGCTCGGCTTCTATTAGTGCGGCGCAGGCTACCGGAAACCGTTCTATTGGTGACCGGCAGAGCATCGCGGCAGCACTGGCACGGACAAATGCCATTGTGTGATTTCCTGCTTCGATTGGTTTGATCTCCTTTTATTGCAGAGCGCAATAACGAGAGACCCTTCAACGCAGCCTTTCAGTCAGTTTTCCCGAAGACAATGATCTTAGAAGGCGAAATTGGACGACCTTTTGGTCGTACTTTCTAATAAACACTTCGGATCGATATTAGTTTTTATGTCCTCGATTTATGAGGGAGTGTTGTATTCAAAACCACTTCTGACTTGGTAGGTAGATAAGTCGAACAGTTATTAATTTATCTAAATCAAAATAAAATTTATATTGAGTACTAATACTAATGTGACACATAATGTATAAGTAATATTAAGTTTTAAGCACATATGAAACTTATAAGGAAACTTGTTTACGACTGGGACATAATCTAATCGATCTTGTACCGTAAACAATGTGATTTTTGGCAACTCGTGTAAAAGTGTGCAAAAAACAATGTATCTAGTTGTTGAAGAGCTCTTTTTTCTTTCTCCTAGCCAGATGCATATAATTAACAAAGCCCTTTGGAATAATTAAGTGTGTTATTAAGAACTAACTCTCCATATCGCTATTTATTGTCTCAAAATGCAATATCTGATTTATAAACAAATAATAGAATTTCGGACTGATCGAAAACTCATTAACATTTGCTCCAGAAAAAGGTTCTATCAATTCTTAGAAAAGGCGACATCGGCTTTAGCTACTAGAAAAAAAATCTTGTCTTTACCTTTAGGTAAAACCTCGTAAAAGATACATACAATATCTATTAATTTTGTCGATGTCTAGGTACTTTTGTTTGCACGATAAGTTACAAAATATACATGATTCAACCTGACTAATGGAATTGCCTCTACTTTTGAATGACGTGGGATAGCTCTATTTGGTATGCTCGCGAAACAACCAAAGCGAAGACCCGTCACTCATAATTACAACTTTGTTATTAAATTTACTACAGTGTTAATGGAGGGGGACATGAAGTATTACAATAACGACAGTTATGATGTTTAGGTATGTGCATAAATTAGGTGGAGAAAACTCGAATAGAAAATTAATCAAATTGTTGTTGAAGTTTGCTTTGGTTAAAGAAGTTGTGAAGAGAACTTCAACCTAAAACTCAGCTTTTCCTTCGTCTATTTTTAAACTTAAAAGTCTCTCAAACTTTTACTTAAATAATTCTACGTGCTCATGTATCTATGCATATGTAGGGTTGATGAGATATTCTTATTTATTGAGGAATATTACCTACTATTGATTTAGTAATCCGCATTTGGCAAGCGTAGGGGTTAAGAAAACAGGATTGCAAAGACGACTTGATTTTAATGATGGTAGCTTGCCCTGCCCTGTGCGACCTTAAAGACTTAACTTCAGATTTATTTTGTTATTGCTACTTTCTTCTTGTGCGGAATGGTATGATCTCATTTTTATAGCCGTACATTACATAAGATAAAAATAAACGAAAATGAAGATGCAGTGGGTATCTAGTTTATTTCAATGAGTGCCTAAAACTGACACTTAGCAGGGTCTGCGACGATTTCCTTTAAGGTTAAGTACATTTGAACAATCTGTACTGTGAAGGAGGTATTTATCCAGCCACGCGCTCTGTTCTGCTCCTCACTCTCGTATCAACTGCCCCAGTCTTTGAAATTGTATACATACATATTAAAAACACTTTACGCACCCTTACAATCTTCGAGGACCATTTTTTCTTAGGTGACAGCTGTACTCGGCTGAGAAATTCAACCGAATTTCCACGAAGCAAAGTATTGCCACATTTTTTCCTTTGTTTATTCACTGACCCAACGTTTCATAAGGGTTTGGGGTTTAGGGTCCTAATACAGAAACGTTGTATTATATACGACGTTGTGTATTATATTTACTGCTAGGCAATTTCGGTCAAATATAAGTTTTCTGTCCTTATCGTTGCTTTGATTTTAGGTTAGCTATGTTGAGTATTTATTATGCATTTTACTTCAAAGGCTTTATGGATTGAATGTGACGTCTAGCAAATAAACTAGTTAATAATGTATTACAATCTTGTAGTTTCGTGTGTAGAGTTTAAGATTAAATACGAGCAGATACACGTTAGGATATTCCCATTTTGGTTCATTCATTTATGTCTTTAGGTATCATAATGTCTGAGTGCATACTATTTTGTTTGTAAGGATCTTTCCTATAAAATTAATAGGAATGATCAAGCCAATCACTGTTGGTAAATGTTCTACAATTTACAAAATCAGTATACTTATTTATGCTGAATATATGTAAAAAATATTTTACAGACGCGTTTAATAAATTTTTTTTTATGTTAACACTTGTATTGCAAGTGTATACCATGATGAGGCGTTCATTGTACATTCCGATGCCAAATAAACATGTAAGCAGGGCTTGGATAGGGTAAATTAAGAATAGTAACGGATTGTAAAGAAAAATATTATCTAGTATCTTGAAGATACAGAACAATATTTTATATATTTAAAAGCCAAAGCTTGTAGTATATTTTAATCACGGAATTATTACAATTACTAGGATAGGTATCATTAATCATTATTTTACCCATTAATTCCTAGGTCTTGTATCCAATTTCTATCATAGATTTCCTGTAAAATACACATCTAATCTACCAAGCGTAAAGTGACTCATATTCCTTCGTATTCATTAAAGTATACTTATTAGTCAATGGAATCAAGATAATATATCTGTCACCGCAAACATTATCACACTAAGTAGGTATATGGAAGTCTCGCTCATAAAATTAAGTGAACGGTGTACCTAATAAGCTAATTGAAGCTGTAATTGATCGATCGCTATTTGCGAAAGAGGAGAGACAGTAAAGCCAGGATTAAATATTGTCCAAGCAAACGAAAAAGAATTAGGGTTGGATGTGTAACAATAACAAATCACGCCATAAGCCTGCCCCCGTTAGGGGCTTGGCCACTGACGAATGTGTTAGGTAATGTACAGAAATGCTGTATCTTATGCTAAGGGTAATATAATGGAAAACAAGATTTTACAGCCCTATTTGTTCAATTATTGACTACGAATTCTATTAAAAGAATGTTTTCTTGTGATATAATTAGTTTTATTATAAGCACTTGCACATCCTTTTACAACGAGGTAAGTAAGGCCATATACAACCACTGTGTTGCCAGTGTTAAATTTTCTTATAAATTCAATACTCCCACTAAAATATAACACTCTTTAAACAATTAATATCTTTAAGTAGGAAAGACAAACTATTCAATACCAAACAAAATATTATCTCTTAAATTAGTAAAAACCTGAGTTGGTAAAGATTTAGTCAGAATATCTGCTAACTGACTTTTACTAGGAACATAATTAATTTTAATCAAGCCCAACTCAGCCTTTTCTCTTATAAAATTATACTTAATGTCAATATGCTTGGTTCTTTTATGATAGACCGGATTATTTATAAGTTTTATTGCACTTTGATTATCTACCAGCAAAGTTACACGTTTACAATCTTCTCCTAAATCTATCATAATTTGTTGCAACCACAATATCTCCTTTGCAGCTTCACAGGCAGCCACAAATTCTGCTTCTGTGGTGGAGAGAGCAACGGTCTTTTGTTTTTGACTGGACCAAGTAATTGGGCCACTATTCATTATAAAAATATAACCCGTTGTAGACTTACGAGAATCAACATCACTTGCAAAATCAGAATCTGAGTACCCAATTAAATCATTACTCTCTCCATACTTTATACATAAATCTTTAGTATGAATTAAATATTTTATAATACGCTTCACAGCGTTTACATGTAGTTGACCAGGGTTGTTTACATATCTGCTTAATACATTCACAGCATAAGAAATATCAGGCCTTGAGACAGAACACAAAAATAATAAAGATCCTATAGCCTCTCTATAAGGAAAATTTATAATGTTTTCATCAACATTTTTAGTTATAATTACATTTGCATCTGCTGGAGTACTTACTGGATTAGCATTTGACATACAAAATTTTTCAATAATTTGTTCTATGTAGTCCCTCTGGTGAATATAGATACAATCATTTATTCTTTGAATTTCCATGCCTACAAAATATTTTAAATTGAGTATTTTAATTTTAAAAACCTGCTTTAAGTATTCTATTATCTCTTGAATAAGCAATTTACTAGAAGATACTACAAGGGCATCGTCCACATATATTATTAAAAATATCTTAATCTTATTGAAAATCCCTATAAAGATACAGTTATCAGCCTGGGATTGTATAAAACCATATTTAATCAAAAACTTACTAAATTGTTTGTTCCAACAACGAGAGGCCTGCTTTAAACCATACAGAGATTTATTTAGCTTTAATACACAATTTTTATTCAAATTAACTCCTTCAGGCACTTCTATATATATATCTTCTTCTAGATTACCATTAAGAAAAGCAGTTTTTACATCAAATTGTTGAATTTCTAACTTATATTTAGCTGCAATAGAGAGAACAATTCTAATGGAGTCATACCTTGTTGTAGGAGAAAATATTTCCTGATAGTCAACATCTTTGATCTGTTTGAATCCACATGCACATAAGCGAGCTTTATAACATGTTTCATTATTCTCATTTTTCTTAATCGTAAACACCCACTTTGTAGTAAGCGTTCTCTCATCAGATCTTTCTAACACTGTCCATGTATTGTTCTCTTTATGTGCAGCCAGTTCTTCCTTGATAGCTTGACACCATTCATGCTTCTGTGAGCTTTGTAATGCATCGTCATATGTTTGAGGCAATGACAACTCGACCAGATTCGCTTCAAAATGTCTATTATTTCTCGGTCTCAATGTTATGTTCGAGTGTGATATATCTTCTATTTCTTGAGATGGCTCATATGCTGGATCATCACTGTTGCTACTCATCAAGCTATCATCAGATTCCATTATTTGATTTGTTTCATCTAATACATTAACTGTCTCTGTTTCATTATTTTGTATAGTATTTTCTTCATCATCCATAATGCTAATTTGCGCAATATTCTTCCTTATTTCTGGAACCAAATGTTCATCAAATATTACATTTCTTGATATTTTTATAGTTTTTCTATTTGTGTCATACATTCTATAATTGTTATTGTCATAGCCAACTAATATCATTTTATTGCTCTTCTTTTCCAACTTTGTTCTCAACTGATCTGGTACATGAACATATCCAACGCTGCCAAACACTTTCAAATGACCTATTTGTGGTTTAGTACCATACCATAATTCATGTGGTGTTTTCTCTGGTGTCTGACTGGAAGATGTTCTATTCAATATGTAAACTGCACATTTTACCGCTTCTGCCCATAGATATAATGGAACGTCTCTCGCATACAACATGGAACGAGCACTCTCTACTATTGTCCTATTTTCTCGTTCTACACGTCCATTTTGCTCTGGTGTATACGGAGCAGTAAGCTCATGAACTATTCCTTCTTTCTCTAGATAATCTTTAAAAACTTTATTGACATATTCTTTTCCATTATCGGTATGCAATGTTCTAACACCATGCATATATTTATTCTTAACAATATTGTTATATTTCTTGAATACCTCCATTACATCACTCTTATTTTGAATAAAATATACATGCCTGTAACTTGTAGCTGCATCCTTGAATAACAAGAAATATCTCATTCCTTGAACCGAAGCTTGACTCATCGGTCCACAGACATCACTGTATACTAAGTCTCCAGGCTGTAGTTCCCCTCGCACAGATTTATGAAATTGAAGCCTGGACTGCTTTCCATATGCACATGCCTCGCAAACGGAATTTGGTTCCACACTTTCATCAATTTTCAAACCTTCTACAGCACTATTAACACACATATTTTTAATTTGTTTTGTGTTAATATGCCCTAAGCGTTCATGCCAGATTTTTAAATTACTTTTATTATTTTGAACAAGGTTACAAGTATTTGAAACTATTGTTTTTATGTTTAACTCATAGAGATTATTTTCTTTTATTTTAGCACTCATCACGATGTCATTTTGTTTATATATTAATGCATTTGTTCCTTCTTTGATAATAGAGTAATTTTGTCGTATAATAACTCCTTCTGAAAATAAATTCCTCCGTAGACTAGGAACATACAATACACTATGTAGTTCACTGTTTATCCACTGTCCATTAACATATCTCTTTATCAACACTTTACCAATTCCTGATACTTTTATGGCTTGTTGATTTCCTAATGTTAACGATTTCTGGCCACATTCATACAATTCCACAAAGAAGTCCTTTCTATAAGTCATGTGTGCAGAAGCACCACTATCTAATATCCATGAATTCTCTTCTGTGTTGTAGTTATCGACTTCCACATTAAATGCCAGCATGTCTGAAGGTTGTGTAGGCTTTCTTTGTTTACTTTTATTCGGGAACCGACATTCCTTAGCAAAATGCCCTCGCTTTCCACAATTATAGCATTCAAATCTATGCTTAGTGTTTTTGGTTCGATTCAAACCACTCCCACCAGTTCCAGACTCATTTTGCTTCATTTGTTTTTTCCATTCTTTTTTAACAACAAGGAGAGCTGTCTCTTGCTCTTCCGCAGACGCTAAACTTGCTTCTTCATCTAATAAACGAGCCATCAAATTGTTAAGAGTTTGCTGTGTAGGATCCAAAGACATCCATGCTTGCCGCAGATATCTGTACTTCAGGGGCAATGTTCCAAGTATTTTAGTGATGATTGCCATCTCACTAACACTCTCGCCACTTTCTTTCAGTTGCTTAGCTAAGGTTTCAACTTTTGAAATATGTTGAGCTACACTGTCACTTTCCGACATTTTGTACTGATAAAATTTCTCATGTATAAGCATTTTGCATAATTCACTCTTTTGCTCATATATAGACTCAAGTTTTGTCATTATTTCTTTAGCAGTTTCACAGTTTTCTACTAATGTGATTTGTTTGAAATCCATAGAAGATGTTATTATATACATCGCCATGCCATCATTTTTCAACCACTCAACACTATTTGTTTCTGGTTTTGGCGTATAAATATCTATTCCTTTTGCCTTTAAAGCACATTTGATTTGGAATTTCCACTGTCTGAAGTTATTTCCATCAAATTTTTCTAAATTCATTGATCGCGACGGATCCATTTTGTTTGAGGTTATAAATCTCGACAATGAAATGTTTCTTCTTTTCGTCACTTGTTCTTTACCTGTTCTTTACTAGCAGAGTATCCTGGGTTCATAACCTGTTCAATTATTGACTACGAATTCTATTAAAATAATGTTTTCTTGTGATATAATTAGTTTTATTATAAGCACTTGCACATCCTTTTACAACGAGGTAAGTAAGGCCATATACAACCACTGTGTTGCCAGTGTTAAATTTTCTTATAAATTCAATACTATTGTTACTAAAATCAACTAGTGGCGTTGTATTGAGTTTGAATTTACAAGACTCATGTAAGTGTTTTTAATTAAAATAATAATCTAGAGATCGGTCAGTGGCGTAACGTCCCCGGGGTTTCGCCGCCTGGGGCTAACTGAAACGAAACCTCGCCACTATTCCATGTTTTTTTATATTATAAAGATAAGGTGAATCGATCCCGGAGTAGATACTAGAGCGGTTGCCTTAAGTGTAGTCACTAAAGGCGCGCAAACACCAATGGTTTTCACATAAGGGGTACTAACAAGAAGATAGTGGACTTTTGTTAGTTGACAAAGATAAATAAATTAATCAATAAAATATTTCGTAAAAAAATTAAAAGGTATGGACATTCTCTGACATATCTATTGTCTTCTAATCACCTTATTTATTCATTTAAGTAGTTCACCAGTATTCATATTGGTATACTAATTCTAGGAACCTTACTTATAACAACTAAAACGGCATAGTGTAACAATATTTTAACAACATACAAAGATTTGAAAGTGCACGAACCACTTGAAAAGCATCTCTGGCGTGATAATATGAATAACGTCTAAAATAACTTACTCGTATATATCGTCTGAGGTGGTAATTAGGTCAGTCTTTTTTGAACCAGCAAATAAGTCCATCATTTAAAGCAACATTGATTTTCGTAGTGGAGGATAAAACGAAATTATGAGTTTTGCGAAGATTTCTGAAAGGAGCGTGAAGATTGAATTATTGCAGCAACTGGGAACATAAAATTGAAAAACAAATGACAAATCCAGTAATAATCTACGGTTTTAAATCAATACTATTTTGAAAAATATCTACGGTTTCAAAGCAATACCCTTTGAAAAAAGTGCAATATTTTATCGTAAGCTCAATTTTTACACTCCAGTTCTTTAAGCAAGATTAGATACCGTTTTTGTAGTCGTTCCAAGTCAAAGAGAGGGTATGGCATAATGTTGCCTGCATAAGACGCTGCATTATTCTATTATGCTTCGTGCAAGACTGCTATAACATTTTTATATACCTATTAAATAATCTAATCGCAATTTTATCTGAAGGCCTAAGTGTTGCAATTACAAAACCCATCATTCTATGTGCCCTATTTTCAATATTTTGTTCTTCAGGGACAAATGTTAGTTTTATATAAAGGATTATACACAGATTTCTGATTATATGAAGTGTCTAAGGGTTTGAGTTTCAGGCATCTACATTTGACAATTTTCACATGTACGCATATTTATACCTAACCATCCGAACGATATTCTCTTGAAATTTATTCTTATCCCAGGACTCATAGCTGAGAAAAGTAAATTTAATAATTTCTAAACAAAACAGTAAAAAATAATTTGCTTATTCATACAAAGCAATGCCACTTCTTTTAATTTGATCAAAAAGTTTATTTTGTGAACTTGGTTACTCAAAATAAACATAATTTTTCTGAATTGTGTATTGCCCTGGAGATATTTTTAATTAGGACTGACTGCAAACCTCGTTAGAACTTCAATGCTAATGAAAATTTCAGACCGTACTGTGGACTTAGCAAATTATTTTAATGATTTCAATGACAAAGAATAATAAGCTAATAACTTCTTATTAGTTAATATGATACGAAACAAACGGGACGTACCCAACATAACACTTAGGTATCAGCTACTTATAAAAGTGAACTCCATTTCAAACACTGGTTCTATTTTACTATTTCCTCAAAGCATTATCTTTATACGAGAATCTACTAAGAGGATTAGTAGTTAATTGGTAGAGGATATCGAGTAAGCTACTTCCCTAAGGATTTTGTACAAAGTGGGTCCATTATATGGCAAATATTTATGTAGCCATCATACACGAATAGCGGATCAACGAATACAAGCACCATATTTAATTGGCACGGGGAAACTCCCACAGTCCTTGTCAAAGGAAACGAACTGTTCAACTCTATTCATCTCAATAGGCTTTTTTTCCCGAAAAGAAACTAAATATTTAGAAATGTTAATTGGGTAAAATTGAATAGGCATTTGTGACAAATTAATCATCCAAGAACAGTTGTCTACTTAATAAGCGATTTGATTGAGTGAATTATTTTGAAAAGTGTGTAGAGACTGTTTCGGAAGAAAGAAATAAACCTAAATATAGAAGAACCCAGCTAGGAAAAATGCTTCCAGAAAACAAAATCTAAAGTCATGTTGACACATATGTACATACACGTATTTAAAAAAGTTTACGCTAAGCTTTAAACTGTAAGGAACCAAATTTAATAGGACAGTTGTGTTGAACGCCATGAGGGTTATGATTCGTATTTGATATTAAAATACTCCTTAATTACTCATTTCACATGAACAATTACCTTTTCTTTCACACTCAACAAAATTAAAACAAGATAAGGTTGTTATTTGTATTAAGCAAATCTATTTCAGAGTCTTAATTATGAAAAAGTTTAATTTGCATAGGTTACTGAACTTCGATGACCTACTTTGATATAATAATCATTATTTTATTATTTAGTAGCGGTCCTGGCGAACTTCGTTTCGCCTTAGATAATTTTTCCCGCTTTTCTGTTGAAAATTTTAAAATTTTACCAAGGATCCCTAATTTTGTAGCCTATGACATAGGCAATTGGAAGAATGTAGCATTCTATTGGTGAAATATTTTTTTAAATCTGCCCAGTACTTTTTGAGCCTATTCATTACAAACATGCAAAAATAGGTACAAATCTTTCCTCTTTATAATATTAGTATAGATTTTATAAAAATTTTGTAAATTTTAAGCCAAATAAAGTCAACAAATTAAAAACTCTCAACTTAAGAGATAAGAGTTAATAATTTATGGGAGTTTGGACAGGGCGGCTGTAATTTATTGTCATTTTGTTGGTTTATTTATAACAACAGAAAATTGAGAGACGAAAAAGGAAAAGATGGTATCATTTTTCATTTAGCTTGGTTATTATTAAGAAGTGTGCCAGTTAGTGCCAATCTATATTATATAAAGCTAATAATTTAAATATTAAACATTTATAAAATTAATAATTTAAATGCTTTTTATTTAGGTACATCTGTAAAAAATATTTATTTCGTAGGGTACCTATATATATACTTCCTGCCTCTAAGATAAATAGATAACTCGTCAATTTCCTGAATCTTTTGCTTTTTTTGTAAAGAACATATAATACGGGAAACATAAATTACACAATTTCTTGTGAATGTTTTTTTTTTATGTTGCACTTCAAGATTGACCTCATCCCACCTGGTGTTAAGTGGTAATAGGTCCTAGCTTAAGGGTGACAAGTACAGTATAATAAATCTGTTACTGGACTTGTCGCCCTTACCTTGAAGGCTTTACCCCAGGAGCTCTGGAAACCTTACTCACACGCAGGAACACAACAACACAGAAGTGATTGTTATTTGGCTGCGGTTTTCTGTAAGGTGGAGGTATTTCACCAGTCGGGCTGCTCCAGTTCGAGCGATAAATCGCTATACCCTACCTCTCTTAATGTGAATATTATTTATTAAAATATATTTTTAGTGTTACTGTTATTTCGTTTGTTTTATTTTAATGACATTTCTTAAGAAGGTTTATAAATACGAGCTCTTTATAAGGGTTCAAATAATAGCTTCGTTCACTATAATATAGAACGGCCCGTCTCAACATTACCATTCGCCTGGACCAAATGACAAATACGAGACAAACAAGCAATTGTAGCGCGTACACAATAAACGTAAATCTTATCTCGTGTACAACCCCAGTTATATAGACATAACACGGACTTCGCTGCATCCACCAAATTCGCTCGGGATTGTCAACCTTATGTTCGTTGTCTCAGGGGACCAAATTACATCCATGATTGACATTTTGACATGTAAATCTTCACTTCAGGTTTTTTTTGGAATTAACTGTTTGTTTTAACCAAGACTCAGGCTTGCTAAGATCTTAAGATTGATCATTAATAAAGTGAATAATTCTGAAATAATTATTTCTGTTGAATTAACTAAACAATTAATATTTATTTCTAGGTCTCATTGAGGACATGCACTAAAAGTTTTAACAACTTACAAACTTTCTTGCAAAAACGATTAAACCTTAAACAAATACAGCATTCCCTGAAATTCTAATGGGAAAACTTTTAATCATTTACCTATTTTGAATGATTGATTGACCATTCGTTTTAAAAAGTTTCCAAGCAGTCATAAGTGAGTATTTATTCGGTTCACCAATTTATGATCCAAGGACCCAGATTACAGATTATCTGGAACACAAATAATGAAGAGAACAAACTTGAGATTTCCTTGTAATATCGTCGGGAGGTAATCAGCCGTGTAGATTGCTTATATTGAGTAGGTAGGTGTTCTGAACCCCGGGAGGGAACAAAAATGTCCTATTGACGGGGTCTCCGGGACGGTAATGTACGTTGTAAGCGGATCTTGCGACGCGACACAAATACCTAATCTTTCGAAGTGCTTGTTAGCTGTCCCGCTTTTGCCCCGGCCTCATGTTTTCCTGGTGTCGGCGATGGTAAATCAAAGGCGAAATTAAAAAAAAGTCAAAGACATTTTTAAATTACAATCCGTTTAAACATTGGAACTATTCCTGTAACTAAGTAGGTATACGGCTAGATATAAAAAAAATAGTTAATAAATTAAGGTGCCTAATTAGCTCGTAATTGTTGCTGGGAGCTCCAAGACTCGTAATTATCTCAATGTTTTAGCAAACTAGCTATTTCTGGAAGCTGTATTTTAGTAGAAAAATAAACCTAATTAGGTAGCCAGCGTTAAACAAGAGTTGTTTCTTTTATATTCCAATCGTTTAATTACATTTGTATACCTCTTAGTTATATCAAATTTAATCAACTCGTCAGTCAACTTTAGGTTTCACGTCTCCATTACGTATTAAAATTTGGCGTATAATATTCACGTAAAATTGAAGAATCCGTTTTTTATTTCTATGACATTTCGATACATTTCAATCAAATTTAATCATATAGCATACACCAGCAACACGGAACGTCTATTCAAATCAAACAGTGAATCTACTTGTCGGGGTGACAGCTACCAAGAAGATTCCAGTAAGTAACTTGGTAGTTTTATGATGGAAGCTGAACTTATTAAGACTTTTGTACCCAGGCATACAGTTGAGTAACTCAACTGAACTTTTACTAACTCGGTACCAAAATATACACAGTACCAATAAAAAAGTACGAATTGGGCTCAGGCGCTGAGGGTCCCGTACAAACTTGTGACTGAATATTATTTCCCTTACTTGTAATGTAATTCCTTTCCGCTTGCCTCACTCCACCACGCCACAATCCATACCGTGTCATACGTTACAAAATAAAATTCAATAATCGGATCGTTTTCATCATTATATATTTTTACAAACGCTCTTAGAAATAACCTAATCAAGAAGTTAATTAGCAGTGGCGTAGCGTAGGAAGGCCTAGGGGGGAACATAGCCCCAGGCGGCAGTCAGCACTCGAAAAGTGGCGGTAGAACCTACTCTAAAACTCGATGGGATGAGGTGAAAGTAAAAACAAAATCCTCCTCTATCCTCTAAACCTTCTGTTTAAATCAAGTTCCATTTTGGGCACCCTCCTTATTTCTATGGTAGGTATAGGTTAGACATTTACATTAGAATTAAATGAAAGGGGGAGGTTGCTATATGTCTAGCTGACCCCTAGCGGCGATAATCCACACTACTGTTACTTAGGTAAGTAGATACACAAAGCAGAATAAGTGAAGAATAGCAAAATATGAGTTTGACACCTTACTTTTATACCATTGTTGAGGTAATAGAAAATCAGACTTGTCTATCTCAACTACTTGCAAAAAACTTCACTAGCATATGACAATTAGTGCAATTTTGTAATAATATTTTATGGTTCCTTTAAAATAAATTTATGATAATCGTGTTTATTGCAACAATGCTATCGTTGACTAGTTACCGCGATCTTGGTTCTGAATGAGAATTAGAAGCGGCCCGCGGCGCATCCGGAGTCGCGGCACGGAAATCAGCCTGTTTCCGCGAAACACCGCCTTCCTCTTTAGGAGTTATTGTTCAGGGTTCACTCTATTTCTTATTGTTATCACTAGTGAGTAATAACAATAATGAATACGGAGAGCACGCAACAATAGATTCTAAAAGTAGGGCGGTGTAAGACCGTCTCGATACTCTATAAAGGTTTTAAAAAGGTGGACCATGGCCAACTGCATTCTAGTTTTATTAATAGATAACCTCAATAATTATATTCTTTTAAAATTATTATCCTATACTATCATACTAATAGTTCAAACGGGAACGTCAGTATTATACCTATTGATGTCTATGAGTTTTTCACGCAACAAATATCGAATAGATTTGCATGAAATTGGTATACACACCAAATGGCTTTTCTCAAGTAAATAATAAATAAATTATATAAAATTTATAGGTATCTATTGAATTTAGATTTCGTGATTGAGTAAGAGAAAGGTACTAAGCCGTAAAATGAATTTATTGCGTTTGAAATAACTTTTTACCTCATAGGCCAGCGCAGTAGCCGATACAGGTATAAACATGCATAATAATCAATGCACTGCAGGGACGCCGAATTATTGTAATACAGCGCGTCTTTTATGTCTACAAGTTAGAATGAGCCATACTGCACGTCAGGTGGAGGCAGTGTTTTTTAAAAATAAACTTACTGGCAGATGTTCTATATAGCCTCCAAATGACCTCTGACCAGACTTAGCCACTAATATCACCATTTATTCACCCGAACCGCTGCCTGTGTGAATCAGTAGCAACATGGAATCTCTCGTGTTTTCTTGTGACGCACGTCAACCCTCTTCTAAGTTGTAAGCAAAAGACGAGCTTAGGTATAAGCGCCTACACGTGCGTTAAAAAACGAACGAATTTATAGGTGCGTAACTTGCCTGAAACCGTAATGAAGAACTATATCTTACAATATCGGTCAGGATTATGAGCTCATATCCAACATGTCCAGTCTACCCAAGGCTTAAAATTAACGTCGTTAAAACGATTGAATCAACCATGCGACACGATTATAACAAATAGCTGTAGAATACATCTACAGCTCTACAAATAACAAATAGGTTGGTTAGTAGTTAAGTAAAAAAAGGTTTGAAAAAAGAATGCTTGAATTGTTTTCCAACTATGAAACACTGTTTCAATTGGATTCCGATATCTCCGTTGTGTGTGTGTGTGTAAGTCGTCCATCTAAACAATTGATAAATTCTTTGTATCTATACTAGGAAACTTTGAGTGTTATTTCCAGAGAAGCGAAATAATCTATGGATTAATTGGGGAACGCCGGATATTATGATCGCTCTTATAAGACAGACATCGGAGATTAGGAAACTTGCAACGGGTATTACATAATACTACGGATGGCTTATTCGGAAGCCTATTAGATAAGATACGACATTTATAGCTAAAGTTTTAGACGTAAATATTGCAGATTCACCACTAGTATTTAAGACAAGCTGCTTGCCCGCGACTTCGCCCGAGTTATTTCGGGATAAAAAGTATCCTATATGTTAATTTCATATGTCATCTCTTCTCTTATCAAATTTTATCCAAATACGTTCAATAGTTTTAGCGTGAAAGAATAACAAACATCATACTCCCAAACTTTCACAATTATAATAGGTATTAGTAGGATTTGATAATATAAACGTTTCTGTATATTAAACCTATCCTTCCAATAGGTGTTTTAATGTCTCAAACCAATTAACGACTATTGGTGGGATTAGGGAAGTCCATTAAGAAACTAAATGTATGATTTATGATAATCCCATGAAAATAACTCCCATTGTTTAAAAAACAAACCACTGCTTTATTCGTTTAAGCTTATGTATTCAATGAAATAGAAACATTTCGAGGCCATGCCTCAGTTTGACAAAAATCTGTTGCATACTTAAGTAAATCACTTTAAATAATCTCCCATCCCTAATATCAGCCGATAAGCTACAATGGCACAGCGAGGTGCTTAACTAAAGGACTCGAGCGCTCGTTTATTTCCATTTAACGTCTTTGTTTATTGAGAGTGGCTGCCTAAGGTTTATGTCCTATTCAGTAGACACATTTTAATATAATTTCCTATTCGCGTGAATCTATTGAAGTTTATGATATCTATGATCTGGCGGGAAATTTGAGTGACTAGACAATCGGCCTCGTAACAACGTACCAATTCAATTTGATTGTTGGTTTGTGTATTATGGAGGCCCATATGTTCGAGCGAAAACATAACCATTGTACTAATGGATTCCAATACCATTTCAATAGAAGGCGACGATTAAAGACGAGTCCTAAATACTGTTTAATATTCTTATATAGGTACTTTTATGAGGCATTAAATAAGCGCAAAATTTCAAAAGATTTACTCAACGTGCATTAAAAGAGTCATACTAGTAGTTTATTTATGTAATATCCTCAGAAATGAGGAAACCGGTGCAGAACTAAGTCTGATGATGATGGTTTTACTTTGTCAGTATAAAATCTTTAAAATTTGACAATATATATAATCCTAAAATTGAACTGGCAACAAAGCTTTTGGAACCGTAAGGCGATAGTGTATAATGGTCCTAGAATAGCGATTATATTTGTTCAGCAATAGACGTCCTTTTGTTGAAATGGTTATAATAGTTTGGATTTACTCAAACAACGCATGATTTTTAATATTTAAGTTCTCAAAAGATCAAACTGTTAATGCCGAACATAAATAAAAATTTAAAATTTTATACATACATCATTACATAATCAATATTTTATCTTTTATTTAGAAAACAAAATGCTAAATTCTTTTGAAGGAGACAGAATAAACATTATTAAGTTTGAAAACAATTATCCCAAACATGATTAAATACTAGCAACCCAATTGAAGTAACAAACTTCGAACACAATGCTATTACGTGCTTTGTATAAACATTAAAACAATACGAAGTTGGCAAGTCCGCGTCAGCGGCTAGAAGATTGCGGTTGAGCTCGGTTCCAGCGAAATAATTGTGACAAACAATCCGACAGCGAACGAAAATGCGCGGGCAGGTTCTGCCGTTACACAGTACATTAGGATAATCGATCGGTTACGATATCCTACCTACCTACCCAGTATAGCACGTGCCTCCATCGGAGATATTGCGAGAGATTAGTGCCGTTTGGACTAACGAAAGTGTGTAGGTAGTCGTTTTTCGGATCCGACGTTACGCCGATAATGCGGATGATGCCTGCTTCCACACTTTTGATCCAAATCCTAAAAGTAAACACATTACGTAGCAATGAAAATGCGCGAGTTTTTTCCTGTCGATTCTATTTACGTGTTCACTAATACGCCTCGTAAGTGACAAGGTAAAGTTCAAGATTTATTCTCTAGTTCAAGCGCTTAGTAAGGTCGCACAAATAAAATTATGTCACGAGTGTGACCTAATTGTTTGTTTACTAGCAGATCAATTGATCTGCTACTTATCGACCTCTATTCACTTGAAGAAGTTAATCATAAAGCCAACGAGGTTAAGACGATTGTGTTTTCTATTAATTAAATGATTTGTGTAATTAACTAATGAGGAAAAATGAAGCTACTTCAATGAGATTGAAGAAAAATTGAACACTGATTTATTTAAACTACTTAAATTATAGAATAAGGTAAGATTATCTTTAACAATTTAAAAAAAAGTGCTGTTTCTGACACTAATATTTCTCCACTTTTATTAAACTAGCTATGCAATAGACTTAATTACGGTTAAGGTAATAACAAGGTGATCAATGAACAAAATTGTGTAGGTGTATAAGTTTTGTAGATACAGATTTTAACGTATATACAGGAGCATTCACCTGGCCATAGCAACCAAAAGCCAGACACAATCGATTTTCTATATATTTTTCCATTATAGGTACTATCTTTTCTGGATCTTAAGACCATAAACAGGTTTAGTTTTAATTATCTTGGAAATTTGTCATAATTATTTCATAAAGTAATAATTGCTTACTTATTTGGATATTATTTTTTACTGGGTTATTTGTACTGGGTTCAACGTGCACGAATGTAACCTTATGGCTATTTGTAGTATTTGGTGTAGAGTTTTATTTATATTTTCTGTTGAAGGATTTAATTCTGTTTAGTTTCCCCAATAGTAAATAAATTAAAATGAAATTTAATAAAAATTTGTATCCGTGCCAAGGCAATAAATAAGTGATCTCAAGTTTTTTAAAGTGAATTTATTTCGTTTAATAACGACGGACGGATGACGATTAAAAGATTTTTTTAGCGAAAGTGAATTATAAATATTTACGTAGATTCATTAATAAAAGATACGCACTCCGCGTTATAAGGGACCTTGCCAGCGGATCAGTTCACAGTTGACTTAGCCCAGTGCCTATTTTTATAGGTCAGCGTGATCGGCTGGCACCATCTTCACAGATAAGGGAACGTGCCAATTTCCATTGTGGTGTCTTGTGACAGGGGCATGCTCGGCTGCGACCGGTGGAGTAGAAGCGCTGATTGCCGGCGCCCCGGCCACTCGACCGCAGACTGAAACCTAAAACCGCACTACGACCTACCTACTTGACGGCGCGGGTCGCTTGCCCTGCGCCTGTGTCGTTGAAAGTTGTTTTTAGATTTGCGGTTGGACGCCACCTGCCTTATGTCATCGGATTGTGATGAAGGAAATTCATAACGGCCTTCTCAAAATGTTGTAACCTAAACGCCCACCGGTTTCGCCCACTTTGAAATAACTTCTTGCAGATTACATGGAATAATTTAATTTTCCCAGACTAAGTAACTATCGAGCTAGCTGTTAATACTTAACAAAGTCTCACTCACAATTACAACAGCGTCAAGTTATTTTGTTTTCAATCTCTAGAGGCAATTACTAAGCTACCAGTTACGTTAATTTTCTGTATTACTACCTCTAGGTACCTAGTTGCTTAGTTTTATAATAAAAAAAATGGTTCACCTTAAGCAAGTCCCAGATGGCTCAGTTGTAAGAACATCACACACGCGCAACTTGAAAGTTGTGGGATTCGAGTCCGATCCTGTGAAAAAAGATACATTCATTATTTTATCTCCCGGATCATAAAGTACACTAGTGTGACATGATGCTTAGTGCATATATATCTTCTCAAATGCCGAAGTATCATTAATTGTAGTTGTCACACACAGATAGTACGATATCATTTAAAGAAAACAAAATATCGTTGTTATCAGTTAGCTCAGTGGGAAGATCAACACACGTGTCATGTGAAACACGACCTTCACAAAAAGTATCAAGTCCCACAATGTGAGAAGAATTAAGTTTTTCTAATATCTAGAATACTATACTTTTATCGTAGTGCAATTTCTTTTTTAAAAACCATTTAATAAAACTTGTAATACACTGATAAAGTTTTAACGTCAAAATAGAAGTAACTATATAGTTTGAGGCTTAATCTGGCAATGAATGATACAACCCATTAGGTATAAATTATCCTACTAATATTTTAAGCGAGATAACTTGTTTGGATGATCGAATGGCGCAAAAACTAATGAATGGCTTTGGATGAAAATTGGTAGATACTAGATAATTTAATTATTTCATTAAAATATTAATAACCTTTGAAAATAGTGATGGTAATAAGTTTACAAAAAGCCATTTGGGCAATAAATTCTTAATGTAAAAACAATAAATGCGCCAGATAATTGCATTAATTCTTTGTTTTCATACTTGGGTATCAGATGAGGTATATCTATGGTGTCAACCGAGTACACACAGACCCGAGTGATTTTGAAAAAATCGTTTCCTAAGTTGACCTGTACCAAGTCCCTATATCCCTATTTAGGTACGCTTAAATCTTTAAAACTACGCAACGGATTTTGATGCGGTTATTTAATACATAGAGTGATTCTAGAGAAAGGTTATATGTATAAAACATCCATTAAATGGTGGAGAAATACTGTTATTTTTGAAGTTTATATTGAAATCAAAAGTAGATACTGGATCGATTTTAATAATCTTTTTGGTAAGTGACTTAGATTATTTATTTTATGCCCGTGCGAAGTCGGGGTGGGTCGCTAGTTTATTACAAAAGCGGGCTGTTTGTTTTCGCAAGTGTTTTAGTAACACAACGCCAGGCTAAAGCTTCCTAATGAAATGGCACGAGATTAATCTAAGCTGTTTAATTACGTATTCATAAGTGTCGTGAGACTTGTCTCGGCGTGTCCGCCGTGTCGCTGTCTCCGCGAAATTACCCAAATTACACCATCGCGTACGGAGAATTTAATCACATTACGTCTACTTATGTCAGAATATTATGATTTTATACGTCGCTTGTTTTGTTAGCTTGTAATATTGGTAACGAACAAGGCTTCATCTTCTCCCAAATGAATAGAACAAAGAATGACTTGATTATTGTCGCCAGACTTACAACCGCGTAAAGCTGTTGATTAAAACTGGAATTAAATGAAAGTTAATGAATTTCTAAACACTACGTAGTACGATATCATAAATGCGCTCGTAAATGATGTAGGTATGCATGTTCATCCAAACAATGATATAGCAAGCGTGTTATGTTTGACTGCATTTTGTATGTCTCTGTCTATGTACCTAACAGGTCAACTGACTTATTCGTGGTTTTTTAATATAAAAACAAGATATATAGGAATTGTCCAAGACCTTTTTATCTAAATCGGTTCTGCCTTTTCAAGTCGGTATAAAATCTATGATTCTTTCATCAGGTCTATAGAAAGTATCGTAAAAGGTCTTGATGCAAAATGGCTTCTTTTTTAAGATTATTCATCAAACAAAGTTCACGCGACATTCCTACAAAATACGAATACATAAAACTCTTATGTACCCGTAGTTACCTGTTCGTACGATATTTAGAAATATCCTATACATATAAACATATTATGTTATTATTGTTATATGTATTAATTTGTCATATTATGACAAATTAAAAACTTGCAAAGTTTTAAAAGTTCAAATTCTGAAGTTTCATTAACATTATTTTATCTAAGATTTCCTATTCGAAGTCCTTTATAGCACACAAAAAAAGTCTGTCGACAGCGGTCATGCAGCCGCATGTCCATCGCTGGTCACTTTCCCTATAAATTATATTTAAGCTTATCAGAACGCTATAGACCTGCATACTGGGAGGCACAACAACTTTAATAAATCCATCTGCCCATCTCGTCGCAGGAAGGCCTCGTCCGGATGGACAGATGGACAAATGATAGAGCAAGAGCGCTGAGTTTTTATCAAAGGGTCCTCAGAACTTTTATACCCCTACGGGTATATCTTATCTGGATGCTATGTGCCCTGCACACTGTCACTTCTAATTATTGATCCTTTTTTTCCTAAGATCTAGAAAAGGTTATTTTATTTTCTTAATATGTTGGTAAACTATATTACGAGTACATACAAGTGTCACGGACCGTTTCGAAGATTTTGGGTACATAAAGAGTTAAAGTGTTGTTGTTTGTGATAGGTTCAGTCAGAATAATAATTTGATGGCTGACGTCATTGCTGTGTAAACATTCTCAGTTCTTGTTTATTTTACTCTAATTGGGACGTTTTTGGGTTATTATTAGACTTCATGTGCCAGTTCAACTGAGTAGTAACAATGCGTAGTGAATTGGAATAGATTTATCGTATTTGCGTGAACATTGCTCGATATAAATACCCCCCTTACTGCTGGTCAGCTTATGGACTACAACGACTTGATACTTTAGAAGAAAACTTAAATCGACACTCAAATCAACCAATTACGAAGATTTAAAAGACCAAATTGAATAAATTTCTATAAATTTTTCTGTGCAATAAAGTGTATCTATCTATCTATAAATGTAATATGATAGGTCATACAGGGATACATAACGTTATGTTGAGAATTTTTTTTTCGCATTCGAATGATATTTATTTAATAAATTCACGTCACAACGTCGTCCGTTTACCGTGCTTATTTAAAAGAACTCTAATTTCTATGAGCACTATTCCCAAAAAAAATACTTTTAAACAAGACACATATTTCTACACAATATCTTAACAATATTGATGAGGTGTCTTATATATCAAACGTATAATTAATTTACCTGCATCTCTTGATACTTACTATACAGACACCCATTCAAATACAGTGAATGAATCAAGGGATAGAATCGAGAGACTCAAGATTAAGATAAAAGCAAATGTTTGCGAATCACACTAATTGGTTCGTGGAGGCAAACGTTGGTAAGTTATTTAATAAGTAAAACACCTTAATATATTAATGCCTAATTATTATCTGGGGCTTGGAAATTCCATTTCCGGCAAATTCCGGCAATTTGATCGTAAGTACTAATCTGTATTCATGAGAATACGAGTATCAATTGGTTCTACATTTCTAATAACCACTTAACTTGTAGGTATTATATCAATATTGATATTACTTAAGGTATTAATATCGATGAAAAACCATTATACATATAGTACGAGATTATAATTATGTTTGTACATAGAACATAGTTGTGCCTAGAGTATATTTGTATCTAAGTCAATCGTTAAAATAAAACTTCTAGGTCTGTTTTCAATCTTACCTATGGCATTTAAAAAGCCGATGGTTAAGTAGCAAATAAAATTAGTTGTGATTTGTCAGCGTGTCTTGCGTATATCATTCGTTGAATAGGTCTTGTTACAAAGTTCTGTGGTAATTAAAAGCTAGCATCACTGTAACTCTTTTTTTGTATAAAATCCTACGTTCTTGTAACTTGGCCACCCAACTGACTGAAGTTGCACATTACATATTTTCAGTGCAATATTTAAACATAAATAGTTAACATTTAAACCCATAATTTAAAAATAATCCGCCGAACACAAATTTATTGAATCTTTAAATAGTTAATAGTCATTCTAAAACATTAGGTTATAAAATTATCATTATCTAGTGAGCATTAGTTGTGTCATTAATGATAATTTAAATCATCTGCTAGCACCATTTCATAGATGTACGAGTAGTTGTATAAATTTAATGTTGAATAGATGTATGTGTAGATGATGTTTGATCGTAGGTACTTTGCTCAGCCGGGGAATCGGACCAAAACCCCTTGATATTTACACCGTCAATACTTGAACGTATTAAATAAATAAGTAACGTACAGAGAAAGGCATTTTCAAAAATGGTAGGGCAGAGTTAAAATGGTATTGAAATTGTAGTGGAACCGCAGCAATAAGTAGTTTAACTTCTAAAATTATTCATTTAACCATCTGCTCGTAATAGTAGGTACTTGATAACTGGTTTTTCTGTAAGCTTACACATAGGTAAGGTAACTGCCTAAAAAACTATATCTTTCTGGCCAGTTAAAAAAAGATAGAACAAAATATAACTAAAATTGTGTAACCTGGTAATCGGGTCACGTCAATCAGCCAATTTACTCTAACATGTCGCAATTTGTTTATCTCGTTTTTAAACCAATCTTTTGCTCATTCGCTTTTGTACATTTGGATACGAGCTTCCGACGGATATCGCAATCATCGCGGTTACGCAACATTTCTTCGGCAAGAAGTTCGGATTAATATTTCGGATAGAAAAGCGATTTTTTTACACTAATATTATCATATTAAAATAAAATCATAATAATATATTTCAATGAAAATAAGGTTCAAAGAATTCCTGCCGTATAAAATCTGATACAGTAATGTGACATCAGTTTACATGAACGCAGCGAAAGAACGAACTACATGAACGCCATACAACTTCCGTAGAAAAAATTGTTTTGGGAGGCAATGAATTTATTTTGTTGATTTCTAATCAGTATTGATTTTAATTTATATTCTTATGTATTTTTTTCTTACAGTAAGTAGTAGAGCGAGAAAGGTACTGCAGTAGTTTTCTTATTATCTTGTATAATTGGTTTATGGACACAGACCACATTTATTTTTAGATGTTCATATTTTTGTAGGAGGGTGCGCGCATCACGTGTCACCAAATATAACACATGCTTAGTGTTCCGAGTCGTTTGTGAGGTTTGAAGAAATTTCATCGTTGTTGGTTAGATAGTGTGAATATAATATTATAATTTAAATTGTATAAGCATAATGATAATTTCACATTTTGCCCTCTTAAAGAATGCTCTAGACACAACCCAATTGTTTGTTCCGAAACTAGGTCACTATCCCTGGAAGTGAGATGAACTGAGTAAGTGTATACTTACTAGACAACAAACAACTCTAACTTGGTGGCGTCTTTGAGAGAAGTCGTCAAATATCAAGGATCATCTGTTTGGGAATTTTGCTCTGCTTTTAATGCCTGGTTATTGTTCGTTTTCTACATGACCCGGCAAGAGTTTTGTTTTTCACAGTACGAGTGTTTTGGTAGGTACCTTCAGACCTGAGTTCTCTGCCGTGCGTGTGAAAAGTTTAAACAACTGTTTCGCAAATATAAACAGGTATCATATTTTGCAGTTTATTAATGCAAACCTTTCATTTTTGAATGTTTTAAAGATCGACTCAAACATAAGAGTGTCAACTACGGGTATTTACCCGTGATATGTTATCAATACATTTTTGACCGAGGTATCTACTAACCACAATAAACCAAAAGAACTATTTCAAACAAATTTATCCGATATAATAACTGCCATTCAAATAAATATTAAGCTGGTGAAAGACTGTGTCAACAAAATAAATCACAGAGGCAAAGAAATCAGCTTATTCTTAGATGCGTACTGTTATATATTGTATTTGTAAGTAGGGATGCTGACATCCCTGGGTAATGCTGCTGCGTCAGCATCCTAGATATAAGCCACTGAGCTCATTGTAAGTCAGAGCTCAGTCACATCGCGACCATCATTCGGAAAGCTTGTCCCTCTAAATTCAAAAGTGTAACTAAATTAGTGTCTGTCTATTAAACAGTGTCAAAATAAAAACTTTCTTTTTTAAAATCCAAAATCCAACCCCTCGTATAACATTGGTGGCAGCGAAAAGGGATCAAAACTGATCCTCGGTTCGTCTAAATCATAAAGTGTAACGAAGTGAAAGTGTTCCGTGAACTTTATTTCTGACGCTGTTCCTCACCGTCTCGTGACGCTGTGTCTGACACTGTTCCTGACACTGTTTAGTGACACCATTCCTGACGCTGTTTCCTGACGCTGTTTCCTGACGCTGTTTCCTGACGCTGTTTCCTGACGCTGTTCCTGACGCTGATTCCTGATTTTGTTCCTGACGCTGATTCCTGACGCTGATTTCTGACGCTGTTTCCTGACGCTGTTTCCTGACGCTGTTTCCTGACGCTGTTTCCTGACGCTGTATCCTGACGCTGTTCCTGACGCTGATTCCTGAATAACAAAACCCTGAAAATATTAGAAGAGGAAGACCCTGTAAGAAAACTGAAATGTCCCATCTTATTCCTGCAATCATCGTGACTCTGTAAGTTTTAAAGTTTAACAATTAAGTGAAAAGTGAAGTGAATAAATTAAATCAATCTCGTTCTATAAATAGATTAATCTCAGTAAAACTAATTCGCTGTTGTACTCACTGCAACATTGTAATCGGAGACCATTGCAGCCGCTTATCGCCAAACATTCCCAGACGTCTTTATCGCGCCGATTCCTAGTAATGCCAAAGGAAGAGGCTACTGCCTCTCTCAAATTAACTTCAATCATGCCTGACATTGATCTAAATATACTAATTAAATTTATTAACAAATACGATGGCGACCGAGACAAATTAAACGCCTTCTTAAATAATTGCAAAAATGCAATCAGCCTGGCTTCTCCTACACAAGTTGACACCCTTTTAAAATACATTTTAAGTCAACTTCAAGGGCGCGCCGAAAGCGCATGCTCCATAAAAGAATTTGAAACATGGCAACAACTCGAAGACTTTTTAAAATCCCAATTTGGCGAGCGAAAACACTACGCTGCTCTGCTCTCTGATCTCCAGGACTGTAAACAGTCTTATAACGAAACGATCAACCAATTCGCATTAAGAGTAGAGACATGTTTATCAAAGCTTTTAACAGAAATCAATATTTCTATACCCACTAAAAAGAAAGGCGAATTGGCCGGTCGAGTCGCTGCTATGCAAGATTTAGCCTTAAATACATTTGTCACCGGGCTAAACCAGAGATTGTCAACCGTGGTTCGATGCCGCGACCCTGAAACTCTTAATGACGCAATTAATTTCGCTGTATCCGAAGAAAAAATATTCCAGAGTTCTGCGCGGCGTAATGTAAACGCAACACCGCAACCAGGTAACCATTCTCAAAATCAACCACGATTTCGTAAATTTCAGCCGCAGAATAGGTCCTATGGAATGAATGGGGAAAATAGAAATAATTTTAATAACAATATGACGTCATCATCAACGCCATTTAGACCGGCACCCATGTCTGTGGTGTGCCGATATTGCAAAGCCATAGGCCATACTATAGAATCATGTCGTAAACGCGAATATAATAATAAAAGGTTTGGCAACGTCCAGAACGGGAACAATAACAACAATTATAACCGCCAAATGCCGTCTACTTCCTTCCAAAACCGAAATCAAAATGCTCATTTCGTAGACTCTCCGGAGGAAAATGATAATTTAAACGAGTAAAGGGCTCTCGACGGTGTCTCCCGAGTCCAAAATTTCTACCTCCTCCGTTTTCAATTTTAAATGACACCGCTCACGTATCCTGGCAATCTAACAAACCGGGTAACCAGCCCCAAAATCATAGATTAGCCACCACTGTATCCGCAGCATCCGCCGTATCCCATATCTCTGCTGCACCCACTGTATCCACTGTATCCGCTGTATCCAAAAGGCCCACTGTTTCCACTGTTTCCACTGTATCCGCTGTATCCAATAGGCCCACTGTACCCACTGTATCCACTGTATCCGCTGTATCCAAAAGGCCCACTGTTTCCACTGTTTCCACTGTATCCGCTGTATCCAATAGGCCCACTGTTTCCACTGTATCCACTGTATCCGCTGTATCCAATAGGCCCACTGTTTCCACTGTATCCGCTGTATCCTATAGATCCACTGTATCCACTGTATCCAAGAAACCCACAGTTTCCACTGTATCCACTGTATCCGCTGTATCCAAAAGGCCCACTGTTACCACTGTTTCCACTGTATCCGCTGTATCCAATAGGCCCACTGTTTCCACTGTATCCGCTGTATCCTATAGATCCACTGTATCCACTGTATCCGCTGTATCCAATAGGCCCACTGTTTCCACTGTATCCGCTGTATCCAATAGGCCCACTGTTTCCACTGTATCCGCTGTATCCTATAAATCCACTGTATCCACTGAATCCGCTGTATCCAATAGGCCCACTGTTTCCACTGTATCCACTGTATCCGCTGTATCCAATAGGCCCACTGTTTCCACTGTATCCGCTGTATCCAATAGGCCCACTGTTTCCACTGTATCCGCTGTATCCAATAGGCCCACTGTTTCCACTGCATCCGCTGTATCCTATAAATCCACTGTATCCGCTGTATCCTATAGATCCACTGTATCCACTGTATCCGCTGCATCCAAAAGGCCCACTGCATCCGCCGTATCCAATATCTCTGCTGTACCTACTATATCCAAGAGACCCACTGTATCCACTGTATCCAATAGACCCACCGTATCCGCTGTATCCTATAGATCCACTGTATCCGCTGTATCCAATAGGCCCACTGCATCCGCTGTATCCGATGTCTCTGCTACACCTGCTATATCCAATATACCTACTATATCTAATAATCCTACTATTTCTTCAGTTACCAAAAGGTCTTACGCGTCCGTCGTAGCCTCTGTTCCTCAGCGATCTAGTAATGCATGTGACAAATTCAAAACCCATAGTCCTGCAATTAATACATCATCTGCTCTCAAGGTGTCTGCTCAACCCACTGAAACCAGTACTCCTAATTCCAATTGTAATGCGAACTCCAATTCTTCTTCTAAATCCAAAATGTCTTCTACATCCAAAGTTCCAAGCAAATCCACTGTTTCCACTTCAGCCAAACCTGTTGATCCTAGTAGCTCCCAGTTCAGATCAAATTCTCCAAACTCTGTACCTGAAACACAAAACACGAAACATGTTAAAATACATAACATAACATCTAATCCATCAAGAAAATACTTACCTTTTATTGAAGTAAAAACATCTGTCTCAAATAAACCACTGAGGTTACTAGTTGACAGTGGTGCATCTATAAGCTTAATCAAAAAGTCGTCTGTTGAGAGAATGCCTAAAATAAATAAAAACATAGTGACATTTACCGGTCTAGGCACATCAAACAATCCCATGGTATCTTTAGGCCAAATAACTGTTTTATTCAATGCACTCAAGTTCGAATTTCATGTCATGTCTGACATAGAATTCCCATATGACGGAATTATCGGTAATGACTTTTTATCAGGAACACAATCAAAAATCGATTTTAATTCAGACACATTAACTACAAATGAAGTCAAGTTAAAGTTAAAATTCAATGAACCAATCTATACAATTGCACCTCGAACTGAGACCATTATAGAATGTTCCGTTCTTAACCCGGAATTAAGGGAAGGCCTTATTCTAGATCAAAACCCTATCGACTCAATCTTGATTGCTAATTCTATTGTCAAAGTAAAAGCTAACTCTAGAATAAACATTTCTGTCGTTAACACCTCTGAATCCCCTATTACATTAGATTCTAATTTAAAGCTAAAACTATTACCCCTAGAACCTGAAGACTACCATCAAATTTTTTATACTTCACAATCAGACGACCTGAACAATGCTACAAATCGAACTGATCAAGTTTTAAACCTCTTAAGAGTGTCCCATCTTAATAGGGAAGAAAGAGAATCCCTACATGATCTCTGTATCCAATTTTCTGACATATTCCACCTCCCTGGTGACAAACTTACAAGTACTAATGCCATTAAACACGAAATACCTACTTCCTCTTCTATACCCATTAATACAAAATCATATCGTTTCCCGGATGTACACAAACAAGAAGTAAATTCCCAAATTAATAAAATGCTAAATGAAGGCATCATCAAGTCTTCATCATCTCCATGGTCATCACCTATATGGGTGGTTCCCAAAAAACTCGATGCATCTGGCCAACGTAAATGGCGCGTGGTCATTGACTATCGTCGCCTGAATGATATCACAATCGGTGACTCTTACCCGATTCCTAATATTTCTGAAATCCTCGATCAGTTGGGCAAGTCCAAATATTTTAGCACGCTTGACCTTGCGTCAGGTTTCCATCAAATTCAAATGTCTGAGGCTGACGCCGCAAAAACCGCTTTCTCCGTTCCACAAGGACACTTTGAATTCACGAGAATGCCGTTTGGGCTCAAAAACGCTCCTTCAACTTTTCAAAGACTTATGAATTCTGCCTTATCGGGCCTTCAAGGCATACAATGCTTCGTTTATCTTGATGATATCGTAATTTATTCATTTGACCTCGATATCCACATAAAAAATCTCTCCAATGTCTTTGATAGACTCAGGCAGTTCAATCTCAAACTGCAACCGGATAAATGCGAATTCTTACGTAAAGAAGTATCTTACCTAGGGCATATTATTACAGATCAAGGAGTATTACCAAATCCCGAAAAAATCAAGGCCGTTCAACAATTTCCTCAACCAAAATGCCCAAAAGACATCAAATCTTTCATGGGATTAGTATCCTACTATCGCCGATTCATCCCAGACCTTTCCAAAATAGCCAAACCCCTTTGTAATCTCTTGAAAAAAGATACTCCATTCTCTTGGCAACATGAACAACAATTCGCCTTCGAAACCTTAAAATCCTGTCTAACTTCTGCGCCCTTATTAGCTTATCCTGATTTTACCCAACCATTTAATCTTACTTGTGATGCATCTAACCAAGCCATTTCGGCAATCTTATCACAAGGTCCTATAGGCAAGGACCGCCCTATTGCATATGCATCTAGAACTCTAACTAAAGCCGAAAGTAACTATAGCGTCACTGAAAAAGAGTGTTTAGCTATAATTTGGGGTACTAAAACTTTCCGACCTTATCTCTACGGCAATCGTTTTACTATACTTACAGACCACAAGCCTTTGAAATGGCTATTCAATTGTAAAGACCCCGGGTCCAAGCTTGTCAGGTGGCGCCTGAAATTAGAAGAGTTTGATTACGTGATCGAATATAAGAAAGGTAAAATAAATAGTAACGCCGACGCATTATCCCGATTTCCAGTAAACCCAATAGTTCAAAATCCTAACGATGCAAACCCAAATGCAGACGTAGTGTCTCCTCCAGCTGAAGTCAATGACGATAACGCACAACTCCCATTTAGCCCACTAACACTAGGTGATTTGGATGTACCTATACCGTCTGATGGTGACAATAGCCTACCTTCCATAGATTTACTAGATTGTGATGACCTGCTCCCAACTACAGCTTACAGCCCTGAAAATAAAAATGACTCACCTTTACAAGATCCGCCGAATCCTACTACTTCTCAATCTCCTGTAAATCAAGAGGACTTACCTGCATGTTCTTCACCCCCAGCTGCTATTCCTAATGAAACTCCTTTACCCTCAAGCAAAGACTACTCTGAATTCCTAAAGATGTTTTCAAATAAAAACGAAACGTTCAATACCTACATAAAAGAACACAATGAAAGCCTCCTTAAAAGCAACGCAAAAGTCATCCTAATTCCAGTATCGATCGATTTTGACGATTCAAACCCTTACCTTTATGATGTTCTATCAACAACCACCGATTCTACTGAAATCATAAATTCTGAAAGAGAACTTCATTCATTCAAAAAGTTTGACATCAATGGTAAAATATTCTATCTCCTTTTTACTAAAGTCTACTATTTCGACGATTGTACTTACCCTGATATATTCAAAACACTAAAATCCACACGAGACAATATTTTACTTTCTGGAAATATTGATGAAATAGCTATCTCAGATTTTAAGAACTTATTCGAACAACATTCCTTCGTAAAGATATACGGGATGCTCATGTATCTTTTTAACAACACTAACATAACAGTCAATATACATCACAATACTATTATTTACCCAGTTCCAACAGAAATTGTAAAGATCCTTAAGGAAAATCATGACATTCCAATTGCCGGGCATTTAGGCTCTAATAGAATGTATAATAGAATCAAAGAACGTTATTATTGGAAAAATATGCGAACTGATATAGAAAACTTCGTAAAAAATTGTAAATTATGCCAGTCCAATAAAGCCTTACGGAAAATAAATCAAGCACCAATGCAAATAACAACCACGTCAACACGTCCATTCGAGAGAATAAGTCTCGACATAGTTGGACCTTTACCTGACGCTGGGCTTCGAAATTTAAAGTATATTCTTACTCTACAAGACGACTTAACTAAATTCTCTTTCGCATACCCCATCACTAATGCCACAGCAGAAGAAACCTGTGAATGTTTAGTCCATTTTATTTCTTTATTCGGCATTCCCAAATCAATATTGACAGATCAAGGTACTAATTTCACAGCCGATTTATTTAAACGCACGTGCCAGTTCTTAAAGATTAAACAAATCTGGTCCTCACCATACCACCCTCAAACTCAAGGGGCTTTAGAGAGGAGTCACTCCACTCTAAAAGAATATTTAAAGTCATACGTAAATGAGTATCAGACCGATTGGCATAAATTTGTTTACACTGCCATACTTACTTATAACAGCACAGTCCACACAACAACCAAATTCACTCCTTACGAACTCCTTTTCGGGCATAAGCCATATATCCCTGATTCAATATTCGACTCCCGACCAGATGTAACTTACCCCGAATATATAAAAATGCTTCATCATCGACTCAAAGTGTCTCGAGAAAAAGCCTTAGAAAACATAAATGCCTCCAAGGAGAGATCTAAAACATATTATGATAGACACACAAGGCCAATTCAGTATAAAATAGGTGATTACGTATACCTTAAAAATCACGTTCGACTACGCAAAGCCTTGTCTCCTCTATGGAAAGGACCATATAAGGTCGTCAAGATTAATGATAGGAGTACCTTAACCTTGTTAATAAATAGGCGCCATGTAACTCACCATTATGACCAAGTTAAGTTAGCATATAGTTCTAGTTCTTAGTTAATATTTTAAATTTTACCTAGTAATTTTAATTTCGTTCCAGTATCCACGCTACCCTGGCGCAAGATGTCATCCAAACGGGTACAAATAGCTCCGGCTTATATTTTGATCACATAGGATCCTTACGATTAGTAAATAGTTACTTAAGAATTATTATCCCCGTAGATATATCGTTTATTAAACCACATATTGATAATATATATAGTTTTATGAATAGTTCTAAAGAACTATGTAAAGATGGTTTCGTTCTGGATATTTTAGAGTGTAATAATCTATTTCAACCTCTTTACACTCGACTCTCTGATACAATACGCGACTATGATTCAATTTCCCATCTCATCTCTAACCGTTCTAAAAGATCGGCCTGGTTCGGTGTAGTAGGCACCATTTCTAAACAACTCTTCGGCACCATGGACGAAGATGACGCTATTAGATATGATAATGCGATTCAAGAAGTACAAACTGATCAGAAAATAATTGCCTCATTAATGAAAGAAAACATACTTGTTACTACTTATACTCTGAAATCATTTAATTTAACTTTAAGAAATATTGTGTCAAATGAGAAACAATTAAACAATGCTATCTCAGAATTAGCTAAAGAATTAAAAAATTTAACAAATATAACAAGAGAATTAAGTATAAGATCAAGGATGTCAGAACTAATAGCGATGTTAGAAAATAATCTTTTATCATTGTCATTTAAAATGGAGGATATAATTAATTCCATTATGTTTAGTAAATCGAATGTGCTATATCCTGCGATATTAACACCAAGACAGCTTTACAATGAATTGTTAGATAACTATAGGTTTCTTCCAAACACCAAACAATTACCTTTACCTTTAACTTTAGATAATATACAAACACTACTTAATATTTCTGATATTAATTCATATTATAGTAATTATAAAATAGTATTTGCTTTAGAAATCCCTCTTGTAGACCCCAATACTTACTCTATGTTTCATACATTACCTTTCCCTGTTGTTCATGATATTGAAAATCCAAATTCCTTTGCTACTATAATACCATCAGTTAAATACCTAGGTATAACTAGTGATAAGTCTACTTACTGTAAGATAGATAATATAAATGGATGTAAAACAATAAGCAATACTTACTTGTGTGAAATGACAGTGGTATACTCCACCAGCGCAGCTCCGACCTGTGAAACAGAACTTATAACTAAAATACTTACCTCAATCCCGAAAGTGTGTGTGACCAAACTTATCCACGGCCACTTTGAAATCTGGCAACCTGTAAGCAACAATAAATGGCTATATGTTGTCTCCCAAAAATCTAAGATCACTTTAGAATGTAATGGTACTGAAACATATGATATAAACATAAGCGGTAATGGTATATTGCACTTACCAAAAAACTGCATTGCATTTAGTAAAGAAACACGTTTAATATCGAAAGGATATCTTGTAAAAGAACTGCAAACAGTTAAATCAGACTTTTCACTTATAGATGATCAATGTTGTAATAAATTAAAATTTGATAAATTAAAATCCAACATACCTGTAATAAATTTAAGAAACATAGATTTAGACTCGTTAACTTATAAAAGTAACGATGCAATTCATAAACTTGATCACATAATAGAAAAACCCCATATTGTTTTATATAGTACTTATTATTCCAGTGTAACATGTATGTTAACCATAATTATTGTAATTTTCATATTTTATAAAATTTACAAAGCTGGTATTTGCAGGAAAATTGTAAAACCAAAGTCAACTGCTAGGGTTCCTCCTGAAAATGAGGAAATAGAATTGTCTCCTAATCCTGCGCCGGCATTAAGGATATTCTAAATCTATAAACTACACACAAAAAGTGGTATAGTTTATTCATAAGCAGGGGGATGTTATATATTGTATTTGTAAGTAGGGATGCTGACATCCCTGGGTAATGCTGCTGCGTCAGCATCCTAGATATAAGCCACTGAGCTCATTGTAAGTCAGAGCTCAGTCACATCGCGACCATCATTCGGAAAGCTTGTCCCTCTAAATTCAAAAGTGTAACTAAATTAGTGTCTGTCTATTAAACAGTGTCAAAATAAAAACTTTCTTTTTTAAAATCCAAAATCCAACCCCTCGTATAACAGTACTATTACATTTTTATTTTATTAAGGGTCCGGGTTCGATCCCCGGTCGGGTCAAAAAAGAAACGAACTTTTCTGTATTATCGCGGGTCTGGGTGTTGTGGTACCGTCGTTGTTTCTGATTTCTGTAACACAAGTGCTTTAGCTACTTACCACAGAATCAGGGCAATGTATGTGATGTTGTCCAATATTTATTTATTGACACTGAGGATACACCAGCGGTTACCTTTTTTAAATCCGAATGTTTTAGTGCGAATTTTATGATGCCGAAAACGTTTTGCCACATTTTGGTTTTCTATATTTTCATTTTACCGAAAAAACGAATGACAAATGTATAGCTGATAATCAGATTTTCAAATTATATATTTGTTTCATCTATATTATTTCAAATCTCACTCACCCTTTGATAAATATACATATTTTTGGTTATTTATTCTCCAGAAAATCGATTTCCGTATCATAAAAAGACAAATAACTTTTCTACCTCCAAATAAAATACCTTTTTATTTCAACTGGACTCTTTTACAGGTAACAATTTTCAAATTCTTATTATTACAAGTATTTTAATTATAATCTACAATAATTTGACAAGTGATATGGCTCAGTTGAAACATACAAGCATGAATGCAGCATGCAAGCAGGCATGCAAGCAAGCAGGCATTTAGCATGTAAGCAGGCAGACATGCATGTAGCATGCAAGCAGGCATGTAGGCATGCAGCATGCAAGTAGGCATGCATCAGGCTAACAGGCATGGCTTCTGTTACGGCTCCGGCCCTGCGGGACTCCTGCGGTCCGACGCGAGCTCATCGTCGCAGATTGTTTTCGCTCACCACCTGCTCCTCAGTTCGCGGGGTGCCTCACCCCTCCGCGCCTACGGGCTTAAATAACACTCTAGGGGTCGGGCAGACCAGACGGTTTCGGCGCGATTTGCGTCGGTCAATAAATTTTGTAGCACAAAATTAAGCACTAAATAAACCAATGTTTTAAATAATAATAAATATCTTATTTTACAGACGACGACATTTAATACATCTAGATAAAAAAAATTGTCAGCAATAGACTAGTAAATAGAAAAAAAGCGGTTTTAAAAAGTCGGCTATTAGTTTTTTTTTTTCTAGAAAGTAAGATAGGTTACCCAGCAATAAGAAAATCGCAGCTTTTAGAAAATGGGAGCCTTTCTAGTCCAGATCTTGGACGAGGGACCCAGATGGTGTATCCATTAAAGGCTTATACTTAGACGCGGAGAAGAAAAACTACTACAAACTACTGGGAAGGGAAGCTAAAGGCTTAGGTATCCCATGCCCTTGGTAGCATAGAGCCTATAGGTAGTTTCCTATTGGTGAATCCGGCCCTGCACACATTTTCTCCTCTCCCACGCTCAATGAGATCAGCACAGGAGTATTTGACCGATAAGACAACAGGGATATTTCAAACGACATATCTGTCCGATAACTCATTTACTTTGGTCGGGGTTACAGCTCGATCTATACATATATTAAGGCTTACGGCTACTTTTCGTGACACTCAAATGAAAAGATTTTATGGAAGAAGGTTTTCTTTATACCTCCTGTCATGGCGGCTTGTGAAATAATAAAGCATTATCTATTGTTCAACCATTTGATACACTTCCCGACAGAACCTTAGTGATGGAGTCCCGCAATATTCTAAAACGTTTTAGTGGCGTTACGAGCGCTTGGCAATACAGTTCATTGGACAGCGCATCATTCATCTTGAGTAAGCTTATAACCTGTCAAATTCATTTTAGTCACTTACATGCTCGTTACAAAAGCAATGAATATCTTAATTCTACATTAATATTTGCAAATATTTACACTTACATATAATTTCACAAGTTATGACGACCTTGGTGGCGCATTGGCTAAGATCCCGATTCCTGGTCAGGTAAATTTAGGAAATTAACTTATTTAAATTGGCCTGGGATAAGGTGTATTGAATTAACATCTCCTTGAGTATCCCTTATTCATAGTACAAAGGAAAAGTTTAGTTTCTGACTAGTTGATAAACCGAAAGCGCTGATTTTCCAAGGTTTAAAATTCGTATTATCTTGAATTTACTCGATTAAATTATTCAAAGTCTCTGTTTAATAAGTAGATTTCTGTTAGTACATTGTTACATAATACCGTTAGACACATTGGTACAATGTGAATTAACGTAGTAAAGATTGGAAGATATTGAACTAGATTTGCTCGCTACTTTATTCCTGTTATTTAAAACCGTCCTATAGTCCTATTTCCCATAGTTTAGTATCGTATCTATTGGCGCTCTCAAGTTAATCTTATTACATTCAGTAATTTCAGTATTTTCTCAGTTTTTGCGTGTGGTGCGTTACTCTTAACGAACAAACATCCAGACATAAATTCTATAGACTTGAAGACTTTCGCGTTCAATTTTAAATAAGTAAACGGCGGGCGGTTAGTAGTTCGTATTAACTACTAAAAATGGTGTCGCGTTTTGACTCGTTAACTTATTTTAAATATTCATAAATTCTTACTGACCTTTATATTAAATACTAGTAGGATTCAAAACAAAAATCCGACAAGAAAGGCCCAGTATTACCAAAGTCATCACTCATCGTGATCTTCGATGATGACCACGACCACTGTAGCAAGAATGTACTGACTAATTTAAATTTAAAGTGTTATTTTTCATCATTTACGTCCACTAGGCTTTGCCTAATAAAGCCTTTGGGCTTTCCTAATAGCACTCCTCTTAGGTCGCCCTGGAGCTCTTCAAATCCAATCGTTGCTAAGAAAAGTTTCTATCCAGTTGTATTTAAATCCCATGGTAGTGCCGAAGCTTTAAGCTCAGCTGTTAACAGCGACTGCTTTAATATTTATAGAGCGTACAAAAGCCCCTCCTTTTACCTTATCATAAAGATAAATTTATTACAGATTAGAGAGAGGCAATGTATGTACCCTACATACATACGAGTACGTACATAAGTGTTGCTACTCGAGCGGGAATGGCTACATCAAAAATATTTTCCCCTTTCCACACAAAGGACAAATTTTAAGAAGATGCTATTTTCTGGAACTAAAATTATAGTTGATTGCATACCTCTTTCTGATAGTATTTTGAGGTTCAGTGGTAGACTGTTTTTAGCATGAGTTCCAATCGTTGTTCAATAAAACTCACTAAGTATTTCTTAAACAATTTCGAATCGAATCTTTAAGCATGTATATATTTTTATTCCTTACACATAGCTAAATTGTTTATGACCAGAAGAAAAATCCAATTTGTAACCATTAAATTAAGAATGAGCTGTTAACTTGGATTGTTAATGGTGACATATTTGTTTAGTTTTTGACGATTTATGGTCAAAAATTCTACTCTTGAAAAATTAAAGTAAACATTAAAGTTTAAGTCACTAAAAGCATTTGAATTCTGAAAACTGGCAGCACTTTATGGAAAATCAGTAGAATATAATATGGCATTTTAAACTTTATGTAAATGGCTTTTTTCATGAGAATCTTTAAGATAAGAATCGTTTGGTGCTAAAATTGTATTAGGTATAACAGAAACTAAAACACTATAAATATCTTATTTTTGTAAATTTGTTAGTAAAAAAGCGTGTTAAAAAGACAAATTGTCTCTCTGATCGCGAAGCTGCGCGGTTATTTTTTTTGTCGTCTTGCAAAAGCTGTAGCTGTTTAAGGCAAAACAGTAAAACTCATTAACGCAGTCAGGAGACTAATTTTTATTCTCAAAGAAAGAACAATGAAGGAAAGAAAGCAAAGTCACTCTTTCGTTTCTCGGCTTAAACTGTTTAAAAGTCTATCTACAGTAATTATCTGCTTCTTATCTATTAAGTAAGTCAGAAAATCTAACATAATGACATCGAATAATATCTTTATCTTCATGCTTTCGTGTACCTACATGACATGTAGGTATATGACAAGATATGACACCTTGAGTAAAACTGAAAACTCTTTAAGTGATTTTTATCTTCACGTTTATTAAAAGTACTTTAAAAGTACTTTCCGGGAAAGTATTTTTCTTGATTTAACAAAGTCGAAAGAAACATGTTTTACTCTAAAACATCTCAATATGGCATAGAATCATGCAAATTTTCATAAGAATATAAGACTTCGAAAAAAAAACACTAAAAGTTAGCATTTTTGCGGACAACCGGAAAATGCCGATAACGTAAAGTCGTAATGTCTAAAATAAAGGGTCTTTTGAGTCGCACTTGGCATTGGTCAAAGCCCAAGTCGCTAACGATGAAGCTGGTTTTCAGTAGACCTTACTGAGGGCTTTCTAAGGATGCAAACGGTGTTATAGAGATATATATCTATATATATGTACTCACATATAATAAATTTGCTTAGAAAACAAATATATACACAATAAATACATGTTGCGATGTTTGAAAATGAGGCGTAAGCTAAAACCGTTGTTACCCCATAGTCAGTAGGAGAAAAACGAATTGTCATTTTTGATACATTACGAATCGTAAAATATTGAAACCGGGCATTAGTTCCCGTGCATGTTCAACTTCCGGTGACTGGTGCATGCGTGCTGAGACAACTGGACAGCTTAAGCTCAAAATGGTCCGATGAAACCATGGACCTAATATAATAAACACTAAGTCCATGGATGAAACTCGCCATTTTGGCGCTGTTGTCATAGCGGATAGTCCGGAGAACTGAAATTGGTGAGTGACTGGTACAGGGAACGTTTATTGAATTAATAGTTGTAATTTTACAATTTGCATCACATTCATTTTACAAGTAGCAATAAAATTCTTATAATAAAACCTGCAAAAAAAATTATTGTCTAATTATGTCCGCCGCCATAATATTAAACGTCAAATAATTGGCACAGAGTAACACTTTCCCGAAGAAGGTACAAATAAATTATAAAAATGTATCTAAGCCTTATTCGCTGGCTGTCACATGCAGGACCAACCCTGTCCAGAGTTATTTGTATGTCAATGGGATACAGGCGCTAAGGTGAACATTCAATAGAGTTCCATATCTTAACACATTCACTGCTATATCGGGTCGAAACGACCTCATGTACATTTAGCTTACGGTGCGGCGAAAGAAATCCTTGTCTAACCGTTGGTGCGGGACGGATATATTTGGCTTTTTCAGTAGTATGAAAGAGATAAATAGTGTTTTGTAATTATCTCGTCAACCACTATATTTACATTTAAAAAAATGTATCGGGTCTTTGCAACCCGATACCGCACTAACAATAAATATTATTTGTTAGGTTCGTTTATCGGGTCTTAAAGATCCGGTGTCCGATGACGTCATAAACGCACCCGATTGTCATTCATTCTTCTAGTGAAGTGACCGTTGAAGGTTCATATATTGTGTTATTCAACAAAAAATCAGAGTTCTGTAAAGAAAGCTTTTGTTGTGTGCCGGTGGTAGTGGTGAAAGTGATGTGGAAAATGCAATACGGATTACAGGAAATAAAAACAGTTCTTCCAAGAAACAAGAGTCGTGTAAGACTACTATATGTAAACCATGTTTTTTCACTTGACCCTCAACAAGGAAAACATAAATAGAAAATTATTCATAAATATCTCAAAATAACACAAACTCATTGATTACGGCTCACATTTTAATATTGGGTGACAAGAACTAATTTCTAGGATGTTATGACAGACTTCGTACGAGTTTAACAATAAAGAAAGATACGTACATGATTGTTTTAATAATAAACATAATTGTATCTGATTTTCGCAATTTAGTAGAAACTTTTTCTTTGTAGATTTTTGTTTATTTATTTCTTGTGTGTGTGGCACATCTCTAAAATATTTGCTGCTTGGTGCTGTTATCACATCTTATGGATCCGATATATTTAACGTCTTATAATTAACGTTTTATTAGCCATAGTTACCTCCTACTGGAACTGTATGTTTTTCAGTTATTTAAGAACACATTATCATAAAATAGATTTAGTGGTTATCATAATGACCAAGTTAACATAAAAAGGAGAGAAAGTCGGTCAGGTCCGTTCGACCCCACGACGCTCCCATAGACAGTTGTGTAAAGGGTCGAATGGATCCGATATAGCACCGACTAGAAGTTACTCAAAAAGCGTGTCGCAGCGAGCGTGTTAACTGACCCTTCATTATTATCGTACGTGAATTTGCAGTGTACGCAAGTATTACAATGGAATTAACATAAAAATATAAAAAAAGGAGATAGTGTCTTTCTAAACCTGGGACCTGCCATTATTTTTTCTCACGCCATTTCTTTCAAAAAGCGCTATTGTCAATCTATTTATTTTTAATTTTACAAGTTTAATTTATGACTGCAATACATACTTACTAAATTAGTCATACAAAAAACTAAAAAACATAACCACCGTTGATTAATAAATAAATAATAAATATTGATTAATAAAGTCTTATAAGTGTATGTAAATTAAAAAAGAAAGAAATATGTTTTAAAATAAATAATAGTTGTGAAATAATCAGTTGAAAGATGGGTAATATTTAAAGGTAAATATTTTACTAAAACAAATAGTCGCCGTCTGATAAAAATCTCAACTTTGTTATTTCTTATTTTTTGTTTATTAAATAAATTTTTAGAACGTAAGTTTGTCTTGGAATTTGTTTGATAATTACTTGAATAAACAAATAAAAGTAAACTTTATTCGTTTTCTAATACAATATTAAGCTTTGCTTACTGTGCAAAAATTTGGAACTGAACCTTATTAACGATCAGAAAAATAAACACAATCTTGCTTACGTTTTTTCTGTTGATTAGTAATAAAGAGCGCCAACTGTGTTTCTTATCACGTTAATCATATCAATTTGTGTTCATCTGCTCTTTTCCAATAGGGAAAACATTGAGATATTTTCTGCTAGGCACAATTTAAGTAATCCGATTATTCAAATTGTGAGCGGTTAACAATTTGCTCTGATGACTTCGTTGAAAAATTAAAAAACGGAGTGGAAATGTAGGTATTAAAACTTTACCGAATTTTCTTATGATGGAAATTATTTTACAATGGTTACTAGATTCAGTATATGAGTCTACCTCTATGTGGTATGTGAATATATACCTACAGTACATATGGCTCTCGCCACTGAGCCCACGAGGTCTAATGTGGCTAATTCCATCTCAAAGTTAAAATGAGTTCTGTGCGCAGTGGGAGAACGTATTTAGCTGAATTTGTTTATTATTGCGCTGTATTATTGTTGTATGTTTTGTTTTAGAATACAATAGAAATTTAGACTTATTACCCGGCTACGATAAAACAAAAGGCTTGGGTACGAATTCGGCCCCCTGAAAACACGAGAGCTTTCAACCTGCCTTAATAAACATAGGACCATTGGGCAGGGTGGGAAGACGTTGAAATAAATCCTTCCCTCGCCTCCCTCTCTCCCCCAGCCACATTCTAGAATGGCGCCGGTGGTGACATGGGAGCCAATACATATGCCCAAGACTTAATGCTTCGCCTTCACAGGCGGAAGAGGATCACCACAGGGTTTAGTCCACAGACTGGATTTTAGACCCAGACGTCACATATACATTTTCTTTCAGGTACCGAAAGTTCGGTGCGCAAAACGTTACTCGCTACATAAAAATAAGGATTCATAATTAAACCGGTACGCGCATGCATTATAATCGAATTATTCAGTTTTTCTATGCTTTTCTATGCTATGCTAGGGACTTTTTACTTGGCTTCATTAACTTTCGTAACACAGGCTGATCATATTCGACGCAGTAAGAACTGATGAGAAATGCCAAATTTCGCATTCATTTCGTTGATTTGTATTCAACACGCGCTTTTCCGCATCTCGAAAGTCGACAGGCGACTGTGCAGTGACGGATCCAGAACGAACCGAAAGAATCTTACGTTTCGAAGAGTCTCAATTGTCTCAACACAAAGAAAAGTCATCGCTTACCTTGTCACGTAATAATGACCGATCAAGCAATATTGAAAATAATATAATATGACATTATATTACACATTAACACGCCCCAATACCTATTCAAGTGGCATAAGAATCAATCGCATATTTTCTGCTCGACTCGGGAGTCGAACCCGTCCTAGGTTGTTAGTGTCATGTCGTTCAACGCTGAACTACCTACTGGGCGTGTGAAACGTGTGCAGGGTTCCTTAATTTTTAAGAAATTATTACTTTTGTTAACATAACTTTTTAAAACAAGCTTTTACGTTAATGGTCTAATATAGTAGCTGACATTTTTTTTAAGCATTTTGTTGTTTTGTTAAATTTTCAACACAAAAGTAATTTGTTTGTGCCGCCATATTCCATTCGCATAATTAAATGATCTTCCATGTTTTTATTAGGAACCTGATTTTCTTACAATTTTAAAAGTGTTAGAAATTATAAGACAACGTTCTTAAAGGTAACACTACTTAAAATAAATTTCACAACAATTCGAGCACTAGTATCTACTTACACAAGTAGCTAAGCAACAGTCTTAAGTAGTAAGAACTGAATACCTAATTGCATTTAAGTTTAAAAGAATATAAAAAAATAATAAAAGTTTTAAATTAATTAAAAAATATATATTTATCCGGATAGCACAAGTGGCAATCAAGGCCCTTTAAAAAAGGTATGTTATAAGTAAATTTGTAAGTAGGTACAACGAACTGTAACTACTACCTATTAATTATTATTAACCTTGACTGTGACTTCTATATGAATTTGTTAAATGCCTTCGAGTGAGTAGAAAATTAACGAGGAACAGCACTACGGCTGTTGTAATTTCCTAAATCCAACTGTAATTTCCTTTACGTGGAAAATGATTGGGAAACTCATTTTCGTGTTGGTCATTAGTCCGTAATCTTGTTATATCAGCAGTAAGTGGTGTGTCCAAAAGGAACAAATGTCTGAGCTTAATGTGAACGTAACAGATCGGAACGAAACGGCATTGAAACTCTCACTATAAATCAAGTCAAAGTTGAATTAATCCAATAATGCTTGCAGGGAAACTGGTAGTAATAAAGATATAAATTTTGTGTTACTATTTAGGCCATAAATCACAATAAGCATGGAACAGGTGGAGGCTGGCTGGACATAAAACGATTTCTCCCGTATTAACCTCTTTTTATTATTACAAATTAATTCGTAAAAGTAGGACCTTAATACTAGAAGTCTTTCTAGCAGGTTTTAACCGACTTCAAAAAAAAGGAGGAGGTTCTTAATTCGACCGTAATATATTTTTAAGAATTTCGATTTCATCTGGATGTCTCCAAAATAATGGTGATTTAAGAAGCCTAAAGTCTACCAAAACGAAAAATGTGACCAAGTCCGTACTATTGACAAAATTTGTCCTGATTAGCGGCGCTGGCACACATATTTATACAAATATTTATTTTGGTATTATTTTTCTGAAACACAATTAACGGTAGACGCAATAGTTAAACAATGGCAGTGAATCAAATGTGATTCTTTGGACAGAGAACCTGCTGACAATAATTGAAATGTAAATGGAGGTTTAAAATTAGTTTTAATTTTTTTTTAAACGAATGTTATTGTAAATGTCATTTTAAATATACTAAATGTTCACTTCCCCAAGTATGTTTTAAAAGTTGGTCGAATAATATTCGTAAACTTGTTGAACGTTAATTGGCGGGATAGTTTTCCTTTTAGGTGTGGACACTTGACTCTTAACAAAAATTAGCACTTAATATCAGTTAAAATATTTCTCAGACCGATACCTCAATCGAAAAATAAAATATTTTTTTAACTACAACTATCGCTTTAACGATTGTGACAACAGTCAAAACACACATATTTTTCGAACAGTTGAAAAATTTACTTAACACAGTAATAAGTCGAACTGGTCTTACCAAATATGGGTTAGATACATATTATATCCTACTGTGTAAAAAAAGTATTCTGAGAAAATTTTAGTTTTGTATTTGAGATAAGATAAATAAGCTATGGTACCTCTAATTTCTTTTTAAGTATAGGTAGGTACCCAACTGTTTAAACTGGGGTCACAAAAAAGCCAGGCAATGCACACCAATCAAACGCCTAGCTCCGTCTTTCCCATGTTTTATCAGTATCAAATAACGACTAATAGAGTCGTTTTTTGATCGCTTGCCAATTTGGTGTTGGAAAGATCTATGAAAATGTCAAAATATTGCCCATATAAAATGGGTCTTATTAGAAAAAAATATATTTATCTCAAATATACATCAAAAATAATAAAACTACTCAGAAACTAACTTATTAATGAAAATATAATACTATAAAAGGATAAAATAAAAAATGTACAGAATGAAAAAAAGTGATGCATAATCGAGCGTCAACATATTTTTTTATTTTGCAAAACAACAATATTTTATAACACATATTTATTAAAAAGCAACCTTTTAAAAACCTAGGAATTACTAAAATTATTACTAATAATGACAGTTCAAAGACAAATGTAATAGTTATTTTTATGTTTTCCTATTCAATTGTGTTTGAAGCTTTATTATGGTAGTATTTTCTTGAAATTACTTATTCTCATAGACGTAGTATTTGGAAATTCGATAAGGAGGAATGTACAGCAGCCCGATTGAAGGAAAAACATATTTACATATGTAGTATGATCGTATGAATCCCTTTGTTTTTATTATATTTATTATTTGACATGAATAGGGGTAAATTCTCAAAACAAATATTGCCCAAAAAAAAAAAGAAACAAGCTGACGAGGAACCAGCTATTTTTTCTTTGATGTCGCATCACAGTCACGCTTTAATCTTGTTTTCGCGACACGGAACACGGAACGTTTTCGCTATCGCGAAAACTTTATCGCACACAGAGAATAAATTACGCAGAAATGTAATGCACACAACCAGGAAGCTTCATACATAACACATGATGATGCATGAAGAAGGGTTGACAGGTATTTTGCTAAGTTCCCACGTTGATCCAGTCGCGGTAATATGATGGATCGATGGATATCAAAATAAATTGTCTGTTTACTGGTAGTAGTCTACGAGCCGAGCCTTAACAGACAACATTTTGCACATTATGGATGTTGTCATACTTGCTAAGTTGGAGAGAAAAAAGAAAGAAGAGCCAGGCGAGGGTAAAAATCGTACCTGAAAATAGGATCTTCACAAAGAAACAGACAGAGAGACGGCAAAACAGCCAAAAAAGTTTTATTAAAGCAAAGAAACCTTGTAACCACAATTTTTTATCTATATCTATTTCTTCCAGTAGTGAACACTAACGGACTAATAATAACTATGATTATTTTCCCTAATTAAAATTTTTTCAAGGCGTTATGTTCACACTACAGGTTACAGGCGACTTTAATTTAATCCAGTATCTCACCTATCTTTTTAACAAGTTTCATACAAATATATTCAAAAGCGTTTAGTGAAAGAGTAACGAACCTCCACACATTCTTACTTACACTTCCAAATCAACATATTTGCCATTCAGACCTTTGTGCTCTTGACATCTCTTCGTTAATTGGAAGTTTGTAGAACCCTGTTTCATAGATAATTACGTAGTTTTCGTTAAAAATGGCAGTGTTTTGAAAATTCTTTAATAAGGGTGTAATGGTAGAAAGTCCACGTGATACTGCTTAGGTTTAACAACATTATAAGAATTTTTAACAAAAAATAATGAGAAAACCAAAAATAACAAAAACGTTGCCCAAGATTTATGAAACGTCCGAATCTAGAACGACTCTAGTTGTTTCTCACTAATTAAAGAATGCCAATTGACGTTGCTGCATTTTACTTTAAAATAATACATATTATTAACAAAGAATCATCTTTATTTTAACAAAAAATATTATAATCAAAACTGACAAGAGATTAACGTCATGCAACCAACCCGCAATAATATTTCACGAACCTAATCCAATTCTCAAAGGGTATCTAATGTATTCATTGCTGAGAGATTATTGAACTCACTAACAATAAGCGTTACAGTAGACGAGTAATTAGGTGTCACTAAGCTTCCGTTAACTTAAATAGAAAAAACTATTTGATACGAGAGGAACTCAAACTAATCTAAATTTCTTTAGGAATCTATAATTGATTTTAATCAACACGTATCCCTTTCGTCACGTAAGTCTATTAAGTGTTTCACAACCGTATATTTTTGCGGTGAGTGATTGAGTGTAACCAAATTTAACCTACATGTCATTAATATCTCACCACACATCAAAGGATTCTAGCAATAACAGTATCGGCGTAGTTCATGGCCGCGATTGAAATGTATATTTTTATTGCAGTTATAGATGAAACAATTACGGTTAGCTGATGCGATAAATGCTGTAAAGGAGTCAACGATGCACTTTAACGATATAGCTATTATTTCATCATAACTAAATTAACACGATTGAATTAGAATTTTCGATGAGAAGTTTTTTACTATCTGTGTAAATTGAGTTTTGAACTAAGTGCCGTTTATAGTTTGGATGGTTTATTAGTACACGTAATTAAATAAGTAAGTTACAAACAATTGGCTACTTGACAGTGTTAACAATAAAATATGAAAAGTGTTAGATATGTTAGCTTATTAGTTAAGTAATCATTTTACATTTTTACTTTTTAATTTAAAGTATGCTTTTAATTAAAAACTAACTATGGTTAGTATTTTATTTTTGCAAAATAAATTTTAGTTTTTTTATCTGTGGAACAAACGAACCGAAACGGAAACCACCATTGCAATTCGGAAATGACAGCTGTCGGCGAAAATTATTTATTTTAATGTGGCGAAACAATGATTATTTTACCGATTAAATTGAATTATTGTGTCTCTAATCGTATAAAGAATTTATTGAAACATTTTCCGTTTATCTTAATTAAGTCGTTCCTATGCGTATTAGTTCGTTGTCTAGGACGTTGACGTCATAATTGCAACAATGACGCGACTAGGCGTTTTCGCGCGGGTTTTAAATGTGTTACACAAAATCTTATTTTTCTCTGGTTATTTAGATTATTTCTAGATAAATCGAATTGCTTGGGATATTAAATGAACGGGCGCACATTTTACAATACTTTTTCAAAAACTGTCAAGTAGCCAATTCGATGTTGGAAATTCTTCCTGTAGTACCTACCTATTTAAATTGACTTGTGTAGGTACGTACATAGTGCTAACTATCCGTTTAAAATAAACAAAATTTGAAGTCAAGTAAAGTTCAATTTGCATTAGATTTTCTCATAAAATAAAATAATACGTATAATTTCATTCTCTAGATTATTTGTTTACCTGTGTTAATTTTTGTTAGACGACAAACGTTACGTACCTATACTAGTGAGTATAATGCGAAACGAATGTTTTTGATTATCAGCGATAACAGAAGCATGGCTCGCATCAATGTCTCGATTCTGACATGTCTCAATGAAGTTTGTATAATTATATCGGCCCGTTGTAAGTAGACGCAAATACAATATCGATTGAATAACTACCTGTGAAAATTATGCGCCGCCATGTGTCTGCAGGCCTATGTAAATAAGTAATAAGTTAAAATATTCACCGCTGAAGCGAACGGCTGATTTTGGACGAGGTGCAAATTATTCGGAAAGGTAGAGAAAATATTGTTATTGTTCCGAATGGACCGCAGGCAGCGCGTGTGAGGTCGGATGTCTGTGACGTTGATGCTGTTAAATTGCGATACGAGTTGGGATGCAAATAATTACTTATTGTTTTACACATAATTTTAACACAAGAAATAAACATAAGCTCGCTATTTCAAACCATAGGCTTCGTAAAACCAGTAGAACATTCGTGGGATTAAGTATAAAATATTCAACAAGTTACCGCAATGTATTGTTGACTTACCTATGCATAGATTTAAGATCCATATTAAATCATGTTTAATGCGAAAAGGATACTATAAACTTGATGAATATTTAAACGATAAACATATATGGAGATGATTGTCTGTTCGCTCGCACACCATAGTTTTAAGTTCTCTAGCTCTAAACATTGTAAAGATTAGGATAACTACTGAGTTTCTTGCCGGATTCTTCTCGGTAGGATTAGGTTCCGAACCGGCTATAGCTATAGTTTCAATTTTGGTTTATATTCATTCTGACGATGCATAAGTATTACTTGTAACCTACATGAATAAATGAATTGACTTTGACTTTGAAAATAAGCTTTATTTAAAAAAAATGCGTTAGCCCTGGCGTGCTTCTGATATTCTATCAAATAATGTCAATACTAGTAGAATTCATAGTAAGATGCAGTGACTGTCATTACACAGGTGGTACGATAGAGGGCAACCTTAAAAAATTGATACGTTAATTTTGAGCTTTCTAGGACTATTTTAATTTAAATCACCACTCAGGTACGGTGATTATCGTGAGGTTCCAATGCTGTCACAGAACCGTACGGAAACCGCATTAGTCTTACGAGTAAGTATATGATATCTGTAACTACACACATAATAAACCGCAAGGTAGGTATTCATCATATAAAACCCTATGGTGATTGGAAACCATGCAAACCTTTTTGATACGAGAAGACTATGTTATCTCTTCGTCCAATCGGTTAAATTGACAAAAGTGAAAAGCATCGTTTTTAATTCTGATACCAATCCGACGCGACGTTTTGCGAATAAGTGGGCTGATCCCGAATATATGAGGTAAATACCTACTATCACAATATTTAAAAATTTGACTCTAACTTAGGAGTTTAATGCACTCAGAATATTTATCATTCAATGGCTTGCGATTTAAAACCTTAAAACCACAGCTCTTACTGAAAAGTAAGGACAAATGATTTTATTTTTAGGTAAGAGTTAAAATGAGGACTTTTTATCTACAGTTCATGTAACTAGTACCTAGAAGTCTCCTCAGTGAGCCTTAGCCGTTCAATCATTCAAATTTATAGCCTTGTGAAATAGTCTCGAATAATAATCATTTATCGGCAGTAAATTTGTATGAAAAATGTAATCAAAAACTTATCTGGACATCACAGAATGATGAATGGATGTGTAAAAATGTTCTATCGGAAAACTCATATCGATAGTGTTTCATTGAATCAAAGTGTTTAGTAGCTTGTTAAATCGAAGATATTTATTGGACGTGAAGACTTCGATGGTTATTTTGATTATCGTTTAGTATGTCTACTTGTTCTTATTATCAAACTAAACCGGATCATAAGAATAATTAACATAGAGAAAATTACAGTCTGTTCCTCAGAAATCTGTTCTCTTTGTGTCCTTATTTCTATTTTACTTATATTTTTAATAACAAATGTGTTTTTTAATGAATAAATAAATAGATGTTTGTACTTGTTCACGCATAAAATACTAATAGGATTTGAATACAATTTGGCAGCTAAATTTATAAGATATATCAGAATATAATTTGACAATGTAACAACGTGAACGAAGTCGCAGGTAAAACCAGATTAATGTAAATGGTTTTGAAGAATAAGGTGATGTAGGATATACAGGCTACAGCATAGTTACAAGTTATTTGTCACTTGATATAGTAGCGGTGAAATATTACAATGTCATATACAGTAAATGGATGAGACTATAAAACACAAACTTCACCCTGGGCTCTATTTTTTCTTCGATATGATACTGAAAAGAAACGATAATCTTCAATAAAATCCAGTATTGGACGCATAGGATGATGTCTGCGTATTCAAAACCGAATTTGTCATATTCGCTTAAAAAATTACAGCTGATACAAAAATGTTAATCTAAACAGTCTTCGATTCATCTATCGCTTGTATCTAGCCGTAAACTGTAACAAATATCAATGGAACTGAAATGTATATTTCTAATATTAACGAAAGAAGCAACACCAATATCAGGATTACATAGAAACAAATGGCATGATAATAACACTTACACATTAATTCCAACTTGCACTCGTGACGCACGTCTTTATGATAGTAATCTAAAAAATGACAGTTTCTTAATTTATGCCCAAAACTGATTGGTTAAAAGCCACTCCACTAAAGTAACATTTTATCAATATCTATAACGAAACCACTCGAACGTATGTATGTCGCGCAAACTAAGTAAGGTCACAGTTAGCTTTTGTCTTTTTGATCTTCAAAAAGGCGTAAATTATTATTTAAACATCGAATATAATAGGTTATACCTACACTACCAGCTTAATTCCAGCCTATGTTTAATTAAAAAAGTAATGTTCACTTTTAACTAACCACACTTTTAGGTAGGTATTTTGTAGGTGTTCACTTTACATTAAAAACGATAAAACCCATAGACCCATTGGAATTAAATTATATCTGACCAAAAAAGAAAACACTCATATTAATGCCAGTCTAAATAAAACGCCACAAATAATAAAAAATCGAAATTGAACATCCGAAATATTCTGAGGAAATCAGCTTGTCAAATAAAACTTGTTTTCAGTAGAGTTGCAGCTGGCATTTATCATATCAAACAATCTTTTGTATATCGTTGAATGTATTAGATTTGCAAAAAATCTGTGATATTTTTAAAATATTATAATTTGAAAACAGCTGTTAATAATCACTTTGTGACATTTTATTAAGATCGTTTATTTTATTTGTCACCATTTCAACATTTATAATGTGATAAAATCTGTGTTCACTATTCCTCCGTCATATATCATTAGGTCTAGCTCGTTTGAAATTGTATTAAAATGAAAAGAATAATTAATCTGAGACGGCGAATGCCAGCCAGCGTTTTCACTAAGCCTTAACAAAAATTGTACCGAAACTGAAACTACTGGAAGCACAACCAAAAAAATTCACTACAATTACCATAATATTTTGGTGCGTACCTATTAGTTACGATGACTCGGTGCATTGCCCAATGGGCAAGTCTGGTCTACTACGGCGGTACTACAATCCGTGGGCGGTGTACGGCCGTTTACCCCGCCGGTGATTATCCTCGTAGCACTGTCAACGTAAACTACAGTCATCAGAAGGGTCGCGTCACACCAAGGAGCCGGCTCGAGCGATAATTCACTGAGGTCGAGTTAGGAATGTCGGCGGCCGGCGCGTAGGGATTTGTTTACTGGGCCTGGTGAGGGCGGGCGCGGGTCGTGGCGCCTCAACCGCGCTCGGCGCGCAACAGATAGTACGTACAGTTAGACGAGCGGCCGGGGTGGCGACGAGTAGCGCGGCGCGCGCCACTCCCGCCCTCCGCCTGCCGCGGCCTGACGTCACAGAAACCTCCGAAATCCTCAGCGTACCCTACTGCATCTCCTGGACCGACCGGCTTAACTCCGCTATACTATAATGGGCATGCCTGTATGTATATGTATTATCCAATTAGTTGTTCAACGCGTTCAAATCGTAGATTTCCGATGAAAATTAATTTCGTCTCTTTCGCTTTGTCGTCCCCGTTTTAATAATAATAACTTTATTTGACCGGATATTGAGCAACAACGGGCCACGACTTTTTGTTTTAATTACCTTATTTTTAGTCTGGTATATTGGACTGCGTAAGAAATATAATAATAAGATAATATTGATTATAGATGAAGAGCGTTACTTTATTAAAGATTTTGTTAACATGAAATTACTTTGATAAACTCATGATAAAATTTAAGGATAACGTAAACGGATAATGTAAAACTAAACATTTATTTTTAATTTTTCATGCCATTATAGCAATAACTAAAGTGAGTGACATGATTCAATTTGCCCTGCAAAAGCCTCGACTAAATCTGTCTATTTAAACCTCGGACGCTGAGCAAGGTCTAAAAATACGCCTCAGTCAGTTGGAACAAACAATAGCGGTAAGTATTAACAAAGCGTGTGTTCATGACTGAGCAATAGACCGCCTTTGTCAGGCGTTTAATCCACTTAAGAGTCAGTAGCTTCTGTTCGCAGATATTGACCGGACTGGGGCTTTGTTGCCGAAAAATATGGTTTCCGATAGACGTCCCCGGGGCACTTACTGACTACATTGGTACTAAGACTATTGTGGATAACGTTCCAATACTCGTATAAGCGAACAATTTGAAATAATTATTTTAATATACTTAATTTTACACAAAATAGCAAAGAAAAGGTTTAACCAACGATATAAATCGACTTTTCGAGTAGTTTTGGGACGATTGAGATTGTTGGACCCAAAAACTACTTAGTAGGTTTACAGATATTCGTATAATAAAAAGCCTATATTTTTCTAAAACTACCTTCCTGATGCTAACTACTATGGTGCTAACTACTCTATAGAGTAGTGCTAGAGTAGTTAGCACTAGGATGGTAGTTTTAGGTGCATACTTTTACATACATAATTATACAGCTATCCTCTTTACCTCTTCCCTCTGTAGGCAAGACGATCGAACGGCATGGCGTCACAAATCAAATAACGCGTACGTATGATGACATTTGCATTGTGATGCGAGGATAATGTAGCCAGCGGGGAGTTGGACGGCGAATATTCGTATTTCTGCAAATTTATTTACCGTGCCTCTGCCTATACAGTCTATCTACTGTTTATTTCCACATTTGTTCAAAACATACAAATGAAATCGAGTACACAGCTACGGGACTTCGTTCGCTTGGAGCTGTAACTGGGTACCTAGTGCTTTCAATAGTTTAAAACTTTAGGCAAAATATTTTCAATAAGACTAATAAATATGTATTTTATTGACTCCCATAAATGTAAAATGATGAAAGTTTTAACACTTTTTTTCAGAAATTTGATACAAAAACATATATTCAATAAATCGACAACTAAAGGAAAAAAATATCTTTTCACAGCCTTAAACTATCTGTGTTCCAAATTTCACTTAAATCAGTTCAATAATTTTGGCGTGAAAGTGCGACAGACAGACTAGAGTTATTTTTGCATTTAGAAACTCTTAAATTCTTTTGTTAACGACTTCAGGTCAGTGCCAACTCCACGTGGTTGCCATTTGTTTAGAATCGATGTTGCGAAGAATACAAATTTTGTAACATCTGAATTCTATCAAGTTTCAAAGCTAAAACTGTATTTTTTCTTTGTCTATAAAAAGGGTTTAAATGAATTTAAGTATCTTTAAAATTTGAAATGAAACAGAAAAAAAATATTCCGTTAGATATTCCAGCGTTAAAGAAGGCTAGAATTAACAACTAGTGATGATGAATATATGGATTATAACGTGTTTATGAAATGACTTGTATCAACCACAAGCATTAATATAAATGTACTAATCCTTGCTGGAAAATAAGAGCGTCGGGCGAGATAGCAGCAAATTTGATTGTTTATTTTATCTTATCATGCAGTAATATCGTACGATGAAATAGCAGTGAGCTTATGGGCTTTACTTGTCATAAAGCTAACAAATTGCTTAAAAATATATCAGTATTTGTACTTTGGCCCGGTACGTACATACTTAGACTGATTTTAATTTTATTGTTACAATCGTGTTTGCTTTTACCATCAGTCTACAAAGTTTCAAGTCAGTAGATAATATTGATGGATGGTCATTGCTCTTTATATTAAAATAGCTTCGCACGCGTGCTATCGCTATTTTTTATTCACGTTTTTCTATTGGTCGTAGCGTGATGTTATATAGTATACGTATATATAGTCTTTCTCGATAAATGGACTACCCAACACAATAATATTTTTTCAATTCGAACCAGTCGTTCCTGAGATTGGCACATTCAAACAAACAAACTCTACAGCTTTATAATAATAGTCTAAATTTTGTCAATTCTTTGTAAAAACTAAATTTTTAAATATAATTGACTAGAAAGGAAAATAAAAAGTTAAATTATCTATACCTACATTTAATTCTTATGTCTAGTAGATATTTCAGCCAGGTACAAATATGGGCCCAAGTTTTTACCAGAATCAGACAAAGTTAGAAAATATCAGACCAAAGAGGTTAATAAAAGACTGTCTCTTGTGTATTATGATAACTTCGGCAAAGTTTCGGTCGGTATATTTACGAGACATTTTCACGAACACAGTCTATCTGAGACAGGGGCCTGACATAAATATCTTAAAATATCCCGCCAGGATGCGCAATATTCTAGAGTCAAACAAGCCTTCCGAGAAACTGCTATTATACAATTTGTTGTATGTTTGGATTAGCTTGATTGGTCTGAGCGTTTAAATTCCAAATTTTACTTACATAATACTCGTATTTCTGTCACTGTTCCATATATGCGCAGATATTCATTACCATATCACTTAAATAGTCATATTTTGGCACAATTAGGTACAACAAAAGTGACCTACACAGCATGTTGGATACACACATTCGTAGTACGTTTAGTTCAAATGGTAATCAGCTACCGCAAATTTGAGTCATTGAAGACGATCAATGCAATCATATGCCTTTAATGATCCAGAAATACGTTCCTTTGTAAAGAAACCAATATTTCTCATTTCAAAGTCCTCTTGAAAACGTTCGAAGCAAATAACTTATTCCATAAGCGAAGGGTTCGCGTGAGGAATTTCCTCTGAAGCCATTACTGTACGCGATCATTTTGGTTATATGAGATAAGCCGCAATCGTACATAAGTATAAATAAATCCCTAATAATTGATATATAGTGTTACATTCACAGTGAAATGTGAAACAAATTAAAAAAGAGTTTGTCTTGAACTTTAAATGAGATGACGCGATTTGATGTTCGTGCATGGCAATGCGTTTGAAGTAATCATTATAAGTGTTAAGCAGGCCTTAGGAAGAACTGTTGGCTACATTTATGTTATAACTTTGCCAAATTTTACGATGCGAGTGTAGCATCGAGTATTTCATAAATCATCATCTAAAGTACATTTTTCCTTATTATTTATTAGGAGAGTGAGTATCGCAACGCGACATAATATTTTAAGTAGTAGATACACTTAATGACACGCTCTTACCCTTTTTACCACGTGTACAGGATAAAAATCATCGAGTCACCATCACTAGTTACACACCTCATAACAGCTGTGTGACGGTTTAATGTGAAAAGACTTAACCACTGTACCACATTTTTCTAAGTGCGGTTCACATTACCATTATTTAAAGTTTAAGATTGAAGGTACAGTAAAAGTTAGATGGTGTAAATTAATCTAAGATTGTTTCCATTTCGGTCCTGTGGGATGAAGGAGTTTGATTGCGTCTTATGCCACACGTTTGCTTTAACAACAGTGTTACCGCAACAATGAATATTTAGCTTTACTAGACATAGCATTGCGTCCGTTAAAAGCAAAGCTGTCTCTGTAACAGGCAGTTTTAAAATTAATGTGACTTGCCGAGCAAGCAAGAATTTAAAGAGAAAATTCTCGAATACTGAAAAATACACAGTATCATGTTTTCACATTGACTGGAACTTCGTAAATGTGGAATTTATTAAAAGTTACAGGTAACCCGCATTTCAGAAGTCCTCTCGTTATGACATAATATAAAAAATGTTATAGCTAGCAGTAATTCCCTTTTTGATTTGATTCACATATAATGCACATTTAGATACTGAAAAATACTACAGTATTTTTTTTTTACTTTTGCCTTAGCCTTCGTAAACGAGGAATTTTTTTTTTTTTTTTTTAAATATTGGACAACATCACATACATTGCTCTGATTCTGTGGTAAGTAGCTTAAGCACTTGTGTTACAGAAATCAGAAACAACGACGGTACCACAACACCCAGACCCGAGACAATATGGAAAAGTTCGTTTCCCATATTGACCCGACCGGGGATCGAACCTGGAACCTCAGAGATGGCGCTCGCCAAAGTCAGGCCCGCTCGCCTCTCGGCTACGGAGGTCGTCAAAATTTGAAATGGGTTAGTGATGATCCTCACTTTCAGTTTTTTCGTTGTTATCAAATTATCCTTATACCTATATAAAAATAGCTAGTCATCACATTCTAATGAAGATTTAAATAAAATAAAGGTTCATTGACCAAGATAAAACTATTATCTTAAATTCACGTACAAATGAACTTGAAAGTTTGTTTGTATTTACGTACATCTGGATATTTGTTGACGTTTGGATTAAATTAATTTGCGTGACCTTTGGTAGCTAAATAAATTAGATTTTAAATAACATTTAGGATATTCGCTATCCCGAATTAACGTTATCAAAGTCTCGGGTAACAGCTGGTATACTACAAATCAAATTTCAAATCTACTACGCTCGCTTTGCACTCTTAATTTTCGGACTAATCCCGAAAATATGCCATCGACTTACCGACCGCATTAATTACACAAAAAGTATTTTATTACGCCGTATAACGTGGTATAACTACAGCGAATGAAAGGCCTATCCTAACTTACTACCTACCTAATCTGGATGCTTCAATCTTTATTGGTACTGTTCGTAACTACTTACAGTGAAACAGGTATTTCGTGAAAAAAGGCCGTCAATTAATCACGTGAGGCCCAATGGAGAAAAGGGGGAGTCCGAAAAGTAATCACCAACTATCGCAGGGGACCTTTATAAGCCTCCCTTAAGGAAATATCACGCGTATTTATCGTGTCAAAACTGAAATAAATAGGTATCTACATTTCTACAATCTTATAAAATTGCAAATTGGTTCGAAACTGCTTGCGACCATTCAGTAGGTACTTTAAATATTTAGAGAAAAAGAAGAAAAAAAATGTTTTTCATCTTGCGGTGCATGAATCGAACTCACGACCAGTACTTATTAAATTGAACTTTCAGTAAGTACTTATTGTTTCATTGTAAGAACTAACTTAAATAAAACTCTATAAAAAGCAGCTTATGTCCCAGAATTTAATTTAGTTATTTTAAGTCAGGGTGTTTTTTAAAACAAAAAACCCAAAAAGGGGTTGTACATACAGCGTAGCTATCCGGTATAGTTCTTCAAAGTTTAAATTATAAACATTATAGTAAGACAATTCTAATATATTAATGTTTCTCCATTTGTATGATACATATATCTGGTGATAACTGAATAGTAATTTTATTAATATAGGTAGGTACAAAAGAATTGCCATCATAAGCACAAGTACGATGTGACAGTTTTTAATTAGCTCTGCCAGTACTAGTCATAATTATAAATTGCATACTAAATACTAGCCATATATGACAAATAAATATGATTACTATCTTATATAGAGCGGCAAAACTACTAAGATTACGCTCACAGCTTTCAAAGATTTGTGAACACATGTGGAAGATGCAGTTATCCTATGACGCTCATTGTTACTTGGAAAGATTTCATCATTGTAACGGATTCTAAATTGTATTTAGGTTAGATAAATTTAGTGGACGTTTTAGTTGCGTATTTGATTTAAAGATATCGATACCAATTCGTGAAGAAACATTTATGTAGTTTTAGCAACAATATTATGCAATATAGCAAAAGACAAAATATTCTAAAACGCTTCATAGGTTTTCGTATTAAAATAAATTCAGTTCTTAAAAAGTGGTTCAAGTCCATATATGATTACGGATTCAAAGTCCTGGGATCGATATCCGGGTCGGGATAATAGTGTTACGGATTTTTAAAAATTACCTTGAATTTTTATTATACATTTGGTGAAATCAGATTTGTTGCTCTGCAGTGAAACATTTGTTGGGTTTCATACACCATCAGGCGTCAAAGCTTCTTCAAATAGAAACGCGTAAGTCATCTACCTTCGTGGTATAGTGATATAAGCATTATGTTCCAAAACCGCATATCGTGAGTTCGAAGACGTATTTCCACTTTGGCCAGGACATTGCAGGCTAAAATAACCTGATTGTTCTATAAAAATGATAATCCCGTGCTTCAAGTAACATGTAAAGCTAAACTTCCAACTATATTATAAATAGGCCAGTTTTCGTCGTGAAGGTTGTTTGGAAAACGCTCCAATGTAATAAAACCAGACAAGATAAATCGTATGTTTCCGATTCGTAGATAGCCCCGAATTCCGCAATAGATGCATTCAGGATACACGCCCGTAGTTGAAAAATAATCAATACTGTAATCACTGGTCCGATTCATTTCAATCAAAACTATCTAAACACACGTTTTCGAAAAACCAACACCGCCAAAGCTCTAGGGGATCAATCGCAGCAAACCTTTTAGTGCGGAGGAAATTCCCAACTTGAATTCAAATGAATCCATCCATTAGTATCCACGATGGATTTAGGTTCGTTTCAATATCAGCCCTTGAAAAGTTCATAAAATGTAGAAGTTGCAAGGGAAGATGGTGACCTTTGACATTCGCCGCGACCGCTCCGAGGCGCTCCGCTCCTGGCGAGCGATCGCGCTCTCTGAATAATTTAATTCCCGCGTACTGTATTCTTGTCTTAGTCATTCATGCACTTATTTACAGATGAAAGATTCCGGGCTCTTACCTTCAAACGGCTTCAACAAATTTGGTCTTTTTCTAAAGGTCGTCTCGTTTCACTAAAAAGAAACAATACAATCTGAAGAAACAGTACATAAACAATTCATGTAGGTACTTTCATTGTTCAAAGTCAGTTCAGCTATTTTTTCAAATTGTTTTAAAAATATTAATCGGTCTAGAATTTAAAAGAACTAAGGTTATAAAGTCGCAGGAGATTTTAAAAAATCTACTATTAAAACTTCTTGTTATCTATAAGAACAGAAAAACAACAACCACAGCGGCACAGTAGCGCAAAAAGTCCCAGGTTCGATGATCAGATCGATTTGGGACACCAACTTTTATCAATTGACTTAGATCTGGGTGTGTTGAGTTCACGCCGCAAGTTAGTAGTCGTCGTCTGGTACTGATAGAATTAAGGGAAACTTTAGCTTCAACCAGTTGATTGGTATGATCGTCTGGTGCATTTATCTATTTAGGTGTATGTTTTCTAATTTTTACAGAAGTTACATAATTGAACAGTTTAATATGATGAAACTTCAGCTCTTAATTTATACTATAAAAAAGAAAATGCAATATTACAGGGCAAACATTTAATAAGGTTTAGTTGGTTCCCAAAGAATCGCAATTAACTTAAATTATTTAAACAAGGTTTCGTTTCCTAGACTTGATCCAACAAATTTTTATGTACATTTTTCTGTACCTAACCGTAAAATTAAATGCTCTTGAGAAAATATTCTTAAAGTCATATTTCATTTCAAATTCAATTTATTGGATTGCGACTAAAGCTTTCCAATATTCGATTAGATAATGCCCCTATTAAAACTGGCTTATCTTTTCAAAAGTAACCCGAGCCTGATAATCTGGCCTCGAACCAACATTGACAACTCCACAAAACTTTAGTGTGATAGAAATTGTGAATTTAAATCCGTGCCGTATTGAAGTTTTTGAATGGCAATGGCGGACTTTATTCGCAGACCCTTGGGCCAAATTTGCATTTGGGATCATCTCCACAAAATTATGATATTAAAATATTTTTTTTGGTTCCAAGATGGTTTATCGTTATTCAGTTTTTATAAATGAGCATATCCTGATAGAAAACTAGTCAACCATTTCAATCTCCATCTCATACTATTGAACTTTGAAAATTTAAAATACCACTTATAATTTTCTGATTGATTTTATTTAGGGGAGCAAATGATTAAAAATAGGTGTGCGGTTTAATGCACGTATTATCGACATTCAATTTAACAGATGAGTTTGCAACCTTTGCGATAAAATCGGATACAATCCGTAGATACCATCACGCGTTTACCGAGTTGCAATGAACGTTATGCGTGTCAAATTAAGCAAAAATATCGCAAAAAGTAACTGGATATTATTTTTATGAGTGACATGATGTGAGTGAACTTTGGGTCAGTCGCAAAAGTTAAGCCTCGGTTGCGGTCAAGCTGCGGTCAACGATCGAAGGAAAATTATTATCATCTAAGAAACGTGGTCTCGGGTGATTTGCTAGAATGTTTTCGTAAAGCATAAATCGTAGTAAGAAAACATTGCTTTCTCCAATTTAGCAGCAACAAGCTCAATCTGCTGGAAGAAAAACGGAGTTGGTGATCATTTATTATCATGACGTCAACAAAACTCTATAAATATTTCGAATTTTAAAAATGAAAAAAATAAAAAAATATCTTCTCTTCTAAAAATAGACATGCAAAAAAGCTTCAAAAAACATTCACTAAATTGGCCTGTAACAATGAAAGAGCTACAACAATCTTTCGGAACACTTAGTAGAGACCATTTAAGAGCTTGATGCAAGTAATAAAAAAGTTAAGAAATAGGGACATTTCATAGATATCTTCGTCGCGGAATGGACGGTGCTCAAGATCCCGTGAAAGATTTATTGATGTAATCTTAGCTGGCCCCTCCCTTCTAAGTAGTTTTGCTGTGTAGATTTGACGTAGTTCGTAACATTGGACTGATTACTTTTATGAACCATTAAATTTAGGCAAATTTTATTTGCACTGATTTGATGATTGTGGCTTTCACAGATGAACCTATTTTGGAAACTAAATCGATTTTAAATCAGGAAGGATGTTAAATTCCTCTAACACTTGGAAAATTACTTTGTAAATGTTCGTGCTGTTTTAATACGAGTATCTTAAAAGACCCGTACCTAATATAAGTTTGTGTGCTGTTGGGAAAATAGTAAAATACGTTTAGTACTTAATATGCTCGCTGTAATCGCGGTATCTGTGTGCCTCTATTTACCTACCTAATTAGGTATTAGTTATTATTCAATTACACGGAACTACAGACGACCGCAGATTCCCGTTAGCTATTTAATTATAGTTTCAAGTGTAGCTTCTGATAATAGTACCTATATTCTTGTTAAAAAAAGCTGTAAAATACCAGTTTCCAAGATTATACATTATTGTTTATTTACGTGTTTATAATTTAAATATATATCTACCCTCGTTAGGTCTTCCAACTACGAAATGTATAACAATATCTTAAAATCGCCGGTGAAAACGCTATTTAGGTTTACTTGTAGTGCTTGGAATTTTACAGAAAATTTTAAATCTGAAAAGACAACAAAGCCAAAATAGGCAAAACTTTAAAATTACAGTTTTAATGAAAAACTCAAAGAAACACAAAACATGTAACACGTTCCTCGGCAGTGAAACTTTATTTCCTACTGTGACGCTGCATGAATGTAAATTGCATATTAAATTTCGCATTGTAGTAGCCCGCATAACATTCGTGAGTTTTAAGCATTTTGGTATCAATAGAATGGAACAAATTATAACAACACTCGGTCATACATTTTAGCACTGGTATTGAATAAAATCTATAGCGCGCTGAAATGTTTTACGATACAAAGACAACAAACTGATTGATGAAAAGGAAGCTGATTGATTTTCAGGTATTTAAAACGTTAACTGGTTGCAAGCCCAAGTTTTGCATGGGATGTAATGTATTTTTAAGGTTGTTTTGTCACTTTTATGCCACTTTTCACGAGTTACTTCTTGAATTTCAAAAATTACTTACCTAAAATGTAACCATGAGTATAAAAAGAGGTAAATTGGTTTTATTAGACAACATCACATCCATTGCTCTGACTCTGTGGTAAGTGGTTTAAGCATGTGTGGTAAAGAAATAAGAAACAACGACAGTTTTATAAACAACACCCACGACCACCATTGTGGTGGTGGTTGTGGTAGATTACTCTCCTGTATTAGATACCTGGAGAGGAGTCACACGCGGCAGCCGGCTGCCGCTTGGGAGTTTACGGGTGAAACTGTCTGCTTTTATGATAATTTGCAATTTTTTTTTTGTCCAACGCCCTAATAAAAATGAAGTCCTGTTTTAGACAGCTTAAAGATATTGAAATCTTTTATCGTCGACCCAATTTCAGACGAGAAAACTTGAGGGCGGAGGGTAGTTTTTGTATAAATCAGAGGACGTAGGCGCCTCAAAGCCGCGGGTCCACATTAGCGGAACGGCCCGCCGCATGGCCCATTAGACCCAGCTGTGCTGCACTAATATCCACTCCGAACGTAATAATATGCAACCTCACCTGACGAGGCTTACTGTGATTTATTGCTCTCGACTCTACCTATTGGGGAATCTGCCTGTGCTTTCCGTTAATTGAATAGATATGTCTGACATGGATCGCTATTGTGTGGACACGGTACATTACCTACTCTACTAAGTGACACAGGGTAAAAGTTACAGTATACTGTTTTGATCGAGTTTCGTCTTAAAGTCCCTTTACTTAATACTTAAATAAAAGTTTCAAGTTTTATTTCAAATTTACCATTTCATTACCATTTGTTTTCCATTTATATATAACAATCTAGCCGGATACGTAATTAATTATATAACTCTTAAATATTTTTTGACAGGCTTGGTGGCACATTTGGTAGTGATATCGCCCATCTCGACAGGCGTCATGGATTTGAATCTCGGAACAAATATACATGATTTTTGAGAAAGAGACGCGGCTGCACGTGACTTCCACGGCGGTTAAGCCACAGTCATATCGGACATTACACACAATTATTTATTATTATTATTATGATTATTGTTTGATTACAATGTTTTTTCTCCTGCTGTACCTGCAACACGAGAGACATTAATAAAACCCCCGACCCAAAAAAAGTACGCAATTATTTTGGCAAAAGGTCAAAAATGCTAAACCCTTTAAAAACCAAAAATAACTTTTAACACTACGTAAGTACAAACTAAAGCGTGTCAGACTATCTACTCGGAACTTTGTGCCACCTTTATGTCGGAGGCATAACCGCTAATTTTGAACTGCAAATGGTTATCTTGGCCTGCTGTTGACCGTACGTATGAATTTTTTGATTAAATTTGGTCGCGTCGGGGGACCGCTCTAATTTATAAGCCTTACGTTAGAAGCACACATTAAGAAGTCCTCAATCCCAATACAAATATAATTGTAATAGCTTAGGTACTAACGCGCGCGCATCGTGCGCACGTCACCACCACGCACCGCGGCCGCACGACGCAAGAGTTATTATAACACCCCGTCGTTTTTGCATCGGGGGTTAAAAACTGCGAGCATGCTCGACGTTCGGTTTATGATGGATGATAAACTAGAAAAGTTCATAGAGCGGCTCCTTGCTCTAGTCTATACCTACCTTACCTTAGGTTGTGGGTTTGATTGCCTTTTGGCGGCCATATTGGATTTGAAATTTACCGTAGTGTGCAGTATTCTGCTACTAAATCTCATTCATTTGGTACCTATATTAAGGCAGTTGGGCTAAAAAAACAAATGGGTTATTCGTCATTTTCTGACGGCGGCCATCTTGGATCGATTTTTATCCAACATAGCTAAGAACACTCTCCGCTTATTCACCTTTCAAACAAAAAAAACTAAATCAAAATCGGTTCATTTGTTCGGGAGCTACGATGCCATAGACAAACACACACACACAGACACGTCAAACTTATAACACCCCGTCGTTTTTGCGTCGGGGGTTAAAAATACAGCTCTTTTGTATATTAATTACAGCCCTATTTCCTATAAATAGATAACTTACTTGGGGTTTTTCCTTCAACGATTTGTGTTTGTTCTGTGTCTCTGGTTGTATATATGTGCAACAAACATGATATACATATATTTAACGTCGCTAATGTATAATTTAAATTTAACGACCCTTTAGATCTAAAATAACTCCAACAATTTGATATTAGTGCTTATACTTACTGAATGAGACTAACAAAGTTCAACTGTTATGTTGGTAGTAGCAACCTTCCTATTTTATAATTTCGCCATTCAGAGATTTCAAACAAAAAAAAATACAAAGTAGGTTTATTTTTTTGGGAGCTACAATGCCATAGAAAGACAAACAGACAGACAGACACGTTAAACATAATATAACACCCCGTCGTTTGATATCGACCGGTAAAAACAAAACAGTAAGCTTTAAATACATTCCTAGTTTAGGTAGTAGATAACAGTAAACATATTACCTTCTGGCTCCAAACATCAATTTGGAAGTTTCAACGAAAATTTCGACCTCATCCTCAATATCGCCTCTGAGAATCCTCATCTCGTTAAAGTTTGAAGTTGAACCTCCTCCTGGGGGAATTCAGAATGTTCTTTAAAGAGGGATAATGTTTGTTTGTTACGAGTGTTCTTCTCGAGAAAATGTAGATATAGTTAGACCGCACTCGACAAGTTTCGCGGAACAAGCGGTTAATGAAAAAAAAACAGTTCACGTTGGGATGGAATTACGATAAAGTGTGTTCCGTACTTGTTTGTACTATCACTGGAACTTATTAAAACTCTGTTTTTTCAAAAGCAAAGGGTAGATAAATTTATGTGGGCCGATTTTGCAATATATTTTTTTTTATGTTACACTTTTACCTCTAAGATTGACCTCATCCCACCTGATGTTAAGTGGTAATGAAGTCCTAGCTTAAGGGTGACAAGTACAGCATAATAAACCTGTTACTGGACTTGTCGCCCTTACCTTGAAAGCTTGACCCCTGCTACTAATGTAATACCCCCCAGGAGCTCTGGAAACCTTACTCACACGCAGGAACACAACAACACCGGAGTGATTGTTATTTGGCTGCGGTCTTCTGTAAGGTGGAGGTATTTCACCAGTCAGGCTGCTACAGTTCGAGCGATAAATCGCTATGCCCTACCTCTCTTAGTTAGTGTTGTAAAATTAGAGCTACTGCCGTTAAGAAGGAACCATCTAAGTACTGTTAGGAAAAATTGGAAATTCCATACGAAATATTATATTACTACTTTGCATCGATGCATTTTGATAGATATCAGTTAGAAACATAAATGTTTTCTATGAACAAAATATGTACCTACTTTTTATAATAATACATAAAAAATCTGTTGTCGGAGGACTGAACTTGTCTTGCACATCTCGTAGTGATATTCGATTCAACTTAATCGAAGAACGATGCTTAGTTAACTAAACCAATAGATCTAGTCGAGATTGTTTTTGAGTAGAGCGAAATTTAAGCTAAATATTTTAAAACAAGTGACTAGAAACTCTACTCAGTCTAGAAATTGAAATATTTATTTATTCATGTACAAGCTTTACAAAAGCACTTATGTATCGTCAGTAAAAGTTAAGTATTCTACCGTCGTGTTCGGAATTTTGATCACGTCGAGAAGAACCGGTAATGAGCTCGACACTTACTCTTTTCAAAATAACAATAATTCACTATACTCGGTACATACTTAAAATTAATATACATTTATATTTTTATGAAATTCGATATTTCACACCCATACATTTTTGTCGTCCTTATAACCTTTAGTTATAAATTGAGTATCATTGATTTAATGCTTGACGAAAATACATAAATAATTCAAATTCAAAATTCAAACTATTAATTGTGGAGGATGCACAATGAAAGGAAGCAATTGCATACCAAATATATTAACCAAAGCAAATGAAATGGTTAAATTAATCTTCCACGTCGTCGTTGTACAAACCATAGATTTATTAGCTTCCGCAATCTAAGCTTAACTCTCATTAATAGGATTCGGATACACATTTATGTATATACATCAAGTGCATTCCATTTGCACGTACATCGTGTACATCGACTTACGTCGATATATATAGTCGAGTCCCACTGTTGTTTTAATAATAAATTTTAATAATAAAACATATAAATGTATTTTTTCCTTCTTTCTTAAGGTACAATAAATTGCAGAATGCTTTTTAGTTTACGTTTTTACACAGTAAATAAAAGTGACAACAAGAATACTGGCAAAAACTAAATAACTAGTACAAATGGTTTTGTAAAAACGATCATGGTGGCGCTTACACGCTCTAGTCAAACCTGTAGTTCAATACGTGACTCGCATCCGCTCTAGAACTTACGGCTTACAAATTTAGATAAAAAAACTAAACTACAGCGCCTTATTCCACTCTCAACTCGAATTTGAGCGCAACATTCCGCACCTGCGTGAAATTATTTAAAATTATTAATATTTTTGAAATAAATACGATATATTAGACATTATTAGCGCAACTTTGCTATACCGATTGTTGAACTTATTTTTAACTTAACTCTTGGTACTTCATATATATTTGCTATGTAACAACATTATTAAACACAAAATAAGTACAGTATGTATGGATTTTTACTGTTTCTTTATGTCTAGCACAACCACAGAACCAAAGAGCGAAAATCCTTGAAAAACTATCGTAAAATGCAATAAAAAACCGCCTTCTTTAAAATCAGGGGTTCATCAATCGCCAGGCGGAACTTTAATCACCCACCCCGTAGCGAACACGCAAAAATGAATACCACTTCACTGAATTGCATTTTCGATCAAGGCTTAGTAATTGATTCTGACATTTAACTGATGCAATTATGATACTATTCAGAGTATATTCAATTAAGGTAGTTAATCTTAACAAGTGCCTTTTTCATTCCATGCATAATGTACTTTGAGGGATCGCTTGGATTCAGTTTTTATTTATTATCTTACCTGACGTTGCAAAGTGATGCTAAAACATTTTGCATCTTAAAATTAAACCTTCAACGGACGTATTATATTAACAAGAATATCTTTGAGGATATTTGGTTTTAAACTGCGCAAAGGTACCTGCTTCTTCCAGTATGATCATAATTTTACAGTTTTATGATGCACTTAAACGAATGTGCAGGTCGTTTACACTTTTCTTCTAGAACGGCAAAGCTATCTTACAAGATCTTTTAAACCATTATAATAATAGGTAATTGGTTTACTTTAGAGCTTATAAAACTAATTAACAAAATACTGTGTAAAACGTGTAAGTGATTTTTTAAAAATCTTTAGTTTTTAAAGTTTACATTTAATGATTTATAACATTTCCCTATTAGTTTAAAAAATAAATATAAAGCTGTTAATACTATTTAAGATACTCCTACCATGTCTTGTCACTTCAAATTCATTAGAATTATTCAAATGAAAAAATATTAAAATTATTCTAACTTTGTTTCATCAAAAACGTGATATGAAAGGGTTTGTACATTGCGCCAAAATGAGTTATAAAACATAACTTAATTATTTAAAGACTAAATTACGTAGCATGTAAAGTATGTAGGTAAGCCCAACCTTTTCAACAATTGATATTTTTTCTGTCTTTGGAGCGTTTTAACATCTCCGTTGGGACGACAACGATAAATGATGGCAGGAACCTGATTACCGAACTAGATTGCCGTTTAAATGGGGTCTGAATCACTTATTGTTTAGCAAGTTATCTATTTTATGAAGCATCAAACGCCGTATATAAACGTAGTAGAGACAGTGAAGTGAGCACAGATATTAACTTGTCAGGTCACGCATATTTAATAACTCGATGAAATTTAATCTTCAAGTTCGTAGACATTTTGCAATATATGTATAGTCACAGCCGCTTTTTATCTTACTTTAATATAAACTGTACGCTATTCGTAAGTAAACGTTTAACTGTGTTCAAAATAAAATAGTACAAAGTATCTGTAGGTATTACAATTTACAAAATTTGATATAAAGAGACTGGTTGACTTAAAGCCACCTATGTCACTTCTACAAACAGTTAAACCTAAGGCCAAAGGGTTACATTTAGCGAACGTATCTCCTAACCTCGAACTACAATCATTACAAGCTAACTATTCAGGCGATACCGGGGAACGCTCTGCCATGAATTTTAAAGTTTTCCGGACTTGTATCAAACAAGCTCGAGAGTTTGCTTTATAACGACACGGCTTAGGTCACGTACTTACTAAGTGAGGTCGCTCACTGAACGAAAGCGAAGGCGAATCCATGACGCCGGGTAGATACGACCTTACGGCATCCTTCATGGAAGTTTAAAATCTCTTATTTTAAGTAGGTAATCATAATTAACAGCATAAATAAATATTTCGTTTGGATTGAAATCATGAAAAAGGTATGTACCCAATTTTTAAATCGACGACAGAAGGCGAAGAGGTACAATAGGGAGTTGTAGAGGAACATCTCTCCTTTTCAGAGCAAAGTATTCCAAAATACACCAACACCTTACCTCACGCTTAAATCGTGCCCTTGCAAAAAAAGACGACCTATTTGTCACAGTTAATATTCATATCTTACATTACGCCGAATCATACTACAGAAACATATCATAGTTACTATGTATAGTTACCCCAACCACACAACACCACACTAAAACTCCAAGCAATCTTACTAGGCGGTACTTAATCTCCACAACCGGTGAATGACAAAATTAAAGTAGTTTAAAATCCTTACTATAGGCGCTGCTAAGCGACCGTACTCATAACCGACGATCCAACATATTTATCCAAGCAAGCCAATTTTGATATTGTGTGAGAATCTAAAATTAACAATCCCGAACTAAAACGGCATGCTCATTCATCCCACGTTGTGGCCTGTTACAAATTTTAACGGTTATGTAGGCCATTGCAGGTCCGTATTCAGATTTTGTCTGTAAATTTAATTTATTATGCATAGAAAGACTTTGAGTTTGAGTGGTAAAGATATATTTCACGTTATTTTATAAGGTTCGATTCCGACATTAATTGTTATTATTAGTATTCATGTAACTAATCATAAGATTTTTTAAAGATGAAATTACCTTAAGCTACAAATTGAATTAATGTGCATTTAATTCAAATTGCATATCCTATAATTTGACAGCTCACTAATTGAAAGAATTTGCATAATTGGCTGCGTATTTAATAGTAAGAATCGATGAATATTACCAATAATATACCAATAAATATTTACGGGTTCCGAAATTTATGTTTGTGAATTCTTCTTTAGTAGCCTATACTCCCACAATAATAGATTCATTTATTAAATACAATTTAATAATTTTTCATGTAAGTTTTACTATGCATAATATATTTATATAATATCCCTTTCCTTATATTTGTAGTGTTTACACGAAACTTATTACTGATATTGTTTTGTAACTCATACGCATTCTGTAGTACTCATTGTTAAATTCTCTGTAGGGCCTCAAAGTAAATTATTCGAAAATAGTCCAGTTGTACTTTTTTGCGCAATAAAGTTTTAAACAAGAAATATTTCGTTGATTTAAGAGGGACCCCACACTAGCGTCTTTCGAGCGTCAGCGTCTTGCCGCGCCGACGTTGTTTGGGCGTTGCGTCGACGCGGCGCCCGCTCAGCGTCGACGCGGCGCCCGCCCAGCGTCGGCGCGGCGTTTGAGCGGCGCTTGCGCTGGGCGTCCTCTGCACATCGCGTTCGAGCGTCGCGCCGCGCTGACGTCATGTACAGTTATTTCGAAAATGGAAATGTAAGATTTGAATAACGCACAATATAATGTTTTATATTGCAGTGATAAATTAATGCTTTCAACTTGTAAAGGAAAAAATATATTTTACCTATTTGACACATGGCCGGAATAGGCAACTTTAGCATTTATTTTCTCGAAAACTAAAAGTACTTAATTGAAAATGGGTTTCTTCGGCAATATGAGCTAGTATTTTAAGCTACATCCATATTTGCTATCAGCTAAAAAGTCTTCTACCTACTGATTCTAAAATACGGGCGGGCCGAAACAATTGAGTTGATCATTGTACTGTTGTCAAAATAAACGCTGCGCAGGCGTCGGGCCGGCGCGGCGCCTGTGGAGCGCAGTCCTGGCGTTCGTCATTTCGACCGCGCCGCTGCGCAAGCGTTGCGTCGGCGCCGCGTCGACGTTGCGTCGACGTCGCGTCGGCGTTGCGTCGACGTCGCGTCGGCGTTGCGTGGGCGTCGACGCTCAAAGAACGCTAGTGTGGGGTTACGCTAAAATGCACTGTGTAGGTTGTTAAGTTTGTAATCTCTATCTGGGGGAGTTTCATGCTCTCCCTACCCTTTCTTCGACTCTGGGTAGCTGACACAGCTTGCATTTAAAGGTCAGCGGAGCGATTGTAGATACAGGCCTTAGGGTGTTGCCTCGGACTAACTAAGCGGCAAAACAAGGTAAAGGAAAGGCAGTGAACCGTTTTAATAATGAATAAAGCAAACCCGACTGATCTGGTGATAGCACAAATAGTCTGTTTTTGTGTATTTAGTCAACACTTAAAGTACATCCCCTTATCAGGCTGTTACATAAAACCATTTCTCTCAAAATGTACTTTACACTTCTACGTTTAACCAGCGAGAAGTTTTCTTCAAATATTATTTGTATGTTGCAGAGGAAAATAGCTTTTGCAAAGATATTTTTATTAGTATACGTTTGCACTTTGCAAATTTATCACATCTCACGCCCAAAACACACATTTTCCAATATCTAAACACCTAAACTTTCACATAAATATACCGGAAGATTCCAAAGTCAAAAGTGCTAACTAAACCTTCCTAAGCGTAATTTACGGGTGCTTCAATAAATCTATTTTTTTTTATGAAACTACTGTTTTCCATTTTCATTCGGAGTAATCAATATTTTTTCATTGTACATTTTCGTATTTATATGGAAATGTTGGACATAAATCAGGAACAGTGTTAAACAATGCATTTTAACTAGCAGTCCGAACGGACGAGCATTCATTGACGTGGAATCCTCGGTGACTGCCCGTTATAATTGGACTCCCAGGCTTTACATACATTTAGTAATACTGAGCCAAAGGGTCGCATGCCTCATCCTGACAGTAATAACAAAAGGAAATAAATTAAGTTATTAAATCTCGGGAGATTTTAAGGGTTCGCCCGAGTTAAGATTTAATTCATCCGTAGCACCATTATGAACGACGGTGCTTTACATTTCCAGAACTTGTTTGTTTATATTAAATGCTAGTGTAATGAGTCTCCATTGTAAATAAATATGCCTTTTTATATTATGTAGGTACAGTTATATCTACTCGTTAGGAGAAAATATCTACATATTGAACTGCCATAATTAGATTTTTTTTTATTAAGAATGCCTTTTGATTTTTTTTCATGTAGTTCTCAACTAATCACTAAAAGAAAGTTGTTTTTTACCCCTGAGTCGTATTATAACAGATTCGATAAACCAATTCATATAAACAATCAACATTACTGATTGAACACTGATTAAACACTTAGTTCCCGGACCGCTACTAAGTAACAATATGCGAGAAGAGGGCAACCTTTGTGTCAAGCAAATATCTCCAAAGGATGCAAGGATTCCTATTTGATTTCTATTGCTGTCAACGACCCAGACCTCTGCCTAGTATCACGTGTCGGTAATACTAGTTACACCAGCTTTTAACCCTAATCGGCAATAAACAGGCACGAAATATCAAATTTGAATTTGCTAGTAATACAAAACAATATTTTGAAATGTCTTGCGCGCGGACATTAAACAAATAGAAATGCGTACGATTGTTTCCAACTGGCCGTGTTTGCTTTTACCCCCGTTTCACGTTCAACACAAGCGATGTTCCAGAGCATAATATATTAACGAAACAGTCCATATTCCAGCAAGGCGAATAAATTAGGTGCGTAGAGCTACTGCAAAGGGACCATGTGGCTGGGTAACTGTTTTATGGGCGATGTTAAAAAGCTTTCGGTGTACTACGGAACAATGTTATTGTGAGTCTTACGACCCTTGCCGGTTTACTTTTCTTATATTTTATACTTTAGGTGAAAAGGAGGACGTAAACCTTTAATGAAGTAGGTATTTCGTATTGTTCAATAATGGTGCTTGATCTGAGATTCTTGGAAAGTTTCAAGGCTAGCGAAAAAGTTTTGCTAGCCAAAAATAGCATCTAGTATTAAACAATTAGTGTTCTTTACTCGTATTTATATTTTTGGTGATTTTAAACATTGTAAATCCAAATTCATTATTACTTCAGTTATGTACCATTTTGGGCCTTGCGTTTTCTTTCATTTATTTATTTAATTGTTTATATGGCTGTTTTGTCCAGTTATATTATTGTTTTGCACCCGTATTCGGTACTTTTATAATGCCCAAACAGTTCCAAATAATAAACTACAATATGTACATCCATATAAACTACATAATAATTTATACATGTACCAGTCACAAATTTTCTGAACTGAACTGAACTTTCAGAGTTAATTATGTAATGTCAGATTAACTTAATTAATAACTACATAGTGGACAAGCAAAAGTCGCAGAATACTTTATAATATAACCGTTTAAAATGCTCCATAATTTACGACTGTCATAGTGTCTTGTACTGTTTTTGTTTTGTTTTTTTTTAACTCTTTTGAGTTCTTTTTCCTTTTTTTCTTTCAAATGTTACGCTACGCTAACATAAGATTGGCATAAAGTCTATTTAATTTAATCCTAACAATATAAAGCTACAAATATTTTATGCATGCTGTGTTTATCTATAAGGTTATACTCTTAGAATTTGTTTTACTTCCTATTTGCATCTCTTACTCATGAAATATTGTATCAACTGTTGATAAACCTTATTAAATGAATAAATAAATACCGGCAAGGAGAATGACGCCAAAGTCCGACCCACAAGGTAGCTTTATTTATTTAAATAGAGACTATTCATAAGTGTTATTGATATAATCTATATGAATAAAAAGATTTAACCATTTGAATTGCCTCGGTATTATAAGTGATAATTGATGATTAAAAAAATATATTTTTTGGCCTAAATTTACACATAATTTAAAACAAGTCAGTTATTACTGATGCTCCACCAAGCTGCTACTAGTTTCGGTAGAAATTGTTTCATTCCTTACCTAACAATATCTGGGGAAGACTCGAAGATTTTAAATTTTAACTACACTACGTGGCCGAGGCGACCTGTACCTGGTGAATCGCATTACTTTAATTAATGAGAGTGCATACACAATGCAGTCAAGGCGTGCACCTACGTGAACCTCGCAGAGCCACGAGCTGCGCCGTTCTTTAAGATGCATGTGCAGTTGAAAACCATGTCTTATTTTACACACGTGTACCGCCGGTTTTTGCAGATGACTTGGTTCTGTGAAATTACAAACATTTTAAATGCGGGTGCTTTCAGAATACAGATATTTTTCTGAAATTTCTTCAAACAAAAACAAATTAAGATAAAACTTGGGATTACCTTTTTAAAAATTTAAATTGTCATAGGTCAATTTCTTCATAGATTTTCTGTTAATAAAATCAAATAGCAACTTGTGACGTCACAATTTGACTTATAAACACAAATTAAATATTAAATATTTTCGGAGCATTTAAAATTAATTTGCAAAAAAAAACATTTAAATTTTGGCATATATTTGAAATCTCAACCGGAATTTATTAAAAGGGTAAACTCTCATCACAAGACATTCGTGCAATTCTCATACAAATACTTTTAATATTTTTTGATATTTAAAAAAGATGTATATATTGCAGTTATATGTATAAAAAATATATCGGAATATAAAAAAGCCACGTTTTCCCCGAAATAACGCGAAAAAAGTGCGGGGCAATTGCTAGTTATTGCATAGAATGAAAAAAACCTCGTCTCTTGGAAACTACCTATTTCATAAAAATACTGTAAGCGCAAACACACCAGTTGTTATTCATTAATAAGTAGATATGATTATTTGTTACCCTGTGCATACAAAAAATGCGAAAAAATGTAAACCTATTACATTTAGTGCACACTTCATAACAACCTCGTTTAATGAACTCGCATTAAAACAAATGGAATAATAGAGGAGAGAGACAATGTGCCAGCTAGACTAAATAATTTGTTTAGTGGCGAGCGCTAACTTGATTACTAATTCGCCGCTATTTGTACGCTCGATAGAATATTTGCAATTGCCTATTGTTAGACTAAAAATATTTATTGTGGATTTAAGACAATTATAAGTTAGAGCCAAACAATTTGTCATTTATGTTGGAAATACTAAAGTTGCACCGATTTTCTTACTTATTTCTATGTTCATTCTTCAACGGATTAACTGACTAAATTCTATACAGCTGAAGCGCAGATGAATTCACATTTTATTTTTACGATATTCGAAGTGAAACTATGACTTAAGGCAAGGGATGATAAATCGCCTCCTTGTCTCGGGTAAACTCTGCAATTTTCCAACATTTTCATATTCGCCAGAAAAATGGCACAAAATTAAGTTTGTAGCGTTTATTGTCCTTGGACGTAAGAAATTGCAGGGTACTGCTTACAGTCGAGATTGCACTGGAGGTGCAATAGTACTTATCCCGTCTGCTTTTCCCTGAAGACTAGAGAATAGATAGTCTTACATTCCGTGTAGGGGGGACGCAGATGGTGGGATCGTGGAATTTTGTAATGTTATCGCTTCCCAGACCTTGGCCATCTAAACTATTTAAAGTTGTTGTGTAATTTGAACGCGGACTGAAATGCGAATGGTTGCTTTGTTCAAGAATGCTGCTTAAAATTAAATGTTTAATCTACCTTATTTATTTGGAATACAATTGTATAGTAGAGTGGAACATATGTAAGTGACACCCGTCTATTGTGTGTTGCTATTGCTTATATGTGCCCTACTGAATTAGACTCCTTAGTATTTTGTATTAAGTTTGTACCTACTTAATTTAGTTAGACATGGGAAGGAGAAGTTTATAAAAGAACACACTTTCTTATTTTAATTCTTATGCAAATAAGTAGATTTATTTGGCTTTAACTTGTTCAACTGTACTTATCTAAAATATTATTTGTTTAATACAGTTTAACAAGTTTAACCTCAATGAAACTAAATAATTTAGGATTCTACTTCCGTATTTATGCGCAACACCCTAGGCGACGTGGAGCAAACCATTTCGTAGATTGTCTTGATATATAATTTTTTTACATTAATTAATACATTCAAGACAGATATCAATCTAAAAGTACACTATCTAAAGCAAATTGAAATAGTACATATTATTAAGATTGTACTCCAAAAATATCTAAACAACTATGCGTTAAAGGTCGCTACTACATTACATTTTAATTAAACGTGTTTAAATATATAGACAATTGTTGAATTGGTACAAGTCGTTACCACAAGTCTTAGGTTAGGTATATTTCTTCGATCTGTGGATAATTTATAGTTTTAGTGGAATCTTTCGTTTAACGGATTAGTACTGATAAGTGAGCTTGTAGCGAAGGGGACGTCGCAAAAAAAATATGAATTGATAAGAGTTACAGTATAACGAATTTGGGTAGCCCTGCTATAGGTGTTACTTGTGACTATAAAAGGAAATTAAAAAAGCGAGATAAAGAACATTCGTCAGTGAACTTTTTTCTCCAATCCAAATTGCCTTTAAATTGGCCAATAAATGTCACTTGGAAATACCACGGGTCGCAAATAGCCGAATCAGCTTGTTAACATATTTTTTACACGACTTCGTCGGGCTGCAAAGCCTTCTTGGCCTAGAGTGACGAGGGTCCCGTCGATGTCACTCCCTGGATTTTGTAAGAGAAATTACCTGAAATGTGTTCTTTTTCGGGACAAATTTCGCAATATCGGTCGACAGAAACAGCTTAATGTACGCGAACCACATTACATTAAAACTCAATTTGGATAAGTCAGACGGAATGGCTACGCGTATTGAGAACTCTGAAATAACCTTACGCAGTTTTATGTTGGCATTAACCTATCCTTGCTAATACCAATATTAATGTCAATTATTATTTGTTTAACACTTATTTTAAAGCTAAACCCCTGAGATATTTTTTAACGACTGGATTGTCTATCTTTAAAAGGCACTTACCAAATCTCAAACGGCTTTACAGGTACGTACTAGTAAAGCGGGTCGTTAAGTATTACAAATTAAAAGTTTAAATTTCATCAAAACTTTAGCAGCTTCCGGGATGATGTGAATAGGGTGATCTCTCAAAGGGGTCGTTAGTTGTCAAATAATGTGTATTGTCACTACCCCTTAAAATGATTGCTCTCTTGAGTGCATTCCATCAAAAAGTTTGTTGATAGGTAGTTTGCAGACAAGAAAATCATTAAATCAGCTGATAAGCTATGGTGTGCATTCATTTTTATTTTATATCTATGGGGAGCTATACAATAAAGACAGTAGGTATGCAGCTAATGACTTAAAAGAAGAAAATTAATTATTATGAAAATGGTTTTATTTGTACTTATTTCAAGATAGATAAATTTTACATCTTTGTATACGGCTTAAGATAAAGAAGAACGCATTCATAATGAATTCTTTTAAAATGTTAAAAGCGTCTGTCAGAAGTTTCATAACATCCTGCCTCGCGTATTTCTGTAGGACGGAATTAAATGGGACCGCAATGAAAAATATAGTCGCCCTTTTGCTTGGAACATGAAAGAAGGGCCGGGTTCGGCACAATGGGCCAGAGGTACACTGACAGGGGTCGCGCCTAACGTGGCCATACGTCCCTATTTGAAGGAGATTGTTGCTTATGGCCCTGGGTCAAGGAGAGAATACTAGAAACAAGGAACTATTCATCCCTAAAAAAATCTTCAACTGAACATAGGTTTAGGCTTTTCAGAATAACTTCAATCTTTTCAGTAGTAAAACATGTTTTTGTAGGTACTTAAACCGGTATATTCGGGAGCTATTAGAAATATTTTCAGTAAATTAGAACCTATTTTTTGCTTTTGTAAATGCTTTATTTATCATTTCTTAAGGCGTCTGAATATGAAAAAATATTAACATGGTCTTTTTCATATGTTCGTTTGCATATATACCATTAAATTAATAGATCATTAATTTAAAGTATCAATAACAAATAGATACCAATATAAAACTGATAGAGTAAGTGTGTTCAAGTCTAGTAGGTAGATGAGCTAATTTATTTGCGCGGATTTTTGTGAGGCTTATAGCCTCTAGAAAGAAGTATATTTAACTAAAAAAAGATAATCAACTCAAACGCATTAACATGGTTAACTAGGTTCCTCCTCAGCATATACCTACTGCTTCGGTATTATTTCAGGAGTGCTGGTATTTTGGTGGAACCCACCTTCTTAAAAATAACTAAAGCTATGGCTTTTATTATTACTCCACGCAAGCAAGTGCCGACATAAATTCAAAGATATAATATTTTATAGACCAATACAATTTACGATCCCGTTTCGACAAATTAAATTAATGGTCACGTTACTCATGCCTTCACTACCTTGTGTAGGCTCAGTCCGCTTTCAAGGAATCGGTATACCATAGCTCGTTTAACGACTCGCCTAAGTACATTGACGTTCTTTTCTATCCATTGATGCGACGACCTTTTGCTCGGAGTTTGTTAAGAAAAGTGTTTTCTTTCTGGAGCAAACACAAGAGGAAGGTTTCCTGAATGTAAGTTAATTGCATAATATTTATAGTTACAGATTTTTTTTAATAAAAATTGAAAATCCAAAATTGGAACGTAGCTTTAACGGGACTGTTACCTTAATATGTAAATCTTACCTCTATATTTGCCTAGGATCACTTTTAGAAAAATCATAAGGTAATTAAAATTACGGAATTGTAAATATTGTCCTCACAATGTAGGTATACAAATTAATACAAAAAAGTTGAAACAGCTACCTATCTTAAACTACCTCAAAAGGGATTTACATTGAAGATTATCCTATTCCGTGTATAAGGTACCCACCTAATTATGCAACTTTGCAATCTATCTATAATGTAAAGTTTAGATAAAGTCACAGTTTACTTTGCGTGATTTCCAACCATTCATCGTTTCAGAGATGTGTTTTACTAATGTTTTACCGTACAGACTTACACTACAAATTATTAGATTATAGCTATTTCGCAATAACCGAATGAAACTACGCAGTAACACGCGAGTCTAGAATTTGTAGATATTTAGTCAAAAAATGATCCTGCCAACAATTCCGTCCGTCCATTTAATTTGCTTGAATTTCCGGCAATAATAGGAGAACTTAAGATAAAATATATAGTCTAGTGGTTTAGAACTGGATTGGAAGTACGTATTTAAAGAACCATGATTAACGCTCCTAGTTAGTTAACGGAGAGCGGGGTGTCCCTTCCTCACCTAGCATTTGTGTGATTAAGTTTTAATAAAAAGAATTTAAATAATATGTTGTACCGCTGGCTTCGTCGGGTTCGTAAAACCGCTATTCACGAGTTGTAAGTAATTGTAAAAATCACACTTCGTTGCAAATGAGTCAATGAATCCCTACTAAATATATATATATAAGAAAGTCGTGTTAGTTAGACTATTTAACTCCCATGGCGGTACTGCTTTGGCTCAAATTTGGTTAGTAGGTCGCTTAGAATTAAGAAAGGGATATAGGATACTTTTTATTCCGTACGGCCGCAATCCAAAATCTGCTTTTTTATTGCCCCTAATGCAGAACAGAATTCTCTGGGTCAGCCGTAACATTTATTCAAGAGAAAAGCCGAAAAATCATTGGTATATAGGTACATTACATTGCAGCCTTGCGAAGCCGGAGCAAGTCGCTAGTTCATATTATAAATGGTAGACTAATAAAGTAGTATTTCATTCTTTGAAATCAACATAAGCGTAACTTTAGGCCTTGCTGAAAATAAAAAAGATTGCCATAGAGAATTAAATGAAATTTTTCTTTGTTTTTCACTTGCAGACTTTATGACGCACAAATTAATTTAAATGTTAATGTGGTAAACCATACAGTTGACCGACCTTATAAATTATTAATAATACTACATTTATGTACCTAAAAATATTTTCGGAACATATCCAAGCCTTCAAAATCTATTCTGAGCATAACCATCCCAATTACGACTTGAATTTGGCTTGAAAATTAAAGTACCTATAATCGTTAAAACTTTTACTTTACATCCATATTCATCAAGAGATTTATTTTGAGAACTCATTACGTCACTTTTAAATGCTGTGGGATCGTCTACTTCGCAATTTCTGATAACATCAGTTAGTGATTAATGAACTAACTTTTAATATATTCAAGTTGGGGATTGATGCTGCAGTGATTGGCAGCTAATTTCTTCAGTAATATTTTAAAAAATTATCATTTTACAATTAATAAGGGTTTAAGAAAGCAGTGGCTCACTAAAGACCTCATCCCACCTGATGTTGAGTGGTAATGAGGTCCTTTTTTTTTTTTTACGACAGGAAATGCCTTGACGCACCTTACCGCAGCCGAGGGTGACTGCGGCGTGTGTGGGACTCCCAGGGAGCAGACCTTACTCCCGACTCCGCCCTGAAAAGGGCGGGGACTACCCACTATAACCTGTCGGTGGAAGATTGACCTCATCCCACCTGATGTTAAGTGGTAATGAGGTCCTAGCTTAAGGGTAACAAGTACAGCATAATAAATCTGTTACTGAACTTGTTGCCCTTACCTTGAAGGCTTGACCCCTGCTACTAATGTAGCACCCCCAAAGAGCTCTGGAAACCTTACTCCCACGCAGGAACACAACAACACAGAAGTGATTGTTATTTGGCTGTGGTCTTCTGTAAGGTGGAGGTATTTCACCAGTCGGGCTGCTCCAGTTCGAGCGATAAATCGCTATGCTCTACCTCTCTTAATAGTAGATATAGTAATTTGGAAACCAGATTATGATCTCATGGCTCTGTGGACTCGAAAAGCTGTCTTTCGGATTTATCGAATATAGCTTAAGTTTGTGATCACTAAACAGTATCTACCCATCATTGAAACAATCACTCGATTTTAATAAAGGAGGTTAATTTGTTGTTCCCTACAATGACATATTAATCAGACAGAATAAAAACTGTTATTTATTTTGTCTTGATTTGATCAGGGTTAGGGGATGGATCACTTAAGAGATGATGAATCGATACAAAAGAGCGTCCTAATTGCGTAATTTCAACCGCCACTTGATTAGCCCGTTGTCAACTCGTGTAATATAGTAAGTTAAAAGCTACTTTAATACCTGTGTAGTTAAACTGAATTCGACGTAACATCTGCAGGTGGGTAATTACGCTGAGGACGGCACAGAGGGGCGATTATTAGTTCTCTAATTGGATGTTAATTTCGTTCAAAATTCATTTAAGCTGCTGTATGCTCAAACGCCACTAAATACCTGAGTGCTCTTGAATAAATAAGAGTGTTATTTCCATAATTCGCTTTATTTGTTCACTCATGAAGTATGATATAAGCCACTAAATTAGTCTTAATCATAAACTGAAATAATATAAGAAGCAAAGCAAGAAATACTTAACTAATATGAATAAAATAATGTTAAACTGTGATTGGGATTAAAGAGAGAACCAAAGTAATGTAAACTATAAAAAAGTATATTTAGAAAGATAGAGCGATAGTTTTTTTGTTCAGATTGCATGGCAACGCTGATTATTATTTTTGCCCAGTTCCAATATTTAAAAAAGGATCCCTTCTAGTCGAATATTATTCAATTACACGAGGTGTAACCTAAAAATGATCGACGAACGACTGATGACAGCTATATGGAAAGTCAATTTGAAACTAGAATTAACGATTCGTAGAAAAACGGATAATCGTTTCTGACACATTACCAATCGTAAAATATTGGATTTCGGCATTAAAGTTTAACTCTTAAAATTTCTGGCATGGAGCGAGCTAGACCTAGCTTCTCAAATGCCGCCCATCTTATCCCGATACGCCTCGTTATCACTATCTATTGTGAGTATATTCATAAAACGTATAGTATATGATAGTAACACTACGGTACGGAATAATCATATAGATACAGACAATATTGACTTTTTTGTGTTTTCGCCGACAACAATTTGTAATCTGTAAGTTCACCTCAGATTTTAGTCATTAAATTGAAGCTTAACATATTTTACTACTTACAAGATATTAATAACAGTACCAACATTCAAATTCATAAACAACTCAATTGACCCTTGGCTTGTTTTTGTTGAGTTTTTAAATTGTTTCGAATATTATTAAAAAACACTAACAATCACAATTATACAAGTTAAGTTTTTACAAAATGTATCTGTCTCAGTCATCTGGTTTAATCAGCTATTTGATTGGATCACTAGCGCGTTCATTGAATGACGACGTTTAATTGAATGACTAAAGGACAACTCGTCAAATTGTTTAAAATAACGTTCAACTTCTTGACTGAACGTCATTTAGCATAGTCGTTGAATGGGATATAGCTGACAGACATGACATAACACACCTTAATAAGATTTTTTAATATGTTTTAACAATTTTAAGTCGTAAGACAATTAGGCTAAAAAATATTTTTTTACGAATAAGTCACTTTATATCTCAATTTCACTCTAAAAATTATCAACACAATGCTATTCGATTATATCTGTACCAGCTGTTTGACGCCATCTTTGTTTTGATGAGCACTAACGCCGCAGTGGAAAAAAAAATGAACTAAATTACAATCACCTGACTGATTACGTCCGCTATGTTCAAAGGGCTATGTTACAATCCGCTAACTTGTTGGACGTTCAGTGAGTCTTATTCATTCAACGTTCGGCCTAGTCATTCAATTAAACGTCGTCATTTAATAAACACGCTAGTGATTCAATCAAATAGCTGTTTCAACCAGATGACTGCGACATATCCATTGCCATTATAGAATATAGACACGAATAAAATTTACAATACCACTTGATAAAACGATGAAAACTCAGTATCAAATTTTGATCCTAGAAGATGTTCTAGAATAGGTACGGAATTTATAGAATCAGGCGCCGTCACAGATGTGTCGCATCATGTTATAACCTTTCTAGTCATTCATAGGGGTTAATAGGCACAATCTGAAGGGAACTGTGATGTATTGAATTGTCTCGTTATTACATCATAACGTGTTGTCCTTGTCATATTACCCTGGGGATAGTCAATTTGTCAATTCAACCCAATAAGAAAAGATAACAAAGCAGAGATTGGCTGTTCGTATTTCCGATATATTACATCGAGGAAAAATTTGACAATGTTCAGCTGTGGCCACAAATTTCATCTGAACGTAGTATTAAACAATATCGCTATCTACGTCGATCTGTTTATGGGGTAACTCGTGTTAAACATTTTTATTCTGACAGCATTCATCATTCATGCAACTTATGGGTATGTATTTCTAAACGTAGTCCGTGCAATATCTGAATAAGAATTTACAAAATGACGTCAAGTTAAAAGCAATTTAAAATGTTCAAGTGATATTTATAACGGTTGTATCTCAAAGCAAAATATACAACCACAATGTTTAGTTTTATTTTGACAAGACAGTCAGTACCAATGACATGCACATCACCGTGCATATTTGCCAGTCTGCTGGACAAATGCTGGAAAATGTAATTAGAAAATATTTCGCTAAAAATATTTTTCCAAATATAAAACAACATTCCCAACATTTGATAAAAACATAAACTGAAAGCGGCGCCATAAAATAAATTCTAACTTCGCCAATATTTAAGTTTGTTAATGTATTTAAGGCATACGTTCCTAATGCCCGTAAAAAGTTATGCCTTTTGCACAGTAGGCAAGGACTTAATAGCGTTCATTAAGCGTGGACGGAAAATCGTAGAAAGAATAAAATGCATGCCTCTCTAACATAGATCCATTTGCAATGAAGTATCTACTCTATCGTGGTCAAATATAATATGTAGAACAAAGTAAAAGTTATTTTAAAAGATAGGCACAATAAATAAGAGTATAGTTTAGGCACCATGAACAAAACATCACTTTAAGTAACTTGTATAGATGACCTGTATAGATGTCTGTTTTTGACTGTACAATTTTGCCAAGTAAAAAACAATATGAAATGATAAATTTTAGTACCCACTTTAATGCTTTAAATTTGGTTCACCATTCGGACAAACGTATCCCAAAGCTTACCCTGCCGCGGCTACTAATGAATTTACACAAAATAGTAAGGAAGCTTGAGGGCAAAGCCAAGTGACAGTTGTCGAACTTCATTATCGTGTCGACGTTTATTTTAGAAATGTCATATAATCTAGAAATGCATGCAAACCAAAACAAAACTTATCCACTCACACCATTTTTTTATATTTAAATTAATTTAAATTATCAACATCTGTCAGAAACCCTGCTTTTTCTCTATATTAATAAAAATAATTGGACAAAGACGAAACAAAGTCTTTCTGAATTGGAGTCGTTTCTGATGAATCAGCTCCTTGTAATGCATCAGGTTATGTATTTATCGACGTCCCGCCTACTCGTATAAAAATACTTATCTAATTACGCTAAGCTGCGATGCTTAGTTAGACCATCCTTCTTAAAAAGGAGTCAAAAAGTTACTAATGAAATACTACCTTATAACTTACTAGCTGTGCCTGCGACTTCGTTTGCGTGGACTACATCCTTTCATAGTCGGTTTTACCCCTATCGAGCTATACCTATTTGTTTTATTTATCGAGCTATATTTGTGCCAAATTTCATATCTCTAACTTTTCTAAAATAAACATTTTCCCATATAAACTTTCAAAGGTGGTATAACCCCCATTCCCCCCCCCCCCCCTTATTTTCTAACAAAAAGTAGCCTTTGTCCGTTCTTGAGGTTCAACGTATACCTATACCAAATTTAATCTAAATCGGTTGAGAGGATTAAGCGGGAAAGCATAACAGACAGACAGAGCTGTTACTTTCGCATTTATAATATTAGTAGGGATGAAATCTTGCATCAAGCTCTTTGAGCACTTTTTAACCGCGAAACACACCTCACTGTTTGCCTGTGCACTCGTATCGTACGAGCACAAACTCAAACTTTCTACACAGTGTTTCCAACTTATGGAATTTACCACTAAATTAAGGGGTATGATAGGGAGTCTTTTATGGGTATAAAATGTAAAGCAGCGATCGAATAATATGTAATGTAACTTGTGGTATATGGAACTTTTAGACATTTTTAACTGTTCAGAATAATTTAGTCACTTTGTCTGCTCCAATTAATCTGAGGGCGACTGTACCTATGTTTTAAATGTAATACGAACAGCTACGGTAGTTTAGATTTTTAGAAATCCGTATCTAAGCGGTAAAAACGGGGCTTCGTTGTCTGTTGTGTCGTCCGTCGGTCCGTCCATTTGTCACCAAGCTGTATATCAAAAACCGCAAATCTAGAGCAAATTATGCATTTCTTTGCCACTATAACAACATGTAATAAAAACAAAATAAAAGAATTATAAAACCGAACCTCCATGCGCGAGTCCGATTTGCACTTTATAAAATTATGTTTATTGTTATTATGTTGGAAGTCTAAAAAGACAGTAGTAGCACATTTAATATTTTAACCAGATGTAAGTTAACAGTAAATGTTAATAGTCTAGATACACTTCCCTTAGACCTTACGGAATACGCAGAACCTACGCGTATAAATATAGAACTGGTAGATGAAGGTTATGATGCAAAGTGATATGTCAATTGGCACTCAGTTGAGGGGCGGGTACACAATTTCATTAGAAGGTACATAAAAGTCCATTAGGCCTTGCGGCTTCTATTCGACGATGAGAATGTCAAGGGTCAACCCTACCACTTACGAGTACCTCCGTTCGTGTACGCCATGCTTACAATTATCATTCCAAAGATCCGCTGTTTAATATGCAATTTAAGAAAGATTTGATGAGAAATCGGCAACTATTTTTATGACATGATGCTTTAAAAGATTGAAATATAAATTCGTTTTTTTTTATACTGATATATTTCCGTACGTCTCTATCCATGTATACTATATTTTTTACTTGATCAACGTTACTCCAACTAACGGTTGATACAGCAGAAAAATTTAATCGCCTACGATAACTTGCGGTTAGCTCAGTTGGAAGAGCAGCTCGCGCGATACGTGAAGGTCGTGGGTTCGATTCCCGCACCGCAAGGGGAGATAAAATTTTTCTGTTTCTAATATTAATAGTGATAGGTTATGTTCTCAATTTACTTAAATAAAATATAAGTCAATAAATATATGCTATCTGTCAAAATGATTCGACAAATATCCTTTTAATTGAAACTAAAACAAAAAGACAAGGGAAATGAGCTTTATGTGTACAGAGTAATTTAAAGTAAGAAACGTTTTGTTAAAGGGAACCTACAAAATAACATCGAAACCCTAATATAAGAATGCTAATCCTCATGAAGAAAAAAAAGTTGTAAGTACTGAATTAAAAGCTGACTAAAAGTATTTTCACAATAAACTCAATAGAACACGCTTGCTTAGCTCAGTTTTGTAAAAAAGATTCCCGACAATGGTAATAAATTTATTTCCCCTTTTGATCCTTTTTGAAATACTGTATATGATTGATACGACTATTGTGTGACTAAAAGTGACTAGCCACTCTCACACAGATGACATGCACATATAAGAGGTGTCAATCTAAATTTAAATCAACTAAACCAAGTGTTTGACTCAGCTCTCGACCCCGCCACACGTCACAAACCATAATAAAGTAGATAAATTAATTTATTTATTTATTTAATAGGCACACCATCAGAACATATACATAGCATTTTAGGGGTATGTGATACAGAGGTAAGTTCTAGTATATGCTCCAATAAGAGGAGTACACAGCATTCAAAATAGGATCAACACTGAATTAGATAAATTTTTGTAAGGAAACTTGAATTTAGAAGAAATATTTGCGGAGTAAACTATATTTACAGAAGCATCTGTGTAATGGTGAGTGGTGACCGAGATTCGTTTTGCATCTTTGACTATGAAAAGTTCTGACAATCGGCTTGCGGGGAATATTAAAAGGTACTGACACTTTGACACGTTCCACGAGATTAGGACATTTTATTTTGTTATGAATGAGTCCGTGCAAGAACGTTAAGTCCAAAACAGTTCGTCGATGATACAAAGTCTTCATTCTGAAAAAGATCAACCTGGAGTGGTAAGGATATCTATGACTTATTCCCGAGGACCGGTAAGCAAGAAAATAAGAATGATCAGTATTTATGGTTTATAGAAACAGCCCAGGCACTTATGTTATGACAACTCGAATCAACGATTGAACTACAATTTGTAGGCATTATACGCATATTTGTCTCAGTTGGGGATCGATCCCACAACTTGCTTCAACAGACAGGAACGCCAACCATTTTACGATTATTGGGCCAACAATTTTGATGTCTTCTGATGTTTATTTAATAACAGCCCAGATTCGTTCGTGTTAGATTAGTAATTCAGGTTTTGTCGACTTCAGACCTTAAAATCGAATCCGCGGACCAAAAACATTTGTACCTCCAAATTTAATTACATCAAAACTAGCAATTATTGAAATTGCTCATTAAAACTGAAACAAAGACGATTATAATTTGTTTCATTAGAGAGCCCATAATAATAGTTGGCTTTTGAGGTGGGGAATAACTTGAACAATGCAATCAACACGCACTTCGTTAAATCGGCACGGCTAGGGCTGCAAAGCGAAATAACACTGAAGAAGATCAATCCTTATCTGAACACAGTTTTTTTGTAAAGGGGAGAATTGAGTAAACGAAACATACGATCCATCTAAAAAACAGCGACTAAGAGTAACGTTTGCATGATATTAATATATGAATGTAGATATGCAAGATATCTTATTTTTAATAACTTACGTAATAACATAGGTTAAAATACGCAAACCTCCGGCATCGTATCATGGTATATGTCGGTTGGAACCGCAGCAACAAAACTTAAATTGGAGAGAGGCAGGCAAGAGTTTATCCGTTACTAGGACATCAGTCGCTAAATTTGCCACGATGCATGAAATTGAAACGACACACATGTCCGCACCTGTCCTGCACCGTATCCATGGCATCGCAGAGTTCTTATCATTGTAATGTAAAACTTCGCTCTTATGATTTTAATAAGTGCCAAGATTAATAGAAAGAAAGAAAGAAAGAAAGAAAGAAAGAAATATATTTATTAGGTACTATTAATACATAGGTAAATTAAACAATGTGGTTGGTATCAACTAACATGGTAGGTACCTAAAAGGTCTCCGTTCAGCATATGTCGTGGTGACGCTGTGCGCACCACGACGCTGGTATTCTACGGAAACCTAAGGCAGAGTAGATACGGCGACCAGCGCTGCATCAAAATACGCTACAATTTTCTTATATCTAAAATGAACTAAAACACTTTTAGAAACAAAAATAATAAACCAAAAGACGAACACCGTTTTCATATATGCCTTTATTTATAAAAGCCAATTGATAATGTTTTTGTTTAGGAACCTGAAATATTCAAATAAGAAAACTAATTTCTGTCTTTCGCCAATTGCGACTTATCAGACCGGCTTTCCAGTATTAAAAACCTGACAACCCTAGGAACAACTAACACGAGTGACCTTTGCCTTTGATATTTGCAAGATTAAAGCGTTTGAGACAGGCTAACAACACTCTTCTGCGTAATATTGTTTCAACAAAACAAAATTAAATTCGTTTGGAAAGTTTAGATGGTTTTTGCATTGAAGGAATGAAATTGGACACAAGGAGTTTTAGGCGGCCCTAAAATGTAGGAATTTATTATGTAGTTAAACTGTCCAAACATTTTCGAGAACAAGATTTAGGTACACTGTGTTAATCTGAACACATTCAATTGTGCTCGTTTGTTAATTAGGTACTAAACAAGACTTATCTAATAAAATGTTGTGCGCACATTTATAGATTATTTTCGACGCGGTCCCAAAGCTATCAATGTCTAGAGCATTATGACCTTGCGTGATAGTGTTAATAAGGAAAGATATCATGTACATACTAAATCATGCAATGGTTTATAGAAATAGAAGGTACATAATGTAGTGCCAATTTACATTTATATTTTGAAATATTTTTTTTTTATCAAATTACTAGCGTATCAAGTATGCACATGCCTAACATAGTACCTAAAGCTTAGTTGCAAAGTGTAACATAGTTAGAGTAGCTAACTACTGATAGGTACACGGAGCGTGTAAGCTGCTTTACGTTAATGTAAGGAGATGAATCCGCAGCTGCAGCGCTTGAACGGTTACATTATTTTGGTCAGTTAGCGAACTTGTCAGAGCGTGTAAAATGCTTCAAAAGTAAGGAAGAATCTGCTGAGTATGTTCCGTGCATGGAAATGACGTCTAAATAGAACATGATAGACAGCATGACTTGGGCAGCATGCGCATTCTGCATGTGTGGTTTCATATATAAAATACTAGTTGTGCCCGCGACTTCGTTCGCGTGGACTACATCCTTTCATGGTCGGTTTTACCCCTTTCTCCCCTAATATTCGAAACAAAAAGTAGTCTATGTCCGTTCTTGAGATTCAACGTATACCTATACCAAATTTCATCAAAATCGGTTGAGAGGTTTAAGCAGGATAATATAGGACGTAATAGACAGATAGACAGACAGAGTTACTCTCGCCTTTATAATATTTGTAGGGATTTCAATCGGTGTAACCCACAGGTGAGCTAACAATCAAACCGACGGACCAATACATAAAACGAAATCATTGAATTTGAAAAATATGGTTTGCAAACTAAATCAAGCTGTAAACTAAAACACTCGTGTTTAAATTTTGACATTGATTCATCATTTGAATACCTACGATATGTATTTACCACTTTATTTTGTTATGATTGAAGATGCCTTACTAACTAACCGATTTCAAATTGTTCGAGCACTCTTTGCAAAAGGTATCCTGTAAAATGGTTTCAGTTCCAGATCAAACCCTAAAATGTTTACACCTAGTGGCAAGATTTCAATAACGTATTCTTTCAAAAGAATAAAAATGTGTTTTTATTTCTAAACATATATTTTTATTCGTTTATGACAAGTTGACCAATGTTCCTTTGGAAAATAATACATCCAAATGATCAAAATTAACGTAATGTTTTTTTTTTAAATTACGTGATGTAATATGTCCACGTATTTCTTTTCATCTCGCACTAAACCGATTTAAATGTATTTTTTATTTTTCTCACAGGAGAAAGAGGTACTTTAATTAAAATTGTTAGCTATAACTTTCAGAACGACGTTCCATAGATAAGCCTAAGCCCACGGTCTCAACCCTAAACTTACAAAATAGGTTCTCAAAAACTTTAAATAGGATTGGAGTTCCCGTGAATTTTGTATCACCTGTAACATAATTTATGTTTTAGGTTTGAACCGGCTTCACAAACTTTTTCATTATAAGGATGTGTTATACAGTGACGTAATATCATCTCCGCTGTTTATGATGTAAATAACAAATGTGTATGTTTTGGTAAGGTAAAGTAAAAAAAACATCGATAACTTGAATTGACCTTTACCCTAAGTAGCTTTACCACTTTTGTTGGAAACCAAAACCAAAAAAGTTCTATTCAAAATGTTATAAACGTGAAAGTTTCAATGTATGGATGTTAAATCATTATTCACAGAAAGACTACTACATAATATTTGGATGCAATTTGGAAGCGAACCATAATTTTAGAAAAACATGTAGGATACTTTTTATCTCGAAATAATGCTAACATATTCGCGGGCAACAGCGAGTATCTACATTAATAAATACCGTAACACGGAAGATATAGAAATGTGTATCACACGAAAATTTATCCTGGATGTGAATACCCATCACCAATGTCTCTTACTATCGTCTACCTACTTTGTTTAAACAAGCCAGGCAAAGGTATCAGTCTAATTAATGTCGCATTTAAGAGCAAATGCCTTTATCATTTGGGCATGCATTATATAACAATGAGTACCTACTGGCATACTACGTTTGCTTAATATGAATTGGTTATTATGGACGCAAACTATGTTTTAAAAAGCGAAATTTATTTTAAACTTTAACGTATGTAGGTGTAATAATTCATTACGCAAAGTAATGAATTATTACATCACGAGAAAGCGAAGCATCTTTTGTAAAGCTTTTATCTTCTGTATAAGAGTCCCTTGGTTACATAAGTTTAATTAATCAAAATCTAAAACTTCACTGAGTCAAATGAAAAATAACAATGCGATAATGAGTTCTTTGAAATAATATTGTCTTAACAACAAGTGAGATAAAACGAACTCAAGTTGTTCGGTAAACAGGAGGTTATCTCGAGACACGTATTTATAATACTTTGCTACTTTCCCACTGGCGTGCCATTCAGTAGCTGCATCTCCGACGAGACGACATTTGATCCGCTGAATTGCACTGAGTATATCTACAAGTCGGTTTTCAAGTTATTTTATTGAGAATAAGTTACTGCTGTTCGTAGAAACTGCAACGAAAGCCAAGTGAGTATGAATTCTTCATAGGGCACAAAAGCTCACAAGCTTTTTTAACAAGTCTCTTTCACATTTATTAATTTTGTTTAGTTCAAAGCAAAAAAATATATCTACCGGTACGCTGTGTATGCATAGTGCAATATAAGCGGGTTCGCTATGGTTTATGAACAAACTCTGCCTTGTAGTGGGTTTTTTTTTTGTTGAATAGCAGGCGAAGGAAATCAATGGGTGAGGCCGCGATAATAATAGTTTTCTAGAAAATATAGAACAAAAACACCACATACATAGCTTCGTGGTAATTAGCTAAAGCACCTGTCTTACAGAAATCATTACGGTACCACAACTCCCAGACCCGAAGACGCAAATATTTGCATAATGAGATTTTTTTTTTACATTTACTACCTATTGTTGGCATAAAAATAAATAAATGATCTCCACCAGTTTATCCAAATACGTATTGCAAAAGGCGGAATCGCGAGTACACAAGAACTATGATCTGGTATGAAGTGAAATATATTTTCAAACCCTTCTTCGTGTGGTCGTAACTGTAAATCGTAAATGGAATCGGCTCCGTAAGTAAGCTGGCCGGTATCTCCGCCGTGCAGGTAGGGATTGTCCCAGGAGAAATCGGCCCTGCGAACTTCATAAAATTTCCTTTTAGCGCCAATTCATATTTAATAAGGTCCGAAAGTTAACAAAAACGATTCAAGCAGTCATGCACTAATTCAAATCACTTATTGTTAAAACGTATTTAACTGCTTCATAAATATTACTTTACTCGTAAATACGAGTATGCATAGTATTGAGTATACGAGAATCTCTGTTGATTTCCTTTTGAAAAAAAAATTCATGCCCGACATTGTCAGCATACGAATTCTACTTACCTATGTCAGTATCAGTATGTAGTGATAATTTAAAATTAACCTGTATTTAGGTCATTTATTTACTCATATTTTCATTACTAAAAATTTTTAACATCCAAAAAAAATACCTAATTTTGTCCATTATTCTAATGTATCCCACAAAAAACGTTAAGGTGTTTTTCGACACGCTTTAATTAAGTTCGAAAATCAGTAACAAAGTTTTTAATGAAGTTTTTAACTTTTAAATTAAAAAAAAAGTTTTTAAAGTTTTTAGATTTGATTTTTAACTATTTTACTCTTTTTTAATGCGAATGAAATTGACTTATTAAATAGAATTTAGGTTTAAAAACACAATTTTTAAATAGAGCCCATGACCACTGAGCCCAGGAAAGGTTCACAACAAAAGGCGAGTATCATTAAGTTATTAGTGTTGAGCTGGATTAGGCGTTCAAACACGGCTGTTATCAAAGCATAATTCTAACAAGCATGTTAGGTATATATGTAAGTGAATACTCGTATATTTTGCCCCTTGAACAGTTTCATATTTCCCAATGTGCACAAACTTACCAAATATCAATGGTCGCTTCATTGCGATTCGCGACCCGCTTGACTTTCGAACGGAATTCTGGATTCACAGCGTGAGGTGTTGCGATTGTTTTCCGTTTTGACGGAATCGTTTACGGATTTACCCAATCCCTGAATTAATCAGTTTGAATCGGCAGCCAACGAGATCGAATTGCATTAAATTGTGGGTCACGTTATCGGTTACGGCTACATACGAGTTCGTTGGATATGAGATTAATAAAAAAACTACCACATTTTCTATTAATACTAATGCATAGGTAATCTATCTCTGCTGTTTTGATTTAAGAATGTTATTAAATAATTTCAGTACGGAATATTATGATAAAATAAGTTGTGTTGTACTTCATTGAACTGTTTATCTTATTTGACAATTAAAAAACGGGCCTAATATTTTTAATTGATTTCGATTGTTCATGAATAAGTGGTATTAATATAAATTGCAAAGTGAACACTGTTTATATATAATATGGTACTACTTGTTTCTTAGATTTGTATCAAATTTTTGATGAGTATTTTTCTCAAAATTTTAGAATGAAAGCTGTAGTCCTTCTTCTGTTAGCCTGCTTGGTGACCATGGCTTACGGCGATCTAGTATGCGGCACCAACTACTGCAAGCAGCACCCTTGCTCAGCTAACGTGGCCAAGAGCAGTTGCACCACGCCTTCCGTCTACCGCGGCAATCACGCCGGCAAATGCGCTTGCTGTCCCGCATGCGTCACGCTCCTCGGTAAGCGGTCACCATTGTACCTAAGGCCTTGAAAGGCCTCATGGCCTTCCCCTAGTCGTAAGTAATTACCTTAATTAAAAAAAAAACATTTTAGATGTTTTTATTTTTTTTAAATTGCACTTTAAGATTGACCTCATCCCACCTTATGTTAAGTGGTATTAAATAGAAATTAGGTCCTAGCTTAAGGGCGACAAGTAATATAGCACCCCCCAGGAATTCTGAAAACCTTACTCACACGCAGAAACACAACAACGCCGAAGTGATTGTTATTATTTGGCTGCGGTCTTCTGTAAGGTGGAGGTATATCACCAGTCGGTTAAATATTTGGGTGTGGATTTAAAATTTGTCATATTGTATAATTTTTATTGATACATTTGTTTTTATTTTATTATTATTATGTTGAGGGCGTAGTGTCAAAATTTATAGTCCGACATTTTGTGATTTCCATGAACTAAGAACACTGCCGACCATTTCACTTTTAAACACACACACAGACAGACAGACACGTTAATCTTATAATACCTCGTAGTTTTTGCGTCGAGGGCTAAAAAGCAGCCAAGCAACTTATACAAGAAACTCCTACTAGCATGAAAGTGGCTAATAACTACAGCTCGTGTTTCGTCAACCACACCAACAATACTGACATATCCGCTTTCTGTCCTACCAGCGACATAGGTACTCCTTAGTAAATGTCAAGAGATGGAATCTCTTGTAAGTGCGAAATGTAGCTTCCCAACCACTACTGAGCAAATCAAGGTTACTTTTCACCACAATCTGGGCTTCAGTTGCAACTTTTTGGGGGCCTTTTTTGACGGAGGGTAATGCATTGATGCACTCTGTACTGTAAAAGAACAGGACTACCCACTAAAACCTTAAAGGCGGTGTTGTGGGAAATCGGCGCAGAACCATTTGGGGGCCTAGCCAAGTGAAGTGACAGAACCGAACTTCGATGTTGCTTCTACTAGTTCAGATAGGTATATCTTTGAACGTCGACCATTATTAAAGTAAATTATAACTACAGGAAGCCAAACCAAAGTTTCTTGTCATATATGAAGAAAAAAGAGCTTATTACATTTGATAGTTATACTTCTGTTTTATTCTGTTTTCTCATAAGTCTTGTCATGCGAAAAAATATTATGTACGCCGCATAAAAGAGGCACAATATAATTTAACAATATTTTACTGCATTTGTTTATATTTTAATAAAAAAATATATATGTTTTTTTTTTCTTTTTAGGTGAGGGTGCTGCCTGCAAGACGTACAGCAAGGAGCTCGGAGAAACCCCCTCGGCTGTCTGTCGCGACCCGCTGCTTTGTCTCCGCGGAGTCTGCACCAAAGTTAACAAGAGAGTCTAAATATCACACTCATTACATTTAAGAACAAGAATATAATGATGAAATGGTTTTCAAAACAGCACTTTGAACAATAAAAAACGTTATTTTAGAATTCAACAGTACTTTACAAATTATTTCAAGGAAAAAGACTTGTTTATTTTTTAAAATTTCCTTTTTATAAACATTTCATCTCATCATAAACTAGGATTTAGCGTACAATAAAAAGTCAGATATTGAAATAATACACTAATACTAAAATTATACTATGGGTGCTTAATTCCATTTCTGATGCATGGTAGGAACCTACGACCTAAAAATTCGTGTATGGCAATGGAACGAAGTCATCTATTCTCTGGCTTAATGTATTAATTACTTAAATACTAAGGCCCAGTTGCACAAGAGACAACAAAATATAACAATAATGAGAATAGGTAGATTACATTGACTATTCCAAAGTCTGTGTTATGGAAAGCAACGGTGAAACTAACGGTAGTAGGTACTACAATAAATACTTAAGTGCATTTAAAAACCAATTAGACACAGAACCAAAACTAATATTCATCATAAGAATATTTAAGAACGCAAACTCACAAAAATATTAGAGTGTTTAAGTTACCGCAAATACAAATACCTATTATAACAAGAAAATAAAGCGTTACATTTCTTTGTTAGGTGAAGCATTAATAATACCCTTCTAAACTGTTTACAGCTTTGGAGTAGACCCACCAGATTGATGTCAAACATATTTTCTGAGGTTTAAGTGGCTTTACTTTGAAATGTATTTTGTCAAGTACATGCCGTCCATTTTGCCTTCCAATAAAATCAGATTACGGAGTAAGATTGAAAATAAAAACGACAAAATCGTTTACTGTTGAAAATAGCTACTTTCGTTAGAAAAAATCTCTACTTTACGTTTATTTTTCTCAACTAATTCATGGAAAAGAGCCTTTTATGAATTCAGAATAATTTAGGAAAAAATGTTGATTATCACAATCACGCAAACGATACGTTTTATATAAATTTGACTACCACAAATTAAAATAGCAAACGTGAAAACTTTATTTAACACTTTTATTATGTAACGTGTATTCTAATCCTGCTAGCCAATGTTTAATTTTGTCTTTCGTAGCTTATGTAATGGAAATCCGACGAGAAATTTTCCCGGAATCCCAAGCTTGTCACAAAAAAGTTAGGAAAAATACGACCACAACATATTTTATTGTTTACTTGCGAATGATAAATAACATTATGGACATTATTCTCGGTGTCGAGAAAATGCGTGAACCTCCCCTTTCCGTCCATAATTTATTACTGAACCAACGGGAAGTCTCTGAGTATGTGCTTTATGGTTATTGATAACACCTGTAAAGTATTTAGCGGCCTGAAAGATACATAAGCATATTGTACCTACACTCATTCAAGACGGAACTCATGCATATTTTGTTAAAACAGAATGTGATTTCAAGTTACTCCTAACCTAAGCTTACTTATATTTAATCATATCGATTATGCTAAATGGAGAAAATCAAATTTTGTATTTACAATTTGAAAAACTTAATTATATGAGTATTTTATCAAAAAGTTTGCCAACATAAAATATGTATCCAATAAAATATAAAGAACTACTTTATTTTCTCCCATGAACATTGAAAAAAAAATAAAAAATTGGTGCGGGCTGTTGTTATTATGACATACTGGGTAGGTATTTCATGCTCTCAAGTGTATTTAAAACCAATTTTTTTGATATTCGCCCATACCATGCGTTATGTGCACTCCTTGGTTTTAGTTTAACCATTATTATCATTGCTTTGCAGACATACCTAACAAATTATTTTGTAAAATAATAGTAGTTGTAGCACGAAAGTCCTACCTATTCATAAGTGCTTTTGTGAAGCTTACATGAATAAAGATATTTTCTATTTCCAAAGGATGTAAATTCTCGTGAAAAATTTTACCGAATTCAATTTGAATGGTCACCCATCCAATGCCGGGCCACAGCGTCTTATTTTTACTTTCGGTATCGTTTATATTTATTATTCGAACAGTAGTCGCTATCGTAATATAGATGTTTATTCACGATTTTAAAGGTTAATTTTGGCGCATTTTGCAGTAAAAATTTGTATTGCCATTGTATGTACCATGCTTTCTGTCCTAAAATATTATGCATGTTTTTGTAAGACTTGATTTATTGTCGTAAGATGAAGTGACAAGTGTATGATGCCGACGAATCTTTTTACAGCAGAATATAGAGCGTCCTTTGCTTTTGAGATCCTTTGATAATTTAAGGGAAGTCAATTCACTTAACCTTTAAAGGTCAAAATTAATGGATTTTCAGGAATCATTCCACCGCACACTTATTCGTCCATTTGATAATACTTGCTCGTACCAAAAGTTTGTAAGATTGAGTTTTGCCAACACCCAATTGCTTAAAATAGTTTATTAGAAACGTCCTGTTTTGGACGTTTATATATAAGATAAAAGTACTAAGTGGATACATACAAAATGGATGACGTCAATAGCCCAGTGACTAAATTAGACGCTCGAAGCGTAGATGATCCGGGATTCGCTTCTCGGGCAGTTCAATATCGGAAAAGATTATTTAAAGATTGGCTTCGATCTGGATTTAGTGGATTAATACACTATACCTACTATACGTCGTTTAGTACGAGTACCTAAGTGTTAGGACACCTTGGCTTATGACCAACATATTGACTGATTAGAATGATTGTCTGTCAGGTTTAATTAGATATGTAATTCAAAGAAATTTGGTCTTTGATTTAAGTCAAAAGTGTACGACATCAATTGAACATAAGGTAGGTACGCGCAATATAACACGGTAAAAAAATATTGTTCACAAACTTTCATTACTATGTAGCGTGAGAACAAAACGCGCAACTGGCAGTTTTTTATCATTTGAAATCTATTGTTAATGTTATATAAAATCCCAGGTGATTTATAAACTGTTTTAGAATGCATCTAAACGAAACGCGCTAAAATTTTCCACAACTTGCACAATCTGTATTCCAAAGGCTCTGCTAAAGCAATCTTAATTAATTATTTGATTAATTTAAAAGCGCAATCTTTTCCCAACGATTCCAGTAAACAGCTGCATGTGAAGTTACTAGCGCTCGCTAGTGGATGATTTAAAAAGTCGTAAAAAGGAACGAGACGCTGAAACAATAAGGTCTCATAAACCTTTTATTCCCGCTGTTTATGGCATGCCCGTGCCCGCCTGCCACTTCTCCTACAACACAACTATATTGAGCGATACATCTTGTTTTACTGAGATAAAACTCACGCACCTAAGTACCTACTTGTTTACTCGTAAAACGACACGTTACTCATACGACAGAATAGCCTTATTCCCATATTGGCATTATTTTCAGTGATGTGGCTTATCTAAGATGCAAGTATCAGAAATTAAGGTAGGTACCTACGTACAAGTAAAAAAAAAGTATTCTTAAAATAAAATCCACTTCATGTCTAGAAACTTGCGTTAGATATCTTAGACTATGGTGTATATTTTTTGATTAAAATTGTTTTAGGTATCCAATTATTATTGTATTAGGTATTGTTTTAGGTCTTTGCTTATTTACTAACCATGCAATGCTTTATCGGGTTAATAATAACTGTATGTTACAATGAAATAATCATTTTGAACACTTTGAAAACCATCTACTTGGATACACCACTCGATGGGATCAGTAGAAAGGACAATGCCCAAATTACTATGGACGAATTTACTGACCTAAAGATTTATGTGTCATGATCAAGATAGCTTATTTAAAGTAAGTTATTTATGTATATCTTTCCTACGAAATTATACTTATTCTCGTTTCCGGAGTTTGAAGATATTAAAGAAAACACATTGTATCGTAGGTTATAAAAATGACACCTATAGGAACCTCTTCTCTAGACAAAGAGATATAGAACAGTCGTCGAATTGTCACTGTCATGAGGTGATGTGACATTAACCAGACGTTAATCGATTTTATGATTGTGATTGTCTAAAATCGTTATTATCTTTTTTTATTTGATGACAGTTTAATATATTATGTAAATATTTCTTGCACGATTAAAACATTTTAAATTAAAATGGGTACCTAATCATAATGATAGGAATGCATTCTCATCGTTACTGCACATTATTGAAAAATCAGAATCAATTCGATTGCTTTCGTTATACTTCAAGACGTACACCTCCCTACTTTCCCTCATGGCTGAAATTGTCAAATGTATCGGAAACTATAAAATTACTTATATTTTTTTAAAAAATACCCCCAAAAGGAATTTTAGCGAAAAACACCGAAATGGTGTAAAAAAATTTAACTTTTTTTTCCCCACGAAAAAGATTGTGACACTACAAACTTTATTTAGAGTACTGGCTATGGGCAATCTCCTTTGGTGTAATAAAAATAAATATAGGTATCACAAATATTTTCAAGAATAGTGCTTGTATTAATTTTCACTTTTAAACATCGAATCTAAGCTTTTTAATAATTTGAATATTTCATTTGACATTCTTATAATATAATGATAATTCTACATTTTTAATAAAAAAAAATTAAAAGCTCAAATAATTTGGATTGATAACACATTATCAGTTGACTGGAACGTTTTAATTACTGTTAATATGCGAATTTATTTCAAATATCATCGTACCTTTAGTACAGATAATGAAGTAACACAGCAGCAGATGTGTGGCAAACTGCAAGGCAAGCAGTGACTGCACAGTGCTGAGCGACTAAGTTTCCAGTTACCGACAGTAAACTTGAGCATCCTATGCCTCTTTGGCTCTGACGGACTCGTCGCACACAAGAGATAGCGAAATTGCAATCCTAACTTAGACTATAAATGCGGAAGTAGCTCTTCCGTCTATCGCGCTTTCAAAACAAAAACAACTAATCTGATTTAAATGAAATGATGTTTTGAAGCCTGAGAATGGACATAAAAAGGCAAGGGGGATCATGTTTTATGGAAATATCGTCATTTTTAAAGCCCAAAGCTTGAAACTTATTTTTAGGCTGTTGATTTGATATAAATTTTTAAATATATTTGGAATCTATTTGAAGATAATTAAAGTATTTTCGTTAGTTATGGGTTACAAATAAAACATATTTGACGTTTTAATAATGTTATGCTCAAGATGAAATTAGCTCTAGTACCACTTGTCGTATGGAAGCCACAATCAAAGGTATTACCAATGTATGTATACTCATTATTATTTTTTATATTGCAATTCAAGATTGACCTCATCCCACCTAATGTTACGTGGTAATGAGGTCCTAGCTTAAGGGAAACTGTACAGTACAGCATAATAATAGCTGTTACTGGACTTGCCGCCCTTACTTGACCCCTGCTTCTAATGTAGCTGATTATTCTGGGTATGAGAAAACTAAAATTTAAATTTTGATGTTTTCGTTAGGACTGTGTTGTAATATAGGTACTATAACTAGACGTAATCGCAACGAAGTTGCATGATTTATTGTAAAATTGTTTATTTATAATATTAATGAAAGGGTAATTAATAGCATTTTAAGAGGGGAAATATTCTGTGAGACTCCTCCGCTCTGATAAAAGTGGAAACCACCCACTAAAACCTTTCCTCATCTCTAATCGCCTATTGAAAGCGCTATGGGAATATAGTAAAGTCATAAATACCACAATTCAAAACAAAAGAAGCGTAGGTTACTCCTTATTACATCAACTTTCTGCTAGTGAAAGGCCCAGCAAAATCAATCCAGCTATTACAGGGAAAAGCCGAAATAACCAAAATAACAGACAAGATTTTAAAAATATAGGTACTATTAAAATTTCAGTACCTATTGTGCATGCATCATATTATCATACAAGCAGAAAGCGTTCATTTTTACATAACGAACAAACATGTAAATATAATTAATATGTATAAATGAAAGGTAAAATCAAAACGATCTTTGTTATTCGCTCGTCCATTCGCTTCCTCGTTGTTTCGGCAAGTTTATCCCAGCACTCAGCCTCCCTTGCATGTGTGACGTAACATGCGATGCTTAAAACGGATTATAACAGTTGCAGACCTAGAATTTGCATCTTCCGATAACTAGTTTTCAAGTCGAAGTGTTGTGCCTATCTTTAGATGTGCAGCTTCTTAAATAGAACAAAGGCTACTTAACTCGCACTATGGCTGGAATAGGCTTTTTATGTAAAGAAATTAATTCGATAAACTAGTTGCTTTTGCCCGGAAGATAATATATATTGGATTTTTTTGATTAGGACGAAATATCACAGACGTAACGATGCATATTAACTTTGTTGTGTTCTCCTTGTAGCCTCTTCAGTGTGATAATGATCCATCCTAAAAAGTTAAGTGTCATTATATTTTTTTAACACGCTTTTATTAGCTCGGGTTGTATGTATCTATGTATGTAACGGAATCTTTGAATCTTAATTTGACCCACTTCCCGGTCTTTGATTAAGATGAAATTTTGCACACGCTCTGAGTTCTGATGACAATACATGACTAGCTAAGAAACGTCATTACAAATCCAATATGGCGGCCTCCCCAAGATGGCGAACTGACTGTTTGAAATGCACTTCCATGATATGGGTATCAAAAGAAAGGGTTTGCTGTCAGGAATACGAAAAAAATAGTCACGTGATTCAAATCCAATATGGCGGGCGTCCAAGATAACGGACAGGCTATTTGAAATGCACCCCTATGATATGGGTATTAAATGAAAGGGTTTGCTGAATGGGATACGAAAAAGAATTATATAATTATTGATACATGAGAAAACTAAAAAGTAGAAAATAAAAGTAATAGTTTAAAAAACTAAAAAACACGCTTTTAGCTCGCACTAAAAATTACAAAATAATTCAGACATTTAAGAAAGAAAGCGTGGAGCGTTTTGTCCAAAAAGAGTAAAGATAACATAAACGCTCCACGCTTTCTTTCTTAAATGTCTGAATTATTTTGTAATTTTTAGTGCGAGCTAAAAGCGTGTTTTTTAGTTTTTTAATTACGGTTCTCCGTTCTATAACATGAATATTCAATAATATACAACATGAATATTCTATAACATAATAAACGTAACAATCACAACCTGATTTTAATATTATATTATGTTTTGCTAGCTCTAATATGTCACAAGATCAGGGAAATTCCAAAAAGAGACATGCTTTTTTTATCGAGACCGTAATCATACAATCTTACTCCATCTTTATTATGATGCTACTTATATTATGAAACTAGCACACCGTCAGTGCCCTTTTACTTACTGGACCTGTTACTTATTTTCGTGTATTTTGATTTCTGACATTAATTTTAAATAAATCAATTATTTGGACAACATCACATACATTGCTCCGATTCTGCGGTAAGTAGCGATAGTACTTGTGTTACAGAAATCAGAAACAACGACGGTACCACAACACCCAGACCCGAGACAGTATAGAAAATTTCGTTTCCCAAATTGGGTCAATACCGGGGATCGAACCCGGGACCTCAGAGATAGCGCGACGCCCAAGTCCGGCACACTCGCCTCTTGGCTATGGAGGTCATCAATTTTAGGAGTTCCTTCTTATACAACGCATACAATTTTGAACATTAGGGGTACGCCATAAATATACACGCCTTCAGCACAAAGCCCTGAATAATCCTTTGTCATACTTTTCTGCTCGTCGACACCTCCCTCGGCTCTTCGTAGTTCTACGCGCTCGGCATTGTCCCGAGAACAGGTCACGGAATAGGATAGCTACACGCTTTGATTTTACAATCAATTAAACTATTTTTATTCAAGTTAATATTTTTCAATTAAAATCATTGAGTGCTATAAACAGTGACTCTACCACCGATCCTTAACCTATTATTGAGAATATAACACTGAATTGTACTTTTTAAATTAAATATCTTGCACTTTTTATGTAACAAAAATATGGCTAAGTATTACTTACAAGAATGAATAGAATGGTTCAACTTAAAGCTTTACTTTAATCTAAAATGAATACAGGTAAGAAACGTAATTCATATGTTCAATGTTTAGCTTTAAACATGCTACTTAGACACAGTAGGGTCCAGGTTCGGGCCCAGCTGCCCTGCGGCCTGGGTGCCTGGACACCCTACAGGGGAGGTACTTCCCAGGCCCGTGAATGCCAAAGGTTACCGATCCGCGCTCGCTCCGCTTTGTTTACCGGCAGCAGCGCGAGTTTCCCTTAGTTCATAACTTTAGGACTTAGGAACTGGTAAGCCTTTTCACGTGATTTTACCCGCACGATGTCGATGGCGCTGGCCGTGGTCTAGTCGTTAAAGGGTTGAGTTCCAAACCTTGAAGGTCGTGGGTTCGAATCCCACAACACTTTCACTTCTTGAGGTTGGTTCGAACGATCAACTTTGAAACACGTGATTCATCGATACGAAATTAAGTACTACGAAACTATAATATAAGTAGATTTGGTGTCCTTGTTAGTATTTGGGATGTGAGATAGATCTGTTGACTCCAATGTAACAACCATCATTGTCAAATCAGGATCATAGTTGTAACAGACTGTATGATTCAATGTGTATCAATGAACATCATTTTATCTTAGTTTACCAGCATAATTTTATTTTATGTCTACTTTATTGCACAAAAACTTTACAGAAATTGCTTTTACAGATAAATTATAGTACAATTTAGATGGTCTTATCGCTAGGGAGCGATCTTTTCCAGGCCACCTTTAGGTAGAGGAAATAGTAGATAACGAGAAATGGGTACAGTTTTATATCACCTCACGTTTTAATATTTATGATCATACTAACGTAGCTGAAAAGTTGTTGCATTTATTATTCATAGTACCCAGTGTCAAAGTTTTTAATAATACCACGAGATTATAATGTCAATATTTAATAGTGTCATAAACTAGGATCCTGACAGGAGAAAATAAAGACACTTGTGTGTATTGTCGTAGCTATCAGATTTACGATAAAGGATGATAAACAGACGTAAAAATCCTATAAATAATATCGGTATTATAGATCGTTTTTATGGCAAGTAGTGTTTATGAGTAGGCGTAGTATATATCTTTCCAGTAGGCAATAATCATCATTCTTTGTTTCACTATTTTAATTTACAAATAAATTATTCTGCACTCAAATTCAGAATCTGCAACTAAAGATGAGTAAATAGTTACACCTAATATATAATAAATGAAATGAAGAATTAATCATAATGTTTATTATTTTACAAAACATCCATTCAGCTATCATTGACTGAAACATTTTTATGACTTAGTTTAAAGTATGGCCCTAAGTAATAATACTTCGTTCGCTTCATTGAGTAACTTTTCTACATGTGTAATAAGTAATAAATACTCATATAATAGAACACACAAAATACTAGTCCAATAGAAACATTATTTGTTTAGTAAGTAATAGGGGTTATTTTTGTGGTTCCATAGTAGAAAGACGCTTCTAGCTACGGAGTCAAATGGACCTCACACAATGAACCCTTTTACTATCGATAGTTTCATCTGAAATAGGGCATACCATCGGTAATCGTATCGTTAGTAGTGTAGTGTCGATATATATGTAGATGGTTAGAATATCGACAAATCAACAACACTAGATCAGCAACTATTTTATAAATGAGACAATAATTAGATGCTACTTACAGCTCAGTCACCAATAAATTATAAAGGTCGGGAGTTTTCATGGTGCTAAAAGGTTTCTCCTACGAGTATGATTATAGATGAGCATTCGATTATGGTATCTTATAGATATAGTATTTGTATCCTGAAATAATATTTTTTCTGTGTACTTATACCTAACTGGCAAAGTGCCTTAGTGTGATAGATTTTAAATCCAAAGTAATGTTTACGTGCGTCAACATTTACAATCTCTTTTAATTAAAATACTTTTAAAGGGTAAACAAATCCCTTAATCAAAAACTTGGAGCACTGGTACCGCAATCACATCTAACAGTATCTTTTTTATATAAAATAATTTGTTGTGCTCGGTTGAAATCGAAATTTAAATTTAAAATACCTTGTTACAAATGTTCCATTTAAAATTCTGAAAATAAATAAACTAATAAAACTATCTGCGATTAAATTACAAAAAACTCCACATTAAATACAAATTATTATCATAGATTATTTGCTCACGGTATATTTCGATATACCTAAAAATGAATGAGTTATAGACCTCATTCATCTTGAAACATTTGAATTACCATAAAATTAAATGAAAAGTATGATCACGGGCTACTGCCCAAGTGGCAATCATCGAACTTCGAGGTCGCTTCGACAAGTTTGAAATGTATGTGATTGACATCTCAAGATCACGTGACTTAATCCCACATTACAAAGTTGTCGAAACACCGTTGTCGTCGCCGTTTAAGTCCACGATCTATGTAATATCTGTGTACTGTCATAATTTGTTTTGATAAGTCTAATGCATAATATAACCGGCTATGTTTGAATCTAATTTTCTCTCTCCTTTTCTCTTTTTTGTGTCATTCTTCTACTACTCTCTCCCGTTGTTTCTTATTGTCACCGCGCCACTCTCGTAAGGTTCCGCCAGAATACCAGCGCAGCTGCGGTATTGGATCCAATGTCGTGGCAGCTCATGCTAAGGGTGGGACCTAATTAGCCGCGCAATCTGAATGATTTCTGTTTATTTTTAATTTTTTTATTAATTTTACTTTATCTTTTATTAGTGTCGCTTTAATAATAAATAAATAAATAAATAAATATTGGACAACATCACATACATTGCTCTGATTCTGTGATAAGTAGCTTAAGCACTTGTGTTACAGAAAATCAGAAACAACGACGGTACCACAACACCCAGACCCGAGACAATATGGAAAAGTTCGTTTCCCATATTGACCCGACCGGGGATCGAACCCGGAACCTCAGAGATGGCGCTCGCCAAAGTCAGGCCCGCTCGCCTCTCGGCTACGGAGGTCGTCAAATTTAATGTCTGTGTACTGTTTGTATTGATTGTGTGTGCTAATAAATAATTTCTTATTCTTATTTTTACACGTAGTTGTTTCACTTAGAACCTCTGGTACACTACCAATGCGTATTCAGATGTTAGCTAAAAAACGAAAGAAAATACATGTAAGAAATAAATACCATAAGACGCTTTCAAACGTAATCGTCTTTTATATTTTTTTCAAATTAAGCTTTACATTGCGATACGTTTATTTTTCGGCCGGCTCCCATTTTGAAAAGCCCCAGATAAGGAAACAAAAGCTGCCGAGACAATCCCGTGCTCAAAACGTGATGTCGTACTGAAATGAATAATTAACTTGTCCCTTTAGTAAAAAGCTGAAAAACACGATTGCACCTAAACCTTGAATGGGCAGTGGTTTTTATCAGAAAAACGTCACATACATTCTGGATTTCAGAATAGGGAATTTGCCTGAAAGTTATGCTATTTAAGAAATTTATTATAATATACTAGCTAACGAAGTTTTTAGCGTTATTTTGGGATAAAAAGTAATATTTCATCTTATAATTCTTTCTACATCAAATTGCATCCAAATATATTCAGTCCTTTTTATGTAAAAGAGGAACACATAGGTATATATCCAGACATCTATGTATTGTTACAGACTTTCGCATTTATTAGTAGGTTAAAACGAAATGATGTTTCAATAAGTTATTAAAAATTAAAACTAAACATTGGTAAATATTTACGTGTTTAAGAAATTAATTAAATTGGATGTATTTGTCCCGCATAAATAGAAACTGAATGGAATAGTTTTCTACTACTCGTACTAGGTAAATAGATTTATTGCTTCCTCATTCATGTAGCAAGTCCACTGCTGGCATATATATCGTCAGATTCCTCTGTCTGTAAAAGTGAACATGGTAATTTACCAGCATTTCTTTTTTCTTAACCTTAAAATGATTTTCCATTTTCGTGAAGTGTCTGGGATTGGCATAGCAAGTTCAATACAACAATTTCTGGAGTATAGTCGGCTAACCAATATACTGGTATATTCAGAGAGTTTATGGAATATTTTTCATATCTCGTAGGGCTGGAGTAATGTTACCGATGCCGATGACGGATATTGAGGGAGAGTCGATCAAACGTCGATCGGCGCCGATACGGTCCTAAACTCCGCTTCGCCTAATGGACTCTCGTCCTGCATAACACAAGCAAATATTGACATGTTGTAGCTATACTCAAATCTTCGTCACTAAGGTATTAAATACGGCAATAAAACTCTATTCAATGAGAAGCTTGGAAAAAAATTGGATATAACTACAATATTCAGTCACGGTAGTCGTAAATCATTTTGATAAAACTTTTAGTAATTGAAACGTATTACTGGTGTACCTACAATAAACAAGTGACTGTTATTATCATAGACTTCAACCAGTTGGTCAATGATATAAAGAAATAATGATGTGTGGAAGTAGATTCTGGGCCGATACATCCCTAATAAATATATGTGTGCCCGCTTTTGTTATGCAAATATTAAACTATTTATACCAATATATGTATTTAAAGTTCGGGAATGAAATGAAATGAATGGTTTTTCATTTGCAAAAATCAAACTTACTATTTTGAAAACACTTCACTTGGTTTTGAAATAAATTGGTTTCGATTATAAGCTCAGATTGCCAGCTCGTGACCACGGTTGGTGAAACCTAACCGAAACGTCGGGCAGTAAGTATTTCGTATTAACCACTAAATAAAAATGGTGTCGCGTTTTGACTCGTTAAATTATTTTAAATGTTCGATTATAAGATTTAAAACTTGCTATAGTTTTTGGAAGTCAGCTTCCTGAGTCCAAAGTTTACGAAAGTTTAAAGCGCATTTGTATTCTAAGAGCATGCTATTGCTGTGGACTTTAAACAGTCTAAAAACCACATAAGACATTTAATTAACCCTAAACATTAAGATAACAATTTAAGATAGCTGGTAAATGTTCGCTCAGCTTTAGCAAAGAGCGGGCTTGGCAAGCAGTTGAATTTTCTTTTATCCAAAATCTCACGCCAACTGGGTCACCATGACTTTGCCTTATCTTAGCGAGTTTGCTAATTTTAACAGCTTCAAAATTAACATAGCAACAGTAGAACTAACTACTTGTAGTTACTTTCACGTTAAACTAAATTCCTGAACTAAATTAAATACATATGAAACATAATATTAATAATAAGGCAAGCAAACACGGATAATAGCCAATCGCTGGAAAAGTGTTGTGATAAGAATTAAAACGCGTTTAATACGATTTTGAATAATCGGTCAAACCGTCTGATTAATAACAATGTTTTTATCATTATCTAGCTGTGCAGATATAGTGTAGTTGGGTATTCGGCGTAAAATGGGAACTTATCATACGTTTATGCGACTTGAATACATCGATTCAGTTCTATAGACAGTTCAGAGCGGTCATCTATTTGTACAGCATAACTAGCGTAGCTTTAATTGATTTGAAAAATAAATTGAATTGCACTCTCATAACAGTAAAGTTAAAGGACACTGATTATTAAATGGAAGGAAATCCTTAAAATAAATGCCTTAAAAAAATGATATGTGAAGTGATGTGATTGTTTTGTTTCAATACGAGTAAATTTATGGGGCCAGGGTAAGTTATAATTATATATCCATGAATTAAGAAATTAGCAAGTTCATTCGAGTAACCCTGAATAATTGTAGATTACCTGTCTAAGCCCCTTTAATTATATTTATTTAAATTTCATTTGTTTTGTTTTCATTATTTAGTGAATTATAAAATTGCGACAGAGCCTCACGAGAGGGTCAGAACGCCTACATTTCCCAGAAATAAACATGGGACTGATAGAGTTAGGACTTAAAAACTTTAAATTTTAATATAGTACTATGTAGATATATGAATCAAATTATACCTACCTGTATATTTAAACAAATCTATGTTGGTACGTACTCATCTAGGAAGTCGTTATTAAACAAATCTATGTTGGTACGTACTCATCTAGGAAGTCGTTATTAAACAAATCTATGTTGGTACGTACTCATCTAGGAAGTCGTTATTAAATCATTGAAACAGACGCTTACTAGTCAATTATACCAGTGTTACCTTAGGAATTTCTCATAAACTTATGCGAAAAATAACAGAAATAGAGTTTTAGGGGTGCATATATATAAAATAAATCCTATATTAAATAATACATTTATAATATTTAGAAGGTTTTAAAGGGTATTTTAAAGCGCGACGACATAAAAAGCCATTTTTATGTAACTGGCTTATAAATCGATATTAAAAAACAATTTATTATTATTTAACAATTTATTATTTATTTATGTGTTGGTATCACGTAAACGTGCTCCGATTAGTTGATATCTTTGCAAGATTTAAATGCCTTCTAGAAGATCTATTATCAGGCAAAGTCTATTTGATACAACTGGAATAATTCCGATAAAATATTGATGCAAATAGTAAAGAAGATTGCAAGCAAGCGTTCCAATCAAAACATTTTGATACACATAGTTATCTCATGTGAAAGGTTACATAGATAGTTTACAAAGTAAGTTATTGCCATTGTACTGATAAAATAATGCCGTTCTAGAACAACTATTTAGGTACTCATACCTCAATACCAAAATGATTTGATACTTAATCAGCAGCCAAATAATCGAAGCGTAGGACTTTTGTCTGCTAAGTGGGATAGCGCAAAGTGGCTGGCACCTAATGCCATGACATGAACTCAGTAGCTATTTCAGAAACCTATGTTCATTAGTGGATGTCAACGGGTAGATGTTGATGATAATAATGACTTAATGCAACACTGAGAAGGTTACTAATTAAGTTGGTTTCGCTGAGGTACACCAGGCATCTTGTGTACAAACTTACTGTGAGGCCATAATAAAACATAGTAACAATTTAAGTACCTATTATTATTTTTATTTTATTGTAACAGAGTCAGATTCAGTATGAATTACTGATGCATGAAATATTTTTTTTTACAATAGCTGTAATTTGTTAGTTCCTTATTAGCTCCCGAAAAAGAAAAAAACAAGCCTCTAGGTTTCGCCTATCATGCGAAATTATTAGTAAAAGAAGATTTTTTAAACGTTCTTCTTTTTTCAGATTATTTGTAGAACATCATGACGGAAGTACGTAACAGACACCAAGGCAACAGACCGATCCGAGCTGCAAACGGCAACATTCATCACACAGAAGAAAATCCGCGCACTCCAGAATTCATGCATCGGGAATCTAATCTGACTGTCCTCCTAGAAAATATATCGCACATCAGGGCAATATATCACATATTTGTTGCCATACTTCTGATGCTTCTATTTGACACCGTAATATTCGACCTCGTCGAGAGAGGAAAGCAAGTAAAATACATAATTCTAACATAGTTTAAGTTACTGAATGTTGTATACCCGTAATACCTTAATACATAAATCAATTACCCAAGGATTTGATTCGAAATGTCTGAAATACAATAAATAAATATATATATAAAATAAATATTGGACAACATCACATACATTACTCTGATTCTGTGGTAAGTAGCTAAAGCACTTGTGTTACAGAAATCAGAAACAACGACGTGACCACAACACCCAGACCCGAGACAATATAGAAAAGTTCGTTTCCCATATTGAGCCGACCGGGGATCGAAACCGGGACCTCAGAGATGACGCTCGCCAAAGTTAGGCCTGCTCGCCTCTCGACTACGGAGGTCGTCAAATACAACAATCGTACAATGGTGTGGAAGTAAATTATTATATATACAAATACATACGCAACATAAAAATGTATGTCATAATATGTTTTTTATAAATCATTATTTAATGTTTGGTGTTGTAGGATCAATGTGGGGCTTTCTGTGGTGGCATACGGCTTCGGCGACGTGCGGCGTGGCGCGAAACTCTGGTTCTTCGAACTGGTGGTGGCCCTAGCTTTTTACCCTGCACTGAGGTTTTTTGAAGCCGGAGTAAAACTGTTTGGAAAAAACGCTGGCAAGTGCTACTATATTATAAAAAATAATTCAAATAAATATTGATTAAATGTAATTGAAGTTCTGGAAGCAAAAAAGTTTAATACGACATTGGCAACTACGCATGTTTTACAAAAGCTTAGATTTTAGCTGCTGAGTAGGTCAGTATGTTTTATCATTTTAATAACTAGATATTATGTTTCTGATAAACAATATTTAGGCCGTATCATCGAACCAATCCTAAAATACTTCAGAGATGCATTTTTTTAATAGATACCTACCATAGTCTCCATAATAATATTTGGCATAGGAAAACCCAAAACTATCTACGTAAAACGAAAACGTGAAAATTCACAAACACTAAATTCAAAATTTTGCTTACTACAAGAAAACGTTTAGCCATACAATTCTAACAATAATTCTTTTAAAAATATCGCTTAGTTATTGTAAAATATCGATAGTCTACGACTTTTAAAAGCAATCGCCATGAATTTATTACGTTCATTGAAATATAAATCTGCGGCACGGTTGGCAAGGAGCGCCAAAGCCAGCTCTGAGATTCGGAAGCTTGCCAAACTTATCTTCGACGGCAAACACAGGAACAGTTCAAGTGAAACAAAAACTTTACATTGTACAAGACTGTTACTCTAGTTAGGTACTACATGAAGAACGTCACTAAAAATCGTTCATTTTTTTGTCTTCACCTCGTACGGGTCTGACGAGGAGAGAATAAAATTTTCTTTAATTTTAGGCCTTTTTTTTATAAGTTTAAGTTTATATTTTTGGTACTTTTCGGAATTATTGACTCTTTTACTTAATATGGAACTCTATGTTATTTTTATCCTGCTAATTCATTTTAGGCCTGTAGCAATATTTTAGTTACTACTACGGCGTATTTCAGAATTTACACAAAAAAAACACACTGGGTCAGGAGGCCTACTCGAGGAAATATGTCGAATAGTCTAAAAAATATAAATTTTTAATTATCATAATCGTAACTAACTCATTTTGAATGCAAACAAAGCGTGTACACAAACACCATTTTGCATTGCTTTATCTAATGGTTATAGTGAAATTACCTACTAGATAGGTAATAAAATTTAAGGTCGTTGCCGCCAAAGTATCTTCAATGAATATACTTCGTATTAAAAAAGCAACCTACATTTGAGTTGTACCCGCAATTAGTTAAAAAATATATATTTTAAACGTTGTAATAAAACTTCAGCTTATATTTGTTATATAGTTGCTGCCAATAGTAAAGAAGAAAGAAATAAAGAAAATAAATTTATTGACATCACAAAATATACATACAAACATACAATTCAACAGATAAATATCATTATAAAATATCTTGTGAGGCCAATTTGGGTTCCACCTCAGCAAATGCCGCTACGACATTTTAACGCCGCAGCAGCGCTGGTATTCTGGTGGAACCCCTTGCTTGGGAAATTAGCAAATGCCCCGGCTCTTGCTAGTTCCCCACGCAATTGAGTGGCGCCATAAAATATATAAATGACATTATAAACTACAAACACATACACTGGTAAAAATAGGCAAAAACAATATACAATTAAATAATCACGAAAAAAAATTAAATAAAATAAAAAAAACAAAACATTACAACACACAGCAAATACAAACAACAGTCATTTAAGCCAATTTGCAGTTAATTAAATAAAATAAAATAAAGACTGTGTTTGTCACTAAAAAAAAAAAGAGAAAAAAAGAAGAAGAAAAACAAAATTATAAAAATTTACTTTTTGAACTTGAGTGTTCATGGTAGTAAAGAAACAAACAAATATTTTTCAATAAACATCGTAATAAGACTAAAGCCTGTAAAAAAAAAAGTAGTAATGTAGATACCCTCATAAAAAATAAACAGAAACAAATAACCGTACTATTAAGAAAAACTTAAAGAGTGGTAAGAATTTTCCAGCGAAGTCGGTTTCTGACAACGGCGCGTAAAATATTATTATTATAATTTTACAATAGAATACGGGTCTTTAGTGTACTATATCTTTCCATGGATTCCGTGAAAGCTAACGATCTAGTTTGGGCTTTTTTAAAGGTACCATCGCGTCTAAAGTACTTAGGTTACATTTTCAAATAGACCAGTCGCTTGACAGTCGATCGATTCTTGTTTGAATGTATATAATAACCTACTGAACAAATCAACACTAAAATTTATCAATGAATGGATCAAATACTCTCCACCGACTCGTAATAATCCTTAGGTCTGTAATTAAAGTGGTTCCAGCTTGTAGTACAGTAATAAAAAGATATTTCAATAAAACTGTAACAAGATCCCAACATGTATTGAGCCGAGCGGCCGTAAGTGGCCACACTCTCCCATCCGCTGTGCAGCGGGTCTTTTGTTACTGCTGCCCCTCAGCGCGCCCTCCAATTAGTCACTTGGATGGTCACATGCATGCGCCATAGAACAACTAATACCTGGATACATTTTACCTAACAACTAAGATTTAGATACTCAAACAAATTAGTTGGCCTAGTAGCTAAAAAGCTTTATCATTTTTTTGGTAGATGTGCCAATGCTTGAATATTATAAAAATTAAAGTTTGTTGCGCACTCTTTCACACACTAATCAATGTATTTAAATAAAATTTGGTAGCAAGACAGATTAGATACCAACTATAATAACATATTTTATTACAAAATAACGTAAACGAAGTCACGGGTGACATATATATTTTTAAAAGATAAACGCCAATGATGTATTCGTATTTATAAAATACTATATAAATACGAATACATCATTGGCGTCTGTTAAACTCTGAACTGTTGTACTAACGGAGTTACAATTATAGGGAAAAATAAATTAAACCACAAATAATGTAACTTGAACTGAGATGATGAGAGATTTTTATTGACATTTTAAGACATTAGATTGTTTCGTTTGTATGAATGACATGTAACAAAAAGGAGTTTAAATAAGTGAGGTTTTATCTATTAAAAGAGTCTTTAACAGCGTCCAAAATCATTTGATGTATTTTTAACCGAATGACCACATTACATGCACGAAATGATTTTGGGTTTTAGATCATTGGGTAAAATCTGACGCAGTTAACGTCAGTTTTTCTTCAAAGTGCAAATAAAATAAATAGCTAAACTTATTTTTATAATGCTCTAGATGTTCGCTCGTACTCCTTATTTTAACATAAAAAGTCCTAACGCTACTAGAGTATCTCGTGCTCCCATATACATATCTACCAAATATCGCCTTAATCCATTCAGTGGTTTTTGTTGAAAGAATAATAATATACATACATCCATACAAACTTTCTAGTCCCAGAGTTTATAATCACAGGCCCAGACGCCTGTAAGTAACGCCATGTTGTCAGCGAAACCCCGGGATACCTACGCATGTAATTGACAGAGGACGTCGAAGGCACGTCGTTTGTGGAACCTGACTCGAGCGTCTTCCATTTTGTCACATCTTAGGCTTTAGTTCTCTGTCGATACATATACAGTATCTTTCCATCCTGCTTTGATAACCTATACACAATACAGGCTATTTATGAGCTCTATTACTACGATAACAATAAATTGTCGGTCCGCTAAGGCGGCACAGTCATGATATTGAGATCAATTAATTATGCAAGCATTTGTTTACAGTGCCAGAATGTTTCCGCAACATTACATAAATAATATTAAAATAAATATTGGACAACATTGCTCTGATTACGTGGAAAGTAGCTTAAGCACTTGTGTTATAGGAATCAGAAACAATGAAACTGAAACGACCGGGGATCTAACCCAGGACCTCAGAGATGACGCGACGCCAAAGTCCGGCCCGCTCGGCTCTCGGCTACGGAGGTTGTCAATACATACACATATAAATAAATAAATAACTTAGGGGCTCAGATGGCAGTTATCAAACGTCGATATCGTTTCGACTAGTTGAGTTTGTACGGAATTTACATTCAAATTTAAAAAAGTCACGTGAACTTAAAGTATCAACCCTATAGATTTTAAACTTCTCGAAACTGCATCGATTTCAACCACTCCTGCTAGATTAGGATTAGGTATTCGTTCAAAAATTGTATCAATAAATTTAATGAGAACTCATAAAAACACATAGGTATTTATGATTTTTTAGATGATATTTTAATGGGGGTTATATTTAATAGAGCATAAAAACACTAACCTTACCTATTTAATAAGTTGGCACGAATTTCATAAGTGAGCTACTAGAGCTTGGCCAACTTGTGGCTCAGCCAGTATTTCTATTGCCCAAATTAATAAAAAGGTTCTTGTGAAATTATTTCTCTTTTCAAATTGACTTCTATTTTTGGAATTATAAATATAACTGACAAACACGGTCTGTAATTAATTTTGGAACACTTTTTAAGCGTAATCCTGTACGGGAAGTTTGCTTAAGAGTGTCCGATTTCGGGACTCAATTTATTATTAACAGAAAAAGAACAAAATCGCATTTAAATGGATTGTAACGGCTTTTGAGAATACTCCAACATATTTTTAGAACTCCTCTGAAAGATTATCTCTTTGGGACATTGTTAAGATATTTTAAAATGTCGTAGCCCGGTTGGATCTTAGGTTGATTACATTTACAAATTATTCCACTCAACTTTTTATCAGTTATTCACAAAAGAAGTTAAAAATTATGAGATCCTAAAAATATGACATATAATCAAATTTTAATAAACATTGAATTAACCAAAAAAATATAAACGTTACACATTTTTTTCTAAAATGCAAAGTTTAGCTAGTTCTCTTTTAAAACCGATAAATATAGAAAACCCTTTAATGTTTGTTTTAATGAAAAGTAAAAGTTTAATTTTTATGTGTGTTCGCAGTTCTCAGACGGCTATGGACAATATTGGGCGTGGTAGGTCTAATGGCCCTGCAGACAGGTCTTATGGCTGTTCCGATCTGGGACCTGGGGCGGAAGCACCTAGCGCTAGCCTCTTCGGTAACCGTCACGTGTGAAATGGTAAGTCTATAAAGTAACAATTATTTATTTATTTATTTAAAAACTTTATTGCACAAATAGGTACAACAGGTGGACTTAATGCTAGGGGCATTCTCTACCAGTCAACCCTTGGGTCATGCAGATAGTTTGTATATGGGTGCGGTAACATGGGAGAAAAAAAAAAGAAATCATTTTAAACAACAATAAATTAAGCATTAAAAATAACATTACGGTATCTTTTAAATATACGATAATAATACACATACTTTATAAATTAATTAGAATATAATATATAAAATATGAAGGTATACTTAGATTTACATAATATTAATAATTTATAGATAAAAACAAATATCTACATAACTATAAATTCAGAAGATAAATAAATTGGTTCAGCAATTGACAAATTCATGACTATCATTACCTACTTGTTAGCGAGAGAGTATTCACGAACTTTATTTTTAAAAATTATTATTATTATTTACTTCTATTGGTCACTAATTTACAACTACTGGCCACCATGCACAGATAATCGCTGATAAGTGTTCATTTTATTAATAAAAACTCTCTAAAATATGGCAAATATAAAGAAAATCACTTTGAAAATGTGCAAGTATATCAAAATGATGTCGCTGCATTAAACTTTATTATTTATAAGGCAGAAAACTTCATGCATAATGTTAATAACGTTAAAATCCTTGTTTATTTCGCGCATAATGTTTTTTTCCTTTTAATTAATCTAAAAAGTCTTAAATTTCTAACCTACAAAATTTCAATTACTATTTCTACAGGACCTGAAAAGGAATTGCTTGAAAGGAAATGTTTTTGCTAGCTAAATAATTACTAACTTGTTCACCATTTTTTGAACCATCAACTTTATGGAATAAATTCTTTAAAAGTTAATTAAAAATTTTGTCAGGAGTCTAAGACGCGCAAAACCAAATTTGCCTACCTCAATTTGGGAATTCAGATGTGTCATTAATCGATAGGTACCACCACTGGATCGAAACTTCCGTGGTCCGATAAAATATTTTAATGAGGTAGATTTCGTACGATTATTTTTAGTTATTTTTATCGATAATAAGGTCACTTTCCTTCATTAGCCCGAGTCGGATAATTCCATTGCATATTTAATAGCAACGTAATTTTGTAACCAAATTTATTAAGTCATTCTAATTAAATATTTGTAAAGCTTTACTTAATTTTTTTATCGAAAATAAAATCCACATTTCTTCTTACTTCAATATGTTAGGTATACCTACGTACCGATTTTATCTGCTGTATTATTACATCACTCTGTATTCAAATTTCAGTATGCATATCAATTTACCATTTTTTATAGTATGTTAAGCTTCTTTGCACTGGAAATCCATGAAAACTTTGCACCGACATAAGGATTAAAACTGAATACCACTTCACTCGGCTTTTAGTATTTGTACTGCAGCAATATATCAAACGATTTATTGCTGGGACATTAATTAATATTTTAACAGACTGTAACTTTCCAGGTGCGTCAGGGTATTAGTGATACGTATGCGAATTATTTACGAAGGTAAACTTTAACAACTACCAACAAAGTGTATTGTGATCGAAAATGTACATAAGTTTCCTAACATTAGGCTACTTGTCTACCAGAACAATTTGTAGGTACTTTATTGATTTCATTATCAACCTAGGTGGCCGTGTAGCGAGGGTAGCCATCCAAAGCGTGAAAGGTTCCGGGCTCAATTGTTCCAACCACCTTAGAAAGGCCAATTTCGGTAATGAACTTTTCTAAGTTGGCCTGAATCCGAATATGAGTCTGGTTAATGCCTCCAATTTATATCCATCGTCTGTCACTCATACTACAGTGAAAAGCACGTCAAACTACAGACTTTGGACTATGTGCCGCCCTTGTGTCGTAGGCATAAGAACGAAAATCGAACTTCAAGTATTCATCGTGATGTTCCGTGGTCTGCTGCAATTATTTTAATTGTTAATTATGCTTAATTGCACTCCAGAAATTTCTTAAAATTATTCTACGTTATGACACCGACGTCTATGGCAAATATATCGAAACACGATTTTAGTTCTACGGCTAAAAAAGTAGGTAATTGTGCCCGCCATGCGCATTGATTTCAAACATGAAATTAACGTAAGCTTACATGCTATGAGTTTAATAATACCTAAGCAATAAGTCACCACAACGTTATTGAGTTAAATAAATATAAATAATACATGTAATACTTTATGTTAATCTAGCATTCTAGTAATAATTCGTGCATTTCTATAGCAAGTTACACCGAAGCCATTCCTCATTCCTACATATCCTAATAAATAATAAGCTTTGGATTTCTTAATATTAATGATATTATTCTTTAACCGCCTACGTTGATTTTGCTTTAATCACCCAAATTGATTGAGCTTGAGTTTACATACACAAATTAAAGAAAGGAGCTTCCCACGAAATCATTAAACAACTCCCATTAATATAAAGCCTCAGGCCATCACATAATTTAACACAAATGAGCGAACTCCTGTGGATTTCAGCTAATTTCCCAAAACTTTCGCTTGTAAACTCTCGTCAGATTGTGTAAAGTTATACGAGTAAAAACGCTGTAAATTAGGAAAAAAAGAGAGGATGCAGATGTAAAGGGGCAAAACATCGTTGAAAGTAAAACGGTACATAAATCAGATGAGACCCTCGTTGGAGTGGCGTACCGGCCAGTAAATAACGACGCCGTGTGCCGTTGACGAAGGCCCATTAGGCACCATTCCTACTTAGCCAGACCGACAGTTTGCCGGAAACCATTCGTTGAGACTCACTTGTTCACGTTTAACTGTACCCGGCAAAGAAACTAGTTCTTTAAATCAAAATAGTATTCCTTTGAAAGTGTTCGCTATCTAAACGAACGATCATAATATAGGTACCTTTGCATTTTACATGTCCGAGAGACTGCCAAAGTTCCACTGTGAATAATTTTATACGATTAATAGAATAATATTAAAAAAAAAAATTGGTACTCGGATTGTTGTGCGGGAGTTCGGGTTTCATTAAAATGGATTTTTTTTTCTTATATTTAATTTTTTGATTAGGTGGAAAAGTAAAAATATTGTGTACCATATTTTTGGAAAATGTAACAAACGGACCAAAAACTAATTTTTAACCTTCCTTAGTACATAAGTGTGCCAGCGACGTAGAATGAAAAATTACAGTTCAACATTTTTTAAGCTTTCTAGTACTTTTACCGGTCTGTCAAAATCGTTGTGGGAATAGATCCTTACCCACCTACAGATAAGCAGAGTGTTGCCCTGCCTGCCACCTGCCACCTAACGCCATAGATGTAACGAAGCTCCGGCTATCCATATATCCGGTTCAATTTCACCTCAGAATCCGATTTGCAAGAATGCGTCGAGCGGCTCAGATACAAGACATTTAGGAGCTTTCAGCTGTCCGATAGGTGCAAATAGGCTTTTGGAACGAGACGAGCAATCGTATTTAGGACCAAAAAGATCACTAATTGTGAAACGCAGAGGTTTTCGTAAAATACAAAATCATAGGTTTATATGTATAAGTTCTGTTGTATATTATTAAACTTAAAATATTTTTCCCATTATTATATGCTGTAAATATACCGTTCTTTGTGATAACCTTCCTGCTTGAGCAAACATTTCTTGCAGATATAGCTACGAAAGAAAAAGTAACTATCTCGAAACTATGCTACGGAGCTAGAGCTACGGTTCGCGGCACACTACGGGTCGTTTTTAAAGATAATTAACTACGAAGACCCTGACCATTTCATGCCAAAGATTTTGTTATAAACGAAGCAAAATTATCGCTACGTACTTATTAAATTTGAGAACATAATATGCCAAAGTTGCACTTTCCTCTTCTCGAGACGCGTACAATAATTGTTTAAACCAGTGCTTTTCAGAACTCGTCCAAGTTTGTGAAGCGAAACAGAGTTATTTATTCCCTAAGAAACTATATTGGAACAACATTGAAACAGTGGCTACAAATTAGAGTCAAAACAAAACGCTGTGAGAGTTCACGTAGTTGTACCTGTACATTTAGATTTAAACAATTATAACGTTTAAGAGACTTGAGCAATTTAAACTAATTTAAAGACGATGTGCAATTGTTCGCATATAATGTCGGCAAAATATGTTTTTAACTTTAAACAGAATTACTTTTACTGGTTTCTTTTTACATCACCAAGCCTATTTATCAATGTAATCCCAACTTATGCGAGAGCTACGATTATCCGGATGTCCTAAGGGCAGTCTCTAGATTGTGCCTTAAGATAAAAGAAGTTGTCTAAATAAAGATAGCAAGACAAAACGCAAGGTACAAATGAACCTTCTCACTGGAGCACGTCATCTGTATTGTGCAAAACAGGGACATTAGTGCTTTGCCTCGAGGGCACTAAAAGCTCGCAGCTTTTCAGGAAAGCTTTGAAGCCTCGTCCTTACTCTAAATACATACTTTATTTTGTTGTACACCGCCTGTTACACATGGCTTGTATATTGGACCGTATTATGTTGTTTTGTTTCAAATCAAAACAAAAACACAGATTCAAACTTATATTTTACGTATTCGCTGATGAAGCAATCGTCTTAACGCATGGGTTTAGGTTCCAAATTAAAATACCAAATATGTATGCATCTTATCAGACAATCTATTCCTGAAGTGCTAACTGGAACCCTAACAAACTTTTTTTTAATCAAGACTAGTTGATTTTAAAAGGCTCATGTCGATATGTGGTTTAGCATGAGGTCACTAATGAACACATTTACTGATCAAAATCATAATCTTCTGTATCCGACATTAGTTTATAATGGATGATTAATGTCGACACGTAAAGTTAAAATATTTCGCAAGATGTATACTAACATTGTCTCCTTTGATTTTAAGGAATTAAGAGGCTGATATGTAAGGTCTACTTAGAAATAACTTATTCATTTATTGATAGAAGCCAACTAACCAATCCATGCCAAAGTTAGCATGTAGAACATAAAAAATAAAAAATGAAGCATCTTTTTAAAAAAAATCCATCTTAATCTTAGACAATGATAAATTTTATCGGAGATGATTTAGACGGTGGTAAATTTGATATTTAAGTAAGGTAACTCCTTGAGTTGAAAAATTCCTTATACCAATTAATTGAAGTTTCGTTATTTTTCCTACGTAATAATCCAGTTATTGACGTACCTAGTCACCTGTTTAAAATTTAACTTTACCAAGTTTAATGGAGTAAAAAATATGGTACTAGATACTTCTTAGGTCCACAATTTTTTAATAAATAGACTTTTATAATAAAACCTATTCACAGGAACGCCCCTGGCCAAAGGATTTAATTAAGTTCTTACTAAAGATATCTATTCGTGAATTATTTACTTTCGTTTGATGAATAAAGATGATAAGACCCCGGAGTTTTTAGAAAACTGTTCAATTTTAGTTTTATTTCTAAGAAACTTAATAGATTGTTAACGATTAGGAAGTATATACCTATTAATTAAAAAAAACATTTCAATGATGTAATCAGTGGGCATAAAACGCGCTATGTATCAAAGTTTACGTTAATAAATTTCATGTAAAAAAAGATGACGTGAAAAAAAATTACGAAACTTTTGATTGGGCGGTTAATGGTATTACACTTGTATTTTCTACCAATCAGTAGTTGAAAAAATTAGTGAATATATCCGTTTTTACATTGAAAAGAATTGCAATTTCTTCCCCTCCTCTAAGCTTACTGGGCACCTTATCTGAAACTAAACTAAGACAGTTTCCACTTTTCAGTTCTCATAACAATAATGTCGTTGTAAAATCGTCAACTTTCGTTACTACACACCTCAGTACCTTGTCAATGCCTCTCTGACATTGTGTTTAGTGGGTAGTCCCCGGTGTTTTTAGAGCGGGGGAGTAACACACACGCCGCTGTCTTCCCCCGCGACGCAGCGTTACGGAGACCCAATCCATTTCCCCCTTTAAAACAAAATTTGCTACGCCCGATGTAATGGACAAACTAAGTCACTAGTAAGTACATAGCAAAAATTATGACGTCACGTGTGTAGCATGCGTATCCTGCGTGCATAGCATCTGCGTCTCACATATATCTACGTAGAAGTGGTGGAGGTCTATACCAACTCAACACGTTGAATGTAGTTACACTGAATGAATACATTAGTCTAAATATTTACTTCAGTGAAACCGTAATTTCACAATCTGGTTGAATGAATAAATCAGCTTTCCTTCCTGCACAACTTCCCCGGTGTGTGGTTTAACGGCGAAACTTATCACTCGACACCGGAAACTGAGCATTTTACCGTTTACGTATGTTCTACGAGCAGTAAATACCTACATGCTTACATGCCTACTCAGATGCTCTCTGGCCCATGAACGTTTGGATAGTAACACCTGAATTGTGTTCATTAAAATATTTTGCCTTGATAAAAGATTCCATACGAGAAACGCGTATCCATTGATTCTGGAAATCTTCCTTACAAAATTAATTGAAAAAACATCAATCAACCGTGTAATGCCATACAAATTCTATCAAGGAATCCTGTTTCGGCAGCTAATTAAGTACCATAATATTATAATGGAAGTTTATATTTAAATCTTGCATGAAATTTTTGTTCAGTAATTTCTTTGTTACTATCTTCCAAACACCTGGATTAATTATTACGACACTTCGGTATATTCGTCTAAAAACGGGAGTATCCTTAGTATGTGATTTATACAATGGCTCACGTGTTTGTCACAATGTATTTTTTATAAGTTCATAATTAAAATCAATTACGCTTCTATGATCTTTAGCGGGTTTTTCCTAAATGTCCGTCGTGATCGTGCCGCCTTGGAGCGTTATGAAAGCAAATGCTTTTCATTATTTACTGGAAACTTGTTATTGGTACACTTACTAGGGAAAAAGTTCAACAGCTTTTTAGCCAAAGAGGGAGGGTTTCGAATATTTGTGATCACTAATCTGGAGTTGGCAAGCGTGGTAATTAAGCCGCCAACGTACCTATCATTGTGACTATGAAATTATATTCATGATAGAGATGACTAATTGGATTTTTTGCAAACATTCAATCTGTCACACCGCTGGGTAACATGCAAAGTTTACCTCTAAGTTGTGGAATCGAATCCCCCGCTGCAACTGTAGATATTTTTTTCTGTTTCTTTCAAATATTAAATGCTGATACTTTGTAGACAAAAAAAATCTATAATTTGTGTTTTTTCTTTCAGTTCCGATTCGCGATGAAGATCCACGCGGTGGCTGCGTCGTGTAGTCCGCGATGTTACTCCGGGCAGGCTCTGCCCAGCTTTAGCCATTACGTGTACTTCCTATTCGCGCCCACCCTCGTCTATAGAGATCAGTATCCAAGGTAAACTTTAATAGCTTCGGGAATTGGTTATATATAGAGATAAATCGAGGAATGTTACAGTAAACATATAACTTTGAAAGAAATAGAGCACTTAAATCAAAACATTCATGTAATTATCACTTGTGTTTGTTTCGTGGCTGAGAGTTAAAATATTTATGTGTTAAAGATAGGCTTACACTATCGAACCACCAATGATTCTGATTTTCATAACACAAGTGCTACTTTCATTAAATAAACACTATGAATAAAATAAAAATTCAACTTGTGGCAATAGTCAATAGGCCGGCTATATGGCCATGGTTATCTGAAAAGCTTATTGATTTTTCAAAGTGTTCTTGTGAAAAATAATCAGGAATTATTCAAGTATTAACTTATACCTGTATCTTATACCAAAATTAGCAATTTAATAAATATGCTTTATAAAAAACCTTTGCCTTACCTTTACCTTTGAAAAGTTATATTCATTATTTAGAATTGTTTGGCATATCTTTTAAGACTCTTCCCAGAAAAAAAAGTGTAGTTGTGTTTTAAATCTTTTTTCAAGCATTTATTTCATGAGCGAATACAAAATTCACACAAAACAACACATCGAATCCTACGGCATACTAAATTTACGTATCGTATCGTATTGTAACTGACATTACATCAAACCATAAAATTTTCGCTGAAAACTTTGATCTTCTAAGAAGCTGTATCAAAGGGTGAACAAAACAAAGAGGCGCCCTTACGCGGTAGGCAGACAAATTAGAAAGGTATAATTACGTTTAAAATAATGAACTTTGTATTTTACGCGTTGAGGTAATTGGGTAATGAGAATAATAGATTAATTATAGACAGTGATTTATAAGAAAAATACCATACATATATAGCAGCATTTTAGCATTTTATAACCGTTAATAGATAGGTACTAAAAGTTTACTTACATTCAAAGAGACAAAAAATAAACTCTTCCAAAATATAATACATAAATAGAAATAAATTAGTCTTAATTCATATTTACTTAATAAGAGCATTAACAAATTTAGATACTATGTTTGCTGTTCTACGTCTAACATAGTACCTATCCAAATATTGTTGAATAATAAAAATTTCCAATCCTGAGTACTTGCCACTTGTTACGAGCCCGATTTATCATCAAAGTTGTATGTATAGAATTTAATAACGAAAGAAATAACTCAAAGGCATGTCGATTTTAAATAATGAACGTCAAAACATGTGCCACTAAAAATTCTAACTGAAATTGATGAAATTGGACGGATACAAATGCAAGCCATAAAATTACTTTTGATTACGCAAGCTGCCCAAACCCCTGAAATTAACAAAACTAACTGCCCATATGCTTTTATTTTATCTTGAAACAAAACACTCACTTTTTAGGTACATAATTGCAATATCCAATTCTGTAAGTATGGAATACTAACAAAGCACACAGAATAATAATATTTGAAAATGCGACATTTGCGCACCTATTATTTCAAATTATTAATATCCTCTGCAGCCTTGAGGTCACAAGTTTGAACTACAAACTCCTTACCACTCCTGACCACAGAGGGTCTAAAGTTTGGACCCAGAGGACATCAGCCTAAACCATAAATCCGATCATAACTTGCGATTATATATATTTTCTTACATTTTATTTATTACATTTTTTTTAAATATCAGTAGTTTACTTCTGATTAGAAAATGCACAAACGTCTGTGGAGCGTGTAAGTAAACAATTAATCGGTTCTGCGCCTTATCTCTTTCCGGTCGTGTCAGTCTACCATCCAATCGGATTATGAGGGTGGAAGAGTACACATTTGGATTGCGCAATTCTTCCGGCATTTTTCTAATAATAATCCTCAAACTTCTAATCCTTCTACAAATTTCAGAAAACACTCTTTTTTTAAAACTATACCTAATTATAGGTATAATAAAAAAACTTACACACAAGCACTACCTCACAATTCTAAATCGGTTTCTTCTACAATCTCTATTGAGTAACCTTTAATTTAATAGATTAGATATTATAAACTCTGCGGATAAGTATGTACCTAACTGGGAAACGATTTTTGACACACGTGATTTCTATATGTATTTGCCTAGTGTTCGAATGAAAAGACTGCATAACTTGGTCACATAAATAAAAAAATGCGGATCTTTTTTTTAATCAAAATTGTTCGCAATGTATTCAGGACAAAGGAAATCAGATGGAGCAAAGTGGTGTACCATTTGCTGGAAGTAGCAGCGATAATATTTTACAATAGCTTCTTGTGGGAACGCTTCATTCTGCCTTACTGGTCCGATTATGGAAAACATGCAAAGGTAAGTGAATTAGACGGCCAACTTTACTTGTTAACTTTTTAAAATCAATCTTATAACTTTGTGATAGAGACAGACAAACAGTCGCTGAAGATACTTAGTATTTACATAGGTAGTTTGTTCTCCTCATGACTTAAAGTACCGGATCCCCAGTAAACTATCATGATATGAAGATCAAACGCTTCCCGATCCTCTCATAAAAACCTTCTGCAAAGTCACAGCCTTATAAAAGCGCTCAATATAAAAGAACGATAGGCGTAAACCTTAAGAATGACATCCCTCATTTTTCGACGTCGGGTGTTAAAAACTTCCATAAATCATTATGAGGAATCCAAGGTCAATAGCCTTATGGTTCGTAGATACCGGACTACCAAGATTAATGACTTAAAAAACAAAATAAATCTGGTTGTCAATTTATAGCCTTAAACAATTACCAGCCATTCGATGGATGGAATCATTTCATAATACGAGTACATTAGATCTATGAGATTCCGAGCGAGTGGGATTTAACTGGATCGGCGAACCTACTTACCGGATAATTAAATTTTAATATTTTTCTTCAGTTGACTGGGACCACTGTAATACTTGAATCTATTAGATACTTAAAAAGACTTAGAAAAGTACAGTCAAATGATTAAAAGAATTACATGACAAAGGTCAAACAAATAAATTATTCCAATTTATCTGACAGCATTGATCTACAATTTTAACTTCAAACAGTTTTTGGATTCTTCTGTTTTTGATTGTAACAATAGATTTTATCAACATTTATGACTGATCCCGGTTGCCGGAAGAAAAATATTAAACTTTAACGTTTCGGCAGCAAGGACAGCCGATCCAAATAATAGTGGTCCCACTTGCCGGAAACCTCATTTTTTATGATAAGCCATTTACTTAATACAGCATAGCTAGAGTGGTCAGATATGTATGGACACGGGTTGCTCACACAAAATGAAAATAATTATGATGTTAGCCGGCATCAGGGGGCGCCATGACTAATGGCTGTCGAGATGGGTTTTTCTGCGGCAATTAGCGAAATGTTCTCTGGAATTGGGTGATTTTGCGGGACCGATCCCTACCCTCGTTGGCTAGCAGTCCCTGAAATTTTATAAAATGCGTCAACATATATTAAATGCAGGTAGGTACAACAAAGCTAGATACATCAGTCGCATGTCGCAAAAAATATTTCATCGAAGCATGTAGGTAATGGCTAAGAGATTGTGATTTTAAAAACTTTACTGTTTCACATAATTATTGATTCAAACGATATTTAAAACGTTCCCTACGAACGAACTTTCTTTTATCTTTTAAAATATTAAACTATGTTTCTTTAATATTCAATAACTTCCTTTATATTTTGATTGGCAAATAACCTAATTTTTAAACTTTTAACGGCCGAATCACGTTAAAGAAATCTTTTTCTCGTGCATTGTCTATGTTTCGCTATAGGGATCGCAGGGACTGCCTCAAGCAACTTATTTTATCTGGTTGTTCCACAACAAATCAGTTATTCAAATATTTTACCGCGCAAGCTTGAAAAATGACTCTTCAAGAATAGTTACCTACTCTACCGTCATTTTGATTTATTTTTCCAATTACAATAACGACCATTCTTGTTACGTTTTTCGATTTTGGTCCAATTTTCTGTAGAGCTATTGTAAAAATATTTAAAGGTGACACTACCATTTACAGGTGGAAGCCGGCGTTGTGGTACGTGGCATGTTCGCGTGCGTGTTGCCCGGAGTCATCTCCTTCCTGTGCGGCTTCTACTGCTTGCTGCACGCCTGGCTCAACGCCTTCGCCGAGATGCTCAAGTTTGGAGACAGGCTTTTCTACGAGGTAGGTACGACGTCATAAGTCATGAATTCTTAATTATTCATTATGCCGACACACTATGTCGTTTGTAACATCATCAGCCTCCATGGCCAAATTCAAACAACACCTGATGTAGGTCTGATTTCTAGCTAGAATAGGCAGCCTCCTACTTGAGAATCTGTGCGTTTTGCTTAGCTTCTATCATGAAATCTGATTAAATATTCAACAGAAACTATTAGCTCTACGCAATTAGGCACCTAATTAAAGAATAGATAACTGAATTCCTGTTTTCGATACGATCAAAGAAGATAACGTATCGATTTATCAATTAACTTAGAGTTAATATGAACTTTTAAAATTTTGATAGCCTTCAAACAAAAGCAACTTGTTTTTGACATGAATTAAGTATTTATAACTTAAATTTCTTATATTGATATTATTTGCTTATTGAGTTACAGTCGTAAAACTGAATTGATATTATAATATTCTCATAAAAAAAATTAAGCTGGTACCTTTAACGCAGACAACTCTTTAAACTATGTACCTATAGTTACCTACTCTATAATAGCACGCCTGTTGTAGGACAAACCCAGATAGAAATAAATTACTTATTAATTAACGAATTTTTCCTTTCCACTTCAACACAGTGAAATACAAAATTTCCGTTATTTTTTAGGGTAAAACCATTTTAATAAGGAATGTTTTATTGCTTTTAACATTATTAAGGCTACAGCTCTCATCACCTACACTTTCACGATATTATCAACGTACAAACCTTATTTACATATAAATTTCGTTATAATCAATTAAGTACAGACCAAAGCTCGTCAGACTATAACTTTGGACTTTGCAACTTATATCGTGCGCATAAGGTCTAATATCGAAATGCAAGTGTTTACCTTATACATATTATTATTAGAGTATTTGACGTGCTGTTGATCGTACCTAAATCATTTCTATTTGCAGGATTGGTGGACAATGTCCCAGTTCTCGAGGTACTACCGGGCGTGGAACAGGGTCGTGCACTCCTGGCTGCGGGACTACATCTACAAACCACTGTCTCCGAAAGCCGGCCGAATGATCTCAATACTCATCGTCTTTGTTGTTAGTATTATTATAAATATAAGATTATTTAAACTAAATCTCTTCCATGTGCCAACAGACATCAGATTTGATCTAAAATAAAATCTCAACAGGAGATTTCTTTTTTTTCGGAAAATGCAGACATATTCTTGGTAAATTATACTATCTAAGCAGACAAATTGTAACTTCTGCCTAAAATAAGGATACATAATAAGGGTTACAGGTTTTTTTTCATTAAAAATCACCCCAATAAGTCTAGGTACGTAAAATTTTAGTAGCATGTACCTAAGTAAGTTACCTACTTACCTAACATGGCCGTAGATCTCATACTGGTGTTGATTATACCTAGTGCTTTATATTTACATACCTACTCAAATCAAGATACCTACCTACGTAACAGTGTATAGGAGGTGTTGATAACTAAATTGTTAACTAAGAATCCTGCATTGTTTTTCGAGCATTTAAACTTATACTTTGTTATATGACTAGCGTGGACCTATCATCGCCTGCGCCTACAGTGCGCTGGACCTAAAGTTTGGCTCTGAAGTTTTCATAGCTTACGGTTATAGGCATTTTGAGCCGCCAGACTACCCATAAAAGCGAAACGAGCCGTAAGAACATGCAAATTGCATTTGCAAATTGGATAAGTTGTTCGAAACATGTAGCTAATTAATGAGTTGATTAAAGCTTTTTAGGAGCGCCTATTGCATCATGTTCCATTAATTGAAAGATAGCGCCGTCAGTGAAATGCAAAGTATTTGTAAAGATTGTAGTACATATATGTAATGGTTTTGGTAATCTGGTAAGTATTATTAGGTAGGTAGGTATATTTCGACCAAATGCATTTGTCATGAATCCAAATTTCAATTTAAAACTAATACAGATATCGTATCAGCTTCTTAGCTATAGGTACGTAATAAATGAGTTGTTCTCACATGTATTTCGTAATAATTAATAAAAATAATTTAAACATATATTTCGTTCTAAGTATCAACAACATAATCACCTAAAATAAAACGATATGCTATTTTATTATTTCAAACAGTTCGTAGATCTCCCCCAAAGGGTCGTGTAGATGTCTACATGAAACCGTTAAAGGCTTTCCATTTTTAAATTTCAATAGTTTCAGTTACTCTCGTGCTCGAAGGCGTAGTAGGCAAGTAGGTAAGTACAACATCGTTCTAGTTTTAAACGTCCCTAGAGAAATAGATGTGATATCGTCCATTTTCCAGCTTTAAGACGTTTAAAAGCTTTTAGAAAATTTTCTTTCAACCTTGATATGGTAAACTAAGCTGTGGAACCAAAAATGCCTATGCGATAAATAGGTACCTACTACTTAGGGTAAGTGACCCGGTTGTGGCCACCGACCCATTTGTGGCCATTTAGAACTTAAAATCCTTATAACTAAGGCAAAGACAAATATATTACTCAACGGTTTACGGGAATAAAAATATCTAATATTGGCAATACTGATAGCGTTAACAGCTTTGATGTGTCAAACTTCACTTCAATCCAACAAGTCATTCGTTTTTGACGAGCGTCAATTGTTTTAAATCTTAGCAAAAAGGCTAAGACGAGCGGGTAAGTAATTAATCATTATTTTTTAAATCCTTCTTATTTATTTTGATGTTTATGTTAATCCTTCATAAAGAATACACTTTCTAAGTGGTACTAATGATATTATATCGCTATTGGTTTATTATGTAATATATAAGAGAGGTGGCCACTAATGGAATTTTTCCATCTTTGGCCACATAACTGGCCACAAGTGGTTCACGTAGAACCCCACTTTTGGCCATTTAGTTTTGTTCGATTTTTCAACTTAATTACTTAGCTTTTTTGATATAAGTAATCTATTCATTTTCAGAGTTACGATTATAAGGCCTCCATCGAAACCAAATACTTAAAAAATCGGTGTCGTGAAAAGAAAATTGTTCCAGTACCTACTCATGGCATAAAATAACATTCATACCTAGTTATAAATATAAGAAAACTTATCAAGACTGGTCATTAAAATGTTATAGATATCTACCTCAGGTTAATGTTGATATTCTTAATTGTTATTTTAATTGTCAAGCTGAAATATGAAATATAATATCTCAGCTTGAATTAAAATTTTATTTCTTGTCAATATTATGTAAGCTATTTTTCTCTAAATAAAGACTGTTGATCGTAAATATGCGATTTTCGAATCAACTTTAATTACTTTGAATTATCTGCTTTTTATTTTTGATGAATTTTGATGGCCAGAACTGGCACATGACTGTGGCCAGAAATGGGGTAAACCTGGCCAAAAATGGCACAAATTCCCATTTTTTTTCTTTTCTACAGGATTATTTTTCCATTGAATCATTATGAAAACAAATTTATCCTTAGGCTAGATTTATATGTATTTAATCACTTTTTACAAGAAATATGTCCGTGATAACAAAAACTGTAAAATTATATAGCCTCAAAGTCTACAAAATTCTTAAAATGGCCAAAACCGGGTCACCTGCCCTACATTTAAAAACTGCTATTTTAGTAGAACCAAATGAGTAGATACTTAATACGTAACTATGCAATAAGTTGATCAATGCTACACTTCCTTCTCATTCGTTTTATGGGTGAAAATAATTATCTATATCTTCTCTATTAATTGGCGCTGATGAATCTTAGATATTAATAGCGTCGTAAAATAAACGAATAGTTCTACCTAATTGATTCCCAATATTACTCGTGGCTAATCAGCCACCAAACCAGTGACAGTCTATTGCGTCGTTCACCTCATCGCCACGACCGCCGTTTATCAATCATATCGTGCAGAGATAAAATAAACCATTACAAGCTCTCCCCATTAAAGACGATGACGTTGCAACTAAACGAGGGAAGGTGACGTCTGCAGCTTACCGCTTGTAAGGATATACCTACCGTAAATCAAGAAAAAGAAACTGAAACATTCAAGGGAACCTTTAAAAAGGCGCTATTCTTTTCGCCCAGACTGTAATTTAGATAAATTTTTAATGCTTTAATTTTGTTTTTTCTTCAAAATTTAAACAACGTCTGGTCTAGAAATGTGGGAATAGCTACCTAAGTCTATATTATATAAATCAACATCTAATCATCATATTGGATGGAACCTACGTACCTACTTTAAAATTAAAAATCTAACCTATATATCTTGGTGCAAAATAAGTAAAGCTGTCAAGTGAAGGAAAGAGTCTGTTTCTTGCGCTTGTCTAGATTCTTAACCAGTATGTAGTACCTAGCTTAACAACATAATTAACGTAATGTTAATTAATCAAATAATTTTACCCCTACTAATATTATAAATGCGAAAGTAACTCTGTCTGTCTGTTACGCTTTCCCCCTAAAACCTCTCAACCGATTTTGATGAAATTTGGTATAAGTATACATTGAACCTCAAGAACGGACATAGGCTATTTTGTGTTTCGAATATTAGGGGAGATATGGGTAAAACCGACCATGATAGGATGTAGTCCACGCGAACGAAGTCGCAGGCACAGCTAGTTTAGAATATGTAAGGCCGACCTAACCACGTTTTATAAAATGGCTTTAAGTGGACTTATGAGTTTATCTGCTCTTGTCTTAGGTCTCGTCAGTGGCGCACGAGGTGATCCTGGCGCTTTCCTTCGGATTCTTCTACCCGGTGTTGCTGATTGAATTCGGCGTCTGCGGGATGCTGATGTTGCCATTGACTGCTAACAGCGGCCGAAGATTCCCGAATACCTTCAATCTTCTAATGTGGCTCTCATTTTTCTTTGGAAACGGTAAGAAACTTAAGCAAAACATTGGATTTGGTGAAGGATAGTTGAGTTAAGAATGTACAGGCAAAAAGAAAGTTGCCATTTTTAACTCACTGCTCCAGCTGCATCTGATTATGATTTCTACGTTCGTTATGCAAATACGCTCGTGCTAACAAAATGATACAACACAGAAACAATGCAAACACCTGGCGAATTAAATAAACTTAACATTGTTTATACCAGGCTACTCTAATAAATATACAAACATCGTCATATTTTGCAGTAGGAAGGATTACTCAGATTTGCGTTTTCTGAATTATCTACCTACTCGTATACATTCCTTAGATGTTTAAAGTCTCAATACAAGAATTAAAAAAAAAAGAAACCTTTCCACTTCAACATTTTTGACTGCACACATAGACTACATAAATGTGAATACTGACTGTAGGTATAGCTCTGTACCCAAATTTTAACATTTTAATGCTACACACAAGTACGGTCGGCAGCTCGTCCAAGGTAAACTTGCATTTCGGTATAGTTCTTACTTCTTATGCGCACGACATAAAGGCGGTACGAAGTCCAAAGAGTGTACTCTGACGTAGGTGTACTTGAGTTTGTCTGTACAGTGATTTCTCTATACAAAGTAGCTAATCAATTTATCGCGCTTTTAAGTGTGTACTAATAATTATGATAAAAAAACGTATGTCTTTGTTTAAGGAATTCTTTGGAGCCTGTACCCGATGGAATATTTCGCTCGCAAGAACTGTCCACCCAGCGAAAATGACAGTTTCTTCGTCCCAAAATCGTGGTCATGCCCTGAAATCGTTCTTAAACCCAACTGGACTTTCCACAACCCGTTCGACTTATTTTATTAAATAAAATTTCATTTGTATTTCTACCTAAATAAATGTAAAAAAATAAAGTTAACATTACTGGGGATTTTATTTACATTCATTACATACGCCGATTCTGATAGCTTTGTCACCGGACAAACTGTACCTAGTGCCCCCAGTGGCTAATAAGATGCCGAACAAAGGAGCCACTGGCATGGCACCCCAGCGAGTTCCATTATTCTACACCGCTGTAATGACTCCCAAAGTAAAGTTGCCGTCGGAGAAGCGATGACACCTTTAAAATAAGTTTAGGGACCAACGCGCGGTAGCATTTTTAGTAGTAAAACTAGGAACTAAGTATTTACTGCCCGACGTTTCGGTTGACTTTGTCCACGATTTTTCAAACGTTTTAAAATGGAACGCGCAAGTGTTGAATTATATACCTGTAAAAATTACCCAATACCCGATATTATCGTGTTATCCACATAGTAGGTAAGTTTTGAACCTAAAAAAATAACTGCGATAGGTATACACCATTTCTACACAATATTACAATTAGGATGTTGACTACATTCACAAATAATTTTAAGGTATTGAAAGCGTGAAATTTATGTAACATCGGCCAAATTGAGTATTTGTTAAGTTTAAAATCCCTACTAATATTATAAATGCCAAAAGTAACTCTGTCTGTCTGTCTATCTGTCTGTCTGTTACGCTTTCCTGCTTAAACCTCTCAACCGATTTTGATGAAATTTGGTATAGGTAGGTAGGCATATTACGTTAAATCTCAAGAACGGACATAGGCTACTTTTTATTAGAAAATAAGGGGGGGATGGGGTAATACCACCTGAAAGTTTATATGGAAAAAATGTTTATTTTTGAAGTTAGAGATATGAAATTTGGCACAAATATAGCTCGAAACTTATAACTTATGGATTAAAATATAGACTACTTTTTGTTTCGAATATTAGGGGAGAAAGGGGTAAAACCGACCATGAAAGGATGTAGTCCACGCGAACGAAGTCGCGGGCACAACTAGTACTAATATAAAATGCTCCGAATCTATTGAATAGTCTATATTGATGTGTAACATTATAAAGGCAGTGTGCTATCGCCATCAAGGAAGTCCTTTGACAGGTCTTGAAAAGTATCTCAGTTGACTTAACCAGTTACTATCGCATTGGAGTGCTACACCGCTGGTGTTGTATTTCAGCCTTTAATTTAACCCAGTCAGATAGAAGAACTTCACATTAAAATGGTAAAGTCAAAAAATGTACGTGCGTACTGAAATACCTAACACCTTTTCTTAAATTAGTAAATGTTTAATATTTAGAAACAAAAACACAAAGAACTTTATTTCTTTGATAGGTACTTTATTTGAACTAAAACAAATACTTTAGATTAAAAATATTTATAAAAACGTGTAAATAGGCACAGGACGGAGCGAACAGAGTATATTTTGGCTAAACAAAATAAATTGGCAACATCATACAAAAGCCATGGACCTCTGTTTCGCTCAGACTGATTTTAATATTCCTTCACTTACCCAACATCTACTCGTCAAATGAAAACTTTTTTATGATGCCAAACGTTTCTATACCATGTAAAACGTCAATATAATTTTCCAATAAAACCTACAATAAAACATATTTTACACATCATTCTCAAACAACAATTTTTGCTCTAATGTTTTTCAAAAACTTCCAGGTCTAGTTTAAATGAAAAGTTTAAGTTCTTTTGTAATAATTTATAGATACAATTTATCTAGAGCAGTGATTCAAAAGTGCACGTGTGGTGTGAATGATCCACAAATTTCGACGCAACCTTACAAGGAAATCTTGTCAGCAAAAATTTAATGTCTAAAATATTCCCATTTAAAATAACACTTCATTAATTTATAATCGTTTTGTATGGCATTGTGACGTTTGTTGCATTGTCATCTGATATCAGTTTGGCAAAAAATATGATTCACTGTTCCGCCCACGGTAGCTGAACTTTTTTTTTATTATTTTATTTCGGACAGCGAATCCTCTTAAATAATAGCTATGAATACGTACTATAAATCTCGGCACAAATCTGAAGTAATAAATCAACGGGCTCAAACTTTATACGTCCTATCAAAACGCGACGACAGCACCTGAATCGGTATAATATCAAGTATTTACGTACAAATACTATCATCTACTGTCTAAAACATTTTGGACAAACTTGAAAGTTGGTTGAGCCTATCGGTTAAATATTCAATTGAAGTTACAAGTCATCTATTGTTAATTAACAGATATAACATATTTTAACCCTATGAGCGGTCTTCAGATTACGCGATTAAGACGTGCCACTCTACAGCACTGCAGAGCAACACGCCAAATAACCATTTTTATAAGTGTCGCAAACTAGTTTCGCTCAAAGTAGCGTTACTTGCTAACTGCAACACTGATGCTTTAAATTAAAACAAATTTTCCATTAACCTCGCAGAAACATTTTTACCCCACATTATGGGTAACTCGAGAATATCTGTAGGTATACACCAATGGTTCCAACTACTTACTCATTATAATTTTATTTCAAAAACTCAGCATATGATACATCGTAGTTCGAAGTCATTGTTTTTTTTTTTGCGGTTGTATCTATTTATTTATGTGAGATTAATGAAATCATACATTTTAAATTTTTGTGGTGCACCTAAACTCTCCGCAAGCGAACAAAGGTCAGCTTCGAGAATTAGTTTAAGTACGCCTTAAAATGGATGCGCTTCTACGAAAACACCTTAAAAACACAATTAAACACTTAAAACTAAAATAAAAAGAGAGTGGACCGGGCAACATTTGAATGTCAACTTGAATAAAATTGGAAACTTTGAAAGTAAAACATTTAGTACCTATTATTACAGTAATTATTTAAGGAATGCTGATGATTTATTGTACTGAATTATAAAACTAAAACAAAAAAGTATGCAAAAATATCTGATGTAATCTAAACTGCATGTGTATAAAAGAGACACTAAGGAGGTATATATGTCGCAGTCATCTGGTTTAATCAGCTATTTGATTGGATCACTAGCGCGTTCATTGAATGACGACGTTTAATTGAATGACTAAAGAACAACTCGTCAAATTGTTATATTATAACGTTCAACTTCTTGACTGAACGTCATTTAGCATAGTCGTTGAATGGGATATAGCTGACAGACATGACATAACACACCTTAATAAGATTTTTTAATAAGTTTGAATAATTTTAAGTCTTAAGACAATTAGGCTAAAAAAATATTTTTTTACGAATAAGTCACTTTATATCTCAGTTTCACTCTAAAAATTATCAACACAGTGCTATTCGATTATATCTGCACCAGCTGTTTGACGCCATCTTTGTTTTGATGAGCACTAACGCCACAGTGGAAAAAAATGAACTAAATTACAATCACCTGACTGATTACGTCCGCTATGTTCAAAGGGCTATGTTACAATCCGCTAACTTGTTGGACGTTCAGTGAGTCTTGTTCATTCAACGTTCGGCCTAGTCATTCAATTAAACGTCGTCATTGAATAAACACGCTAGTGATTCAATCAAATAGCTGTTTCAACCAGATGACTGCGACATATACAGTAGAACTACATTCCATTTTAAATGTTCAATGCTACACAAAAAAAAAACAAGTCTTAATATTTAGGCAACTTTTCCTATCCAGGGTTAAATATTAGCCTTAAACTGTACTCTGAGCCACATAAGACATTTGTAACACAATGATTTGCATGTGAACAATAACATCGTTGATTAGTCAAAAAAGAGACACAGATAACAATTATGTTGGAAACATTTTCTTCTAACTTTAAGAACTCTTAGAAGAACAATAGCAATTAATATTTTATATAAAACCATTCCTCACTATATATAAATCTTGTTAATAGTTTAAACTTCAGTCATATGAAACTCTTTCAAAAAGTTGATTAAAGATCTTTGTTAAATCTTACATGTACATGGCATCTAAATTTTTGGTAGTTCCAGAAAGTTCTACTGGTCTTTCAGCAAACCCTCACAGCCCTTACTGACTATCTTGAAGCATTATTACAATTAACATAAACTTATTTAAATTTAGTTATGTCTTACGACTCATTTTTTTGATAAAGATTATTATAACAATCATAAGAAGTTTTAGCCTAATAATAATGTGCGAGAACATAATATATGTATAGTGTCAATTACAAAAAGATAAAATAAATTCGTGACAGGTGGCATACAGTTTCCATTAATCTCTATAACTTTGTGAACTCTACACAGCAGGCGTGCGGTCCAGTTCCTTGAAGAGAGATGATGACATTCTGGAATGAGATGATAAGTTGTCAATTACTAAAACAATCAGATAATATATTGTGTCCTTAAAATGCACCAATTAATGATAATAATTAATATAAATTTTACAACAATCTTTATAGAAATTATGGCAATTACTTAACTGACCACAAAAACATATAATTTAGATATTAATGTAAAGATTTCACAAATTGCACAATGATTTGAAAACATGACTACAAATGTAATTTTAACAAGGTTGCAGTAGTATGTTAGCTAAGCTAATCTGCAAAAAGTATCTATGAAATAGAATTTTATTTCACAATCTACACAGTCAATTTATTCATTATTGAAGCAATTGAAGCAGGATAACTACAAATTAACCCACATTCAAATCCCAATGACTAATTGGTTCTGGAAATAGAGTAGTTAAAGCAAGTTTATGAATTCACAAATTTCAAGAATATAACTTAATCACTTCATTTACTTTCCCTAAAATTACATACATACATACATAATAAAAAGAAAACTAAGTGTAAGAATCAAAGTAGCTAAATGCTGATGCAACTGTATATAATGATGTGAAACGTCATCCATAATCTTTGTTCATAGCTTATCTTTGCAGAGAATATACACAGTGCCTACATTATGTTTATTCCAATATGTTTTTAAAACTACTCTATCTGGTGCAGGAACAAACAATTACTCACTTGCTTATCATGTGTTCATAGATGTATGAAGGTATTATAGTCACATTCACAACAGATGGACTCTCATCAATAACTCTCGAGACCTCCTTATCTTTCATGCCCACAACATTAATAGTGTTTATTTCAAGAATCTGATGATCAGTCAAAAGGCCATTTCTTGCCGCTGAAGAGTCTTTTACAAGACCAACAATCTTGCCATTCTTGAAATGAAAGCCGACGTGGCCCAAGGAATCCTTGTGCAGGGTTACTGTCCTCTCAAAAGGCCTGAAATTAAACAGACATCGACTTTTATATCTACAACTTATTTACACACAGGACAGAGGTTTAAGCAGCAAAAAAGCAATATAAATGTGACATGACACACAAAAACCACTTGACATCATTCAAATAACTGATCATGTAGAACTGAGCACCTGCAGGTGTACTTTCTACATCACCCAAACTGCCAGAGAATGTTGTAGCATTCAGAAAAAGGTATAATAGGCAGTTATTATACCTTTTTAAGCATTAATATTTCATTTAAACATAGTGTTTTTTTGTATAAATGCATGTAAATGCACAAACATTTAATTAACTTGAATGTCTATTCTTAAAGGTAATAGTTTGTAAAAATATTATCATTATTTACCTGTCCCTAACAGCCATTTTAATGCCATTAACAGGGGATTTTCTCAATATTCCATGGCACTGATCCATACTCATTCCAGCAAGAGCTACATTATTGATCTCCAGTATCTGGTCTCCAAATCTCAAGCCAGCCAACGCAGCTGGACTGTTTGCAGCAACGTAGCACACAAACACTCCATTATTAACAGAGTGCAGTCTCAAACCACATTTGTTATCTCTGTCTTTACACAGCACCACCTGTCTAATTGCCCCAGTGACTGTCGCCTTTGCCAAGGATGGTGACTGGGATGAAAGAGGGGCTATCAAGTTGCTGATACCACCACCAGATTGTACCTTAAATCAAGATAGTTAAAACCTTTAAGTTTCTATTGAAGAAAGCATTAAGTAATTAAAATTCAAAATAAATTGTAGTAAAAATACTCTAATATTATGTCACCATTTTTGATAAATAAAACATAATTTCTGACTATTTAAGGATAAATATTTTAAAAAGAACCCAGTCTATATTTGCTTTAGTAAGATCATTACATTTCAACTAGAGAGATACAATAATAAAAGTGCCTAGCCTTGTAATATAACTTAAGTTTTCATCTTAATCTTCATTTAATTTTTTTTTGTCAAAGATTTGCAGGATTTTTGGTCAAGTTTGGATGAAAATTGGTATACAAGAAACTTGATTATAAATAAGATCCTTTTTATCCAGAAATAACGCCAACGAAGTCCCAAACAACAGCTATTGGTCTTTATATACATGAACGGTAACTACCTAATGTAACTTTTATCCTTGATAATGAGGTACACCCCACCAATGAACTGAATAATGAAATTAATTATGGGCAATTTAGAAGAACATTGTAAATACACAAACACCAAAAAAGATAATTTATAACACATAAACATCATATTACAATGCAAAACAAATATCACGTACTGTAGGAACCTGAACTTGATACTCTGGCATATTCACTGCAATAACATCTGATGACAGCTCCAATCCCATATACTCTCCAAGTGCAGGGTACACATGGGCCGGGGCGCTAGGCGCGGCAGCCCACGAGCTAGCGGTAGTGTTATACGAGGGTGGCGCCTGGTGAGTCATCTGGGCTCGCACCATCGTATCCACTTTCATGTCCTCCAAAGACGGATACAGAGACATTTTCAGAACCTAAAAGCACAAAACAGAAAAGACAATGCTATATTAAACGTCGCTTCATTAAAATATAAAATAAAACGAACGAATATTCACTTGCACAAAATAGTAATAAGAGCGTAGGTACATACCTTCTTTGATTTGTTTGTGCTTTGTAGCAAAAGAGAACGGCTTTGATTAACAGTCCACGAAGAATAACGAGATTCAGAGTAATTTAATCGAATAAAAGTCACCTACTAACACGGGAAAAACCACGAAAACCCCCGTCACTTTTTTCCTACTGTGCTTGCTTTGTCCATCCAGCAACCAGCAACAAAAACATCTGAGCTGAGACACACAAACATACTATATCTCTTTCACTTACACTAGTGCTGCCGAACGATAGTCGTTTATATCGATAGCAGAAGCAGGCAATACTATTGCAAGAATGAATTAAAGTATTACATTGGAAGATAAACGCCAAAAAGTCAAAGAAAATAAACGAAAAATCCCTTGTACACATTCAATCTGACAAAACTTTTAAAGATAATGTTGGCGACGACGTCTCATTAATTAATAAAGATAATACAAATTTAGTGTCAAGAGAGTTCGTTCGCGTGGACTACAAAAGTTTGAATTTATTTTTACATAAATAAAAATATGTAGCCTTAATTATTCCTTATTACATCAGCTACCTGCCAATAAAAGTATTTTAGAAAGCCGAAACAAACAGACAGACATACAGACAAAAATTATACAAAATGTGATGATATTGTTAGTCAACTGTAAAAGATTGACATAATTATGCTGTCGTGGGATACATGTCATTAGGGGACACCGTCGTCATCGTCTTACGGCCGGTTCACACATGTCTCCGTTTTACTGTTCCGTTTTATCGTGTACGTTTTTTTTTCGTCGATGGCGTATGTAGTTGTATGAGTGACTTCACACATGGCACAGTATTCTGTATACAGTAAAAAATATCGTTCCGTAAAAAAATACATGTCATTACGTTTTGTCATCGAATACTGGACGACGGAACAGTAAAAATATACGGATACGTAGAATTTTAACGGATAGATACTGTGTGCGTGGCGGGCGGTGTGTGCGGGGTGTAGGAGGGGGAATGATGCAACACGACAGGTTTTGTTTGACTCACATTTTTTATTGTAGATTCCTAGAGAACGCGCGCGTGCATTGTGTGTAATAATTATTATAATATAATAAAAACTTGTTATGAAACCCCTTGTTGCACCCTCTCTAGATCTTTGGGCCATAAGTGGATGCTGCCAATAACGTCGAATGTTCTTTCTCCGACGATAGTACCAATACAACACGACAGCGTCCATCCTTGTAGAATAGCGGCGGTATACTGCGAGTTTTCTGTTCACACATTGCATCCAGTAATGACGGATTCGTTGAACGTTATACGGTGCCTATGTGTGAACAGCGCATAAATTTATGACGTATCCGTTAAAAACGTACCAGTAAAACGGACTCCCATGTGTGAACGGGCCGTTATATGATTTCTGTGTAGCTTTAAACGTAATAGCTGTTCACGACCGGCTTACAAAACCCAGCGAAGTGCGAATTGGACTCGCGCACGAAGGTTTCCGTACCATTATCTATTCAACATTAGACACAATTGGCTACTTGACAGTTTTTGAAAAAGTATTGTAAAATGTGCGCCCGTTCATTTTATATCCCAAGCAATTCGATTTATCTGGAAATAATCTAAATAACCAGAGAAAAATAAGATTTTGTGTAACACATTTAAAAAGCGCGCGAAAACGCCTAGTCGCGTCATTGTAGCAATTATGACGTCAACGTCATATACAACGAACCGATACGCATAGGAACGACTTAATTAAGATAAACGGAAAATGTTTAATAAATTCTTTATACGATTAGAGACACAATAATACAATTTAATCGGTAAAATAATCATTGTTTCGCCACATTAAAATAAATAATTTTCGCCGACAGCTGTCATTTCCGAATTGCAATGGTGGTTTCCGTTTCGGTTCTTTTGTTCCACAGATAAAAAAACTAAAATTTATTTTGCAAAAATAAAATACTAACTATGCTTTTAATTAAAAAGTAAAAATGCAAAATGATTACTTAACTAATAAGCTAACATATCTAACACTTTTCATATTTTATTGTTAACACTGTCAAGTAGCCAATTTTAAAACCTTTTTTTTAGTTTCCCCTGACCTGTCTGTCTGTCTGTCTAACTAACACCGAACAATAAAATTATTTTTTGTTGTACTGGAGCCCCCCTTCAATATTTATTTTATTTGAATATAATAATTTATTTTTAAAGAAAATATACATTTAAATATTCTGTAAAAATTGCAAGCGTCCAACAACAGTTTCTATTAACATCGAGCAAAAAAATTGGAAAAAAATCACGATTGTTATACGGGAGACCCACTTAAATAATTATTTTATTTTGTTTTTAGTATTTATGAGCAAAAGAAATACATAATCCGTGAACATTTTTAGCTATCATGGTTCTTGAGATACAGCCTGGTGACAGGCAGACAGACGGACGGACGGATGGACGGACGAACGGACGGACATACAGCAAAGTCTTAGTTATAGGGTCCCATTTTTTCCCCGTTTTGGTACGGATAGCTAAGAATGGAGTAATTTCTCCTGTTTTGCTCTGGTCCTATTGGTTGTAGCGTGATGAAAAGTATACAATAACCTGCCCAGGAGTATGAAGAATGATTATACCAAATTTTGTTAAAATCCGTCGAGTAGTTTTTGTTTCTATAAAGAACAAACAGACAGACCGACAGACAGACATAAATGTTTCTGATTGCATTTTTGGCATCAGTATCGATCACTAATTAAGGTAGTAATAAAATTATGAGGCCAAAGATAAATAATTAACTCATTCGTGTAAAACAGCTAATAATAAAACAACGATTGAAAAACCTCTTGATTTACTAATACATTTTATTCAGGTCAGAATTCTGAAAATTGCAATTTACAGATTTCAGAAAAAGGAAGACGGCACAAATGTATGTTATAAATTTGTTTACTTAATTTTTGTAAAAGTATTGAAATTCATGTTTTAATGAGGAATAAGCTATCGATGTTAAATATACTTGATATACAAGTCAATACTGTTGATTTTATTGCAAACTAGCAGACCCGACAGACTTCGTCCTGTCGAAAAGATTCGGAATGTGGCTTGACTCTAAATTTTAGTTAGAAAACGTTTGTATTGAAAAAAGAAAATGGCTGTCTTTTGAGTTTTCCCAGCAATAATTAGAATTTTTATCGTCGTAAACACCATCCTTAAACTTCAACAAACATTTAAAAAAAAGAATTGTCAAAATGAATCCAAGCGTTGTCGAGTTATGCGCTAACCAACACATTTTGCGATTAATTTTTATATAATAGATAAATCATTACTTTTAGATAAGCTTTCGCATTATGTCTTTATAGTCATCTTCTGTAAAAGGGCTTTAACAAAAAAGTTACTTCTATCCTTACTTTTAATCACAAAATAGCATAGTATGTATATTTACATACTTAACTGTAACATACCAGCGATACTATATTAACCAATGGGTCAATTCGATTCGAAAGGTGTCAACAATGATATACCTAGATTAGATCGACATAACCGATTACATCGATTGTATTCCTTCAAAACACTCAAACCAAAAGAGAAACTGCTTTTCTCACTGTTAAAACATGAACTTAATACTACTAAAATATCGATTCAGTTCGATAAATCGATGTTAGATTTATTTTTCGATTCTGTCCATAGTCCAATTGTTTTTTTAATTAATTGGTTCATCATTTGAGGTACGCTTGCCTCCGTGACCGAGAGGCAAGCGTGCCGGACCTTGGCGTCGCGCCATCTCTGAGGTCCGTGTTCGATTCCCGGTCGGGTCAATATGGGAAACGAACTTTTCTATATTGTCTCGGGTCTGGGTGTTGTGGTGCCGTCGTTGTTTCTAATTTCTGTAACACAAGTGCTTAAGCTACTTACCACAGAATCAGAGCAATGTGATGTTGTCCAATATTTATTTATTTATTATCATTAGTACTATCGATTGTACAGCAACACTATTTCATATGGACAGATATATTTAAAGGGGCCTTTTTGTGATCGCAATTTAACATTCAGCTGAACCACTCTAATATTCCACGGAGAAAGCGAGATACTGCTATGTGAAGTATACTGCGGCGTCATCACTCTTCCTCCATGGAATAAGCGTCGCAAATTAAACTTATTTAATGGGTGACATCATATCTGATTCGACTATTTGCTATGAGTTTTCCTTCCACTCTCTCTTTTTAGAAATGCTTTAAATAATATAATTAAATGAAAATTCAGCGATATCTATAAAATTAAGTATATCAACGGAAAATTAGAATCCACGATCCCTGTAAACCATGAAATAGTATACAGATGTTTCAAGAGAGCGTAGACTTTAAATTATTATCTGCATGATGATTCTTTGATAAAATTCTTAAATAATTGAACTTAAATATGAGAGCACGCTGATAAATGAGTAAATAAAATAGAATATCAGAAATTGTTTTATAAAACTACCCATACCTCTCGTTGCTGTTTTTTAAAAAGTATAATGCCAATAATAATTGTCATTGTCAAGTTGTCGCATACCAATGTCTGTCCAAAATAAAACTACAAATATTGAAAAAAAAGGATAACAATTTGATTAGATTTCACAATTATTCTATTTTCTATATGTAATCGTAGTAGTAAATATCTATTCAGGCGTAAAGAATTGAGATTGTTGAAGGTTACTTTGTATGAATCATAGTTGTACCACTTGAGAGTGCAGGACATTAAAGTTTGTAAAATGTTACAACTAAAATAGATACTTTGTGAAAAGAGAGAATATGTAATTTGTATCGGTTTGTTATGAGTAAATATTGACTTATTTGTTATGGAGTCGTCCACAAACAAAGCAAGAACGCCAAGGTAATTTATACTAAACAATATTTTATCCGTGTTTCCATTTCTCTCACACATTATTGTAAACATAATATACATTTTCAGCCGCTGTCGGGAATGGGAGCGGCAAAGACGTAACAAATTTAATGATGCTATTACTAAATTAGGAGAAGTAGTCAAAGAAATAATAAAAGCTGATGTTACTATGGGGAAAGAAGCAGAAAATGTGCAGTATGCTAAAATAGAAATAGTGCAGAAGGCTATTATTTGCCTCGACAATTTTTCACAAGAGAAAACTAAGTTAAGTAAGTAATAACAAAATAATGTATTTTTGGAACATAGTTAATATGGCCTTTTTATTTTTATTTTTTTAAAGAAAACATTTGAAACAGTGTGTAATGTCTTGGCTAATATAACTAACATTTCACTTGTATTTAACTTTTATCACTAAATTTCATTGTTGTATTCCACATAAAGTAATTGGGAACAAACTACTTTTTAGATGTATGTTTGTTAATATAGAAAATCATATTGAATCATGAAAATGTGTTACAATATTTCAGAATCAGAAATATTGGCCCTCCAAGTTAAACTGGAAAATGAGATTCTAAAAAAAATGAACAAGAAAGATGTATCAACTCAAGTTAACCTAGGTACGGGCAAGAAAAGTCAAAGTAAGTTTTATTATTTTAAACTTGATACAAAAAAATAAGAAATGCTCTTTACTTCAAGAACTGAATTATATTTATACCTACTACAAACATTTTAACACCAGTTTTTTTTATAAGTATTGTTTTAATATTCATTTATTAATAAGTACTTTGTTCTTACTTGTGTTCAATTTATGCTGACATGTTAAATGTTGTAAGCAATACTTTTTATGTTCAGATAATAAATATATGAAGTTAGTTATGCTACAAAAATCTAAAAGAAATGCATTGAAGGGGAAACCAGTTTTAACAACAAATACCACTGTAAAATCGAATAAAGTTGAGGAGAAAAAATTGAAACAAAGCCCAGCACAGAGTCTACCAAAGATATTTCCAAGGAACGATAATAAAAAATGTAAGTAAAAGAGACTTCTGTGTAATTGATGAAAATCATAATAATTTTATGAATGTCAAAAATTGCATAGATGTATTGATTAGAGATTTGCCAAATAATGGTTTTTATAAAACCAAACCAGATATTCAGCCCACTTATTCAGTGTACCATTTCTTTGCTTTGCCGCATTAACAGATTCTAACATGTTGCTACTGGCAATATAAGGAACAGACCATACCTCACCGCCTGCCACCCACTCACACCCCATCTGCTTCAAAATATCATGCTCACATGGTAACATTACAATTAAAACAAAAATAGTGCTTTACCATTTGAATTATAAATGATTGTCAAGGATCATGCTTGGGACTCTTTTGATATACGAGATGACATAATAAAAGGTTTGTTTTTGTGCATTTTGACTCAAGTAGCCAAGATAATATATTTGGGTATCACCAAATACACCAAATATATATGGCACCAAAACTGAATAATACGGCCGAATACCGAATACAAAACGAATGTTCAGCGCAGCTCTAGTATTGATGTTTGTTACTCTTTCACACTAAAACTACTGAATTTAAGGTATTTACACTTAGTTCGAAAACATGATATCAATATAAATGCCAAAAAAATATGATGCAATAATATTTCATCATATTTTACTTTTTAAATATTCGTAAATTATAAATACCTATAACATAATCTCATTTCGTCAATTTGGAAAACGAACTTTTCTGAATCGACTTAAGTCTGGGCGTGCTGGGATGCCCCCAGTCCGTCGTCTGGTACTCATAGTACAAGGGAAAACCTTAGTTTGAGACCAGGTGATTGGTGTGATTGTATGGCGCATTCATTGATTTATTTATTTATTTAAAAAATGTATCAGTTTAATTTCTGTTTCAGCTCTAGAAAACACAATAGTGGTCCTACCAGCTGCGCAATATATTTTCCCACAAAGACCACTTTTATTTCCAACAGTTCCACCTGCTATTGTCTTAGTTGATCCCAATTTACAAACCCTTAACAAATCTCTAATAAATAGAAGTAGTGGAGATATTACAAAAACAACAATGGTGAATATTCTACCAATATCTGCTTATTCGCATCCTATGTCTGCTACGAAAAGTAAAAAAAGCTTAAAATTGAAGAAGGATGTGAACAAAAAACCTGTCAAAATAACAAAACCGACACAAAAAGTTACTGAACCTTCTGAAATTAAACAAATAACTAAAGATAAATCAGAAGATAAATGCCAAAAAGCCAAAGAAAAATCTAAAGAAGTAAACGAAAAATCACAAGTAAAAATACAACCTGACAAAACTTCTAAAGATAATGTTGGCGAAGTCGCATTAATTAATAAAGATAATGCAAATTTAGTGTCCAGTGACAAAAAATCTACAGTTAATACAGATGTAGTTAGTGATAAAATTTCACATTCAGAGGCCAAAGAGAAAGAAATAACTGAGTCGTGTAAAACAGCTAATAATGAAACAATGATTGAAAAAAGCTCTTTAGCCACTAATAAATCTTCCACTATTCAGAATTCTGCAAATTGTAATTTACAGATTACAGAAGGCAACAAATGTAATAAATTTGCATCCGAAAAATCTTTAAATAAAGACAAAGATAATAAACTACCAAATATTTTAGATACTACTCTGTGTGATAACACAGTAGATGCTGGTAATGAATGCTTAGAACTAGCAGAGGAATTATTGGCTGATTCACCTAAAACAGCAGCATATCTTATGTCTTTTCCATTGGTTAGTGGAAATAGAGCTGATAGCCCGGCCGAAGAACCTCAAAATGCATTACAAGCCAGTAATAAAGAAAATAATCAAGGAAGAAATGAGGCACCCACAACTTTACAATCTACACCATATTTTGAGAAACCAGTCCAAACAGAACCAAAACCTAAACATATAGATAAGACGCAAGCAACGCCAATATCAATCAAACCAATTGAGTCACAAAAATGTACTGGAAATAATCATATTATAAAGCAAGTTGATGGTAAAATGTCTAATACTTTGAATGTGACAAACGAAAATCCTTTCTTGAATCTTTCTATGCCTTCTATTATATCGACTACTGGCACCATACCCGAAACGCCCTTTGGGTTGGATTTTGATTGCAATATTAATAAATCCATTCAAAATCAACCTACAAATTATGTCAGTAGCAGTAGCAATTTCTTTTATAAAAGCGACCCGTTTAGCAGTGTTAAAAATACAATTTACAGTACAAGTAGTATTACTTCTAGTCATGATTTCAACAGTTTAGGTCTATATCCATGTGCCATGGAAAAGTATACTTCCAAATCCAAACCAGACTATTCCAATGTTGAAGAAAATCTTATGAAGATTGGTTCTTCTAGATTGACTTATGACATTGATTTAGGTTGGTCACATAAAAGCTTTGATTTCGTGAACTGCACAACTTCATCAAACTCATTCTCGAAAGATATTTTAACCACAGTATCCGCTCCTTATTCAACATCATATAATCCGTTTAATCCTGACTTTCATATTCCTCTCGTTACAAATTCTAACAGAAAAGAAAATGTATCTACGAAATCCACAACTTCTTTCGCTGATACTATTACAAGCTTTTATTCCCAGCCTACTAATTTATGGTCAGAAGATGTACCGTTCTATACAAGTAATAATGTTTCGAAATCAATACCTACCAAACACCAAAACTACCTGTCAATAGATAGTGTTCAAGCAAATACCATTCCCAAACCTATTGAAAAACACTTTGATATCAAACAAACGACAGAAACAGGATTAAATGTTGGTATGAAGTCTGCAAATATTACTGTAGAACAACAGATTCCAGAGAAGTTTGCTAAAAAATCTCCCACCAAAATGCACATCAATTGGATGACATCTGAAACAAGACCAATGGAAAATTGTAATCCTGGACCTATAGCAGCTAAAGATAGTCATAAAAATGCCTACAGTCACATAAGTCAAACCAATAAAAAGCAGGACCACAACGAAAGCTATTTTCCAATATCTATGCATAATTTTGTGCCACCAGCTCAAGAAGAATTTCAAATGTGGCCATCAACAAGGCAAGTCGGACCCACAGAAATAAGTATAGAACCACCACCAATAAATCTACCAACTCTCGTTGGTGACTTAGCTTTAGGTCCGCACGATAAGAAAAGACATACTGATGGAGCCAACAGATCAGCTGCTCATACACAAGATATACAAAATTGTGGTAATTTCCTTTCAGTAACACAATTAATGAATCGAACATCTGACAATGTATCCTCACGTTATCAAGCTCCTACAATTGATACGTCAAAAACCAACAGTACAAAACAAAATTCATCTACTTATTTTTCAAATGAAAATAATCGTAAAACAATGGCGTCACGAATAGAAAGCCAATTACCACAGCCTTGTTATGGATTCAATGACTCTAAATTGGGAAATTCTTATGAGAGCATGACCCAATTCAGCCAGAACAAAATCAAAAGTAGTAAATCTGATAAAAATTCCAAAATTCAGAAAAGTAGCTACTCGGCTGAATCTTTAATTCGCGGTGGTGGTTGTACACAGAAAATGCAAGATAACAACAGTGCTAAATTCATTATGCATTCGCAGAAGTTTAACGAATTTAACACTCAAGATAATTCCATAGCACAAGTGTCTCATTTTCCTCCTATGCTAGATTACTCGGACAATAGTTACGCTACACAACAATTTTCTGGGACCACCTTGTATAATTCTACGACGAATACCATATCTAATTCGTTTTATTCCAATTTTATGCCCGGAAGTAGCAATTTGATGGCCAGCAATTATACGGGTGGACCCTTCTCGGGTGAATTTCTAGACTATAACCAAACAGACTGCAATTATACAAATCATAAATATGAGGAATTAAAAATGAGAAATAATCCTACCATATATTCTCAAGATAAAGTGCCTTCCAACTACAAAAGTTCACGGAGAGAATCAGCTACGAAACATAAGTTGGAATGTTCGAAAAAAGATTCTAGCAAGAAATATCAAAGTAAAAGAGCTAAATTGAATACGGATGTTGAAGAATGGAGTGATCCTTCTCATCTTTTGTGGCAGAATAAAGCGCAGAGTAAAAGACATGGAAATTTGATGTCAGAGGAATTGGCATTCCCCAATTACGTCGGTAATCAAGTGCCGGCTCAATATCAACCTGAGTTTTTCAACAGTCATTTAATGCCTACTAATGTGCAAAGTGTGGGACATAATGTCGACCGGTCCCTAAGCTTCCCGGCCACTTCAAGGGCCAACTTCAACCTCAGTACAATCTTCCCAGAAATAACCATGGTAAGTGTCTGCTGCTAACTGTTTCATTTTTACTTATACTTACAGTCAACTAACGTTCTATCAGTTCTAATTAAGGTTCTGACGACCTCCGGGGCCGAGAGGCGAGCGGGCCGGAATTCGGCTTGGCGCCACCTCTGAGGTTCCGGGTTCGATCCCCGGTCGGGTAAATATGGGAAACGAACTGTTCTATATTGTTTCGGGTGCAGGTGTTGTGGTACTGCCGTGGTTTACAAGTATTTAAGCTTCTTACTACAGTTTCAGAGCAATGTATGTGATGTTGTTCCATATTTATTATATATTTTTTTATTATTAGTTAAATAACATTATGTAAATGGCTTCGTCACTCATCATTTAGACAAACTTCGTAGAAAATGTTTGCAAAGCTTCAACCTCTTGGTTGATGAAACATGATGAATTTTAATCAAAATACCGACTAACAGAGTGAATGGTACCTATCTACAAGTATCGATTTAAAACCCCACTCAATATTTCTTTTTTTTTTCAGAAAGTGCAATGAGACAAATAAAGAGACAGCCTGAATAAATTTTCCTCTATTCGATTCGGGGACCTTATTATGCAGTAACTAAGGGCTGACAATTGATTGTGTTTCTGTATACGCAATAATAGAACTAACTATCTGTGATTAAATCAGTTAACGTTTACTTATTGTTAAGTACTATTTATATAATTGTAAAATATTGATACATGCATGAAATGTAATAAAATTATTTTAAATGATTATTTAAAAAGTTTTGTATTGATCAAATTCACTTTAACCCATTCAGGAGGTAGGACGACCTATTTCCACACGGGTTATGTCTTGAAGTGTGAATTCCTTCAACTTAATTTTAACGATTACTGATGATTTGACGGACGGAGATTTGATACATTTCCCCACTGCTAGGTTTGTCTTATACTCTTCGCTCTTGTGTTTTTTCAGTTGTTCGTAAGATTCAATCAAAGATTTTAAATATGCAGAGTTGCGACCTAAAAATATAGCTAGCATTAGCAAAACAAGGCATCAAACAGTATAAAGCCTTCTTTCACTATTATTCGCTTCAAGGCCCGGGACATTACGTCAAAAATAATTTATTTTGATACGATTACTTCACAAGTAGGTACTTAATTGATTTGTACATTCGTATGGCTTTGGATATCCGATAAATGTTATTTATTTCTTCTACTTGAAGCTGGTTGGGAAGGGATCGCTGAAATTGTATTGGAATTTATCTTCAACCATTTTGCAAAAAATTTATTTTTAAAACTTAACATGAAAGAAAGTATGAGAAAAACAACTTACCAACAGCAAATTTAAATCACGAGGAACATGTATTATACCTATCTATATTATATAAAGCTAAATTACCACTCACTCACTCACTCACTCATCGGGGGTTTTTTTGGGGGTGTTCCCGTTTTTCTACCTCTTTGGAATGTTCTAAGGGGGTGAGTTATTTTTCAATCAAAGCAGGTTTTTCGTTTTTTTTTTCCCAAAATCCAAGATGGCGGCCCTTTTTGCTGGATTGAAATAAAAAAAATGTATAGAGTGCCCAGGCAGTTTTTACTTTTTTAGAGAATTGTAGTGTAGTAAAGTACTTTAAAAAAGTAAAATGTCAAAAAATCAAGATGTTCGCGCCGCCATCTTGGATCGAAAATCCGGTTTAGAGGTGTTTTTGCGGGGCAGTGGTGGAGAGGTTTCCACAGATAATTGAAAAATTTTTTTTGAACTCTGCCGGCAGTATAGTCAACTTGCAAACCTCATCCATAGATAATAGAGTTTGGCCATAGAGACGGCGCTGGCGGAAATTTTGTAAGGACAAAAAACTTAACTTTTTTAAAGTCGATTTTGACAGGGATGGCAACACCGGGTCGTATCGGTTTGTATGGAGCGGTGGTAGGTTAGTTATCTGTTTATTGATTTAAGAAAAAAAATCTACCAAATTCATGGTAGTTTTTTCCTCATGACCCAAAATGGTAGAAAAAAAAATTACCCTTGTAGAAAAAAAATAAATATGCAGTGGGGTGGCTATGGAGGTCCGAAGTGACAAAAAAGTAGTTTTTCAGAAAAATCCTGGCAACCCTGGAAATGGCGGGGAAAATCATTTTTTCGACATGGTTTTTTCCAAAAGTTCTTTTGAAGACTGGGTGGGAGCGAGAAAAAAAATAAAAATTAGGTTCGGTGCGTTATATAACCTGGAATACGGGAAAAATACGGCCAATCCAAAATCCAAGATGGCCGACCCCCTTTCGGCCATTTTGAATTTTTCACGATTTTCAAAACCGTTTTTCAGGCACATGGCAACATTTGAGCGAGTCGCAATGTATGGAGCGGTTGCAGGTTTAGTTCATATGTGTTGCTAGGTACAATAAAATTTCTACCATTTTTGGTAGTTTTTGACTTTTGCCCAAAAAACGAAAAAAAAATTTTTTGACATTTGGTCTAAATGTTTATGGCAACGTTATTATGGCAACCTTATGGCCGAATGATATTTTACTAATTTTAGCTCAATCACCTGGCCACACTGGGGGCCAGAGCGAAATATATATTTTGTGACTTGGTCATTTTCCAAAAAATAATATGGCGATCGGGTGAGAGCGAGAAAAAAAATGAAAATGAGGTTCGATGTCAAATATAGTCCAGAATACAGGAAAAATACGAACGCTCAAAAATACAAGATGGCCGACCCGCTGGCGGCCATTTTGTAAAACTTTTGTGTTTTTGAAAACGTTAAATCCAAATTTTCATGTATATGGTCACATCTGAGCGAGTCGCAATGTACCAGGCGATTATGAGTTTTGGTTGTGTGTGTTGCCAGGTGAAATAAAAATTCTACTATTTTTGGTAGTTTTTTACTCAGGTCCCGGCGAAGGTCGAAAATAGAAATAATGACATTTCGCGCAAACCATTCCCATGTGCCTATGAAACATCCCCATTGAAATGACATTTGACTATTTTTATCTCTGTGACTTGGCAACACCGGGAGCTGTTGGGACAAATGTGCAAAAATCATGGTCACCTTCCAGAAGTCCTGTAGGCCGCAGAATATAAAATTTGAAAAATGTAAAAATGAGGTTTGATGCAGTATATAACCTAGATGAGATGTTATATAATAGACTTTTCGATAAACAAAATGGCGGATGCGCTGGCGGCCATTATAAAAAATCTGCAGAATTCAAAATGTATTTATTAACTTTCGGGGTAGAAGGAGGGGTCGTAGGGAAAATATGCTCGGAGCTTTATTGGAGGTTTACGTGATGCCCCTGTGATGGTTTGAAAATTTACCCGATTTTCGGGGTAATTTCGGAGATTTTGGGCCCGACAGAAAATGCTCAAATTTAAAAAAAATAAGTATAAGGTCCTGTCAAAAATGTCCATCCGTGGTCGATTGACCCAAAAAAAAGCGAGTAAGTACGAAATTTTAGGAAAAATTGGAAAATCAATTTTCTATGGAGTACTTGGTTCCCCATACATTTTGTACTGAAATTTACCTTAGTAAGAAAATGTATGGGGAAAATGTTGCATACTAATGTAATGCTGTTAATACTTGGAAATGGTAACTTTGCGAGGCCGGAGGCCGAGCTGCGTTGCGAGACCAAAGGTCGAGCGCCGCGTAGGGCGAAGCCCGAAGCGGCTATATTCTGTGTAACTTTCGCGAGGCCGAAGGCCGAGCTTCGAATGCGAGGCCAAAGGCCGAGCGCCCGCGTAGAGCGAAGCTCGAAGCGGCTGCCATCAAACACTTTAGACAATTTATCAAGTAACCTACGCGAGGCCGTAGGCCGAGCTGCGATGCGAGACCACAGGTCGAGCGCCGCGTAGGGCGAAGCCCGAAGCGGCTATATTCTGTGTAACTTTCGCGAGGCCGAAGGCCGAGCTTCGAATGCGAGGCCCAAGGCCGAGCGCCCGCGTAGAGCGAAGCTCGAAGCGGCTTCCGTCAAACACTTTGGACCAATATAGGCGAGACAATTGATCAGATCAAGTAACCTACGCGAGGCCGTAGGCCGAGCTGCGATGCGAGACCACAGGTCGAGCGCCGCGTAGGGCGAAGCCCGAAGCGGCTATGTTCTGTGTAACTTTCGCGAGGCCGAAGGCCGAGATTCGAATGCGAGGCCGTAGGCCGAGCGCCCGCGTAGAGCGAAGCTCGAAGCGGCTTCCGTCGAACACTTTGGCCATTTTATTTAAGTGCAACACAAGTCACCCTAGGCGCGAGGCCGCAGGCCGAGCTGCGCCGCGCAGGGCGGAGCCCGAAGCGGAAAGGCTCCTTAGGCCTCAGTTGCAAAACTCTAGCGCCGTACAACAAAAGCACTAGGCCCCCATTGCGGACGGTCAAACACCAAAAGTCACACCCGCGAGGCCGCAGGCCGAGCTGCGTATGCGAGGCCGAAGGCCGAGCGCCGCGGGAGGGCGAAGCCCGGGAGCGGCCAGCGCCGCAGGCCTTGCTTTTAGCAGACTCGCGCGAAGCGCGTGCTGCAAAAGCTAGTAAATGGATATACAATTAGATAATAATCTACTTAATGTACAAACCAAATGCAAATTCGTTGCTTTATATTATTCCCGAGTTCTTTTGGTAATTTTCTAGCTCCATTATCAGAGCCTGGTACAGTGGTCACAATATCAATTATACCTAATATAATTTGTCTTATTTTTAAGTTTTTTTACTTTCCATGCGCAAACTTTATATTGTTATCGCATCCATAAAATAAACTTTTTGTATAACCTAAAGTAAAAGTTGAATGGTAAAGAATGCCTATAATATTACGTTGTAGGTACCTACCTAGTACTATTGTTATATTGCAATGAAGTACCTAAATAAAAATAAAAACACATTCACTGCGGTGTTCTACAAAGGTAAGCATCATAGTGCATAAAAGTTTAGATAATAAAATGTCCATTTACAAATGAACATGAATTTCATTTTTACATTCTAGTTCAAACAAATAGAGAAATACTTTTGTTTCGAAGACGACAGTTAAATATATTACTCGGAGGTAGATTACGGACACCGAAACAAATCGCCAGACAAGCAGATATGCGCCCTGTTTGCATGTAAATTAAACCTGTTCGTCGTACATCTGGACCAATGTTCCTCAGTTATCGGGGTTCCGCAAATAAACCAAATATTGGTATGGAATGATCTCTTTTCAGTAATCTTCGATAACGTCACATTTGACGGTTTCTATAAAAAGGATTGATTGAGGGTTCTGTGACCGCAAAAGCTTGAGAACCCGTCTAAGCAACTAACCGTTACCCAAAGCTTGATTTGCCTTAACCTTTACCCAGCCCAGCTATCTTAAACATAGTGGCCCGCTGTACGCCAAGGTATAAATGTATAACAGTATCTATAGTACGAAAGCAAGGATGTGGCATAACGTCATATCGATAAAAAAAATTGATGTCTAAATCAAGATTTATTTTTAAATTTTGCAAATATAAATAAACCCTGATACATTATAATAGTAATTTGTTTTATTTCATGAACATTTTTAGTAAGAAAAACGAGTATCTATTATCATAGACAAAAATACATGCATAATCTTGCAACACGTTTATTATAAAAGGCACTTCACTATTCATTTTATAACGTAGTCCGTTGACTTCATATCAAGTCGTTGGCGCTCGTGGCAAGATAAATATCTCAAATAGAAGTGTTGTCTATGCTTTTCTTTCTTCACCTTGAGTGAATCTCTCTCTTTCTCTCTAGACGATTTGAATAAAGAAAAGACGGCTCTTGTACGGTAGTAATAAATCATAACAAGTATGTTACGGTGAAAAGTAAGACAAAAGAAGGAATGATAAGTTATTATTCGTATATTTTATAACTTTTTATAGTTTGTGTAAGTTTACCTTTCGATATTTTACTTTTTATATTTTCGATAATTATATTTAATGATTATTTTACGAAAAAAAATCAGACGAGCGCACGTTTGTAATGGCCGGCACTATGACACAATGACCTTGACACCTGTACGCTTACGACGTCACAGGTTTACTTGCATTGAAGTTGGTGGCGCTCGTAGCACTGAAATCTTGTCATTGCGTAGAGATGGGTGTTGCAATATCGAAAATCCTAAATAAATTATAAATTAACTCACAACTATAAGAAAACTTCTCATTTCCACAGAAAAATCTAAGAAGCGCGATGTAACGCTGGATACGATTAGTTGTTAAACAAAAACTGAATGGTACACTATATTATATAGCTAAGTAGATGTAAAAATTAGTTTTGACGATACACGAACAAATAAACAAACTCACTTTCTGATTTATAATATTAGTAAAGATCTTCGTGAAATAAATTAATTTTAATATTTATTATGTAATACGTTATTTTCAGACCGGAATTAATTGTCAATCATAAAATCTATGAATATTTGTATGGAACAAAACAAAGTAAACATGTAGGATTGTAATGAATGCAACTATCGCGTCACATCACTAGCCTACTTGATATGAAGTCGTTGGCGTATGGGACATCAAAATATTTCAGGCGTTTTTGTTTTTATCTGTTTTAAAACACTATAAAGCCTGTTTCTTCTGGCGAAATAACAAAAATGGGCTTCAATCCTGTCCATCTTACAAAATTACAAGAGAAACAAATGTTTAATGCACCGTAAAGGTATTTAATTAAAGTAGGTACAATAAGTAACTTCTATAGAAGTAGTGGCGTTGACGGCACGAAAATCCTGAACTTGTATAGAAGTAGTTGGCGGTTATTAGGTAGCAAAAGGAAACACTGTTGTCCCTGTGCGTGTCGAGTTTATTTGTTTTACCGTGACAACGTCTTATAATTCGATGGAGTCGACTGCCCGCACGAAAAAACATGACTCGCGCGGCGTTGCCTCGTTCTGAGACGTCTCATTTAAGGCTTGAACCTCCATGATATGAGTATCAAATGAAGGAGTTTGCTGTCAGGAATACGAAAAAAATTGTCATGTGATGAATTGTCTTGAAGATGGCGGATTGGCTATCGGCCCCCAGGATGTGGGTAACAAATGAAAGGGTTTACTTAATGTGATATGAAAGAAATAAACACGTAACCTAAATCTAACATGGCGGCCGTTCCAAGGTGGCGGATTAGCTATACCTATGCCTGGTCCTATGATTTAGGTATAAAATGAAAAGGTTTACTGAAAAAATTAAATTTTCTTATCAAATTATCATGTCATAGATATAAATCTAAATAAGTACCTAAGGTTCAACGAGAGAAACACGAAGATTGGACTTTTGAGTCTATGAGCCCAAGCTAAGGTAGGATACGCGCCGAGGGCTGAATGGTATGATGAGGATTTTAAAAAATATCATGTCGCTAGCGTCATCTTAGGACACCGGGTGCAACCCTATTTTAATTAGCCTCCAGTCAATTTAGTAAATTAAGTACCTATTAGGTACATTTTTATTTTTTGAATTTCGTAAAACAAGAAGGAACAAAGTAAATTAGTAGAACAAAAGTTCATAAAATAATGAATACCTACAGCACTTTATGCCTGAAGTGTCGGTACATATCGCCAAAAAAAGTAGATACTGTCCGTAGCTTTTAAAATTTGTTCTTGTACCACTCAGTAGGTACACCTAATACTTACTTACTGGGTCACCTCAGTTATTGTTAGTGTACTATAGTAATCACAGTTGTTAAAAGTAGGTAATTCGAATAGATAAGTACCTAGTAGTTCGTACGTTAATTTTCTAAGTATAATTATACAAATTAATATCTAATATAAAGCAGCTAATATCGTTTTTTTGTATTAGGTAACTAAACATTCAAAAAGGAAGAGTAGGTAGGTATCTATCTACCTATATATCCACAAAATGTTGGGCATACATATTTACACTTAAAAACTGATTACAGATTATAAGACTGTACTAATTTACTTTTGAGTAAAATACATGAATTTCAACTAAAGTTAAAATAACGTAAAATATATTTATATTTCCTTCGTTTGGGTTTTCCAATCTTAGTCTTTATTAATGTTTGCTGGACAGCGACCATCTTAGAGCAATCAAGATAAGAAGATGATTAACGATCACGGCTCGCTCTTCCCCATTGTCTGTTCTGGAACAAACCCAGCTGATAACGAGGTTCTTTTTACCATGTTGCTTTTTCCACTTATATACCAATCTATGTATACATAATGTAAAAGGATGTATGTCTATACACTATAAATAAGACAGATATAATATACGCGTAAGATAAAACAATATGAAAGGCATACAGATAAATTTATTATACATTTCATAGGCGGTTAGTACATTTAACGTAATTGGGTAGTAGGTAAGCGACGTTGGGAAGTAAATGAAAATGTACATAGTTCCTCCGTGAAGTCATTGATACATATTACGGCCATGGTATATTGTTATTCGATTCATAATTTATGCTATGTGCAAGACTGGTGTCTAAACAAAGCATTTAAAATACATGTGTGTTTGACGACCTCGGTAGCACAATGGCTAAGGTAGGCAGCCAAAGCGCGAAAAATACCAGGTTCGCTTCCCGATCAGGTCAATTTGGAAAATTAACTTTTATAAATTGACTTGGGTCTGGGTGTGCTGTGATGTCGCCCCCAGTTAGTATCCGTTGTCAGTAGAAGGGAAATCTTAGTTTGAGACAAGGGATTCTGGTGCACTAATTTATTTATTACATATACAACATCAGGACGCCAGTCTCTTTTTTTTTATATTACACTTCAAGATTGACCTCATCCCACCTGATGTTAAGTGGTAATGAGGTTCTAGCTTAAGGGCGACAAGTACAGCATAATTAATCTGTTACTGGACTTGTCGCCGTTACCTTGAAGGCTTGACCCCTGCTACTAATGTAGCACCCCCAAGAGCCCTGGAAACCTTACTCACACACAGGAACACCACAACACAGAAGTGATTGTGATTTGGCTGCGGTCTTCTGTAAGGTGGAGGTATTTCACCAGTCGGGCTGCTCCAGTTCGAGCGACAAATCACTACCCAAGCAGCACGCAAGCGTTGCCGACATCAAATATACAGCACTATTAGAACTTAGAGTTCTACTGGTGACCCATAAAGGTGTCAAGAAAAGATTATTTACTTATAAAAGTGATTAAACCGTTATTATACAGCTAAAGCTGTACTAAGTTTTTATAAAATACTCCGTGTAAACTTAAGGCTTTAAAACAGAATATTTGAACTCCACTTTAAAACCCTAAGCATTTTTTGACACTTCAATCTAATGTTATCCTTCAAGCTGCATAGAGGCTGTATTTTGCATGTGATCACTTACTTACTACAGCTATAAGTTATAAAATGGTATCACTTTATACTTGTTTCTGTATAATGGTATATTAAAACTACTTTCTAAAGCTTATTATTAATGCGTAACTGTACACTCTTGTCAGTGTAATAGTTTCATAACTTCTGTCAAATATGATTTTATAGAACTATAATAATAAATGAATTCTGTAATACAGCGTTAATCTGTATTACTGACAATTGTCCTTGATTTGTAAAAACGTATTGTGGTGAATAGAAATATGTGAAAAAAAAAAGAAAAACATGTGGTGGAGTAAAAAGGAAAATTAAAAGAGAATATCAAAATATTACTAATTATCAACCAAACAAAACCAGTGATACTGAGCCGTCATATGAAGACATTGAAAAGAACAAATTCATTGATCGAACAATCGATAGTCAAGCGCGAGTTCAGTCAACGTCTAATGAAGGTTCCGTAGCAAAAACGGCACACGACAATAAAAATGAGGATTTAGAAAAGCCTCCGGAACTTGATAGTGATTTAGATTCATGCAGCAGTGTAAGTTCAAATAATGATGATGATTTTTCAAAAAATTTAACATTCCGTCGTCAAATTAAGGAATGGGCTATTGAAAGAAATATATCTCAAATAGCTCTTAGCGACTTAGCTACAATTTTAAATTGCAGATTTCCGGGAATTTTACCAAAGGACGCCCGAACAATTTTAGGTACTGTCAAACAAATACATATAAAGACTATAGAAAATGGAGAATATTGGCATAATGGTCTAACTAATTGTCTACGTAAAACATTGGAAAACTGGGTTGATGTTCCTAACAAAGTGAAATTAAATTTTAATTTTGACGGTCTCCCAATATTTAAAAGCTCCAATAAAGAATTTTGGCCAATATTATGCAATATCTATGAAAGACCTGACATAGATCCATTTGTTATTGGTATGGTATCTATTTTGGTGTTGGAAAACCAAAAGATATTGATCAATATTTAGATGATTTTGTAAAAGAAATAGGAAATTTAATAAAAGAAGGAATTTATATCGAAAAACCAAATAAAATAGTATCCATTGAAATCAGATGTTTTATATGTGATTCTCCAGCGAGAGCTTACATTAAAGGTACCCAAAGTATATAATCTTATTACAAATTACAGATTAAGCTAGCTACTAGATATTATAAAGTATCCAAAACGTAGTTATGTAAAATTATATACGCAGCTTAATTCGTAGTTTTGTTTAATTAAAATTTCGACTGTGGTATCAATAATAATTCTTGTATTCTCTTTCTCATTATCAATTTCGGTGTCGCTATTTTGTAACATGAGATTTAGTTCTTGTGTTGCTTCTTCGTATGATGGTAGTAATTGTCTTTTTAGACAGCAACGTGAGGTAGACCAATTTTCCAGAGGCCGCGAATTCTCGTCCTTGACTAATTTGTTGACATCTAGTCGCTTTCTTGGCCATCTTAAAATACCATTAGACTCCCAAAAAATCGGTACAATGCATAGTCGTTTTTGGCCTTTTTCAATTGTTTCAATTATTTTGAAAGTCATTTTCCTGAAAAAAAAGTGCAACACATTTGAGAGAAACTTCCAGGGACGCATCCCTGGAAGTTTCTCTTAACTAAACTAATCACGTTGCGTTCATTGCGATGCGGACGCTGCTTGCTGTCTTTATCTAACACACTCGGTATAAGTGCTTGTAACGAGCACGAGTGCGTCTAGACCATGATTGTGTATGTACACACTACGCACACAATCATGATGGCCCAGACGCACTCGTGGGATAAAACATGTATACAAGTCGAAATAAACAAATTTATATTTTTATAAGTTTAACGGAAATTTTAAGTTGAGAATAGTTAAAATAAGCGTCACTTGTTTGCAAAACTTATTGATATGAAATATGCTAAAGGGTTTTTAATTTTTAACACATAACCCTAAAAGGCTGTATAATTTACTTGCTGAAAACTGATGTACAGCCTATATAATAAAAATATTATATTATAACGGCTATTAAAGGGTAAAAGCTGTGTAATGGAATCCAGAAAGTGCGTAGTAAAACCACGGAATCTATAATACTCTCCAGATATCTTATACGCTGTATAAAATCTGACGCCATTTTCGAACAAATAACAACAAAAGAAAATATGACTTCTTACATTATTTTGAGTATTGCTGAAGTTATAGTTATGATTTTCAGATAAAGAAATCATAAGTGATACCTGTTGTACAGTATTATTTAACAATCTTATGATTCTAACCTCAAAACCATAAACTTACTTACTTGTTTTGGTAATATTCCTCGTGAATTCTTCAGTATTTCGCGGGCGCGTGAATATTTTTCCACAAAACTATGCATTATTTCACAGTAAAAATAAATCGGCACGTTGAATCTACAATTATCACTACCTAAAGTCCAACATTTATCTTGACTTATAACTTCACAGTAAATTAGCGGCCCACCATATCATAACTATAAAGAATAAGCGGTTGTTTTCATAAATTTCACATTGTAATTCTCATAAAAAACCAATGCAGAACTATTATCTTTTTAAGAAACTTATAAGAGAATAACTATATGCCTATGGTTTTCTTCAACACCATACTACAGGTCTTATACAGCTATTAGTACAGCCTATTTTTTAGCTATACAGCAACTATACAGCTATAATAATGCATAAGGCTGTATAACAAGGGGCCCAATTTTTACTTATAGAGGTTGTATAAGCGCTTATACAGCCCTTGTACAGCCTCACTATACAGTCTGTGGAATACAATAAAACTAAAATACAGCTTCTATACAGCCTGTCGTGCTGCTTGGGTATGCCCTACCTCTTTTCACTTCTCTCACGTGCTAGCCTAAATATACCTATCTACCTACGCGATAAATTACAGCTCCAATATTTTGCCTATGTTACTAAAGAGGACGAAAAATAAACCAAAATGAAAATCCAAGTGTAAATGTCATTGGTACCACTTGATATGTGTGAGTGTGGGTGTGATGCGTGTGCGTATTTTTGGTAGATACACACACATGCACGTAACTACTGTTGGTATTTGCGTTTTCATTTCGTATTTTCGAAAATTTTGAACCGATTTATTAACGTACGCTACAGTAAATATTTCTCTGCTACAGCGAACGTGCAGAGGTAAATACTTTATAGTAGTAGAGATTATGTAGCGATTTTATCGCGTGCTATGCGTTACTGCATGCCTCCAAAGGTCGCTTTGTGTACGGGCTGAAACATGGCAGTGCACTGTGACGTGACTTTCACAATAAGCAACGGAAAGATTTACGCCACGACGACGTAACGTACCACGTTGGATGTTATAACGTAGCGACGTTCCTATCCTTTAAAGGGGCATAGCGATGCCCCTTTAAAGGATAGGAACATTCAATTTAGCTACTTGAACGCCAAATGCAGCTGCTGCAAGAGTGCAATACGATATTCTACTTAGCAGCATCGTGACGTCCTGTTTTGTTGTATAAATACTTCCTATTGTCTTGAATTTCACCTACCTAGATAGTTACTATTCTATATCTCGGCCCTCGAAGACTTAAAATATAAATTTTGTCATCACATTTGTTAATACCCATCTTTCCTCCCTCTCTAACTAATGTGAATTAAAAGCATTCAACGGAAATGCCCAGCTCAACCGTTCAAGCGTTCGTTCAGGGTGATTTAGTTCTAATAAATGATCACACCACCCCAGCGGACAGACGTGGATTTATATTAACAGTCGTGCACACCCGGCGGACAAAGTGGATGCAATGACAACATTACGAGCCACCTGACGTTTATGGCTTTGCTGCTATTTATCGCTCTAGCAGTTTACCAACTAAGTAATGCCAGGTTCCAACATTTGAAAAACGATCAATTCTAGTTACGAATAGTAGTTAGTGAATAATACGAAGCGTAAGCTTAAAACGACTGACGGACGACTGAAGACAACTGATATGGAAAGTAAATTATGGAATGGTATTAACGACTCGTAGCCGGTTGGGGAAAAACAGATACTCATTTTTGATACATTACGAATAGTAAAATATAGGAACCGGGCATAAGTGATAAAGACTAGTCGATCTATGCCCTCAAATAGATATACCTACTTACGCCAAAAGATCAATAACTCGTGTGGGTCGATAACAGGTAATAAAATTACCTATTGTGAAGATTTTGTCCAAAGATAGCAGCTCAAGCACGCTGAAGTAGGTAGGTATGTAAAATCATTTGGGAAAGGGCTGGGTTGAAAAATGTTGAGGTACCACAAGTTATTTGACACATAAAGTAGGTAGGTAAGTTATAAAGTCTGCCTCTAAATATTACCTAAGGTGGTGCTAATTCAATTCGGCTGCCAACTTATCAAACGGTTATACTTAACTATATTTTTTTTATTATTATTTATTATTATTAATTTAATAACACTACTTAAATTAAAATCATATGCCTCTAAAAAAAAATCTACTTAAAACTAACGATTTCACTGTTTTCAAATTAAAAATACTAAGTTACCTACTTCGGTAAACAGCACATCAAGGTAAACACTTGCAGATCGATTTTAGTTCTTATATGAAGTCTGTATTTTTTCAACGCTACCCAATATACTTAAATCTACCTTCATATAAAACCCAGACACAGTAAAAACATACGACCACCCCGTATGGTAATCAAACCCACAATCCCAAACCCAATGCACCATCGAGCCTCTTGTGCTTGCCTATAAGGCTCTTTAGGTAATAAGTAGATAATTTTATTCGCACTTTTGATTCATAGACCTGATTTGTAGGCAAGTTTTATGTTAAATACTTATTACACTACATATCCGTTCAAGTGGATATAGTTTGTCCTTGCCTGCGGCTAAAAGACCCCATTTTATCTATCTAGACAATTTCCATAAAAAATGTTGTCGACGTCGATAGCCACAGGCAAAATATTTTTATTAAGGATTACGACGTTACAAAATACGAACCTACTTAGGTACTTGACGAAGGTCTGCATTTCATAAAAAGGGTTTCAACCTTTAAATTTTTTCTGTCCAGTTGTATCATTCAACGATTATGCAATTATTAGAGAAAAAATACGATAGAGTCTAATTGGCTTTGTACTTTAGCATTGGTAGGCTCCTGAGCCTTCACCTAATAAGAACCATTTAACTGTGGTTAGTTGTGCCAAAAACCTAAATCCGATTTAGCTTCGTAAATAACTACGAAGGGAAATTGAAAATATCGACTTCAGATTTTGATTTTTCTGACGCTCCTTTATTATCGCATCCTCAGGGGACCTCGCACTATTGGAAGGTAAGTTATCTATGTACCTTTGGAGAAATTCCTTTCAAATAGAAATACCTACGCTTTATTTTTGTTATTTGTGAATCGCGGATTAAGTATATTGGAGCAATTTTGCAAACAAGTTATTTCGGGTTTCAGATCTATGATGATGAACGCCCGATCTACCTAAGTTATTCTAATGCTACACATTTACGTCACTTATTTTTATTACATAATTGTTTTAGTGGGAAAACTTTTTATGGTACTTTTATTAACGTTTTGTGTAAAAATTCTTGAATGCTCGTAAATTTTTTGTTCCCTATTAGGTATACATTATTTTTATTTAAACAAGTGTACTGTCCCTAATAATTCGCAGCCAAGATGTGTCTGTGCATGACTTTGGTGTCGTGCCAACTCTGAGGTCCCGGGTTCGATTCTCAGTCAGTTCAATATGACAAACCAATATTTCTATATTACCTCGGGTCTAGATGTTGTGGTACCGTCGTTGTTTTTAATTTCTGTTCATTTACCACACCTATGCTGAAGTTACTTCCCACAGAATCGAGCGATGCATGTGATAATTGTTCATTAAAAAAATACAACATAGGAATCACGAAAATAAGAAAAAAACAACATACAAATACTGACAACACAATTATGCCACTTGATGCAGTTGTTCTGAAGTAAGCGCTGACATACGAGAAGGTACCTAGAGAGTAGGTAGGTACCTAATTACATTTCGGTAATTCAATTTGTTTTTGTAGGTATAGGATTTTTTTGTTTTGATTTGTTTGTAAAACGCTGACTGAAACCAGCGACAGTTGACAGCTCGTTTCAATTTACAAATTAAATTATGTATCATCCATTACGTAGTATCGATACAAACTTCAAATATTACGCCTATCATGATTCATGAGTACTTAGATATCGAGCTGGCCACGAGATTATTTGATAACTCCATGTGTAAATAGGTAGATTTCAAAATCCTCCTAATTTATATAATTCAGATTGTTTACATTCCCTGACTCATTTTGTTGGCGTGTTAAACGATACTTACATGCCTGTATGTGTACCTACATACGTATAGGTACTGTGCAATGAGCAAGTTCGCCTTGACCGGCCTGTGCCAGTATATTTCATTCATACTGCTGTTTTGATAACAACATTTACACGAAATTTGGCCTATGCTTTTTGAAAGTAAATAATTCTACATCACTATACCTAATGTCTAACTTTATTCTTCTTTATATGCGCTAAAAAAACATGGCCTTCAATTTTAGGGAGCAGATAAACTGCCTTAGATTAGTGCCTTTTACCCGTACCTACCTACGTCCTAATATTTTTTGCAAATTTTGTAAAACCCGAAAATTCGTACTTAGTTGCTGATAAATTGATTAAAATAAAAATAATTCAGCGCCCACCTTTCGCTGCATCTTTAAATAAGAACATTATATTAAAATTCTTCTCTTTTTAACCAATAACTTTTTATCTTCAATTCTTAAATGCGCCCAAATCGCAATTGTATGTTTAAATTGGATGCATTTAAAACATGATTACTTACGTTTATTTAATTTGTAGTATGTCTTGGCCAACCAATATTATGAACTACCTGAAAGTTTCCTCAAATTCATGGCAGTCGGCTTAGCGGCCATATTTCTTAAGAAACGAAGCCAACAGAGCTTTTATGAAAGTTTGGTTCCAATTTTACTAGCGTAAACCTAAATATGATACTATATTGATATTAAACGGGTAATCCTAGCTAACACTTCACCAGTTCGTCATAGCGGGCAAGAATTCGAGTTCAGTTTAAATACGCAATCGGTCGTCGGCAGACGCACGCGGGACTCTCGGCCGCGCGCGGGAAAACTTCACGTTATGGCGGCCGGATACTTTTCCGCCTTTTTCCAATAATAGTTATGAATACGACAAATGTGATGAGAAATCATTTATTCCTGGTTAAGTGAAAGTTTGCAATTGTTCATTATGAAAGTTGCGGTTTGGATTAAGGTGAATTTATTTTATTATTAAATATTGTTACTTACGACTAAGAATTTACGTTACATTTTAGAACAGTCAAATCCTTAAAACCATTCATCCTACTAAATACAACAAAATTAACAAAAAAATAATAAACTTATTAAATAAATGCTAATTTCCGTGACTGTTGACTTAACTTTGCGAGAAAAAACACTTCAAAATTAACGCTAAATTGTTTCATAATTAATTATATTTTGGAAATTATCTGCTCTGCTATTTTCCATTAATGAATTTAGCGATAATTTTGAATAATTATGCTTGGATCGACATCTTCGTCGGTCCGATACAACTAGATACAAAGTTTCTGCCAGAATGTTCCCAAAAGTACCTAATTGTAACCTTTTTTATTTTGTTTATTTTTGGAATCGATTTTTAGAAACAATAATTTAACATTTGTCCGTAAAAAAATACTAAAAGGGAAAAATGAATTATAAACATGCACTTTTTACAAGAACTTCACAAAAACTTACGACTAAAACTAACAAGGGTGTTTATATCTAAAGAAAGCTTGTGATAGGATATTACAGCGTATCTGACTGGTAATATTAAATTTACATCCAGTTTAAATCCACTGTTATTTTGAGCAAGCGTTATAAAACACGGTTTATTGTATGCGGTTAAATTATAAAAAAAAAACATAAAAATTTCCAACTCTATCCAAACCGATTTCACTAAACAGCATGCGCTATTTAAGCAGATCGTGGGTTCGAACCTTGCACTGGTAGAGGAGGTATTATTTTCGGTTTCTTTAAAATATTTATCATTCGCTAGTGCGTCGTGATGCACTTTAAAACTTTAGCAAATAATGTATTCCTCCAGAAAATATCTCGAAATCTATATGTATCCACTTTTAATAAATTCTGTTTGATTTATATAAATCATAAGTAATAACAACGTAACGTCAACAACGTCTAAAAGTAGGTACTTAAAACCATTTCTTTTTTTTCTACAGCCAAGACAAAATTAACGTCAAATATGATGTATGAAATCGTGAGCATCTACATATTCATAAATTTACAAATCATAAAGACAAGAATATTAAAGTTTAAATTGGGACAAAACAATTTTATAATACAAAACAGCATTCTGGAAACGTTGGGCAGCGGAAGTCTATCTTACTCATTCGTTTATTCACAGATCTATACGTCTGTACATTAAAAATGTTTACACAGAAATGTTTTATACTTTTTGAGTGGTTTATTTTTGGTCGACTTTAAAAATAAACACTTGATTTAGGTTCAGTTATCATTGGGGTCCGTTGTGAACAAATATCTATAGAAGTTAAAAAAACAAATGAAAGAAAAAAATTAAGAGCAATCCTAGCTTTTACCATTTCAAGGGTCCATTACAATAATGATAAACGTTCTTTGTTTCGATAAAGAGGTTTTAAGTTTATAAACATTGTCCAAAATTCAGCCTTATTACCGTGAATACCTAGGACACTGAGCGTTCAAGACGTGTAGTCAAATATCAGAAACGGTTTTGTCTCAGGACTCGAAAGCGATATTGCCTAGTTAGTAAACGAAATCACTAGTAGAGTAACCGTATGACGTTAATAACATAGATTTTAATATTTTGGACGTTCATCATTATTGCCATGGGGTCCATGCGTATTCTGTCTGAAAATGTTTTATACAAATTAGTGGAAAAAACCTGTTCTTAATATTAGAAAAGACTTGAACTAGTTTCAACCAGTGATTAATGTAGTTACTTTTATCTAAATATGTACACTTATATAATATAAAGGAAAGGTTTGATCTTTGGATATTTGTTACGAATAAACTCAAAGACTACTGGACCAATTTTAAACATTTAATGTTTTAGCCGCAACATTTAATGTTTTAGCCATTAGAATGCTACATCATTCTTGAGTGGCCTATATGAAAAATAGTATAAACGAGTGAAGTCAAGTTACAAAAAAAATTGTAAGGCCTATGTATTAAATTAAGTACATGTGCATCAAGCGCAAGTTAAATCTACCAAGGTGGTAAAATATCGAATATATAATATTATTACTACTGGATAAAATAGTTAGGTATTGTTTTATTTGCTTACCACTCTATTCTTTACTTTACTTTATTAGTAGGACTGCATTCTACCACTAAAAATATATTGAGATTAATATTTTAAGAATTAGTTTTACTAACCAACTATAGATCTCCGATGTCTGAAATAAAAAGTTTTTTTTTGTTTTTTGTGCATTCATCTGCTTTTAAAATAACAATTTGTAACCTTGGGACTTGTAAATCGAAAACTGGTTTTAATACGTAAAATTAACACTGAAATTAGATAAAGCCTACTAAGTGCAATTTCTTATTATTTGTGTCCCACATTCCGTACTGCACTTAAGTTAACTAAAAGAAGGTTCGCTGTGCCAAAAGCCACGATTTACAGAAGTATGTAGTATACAAAACTTGGCACGATCGAGTTTATCATTAAAAAGTTTCACAATACGTTTATAAGTACGTTAGAAGATTTTATTGTAATTATATATTTATTCGGACATACGAACAACCAGAAACAACAATTTAAATAGAAACCTAATATTATTTTAGGGTCACAAAAGGTTAAAGGGAACTTTGATTAAATAAATATCATGCTTGTCTATCAGCACTGATGTATATGGGACGAATCTAATGTACCTACCCACCTATTTAAATTGATTCAAGGATATTGCTGTCCGTGTTTATTATATAATTCTTTATGTAAGTAATCATCATTGGGGAAACTTTTATATTTAAGTTTTTGTAGAACCCTACTAAGATTCTAAACGTCAAGAATCGTTTGGATGAATAGATAAATTTGTTACTCTTTCAAAGCACTATCTACTAAATGGATTTGATCAAAAGGTAGATAGTAAATAAGTAGTAAAGTGATTTTTAATCTTTATGAAAAAATAAATGTCTTTAAACCTAAATACTAGACTAATTTACATGAATCTTTTTATCCCCAAATAACGCGAACGAAGTTGCAACTCTAGAATAATTTGTTTATTCAAACTTTATCAACTTTCAATTAAAATAGCTGACAAAAGAATGAAAAGCAAAATATATATTTAAAGTAGTTTCAAATAAATTATCTTTAAGCATAAATCACTAATCTTTGATAAAATGCTAAACTATTATTATCTTTTTCATTAAACCAGTATCTATGTTAATATCAAACTTATCGATACCAGTTTAATATCGCAAATGGGTCCTAGGATATTCATTTCATGTTATGTCAAACGACAAGCGTATCAGTAACACTATACCTACGCATAATGCCTAAAACGATGTTAAACGTAGCATTAATATGTATCGGGCGCGAAGGCTGCGCGGGCGCACCAAACGGCCATTGTTGCGCGGTGATGGTACAATGTTCGGTTACATGCGGGTACCGCCGACGTGAATACAAATGAAAGCTTTCCTCTTGCCAAATATCTTGATAACGCACTAGTTTGTCTCTGTAATTTGAATAGGAGATTTGTCGTCATGTGAAACATTTTCTAATTTGATATCGTAGATAAACCACGAACACGAAAACGAAATAGTTATGAGGCTTTATTATGTATTTAATACATTTTTTAATCAATTTGATGATAAGTATCAATGCATTTGAACTACATTGCATTTATAGAAGGTTGTTCTTATCTTCGAGCGATAAACACAAATGCCAGAGGTCCTAAAATCGATGGGGCCTTCTTCCTTGTTTATATGTGGTCACCTACAAGACTTCAGATTGGGGACTTTACAGAAGTTATCGGATGTTGTCCATAATTATCGTTTTATAAGGTCCCAAATGTAATAACAGGCCTCCTTGCTTATATTATCAGTGAGTTCAAGGGGGTTCTGAGGAAGATGAATGTTTCCTACGTTCCAATATTTTAGGGCCACAAAAATGAGAGAATTAATTTGTAGTTACAAAAATTAATAGCATAATGCTTTATCATATTCTACAAGTAGGTATTGTCGATGACAGAAGTCCATTTTATGACATCCATATTCATTATCTTAATGGACCATCGATAACCTACATGTCGCGAAACATTGTTTGCCGAACCTAATTTCAGACTAAACAAGGTATGAAAAATGGACCCACATTATACCTAATCTGTGTCCATTATTATTTCTTAGAAAATCGGAGATCTGCACTTCTGCGTGGGTACTAAGTGCATAAGATAACCATGCAACGGATAAGGACAATGGCAAGTTTGTGCTAAGTTAGCGTGCGCGCGCGCACGGCCGTTGACGTGGTGACGCGGCAACTATGTCAATGCCGGGCCAGGCCGCGCTATCGCATTAAACCCTATCGACCTCTTCGTTATTGGAAAATTACTTATTAGACTTTATTTCTTCAACTATTTAAGATTTGGTTATGTCATAAGCAATTGGAGTATTCGTGGCGCGATAGGAACAAACGGTTAAGAAACCTAAAGTTAAGCTGTGTACGCTGCGGTCCGGTATGAAAAGGGTGACCATGGCGACCGAATTGTGCGACATTATTGATTCGGAATTATTTTATCTAGTCATATTGTATCACCAGTTTAAATTTTATTATTAGTTTATATTAAAAATAAATGGGTGCAATTAGCATTATAAAAAAAACATTAAAATATAGGTATGATAAGTTGCCTTTTCAAATTATTTACCACTACCAAAATTATTGTGATTAATATATTTATTTTGTATGCAAATGGTTAATTCGACTCGCACTTCATCAATTTTTTTTGCGAATACTGTGCTAGTACAAAACATGACGCGGCGATGATTTCGGTGCATGGGACGAGTGCAGGGCGCGTGTAGTGCGCGCGTGAAATTCGCCATTACTCCGGCACTATACCCCCTCTTAAGCTGTTGATTTCAGTAGATATCTTAATATGAGTCATTTTGCCTAAAAAAAGGCTATGTGGCGGCGTAAGAACAGTTGATATTAAGTTCGGTCACTTGACTTACACACACCTCTCCACGAATCTACACTGGGCCTGCGCGATAGAATAAGTTGTTCTACTTCCACAAATGAAATAGGTATGTCGGAGCCGAAGACTGATAGCAATTATTAATTCTCAAAATCACAACCAACTCACTTTGAATGCGAATAAAGCATTAAAAAAAGAAAACATTATTTTTACAAATCAAAAACCACGTTTTAATTCGCAAACTTTTAATTAATTATTAAAAACGGAACCTTTCGTTTGCTCGTTTCGTTTTTGGGAGTAGACCCCCAGGCCCGTGCCATCTAAAAGTTGAGATGAGGCCTTTGCTCATCAGGTGGGACATAAAAGGCAGAATTATTAAAATGTCATAAAAAACTAGGACGTTGTACCTAATAATCTTGCCATCGTTACCTACCCGTTTGTTGCTGTTTTACAGTATGATGATATGCATGGCTGTAACATTATAAAAAAACCGTTGACAAGATTTCATAAAAATCGGAAATAGGTCCCTATCCTATATGGATTAATATAAAACGGTCGAAATTTAAAGATCTAATTGTAAAATATAGGTGATGTAGTTACTTAACAATATTGTCAACCCTATTGAAGGTTGTTTTCTGAATCCATGTTTAGTGCGTCACACATTTGCGTTTCACATAAATCTTGAACAGGCAATTGATTGCGAATTCACTCCATGGCCCTCTAACCGTGTGATAGAGCCCGGAGGCTCGTTAATGCTCCGTTTGTAGATGAGATACAGTAACTAGTGCCAGGCTTCGTTTCGAAACAAATGATTAATTACATGCTTGCTTACGTGTTCATCCGATCGTGGCCGTAATAGCTAAATTTTGCAGACTCGCCTTAAAATTATGTCACGGTTTTGCAATACGAGTAAAAGGTTCACTTTGTCATTGATATTTCGCGTAAAAAATCTCAAAAAATAACACCGGATTTTGCGAAAGATTTCTCAATCCAATCGCAAATTTTAAGTTTCTAACAGGTCAGTGGCTGCTTTTATAAGTTGAAATTGTTGAGATTATTAACTTGTTTCGATCATTAAAATGCATTGTCCAAGTTACAACATTAAGTGGTTTAAGGATAGCTGAAGTAATTCATGTAACTGATGAACACTGCACTGTATTATGAAAATTTAATAGTGTTTCATTTAGTGATCCATCTACTTTAGCCAACAATCTATTAATAAACGAAAAGCAAGTTTATAACAATTTATAAAAAATTATTGTAAAAACTTTTTTATGAATATTACAAACAAATATTTACATAAATAAACTATACGATAGATACATCTAGGTAGGTACTATTTACCTAAAGGATGGTGAAGTTTGGCCCTCGGTAACTATTATTCCACACAGCTGTTATGCAAACAGATGGAGGGTCGGAAACCCCGAGCTGCCCTTATCACGATGTTTAATTAGTTTCTCGTTTATAACAGACTAATGAAACCTTCACTCATTGTATTGATGACGCCTTTTCGGAAATCGAAGGGGAAATTGAATTCATTTCAATTGAAATGAGTTCGTAAATGTACTAAGCTTACCACAGTTATGAAGAATTAATAGGACCTTATATAATGGTTAAATGCAGTTAATACTCCTATATCTGATAAAACAACGTTGCGCAATCTTATAATACAACAATGTTAAAAAATATTAAATAGATAGATGTAGATTGGCAGAGTTCGCTTAAGCCTGCCTGAATTATCCATCTTATGTTTTTAATAACATAGTTTTCTAGTCAATTATTTTAAGTGATCATTATTTGTAGGTGGTATAATTGATCTATCTATAAGCGCGATTCAACATTTCGGCTTCAATAAAGGGTTCGAACCACATAAGTAAATAGGTACATCGCAATTGAACACCACAGGTAAATAGGGCAACCACACATTGACTGACAAGCTTTGTTCGTCTAAACCTCAGTGTCACCGTGCAATGCAACGCAAACACGCACCTTATTTGTGCCACTCGACTAACCCGGTCATAGTCACATAAATATCTCCCACTGTTGCTATTTTTAACGACATTGTACAAATTCGCCCTCCCGTCTAGTTGCTGATGCGGGCCGTGTTGACAAACTTAAACGTTGCACGTGATATATACAACTATCATAATGTGAAATAGACACTAGCTTAGAAAATAACAACAGTATCTGTACATCTTTCATTATGAGAAAGGATATGGTGCATCTATACTTAAAATAAATCAGTAGCGAGGTCAATTCTGTACAATAAATATATTTCCAAAATAACTTTCAGGGGGTACCCACATCAAAATTTAAGCCATCAATATTAATAAGTCACTTATAAGCTTGTTGATATCATACATATCATATAATAATTTGGAGACGTTTTTCTGTCTGTTTCTTAAGGACAGGTAGTCGTTTAAGAAACTTCTAAGGGGAAGAGTTAGTGTTTCCCTACCAATTTTTTCTCATCTGACATGTAAGACATAGCAAACCAGAAGATGAATGCGTGATAAAATAAATTTTTTGAACATTTTAACAAAAAAATTCATGTTATTGCAGACATAGTTAGACTTAATTAACGATTTACGACTAGTTTAAATTAGATAGTTTTTACAAATAGATATGTGCCTATATATTTTCATTCAAAAGCTTTGGTCATTTCGAAAACGGGCATGATTATAGATATTCGATCCCCTTAGATATAATTAAGCTTAGCATTACCTTTATCAGACAACAAATGTAAGTAATGAAAAGATCTTACAATCAAAAGACAATTACCGACCAACCCTGTAGAGCACGTGACACTCAAATCACAAGTATTTGCCACATCCAAATTACGGATGGCAACTTTCACGGTGCGCAGGCGCAGGTGACCGAGAGCACGAGCCGCGAACCTGTCGCGCCAGACGGGTTTTGGTGATCGCCATTCGACATTACACTTATACCATTGCGCAAATATTCAAAGAAATCATATCATGTGTAACCAAGAACATACAAGGCTGTGTCGACATGAGAGGATGAAGGTGCTAAGAAAAAGAATAAACGGAATGGTTAATGTTGTTGTTCTTAAACGCCATTCGCAAATGTATTCCGCTCACCTTATATTCTAATGTTTAAAAATTAAACCCGGAAGAAAAGGTGGTGGTTAACACTTTCTGTTGCTTTAATATAATAACTATTTTAATGTCAGATAGCCACGTGGAGCCACTTTTCTATGTTAAAAAAAAACAGTACATATAATATTTCAAAATTGGTTGAATATTGGAAAATGAAAACAGATTACCAATTATCTAAAATACAAGAAATAATATCGAAGAAATATTTCTAGCCACATTTCTTGCAAACTTTAAGAATTGAGCTGATTATCGTAGAAAATATTGCTGACAACTTGAAATACGGTTATACAAGAAAAACTTTTGAAGTTTGTTACTTTTTTGTTGCTTACAACGTTGATTGAGCTTAGAGCTAAATTTCATTACAGAAACTTGACTGAACAAAATTGTCTCTACATTTTGTAATTTCTTATTAACAAAATTGCTTAATGCAAGGTATAGAAACTAAAATAAGAAAATACAGAGATTGAAATGAGTTTAGACAATCTAATCTAAAGGTGCAAATAATAAAAACAAATAGCTTTTATATAATAATAAAAACAAGTATATGAGTTAAGGTTTCACAAATCATTTATAGACATCTCAACGGCAAATAAAAATACTCTTTTTTTTACATTTAGCCGCCCGCGACTTGGTACGCATGAAAATGATCATCCCCTGTTTTTCCCTCAAAAGAGAGTTGATTTCTAAAGATAAACTGTCAGTACCCTTTCACACTATTCATCTATCTAGCATATATTAACTATCATGTTTACTTCAAGTACAGTGGGGTAGAGTATCGTAAAATCCTAGCGTTACTTAGCCGATGTCTACACTATACGGAACCTTCCTGCCAAATTTCAAGTTTGTAGGTACTTCGTAATTACCTAATCAGTCAAGTCAGTAAGTATTTCGCTTTTAAATAGGTTAGACGTCAAAAGCCTGTTCAGACTTAATAAATATTCCCTATCTGGCGAACTCCTTAACTTTTATTTAAGGTTACTGTTACACTTTCATATTGATGATTTCATAATTCTTGTCAGAAATAAGCACAAATCCGAACCGTGTGTCATTTAAAGCTGACCTATCTTCACTCCAAGGCACTTTACGAGCCGACGTTATTGGAAAAATGTTGGCCGCACGTGTGGACTTGTAAATATATGTTACACATAAAAAAATTAAGTCCATATAACTGTTTCATCGTGCTTACGTTTTCTTTTTGTTGTTATTATTTTGGTTCGTATTTTCCAACAGCTTATAACTCGAATTTGCTTTATCTCTAGCTATGTGCTCAGACGATGATGATGACCTACTTTGGAAAACATGTTTTACCTATTATTATCAGTGTTATTATATTTGCCTATAAAATAAAGTATGTACCTAGCTAATTATTTATCTTCATAAATACTATATTTTCTTTGTTTGTGTTGGTACGCTTTGTTTGTAGAGAATCGGATCAAAAATTTCAGAGTCAACTTAAAAAATATTTCAACATTATTTTTGAGTAGGTAACATGGAAGAGTTTTTATTCAAAAATCTAATGTTCGTTTTTAAAATATGTTGATCTGTATACAGTGCCACATAAATGTGAACTTATTTTCTTTTTAATCTAAGATGGGGATTTGTTTGAAAAGAAAATAGAATATGAGAATGACATTTTAAGCGACTAGTCAATTTTACTTTCGTTACTAACATAACGATTGGGTTTAGGTAAATACCTAAACCTACGCTTAAGTGTCTCAAGACGATAGTCTATGCTTGCACCGGTGTGTTTCTAGTGATATCAAACGAGATAGACACGTGCACTTAGCGTGCGATGGGGAGAGCTATGTTAAAAGTTTCTTGACTTGATAGGCTCAGAAGTGAGTATATTCGGAGCAGATCTAAACTTACCTAAGAATTGCAAAATTAAAGTGGCATTGGGAAGGTCTAAGAGCTCGTAGAATCGATGGCCGAAAAATGTTATAGAATAAAGACAGCTTACCGGAAAATACAGTGTAGGACGGTCTCTTACAAGATGCATAGATGGCCTTATGATAACGATAGGGATACGTTATCCTAGGGAGGCTTATGTTCAGCAGTGTCTTTCGGCTGAAATTAATGAACGTAATCCAAGCGACTTTACCAATACTGAATGTATTGTTTACAGTGGCATTGGTGGTGGTGGTCGCTAATCTTAGCTGCGAAGAGTTCCTTTGGAGAAAAGTTCACACTGGGCTACATTACTGGCTCACAACGCAGATCAGGAGACTACAGCTACCAAAGACCGGGAAGAGTTATTTCAGGTAAATTAATAGAAACATGACATGTAATTTTTAATTTAAATTTTCACCAAAGCAGAGACAACGAAGGTTCTAAAACACAAGCTGATATAGATATTATACAAATATCTATTTCATCAACAGTCATTCGCAAACCTCGACTCCTCATTAAAATTTTCTTTGAGTAAAACTTTTTTTCGCTTTTGAGGTTTTATCAAATATATGAACATTTTATTTTGTTTTTGTCTATGCAGTACCTCCATAGGCGAAAACAAAACAAAATGTTCATTCTTTAATCCATAATAGGTATTTTATTTCTCTAAACCAACAAAAACAACCGGATAGAAGGTATTTTAATCTGTCCCCTGTTTTCTAAATTATTATGATGATATGATCTTACTTTATTTATATCCTCCGACTATCTTATCTGGTGGTAGTGGACTTTGCATTACAAGTTTTAAAGTTACAACGTACTTTAAAAATCTGCTGCTATATTCGAAAAACTTCGTCGGAACAGCGTCCTCAATTAAGCAATGCGCGAAGTCTCGACCATTTTGAATAACCCTTAAGAGCTTTGCGGTGTCAGTAAAATTTCCATTAGCACGGGATCCCGGTCGTAGTGACAAAACTTAGTTCTTGATGCACACTTCGCAACTGCCGAAAGTTTGTCTGGGGAATTAGTTGAAGACGAAGCGAGAGCGGGAAATTGTTTGGCATTATCTTGGCTTACAATGGAACTTGCAACAGCTTATTTAACTGCCAGAGATCGACACACGCACGCAATCATTTATTACCACTAGGTTCTTGGCAGAGTGCGCCTATGTAATCGTCCGCTGCGGGTTTAAAGCTGTAACCACAATTTATAACTACTATTTGATCGCACATACAAAGTGGTTTAAGTTCATATTTGTTGCATGAGCAACATCATCATACTTATCCATACTAATATTAGGATAAATGAGAAAGTGTATGTTTGTTTGTTTGTTGTTTTTTGTCTCTTTCTAACCCCCCACTTTCCTCAAATGGGCGTTGGAAGATTGCAAGGAATTTCTACAAGTTTCGAAGAAGAAAGCTAAAAATTGGTGTGTGAACTGTTTGTGACTAAAAAAAAACATTTTTTTTAATCTGCTCCCAAGAAAAATTACGTTTTCAAGTTAGGAAGAAAAATATCTGCCTGAATTAAAGGTGAACCGTGGTACCCCGAATTTAATGCGAGCGAAGCCGCGAGCATAAGCAGTAAGTCACTAATTCGCAAAAATTGTGTGAAAAAGTGTACATTTTTGTTAACTTGATAAAAAAATCTTACTCTTGGACGAAACTTAAATTTTTAGTAATCTACCCTTATCGTTGGGACTTACGCAAAATATTTCATAATGCTATCTACGCGAAAAGATTAGCGATGTATTTTATGGTGACCAATAATACTTTTAATTAATAAAGAGGTACCTACTAAAACCTACTAAACTACTAACTAGTATACCTTCTCTTCGCAGGTGCTATTTCAATGGCTGTGGACGAGGTGAATGAAAAATTATTGGGACCGTTAGGACACTCACTGGACTTCGTGGTAGCGGAAACCTACGGTCAAGAAGAAGTTTCCATTAAACAGGTCAGCAAAAGTGTGGTTTTACTTTTTTGGAATGTTCTTTAAATATTTTTAGTTTATGCTACAATTGCTCCATTAATGTAAATTCGCGGCAGACGCGTACCTACAATAAGTTCCACTAAACAAATGCACAAATGAAAAAATATTTTCTTCAAACAATTTGCATATATTTCGAAACATAAAATTCTTCCTTTAACAATTTGCAGATATAAAATCATACCAGACCAAATTGATATAAATGGTAGGAGCCAAAATGCTCTTAAAATGTTCCAATTTAGCCAGTAGGTAGGTACTTTTTCCGATCGGCTGTCAAATTTCTACAAGGCCGCTCACTCGACTCCCATTATTCTTTCACAGGCCTTGCACATGAATTGGATCCGTTGATTTGTTTCGTCAGTTTTTGAAAATGAATAAACTCTAATTTTGTTTTAACTGCTTCCATGATGTACCTATTGGTAAGAGCGTTAGGCTCAAAAACCTGGTGGTCGTGGGTTTAAATACAGTTTAACTTTGTGATATTTTTCCAGTTTGTTAGGGCATAACAGGATTGAATCACCTAATTGTCCGAAAAAAATGATGCTTAGAAAGGCACATGAAACATTTTTGATGCTAATTTAGTTATCTCTTTCGTTTCTTGAGTAATTCCTGAATCTATGAACACAGTTAATTTCGAGTGCTATGTAACGAAATATTGATAGGTTTGATAAGAACTACATCAATGGCACATTAGGCTGGCGCGCTGGCATGTTCCACGATATTGATATATGACCGTGGCAATATCTAAATTGTAAATCAATCAGCCTAAGTGTGAATGTGTTAAGAGCCACGGAGCTCGTAAATCATATTTTTTATACACTCCACTCGATCACATTAGTAGTATGACAGCAATTCAGGAATTATCAAATGTTAGGAGATGAACTAAGTGTTTTATAATATGTATTGACTCTCACTATGGTTTCAATAATTATAACTTTACATAGCCCTTGGTGGCGCAGAGGTAGATGCCCCAACGCGTGAAAGGTCCCGCGTTCGATTCTTGGTTAGTTCAAACCCACGCTTCTAAAAAGTGATACCGTCGATATGTTGAAAACGTTTCAGATCTTAAACATGTACACGTATAACAAACTTACTTGTATAAATTATCTGGCGAATAAGAGTAGGTACTAAACATATACATCCATCATCACAAACTTATACGTTTGTACATATCCTAAATAATAAGATACAATAAATATTTTTTAAAATATTAAGAATTGAGAAGCATAGATGTATGTACCTATATTTTTTATTAAGACATCGATTTGACATACCTACATTATAATCTAAAGAAATATGCTTTTATTTGAATTTGAATAAGTAGAACAGTAGATATTGAACTTCAGTTTCATACTTACAAGTAAACTGTGCAGCTCAATAAAAGAACAGAAAGAGAAAATAAAAGAGCAAATAGACAATATCCACTCGAATCCCGGAAATACATTCAATTATCTCGCAATTTTTATCTGCACAGCTTGCTATTTTCCTTTATCTCGCACAACGTAACTTAATTCGAGATCTACAAAGTCTTATTGGAAACCAAACAAACAAGATAGATAGACAATTTACTGCGAGTAGTTCTCTGAGATAACAGACTAATACGCAGCGTGGATGCGTGGTAAGCGCAAATTTTACGGGCAATAGACGGAGTTTACAATAGGCATAACTCGATAAAACAAATGGACGCCTGCTCTTGATACTGAAATATCTCCATGTTTCTGGTGAAAATTGAATCGTATGATCTTATCGTCAAGACTCTCATAGGCATATTACCTACCAATTCAAAGATTTAATAGCGGCATTTGTAGCACAGCGCTCATTTTGTTGGTTACAAGTTAATTATAAGTACCTTTTTCCGTTTATACAGTGGGTTCACCAAAATCGGACCTACTTTCTCATTATGGTGACGGTAACTTTTTTTGCAAATATCAATAAAACACAGCAACCCAAATTGTTGTGTGCCACTGTTACAAGTATCCACCGATTTAATGAATGTATAAGTATGTTACTCGAGTGGTTCTAAAATTACCATGTAAGTGCAGAGATTGTCGTAAGTTCAAATTTTGTGTGAAAACCCCGGTTTTCTTTTTAGTTTTAGGTGAAGGCCGTTGCTCCAAAAATAATATGCGTATAACGCAAACTGTTGTATAAAAGAAACTAACTATTTTTATAATTATCTCTGTCGGCAAATGTTCTCTACATTTACATGCTAGCATTATCTATAATACTACAATTTTGAGTTATGAATTTATTAAGTTCCACTTTTTTTGTCTCATATATAAATTTTTCTATAGGAAGCGCAAATATTGTAAAAACACTACAAAACTCCTAACATAACTACGCAGGTTCAAGAAACGCGTAACACTTATTCTTGGTGAAATAAAGTATCAAGGCAGCTTGGTACTTCCAATTACTCAACGTGTTGATGAACCCTGCTGAATATTTACGACACATACTCGACGCAGGTCATGTTTTCTTTAGTTCATAACACTGTGCGGAAAGCAACACTACAGAGGAACCATCTGCGATATCTCAAGTGTACCTACAGGTTGCACTCCAGAAATACACGATGCGTTGCTGAATCGCAATGACCTATTAATAGCTGACATCTTAACGCAGAGCACGCACTGGAGTCAATGAGATGGCTCGATCTTATTCATTTAGCGTAGTCTTTAACGACTCATGAAACTAGTTTGCTTGTTAATTATACAATTAGGCCTTTTAAATCACAAACATACATACATTGTTACATCCGCAGCTCTCATTGTCAACGATGCACCTTCGCATTTAATAATGCATGCCATCAAACTGAGTCAGACTGTGTTGACCAACGTAATGTTGAGGTAGGTATTCTTACCTCCACTACCATTAATGTACTACCACAGATAGTTAAGTAACTCTATCTATACAAAGGTATATACATTCACCTGTATCCCCTAATTTTGCTATTATATCACTTTAGTTTGAGAGGATTTTTTTAAATAGTAGGTGTTGGTACAAATGTGTGTTCAGTGGCATCCTAATGCAGGCATTTACTCGTATTTAAGGTCGATCTTAACCTCACCGCTACGCATATTTGTAAACAGCACGCATAAACATAAGAATGAATTATAACGAGTAAACATACACTGTATTTGAGATTCCAGTACTCACTTAATAATTGTTGGCGTACCAGACGTTGCAAGAGACATTCATTTTTTTTTGTTTACTCCGATTGAAATCGAAGTTGCAACCACACTAAAGGCAAGATAAATCCGAAAAGCCCATAACCTAACAGAAGTATGTCGAAAATGACCAGGATTAACATTCCAGGCGTACACCCCATTACCGTTAAGTAAGTATACTTATTTACACAAGGACATTTCCGCGAGCGTTTTGCAAGTAACCAGTAGATTTGGGTCAATAGCAGAGCCCCCTCGGCGCGTAGCTTGACATATTGGCTTTGTTAATGCAAGAAATGGAAATTCCTGATTTTTCTCCGGCCTCCGACAGTTAACAATAAGATTTTTCACCCTTTGCTATTAGCATAAACATTTAATCCCACCACGTTTCCCACGCTACCTACTTCGACTTAGGTATTTTGATAAACGTGCAGCAATGTAATAAAACTTGCGTGCGCACGAGATTTTTGAATATGTATATGTATTAATTTGAATAGCAGAAAATTGAGTAGGAAATATTCCATCACATTTATTATTTTTTTTACTGTGTTGTTTGTGTGCTGATGATAATGCTCCTAAGGTTGCCATTTGCACGTACCTTTTTAAGTGCAATATATGAATAGTAATTTCTATGCACTAACAATTTACTTTTACTTAATAAATTTTTCTTCTTTATTTTTAAATAATTTGTTACAGAACTACTCTAAATAAAAAATTCCACAATTTAAACCCTTTTTATAAAAGCCATGAAAGTGGAATAAATAAATCTATTAAGATGTTTTAAATAAGTGCCTAGTACCAAATATATCTTTTAGAGGAAGTTGTATTGGAACCGGTATAGTAAATACAATTTATTGCTTGTCTCCATTCCTCCCGCGGTCCTTAATCTTCATCCGCCCTTTGCCCGCCCAGGTTCCGCCCTAAGCCAGCAACAACAACTTTTATAGTGTTGTCTAAAGTTTGTTGCTTATCTGTTATCTTTCTTTCCTTATTTAATTTAATGATTAATAGTTAAAAAAAAATTACATCTTTAGCAAGGATTTTTTAGAAATAAAATTTTAATTGGTTTGAAAAATTACATTAAGAAAATTAAGAAATATAATAACACGTTTTTCGGCTCTCACTTTACTCAAATAAAATTTTTGAATGAAAGCGTCTTAATTACGTTAATAGATATCCTTTATTAATGCTGGGTTCCAATATTTGATAAACTAATCGTTTTAGTTGCGGATAGTAATTTATTATACGAAGCTAAAAACGACATACGGACGACTGATGGCAAGTGTTATGGAAAGTAAATTTGAAATTAAAATTAAGGACTCGTAGAAAAACGGATACCTAGTCATTTTTGACACATTACGAATCGTTAAATGTTGGAACCGGGCGTGAAAGGACTACGGCTCCACGTTACCGTCACCCCAGTACATTCTTAAAAATTATGTTCTCCTGTAGCCCGCTCATTAAAAATATAGAAGCTAAACATTATCTCACCACTACTTTTCAATTTGTTTTCCATCTAAGGGTTTTCAGAACGACATCATAAAGCAAAGAGCGTTCAAAAAATTTATTGTAAGTAATAATGTAATTATCTTCTACCATAGAGATAGTGAGTTGATTCTGGCAGTCTCAGACCACAGGTTGGTAAACACTGAATTAAACCATCGCTGCGATAACTTCCCTACAGCCACTCAATAATATGTAAGTCTTAAATAAATTCTAAAGTTATTATTTTAAAAAAAGTTGTGGATTCCTGATTCTGTACCTTCATAAAAAGTGAGTCATATTCTGTGAGTGAGTCACAGTGTACTGAGTATAGTCGAAGTAGATGTACCAACAACTTGTTCGCTCGCTTGCTTGCCGCATATCACAGCAAACACAGTTTGATATTAGTTCTTATGTCCAAAGTGCGTTATGAGGTGCGTTTCACTATACATATTAATATGCCGCAGGCTTTATTAATCTGTCTGCTAAAAGCTCTGGGCTAAATATCAAGAAAGATATTTAAACCATTCTCCGTAAATACATTTAATAAAGTTCTCGCTATCGTTGATTATCGGTTAATGACATAGTTGTTTCGTTTTAAGGCGTATCTCTAATTCCTTTTTAGTGTGATTCCTAGTTCTTTAATGTGAAGATTACGTTTCGACACGGCTTCCGAAAGTTCGAGATTTTTTGGCCGGACCTTGAAACCAATAGATAGATAATTTATAGACATTAAATATGAAAAGTTATAATTCAGGGTTTTATTTATATCTACGCAGAGTTTGTAAGTAATAAGTAGTCGTAAAATTTCCACAGACTTCCTTTTTTAATATCGATTTTTTGGAGTTTTACTGGAAATTTGTTATCTGTTACTAGTAATAAAGGATAAAACGAATTCATTATTTAGGTACTTAGTGATTGGAATAGGTTTTATTTACCTATCTGTAATTGGATCAGTTTTATTCCCCCATTATTTAAGATTCGATTAACTTTTTACTGCCGATTTCGTCGCGGATGCGATATTTCAAGCAAACTTATGGCTTTGGAAACTCCACCACCGCCGCATCAAGTCGAGACGGCCCAGGGCGGCCCGGGATGTGACGATAGATCGCAAAAAACCGTCCGCACCCGTATCAAGTGATTCTAGATACACGCCCGAGTTATTTAAAGGTACAAAATATACCAAGTTTATAATCATGTGCTTGCAATCATCGGGCTGATTATTTTCTAAAATTATAAGACGTAGTGTATTACATAAGAAAAAGGGTTGTTTTATTTAAAACGAACATTTGCCCATTTACCGGAAATTTGTTGTATTTTGGATGCCAAGCTATACCTGTAGAAATTCCGTTAAATTATTAAAACGTACTCGTAAAAGATAATGTTAGCTTTAAAAAATTTCGCTATCTTATTTTTTGTTCAATATAAAGACATTCGGGGTACGGGAAGTAACATGACACACCATATCTAATTAGGTGGTATCAGTACCAGGTTCTTTGGGAAACTGTCTGGCATCACTACTAGCATCTGTCGCTGTCCAAGGCAGCCGGCGGCACACGACGCGAAACACGAGTTTTTGTTGCCTATTTTAAGGATAAAAGAATTTCAGTTCTACCTTTTTATGGATTGCTGGCAAACAAAACTAGATTTAGTTTTTAAACAACATTGATTTCCAAAGAAATTATTCATTTTCGAGTATTTCTAGTACATACCTACCTACCTAATCAATAACAAAAAAAGGTGCTTAAGTAAAGTAAAACTTAATGAAAATCTTGAACATTAATATCCCTAAATATTGTATTTATTTGTCTTGAGATAAATGGATAAATCTTCGACTTTGGACCTAATACTCCAAAATATATATATATATGTCATTGATAAAGTATCTTACCGTCGGGAAGAGTTCCCTCTTGTTCCGGAAGTAATAACATGCAACTCGTTTAAATAGACATCACTTGACAGTGTAAATCATAAATTTCCTTTGACTCGACTAACCTCCATAATGCCTGGATCGCAAATTTTCTGCTTCGCTTGTTAGAAAGTTTCTGCAGATAACAATGTTTATTCATTTCCCCCTGACCGGCGCGACCCAGCGAGCCGCCTACTTGCAAGAAAACTCAAGCCCCGCTTCATGACTGTTTATTGTCGCAGCATAGGGTTAAACAGACTCTGTAAACGAATGGCTATTTAATGGCACAATAAAATGAAGACAAGAAACGCATTTTCTTACTCAGACAGATTATTACTTTCAACGAAATTGCTACTCTCCTGAATACCCACTAATGACCGTCCCGTGAATCCTTTTATATCGCTCCACTAAACATAATTTCTGCGAACAATGAAAAATTGAGCCATTAACTTTTAACTACTCGTAAGAAAATGGGTTATATTTTTTACGACATAACTTTAGGACGTTTATCGGACGACGGTCTCGTGTTTTATATTAAAGCTCTATCGCAGTTTGTCATAGTACTCGTAGACTGACGTTCGTAAAATTGCTGCAGCCTTCCCACGGAGTTTAGAGCGACAAAGCGGTCTTTGTATTTCCGAGAGAAGTTAACAACTGCAAGCGACGCTAAGGAATTTGTAGAAGTTACAAGTACACCATCTTGCGCTTAGTTTGTTCCGAAGATAGATCAAAAGATTCGAGACTCGTATACCGAAATGTAGATTAAACTCACGTGTCGTTAATTTTTGTAGAGCGCAATCGTAAAAGTCAGTAGGTATGTACTAGCTTTAACAGCGAAACCCTTGTTCCGTAACGAAGATATAAACTCGGATGGTATTCAAAGACGGTCCTTACTATTCAACTTGGAAATTATGTAAGGACAGCAGCGATGAACTAACGATAATGATCCTTTCGTCACTGCCGGGTTTGGAGAGGTCATTACGCGAAGAGCCCAAATCATAAATCAAGTGTCCGTAACTCTGATCCTTTGTAAGTTGAGAAGTAGGTAGCTAACTAGTTTGAACTTTAGGAGTAAACAAAATTTTACATCGTACACAATTTCTGTCTACCAGAAACTAGGCGGACAGATTCGTTGAGTAGGTATCGCTGTCCGAATTTTCGACGGTACTCGTAATTACTGTTTGAAGAGAAACATCTAAATGTAAACAAGTTTTATTAAACTAGTTCTCGTCATAATGGATATTTGTATCACGTGTTTGCTGTTTGGTACTAATTCGGTTTAGTTCACATCAAACGAGTTTTTGCTAATAATAGCTAATCTCACAAACTCTCTCTTTATATAAGCTCAGGTATAAGTAGGTATATGAAATTAGACGTCAACACTTATTTTTATTAACTTCAAAAAATTTAATTGCAATAGGCAGATGTATTTATGTTTTTTTTTGCCAAAGAGATCAATTAGCTTGTAAATATATATTGCCTATTAGAATCCATCAACAGGGAAAGATTCAAGTAAAATAATTTTATTATGCAGACTTCTACAACACTATCTTGCAGTCTAGAAAACGGTTTTTATTATAGTTTTCTTTATTGTTGCATAAACTTCACAAAAGTTAATTCTATAAATTCGAGTTTTCGAGTCTATTCAGTACCGGAAAAATGATGTTTATTTAAATACAAAAATATTCTTATGCTCCTTTGTTTAAATAAAGGTTTATAAGTTATATAACTTATTTGGATCACTGCCGGAACCAACCCTTTCCGAAACAACTAAACTGAAAGTGTCACATTCTGAAAGTGTTCCCGCGGAGTCAGAACCCAAGACTGGGGTTTTGGATTTTAAATTTTGGAATTTACTGTGAACTCATTGGAGGTTATTCGCAATGTGCTGACAGGTGGCAGCTCTGTGGGCAGCGAATGTGTCGGCGTTCATCGGGCCGCAGGAGACGTGTGTCCACGAGGGACGCATGGCGGCCGCCTTCAATCTGCCCATGGTCAGCTATGTGAGTACCTAGCACCCTTTACTCTTCAGAAACCGGAATTCCAGACATAGTAGAAAATCAATTGTATTACGATTTCAAGGGTTATTATATTTACAAAACTGAAAACCTTGGCAACGGAAAGTACAATTTATAATTTGACCGTTCGAATTTAACAGTCCACTGGTTTTCTGTTTCCTTGAAGGGTTTTCTATTGTATTTGTATTATTTATAATATTGTCGCCATTTTCATTGTCGACATAGTAGAAGAAACATTTGAAATATTGAATTCTTCCTGTGTTTTTCTGTTCTGTAGGTACCAGAAAAAGAAGTCACAATTTCTAATTACCTGCCTAATAAATACATAATTACAAAAAAGTCTTCTTGGTATTCATTGTATTAAGCTTTAATTGTAAATCAATCTACGCTTCTCCTTGCAATGAACGCTTCTTAAGAATGTTATTCTACATATACCGTTAAAGGTTCATTGCCAGCTCTCTACATCAAACAAATGAGTCTATAAATAAAATAAAACACCTTCTAAGAACACTTAAGAAAAAGTATACCTACTTACTCCTTACGCACTTACGTGATAGCCAAGAGGCGAGCGAGCCGGACTTACGTCGCACTATCTCTGAGATTCTGGGTTCGATTTCCGATCGTTCAGAATAGAAAACGAAATTTTCTTTATTGTCTCGGGTCTAGATGTTGTGGTACCTTCAACAGCCACATGCCATACGATCAAGGCAATGTATGTGATGTTGACAGATATTTATTCATTTACTTATATCTACTCGTATATACACTTTGAATCTCATGTGAGGCGAGGCCAAAGCCACGGGGAAAGCCAATCATTAATTAAATCCCAAACAATAACGGCGTCGGCCATTTACGGGCCACTGCTTCGACTGTTTGATTGATTTTCATCACAGGCCTGCCAGACTCGAGTCGTATATAATATTGATTTTCTCGTATTTATTCCTGGATTGCTAATTATTACTTATTATATTTCAAATTGAGTTATTACAAAAATTTCAGCCGACTTTAAAAAGGAGGTCGTTCCATTTTTTCCTTTTATATCTGTTCACCGATTTCTCTGTTGATTATTGACGGATTTTAATATAGTTTTGTTTGGTAACTTTTCAACCCTAAAATATAGTGCACATGTAGTATATTCTGGGTCTGAAAGTAATGATGTGATGCTGTTGATCTTTAGCAGTTACCTTTGACAGTTAGACGTAAATTTCAATATTCTGCTTCTAGCTTTAAGTCATCATGTCATGCTACTGTGCTGATGAATTAATCCAAGGAACTCCTTAACAGTATCTAAGGTTTTAATCGTCAAAAAATTATACATTACACATGTGTGTAAGTGCGCCCTTCTCTCTACTGATCTGATTTTGTTGTGATGTTTCCTGCGCGATTGAATATTTTCTAATAACATTATTTTATATTATTCAGTTAGGTTTATAATATTCTGCTAAGCAGCTTGAAGATCATCAGCGCTTTTTAGGTTTCTAAATGAATCAGATTATATAGATAGGTTTTGTACCGGTTCATTACATTAAAAAACTCCACTTTGTCTATTTCAGGGAAAAAAAATATATATGGTAATCTAGTAATTCATCTTACTTCCTATTATATTTCATCCAAATTCTTTGTGAAACATACGAGGAAGATTGTATGGATGTATGAGTATACATCCGAACTGTTTCAAAATTTCACGTTTGTAATACCAGGAGGTTAAATGAATACTTGTGTTGCAGTATTGCCGCGACGTGGCCAGCTCCAACAAGCGCGTGTACAGCACGTTCGCGCGCACGCGCCCCTCCGACATCGACATCTCGCGGTCCGTCGTCGCCGTGCTCAAGCACTTCAATTTCATGCATGTAAACATTCCATTATTATAACGCCTTAAGAAGTAAATTGATTTAGATTTGAACATTTACAGATACGAGTACATCAGAAATAACCAATCGTAAAGCAGTTCTACAGCACGGCTACATATTGGCGTTTAACGGATTTTATTTGCGTGATAGCCCCTATTCATAGTTGATGGAAGTACAACAAAATTATTTACAGGTCGAACTAGGCATATCCCAAAAGAAAAAGGACTAAGAATATAATTGGTGTTCTTAATTTGCATCGTAACGATAAAACTAAGAAACCTTTAAGAGAGGTAGGGCGATTTATCGCTCGAACTGGAGCAGCCCGACTGGTGAAATACCTCCACCTTACAGAAGACCGCAGCCAAATAACAATCACTTCTGTGTTGTTGTGTTCCTGCGTGTGAGTAAGGTTTCCAGAGCTCCTGGGGGGTGCTACATTAGTAGCAGGGGTCAAGCCTTTAAGGTAAGGGCGACAAGTCCAGTAACAGATTTATTATGCTGTACTTGTTACCCTTAAGCAAGGACCTCATTACCACTTAACATCAGGTGAGATGAGGTCAATCTTGAAGTGATTTACAAAAAAAAATCTTAGAGGTCATTGAAGTCATAAACCTCGTTGTGCGAAATGTGTGCAAACAAACAAATCTACTAACTGTAACACAGTTAGTTTTTTTCTATCATCCTGGTATAGCAGAAATAGGGCCTTACTAGTTTTATTTTCCTCAGGTAGCATTCATTTATCTGAAGGCTCCTAACCACGACTTCTCGCGGCTGGCGCTAGCCATCATAGCAGCCGCGCAGGAGAAGCACATCTCAATCCGCACGGCCAAGAAGTATGGACAGCCTTTCTACTACGAGAACCGCCGTGAAAACTTCAGCAGGAACCCCTTCCTCGACATCGTGAGGCAGACCTACAAGGACACGAGGAGTGAGTGATTTTGGTTTTGGTCATTGGTATATAGCCTCGAACGAACCTGACTCCGGAATCGAGCTAAGTACGTGATTTTTTAACATAGTTGGAGTGCTTGTTACCTTCGTATATTAGCTATCGTATTCGTATATTAGCAACCGTGGTGATTAAGTTAAATAAACATGGTTGTAACGAGGACTTGACTTAAAAAATATAAGCCATTGTAATAAAGAAAGACGTCAAAATAGGTTCACTTACTAGAAATGCTGCATATATTACCCTGCATTTAGGTGGCTGATATCCGTAAGACAGCGTCCAGAGGGTTGAGGTACAAAAATTAAAGATCGAACAGAATCACCCCATATTAAGCAAGGGATCGGGACAGGCTAATAAAGATTTTCACAATTATAGGTAGTAAGTCAAAGTAACTCCTAGGTACATCTCTGTACAGGTACTTGAAGTTACCAATATTTCAGCGGTAAAGCACAGTCGTAGCTCGGATATCTGAACCTTCAGATTACTCTGAATGCGTCACTTTGATCTTAATCGATTTTTTATCCTGTTAGTTACGAAACTCAAATCGTAAAATCAGATTTACTGCATCTAAAATTATGCTTAAGAAAAACATCATTAACAAACATAATTATACAACTTCCAATTTTGGCTGAGTACCTACTGGGCTACAGTTTATCATTCGTAGAAATACTCAAGCATCCTAGGTTACAATCCTAAGATTAAGTTCTATAAATCCTACTTTTCCTAGATTTATTTACTGAAATAGATTATGTCCTTCCATACATATTTATGAAGCTGTAAACAAGTTAATGGTTTGTTTACTGTTGACGATAACAAATTGCCGCTATTAATGTGCCATTACTTGATTATTTTCATCTCTTCTTTAAGCAGGCGAAGTGTAAACGATTGGTGATTTATGTAGGCTGAAATTTACATCTGTTTTCAGTATATGTCACGGTGGGGTATTATCACGACCATATCGGACTGATGTTGGCTCTGGATGCTATGCAGCTTTTGGATTCAGGTATGTACATTTATTAAAATCTTTAAAGTATTACAAAAACAACTAAAGCACCAAATGTATTCATACTTCATTTTAATGAAGTAATCAATTCCGAAGACTTGGTTTATGTTGGAGAGACATCATAAAAAACATAAATGATGACATTTCAATTGTTTTTTAAAATAAGGATAAAATATTTTCTAAAGCTTCTTTCAACAACTATAATACATTAAACAAGTTAAGAAAAAGCTTAAAAGATATAGGTAGGCATCAATGAAACAAATAATGAAATCGCAACTACCTATTTATATGATTGATACAATGTTTCCAAATTGGTTGCGTTATCAATCTCTACTGTCACTGTGAGTCTATAACGGTTTTGATCCGTGCATTATCATATTCCGAGTTCGTGAATAAAACATCCAAGTGTATTGCCGGGGAATAACGCCAGAGGTAACACTCTTGTCGCGTATTTGGTTATGCAAATCGAAAGGGTCCTCGGCCGCAAAAAGAATCTATCTCGGTTTTTGCTAATACGGAATTTCCTTGGCATTATCCTTATACTCAGACGGAGTAGAATATAATGTAAAATTATACCCGCGATTTAGATACTCGCTTGTCAGTGTCAGAATCACCCTCTTCATTTGCTTTTGAGCTTTGTAGAACTTTGTTCAAAGGGACAGTTACTGTCTCGTTAGGATTTCGTTTCATATTTTATGCTATTTCAACTATTTATTTTCACCAGAAAAATGTTTTTACTCTAAGAAATAAGAAGACATTTTAATATGAGCGGTAAGCATGGTAACCGACAACAAACGTGGCAATATATATGTCGCAGTCATCTGGTTGAATCAGCTTTTTGATTAGATCACTAGCGCGTTCATTAAATGACGACGTTTAATTGAATGACTAGGCCGAACTTTGAATGAACAAGCCTCACTCAACGTCCAACAAGTTAGCGAATTGTAACATAGCCCTTTGAACATAGCGGACGTAAAATCAGTCAGGTGATTGTAATTTAGTTCATTTTTTTTACACTGCGGCGTTTAGTGCTCATCAAAACAAAGATGGCGTTAAACAGCTGGTACAGATCAAATCGAATAGCATTGTGTTGATATTTTTTTGAGTGAAATTGAGATTTAAAGTGACTTATTCGTAAAAAAATATATTTATTTATTTATTTAAAAAAGATAGCTATATCTCACTCAACGACGTTCAGTCAAGAAGTTGAACGTTATATGTATTAAACATATTGACGAGTTGTCCTTTAATCATCCAATTAAACGTCGTCATTCAATGAACGCGCTAGTGATCCAATCAAATAGCTGATTAAACCAGATGACAGCAAAATTCACAAAACACTGTATGGTTTATTTCTACCACTTCAATACTTATATTTCAGAACCAGATGAGATAAATATTTGTGCGAGGCTTGTGATATAACTCTTATTGTATAAATCATACTTGAAAGCACAAACGAGGTAGATAGTAAATAGTGTTATTATATTTATTTGGTACAGAAACTTTGCGTGCGTATAAAGACGCTTTCGGATCAAAAGATCGCGTACGTGCGTTATTTCCATAAGCTGAGACTGATATATTTGTCTAGATCCCCCTTTGTTGGTTGGCCAACACTCCATGGAATTCAGCGGGAAATCGTTTCTGCTCCTTGAATCTGAATTAATTTATTTTTATTATGGTAGGAGGCTCGTAGCCATTTACGCTCACAAAGTTTGTAGACGGTCCTAATTAGAGGTAATAATTTTTAATAATGTTATTCGACGCTCTCAGGAATTAACGTTTCAGATTGAAAGACCCCTTTTGAAGTTCAAAATAATAATAAAAATTATGTGTTGAACTACCCCTACATGTTTGTGAAAAACAGACCACCAAAACGTACATACTAAGTATGTATTTTGACAATTGGCAAGTAGGTATGTATCTACATAGTGATAATTAGTAATAGTAAAAGTAATTTATGACAATTGACATCGTATTTGTTATATCTCTCTAGTACTATGATAGTAAAGAATCAAATAACTGTTGCATCTTGATTCTAAATAGGATTAAATTCATATTTACTTAGTTAATTTATTTTGACGATGCGTTAATTGATTGTGATTAATTAAGACAAATATATATATGATTCAGTAACCATGTAAAACTTAAATTTTTCTTCGTTTGCTGGTATAAAAGAAAGTCTTTGTAACATAGAAGCTTTTGTTTGCAAGTGCAAACATGAATTACTAGGTTTTATCTGGCGGTGACGATATTGTGTGGGTTTGAGAGTCACACAAAGACTTTAAAAGACAGTCTGCATTCGGAATTCACTTCACGTGACTTATCTTTTTACGTCTCCGTACAAACGTCGTAAATGGACTTGTGCTTATTTAGACGTACCTTTTCACTATCTCTAGAATTACGGATGACAGATAATATGGTCAGAAACGATCATACTTGATCTTATTACATGATTAATTAAGAAATATTGTGTTATTAATTTAAATAAAAATACGACACAGGACTACAAATATGAGTATAGGTAATCTAGCATCCAGGTAAATTTTGAACTGTTTTGTACAAGACATGTCTTGACCATTTCGGACATAGTAAGAAAACAATAATTAATGGTTAAGTATTTATGAATTTGTATAACTTTACGCACATACATTTTGGCAAATCATTTTTATTTATATTGATAGAAGATTTCAGAGGAGTTCACTAAAATTATTGTTTTGGTAAGACAATGTTTAACGTTTAAGTACTACATTTGACAAATTAGATTTACATTTTTTTTAAGAAATATCTAAATCCCTTAAGTGGACTTATGATTGTAGTGGTTCTTAGAATTGATCATAATAAATATCCTTAGTAACTTTATAGTATCTATACAATAATGAGTAAAGGTTCAGTTTTGGTAAATAAGGTTATATTCCAGAGAAGTTACTATTGACGGAATATATTCTTGATATGTTAAGAAAGTCTATGAGATATTCACGAAACACTATTACTACTTATAAGTTTTGCGTTACTGGTGTCAATATCAATTTCCCAATTGTCTCTAAGAGGTAAAAGTAATTACAAAAGTTTTTACCGCCTCCTTTTCTAGTATCTTGGAGATCTAATCAATCATTTTCTTCCACCCGTTGATTTACAGCCCTGATTGAATAATATCTAGTACCTTTTTGGCCAACCAAATATATATGCGTGTGATATTTTTTGACGTTCTTCGACTTGTTTATGTCTCAAATCAGTATAAAAACTATGATGTTGTTGAAAAAAAAATTCCTTATACTTGTGTTACTCTACGACTAATGTAAAGTTAAGTAAAAATCTTTTACATACTAATACATTTCTTAAGTTATTAAGTTTCCTCTATTTTTTCTTGCTAATATTTTTTATTTGTATGAATTCGTAAAGTATGAAATGTGTGTCACATAAAATACGGTTTTTATACGGTTATTAAACGTTGTCTAATTTTTATTTAAAAACTATTGAACTAGGACCAAAAAAACGCGCGGGTAAAATTGTGCGGGTCTACACTAGCAGGGCGTAACAATTTGGTATAACATAATTAATATACCCTACACTACTAGTTAAGATACTACATTCAAATAGATAATGACGTAGGTAGACTGACGTGCTTTTGCCTGGACAAAGGACCACGCATATTTTAATAAATTGAAAACGAAAAATACTTTTTTACTACTGCATTAATGATACATGAAAAGTAATATATAACAGTATTTACGTTTAAGTAAGTAGTTAGGTTATTTGATAGATTTACAGACTGAATTTTAAAACACCGGCGCTCATTTAATAACTGCTCTCTTCATCATTCTGAACAAAAATATTACTATAGCTAATAGATTTTAAACATGAAATTTCTGGCTTTCCAAAAAAAATCTATCATTGGTAGGTATTTAAAATAAACAACTATCAACCCTAACCACCTAAACGGACCACATTGTTAATTAGAAATGTTATGTTCTACACTAATATTATAAAAGTAATGATTTTAATTCTTGTGTGTGTATGTTTGTAATGAATAAACTCAAAAACTACTGTGCCGATTTCAAAAATTCTTCCACCAATAAAAAAGCTTCATTCACCAAGGTTAAGAAAGGCTTTATTTGTTGCTAGAAAATAATATCTCCACGCGTAAGAAGTGGTGGGTGACTAGTATCTAAAACTTACTACATTCTGGTAGGTACATAAAAATTTCATAAGCTGATCTTCCACCGAAGGCAAAATCCGATTTCGATTCCTCGGGTTCATAAAAACTCACAATAATACAGGGCCGGCAGTTCTAAATCATTTGACATTCCGGTAGACAGCTTGAAAAAGCACGAGATTTCCTAAGCCGTAAATTATATTGAATACGTGACTAAGACCTAAGACCTCGACCCCCATGATTGAGCGTTGTATTGGGAAGAATTCTGAGCTGGTGACGTAGTATGGGTCCTTTCCCTAAAACATAATCGGGATATCTGCTTCAAAATAAATGGCTATTACCAGGTGAGTATGCAGCCATCGGAGTGGACGTGGAAAAGTACGAGCCCGACGAAGCAGTGCGTTACTTAGCCGGTCCTCTCCGCAAGGAGCCGTCGCCCCGGGCGCTGAAAGCCTTCAGGTCGTACCTGGCGGTGGCGCCTTCGCCCTCGCCCTCATACCCGGCCTTCGCCCGCGAGGTCAACAGGAGGCTCCAGATGCCCCCTTTCAATTTCAATAATCCTCTCCTCGCGCTAGGCGGCGGGAAAGTGGTGAGTAAACAAAATTATACTTGACTTTGGATTAGGAAGTCATAATACTTACCCTATGAAATCCGGGAAAATGTTATTTAGGGACGGAAAATTGGAAATATCGATCGTTCTGATTGGTATTATACGAGTAGAAGAAAATATTTGCGTTATTACATATTTTGATGATAACATTTGAATCTTTTATCTAGATCGGTAATGTAGTCGCGCTTTCTACGTTGTCTTAATTTTAAAGTAGTTTCAATGCATGCACAATATTATCTAATATTTACGTAAAGGTACTCAAAATAAAAATTAAAAACAGCGTTCATCCCGTCGCCAAATTAATTGCAACGTTAATTAATGCGCGCCATTCCAACGTGCGCGACACAGTTTCATGCGTAGAACAGCATTATTTTCTAAATAGAAACTAGTTAATTGAATGAATTTTAGAATCAAATACAGGTAAAAAGAAAATGTGTTATCAACCGATAATATATACTCGTATGTCGTGAGGGAAAAAACGATGCGAATATGGTCTTGTTTTATAGAGTTAAATAAAATACGCAAGCTGATTGAAAGGTCACTAAGCATACTAACAATGATATTGATAGTAAAATAGTGATTCGTTTTGTATAAAAAAACTTATAACTTATAAACAAGGCGATACGATAAATGAGTTGAGAACCCAGAGAAAATACCATAAAAATTAATCTCCAGCAACAAATTATCTGGAACACTGTTAATTGACGACCTCCGTAGCCGAGAGGCGAGCGGGCCTGACTTTGGCGAGCGCCATCTCTGAGGTTCCGGGTTCGATCCCCGGTCGGGTCAATATGGGAAACGAACTTTTCCATATTGTCTCGGGTCTGGGTGTTGTGGTACCGTCGTTGTTTCTGATTTCTGTAACACAAGTACTTAAGCTACTTACCACAGAATCAGAGCAATGTATGTGATGTTGTCCAATATTTATTTATTTATTTATTAATTGCGGTTTCAGCATAAACAAGGGCAACTGACACTTACCTACCCTAGAAAAAAAGACAAATAAAAGTAAATAATAGTCGGATATTCGAAACTTCCTCTTTGCTTTCCAATTTTTTTTTATTTCTTTATTAGGTGTTTACTTTTTAAAACGGATTTTGTGTGATTGGGAACGTATAAAAAAATAGTAGGTATAACATATTCGTATCGTATACTGTCTACTTATCTTACTTAAGGATGAGGTACGCGGCTGCTGACGATGAATAGCCGCGGTTATTTATTTAAGTAGAGGACATTACTAGCACGCCCGTGCAATTTGTGGGAGCGAATGTGGCGAACAATTCATCACGATGACGGAATTATTGAAATGCCAGGGCTTATTTTATTGTTAGGTATGATATTCCCTTAACCTTTATTTTTAACAGCGATCTGACCATCTATATAATAGGTACTATATTTTGTCGGTAACAAGTTCCGTAAATGTTTTACGTAATGCATTACAGAATATCTCGATATTTATCATATCTATCTTATACTTTTCAAAACTATTTAACTTATTCATCGTCTACACGAAGGCCATGAATCAAACGTGATTCATGGAACCTATTAACAGGCACCAGCGACTTCGTCCACGTGGATTTGCGTCTTAGGGGGAAAGTTTTTGGAGAAAAACATCATCATAATTACACCTACTGTTTTATTAGAATGGAGGTATCCCGTTAGTGGCACCATGATAAGGAAACCAGGATCTGATAATGGTATCCTGGAGATACAGAGACGAATCGATTTTTTATTTGTTGAAATCTATCTGGGTCTGATGTCTACGACACGTCAAATTTTCTTCTGCTCCAAGATCCCCGTGGAAGCGGCGTGGCTGCATGACGCAGTATGGGTGTATGCGCGTGCGCTGGTGGCTGCGATGAGCACGGGCGACGACCCGCGCGATGGCAGGGCCGTTTCCGCCTATATGAGGAACACCACTTATCACAGTGTTATGGGGTAAGTAATGTGACAATGTGACAGTGGTCTGCGCCTGAGTAATTAAGGCTAAATGTGTATCATCCTTACATAACTACTTTGAGCTACCATCGACATTTATAGGTAAGGGTAAATAAAAACACAAAATCTCAAAAAAGGACTCGTGTTTCTCGTTTTTTACCTACGTTGAACTAGAATCCGCGTGCGCAGGTACTGGATACACATGGACGAGAACGGTGACGCAGAGGGCAACTACACCCTGCTGTCCATCGACCCCTCGCGCCCGCCCGCCCTCTACCCGCTTGCCGTGCTGCACAAGTCGACACCGGTAAGATTACCACTATGACGCGAGATTGAGTCAATTTAAAAAAAAAAGATTACCACTGTTATAAGTAATAAATAATCAATATATTTCCACTCCACAAATTAATACAGATCTAGAAGTTTTATAATTCACGTTAATACTTGTAGATCCAATAATGCGTTATTTATTTTTACATCAACTTTTACAAGTAAATTAGATTTTATGACCGACTCAACACAATTCACTTGACGATCGCTCTCATGACACAACATCCTTTTCTTACAAGCAAAATAACTGCGGTTTTGAGCATATAGGTACGATCATAAATATTGCAATTAAATTTTAGTTCTTATGCTCACAAGATAAGTGCGATACAGTATCTTATATGTATAGTAGGCCGTGCTTCTAACTGTTAGCACCTACATCTACAATAATTGCACCAGTAACCGAGAATTGTAGCATATGTGCATATAACAAATCTTTGACCTATATTTTATCATTGTGCCTTTTCTTTATTCTTAAGGTTGTTGTCCAAAATAATGAAGATTTATTTATCTTTATCTTTAAGTTGGCAAATGACGGTCAGTAGTCTGCAGATACAGTTCAACCTTATAACGGATAATTTACCATCATTTGTTCATTTGAGCGCAACATGTGTATCTTGCGGAATTCTTTCGAATATGTAAATAGATTGTAAATTAATATGCGTCTCACGTACGTGTAGCGAATCTGGACGCGGCCCGAATAACCGGCATCTAGCAGTTCGGATAGTTAACTTTTACGTCACTTTTAGAGCTGATAAAAAAGAGAAATGGCCTATCCGCATCGAGTGTACGTTTAAGATGAAAATTGTTTAATTTTATTTTTATCTATCCCGGACATAACTCAAAAAGAAAAGTTCTAATCGTTATGCTTAGGTACCTTCACTCAAAGTATTCGTACCTAACTCATGTATTTATAACCCAAATAGTGAGAAATTCGTATTCACTCAATTAATTTACCCTATTAAAGTTAAATTATGAGGTAAGCTGATAATCAGCTTAATTTCTCATCAAAACGCAATGAATAATTTAATATCAAGACCGCCATGTTTTAGGATCTACAGATGACAAATTATTAATTAATTCACATATTCATTAATGAAGTGTTGATTAAATATAGGTATAGTTCTACCAAACTGATGCGCGAAATTATTTGTTGGGTAAATCGATTTTGAACAAATTCTGTTAAAATTAAAACAGCTAGACTCTGTGGAAATTGTGTAGGCTTCTTTATTTTCCGTAAATTACGCCCTAAATAAATAAATCTTTCACCCACTCCAACAAAGCTGCGGGTAAAAGCTAGTTTATGATAAATGCGTGCATGCAGTAGTACTGTTGCGAATATACGACTTGCTACAGCTCTAGTGTTTTGGCTGCAGCGATGCAGTTTTGTGCCAACTAACGCGTCTCCGAAATCGCACGCACTTTATACTCGTATATTCTCTCTGAAAAGAGATCGAGCAACTTTAAACTGCCTCATTCTGGATTCAGAACTTTTTCCATTAACTTAATTATACTTGCGACCGCCTTTTATCCTTTTTTGTTTTAAAAGTTTCATTTCATACTTATCATTATAAATGCATTAATGGGACCATTTTACATTCGTAAGGTTCGCATTTTCTCGTAAATAAATGTAGAAACCCGACATTATTTTACGAATCATAGAATTAGGTTGATGTAATGTAAACAATTTACTTTATTCCCATTTTTATTAAAAGTTTGATTTTTCGTAACAACATTTAATAATTTATATTTGAATATTAATATAAGTATTTCTAATACGTACCAGATGTACCTACCTACCTAAGAAATTGTGAACCGAGCATCAGGTGAGATACCATACCTGAGATACAATGTTAAAAAATAATAGTACCTACTTACACCTATAACTTTAAAAATCTCGCCCTCGCTCTCGAAATTTATAATTCCTTAGTCATTTGCAAAAATGCAAATAGAATTTCAAATAACTCACGTGTCGCATTGCATACGAAGTGTCCACGTCACAACATTACTCTGCACCTGTATAACAAAGCTTGGCCAGTGCGTCCGAAATGTTAATGATATTAAAATTCCAGGTTTTTGTATAGTCCTTATTACAATATAAATATCAACACCACAGTCTGGGAGCAAGGAAGAAAGTGCTAAAACAACGTACCTACTAGGTAATATGCAGTTTACTATCATTTATCGCTCTATTCTGTGCAGGAACTCTTTTACAAGAACCGGTTTTAGTATGAAATGTAAGTAGGTAGGTACATATATCAATATCAGCGTTAGTAAAATCCTACATATTTAGCCTTAGCCTTCCGAAAAACTCATATCTTGTAAACAAACCTTACAATATCGGGATATAGTAAAAAGCGTTCCAGTAAACTGGACAATCGCCGGCATTATGCTTTAGTATTCATATTATATTATCTCTGAATATACAAATGAAAATGAAAGCAAACCATTTGCACGCGTACCATTAAGAGACATAAAATTTTAAATCTCACTACTACTAATAAATGGTTGTCATATGGGTTCAATTTTATACTCAAGACTCTTCATAACAATTCCGATTTATTTTACATTTTCACGTTGATTTGATTTTTTTTGTTTTCCTTGTCTATAGAACAGCGTGTAGCGTGCATAGCTGCTGAGTGTATACAGTCGGTATCATTTGTTTGTATGCACGTCAGTACCTTGTCTCATTAAACCTCCGCATGGCCAAGTATGTCAGATAGACAGTTAACTCAATATGACAAGGTATTGAGTTGTTTACAAACTAAAGCTGCTGACTATATGTCGTTTTCAGGTCATTCTAAATACCTTCCGGAGTGTAGTAACTAACATGTATATTGTTTCCGTACCGCTGTGCAGGAGCTGAGATTCCTGCGGGAGCTGAAATGGCCCGGCGGGCGCGCGCCGTTGTCCGAGCCTCCTTGCGGCTTCCGAGGGGAGAAGTGCGTCAGTGAGTAAAATGTTTTAATTAAAATTTATTTAACCCTACTTTTAAACACAGTCGTGTCGTATGTTTTGGTGAAAACAGTTTCTAGATAGTGCTGTAATGGATTCAAATAAGTATCTTTAGAGGATCTCATGACACGTTTGGAAGTAATACTGAAGGTTATGCTATGCACGCCGCAAACCATTTGTCATGAGCATGTTTGTGCTTCCGAAGGCACGTTAAGTAGCTGGGCCTGGCTGATACCTCGAGGTAAGCCTAGTCAGAAGGCATTTCGCAGCCATAGAACATCTGACAGTAAGGGTGATCCCTTGCATTACTCATCATTCACACTAATCCGCGCTAAACCCGCGTGTTGGACGGTCCGATCTCATTGAAATGAAGCCTACGCCCAACAGTGGAATGTCTTAATTGGTTTCTTCAGGGACAACCTTCTGCTCCTAAAATAACTAAATTTAGGGACAGCTATTTAAATTGTGGTTATTTCTGTAAATTTCGAACTCACAAACAAATAACGAATTTTTGGCAATTGGCTACTTGACAGTTTTTGAAAAAGTATTGTAAAATGTGCGCCCGTTCATTTTATATCCCTAGCAATTCGATTTATCTGGAAATAATCTAAATAACCAGAGAAAAATAAGATTTTATGTAACACATTTAAAAAGCGCGCGAAAACGCCTAGTCGCGTCATTGTTGCAATTATGACGTCAACGTCCTAGACATTAATTAAGATAAACGGAAAATGTTTCAATAAATTCTTTATACGATTAGAGACACAATAATTCAATTTAATCGGTAAAATAATCATTGTTTCGCCACATTAAAATAAATAATTTTCGCCGACAGCTGTCATTTCCGAATTGCAATGGTGGTTTCCGTTTCGGTTCTTTTGTTCCACAGATAAAAAAACTAAAATTTATTTTGCAAAAATAAAATACTAACTATGCTTTTAATTAAAAAGTAAAAATGTAAAATGATTACTTAACTAATGAGCTAACATATCTAACACTTTTCATATTTTATTGTTAACACTGTCAAGTAGCCAATTAAATTTGGTATTTAGTATATTTTAGTAGATATATTTGAAATTGCGTCTTACCCTCACTTGGCCGAGGGTTGAGATCATAAGTATGGCATCACGCATAGGAAGCTATTCACTGCCTCAAAGACGTAGAAAGATACGAGTACGACTCTTCGGATTTATTAGAGGCCTTATTTTGTTCCATTTAGTCCCGAAACACGCATTGGGAATTTATATTATTCACATTTCCTCATACTAGGTATATATGAATGTATATACAGTATGAGGAAATGTAGATGTTTACATTTGCTACATTAGTAACGTTTATAATTTTAGGCTAACCTCATACAGCTACTGTTATTGTATTTCTTTTTCGCGTCATTTCGATATAAAAATATGTTTTTTCAACCAAATTAAATCAGTGATTTTTGAGTAAAAGAGTAGGTAACATAGGTACAAACAAACAACCATTCTTATAAACTTTCGTGTTTGTCATTTTATAAATATTAGGTTGAGAAGATCAGATTCCATTATCCAGTTATTAAATACTATTTATTTGATTTTTTTACTAGCCCAAAAAACATGTGTAGGTGTAAATATTATATACGGAACCTTTTGTTTGCTAAATGGCATACGAAACAACCAAGGCACTTTCATTACATGCCCACAGAAAACGTTTTTGATGTAACCATAAAAACAGTTTTCCCTGAACAACGGGTCTTAGTCAAGCTTTCCCTAACACACGACGTATGTTGGCTAATAGAATCGGGTGGGCCGGAATGGGCCATTAGGGTCCGTCGACATTCTATTTAGTGGCGATCTAAAAAACTAATACGTCGTGTTGAGCACAGGGCCGCATTAAGTGCACGGGTTGGAGCTTGTAACTAGAGTCACCATGTATCCTGAATTTCTTACCGGACTTGTCCTGGTTTTGGTGATTTCATTTGCTTTTTTTATGATTTAACAAGAAGAAAAAAATATTGTTATTAAACTTTTGCCCTTATTCTATCATTTTTACGTTACACATTTGTTCGACTGGTAAAAAAGTTTTCACTTACAAAATCGCGGTTGTTTTTTAACCGACTTCAAAAAAGGAGGAGGTTCTCAATTGGTCTGTATGTATAATATTTTTTTTTATGTATGTTCATCGATATTTTCGACAATTATTATAGACGGATTTTATAATTAATAATTCATAAATATACCTATCACCTAAGTAAGTATAATCTTGAAATAATATAAAGAGCTGAATTTTACTTTTACATTCCAAAATATAAAACTCTCATCATTGTGCGTAATATGAGGAGTATCCTAATTTTAAGTTGTCTACATTAAAAACCTGTATCCAAGTCAAAATGAGTGTATTGCCCGTTTCGTTACTTAATCTCCGCCCAAACAGGCAATAATTTGACGACCTCCGTAGCCGAGAGGCGAGCGGGCCTGACTTTGGCGACCGCCATCTCTGAGGTTCCGGGTTCGATCCCCGGTCGGGTCAATATGGGAAACGAACTTTTCCATATTGTCTCGGGTCTGGGTGTTGTGGTACCGCCGTTGTTTCTGATTTCTGTAACACAAGTGCTTAAGCTACTTACCACAGAATCAGAGCAATGTATGTGATGTTGTCCAATATTTATATTTATATTTATTTATTTATTTTATAATTCGATTTCGATTTGTAATACAATAAAAGCTCCATATTCACGATTCCCGTATTCGCGTTTTCACTATACGTGGATTAAAAAATTGCGACTAATTTTCTGTATTCGCGGCAAAGAATTCCATATTCGCGGATCCTGTAAGTTTCGAGTAGAATAAATGAGCTAATCTCAAAGTTCTTTAGGCACTAAAAAAGTTATCTTGAAGAACCTTAGCGAAGGATTATGGCTTTCTGGTAGCATTAACCTGAGAAAATGGATAGGTAGTACTTTTTTTTATGAAAATTCTAACTAAATTCATCAATAACTTATCCAAACCCTGACCATTTTAATATAATAAATTAATAAAAACTTAACCCTGGAACGTATCTCCTACAACGCCATACAAATAGCCTTTCCATGTTCGCGGTTTCCGTATTCGTGGCATATTTGTGGAACATAACCCCCGCGAATAAGGAGCTTTTACTGTACATAATTTCCTTTTAACCGACGAGAAAACAATGAAGGATAATTAGTTATTTTATTTTATAAGCCCAAAGGAAAGTTTTCATAAAGTTTACGAGACTGCCAATTTCATTCGATTAAGGTGTAGGATTTATAGACTATACAAAGACGAAAATCGTCGCATAATATACGTTAGGCTTAAATTCGAGTGTTAGATTTAGGTGAGTCGATGTTAGAGTTCATCATAAGGTCGGTTATTTTTTTTCATTGCAAGCAATCTACTCGCTCGTCTTGGCATTGCTTTAAATGTGTTTCGTGAGATCATATATTTTGTCCCAATATTCCCTTAATTTTTGGCAGCATTAGAAAGGGTGGGTCGTAAAGCGTGGCCGTAACCCTACGGACGTAGCGTACTCGTAGACCACAACGGAGCGTCGCGACGGCTCCCGCGCCACTCCCGCTGTGACACCGCTATCGCACGCACTCCGACTAGCAAAATCACACACGACTAAATAATACTATGATTCATACATATCATTACCACTTTTTCCTTCTCGCTGAAAATATGTCATTCATTTCTGCGGTGCTTGCTTACCGGAAAAATTCACTGACTACGCAATTGTACCGACGTTACTTATACTCGTAGTTCAATGGCAATTACGACATTGATACCTTTAAATTATAATTTGTAACGATGATTTAAACATTCCATTACCATCAAATATTAGAAACAGAAAAATTTTATCTCCCCTTGCGGTGCGAGAATTGAACCCACGACCTTCACGTATCGCGCGTGCTGCTCTTCTGTGCTGTTTTTCTGTTTCTAATATTTAAAGTTCGCTAGTACGGCGTATAGTACTATAAAAAAATAATAAAATCGATTCCATTACCATCGTCGTTGTGTAGGTACCCAAATAGGTGAGATACAAAGTAACTTTATTTTTCCGAAAGAATTTAAATATAATTCAACATTAAATACTTGAAAGCGCGCGTGCGTAACGTAACGTATCAGTTGGAAGAGCAGCACGCGCTATACAGGTCGTGGGTTCAAGAGATGAACATTTTCTGTTTCTTTAAAATATATTATTTAGCGAGTATGGCGTGAAGCACTATAAAAAAATGTTAAATCTGTAACTCAACTTGATAATTGAATAATATTAAGAAAGACGACATTTTTATGCCTCCACAAAAAGCTTCAGGTAAAAATTCAACGACTGTTCAAACAAAAATAAACACTTCATTGGATTCGATTGGTCCGCCAGCCCCCAGACGGTATCCACCGCGACCGACGAACAAAGAATCGCTTTCAGTGCCACAAAGAGTCCAGTGTTTTATTATGGCTGGCGACGGCATTAATATTGCTAGTTACTTACACACTACCCTGTGTCTGAAAGCAAAAAGCTATTCCATTGTTGTAGTAACACAAAACCCTTTTGATTTCGTTATGACTGTTTAGATTGGTTTGAAATTGAAGAAAACTTCAAAACAAAAGAAGAATTATTGAAACAATAGAAAAGAGTATTGCAATTAACTGATCGATTTATACCTAAACGCCGAACAGATTTTTTTACGGCTTTGAAGTATTCGGAGAATTAGATGGTAGAAAATATTTTCTGGTAAAGAATTCATACTAATTAATGTAACTGTTTTATGGTAGCCACAAGCCCACAATTAGAGGATTTCCCCGCTTTTCTTTTGAAATTTTTCCTGAATTTTCTTTGCTATAAACCTCACGGAGCCCGAGACCTTTCCAACGAATGCAAAACCGTGGAAATCGGTTCATGCTTTCTGGAGGTATAGCGTCAGGAAGGAAAACCCGACTTATTTTTATATAGTAGATGTCAATGGTGTAGACTGTCGTTCGGTTTAGGAAGTTAGATTCAAACTATAATAATTTAATTAAACTAGGCAAGTGGATACTGGTAAATTGGTGTGCTTTGCTTTTATCTGCTAAGCGGAAACTCTGGTGAATCTTTGATTTATATTTGGCGTATTTTTGGCTAGTTCCAATAGTTATATTGAATACCATTCGGTACGCGTCCGAGAAGGTTCATCGGACAGGATATCTAGAAAACAGCATTCCCCGGACGCGCGACTTTGTTCCACTCCAGTTATTTCAATTTAATGCTCCGGCTCCCCTCAAATCCACTTTATATCTGTGCGCTCGTCGCAAAGAATCCGCTCACGGTCACAAATTGAATACAAACGTTTAAGGACGTTTAGCCGCTCCGGATTCTGGGAAGAAAGTACATTTTACACGGAATTCTCGCAAGAATAGTTAGAATGGCAAAAAGCAGATCCTAAATAAATCAGCCGCGTGGTTTAAGTTGGTACTTAATGTAAATTTTATGAAGCTTAATGTCACCATCTAAAAATACTTTCCTACAACCAACAATTTTTTAAAGCATCAAAGTTCATTTTGCAAAAGCATCCAAATTTATATAACATCAATAACAGTTTTAGAGAAACCTTGCACTAAGTAGTATCCCTACATCTAACTATAAATAGGTACTTAGCGAATGATCGCAGTAAACGAACTTTTATTGCGAAAATGCCAAACGTTCCCATAAATATTAACTTGTCACTATCATACGGATATTGACTTGAGGAAGGGACTTAACTTATGGTATTCTCAGAATATGTGCAAAAGATGCGAACGACGTAAGTAGGTAGGTATCGATAAATAATTAAACCTATCTATACTATTTAAAGCTACTACAGAGTACAATATTTAGATATACTCGTATCTACGACAAGTATGTATGGACTTCTGCCTAGTATGTTTCTCAACGTTTTGTTTCGCTTTAAATTTCATTGTAAATAATAACCAAAAAGATGTATGTGATAATATTATTTGTGAGAAAAATTATCGACTTACTTTCCGGTATCTTTTTTTCTTAGTTAAAAGTTCCGAACCGGTGGTAGCGTCATCGGGTTGCTAAAGAGATGATGCGTGTTACGAAAGTAATTTATATGAGTAAAGAGATGTTGAGTTAAATAAGTTAAGTGAAATATTTATTATAAGTATAAATCATTAGTTGTAGCTAGATATAACATATCACAACAACACAATTATTTTTTAGACTTTACTTTGCTGAGTTTTGAATTACTTATGTGATCACCACAAGCTTGCAGTGTTCCTACAATATAGCACAAAATAATCAAAAACTTGTCAAAAGCTTAAGTAAGTACATGTTCTTTTTGTAGTTTTTCACAACTTTACCGCGCTGACTGATAGCCGCTAACTGGTTTTCTATTGGCACACAGCCTTAAACAAATGCCAATCGGTTTTCCTTATTGTGTTTAGGTACACACGTTTCATAGCGATCAGCTGAATATACTCGTATTAGCTGCTTTCCGCCAGAACCATCAAAACAAAAATGTCCTACGAAGTGAAGTCTCTAAACCTCTAAGATCATACTAACACTGCTGAATCTTAGATTCTCATCTATAATCTCGAATTTTGTAAAAAAATCTACATGTGATGTAGATCACACAAGGTCCGCCGAATATAAATATCCATCTGCTTAAAAGTAGGATAGGACTCTAAAAAAATAATAAATATAAGCATGTCATAAAAATACAAACCTAAAAATCAGTCAGCCTAACACGCGATTTGATTTAATTTTTCTGATCCAACTTGCGAACTTTTAGTCTATTATAAACTAGACCTAATATACTAATGTATAGGCTGACGATGAGGTCTAGTCTACTATCACTGCTAGGCATAGGTCTCGTCTTATGAGAAACATTGCGCCCTGTCGTCAGTTTGACCTAACGAGCATGTGCCTGCAATATTTAAAAGAAAGAAACATTTATTACTTAAAAACATCACAACGCAGCCATATAAATACCTACGAATTAGATATATAAAATGTATATTTCGCAGGTAGTCGGAGATTGTCCTAAACTTTGTTTACCGAGTCGCAGTTTCCACTCAAGAACCCGTTTACCCATAGCGTTTGCAATCATAATATACCTAGTATACGAGTATACCTTATATCTCAATCTAGAATAACCGTCTATAATCAGAAGTGGGATGCAGTGGTAATAAGCTAATGATTGTAGGTCATGTTGGCGCCTGGGCACTTGGCGCCTCGGGAGCCACCCTGGTGCTGCTGGCGCTTGCTGCATTGGCTCTGTACCGCGGCTGGCGTTACGAGCAAGAGCTGGACTCTCTGCTCTGGAAGATTGACTTCCGCGACCTACATCTCCCGGACGATGAGCAGACCGCCAACAATCTGAGTAGGTAAAATAATTTGAATGATGTTGTTTGCATGCTTGGAATCCATGACTTTCATAGATCAAGAGCAACAGACTATGGTAAACGATTTGGACAGATAAAAATTGGATTGTCAGGCATATTACCTATCATCTATATACTCATAGTTTTCCTTCTAAGAAGCGATCAACATGCCCCAAATGTTTGTGGCTCTTGATATTAGGTACGTAAAAAATGCAGGGGTTTCTTCTGTTTATTATTAAAGTTGTATTACCTAAAACGAAACTATGACTATGAATGTGAATAGATAAAAACATTTATCATGCACATCGGATAGTACCTACTACTTTTCGCTGGAATGAAAATGTATGCCGCCGTTTTATATCTACTAATTTCATCATGAAATTAACAACGGCTCTCAATTTAGGTACTTCTCTTCTTCATTACACGGACGATTGGGATAGATTCGTGAACTCAACAAACATTGGTAATTACAATTAATACAAGTACCTACTAGGTATTAATTAAAAATAATAAATACCTATTTATTATTTATAATCATAGGCTTATGATCGATGGCAGGTATGGCTTTCCATTCTAAATCTTATTCTTCAAAAGCTTTGTTTTTAGGGGCAATTTTATTAGGTGAATTATCTTTTTTTCCGCATGAACTGTATTTTATCAAAGTTCGGTTATCTAAAACCTGTAGCATCATTAGCGAGTTGGTCAGAGCTGAATTTTTCCAGCAAGACAGCAGCGCAGGTGCCATCCCTAACTCGAATATCGAGAAGAACGGGGTGAATGGACCCGGCGTGCGTTCCAGCCAAGTGTCGCTCAGCTCGAACCCCGACCTGGACTTCCGCTACTCCGCCATCTTCACCGAGGTCGCCTTCTACAGGGGACGGCTCGTCGCTGTCAAAAGGGTCCGCAGAAATCACATCGACATCAGCCGGGAAATAAAGAAGGAACTCAAAATTGTAAGTTTGAGAATTCCATTCCATCAACTGTATGTGTTTCCCGCACTATGTAGGTACTGAATGTTTTCTAGTAGAAGCGCAAAAAATTTTGAGTCAGTGGTGTTCTCATCGCCCTACATACTTACATTAAAATTTAGCGATGTGGACTGGCTAATCAACTGAGACACTTTTAAATACCTGTCTAAATACGATTCCTTCTATGAGGATAGCAATCTGTGACGTGCCTATAATTACGTGCCTTCATGTTTTATTGAGACCACCACAGAAGTCAATAACGACTTAACTACTGAAGTTATTGAGCCGAAGAATGGCCAAAGTATACTTAATTTAACGGCCGTAAAAAGTCGACAAGTAACAGAAATAAAACCAACGTGAGAGTTATGTACTTCACAACAGGTCCAAACGATCGTAAAATGTGGATTCCTTAAAACCTTTACGACAGTTGTAAGTTTGAGATCACTTTCTGTGTAGGTAAGTAGGTGTCTGGAATACTTCTTCGTGCACTGCTGCTCAATCCATACTTACGATTGCTTTTAATCATCTAAAGTTAACCAGCATAATTAATTGAGATCGCTATATAGGTATGTCTATAAAAGTGGATGTAACATTAAACTTTTTACTCGATGAGTTTCTTCAAATCTTATTTTTAATTTGTTTCATAATTTCCAAATTCACTGAGTATAACCAAGGCACGATATGTATAACCAAACGAATAGTCAATTTATCTTTAAATAAATGAGGTTAATTACTAAAACCATTCATAAGAATCTTTATAACCAAGCATAAAGATTCAATAAAGTAAACATAACAATAAAATCTGTGAAATTTAATGGTCTTTACCTCGTTTACCACGACATTATATTTATGGATACAGTCATGGTATTCTGTCGGATAGGCCCGTAAGCTGGCTATAAAGGGGCACGGGTTCCCCTTGAACAAACAAAGCATTTTCTCAGCGGGTATGATGGACTAAGACAAATTACCCGCATCCATCCGGATTTACCGTAATTCCTCAGGTAAATAGATAAGACGTAAAAACAAACACTACTTACTTACCTAAGCGTCTTTGTTCATGACAAAAACTCCCACGAAGGTGGTTTTAGATGTCGAGAGTTTCACAAAGGTTAGTGGAAAACGTTACAAAAAGTGACGGAACAATCTGGCGACTGAAAGAGTGCGTTCTAATCATACGGAGCCAATCGATATACCTACATACATATTTACTATTAAAACGACACTGAATAAGGAATTGGAATGAATAACTTGATTTGGCATAAAAAGGAATTATGCATGAATAGGGAATAAGGTATCATCAAATAGTCAAAAATATATTCATAGTAGTTATTTACCAAAAAATCAAAATTCATGCTAGTGCAACATGTAATTGGGCAAGAATGGCGATAAAAGCCTCTCCAATCTTAGACACTGGACGGAAAAAAGTCGATAGTTTATAAAGATAAAAAAAATTAGGTTTCTTTTTACCGCGCTAAATCTACCACCAAGATTTCCAAGTAGAACCGATATTATTATTTCTTGTAAAATCTAGCTTATTTTTTATTTATTATCTTCCCACTTCACTTAATTACAGAGGAAACTCTAAAGCAATCAAAGCAAGGGTTTCAAGGGAAAGTATTGAGAACTACGAGTACGATAAAGTTAATTTGTTCAGGTGCAGGAAAGCTCTAAGAAACACACGTCGTTGTTTGCACGGCCAGTGGCTCGCCGTCCGGGCTCGATATCTCCTGAACAAACTTTGCACAAATAGTTATGTTTCAGTGATTTCACGGCAGCAAAAGTTTTACTTTTCTTGACATGTACCTATTTACAATATGATTATCTTAGAAAGTGAATGCTAACTAAGAAATGTATACGGATTAGACTTAGCTAGCGTCACAGATAACTCCCAATCCGGTTATCTGTGGCTAGCATTTAGGTAGAGATTCCTAGGCACCAAAGTGTACACTAATACGAGTAGGTCGCCGTCAAATAATTTACGTTGTGGTGGACAAAGTAACCATATATTTATAAAAATAATGAATAAGCAAGAAAATGGGCTGGGCTGCCATAGTCGCCTTAACGTTTTACGCTGAAATTTTTTAGGCGATTACGGTCGCCTTGACGTTTAAGTGGTTACAATCTAACAAATAATGCAAAGGTAACATAATAGATATACAATGTGGCGGACAAAGTAACCAAATATTACTGCGTCATAACATCCTTATTACATGTGCCACAGAAAAATGAACGATAAAACAAGCAAGTCGGCTGGGCTGCCATAGTCGCCTTAACGCTTAGCGCCGAAAAGTCGCCTCAACGTTTGAGTGCTAATAATTTAACTAAGATTACGAAGGTACCTGTAGGTCGCCAAAAAAAATAGATATACATTGTGGCCGACAAAGTAACAAAATATTACTGCGTCATAACTTCCTTATTACATGAGCCACAGAAAAATGAAGAAAAAACAAGCAAGTCGGTTAGGCTGCCATAGTCGCCTTAACGCGTTACGCCGAAAGTTTTGAAGCGACTACGGTCACCTTAACGTTTGAGTGCTAATAATCTAACAAAGATTGCGAAGGTACCTATAGGTCGCCGTAAAATAATAGATATACATTGTAGCGGACGAAGTAACCAAATATTACTGCTTAACAATTTCCTTTTTACACGTGCCACTGATAAAAATGAAGCAAAAGCAAACGAGTTGGCTGGGCTGCCATAGTCGCCTTAACGTTTAATTTCAAGGCGACTACGGTCGCCTTAACGTTTGAGTGCTAATAAATCTAACAAAGATTGCGATTGCGACCTGCCTAATTTTAATATTTCGATGCATAATTTATATTGTCCAGATGCGCGATCTACAGCACGACAACGTCAATGGCTTCGTCGGTGCTTGCATCGAACCACCGAATGTATGCGCTCTCTCTGAATACTGCACAAGAGGAAGTCTCAAGGTAAGGAAGTAAATACGAGTATCTTTAGCACGTCCAAATAGGATCAAGTAGAATTTTAACTATGTAGTCAAGAAAAGAAAGAAAAAAAACGTTGTGGCGCCACAGCGGTGACTGGTTGAACTGTAGTTCATCAGTAGATGTATTCGTGCTACGAAATCATATAGGTACGTTAGGCGTTTGTGAGATTTTTTTAAATAATACAAACGTGTGTCGTTTACGTTTGTTGCTATTTTTGGTATGAACAAAATTATCAATTATAGCGGTCCCGGCGAACTTCGTTTCGCCTTAGAGGATTTTCCCGCGCAATTTTACCAAGGATCCCTAATTTTGTAGCCTATGTCAAATTGGAAGAATGTAGCATTCTATTAGTGAAAGAATTTTTTAAATCGGCCCAGTACTTTTTGAGCCTATTCATTACAAACATACAATAGGTACAAATCTTTCCTCTTTATAATATTAGTATGATGTATGAATGATACATATTTCATGAGATTCGGCTTGGCCCCCTATATCCAATGAATAGATACGACACGTAATTTGGGACGACCTCTATTATAATATTGGTAAATATTGAAATATACCTAAGTATTTTGGACTTAGGTAGGTACTAATCAGTTCTAAAGCAAACGGTTTACTTTTAAACAGTTTCATGAGATAACTCTGGTTAATGAGGGGTACCTACCTCATAAATCAATGTCCATTTGCTAATTAAACTGTCTTAAGTGCTTTGTACGTAATCTTTATGTCTGATAAGTAGAACAGGTTACCCGTCTCTGTAATCATTCATGTTCTTGAAAGCTAAAATTTAAGCTCTCGAATGTTTTACAATTCCAGGATATTTTGGAGAATGAGGACATCAAACTGGACAATATGTTCGTTGCATCCCTCGTTGCTGACATAATTCGAGTAAGTGTATGAATAAGTATAACACTTATTAAGAAACAATAAATACATTGTAATTATAACATACAAAATTAAATACCGAAACCAGATCCTACCTAAGCTGATTTACCAATCACAAGTAGGTTTGTTCATGAGAATATAAATAAGAAATTTTGGTATTATTTCTGCCTTAAAGTAAAACACGTAAAAATCTTATGTAAACACATATCGTCGTTGCGCCTGCAAAACCGCGTAAGAACAGTTCGTAAATACCGCGTATCGACTTTCGTATGGTTTTACTGAATGTTAAAAAAATACAGATATCCTAGCCATTTGACTATTTTTTACGGGCCGAACTATGTAGTAACTTTTTGTGACTTATTTTATAAGAATTTTTGTAGAAAAAAGCGAACGCGGCGGTGTTACAGACAAAAGCACTGTCGCGGCCTTATGTCATAAGTATATAGTCTAATATGTATCGAATTGAAAATGTTTGCTTTGACGTGCTGTTGACCGTACACACGACAAGAAAACCAGGATATTATGGCATCTAAGTGAAATCGAGAAAAAATGATTGGTATAAAATTATTAATGAAAATGAAGCCAGATTATGACGTGCCGTCAGTGGCGATCACGCAACTTTAATTTTGCCTGTAAATACATTCAATATTTTAAAATCTTCGCGACTCAGGGTATGATCTTCATCCATGAGTCGCCGCTGCTGTACCACGGCGCTTTGCGGCCGTCTAACTGCCTAGTGGACGCGCGCTGGGTCGTGAAGCTGGCGGACTTCGGCCTCAAGGAGTTCCGCCGCGGAGAACTGCCGCCCACTGAACCCACTTCCATAGGGTTGCATGTTGAAAGTGAGTTTGCCGCGCACGCGACACACTCGGCACACGCTGCACACGCGACACACGCCACGCACCACACGCATCACCATCACCAGGTTTCATACGTTGGGAAGTAAAGCCATTCCACCATTAGATGTACATATTTTATTTATCCATACATTACATAACAAGTGGATTATATTCCTATTTATTCCATTGTCTGCTGATTTTCTGCTTCGTTCTGTGAAATTAATTTGTTGTAAAACAAAAACTCTACATAATCCTTTGAACAGTCGTCTACCCTATTATTATGTTTGCTCTGTTGGGACTATCCCGCCCTAAAAAAAGCGAGGCCTACCCACTACAAACCCTCGGGGGACCTCATCGCCTTACACCAGTAAGGCATTACCAAATACCGCGCGAAACTCTAAAAGACTAAAACTACTACAGAGTTAATTTTTGGTATACTATTTTATTTAAAAATTAACGATTACCAATTTCAGGTCTAGTGTACCGATCCCCCGAGCTGCTCCGAAGCGCGGGCTGGGGCACAGAGGCCTTCCCTCTGACAGATGAGTACCGAGAGGGCTCGCCAGCAGCCGACGTGTATGCATTCGCCCTGGTGCTTTACGAGATCCACACTCGTAAGGGGCCATTCGGACCGGACTCACCCGCCTCGCCGACGCTACTTCGCCGTATAGCCGTTCCTGAACCGACACCTTTCAGGTAGGTGCGTGTCTTTGAGTACGATGCAAGACTTTAACAGTGTCACGAAGATTGACCCGTTCGAGCCTGTTAAAGTTCCATGTGAGGGATGCGTAGGCGTTGCAGAGCCTTTTAGGGCTTATAGGGAGAACTCCGCCTATTGTGTGCTCTTGACACTTAAGTAGGTATTCTGAGGTTCCATTTCACATATCCTAGACGTGTAATGAGTGCTGGTCTTGAGTTATCGGATGGTAGTTTGAAATTGTTAATTCCATGAGTTGTACCTATAAATCTCATATAAAACCAATAAAAAGGTGGTCAAACAACTACTCAATAGAAAAGCTGTGACGCAAAAAGTTCATACAAGGAAGTGTAGCCAATACCTGCTTTAGGGTAGAGAGCGAAGAAACCCGAAGTTGACTTGGCGGTCAATAATTGCCACATACCTACCTCTGGAAATAAGAGATCACATCAAGTTTTCAACTAAATTCGCACCAAACTGGCCAATATTTGGGGCCTGTCCTGATTGTAACATGGTGTAATTTTGACTTGTTGCAGGCCGCCTCTGGAGCCGTTGTCAGCTCGTTTCGACTGCGTGCGGGAGTGCTGCGGCGAGTGCTGGGCGGAGGACGCGACGCTGCGGCCCGACTTCAAAGCCGTGCGCACGCGGTTACGACCGCTGCGCAAGGGCATGTAAGTAATTTCTTATGTTTTATGATGGAGATATGACATTATGTAATTAGCGTAGGTAATAGTCGGCCTACAAGCTAAAACAGTGAACGAAAAGAACATAGAAGCATTTCTATCGCTTGAAAATGGCCCCACGAAAAGTAAGGCACGGTGGCCGTGGCGAGCTAGCGGACGGTAAACACACCGTTTCCAAGGACGCTGCGAGTCACAGACGCGGACCAATTATAATAGATATACCAGATATCTGTAGAAAATTTCACCTAAAATAATAATAAATAAGAAAGCCTAAAAATATAACATTCTATCTGTAACAAAACAATATTAATTTTTCAGGAAGCCTAACATATTCGATAACATGATAGCAATGATGGAAAAGTACGCGAACAACCTTGAGGTTTTAGTTGATGAGCGGACTGACCAATTGCAGGAGGAGAAAAAGAAGACTGGTGCGTATTTAAATTAATCAGACATTACCAGAGAATCACAGTTTCAAAAATAGAAACACTGTGACATCATCTGAGTCACTGATTTGTTTAGTTTCCGAGTTTGGTCAATTTTTTTTTGTTTCCAGAGGCTCTTTTAGAAGAGATGTTGCCCGCGCCAGTTGCTGAGCAGCTCAAGCGCGGAAGGAGAGTCCTGCCCGAAAGCTACGACTCGGTTACGATATACTTCAGTGACATTGTAGGCTTCACGGCCATGTCAGCTGAGAGCACGCCGCTACAAGTGAGTTTTATGTTTACTTTTCAAAACTAGATGAAAGATATGTAGGTAAAGTAAAAAATACCTTACGAATTACTTAAATGTGAGCAACTTATTTGCAGGTGGTAGATTTCTTGAACGACTTGTACACATGCTTTGACTCGATTTTGGAAAACTTCGACGTATACAAAGTGGAAACTATTGGCGACGCCTACATGGTGGTAAGTACTGATAAATAAATAATTTTCACTCAAAAGCTACTATGTGAAGATGGGAAACTAGATAGGTACTTAACATAAAGGATACTTTTATCCTATAATAAGGCGAACAAGATTGGGAGAGCTAGTAACGCATTAAGCTAAAAATCCACAAAGTAAAAAAGCGTAGGTACCTACTATTCACGCCCGCTCCCCATCCCCCTTATTCACAAACGCCAAAGTCGGTTCCTAAACCAAAAATCTGTTTGTTTTTATTTTTACCCATGTCGCAAAAGGAGCGATATAACATCTGTTCTCTCTGTCTTTGTCTGTCGTATCGTGACTCACTTATGCCTCCTCTAAACGTAGACAGATTCGTCTGCAGATGGCATCGGCGGCATAATTTGCTCGTCTGTGGTAGGTATATCATATCGGCAGGCGAGCAAATCGGCGGAAGCTTCCGCCTTTTGATTTGATATTGACTTAATTGGCGATGCCATCTGCAGACGAATCTGTCTACGTTTAAAGGGGACATTACGGATGGACCGATTTCGATGCCGTTTTTTGTCTACGTGCAATCCTTTAAGGATAGAAAGAGACAAAGCACAATTTCCGATTGCGAATCCGTGACCTACTAACTTTTACACCCCCAGGTGTCGGGTCTGCCGATCCGCAACGGCATCGTGCACGCGGGCGAGGTGGCGTCGATGGCGCTGGCGCTGCTCGCCGCCACCAGCGCGTTCCGCGTGCGCCACCGCCCCGACCACCGCCTGCTGCTGCGCGTCGGCATACACTCCGGTACGGCGCACCTTCCTCCACCCACATCATTTATTTATTACCTACTAACAGCCCGCGGGGGCTTCGTACGCGAACTACCCCCTTTTTTTCACATTTTCCAGTGATTCTTCGGTCGTATTGGTTGCAACGTGGTGTTCTAAAGCCTAGCCTAGGGACGCCCATTCATCATGCGAGGTTCGAAAGGGAGTGGGGGTCCAACATATCATGTGTATTATTTTAAATAAAATGTTATGAAACTTAAACCGGTATTTTATAATATGTCAAAAAAATAGATTCTTTGTACCTAAGTACTAAAAATACACGTGATATTTGTAGTCTTAAACCTCACCATGTATATCCCAGGAGGGGGGGGAAATAGATTATCAAAACTATTTTTCAATTCGAACCAGTTTCCGATATTAGCGCGTCGAAACAAAAAAAAACTCTTGAGCTTCATAATATTAGTACTATGACATGGCTTTTCAACAATGAGAACACTAATACAAGCTACTCCTACAAGTCAACGTTCATATCTAAGTGGTTCATCACTTAAAGAAAAGCACTGCATACACTAATTTGAGCGTACATTAGGTACCTAACACATTAAATACGAACACGAAGAAAAACTCTTGCCTAGATTTAGGGACTCGAATGTCATTAGTATATGACAAAGGAACAGGGAGCCATAAATGAGGCCTAACTTTTGATAATCTATTCCAGGTCCCGTGTGCGCAGGAGTAGTGGGACTAAAAATGCCAAGATACTGTTTGTTTGGTGATACCGTCAACACGGCCAGTCGCTTTGAATCCACGGGAGCACGTGAGTACCTTTATGAACCTGATTAAAGATAGACGTTTACTCAATCCAAGGAAAGCAAACTTTAATGGTCCTTCGAGCAGGATGCTTAGTATTGGCCTCTTAACCTTATCTTAACTTTACAGCACTAAAAATCCACTGCAGCGCAGCATGCAAGGTTTTATTAGATCAACTGGGTGGATACATACTAGAAGAGCGTGGGATAGTATCAATGAAAGGCAAACGCGACCAAGTAACGTACTGGCTTCGCGGAGAAGAACCCGCCGCGGCCACCGCTAGGGCCAAACGCCGGGCCCAGAGAGAAGACATGGCACCCCCTCCCTCTATAGAGAAACGTGGCCAGCGTAGTTCCTTGAAGAGTCGGAACTGGAAGAACCAGGTTGGAGGGTTGCATAGGTTCGTAATTTACAGTTAAAATTAGATTTGTTAGTTTAAATTAGATTTGTTTTTTTCGTATCTGTTTAAATCGATGTGATTAGGATCTTAAATACATCATCGAACGAATATACCTTACTTTTTTCCAGGTGTTGCAGTTTAGAATCTCCTAAGAAATTAAGATTTGCATCAGGGAACCATTTAGAATCTCATACCGACAGCGTATTGCACCATAGAAGTGATGAATACCTTATGGAGGTGAGAATTAATTAAACTAAATTATTTAATGCAACAGGGAAACTAAAAAAAGCCGCAACTACAGAATTTTACACAGCTAAGTTACGAAAACATAGTCAAAAGTTCGAATTAAAATATAGAAAATGAAGAGTGAACTTTATATGTATTAAGGTTTATTTTCTACAGGTTGTAGGAGAAGGTCGACTAGCACCAACGCAGCGTAGTGACTTACTAGAAGCGCCCAGTCTCCGGCATGAGTATACCAGTGTATCCTGTCCAATCATAGAGCATTCAGAATGCCCCCCGCCCGACGTCAAACCCTGCGTACCACTTATAACGACGGATGAAAAGCCGTGCGAGCCGTGCGATATTAAGCTGGTCATCAACGGCTGCACCTACAACGAGAAAGACGGCGCCGGTATACCTCTGCTCGCGGATGCGTAGTGTCGTACTTAATGTATTTTGAGCCTAACGTCTCACGATGAATTTCTGCCAAAAAAAACTCATTAAGCTATTTCAATTCACACATTCTTAAATAATCTGAACTGCCTGGAATATTAAGTGTGAATTGCACAATCTCGATATTAACTGTTACGCTCCACTCAATTGAAAATTTACAATCAACAAATCAAAAAATTATTTAAATTAGTGCAACAGAGTAAGATTTGAAATATGTCTTTTTGCTGTCATAGTTCTTTAGCATAACGTCTCAAATCGGCTCTCCAAACTGGCTTAATAATTTATAATCGTCTTGCAGAATATTATAGTGAGATCTTAGTTTATACACTAGTCAACAACTGCCACGTTCTAAGTAGGTATAACCACGTACGTATTTGTTAGAAGTCTAGTTTGAATCTTATATGTCTATGTATGTAATATATTCAAGGCCAGTGTGGAAATCAGTCCCAATGACCTGTTCTTATGACTAACCTCGTACATCGGGGGTGTAGCATTATTGTGATCTATGTCAGTATTATTAAGAAGCCGTATTAAATAGAAATTATTTAATAACATTAAACTCTTATTTCACAATTCACGGTAACATCGTTTTACTTACATATTATTTACAACAGCATTTCATATACATACATATTCCTAATATACATTAAATTGTAGGATACATAGGCGCAGAACACGGAGGCCCCGAAGGAACGACACTAAAACTATGCAAGTCGACAGACTACACTAATTTCATAACTAGAATACATGAGTGTACGAAGCGATACAAGCGAGTCACACCCCGTTCCCCATGTGCAGGACGGCTTAGGCTGTACAATCATTGAAGTTGTTCCCACTAAACAGGGTCCGGTATTTTCCCTGGCCGGCGGTGGGGCAACGAGGCGTCGCAGGACTCTGGCCGAACCGACCTCGCGACGGGTCCGCTCGGGGCCTCCGCGGTCCGCGGGGGAGCGCGACGTCGTCAGACCGCCGACTCCCGGTCCAGCAGCGGCGGCGCGCGGCGCAGGGACGAGTCGCTGCTCCGCGTACCGCTGAAGATGCCGACTAGCCATGAGCGGATCGCGAATCTCGGCATTTTCCGGACATCGCTCTTTTCGACGGCGATGTTCTCGAGCGAGCGCCACTTCTTGTAGAACTCGATGTAGTTCGCGTCGTGCACCTTCCGCTTGGGGCGGTCGAACTTGTTGTATAGGCTGCACTTGCGGAGGAGAGGGCTATCCTCGGCCTTGCAATCGTCGGTGACGATACCGATGACGGTGCCGTTGAAGACGGGGTCTCCGGACACGGTCGAGACGGGCACGTCGGCGTCGAGCGAGCGCGTGGTGTGGTGGCGGCACATGCGAGCGTCGCGCGACTCGCGGCGAGGCGCGAGGAGGTCGAGCGACGCCGTCGCGCGCAGGGCCGCGCCCCCCGCGCCTCTAGCGCCGCCCACGCCCACGCCCAAGCCCGATCCGTCGCCGTCGCCCGCCGTCGATGATGCAATCGAACTCAGCGCATGCCTGCGTGTAATATTTTTTTAGTCAATAATTACAGTTGGTCGGAATGTAAAAAACGAATGTAAAAAAATCAAAGCCAACAGCTAAAAAGCCTTGAACTGAATGTATCTCAATGCCACCAGCATAACTTTGAAAATGCTCGCTATCCGCTAGTTTGTAATAAAGCTGTTACTGTTGGAAGCAAGCTGAGAGTACATAAGTCTATGAATTAAACTACAGTCATCGACAAATAAGTCGTTCAACAGCCGGGACTAAATGAGCACGCAGAAGGCAGGTTTTACGGGCACCAGGTATGATTCTAAAACGACGGGAAATGTTGTGAAGTAAATCATCGCAATACGTTGCAAATATCTCGGCGCTACTCCATTATAAAAACCATCCAAAAGTGAAATGGTATAACTGACCTAGTTCGCTGCGCAATGTCGGTACGAGCGCGGCGAGCGGCGGGCGGCGTGGCGAGCGCAGGCAGCGGCGCGGGCGCGGCGAGGGGCGCGGTCAGTGTCGCGGTCAGTGTCGCGGTCAGGGTCGCGGCCAGAGGCGCGGGCGAGGGCGCGGCCTGCAGCGCGGCGGCGGGCAGCGACGAGCGCGAGCCGCGCTGGCCCGAGTCGCCGCCCGCTGACCGCGTGCTGCTCGCGACGCGCTGCCGGATGCCACAAATGCCGCCTGGAACATCATGCAATTTAGACTTTAGACTGATATTTACCTACTAAGCTTACTATTAGATTTATTTTTACTAAATTAGAACGGTAGGTTAGGTAAATAGTTTAAAATTCATCTTAATAATGGGAGCTACCGCGCGTGAGTAATCCGCCAGGTGGCAATAGGTGGGCGTGAGGCGTTAAACTGCTAAGTGACTGGTTATTTTAATTTAATGGTGACATGTCTATCAATGTCATGCCAAAAACAACCAATGACGTAATAGTTGGATCTTCCGCCTATGGGTGCGTTCCACTAAGCGCTCAAAACGCTGAAAATACTTCTTTAGCCGTTCCGCATGGCGACCGCGATGGTTGTGGTCGCGGCGAAAACGTCACTCATGACATCATTACTTTCGCTCACGTACAAGCTCAAAACGACCCATCTAAAATGGTGGGTCGAATGGACGTTGAGAAAATTACGGTACGTATTGCTTCCTAGCGAATGCTATCGATCCGGTCTTCGGATCCGGTATATTGCTACCGGATCCGGTAACCATTATATGATGCCGGATCCGCCGGATTACCGGATCCGTTTTTCCGGATTGCAATCCCTACTCGGCTCATAATTCTACTGCGTGTTCGGCAAAATTTACTGTTTTCGAAAAGTCTTAAATACCTGAGAGTGAAGGATGTCTCGAATCCGCAAGTCTGGGACTCTTCCGCGGCCGACGGAACAGCGGCCGCTCCTCTCCCTCCACGGGCCTCTTCTGAATCGCCTTCTCTGTTGCACTGACTAGCCAATAAGTTTGAACCTAAAATAAAAAATCATCATAATATGTATATATGTCACCGTAAGATTGTAAAACTCGTTAGATTACAATCTATCTCGCGATATTGTAAACTGTCGACAGATTGTGAACCGTAACTTGGGATTGCAATTTAACTGATTATTTTTCGCTTTATTGTAATCTATCGAAGTGAAACCGTTAAATTACAATCTGTCCGGCGTCAAACTGTCAACTGTCCCAAAGCTCTTCCTGATTGGTCGGTTTAGTATATGAGCGACCAATCACGACCAGCCTTTCTATGTCCCCGTAAAATTAAGAATGAAATTCAATTCAAATCATTTCTTTTATTTAAAGAAATAGAGATGTCGTTTAAATAAAAATAAATGCACTTCAAAAAATCTTTAAGTATTAATTTACTATTTACTAGGTAATCAATAATCCTGACATACGTTGAGAAATAATTGTACCGAAATATTTATTCTTCAAACACTCATTATTTTAATTGAAAATTACAATAAAATGAAACAATTATTTTGTCTTTTAACACAAATTAAAATTGGAAATTTTTAAGAAACTCTTATAAACAAATATTTAGTCCTTTAAACATACCATAAATTAATAGTATAAAGACAACAAACGAAATAACAAACAAATATGGCGAATGACGGGGCGGCGGGGAGCACATAACTCTCAACCAATCGGCGCGCGAGATGCATTTTGTTCTACGTCAGTTCACAATTTGACCGATTTCCATCGATAGATTACAATATAGCGAAAAATAATGCGTTAAATTGCAATCATAATGTTACGGTTCACAATCTGTCGACAGTTTACAATCTCGCGAGATAGATTGTAATCTTACGATTTTTACAATCTTACGGTGACATATATGCAGCAAAGAAAGACCAAACGTCGATTCTGACATGTTTTTCGCTGTGTTATATGTTTTAGAATCGACAAAAACGAGGTCGAGGTCGTCGAGGATCTATCGAGGTAAATACGGATGATACAGCACTGATACCACACGAGTAAAGAAACGGAACAGAGAGCTAGCAAATTTCTTACCTATTCTGGTAGGGTTGGCACAATTGAATAAATTAAAAATATAAATGTTCTTTTTTTCACATTTTTTATTAAAATGAGATTTTTTTTACAAATTACATACTCTAAATATATATTTTTTATTACTTTTGGGTTTTAATAATTTGTTGTATCTTTTAATCGAATGATAAATTCTAAATCTAATATAAAGTACAACCATATTTACAACACTTTTTAAATACTAAAACAAAACTATTACTGCGTAGGTATTATGTGTGAAACTCGATAGCAAAAACAAAACACGCACGACATTCGAGCGTCGCGTCACGCCTGCACGCCCTGAGATTGACCACTGGCAGATCTAGTTTGAAGCGGTTTCGGCTCATACGTGACAAGCGGCCAGTGGTCACGCACACACACGCGTTTCACTTGTAGTGATGTACCTATCACAGCGCATTCGTATGAAGCTTTCGTCTCTGTTCCATTTCTTTACTCATGAGCTGATACTTTATATGAATAGATGAGCAATAGGTTTTAAATCTATACTTATATTATAAAGCCAAGAATTTGTTAGAACGCACTTATATCGGGCACTACTGGTTCGAACTAAAAAAATGTGTGTTGGATAGTCCATTTATCAAAAAGGGCTTTTAGGCTATAAAACTTCACGCTGCGTCCAATAGGACCTAAGAATCAGTGGAAAACGTGGGAAAATTTATATAGTACGCATGCGAAGCCGCAGCTGGCGGTAGTAACCAATAAAAGTACTAACCTGCCCTTTCCCCTTGATCGGGATGGCGCCCCTCGGCTCGACGACGTACCCTCCGATCTTGTCGAGCGCCAGCTTGCAGTTGGTCGATATATGTATACGAAGCGGCTCTCCGTTGGACTCCATGCGCGACGCCGTGTTCACAGTGTCGCCGAACAGGCAGTACCGAGGCATCGTGAGCCCCACTACACCCGCCACTACAGGACCTGTTACATTGAGTTAATTTACAGTGACTACGAAAATGCCGATGCAAATTAATCTGCCTGTTGAGCTTTTTTGTCATATTCATATTCATTTATTCATAAACAAAATACATTGTGTCTGAAATTAGTTACTTTACAGATAATACAAATAAACAGCTACAAAAGACAAACAATCAAACACTATAAACAAAAAAAATTACAACATATTAAATACAATATTTTATCATTCATTAAAATATTATTAAGCGATAGATATCTACGTAAGTTACTGGAGTTTTGTTAAAACTCATCTCCACCATGGTAAAAAATGACGTAATGCTCTCCAGATTTTCATTTTGCTGTTTATAAATTCGCAGTTATAAGCAATAAGTACCGAATTTATATACACTTTAAAAAAGTACCTTAGACTGCTAGAAGGTTGTGGTAAATGAATCATGGTTGCTAAAAAAACATCTCCCTATCAGAAACGCACACGATCGCGGTAAATTTAAATCTTCTTTTTTTTAATATTCTTCATGGTTACTTTAGAAGACAACTGTGGACGTTGAAGATATTATTAATGCGACACCTGGCTGTAGGGACTAATCTAAGTGCTTTTACGCTCAACAAGACTCTGCAAGGTCCACTTTTTCCTTGTATAGGAAATATACGTTTATACCCAAAACCCACTTGGTTTTCTTCCGAATACGAAGTCCCCAAACTCACCAAGACAAGCTACAAATGGTCACATATCAATGTTTTTGGTGGAGTAAGTGTCGCAAATGTGGACTAATCGATACCTAACTACTTGCATTTTCCGTAATAAATATATTTTATCAAATTAATTATATTACATGGCAGAGAGAGACAAACATCAAACCTGTGTGAATTCCTATTCTTAATTTGAGAGTTTCGTTTGGTCTATGTGAAATCTTGTGACTTTTGACTGCATTCAATAATTCTAACGCCATTGACGCGATTTCGCCAACATGTCGGTCGTTGTTTCTTATGGGGAGTCCCGAAACCTGTTAACAAAATAAAAAATGGGCTGCCTGTACAACTTTATCATTCGAGTTTTGACGTGTTATATAAGTTTTAAGAGATTCCGGTTCAGGGATTGATTATACGTCTTTAGGTACCTTCTTTATTAAACAAATGTAAATGAGTATTCATGAACTGTAATAATGTCCTCTAACATAATAAAATTAAAATTCCAACTTGTTTCAATACAAAACTATTAAAACCTGTTACTTACCACCATGTACGCATCCCCGATAGTCTCCACTTTGTACACATCGTAGCCTCTAATGATCCTATCGAAGACCGTGTACAAGTCGTTTAGGAAGTTAACGACCTGGAGTGGCGTACTCTCCGCAGACATGGCAGTAAAACCGACGATATCGCTGAAGTAGATCGTGACAGAGTCAAACGACTCCGGCTCCACGCCCTCGCCTGTCGTCAGCCGACGCGCCACGGACCTGAAACAATACCGGAGCTGCTTTTATCTGCACCTTCTGCAAGTTCAACACACAAAAACGTCCCGCTCATATATATAGCTTATGATCATGACACGTGATTAAATTTTAATGAATATTCATGAAAACTCTATTAATATTGATATTTTCACAAAGCGCTGTGAATCTTGGTCTCTTATCACGTAGGTAATCTGCAACGAACGAACATTAAAAAGATTCAACTGAAGTAAATTTTTCAAAATAGATAAACACGTTGGATGATGATGAAAGTGTTGGAATCGTAATACGACCATGTTTATTTTGCAAAGATAAGGATAGCATGTAACATTCTTATAAAATGTAACTCTCAAGTAGAAAACTGAATCAAATATCGTCAAAGTTTTATACTGGAAATATACTAGTTTTTTTTAACAACTATTATATAAATATCACTCGGTTAAAAGTAACGAAAAATGTTGTAATCTATTTATGAATAAAATTGAAATTGAGTACAAAACGTTTGGATAACATACTCAAACGCAGGATTTTTCACATTACCACTTACCGATAACTACAGGAAGATATGCTGTAAATTCGTATTCATTAACTATGTGACTTATCAAAACATGCCTAGCTGAAGTTGGAGCAACTACATTAGGATAAGCTTGTTTTGTTTGCAGAAAATTCTAAGTAAGTAATAAATAGGAAGAAAAGGGTCCGTTATAATTTAACTACCACTATGTGAAAATGCTATTAGCATGCTGTTTGAAATTGTATGTGTGCATTTAATTTAGTCTACGTCTGTATAAAAATTGTTGCCCTGACAGCCATCTTCAGTCTGTCGATTCTCAATGAAATTGTCGCCAAAGCAAAAACTTTATTTAAAAAAAACCGCCATCACCTTCTTGAGGTACCACGCCAAACCACCACAAACCCCAAGCAAGCTCTACTTCTACTCAAACCAATAATAAACCACTACGTCACGTCACGGCGATCGCTGCGCCTGCTCATCAGACAAGCAACGCGTCCTCAAGAGACCTACTATGCAAACCATTATTACTACTATCACCAGTAGGGAGTTAATTACCTCAAGACATTTTCACGACATTTCTATAATGGATTCAACCTCCACATCTGGAAAAGAACACAAGTACAACAAAGTGAATACATTAACATTTTTTTTTATTTTTGGGTAAACAATATACACCACTGATTTACATCAAGTCCATGTCAATGTTTGTTTATCTGATGACGCCTACCTACAAATATGTTTTTTTCCAAATAGTAAACAATAATTTATTGTTATAACATTCAAAATTCTTTAATATATTTAAATTATATTTTTAAAAGTCAAACTACTTTCCTTCTTACGTTGCTAAGACAAAAAACAAAATAAAAAACGAATCACTTACTCGCATTGAAACATATGGCTAAATTACAATGTGTTTTGGGATGGATCGCAGATAAATACATATTGATAAACAGTATGTAAAGGATCGTCAAGCATACAAACAATTAATTGGACTAAATGTAAAGCAGTGTGCATACCACTGCATCAGCCAAGAAGTCTGTATCTTGTTGTATTTGCGTCTTCCTCGTTTATGCCCACAAATATTAATGAATTCTACAAACACATAATATTACTTGCGTTATTATCAGTAAAATTTAGGGAACTAAATTTCCAACGATCTAACATCAACAACTCAGAATAAGATCCTTTATATTTTTGTTATTTAATTTTAATACAGTCAAACTCACCATATTTTATGTACACTTCACAATATGTTAGTCAGCCTACTAAACACACGGAAAGTATTATTTAAGACACTATTCTCAATTTTGAGTATACTGATAAAACAGTTATATTAATTACTTTTTTTGATAAACATGTTAGTAAATTTCAATATTGACTAACATAATTCAAATAATGGAAAAAGCATTATTACCTTTTCCGTCTTTGAAAGTCAACTAACATCATGCATGCATTGAACACAAAACAAAATCGATGAGTGTTTCTTATCAACAAAAAAACATCAATTATCTGATACAAATACACAAATCTATGGGATACATTTTAGTACTAACGGCAATTGACACTAAACTTGATGTAGTGGAAATACACTTAGGTAGGAGATTTTTTTAGAGAATGTATTCATGTTGTACTAGACACAGTTATATTTGTCGTTGCAAATATGAGGGATACAGAAGCACTTACTTTGGTAGCATTCTATGTAATAAATCTTCAGTTTTTTGTTTCTCTTCTATGAGTAGCCTCGTCCTTTCGTTGACTAGTTCTTCTAAATTATTAGCATACTTCTCCATCATGTCCATCATTTGGTCCATTATGTTTCTTGACCTGTGGAAACATTGGAACACCGAATGTTAGCATTCAATTATAAGTTTTAATGTCAGAAACATCGTAAAGTCGCATATTAGGGAGTTATGATGTTATGAAAACAATAACTTTCGGTTTGGGATCTATACTAAAGCGGACTGTTTATTGCTTTTGTAACGAAAAAAATATAAAATACGGTACCGATTAAAAAAAAATTCACAGCTAACATGCTACATTATTCCTGTAATGAGGTCCCTCATTTAAAAAAATACGTCGACGCAATTTGCGGTCAAAAGCTAAAATGTCAAAATTGTTAAAATATAAGTGCTTTCCGTGGTAGATATTTCCGATTTGAATAGATTACGTAGGTTGTATGCCCGCTTAAAACATTAAAATCAGCTAATAATTGCATATAAATGACCAATTTAAAAACATGGATACTTACTTTCCGGATTTCATTTTTTTAAGCCTGGACCGTATTGTGGGGAAATCAGGCCTTACATTGGGATCTTCTGCCCAGCAGTCCTTCATACAATGTATGATAAAGTCGTCTGTAAATCCTTCAAGAGGCCTCGTGTCAGGTCGGAACACCTCCTCGCCGTCCAGCTTAGACCTTTTTATCCTCTCCACAATGTCTGCAATATTAAATAAATAAATACAGCCAGTTATAGCAAAAATAACACTATTTTAATTTATTGTACTAGAAGTGCCAGGCGACTAAATAAGGCGCTTCAGACAACCCAGCACACCAAAACCAATGTCAATTTAGAAAATAAAGTTTCCTGAATTGCCCTGATCGAGTATCGAACTCGGGGCCTTTCGCGCTTCTGTGCCTACCTTAGACATTGTGGCATCTGAGTCTTCAAAACCAAAATAGCACTTTACACAAAAATAAAGTTTTAATTGTTTTTGCCACTTGCGTACTTTGTTTAAGAAACAGGTATCAGAACCAAAAAGTAGAGATGATTACCGAATATACAGTGCAAATACAGGTTTCACACAAACAGTCAATATCAATAAATATATATTGGGCAACACACATTGCCTTAATAATGTGGTAAAAAGCTTAAACACTTTTTATACAGAAATTAGGAATAATGACAATACCACAACACCCAGACTTGAGATAATATAGACAAGTTTTCCTTATTGAACCGACCGGGAATCGAACCCGGAACTTCAGAAACGGCACGGCGCCAAAGTGCGGCCCACTCGCCTCTCGGCTACGGAAGTCGTCTAAGCAAAATAGAAGAATATAAGCTTTCGGGTCTATATACTAACCTGAGCCGTACCTCTAAAATCCATAAAATAACTGAGAATTACTTTTGTAGTAGGTACATAATAATGTTCTAATGGTAATTTACCTTTGGGTTCTTGAGAAGTGATCCCGAACGGCCCCCGTCTGGCGACAATTTCATACAAAATTATTCCAAATGCATACACATCGCCTTTTTGCGTCCCACCTATATATCCGTTGGGATTATCCAACTCTCTTAGAAGCTCTGGAGATTTCCACAACAACCCTGAAAAAAATAATTACGGTAAACTATATATCTATATCAAATTAATAATAAAATCAACATTGTGATGGCATAATACGAAATATTTCATAAATATTACCTCTGTAGTATTGGTGCTCCCCAATAAATTCGTTTTCAGCACTGTATCTTAACTCGTGAAGACCAAAATCTGTTACCTACAATTTAAGCGAAACAGTATTTAGATCTGCAAAAGCATTTTAAAGTTTACTAAAAGATAAATAGAGTACCTGTAACATCCATCTTGAGGTAACGACACAATTCGAGGATTTGAGATTTCCGTGAAAAATTAGTGGCGAAGTATGAATAAATGTCATACCCTGAAAAAAAAAAACAGAAAAAATATACCTTATTTGTACATGAAGTATATAAATAAATTGTATGTAAACGCGAAATATGTACATGAATGATTTAATATCTTTTTTTTATTATAGTGGATAAAGAACTAGCAAAGCATACATTTACAGATTTAACCTTTTATTATCACGATGAGTAAAGTGAAACATCATTGCAACTCACCTTTATGAGATCATGGATTAGAGAAGATATAAACATGTTATCTAATTTTATATCTTCATTTTCAATTATATCCTGCAAACAGAGATTAATATTGTAATAAATCAAAATAATGTAATGTAAAATAATATGAAAAATGTGGAAACGAACGTTTATTCTATCTATAAATTAAAAAACAACCGTTTCTAGCTGTGTTGTTATCGTTTTTTTGTATTAAACAAATCATCTCAATAGGGATGATGTCTTGTTAAAAAGTAATTATATTTCATCCCTCTGTTAGATTATAAAAATGCAATGAAAATGAATTATATGTTTCGACATATAAAAAAAAAGCTAATGAAACAGCGCAACAAAGTTTAGTGTAGAGGTGTGTTTGCGTCACGATTTACCGAACTGTACTAAAAATTGACGTCGGGCTCAATTTTACCACAATTTATCTTTATTTGGTAATCAACCAAAACAATAAGACACATAAACTGTAGAAATAAATAGTTTTTAATTTACTTTATTTTTAAGGGTACAATACGGACCCACCGTATTCCACGCGAACAAACAGGGCCCTCATCCACACTAATATTATAAATGCGAAACTAACTCTGTCTGTTTGTCTGTTCGACTTTCACGCCCTGAACCGATTTTGACGAAGGCACAGCTTTGGTGGTTGTCGATATACAACGTGCGTAGTTCCGTGACTCACATACAAGCTCCCCTTGGCGCAGTAGTCGGTGAGGATGAGGACTCGCAGCGGCTCCACGACGGCGCCGATGAACGAGTTCAGGTTGTCGTGCCGCAGCTCACGCAGCAGCCGCATCTCTTTCATTACGTCGCGAGATATGTCCTGCACATTACCAGAAAACTAAATTAATAATTAAAAAAGAATTTTATTCAACTAAATCACATTATTACACTTTGGAATCATTGAATAAAACAAAAAAAGGGACCCCTGCAACCGGTTCGGCACCTATTCCTACCGAAAACACTTATGACAGTAGCAGTATAGTATTGCTATGCGAAAATTACTTTGGACTACATACTGTTTAGGTTTGATGACTATAGTGACACTTAAAGTTTAACTTTAAGTATGTAATTTTCAGCTGAGCTCCCACAGTAGACCAGCATGGCCAGCGATAGCTTCAATCCGCCTTATCATCTCCACACGGTTCAAGTTACAAATCACATTAAGGATATGTAAAAGTCGAAATACTTCTTTGATAAAACTAAGACGACACGGATAACCCTGATATACTGATACTGGATACTGGTAACAGTATCATACTGAACCCGACATTTAACCGTTAGAAGTACGCTTTCTACGCCAAACCACAATTTATATAATATCTACATTTGTTCGCAAATTTCAATGAGTCTTAATTCAGAGCTGCCCTCAAACCAAGAGGACATAAATCTTTTTTACTATATAAAACTTAACTCACAGTTTTTGTATTTTGTTAGATGCGAAAAGTTAATAATAAGATAATGAATATAAAAGATGATTATTAGAAGATTTTTATAAGTATAAAAAATAACTTACTTTTTTCTTCGAGAACTTCAATTCTTTAATTCTAACTACATTTCCTCTATACTGAGCTGTCGTCGTGAATATTTGCGTACAACATCTGCTCTCGCACGACATACCACTCGCTAAACTTAGCTGAAAGAGTTCACATTACTCGTTACATTTCTTCCCAAAAACATTAAAAGCGATCGTAAAAACTTAGCTAAAACTAACATACAGGTCTTCAAATAAAAGAAAGATATTAGCATATAAAAATGATCGATTTATTAACATCCAACAAAGTTAAATCCTATAACATTCTTAAATCAATCCTACGACTAACTCACTTTCATCAATGTAAACAATATTGTGTTTAAGTTTTACCTTACTAGGCGAACAAATCAGCCCGCTACCCAAATACCCTGCGATCTCGGTGGTGTCCACTTTCCACAGCAGGCCCTCTATCTCCTGTTCTATCTTCCACTTGCGGTAGATGCTGACCGTGACCACGAGAGCGCAGAACAGCGTCACGGCCAGCGTGCCCGCCACCACGAGAGACGTGATTTGAGAATCGTCTTTCGGACATTTTTCGTTAAGAAATCCACACGAGGGCTCGTCTTCAGGCTTCACGTTATCAGGCCAGTCTATCCGAAACCGGGGATTTAATTTGTATTCCTGCAAATATATGTACAAAATCTTCATAGTTCGTTTGTTAGAGACGCTTTTACACTGTGGTGGAAACCTGTTTTATAACATAAATTTCCGACGTCACTCTATGCTACGATTATTTTTGATCACGACACACCTTATTGATAGTGCGCTTTTATAAATATCCACCAAGCTGTCGTAAAGATTAGAATTGATATGAGCAGTTACATTACTACAATAATCGTTAAATCCACTACCTACTTCATTCATTATATTTTGTTCTGTCATAAAAAAAATTGTTAGCAAAACCAAAGATATCTTTGAATGCCTACTTAACAAAACCAAATCTATCGTTACGTTAAGTGAATTAACGTCAGGACTTTTTTATAGTAGGTATGTTTGTTACTTTATTCCAGTACATCGTTTTGTTGTTTATTCCAAATGGAGTTTGAATAATGCCCGCTTTCAATATTTGAAAAGCTATCCATTCTAGTTACGGATTGTAATAAATTAAACGAGGCGTAAGCTAAAACCGACCAAAGGACGACTGATGACAGCTGATATGGAAAGTAAATTTGAAATTAGAATTAATGACTCGTAGAAAAACGGAGTCATTTTTGACACATTACGAATCGTAAAATATTGGAACCGGGCTTAAGACGATGATATTAATAACTTAATAAAGGATCTAAATTTATTTTTTCGCAAGATAACAGACAGTTACAAATCTAAATCCCCATGGGCGAAACAACATTGCATTATTAACTTTTGATTTTTTTTTCGAACAAATATTTTGATGAAATTTTGAATATACATAGTTCAATTGTAGTTCGATTTGACACTTCCTAAATTTGAACGTATTCGCAGAGTAAACCACGCAATTATATTTTGTGCAATAGGAAAAAGCCAGACGCAAGTACTCCTGGATTAGTGTTGCCCAAATTCAGTCTTGGTCTTGCAGTCTTGGTCTTGTTCTTGCGTTTTTGCAAGACCAAGACCAAGAACAAGACCACGTATTTTTAGCAAGACCAAGACCAAGACTGACCGTGCAAGACTTGAGCAAGAACAAGACATAGCCTGCAAGACTCTTGCGTCTTGCAGCTAGGACTTAGCGCTATTTCACGGAGTAGTTAGTTAGTTAGTTAGTAGGTGTAACAGTTCGGTGTATAGGTAGGTACGCTTAGGAATTCTATGAGACGCAAAAACCTGTATCAAAGAATATGAAAAACTGGACCTATGCGCATTACGACTAATACCATAACCATAGCGAATAAAAAAATATTTATTAAAATCAAACCGAGTGCATGCATAGTTATGTTTTAACCATCGGCACTTTGATAATGCGGCATCAAAGGTTTTGTACTTACTTCTCAAAGAAATTTGCCGCTTTTCGGAAGTACATGGTTATGATACACGCGCCGGCGGCTTCTTTTGAAATCTAAAACAATCGTTGCCGCCGCGCCGAAATCATAACATTTGACACTATTTGATTGCCGCCACAGGGCGTAGGTAATTGCAAGACTTGCAAGACTCTTGCTGCAAGACCAAGACCAAGACTGGGAGCGCAAGACCAAGACCAAGACCAAGACCAGGTGTATTGGCGCAAGACCAAGACTGGCTAAGTCTCGTCTTGTTCTTGCATTTGGGCAACACTATCCTGGATCGGAGCTGCACAATTTTGTAGCTTTATTTATATGTAAAAATGGAACTGAAAAGGCGCTTTGTGTGGTTTAGTGGTTACATTACTAAATCATGTAAGTTTACTAACGGGAAACTCGCGGCTGCTTTGCTGGAAGTGTCCAACAGGGATCATGCTGTAATTGCAATTGATTTCCTCGTCAACAAACGTGTATGGCTTGAATGCCAGCACCGAGAAGTTTCCTTCCGAGTCCCCCCGCTCGTCCAGGCGAATCGTCATGCCAGACACACCTGGAAATAATCAGGTACATTGCTGCATTATATATAGAATTCTAAGAGATTGTTAAAGCTGTTATCATAATTAAAATATACATAAATTTAATTTTTATATTTTTTATGTATAAATCATGAATATTTTTTTTAGACCATCAATAACAGAAAAATTACCAACTCTAGGAATTCGTATAAGTAGTTCACATAAAAAAAGGTTGGTTTTAACTTACTTCGAAAGGGCGTGCTTTGAATCATTTTAGAGACGAGGCGAGTACCATTGGTGGCAATGTTCAATAATTTGGGATACGTTAGTTTCTCTTTCTCAGTGTCTTCTCTGATAAGCTTGTCTAAAGCGTTCGCATACAACTTCAGTGAATCATACAAATAGGCAGCGTAGATGGAGACGAACTGGAACATTCCATAACAAATGTTAACACACACTAAATTTAAAACACGAAGTACTATGTATTTAAAGGCTATTATTGTTTGATTTAGTATAATATTTTTCTAATTAAGTGCGTCAGTATTATTAATATTTGGATGCATTTTCACCAATCTGTCCAAAGTCTGTACAATAAAAACATTGGCTGTTAAAGCCACTTGAGTTGTTTTTTAATAAGGCATGTATTTCGAAAAAATGGTTTCTTCTGAAATTTGGTACGGTCACTTAACTTAAAACGTCTTTAATTTTATAATGTAAGCTTGGATGGACACAGGAGTATTACCATCTGTCTGTCATCATTGAAATGTCAGAATCGAATTAAATTAATTGCTAGCCTTAGTCTAGCTGATTGGGTGACAATACAAGTTTGATATGGGCCAATCAGCAATGTCGAATTTCTTTTCATGTCATGTGTAAAACCTAACGCAAAATCTTAATTTGTTTTGATGAGTTTAAACATCCAATATTTTTTTAAAAATCTGAAATAAACTCATTAATGGCCCGTGATTTCTTTCAGTTTTTTCGAGAAAATTATCCTTAATCAAAATCATCAAATTTCATCCAATCCCATAGTTTTTGCATGAAAGAACAGCATCCACACATTAATACAAATACATATTCTTATTTTTTAATTCTCAAACATTTGCGTTAAGATAGTAATAAGCATAATCACCTTATTGAACTTATTCTCGAAGACTGCTGGCAGAGGGAACTGGAAGGGCTTCATGGCGTTGTACTGGCGGACCTTGGCCGTGAAGTTGCCGTAGCTGCCCGTGGGCTCCGACGAGACCACCACCAGCAGCGACTGCGCGCGCTTCCTGAACTCCGTCGTGTTCCTGCACACCAGCTTACTGCCGCGATCTTCCGTTTCTAAAAGTAATATGGAAACGTATTACCAACTTAGTTCTAATATTGGGTTGTCTACAACCATGACAACTATTCATTATTGACCACCGCGTTTGTGTTGTGTAGAAAACTATTTTTATTTATATGATATACATATGTATACCAATACAAAGTCTTCAACGTCTATCAATGCTGCAATAGAACTTTACAAGTCAATAAATAAATATTAGACAACATCACATACGTTGCTCTGATTCTGTGGTAAGTAGCACTTGTGTTACAGAAATCAGAAACAACGACTGTGCCACAACACCCAGACCCGAGACAATATAGAAAAGTTCGTTTCTCATATTGACCCGACCGGGGATCGAACCCGGGACCTCAGAGATAGTGTGACGCCAAAGTCCGGCCTCCCGGCAATGGAAGTCGTCAAAAAAAAGTTCTCAATACAAAAGCATAAAGTACTCTGTGTTTTGAAGCTGTTCAAGAATCCTTTTTTTCCTCTACTTCTACTTTCACTTAACCAAATTTCTGATTTCTGAGGATAATAATGTCTACCACTTACTGATCAAATACTTCAAAGAGTCCTTGGTAGAATACGTCATCATGTCGACAAATATGACCATGTACTCTCCATTCTTAAAAAGATTCAGCGATTCCATTGCAGTCATCATGTCAATAAGACCAGAAGTCGACCCCAAGAATACGTATACTGAAAACGACGAAGTCTTAGGTATATCAATAACCTTTTAATAGGAATATCTAAATTCAATCTCAAAGTTAGCTTTAGTGTAATATCAGATGAGACTTTGGGTTACTGATTCACATTTCCAAAAGTAAAGTATCAGCCTATTGAATGTCCCACTGCAGGGCCAAGGACCCATCATTAAAATGCAGTCGTAACTGATTAATGATCAGATACCCAAACTATGTTCCAATAATTCGAAACTTAGCTTGCCCCGAGATCACAGCCAGATACTAAAATAGGAAAACTAAATTTCAATTTATTGACAAAGGAATTACAGAGCAAATTAGCTGTAACATATGGATGGAGAAACACACAGGTGATCTTGTAAGGCTTTACTTAAACGGAACTCTAAAAATGAAAAGGCTGTCGATTTATTCACAATCAAAAGTAAGTCAGACTACCCATGTTGGATTTTCTATCACTCTTATGTCGAAGGGACAAAAACGAATATCAAACTGCAAGTGTTTACTATGGTACTATAAACCGTAAAATCAAGAGCATTAGAATGTAAACACTAGAGCTCTTATGAGATAATAGTAAAGTTCACTTTAGAAAGAGTTTGTATACGTGTTAGTACACATACAGGCCTAGCATAATACGCAATATGTCAAATTTATCGCATGAGACGACAAAAGTTTCGATACTGTTGATTGGCTAATAACACACCGCACTCATATATTCAGGCAATCAACGCACTGTCTTCAATCGATTTTGACGTTTGTTAAGAGCGCGACAAAATTTAGACGCGTTGCGTACCTATGCTAGTTGCCTAATAAACGTATATTCTATAAAACCGATCAGTTTACGATATAACTCACTTCTGGTCTGATTCTTGGTGTCCTGTATGAACTGATACCAAAAACCGGGTGCACAGCAAGTGCGCTTCTCCTCGCAGCACTTGAGGCCCTCGATCACCGGCCGCTGGTGGTTCACGGTCATGTTGTTCTTCTTGGCATGGTTCTCGAGCGTCAGCGCCACCGTCACCCAAGGCTCCTCGTATAGTATTGAAAATTTGTTCCACCTGTAGTACCTTAGTAGTGATATCACAGATTTCGTCGCCTGTGTAAAGTGAAAAATTTAATTATATGTTTTACATTTTACATTGTTTACACTTTGCATTGTGAGTTGTATTTACCTGTGTATCCGGAGGCTCTAGTCTTGCAAAATTGGGCAGTACTGAACTTTGGTAATCCGAACATTTCTGTAAAACATAAAATTAATCTTTAAATGTTCTGGTGCTTCTTTCCTTGTAGTTTTGGTCAATAAAAATCCTTTTAGGAAAATAGCCGCTATTAGCGGCTCTAATAAATAATGGACAACATCACTCACTCCAAATCGCCTCAAGCCAAATATAGAAATCAGAAACAACGGCGTACCGTCTGTTGTCCGTTGTTTGCGAATTTAACATCCAGACCCATATTCGTATCGATTTTCCATATTAAGTCAACTGGGTATCGAAACCGGGACCTCAGGTATAGTGCGATGCAAAAGTGCCTGATCGCCTCCCAACTACGAAGGGAATGCACAGAAGAACTTACGTATGATATCATGGGAAGGTTTCTGGACTGTGCTATAATGGCCTCTGTGTGGCACCGACCCTCGGGACCGAAGAATGCCACCACGCCGCTGCAGCTCATGTCGATGAGCAGCCGCGTCGCCGTGATGGTGTCGCATTTTGTGTCGCTCCATTCCAGCTGCAGTTCTACTTCTGGTAGTATGTGCGAGCTGTTATTGATCTACGCAACAAAAAAAGCAAAACTGCGTAGGTAAGTATTTGATTAATTTTACAAAAAACATCTATTTTTACAGAGGATATTTGGTTTTAGGGGCATCAAAGTTTAATACAGTCAGAGCAAACGGGCATTATTCTTGGAATATTGTGGTCACTAATAGATCTATATATCTACCGATCTCAAATAATAAATAAATATTGGACAAAATAACATACGTTGCTCTAATGATGTGGTAAGTAGCTTGTGTTACAGATATCAGAAACAACGACGGTATTACAACACCCAGACCCGAGACTATATAGAAAAGTTCGTTTCCCATATTGAACGGACCCGGGATCGAACTTTAGAGATGGCGCGACGCCAAAGTCTTGCCCGCTCGCCTCTCGGCTACGGGGGTCGTCGATATTTATATATATAGATATTATACATATAATAATTATAATACTTGCAATATCATACATAAAATTAAGTTTCTTTTGTTTTATTAGTATAGTGGAACTTAAAAGTAAAACAATTACTGAATTGTTGCTAACTTTATTTTAGAAAAATGTAGATTTGGTGTGGTGCATTAAAGTAAAAAAGTATCTCAAAGACCGACTCAGTTCAATTCTTCAGCATTTGTTAGACACTTTTGATATGTGAGTAAGTTTACATAACAAACTGGCACACGGCCCTGTTACAGCTTACTTTCTAACTGCCAACTTCAATATTAGTCTCCTAATTGCCTACATACCATTTTGCTTGCATTCTAAAAACAATATTATAAATAACTTTTATTTTTAAAGTTAAATTTACCCACGGAAACGCTACCTATAAATTCGTGCTATCAAATATAAATTTATCATCTCTGATTCCATAACGTGAAGTGCGCGTCCATTAGACGGGCGTTTGAATTTATGTACAATAATGTACATGATTTTTATCAACCTTTGATTGGGCAGGTTTTATTTTTCAACTTGATCACAAATATAATACTGTTATTGACGTGGCCTACTCCCAAAAACAAAATGTGTCGGATCCGATGACAGATAGCAATTTTTAGTTCTTATAATCGGAAACAATTGACCTCAAATGCCAATTAAGCGTCCTCAAAGAACAAAACATTATGTACGCAAATCACAAACCACGTTTTAATTTCCAAAATATTTGATTAATCCTCAAGAACGAAACCTTTTCTTGGTTCGTTTAGTTTTTGGGAGTACCCCCTGAATCGTTAGCAAAAGTCTACATGACCTAAAAATACAAAGCGCAATAATAAACAGATTTTATTCATTTCAAAATTGAAGCCTACCGAGACGAAGTCAACGTTTACTCTCTATGTTGATCACAGTACTTTTGTCATGAATGACAGATATAGTAAATGCTTTCATAGTGTAGTGGTATAGTGTAGAGCATTTTTAAGAAGGATGATTTCTTTCTTCAGAAAACACGAAAAGCCGTTGGTCCTGGCTATGATCCAAAGAGGTCTGGTGCACCTTGTAAGGGTTGCGGAGTTCAAATGACAAACGCTCGAATGTATTAGGCTGGTCAAATTAGGATCATATTCACAGCGGATCTCGGATATTTTTCAATATATTTTCAATATACTTTTTTTATTCACATAGATTACATTAGTAATACTTATGAATAGTCTCTATATAAAGCAAATGAAGCTACCTACTAGGATAACTTGATGGATTTACAGCCGTGATAACCGCTAGGAGAAAGAAGAATATGAGATAGAAAAGAACACGTAAGTATGTGATAAATATAGATTTCATTGTGATTGATGCTATCTTATCATAAAGTACTTTTTGCATAAAACATTTACCCCTCCAAACTTTCGTATATATAATAATTTTACCAGCCATTTTCTTCTACTAATTGTATCTCAAAAAACGCAAACGTAGTAGTAGTAATACGTTAATCTAGTATCTCGTCCCCTATATCAAATTTCATTAAAATCCATTCAGTACTTTTTGCGTGTAATAATCGTTCATTCTTCTCTACATATATGCAAACTCTCGCATTTATAATATTAGTAGGACATTTAGTAGTTGGATGCAACAATAAATCACCTCTTCAAGGGCCATAGAAAGCGCCCCGGATATGGCGAGACCTTGCCGATCGCGCAGCTCGCCCTTTATCGAGGGCAAGTACCCGATGGTAAGGCTGAACTTCTTGGCGGCGAGCGAAGGCCCGGCCAGCAGGCCCAGCGCCGCGAGCAGGAGCACCCGCGCGCCGCGCCACATGCCGACGCCCTCACCGCGGCACCCACACCTAGAACCAAACATATTTAACATTGAACTATCTTTTGCATTGCCGACATTGTGTCCTTTTTGCGTCAATGAAAGATTTTGTAGATAAAAGAAAGAAATTGCGACCTTTAATAGCACTAACAAGGCTACAAACCTACTTTTACTCTGTGGCCGCCCGCGTTTAAATTACTTTGGACTATTTAACATTTTATGCCTTTTTTGGAATGCATAAGTTGATATACAGACAAACACCTATATACGTCAAGAAGACGCGGAGACAACAACTCGTTTGTATTTTACGTGAAACTGTATCTAAAAAACCGTTGATCGAACATTTTGTTAATCCACTAAAATAATTTCAGTATTTATATATTTTAAGATGTTCCCGTTCCATTTTAAACATTTAAAATAAGTTAACGGGTCTTATTTTAAAAATTCCAGTATCTATTCTGTCGAGCTATCAAATTTCATCCAAATCGATTCAGCATTTTTTACGTGAAAGAGTGCTTATCCGTGTCGTAAAGATTTTCGGCACCAAAACTTGCGAGATCGTGACTTCGAATGGCGCTTTCACTTACGGGTTAGGTGAAGACCTGGCAGGCTTGAAACCTGATAATCCGATGAGAATGATGATCGTACATCAATACAATGTAGCATAGGTTCCAGTTATGATCTAATTAGGTCGATTTCCAATAAAAGGGTTGCGCAATTAGAGGCAATCGTGCCAATGTCATAATCAAGAAGCCATAGCGGATCACGGGTTCCGTAATGGAAGTAGGTACAACAGGGAATCAGTACTGGAGAAAGTAGTCGTTTAATGCCCGGTTCCAATATTTTACGATTCGTAATGTGTCATAAATGACTATATTTTTCTTCAACCGACTTAAGTCGTTAATGCCGTTCCATAATTTACTTTTCATGCCAACTGTCTTATTTATTTATTTAAAAACTTTATTGCACAAAAAAAGTACAAAAGGTGGACTTAATGCTAGGAGCATTCTCTACCAGTCAACCGTTGGGTCATGCAGATAGTACGTTTATGGGTGCGGTACCAGTAAAAATGTGAATGAACTGTCATCAGTTGTTGGTCGCTCGTTTTTAGCTTATGCCTCGCATAATTTATAATAATATATGTACCGGGCATAAGCCAACAAAAACACGATTCAGTTTTCATACAATTTCTTTACCAGACGATTGAAATTGCTTTAAATTTTCGGGAAGTAACAATATAAGACCACCTTAAAATGTAGTACACGAGACAAGACATGTAAACATGTGCAATTAAAACTTTTATCTGTCCCTTTTTCAGCTATAATGCGACAGTTTATAGATAGTTAATATTCTAAAGATTAACATCAATCTATCTCATTCTGGCTGGAAAAATTGCAGAAGACAGGCATGGACGATATAAAATACGAAATAACCTTAAGGTTCGAATCGGTTACGTTTGCCTGTTTAAAAATAGTTTTATGTGTCCAACTAAGAATATTCGACTACTTTGAGAAAATACTGTCCCACGTAGTATAGGCATTATTGTTTGAAACATTCAAAATATGTTTATGCTAACCATATCAACAATTATTGCGCCTTTAAGCACTCGGATGGACGGGTTTACGGAAAGTTATGACATACAATAAACATTATTAGCATTTTAAATGATTTAAAGGTTTTTTTAATGAGTTAGATTTTTCCACTAAGTCCATCGAATTTCAAATGATTGGAAATAACAATATTCAAATGGAAAATATACAATCATTAGCCAATATCACCTTACCATTAAACCTTATCGTTTTGACAAACAACATTATCATTTTATTAATTAACCAAATTAATTAAATTAAGTTATAGCATGAAGCTGTGCTTTGAAAGGATACATAAACCAATTTCACAAATATTCTCGTTGATAAAAATCGTTTGGTAAGCAAAACCAGCCCACTATTGCATGCTTTATCACTATCTTCATCTATTATTAGTTACAGTATTGTTTATGCGACTTGTGTAAGTGAAACAGAATACGTTTTTTAATACGTTTAATGATTTCAAAGCTATTGTCCTGGTTTTCAATTACTGGTTTACATATATTGATACGGTTTGAAACGACGTTTACTTCGCTATCTGTATAGGTCAACGTTAGAAAATTTGCCGTGTCGTAAATTTACATTTGTAAAGAAACAACTCAAAACCAAAAGTTGAATTTATAGCAACAAGAAATAAGAGCTATCTGAATTAAACAAGACATTGTCTATGACCTACACAATTAAATGGGAATAAATTGACTAAGCAGGCCAGCCAAGCCCATACCATGTTAAAAAAAAACAAGTTTAAATGAATTTATTCCCTGTAAAAGTTATTTTTTTTATCTTGTGGATGTGCTCTAGGATAATCCATTTTAATCAAATACTATTTCTAATCCATTTTAATTAATATCTATCAGCACCCTACCATTTTTACAACGAAACCACATGTCATTGTCCTTTACTGCGATAAGAGGATGATCGTCTGATAACAAAGCTAGAAGTCTTCTTCATTTGAAAATGCGAACGCACTTATTTGTCGACGCTAAGTGTCCAGATAAATAGCGTTTTGTCTTGTTCATGATGCGCGTTGTACAGACGACAGGGACTACAAATTACGTGTTCCTGTCTGTCGAATCATCCTACTCCAAAACTCAAGCTGATACGCGTATACCTACCAAATGAAGGATAAAGCCACATTTATCCCATTCCGTAACAGTTTTCTTTCAGAAATAAAATTCAATTTAAAAAATGTGACCTACAATCGTTCTCTGGACCATTGCCGACACTTTTATTTTCGGCGTTTGGAAAGGACCGTGATCCCAAAAATATGTAAAAAATATTCGTCATTCAAACTTGAATAATTATGAACGCTTACACAAACTCATTACAAATTCTAAGTTAGTAATCTCATTAAAAACAAATTAGTAACAAATAACAATTACTGTCTAAGTGGATAGATCAATGAATTTACCAATGAAAAGTAATCTTACTTGTATTAACTCGTAAAGAAGTTGTGAAGCGATCATACGGAGCCGGTAACATGTAGGTATATCTGATTACGTAGCCATGTGGATTATGGATATGTCAAGTGATTGTATTGTACCGAGACGTGGTTGGGCCGACAGGCATAGACTGGTGCATGAAGGTGACAATGAGCGCGTCTATTTTTGTAACTCAATAAAGGGAAGTCTTCCTGCAGCGCGCTTTCCGCCCTCAAATGTAGGAATTGCTTCCATGCTGTTAACTAAGTAATTGCCTCGCAGCCGGCGACTTATTAAGCCAATTGGCATACTGCTGTTTTGACAACATTCCACAGTTCAATCATTAGCGCAAAGGGCTTACATGTGCATCCAGACCTAATAATCGTCGTTTACTTTTCATTCAAGAGAATGCATAATATGGTACCAACGAGTAACAAAATATTCTTGTTACATGATGTAGGTACTCATCGTAATTCCCACCATAGAATACGAGAGTCAAAGGATAATTCGGATGTTGAAACCATTCACAAATATTTTTTACATACCAATCCTGTAAAAGAGGACTTTAATTTACCATATCCATATGCAAATTATCTAGAAAATGCTATATGTAAATGCTCTGAAACTATTTAATAGTCAGTGTGTTGTCAAGTAAATGTGTGACGTCATAGTGTGCTATCTACATATAAAACCAATGTAGGAATCGTGTTTTGACAGGTGTTTAAAAGTATCTCAGTTGATTAGCCAGTTAACATCCCATTTGTATAAGGCGTATTCCCAGGCGGTCGTGTCCCGACACCAACATGAGCAGTGAAACGGCGACGACGCATGCGCCGGCGCGCCGTGATCTCGCCTTGAGATAACGTCAGCGATAACGCTCTCTAGAGTTATTTTTAGATTTAAATAAAAAGGTAATGTGATTATGATTACATTTCGAGCAACTGCAAACAGTTGCCGACAACCACGGACCTCTTATAAACATGTTACTAAATAGCTGTCAAATGTCGGTAAATAGATTGCGATGTAAAGATGTAAATCAACATTAAACTTGAATAGGGTTTAAAACCGAATTATTTGTACAGTACTAATTAATTGTTACTTTAACAGAAATACGTCACGTTTTAGCATGAGTAATTAATTTATCGACGTAAATCACATCAATACAAGTGTATATTCATAGGTCTATACCTATCATGAACATAATATTCCTAGCATCGTATGATTGCGTCACTAAACAACTCATACGTATTGAAGTTAATATTTGTAACCTCGACTTTGGTTACATATTTACCAAGTTATTAATAGTACACCAAATAGTACTTAACACAGCAGGTGGTTACTGTTGATTTAGAGTGATCAAGCATCAGAAAAATCATGATATTTCTAATCTCGTTTGCTAATTGTACCTACCCATTTGAGCCGGCATTTTAAAGTTGATTTATCAATACGCAGAAAGATTATATACCTCTGAAGAATTACTAAATGGATCTATTTAAGAAACGACTACACTTTTTTTTTGCTTTCATACATTCCATTTTTAGTAGTGTTTAACATTACATTGTTTTAAATCATCAATAGGAGTACACAGTTTATTAGGTGTTTTTCGGTGAGCTGTTTTATTAAAAAGCCAGACTATTTTATGTTCAATTTCTAGCTCGTCACCTACATCGTAACTACTGGTATGCCAATTTTGCTCCACTATTTAAAAAAAATAACATAAATATTATCAGTAACAGAACGACTAGAGCGACCGGCATCTTTGACATCCAAATTTCCGTATTAAAAATGCTTAAACCAAATTTGTGTTCCTCTCAGATACTGCACTAGTTCACACCTAAAAAAAGTAGCGTTGCATTTTTAACTAATAGTTTCCTTTAAATATCAATTTTATTAACTTACTAAGTCGTTATTTTAGTAGTACATTGCGAGTTGCAATTATGTATCTAAGAATGTTTACATGAAATCAAACGTTTTCTGAGTAATTGAAGTAAAATATTTTACAAATACCTTAAAATAATACATAAATGTATAATAAGATTTTCCATAATGTAATGTTCATTTTTTTACACCACCAAGTAGAGATCGCCCGTAATGTATTATTACTGTCATTTTAGTAGTCTAACCTTGTTTTCCCAATAAGTTTCGACCTACTGTATTTTTTTTCGTTTGTAATATTATCGACCCTGGTCTAAATAGCATAGCCAATAATATTTTATTACAAGTTGATACATACTATATGTGAATATACTTTTACACAAAAAACATGTTTTTTCCATTAATATAGTGTGAGCTATTTGTAGCCTAAGTAAAATTCTGTCGGTATCAACAACAAAGCTACTAAAGAATAATAATGTTTAATATCTTTATTCTCTTGCTTCGCCCGAGTGGGATTTGTTTTTTTAATTATTACTAGCTTCCCGCCCGCTGCTTCGCCCTAGTGGAATTCGGTTTTATTGCGGTATAAACACAACTATAAGAAAACTTCTCATTTCCACGGAAAAATCTAAGAAGCGCGATGTAACGCTTAATACGTTTGGTTGTTAAACAAAAACTGAGTGGTACACTATATTATATAAGTAAGATGTAAAAAAACAGTTGACGATAAAACAAATTGTACGTCGTCTCTCGGGAATTCCTCATTTTCGGGGATTCATTATCGTATCATTTAAGCTTCTAAATGTACATGTTTATATTCGTTTGCAATATTATTTTACCTTATTTTAAACGACACAGCGCCATCTCCAATCAATCCATCAAGCAAACTATATTTTTGTTTTCCCTCGAGAATATCATTGTTTTCCGGGATAAAAGTAGTACTTACCCTATTATATTAGTGTATTATTGAATCCGGACTTCTAACTTTACGTCTGCAAAATTTCAAAGCAATCGGTTCAGAAATTACGGCGTGAAAGCGGAACAAACAAACTCAATTTCCGATTTATAATATTAGTAAGGATTATATGTCTGTGCTTTGTTTTTAAACTTCTTTTCGACTAATTAGCGGCCAACCCTAGGCTTCACACGCAAACTATCTCCGTTTTTTCCACATTTTTCACTGATTCTTTGCTCCTATAGGTCACAGCGTGACGTTATTATATAGTCTCAGCTTTCCTCAATATTGACTATGCAACACAAAAATCAAACCAGTAGTTCCTGAGATTAGAGCGTTCAAACAAACATTGTCGTTTAATATATAATGATTACCAGGAAACCAGGAAATCTTAGAGAAATCGAAGGATTTTTTTTTAATCCCTACTAATCCCTACTAATATTATAAATGCGAAAGTAACTCTGTCTGTCTGTCTGTTACGCTTTCCCGCTTATCAACCGATTTTGATGAAATTTGGCATAGGTATACGTTGAACCTCAAGAACGGACATAGGCTACTTTTTGTTAGAAAGTAAGGGGGGGGGGGGGGGGGTTTATATGGGAAAATTTTTATTTTTTAAGGTAGAGATATGAAAGTTGGGACAAATATAGCTCTATTAAAATATAGACTACTTTTGTTTCTCATATTAGGGGAGACAGGGGTAAAACCGACCATGATAGGATGTAGTCCACGCGAACGAAGTCGCGGGCACAGCTAATAAGTTATATATTACGAAGGTCGATCGATCCATATCATATTTTATGATAATCCGACTAATTTTGCGGAGCGACAAAATGCTAGGCTGCATTTAGCTCGAGGGAAAAGCTAGAGTTATAAATTTGGCAGTATATTTTATTACCTATTGCCTGCTCTATAAGAAATCCTAGGATGGATATTTGTCCCTCTTTGAAATTTTCAAATCCATTAGACTCAGAATAGTGCATTTATGTAGATGAGATACTCGATAAACATATATGGGCTACCTTTTCTGATATATGAAACTTTGTCGCTGATAAGAGCTAGTTAATATGTAGAATTTTTACATATTAATTTTCATTTAAAAATATGCACATAAAAATCAATGAGAAGCGGAATAGTCCATGAAATTAAGTATTGATCTTGATTCTCGACGGCCTTTGTTTGAAGTACCGCACCCGACCGCACCCACTTGCCCTATGATAATAAAAATCGACCTCCCTTACCGCTAGCACCATAAGCTCTACGTTGGTGATTGTAACACTGGTCATTACAGGAGATATCTACCTCATGCACGTACTACGACTTATCAGCAGAGACTACGATCTTTATGTTAACTAATAACATTAAACGGATTAAGTATTATCAGGTTAACTCAAAACACTCAAACGGACTTGTTAACTTCTGTTAGAACTCTCAAAGGCCGTTGATCACAAATTCAACGACGACACGTTACAATAAAATCATAACTTTGACCTGAGGCTATAGACCTAACCAGGGTGGGGTCCTGAGAATCCAACTCTTCGAAAAGTCACATCTAACATCGTGTTTTTGGGTTCATCGACAGATTAGTCTTAACGAGTAGGTGCCTCGCAGTTTATATTGCATTATGACCACATTGACCTAGTGCTGCTACCAGGATGATCACCAGAAAACCCAACTCATCGAAAACTCACAGCAAGCATATCGTATTTGGGTTCAATAGTTTCAATGAGTTGGTACCATGCAGGTTACGATATTTTTTTCGTTTTAAAGAGTATTTTTTACTCTTATACTAAATTTCAGAAACACTATTTCGACTAGACACTACTGCGAACGTACTCTAATTCGATATCTCACGTATTCGACAGAACACTGTTTAGATAATCCTTGCAATCGACAAAATACTTTCTTCTAGGTTTTTTGTTCAGCTCGAAGACTTAAATAATTTATAATTTACTTACTTAAACTTTAATAATAGCGTCAACCACATATTTTTAATCTAAAATGTAAATAGAAAATGAAAACATATCATCATCACCATCATCGCGAATGATTAACAAATAAAAACTGGCCAAGTGCGAGTCGGACTCGCGCACGTTTCCCGCAAGTGTTCCGTTACATTATCTATTCAACATTAGACACAATTATTGAATATGGTAGTAAATATACAACTAAACATTATGTAAATATTGCAAGCGTCTACCTATTGCTGTTATTTAACATCGAGCAAAAAACGGTTAAATATCACGTCTGTTGTATGGGAGCCCCCCTTAAATGTTTATTTTATTTTTATTTAATTAATTATTTTTTCAGTAAATATACAACGAAATATTCTGTGTATATTTCAAGCGTCTATCTGTTGTCGTTATTATAATAGCATTTTCTCGCATTTCCACTTCTGTCAAACAATAGTAAAATACCTTTATTGATTTTTTTTGTGGTAAATAGTGTATATGTCGCAGTCATCTGGTTTAATCAGCTATTTGATTGGATCACTAGCGCGTTCATTGAATGACGACGTTTAATTGAATGACTAAAGGACAACTCGTCAAATTGTTTAATATAACGTTCAACTTCTTGACTGATCGTCATTTAGCCTATGCTAAATTAAGGTAACGAATAGTCGTTGAATGGGATATAGCTGACAGACATGACGTGTAATGTCTTAATAAGATTTTTTTAATATGTTTTAACAATTTTAAGTCAAGACAAATTAGGCTAAAAAAATATTTTTTTACGAATAAGTCACTTTATATCTCAATTTCAGTCTAAAAATTATCAACACAGTGCTATTCGATTATATCTGTACCAGCTGTTTGACGCCATCTTTGTTTTGATGAGCACTAACGCCGCAGTGGAAAAAAAATGAACTAAATTACAATCACCTGACTGATTACGTCCGCTATGTTCAAAGGGCTATGTTACAATCCGCTAACTTGTTGGACGTTCAGTGAGTCTTATTCATTAAACGTTCGGCCTAGTCATTCAATTAAACGTCGTCATTTAATAAACACGCTAGTGATTCAATCAAATAGCTGTTTCAACCAGATGACTGCGACATATATACCAAAGTCAGGTATCGGAGAATTTCAACTTAAACTTATTAGAGCTTAACGGTTCGAGAATCGATAGCAAGAAGTCGATTGAACGGTTCGGAAAGGATACAGAAATCTAGGCCCGCCGCAATCTGATTTATCATGAGCATTTCTGTACTTCAAAAGACTGGTGAAATAGCTTGTGCCGATAGCTCCTTTAGCTGTTAGACTAGTCAAAAGCCATTGAGCGGCTTGAGAACATGTGACAGAAAAGCCCTAAACTCGCGCAAAAAAAAGGATGGAGTATGGAAAAGCTGCGTACCTACTAGTGATGTAACGAATATCAATTTTTAGGTATTCGCGAACGCGAATGCGGATGCGAATATCTGTCGTTGATATTCGCGAATGCGAATGCGAATGCGAATATTCACTTTTGAATATGGCGCCACGAATTTTGGGTATAGTTAAGTAATTCGAAAAATGCCAAAAAGAAAAACAGTGAGCTTTCAGTAGAATAACAACATCTTCGCTGTAATGTATTAAATCAGAGGTTAAACAGATGTCGCTTCAAGAGTCTAAATACAATTAACAATATAAAAAGAGAAACTGACTGACTGACATATCAACGCACAGCCTAAACGGCTAAACGTAGGCACTTGAAATTTGGAAAAGGCGTAGCTTAAGTACCGTAAAGGTGTACTAAAAAAGAAATTCCCGAAATTCCTACGGGAGCGGGAATTAGCGGGAAAATTCTTTTGTATGAAAATCTAAACCGCTTAAGTTACACGCTTGAAATTTGGCATGCAGAAATATAAAGTAAATATAAAGTTTAGTTATGGCTGTATTTTGAAAATATCCCACGGGAACGAGAGTTAGCGGGAGAAAAATGTTGTATGAAAAAATCTAAACTACATAAGTAGGATGCTTGAAATTTGACCTTAGTGAATGCAAAATAATTTCTGATCAGATACTAAGCCATTTCACTGTAAATAAGCTATTACATAAAAACCAATATGGTTTTACTAAAGGGAAATCTACAACAGATGCAGGAGTAGCACTCATCAAGCATGTGTTTGATGCATGGGATAATAAGCAAGATATCGTGGGTGTTTTTTGCGATTTATCAAAAGCGTTTGATTGCGTAAATCACCAAACCTTGATTTTGAAATTGCGGCATTATGGTGTATCTAACAATTCACTTGATCTAATTAAGTCATATCTGTCTGACCGAACTCAAAAAGTCAGTGTGAATGGAGTTAATTCGTCCGGTACTCCATTATTAATGGGAGTGCCCCAGGGCTCAATATTGGGACCTTTGCTATTTTTAATAAATATTAATGACCTGCCATTCTTTACCAATGATTTATGTGAGATAGTATTATTTGCCGATGATACTTCTCTAATGTTCAAAATTAATAGCCAAAATGAAAATGTTGATGACATTAATTTAGCTCTCAGCCAGGTACTCAATTGGTTTAAAACTAACAACCTTTTACTTAATGCCAATAAAACAAAACGCGTAAAGTTTTCAATGCCGAATGTAAAGCAGGTCAACACTATAATAAAAATTAATGAGGAACAAATTGAACTCATTAACTCTACTATATTTCTTGGCATAAACTTAGATTCTAAATTACAATGGTCTCCTCACATAGCTTCTCTGGCTGGAAGACTGAGTTCGGCGGCATATGCTGTTAGGAAGATAAGGCAACTGACTGATGTGGAGACGGCAAGATTGGTTTATTTTAGCTATTTTCACAGCGTCATGTCGTATGGTCTGCTCTTATGGGGATCTGCGGCCGACCTACAGACTATTTTCGTGTTACAAAAGAGGGCCATCCGAGCCATTTACAAGCTAACACCACGTGACTCGCTGCGAGAATTATTCAAGGAAATCAACATCCTAACAGTCGTATCTCAATACATTTTTGACTGTCTAATGTATGTATACAAAAACTTGCATACTTTTCCTAAAAAATCTGACACTCATAGCATCAACACTAGAAATAAACACAAGCTTGCTGTCCCTAAACGTAGACTTCATAAGATTGGTAATTCATTTGTTGGTTTAAGTATAACTTTTTTTAATAAATTACCTCAAGTTATTGTTGATTTACCATTGAATAAATTTAAGCTAATTGTTAAAGGTTGTCTTTTGAAAAAAGGGTACTACAGAGTAGAAGACTATATTAATGACAAAGAAGTGTGGACCACTAACTAGTCTGTTCGCCCTCACATGAAAAATTTCACTAATTATATTTACTAATTGTATTTCTATTTATACAAACTCAGCAAGAGGTACCTATTTCTTTACGTATTTGTCAACTCGCAAGTTGGCAAAATTCTTATTAAGCACGAATGTGCATTAGGACCTACAGTTTGTTTAATTTAAATATATATATTTTTTAATTTTTCTTATTACTTTGAATCAATGAATTATTTTTTACAATTTACTACATTATTTTATCTAATTACTACACTGTATGTCTTAGTGCAAAACTAGTTATAAGTTCAGCTATATTTGTAATATGAACGACAGAGTTTCTTGCCGGGATATTCTCTGTAAGTTATAGGTTCCGAACCGGAGGTAGCGTCATTTGCATTATATAGACGATTCATAAATATTACTGGTGTAATTTACATGAATAAAAGAATATTGAATTTGAATTTGAATTTGCAATGCTGAAAATTGTCCTGGGAACGGGAAGCGAGTTAGAGGCTTGAAATTTATAGCTCGCGGTAGTGGCAACCAAGAAAAGTCGCGGCCGCGGCGGCGGTTGTAGGGCGGCGACAGCGGTGGCGAGGTGGTGGGGTAGATACCCGAGTGAGCACTTGCACTTTGCCGGTTTTTAGTTTTCATATGGTCAAACTTTTACTTTCATACCGACTGATATCCACATTCTCACCTCTCAATTCCAGATGAAAGCCCAAAAGTACCTATAGTACTTTTTGGTTAGCCCTTCACTGATCGTATTTTCCTAAATTTATATCAAACCAAATTATCGTAAACTAATAATCTAAAAATTAATAACAATTTATTATTCAACTGAGCTACTTCATTTAAAAATAATAAAATTATGCATTTTTTAACCTTTCTTCCACACACACAAAAATCTCTCTTTTATAACACGCCACGCGGACGAAGTCGCGGGCAAAAGCGACTAAGCGTTGCTTATAAAACGAAACAGTAGGGTAATAAATCTGAGAAGTCCTTGGCAGTTGATAATAATCAATAGGTAAGATGATTGCGTTGGAAGACCTTTCGTTTAGTTTCGTGAAAAGTGATCACAATTAGTATAATTAATAATTATGTTTGCAAGTCCATGTAAATTAGATAAAAAATTGTTTTCCCTTTTAATTTATCTTTTTGTTATGTACATCTTATTTTTTTTGTATATACATATTCGCAAAATATTCGCATATTTTTTGCGAATGCGAATGCGAATACGAATGTCAAGAAATATGCGAATATTCGCGAATGCGAATGCGAATGCAAATATTCGTTACATCACTAGTACCTACTAGTGATGTAACGAATAGTACCTACTAGTGATGTAACGAATATTCGCATTCGCATTCGCGAATATTCGCATATTTCTTGACATTCGTATTCGCATTCGCATTCGCAAAAAATATGCGAATATTTTGCGAATATTTAAATCCGAAAAAAATAGATAAGATGTCAATAACAAAAAGATAAATTGAAAGGGAATACAAATTTCTTATAATATTAATCACAAACCTCAAGCCTTCTAATTTACACGGAATTGCAAATATAATTATTAATTTTGATAATTTTAATTGTAATCACTGTCAACGAAACTAAACGGAAGGTCTTCCAACGAGGAGGGTCGAACGTCGAGGGTAAAATGTCTACCGCACCGTCACTCTCAGCGGTGGCGTCTCAGTTGTGGGGAAGTCAAGATTCCTTGCGGATTCTACACAGGCTCCCCACAGCGCCTACCGCCAAGCGGCCTACCTCGCCGCGCAATACGCAGCTGTAGGGTGACAGGCCACCTGACACCCCCCAATCCCTCGGGAGGTAACGGACGTCAGGCTTATTCCACGCCTGGCGTCTCCGGTCCCAGCAGCGGATCTGCTGTGCGGCTCCGCTGCCTACCGCCTCGACCAGCGGACGCCCGAGACTCTCAATCCAGCTCTCCCTCCGAGAGTCAGATGGAGTCCCGAAACCCACCGGCCGTGGAGGTTAGGGAGGCCGGTAAACGTAATACCGTATCCTCCTCTTCCTTCGCGACCCCACTACGACGCGGTTTGCGCCCCGGGTGCCACTGCCGCGTCACGGAGGACACGGATGCCGGCAACGACACACCGCGGTCCTTCTCTTCCTCCGCGATCCACCTCTGCCCTTGCGGGCTTGCCGCAGAGAGCTACATGCTCTCCGCGGCCCAGCTTGGGATCCGTCTTTGTTTCACCCTGTGCGGTATCGGAGGCTGGGTGACAAGGCCAGCCTCAAGGTCCCGGACCACATGGTTACTGATCCTCCCCATCACAACAAGATGCGGAACTCAGGGGGAAGAACGCAATCATCTTACCTATTGATTTATCAACTGCCAAAAACTTCATAGATTTATTATCACACTGTTACGTTTTATAAATACCTCTTAAAGCGACATCTGTTTAACCTCTGATGTAATACATTTCTGGGAAGATGTTGTAATTCTACTGAATGTGCACTGTTTTTCGTTATGGAATTTTTCTAATTAACGATACCCGAAATTCGTGGCGCTATATTCAAAAGTGAATATTCGCATTCGCATTCGCATTCGCGAATATCAACGGCAGATATTCGCATTCGCATATGCCTAAAAATCTATATTCGTTAGATCACTAGTACCTACTAGTGATGAAACGAATATTCGCATATTCCTTGACATTCGCATTCGCAAATACATGCGAATATTTTGCGAATATATACATCCAATAAAAAAATTGATAAGATGTCAATAACAAAAAGATAAATTAAAAGGGAATCCAAATTTCTTATAATATTAATCAGAATCAGAAATTATTTTATTAGCACACACAATCAATACACGGTACATACACAATAAAGTAACACGAACAAAAGATAAACAGTACGACGTTGACGACCTCCGTAGCCGAGAGGCAAGCGTGCCGTACTTTGGCGTCGCGTCATCTCTGAGGTTCCGGGCTCGATCCCCGGTCGGGTCAATATGGGAAACAAACTTTTCTATATTGTCTCGGGTCTGGGTGTTGTGGTACCGTCGTTGTTTCTGATTTCTGTAACACAAGTGCTTTAGCTACTTACCACAGAATCAGAGCAATGTATGTGATGTTGTCCAATATTTATTATTATTATTTACTTAGTAAAATGAACAAACAAAAAAAAAAGGAAGAACATATTGATTGCGCAGCTAACAAGGTCCCAGCTTCAACATGAGATTGATTGAATAGATTGAATGATTGATTGAATAGATTAGATTGCCAACCTAGCAGTGCCTGGAATCTAACCCGACAAGCCCTTACCGTGACGTGAAGACATTGCAGGTAGGTGTATTTCTTTTTGGATGTTCAATAGATAGTTTTTAAGTTTGATTTGAAATCCTTTTTTTATTTTCAGTGCACGCAACGGGGAAGGAAGGTCGTTCCAACAACGCGAGGCAGCAAATCTAAAAGAACCTCTAAAGGTCACAGTGCGGTGTTTGCTTGTTGCAAATATGCGGGTGAGCGATCTCTTGGGAAACTTGCTCTGACTGCGAGACCATGTCAGTTTCTCAAAGAGATAATGCCGCTTGCCCGTGTTTACTACGCCGAACATGAGTGTGGCTAGGTGCACATAATAGTGCATAGTGCTAGGTTCACAGAAGATTTGAAGCATTTAAGTAAGGTCACACACGCAATCACAAAACCTCAAGCCTTCTAATTTACATGGAAATTGCAAATATAATTATTCATTTTAATTATATTAATAATCACTGTCAACGAAACTGAACGGAAGGTCTTCCAACGTAATCATCTCACCTATTTTTTTTTGTCGAGGGGGAAATGCCTACCGCACCGTCACTCTCAGCGGGGAACATAGAGTGATGTGTCGGGCTCGCACCGACTAAAACCCCCTCGGTGGCAAACGCTGCGCAGTTGTGGGGGAGTCAGAATTCCTTGCGTATTCTGCACACGCTCCCCCACAACTCCTACCACCAAGCGGCCCACCTCGCCGCGCAATACGCAGCTGGAGCGTGTCAGGCCACCTGGCACGCCCCACCCCCTCGGGACCGAGGAAATGGACGCCAGGCTTACTCCACGCCTGGCGTCTCCGGTCCCAGTAGCGGATCTGCTGTGCGGCTCCGCTGCCTACCGCCTCTGCGAATGGAGTCCTGAAACCCACCAGCCGCGGAGGATAGGAAGGCCAGCAAACGTAAGACCGTATCCTCCTCTTCCTCCGCGACCCCACTACGACGCGATTTGCCCCGCGCGGCAGCGCACCACTGCCGGGTAGCGGAAGACAGAGAGGCCGGCAACGAAACACCGAGGTCCTCCTCTTCCACCGCGATCCACCTCTGCCCTTGCGGGGTTGCCGCAGAGAGACACCTGCTCTTCACGGCCCAGCTCGGGATCCGTCTTTGCTTCACCCTGTGCGGTATCCGAGGCTGAGTGACAAGGCCAGCCCCAACGTCCCGGACCACAGGGTTACTGAGCCTCCCCATCGCACCAAGATGTGGAACCCAGCAGGGGAACGCAATCATCTCACCTATTGATTTATCAACTGCCAAGGACTTCATAGATTGACAATCCCATTGTTTCGTTTTATAAACAACTCTTGAAGCGACATCTGTTTAATGTATTCATCTGATGTTGTAATTCTACTAAATGCTCACTGTTTTTCTTTTTGGCATTTTTATAATTAACTATGCCCAAAATTCGTGGCTCTATATATTCAAAAGTAAATATTCGCATTCGCGAATGCCTAAAAATTGATATTCGTTACATCACTAGTACCTACCATACCATGAAACAAATAATAGTGAAAAAGTTAACATCGTTAAATGTTAAAACGCTTCATTTTGGAAACGGGTAACGTTAATCTTTAAGCCATTGACTTGTGGTGAAACATTACAAGTACTGAAAACATTTAGTTTGAAAGTGATTTTATTTATACTTTGTATCTGGCCGGCTTTAGTATTCTCAAAAGATCAACATTTTTCAAGTATAGTTTTTATTACAATCAAGATAGCTAATCTAATGACGACATAAAAAACGGAAGAAGTAAAAAAGCAACGCAAGCTGCGATTTTTTTTCGATGTTCTTGGACTGAGTAACCTATGAGAATAGCACAAATTTCGGTTTAGGCATTATCAATCCAGAGATTTCTAAATTGATAATGCCTAAACTCTCTGAAAGCAGGGAGCCTCGTCTGGTACAAGGACGGCTCCAACATGGGACTAGATGTAGGATGTGGAATATATGGTGTGAGTCCAAGAGTCAAACACAGTGTGAATCTTGGTAAAAACGCCACGTTATTCCAGGCTGAGGTATACGCCATCATAGAATGTGCAGAAGCCAATCGTCAATGAAACTACAAAAATCAGACCATAATCATCTATTCAGATAGCCAAGCAGCTCTGAATGCCATAAATTCGATTACACTAAAACCGAAGTTGGTGAAAGACTGCGTCGATAAATTGAATGAGCTGGGACAACAGAACAAAGTGCTTCTGAAATGGGTACCAGGACATTCAGGAATCATCGGAAACGAGAAAGCTGACGAGCTTGCTAAAGCTGGGGCGCAAAGCCGACAGATTGGACCAGAGCCATTCTGTGGCATTTCGAAGAACCAGGCTATGCAACTACTAAAAGAAAAACTAAAAGTCGAGTCGGAAAAATACTAGATAAATCAACCAGGCTTAGAACACTCAAAATCACTCATAGTTGACTACTCGCGCAAATGGACCGAAGAACTGCTACAACTTAGCAGGCCTAGGGCCAGTGCGCTAGTTAGAGCCTTGACTGGAAACTGCAAACTAAAAAGACACCAGTTTCATATGAAGCTGAGTGACTCTGATGAATGCAGATTCTGCAAGGAGGAAAAGGAAACACCTCTTCACCTCCTGTGTGACTGCGAATATCTGATCCACAAACGAAACATCCACCTGGGACGACATATAGCCCAACCGGATGAATTAAAAACCCTGAAAGCTAGGAAAATACTAGACTTCCTAGAATCGACCCGGCTAAAGGAGTTACTCTAAACTGGTGGCGAGTCACAATAGATCTAACAGGTCGCAGTGACGACAGTTCACTAGAACTGCACAGCCCCAAGTACCCTAATAATAATAATTCAGAGATTTTAATGTCAAAGGGGCTCTAGTCGTCCTGTTACAGATAAATTGGATGTTTTTGTTATAGTACCAACTGCATCTCGCTTCCTCAGTTGAATACATGCTTTAAGAGTTTCATGTAATAAGATAATAAGGCCCCTTATAATCAAAGAACCATGTACCCTTTCAAACAAAATTAAATTCTTACTTGTTACTGTCTAATTGTGTAAGTTATGGAATATCTATACTGGGTGGTCTAGGTCGGAATGCCCCTTTGTGGGCCTGCTTATTATTGATTCCTGAGGATTCTTGCGAATCCGAGGGAAGTAGTAGCAAGCGGGGCTGGTGCAACCTGGGCAACAGAGGCTAGGGACATTCCTTTTTGGATCACTCTAGTCAACGGCCGAAGTTACGGCGGAAGAGGGGTAGTGGATGGCTGGGGTAGGGGCCGATTTTCGTCCAACATCAGAGGAATCTGCTGGGACGAGAGACGCCAGGCGTGGGGTAGGCGTGGCGTTCGTTACCTCGGTCCCGAGGAGATTGGGCGTGTTAGGTGGCCTGGCACGCTCCAGCCGCGCGCGTTGTGCGCGAAGGGGAGGACCGCTTAGGTGTAGGCGCTGTGATGGAGCCTGTGTAGAGTCCACAAGGGATTCCGGCTCCCCCACAATTGCGCAGCGTTGGCCACCGAGGGGGTTTTACTCAGTGCGAGCCCGACACACTACTCTCTGTTCCCTGCGGAGAGTGACGGTGCGGTAGGCATATCCCCCGTGACAGAAGAGAGAGAAAAAAAGTCTATATACTGAGTAGTGAAATATAAATAAATTTTCACTATAATATTATATAGATTTCATATTTATGACACAAAAAACATGACATTCTTTATGTTATAAAGAATATTCATATTCATTAATTATAGCATTTAGTTGTCGGGCACAATACAAATAAATTCCCTGAGCAAATTAAAATGAGGTAGTCCAATCAGTTCATGTTTACAATTTGTGGAACCCCACCGCAATGTCAGCCAGTTATTTTCAATGAAATATTTGAACTGACAAACAAAACTAGACTAGAAAAAAAGATCCATAAGCAAGGGATTACACAGTAATGCCGTAATGCTCTATTAACGAAATTCATAAAATATTATCCACTATCTCAATTAATTGCTTAGACAGTATGTATGTTAAAATGTCACTGGGGTGGTGGCACTATGTGGGGGTTCGTTACATTCCCTTCAATATGGTGGAGTGAAGCAATGGCTGGCACATACATCATGCTTGTGAACAGGTGCCACCTTTGGGAACTGGTCTGCTCCAGCTTACCTCTTAAAATAAAATAATACTTAATGCTTTTCCCCGGAACCGGAAGTAGAATCACTTTGCATTGTATTCAATGACAATTCAAAAGTGTTACATGTAACCTACTTGAATAAAGAAATATTTGAGTTTGAGTGCAAAGAGTCAGAAAAATAAAACTAAATTTGTCACAATATGCCAACCACTGATTTTATTTCTACAAATACACTCACAGGCACGGATCCATGCCGCTGAGTGTAGGTAGTGCTTTTTTTTTATTAAAAAAATATTTTTATGCTTTTCTTGTTGCAAGTATTTTTTTTTATTTACATCTATTTTATTCTACAGATTTAAAAACCTCCAGTGGTGTCGTGGAAGGGGAGATTGACCTAAGCTTCCAACATGTTTTAGTTGGTAATATTTGTCTTTTCCAGGGCAGAGAAATACAACTATACACAATGTCGCCCTCCCAGTATTTAACAGTAAAGCAGCTAAATGCGTAACCCCCAAACAAAATCAAATGATTTGTATTTTATTACCATAGTAAATTATAGCCAAAAGTCCACAACAAACTGCAAGTATAGCAACTGTCAACCATATGTAAGTGGACTGCAAAGGTACCACAGATTACCTAGTCCATTTAACAGTATGGTTGAGCCTACAAGCCATCTTGCAATTATTAATCAACAGGTAAAATATAAATTGGTTTCATAACAAAATAAAACGTCCTAATCTCGTGGAACGTGTCAAAGTGTCAGTACCTTTTAATATTCCCCGCAAGCCGATTGTCAGAACTTTTCATACTCAAAAATGCAAAACAAATCTCGGTCACCACTCACCCTTACACAGATGCTTCTGTAAATATAGTTTACTCCGCAAAAAACACCCTGAACTTGACATTTTCCACCTTTCAAAAAATAAATTCTTATCCACATTGCACAATATGCCATCTGACTAAATTTGTTATTTCTTCTAAATTAAATTTATCTAATTCTGTGTTGCTCCTATTTTGAATGCTGTGTACTCCTCTTATTGGAGCATATACTAGAACTTACCTCTGTATCGCATACCCCTAAAATGCTATGTATATGTTCTGTTGGTGTACCTATTAAATAAATAAATAATAAATAATGTATTCATACACAGGATCTTTGTAATCAACAACTTCTAGATATTACATTAAAAACTACTGAACTGAACTTGACTACCTAAGTCACATAATAGTATTTTTGGAAAATGAAACGTCTATAATGGAACTATTATTACAAATATTAGGAAGGTTCACTGGTTTTGACCTCATTAGTTTTGAATCAATTATATTTTTAGTAATAGAAATTAATAAATTCAAATTTTAGCTCCAAAAATCACAACTACTTAAATTCAGTGAGACAAGATTAATTTGTTTGACTCTATCCTTTATAACTTCAACGGATAACCCAATTTTCCAATTGGAGTAGTTAAAGAGATTATTTTTAAAGAGATTTAATTTGAAATTAATAAATATACCTACCATAGGAATGTTTATGTTGGTAGTCTTGTAATATTTTACACATTTTCATGAATGACAAAAAGACACAATCTTCATCCAGCTATCCTTCATGATAGATGAAAAACGATACCTACATCTTAAAAAGATTATGACTAAATGGGAAATCTTTTATACTTTTTCTTTTATATAGTATTCCTTTAAAAAAGAAAAAAAATTGCCAAATAGCCAATTTCTGTAGTATAACAGATTTTGTCTGTGAATCAAGTCCAATGTCTAGTTTAATTGTAAAAAAGTCCATAAGTGTCATAATTGTAGCATGTAATGATAAGTTATTTATTATGCTTAATTTTAGTACCTATTTTTCTGCTTTTGCAGAATATTTTGTTATTTCAACACAATGCGTCTATGAAATACACTTACAATTTAGACCAAAGATTCCATGGTAAGTTGAGTGGGTCTCAGATGCATGTTCAGAGTCAGGTAAGCAAGCTTGTGGTTTTTGAGTTTATAATTATGTAGTCACAACATTATCTTGTTAATTAGAGACTTTTTACTTACCATAAATTATGAATCAGTTATCCTGGGTTGGGAATGTTCCAAACAGTATTCAATAATCCATTTCATTCCACTGGGAACTGAATTTGAAAGTACCAAAACACTATAAGATGTAAAAACTTGCAGGAAAGGCACAAAACTCAAACAGTCAGTTGGGTTCTAAAAATACTTTGCATGATAAAGTATGAATGTGTTAAACTTATAGCAACACAATGATGACAATAAGCAAATGTGGATTGAGAATCCGGATTAACCACTACGCGATGTTATTTTAGAGTGACTTGTTGGAATTATGTACTGCATAATACATAAAAGAAGGACTAGAAAAGTTACTTTTGATAGAACAGAAATTTGCTTCACTACACTATGAACAATTATCGAACATTATCTATTTGACGCAGTGTGTAATACAAAATAACACTGAATTTAGCGGATATACCCATGAAACACTGTACACTGAACTCTCTAGAAAGTCAAAACTTTTCAATATTTAAAGATGGGACGTGCCAATTACTAATTGACACTTTGGTTACAAAGACATGAATTAACAGTTTTTGTAGAAAGAAACACAATAAAGTTGTTGTTTTATCAAAATACAAAATATCGCTTCAATATCCATTCGACTCACTCACACTTCACAGAACTAACCATAGACTAGATGAAATTAAACGACAATAGAAGGAAAAACCACAGGCTAGAAAAGCTGTCAAAAAATTAATCCATTGAAGAAGAATAAAATTTATCCCACAGCCATTTGTCTGTGATTGATTAAAAGTAATTTTTAAGGAGGGAAGCATGGGGACCAACCAGATATTTAGCCTAGCTTCAGCTTCAAGGTTAGTCAGAAATATCATCAGTATTTTAAATCTATAGCCCTTTTTAGAAAAGTGTGCTTTTCTTTTTTACAAAAAAATAATTCGAATTGTTCGTAATAGCAAACACACTATTTGTCAATGGGTTCATTCGTTCATTCGTTCCATTTAGTTGAAGTTTAACAAGTGACAGAGACACTCAGACCAAAAATTATAGAGGACTTGAAATACCATGGACTTAGTTTATTATACTAAGTCCATGTGAAATACAAACAATTAAAACGTGTCAACTTATACCATCAACGAATTGTCTAAAATGGCTGCCCGTTCCGAGGGTTGTCACAACAAAGCAATCGTAAAAAAATCAAATTATTATAGAAACGAATACTGTAAAGATGAAAGATTTTAACGCTTGTTTGTTTGTATCTGATTGAAACTCATTTAAAGTTCCTTATGTTATATTATTTATACATACAAATGAAATTTGACTGTCTGTTTATAATATTGAAATATGTACTATTTGCTCTTCACATATAAATATAGGTATATATATATAAATATACACTACATTCACTAAAATAACATTTTGTACAATTTTTGTCTATCGATATGTTTGTTCCGGCTAATCTCTGAAATTGCTGGACTGATTTCGACGGGATTTTTATTGGCAGGTAGCTGATGTAATATGGAGTAACTTCTGCTTTATGTATTTCAGAAAAAATATTTATTTTAGAAAAAAATAACGCGGGTGCAGCTAGTATAATACAAAATCTATGTAAAAATGTCACTTGGTGGACGGTCAACCTATGCTAACTAAGTATTACTAATGTAGACTATGTGAATAAAAAAGATTGACTTTGACTTTGAATCGTTTTTCACATATTGGAACGGAGCAGTAATAGTTTAATAATTTGATAAATTTTGACTATTGCTTGCATGTGACAACCCTAGGATCTGGCAGCCATTTTAGGTAACGCATAGGTTAGGCAAGTTATTAATTACGTATTCCTCTTTCTTTTTTGGTCTGAAAAAAAGGCAGAGAGAGAGCTAGATACATTCCTTGTCTATGAAGAATCTTTGACAAAGAGATCCGTCATCTAAAAATAAAACGTAGGAAGTTATTATCAGGTTTTGTTTGTGTATGTACCTATGTACTACAAATGCAATTATTCGTTTTATTAGATTACTTTTCGTTATTTACTAGATTAATCTTTAAACAATTGTGATATCTTTACCTTGCAGTCAACATCATAACATAATAAGGACGAAATTAATTAATTGATATCCCGTGTTAAAATAACGCAAAATGGGGAAAGGATTTAATAACTACATGTGTAAAAAGTTTTTCCATCCTGCTTCTCGCGATAATCTAAAAAGAGTAAGTACCTATCTACACGTAAACTGATTCAAGCTTTATAGAGTATTAACAACTCTATCATCTAAGATCTGGGTAATGAATGTTTATATATTTTTACTTGTAGGTATGGATGGCAGAGCAAAAAACGGAAGCATACAAAAAAAAACAAGAAGAATTACGTGTGCAATATGAAAAAGAGCAGGAATTGCATGAAAATAAGTATGTGTGTTACATCTCTAAAATTTTGACTTTTTTTCTCTTATTGCCAAGCTGGCAAGGATTTTGTATCATATAGATTTCATCTTAATATGAAAAAAAATGACACTTTGAAATATGGTTAAAAAATTATTTAAATATTTTTCACACAAAATATATTTTTTCTAACGGACTATCTTGTGTCTCTAGATAACCCGAAATTAAATCTTATTTCATAATATGATAAATTAATTGTTTCACATTTTGTAGCTTAACATAACACTAATGAATTTCTATAAATGTAAATAAGAATGATTATGTATTTCATCCTTAATAATTTTTCTTTTTAGAGCATTATTAAGTAAAGATAGCAAAGACAAATTGAGTTTAAATTTCATGTATGAACCACCTCCTGGTGTTAAAAAGGAGCGAGAACGTGAAGACAATGAGCCAGAATATAAATTTGAATGGCAACGCAAGTACAATGCTCCAAGAGAAAGCTACTGCAAGGGTGATAATGAAATCAGGGATCAACCATTTGGAATACTTGTGAGGAATGTGAGATGTATCAAGTGCCATAAGTGGGGTCATATCAATACAGGTAGCACTTCAATGAATTTGAAATTATTTAAATGTTACTGTTTTATTTGCATTGACTTTGACTTACTTCTAAAACTGACTATAAGGTGAAGCCATGGGCAATTTGTTCACCAGCTAGGTCCGAGTTTTCATGGTATATTCATGGTTTCTAGTTTACATAGAATAAAAGAAAACAAATAAATGTCCTAACTCAACATAGCTTCTGTGTTTACATAGACTATCTTTTACAGATAAAGAATGTTCAATGTATTCATTGTCTATGAGTGAAGCTCGGGCTCTACAAGCATCAACATCAGCTCCAGAAGAGGAAGAAGCAAAGCCTGATGTTCCCACATTAATGCAACAAATGCGTGACACTGGTCTAGTAATGAAGCCTGGAGCTATCCCATTAGCTGCCACTAAAATTGATGATAATGACTCTTCTAACCTGACGGAAATGGACCTCATCAGCCAACTGACTAAAAAACAGAAGAAAAAATTATTGAAGTAAGGATCCCTTATGAATAAGATACATTATTGAAATCTAAAAAAAATAGTTTTTATCAGAAGTTATTTTTATTCATTTTGTGACAAATTTTTCTCCAAAACTATAGTTGATATACCTACTTAGCTGAATCTAATTTAATAAATATCCCATACCACTGTGGTATAATAATTTTAATATCTATCTGATTATTTTCAGAAAACTAGAGAAGTTAGAAAAAAAGAAGGACAAAAAGCATAAGCATAAGTCCAAACACTGAAGCACCCATATGTCTAATGACAGCATTTTGGTTTGTATTCATTAATTATTATATTTATTCCGTAAGGTGATTGTGAATTTGCATAAAAATGGTACTAAGAAATAAATAAACACATTAATAATAAGAAATAACTTTTATTTGGAATAATCATACTCATATACCTATTGATCCATTTCATAATATCACAGACTTTGATTCAGACAGGTCCAACAAAAAACACAAAATATTATATACACTAACTTAAATATATATTATATTATTACTACATAGTATAGCCTGACTGTTTATTGCAAGACACATAAATTTTTACATCTTATGGTTTTTATTGATTTATTTCGGCTTTTTACAAAGGTAGTTCATCTATGTGTCGCGGGCATTTCGAGAAAATCCGCCATTCAAATACGGCGTCGTCAATTTAGAAACTAATGCAGCTTAATAAAATTGTCAATGAAATATAGCTTTAAAATGTACAAAACCGCTAAGTTGTCCATAGAATCTGATTTATGGACCACTGCACAGTAACAAACTATCAATTCCATTTTATTTTGAGATATTGAATGTTTCAGAATTTTATGGAGTACCTAATGGATGACTTACCTGCTGTTTTATGTTTATACTGAATAGGTATGTTATTACAAGTATGCTAGACGTTTTCTTTGGTCACTAACCTTTTTTTTTTTTTTTTTTTCGGGGGGAAATGCGTTGATGCACCGTACCGTCACCCCGAGGGAGGGTGACGGCGTGTGTGGGACTCCCTGCCCTGAAAAGGGCAGGACTACCCACTAAAACCCCCCGGTTGGATCTCCATCGCCTTAGTGGCGGTGCTGTGGGGGATCGGCTAAGCCTTTACTTCCACAACACCGCCGGCGGAACAGCCGCTTACGCGGCTCCGTCTACTCCCCCAACAGTGTTCGGGGGGAGAATGGGGATGGCCGATCCAACGGAACCATCCCCACCTCGCAGTGGGGACCGGTGCAATGCCGACTGAGGTGTCCTCACACCATCAGCCGGCCAGTCCCCACGCGGTAGCTGGGCGCGGTCATATTGGCGCCGCGCCCTCAGCCGCCTTCTTCGGCGGCAGGCGGGAGCGGATGGATCGTCCTCCCGCTCCCGCTCTGCGGCCTCCTTCTGCGACATGACATCTTCGCAGAAGGAGACCATACCAACCCATGCCGTCTCACTCCCGAGCATAGCCTCGACTATGCTGGGGAGTGAGAGATTTGGCCCCACCAACGCGCGCAGACTTGCGCGCTGCGCATCAAAAGCGGGGCACACCTGCAGTGTATGCCCCGGCGTGTCCTCCGCCGCGCCGCAACTGTGGCACGACGGAGACTGCTCTCGACCAATGCGGTGCAGGTACTGCCCAAAACAGCCGTGGCCGGACAGCACCTGCACCAAGCGGAACGTCAGGAATCCTGACCAGCTGAGCCAGCGATTTATTGCTGGCTCGAGCGCATCTAGGGTCCACCGACCCGACGGAGTCACCAGTAAGGACTCCGCCCAACGCCGGACCACCTCTTCCTGCGCCTCCCGGCGCACACGTGACAGGTCCTCCGGGTAAAAACGTTCCCCGGAGGCCTTTCTTAGGGCCTGCCATTGATAGGCCCTCGCCATCGCCCGGGCCTCCAACTCCCAGGGTGGCGTCCCAGCGAGTGCGCACGCTGCGTCAAACCCAACGGAGCGATAGGCTCTACACACTCGCTGGGCAATGGCTCGCTGGGGGCGCCGCAGAAGCCTCTGGTTCTCCCGAATGTGGAGGGAGTCGGCCCAGATGGGCGAGCCGTACAGGGCCATACTGCGCAAAATGCCGGCGTAAAGTCGTCGGCATTTGGCCCTAGGACCCCCCACATTGGGGAGAAGCCACGCTAAAGAACCCGCCGCCTTAATGAGGCGCGGAGATAATGCAGCATTGGTCACTAACCTAACCTAACCAAAGGAACCGCCCGCGCGCCCGTAAGTCAAATTAATCTTAGGTTAAGTTATTCATGTTGAGGAAGTCATTGTAGTAGCAACTTGGATATTTTGTTAAGAGAACCAAAATGTGAAAAGTCGAATTTGTCCAGACCAGGGACCGCCAGCGCTTACCCTTGAAAGGGTTTTGATTGGGTATTTCGAAAGGCTGGCTACTTTAAGTTAATTAAAAACCCTTATGATGGGGTAACCCTTATGATTTAGTAACCCTTTGAAAGGGTTTCCCTAAAATAAGTCGAATAATAGTTAAGCCTAACGAAAAAGCCAAATGGATTGAATAACCTCTTCTAAAAGGGTTACCCCTTCACAAGCGCTAACCAAATAACTTCTTCGAGCTACTTTAGATTGTAACCCGTTATGAATAGGGTCAATTATTGTATGCATTAGCGTTCGCCACCGAGTGGCGCATGAGCACTGCGAGAGCTGCGTTCGACTCGTCCGCTGCTTTCACGCAACAATGTACCTTAACATGTAGGACGAAGGCCTTTATTGGTAGAATAGAAATTGCGCTCAGCCATGCCTTCGTCCCCCCGTTCATTTATTATCTGTGTTTACTTCACTTTGCTAGTTCATCATTCACGTGCTATTTATTGTTTGAATAGAAAAAAATGCCGCAACATCGTAAAGACGCCGTACATCGATATTTTTTGTTTGATAATCATACTCAAACAAGTGTGTGTCCTCTGAAAAATCTCGGATGATAAGATGAAAGACCAATCAAATATCAGAATCAAAAAATCGGACTTGTGTGGGGACAAAACCCGTTAAATAGCGGAAACCCAAATCTAGGAAGCGCTTTCTTTTAAAACCCCTGCTAAGCGCTTACTTTTGCGTTAGGGTTTCCCGATTGATAGGGTTACCCTTATTTTGGGTGCCCCTTCGATAGGGTTTCCCAAATTATTATTATTATTTATTTATTTATTATTATTAATTTTATAATACTAAATTAAAATCAAAGGTTAGGGTTACCAAATGAAAGGGTTTCCTTTTTTAAGGGTTTTGAAATTAAACGGGTTTCCGGTCCGTGGTCCAGACTTTGTTTTATTAATGGTCACTCCAAAACTACAACCAACGTCGTTGACATTTCGCCTTCGGCATATTGCATGATTAACGTGACCATTTATTTTTTATGTCAGAGCGGCACATTTACGGAATCATGTAATAAAAAAAAGATATTAGTGTTTACAAGTTTCTCATTAAAGAATATAGAATAACTCAAAATAATCAAATCAAATCAGTAGTGACATGAATTAAATCGGTCATTTCAAAAACCTCAAAGTCACATTTTTTTCCTAACATGCTTTTTTGGAGAAAATGGTTCCCTATAAAGAGATGCGTATTCTGTGTATTAACCATGCAAGTCAATGCATTATTTTCTCTTAAAATGGACAGTGTAAATGATATATTGACATTAGACGATTTAACGCAAATTGGGAATAGCATTTTTGAAGAGCACATGCCATTTAATAACAACATTTAAAGCTGACCAACCGCAAATGTTTAATAAAATCCAGATAAAAATGATAGATAATATGATTAATTTCATTAAATATATTTAAACATGACAAATTAATACATCTCAAATGCTAATAAGTCATAATTTCAGTGCAATTTTCAATAATAAGCAATAAAATATGATTTTAACTATAATTTTGATTGAATAATACTACCACTAACCCCATTTTCTGCTAAAACAACGCAAGTCAAGAATAGTTTTTCAAGTTTTTTTCATGGTTTTCAGTGATAAATTACAAATAGTTTTCGCTATTTCATATTTATGCGACCCAAATAATAAATTAGGCATAAAAAAGTGATTTAAAATTTACTTGTTTGAGTGTGAAACAGTTTTAATTGAGTCCTGAAAAATTCTAATTTGGAGACTTATGAGGTTTTTGAAATGACCGATTCAATTGTAGATTATATTTTTGTATTTATCGGCTGATCAAATTTGTTTTAACATATCGGTTCAGTTTTTAGATAAGTGGAGAAGAAATACATTTGAAATTATTGTTTGGTCTGTTTGCAAAAGCGGGACAATTTTGGCCTCGCGGGGGACACCGGGACAGATTGCCTGAAAGCGGGACTGTCCCGCCTAAATTGGGACGTATGGTCACGTTATGCATATGTTTTTAAATTGACGCCGTCTTATGAAAATGGCGGATTTACAAAAAAATCCTGTAATAAATTTAATGCATTTAATTATTTAAGCTAATCCTTAGCTTTTCATTAAATTAGTAAAAGGAGGTATTAGAACTGTGGTACCTACAGTATTTTTATTTAGATCTATTAATAAATGGGCAGGTATGTTCAAAAAGATCATATTCATCAAAGTCACTGGAGAATAGTATAAAAGGTAGGTACTTTAATTTTTGTTGATGCTAACCCTGTCTATATTACGACGAGGAATACCCACTTATTACTAAATTATTTTCTGAGCGACGTTCATGCCTTTAAAATAAAACAGAAAGTAAAAATAAATGTCTTTAAATTTTGACATAAGTCTTTTCATCGATTTCAATTATATCTTGCCGATCATCTCTTTCCTTCCAGTGCAAATATAGGACTAAACCTGTGATAACAATTATAATAGCAGTCAATACAAACACACTTTTCAGAATAACCTTACTTGGAGTAACAAACAATTGTGCTCTCCATTGAGATGGATCATTGGGTGGTGACGGTATGACTACTATTTGAGAATTAGGTATTATCTGAGTCCAACTTTTGGTCTGACCAGAGAGACCTACATTCAATGTATCCACAAAGTTTGGTGTACGATCCAATCCAAAAATAGAATATGGTAATTGAAGGGAAAAATATGCAGATTGAGAGAGCTGTGCACATACACCCGTTCTGTAGTTACCCTCTTGAGACCATGTGTTGTACCCTATTTTTGGACCTGGTAAATTTGTACCTGAAACACAAAGACAAAATATTATTACCATTTTATTGTTTGGGCATTGTGCTTCACACGCCTCAACACATAAATGCTCTAATTGGATCATTAGTTTCCAATATTTATTTGTTACTGTTTCCTTCAACTTTGAGTGAATTATTTAGAAATAAAAAGTATTGTATGTGTTATTTATTAGATCACATATCCAGTCTGTCGAGTTACTGAATTCTAAATGAGATGCATTTTCTTGAAAGAGTTACAAATATATGCATATGAGGATAGATGGAGTGTGAATTATGTTTTGAAAGAAGGTTTCTGCTCAGTGGGATAGTTAAAACAAAACTATTGATAAACAATGCATAAACTTTAAACTTATCGAAATATTATATCTTCTATCAGGTTTTAATAAACATACTTTATGAGGTTGACAAAAAACTACAGAATGAAAATGATGGCTTTGTTCACCTAAGTCAAGTCAATCCAAGTTGAACGAAATCCTGTGGTTAGTATGATGATGAATCAACTCCCATGGCACAAGTAATATCAGCAAGATGAACACAGTGAAATAAATCAAAATAAGTAGATTTCAATTGGTATTATACACTTACCAAAAGTTCCTTTTCTTTTATAAAGAGTACCATTTATTGTAGGGATTTTTTCATTTGTTAAACCAGTTACAACAATAACTTTAATGAAATTTGTATCATATTCCAACTCATTTCTGAATGCATGCATGGTATACTGTTGCAGTGTTGCATTCTTCTTAACATAAATTATATCAAGTACTCCATCCATGTAAAAATCATAAAATGTGGCCATAATTACATTTTTTCCAAAAGAATCAAATATTTCCCATTGGACCTGAAAGGTTCTTGTAAATTTACAACCAGGTAAGTTGCAAGGAACGTTGTGTAAAAGGAAAGCCCTGGTATCATTACTGTTCATTGGACTGAGAATCATCAAAATATCAGGAAAACCATCCATATTATAATCTCCACTCCGCATGGTTATGGTATCAAGATATACTTCATTTCTTGGTGGAGTAAACCTCCATAAAGTTCCTTTTCCATCATTAAGGTCAATTTGAAGATCATGCCACTCATAATTGTCATATATTAAGATAGTGCTATTAAAGCATTCTATGTCAGAGCATACTGGAATAACTAAAAAAAACTGGCCTGACAGCGCTACATCTATAAATAAAGCCTGTCCATACACAGTCTGATGACCAACCAGCAACTCTATGCTGTTGTTATATTTGAAACCTGCTCCAGCCTTATTCAACCAAACCTCTATGTCTAGCTTTGTGGTGACCAAGAGATCAGCAGCATTGTCATCATTGATATCAAGAAAAGAATGTGAATGGGGTAGCTTGATTTCTTTCAACATACCTTCAGACATTGGAATTTCTTTAGGAACTCCCCTAGTGTTATCAAACACCCAGTATACTCTTTTGTTATCAGCATTAATTCCAAACAGGTCTAAAGTCATGTCACGATTAAAATCCATTACTAATGGTTGGCCAACAGTGATTGCTTTGATAATTGAGGCATCACTGCAGTTGAGTATTGAATTTCCTCCCCATAATATGCGAACTTCTTGACGGTTAGGATATGAAGTTTCATTTAGGATTTGCGTAGTCAAAAGTATATCCATATAAGCATCTCCATCAAAATCTCCTGGCACGACACTGGTTACAACGATATTGCTATAATTACAGGCAAATGATGACGGTCGCAGAAATGGTTCTTTGTCGTAGGCCAAGAATACTTGCACAGTAGTATCATTTATGATAACAAATGCATCAGTCAATTCGTCAGAATTAAAATCGCCAAACGCAGCTATCGTACCTACAGTGTATTTTCCAAATGAACTATCAGTCATATCATTCACTGCAGAAGTGTAAACTATGATTAAAGTCAATAAAAGAGCATTATAAAATAATTTAAACAGCATAATCACAAATAAAACTGGACAATGCTAAATACTTCCTCAACTTAGCTTTTTAAGTAAGGTACACTTTGAATTAATTTATTCACAGCTGGCAAGTTCTCAGAAGTTTTTCTATCTATATACTTGAAATCACAGGCGACAACAGGGCACCAGTTGCAGAATTCACAATGTTAGACAACTGTGAACAATGAGAAACAACAACACTGAAGAACAGCACCAGCACAGACCAATAATGAACCAGACCACAACCAATAATGAACCAGACGACCAACTTCATACATTTGGTCTGTTTCGTTGCGACATGTCATTTTTGCCTGTCTTCTTCCAGCAATTTTCAGGATTGCCAGCTCTAAATAAGTAATTTCCATGTATGAGAATAATGAGATTTTTTTGAACACTGTGACGTAGCACATTACCCGTCTCTACCGCACTTACCAGTACTTAAATAGGGTACTCCCATGGGTCTCACCAACTCAAATTTGATTGGCTGTGATGACGTCATAAACTTGTAGTGATGTATTTAATAGTAATTTATACATATACCGGTTAATTCCGGTTATCGGGAAAATAGTGAAGTATATAACCGACGTTTATCGAAAAAAAGTACGGTTTCTAAACGGAAATCTTCTTAAGTTTAAAGATAATAAAAGTAAATTAAAACACCAATCAGTTCTGAAATAAAACGTTTATTGCTTTTATTCCTATAATACAATTGCTCTTAATAACACTTCCTAGTGACATCGTGATTTAAATAATTAAATTAAATTTATACAACAGCGATTCTCAAGAGTTTTTGGAAAACTTTATAATAAAGTACAACTGACTAATATAATACAGTAATTATACATACATCAACACTAAAAAGTAAATTATAAACATCAAAACATTTTCCAGTGTGCCGTTTGGAAATAATAATTACTTGCACCGATTTATTAGACCTACACCTACCTAGAATAAATGTACAGTTAGAACAATGAACAAATTTATAACAAAATTAGCTTTAAATGAATTGTAAAACTATCTATGAAATATTTGAAACTATCCAAAATACTTTTACTATTGAAAAAATGATTTTTGGATAATTTATTATTAAATACGAGTATGTTTAGTTTACATAACAGTTAACGTCATAAAGAATAAATATTCCATTGTAATTAATAATTCATTCTCTTGAATTTAATTCTTTACTTCAGCTAATCTTTAATAAGTCCAATATGTGTAAATATTTTAAACATCACTTTAGTTTTTTAAAAAAGAAGTTATCTTATCACTACTACTTGTTTATGTAAATAATCTTCACAAAAGCAATCAAAGATAATTGGCACAAATTATATATTACTTTACATCCATGTTAGTAATAATTGGCAAGTTAATTTTAACAAAATTGCAAAATATCCAACATATATCTTGATATTAAAAGTATCTGTTAATGTAAGGATGTTTGGTACTCTTTCATATGACAACTAATGAATAGATTTTGAAAATAGTTAATAGCTAGACAGATTAGCTACTAAAATAACATATTGGATATAAATAAACAACAAAGTCGCAGGTATTATAAGAATCCCATTGGGATTTTCATCAACTATCTTTAAATATTAAAGTAGTTACCATAGTAAGTTAATTTATAGATTTTTCAATCTGGAACTCTCCAAGTTATTGTTTTATGTAGATTTTGAGCCATTGAACACTTATGCTCTTTCCCCAATTACTGAAACATAAAAAGAAAAAATTTATGAAATTAAAAATATTGTAAAGCTGAAGAGTTTGTTTGTTTGAACACCCTAATCTCAGGAGCTACTGGTGTGTATAGAAAAATTATTGATGTGTTAGATAGTCTATTTATGGAGAAAGGCTTTAAGCTATCTAATATCATGCTGCAACTTGTAGGAGCGAAAAATAAGAGTAAACTGTATAAACAGGGATACAAGCCCCCGGCTTCGCATGGGTAGTTTTCTAAATCTCTATGTAAAAGTGTAACTTCCCAACAATGAATATATATATAAAGTCTGACATTATTTCGATGGCACATGTGAAGGGACAAGTAAAAATCTACCAACGTAGTTGGTAAAATTGTTTTTGCAACACCTATCTTAAATGAAACTGTGATGTTTGTTTTGTCCAAATTACTCAAAACGAAATGTTAAATAAATACAATACATTACCTTATTTCCCTTCTTGATGGAATGGTATTTTATTTATTCTTCAAGTTGTACAAATCTCCAATAGCTGTTCCTCTAAAATTTTATTTCAATTTATTTTATTGCCAATGCCAGCTTCTTCAACCCAAGATTTGCAAGTTTTATGCTGAAAATGTATTAAGAAAAATTACTATCGATTCTTCTATGTGAACATTCCTTCATGGAAATAACATCGTCTTTAAAAACAGTTCAAGTCAAAACAGTATCTCAAGTAAAGAAGATGGTAGAAACTCTGCATCAAGAACATTGAATACGTCTATAACGTAGTATTGAGTGTGTTTTAATATTGTAAAATTAAATCATGTCTTGTTTAAAAATTGGTTAGGTTAGGTTAATTCCCAGTAAACATAATCAAGTTATAACATAGATATTTAGAAAAACTTATATCACAAGGCACATACACTTAATATCTCATAAATTATATTATACTTTCAATGGAATACTTACGATTTTCAACAAAAAAGAGGTTGTTTGTTATCTTCATAGGTTATCTTCACTATGTACTGGATTTCACTTTCACATTTTACTATGTTACGGTTAGAAAGTTGTCATCATTATATATTGAGGTCAATTACAATTGGGAATTAATGTAAAATTCAATTGTCTATCTAAATTTATAACCAAATTTAGAATATTTACAAATTTGCTCCGCCATGTTTGGAAAATTTATCAATGTAATTAAATCAAATGTCAATCTTGCAGTTATTATGAATGAACAGTGAACAAGGGAGAAGGCAGATATAGAAAGAGATAGGGTAGTGCTACTCTTATGTATTTTTCGCTAGTGTGGATGAAACATGGACTTAGTATAATAAACAGGACCGAGCACTCGCAGCCAAAAAACGAGCCGAGCGAGATAGCTACCACAGAGGCGCGTGTCCCTTTTTAATAGGGTGACAACAAGATTTATTTTGATAACGGACATTTGATTAAATAATTAAAATTTTGCCCGTTGTCCCCACTACATCTAGTAAAATAAATAAATAAATATTGGACAACATCACATACATTACTCTGATTCTGTGGTAAGTAGCTAAAGCACTTGTGTTACATAAATCATAAACAACGACGGTACCACAACATCCAGACCCGAGACAATACAGAAAAGATCGTTTCCCTTATTGACCCGACCGGGTTCGAACCCGGGACCTCAGAGATGGTACAACAACAAAGTCCGGACCGTTCGCATCTGGCCACGGAGGTCGTCATGTTCCAAAGTTATCGTCTGGACAGATTTGACTGTTGAAAACAACCGGGACAGCATTACTTTTATGTTTTTGGTTTGAAAAAAATATCTTGAATTATTTCAATAGAATTTATGTATAATTATACTCCCTTTTACTCCAATGGGGACAATGGCAATAAATTTAAATCATTTATTGAATTTTCCACTGCCCCTACTGCTGGGGACGCGTCTGGTAGGGACAACGAGAATAACCCTAAATTTATTTATTATTATTATTATATTTAGCCATTTACATGCTTTGGTTGATACAGATGACAAGAAAATATAGTTGAAACAATGCTTAAAATAATTGCTAGTAAGTACAATTACAGCCGCTTTGGCTACATGTTTAATGAATGGCTTTTGTAATAATTGTACGCCAGTCTATGTCTACGATTTTTTACCTAACTTCTGATCACGGTGGGCAACAGATTGTTTTCAGTGCCAATATTAATATTAACCAAAAAGCATAGTTTGAACATTTTGATCGATTAAACGACTTTTTAAACATGATAATATCTTAAAGAGGTGGCAGGATGTAGGATTTCTTCGTCAGAGTCTGGTAGTGGTCGGTGGCTCAATGTATTACTGAGAACATATTTTTTTTGGTCTGTAAAATAAACATTACAGTTAACTTAGTGCAACATATTACATCCAGTTTATGACCTACAAAATAATACTCATGTAAAGAATATAAACCGGGCCAAGTACATAAGTCGTAAAGGTTTTACTATATTTGACTGTAAAACGAATCTTTCTTATATATTTATTTTATTTCAATTTAATTATTTGTCTTTAAATAAAGTGTATTCCGTCAATATTTTAAGTGTCTAACTGTAATAGCTATCAATATCCGGCAAGCTATAAAATCACGTATGTTGTATGGGAGCCCTTTACATACGTATATTATCTTGTTTTTTAGTATTAAGTATTTGATGTTGTTATAAAGGCATCAAAAAATTTAAATTATAACTAACTATCATTGTTCACAAGATACAGCCTGATGGCAGTTAGACGGAAAGCGAAGTCTTAGTAATAGGGTTCCGTTTTACCCCTTGGGTATGGAACCTAAAAGACTATGTATAGTGTATATACAAATAGTGTTTTTTAAAATACTTGATTAGGTGTTTAGAATAAGTTTCCTAAAATTAAATCTTGTTGTGTGTTGTTGCGTTGAAGCATGATAAACAATTACTAATGATACTTACCACAGGAGAAATCGTAGGTGTAGAAGTTGGTTCTTACGTCTTACGTCAACAGATGGCGCTGTACCGTCTAGCGTCGATTACGTCTGAATCGCGGTGACGAGATCGTTCCACAATACTATAAGTATACAGAGGGACTTAGCAAATAAAATTTTTATTGTCACCCAATTGATCTTTTATTTCATTAATACATAGATCCCAAAGTGCACCAGTAGATTGTGGTTTGTTTATGGTCCTTCGAGCCGGATTTACGGAAATAATTATTTATTCCGGTTTGGGCACTAGTGCTAACTAGTGCAGGTACTACGCCTACTTGGTGCGTTTTTTGGAGGAAAAGGTGACGTCCTGGGCAGTGGACCGCTGCCGCAAACGGGACAGGAAGGAGTTGGACAGCAGGGAGCAGCTGTCAGGTTGCAGAGCGCAGTGGTGGCGCCATCTGGTGGAGACGGGAGACAACTGCCGACTTGGATGTTGGAGGGAGACAGAAGTTCACCGTGTATCTTCGTTGTGTTTGTGTGTGAGTGAAAAGGAGACAACTGTGAGTACATTTAATTTCATACATTCGAAGTTTGCAATTAATTGAAGAATTCGCAATAGGAAAGTGAAGAATTTGAACCTTATTGACTAGTGAAAATTAACTTTGAAAAATTGTTACTTTAATTGTTTGCTTACATAAAGATAGAAATATTTCGGTGATATTTTAGACTTAGAATAATTTTTAAAAAACGGTTACTACGGGGAACCTACGCCCAATTTTGGTCAGAGTTTAGTAATTTCAAACACTTATACATTTTTGTTGTTTTTCAACTTAGTGAATTTTGTTAAGTTTTGTGTTTCACTTTATAAATATTTGAGGACTTGAAATACTTTTACAATGCAGGCGCTTATTAATTTTCAGTTTGATCTTTATACTAGATTAGGTAAAGCTAAAGATAATTTTTAAAAGAGCCCTAAAGAACGAATCAGTAAAGAGTATTTAGAGGGTAAACTTGAACTTCTTGAACAGTTGTGGTTCGAGTTCTCAGCCGGGCATAAGGAATTGATGCGTTCAGGAGATAGTCAGGAAAAGTTAGCGGAAACTACATATATAAAAAGTGATGTTTATAGTAAAGCAGAGGATATTTATTTTGAGTATAAATTATTAATTAAACCATTATTATCGAAATATCAAGATAAACAATTAGAGTCAAAGTCAAGTAAAAGTAATCCAAGTCCAAACATTTCACAAACAGCGAATGTAAAATTACCAAAAGTAAATATTCCAATATTTTCGGGAAAATACTCAGAATGGAACACATTCCGAGATTTATTTCAATCATTAATTCATAATAACAACAGTCTAGGAAACGCACAAAAATTGACAGCAATTTTTGTGCGTTTCCTAGACTGTTGTTATTATGAATTAATGATTGAAATAAATCTCGGAATGTGTTCCATTCTGAGTATTCTGAGTATTACTAAGGTACAGACCTTAAAGGGTACTTACAAGGGGAAGCCGAGCAACTGATTAACAACATTCCCATATCGGATAGCAATCATGATAGGTGTTGGAGTTTATTAGCTGAGAGGTACAACAACAAAAGGTATATTTGTCATCATTTATTGAAAAGATTACTCGGTCAGAAAAATGTTGTTAATGAGTCTGCTAGTGGATTGAAGGAGTTAATGGATACGACAAATGATTGTTTAGCAGCGCTTGCGAATATTGGAATAGATACTAAGTCATGGGATGTGCTTATGATACATATTGTTACTTTAAAGTTGGACTCAGAATCAAGAAGACAATGGGAGTTCACGGCAACGGATACTAAGTCTGATGATTTGCCTACATTTAAACAATTCGAGGAATTTATTAAAAATCGCTATCGCGCAATTGAATTTTTAGATTCTGATTCTAAACATGTAAATAAAAATGCTAACGCTAAACCTATAAATAAGATTAAAACTATGCACATCACTAAATTGAATTGTCCGTTTTGTAAGGAGGAGCATAAACTTGGAAATTGCAAAGGATTTATTGATAGTTCGGTAGAATTACGTCGCGAATTTGTTAGTTCGAATAATATTTGTTATTGCTGTCTGGGCAACAATCACTCTGCCAAATTCTGTCGCAATAATTATAGGTGCCGTACTTGTAAAAGAAAACACCATGTTCTTTTACATCCTGTTGCCAGTAATAACGATTCGAGTGAACCCCATAGCGGGGAGGGTTCTTCTAACGACAATGACGAGGTAAATAAAGTAGTTTCTTGTGCGTCCACAAGACACAATTTGAATCATAGCCAGGTTTTACTTGCGACTGCGTTGGTAAACAGTGTATCGAGAAGAGGTCAAATGTATACTATTCGGGCTTTGTTGGATCAAGGATCTCAATCATCCTTTGTTACCGAGGCTGTGGTTCAATTGTTGGGGTTAAAAAAGATACCTGTCAAGGGGCAAATAATGGGGGTAGGTGGACATAGTGGGCTCATAACCAAGGCAATGGTTGAAATTAAAATATCATCACGAGTTAATAAAAATGTTGTTATTACGGTGAAAGCATACGTGCTAGGGTCAATTACTTCGCTTTTACCTACTGATAAAATAAAGGCGGAGGAATGGAAGGAACTCGAAGATATTGTTCTTGCCGATCCGAGCTATTACACTTCTAATAGTATTGATATTTTGTTGGGTTCAGAAGTGTATAGCCAGATTATTCAAGACGGGGTTATGAAAGGTCCACGCGGTTCACCATTGGCGCAGTGCACTTCCTTTGGGTGGATTTTATCCGGTGTCATTGATACGTCTCCTGGGCAGCAGGGAAGAATAAATGTTTTGCACTGCACCGTAGAAGATAACAAGCTTCTTAAGAAGTTTTGGGAGCTTGAAGATGATGTGCCGCTATCTAGAGAAAAAATGTATACTGAAGATGAAAAAGCATGTGAAGAATCCTACTCCAAAACTACTCGCAGAGATGAAAGTGGAAGGTATATTGTACGCCTTCCTGTTAAGGATGGCGATCCTAAAGTGGTGAACTCGCTGCTGATTGCTGAAAGGAGATTGTGTTCATTGGAGCGTAGATTGAAGAACGGGGATCTGAAAAAGAAATACAAAGAGGTTATTAATGAGTATATTGAGATGAAACACATGGAACGAGTACCTGACGATGAAATTGAAAATTCAAAGGCTATTTACTTACCGCACCACGTAGTCATTCGCGAGGATAAGGATACTACTAAGGTTAGAATCGTTTTTGATGCTTCGTGCAAAGGAAGTAATAATAAATCTTTGAACGATCACTTGTTGATTGGTCCAAGTCTGCAATTAGATTTGCGTCATATTGTTATGAGGTGGCGTAACCATCCTATTTGTCTGTCGGCTGACATTGTGAAAATGTACCGACAAGTCAAAGTTGACGAAAACGATACGGACTACCAGAGAATTTTGTGGCGAGATGATCCCAAAGCTGAAATGGAACATTACAGACTTACAAGAGTTACCTTTGGTGTTGCGTCGGCGCCTTATCTCGCTGTTAAGAGTCTGCAACAAGTGGCCTTGGATCACGGTGAAGATTGTCCAGAAGTTGCTCAGAAAGTGTTAACAGATTTCTACATGGACGATCTCATGACTGGATGTGAAACTATTGAGCAGGGAATAAAGTTGTTTACGGATATGAATAAGCTTCTAGCTAAAGGGGGATTTCAGCTACAAAAATGGACAACTAATAGTACAAATTTATTAAAAGCAATGAAGCAAGAAAGTAAAGATGAAAGTCTAGAAGGGGAATATGAAGGTAGCTTAAAAATAAAAACAGATGAAGTAATCAAAATAGTTGGAATTACCTGGAACCGCAGTGATGATGTATTCCGCTACAAGATTGAAGTACCGGACTTTGAAGAACCTGTAACAAAAAGAAAGATTATTTCAGATATTTCTAGGTTTTATGACCCCATGGGTTGGGCGGGGCCAAGCATTATAATTGCAAAAATTATCATACAGAAGCTATGGTTGGCAGGCATTGAATGGGATGAAGAAGTGCCACATACATTGCTAAAAGAATGGCTTACTTACCGTCAGGAGTTAATACACTTGCAACATGTGACCATACCTCGATGGACTGGTGTGGAGGAAGGAGCCTTTGTAGAACTGCACGGGTTCTGCGACGCCTCTAAGGATGCATATGCAGCTGTCGTTTACGCTCGTGTTGTTGACTGCCAAGGGAATATTAAAGTTGTGCTGCTATCTGCAAAAACAAAGGTAGCGCCCATAAAACAAGTGTCTATTCCGAGGCTTGAGTTATGCGGTGCAGTTCTGTTATGTAGGTTGATAGTGGAAATTGCTTCTGTAATGAATATTGAAAGGACTCACCTGCATGCTTGGACAGATTCGACAGTCGTACTTGCTTGGTTGAATTGTACACCGAATCGCTGGAAAGTTTTTGTAGCCAATCGCGTGTCGGAAATTATAACTAACCTTGACTCTCATCATTGGTCTCACGTGGCGTCGAAGTCCAATCCGGCTGACGCAGCTTCTCGGGGCTTACAGCCATCAGAACTGGTAAAGCATGACATGTGGTTTCAGGGTCCAGAATTTTTACAACAACAAAGTATTGAGTACAAAAAGCCTAAAGATAATGATACAAATTTAGAAATTAATAAAGTCAAATCATATTGTACTACAGTAGAAACATTTGATTGGGAACGGTTTTCATCACTTACAAAATTAATAAGAGTTATTGCATATTGTAAACGTTTTATAAATAATGCGAGAAAGATAATTAAACTTACCGGACATTTAAGGGTGGATGAAATGCAGCAAGCGATGAACTGGTGTATTGTTGCATGTCAATCTGAAAACTATAGTGAAGATATTGTAAAATTAAAAAATAAAGAAAACTTACTGAAACGTGGTGGCCTTCGGTCCTTGAATCCTTTTCTTGATGAAGATGGAGTAGTAAGAGTTGGCGGTCGACTTGAGAATTCGCAGCTTGATAAAAGTCGCAAGCATCCTATATTGTTGCCAAAAAGGTCATACCTAACCAAACTTATTATATTAGATGCTCACAAACAAACTCTTCATGGCGGCCCGCAGCTTATGATGTGTTTTTTACAAAGTAAATTTTGGATTTTGGGTTTAAAACAATTAGTAAAATCTGTCTTTCGGAAATGTGTAACTTGTGCCAAAAATTCGGGTAATACCCAAACGCAGTTGATGGGTCAGTTACCTGCTGCCAGGGTAACTCCCACCCGAGCTTTCAAATCTTGCGGAGTAGACTTTACCGGACCGATTCAACTTAGAACTGCAAAAGGTCGTGGTCACAAGGCATACAAGGGTTATATTTGCATATTTGTGTGTATGGTCACTCGTGCTATACATTTAGAGGTAGTCTCCGATCTTACTTCAGAAGGGTTTTTACAGGCTTTTAAACGATTTGTTGGTAGACGGGGTTGTTGCTCTGATATTTGGAGCGACAACGGTACAAATTTTGTTGGAGCAGCTGCTGAGTTAAAGAGATTATTTACATTGGAGAAGGACTCGCTGTTGCAGGAAATTTCAGAGTCATTGGCATCGAAAGGGTGTACTTGGCACTTTATACCATCACGCTCTCCCAACTTTGGCGGCCTCTGGGAATCAGGTGTTAAGTCGGTCAAATACCATTTAAAAAGGGTTATCGGGAACTCCACCCTTACATTCGAGGAGATGACGACAGTATTAGTACAGATAGAGGCTTGTCTGAATTCTAGGCCGATGTCAACACTCACCTGTAATGACGAGGATAGCTTGACTGTATTAACACCCGGCCACTTTCTTGTTGGAGAAGCGCTCGTCCTGCCACCTGATAGAAGTTTCGAGGCGTCTAACATAAGCACTTTGCGAAGATGGCAGCTCACGCAAAGAATGCTTCAAGATTTTTGGCGTAAGTGGTCGCATCAATATTTACAACGGTTTTATCAGCGGTATAGGTGGTCGACACAACATCCTTCAATTAAGATTGGTGATGTCGTAGTAGTAAAAGAGGATAATTTACCCGCTGGTCGTTTTATGGCAGGGTGATTGCGACCCATCCAGGCAGGGATAACATTGTTAGAGTCGTAAGTTTGAGGGTTAAAAATGGCACTATAATGCGGCCAATCACTAAGATTTGTGTCCTTCCTATTACTGACTAAAACTTATAGATTTAGTTAGTTGTTAAGTGTTATGTTCTGTTAGGTTATATATAATTTAATTAAGGTTACGGTGGGCGATTTCCTTGTATTTATTGTTATTAACCATAACAGATACGCGATGCAGTAATTGTATTGTTTAAGTTTTTGTTACTATTTCTACTAAGAATTGGTTAATGTAAATATATATGTATACTGATTAATTTAGTGTAGCAAATATTACGATGTTATTTGCGCGGATATACTAAATATTTGAATACACTAGAATTTAAGCATTAGAGATGCATCACGGTGGGCGATGTCACTACACAATTATTATTATATAGTTGACGCTATATTGCAGTATTTTTTATAATTGGGTTTGTTTAAATAGAATGTTTAATGTGCTATAAATATCACATATTTTCAATTTCTTGTTTACTTGTATACTGGGCGTTTGGGCGATTTAATGATCGCATAATTGTTTAATTTTGCTTTACATATTTTGGTAAGCGATTCAGTATTGCAGCTATTATTATTATTTTGTGTTATTATTATTATTGTAAAGGACCTAAGAAGGTCCTTGGTGGGCGATATGTAGAAGTTGGTTCTTACGTCTTACGTCAACAGATGGCGCTGTACCGTCTAGCGTCGATTACGTCTGAATCGCGGTGACGAGATCGTTCCACAATACTATAAGTATACAGAGGGACTTAGCAAATAAAATTTTTATTGTCACCCAATTGATCTTTTATTTCATTAATACATAGATCCCAAAGTGCACCAGTAGATTGTGGTTTGTTTAGTAGGTATAGCAAGTCCCGGCTGCATACGACAGAATTTTTAGTGATTTTTTGCTTTACGTGTATTGCTGAGCCATTTTTGTCGCATTACTTCATTTTTAAGGTAGGTAACTGTAAATAAATGTACAACAGTGAAGAACTAACTCGAGCACACAATTGAAATATTACGAGAATTATGGGTACCCTAGTGGTAAGATTTACAGTAAGATTATTTTAAGCTTACCTGTGGAACGATATATGGCAATCACTATATGATTCACTTGAACAAGTATAAACGCAACATTTTTTCACCATTTTATCTTAAAAGGTGCCTAAGAATTGTTTATTTTGATAAACTCAATCAATGACAGTTTGACTTACTGACACCATGGCAGTTCATGATGATGCTTTAGAGGGCTACCACTAGGAAATTAGAAATAAGCAAATACTATTTTACGTTTTCTTTATAGTTTATGTATAAAATCAAAGAAATAAATTAAAATATAATTTATTATTTTACAATTGTTGAAATAACAATTAAATACAAGTGCATAAACTGAGTTTTTGATCAGGCAAAATTTAGATCAGAAATATTATTTTATGCTAGTAAGATCTAAGAAAGATCAAAGAACGAGACACACGCATCTGTCCTGGCTATCTCTGTCGGCTCGGATTTGCATCTGTGTAAAGCGCACAGGAATTAATACTTTATTGCATTGCAATAGTGTTCATTTTTCATAATGAAAATTTTCAGAGTTATCAGTCCTGTTTATTATATTAGGTCCATGGGATGAAATAACAGCGCGACAGAAAATTTTCGCCTGTTGGTAGTGCGTGAGCACCAGTGCAGCAAAATTGACAGTAAAGAAAATGAGCACTGAACGAAATATCCACAGGCTAAAACTGAATGAATGATACAAAAATGTTGTTTCTACCACTCATGGACCTAATATAATAAACAGGACTGATAACTTTGAAATTATTCATTATGAAAAATGAACACTATTGCAATGCAATAAAGTATTAATTCCTGTGCGCTTTACACAGATGCAAATCCGAGCCGACAGAGATAGCCAGGACGGAGGCGTGTGTCTCGTTCTTTCATCTTTCTTAGATCTTGCCAGCATAAAATAATATTTCTGATCTAAATTTTACCTGATCAAAAACTCAGTTTATGCACTTGTATTTAATTGTTATTTCAACAATTGTAAAATAATAAATTCTATTTTAATTTATTTCTTTGATTTTATACATAAACTATAAAGAAAACGTAAAATAGTATTTGCTTATTTCTAATTTCCTAGTGGTAACCCTCTAAAGCATCATCATGAACTGTCAAGGCGTCAGTAAGTCAAACTGTCATTGATTGAGTTTATCAAAATAAACAATTCTAAGGCACCTCTTAAGATAAAATGGTGAAAATATATTGCGTTTATACTTGTTCAAGTGAATCATATAGTGATTGCCATATATCGTTCCACAGGTAAGCTTAAAATAATCTTACTGTAAATCTTTCCACTAGGGTACCCATAATTCTCGTAATATTTCAATTGTGTGCTCGAGTTAATTCCTCACTGTTATACATTTATTTACAGTTACCTACCTTAAAAATGAAGTAATGCGATACACGTTAAGCAAAAAATCACTAAAATTCTGTCGTATGCAGCCGGGACTTGCTATACCTACAATTTCTCCTGTGGTAAGTATCATTAGTAATTGTTTATCATGCTTCAACGCAACAACACACAACAAGATTTAATTTTAGTTAACTTATTCTAAACACCTAATCAAGTACTTTAAAAAACACTTTTTGTATATACACTATACATAGTCTTTTAAGTTCCATACCCAAGGGGTAAAACGGAACCCTATTACTATGACTTCGCTTTCCGTCTAACTGCCATCAGGCTGTATCTTGTGAACAGTGATAGTTATAATTTTCATTTTTTGATGCCGTTATAACAACATCAAATACTTAGTACAAAAAAACAAGATAATATACGTATGTAAAGGGCTACCATACAACCTAGGTGATTTTATAGCTTGCCGGATATTAATAGCTATAACAGTTAGACACCTGAAATATTTATTTAAAGACAAATAATTAAATTGAAATAAAATAAATATTTAAGAAGGATATATTTTACAGTCAAATATAGTAAAACCCTTACGACTTATACTTGGCCTGGTTTATTTTTACTTAATTCTTTACATGAGTATTATTTCGTAGGTCATAAACTAGATGTAATATGTTACACTAAGTTAACTGTAAATTTTTTAGATGTAATATGTATAGTACTTTTATGTTTATTTTACAGACCAAGAGTAAAAAAAATAAGTTCTCAGTAATACATTGAGCGACCAACCACTACCAGTCTCTGAAGAAGAAATCCTATATCCTGCCACCTCTTAGAGATATTACCATGTTTAAAAAGTAGTTTCTCATTCGTTCAATCGATAAAATTGTTCAAACGATGTTTTTTCGTTAATATTAATATTGGCACTGAAAACAAACTGTTGCCCACAGTGATCAGAAGTTAACTAAAAAATCGTAGACATAGACTGGCGTACAATTATTACAAAAGCCATTCATTAAATATGTAGCCGAAGCGGCTGTACTTACTAGCAATTATTTTAAGCATTATTTCAACTGTATTTTCTTTTCATCTGTATCAACCAAAGCATGTCAATGGCTAAATAAATAGATACCTTTGACAATTTGTATTATTTATTTCATAATCCTTTCCTTATTCCCAAAAATTTAGGGTTATTCTCGTTGTCCCTACCAGGCGCGTCTCCAGCAGTGGGGACAGCGGAAAATTAAATAAATTATTTAAATTTATTGCCATTGTAATGCTGTCCCGGTTGTTTTCAACAGTCAAATCTGTCCAGACGATAACTTTGGAACATGACGACCTCCGTAGCCGAGAGGCGAGCGGGCCGGACTTTGGTGTTGCGCCATCTCTGAGGTTTAATAAGGGAAACGATCTTTTCTGTATTGTCTCGGGTCTGGGTATTCTGATTTCTGTAACACAAGTGCTTTAGCTACTTACCACTGAATCAGACCAATGTATGTGATGTTGTCCAATATTTATTTATTTTATCTTGTTATATTTATTTTACTAGATGTAGTGGGGACAACGGGCAAAATTTTAATTATATAATCAAATGTCCGCTGTCAAAATAAATCTTGTTGTCACCCTATTAGAAAGGGACACACGCCTCTGTGGTAGCTATCTCGCTCGGCTCGTTTTTTGGCTGCGAGTACTCGGTCCTGTTTATATATTAAGTCCATGCTACCACTATGAACTTGTAAGAGAAGCGTTAAAACCTTAGAATAAGGATCTATGGTTAAAACAAGCCAAATTGTCACCCGATAAGTTTGAAGCACTCATGGACTTAGTTTTATTATATTAAGTCCATGATGGAAGCACTGCGCTCATGATGCTGTGAATAGTGATGTGTAGGCCTACAGGCCTAGCATGCGCAATACGTCAAATTTATCGCATGAGACGACTAAAGTTTCGATACTGTTGATTGGCTAATAGTACACCGCACTCGTATTTACAGCCAATCATCTGCTGACGCACCAATAAGAAAAGATTTGGTCTGAATGACGCACTGACTTCAATCGATTTTGACGTTTGTTAAGAGCGCGTTAAAATTTAGTCGCGTGGCGTATGCTAGGCCACGCGACTAAATTTTATCGCGCTCTAGGCTAGATGGTAGCCGTATAAAATGCGACACGAAATTCCAGTATTTTTATTATGCTCTCCAAAAATGACAAAAATAGATCAAATTCAGTGCGTCAGCTTCTGATTTGCAAAGAATTCGTGTGCGGTATGTTGAACTATCAGCCAATAAAAATAAAAAATATGTTATCGGTCCAGTGCTCGCCATGCTATTATTCGATTTAAATTAAAAGGTGGTCATGTCGTAACAATAACATCTTCTGTAAATTGCGACTTTCCTTGTCTATGGAATGCGGCAAAGACTCTAAAAACTTGACACCTCGCTTGACACATAAAGTGACTGACATTTGTCTGTATCTGACGAGATAAAAATATGGCGGAATTGTAAATCATAAATTTAATCAAAATAAGTCGAAAATTACATTGAATAAGAGCCTATTTATAAGAAGATGGCCGATGCAACTCAAGTTTTACGTCGGAATCGCCCTGGCTCTAAAGCTAAGGTAAGTTGAGTATTAGTTAAGCTATAAAATACATACGGTAAGTACTATATTCTTCATCGCTTGCTACCATGTATGTACGCCCATATAAATAACTTTTCATTCAACTGATGAAACTATAATATATTATAATGAGAAATATTGTTATCTTACATCAGCACAGATTAAACCTTCATTTATAAGTACTTCTATGGAAAAATAGTGTCTAACAAATTCGTATATGTTCATACAACATACAAGAAATATCACTTTTTTTATAAAACTAACATTTCAGGAGTTTTGTCGTTGGCCAGACGAGCCTTTTGAAGAAATGGATAGCACACTGGCTGTTCAGCAGTTCATTCAGCAGACGATTCGACGTGATCCTTCTAATCTTGAAGCCATTCTGAAGATGCCAGAAGCTCAAGATGAAGGTGTCTGGAAATATGAACATCTGAGGTCAGGCACACAAGCAATATTAAAGTTCAACTGAGCTTTTTTTCCAGTATTTACAATAATTATTGATTCAGTAGTGTTGGATATGTGTTCACAAAGCAAATCTTTTTTAGGCAATTTTGTATGGAACTTAATGGACTAGCTGTAAGGTTGCAAAGCGAGTGCAAACCTGAGACCTGCACACAAATGACTGCTACAGAACAATGGATATTCTTGTGTGCTGCACACAAAACACCCAAGGAATGTCCTGCAATTGACTATACTCGGCACACTCTTGATGGAGCTGCTTGCTTGCTAAATAGCAATAAATATTTCCCTAGCAGGTACTGATTGATTCAATTTAACTTAGTTTTTGGGATGTAAATTATCACAGCTATCCAACATCATCATCTGAATAAATAATACAACAGGATTTAATTATTATTATTTTGTAAGAACTTCTAACACTTCTAGACAAAAAAATAAAAGTGTTTTTATTATTATAAAATTGTGTACAATGAATGTAATGTTCCTTGCTTCCCCTGTAAAATTTCATTTTGGATAATGTTGCTTAATTCTGAACAATTTGTGTAACAAATGTTTGTTTTAGATATGAAATCAATGTTATCAATACAGAAAGCACTGTTCAGTGTAATATATTTTTACACAGTACATTAGTTTTATGGGTCAGCAAGTGAAAATATGTTTTTGTTTCAGAGTAAGTATTAAAGAATCATCAGTGGCAAAGTTAGGCTCTGTCTGCCGAAGGGTCTACAGAATTTTTTCTCATGCATATTTTCACCATCGCTCCATATTTGATGCTTTTGAGAAAGAAACTCATCTATGCAAGAGATTCACATACTTTGTGACCAAATACTCAATAATATCGAAAGAAATTTTGATATTACCAAAGCTTGATGATGAAACACCAATTACTCAACCTGTTGGAGAGTCAGAAGCCTGAGATCCAATGAAAGTGGCAAATAGTGTGAACTGCTTGTAACACTAATTGTTGTGTTGGCAAGTGACTGGCATTTATTGTAAATGTAAAGTATTCAATGATCTGTAGGTAATCTATTGTACAACTTTTAGGATTTTGTAAAATTACAACATTTTAGAGTTTTGCTATCTGTCTTCTGCTTAGTTTAAAGAGTCTTATACCACAGTGGTTCATGCTGTGCTGCCCATGCTACACCCGATTCGTCCGCCCAAGTACCGAGGTTACTTCTATGGCAAAGTATGAAGTTGTCGCGTTTGATATGAACATGCTGCGACACTGTGGATCCAAGCATTTAGTACCTACAAAACTATAATTGGACTTTATACTAATTAAACATTTTGCTCATACTGTTGTAATATTTATTGGCCCATTTTTTTCTAGACATTTCTTTGTAATTTACAAAAAAGTAAAACATTCTAAAAATAATAATTTATTTAGTATTGTTTTAAAAATCTTTTTTTTAATGCAATAACTTTAATTTTAATGGCACACCTTACATGAAATCTGTATTGTATATCTGTGTGCGCCTGTGTGCACCAATCTGGCTTTTTCCACTTTATGCTCCATGAGCACGTAATTACAAGTATATTATCGTGAATAATGTTTAACCAGTTGTCAACTTATTTTATTCTTGTTTTCATTAGAGTCTTGATGATTTCGATCATTCGCCCTAAAGCCATTATTCAGGAATTAGGGATTTCGTTGCATTGATGTGTGGACTGTAGATAGTTCATGATTTGGTAATCCTCTAATTCTACAAGGCAATTGTTTAACACCCTTTTCATAGTGGCTTACAAAATTCAACCATCCCAGTTTTAAAATATAAGTTAAAAAATTTCTCTTTCATATTGTTTATTAAGTAATGTTACTTGTATATCTATGACAGTATAAAATTATTAGACAACACAATTTTGGGTTTTATTGATAAAACATATTTTAATGAAGTCTTAACTACTGCTGTGCTGTGGTTTTTTTTGTTTAAATGGTTTCTTAGACTTAACTGATGAAGCATGTTTAGGATTATTTGATGGATCCTTCTGCCAAAATTTTTTATCTTGTAGGTTTTGATATCTGAAATCAAGCATAAGGTGCCCTAGATTATTTAAGTGCACTGTTCAAAAAATACCTTAGTATTTAACCCATTGACCGCCATTGACGCTTTAAAGCGTCATCAAGAATTTTGATCCAGACGCCGACGACGCCTTTACCTTATGTTTGACGTTGAAATAAAAAGTAATGAATACCATCTCGTATACATATTTATACACACCGCGCACCAGGATACGATAGATTATTTATTATTATTGATGACTATAAACGTCCTACATCATAGAATTGAGTTAAAAAATGATAAAAATCAACATCTAAAATCATTAACGTAAAATCACACTGCACGACGCCGTGGACGTCTTAAAGCGTTAGGTAGTGATGTGACTAAGTGGACATTTTTAATACTTTTTTTTTTATTTAATATGTAGGTATTAGATGATAACAATAAAATGTGATTATTTTTCGATTGTTCTACTGCTAGTGTATTAAAAGTGTATTAGTAAATAACTATTATCATTATCTCTGCCTATACACATACTTGATAGATGGATTGACGATGCTCACTCGTCAAATGGTTAACGTACGAATTTTTTGTCGGTTTATATTTTACCTAATTATTAATGTTTACAGTCAATTGAGAAAAAGTTTGTAATAATAAACAGATGACATGCCACACACTGGTCCGGATTTTTAATATGGAAGACTTAGGACCCAATGTCAATATTTCGGGCTGAAAAAAATCATGTGGATAGATAAATGAACGTTCATCAACGTTTGTTCTAGCAGTTTTTATGAAATTGGTTATTTTTGCGAAAAAAAAAACATTGAAAAAAAATTTGTATGGAGAAAAAGTGAAATATTTTTTTTTTTCGAAAAGTTCAAAACTGTTAGCAGTGAAACCTTTTGTGTGTTATTGTATTACACTTATTCGTTAATTCCATATTTTTTTTATTTGCATATACTTGCAGCCTTGGCCAAAATATGCATCGGAACTTTCATTGTATTTATTTCAACTATTTGTGACAATTTAATTTTTTTATTGATTTATAGTCACATAATTTACGCATATTTTCAATATAATAAATTTTAAAATCCATTATTTGTTGACTATGAATGATTTTGAAAAATAGATTACAATTTAATTTAAAAAATCAAAATAATATTTTACTTCTCATGGTTAGCTGTTGCTTAAAGCACAGCTAGTGATCGAATGAGGCATTGCCTGCCTGCTAATATTCTCCTATTCCCTAATATAGCTATCACTTTTATTTTCTACTATTGCTGTCTCTTTCATTCTCTTTTGCTCACTCTTTTTCTTCTTAAGACAAGTGGTGTTCCACGCTTATAAATCAGATAAAATAGACAAGAGCTCTACTGGTAATACAAAATATTTACTTGCAGCTTTGGCGTTTATTTCGTTTATCCTAATATATATTTATTTAAAATCAGTACTTTTGCTTCTTTAAGTGGTTTCGGGAAAGTAAATTCGGTACTAAGATAAAATCCATACTAATATTATTAATGTGAAAGTGACTCTGTCTGTCTGTCTCTCTGTCGCTCAATCACGCCTAAACTACTAAATAAATCTAGTGTCCCAAAGAATATCTATACCAAATTTCATCTATATCGGTTCAGTGGTGCAGCGGTAAATTTAATGTAATGTAAACGACCTTCAATTATTTTTTATTGTACTGCGAGAATTGTGCAATAAACTATTTCTGGTTATTTTGTTATACATTTTGAAGTTGATTTATGAATAACTAGTGGCCATCCGCGACTTCGTCCGCATTAATGTCGGTTATCGCGACGCTATTCACGCGGACGAAGTTTTAAGTAGCATAGGGTATGTATGTAAATGTATTACAAAATAACTAAAAATTGTTTATTGCATAATTCTTGCAGTACAATAAAAAATAAATTGAAGGTCGTTTTCATTACATAAAATTTAATACATTTTTTATCAATTTAGTACATAATAAATAATAATAAAATAAGTAATTAAATTAAAAATAAAGTAATTAACTAAAACTATCTATACATAACATACAAATTAATATAAATAACTTAAAACTACAATAGAAAATAATTGAAGGTTGTTTACATTACATTAAATTTAATACATTTTTCATTAATTTAGTAAATAGGAAATAATAATAAAATAACTAAAATGAAATTAAAACTAAAGTTATTGACTAAAACTATCTATATATAACACGCAAAATAATAGTTATAAATAACTTAAAACTTATTCTAAAGGATCTGGCACATTTTCTGGAGCTTCTTCATCAACTTCAATTAATTCATCTGATAATATCAACTGCGTAGCTTCTGGAAACATCCTTGATGACTTAAAATTGGTGTATTTAGGTTTCAGATGAGATATATATGGATCTGATGATATCAAAAAATTGTGTATAATGTCTTCATTATTTTGCAGTCTTCCTGTTTTCCTCGTGTGTCGCTCTCTGGTATTTCGAAAGTCCTTATTTCTTGCTTCTCCTGCTTCTTCTGACAAAATTCCGATAGGAAGGCAAGAGAAATGTTTGCATATGTCAGCGCCATGTATCAACATTTTGTGTATGCTGGAAGGCATATTGTACCAGGGGTAGTGATGTACAAAGATCTCAGCAGTCTCCTTGCAGTATTCACGGAAACTATCGATATTGACAGCCTTTCCACAAGATAACACTTGCAATATAACTGCGAAGTGCTTTATCAAATCAGCATCAATCTTCGTTATTTGAGCACTTTTTTTGTATTCCCGAAAAAATCTTCTGGCCGTGTTTCCGTCATTAGTAGTTCCAAAGCCCTGCTTTACAACATCAATCAAAAGTCCCATTTGTTGTTTGAACTCCGATTGCACCATATCCTTCCTTAACTTCTTAAGGTTTTTGTTGTCACCTCGTGCACTCCACATTTTGAAATCTAAATTATATGAAATATGTAAAAGACACTCCATGCTTCGAATCCACATATGGAGTGTTGATAGTCCATATTGATACACATCGTCCCGTACAGGTCTTGAAAACATTTCTGAAAGATTATTCATCTCACTAGGTTTTGCAAGACAAACATTGCACGTAGCTGCAGATGGAGTATCTGTAATAATTGTAGCCACTTTCCCATCAATCATTGTCATGTGCAACTCATGAGTAACTTCCAAGTTTCCGCAACTTGAAATAGTCAAATTTCGTATTTCTTCCTCCATTGCCGCTTGTTCTTGCTTAACAAATTCGGTCGTTTCCTTCGCAAACTGAAATTTAATAGGTCTGCAATAAGATGTTGAAGATGGGTTTGGATTATTCCAAATAACAACATTGCCGCTCTCGAGCTTCAAAGGAACGAGGCTCGTCATGAACACAGAGGAGTCGTCGAATTCTGCCAGTTCACTTCTTTGCTTGTAGTTGCTCTGTGCTGAAGATCCATCGAATCCCCACTTGGAGGTAAGCTTCAAGTTTTCACTGCACATATTTAAATCATCACCAACGACTTGCAGTATTCTTCGAGTTGTCACGTCTAACAGTGCTTGTAGTTTCACCTTCACTAAATGTTCTGATACTTCAATATCTCTGGTATCTGGATAACACCTCTGCTTAGCTTCCAACAACTTGTAGTAAGACGGAAGCTTCAATTGCTGTGACAATGCTGACCGTAAAGTAAGATACTTCCACTTTGACAGATCCAATGATGCAGTAAGGGCCAACGCTTGATCTTCCTGCATAGTGTCCGTCTTCTCGTTTGTTGATAAAAGTGATTCGACAGCTTCAACCTTTTCAGGATTCTTCACAAGGTGATCGATGATGCGAGCAAGACCTTCTTTCCCATTAGACTTTAGCTTCGTGACAAAAGCAAAAGTCAGTTCCTCTTCCGGATAGTCGAGTAATGTACCCGATCGCCTTTTCTTCTGCTTATTCCCCAAGTCTTCAAATGGCTTCCTTGATGCAATGTCTGTAGATGTTCCAATGTCACTAGTCGCCTTCGAAGTAGATGGAATGGGTTGAACAGCTGCTTCTTCTTCTGTAGAACGAGGATCCAAATTTTCGGTCCCTTCAAAAATTTCGGTGAGATTTACTGATTCACATTCAGGCCACTTAATTCTTGTTTCCAACCAGTTCATATGCTTCTTCATGAATGTTTTTTGCACCCTGTGTGCCTCGGTCCATCGACGATTTAAGTTCACAGTAAAAGATCTTGCAAAATTCAATAATTTTTCTGAATCTTCTTGCGAAATTTCAAGCAAAACGCAATCCAAAATTGCTTGATGCAGTCGTTTGTAATCCTTGAGGTCCTCTTGTCGCAGAAACACGTAAATGTCCAGGTTAGTGCCAAATCCAGCCATGATCAAGTTGCTAGATTATTCACGTTAAAATTTCCAGGTATGTTGACTCTTCAAGGGTTGAATGTCTAATGACGCTCCAACATGAGCTCCCGTCTGTTTTATTTGATTCATAAGCGCTCAACTAGCAAGGGTTTCAAGGAGCGAAAGAGAGAGAAGTATGGAATGAAAGAGATAGCGATAGTAGGAAATGAAAGAGATAGCAATATTAGGGAATGGGAGGGGAATATTAGCAGGCAATGCCTCATTCGATCACTAACTGCGCTTTGAGCAACAGCTAACCACTAAGAAGTAAAATATTATTTTGATTTTTAAAATTTAATTGTAATCTATTTTTCAAAATCATTAATGGATTTTAAAATTTATTATATTGAAAATATGCGTAAATTATGTGACTATAAATCAATAAAAAAATTAAATTGTCACAAATAGTTGAAATAAATACAATGAAAGTTCCGATGCATATTTTGGCCAAGGCTGCAAGTATATGCAAATAAAAAAAATATGGAATTAACGAATAAGTGTAATACAATAACACACAAAAGGTTTCACTGCTAACAGTTTTGAACTTTTCGAAAAAAAAAAAAATTTCACTTTTTCTCCATACAAATTTTTTTTCAATGTTTTTTTTTTCGCAAAAATAACCAATTTCATAAAAACTGCTAGAACAAACGTTGATGAACGTTCATTTATCTATCCACATGATTTTTTTCAGCCCGAAATATTGACATTGGGTCCTAAGTCTTCCATATTAAAAATCCGGACCAGTGTGTGCCACTGTGAACTAATTTCATGACTTTGTATTTACTATTTATTATTGAATTTAATCTGCTTAAAATATACCTTAATTTTTTTTCATTAAATTTAATGTTATCGATATACCCACCTAACTCCACTATGTCGTGTTCACTTTAATGTACTGCCCACGCCAACGACGCTTTAAGTCGTCCGCTTGTGACCTCATAAGCGCGTATGCTGCTATTGATAGTGTTGGGAGTTGAAGGTAGATAAAATATCTTTTTTTCAATTACCCTACAAAAACTAAATGCTACTGAAGGTATTGTCCGTGTTTCTATATTGTAGACTTTTTGAGTAAAAACCCACAAATACATTATATACGAAAATAGTTTAAACAATAATGGGTTGTGTTGAACTTTTACATATTCTGGAAGTAGTTGATGATGATGATATTTTTAATAAATCTTCGCCTGGGGGGGGGTAGGAGAATTACTCAATCAACTGAAAAAAACTTTGTATGATAAAGCTCATAAAAATTCAAAGTTCACTACGTCGCTGCTAGTTTTAAAATGTATCTAGGTGTGACGTCATACGACATTTCAACGAAACACTGCACCGTGATTTTTTGATTGATTAAAAAAATATATATGAATGTTTATCGTTAAGTGTATATGCACCGTAAAAACCGGGAAACATGATTTTGGTGTAAATTTGTAAAACGCCCCTTCGTATAACATATTTTGGTTTCTGATTATAGAAAAAAATATACAATGTTTTTGTAGGGACCCTTCCCACATTCAACTAAAGTTATAATATAATTTACATATTTAATTTACAAACTATTTACAAATTAATTCTTTATTATAATATTTACCTTTACACCTAAACACCTATTATTATATTACAAACTACACTAATATTAATATCGAACACTTACACTATTCATATTTACATTCCAATATTATTTACCACGCTCACGATGCGTATCAGCTTATCGATCGCGATATCGATTATCGACATTGGTACGCACTAGTGAACGGCCTGCGCGGCCGATGGCGGCAGGCCGATTTCGCGCATGCGCGGCTGCGCGCGCAGCCCCCGCGGCTCGCGCGAGTTTCATACATGACTTCGCTGCGGAACGCACGCTTGTTTACCTCAGCTTATTATACGCTATGTTATTGCTTGTAAATTGACTTTATTGTGTGCTACTTTAGTGAACTATCTTGTTACTATTTCTCTGTACTAATAACTGTGTTGTGCATGTGCTTGTTGCGTCCATAGTGCCTTCTGTGTATTAATTGTGTGTTTGGGATTAGACGTGCGCGCCGGTCGAAAAAAATCGGGCGGCGGCGCGCCACGAAAAAATCCGCGGCGGCGGCGTAACGCCGGCGGCGTGGGATTTTTCAACTTTGTATATGAAGACGTATAATGAAAAACCGGTCAAAAGCGTGCCGGGCGACGATCAGTGTAGGGTTCCGTAGTAATAATAGCATATACGCTTAAATTACAACTTTAGTTTTAATTTTTTTTCAAAAATTTCAAAAACTATTAAACCCATCAGGTTCAAAATAATTTTCCTAGAAAGCCTTTATGCAGTTCTATATTCTAGGTTTTTTTCATACTTTTTGAACTTATGGTTCAAAAGTTAGAGGGGGGGACACAATTTTATTTTCTTTTGGAGCGATTATTTCCCAAAATATTAAAATTATCAAAAAATTATCTCAGTAAACCCCTGTTCATTTTTAAATTTCTATCCAACGATATATCACATCTTGGGATTGAAATAAAAAAAAACACTCCCCAATTTAAGTGTAGGGGGGTACGCTAAAAAAACATTTTTTTATTTTTTATATTTGCACTTTGTTTACGTGATTAATATATACATACATATAATATATATATATGTACCAAATTTCAGCTTTCTAGTGCAAACAGTTTCTGAGATTATCCTAGGGCGGACAGACAGACAGACAGACATGACGAAACTATAAGGGTTCCTAGTTGACTACGGAACCCTAAAAACCACGATTAAACGAAATAATTTTATTAAGTAAAATGACTAATCGCTTTACTTGACATAAATATTTTGTTTACTGCTATAGTTGTCGTGCACAAAAATTTAATTTTGGCTGATAAAAGCAATCCAACAACCGAAAAACTCTTTCGCTCGGAGTGCTGGTTGCTGGAATGCATAACAGAGCCTGTGCTAATGACGATCAACCGGGCAGGCAGATTGTCTGGTTTGCCAGTAGGACAAGATGGCCCCATCTTTAAGTATCGTAGGATCAGCAGTACCTAGGTATTTCCAAGCTTCCTGGCCAACAGCATCATCGAAGCCGGAACCATGAGAGCTGTGTTTCATGCTGTATTTACGCGAAAGTTGGGAAAGTATCGAAACTTTACTTGTACTAGCTTCTTCCGGATGATCCTCCTGGTGTAATAATAATTGTTTATGTTCGTAGTAAGGGATTAATTCTTTGGCATATTCTGCCAAGAAACCAGCTGGAGTTAATTCGTTAGCAGTCAGATAGAAGTCAACTTCTCCAAGCTTCATAAACCTGCAGTCTAATAATGCTGCAGCAATAACAGCCTTACTGGCTGGGAAGCGTGTGTCCAGTCTCATCAACATATTCCTTTTTAAGGATGTTATTATTATAGACTCGTCATCATCAATCGAATTAAGCACGTCTTTGATTTTGGCTTTAAATACGAGAGCAAGGTTGATTGTGCTCGATTTTAATGCTGATAAAATTTTAACAATTAGCAGAAAATTGCATAAATCTTCAAACAAAATCCATTCTGCTTAAGAAATTGTCATACAATCTTGCACCATCCGACGTAAGATGCTATTTATCGGGTTCCTATTACAGCAGGGCGCCATACTTTCGAGTATTTCTAAGACAATTTAATCACTTGAGAAATAGTATCCAAAGATCTTAAAATCGTTTGTTCATTTCTGCCTCTTTGTCCAATTCTGGCAAACGATACCTACCTGACTGTGTTTACTATTTTATTGCATTTCGTCACAAGTTATTCCATCAACCGTAACTAAGTTATGGAGACCGTGCCCTAAGCATAGATCAGATGTCAGTATCTGCCAGCTCCGTCGCCCGCTTCACATTAGCTCCTGCGTCTGTTTAGAACACTATGGAGCTTCTTGTCATGAATTCCAAATTCATTTTTGGTGATTTTTTTTACTTCCATGACCTCAGGTTATAGCGTGAATGTCTTTAACTCGAAATCTAAAATAGTAAAACGTCTTTAGAACCTACTTAAGGACTTTTTGTTCAGTTGTCTCAACGCGTCGCTTGCGCTTTATGTCCATTGATTTTAAAGTTGTACTCTCTTACGGGTTTTATCGGCGCGAATTTAAAAATACCGGCGGCGGCGGCGGCGCGCCGTCTCCTTAAGGCGGCGGCGCGCACGTCTATTTGGGATTATACGTCGTACGTTAACAGTAAGTTGTGTTTTCATTGACTGTGCCCTACCACACACACATAAAGAATAGCAAAGGTCATAATCGTAGGAACTGTTACTACTCCTAACTACATTGCCGACCCTTTGCCACATTGGTAACCATATTCACTAAATTTTGTTGCTTCTTATACAAAAAATAAAAATCATAATAAGTTCAAAAGGTGTACCTACTTATTACAATTTCATCACCGACATTAATTCATATTATTTTGTTTTTAACCAACACAGTGGTGTTTTTTCCAATTACATCGATAAAGTCCTTAACAACACTATAAGAGTAGGTAAAATTGGTCAAACATTTAAGTTGTGATCGCCGATGACGCTTTAAGGCGTCGACTAGTTGCGTCAAAATTCCATGCATACTTTAAAAAATCTTGTGATAATTTTCTGATTACTAAGACATATAAAATTACTATTGATCTATTATTTCTTATTACGTTCAGTATGTAAGAGCATTTATTTCTTTATCCTTAGTAATAGGTAATAAGGTTCCGAAACAAACGTTTATTCTTATCGTTTAGTGCAGCATGTCACATCACTATCGTATTGGGCGAAAATTCTAGCTAATAATACGCATGGCGTCGCACGGTGGGCTGGAAATCGATCTTCATAGACATAGCAACTTGAATTCTTGAGGGTTGGTTTTTTTTATGGATAAGGGTATTTTTGATCCTTACTATACTGAAAAATCTCATTAAGCCTGATTTGGCACATAAACAAGTCCGTTATATTTTTTTTGCTAAATAATTGTATGAAGCTCATATGAAAAATCCGTTTATTTTTGACCTGCAAGGAAAACCGTAATATCCTTTCAGGTGTTTGTAGCAATGATTATTAGTGATTTATTCACACATTTGGTATAACGGTTACAGGTGCAGAATTAAAAAAAAAAAAAATTGAATATAAAAAAAATATATTTTTATTTCATTGACTTATTTTCGTTCCTAAAGTCCCACTCAAATTTCAAGCGGTTAGATTAAGTTCGTTTTTACAGTATCAGAAATAACATTCAAAGGTATCTACTTAAATAGTGACAGTAACGTACAATAATTCAGTCTTTATTTTAAAACCAAAAGAATAACGGTAATAAACATTTTAAACCGATAGATTACCAAAATATTATTTTGCACAAGCATAACCTAACGACACCTCATCTAATGAAGCTATTTAAGTAGGTACTTGGTATTATTCGCGTATAGGTCGTGTACACTTGAGTCCATTAACTTTCCTATTATGTGCTTTGTGATTCTTGGAAATCATCATTTTAAAACTACCCCTAATGAAAGTAATTAGTAAATATAATGATCTGTAATCTTAAATTAAGGTAATTAGAAAACTTTTGAATCATAATTGTCAGTAACCAGCTATAAATACACCACAGTATTACTTTTTAGGTCAGTTTATTATAAACACCCGTTCAATTTACTTACACATATTTACGTTACTATCACGAGATATTACAATGGAAAGTCTATCGTCCAACTTAGACTCGTTTGTTCTTTTAAAAAGTGAGACGACTTCATTTGATCATGAAGTATTGTTTAGTGCAGTTATAGCTCGACTCGGTCGAAACCTTTCTGATGAAGAGCAAGTAACTCTCAAGGAATTCTGTAGAAGATTTACACGAGCTGTAAAACAAAGGTGGCAAAAATCACACCGGATCCTTGAAACATTTAGAAACCAGTATGAAAATTGGCTTCAAGGAAATGTTGACTGGCCAAGTTGCGTGAAAGACAATTTAACTGGTGAAGAACCAAGTGTTGACCAGCTACCGATGCAGCGTTCAATCTCTCCAGAGCCGTCAACATCAACATCCATAGGTAACTATAATATATTTATATTTTTTATTATAATTGTGTAACGTATTTATTGTGATTTAATTTTGATATGAATTTAATGCTATCCGAAATAATAAAAAAATATTATTATTCAAGGTACAATATCAATGAAAAAAACCAGGAAGGCATTTGAAGATCTGGGAACCAAACAAAAGAAAAGAAGGTCTGACGATCATAAAAACCAAGATCCAATTGAATTGGCTTACTCGGCTGTTTCAATGTTAAAGGAACAAGGTCGTGAGGATATGGCATCTGCTATCCAACGTATCTTAAAGAATCCAGAAGCAGCGACAAAAATCAACGAGATGTTCCAGAAACCACTTCAGAAACTCACTTTTTCTCCCGAAAAAGCGCTTGGGTTGCTCCTTTCACTGAAGTTGACTAAGTGGCAGTATATAAGTTTACGAGAGACAACTATAAGAGAAGGCGCTAACGATGTCTATCCCTCTTACTACAAACTGCAACAAGCCAAACTTCAATGCTTTCCACCGAAAGAATCAGTGACGATAACAGATTCGTCGGCTAGGATTACGCTTCCAGCGTTACTTGATCTTACAGTGAAGAGGATCCTTGAAAGTTTGCCAAACAATATTTCGGATAAACACCTACATTTGACGTCCAAGTGGGGATTTGATGGTGCATCCAACCAAAGTCGGTACAAACAAAGAATGGAAGGAGAGCAAGAGGATTCTAGTATTTTCATGACCTCCCTAGTACCTATTAAGCTAGCTGATGGAGACAAAATCGTTTGGATGAATCCCAATCCGTGTTCATCCTTTTATTGTCGTCCAGTGCAGTTCACTTTTGTGTAAACTAAACTAAATTTAAAGATTTTGCCCGGAAAATAGCAGAGAAATACGTGGAGTTGTATGACTGGTACTACATGTCAGCGACTGTCCATAAATTGCTCATACACGGGGGTGACATAATCGCAAAAAATGATATTGTGCCAATTGGGAATCTCTCAGAAGAAGCCTCAGAGTCCCGCAACAAAGATTTCAGGAGGTTCCGGGAACATCATTCCCGTAAAAAGAGCAGACAAGCGTCTAATGAAGACATTCTAAATATGCTTGTGTTATCATCTGATCCCTTTATTGGTGCACAACGACCCAAGTTTAATGCTAAGAAAAGGAAGGCATCTTTTACTGAGACTTTAGAATTGCTTAAAGTATCGGAAACTCAATTTGAGTTTTTGGATGTGTCCGATATAGAATCTGATTCCGAATGCGAGTCTGACAATGACAGTGATTCCGAACAGTAAATAATATTTAGTTACGATAGCTGTATTTTATTTGTTAATTGTACGTTTTACATTTTGGGACAATTATTTCTTTGTTTTTTTTTGTAAATAAAATATTTATATTTGTTTATTTATTTCAAGAATATCCTTTTCTGAAAACATCAAATTATTTTGTTATTAAATTGTCTTTATCATTACTAAATTGTTTGGAGATTATACACCGTTATTTTTTATTCACCATAAAAAAATTAATCACGTATGTAGACAAAGGTCTTAATTGTAAAAGTGCAAACCGATTTTTTTTTCGATTAAAAATGACAGAGTTATTACGCTTTGTTTTTTACTGAAATTGACAAAAAATGTGTGGACATCCGTCTTTTAACTCAATGAAACTATTGGCACGCAAAATACCTACCTATCAATGAAATACGCACGACATCTTGTCTCACTATCGCAGGTTACTTCCCTTTCTCAAAGTAAAACAAGTTCTCATTTCATCGGAATAAGGTTGAAAGTGCACTGACAACGCCCACTCAGCTGAGTTCTCAAAAAGGGCGCTTCCGCGCGTAAGCGTAATAATAATCAAATTAGTCAAAACACTTTCATTTTGTAATCTAACTCTCCCTTAATACTTTTTCTTGCTTAGGAAAGACACGTTACGTTTTGCAACACGTTACGTTACGTTTTAGTTATTAGGTATCTACTTATTTGTCGAAAATATCACGTTTTCATAACTAGGTAGCTACTTACTAACCTACAATTGAAACGAATCTTGGCGTATTTAAAGAACTATTTATTGTGTGCATTACTTTTGTATTGTCCTAAAATCTACACAAAATCTACCTACACGGATTTTAGTAATTGTTCAAAATGTTTACCTTCATTATCAATGCACAGGCGCGCCCTTTTATGTCAGTTTCCTTTTACAGAAATAAGGACATTTTGTTGTTGTCGCACTTGGTTAAAAGCGTCTAAAATTCACTGCTTTAACACTTCAACTGTGTTTGGTTCACTAACATAAACACTTCACTTAATCTCAATAAAAAAAATGACTCCAATCCGCGTAAACAGGCATTCATTCGAAAACGATACATTGGCGTTAGGATTGTTTAACAATTAATTACACAAAGCAATCCTTGGCGCTCGGTCCACGGACGTCAGCTGTTGTACTTTTTGGTAATAGTATGGATGCAAGCCGTCCGAATGAATTATTTTCCAGGCGGAGTACTGAGCATATGCCAAACTGACGAGCGGCATCATTAGTGCTTCCTCGCAGGTCTTCTTCGAAGTACGCAACCACGTCGTCGTGTTGTTGTGAGAGCGCCGGTCTTCCTCGTCCTTGAGCATGTCTACTCACGTAAAACGAACCGTGTGGCCTGGTCCACAAGAAATAATTCTCAGTCCAGTGATTAATTTCGCGCGCGCGTGTCATGTGACGTTAAGTAGGTCACGGTCAACGGTCAAGACGAAACTAGTAGGTTGCGCGGGCGCGGGGCTGAGGGGTTGCGCCCGAGCCGTGCCTCGCCGCCCGCTGCGTCTCTCCCGCCCCGCCACACACCCGCGTTATGAGTGTGTGTGCGTAAACAGGGAAACGATGCGATTATTCAATGAAAACGTAGTATTGATGCGCGCTAGTCGTAGTAAAATGATAGATTGCCTACTATTTTCTTCTTTTAAAGAGATAAATTACTTAGTCCGTTTTTTTATTTATAAATACATAAATGTAATAAGTAACTGATACTGATACTGTGGTTAAAATTTTTCTGGTAATTAAAAAATATTCCTGTATATTATGTAGTTGTAGTAGATGTTTGTTTTTTAAAATAATGTAAGAATATTTAAATAAAGTCCTAATAATGTAAAGTATAGTTGAAACTAAAATAAATAGATGAAATTAAAATGTTTTTTTTTGTTAACTTAAAATATTTTTTAAAAAAATTCTGCACCTGTAACCGTTATACCAAATATGTGAATAAATCACTAATAATCATTGCTACAAACACCTGAAAGGATATTACGGTTTTCCTTGCAGGTCAAAAAATAAACGGATTTTTCATATGAGCTTCATACAATTATTTAGCAAAAAAAATATAACTGACTTGTTTATGTGCCAAATCAGGCTCAATGAGATTTTTCAGTGTAGTAAGGATCAAAAACACCCATATCCATAAAAAAAACCAGCCCTCAAAAATTCAAGTTGCTATGTCTATGAAGATCGATTTCCAGCCCACCATGCGTCGGGAGCAATATTTTCTATTTGAAGTCCGGCGGTCAATGGGTTAATGTATCAAACAAAATGAAAAGCTACAATATAAGTTTTATTTTTGTAAAGGATTCCTTACCCAAGTTCCTTATCATCGGAGATTGTCTCCAGGGAAAGCAAAATATGTATTACAGGAATTTGTCTTTTAACAATTATGGTTTCTAATCCATCTAATTTAGGCTCCCAATATTCTTCCACTCTGAAAAATAATTATTCAATATATAATGATTCAAAGCAACCTGTAAATTGGAAGTAACATGGACCTAATATTATGATAGCACACATGTATAGCACATTCACATTGCATAGTTTAAATTAAAAGACTTAAACCTGAAGAAACTGTTATATCAATATATTTACACTTGACATTTCACCTGCTTTGTATCAACTACCTATCTAGGCTTATGAATGTCTACAGTAGAACGAAAATGTATTTTTAAAATTAAATGACTGTAGCTTTTTAGTTTATCTCAGAAGAACTTGTTTTCTCTTAAAAACAAAGATATTCAAGAAAAGCCTTGTCTTGTATATTATATAAGAGCCCTACCTTTTATGTGTGAGATTTGTAACTTGATGTTCTATAGAGAATTGTCTCTTCAATATTTCTGCACATGAAATTGCTTTAGGAATTGCAACTCCAGCTCCACTCCACACAACAGCCGTTGCTGCTTTATCTTCCAAAATACCAGACGCGTGAGAAAGTAAGTTATTCAATTTACTTCCTCCCTTTACCTGTAGATATTTAATGTCATAAATTGTAAAGAAGATCTTAAAAGTTTAATTAACTTCAGAAATGTTTTGGGACTTACTTGCATCCAAAGAAAATTTTTAGGTAAATATTTAAGAGGTATTTTATCGCGTTCTAATTCTTCTTCGACATTTTTACCTTTAAAATAATTGTCCATATTGTATGGTTATTCGCAAATGCACACTATCACAATTTACGAATTGTAAAAATGTACAAATGCTTGTTTGACAGGGTCTGTCGACAGGGGTATGTGCATAGACAACTAAACTAAAGTCTGTTTTTTATTCTCGTAGACTAAATTGACATAACGAGTGCTGTCAGTTTATTGCATTTCTTAAACAGTGATTTATTTATTTATTTGGAATGCCAGAGAAAATCACATTAAAAAACTTAAAAATTACCTATCACAATATACGTACAAAATGCAATAATCTATAGAAGGCAGTCACATCATGCTTAAACAAAAACGAATTAAATACTATATTAAATACTATACTAAATTAAAAGTAAACATTTTAGAGAATGGCCCAACAAATTATAGATACATAGATATAAATATATAGGGGTAGTGATGTAGCGCACATGGAACTTGATAAAATCAAGTATCGTTTTTTATTAATAGCATATCCTGAAATAACGTGTAATTACATACTTAATTACAGGTATTCGTTAGGCGTTAATCTGATTCAGACGTTGATCCCAGATTTAAGGAATATACTAAATCATCAGAATCACTACCTACTTCTATAATTTATGATTTTGGTCAGATTTTCCTGGCAGTTTGTAGCATGTAGTGCGGCCGTGTGTATTTGATTTTTTTAATAATTAATAAATAAAAAAAACTTTTCACCCACCCATAATTAATAATTATTTCACGTACGTGAATTTTAAATATAAAAAGTTACGATTCAACAAACCGGTATTGTAGCTACAACACTGGACAAAAGAGCTGGCAACATTATTTGTAAATTTGACATTTGCATGTGTCATTTTAATCTACGAGATTAAAAAAAAGTGAGTGACAGCCATTGACGTTTTCTTTTTCTACGGTGTGGCTAATCAGCTGTTCAGGGCTGCCGATGCTGATACAAAGTATGATAAAAATCCCCAATTTCTGATTTTTTCTTTTCTTTTCCAAATAACAGTAACATTTTGTGTCGGTATACTCAATGACTTGTTTTTGGCTATCACTTGTAACAAATCGTATAACTCTTTTAATAAGACGACATTTTGTCAAAATTGTAAAAATGGACGAGAATTTTTACGAAATGAATAGAAATCATAAACACCAGAGGAATTTCCCGTTTATTAGTTATATTTTTTTACATGCTGTATTTCGGGATTATGCGAACCGGGTGTCACCCATGCTAGCTATGCCACTGGGAAGACGCCCTTGTCAATGTACATATATAATTTTGTAATAAACAAATATGAGACACTTAGTGTACAGAGTACCTACCAAATATAACTCTCTGTCTTTCTTTCTACCATGCAATTGGCTACTTGACAGTGTTAACAATAAAATATGAAAAGTGTTAGATATGTTAGCTTATTAGTTAAGTAATCATTTTACATTTTTACTTTTTAATTAAAAGCATAGTTAGTATTTTATTTTTGCAAAATAAATTTTAGTTTTTTTATCTGTGGAACAAAAGAACCGAAACGGAAACCACCATTGCAATTCGGAAATGACAGCTGTCGGCGAAAATTATTTATTTTAATGTGGCGAAACAATGATTATTTTACCGATTAAATTGAATTATTGTGTCTCTAATCGGATAAAGAATTTATTGAAACATATTCCGTTTATCTTAATTAAGTCGTTCCTATGCGTATCGGTTCGTTGTCTAGGACATTGACGTCATAATTGCAACAGTGACGCGACTAGGCGTTTTCGCGCGCTTTTTAAATGTGTTACACAAAATCTTATTTTTCTCTGGTTATTTAGATTATTTCCAGATAAATCGAATTGCTTGGGATATAAAATGAACGGGCGCACATTTTACAATACTTTTTCAAAAACTGTCAAGTAGCCAATTGCTTTTGATAAAAGAGACAAGCATATTTATGTTAATACTCGTGTACAGTATAAATCTCTCGATAATCTGAGCTTGCCAGAATCGCCATTTGCAAAACATGGGTTTGTGGTAGTTGAACGGTCAAAATATTGTTTATATTTTGGGAAAAAAAATGGAAGACTTAATTACGCGATAATAATTTAGAAAACATATAGTGCTGTAAGAAAACTATGGAACAAAATGATTAAATTTGATATTGTCATGTGTAGTGCAAGACAAAATAATTGTAAGGGTTATCAAGAGACTCTAAAAGATTAAGTCTCTCCCTTCACAACAAATTAAAAAATATTAATTTAAATGGCACATATATGTAGACATTTACTTTTCTTGTAGGTGTTGCCTTGCTAGCCCAGTAAGGTGATCGATGAGCAAGTGACTTTTTTACTTTTATTTTACATTTAATTTGTGATATTTTTCCATGTTCATTACAATGGTTCAAAAAGTTAAATAGATGTATAAATTGCAGTTTTTAATATCCATTATTATTGGAGTTTTGATGAAGCTATTTAATTTAAAGTACTAGCTAAATATAATATAACCTACTAGCTGTACCCGCGACTTCGTTCGCGTGGACTACAGGTTTTTTCCACAGAAATATACTTTCATCTATTACTTTCAATGAGAGCCTGTAAGATACAAACGAATTAAGAATGATATCCTTCCTCTTTATTGTATTCGTTTCGATAATAACTTTATTAATTTATTCCATTACTTGGTTGTGACCACCCTAAAAATGGCAGCCATTTTTAGTAACGTATTCATTGTTTAGGTTAACACATATATATAGTAGGAATTTCCCGTAAATTTAATTTCCTTAAAGTAAGGTATTTTCAGTCCTCTTTCTTGTTTGGTCTCAAATATACCTAATAACTGGCTCATCCGACATATCACAAAAGAGGGTAAAGTTCGACAAGCGATCGTCAAACCACATTGATCTGAACCGACAACCGATATGGGCCACGCGCGGAAATATTTTGTCACAATTGTTTTAACTTGAAGACGATAATCTCGGGTCTTGGGTGTTCTGATACTGTTATTATTATCAATAGTGGTTTTACCACCTTGCCATAGAACTAAGAACAATGTGATGTGTCCAATGTTTATTTATTTACTAAACTTTAATAAGATGCATAATACCTATGTTAAATATCTCGCATGAGACCAAAGTTTGGTAGAGTACCTAAATATCCGTGGAGTAGGTACATAGTCCAACATTCGTAAGAGGTACTCCTAGTAGTAAGTAGTCTGTTTTATTTTGAAACTCATACTTTAAGTAGAAACTTATACAGAATTGCAGATTGTTTATATTATATACATAAAAAACGTTAACACATGATACCTACTCCTCATCCCAGAATAGGTAGAAAGACCCGGGCTTTCACTCCTACATACTTGAGGACCATCCAGACAACTAAAGATGCTTCTGAATTAAAACTAGACTCAAGAAAAAACAATTGAACTTATCTTCCGCCTTAGTCTTTTCTGCTAGTAGATACCTACAGTCAAAAGCGCTTCAAACTATACATTCCGGACTTTGTACCGCCCTGTAGGCCTAAAACAAAAAGCGAGGTTGCTTTTTAAAATATTACTTTTGAAAGTTCGCGAATGAAAGTGTGTTTATTATTTGCATGTTTTTATTTTGTGATTCGAAAACGCTTTAATCGCATTCGAAGTGAGTTGGTTGCGATTGTGAGAATAAAAAGTGGTATTCGTCATATAATTTATTGCGTTTATTCCTAATCTGACCCGAAAACCTAACCCGGTGGCGGGTTAGGTTAGGAATTTGAAAAATTTATTAATATTTATGCCGAACGTAACCCTATTCCTAACCTGACCCGATGTGTCGTTCCTATCGTAACTCGAATTGCGATGAAGGTAGTTTAATCCACGATAATTTAATTCGGCCTCATTAATAATGTACAAAATGTAAAAAACTGATTAGGTGCCCATCGGGTCTCCCTCTCCCCTTTCTAATAAAAGTACTTATGTGTCAAATCAGTGTTTAATATTAACACGTAACTACCTAGTTATTTTAATCGCGCATAAATGGAAATATCCAAACTACAATGCATAAGAAAGGATCTCAATTGATAAACTTACCGTTTTAATAAGATTTCAAATAAAATTGCACAGTTTTTAAATGACAACTGCACTTCCCAATCGATCATGTTATTGTTTGGGAAGTGCAGTGATGACCAAAAAATAAAGATGCGGTGATTAGAAAAAAAGGTTGTCGAAAGTACCTTCATTTTCAGTTTGTTTTATATTCGCTTAAGTACCTGTAGGGTACTGTTCAAAAATATTTAAGTTATTTTACATTCCACATTTGTTTATATTTTGTAAGTAATTAATGATAGGAAAGAAATGATTTTATAACTGTTAAATATATGTTGATTCTGTGATATTTTAATTAGGTATTATAAATATAAACACTGATTTGACACATAAGTACTTTTATTAGAAAGGGGAGAGGGAGACCCGATGGGCACCTAATCAGATTTTTACATTTTGTACATTATTAATGAGGCCGAATTAAATTATCGTGGATTAAACTACCTTCATCGCAATTCGGGTTACGATAGGAACGACACATCGGGTCAGGTTAGGAATAGGGTTACGTTCGGCATAAATATTAATAAATTTTTCAAATTCCTAACCTAACCCGCCACCGGGTTAGGTTTTCGGGTCAGGTTAGGAATAAACGATTTATTGGTAGTAGGCTTCCTGACGCTGTTAGCATAAGCATTAAAAGTAATATCTGACTGCAAATTTTACCATGATGTATTGTTGACCGTACTTTATTATAAAAATATATCACAAAATTAGGCTTAAATAAATCGAACATGTCCGGTCGTTTAAAAACATGGGAATTGACACACTTCGTTTGCGCAATTATGGCTAAAGGTTATCATGTCTGATATGCGTAAATACGTAGATACCTTCCTAACGTTTAAACGAGTAATACTAAGAAGTCATAAACTTGTGGCTCGCACTTTGTATTTATTGCCTAGAAATATTTAAAAATGCAGTTACTTAAAATGAAATCGTTCTATCTATTTGTTCTTGTTTGTATCTTACCGGTAGTGCTTTCATCTAGTTTGCGCAGGAAATATGTCTTGAACGAGAACTGGATTTGTAATGTGAAGAAGTCGTGCCTAGAGTGCTTGAGATTAAGCCAGTGTTCCTGGTGCCAAGCGGAGAATAGATGTTTTTCCAGGAAACTGCAAAATCTTGAAGATTTCTGTAGGGATAACGCTACGGAATACAGAACTTTTGGGTGTAAGTTTATTAAAGATATGAATTTTCCAGAAACATGATTGTTAAATACCTACCATACCCATTCGTAAACACTTCAATTAGTTAAAACCTTCTACTTACCTATATGTTCTTCTTTAACATATTTAGAATATTTTATAGTAGGTAATTCATTTCCTTGATGTCAAATAGGTTATAAAGTAGTAGGTACCTACTCAGTAATGCATTCATTCATGTATCATTTTGATCTGCGTGTCTATGAACCCGTTCAGCATCATCACACACTTCTTCTCCGAAATGTGCCACGAAATGCCTGACATCATTAACTCATCTTAATTATACCTATGGATGTTCATATCAGCCTCATAATATACATGTTGACTCTAATCTTGGACTTACCCAAAACTTAAGCTTCCTTTGACGAATTTTTTTTGACTTGCTTTTTTAGTTTTGATGATAATAGTAGTAGTAGTAGTAGTAGTAGTAGTAGTAGTAATAGGTACACCGAAATATTACACGGGGCACTCCTAAATGACATTGTAGTATTATTCCTATACTGAAATACGTAATAGGTAGGTAATGAAAATTTTCAACGAATAATCATCATTAAAGTAGTACCCTGACACTAACAGTTCGATATTAGTTCTTATTACCATGGAAGAGGGGCGTTACAATATACAAAGGCCGACGTGCTATTGACTGTAAAGCAGCAATTTTAATTGCTTCACACCTCATTGCCAGGGTGACTGATCTTGTCACTTTATGTTGACTGAAATTTTGTACCTATGGATTGAAATAACTTTTTTGATCTTTAACTTGTCGTTCGACAGTTAGATTACCAAATATAAGACATAGGTAATAAGTGCGGCAAAGATAAGAGTTACCAATTTTTTTGGTTCTCAATGGAATGTTTTCCACAGTGAAGCGATGACATCGTTGGCCGGCTCTTGATGAAAACATGTAATCGGACAAACAAGGGCAGCACCAGTATGACAACAGCTGTTTACCTACATGATCGTCGTCACATCGACCTAACATTGGATTGGAGTTTCCTTCAACGACGAAAATATTTGTAACCGTATTTACATTTTGGTTTCAGTAAGCTTCGTAGAAAATGCTATGTGTTCATGCGCCGGTGGGCACCTGGAGGAGGACAGCTGCTACCCTCCGGGAGTGACCGAGGGGCCCAAATGCTCTGGCCGAGGAGCCTGTCAATGCGGCCGGTGCAACTGCAATCCTATGCCGGACACAGAGCACCCGAATAAAGTACTTAGCTATAATATTTCTAACGCACCATGATCCTACAAAGCGTAAGCAAAACATTGTAGGTTCCTTCAGTCAAAAGCACGTCAGCACGCCCTTATGTCCAGGGCATACGTACCTACTAATATCGAACTGCATTTGTTTATCATGCTGTGTTGACCGTACTTAGTCAAAATCCGCGTAGCTGCAGCGACTGAACGGAAAATTTTTGTAAAACTCGAATGGTAAACGCGTTTACTCCAGTCAGCGTACCCTGGCCCATGATATGGGTCATTTGCACCTACATAGTTTTAACTACAACAGACGATTTGAAAGCTTCGACAGCTATCAAACTGTCTGTTCTATCTAAACTATCATTTCCTTAATATATTGTACAATTTAACCACTTTTTAAAGCTAAGTTGTTGCAACTGACTTAAACGTTGTTGGCGTCGCTAACTACTTCATCTATGATATATGAAACTATTAAAAAAAGACCTCATTAAAAAAGCTTGTTAAACACGGCGTAAGCATACGTAGCACGCATACGGCGTAGTCGCCAGTGTATACTGGCGACTACGATAAGGTGTTTTTATTTCAATATCAATATCTTTTTTCTACAGATGGTGTTGGGTGAATACTGCGAGTACGATAACTTCTCATGCGACGGGCCCGGATGCAACGAAGGGCCATATTTATTACACAAGAAATCGAACAATGATTCCAGTGACATTACTAACGCTACGACCATTGAATCTAAGGAATGAATTCCAACTTCTTTGTGAATCATTGCAAATGTACCTACCTTGGTTTTATAAATGTAGTATTTTTACTTAAGTAGATTAGATAAGTAGACAGGCGTGACTGAGACTTGCCCGCAGCTAGTACCTAGGCAGGTTATAGAGGAATGCGTTAATTGTATTATTTTGGTGTTAGAAGAAACACTACAAAAGTAGTGAAAATAGTCTAATACTCAATTCATGCTGTGTTTTATTCTGTATCAATACCAATATTATAAAATTTATGTATTTTTTTTAACCCAAAATACAATTGGTCTGTTCACTATTTTGTATTGTCGTGTTGTGTGTGTCCTCTTTGGGAATTTTAACGTTCTATTGAAGCAAGTTATTCAGGGAACACGCGTTTTAAACTACACTTTGCAAGGATCATGAGCCAGAACTATTGATTTAATAAAAATAATTAAAATAAAATTGTACCAAATGTTCTTTTCATTATTTTGTATTAATTTTTATCGTGGAATAAAAATAAAATAAATATTTATAGGAGGCTCCCTTACAACAAACGTTAATTATAGCCGTTTTTTACTCGAAGTTAAATAACAGCAACAGGTAGACGAAATTGAAATTAATATTCAAAGAATATTTCGATGTAAATTTACTTCAAAAATCAATTATTAAATTTAAATTAAATAAACATTTGAGGGAGGCCCCATTACAACAAACGTGTTTTTATTTGCTATTTTTGCTTGATCTTACGACAAACTGAATATTTACAGTAAGTATATATGAAATGTATAATACCTTTATAACCTACTTCATTAAAATGCCTTTATGACTTCGTTCGCGTGGACTACATCCTTTCATGGTCGGTTTTACCCCTATCTCCCCTAATATTCGAAACAAAAAGTAGTCTATATTTTAATAGAGCTATATTCGTGCCAACTTTCAACTGCCTGTTGCTGTTATTTTCATATCTCTAACTTAAAAAATAAACATTTTACCATATAAACTTTAAAAGGTGGCATTACCCCCCCCCCCCTTACTTTCTAACAAAAAGTATCCTATGTCCGTTCTTGAGGTTCGACGTATACCTATGCCAAATTTCATCAAAATCGGTTGAGAGGTTTAAGCGGGAAAGCGTAACAGACAGACAGAGTTACTTTCGCATTTATAATATTATTATATATTATATAGTAGGGATTGATATAGAATAGATACTTTATGTTAACTGTCAGTTTAGTTAAGGTACTTTTTATCATCACATAAGTACTCTATCTATACTTATAATAAATCTTTAGAGGTCAATTCTGTACATTAAATATATTTCCAGAATAACTTTCAAGGGGCGATTAGTGATCGATACTGATGCCAAAAATGCAATCAGTAGCATTTTAGTCTGTCTGTCTGTTTGTTCGCTATAGAAACCAAAATTCGACGGATTTTAACAAAACTTGGTACAATTAATCTTTATAGGGCAGGTTATAGTATACCTTTCATTACGATACGATCAATAGGAACAGAGCAGTGAAGGGAAATGTTGAAAAAACGAGAGAACTTATTTTTTTAAGCTTCCGACGCGTGTGGAGCCTTACAGAGATCATGTTTGACGGAAATATTCTCCTATAAAATTATATGAAAATATCCCACGACAGCATATAAGTATATTTTATGGTTGACTCACAATAACACTTGTAACTCCCGATAGCTTTTCGCTATATTTGTCTACTTTTACGTTTATAGCACTCTCACTCACCCCTAATTAAAAAACGTTTATATTATTTCCTATTCAATAAAATAATAATTATAGAAAGCGGTATTGAAACACTAGGGTTACAACACCATTTTATTGACCTTCAATATATTTGATCTTCACCTGAAACATATTAAACCACGTCCTCGGCAAGTTCACTTATGTTTATTTTAATACATAGGTTAGTTCAAACATTCCATTACATAGATAACGGTATATATAGGCATACAAATACAATTAAAGTGTCTGTAAGTAAATTGAAATAACCTTTTTTTACTACATGCGTATAAATATAGATAGTTTCGATACATACACCGAAATTGTCCGAATGTCTGTTTATTCGTTCCAGCTTTCTTAAACGGCTGGATTTACATTTTGACGGGACTTTTATTATCAGCTAGCAGATTTAATAAGGAATAACCTAGGCTACTTTAATTTTAGAAAAAATAAATTCTAAATCATGTAGTTCACGCAAACGAAGTCGCAGGCACAGCTAGTTCCTACGTACTAGTACCTATTATTTACTTTGAATTAACCAACAAATTCGTTTCTAAAAATAATTTATTACTAACAGACATCTGACATGGACTGTCTTCATTTAGGTACGGAATAATCTATGCAAATTGCCCAATATATGTTAGTCTGCTGCAAATTTTTGATTTGGTTTTGACATACAGATGTGGATAGGTAAAAAGTGTTTTTTAAAAGCTTTCTATTTTGAGCGTCCTGGTTGACGCAGCGCTTTTAGAAATCTACGGATACGGAGCTTAGATAGCTTAGTTCTTATTTCAACCAGCAAATCTTTGTTGGAAAAAAAATATTCATTTCAAATTAAAAGTTGAAGGAGTTCATTGAGCGGGTGGGGCAATAAAGAAAACTCGGCGAGGCGTTTTGAGAAGGCGTTGGAGCGAGCGAGGCCCGGGCTTCAATTAGCGAATTGATATGAGCGCGCCTGTCGCGGATGGCTCATCGTCCTCGAGTGCTGCCCGTTATGGTTACGCGAAATTAGATTTCAACGAGTCTATTTTCTCTTCTACTACGACTCCACCTTTTATTTCCGAGATCTATCGAGAGCGTCTCGAGAAAGTCACGTCTGCTCCCGTCGTCTGGATAAAACATAAACCGGTTCATTTATTTACTGGTAAAAATGTTTAATTAGTTTGGCATTTTAACGTATGACGTATGAGAATATGAAATATATCTTTGTTTCTGCTCTGTGTGACGAAATTTGTTCAATCACCTATCTAATAATGGCCAAATCGGAAACAGTGTAGACCCTTTGTTAGTTTCGCTAGTCACTGCTAGTTAATTTGATTTGATTTAACCGCTGTGTCGCTACGACGATTTCCATACTATTTTCTTGCCACTTAATAGAAAAGAAAGAAAGAAAGAAAGAAAAATATTTATTAGGTACTATTAATACATAGGTAAATTAAACAATGTGGTTGGTATCAACTAACATGGTGGGTACCTAAAAGGTCTCCGTTCAGCATATGTCGTGGTGACGCTGTGCGTACCACGACGCTGGTATTCTACGGAAACCTAAGGCATTGGAGCTTAGGGCACAGGATATTGTATGCATTATACAAGTACTTTACCTCCCATACCAATATACTAGGTAAAAAAGATACATTAATAAGTATACCACGTTACTTTTTGTAAGGTACACTACTTAAGTAGGCATAGTACCTACGTACCTATCCGCCACGCGATTTAATTTTATCAAGCTCTCTTCAAATATCAAAATCAATTAAACTTATTCAGAATATCAACAGCTGATTCACTAAAAAAGCAAATTTGGCAGGCAGATATATAACATAGACATATAGCTTCCCTATTCTAAAGTATATTTTCAGCTGTTTGGAGTTCAACTTGTGGCGGCTACCCGCAACAAACTCATTTAAGGCACTTTGATGCATCCTAGGCATACCTTAATAAAAACAAGAACCTATCCATAACTTAATAATAGCTGTTTATAATCACATGACAAAATGCCTTTCCTCTTGAATTTTCCTTGCGCCCTTACATACCTATAGAGCTCTTCTGTAATAATAACTAAATTTGCGTTCAATAATTGTGGCGAAATGATATGCCGGGAGGAGCTCGCAGCTCCAATCCAATTAGGGAGGAGCGCCTAAATTGTTTTACTGTCGATCACCGGCCGGCATTCGCAACGAGTTGTGCTACAGCATCCGTATACTAGGTACCTATACTTCGAGGTGCCTACACAAGAAGTTACACAAGATGACGCGCGTACCTTAGATGTACGTAGGTACCACAAAAGGCGTAATCTACCATCATCTGCATAATTTAGGCTTGGGTATAAAGCGTATTCTACCTTTATTAAGTAGGTACCTACTTTACCGACCTACGTAAATGGGTATTTGTCTATTAAGAAATATTTTTAGTACTTTAGGAATGTCAGTATACGAAGTAACAGAGGTGCGAGTGGGCTGGAGTTTGGCGTCGCGCTGTCTCTGTAAGGTTCCGGGTTCGATTCCCGGGTCAATGTGGAAAACGAACTTTTATACAATTGTCTCGGTTCTGCTGAGTATTGTGGTACCGTAGTTTTTGAACACCTTCATCTCATGTAACTCTAATTTTCGTCTAACAGTTTAATTAATGATTATCGAATCTAAAATATACTTAGTACCCGCAAGGGATAAATAATCCGTTTTTAAATAAATTAAATATCATGATTAAATACATTGACTCCTGGCTACATAGACTCATCAACAGAATGAAAATGTACAATGTATAAAAAAAATTGGAAACGATTAATTTACTCGTGTCTGTAGGTACTACTAGGAGCTTAGTTATAAATAATTGTTAGTTATCGCCACTGCCCTGTAGTATTATAATCCGTAAAACGAAATAGGCTTCGCGCGAATAATGACTAAGAGGAGGCAAAATTACTATTGAATAATTCGAGCTAAGACGTGACCTGCGATATAAGAATGGAATAAGAAGTGAATGGCGTCTAGTAGATACGTATATACTGCATAATAGGGGAGGAGATCACACATAATAATATGGCATTGGTATTCCGAAGCGACGAAGAATGCGCGTTCCGGGCGGCGTCTTCCAGGCGTGCCGCGCCCGCGTTCCTGCTTCACTACGCTCTCCCGAGTTATCTGGTGCACAGTTTACGAACGACACCAGTAGGGAAACAAAACTATATCCTCAGAAAAACCCTTCCAGGTCTGTGACTATCACTACCCAGGGTCATGACCCTAATGACTTTTCCCGGGAATCCATGTTTGTTTAGAAAAACATGTTCAAGAATAAGTAGGGAACAGCTATAGATTGAATTAATGAGGAAAAACTCTTTTAATGCAAAGTTTTCTTCTTTTTAAAGACAAAAATCGAATCAGCTGTTACAAAAATATATCGGAACAACTGATTCTTTTTTTTAATATACTTAGTTCCAAGTAGGTAACAACTACATCTATATAAACTTAAATAGGAATTGTATTGTCTTTTGTAAATTAAGATATGGCTGACGCTCTAATTTGATAGAATCCAATTGGTCAACTGTTGATTGGCTAAAAATAAGTAGGTATTTGTGATAGAAGCCAAATGACAATCATTCGTCTCATGTGAGAAATTCGATGTATTGCGCCTCCTAGTAGGTAGTGTTGCACGGACTGACGGACCGTAGTAATTCCCTACTTTAATTTGGACTATGGTGTGATTTTCTCTTACATTTTAGTACATAAAGTTCGCACAGGAAGAGGAAAATCAATAATAGAGCATAGTTATCATGTATGTTACTCTACTGTCTCTTATTACATTGTGCCTACTTTTAAATCCACGGCGACTAAATCCTTGGACGTCGGACCTATCGCAATTTGAAAATAAGTGAGTATGCATTTGGTGTGACTTCCCGATACGAGTTCACTCAATTTGAACACTCAATTTTCACATTTATTTTGAGGCGAATGTATCGGATACCGGACTGCGTTAAATTTGAATCACATCATCTTTTGACGCTTATTAATCCAGTATCAAACTTTCGTATTTTCAACCACAAACTGAGAAAACCATATAGGACAAAGGAAAGTTTCATATTTTTATTCGTAAGGAATTAACTTAAAAGCTACGAGACCGATTTCTAAACTCTTGTAATGTAGAAATTACATTATTATCGTGTAATATAAGCTATAACTAAAACTATAAATAATGTAATAAAATAATGTAAGTAGTCGAACATTGTAAAATATAAAATTATTTACTAAAAATGTTGTAAAAGTAGGTATATGTCTAGTAAATTATGCGTACTAACGTCACAATAAGTGTTAGTTTATTTAAAAAAAAAACTTTTGCAATACCGCCAAACGAAAATGCTTTTTATTTGTTTAATGGTATTAAAACTTATCAAAAAAAACCAACAGATCCAAGACTGATTAAATACTTCTTGAATATTCAATTGGAACCTTCCATTCAAAAGACATTACGAGTTTCAAAATATTATAAAAATTTGCGTTGTTGCAGTTCACCTCCCCGATTCCCTAGGCAGCATCTTATTATGTACGAGAAGATTGTAGGCGTCATTAGGTTTGATTCGAAACAGGGATTAGTCAGAAAGTAATTGTTTTGAATAACTAAGGTTTTAAGGGACATTTAGGCGCAGCCGAGGCGGACCACTAGTCACTAAAAAGATATAGAGATAATGATCAAATATTTTATTTATTTGTGTTTTCTTAAAGATAGATAGATACACTTTATTGCACAGAAAAAAATATAGGAATTGTTTTAAACTTTTTACGGACAGAAACTTAATCTTGCAAATGAAGTAAAGTAAGTAAGTAAAGTAAAGTAAGTCTGTTGTAGCTACGTTTATCAAAGAATTCAATGATTCAAATCAAAATTAGGTTACCTCCGCTCTATTTGAGACCTTAAAAGTCTCAAACAGTTAATGTAAATCGGTACTAATATTATAAATGCGAAAGTAACGCGGTCTCGTCTGTTTGTCTATCCGGTCTGTTTGAATCTCTAGAACGGGCATAGGCTGCTTTTTGTTTTGAAAATAAGGGGGGATGCGGGTAATACTGACCTTGAAAGTTTATATGGAAAAATGTTATTTTTTTTGTTAGAGATATGTAATTTCATTAAAATATTGCCTTGTAGGGGTCAGAAGGTTGCGAGTAATGTTGCGTGTTCAGATTTGGATGTTGGAATGTCTTTTATTTGCAAACTTAGGACTATATATACAAAATCTTAAAATAAATAAACACACATTCTTATTTGCTAATTACAGTGGACAAATGAAAATGCTTACATTTAAACCTATTACAAAATATTTACAACAAACTGAAACTACGTTATTGGATATAATTATTTACAATTAAATTAACAAATCACAGGGCCTACATTTTAGCCAGTCAGGTGGCGTCTGTGACGTCAGGCGTTACTGGGCAGGGAGCCACGGAATTAGAGCGAGGCGGCATGCTCGGACCTCTCGATGCAAGGTAATATATATAACCGCCGCGAAACTCGCGCGCTCCGCAGTCTAGCTACTAGTATGCACCGAGAGGGTCGAGATGCAATCTCCCATATCACTCCCCCTCAAGCGAAGCGTACGTTCTTCTTGACGGCTCGACCGGTTCTTGTAATGTATGGGAGACCGTCGCTCGTCGATGAAGAGGCGGGAGTCGGCGCGCTGCTATTGGTCGCGCGCGTACAATCTCTGCTTCTCGCCGTGACGTCAGCTGCAGGCGTTGCTACTGCGTCTTGCGTTTGTTCGTTGCACATGTAGGCGGGCTTCAACCTGTCGAGCGATATGACAGCTGATCGACTCTAGGGATGCAACATCGTTCATGAAAAACATCGATGTCGAAATATCGATTTTTTTAAAAGTCAAACATCGATGTCGAAAATATCGATGTTTATGAACGATATATCGATGTTTATGAACGATATATCGGTGTTTTTTAAAATATTTACAGGATTGACAAAATGGCCTTGAAATACAGAGAAAAAGCGTTTTCCTATCAGATTGATATAGTTAGACTGATTACTGATAAACAAATTACTTACCTACCTACTTTAAATAATACAGATATAATTTACTAGGATATGAAGAGTGGAAGAACTATGAAATAAACAAAATCAAAGACACGGAGATATATTTATTATACTTGAGAGGAATTTAACAAAACAACAACCTATTTCTTTTTCAATATAGAATTCAAAAATAATAATTTCGATAATCTACTGCCAAGTAATCGGTTTCTTTCTCGAGTAATAACAGCTCCAGCTTCAGAAAATAGCAGCTCACTGGGGCTGAAGTTGCTACTATTGGCAAATGTTTCATACGATACTACGCAAACTAAAAAAAACAAAAAATATTTAAAAAGTACTGTTTTTGTATGGCAAGGATTTGAGCGAGCAAGGTTGCATGAGTTCTTGGTAGTATACGCACGAATCAATAGATGGCGCTAGTAAACATCGGTCATAAAACATCGTTCATAAAGAACGATATATCGTCGATGTTTTGAGTTTCAACATCGATGTAAAAACATCGATGTTTATGAACGATACATCGATTTTTTTAAACATCGATGTATCGTTTGGATCCCTAATCGACTCGGTAATTGTATTTTGAAGTGCTTGTCCTGGCGTTGAAGTACTTCGTAGGGCCCGTCGTATGGTGGAGTGAGCGGTGCTCGCACGGTGTCGTTTCGCACGAAGACGTGTGTACATGTTGCGAGATCTTTGTACACAAACGTTTGTCGGCTCGTCTGTGTGCGTTTTTCGGGTGCAAGGGACGACATTGTCTGCGTGAGTTGACGCACGTAGTCTGCATCTTCAATGTTCGACTGAGTAGGTACGAAAAAATCAGATGGTATACGTAGAGTAGCTCCGTAAGTCATCAACGCGGGACTGAGGTTGTTGTCGTCTCGTATTGCGCTGCGTAGTCCCAGAAGTACTGTGGGCAGCTCATCAGTCCACGTAGTGGTTGCGCCTCGTGCCATGAGTGCTGCTTTCATAGTTCTGTGCCATCTCTCTATCTTACCGATAGCTTGTGGATGAAAAGCGGTAGTTCGGATTCTAGTTATGCCGAATTTCTTCATAAGAGCGTTGAACAGCTGCGACTCGAACTGACGTCCTTGATCGGTCGATATGCGTAGCGGACAACCGAAGCGTGCTATCCAATTTTCGTACAGTGCTTCAGCGACGATTTCAGCGGTGATTTCTCGTACTGGGATCGCTTCGGGCCAACTTGTACACCTATCGATGATAGTAATGCAGTATCGATAGTCGTTTGATAGTCGTAGTGGGCCGACTATGTCGATATGGATGTGTTCGAAGCGTTGCGACGGCGGGAACGATGATAACGGTGTAACGACGTGACGACTGACTTTAGCACGTTGACAGTTGATGCAGGCTCTTGTCCAAGTAGTGACTTCTCTGTTCATCGAAGGCCAGAAAAATTTCGAAGTCATCTGCCTCCGCGTTGTTCTAACGCCTGGGTGGCACAGATCGTGTTGCGCTTTGAAGGCTGCATAGCGATATGCCGCAGGCAAGTAGGGACGAGGCGTAGATAACGTGACCTCGCACGTGATTGGTCGGCTGAGTCCAGGCAGCGTTATAGCGCCAAACTTCAAATTGTCTTGTGTTTTCAATGTTTTGAGTTCTTCGTCGTTAGTTTGATCGATGGCCAGCTGATTGTAGTCGATCGTAGTCGGGCAATGTATCTCCTCGATACGAGATAAGGCGTCGGCAACTGTATTTTCTTCTCCTTGTATGTACTTGATACTTGTGCAAAATTGACTAATGAAGTGTAGTTGTCGCTCTCGTCGTGGTGTGTCGCTGCTACTTGATGATCTCGATAATGCGTGGACGAGAGGTTTGTGATCGGTGTATATTGAGACGTCACATCCTTCTATAAGTCGGCGAAAGTGTTTGACAGCTGAATACATCGCTAGTAATTCGCGATCGTATACGCTGTATCGTCGTTGCGTTGTACTCATTGTTTTGGAGAAAAATGCCAGTGGTTTCCAGACTTTGTCGATCTTCTGTTGAAGTACAGCGCCGAGACTGGTATCGGAGGCGTCGCTCATGATGACGAGTTCGTTGCCGCTGGATGGATAGGCCAGTGTGGTAGCTTCTGAAATGCTTTGGCGGCATTTTTCAAAAGCGGTTTCAGCTTCGGGCGTCCAATTGATCGGTGTCTTGTCATTTTTCTTCTTATTATGTAAGTATTGATTGAGTTCGTTTTGCAAATCGGCTTGATGAGGTGGGCAGTCTCGGTAGAAATTGAGCATGCCTAGGAAGCGTCGTAGCTCGATGATGGTGTTCGGTTTCGGGTACGAAGATATTGCTTGAGTACGTTCCTCAGTGGGTCTGATGCCTTCAGCTGATACTTCGTAGCCCAGGAAGTTGATTTTTGATTTCCCAAACTCGCATTTGTCGATGTTGACGGTCACGCCATATTGTGTCAGGCGCTTGAGAACTTGGTGCAGAGTTTGCTTCATTTCTTGTTCGTCATCAGCATACAGAAGAATATCATCAACGTAACAAAATACTCCTTCTAGGCCATGTAAGACTTGGTGCATGAAACGTTGAAATGTTTGACTTGCATTTCTGAGTCCGAATGTCATGCAGTTGAATTCAAACAGACCAAACGGTGTTATTATTGCTGTTTTCTTTGCATCTTCGCTGTTGATGGGTATCCAGAAGTAAGCCATTTTGAGATCGAGTTTTGAGAACAGTTTCTTGTTACGTAACTGATACGTGAAGTCTTGTATGCGTGGTATCGGGTATCGGTCTGGCTGCGTAACTGCGTTAAGTCTTCTGTAGTCCCGCAAACTCGTAGTCCCCCATCTTTCTTCTTAACCACGTGAAGTGGACTGGCCCAGGCACTCATAGACGGCTTGCATATGCCCATCTTTACCATGCGGTCGAACTCTTCTTTGGCTGCCTTGTACTTGTCCGGCGGAAGAGGGCGCGCGCGTGCGTAGAGCGGTGGGCCTGTTGTTTCGATGTGATGGACGACGTCGTGTTTGGGTGGATTTTGCAGGTTCATCGGTCTTAGGACTTCTGGATATTGTGCCAGTATGCCATGGTAGTCTTGTTCGGGGCAGATGATACAGATTGTTTCGGCTGGTGTGGTGATTTCTAAGGCGTTAACTGACAATTCGGTGATTTTGTCGACTAGTTTCTTGTTGTCTAAGTCGACGAGCAACTTGTAGTGACGAAGGAAGTCTGCTCCGAGGATCGATGTCTTGACGTCTGCCACTATGAATGTCCATTGGAAACTGCGACGTAAACCAAAGTTTAGGTTGATCGATTTTTCTCCGTACGTTGCGATCGGCGTACTATTTGCCGCGTATAATCTGTAGGCGTTATCTTTCTTGTTAATTGTTCTCTTTGTTTTCGATGTTGCAGCTAGTACGGAGATGTCAGCGCCAGTATCCACGAGGAAACGTTCGTGAGTGTTGCGGTCGTGGACGCATAGGCGATTGCTTGAAGTGGAGACACCGACACTCGCCACTGTCGATGTCGACGTTAGTTTAAAGACGTCTTGTTGCTGTTTTCTTGTTGCCTTCTACTGCACGGTGATTCGCATCTCTTCGCTTGATCGCCGAATCGAAAATGGTACTTGCACAACCATGTTTTGTTTGTGAAATCGCCTGGTTTCACGTCGCGCTCGTTCCGCTGCTTTGAGTGCGAGCGGGAGCGAGAACGTGAGTGAAATGGACGGCGATACCGTCGCTGCGTGCGAGAGGCGTGGCGCGAGAGTTCAGCGACCTCGAGCGCGAGCTTCTCAACTTGCCGTGATAACGCTGATAACGTTGATAACGCGTCGCTTTGGCTTGCTTCTCTCGGCGTAGTTGTGTTTGATATTGCGGCGATAGATGGTGCTTCTGAGTACTCTGCCATCTTGTCAGCCATCGCGGCGAGAGTGTCGAGTGTTGATTCCGTGTTGATCGATAACACGACTCGTATCTGCGCTGGCATTTGGTTCAGCCATTCGATCTTGAGACCTTCTTCTGTGATCATACCGCTACCGAGTTCTCTCATCTTCCTTAGCAGCTGTGAGGGCTTCTGGTCGCCTAACTCGAGTCCGCTGATGAGTTTTTGAAAGTTTTTCGCTGCGGACGTGTCGTACGTGGAGAGAAGGCGTTCTTTTGCTGCTTGATATTTCCCTGTAGCCGGCGGGTTGTACAGGATGTCGGTGAGATGGTGTAGGTCGACTGTTTGAAGTTGCTGAAGCAGGTAGGTGAACTTCTGTGCGTCGGATGTGTGCAGCGGGTCGACTGTAGCCTCGAAGTGAATAAACCACGCCCTTGGCATTTCACGCCAGAATGGAAGGAATCTTGACTGGACGGAGACTCCGGCAAGCTCGTGGTCACGATGAGCCATCTTCTGTTCTACCTGTTGCGGATTTTCTGCAGGAGCTTGAGCGGGGATTCGTGCTTCTTGTTGGATTTCTTGTCCTCCAGCCATTTCTTCAGCGTCGATGGTCACCAGTTGTAGGGGTCAGAAGGTTGCGAGTAATGTTGCGTGTTCAGATTTGGATGTTGGAATGTCTTTTATTTGCAAACTTAGGACTATATATACAAAATCTTAAAATAAATAAACACACATTCTTATTGGCTAATTACAGTGGACAAATGAAAATGCTTACATTTAAACCTATTACAAAATATTTACAACAAACTGAAACTACGTTATTGGATATAATTATTTACAATTAAATTAACAAATCACAGGGCCTACATTTTAGCCAGTCAGGTGGCGTCTGTGACGTCAGGCGTTACCGGGCAGAGAGCCACGGAATTAGAGCGAGGCGGCATGCTCGGACCTCTCGATGCAAGGTAATATATATAACCGCCGCGAAACTCGCGCGCTCCGCAGTCTAGCTACTAGTATGCACCGAGAGGGTCGAGATGCACTCTCCCATAGCCTACTTTTAGTTTCGAATATTAGGGGAGATAGGGGTAAACCGACCAGATGGTCGGTTTTTTGCTACAAGACCAAGTCCACGCGTACGAAGTCGCGTGCGGCCGCTAGTAGTTCATATATATATTTTAGTAGAAGCGGTTAATCCTTACGCACCCTGACGCTATGGTAAAAGACGTAAGCGAGATTTTTGGCATTTGGCAGAATAACACCGCGAGTTGCGCTCTCAGACCTTCTAAATAAAAGGCCCTGTAGGTAAAGTCGTTCATTGTTCACACGAGATGACAAAAATGATAATTCTGTTAACCAAACAACAGTTGACAAACTAAATATGAATTTAGTATATTGAAAATGAATAGTAGTTTTTATTGGACATTTTATATCAAATTTGTATTTTTTTTGTCGAGTGGTAAATGCCTACCGCAACGTCACCTTCTGCGGGCAATAGACTTCTTGGGTCTTGAACCTATTTATGTAACGTGACCTCACACTAACGTTCGGATATAAGCGCTCGGTCGGTTTTAAAGTTACCGAGACTCACTCTCGCACCACTGACTTCCGCCAACACCTACCTATCACGCTTACCATTATTGGCTAAAATCACGGTGATTTGATTGCCTCGTGTATATGTTACAGTTGCTACATGAAAGCTTGTTCAATTCTTTATGACAATTATATGAAGGTTAAGATATTTTTTAATTTTGGGGAAGGTCTATTTCCGAAGGTCATTATCTTCGGTACATAGTATAAAACCAAGTCGCTTTTTCTGTCCCTCTATCCCTATGTTCGCTTAAATATTTAAAACCACGCAACGGATTTTGATGCGGTTTTTATAATAGATAGAGTGATTCAAGTTTTTATTTGCAATAAAGAATAGAAAAGCCTATATTTCTAAGTATTTAAGACCAATTTCTATACTACCAGCACTTAGCAAAATTTACGAAAAAATTATATTCACTCAGTTATTATCACATCTTACTACTAATGGTCTCCTTCACAGTAAGCAATACGGTTTCACTAAAGGCAAGTCCACTACCGATGCGGGAGTCGCACTTGTCAAGCATATTTTTGACGCCTGGAAAAACAAACAGGATGCGATAGGAGTTTTTTGCGACTTGTCTAAAGCCTTTGATTGCGTTGATCATCAAACATTGCTGATGAAATTGCGACATTATGTTGTTACGAACAACTCGCTTAATTTAATACAGTCATACTTGCATGACAGAATTCAAAAAGTAAGCGTAAACGGAACTACCTCTCTCGGTGCACCCCTATCTATGGGCGTGCCCCAGGGTTAAATATTGGGACCTTTACTTTTTCTAATTTATATAAATGATCTTCCGTACATTTCAGAAGATCTCTGTGAGATAGTATTATTTGCTGATGATACTTCACTTATTTTTAAAGTTGACAGACAAAAAAAAAACATTTCACGATGTGAATAATAGTCTATCTCAAATACTACAATGATTCACAATAAATAACCTGTTACTGAATACTAAGAAAACAAAATGTGTAAAATTTTCGATGCCAAACGTATACGTAACGTACGACATTAAGTGAATACAAATCTATATATAAGTGGTGAACCTCTAGAAATGATTAATTCTACAGTATGTCTTGGCATCACTATTGTTTGTAAACTACAGTGGGGTTCTCATATTGCTACCCTGGCAGGGAGACTTAGTTCAGCTGCATATGAAGTAACAAAAATACGTAGCTTGACTGATGTTGAAACGGCAAGATTAGTTTATTTTAGTTACTTTCATAGTGTTATGTCGTATGGGATTTTACTATGGGGTTCTGCAGCTGATGTGCAGACTATTTTTGTATTGCAAAAGAATAGCCATATGCGCTATATACGGTCTTAGATACTCGCTTAGAGAATTATTTAAAAAAATCAATATTTTAACAGTAGCTTCACAATATTTATTTATTTATTTATTTCTTGCATTACATTGTAACAAAATCATAAAACAAACAAGTTTTAAGACTACAGATACAAGAACCCTGTAAGGGTACATACAATACATTTTTGACTGTATTTTTTTTATATTGCAATTCAAGATTGACCTCATCCCACCTGATGTTAAGTGGTAATGAGGTCCTTTTTTTTTTTTTAAGGGGGAGAAAATGCATTTCCGCACCATATCGCTGTCGTGGGGACGGCAGCAACGTGTGTGGGACTCCCCCGCCCAGAAGGGGCGGGGACTACCCTAACTAACAACTCCCCCCACCTTCTCATCGCCTATTGACGGCGCTATGGGATACCGGGCGACCCATAACTGCCACAGCGCCGTCGTCGGCGGAATTGCTGTCCCTACGGGGCGGCGTCACAAGGTCCCCCCTGGGTGGTTGGGGGACTGGCGGGAACGGCCGAAGGTGCTAAGCCGTTCCCGCGCATCTGCGGAAGACCGTGCAAGGCCGGCCGGGGTGTCCCCACACCCGCGGTCGACTGGTCCCCGCTAGCAAGCGCAAGGGCGTCGAAGTGACGCCTCGCGCGCAGTCTCCGGCGTCTTCGGTGTGGTGGGGCGAGGGGGTCGTCCTCTCGCTCCCTCTCCGATGTCTCCTTGTGCAAGACTATTCGCTCGCTGTAGGCGGCAACTGCCGCCCAGGCCTCCTCGCTCCCAAGCATGGCCGCAACAATGCTTGGGAGCGAGAAATCCCCCCCAACAACGGCGGCCAACTCGGCCCGCTCATTGGCCCAGGCTGGACATGCACCCAGTGTGTGGTCCGCTGTGTCTGCCGCCGCGCCGCAGGCGTGGCACGACGGCGACTCTTCTCGCCCGATTTGGTGCAGGTACTGACCGAAGCATCCATGTCCGGTCAGGACCTGCACCAATCTGAAAGTCAGGAATTATATGTACCCTGTAAGTGTGTACATATAATACATTTTTGACTGTATTTCTTTTTTATATTGCAATTCAAGATTGACCTCATCCCACCTGATGTTAAGTGGTAATGAGGTCCTTTTTTTTTTTTTTTTTTTTAACGGGAAGAAATGCGTGACGCACCGTACCGCCACCCGAGGGAGAGTGGCGGCGTGTGTGGGACTCTCCCGCCCTCAGAAGGGCAGGCCTACCCACTAAAACTCCCCGGTGGACCTCTTCGCCCTTAACGGCGGCGCTATGGGAAGCAGTAAAACCATTACCACCACAGCACCGCCAGGCGAAATGGCCGCTTACGCGGCCCCGTCTCCTCCCCCCTGGATGGTCGGGGGGGTAAGCGGAGAAAGCCGATCCACTGAACTATCCCCGCCTCGCACTGGAGACCGTAGGTGCAATGCCGACTGGGGTGCCCTCACACCACCAGCCGGCCGGTCTCCATGCGGTAGCATGGCGCGGTCATACTGGCGCCGCGCTCGTAGCCGCCGTCTTCTACGGTAGGCGGGGGCGGACGGGTTGTCCTCCCGCTCTCTTTCGGCTGCTTCCTTCCGCGACATTACGTCTTCGCAGAAGGAAGCAACCGCGCGCCATGCCGACTCGCTCCTGAGCATTGAATTGATTACGCTCGGGAGCGTGAGGTCCGGTCCTATTACCGAAACTAAGGTTTCCCGCTGATCCGACCACGCCACACATGTACTCAGCGTGTGGGCTGCATTGTCCTCCGGCGCACAACAACTCGCGCACGCCGGAGACCCTTCTCTACCAATCCGGTGCAGGTACCTACCGAAACATCCATGGTCAGACAGTACCTGCACCATTCGATAACTAAGAAACCCTAGTTTTCGCTCGAGCCAATGTAAAATTATTGGCCCGAGTGCGTCCAGTGTCCAACGCCCCGAGGAACACGTCTGGAGAGTCTCCGCCCACTGCTCGACTATTCCTTCTGCTGCTTCCCGCCGAACGCGAGCCAGGTCCTCCGGATAAATATGCTCTCCAGAGGCCTTCATTTCAACCCGCCAAAGATAGGCCTTCTCCAGAGCCTGGGCCTCAAGTTGCCACGGAGCCGTCCCAGCAAGGGCGCACGCCGCGTCAAAGCTGACGGTGCGATACGCCCTACAAACTCTTTGCGCTATGGCCCGTTGGGGGCGGCGGAGGGTCCTGATATTCTCCGCACCAAGGGAGTCTGCCCAGATTGGCGCACCATAAAGGGCCATGCTCTTGAGCACGCCGGCATAGAGCCGACGGCATTTGGCCCTAGGACCCCCCAGATTAGGCAACAGCCAGGACAGAGAATCCGCCGCCTTTAAGAGACGCGATGACAGGGCCTTAAAATGCGGGCCAAACTGCCACCGCACGTCTAATATTAAGCCCAGATATTTAAGTTGGGCTCCCACCAACACCCTGACGCCCCCCACAAAAATATGTGCGTTTGGAGGGCAGCGCTGCCGAGGCCCAGGGAAGAAAATGGCCTCAGTTTTTTGGAGCGCCACCCTGAGGCCCAAAAGCCCAATTCTTCTGGCAACCAAAGTGCCACCCGCTGCAGCCAGTCGCGCCGCCGCGCCGAAATCCCTCCCCCGGGCAGTCACCAAAGTGTCGTCTGCGTAGCACGTGACTGTCATGCCCGGGAGAAGGGCACCGCGGAGCAACCAATCATATCCGATGTTCCACAGGAGGGGCCCCAAAACTGACCCCTGTGGAACACCGGAACGAACATTGAAACGGCGAAACTCTCCACGCCCGTCGATACAGACTACCTCTCTGTCTGAGAGGTAGTCTTTTATTAAAACAAAGAGGTATGGAGGCACCCGATGGTAACGGAGTGCCTCCAAAATTGTAGAGTGAGGGAGGGTGTTAAAAGCATTAGCTATGTCAAAAGAGACAGCCAACACACCCTCCCCACTCTCCCAGGACTCACGAATTAATTCCTTTAGACCGAACAGGGCGTCAACAGTAGAGCGCCCTGCTCGGAAACCAAATTGGGCCTTCGAGAGGTCAGGGCCAACCTCTCGAAGGTGCTCCTTGACCCGCGCGGCTATCACTCGCTCAAACAGCTTCCCCACCTCGTCCAGCAAAACAATTGGCCGGTACGCTGATGGGGAATCTGGAGGACGACCCTCTTTACGGAGGAGGCACAGCTGCCCCTCCTTCCATAGTTTAGGGAACTTCCCGACCGAGAGGCAGGATTCGAAAAGTTCCCTAAACTTTTGGTCCATCACGGTCGCGCCCAGTGCAACGATTTTGGCCGGGACCCCGTCTGGCCCAGGAGCTGTCTTTTTGGCACGTAGACAAAGTGCCGCCGTGCCAAACTCCTCCTCTGTAATAGGAGGGTATTCTAACGGAGGGCTGGAACCTGCAACTTCTAGCCCCGTGAAATGAACCATCGTTGGCGGCGTGAAGCCAGGGTCGCAGTCCGGGAACAAACCCCGGACTACGCGGTTGAGCAACCCTGTCTCGAGGGTCTCGGTAATTGGGAGACCGATGGGGCGCAACTTCTTACGTACTGCCCGATATGGTCTCCCCCACGGATCTTGATTGAGACCCTCTAGAAGCTCCGACCGAGCGGAATCCTTAGCGGCCGCGATGGCGGCCTTAAAATGATTTCTCGCCACTCTGTAGACCTCATACAAAACAGCCTCTCTAGCTGGGTCCCTTTGTGTTCGGCGCCTGCTTCTGGTGTACGTCCTGCGAGCTGCGATGCAGTGTGCGCGGTGATCGGCAAGCTCCTGCGACCACCAAAAACAGGCGCGTCGTGGAGGTGATCGGCGAGACCGAGGCATACTTGCATTGCACACCTCGGTCAAAGAACTAAGGTGAGCCGCTGAGACATCCACATTTGGACCAACCAAGGGAGGCAAAACCCAGTCTTGTAAAAAGGCCGCCTCCCTGGCAATTTCCCGATCCAGGCGAGGCAAGGCCCACCTGGGAAAAGACACGGTCCTGGGCGTATTAACTGCCTGGACAGACGCACCTGTTGTGACCACAAATCTGACGTAATTATGGTCAGATAAGGTTTCTGTTTGGTCCACCCTCCAGTTAGCGACACGTACGGCAAGAGCAGGGGTGGCGAACGATATGTCCACCACAGACCCTCCCTGCTGTCGCACGCAAGTGTGCATGGAGCCCCTATTCAGCAAGGATATGCCAGTTGCCGCGGCCCAAAGCTCCACCAGCTGCCCCCGCCGGTTACTGGAGGCAACTGGGTTTCCCCACAACGGCGACTTCGCATTGAAGTCGCCCAGCACCATGACGTGACGACCAGATGATACAGCGCGACCTATGACTTCCTCCAGGATGCCCAGGAAGGACTCAAAGTCCTGCAAGTTACGGTTTGGCGAGAAGTAAATACCAAGCACTACAATATCCCCCCACAAAACCGAGACGTACCCAGACCCTCTCTCATGAAGCGAGAGAGAGGGAGAATTTGATAACACACGTCTACAAATGGCCACTGTGCCATCACTGTCACCTAGCCAGCTGTCAGGGATCGAGTATGGCTCGGCTACCACAACCACGTCTACCAACCACTCCGCCATGGCCTGGGACAACAGGTCTTGGGCTGCACGGCAGTGGTTGGCATTAGTCTGGAGGAGGTTGAATTGGGCCATTATTGCATGGACATTTCAACCTCCTCCACGCCTACTGCCGGACTGGGCTCTGAGGTGGCCGGCTGCGTCTGAGCCTTCACCTTTCCTTTCTTAAGAGGGGGCCTGCAACTCTTCCCCCCCATGATGTGGCCGGCAGGTCTTCCGCTATCCGCGCAGACTTTGCAATGCGGCTTCCTCTCTCCGCAGGCCGCGGATTTGTGACCTCCTTGCCCGCAGCGGAAGCACAAGTCCCGACGATCAGCTGGAGAAGGGCAGAGGGGACGGGTGTGTCCAATGCCCAGGCATTTGAAACACCGGAGGGGCTGCTCCTCCAGTGCGCGGACCGACGCGGAACTGAAGCCCACTAAGAAGCGGCCACCATCAAGAACAGCTTTTGCTGCCGCAACGGGACATTGAACGCGGATGGCCCCCATCCCCATACGTCCACGCCTAACCTCACCCGCCTTTATCTGATCAGCCGGGCAGTTACCAATTCCGGCGATCTTTTCTATGATCTCGGACCTGGATACTGAGTCGTCAAGGTCTGAGATAATTAATCCCGCGTATTTGATGGGTCTCACTACTTTGGCAAGACCCTCCGGCAGCACATCTCTCATCTTGGCCGCAAATGTGTCGGCCCTCTCCGACGACCCAGCCCCCGGGAATTCGATAAGCCGAGCACCCGACTGGGTCTGGCGAAAACGCAGCGACGACGCCAACGTTATTCCCATCTCTTTCAGATTCATACCCTCTCTAGCCCGACGGAGGACAGATTCGTATGTTTCCCCCTTCTCAGTGGCCTCTGCAGTGAGGGACACGACCACTGCAGCGGTCTTGGGGGGAACCAACCTTGGCTTCGGCTTTGAAGCCGGGGACTTTTTCTTTGGCGGGGGAGCAGCGGTCTTAGCCGCCTTTTTATTATTTCCCACCAAGGGAACCGACTGGGCTACGGGTGAACATGAGGCCACCTCAGGGGACTTCTTCCCCTTTCCCTTACCCTTTTTCACCACAGTTGACCACCCCTCATTTGTAGGGGTGGTCGAAGGAAGGAGGAGATTTTCGTCCAGTACTGGAGCTGACTGTGAGGTAGCTCTGCGGTCAATGAAAGGAGCCGGCTTTGAAGAAGCCGCAGATTCCACAGCATTTAAAGGGCTAGGTAAAAAGGCCGATACTGCTCCAGACACCTTAGCCCTCTTGGCCCTTTGTGGCTTTGGCGGCTCCGGGACCTTGAATGTGTCAGGCAGCCGTTCCAGCGGCACCCCTGGCTCTTTCCTTCGGTCCGCTGCCAGTGGCGGACGGAGACGTTTTTCAGGAAGGAGACGGTCCTCCAGTCCCTCAAATCGAGCGTTCAACCTCGCGTTCAAGTGTGCCCGCTCTTCCAACATGATTTTGCGGACCACAGCTTCTATATCTGCCGCGCCCGCCGTCGACGGTTCCGATGATGGTATGAATAGAGGGGAGGACTCCACCACCTCCATTATCGTCCCATCGGGGACTGAGACCGGTGCCGGAGACATGCGACCAGATTTGGTCAGCCGAGACACCGTCGCCTCCAATTCGGCCACCCGTTTTAATTGGCCGTTCAACTCTGCCTGCAGGCGATTCACAGTCGCCTGCAGCCGCTCCGTCTCTTCTGAAGAGGTCCGTTTGAGGGCCTCTTCGCATATGGCCCTCATATTTGTGGCGTTTTCTTTGAGGGCCTTTTTGAAAGTCCCCTTTAAATTTGACGACTTTGAAATCATGGTGACTGAACTATCAGTATCCGCCTCCATCAATTGGCGCAATTCAGCTGCCGACTTCCCCTCCAAAGATGTTAGGGGCACGCCATATCCGGCCGCATTACGGGCCTTGCGCATCTTTTTTTCCAATTCTGATGCTTTGGACTGAAGCTCCAGTTCGAAAGCTTCCTTCTTGGCGGCATTTAGCTGCCACTGTGCTTCCGCCCGACCGGCATAGTCAGCGGTGGTGGCGGGCCTGCCAAGCCCTTTCTTTTTTGACTTATCCGAACGCTTTCCGGGTTGGGAAGCATCGGATTCCCCGCCAGATAAAGGGCGCTTACGTCCCCTTAAATACTTTTCACGTTTGGACGTTGCTGACATGTCCGAAACGTTCGTGAGCGTATCGGACTCTTCACCCGACATATTTTCTACTGGCCTAGTGAAGAAGCCAGTGCTGCTGGCCGACGTCAATGAAGCCATTGAAGGTGCACGACTCCTTGTTTGCACAAACTCCCTCTCCGACGCAACGGAACAGTCGGCGTCACATTCCGCGTCTAATGACGCAACAACATCTTGCGGCGCAAAAGTACAGGCGGCGCCCTCCGCATCCGAAGATGCCACTTCATCAAAGGTTTTGGTTTTTAAGATTTTTGGTTTAGAACTGTTCATGATTAGTCCCACGAGAACAACGGTTAAGGAGGACCACCGGGGGCAGAGCCGAGTACCCCCAGCTACCCTCATACTGCAACGGGGGCGGGCGGTCCCGTGCAGGGAGGCCGATGCCACCGACCACGACCGGGTTTTTCCCACCCGGTCACCATCCCTCCGAAGAGAGATGGCCCCGACGCCTCGAGCACTCACAACGTCGAAATTGGGGGTTTTTTATTGAGGTTTTCTCCTCTTGGTCCGGCCAATTAAGGCAAGACCCCTACCCTGATCAGGCCGATAGACATGACACCAGCACCTGATCAGAACAGGTTGCCCGACGATGACTAAAGTCTGTACGTCTAACTACTATTGCGCAGCCAGCCGCACCCGTCGCGCCGTGAGGCTTCTCTGCCACGCCACGGTTCAAAGAGCCGCTACTACAAGTGACTGATAATAGCTCCACCAAAGCAGGAAAATATCCTGCACGCCCTCTTATGCAATTATCTAACCGAGAATCGTAATGAGGACGATCTGTGTCCAAGATATCAGCCGCCGGTCGACGGAGTCCTCAGCAAAAGACGCATGAGGACTCCGCATACCGACGTTGCCCAGGGTGCACCACGAGGAGGTTTCTTGACCAGCACCCCTGGTAATGAGGTCCTAGCTTAAGGGTGACAAGTACAGCATAATAAATCTGTTACTGAACTTGTCGCCCTTACCGTTGCACCGCGTTGTTTGTATTGTTTACGTACGCAAAAACTTACATTCTTTCACTAAGAAATCAGTATGCCATAATTTCAACACAAGAAATAAACATATGCCCTTCCGCATCTAAGACTTCATAAAATTAGTAATTCTTTTGTGGGGTTAAGTCTGAAGCTTTACAATAAGCTGCCAGAAAATATCACTGCATTATTGGTATGAGGGACGACAGTCCCTTGCTAAGGCATTGGGTGGCAAGGCACGTGTCACCTGCCGGTCTAGGTGGCAAAAAATAATTTTAAGATCAGTTTAAGTTTAGGTTAGTAAACTAACATAGTTCTAGCAAAAATTGTTACTAACACTATTTTGTTAATATGGATTCCTAGTCCGAAATAAATGATTATTATTATTATCTGTTTTTTTCCAATATCTCGGGACTACAGAGTCCCGGACTTTTGGGAGGCGTGCATGGGGCCGAAGCCAACACGTAGAGGCCCTTTAAAAAACAAGTATGATCTAAATGTAATGTGACACCGACCGACGATTATCCCTGTATACACTATAAAATGCAGCCAAGGACAACCCCCGGTCAGTGCAGGACTATGGAATGGAGTGGAAGAACAAAGAATCTGGGCTATTGGGTTGAGGTGCTAATGGACTGGATAACCGGGACTATGGGAAGGACTATGGCACCTGCCCGATCAATGTTTAAAAACACGATTAAAATGGGCAGGTGGTGACTCGCCATCTCACTGTCATGGGCCCCCCATTGGTCGCCCACTCAAGGCACGAAGCAGGAGCGACGGGGAGCAACATTGTGTGAGCGGCTCAGGGTGTGGAGAGGTGTGCACCGCTTTCTACCCAGTGGCTTACGCCACTGTGCCAACTCGCGACTTAGGCATCTTTCACTTCTACCCTGCGAGCATATAGCTCTGACGCCCCACTCTGGACGGCCGGCTAAGGCAAGCCAGAGGTGAGAGTCCTGCGGCCCCTGTGGGGTCCACTCCCACCGGCCAACTAAGGCAAGCGGAGGCAGGGGCCTGGTCGACTCTCAGGGGCACGGGTCCCAAGGGGTGTCAATCCCATTCAGCCCGCCACAAGCTGCCCTGGGGAGACTGACTGCACTGATAGAGAGTTGTCGCTCTTCATGGTGCGAAGATCACCAACTCTCACCAGCGGGCGATGGGCTCGTCACTTCCCTACGCCATATTATTATTATTATTATTATAATTTTTAAACATTTAGTAATCTCAGCATCATTTTTGATACTGGCATATTGGAATACACGGGCCTAAGCCAAGTGTGTTCCAGGTGGGTTCAAGTGAGAGGTCATGTCTGTCGGTCCAGTAGATTGTAAATATGCTTCTGTTTGTAGAAACTTTCTTACTATTCTGCATGTATTTAAAATAACTGCTTTCTGCATTAAAATGTATGTTGTAGGGGGTAAAGATAACATGTCTATTGCATTGTGAAGTTGTGTTGGTATGACGCCTGTGGTGGAGATAACTAGGGGGACGATCGATACGCTCTTCAGGTTCCACATTCTTGTTATTTCTTCTTTCAAATCGTTGTATTTGGTAAGTTTTTCTGCTATAGTGTTCTGTATATTGTGGGTATTTGGTATAGCGATGTCAACCAGAAGGGCTGTGCGATTAATTTTATTGACTATCGTGATATCGGGTCTGTTGTAATGAGTGGTTCTATCTGTGAGTATAGCTCTGTCAAAATACATTTTATGAGTTTGATTTTCTAAGACTGCTTTCGGGGTATATTTGTAATAGGCTGTTGCTGGTGATTGTATGAGATGATATTTAATGGCAAGTTTTTGGTGTATGATGTTAGCTACTTGGTCGTGTCTGTGTTTATAATCAGTTTGAACTATAGCTCTACAAGCGCCTGTTATGTGTTGTATGGTTTCAGGTAAACTATTGCATTTTCTACAGGTGTCTATTGTTCTTGTTCTTGTTATATATTTTTGGTAGTTCCGGGTTTCAATAACTTGGTCTTGAATTGCCATTATAAATCCTTCAGTTTCTGGAAAGAGCTCGCCTCGAGTGAGCCAAGCGTTCGACGCTACTTTGTCGACATTGATTTGGCTCAGATCGTGGCGGTGTCTTCCGTGAAGGGATTTGGAACTCCAGTCTGCTATTTTTGTTCCAGAAGCTACAATAGTTTCTGATTTTTGGGTGTTGTGGTCATACAAGTTAAGTGGTGTGAATTTGTGATCATTATGTACTACTGCTCTGTGAATATGTGACACTTCTTCTTTATGATGAAAATATTTTCTCAGCGTTGAAATCTGTTTATTGTGTAAATTTGTAATGTCAATAAGCCCCCTACCTCCTTCTTTTCTGCACAGTGTTAGCCTTTGAACAGAAGATCTTGGGTGGTGCTTTCGGAATTTGGTCATTGTTGTGTTGATCATACGTTATAGGGATTTAAGATCTGATTTTGTCCAGTTAATTATGCCGAATGAATAAGTGAGGATTGGTATTGCAAAAGTGTTAATAGCCTTGGTGGTATTACGTGAGTTTAGTTGGGTTTTAAGTATCGAGTTTAATCTATGTTTGAATTGTTGTTTAAGTTTGTTTTTAATTTCACTGTGATGTATTTGTTTGGACTGTGCATAACCCAAGTATTTGTATGATGATTGGTCATCTAACGGATCAATAACCTTGCCAGATTCTAATATATATTGGTGTCCATACGTTTGTCTCGATCTAATAGAATTAATCTTGCATTTGTCTATACCAAACTGCATTTGTATATCTTGCGAAAATCTTTCTGTTAAACTAGCTAATTGATTTAAATCATTCTCGTTGGAGGCATATAATTTAATATCATCCATATAGAGCAGATGGTTCAAGCGAATAGAGTCAACGTCTGTCTGTCTGTTCTTGTCTGCATCTGTTGAATATTTTAATGGATATCCTAAGTCTGTACTGTTAAGTATTTTAGACAGCGGGTTTAATGCAAGGCAAAACCATAGGGGGCTGAGAGCATCACCTTGAAATATACCTCGTTGTATTTTGATTTCACAGGTATCTATAGAGTCGATAGGAGTCGTAACTCGTAATTTTGTAGTCCAGTTGTTCATAGTATTTCGTAGAAATGTAACAATTGTAGGGTGGATGTTATAAAGATCTAATACTTTTACTAACCATGAGTGAGGTACGGAGTCGTAAGCTTTTTGATAATCAATGTACATTGTAAATATATCAGATTTATTTTTATACACTTCTCGGCTAAATATTCGTTTGCTACATTTGGTCGATTAGTCTCTAGTTCATCTGCTACTTCTTGCTTGATTTCACGTCGGTTCGCATGCTGCAACACCCAGCGCCGGCTCCAGGTGTGCCCCGCCGACCCCCGGGCAGCGGCCGCAAATTATATCTTCTTTCTGACATTCTCCATAAAGGGTGGGTTGGGTGAGGATCGTTAGTTTGGGAAAGGTCCGCTAAGATGGTAGTAGCTATTAGTATCTCCCTAAAACGGGGTTAAGTCTAGGTGTTATGACTCTGAATTATAATACTGCTTACCCGTAAGCCCCCCCACCGCGACAAGGTGATCCTCCGGGGGGGTTATTATTATTATTATTACTATGCATAGATTTAAGACTCTGATAAAAAAATGTTTAATGAAAAAAGGCTATTATAAAATAGAGGACTATATTAACGACAAAGATGTTTGGATTTGATAGCATTAAATATGTACATTAGACATAAGCTATATTGTTAATACATTTTTTTTTCATGATTTATACCTACCATATGTGTCAGTTTTTGAAAAGAGTAACTATCGAGTTTCTTGCCGGTTCTTCTCGATAGAATCAACATTCCGAACTCGGTGGTAGTTTACTTGACTTGACGATTCATAAATGCTTTTGTAAAAGTTTACATGAATAAAGACATTTTTTATTCTACCCGATGTTCAAAGCTATTAACAGTTTATTAATCTACCTAATATTTTGGGTCTGCGTACTTAACGTTCTCGTAGTTGGTCGCGCTACGCGCAGCTGGCTACGAAGTTTCAAATCTACGCTCGTAGACGAGTTCGAGTAGACCTAGAATTCGTAATAAAAATATTTATGATTTTAAAAGAAAAATGTCGTCAAAGGATTCGAGTTATAGGATTCGAATTATATTTGTCGTACGATCATTTGATAAATCGATATATCTATACTTATAATAAATCTGTAGAGGGGTCAATTCTGTACATGAAATGTATTTCCAAAATAACTATTGCAGCGGGTGATTTGCGATCGATACTAATGCCAAAAATGCAATGGTAAATTTATTGTCTGTCTGTCTGTATCTTCGTTATAGAAACAAAAGCTACTCGACGGATTTTAACGAAACTTAGTACAATTATTTTGCATACTCCTGGGCAGGTTATAGTATACTTTTCATTACGCTACGATCAATAGGAGCAGAGCAGTGAAGGATAATGTTGGGAAAACGAGAGAAGTTCCTCCATTTTAAGGGTTCCAAAAACGGGAGCCCATTACTAAGACTTCGCTTTCTGTTCGTCAGTCCGTCCAACCTTCCGTCGTCTGTCCGTCCATCTGTCACCAGGCTGTATCTCAAGAACCATGATAGCTAGAAAGTTGAAATTTTCACAGATTATGTATTTATTTATGTTGCTGCTATAACAACTAATACTAAAAACAAAATAAAATAATTAGATCAGGGGTACAAATGACGTGAGTTTTTGCAGTTATTTGCTCGATATTAATAAAAACTGTTGTTAGACGCTTGAAATATTCACAGAATAAATAAATGCGCCAGACCACCACACCAATCACCTGGTCTCAAACTAAGGTTTTCCCTTGTACTATGAGTACCAGACGACGCATACTAGCTGGGGAGTCATCCCAGCACACCAAGACCCAAGTCAGGTCAATTTGGAAAACGAACTTTTCTAAATTGACCTGACCGGGTATCGAACCCGGGACCTTTCGCGTTTTGACCGCCTACCTTAGCCACTGCGCCACCGAGATCGTCAATATTTTATTAATATTTAAGAATATTTTGTTATATATTTAAATGAAAACAGCTAGTCGCAAATATTTAAGCTTTTTAAATTTTAGTAAAAAAGATATTTTTTTTGTAACTAAACAGTGAAATTTTTTATTATATTGCGAAAAGAGTCGTAAGACATCAGGAACTGATAGGCATCCTGCAGAACATTGGCATTGATGCTCGAGATTTAAGGCTCATTAAAAATTTGTATTGGCAACAAGTGGCCAATGTCAGAGTAGAAGACCAGCTTTCTTCCTACGTAGAGATAGTAAGGGGTGTAAGACAAGGCTGTATTCTCTCGCCCTTGCTGTTTAATATATATGCTGAATCTATTTTCTCTGAGGCTCTGTATGATCTGCAGGAAGGAATTGTAGTCAACGGCCAGGTCATCAATAATATACGATATGCTGACGACACCATCTTAATAGCCGATAGTCTTATGGGGTTGCAAACACTCGTGGATCGCGTACATGAAACCAGTGCTAAGTATGGTATCAACATAAACTGTAAAAAGACCAAGTACATGACTGTGGGCAGAACAGCAGATCCAGCTTCTTCCTTGAGCATCAATGGTAAGAACCTAGAACGCGTTAATCGATACAGATACCTTGGTGCGTTGGTGAATGATAAAGGAGATAACAGCCTAGAAATAAAATGCAGAATTGAACAGGCCCGAAATGCGTTCCGAAAAATGGAAAAGATTCTCTGCGATCGTAGGTTAAACCTAAAACTGCGCATTAGGACCGCTCGATGCTATGTGTTCTCTTTGCTTCTGTATGGAGCTGAGGCTTGGACGCTCACTAAGGCCATGAGTGACAAAGTGGAAGCATTTGAAATGTGGGTGTATCGGAGAATGCTGAAAATCTCGTGGACACAGCGGATCCGTAACGAAACGGTGTTGCAGAGAATGGGCAAAAATACAGAGATTCTCACCACAATAAAGACTCGGAAACTCCAATATCTCGGCCACCTAATGAGAAACAACAAGTATGACCTTCTTCAACTGATCATGCAAGGGAAAATCCAGGGCAGGAGAAGGCCTGGTAGAAGAAGAATCTCTTGGTTAAGAAATCTTCGGGATTGGTACGGAAAGAGTACTAGATCGCTCTTCCGTGCGGCGGTGTCCAGAATGCAAATAGCCTTAATGATCGCCAACCTTCGAAAGGAGACGGCACCATAAGAAGAAAAGAGTCGTGGCTAATATATAAAAATATCACTGATTGGTAGACCAGAACGCCTAGCTCTGTAAGCCTACTTACTGCCAAAAACCAAATAATAATATATGTCGAATCCGCTGACGAATGGCAATTTAAAATTCTCCTAACCATATTTTATGTATTTATGTATTTATATTTATAATATTCATACATCGAACGCGAATAATGCTGTAAAGGTCATAAGGTTGCGTGTAAAGTTGCGTGTTCAGATTTGGATGTTGGAATGAATTTATTTGGAAGCTTACGACTATATAATTATACAAATTGTAAAAATAAATAAATACACATTCTTATTGGCTAATTACAGAGGACAAATCAAAAGGCTTACATTTACACGAATTGGAAGAAAAGGAGAAAATATTTACAGAAAACTAAAACTACGTTATTGGATATAATTATTTACAATGAATTGAACTAATCACAGGGCCTACATTTTAGCCACTCAGGCGGCGTCTGTGACGTCAGGCGTTACCGGGCAGAGAGCCACGGAATTAGAGCGAGGCGGTATGCTCGGACCTCTCGATGTAAGGTGATAAATATAATCGACGCGAAACTCGCGCGCTCCGCAGTCTAGCCTGTTGTATGCACCGAGAGGGTCGAGATGCACTCTCCCATAATGCATTTTCCAAAAACAAAATATATGCAAATCAAAAACGAAACCTTTAGTTTGTTCATTTCCTTTTACCTTTTTTCCTTTGGTAGTAGACCTACTGAATATAAATTATAATGATACACACACATTTTCCCACTTTGGAAGTATCTCAAGCGCAAACTAATCAATTTAGAAAAAAAGCATTAGAAACCTCAATATTTTTTAAATACCTATCCATAGATACCCCACACGTATTGGTCTGAAGAAAAAAATATATTTGAGTTTCAGATTGAACTAATGAGATATGGAGCCCCTAAAATTTTTTGTGTATTATTGTGTTTTTCTATTTTTGTGAAAAATCTTAATGCGGTTCAGATAACATATTTATTTACATACCTACCACGTTTCAAACTGTTGAGTATAGGTCTTATAGTTTCGGAAAAAAGTGACTGACATACGGACGGACAGACAGACAAACATGACGAATCCATAAGGGTTCCGTTTTTCGCCATTTGGCCACGGAAACTTAAAAAGCTAGAAAGACACAGCTTTTATAAATGCTAAGACAAAAACTAATTACTTATAGATCGTTCAATGTATTCCTGGGCTGAAGCGTAACACAAACAATACAAATATTGGATTGTAAAAGCGTGGGGCGCTGGAACAGAAAATCCGTTTGGTTGGTATACTTGTTGAGAAATCAAAAATATGTTACATTGGATTTGATAAATAAATGAACTGCTTTTATTTATGTGGTTCAAAATGTGGTTGGGCTAAAAATATAGTGTAGAAAGTTTGTTATAAAAGTGTGAAAAAAAGAAAAAAAAATGAAACGTACAACTTAATTTAGGTACTCTTTGACAAAAAGGCTCCAAAATTTTGGAATTTTATCAACGTTGTTTAATTACCGTATCTTTACAAAATTTATATTTATGGTAAAATTTCATCATGCATATAATCATACCTACTACCACACATGACGTATTTACTTTGATAATAATATGTAAATAATATAAGCACCCCATCTAATTTTCATTTTCACGTATAGCGTTTCTTATTAAAAATGTAAAATCGTAATTAATATTCCACTACTTATTAGGCGATTACTATGGATAAAAGGTTATTTATTTAAAAAATCCATTGTTATTTTGTCAAGAAGGAGCTCAATTAAAACAAATTATGCTGAGATAATCAGCACGGTGTGAGTAGCAGTTTGAATTTCAGTTTAACGAAAGGAATTATGGCCTAATGGGTTAACTGTGTCAGCGGGTAGATGAGTATCAGTCGTTTTCAGGTTGGTACTCGTCATTTTAGAGCGATGATTTTGACAGGGTTGTCGCTAACTAGGTAAAAAGCGAGTGCTAAAGCAAGACGAACTTTTAACATTATATACCCATGTTGCCGTCGTTAGAAACCTTACAAAGTGGCCTCTAAGTAAGGTTTAGTTTTTAAGGCTTTTGAATCAGGCTCAAAGGCGTCGATGGCATCCCACGAATGGACCTCACCACAGCATATACTTAATTGACTTGGCTATCAGTTTAAACATATCAAAGTCTCAGCAAAATCGGTTTAAAATTGACAAAGTTTCATCATTTTTAAGAAACAAAAAAGATTATTCCGCTTTATGAAAAGAGATGAAATTTTCTATTTCTTTAAAATAAGTAAAAACAATGACTATTAATTTTCTGCCAGCAGCATGGATTTCAATTTTGTAAATACTTACAAGGACAAACTAAAATAAACTTAAATAGCTTCCTAATTCTATAAACAAAATTGTCGTCCACGACGTCTTTCACCTCGACGTCTTAAATTAAGTACATAATATTTCCAAAATAAGCCTAAGGGTCCTACCTATTACGTACCAATGTTAATCGATCGAATCATCATTGCCGTGATAATTAAAACATAATTTTATTATTAAACCACGTCTGTTCATAAAATAATGCAAACAGAATCCAGATTACAAGAAAGTAACAATAATAATATGCTACATTAGGATAGAAAAAACTACGGTTCGTCCTGCTCTAATTTATGGCGAGGAATATTATTATTAGGCGTGTTTGATTTTCTGCTATTTATTATCATTAATTTTGTTGTAATCCATACTCACATTTTTACTGTTACCGCACCCATAAACGAACTATCTGCATGACCCAACGGTTGACTGGTAGAGAATGCTCCTAGCATTAAGTCCACCTTTTGTACTTTTTTTGTGCAAAAAAGTTTTTAAATAAATAAATAAAATATTAACGTTCCACGGACGGTGTATAAGTACCACAAAACTACAAATCTTATTTTTAAGCAACTCTCTTAAAACTAATTTTAGTTTTAAGAGCCATAATACCAAAATCGTACTACTTCAACTTTTTATCAAATAAAATTTTAACGAGGAGTCGGCACCTAACTACAAAACTACGATTGAATTTTGATTGTTAGTTTCTTACTACAAACCCGCTCAAGACGCAAAGGGCCCTGTATCTTACGCCCAGGGTCAAGACGGGCCTGGGAGCCGAGTCTAGATGTTTGAGGGCTGAATATTCATGCAGCCGCACTTGCCGGTCTTGAAGAGCGAGCGCCGCCTTCTCACCCAATCTTCGGCTGCTTAAAAATTTAAAACGCTTCAGCAAATTCAACCCCTTGCTCTTCAGGTGGTCAAATTTCCAGAATAAGTTAATCATGCTTTGCTTTTTCGTTTTGTATTATAATTTAGCTGTTAGTCGGTTTGAACGAGGTATAGTGCAAAGAAATTTACTGCTAGGGAGCTAAAATGGTATTTGGTAGGTATATTATTTTATATACTACTCGTTTGTGCTCAGCATTATGGTTTTCTTTATTAGTTTCATTTTTTTGTATAGTGTTCGGTCCTATAAATATAATTCCTATAATAAAAATTATATCCAATACGAGTAAGGTGTAACTTAAGGCAAAGGCACATATAATACCGGTTCAGTATATAGGTAAGTAGTAAATCAACTTTAGCTAAAGAAGTAAATTGCAAAACATAAATTACACTTGTCTACAATGCAAAAGTATCCGATATAATTTTAACTAATTTCTGCTTTTCTATACATGCTAAATACGATTTGATAAGTAAAAGTAATTTATTACTTTAAGTTTTCAAGATACCTCATATCTCACAAATTTTACGATTCTTCCCTCATTCAACTTGACAGTGTTCATATTAACTTTGTTATTTGGCAACAAACGTTAAAAATATCGTACTTTTAACGTTTGTTGCCAAATAACAAAGTTCTGTATTACTAAATAATAAATGTGCTAAAAGTGAAAAAAAAAGTGAAACTAAAAATTATTTCATAACATAATGTCTCAGAAATGTGTAAATAATCCCGACAATTTTTGTTACATTTGCGGAGAGGTGATATTTAGTAAACAAAGGTGTTCTATATCGCCTATGATAAAAAACGCCTATTCTTACTACTTTAACAATGACATATCACACCAGGACAAAAGCTGGGTTCCACATTTCTGCTGCAATCCGTGTGCTATTTGAGAAATTGGCTGAGCGGCAAAAATACATCATTTCGTTTCGCAGTGCCAATGCAATGGCGGGAATCGAAAAATCATGCAACTGATTGTTATTTCTGTCTGACTACCCAAGTATTCGAAAAAGGTAAAGTTTTCTAAAAGTGTTTCTAAAAAAAAGAAAAGTGCCATAGTATATCCAAATGTACCATCGGCTAGTCGCCCTCTGCCGCACGGCGATCTTCACCCAATCCCGAAACCTCCTAAAATGAACGACAACAAAGATGAAATCACATCTACTTCACCATCTATTTCCTCAATGTCAGAATACGAAGTACCTACTACATCATCACAGCCACACATGATAACGCAAGCTGAATTAAATGATCTTGTAAGGGACTTGGAATTGCCAAAGAACAAAGCAGAACTTCTAGGCTCGAGACTGCAACAGTGGAATCTTTTAGAGAGTGGTGTGGCTATAACAGCTTTCCTTACTAGACAAAAAGAATTGATACAATATTTTGAAATGGTTGAAAGTTTAGTTTTTTGTAAAGATATCTGTGGTTTGATGGGAGCTCTTAACATTACATATAAACAGAATGAATGGAGGCTTTTCATAGATGGCTCTAAATTAAGTTTAAAAGCTGTTTTGTTACATAACGGAAATATTTTACCATCAATTCCTATTGCTCACGCAGTCCATATGAAAGAGTCTTATAAAAATATGAAAACTCTTTTGCTGTGCATTAAGTATAATGAAAACCAATGGCAAATCTGCGGAGATTTGAAAGTCGTAGCTCTGCTGCTTGGGCTACAATTAGGCTACACAAAATTTTGTTGTTTTGTTTGCGAATGGGATAGTCGTAATAGAAAAGAGCATTATACAAAAAAGGTATGGCCACAACGTCAGTCACTTCAACCTGGGCAAAAAAATGTTCAAAATATCCCTTTAGTTAATCCACAAAAAGTGTTACTTCCACCATTACACATAAAACTAGGGCTGATGAAAAATTTCGTAAAAGCGATGAACAAAAGTGGAGCTGCTTTTCAATACCTACGCCAGAAATTCTCAAGATTAAGTGAAGCTAAGATCAAGGAAGGTATATTCATCGGTCCGCAAATAAGAAATTTATTTAACGATGTTAATTTCGACTCTGTGCTAGAAGGTAAAGAAAAACAAGCCTGGAACGATTTTCGCCTTGTGGCAAGGAACTTCTTGGGAAATAAAAGAAGTGACAACTATGCTGAGCTTGTCGAAAATATGTTATCATCATACCAAAAACTAGGTTAATATATCCTTGAAAATACACTTTTTACATTCTCATTTGGACTTCTTTCCGGATAATTGTGGGGCTTTAAGCGATGAACATGGGGAGCGTTTTCATCAGGACATCGCAAACATGGAAAAACGATATCAGGGCAAGTGGAACGTTTCAATGTTGGCGGATTATTGTTGGACTATTTATCGGGATGTTCCAGAAGCAGAATATAAGAAAGCTGCAAAAAAACGTCGTCAAAATTCTGCTAATGAATAGAATAACAGTATTTTTTTTGATATTTTTGCATAATTTTGTATTTTTTAATTTCTAATAAACGGAAACTAATTTATATAAATAATTATTGTTTTCGTAATCAGCATGTGAAGATAAATAAAAAAAACTACTTTGCTCGAAGAATACTTTTTTAAAGTCAAAATTTGTAGACCAGTGTTATTAGTTGTATACACTAAATATTGTTTCATGTCACGCACTTGCCATTTTTACCCAAACTTTTTATAGATAGAATGCGAAGTTCTCACATTCAACAAAACAAGTAGAAGATGATACCTAGTTTTCAAAAATAAATCGAGCCCTAAAAATGTTCACCACATAGTCTCGGGCAAAAGTTAGAAAGTCTTCTAGGTTCATCAGTTCTAGCCTTATTATAGAGTCCATATGCACAATTTCAACCAAAGTCGTGATACTCTATGCTTACTGTACTGAGTAATTAAGGGTCCCAGGCCAGCCGATAGCTGCTGATATGGGCCGCCAAAAGCCTCCTCCTGTTCGTCCGTTCGTCGTTCGTTTATACCTTTGAAAAAATAAAATATTTAATGTTTCGTTTGTTGTTAGTTTTCCTAATAATTACCTACCTGAATAAAAATACTCGTTCTTAAATCTTTAAAACATCTCAAATGTCAAAAATGAAGATTTTACAGAATTTTTCCAAATTAACAGTTCGACTACAGAAATACTAGTACCTACCATAACTTTACCTTAACCGCACGATATTATATAGGAGTACCTATATAACCAATATATATATATATAAATCAAAAACCACGGATATATCTATATTATATAATATATTTAGGTTTTTTATTTGCATGAATAATGTTTAGTTTTCTTTTTAAAATGCTTCGATCGCATTCGCAGTGATTTGGTTTAGTTATGATTTGGAGAATTAAAATTGTTATCTGTCATCGGATCTGACATATTTTTTATTTGTTACTTTGCCAACCAATATAAAAGTCACCACAAAAACGACTACTACTTAAAACTTTACCCGATTATCGTTTTTATTCATGCTCAACATTCAGGCCTTCTGAAAATGTAATCGAATGTATTCAGCATTTCAATTAATGTTAGTTTTACACATGTTAGATTCATTCTAAATGTGTATGAGTAGTTTGAGGAAAATTGAAGATTGGTCGAGCGATGCGATATGAATAGTGGCTACTTCGGCCGAGCATTTAGCTGACATAATGAAGTGGGTTCGAGGGCGGGGGCAGGCGCGACGGACGCGGTTGGATCATGCGCGGAGCGTGCCACGGAATACAAGATTAAAAAAAAGGTTTCTGAGAGGACATAAGTAAACCGACTGCGAAAGTACAAGCACTTGGAGAAATTCAAATGTTTTCGTATAGTCTCGTAGTAAATGTAATGTCAAAGTCAGGTCATAAATATAGATTTCTTTAATAATATGTCTTCTAGTAATGAATACATCTTGCAATTTTTAATATCTTGATATGAGTCCTTTACTGCAGACCTTAGTGTCAATCCTAAGCATTAAACACACAGTTCTCTCTTCTCAAGATCAAAATTATCTATTACAGTGTTTAGTTACTGGTTGAATAATTTTCTTTCGAGTAAAATGAAGTTAATTTTAAAATAAATAAAAATCTCTTAACATAGGCGCAAACTAGGTATCTAGAAACTACCAATCAAAAACGGATCTCGCTGTCGCGTGTAACTTGAGTTGGTTTCTATGATGCGCCCCTAGAGCGTTCACCATGCCTTCACGCTCGCTTCCACGCCCACCCGCGCACCCTCCCTCTCAACCAGCGAGTGTTGGCTTCGCCGCCGCCGAGTCAGCCGCAGGCCGCCGCGCCGCTGACACCGCCACTCGTAGCCGCACGCACCGTGTGCGACACCATTCAATTTCAACTTCACCATGGACGTCGAGGAGTTTCGCGTGCGCGGCAAGGAGATGGTGGACTACATCTGCACGTACATGAACACGTTGCGGACGCGACGGGTGACTCCCTCCGTGGAGCCCGGGTACCTGCGGGCTGCGCTCCCGGCCGAGGCGCCGCAGCACCCTGAGTGCTGGGACGACGTGATGGACGACGTCGAGAACAAGATCATGCCCGGCGTCACCCATTGGCAGCACCCCAGGTTCCATGCCTACTTCCCTTCCGGCAACGCGTACCCCTCCATCCTCGGCGACATGCTCTCAGGCGGTATAGGGTGCATTGGATTCTCATGGGTAAATATTTTACACTTTTCTTTAATTCCAAGTAGATAACTGTAGGACTTTAGATTATGTTATATGCTTCAATTAAAAATTCTTTACAGAAATATCTTTTCCTCGATCACGCATAATGGTTTGGAGTGGTCAAAATTGACTTGTATTGTATGTAACATTACGCTTACAATAGAAAAAATATTGTTTGTGAACAAGTCCAGATGAAATTACTGCAGTTTTAGGAGCTCAAAATGCAATTAGCCCCTCTTACGTAGTGAAAGAAACTTAACTAATCTACTATACAAAAATAAGTCAGGTTTTCCTTCCTGACGCTATAACTCCAGAACGCACGAACCGATTTCCACGGTTTTGCATTCGTTGGAAAGGTCTCGGGCTCCGTGAGGTTTATAGCAAAGAAAATTAAGGAAAAATTTTAACAGAAAAGCGGGAAAATCCTCTAAAGCGAAACGAAGTTCGCCGGGACCACTTGTGGTTTATATTTACAAGCTCCTAGAGCAGGTATTTCAGATAAATCTGTCTTAATTCGTTATATTGGCGGCCGTTCTTTTAATTACCGTGCAAAACATGGACACTCAATATAAATACTCAAGTGGAAACTCATACACTTAAATTATATATTTTACATTTTTAAGTTTTGGAGAGGCCTATGTCCAGCAGTGGACTGCAACAGGCTGATGATGATGACATTTTTAATGTAAAATGTTTTGTGTAAGATTTGTTTAAATAAATACGGAGTTAATTGTACGATGTCTTCGATATTAATTATTAAATGTTCGTAAACAGGCAGAAACAAATTAAAATATCTAGTACCATTCCAAAGTAAAAAAATGTGAAAACAGTGATTTTGAAATCAATATATAATTGTTTTCTTGAATTTTAATATTTAATTAATTTATTTTGATAATGGATAATATTAGTCGTATATGTATGACCAATTTAAAAAAAAATCTCTTATGTAGTAATTGTTCTTATGAAAAAATCGGTACAGTTGAACGATTTTAAAAGTTACACACAACAAAAAATTCAGATCTATCCATATTTACAAATTAGAATACATACAAAATGACAAGAAATTAAACTGAAATAACTGAAACTATTTCATCTTAGTTTTGAAAAGGTAGTTGAATCATTTAATTTTGGTAACTTATGATCAAAGAAGCAAGATATCTCGATTTAATTTTATAAATAATATCCGCAGAACCTTTACTGTTTATTTGAAGTTTGTGAGCTCGTGCGGCGTTTCATCCCGTTTATGTTTCTTGCCTTTGACGAATACCAACATGAATATTTGGTATTTCAGCTTTGTATTCTTATTAAAAAAATATGTAGGTTCACAATTACAAAACAAAACCTTTTAAAGTAGGTCATGTATTGTCTTTCGTAAAATTTTTCGATATCTTGTGTTTTGTGAGATACTAAAAGCGTTTCCATGCTTTTTAATGACGTTTACGGAGTGGCCGACAAGAATAGTTTCCTGATTGATCGATGAGTAAATTATGTGTTCTGCCTGAGGTTCTATGTACCGGATAAACGGTAAAGCTGGGTTCACTGTATCAGCTGTATGTTTCAAACATGTAATGGCAATTTTTTTCGCTGCTTTGACACTAAAATCGTTTGGAATCTGCTGACTGAAATCAATATTTACCAACTAAAACATTTATAAAGCAAAAAATAAACTTACAGGAAAGGAAACGTTTATTCCAACAAATTTTGTTTTCGTCCTAGAAAAAACTTCTTACAGAAACGTTTGTTACCACAGTAGGTACATTATATAATGGACATCCCCATGGGTGTTGGGTATTATTTATAACCCCTAAGGCTAACTTGACGTGCTAATAAAAGTTACTGCACCTTGTACTATGCGGGATAAATAGGCTCCAAAAACTGGCAGTACTACGAGTACAAAAACTATCAGTTTTGAATCAGGTGGCTTCCCATTACCAGCACTTGGGTTCGGAGGCGCATGCATTTATTTTTTTCAATAAAATAATTCGTATTAAAATATTACAGAACACTGAAATCGATTCCGTAGTCAAGACTCTATCTCAAATTGTATGTTGTTAGCCATACTCCTGTCAAATAGATAACGTTCTTGCAGTTAACAAATTCGCTAACAATAAAATCAAATAATAGATAAAAAATAACGAGTATTAGAGTTAGGTTTATGTTATTTTACATAAGGGCAAAGGATTACTTTTATATTGGGTAATTACAATTAGGGGAAATCGAAACTATAAATACTAGAACGATCTATCTACAAGTATTAATTCAACAGTAGACGCATAGATAAGGAAACGTCAATGACATCGTATGCAACAGTATTGATTACTCTGTAATCGGCGTTTTAAATAATTAATGCTCTTTCTTTGTGCTCTGCTTTTACAGTTTTAAAAAAAACATTCTTTATAACTTACATCAGAAGGGCGTAAATTGCAAATGCTTAAAATAGAATTGAAATGTGTTCTTTTGTTTTTATGAATTAGAGAATAAATTGAAATTTTGGATTAATTGATAAGACTCAATTTAAACAACGCAACGCAAAAAATTACATTGATGAATACAGAATCTATATATCTATATATATATATAAAAGGAGAAACTGACTGACTGACTGACTGACTGACTGACTGACATATCAACGCACAGCCCAAACGGCTAAACGTAGGCACTTGAAATTTGGAAGGGACGTAGCTTAGGTACCGTAGGGGTGCACTAAGAAAGGAATTCCCGAAATTCCCACGGGAACGGGAATTAGCGGGAAAATCCTTTTGTATGAAAAATCTAAACCGCTTAAGTTAGACGCTTGAAATTTGGCATGCAGGTACCTTAGTAAATATAAAGTTTAGTTATGGCTGTATTTTGAGAAATTCCCACGGGAACGGGAGTTAGCGGGAAAAGACTTTTGTATGAAAAAATCTAAACCGCGTAAGTTAGATGATTGAAATTTGACATGCATATACCTTAGTGAATGCAAAGTTAAGTCATGATTGGCACGCGGACGAAGTCGCGGGCAAAAGCTAGTAATCTATATATATAAAAGGAGAAACTGACTGACTGACTGACTGACTGACTGACTGACATATCAACGCACAGCCCAAACGGCTAAACGTAGGCACTTGAAATTTGGAAGGGACGTAGCTTAGGTACCGTAGGGGTGCACTAAGAAAGGAATTCCCGAAATTCCCACGGGAACGGGAATTAGCGGGAAAATCCTTTTGTATGAAAAATCTAAACCGCTTAAGTTAGACGCTTGAAATTTGGCATGCAGGTACCTTAGTAAATATAAAGTTTAGTTATGGCTGTATTTTGAGAAATTCCCACGGGAACGGGAGTTAGCGGGAAAAAACTTTTGTATGAAAAAATCTAAACCGCGTAAGTTAGATGATTGAAATTTGACATGCATATACCTTAGTGAATGCAAAGTTAAGTCATGATTGGATTTTCCAAAATTCCCATGGGAACGGGAATAGCGGGAAAAACTTTTGTACCGCGAGTTAGAGGCTTGAAATTTTTTAGTATATGGGTATCTTAGCAAATGTACAGCTTCATGGGAATGGGAAACATCTTTTTCATGAAAAAATACTGCACTAGCGCCAGATTCAGAATAATTGTTATGTTGTTTTTTAAAATAATAAAATTAAGCATTTTTTAAACTTTTCTCCAACACCCACAAAGATCTCTTTTTTATAACACGCCACGCGGACGAAGTCGCGGGCAAAAGCTAGTAATAAATAAAATAAAAGGAGAACCTGACTGACATACCAAAGCACAGCCTAAACGGCTAAACGTAGGCGCTTGAAATTTGGAAGGGACGTAGCTTAGGTACCGTAGAGGTGCACTAAGAAAGGAATTCCCGAAATTCCCACGGGAACGGGAATGAGCGGGAAAATCCTTTTGTATGAAAATTTTAAACCGCTTAAGTTAGACGCTTGAAATTTGGCATGCAGGTACCTTAGTAAACTTAAAGCTTAGTTGCAGCAGGATATTGCAAAATTCCCACGGGAACGGGAGTTAGCGGGAAAAAACTGGAAAAACCCTGTAGTCCACGCGAACGAAGTCACGGGCACAGCTAGTGAAGTTAAAAATAAACGTTTCAAATGTCAAAATCAGAGATTTAAGTACATTGTGAGGCCAATTTGGGTTCCACCTCAGCAAATGCCGCTACAGCAGTTTTAACACCGCAGCAGCGCTGGTATTCTGGTGGAACCCACTGCTTGGAAAAATAGCAAAAGCCCTGCAGTTTGCTAGTTGGCCACGCAAGCGATTGTCGTTAGTACTTTTATCACTAAATTAAAAATGTAGGTAAATTGGGTAACAAAAAACTGCCTGGCCCTCGCTATGGCTTTGTAATATACGTAAAAAGTTATGGACACATATTTCGATTGCCCGTCGATTCAAATTTATTTAAATTTGTCTAAAAGTAATTTAATTTTTTTAGTTACTTAGTAAGTACTTTATGTATTTGAAAGTCTAACCTCATCATATATTAGGTTTTTAAGAATTTAATGTAAGTACAGTCAAGAGTACGTCAGATTAAGGACTTTGTAACGGATTTTATGCACCTTAAAAATCGTCGACTTAAAGCTTATATTAAATGTGATTTGTATCGTACAGTAACATGTTAAAATTCATGAAAAATTCACAAGCAGCTAGATTATATTTTCCAAAATAAATCATCAGAAGTTAATGCTAAATTAAGTGCATTTTAAATTAAGCACACGGTGCACTACATACATAGTGCACGTAGGCTAATATTATTTAAAGTCGAAAAATTTCCACAGGCCGCGAGTCCAGCTTGCACAGAACTGGAAATCATCATGCTTGATTGGATGGGTAAGTTCAATTTCATCATTCAAATAGCATTAGACTATTTTTAAACTTTTTGTGATGATGGAAAACTAAAATAATCAAATCAAAAAGTACGGACCTCGCCGATATCTTAATGTGGATTTTTATTTGATGGTTTCAAAATGAGCTTTATGTATTTATGCAAAAAAAAAACAATCGTTTTTGTGGAAATCTAGGCAAGTTTGAGACAAACTGCCCTAAAGTAAATTGCAAACAAATATAAATTAAAACGTGTCTTTTAAATTGTAGGAAACTCTTCCTTATACATTACTTTATTTTACAGGTAAAGCGATCGGATTACCGCGAGCGTTTTTAGCGCTGGAAGAAGGAAGCAAAGGTGGTGGTGTCATAGAGGTAACAATATTTTTAACATTTTTTCGAAGTCATAAAACACGTATAATTTCGCCATGACCACCTTTTCTCAACTTAGCTCAGACACTGTTAGTGATTATACTCGTAGATACATATTAGTCATATTGACAAAAAAATATTTTAGGGACCTCGTCTAAAAATGTACACTAGGGAATTTATTATATCCTACTTTTATTTTTTTGTCGAGGGGGAAATGCCTACCGCACCGTCACTCTCAGCGGGGAACAGAGAGTGGTGTGTCGGGCTCGCACCGACTAAAACCCCCTCGGTGGCCAACGCTGCGCAGTTGTGGGGGAGTCGGGATGCCTTGCGGATTCTACACAGGCTCCCACCGCCTAGCGACACACCTCGCCGCGCAAATACGCAGCTGGAGCGTGTCAGGCCCCCTGACACGCCCCACCCCCTCGGGACCGAGGTAACGGATGCCAGGCTTACCCCACGCCTGGCATCTCCGGTCCCAGCAGCGGATCTGCTGCGCGGCTCCGCTGCCTACCGCCTCTGCGGACACCCGAGACTCTCAATCCAGCTCTCCCTCCGAGAGTCAGATGGAGTTCCGAGACCCACCGGCCGCGGAGGATAGGGAGACCGGCAACGAAACATCGAGGTCCTCCTCTTCCTCCGCGATCCGCGATTATATCCTACCTACCACATCGTGAAGGAATTCATTGGATAGTATCTGTTGCCGCTATAACAAAAAGTAGGTACCTAAGTAATAAATTAGCTAACTATTTAGGGTAATATTTAAACGTGATATTTTGCCCATAATATTGATAATATTTAGTAATGTTGTTTACCTAGTCAATGGTATGGAACCCTTTGTGGGCGATTCCGACTCGCATTTTGTAAGTTTTTTAATTGTGGTCGGGAGAAGTAGCTAGTATGTACCAAAAATTTACAATCTAAAAAATGCTGTTATCACAGAGCGTTATTTATTTCGAACAGGGTTCAGCAAGTGAATGCGTCCTAGTGTCGATGCTGGCTGCCCGCGCCAACGGCATCAAGGGACTTAAACACCAGTTCCCGACGGTTGACGAAGGTCTCCTGCTCTCAAAGCTCATAGCTTACTGCTCCAAGGAGGCACATTCTTGCGTTGAGAAGGCAGCTATGATTTGTTTTGTAAAATTGCGCATCCTGCAGCCAGACGAAAACGGATCACTTAGAGGTGAAACTTTGAAAGAGGTAAGCGAATTATTTTGTTTATTTTGTGATAGGACAAATACAATTGAGAAAATGAAAGGCCCTTCATTGCATTTAGTGCTGTCTCGCTTTCTCGTTGGAATATGTCCTGCTTCAAAAGCTGATCCAGATGTTAATACTAGGTATATTTCACACGATAAGTTTGCAACTTAATTAATCAAGAGTAATAGATATTTACCGGCCGTTCTACGTTCCCTCTGGGACTTTTAATTCACTTGATCACTCACTTTAAGTCTTACTCTAGCTACTGAATTAAGGAAAGTCACTTTTTGTCTTCTGGTGAATAGCGTACCTGACCTGTCACTCAGTCGTGTCGGATACTCTTTTACCAAAACGTAGGCACATTACTTGCAGAAAAGGGACAATTTTGTTTTTAACAAGTTTAATTTTCCTAATATTCATAGAGGGGCCTTTAAAGAATAATATTTTTGGGCATATTAAAGATTGTGCCGATTACTTATTCTTCAGTTTCTAATATATCTCCATATTCTAGATTTTCTATCAATTAACCTACGAAAAGGATTTTTTTATTAAACTGCATGGGGACATAAATACCCCAACCTAACCTCAAATTTTAATTGTTTGAGTAAGAACTTATTCTGATAATTCTGATGATGTCTTTGATCAAGCTGGGAACCGGGTCTAACAATAAAGTCGTAGCCGGGTACTAAAAATTTAAAATACACTCTAGTCGGGATGCGGGCAAAAAACCCCCATATTTTAACAATAGTAAAGTATTTTTCAATATATTAAAAACAAGCAATGACACTAATAAAAATTTTAAAATCCACTTACATCGAAAAACATCGAAATAATTGATTTTGAATATTAATTAGTATTCAAACAAAACCACAATGTAGATAGGTATTTGATTAACACAATTTTCAGATTGAAAATGATAAAATTCATATGAAGAAATTTAGAATCAACAAGATCTCATTAAGTGACTCATACTCATTTATATTAACATTGGTAATGAGTTCTTGCAATAAGCCGATGATCAACGTGACCAACTTACCATGTCTAGCTATTAGGTTTATCTTTATAGTTCTTTGTTCTCTTTTGTTTTCGTTTACTTTTTCAGTATCATGTTTAACTAACAAAAAATCATAGGAGGTTCTCAAGTCAAAGCGTAGGTACATACCTTTATTTTTTTTTGTCTTGATTGCTCTTTAATTAACGAATGAAGGAATTTAGTCACCAAACTAATTAATTAAATTTTTCATTAAACACTTTGATCATTTTTTAAATTATATTGCTAACTATAAGACTATTAGTATTCATTTTCAATGTGAAATAATTAATTAACATATGAATAAAAGGTTAGTTCAGTCAGAATAAAAATTATACACAAACGTGTCTACCTTTCAGTTTAAAGATTCTATAATTCTCAAAAAAACACAAAGGCACTTGCTTGAGAACATAGGAATAAAGTTATAAATATTTATTTTAATGTTTCGTTGTTATACAGTTTGCTCCCTCAAAACTGAACATTCGTTTGCCGTATGTTCTGAAATTGGGTACGACTAAGTAACTAGCTTTTCTTTCTTACCATTTCGTTTATCTTAATAAGTTTAGTTGTTACATTTATTTCACTGTATCTCACCTTCAAATTTTGATCCGACTTAACCTGTATGACACCCAACTTAATTTTGACTGTTACGGATATACATATATGTTTTGAAAAAAGGTAGGTAATGTCCGTACGCTTCGCTTACTCGTCTTGGCGGGGTAATGGGAAATTTTTGGGAAACTTTGCCCAATTTTTCGACCCCGATAGAATATAAGTAAGACGTTTAGGTTACTTACCTTATATACATACTTACATGTAGGCAATATCGATATTATTCCATGAAACGAATGTTTAAAGATGGTGTTCCTTGTTTCCGTAAAGGAGCACTGTCCCTAGCTACTGTAAATACAGGCTACTACTATATAAGAAAAATGTATGATCTGAATATATCTGTTGAATGATTGCATGTGATTTTAAATTCTTAAACATCTAACCAACTGAAAAAAAGCGATATTTAAAATATAAATGGTAACAACGGAAACGAAACCTCGCTTTAGTAGGTATACGCCCTTGGTTGTACAAGTGTTAGGAAGCCACGGGTTCGAATGCCAGGCCCGGAGTAGTGCCATACAGTGAGTACAAGCTGGCAGGTGTACCTACTACGCGATCATCTAGTCCTCTCTCCTCACACTCAAGAGGAAATCATTTCTCAATCTACAATAATTAGCAAAAACGAATCTATAACTTTCATATAAGTGGAACACTCACGCTTTACTGGGCTCAAATCGACAAAACAGCGCAAAAATTCCCCAAAACTGTAAACAAAATGTCACTCTATCCATTCGCCGACGGATTTTAAAGTCATTGTTGCCTGGAATTTTTAATTGGAGCGCAGCATCGCTGTGCACAGATATAATCGGCGGTTAATTGAGAGGAGGTGGGTGCATGGCGTAGACTCCAGCGCGGTCCCGTTTAATGAATCGCCCTTGGATTCCGGAAATACGTAGCGAGCCCGCCGGTAATGGAGCCGCATTGTGTGCCACTTTCTATGCCGCAAATATTGAAATTTCACGATACGACGCCCCTATGAAAGATCGCTTTAATTGAGATCTCTCTCGCGGCCGTACTAAATATTTCAGCTTTCTTTTATAATTTTCTATGATCGTTTTTTATCGAGTTTTATCGAGTTTTAGTTGGTTTCAATTTGGTTTTGAAACTGTTTCATTTAAAATGTAAGTAGTTCGTTATCAGGACTGGTCGTCATTTGTCGAATCTATGACGTTTGTAAAGAGCGTAATAAACGTATTCTTGTAGCGCATCCTGCTAAGCGACATTGCCGTTTTATATTGACTGTCTGTTTGACTTACTTAGCAAGGCGTAGTTTTTAATATGACTAGGTACTAATAAGGGAAAAACGAATGATTGCGACACAAAAAAGAAGATAAACTTGCTCCCAAAATAGTTTAATGAGAGGGTCCTAACAGGTTTTTGTTTTTTTTTTTTATATTTTTAAGTTATTTTATGATTGCATTAAATATTAAAATTTAAAGGCAATGGAGGAGGACGAGGAAGCTGGTCACGTGCCGTTCTTCGTCGCGACGACGCTCGGCACGACGTCGTGCTGCTCGTACGACAACCTGCCGGAGATCGGGCCGGTGGCGCGCAAGTTCCCCAACGTGTGGCTGCACGTCGACGCCGCGTACGCCGGCAGCTCCTTCCTCTGCCCCGAGCACAAGCACAACCTCGCCGGCATCGAGTACGCCGACTCGTTCAACACCAACCCCAACAAACTGATGCTGACCGCTTTCGATTGCTCTCTCCTCTGGGTGACCAATCGGTATCTATTAACATCAGCGCTGGTAGTGGATCCCCTCTACCTTCAGCACTGTTACGATCACACTGCGATCGACTATCGGCATTGGGGCGTGCCTCTGAGTCGACGTTTTAGATCTCTCAAGCTTTGGTTCATGTTGAGGAGCTACGGCATCAGCGGTTTACAGAAGTACGTGCGCCGGCACTGCGAGCTCGCTAAATATTTCGAGAAACTGGTTAAGAAAGACGATCGCTTTGAAGTTTGCAACCAAGTCAAGGTAAGGAGTTGATCTTTTGTTAGATAACTATTACGTTTGTAATAATTTTGAATTGACGTACCTACGTACGATCAAATACACGTCCGACTACTCATGTTGGACTTTGCATTGCCATAATTGTCGTGTGACCTAATATCGAACTGTAAATATTATCCGTGACGTACATACTGTTGACCGTACTTACAGATTTACATTTTTTTTACATATTAACGCGTACAATATCGTAACCAGTCGTTAGTAATTTTAATTTTGCGTGGGTTTCATTACATTATGGGTTTTGTTAAATCATCGTATTTTTATACGTTTTTAAGAACCAAGGGGAGTCTGGTAACTAAACCGGTTGAAAATTGCTCAGCGACAGAATAGAAAGCTATGCTGGGGGTCTCTCTGAAAGATTAGTATACGCAACAAACGCATTTAACAGAAAACCACGTACGTAGCTCAAATAATTAGCATACTGAAATGACAGTGACCTGGCCATATGGAGTGGAGACCGTCATACGGTAAACATAGTCCAGGATGACCTCAGAATAGGTGAGATGAAGATGCCAGACAAAAGCCAGCTTTTGTACCCAGTTTGTCACACTGAAGGACGCAATGGTGCTCATTAGGGGAGGCTTATATCCAGCAGAGAACTAGAATAGACAGATGATGAACAAGTAAAACTGTGCTCTTATATGGAATTTGTTTCGCAGTTGGGATTGGTTTGCTTCCGGTTGGTTGGCGGGCCGGATGAGACAGACGAGCAAGTGGACGAATTGAACAAGAAGCTATTGACGAACATCAACGCTTCGGGCAAAATCCACATGGTGCCGGCGAACGTGCGCGACCGCTTCGTTATCCGCTTTTGCGTGGTGCAGCAACACGCCACGCGCGAAGACATTGGTATTTCAATGACTTACTTAGTTTTAGGTTTCGTTCTAGGTATGTAACTCGATTAGAATTTACATCCATACTATCCATACTAATATTATAAATGCGAAAGTAACTCTGTCTGTCTGTTTGTCTGTCCGGCTTTCACACCTAAACCACTAAACCGATTTTTGATGAAATTTGGTATAGGTAGGTAGGTATACGTTAAACTTTTAGATCGGACTTAAGCTAGTGTACCTACAATATTTGCTTGTTTGCAATTTCAGAAATAGCGTGGGACATAATTACGGACTTCGCGACAGAACTCCTTGAAGGACCTGACAAAGAACGGGTAAGAAATTGTCTTTCTCGTTTTTATGATAGGTTTATGATGTTTTTTAAAATTGTATGTTAATTATAGGTAGGTATTCCCATGTTTACGTGGGTATCAGTATTAACTCACGAAACTGTGCTTTATATGAAACAAGCCTTTTATATTGTTTCAAATTTAACCGACAACGCCAGACAAAGGATGAGTATTTTTCTCATTTTTGTTTTTTTTTTTAATATGTATTTATTTATTTTGTTTTATTTGAAAATTTGTACGCCTTGTTTCGTGAATTCCGGTCGCATTATGAAAACTGCATACGCAATATAATTGTAATTCGATTAGAGTAAAAAAACCAAGAATATCTGAATTGTTTTGTTCCTAAAATTTTATATTTCGAAATAGTACCTAACTATGCATTAATTTAATCTTCTTACAAATATATACGAAGTAGTAATCAATACCGTCCACCCCAGGACGATTAAATTAAATTGTCTAAGGATCCATATATCTTGCACTTGAGTAAGATATTTACTTCCATAAATGATGTTCTGCGCGGCGTCAAATTTAGGTATCTAAATCTTTAAGTACCTAAATCTAATAGGTAGGTATAGCGTGTACACTAAAGTTTTTTCAGAAAAATCAATCAATCAAAAAGAGGATGGAAAACATGTTGCACGCGGCCGCTATTTTCCGTTTATCAATGGATATGTTGTAGGAGTAGGGTATCTCGTCAGCTACACTACGTCTGGTTGTCTGTTAGAAGACATGGAGCGTAAATCATCGTATTGCAGGACTTGAACGAGGAGCGCGCTCGCAAGAACCGCGCAGCTCTGGCGCACAAGCGTTCGTTCTTCGTGCGCATGGTCAGCGACCCCAAGATATACAACCCGGCCATCAACAAGACGCCGCCGCCCGTGCCCACCTCGCCGTGCTCGCCGCCGCCGGCCGCCGCGCCCGCCACGCCGGACTCGCCCACCGACACGGACCCCACTCAGCCCCAGACTCCGTACGTATTGACAACACTCGGCCCGCCTTGTAACAATGGTAGATCACTTCGGAAACTGCTAGGACTGCACAGATTAAGGGCTTTGATCCTCAAGGATTAACGAAACAAACAGCTGCTATAGTAGGGTATTGCCTTGCGTCATGAATCTACCTAGTTTGAGCGTTGACAAATCCAATTGAAAATTATATTAGACAACGGGTAAGGTGTAAATATATAAAATATTAATATACGAATCATATGGATTTTTTTGGTTTTAATATCTACCTACTAACTTTTTACGCGGAGTCATTCAAAGTGGCATATAAATTAATACAAAAAGAAATTCTTTAGCCCATAATTTTGTAATGGGTATATATGGCGCGTGGCCCAACACTACGCATAGAGCCATACCATTTTTATAATCTTGTGGGAATTGAGAAATTCTATAGCCACTTGGCCTTTTGCTAGAAAGCATAATTACTTACTATAGGACTAGTTCTCTTAAAAAATAAGTAGGTATTTAAATGTTACCCACCTACCTTTGTATATTGCAGAAAACAATCTTCATGGATAAGCTGGCCGCTAGCGTTCTTCTTCCAGAGCGTTGATCACGACGCCAATGACTTGCCTCTAAGGTACCTGCGAACGTGGAATAGCTTTTCAACGAACACATAATAAATTGCATTTTATGTACATAGTATGTGTATGTAGTTTTCAGTGTTTTTATAATTTCTTGTGTATGCTTTTTTCATTTCAGTAATTGGTGCGGTGTAAACTTACATTTTAGCAACTTACTACCAACCTAAGACTTGATTGTATGAAGTACGCTGATATCCCTTCCTGTATAAAAAGCTTAAAGTTGTTAGTCCCAGTGCGTCGGGGATTCTTCATCTTCTTTCTTCTCTTGTGTGTTCGATGTGTGTAGAACTTCTTTGTTATGTTATTGTGAATCTGTGATAATTATATTTTATAGTACCTTGAATTTTTATTGCACCATCCCTTTGCGATTGTATGTACGAAAATACGAAGAACAAATTACATTGTATCTTATGTTTAGTCTTGATTATTTTCAGAGGCTATTAATCGTCACCTAAACCAATGACTAAACAATATTTCATAATGTATTGTACCTAATACAAAGTGTAGCTATAGGTATAGTATTTCGTTTAACTTGTATTTAGCATGTTAAATAAAAGACTAGATAGAAAAATAATAAGTATATAGCTAAACTCGGTGCACATCAAACCATTTATGTTTGATAATACTTCTTATGTCAACTGCAAAAGGGCGGTACAAACTCCCAAAACATGTAGTTGACGTGCTTTTGATTTATTATATATTAAGCGTAAAAAATTCTATAACGATTTAAACTTTTATAGTTGAAAATTTTATCTTATAACTTTTTAGATATAATACCAAATTCAAAATTCATCATAATAAAGTCTTCAAAATTTTATTACTCACAGTTTTTAAATGTTTCGCACTTATTCTTTCTTCTTTATGTTATGTGTTGTGATCGATGTGATTTCGTATCTGTTATAATCATACCCATTAATTTCAATGATTCTATTTCTTATCTATACTTCTATACTAATATTATAAAGAGGAAAGGTTTGATTTTTTGTTTGTTTGTTTGTTTGTATGAATTGAATAGGCTCCGAAACTACTTGGCAGATTTGAAAAATTCTTTCACCGGTGGGAAGCTACACTATCTACGGGTGACACAGGCTATATTATATTTTCAAAAGAATTAGGGATCCTTACTAAAACTTCAATAATGTAATTTAAGGTGACCTGAAAAATTCCTTACATCGCGTGCGCTGCGAAAACTATTGATGATAGAACAAAGTCATGCACTACGACTTTGCAGAACTCATCATTAAAAGTGTCGGGATAGCATATGACTAAATATTATAGTTATGTCACAATAAGCGGTTTTTTAATCTAAAAAATTTATTAATATGCCGCCTCTTTTAAAGGCTCTTTATTTGTACCTTGGTATTAATCCTTATCAAAATAAATTACTTTATATTCAAGATAGCTTCAATACCTTTATATAACTTTTTGAATTATTCAATTCGGACATTTAATTCGAAAGATATCATGAGTTTAATAATGCAAGTATTAGAAAAAAGTCGCTTGGTTGCCGCTCACCGCGCTCAGCTAGCCAGCATGCGATGTAGGCTCCAAGCGTCACTGGGGTAAGGGAGGAGTCAATGTAATAAAATAAATTGCAATATTTATATGTATAATACGTACATATTTTAGTACCTATTGCACCCGTGCGAAGCCGGGGCGGGTCGCTATATTAGATATAGCTAGAAGTGGTCAAGTATAAAAATAAAAATATATATCTATACTAATATTATAAAGAGGAAAGATTTGTATTTTTGTATGTTTGTAATGGATAGGCTCAAAAAGTACTGGGCCGATTGAAAAAAATCTTTCACCAATAGAATGCTACATTCTTCCAATTTGACATAGGCTACAAAATTAGGAATCCTTGGTAAAATTTGAAAAAAATCAACAGAAAAGCGGGAAAAATTCTCTAAGGCGAAACGAAGTTCGCCGGGACCGCTAGTTGGGGATAAATTGTTAAAGTCAACCTTGTGTATTAACTAGGTACTTACTTGTAATTACAAAACCGAAAATAGCCAGATATTGCCTTTTAGCGCCCGTTGGCACCTTTTTTGGTAGTCTAACTAACTTTTTACAGGCTATCTATCAATTGACGATTATCATCCGCAATGGCTGGCCAACGCTACCATACTTTTAGGCTTGATTTCCTCCAGAGTTGACGTCGATGACTGACTGCCCCGTGCTGTCCAACTTACGCGTATAAATAATCCGCCGCTGACGACAGCCTTGCAGAGAGGTGCTTTATAGAACTAGTGTTTTATTTCATAAGTTCGACCGCTGTAATGGTGCATCTGGTGCATCCACAGTATCCACACATGCTGCCGGCTTCCTGGCTGCTTGGCTGCTGTCTTGCATTCGCCGGCATTTGAAAAGCCGCTCGCCGGCGGGTATGTGTGGATGCGCCATAAGGAACCGATTTCGGCATGTAAGTTAATCAAGCCTAAGGGACCTAATTTTGATCGAACGATATGTGTTTCGCAGGTTCCGTCATTTGGATACGATGGTGCGGCTGAAGAGCCCCGGCGGGGGCGGGCGACGCGGCTCTTCTCCGTGCCCGTCGCCCGAGCGGCGCCCCCCCTCGCCTTCCGCGCGCTGAGCGACGACGCCATACGATGCCCCCACTTCAACACTCGACTAATACTTTAAAACTAATAAACAATTCTTGAGCATTCATGTTACTTTTTACTTATCACTGTATTACTCAAATTAACTGTAGCTCAAATTAACTAATATAATAGGACTTACAACTATCAAAGCCATTAAGAATGGTCTTTATGTCTATTCAGGGTACTTCATCAATGTTTAATATAAAATAAAAGTCACATTACCAATTCCAGGTGGGATTTTTTATTTTATGTACAACATACGTTTTTTATGTTAATCCCAAATTATATTGTGGGATTTTATCTCACCATCCCAGCCCAATGTATGAAGAGTTTTACTCTCTTTGAGATCCCATGCTACACTTCTCACATAATTGCTATGCATATGCCTGTCGTGGTATATCACTTTCATATTGGTATAGTCATTAAAATCACACACTGATACAATTTTGTTATCACAGCACACTGCCACTTTTTGAGATCTGTGGGTCAAAAGAAATGATGACCATTAGCGAGAACATATATCTGCTTATTTTTATCAACATTACATTTTCTGTCTAACATTTAATAAAAAACTGGCCGACAATTATATCATTCATATCAAAAGGCATTGAAGAGGCATTAAACACAAATTAAAACATTAACATGACACATACACGAACTTTCTCTTTATACATATTATCACTACATAGTATAAAACAAAGTCGCTTTTTCTGTCCCTATATCCCTTTGTACGCTTAAATCTTTAAAACTACGCAACGGATTTTGATGCGGTTTTTTTTTGTTAGATAGAGTGATTCCAGAGGAAGGTTTTTATGTGTAATAATAAAGAATAGAAAAGCCAATATTTCTAAGTATTTACATTACATCCGTGCGAAGCCGGGACGGGTTGCTAGTTAGTTATATAATATTAGTGTAGATCGACATATTCATATACGAATCTTGAACAATAACATTGCTGATATTTTATTGCGAAAGTAATTGTTGCGCTTTCTCGACAAGCCCTGTAGGCCCACCGATTTAAATTAAATGTTGTAGGTACACAGATATTCTAGAGGCCGAGGAAGGGCATAGGGTACCTACATTTTACCTAATTTTTTTAGCGAATGTAGTATAGCAAACTTTAAATATTAGAAACAGAATTTTTTTATCTCCCCTTGCGGTGCGGGAATGGAACCCACGACCTTCACGTATCGCGCGTGCTGCTCCTCCAACTGAGCTAACCGCAAGTTATCGTAGGCGATGAACATTTTGTGCCGTATCAACCGTTAGCCTCCGGTAAGTGCCCTCTGCCGAATATGTTTAGAACTACATACTTATTTTCTGTTTCTAATATAGTAATTTTTTGAAGCTAATACAGTGAATACTTTTCCATTGGCTTTTGATTAGATATGAAAAAAAAATTACATTTGTAAAAAACTTACCCTTAAGGGGTAAAATAAAAAAGAGAATGGTTTCGTCATTTTGTAATTACAATGAAAATATTTTTATTAAAATAGATAAATATTTTTAATAAAATAGATAAATATTTTTATTAAAATAGATAAATATTTTTATTAAAATAGAAAAATATTTTAAATTTTAAGTTACCACCTTGTAAACACTAAAGATGCAATAAAAATATTGAGAGAAGAAGTTTGCAACAAAACTTCAAAATATTAGAGCTATTGTGATGTAACATTTGCAAATTCTTTATATTTCGACGACCTCCGTAGCCGAGAGGCGAGCGTGCCGGACTTGGCGTCGCACCATCTCTGAGGTTCGATCCCCGGTCGGGTCGATATGGAAAACGAACTTTTCTGTATTGTCTCGGGTCTGGGTGTTGTGGTACCGTCGTTGTTTCTGATTTCTCTAACACAAGTGCTTTAGATACTTACCACAGAATCAAAGCAATGTATGTGATGTTGTCCAATATTTATTTATTATTATTATTATTTTATACAAAATGTGAGACTGTAGATTGTGAGCAAAGCAAATAGCAAGGAAGGAGCGTGAAGTGCTTGGAGTGGGGCAGCGGGAGGGCGTAGGGGTTGCAGCATTTTGGGGAGGGTATGAATGTGGAGGACAGCATGATATGGGGTTAGGGAGGGGAGAACGTGGTTACGCATAAGGTCTGTGATGTTCTGTGATGATTTCGGACTTAATGACTAGAAGCATTGTCTATTAGCAAAAAATAAACTATTTTGTAACTTACTTAGGATGAACAGCTAATCTATGTATTGAAGCTGGGAATTCACCCAATTTTGTTGTAGTTTCTGGTTTCCGAGTATCCACTAAATACATTATTCCAGCTTCATCTCCAAATATAAGTTGATTGTTGTCAATCCATTGCAAACAACGAACACTACAATTATTCTTGGCTAAGTCTGAAACAAAAACATAATCTTACTTTTGAACAATTATTTATCCTGACAAACAAGGCTGCTTAAGTGTAGTGCAGATTTTTTTTATTAGTGGCTGAGGCTTCGTAGTCTGAGTATATGCCTTTATTCCATGCACATTCATGTAAAGAGGGGATTGTAAAATTAATTTTTAAGTGGATAATAATTGAAAACTGATGAGAAAAGGCCAAAAATAATAAATGACACATATCATTGCAAATTAAAGCCTCAAGCACCAGAACCAAAACATTCTTAGTTTGATTAAAAATTAAGGAATGTACCAATTAAATAAAGCAGAATAAGTTGTGTGTGAAAGAGTGAAGTGGAAAAGTTAATTCAATTTGTAAGTAACACCCCTTACCTAAAACAGGATGAGCTACATTATCATCCCATAATGACACATAATGGTCCAAAGAGCCAGTGGCAAATGTTGAGGTAGACCCTGGCCTCACAACCACTTCATATATGGCTAAACTGTGGGCTGCTAAGTAGTTTCTAATGCATATCATTTCATTTAAATCCCACACCTGAAAAAAAAAAAAAAATGCATTATACTTTTTATAAAACCAATAACATGCCAACCAAAATACAATTTTAACAACTATACCTTTACAATTCCATCAGCACCGGCTGTAACATATTCTTGCTCTGACTGTAGACAGTCTACAGTTAATACAGCATCATCATGCTCTGCCACTGAAGATTCCTGACCCCATAGTTGCCATACTTCATCTTTAGTGCTACTCCATATGCTGATTGCACCACTGTCTTCACATAATAATACCTGCCAGTAATAAAACAAAAGAATTGCACTTAGTCAATAAAAACAATAAAAAAAATGTTAAATATATTTGATACTAGTTGTCCCAGTGAACTTCTTAATGCCTATTTTTTCCAATTTTTTTAACCTTATAAACCTTCCCTGGACTTCCACAATTATTTCAAAACCAGCATTAGGCAAATTGGTCTAGCCATTGTCTAGTTTTAGCAAGACTAACAAACACCGATTTATTTTTATATATAAGATAATATGAAAATGTAATTTTTTTAAACATTGGCACACAATTAAATTATAGTCACAGATGTTACTATGTGCTTGATTAATACTGAAGTCAATTGGCTGTGTTAATACTAATATTTTAATGAATAAACCATTATAAAAATATGCACAGTCAAATTTTAACTAAGGATATACTTTCCGAAAGACTTGCACTAAAATAGTAATATATTTGTTGTGTTATATTATCTTTTGGACAAATGTAGTTTACATAAAAAAATATGGCCATACGAAGTTAGCTAGGAACAACATATTACAACTAACCTTCAATGAACTGCCTATGAAGCAACCATCTGCTGTGCCGCTTGTCAATTGAATGCTTTTCTTGGATTCAGTTTGTACCTTTTGTGCGTCTGATATGGACTTATAAATGCTAGCGCCACCGTTCCAGTATCGTCCAGTCAATTCCGAACATCCCACAAGTGCACCTTCATCTATAAACAAATTTCCGTATCTATTTATTCTCTATTATCATTATATGTTTGCTAAGCAATAAGAAAACTCTTTCTTTACCTGGGTGAACACGAAGATAATCCAAATACGAAATAGTACCAGCACCGGCAGTATTTGTCCTGTAAACTTCTGCGTTTAAGTGAGGCGGTATAATTTTATTACTGTTCTCCATATTACATACACTCCGAGACTATAACCTTATCGATTTTAATATTTACAATTTGAGATACAACTCAGGTAAACTTAAACTTATAAACAATATAATTGTTCATAGAAAATAACCTCAAAGTAATATCAACAAATGTTGTTTTCTGACAAGCACTGACGTGACAAGACAATTGCCTAACCGTCTGACGAAGGTCAAATTTCTCGTACGAGACGACAAAAATATACAAATTTGCCGGACAGTATAATAAACTTTTATTATTACTTATTATATTAAGTCCATGAAATTTGTACAAATTTTCATCATTATGCATAGCATGCGCAATACGTCAAATTTTTCGCATGAGATGACAATAGTTTGTATGCCGTTGATTGGATAGTACACCGGACTTTTTGTTTCAGCCAATCAGCAGTAGACGCATTGATTTTCACATTTCTCATAAGCGCGATAAAATAAGTTACTCGAGTGGCGGAGTTTTTTAAAATACACGCACACTTTATCACACATTTAATTTATGTTTTAAATAGTTTCTCACGCCGCTAAAAATTTAAGCACATAGGTATGTCAAAAGAAAATCAACAGAAAGTTACAGATATTACGCATGTGCTTTCAGATTTGTGTAATAATGAAACAAATCTGTAAACAAGATCTTGACTAAAAGTTAAAGTGCTTGAAGGATGACGGTTGATGCATGTAAGAAGTCGGTTATTAAGCGCGAGGAGTAAAAGAGCTGTGTGAAATAAGAAATAACAAAATGTCAGACTCATGACATAGTGAGCATGTGAGCATAGTTTTTGACCTTATCCAGTTAGTTTCGTAACATTTTTTTTATTTGTTATAAAAAAAATAATGTCAGATCACCTGACCGCTGCTGCTCTGGATAGCAAAATAATTGAACTGTTTTGTAAATGCAATTAATTGGGTAGGTAGGTATGTACCTATGTATGTGAAAATTGAGCTGTGGATGAAAATTTAAGTCGAGGTTGTTTATCTATTTATTCCTGTTGATAAAGTTTGGAGTCAACTTAAAAGATTGAATAACCTAAAATCGTAACCTGCACTTAGAATCTTAATTCAGAAGGTAGGTATGTAGGTATTTGTTAGCATCGTTTATTTCTATTGTATCTTAGCCTAACACCGTGTATTTAATTTTAACATTGTTTTTGTGATTGTTTTAAACAAATGTGTGATTTTGGTTTTTCATTTGTACTAAACATTTTTATTTTTTGATTTTGGACATTATTCAAGTAACTCAAAGATTTAGAACTGCCAACTATAATATAATTTTAGCCATGGCCAGACTGGAATTGCTGCAAAGCTTAAATGGTCACAAAGGAATTGTTTGGAATGTGTCATGGCATCCCCAAGGAAAAATATTTGCATCATGTGGGGAAGATAAAACTATTAAACTATGGAGCAACGAAGGTCAAGAATGGACGATAAAAACAGTTCTTGTAGATGGTCATCAGAGAACCATAAGGGAAGTTGCTTGGTCACCCTGTGGGAATTTTCTTGCATCTGCTAGTTTCGATGCAACCACTGCTATTTGGGATAAAAAGAGTGGTCTGTATAACATGCAATTATTACATGTAATGGTATGGGGATAAATAAGATGTTTATTGAATTTAAATGTTTCACTAGGTCAATTTGAGTGCAATGCAACATTAGAAGGCCATGAAAATGAAGTCAAAAGTGTGGCTTGGTCACCTTCGGGACAGCTGCTTGCAACCTGTGGCCGTGACAAATCTGTGTGGGTTTGGGAGGTTGCTGGAGATGACGAATATGAATGCGAGTCAGTGCTGAATGCGCACAACCAGGATGTGAAGAAAGTTTGTACATACCACATTGTACATATTCTGTGGAGGAAAAATTATGAGATTGTTATTATTTACACAATTAATTGTTTTTATAGGTAGCTTGGCATCCCACATTAGACATATTGGCATCATCATCTTATGACAATACAGTGAAGATGTACAAAGAGGACCCTGTGGATAATGACTGGACATGTGTTGCTACTTTACAGTCTCACGAATCGACTGTTTGGAGTTTAGTTTTTGACAAAACAGGGGAGAGACTAGCAACATGCAGTGATGACAGAACTGTAAAAATCTGGAAAGAGTACAAACCAGACAATCAAGAAGGTGTAAATGTAACAGACAGAGATTCAACATGGAAATGTGTATGCACCTTATCTGGTTTTCATACTAGATGCATCTATGACATAGCCTGGTGTCATAAAACTGGTCTCTTAGCTACTGCATGTGGTGATGATATCATAAGAATTTTCAAGGAGTCTGAAGATTCTGACCCTAACGCACCTACATTTGAACTAATATGCACCAAGTTAGATGCACATGCTCAAGATGTTAACTGTGTCACATGGAATCCAACTGGAAATCATGAATTACTTTCTTGTAGTGATAATGGAGAAATAAAAATATGGAAATTTATTGAATAGTACTTAAATTAAATTATCTACATCTGTATTTTAAGCAGCAATATTGTGTTATGGTTACTATATTTTGTAAAGATTTGATGGTTTTTGTTAATATAATCAATTATATAACTTTTGAATATAGATTTATGTATTATGATTAAAATAAATGTTTTACTATAATTGTACTATAAAACCAAAAATTATCATTTTATAAGGTCAAGGTAATTATTTTAAATTGCAATAATTTAAGATTTATGGCAATGTGTGGCCAATTGTTAATTCAAGTATTTTATTTTAGCTCTGGTGTTCACATCTAATGCTGAATAAAGTGGGGAAAGTTATTTTGGCAAACAAAACCTACCTTAGAAGCTTTAGTTCAGCCATTAGTTTCACCAAAATGTCTTCAGAAGTTAAAGGCGTGTCACTGAGTAAAGTTATATCAGCACTTGAAGATTTTGCACCCAAGGCTTTAGCTGCAAGTTGGGATAATACTGGTTTGCTTGTGGAACCTTACACAAAAAGGTATTTCATTGACCCTTATGTACTGTACTTGTACAATAAGTATGGAATTTGTGGCTTTCACATTCCATTTTAAACATTGACAGACCAAAAATTGCTAGAACATTTTTAGTAGTTTATTGTATGATTAGTTCAAAAACAAGGGTTCAGTTTCCTGAAAACCACAATTGTCTGGCATTTAAAAGGATATTTGGCCTTTTGAGGACTTAGCATGTTGTAACTACAGCCCTATGTTGAAATCAACATAGGGCTGTAGTTATTTGAACTTTTCCTGGGAGATAATTTGACCTTACCCTCATTCCAACGTCTTATTTTATCAATTAATATCATTATAATTTTTCATTTCTTTCTAATCAGCCTGTATTCACCCATACTACTGGGTAAAGGCCTCTTCCTCCTAGCACCACATGTCTTGGTCTTGCGCCAGTCTCGTCAAGAGATGCTGATGGCTCATATTATGTGCATTCTCAAGTTCCTAGTCCAATATGGATGTTAAAAGAGAAGAGAAATAATAATGTTGAAGAAAAATGTAGATCCTCTTTAAAAAAAGAAAAACTTCCTGTCTTTATCACTTCGCCTCTGCGACCCATAACACTAATAATAACTATTGTTTCTCTTGAAAGCTTACATTTTAGATTGGTGATTATTACAAATGATTACCTCTTGATTAAATTTAAAAAAATTACATGGGAATACTGTATATATTGAAGTTTTAAGTCCACCTGCTCTACTTTTTGAGATCTAAATTTGCCAAGTTTTTAAGTTGATGGGACACAATAAGCATTCTAAATTTTTGTGTGTAAAAAAAGTGCTGCGGCGTGTAGATAGTTACAGAATTATCCTTAGTGTTTGGAACACCCTGAAATATGTAATAGGAAGCTTAATCTCAGCTAGATTTTAATTTGTTTACAGGAATGTTACCAAAATTCTGCTTACAAACGATTTGACAGAAGATGTAGCTTTGGAAGCAGATAGCAATGGATGTGAAATGATAATATCCTATCACCCACCAATTTTTGCACCCTTAAAGTCTGTTGTTCAAAGGTAAATACAATTAATATTTAACTACATTTGGAATTGTAAATATATTTACAGTATTATTATTTTTCCTAATTCTTTCAAATAATTTCAGATCTTGGAAAGAACGTGTCGTAGCTCTCTTGCTAGAAAAACGAATTTCTCTTTACTCTCCGCATACAAGTTGGGACAGTGTGAAGGGTGGCGTCAACGATTGGTTGGCTTCAGCGTTCATCGTCATTGAATCTGCTCCTATATCTCCAGGCGCTGATCCTTCTACTGGAGAGGGAAGGTAATAATTTAATTTGTTGTTAATGATGTGCATTTTATAGAATACCACATTTTTCATTTATTTTTATAGAATACTGCATCTTCAAAGCGCAATACCGCTATCTAGTGCCGTGTTCAATGTCAAAGAATTAACGCGGCTTCCACATGTGCGACTTGCTCTTGGTAGAGGGAAAACTATGCAAGATGTTGTGTCTAAAGTGGCACTCTGCGCAGGATCTGGTAGCTCTGTATTGAAAGGAGTTTCGGCAGATCTTTACCTAACAGGTATGTACTTGCTGATGCTATTGAGTTTCTGATCCTCTGAAAATTGGTTTGTTTTGAATTTATCTATGCAGGATTTGGCCTTCAAAATTGTCGTTGTTGCACCTCCCTACCTTTGGATGTAAGATACCTATATAATGTTAACATTCTGTTCCAGGTGAAATGCTTCATCACGACGTTCTTGATGCTACTCAGAAAGGAATATCAGTCATCTTGACAAATCATTCCGATTCAGAAAGAGGTTTCTTACGTGCATTTTCGTCGAATTTGCAGAAAAGGCTAGATAATCAAGTTAAAGTGATTGTAAGCAATGTTGATAAAGATCCTTTGGTAACTGTGTAAGGGTATAAAAATTAAAAACTTTGCTAGTTCGTAATTATTTTTATTTTAAAATGTGTATTTAAGCTTTTACTAAGAATGTCATTATTTTTATTACGGTTAGAATACGCATAAAAGTATTGATTTAAATATTGAGAGTGTGAGATCATGGTTATACTATTCTATGAAACATGCTCGTCATCTTACAGCGGAATCCACAATTGAAGCAAACTAAAAACAACACAAAATGAGAATAATCACCCGCATGCTCAAAAGTTTTAATATATTTACAAAAGTTGGCAAGATCTTTGTACATTCACTTTTGTATGAAATTTTCTATCTTCCTTTCTTCCATTCACAATCCGATGGTCTGGGAGCTGCACTGAAATATTTTCATTTTAATACATAACGGAATTTACTTATTTGTATACTTTTGTTACGGTCATTAGCATGCATGCGACTTACTTACGCAGAGCAGATTTTTCTGAATTCTTACTTTTTGCTTTCGCGTCTCTGGAGTTTTCTTTATTTCGGTCCTTTGATGTGTGTTTTTGTCTAGAAGTACTATGTCCTGCTCTTACTTTGCTAATGGAAGATACAGTACCATTCTTATCGTCATATTTAATTACATATTCAGTTCTTCTAGACGGTCTACGACTATTGGAATTAGTTCCTCTCTCGCTGTCCTCAATAGTTATGAGCCGATCTTTGGAATTGTTGTGTTTATCAGAAGTTAGGTTCTCACTTCTACTCGATTTTGAATATTCGACGTTCTTTTGGTTCCTGTTTTTTGACATCCGAATGTTATCTTTTATAATTTCTTCGTGTTTTATTATTTTTTCTTTTTTGTCACCATGTTCCGATAATTGGTTTTCTTTGCTTGACTGCTGCGTTGTTGTTGGTTGTTGTCGATTGGTTTTCTTTTTATACGAGTTACTAATGCTACCATTTATGGAATTCACATTTTTTACAAAGTCTTTTCTTTTTTCATTAGTGTTTGTGTATTCAGGAGTTGATAGTTTTTCTGTACGTCGAATCCTGTTATTTTTATTTGCGTGGTTTTTCCTTCTTTCCAAACTATTTAAATCAGTTTCAGGAGATTTACAGTTTTCTTTTCTTGGTTCGATTGTCCCATTTTTATGTACAGACTTCACCAAATCGCGTACTCTTTTTCTCGCCTCGCCATTTATTCCCTCTTTAATTTCACTCGCTCCAATATTAGCGTATACGGGTACATCATATTCAGTTCCTGAGGTTTTATAGTTCACATTTTTTACTTCTTGCGTACTTTTATTTTGATCCACATCAGTCATTGTTTGTTTGCTTCTGGAATGGAGAAAAAAATATTTAATGCTAAGATTGCTGTACCTACCCTAAATTCGCGTTACATAAATATATATTTTTAATTTATTAGCATAGCTACCTTTCTGTTGCATTGTGTCTCGTACTTTTATGACTTGTGTTATAACATTCTTTATTTTTTGCTGGTACTGAACGACTACGATTCGTTAATGTTATAATTTCATCCTGCTTCCTGCTTCGAGAGCGACTGTGGTGGTGCGATTCTGGTATGTCTCTTGAAGAATCGCACACTTGTTCAATAATAGGTTTCAAAACCATCACCTCATTGTCCGGTTTTTTATATTTTACTCGTGACCTTGGTATTGGTACAGGAGCAAAATCAGTTTTAATTGGAATATTCTGATAATCAGGTGAATCATCCGATTCTGCTTCGCTATTCTGAGCACTAGCAGAAAATTGTTTAATTAACCTGACGGATTCGAAAGTGTCATCAATAAAATCTAACCCAATTTCAGATCGAGTCGTTTTTTTATCATTGTATTTCATCTTATTATCATCATAACTATTATCGTTGTTTCGAATACCAAAGAAAGTCAAATCACTTTCACGAAGTTGTCTTGTTTTAGGTTTCTGTACCGGAGACATGTTTAAAGCACTTAATTTTTGTCGTATAGAGTCATTATTTGACGTTGCCTCCGCTTGCAATAAAAATCTCTTTTCTTGATTATGTTTTTCAATACTGGAGCTTGTGTTTGTTAAAAGACCTGTAAAATTAAAATTATATAAGTAAGTGGATGATATTTTTTAATAGTTTGATACTTAATAAGTAGAAACATAACTACATACATACCTTTATTAAATGTCCTATGATAATCATTTAAGCTCTTCTCTTTTCCACTTCCATAATCGTATACAGTTTCTTTGCTATGACAAATTTGCTGTGTTTCTAGTTCCTTGTTAATCAAGGAAACACCTAAAGCTACCGGTCTATCATGTGGTGTATTTATTTTTGGAGTCTCCCCAAGTACCATGTTCTCTCCTAAAAGATATGGTTTGGGCTTAGGAATCTTATTTTTGAGAATACTTTTTGTAGCTGCTGTATTCTCATCAAACTCTACGGGCTCATTTAATTCTCTTATTCCGTATTCATCAAACTTGGTCTTTTCGGACAAATCGTTTTTTTCACCAAATAAAGTAACAGGTTTTTCAAATTTGTTGCTTATAGGTACAAAAGCACTTCTTCTTTTTCTAAAGTCTTGAGATGGCGGTGGTTTTTCGTCAGTGGCTATTATGTTAACTCTTCCTGACTCCGCTGCAAAATGCAGTTCTGTTTTACAGAATTCAACTTTTTTTACCTTACGATCATTATCCTCATTAGAAAAGAATTTGCTATGTTTGTCATCATCTTCTCCCTCGATAGTTATAGGAACAGTTATAGTTACTTTACCCGTAGATTGTAAAGCTACGTTATTTTCTCGAGGGTCTTCAACTACAGTATCATGCTCTTTATATGTCTTTAATCTGGAACCTTTATAAAAAGGGCTTGGCCTTATTTTAAACCAATCATCAGAATCGTTACGGTGAAAATTCAAAATGTTTTCTCGTCCTATAAAATCTTTTGTATTATGACTGTCTTCTGTATGCTCGTTAACAATTTCAGACGACTTGCATATGCCGCTGTCGGTGGACGATTCCATGGCTAGAGTATCATTGCTTTGTACCATAATTTCATTCAAGGGAGAAGTATCTTCAAAACTATAACTTTTTCGTCTATTATTCCAGTCGTTGCTATTGTTCAATAGAGTTTTGTATTTCAAGGTACTTAAAGTTACTGGTGCATCTAAAAGAGGTGATGCTCTAGCACTATTTCTTCTAGATGAATGTGCATCACTATTTTCAGAATCGTAGGAGTATTTTCGGTTCAGTCCTTTGTGGTGTAATCTCGAATCTAAATCAATAATGCTGGCGTTGTCCGTTGACGATGACTCCTCACTGGGCATGCGTATCGAGTTACCACCGGTGGTGCCTCTCCATTTAGACGGTGCTGATATATCCATATCGTCTGGTTCTGTTACTTTGTAATTCTCTGTTTCTTTATTGGATTCCGGGGACGACTCAAGTGGTGTCGATGATATCTCCAATGGTTTCGAGGGAAATGTTGGAGATTCGAGAATATTAAATCCAGATGATATGACCTGAAATCAAATATTCAAAAAGTCAATATGTTCCGAGTGTGGGCAAGTTGTACTTCATATTTCTAGCATATTAGTTCATTAATTGTTGAGCGCTAACCCATAGCTTTGATAACTAGGCACGATTTTGAGAAAGAGTACGCCACTTGTATACCAATGACATCAAAATATGAAGTGTGTGTAAGCTACACCCGCCCACACCTATGGTACAGTAGATTAAATGATCGGGTAATTATATCAAAGAAAACTGCTAGTCATAGTGAGGCGGTAGAAACCTAGCCAGGCATCGAATATTGTAACCGTTCTAGTTACGGATAGTAATAAATTATACGAGGTGTAAGCTAAAAACGACTGCCAGACGTCTGATGACAGCTGATATCGAAAGGAAATTTGAAATTAGAATTAACGACTCGTAGTCGGTTGGAAAAAAAAGGGATAGTTATTTTTGACATATTACGAATCGTAAAATATTGGAACCGGGCATTAGAGGATTGGGCAAAAACTAAATTCGTTATTTACCCTGCGTGAAGAGTGAAGCATGTAGGAGGAAGCCGGCACGCCGGGTCCCGACGTGGAGTGGTAGGCGGCGCGCATGACGCGCACGCGCGCGCCCGGCGCGCTCGCGTGCAGCACCTCCATCGCGCGCGCCACACGCCGCGTCACGCCGCCCTCCGTCACCTGAAACCAACAATTTCTCGTATTCATAAGGGAGAATATGCGCAGGAATTCAACTAATTCCATTATCTCTATATCATTGGCGTGAAGATGAATCCATCGATATGTTTTATTGTTGGTCAAAAAGCTTGTGTAAAGACTTTTGCTGCGTCAGTCTTATTACGCAAAATTCGCTCCAAAAGTCTGTAGGTATTAATCGGAAGGTTAGGTATGAGTTGGGTACTTTGAACAGTACCTACTTAAATAGGCTACGAGGTTTCTGGCCCAGCGAACTACATTCAAAGTCAAAGTCAATATTTTTTATTCATGTAGATTACATTTGTACCTAATACTTATGAATCGTCTCTATACAATGCAAATGAAGCTACCTCGGTTCGGAACCTATAACTACCGAGCAGATACCGGCAAGAAACTCAGTAGTTTTCATTCACACACGGCTTCATACAACATTCACGGCTTCATATACCTACGATTACTATCAGGTGAAATAGAAACTGTGTTTTAGCTCCTTTGTAGAATTCCTGTGTGTGTGCTGTGGCTCCTGAGGATAAGGGCGCGATCGGAACACGATACAAATCTCTGTTTGAATGAAGATGCTTGTCTGTCTTGGTACTCTGCCAATATGGCCTACCTTAATTTCGTCGAAACCAAACAACACAAGCGATGTAAGTGTTCGCCATAACGTCGCGTCCCTCCCCTCGGGCCCCTCAGTCGATCCCCGAGTTGCGGCGAGTAAAAGTGTGTCTTGCGCGGGCGACGATCGAAAATTAGCTTATTTGATGTAATTTTTTGGTAAGTTTCACTAATTCTTATTCTTTATATAATAATTGATTTAATTTTGCTAGTGTGCACTTTTGTAGTAAAACTTTCAATGAATAGGGTGGCGATATTTTTAAATCACATTGTTTACCAGTTTTTAGGTTAGAATTGTAATTGTCAAAATCATGCTTGCGGCCATTATGGCACACTGCGTAGAAGGCCAATATGGCCCCCCGTGCCATATTGGACACATCTAGCAAAATTTTTTTTTGCATGTTATCATTTTCGTTTTAATAGGTGATGGCTCCACGAAGACCAATTTCACAAAGATCACGTCCACTTACTGTCGATTCCCCCACATTCGAGTCACAAAATACAACCACTCGACAAGTCATTCATGGGACCACTAAAAAAATATGTTTCTGATGAAATAAGATCCTGGGTTAGGAGAACTCACTAGGCCAATATGAAATAATGGAAGTATTTGGACCTGCATATCTACGCACTCAAAGTGGTGAGATAGCTGTCATTGGTTTTCGCGCTATAGGGTTATATCCTGTAAACAGAAATGTTTTTAAAGATCACGATTTTATTTATATAGATAACGAGCATGAATGTAGACTCGCCAGTCAAGAAAATAATTTACCAGAGCCAACCACTTCATCTTCTACTCCTCCTCCTGCTACAGAAAATGAATCTGTTGACATGACAACCACCATAAATGAACCTGCTATGAGTAATGTGATGGCTTCTAATGTAACGACTGTTTCAAGAGACGAGAACCAAAAACCAACTGTATGTTTTGAACAAGTTGCAGCTCCTATCGCGAGGTCACCACATCCATCGACGTCAAGAGACTTTATAACCCCATTTCAGTTGTCCCCGATACCACAATTAGCCCTAGGCCATATTACCCTACCATGTTTAATTTTTCAAGGTTTGTTAAGATTTAATCAAATGCAAATTTTAATTTTGTTTGGATAGTTAATAACCTAAAATGTATGATTGTTTATTAGGTACTATTAAGTTCAAAGGACTGATTGAACCAAAAAAAACTGATTGATCTCAATAAATGTTTATTTTATTTCCAAAAAACCTTATGGTGTGCCATATTACCCGAAACTACTCTAATTATTTTAAATTGATATGGTCGCTTAGTAGGTACCTATGGTAACAGCTCCGAACATATATTTCTTAATTCGCGGGTTCACGCTTAATACAAACAAATGATTGGCCAAGGCGTCATTACGTTCCTACATATAGTCAAAGGCCGTTACAGTGTCATACAGTTTAATCTAATTTAAAATTCGAATGAGACTGAAACAAAGCAAAATACAGTTGTACGTAGGTATGCCTCGTTTTGCAGGCGCTATTTGTTAGGTGTGCATCTACAAAATTGTAGATCGCCGGATAACAGAACTGTATAGGTATTAACATGTCTGAGTGTACCCTAGATAAAACTCTTGATGGTGTCTAACGAACTCGAGTTTCCAGATGTCTAGATTTATTTATTTATTAAAATAGTCCATAAAGCGAATTCAAAGCTGAGAGTCGTGTGCAGGTCCCATATGACACTGAACCGAAGACTACTGAGACTTACTGCAAAAGGTCTACATTTAGAAAAACTTTGCTATTTTTAAGAACAGTGTGTATTCCTGTTCTGTGTCATTAAAAAATCTCCTAAAGAGCTCTAAAGAGCGGTTCATCATTTAAGTGAAACTCTTGAACACACTACCTACCCACGTAATGACCCCTCTAACCTATGTCATTTCCTTCTTTAATGCCTTATTAGTGCTCATGTGAGCAGAGAATGGTTGTTCACAGGCACATAGCGTTTGTTACGTGTTTGTTGTTACGTATTAATTACCAATGGTCACTAATCTTTTCCTAGGAACAACTAACGACCAGGCATTCAAATAGACATGGCATTATTGACCTGCCTGCGAAGTGACTAGGTAACTGTGTTACGTAGAATACGTTAGGCGTTTGTTTGACTTCCAATTATACGACAACCTAGAAACAAGCAAATATTTAAAAAGCACAAGTTATAAATTATGAATGAGTCTCAGTTTTCATTTGTTACACTACTTTCAAGTAAATTGTACATGAAATATTCATGAGGTAAGCTTATTATGACCTCAACTGTTATTATAACTGTCTGGCAGGTGCTTACGAGCGCACGTAGTTGTCGACATAGCATGTATCGTGCCGGTAAAATGCAGGTAGCTCATGTTATCTGTACGTATTCGTGAGTAGCTTGTTCATCAAAGATCATTGGCAGAGCTTCAGGAATTAACATGTAGGTAAACGTACCTAATCGATGCTCTCAGTATAAAGTAAGAAGGATCCTTTCGTCTCAAGTATCTATATGTATACTTATTTGTTTTACGTAGGTATGTGTCCGCTTTTCGCGGTCACTGACACACGTATTTTCCTTTCTTAAGTTTTCTTTAAATTCTGTTAGAGATGTCCACTACAGTGTGATTCAATTATCTGGATGAATTGATTCATGTTTTATTTATTTTTTGTGTTATTGGTACATACATAGGTACTTACCTACATTTGCTCATCGATTAAACCCCTATACATCTGAAGTAAGAACTTCACTAAAATATGTGGTCTAACTAAGTAGTATGTTTAACTGTTTAGATACCCTATTTTGGTTGCGCGTCATCTGCTATTAGGATACAAAGTCTAAATATTTGAAGCCACTTAAGTACGTAAGTAGATAGATATTCTATTCTGAAATCGCAGATACGTTACTGAAAGGCGATTATAGGTATTAAGTAGGTTACCGATAAGTAGGTACACCGATTTATCTGTGTTAAGAATAGGTATGAGATTTCCCCGCTTTAAGTATATTTATGCGAACGCCATTAATTTGTAGTTATTTAAAAGTGTTGTTTAATCTAGTATAAATCAGAATGGCGGCGATATGTCACGTTTCTCGTGGGAGCCAACAGTGGCGGCTCAAAGCTCTCCTTACCTCTCCGGGAAAATGGTGTAAAGATATGTTTCTAGGTATTATATTCGGTGGTTTTAGAAAACCTTGTGTCATATGCCTTCGCCAGAATTGATTCCGGTCCTTAATATTCATATTAGCGAAAACAACTCTCGGTTTTTGCCACTCGCATCCATCGCTGCCTCACCACGCCGTGACGTGGTCATATGACGCTTATATGGCTGTTCTTTTTACATAGGGAAAAACAAATATTTCCGGATGCATAACTGAGAGAGCATTGGCAAATATTTTCTTGGTTTCTCTTTCAAAAGAGTAGGTTCCTACAATCCGAAGTGCAACTTTTAAAAACATTAAAAACCTACCTATTTTAATCTTCGGGATTCTCTATTATGTAGGTAGGTAGGTACGGATTACTTACAAAAGTACCTTTTCAGAAAATTAAGAAAACGGGACGTCTTCCGAATCCACCACACTATATGTGTTCTTTTGATCAGGTTATTGAATAGGCCTTCTGGCCACCCTCTTTCCTAGATTCTGGTGACCTACAATAAAATCATTTGCTACCTCCTACATCATGTAGTTGGTTTATTTACCAAAGCTTCATTATGCTCAGGGCTACACGTACAAGTCGGCCGACCTTCGAGATCGAGTAAGCAAGTATTTATTGTTAATAGTGACGTGATCGACGCGGGGGCGAACGAAATTGCGACTCTCGATAGCGGTCTTTCCAATGAACGACTCACTTTTGTTCTGCCTAGTGGGTGTCGGCCTGTCGGATACATGAGTATTTGTACAGTTTAGTATTGCCGTGTAGTTCCCATGTTTTATGTCACTTCATTACAGCATTAACATGACTTAAAACCTTTAAAAAATATTTTTGATAGTATGTAATTAAAAAATAACTTAGGTAAATGTAGTTAGATGCAATCTAAATTGCTAATTTACGTAATATATTGAAAAGAAGGTAACTATAGGTGCCTAATTGATTCGCCTTGTGTAATGATGACTAGAATAAAGAATAAACTTGTTACTTCGTATATGTATCAAATTATTTGTTAAATTTAGTAGTTGATTCAAACTAGCCCAGACGTTTGTGCATGATTAATCCATTTACAGTCAAAGATTGTCACAACAAACGTTTTTTCCTAATATTTAGTGAAGATGTGCAAATTATCATGCTTCCTAGTGGTCTAATTGTAAGTTGTTAACTTGCTTTAGAGCTTCTATATGTTCTACTGGCAATTTTGGATCAAGGCGATTTATTTCAGTGGATAAATGACGTCACCCGTATGATCGAGTGCCGACCAAATGTAAGGTCGCTACCGCAACCCACTGACTTTAATGGAAGATAATTTAGGTAGGCATGCTCTCAAGATTTCGCAGGTAAAACACTATTATTTGGAATTGCATTAGGTGATGTCATCAATGACTCTTTTCGTTGTAAAATATCGCTTGCGAGGACAAGTCCTTGACTTTCGGTCCAGTTTTGATAACGGTTTTCGATTACAAATCAGTGCTGATGAGAATCATATGCTAATTAGAAAAAAAAGCAAGAATCATTGCCTTACAGGAAAAATTACCCTCAAATGAGAACTCTGTGCGTAGTCTAAACAATCACTAACATAATATAAAACAAAGTAGCTTTTTCTGTATGTGTCCCTACGAATGCTTAGATCTTTAGAACTACGCAACGGATTTTCATGTGATTTTTTTTTGATAGATTTAAATGTAGGTAGGTATAATCCATACATATGAATGGACAGAAAAGCCAAAAACCTCATTTATATTTACTTGCACCTGTGCGAAGCCGGGGCAGGTAGCCAGTTTAGTAAGTTAGAAGTCGTACCTACTCGACAATTTTAAGTGCTTAAGTACCTATCTACTTCAGTTTATTGAAAAGCATGAACAAATTCCAAAAATAATATACCTACTAAGACCATGTTGTCTTGATAAAATAGAGGGACGTAATAAAAACGAAAGTGGTCTACCATTATTTACAATGCTTCCTTTTTCATAATCAAAATACTTAACCGTACGGTGAACCTTCCTAAAAATGAAAATGTTGCAAGCAACAATCAACCTTATTACTTTATGAAGTTTGAATGATCGAGTACAGATTCAATTGTATTGGGATATAGACAACAACTAAGTTTCACTTAACGTAGAGATTAAAGAGGCTGTGCAAACTGTACAGGCATAGCCGGGGGGATTTCTGACGTAGCGGCTGAGCGGTCGTCGACTCGCCGGGGGCGGTGCTCGCTCGCGCCATATCTCGCCAGACATCTCGATAGGCTAGGGAAACGTCAGCAAATTACTCCTATTTTGTTGATTTTCCCAGACCGCTGACTTTCTGAATCATCAAAGCGTACAAGGAAGAATTCTTGGTGAGCCACATGTTGATTTAGTATTGATTGGTGCTTGATAGGTTTATTACCTACCTACGTAGGAAGCTACGATTAGAATCTACTGTGATATATGTATATAATAACTTAAGATAGATAATTCTTTATTCTCTCGCTTTAAGACGTCGAAGTAAAAGCCAGTATTTTAAACATTAGTCACATCAGAAATCTAAAGGAAAACAATCATTATTATCATATACGTATTTTTAGGTGATTCAGAGCTGGTGACATAAATTAACTTTATTTATGCGTGTTTTAATCGTTGGCGAGAGAAATCCAACACGGGCAGTGATAGATATCCTTGATCTTTAGGTAGGTATTCAGTTTTAAATGATGCGCTAGGCGTTTTTTTGGAGAATTAGAAATCTGTGAATCAGCGCGACGTAACAGTTATTTCACTTATAATGTATTTTAATACACTTAGACAATTCAAAGAAAGTAAATAACAATGGACACTACGCTGTTAAGTTCAGCGTTGTCCTATTTAAATAAGTCAGTATTGTCGGTTTATGTAGGTTATAAATTAAGAAAGCTAGTAGCCGTACCTAACAGTACCCTATTTAGGTCATCGGTACTTTCGTAATGACCAATTTTGACTTTTGCCACTGAAAAATATCGTTACTAAATAGTAGATAAGTAGGTATGTGTGATCATAAGCACATTTGATACGGTAAACCCCTCGTAACAAGGGTTTATCATAAGGGCGGTACAAAGTCCAAAATGTGTAGTCTGATATGCTTTTGTGGACCTACATAGTAGGTAGGTACATTATAGCACAGAATGTTCAAACATGTTTAAAATCTAAAACATAATAATTATTTTTTTATTAATGTAATAATAATAATAATAATCTTTATTTTCTCGACACAAACAAAGGTTACAATACAAGTTACAATTTTTTCTTGTTAATACACAATGAATGTAGGTATGACACAGTGAATTTTTTTTTATTAATGTTACTAAACCCAATGAATGATTTAATTATTGCACCATGGAATTTAAGCTTACGAAATATCCGAAAGCATGCTACATATTTTCGTTTTTAAACGAAGATACGTATTAAGTAGGTATAATAGAAGATCCGACGGGTTACGTGCTTAAACAAAAAAAAAATAAACAAGGGCTTGATCAACATTTTTACCAAAGACAAAATGGAGCAATGTTTGATAATTCGTATGTCATACAATCAATTAACATCACATCAAAATATAAACTTACCGGTCTTTAATCTGTCTATTTACATTGTTGTGTACAATAAATATATCTTTAAACATAGGTAAGTTTATGTAAAATTTTAAGTATGTGTGGTGTCCGAACTCTTGTTTATTAACACCTATTAACATTTTTTGCAACTATATTCAAGTCACACACTCTTTAGGGCAGGTTTCGATGTGAAGTGATTCACTAGGTAGGAATGTTTAGGTTATTTTTATTTATTCTTCAAATCTACAGTCAAAGCCACACCACGGCAAACATAATGCAATTCGATGTAAGTTATTGTGTTTTCGTTATAAAGGCGGAAATAAAAAGTTCAAAGTAAGTGGAACCTATATGGTTACTACATCGAATAAACTCTATAGGTATGATGACTCGGTAAAAAAACAATGATTATATTTAGTCCGTCAGTTACATTTTCAAAATACAATGAAAATGAATATTTTGTTTCAACAGCGCATTAAAGTTCTGTGAAGTGTTTACGTCACTAATTCTTAAAAACGGAAGAAAAATGCGAAGACGTGACGTCACGCTAAATTTTAACGCTATTTATCCCTCTATCTATTTTATTTATCCCCCAAGTATGTGTTAAAAGAGATAAGAGTATTTTTTATATTAAGTATTATTATTGATTAAAGATACAAATTGTAAAAGATTAACAAAGATTAACTGTTGGACTAAATGTTTAGTCATCTACCCCATTGGGTGACTTTAGGTAGAAATGCAATATTTCGTACGTAACTTGCAAACATTTAGGTAATCGAGTTTGTGTGATTTATTAAATAACTAATACCTAGTATGACAAGTAGTATAAAAGTCATACATGAACAACGATCGAGCAAATCCCTTGATGCTTGATGTACACAAATGAAGACAGCCGAAAATCTATATCAAGAATCTCTAAAAGTTTGGAAACAAGTAGATAGGTAGGAAAAAATTTGACAACCTCCGTAGCCGAGAGGCGAGCGGGCCTGACTTTGGCGAGCGTCATCTCTGAGGTTCCGGGTTCGATCCCCGGTCGGGTCAATATGGGAAATGAACTTTTCCATATTGTCTCGGGTCTGGGTGTTGTGGTACCGTCGTTATTTCTGATTTCTGTAATACAAGTGCTTAAGCTACTTACCACAGAATCAGAGTAATGTATGTGATGTTGTCCAATACCTTTAAAAAGGACGGCAGACTATGAGTACTATGAAACTTTATGATGCTTTTAGTTGGCATAAGAAGTAATATTGAACTTCAACTATTAATAGTGTAATGCTGTTAACTACTATTTGTAAATAGATAACCACAAAGAGTGACTCGGCAACATAGAAACGAAACTACTAACCTTTAATGGTGAAGTTGTAAGTTAATTTTATTGACTAATTAGATAGTGAGAAAATATTTTGAAATTTTACCTCCCGTTGGTTGTCAAATGGGTTGAAAATTTCTGGAGTGAAGTAGGTAGACATGTACAAATCGACAGATAACCTACCGAAATACGTAGTAGGTATCTACAATTCTACATACTACTAATAATATTTCTTAACCTTAACAAATTCGTCCATTGGATAGGTACAGGGTTTATGCAAAATCAAAATCTTAGTATATGGTACAGATAAATCTAAACATCAATGTTGTTTTGCCGAAGGTGATGGGATCTACGCATGACTAAGTGAATTATTAACTCTATTTCCAACAAATCAGTACTAGGTAGGTCAGCTTAAATTTACTTTATTTCAGGGTTTATGATAAGATAGTGGCGTCTTTGGACTACCTAAGTATAGTCGCATTGAGTCAGATAATCTATATCGCTCGACGACTACGCCCAGACTCTACCTTAAGCATTTGGGTAGCTCTAGCTATGTGTTACACTTAGAAACGGCAAATACTGAAAGACATCAATTAACCTATAAAACATATGTAGTAATTTCAAAGTAAAATCGGTAAATAATTAAACTTTAATTCAGAAGCTTTTTAATTAATTTAAGTTTAAGTAATAATATTTATATGCGCCATAAATGAGTTCATTGCAAGGAAGATATGAATACCCACAATGATTACGCGTAGAAGACAAAATAATATATGATTCAACATGTCTGCAGCCTCGATGCGGCCTTTGCGCAGGATTTCCGGCAACCTGCGCACGGGCACGAAACTGAACAACGGAGTTGATAGGTACTCCTCGGATGAGCACGGCTCGTTAACTTTTAGCGACAGCCATCATAGCGAACCTTGACGCGCATGCAATCGACTGACAGTACCTATGTGCCCACTTGAGGTACAATTGATTGTAGGGCTTTGTTGGTCGAAATTTAATTGGCACAAAAGGACCTGAGGTTCCCTTCAAAAACACATTTGGATTAATCAACTATGCAGAACTTAGTCTGATGAGATGGCAGACTGACACGACCAAGATTTTATAATCCCTTACGAAAGCATGAAATTATCCTATACAATTTAGGTATATTTGCATTTCCCTGGAAGTTACAAGTAAGTATCTAAACTCGTTGCCACACGACTAATCGGCACACACATAGTAGGTAGGTACCTACACCTACTATGTGTGTGCCCAGACAGTTTTCTAATTTGTTATTTTATCACGATTAAATTCTAATGCTAATAGAGATTAGAGAGATTTCTATAAAATGCCTCTGTTGCCCATTAGTAGCTAACAGTTACGTGCACGACCGTCTGTGATCCCTGAAGAGGCATTTTTTTTGTTATTAACTACACATGTAATAACACTAAAAATAACAAAGTCATGCGCCTGATCAATCTTCGGTACCTACCTACTTTGCCCGAAGTCCTAATTCAAAATGATACCATCAGGATATAATCAAAGGGGAGGATCATATCACCGGCATTAGGGGATGTATTTTATTTTATTTTTTCAGTAATGGCGTTCCACAAGTAAGAATATCGTAGCCCCGGTGCGACACTGTCACTTAAGCAAAAATGTAGTTTTTCAGGAGAAGCGTTTGAAACTTTTGACACCTCACACAAAAAATGACTTAAAAATACATAGATGAGATGATTAGCTTATACTCCATCGTCAACTTTTAACTTATCTTTTTAATAAATATTAATCACTTTATGTTGTAAAAAATACACTATATCTTTATCTAACGGAAAATTATAACTGTAGATGTGTCGCAATGAAACTCACGTCCTCATTCGGAAACTATGCGCACTACACAAATAACGTTATCGCACCAAGTAAAAGGGTTCTTTAGGATCATTTTCAGATATTTAACTCATTTTATATTATTTTGCAAAAGTGACAGTGTCGCTACGGAGGTGCGATATGTAACTACCTATTTGTGAGCAAGAGGTGCCTCAAAGATTGAATAATCGTAAGAGTTCATTTCCATAGATAATGAATAGGAAACAATAGTTTAGTAACTTCCTCACGTGTAGGAACACACTTTCACCGTTCGACAAATGAATCGCGATCGCTATTGTCTGCAGATCACCCCGCTGCAGCCTTCCTATGTCGTTTACTACAATTGTTTCATCTCACGCAATCCCTCAATTTAGAAATTCTGAAGGTTTTAGCAAACTGTTGTGACTTGTGTGGTTTAAAAACAATAGGAAGATGAATAAAAATTGCATGTAAAATAGGTATACAAATACAAAACATAGGAAGAGGCATACATGGATAGGGAGAGTTGAACTTTTGTCATTAATCATTATTAACAAGATTAACCCACAGTAAAATATATAAGTATATTACAGCAACATAGATAATCACCTAGTCAGATCTGAGTTCCATATTTAACTTTTCTAAGCAATAGACCATAAATTGACTTTTCTGATCTACCTTAAAGTACCGTAAATAACAGTTTTCGGTATTAGGTAAAATAGGTAGGTATTAGGTACAATGAAAAGAATATCTATCTGTTATTATTTATCAAGTTGTTAGGTTAGGTATACATATGCCTCAAAGTGAAGTGGAAACGCAACGGGAAGATAATCAGGTCGGCTTGTACCTAAGCCGACTCATTACTTTCATTAAGCTCCCGGATTCTCAGCGACGCAGGCTGCGCATGCTACGCCCGGTGACGTCGTAGCCTACTCGCCCCGGAAAATCGTGCGTAGCATCCCGCTGTGGATCCGTGGCCTTAACCCATGTTTAAACATTTGATTGTCTCTAAAACCGAAAATCGACAAAAATAAAACAATACTTGAAATGGGTTTATTGAGTTAATGGCTAAGCCGCTAAAAAGTAGGACACTCCATTTAACAGACCAAAATAACTTATGGTAGGTAATTTGTTTAATATTTATTATAACGTTTATCCATAATGTTCATTGGGAATGTCGCGACAGATTATTTAATTATTGAGTAAATACGTGCATTGTCTAACAGCCTTATTTTTAGCACAAAAAAGTAATGTGTAGTCGTACCTACCTACCTAAATTAAGAATATCTATCTATCTATATCAGTAAATACAGATCATGATTAAGTATTTAATATGGACTTCAAATTTAAAATAATATTTTGTTGAAGTAAAGACATCAACGCGCACTAACTGACTGAAAAAATGTTTCATTTGAAAAGTTCTAAATTTATTATTGAAAAGCAAGTATCTACAATCAACCCATCCTAAACGGGTAGGTACTTTAGATAATAAAACATGTACATAATCGAACAAGAATTCGTTTAGTTTGCATCACAATATTTTCTCTACTCTTAAATTCACGTAAAAAAGTATCTCGGTACCATTTTTATAATACGTGTCTTTCCTCTTATTTATGAATTTAATATACCATACTTGATACAATATTGCATTTAAAACGGTTGTTACCTACCAAACTTCTCGCGAAAAACATAAGGAGCAGAGAAAAAAGTTTTGTATGTCAGACTGGTTTATCAGAACATTTCCTACTCGACATTGAACTTTACCTCAACCGTACGTAAGTTCTACTTTGGTGCCATGTAAAATAATAAAATAAAGCTCGAGCTACAGCGTCGCTTTACCACCGTATAAGGAAACGACAACCTTACGCTTTTGGCAATGACTGCAAGTTGTTAACGCTGTTAAGATTGTGGATTTAAATGAAATCGGTTCACGGATTTGTATGGAACCGCTTAAAATAAATACATATTACTCATTATGAAATTTCAAAGGAATTAAACACAGCCTTGGTATAGATCCTCTGACAATGAAATTTGCGTAATACCGTGGAAAGCTCAAACGTAAAGTATTTTATCCATCTCTCGAATGAAATTAGTTCTAGGTCTTGTGTCAAAGAGAAGTCCGGTCCGTTTTTAAGCTCTGTAAACTAGTAGCCGGTAGGCGGCCTCACCTTTCCATATTCAGCGGTGCCAGCCCACTCCCGCCGCCATTGACCCGCGACTTCCATGTCAGTGTCTCGTTCGCTGCAGCTACACTCGGGAGCACTGAGCTCTTTCGTTCGTAGCACGCGGCGCACGTGTGCTCGCCGCGACGACTTAAAGCCTACTGCCGCCTACAGTGACCGAGTCGGCTGCGCGTGCGGCTGGCTGAGCCCACTAAACAAATTTGAATATCGTTATTGCCTTCCGTTGGCAAAAAACCGTACCTATTTGATGCGACGCCCACCTTCGAGTTTAAGGTACCAGGCACTCAAGAGTTGGGATGTGGCCCACGCTCCGCGTGACTATTGCATCAAATAACCAGCCAAATGGCGAGCATTTCGCACTAAAACACTGTTTGCAGTTACTCACTAATGACTTCCAGGGTAAAAAATCTTACGCATTAAAGGCCAAGAGTCAAAAGAACCTGGACCCCCGAACATTGACAGTCAGGTTACAAAAATCGAAGTATTAGAAATACTATGTTGTGAAATGTTAAACTACTTAGTAGATATATATCTGTGAATGCGACAATAATACGAGACCGACCGGACGTTGCGTTTTCAAGTCACGGACGGAAACGATGAAGTTCTGTTTGCAAAGCAGCTACAAGAAATAAACCAAACATTTATTGACTACATTTATTTTTACAAAAATACAAACTAATTTAACGACATTCCATTATCCATCGTGTCCGATGCATTATCATGATTTATGAATTGATTAACGTCATATTTACAATTGAATAAAAAGTATCTTATCCTAGTGTGTACCCTATTGAATGGTGTTTATGCATACATTAAGACATAATTATATAAAGTAACAATTATCTAGAACAACATAATGCATTATTCCAACTGCCTTTGAAGTCTGAAAAACCATTGGACCATATTTTTTGGTTGCTTGTGATAAGTACAGTCAAGAGCAGACTTCATATTTACTTCATACTTTCTACTACTGTTATGCAGTGGACATAAGAACTATTTACATATAACATACAAGATTTTACTGTGATGTGCTGTTGACCATATGTACTTACATTAATTTTGGTTGATATAGTATAAGGTATAGTATAATACGACTCACACAAATTAGCCACAACTGTCAGACATCAGCATACAACAAGTATTTTTGATTATATATTTTAATTATGCATGGTTGCCTAAATAGCATGTATTTTTATTTTAAACAATATGATATTTTTAGTTATTAGAATATACATATAGTAACATTGTAACTGAGTTAATTAAAACAATGTACAAACAAAAACAATGAGTCTGATATAATAATTGGTTTCTACTATTCACAATTGTTTGACACAGCGTAATAAATTAAATAATTAAATGCTAAAATTATGTTTACAATCTTCCAACTTCATACAGTGACATTAACAAAACTATTTACATAGATATTTTTCTCCATACTATGGAAAGATTCAGTTTTAAACTGGTGCTGTTCAAAATATGACCGTAACAAAAATGTATTTAGGCACTGAGGTGGACATTGATAAAATGTTAAATAAAAATATATTTCTTAATTTAACCTTTTTTTTCAGAATCATGGTGACATGCATTACAACTTTTGAGGATGGCAGAATTATACACAAGTATTATTAGCTCTTGCTCGAGACTTAGTTTAGTGACATGCAACGAGTGAGATGCATGTAACAGAAATTAAATTAACAAAATGTCACACCGTCAGTGCACTTTTTTTAATACTTTCAGTGTATAAAGTTAATATATTAATATCACATCTCCTGAGTTCTACAATTTCAAGCACAGCATCGTTTTTATCTGTGTTCCTCATATTATTACATCTATGATAAATTGCTATCAAAATGTCTTTTTTCTGATTACAAAGACAAAAGTTGTAAAATAACTTTTGTTCATAGCTGAATGTGTTCTTGAGACCGTTTTTAAAATATCTATAAAACAGTTGATCACCCCAATTGTTTAGTTTCTCTACCTCTGACCATTCAGTTGGAGTCAAGTCAAACAGTAGGCCTACAGTCGAGCCCCTCACCAGACAACTTATCTGCCCTGACCTGTCTCCAATTTTTAGTGTTGCCAATGAGACCATACCACCTTCTTTCAGTTTGTTAATTTTTACGGATTCTAAATAATAATCTGTTAAGAGCCCCCATGCTTCCGTATGTAACTTAAGCCTGCGCGCCTCGGTTAATTTTGTAGGCTCAGTGTTCCTAAAAAAACTATCAGAGTACCTTTTTCTTGATAAAGTCATCACAAATATAATTTATGACCATTTTATATAAATTTTGTTCATTATTTTTCTATTTACTCATTAGCTTTAAATAATCATAAATACAGGCTTGTCCGGCACTTTTTGATAATACAATTTTCGAGTTTACTTTATCATTGACCGCACGACACGAATTTTTAAATGATTTTAAGAAAATCACCGAATGGCTTTTTTTGACAAGGTCAAGTTTTTTGCCATAATAGCTATTATAACTGTCAATTTGACTTTTCAGTGAATCCATTTCTGCTAACGCCGCGTGAATTTTGATAGATTTTGATAATCTTATGACTTCGAGCAAACCTCAGGAGCAAACCAACAGGCGGCATGCGCAACGCGAGGAAATTTTCATGGACTTATTATATTAAGTCCAATCGACCGACCAAAGACAAGTGACAGGTGTTTGACATCTGTCATACTTACAATTGAGGTTATGTTAAAATTAGTTTTGTAAATTTTGTAATGCGATTAGATAATTATAATAAGAGGCCGTGCTGAATTAAGTTTATTATACGAATGCAATGAGAGTTGGCTGGATTCAAAAAGTAGTACATAAATGGCCAGGCAAGAAAACACTTGGGATGTATAGATTTCTGCCCATGTTTTTTATACTTGGAGCAGCTTTGGAGTTTTCGATGATAAACTGGAAGGTTGGTGAAGTTAACTTCTATAATACCTTTAAAAAGCGTAGAGCACACGATATAGTTGAGGAAAAAATAAAGAAATATTCATCAGCACCAGCTTAGGATGCCGGCTGGAGTTCCGTGGAGTCAGTACCTTAGTTTCTCTTTCGCCGCAATGGTGTCGATGCTGGCGGGTTCTCAACTTGTTCATCAGCACTATAAACCTTTGCAAAATCTGAACGAGTATATAAATAAGGAATTGAAAGACTTTCCAGAAAATGTACAAGTCAAAATTAGGAAAGAACTACAAGAGGAAGGGATCTTAAAGTAATAGTTGTTTTTTTTTAGAATTATGTAGTACAGTTATGAAATAGGAACAAATAAAAGTTATTTATTATATCAAATGCGGAGTTATTTATTTTTTAAATTTCCTATTGTTGTTTCTTATTGGCTTCCTTTGTTTGTCAGTTTGCAACAATAAAGTACAGTCAAACGCAAATCAGACCAAATTTTGGACCCTCTTATTGGATATGGTTTACACACTTATTATAGTTCTGTTTAATTTGTTTTTATTTAAACTATGTATTCTTAATATTTCATGTTAATCTGACTTTATGTTTATTTTTATGGAAGGCTTGCATTTCATTACATCTGTTCTCTGTTTAAAGTGGGTTGTAGTATGATGTATAAATTGATTGGGTTTCTAAAATTTATTGTTCTTAAAGAAAATCCAGGACTGAAGAGGGAGTGAAGTGACAACATGAACATTAAGGAGAAAATAAATTTCGCATGAAATTGATAAACAATGTAAAATTTAAAAAATTTAATAAGACATTGGTGTTTGGTAATTTTCTTAAACTAATATTTACAGTTAAATTTTGAAGACAGTGGAAATTATATTTATTATTTGCAATAATGTATCTAAGGTCTACAATAGTACATTGCAGGGCAGTTGACACTACATTTTAACTAACATAAACTTCCAATATTTAATTAACAACATTTGACTCCTAAACTAAGTCATAATGAGTTAGACACAATAATTTATCCTAAGAGTTACTCTTGAGACATTTGTTAAAAAGTTACAAAATCTTTAATTAACAATAATAACAATGATAAATTTCTTTTTTCCCTTAACTATTAGTAACCACAAATATGAAAAACACAGAAGCACTATGATAATTATTTTAGATAGCAGAACCTGTATCAATTTTCATTGGTTTATTCATTCATATCAATTTAGGTATGGTGTGGTCTTATAGTACAGTCTGATAATATTATAAAGGGTTAACATTGTGACTTGTTCAATATGGCAAAATATACTTTATTTTGTATCAATTTCATACAACCACCTCTGGAATTTTCAAATAGGTATTCATATGTTTATTAAGTAACATAAATGTTTGTATGTCAATTTAAACATTTATTTATGATGATGATATGAGTTCCACTTTTCATGTTTATCTAATCTTATTTACAGTAAATAAATTAAAAACTAAATTAAAATGGGCCTTAAGCTTACTGTGTACAAGATGTGTATTAAAGAAAGTATATAACAATTATAGTTAAACATTAAAATTATGAAACAGGGGAATTTGAGAATTTATGTAACATATTCACATCACAATTATATACTTCATTGACTCTTTGGTTCGTAGTCCGATAAAAGTATTGATAATAATAGCAGGAATTAAAATTGCTTATTGAAATATCTAAATTCTACACCGATATTTAATTATAAATATTTAAATGTCTGATAGAAATATTAACAAAAATAGGTCTTTAATAATTTACAGAGTCCCTTAAGGTGAGTATATTTAGACTAGAGCATTTACTTAAAAAATTATGTGTATACGCTTCAAATGTAATGTTTTATAAAACGTGAAGTAGATTGCACTGATCGAAAGCGGTGAACCACGCGGTAATACGACTCCGAGGCAAACGTATGTTACCTACTTCGTCTGTGTGATGAATATAACATGAAAGTTACAGTAAATATATTTTTAATCCTCATAATCGCAAAGAACTCACTTCGATTGCAAATAAAACGTATTATGGAATACGAAAATATTTAAATAAAGAAACCACGATTCAACTCTCAAATGTTTAATTAATCTTCAAAAACGAACCATTCGTTTGTTCGTTTCGTTGATGGTTGGCCTACAGTTATACCTAATCAAATGAAAAATACATTAGATTCCATCACAATCGGAATGTGGTTAATATAAATAGCTGTATACAAAAAAAGTCTTGCATTAACTAGGAATCGTGCTACAAAAATAATGGACTCCCGCAATCCCGAGCGTGAACATACCTACTAAATAATGTTTGAGTTTGTTGACCCCAATTGCATTTCCTATACTTGTTTATACCTACAAAGAACGTATACATTGTTGAGAGAGTGTCCTGGTCTAGACTTGCTCACCTTAAAGGAAACACCTAAATCCAAGGCAGTCTTTTATTAGAACTTAAGCGGTGAAAGGGTCACCTTGGGTGGTGAGATATCGACTGTTTGATCCAATCAAGATGCGAGGCTATCGAATCATATATCCGAGGGCGACCTACCCCTATTTTTGAGCATGCTATTCGCCACCCGCTAACACCTACCAGAGACCAATGTTTGGCCTTTTCATCGAAGCACATCATGGAACTCCCAGCATATTCCTCCTCCTGCAAAATAAAACCGGATGATCAGACCAGAGCAGTAAGGTTAAAACATTTTTTGATTGTTAAGGTCAAAAGAGTTCTTTTGTTAAGGACAATAAACTACCTTCGACGACTTCAACACGTAGGTACAGCCCGCAGGTAGGTACATATTTTTTGGAATGTCCACACATTACCAAAAAAAAACAGGGCGGTCACCCAACCGCGAGCTACCTTAACGCCGCTATTGTCTTCTGGTAACAGTAGTTGGTGTATAAATGACAAACATAACTTACATCACAGTCGTCCTTGTCGTACAGTCGCTCCGAGCAAATACCGTTGACAGTGGCGATGCTGACGTTCTCGCACGTGTTCATGGGGCTGGTTACGACTTGTACCCGCTGCAACTGATCTCTGGTGCGCGTCCAGCTCAGCGTGTTGCAGACGCCGTGGTCCGCGCTCGTGGTGTTCCCGGGCATGCACACAGGTCGCACGAAGTCCGTCATCTCGACCGGCCTATCCAATCGCAGCAGCGCCAGCATACTGCCCTCAACCGGTGACGGGACTACCTCTGCGACGCGCTGCTCCTGCTGCCATGGCGTCGTGCTCTGTATTCGCACTGTTCCTAGTCTTGCTGTCCATTCCGTGTTCGGTTGACCCTGTAGTGTAAAAACGTACTTTGCTAGGCAATTAACTCACATATGTACCTAACTATAATGTAGATTTTCTTTATACTATTTTAGTTTCTGGTGGTATTCGCTTTTTGAGCTACATTCAAAGTGAATAGGTAGGTACTGGAGTCTTGAAGTGGTCTAAGGAGTCTAAGGTGAAGGTCCTCATAGCACAATTGAACGTTAGAAAAAGATCGTAAACCTACGTAGGTACCTTAATATTAGTTCAACTACAAAATTCACGAACAATTTTTAAAAAAACATATAAGTAGTGTACTTACTTAGTACAAAAATAGTGTTAAAATTTCTTGGGTACCACCCACCCATTATCTTATTTGTAATTTTTACAAAGACCTGATTTGGAACTTATATAGCGTGGTGCTAGAGATGGGGAGCTCCAATACCTACTGCTTGAGTTAGTTTCGTCTCCTAATAAGTAGTCTCTTGAAATGAGAGTATCTGACCTTTGAAGGGTTTACTTACTTATAACATAAGCCGTTTGTATGTTATGAGGATCACTTTGTTTTAGCTAACCTTGATTCTACCTACTCAAAGTTTAGCTGCGTAGTATAATGCGATTTTGTCACAACCAAAACTGGGTTGCGGTTGATCGCGTGCACTACGTTCAAACAGACCTGGAAGCAGGAGGCGGTGGTGAGCAGCCAGGCCGGGTGCACGAGGGCGGCGTCGCAGGCGTGCACGTGCCCGCGGAACAGCGCCGCGTGCCAGGGCCAGTCGCCTGGCCGCGCCGACCGCTGCAGCCCCTCCACGCCGCTGCGAGCGCGGCCCACGCGCGCCGTCGGCACTCCACACTCTACAACCAATAATATTACCCACGATTAACTTTCTAGAAATAGTAAAAAAACCAAATAACTTTTAGTAGGCTTCCTCAGCTAAGTACCCGCCTACAGTCAAAAGCTATCCAGTGTTCCTCCAGATTCAGCCGATTCGGTGTGGGCAACGATGCGAGGTTTATAGCTTCTCGTGAATATAGATTTGAGAATAGAATGTGATAAATTACGAGTACCTATGTTGTCAAATTAAAGAGCATTTTTTAAATAGTGTAATTAAAAAGTAATAGATAGGTACGTTGTATAAATTATTTTATAGGAAAAAGAAGTTGATTTAAGATAACAAGCAAATGTCTCACCTAGTTGGTCGCAAACAACTTTTATTACTTTGCGTTCCGGGCACTCGCTCTTCAAAAACGATATTTCAGGTGCGAACGGGTCCACTACTTCGACGTACTCCAGCTGGTCTGTCTTCAGCTCTTCGGCGTCAGGCACAACCTCCACACTCGACACAGCACTATAACAATGCAAGTAGGTTTTTTTATGACATTGCAGGCAGACAAGCATTCAGTTTACCTGATGGTACCTAAGTGACAATCACCGCCCATATACGTTTGCAACACCAGACGAGTAATAAACGCGTTGGTGGTTTATAAAATAAAAATACACTCTTTTTTGAAGACTTGAAGTCGTATTATACATTATATCGGTCGTATTATATTGGACGATGGCAAAAAGTAAGTACCTACATAGGTAGTGGCTGGGATAATTCCTTGAAAGAAGTTAAGGAATTCCTCAGAACACTCCCCATACGCTATGAAGTAGACAAAGGGAAGCAACGTCAGAGGATCAAGCTGATCCAAAAGCTCCGAGTTATCAACTATACAAACGGCCCTGAGCTGACTGCAACTGCAACGGGAGAGTTATTACTGGGGAGCCTCTGCCCACAGGTAACAGCAGTAGCCTGCTCCATATGTGGCCGAACCTGGGCTTTATAAAACTGTAGGCCATGGGTCAAAGTAAAGCATCTGAGGTACATATTATTACCTACCTTAGGTAGGTGTTACTAGTATTTGAGAGTAAAGAAGCAAAAGACATCAACGCATCACAAACACAAATGTTTGCTATGTGGACTACCTTCCTCGTATAAATAAAAAGTAAGTACAAGTAAACAAACACAATATGGTCTTATGGTTTCTACGTAAAACTACTAGATTACCAACCGTTTTCTTTGGGCTATGGGTAGAGGTCCATTGACCTCACCCTATGTACATTTGCCTATAAGTATCTAAGTAGGTATATCAGGTCACACATATATATTGGACAAAATCAAATTGCTCTGATTCAGGGGAAAGGAAATGTTACTCAAATGAGAAAAAACGACGATACGACATCACCCAGACAATGCTCGTTTTCCATATTGACCCGACTGGAAATCGAAGCATATTATTACCTGAAGGTCATAGCCGTGCAGAGTGATGCGCCGACGCTCTTGAGCGCGCGTTTGTCGGCTTCGTAAGGGGCGGCGCAAATCTTGCCGTCGCGGCCGCGTTCCGACCACACCGCGTACCCGCCGCGGCTGCGCACCGCGCCCAACGTCGACTCGCCGCGCTCGCGCCGCCACGACGACAACGAGCGGGCGATCCACACTATACATTTAACATTTGTTATATTGTAAGTATCGATGTCGTTTTAGAATTTTATCCGTCCATATCTGCAAACATACTTTCACAGTCGCATATGGTTATGGAAAGGTTATATTTTCACTAGGTTAAACTAAAGGGTTTTCTAATAACGGCTTGACAACTTATGTTCAAAATAAATGAAAATCATTTGAGATATTTCAAAAACTTTATTTTTTGATATTTGCAGACGTTATTTGTTCGTGTACTTCACCATGATGAAAATATTAGGCCTACTGAATAAACTGATAGTTACCTTTAAAATTGTCAAGTCCCTATTGGAAAACCCCATATTACAGTTTGATTCTCGTGTTGGTTTGGGTTAAGGGTACAGGTGCAAACTCACAGCAACCGACTTCGTCACTGCCGTCGGGGCAGTCAGGCGTGCCGTCGCAGTGCAGGTGGCGCGGCAGACAGCGCGTGTCGAGCGCGCAGCGCAGCGCTCCGCCCGCTCCTGCGCCCGCGCTCGCGCAATGGGCGCAGCTCCGCTCGTCCGCTGCATTGGCGCAGTCCGGCACTCCATCGCATGCGCGCCGAGACAATGCCAGCCGGTTCAGCCCACCAAGGCAGTCTGTAAATTGTCGTCAACTAAAACTGACTTTTTAGCCACTGGTCAACCCCATGCTATGACGGGTCTGCGAAACGACAGACCTTGTTCAATTACCTACGGAATCATATTGCCCAAGCACAAGAAATGTGTTATAGCCCTCAAAGCAACAACTTTTTCCTTAGTTATCTAACAGCTAGATCAGTTGAAATTTGTTTTGGTCTTCTCCTTGCTACTGTAGCTATTTACTTATCTATAAGTATTCCTCGTTAACCATAACCGTGACTATGGAACATAAATGCGCTTAACTTTTACTTTCATGCTACTTGATTGATTCTAATAAAAAAGTGAGTGACCTATATTAATGCAATGTTTGCATTGTCATTGTCTGAACAATCTGCTTTACAATTTGCTTGAACTTATTGATCACCACACACATTTTAAACAAGTTTATCTGCCAACATAGAGTAATTCCTTAACAACACGTCTCTGGTTTTCATTCCAGTAGCTAAGCAAAGGTAATGACGCTTTGTTTTAATTAAGTGCTAAAAATTACAAAGATAAATTTCAAAATTGGGACTGCTAATGCACCTTGCAGCAATTTTTAATTTCTTCTTATTACTTACAAATACACGTTTTCACAATAATTCAAATTAAAATATTGCGTGACCGTTACATTATTGCTCACTACCTATTGCAATAAGAGTTACCTACCTACTACCTATACAATTATTAATTTGCATTAAGTTGGTGTATTTTTGTGAAAAAATAAACATTAGATGGTTTAATTTATTTCGGTTGATAGGTACCATTTTATTAATGTAGAAATGTTTTTGAAATATCAGTAGATGTTATTATGTAAAACATATTCAACGTCTACTACACATGAGCGCTTTACATTATAGGAAATACGCATACCTATTATAGAAACAAATCTATTCGAGAAGGAAATATTGTTGGTTTTTCGGTTGCGATTTCTTAAGTTCGATTTTAAACTGCAGGGTGAGTGACTTCTTCGTTTCCTTGCATTTGGGGGCCGTGAACATAGTAAAAAGTGTTAGCACGTACCTGGCTCAGGCATGCAGGAATCAGGGCCAAAGTAGTCAGGGAAGTGCGAGCAGTCGAAATAGGAGCGCAAGCGGTCGGGCAGGCGCGCGCCGCAGCCGGCGTGAAAGGCGCGGCAGTATGCCCGGCAGGGCCGCAACAGCCGCCCCGCCTCGCATCGCGGCTGTAGCATTTGGCACACGAAGTCCTGCCGACAATAAAAATAGATAAATAAATGCGCCAGACAATCACACCAATCACCTGGTCCCAAACAAGGTTTTCCCTTGTACTATGAGTACCAGACGACGGATACGAACTGGGGATACTAACAATAGTTTGGCGCTTTTGAGAGCTCGAATAGAATAGATGATTTGGAAACAAAGAATAATATTATTGGTAAGTAGTTGTCCCCCCTAAACTGGTAACTCCAATAAATATATGTCATCATCTTTATGATTTTAGTGCCTAAAATGGCTTTAACACCCCACAGAATTGAGCGTCTCATTGTAGTATCAAAACGCAGTCAGCGAAATCAAAATTGAGACAATCGTTGCACTATTTACATTATAGGCTCTTACCTATTTGAGCGAACCTTCACCATACGCCTCTAAAATGGATGCTCCCACAGCCAATTGCTCCTACTTTTGTATCAGGACAAGATAAAACGAGTGACTAAAAATTAAAAATGTTAGATATCTTTTCATATTTTTTGGACTTACCTGTGCTAGATGGGAACATTCAGCATCCAGCAGTTCCCTGAATGCCACTAGGTCTTTTAGAATGGCGTCTTTTGAAGTGTGTCCCACCAGGTTGGGGTACGTCGTCGTGTTGTAAAGCAGGTGAGAGCAGAGCGACAAGGTCTTCGGGTAGCATTTACTGATTTCTTCAACTTCTATTGTCATTGCCTCGGTCGTCGGTGGCTCTTCCGGGGTTGTCTCAGTATTTTCCAGTTCGAGGGATGATATTGCAGAACTTTCCTAGAATATTAATGTTTTATGTTACCACACTATGTTAAATAATACAAATATTCTGCCGGTAATAATACCTACCTGTTTCTTGTTATTAGAAAATAATAAGCAAAGTTGCTTAAAATACTGGGGAACAGAAAATAACTCGATACACCTAAAAATTTAATTTTTAGAAAAAAGAATAATGATTTTGAATTGCGTGATAGTAACCATGTCTCTGGCTTGTGACCTAGCTGGTCATTTCGGTTGTGAAAATAGGACTTTAACCGTTATCGACAACACCTTTACCTCGATATGTAAAGTTTCGGGAAGGGCGGTGACGTTGAAGTGCTTGGAGGCTACGAGGTCCCTTGCTAGCACCGAGGCCACCTCGCTGGTGCTGACGGCCGTGAAGATCGGCTCGAAAGACACCTCAAAGTGCACCCGGTCGCCTTCCTCAGCGCTGGGAAAATATGTTTGTTAATAAATGCTAGAATAAAGCCTCAAAAGTTCAAAATATAGGCATACATACTAAGGTACCTGAGGGTATTAAGGCCTAGCTAAGGGAGATTTGTAATAAAATGAAAAATATCCAATATAATCAACAAGTTTTATTATGAATCAGTCATATAGTTCAATTACTACAGAGTTAAAACAAAAAATAGCTTCTCTAGCTTAAAACCAAAACAATATATAACTTTTAAAAAAACACAGTCTGTAGGCCTTATTAAACTATCTAAAAATCAACTTATACAACGTAAATTGGTATTTTTGAGATTAAAAATCATTAATATAAAGCAATAGGAATCATAGTGATATTAGAAAATTAAATAAATTGGCTTTATTCACAGCCACCAGGACATTGAAAGTCATCAGTGTCTTTTGCAGTCAAACCGACACACTCTTCGTGGTACCACTTAGAGCAACGTGAACATTTCCGCATTGCGTCTCTTCTATCTTCTTTGCAGGCATGACAGTACCAATTCTCTTGTTTTTGTGATTTCCCTTTGACGGTAGTTGACTTTTTTGCAGATACGACTTTAGTTTTCTTAGGGTTTAAAGCCTTTTTAAACTTCGTTCTTTCTTTTCTACCTGTTTCAACATCAGTAAAGTTTTTGTCTTGTTTATTTTTCTTTATTTTGTTATCTTTTTCTTCTTTACTATTTCTCTTCTCTTGATTATATTTATCAAACAGATCTTTTGTGACTGGAGTACCTCGATAATTCATCTCTTTGCAGCCTTATACGTACTTAAAGTTCCTCTTTGTACTGCTCTAACAGCTGCGATAAGATTGTCTTCTGACATCTGACTGGGAGGCATCGTGACCGTAAATACTGAAAACAATGATAAATAAATTTAAAATTAACAACTACGCACGTATCACCCACCAACGAACGTTTAAAAAACGCGCTCCTACTTACATAGCAGTTAAAAAAAAAAGGAGTATAATAAGGCCTACAGTAAAATTTTATAGGCCTTAATATCCGACAACCACATGGTTACAAAAAATAATAATAATATTTTTTATATAACTACAAGTTGTTTAATACGGTAGCCTAGGAACAAGCATACGTTAATGAATAAATGGACTGTCAATAAAGGTTTGAAAATATCATATCTTTAAAATAACTTACGTTTTACTGAAGCCAATTTTTATAATTCGTGCCGCGCGACCGCCCCGCTGTATGATTTCGACGACACTGGCGGGGGGAGAGGGGCGCGCACGCGGTCGCCTGCCGCTTCGCAGCGACTTGTATACGCTCTGAGCTTGTGTGAATGTAACCTTGAGTGTCCGCTACTCTATTTCGTACGTTTTTTGTTACTTAGGCCTTATTGCCCGATAGGCCTTATAACCCGCGGGTACCTTAGTATTTAATACCTTCTGATATATAAAACAATTGCATTTAGCTAGTTATAAAAAATAATAAAATGGTACCGGATAATTTTAATAAACAGAGCGATATAAAAATGTTGCTATAGTTCTATAAACTTTATTAATTTTATATTATATTAATTTTATTTTAGTCATCATTAATTCTAACCAAATTTTTTGTACATCTACTTTGTAAATAAACTTCGATAAGAATAAAAGCTTGTAAAAAAGAGTGAGTTTTTGTGATATTTTTTCTAAACAGTAGGTAAGTAAGAACCAAAAACCAAAACAATGTATGGCAATGTCGAAGTTTGGAAGCCTGTGTAATTTTGATAGTCTTGATGAAATATACCTAATGTTTGTTGTGATAAGCATAGCATTGATTTAATTAGTTAGATACATTCTAAAGGTAAGTAAGACTTAAGCTAACACAAATCATAGGCAGGTTAAAGTTGTCAACACTCGAGATAGGCAACTATTACTTGGTTAGCCTTCTTTAGACTTGTTTCAAGTTATATAAACTTAAATGGCTAAAATGGACGGGCTACCGCGATTACTGTGTGATACCTATGACATTTCCCAACTAGAACCGGTAGTTTTCGTCGTACTGCTAAAATGCAAAATGTAAAGTCATCCGAATCAACACACCTTAATAGGTATGGTAATCTGGGTCAATAGCTGTTTTTATCTCTTAAAACTTGATAAAATTTTAATGTATTGATATATTATTGGGTACGAACATTTGGTTTGCCAAAATAAACATTTGTCATAAACCCGTTATTCTATCTATTAAGTGTGTTACGAGTATAACCATACAAAGCGGCAACTTTTAGTTCAAGAGCAGGACATATCCTGTTTATTAAATGCATTAGGGGCACGATTGAAATTCTGTTCGCGAGAAGAAAGGGTCGTAAGCATCAGACGTGTGATCGCCGTCAAAGACGTGTTCAAGCGGCGCGGATCGCATAGAAAGTGACGGCTCGGATCGAGCTTCGAAACAAACACGCATTGAACTTTCCCGAGCTGATGATATCACATACGATCATATTGTTCAAGAGTGATTAGCCTACAAATGTTAGTATTACTTCACGACTGCATTGTATCCTATACCTACTTTCGATCAATGTTTGGTAATTATTCTAATGCTATCAAATGAGGACTTTCACAAGTAGAAAAAAGATGCCATGACTATGTACCTACGTCTTTTTATTTTTAGATTCTTTTTATTTGGATTAAAATTCTTAATGCTCTACACTTAACTTATTTCCTTTTCATTCACAGTTCACAATTTTTTTTAAATTAATTAATACCAGAAAAAACTCTTGATAAAATTACCTACTTTCAACAGTTAAACGTTTTCTTTGTTTGAGCACAACTAGATAGATTTAGAAAAGCATGAAGTCCATGGAGAATCGAAACTGATCAATGGTGTAACTGATAGGCGTTATTTCATACCATTTAACCCTCTCATTGTTCCACTCATTCGAATTGTTTTATTTGCTTCGATTAACAGATTAGGTAGACTTTCTCCGGTCTAAGTGTTAATACACTTAGGTAGGTATTCGAATTTTATGAATATGTAATTATTTGTCAGACACCATAAACTCGTACCTACACAGCATAAGATACCTACATAAAATGTGCCAGTGAATTATGGAAATAGTTTTCATAATGAAGTGAGGTAATGATGTAATTGTTTTCTGCACTTCAAACCCTAATTAAATATAGCTAGGTATGACTTAATAACGTGCGTAATGCTTTCAGTAGGTATGCGTAGAGACGTTGAACATAGATCACCGTAATTTTGGGAAGGTTTGCTTTGTCCTCCAAAGCCACGAATAAAGTACTTAATCAAAATATGCTAATTTGGCTAATCTACCTACATTTGGAAAATAGTAACCTACCTAAACTATCGGCCAGTAAACATAAGCCCAAAAAATGTTGAAGTAGTGCAGTAAGATATTTCCATTTTATATGAAAACAGAACTTGAATATTCGGTGCAGACCAGAACGTCATTATACATTGTTTGACAATGTAATCAAATACTAGTATTACCCACACACAAGTATGTAAACTGAACTAGATAATTCATGACTAAAACGACCATGAAACTGAGAACTTTGTAAGTGGACCGCAACTTATCAAGGCAGGTGTGTTAAAAAGTGCCGTTTATATGTACGTAATACAGAAAAAATGGTAGGTAGGTAACTACAATACCAACCAACACCACAACGACAAAAATCCACGAAACGTTGCAAAAAAATGGCGTGAATAAGTAGTGTATTTGAAACAGGCAATCAATTTTATGCTAACGCGTCGACCAACATCGTAGCAAATAAGAGTAGATTTATGTAAGCCAAGTTGAGGTAACCACGGTTCTTGCGTTTAACTTTTCAGCCTGTAACTATTGCGTTGACGTTATGACTGAACCAAATATTCAAATCAGAAGGTCTAAAATCGTTTGCAATTTACTGGCTTAAATTAAATTTAATTGGACCTATTTCCAAATAAAATCATGCAAACGTTAGCACATATTTGTGCCGTATACCTACATGCTATCAGATACCTAATATTTAAAGAAGAAGAAATATTTTATTTCGGTAGATGGCAATTATTCCAGTTGATATAAAACATATCAATTGGGCATAGGCTTGTAATTTGTATCCTTCCCATTTGCCGGGTCGCAATGTGAACGTCGTGTTTAAACGTTAATACCAACATAGGTATTTAGAATTGACCTATTGTAAATACTTCATAACCAGCTGCGGTTAGAAAGTATAAAGTGGGTCACGAAGGGATAGTGTGAAAATTACAAGGCCTTGGCAAAACAATGTTTGGGAAACACCGTTGTGGTGCATTCTTTGTTATTGAGTAATTGTCTCAAAACTTAACATAACAAACATAATATACATTACAGTTTCAAACATTCATGAATTGTAAATGAAACAAAAGAAAAAAGCTTAGCTTACGACACCTTCAGAATGAAACCTCGGCAGAGCTGGTTTTAAGTTTATCCCTGCCCTCATGAGATTTTTATTCGGGCCAATAAGTATTGTTGTTGTTGATAGCTGATAGTCCTGTTTCATTGGGAGCATTGTACTGAATTAAAGTAATCAAAGTCTAAATAAAAAATAATAACAAAAATATCTTCTAATAATAACAATATCTAATAATTACATTGATTGTGATTAGGTATGTGTGAATGTGTTTCTCTCAATAATGTGACAGAGATGTAGATCTACTCTACCAGTACGGAAGTGAAACTTAGACCCCATTCCGTCAAAAAGGAAAGGCGCTACTTGCTAGGGTATGGTGCAATGTTAAGCCGATCGAGAGACATTGCGGTAAAACCCTTGCAAATAACCATTTTAATTGTAAACTCATATGGTGGTAGTTGCAGTAAAAAGTACTTCAAACTAATAACTTAAAATTTATAACTTTGTAGTGCTCTTATGTCGTGAGCATAAAAATAGAAAAGTTCGTTTCTGTACTGACCCGACCGGGGATCAAACCCGGGACCTCAGAGATGGCGCTACGTCAAAGTCTGGTCCACTCGCCTCTCGGCTACGGAGGTCGTCAAAAAGGTTATAAGGTTCGTAAGTTTGACTAGTTACCTATCAAGAGCAAGGATCTCTGCGGCCACGAAGCAGGAGCGCAGTTCTGAGTCCTGGTACAACTGTGCGAGGGCCGCCTGTAGGCGCACCTCGCGCGTGCTGTTGGGCTGGAGGTCGCGGCCCGCGGGCCCCGCCCCCCACGACGAGACCACGAACGAGCCCCGGAACGTCTGCCGGTTGAGCGGGTCGCCGAACAAGTACATGTCTGTGGGAGGGAACATTCAGAGTTATTGACCCTTCCTCTTTACAAAACTCGATCTTATTCTGAGTGCCTACTTTATTTTTGTACGATTGAGGACTTTTGCTTTGAAGACTTTTTTCGACTTTTAAGGGACTGATAGTTATATCCAGATAGTTATCTGATATTTAACGCATGCTAACTGATTGCGATCTTTATCTCCAATAAGTAATATATAGATAGGTAGAATCCCTACTATCTCTACTAATATTATAAATGCGAAAGTAAATTTGGCATAGGTATACGTTGAACCTCAAGAACGGATGTAGGCTACTTTTAGTTAGAAAGTAAGGGGGGGGGGGGGGGGGTTAATGCCACCTTTGAAAGTTTATATGGGAAAATGTTTATTTTTTAAGTTAGAGATATGAAAGTTGGCACAAATATAGCTCTATTAAAATATAGACTACTTTTTGTTTCGAATATTAGGGGAGATAGGGGTAAAACCGACCATGAAAGGATGTAGTCCACGCGAACGAAGTCGCGGGCACAGCTAGTACCTATGTTTATATTTTGTTCTATCCCAGTCCTGTCAAACCTATTTATGGTTTAACCTAAGGTATACAATCTTAAAAACCTCTTTTGGAAATATTAATATGAAATTATTATAGCGCGATAAACTTTTAAAATATGAACTCATGGTCGCTGCAAAAAGATAGATCTGTTAAATTTTGTTAAAATTAGATCTGTGATATGTTTACTTTATTCAATATTACAATTTAATTTTAATAATATAATTTTCCTTGATTTTAGCAGTTTTCAGACGAGGATGCTAATCTAAGCTACCTACTGAAACTTTTTTGATTCATCTGCGTCACTACGCTTAGATAGATCGCTTCCTTTAATTTGCTTTATAATGTAAAAAAAATACGTGGTAAAATGTAAGCAGGAATTCATATTTAGATTTTATCTAATGCTAAACATTTCCACAAACATTAAAGTATACACCTATTTTAATACCTAATTGCTTAATAAGTTCAATCAACGACTTTAATGTTTATTTTGATTGATTCGTGTTAGCAATTTTAAGAACATGGACTGATTAATTATCTGATCTAATTACAATATTATTATTCACAGATAGTGTATTAAATAGTAGATACGTAATGTGCACTTGTCGCTCGAGCTCGGAGCCTGGCAAGGCCGACGTCAGTGGAAGTGTTGTATTGGCTAGCTATCGATACCTCCTATCGTTATGTTTGTGGAACTTTCGAAAATTACATTGTGAATTAGTACCTAATTCGTACAATAAATCCGACAGGTCGAAACTATCGTGAAAGATAAGTTCATCGAGTTTTAAAATTTAACTTAATCAAAATAAATCGGAGTATGACAAGTATTTCTGCAACGAATGTACCACGGGGCGATTAGTAGGTATAAATAAATAAATATTGGACAACATCACATACATTGCTCTGATTCTGTGGTAAGTAGCTAAAGCACTTGTGTTACAGAAATCAGAAACAACGACGGTACCACAACACCCAGACCCGAGACAATACAGTTCGTTTCCCATATTGACCCGACCGGGGATCGAACCCGGAACCTCTGAGATGGCGCGACGCCAAAGTCCGGCACGCTCGCCTCTCGGCCACGGAGGTCGTCAAATAAAATCAAAATATACGATTAGTTCATAAACTTACACGGCCAGAGAACACTAATCGAAAGCTTAGAGGTTATTATAACATATACATTCGTCGCCTACAAAACTTACAACTAGTTAGCTCTGTTGGAAGAGCAGCAATTATATCACACAATATAGAAATAGTATGTTAATTAAAGTAGCACCGCAGTGGTGGGTAGCTGAACTACTGTTATTGCCATACAAAAATATCACTAAGTCATACTATATGAATACTGTTTTTGTTCGTTGCTTAGGGCACCGTACTATACATAGACAGACAATTATTACGTACGATAAACTGGGTACCTACGTATCACCGATGATATTAAATGGACCCCACATTCCTGTTATCGATAAAGTACCTACCTACATATAAAGAGGCTGCGGCTTATCAGACGTACGCTACGGCCGGATATCTAAACCGAGACAACACAACACTGGTGATTGGCCTCCGCGGTGACGGGCCGAATGTCGCCCGCGCCGCGCTGCCCACACCTCGCCTCGCCTCTGTGACCTGGCTCACCTGTCTTCGTGTTTACCAACAAAGGAATGCGCCGCCTACCTTCGGAGATTATGGCCCTGATAGATGAGCTTTGAATACATTGCAAGTAATTGATGAACGATCAAACACTTCGATAGGTCAACGTTGACGGATAATTTGAATACGTCACGTCACTAAAGCGACTACACGGCTACTACTATTTTTTTCTAACTTTGACAATGCTTCGTGTTTACTTCTATGTCTTTAGTCCCAGAAGCGTTAAAATAAATATATTCGCGTTGCTGGTAAAGAGAAAAAATCTGAACTGCTGGGTAATGTAGGAACATTTTTTTTTACCGACCTACCTATAGTATAGGTACGTCCAAGCACGTGTGATCACCTGAATATTGACAGATTACAAATATCAACCCCTTATCAAGGGTTTGTTCTTAGAGAGTTAAAAATACTTGTAAGTAAGAACATCGAACAAGAAAGTTGTACCTACCTTGCTTTCTAAACTTTCTTTTTCCATAATATACCCGGAAGGGCCATTTAGATTAAGTAATGTTTCTTAAAACACTGCTTGAATCTGAAGTATTTAGGTTTTACATAGGTACTATATATTATGCTGTATATTGATGTAGCTGTAGGCTAGATCTTTAGGAAATGTATGTAAATAACATATGAAATAAACGGTTACAGCCTGCCCCTAGGAACTTTCTCGGAGTCTCGAAAGATTGCTCTTATCCTGTTCCGTCAGATTTCACTTCAGGTTCGCAGGCGACGCTATGGAATATAGAATAGTTTGTGTATTGGACTGAATTGTTTCGATTTACATACTGAAGCAAGAAAACTGGTTAAATACAGTGGCGGCGTAAGGGGCACTAAAAAGCTTTCTTGGGTAAATTGTCTATGGTTCAAAACCATACAAAACTGGACTGGAGGGCAGAAATTACAAGTAAAGCAACAAGGTGGATACGGTCAGCACATCAAGGTACACTAACAGTTCGATATTTTACTTAAAATTATTACATTATTACAGCTACAGGATCTTTCACATAACGTCGAGAATTGGACTTTGAAAACTGGCGTTTGTCCAATGCTGAGTCGAAGACTCAACGCCATTTTCAAGGTTTAGTAAATAAGGGGGCAGGTAGAAAGTGTTCTCCGCAAGTAACGTATCCTGTGCAGGGCTGTAGCCAATTCAATTTTGAGTTTGAGTCAAATTCCTTACAGGTAGGGTTGAACTGTTTTATGTTTGGAAAAGCTTAGATATGTCGGTACCTACCTCCATCCACATTGCTTTTTTATCTCAAATTATGAATAAACAATTTTAATCTAATATTTTGTCTTAGATTTGGTATGTTTAAGTTAGGGCGTTATGATTTCAAGGAAGGGCATTGTCCCAAAACCTAGTAGGGCAGCAGCAGCACCAGCAGCCACGGCACGGGCGGCTCAGCTTGTCGCTGCTGACGGACATCGTCTACTCTGGCGGGCGGTGCCGCCGCATCAGTAAGTATAGTGTCAGTGGGTGTGTCGGTACTTACGGCCTAGGTAGACGGCGACGGCGGCCAGCAGCAGCAGCACCAGCAGCGAGGCGAGCGCAGCGCAGCAGCCGCGGCACGGGCGGCTCAGCTTGCGCCGCGTGAAGCGGATGTCGCTGCTGACGGACATCGTCGACTCTGGCGGGCGGTGCCGCCGCATCAGTAAGTATAGTGTCAGTGGGTGTGTCGGTACTCACGGCCTAGGTAGACGGCGACGGCGGCCAGCAGCAGCAGCACCAGCAGCGAGGCGAGCGCAGCGCAGCAGCCGCGGCACGGGCGGCTCAGCTTGCGCCGCGTGAAGCGGATGTCGCTGCTGACGGACATCGTCGACTCTGGCGGGCGGTGCCGCCGCATCAGTAAGTATAGTGTCAGTGGGTGTGTCGGTACTTACGGCCTAGGTAGACGGCGACGGCGGCCAGCAGCAGCAGCACCAGCAGCGAGGCGAGCGCAGCGCAGCAGCCGCGGCACGGGCGGCTCAGCTTGCGCCGCGTGAAGCGGATGTCGCTGCTGACGGACATCGTCGACTCCGGCGGCCGGTGCCGCGCGCACCGCCGCCCGTTGTGCGACCATCCGTACCCGAGCTGCGGACCAAGTCTAACTTGAAAAACATATTCACCTAAATAGCCGTAATCTGATTCGAATGCGCTGTTTAACAATATTAGATAACCTATTCCAAATTAATGTTTGAGTTTGACATTTTCATAATGTATTCTTGACTAGACTCCCAGAATAATTAAATAACAAAAATAAATGTCTGCTACCTAGCTTTAGATGCGACTGATAAAGTATCAAGTACAAGAAGGTACCTATAGAGAAAAGCATGTCAGATTACACACTTTGGAGTTTGTACTGCTCTGATGTCTTGCGCGTAAGAACTAATATCGAACTTGACGTGCTGTCGATCGTACATGTACGACCTCGGTGGCGCAGTGGCTAAGGTTGGCGGCTAAAGCGCGAAAGATCCCGGCTTCGATTCCCAGTCAGTTCAATTTGGAAAATGAACTTTTCTTAATTGACTTGGGGCTGGGTGTGCTGGGGTGACGCCGCCAGTTAGTAGCCGTCCAGACGACGCGTCGTCTGGTGCTCATAGTACAAGGGAAAAAAGTGACCAGGTGATTGGCGCATTTATTTATTTACACTTACTTAAATGTAAACATGACATAAAGCATCAAGATAAGGTTTTTCACTATAGGCGTTTGTGTGTTTCTAAAAACATTTCAATCACTTAAAACTACTTCTAATATAATATTAATTAATGAAATCAACATAATTAAATGTAGTTCCAAATACTGATTCTACCAAGAATACACCGACCGAAGTAAGTTGGTCAATAGGTAGAAGTGATAGTTAGATACCTACTCTATTGCGTTTTCTCAATGATCTTGCCAATGATGATCGCCCACAACGATGCAGGGAAAAACATCTTACACGTTTTTGTGGTGCAATCATGAGGCGAGAAATTATTATTGATGGTAAACGAAAGCAAAAGCTGCCGATGCGCGTATGAAACTTAATGACCATCACAGATATACCTACACATCTAGTTAGTTTATATTCCATATTCTCTACCGTATTCTGTTATCTGTTTGTTAATATAAATGTTAAAATGTTTATTTCCTACTATATAATATAGGTAACCTACCTATTATTGAAACCACAGCAGGTCAGGATAACTACTACGCACAATTTGGCTGGTTGGGAGGCAGGTACCTGCCCATACTACGTGGCCCATTTTATAGGTACTTAAACCCCTTTCTCTTTCGGCGATCAACCAGTAACATACGTCAATACTGCTGCTGCTCTCTATTTTCACGTGTAATTTATGAATTATGATATAGGTACACGTACGATAAGTATATACTTTATTAAAAAGCCGTAAATTTTCTAAATTATGAGACAATAAGATGAAGGTAGCTGTAACTTCCCCCTATCCGTAAAACTTATTACATAATTTCTATCATTTAGGCATGTTTTCCTGTGTGTGGTAATGACGTCAGAAAGTAGTGGGTGGCGTTGTCATATTTATCAAATTACCTATCTTCTTTGTATATACTACAATTATTATTATTTATAGATTAACGCAGAAAAAGGCAATGTATAATACAACTGAATTAAAATTCCAAGTGGATATGTAATCAACACATTTTACGTAACGACACTGCGAAAAAACAAGAAACTTAAAAGTCGCTAACAATAAGTGGAATTTAAAAAAATATTTCTTAAAAGAAGTGTATTAGTTTACCAAATGCCAAGCATTTAATCAACCTTTTTATCACTTATATTAATTTAAGTAACAAGATACCTATAGTTTTTCATAAATCCCGTCATTTCGAATACATAATAGTAAAGTAATAGTAGGTATTCGGATAAGTCAAGTGAATGACATGTTCCAACTCGTTTGGAAATCTCCACAATACAAGGTAGAGTGTGGTTAGTCAATTAATACATTGCAGGTATTTTCAAGAAATGTTATATAAGCAGTTGTTACATCTCTAAACAAAAAGTTAAGTCTTTTGTAAAGAAATGTTCTACTTTAATGTAGTGGGTCGAGCTGTTAGGAAATTAGGATAGGATCGTTGTCCGTCCGACCTTTTAAATAATGTTTTAAGATAATGATTCATTACTTACTCTTTAGTTAAGATCTTAAAACATTACTAATGAAGTGCCGCTGGTGTTATGGTTTAGGTTGATTCATTTTAAAACGTATTCTAATTACAAAAAATATAAGAATTATGTAGAAAATAGAATCAATTGCCGTTTTGTATTTGTGCCACTATGTATCTAAGCACCGTGACGCCCTTTAGACCTAAATCATCAGTGAAGCTTGTCACCGTTATGCTTCCTAGTAATTACGAGTAGAATCTCGCCATTTTCCGGGTGTTTACGACACTTGCCCCATGTGTATAAAGAGAACTGTTACTGCGGCTTACATAAAGGTATTTAAGAGAGTAACGTAGGTTAATATAATGAGATATTTTACTTTCAAACTACCGTATAAATGGCAGACAACGGAATACTTACTTATTTCAGCGTACATACGTAATTAAATTAGCCATAGTTTTATGAGTACTTACATAATGTCCCACCTAAAGGACTTTGTGAAAGTATGTAGGTACATACTACTACTGAGGTTATGTTTAAGTACCTACTTAAGTATGCACAGAAAATATAATGTTTTGTATAATTTACCTCCCTTCTTCACATGTGAGAGCCTACTCAAAGAAAGAGGCTAAAGCTAAGACGGTTCTAAAGTTTACCTTATCCAATAAAAAATATATGTCTGGGTCCTGGTGCTCCAGAAGGAAGAAATCAATAGCATTCATTTTTAGGCCGATTCTGCAAGCGTTCGCCTAAAGTCGCTTCTTCTTTGGACTGATGACCAACAGAACGTTTCGTTTGTAAGATATTCGCCGGTGCGACGTTTCGTCAGTGGACGTATCGTCAACAGAACGATTCGCATATGGGTTTTACGTTTACAGGACTGTTCACCGAGAAACCGTTTCGTTTTTGATAAATTCGTCGATGCTACTTTTCCCCTACCAACCAAGCCATCAATAAAAGCACAATATGAATAAATACAGGACGAAGTAGTACCTAGTGTACAAAAAGTATGTAGGTGCAAATAGCTTGTGTTATTACTAGCTGTATGAAACCTACCAACTGCCATATTAGTAATGTGCATTATTGTTACCACATATAATTATTTTATGTTTATTACACAAAAAGTATATACCTACTTAGCTTATGTGGCGGGTGTAGGGCAGTGCCGTATTATGCAGTATTATGGAATAATGTTTAGGTAACTAGTATTTTATTTTCTTTTAAATTGTAATAATATATAATTTCCACAACAGGCATCGTGGATTCGATTCCCATCCTGGACAAATATTTGTGTGATGAACATTTGTCTCTGTTCTGTGTCTGGGTGTAATATGTATTTAAGTAAATATTTGTGTTACCTCTGTTGATTCTGTTGTACTTCGTCCTGTATTTATTCATATTGTGCTTTTATTGATGGCTTGGTTGGTAGGGGAAAAGTAGCATCGACGAATTTATCAAAAACGAAACGGTTTCTCGGTGAACAGTCCTGTAAACGTAAAACCCATATGCGAATCGTTCTGTTGACGATACGTCCACTGACGAAACGTCGCACCGGCGAATATCTTACAAACGAAACGTTCTGTTGGTCATCAGTCCAAAGAAGAAGCGACTTTAGGCGAACGCTTGCAGAATCTTTTGGGATTCTGCAAGCGTTCGCCTAAAGTCGCTTCTTCTTTGGACTGATGACCAACAGAACGTTTCGTTTGTAAGATATTCGCCGGTGCGACGTTTCGTCAGTGGACGTATCGTCAACAGAACGATTCGCATATGGGTTTTACGTTTACAGGACTGTTCACCGAGAAACCGTTTCGTTTTTGATAAATTCGTCGATGCTACTTTTCCCCTACCAACCAAGCCATCAATAAAAGCACAATATGAATAAATACAGGACGAAGTAGTACCTAGTGTACAAAAAGTATGTAGGTGCAAATAGCTTGTGTTATTACTAGCTGTATGAAACCTACCAACTGCCATATTAGTAATGTGCATTATTGTTACCACATATAATTATTTTATGTTTATTACACAAAAAGTATATACCTACTTAGCTTATGTGGCGGGTGTAGGGCAGTGCCGTATTATGCAGTATTATGGAATAATGTTTAGGTAACTAGTATTTTATTTTCTTTTAAATTGTAATAATATATAATTTCCACAACAGGCATCGTGGATTCGATTCCCATCCTGGACAAATATTTGTGTGATGAACATTTGTCTCTGTTCTGTGTCTGGGTGTAATATGTATTTAAGTAAATATTTGTGTTACCTCTGTTGATTCTGTTGTACTTCGTCCTGTATTTATTCATATTGTGCTTTTATTGATGGCTTGGTTGGTAGGGGAAAAGTAGCATCGACGAATTTATCAAAAACGAAACGGTTTCTCGGTGAACAGTCCTGTAAACGTAAAACCCATATGCGAATCGTTCTGTTGACGATACGTCCACTGACGAAACGTCGCACCGGCGAATATCTTACAAACGAAACGTTCTGTTGGTCATCAGTCCAAAGAAGAAGCGACTTTAGGCGAACGCTTGCAGAATCTTTTGGGATTCTGCAAGCGTTCGCCTAAAGTCGCTTCTTCTTTGGACTGATGACCAACAGAACGTTTCGTTTGTAAGATATTCGCCGGTGCGACGTTTCGTCAGTGGACGTATCGTCAACAGAACGATTCGCATATGGGTTTTACGTTTACAGGACTGTTCACCGAGAAACCGTTTCGTTTTTGATAAATTCGTCGATGCTACTTTTCCCCTACCAACCAAGCCATCAATAAAAGCACAATATGAATAAATACAGGACGAAGTAGTACCTAGTGTACAAAAAGTATGTAGGTGCAAATAGCTTGTGTTATTACTAGCTGTATGAAACCTACCAACTGCCATATTAGTAATGTGCATTATTGTTACCACATATAATTATTTTATGTTTATTACACAAAAAGTATATACCTACTTAGCTTATGTGGCGGGTGTAGGGCAGTGCCGTATTATGCAGTATTATGGAATAATGTTTAGGTAACTAGTATTTTATTTTCTTTTAAATTGTAATAATATATAATTTCCACAACAGGCATCGTGGATTCGATTCCCATCCTGGACAAATATTTGTGTGATGAACATTTGTCTCTGTTCTGTGTCTGGGTGTAATATGTATTTAAGTAAATATTTGTGTTACCTCTGTTGATTCTGTTGTACTTCGTCCTGTATTTATTCATATTGTGCTTTTATTGATGGCTTGGTTGGTAGGGGAAAAGTAGCATCGACGAATTTATCAAAAACGAAACGGTTTCTCGGTGAACAGTCCTGTAAACGTAAAACCCATATGCGAATCGTTCTGTTGACGATACGTCCACTGACGAAACGTCGCACCGGCGAATATCTTACAAACGAAACGTTCTGTTGGTCATCAGTCCAAAGAAGAAGCGACTTTAGGCGAACGCTTGCAGAATCTTTTGGGATTCTGCAAGCGTTCGCCTAAAGTCGCTTCTGCTCAGCTGAGTTGCGGCAACAAGTCCACCGGGGCGCTGTTGCGCCTACTTTAATTGAATGCCAGATCAGATATAGAGTAATGCGAGCCATTCAATTGTCGTGGAAGTCATTATACCATTTACTGTTATGCACGTAGCTCCCTGCGATATGGTGTTCAATTGTGAAAGCTTTTCCTGTAATGTGGAACATTTAGGGGAAAAAGGGGCAATGAGAGTCAGATGACAATGGTGGTCAGCGTTCTAGTTCCTAGACGACAGTAGCTAAACAAACGAATATTGTCCATAAAGACTCGTTACGTCACAACTCGCGGCCCCCCGATCGCCCGTCCAGTGCGCGTCCATCGTTTGCACAGGAAGGCCGTTGCGCAGTTTCGCGCTCATTTCATGTAATTTTACGTGTGCAGAAAATAAGTGGTGAGTACATCAATACATACATTTTAAATACTTAGAGTAGATTATTGTGTGTCTTTAAGGTTGTATTATTGATTTAAAAAAGATTTCTGGCATTTCAATAGCAAATTAAAATTTCATTTAATTTTTTTACACTTTTAGTACGATCGGGTAATAAGAGTCACTGCAGTGCGGGCAATGAGGGTCGACTCCAATTTGCCCGCAATCATTTAAAAATACTTATAATTAGGTAATTCTCATTAATTTCTATTTCAGAAATGCCAAAAATACGTGTCAGGTCCACAAATAAGGCTCAGTGGTCATCTAAAACACTATCAAAAGCTAAGGCTCTCGTGAGGGAAGGGTACAGTGTGGGAAATGCTGCTAAACTAATGAATATACCTTTTTCAAGCCTCCAAAGGTGGTTAAAGAAGGACGATTCATCAGAACCACGTCTTGGATGACTTCCTGTATTCACTGCAGAAGAAGAAAAGGCATTTGCAGACCGGAATTTTTTTTTATCTTCTATTAACCCAACCTGAAGTAATTGTTCAATATACCTCAATCGTCATTTTATCTACATCTGCTCCAACAACTCCAATTCCACCTACATCATCTGCAATAATAGATCCAATGCCGTGTAAATCATCGGTTACAACAAATTTAACACCATCTACGTCGTCTGCAGAAATACTTCATATGCCATCAACATCATTCACAGCAGTTGATGCAATACCATCGACTTCGTCAGCAACGTGAGCCCTAGATCTGCTTTCATTACTTATCAAAAAGATTCCTGAAAAGCCCATAAGAAAAGGACGGATGAAGCAACATGCAAAAATTATGATATCAACAGCCGTCAATGATAGCCTTGTTGAAAAAGAAAATAAGAAAGCATCTAGAGCAGCAAAAGGAAAAAACCTTATGCCGAATGCTAGCAAGAAACAGAAACCTAAGAAAGACACTGCGAATAAGGCCAAAAGGCGCGTACTTCAAAATCTAAACAGTTCTTTAGAATCCGATATTAGTCTTAATCAGATATGTGACGACGACGATTTGAATAAATATTTAGTATGCGATGAGTTTGGTCGCAACAACGAATTATGGTCCAGATGCACTGTTTGTGGCTTATGGGCACACGCTAGGTGCACGGGATGGGACTCGCCAAAAGGTTACGTATGTGACATTTATTAGGGTAGGCTGACTCTCATTGTCTTCATAGTGACTATGATTGCCCTCAGATATGGTCAATGGTGGTCAAAGACGTTTTTTTTTTTAAGTTTATTATTAATTAATATATGATTCCAAAGGTAATGAAACTGTCTGAGATTGAAAGTGTAATAATTGAAATACTTTAAACGTTAATTAAAATAAAAATAAAGTAAAAATTGTGTGTTTTATTCCATATCTTGCTTAAGTGACTCCTATTACCCCCTTTTCCCCTACGTCTAATTTGCTCACACAAATGAGTAACTATAATGACTAAAGGCACAATTAAACCTAATACTAATAACGAAACCTTTCGTTTTGGGAGTTAAAATAAAGTATTTAATTTGCATAAATAATATTTGTTTATCGCCTCATTCGCCTTCGAAGTTGGTTACGTTTATGAGAATAAAAATTATCCGTCATCGGATCCTTCATATTATTTTGGTCGTAGGCATCTCGAAATCATTAAAATCGTTTCCTTAATACTAGCTCAACGCCACTAAAATGTCTTCGGTTTGAGTTGGTGCGCCTTATCAAGTAAGTTATATGATATAAAAATATGTCTCTACTAGAATAGACTAAATTAGAATCACCGATTAGATGGAAATATTGGACATGACTTGATGTCCTCAGTTATTTGTGTTTTTGTGGCACGGTGCTTTTGTTTGTGTTTCTCAATACAGTAAGTTGTAAGGTATATATTACGATGGAAAAATAAGTATCCTACATATTGTCGCTTGTCATTACACATTTTAATCACGGCAATGACATAATTACAAGATTTTTTGTATAATTCAGTCTCAAGATAGGAGAAATTTAAACAAAAGAAACAACGAAAACCATTTTATTACAGATAAGATCCCTGGGAAATGTACACGAATGATGTAGACCATATTATGAATGTAGGTAGACCAGCCAATCAAATTTTCCAGTAAGTACATAATGCTCGGAATTGCAACACAGTTACCTTCATATAATATTGAAGATACAAAGCCCGCAGTAGAATTGCAAAACCTTGCCTAGAGCAACGTGTGGCTGTTTACAAAGCTTTATTATAAGCTCGACTTGATTTCAAAACAAAGTTACTAACAGCTCAAATTATCGTGAAATTTAACAACAGCGTTATGTACCAGAACAGGCCAAAAGCAAAAGCGTGACATGCCTGACATACAAATGGCATTTGAACGCGAACCAGAGAACAAAGAGAATGATGCTGAGGCATTTTACTATTTGGTGGTTCCTTTTCATTGGCTGAACGGGCAAGGTCATTTTATCGTTCACCAGAATGTTTTAAGAGTTTTAAAGGTCTGATAAAATGCGAAAGAGAAAAATATGCACCATTATTTAATCAAGTAGCCGACATGTGAAAATATGTAGGTATGCACTTAAATAGTAGGCTGACAATATAAATTACCTACAACCTAAGATTTCAAGATAGGTACCTAGTAATTTAAGGATTTTTAATTGATATAAGTCATCTAGTGACATACATATCTCGTTTTGTATCTATTGATATATATGTAGATACTCGTAGATATTTAATCTTATTACAAAGCTGAATGCAGCTTTTAGTAAAAAGATTCGTTCCGGGCCTTACTTTTTAAAATTTGTAACTTTATGCTCGATGAAAGTTCCAACAAATAAGGAAATTTTCGTGATTCCCAACTTAAAAGAGTTTGATTATCTACGTACAAAATTGATCAAAAGGTTTTTGATTATAAATTAGATAAGTATGTATGAAATAATAATGTCCTAGTCGTTCGCTAAAAACATAGTGAGTGGTCGAGCAGACAGCCTTCAAGTATGTGGACATTTTTTGCTAAAATAACTCTGGGCGGGTGCGTTCATCGCGCACTTGCCTCGACGCGACCTACATCTGCGCACGTTTCTGCGCCCGCGCCGCCGCGACTGACGACAAAGCCGCGCCGTGCGCTGCCTTTTCGCTGGTTTCTATTAAGATCTCTAACTTCAACAATGCGAACGCCCTCACTTTCGTTCTGTACGTGCTCATTTCAAATAATAGGTCTTGCTTCATCCGCTAATTTTATGTAAACATTGCCTCCAGGGACAGATTCATCAGCAACAACGTGATTCATGGACCATGAATGATGGTAGACTCGTAAACTGCATTTTCTCTTGTAGAAAATAAGGAACGTGCTTACACTTTGCTATCTAAGATTGGTACAATTTAGGTACTTAGATAAGTACAGCATGTCTGCCAAGTAAAGCAATTTAACACGACTTAAAATTGCATCACCGTACAACCGTAAGTACTAGTAGGTAGAGAAGTTAGTAAAACCTTAGGTACAGTCGGGCGCAGATATCGGGTCCGAGTATAAATATAACTTTATAATATTATTCAATGATTATTTGCTTAGTATATTATAGATTCAATTAATTCACGTGTGTACTTTGCTTAAAAAACTCAAACCTGTTTCAGCTTATCGTTAGTTAGGTATCTATAATAGTTTTTTAATTAAATACTTATGATGTTAATTTGCTTACTAATAACAATTGAGAACAAATCAAACAATTTTGGCACAAACTAGTCATTAAGTTTATCGTAAATTAGGAACTGATTTGTAGCACGGAAATAGGTTATATTTTTTTGTTTTCGAGTAGATTCACTTCGTGCGGTGGAATATATTTTTTTTTTTAAATTTGGTTTCAGTGCCGACTATTCTTAAGGTTTTGCGGTACACGATCACCAGAATGACAACAGAGCCATAACGGAGGCTAACAACTGACCAATCATTTAACTTGTTTGTGGGGACGAGCCTGGCAAGATGAGTGACCGTAACTGGATCCGCGACCGCGCTTTACGGTCTAGACTATTTTGAAACTGTATCCAACACATACGTCATCTCATTACCAACGAGCCTATTCAAAACTTACCTAGTTCTCACAAGTACTCGAGAGTTAACGAACTGTGGGCCGATTTCAATTTCATATTATTTCAAAACAAATTACTTTCAGTCGAAATAAGTAAGAAGTTGCCACACGGAGATGCACTTCGTGACTAGGTCCGATTTCCGAAGACCGTGAACTTTTGTATTTGTTAACCTTGTCACTCGCTCTGTTCACCAATTTATTTTGATATTGGATTTTTGCATTTTGTTGCTAATAATAAAAGATAAGTTGGCAGGTTCTTCCAAGTATGAAAAGTTCTAACAAGCTAGAAAAGTATGGTATTAGAGGTAACATGCTCAATCTCATACAGTCTTATCTTACGAACAGATACCAAATCACAGTCACTAACAGGATTTGTCCCAAGTCAAAGCTAGACAAACGCTATTATTCTGATAAAAGACTGATAAAGTATGGGGTACCCCAGGGCAGTATACTGGGCCCACTACTTTTCTTGATATATATAAATGACATGCCTAAAATTACTAAATATCCGATGACTCTCTTTGCTGACGATAGTACAATATTATTTACTGGGGCTAAACTGGATACTTATGAAAATGACATAAATAATACACTAGCAGATATTTTTAATTGGTTAACATCGAATAATATAAAAGTTAATCTCAATAAAACTCATATAATGACATTCAAGCAAACTAGACATACAGCTAACTTAGACATTAGATATAAAAATAACAAGATACTTGAAACCGACAAAACCAAATTCTTAGGCCTTTGGTTAGATAACAATGTGACCTGGAAGTATCACATAGAAACTATATGTAAAAAATTAAACAAATACGCATATGCCCTATACAGATTAAGTACAGAAGTTAACCAATCTGCAGTGTTAGTTGCTTACCATGCCCATGTGTCCTCTACCATACGTTACGGTATTATCTTTTGGGGAAATTATTCAGATAGGGAAATTGTATTTAAGGCACAAAAAAAATGCGTACGATCTTAATGCAGAATCCAATCGACTGACAGCTGCAAACCCTATTTTAAAACCCTTAAACTTCTAACGCTTCCGTCAGCATACATATTGGAGATATCTTTATTTGTTAGAAAAAACTTAAACTTATTTGTGACATTAAATAGTAAACGCCACAAAAATAAAATATGTTCTAAAGTGCATAGAACAGCACTATTCTCCAAAAACATATCAGGCATGGCGCCACGCATATACAATAAATTACCGAATGAAATAAGGAATAAAGAGGATACTACAACATTCAAAAAGTCCCTTTACCATTTTCTTATCGAAAAGGCCTATTACTCAATTAATGAATTCCTCCTGGACAAATTTGATAGATAAGATGATATATAATTTTATTTTTCCAGTAATATTTTTAATTGATTCATTCATTATATTATATACTTCTTATTTGGTGACAATTTTTATTTAATTTTTATAATAACTTGACATTGTTAATTTATTTCAAATGTATTTAAAACTGTTAGTTTATAATAATATATATTGCACACCATGTAACTTGGTAAATTGTAGCTGAGCAATACCTTAAATTTAAGATCATTCCATGTATACTTACCTACAATTAGCAATAAAATTTCTGATTTCTGATTTCTTATGAAAACTACCTATATAGGTACAAATCCCTACTTGCAATCTGAACTCTTAAATATTCATAAACAATTATAGGACCCTACTAAACCCTAGAACTACACGATTACCGTTTTGTTCGTGCACAGTTTTTCCTACATTACTGGTGTTTCACACAGTTTGCTACACAGTTTTTATTACATTAATGGGAGGTACATACTAAAAATATTTCCTAATAATTTAAGTAACAGCATGACAGCTAAGTTCCTACAATGTTTTGTGTACAATTCATTATACGAAATTTGTATACCTAAACAAAAGGAACTCCATAAATATTTTTAGTGAAATTATCTTGGACTCTTTGAAGTCCCAACTGAGCCAACCTTTAGATAACTTAAACTTAAACAAAAATTATAGGTAGGTAGAAAGAGAGACTCTACTATAGCAATAGCTAAAATAAACAATAAGAAAAATAAAAATAAAATACACAGTACCAAATGGTAAAGTCCTAACCTTCTGAATTGGCTACTTGACAGTTTTTGAAAAAGTATTGTAAAATGTGCGCCCGTTCATTTTTATATCCCAAGCGATTCGATTTATTTGGAAATAATCTAAATACCCAGAGAAAAATAAGATTTTGTGTAACACATTTAAAACGCGCGCGAAAACGCCTAGTCGCGTCATTGTTGCAATTATGACGTCAACGTCCTAGACAACGAACTAATACGCATAGGAACGACTTAATTAAGATAAACGGAAAATGTTTCAATAAATTCTTTATACGATTAGAGACACAATAATTCAATTTAATCGGTAAAATAATCATTGTTTCGCCACATTAAAATAAATAATTTTCGCCGACAGCTGTCATTTCCGAATTGCAATGGTGGTTTCCGTTTCGGTTCTTTTGTTCCACAGATAAAAAAACTAAAATTTATTTTGCAAAAATAAAATACTAACTATGCTTTTAATTAAAAAGTAAAAATGTAAAATGATTACTTAACTAATAAGCTAACTTATCTAACACTTTTCATATTTTATTGTTAACACTGTCAAGTAGCCAATTGTCATTTTCTACTGAATTATAGTTCTCTTAGAACATCTTTGTTACAGAGATGTAAAAAACATGACAATTCAATAGTCAGTATTGAATTAATGTGAGTCCGGGTAATTTTGTGGAACTAATAGATTAGTTGAAACTACGTAAACGTTGTTACACGTTTTTTACCGCTTCCCTACGTTAATAAATTAACAAGCTACTTGAGTGGGATATGAAAGTGGTATGCTGACCTAACGTCCCATAATAGTTACTACTTTACGCAATAATTTGCAAAGCTAAATAGTGTACCGATTAAACTTAACGGAAGTTGTACAATTATTTTAATTTTACACCTGCCTAATTACATAAAGTAACATGCTGTTTGGGACTTTAAAATACACATATTATTTGTCTTAAAGTAAGTTACTACAACACGTACTTTTTCAGAAAGTTATTTTACCTAATTCTACTTCGGTCTCTGTTAAAAAGTATGCAAGTCACAGAGAGATTTATTTTACTTAATCAAACTCAAATATTTCTTTATTCAAGTAGGTTACATATAACATTTTTGAATCTTCATTGAATACAATGCAAAGTGATTCTACTTCCGGTTCGGAACCTATGCCATATATGCCTACACCTATTCCAAACATGGAATATTTTATAGCACTTGTCTCCTTAAAATTTTTTTGACACGAATATTTAGGTGAACTATATGCTAGGGTAAAGTATTGTACAAATACACGAATAAAGCTTTTTGCGATCCTGAAAACTTTCAATGAAGAAGAAGGATAATGTTTATTGATCGCATCCCATCTATCTATCAACTTATTAACCACTGAAGTTTTATCACAGAAATATCTTGATTCTGCAGTAAAATATTACTTCATCAATCAAAGTTGAGTTGGAAACTTGACGGCTTCGAAAGTTTCCCACGTCAGGTTATTATCTACACCTATATAATAGGTAAGTACAGTCGCACAATCTGTCACCGTTAATTATGAAATCATCATTACATAGCAAATATGAAAACAAATGTTTATTACTCTTCGATTTTAAATAACGAGTATAATCCGTTTAGAATAAACGGTATTGCTATATTAACAATAAAAACCATGACAAATAAATGGGCAGAAATAATCGATACCCATTCGTTCAACTTACGAGAACGAAGTAATTAAAACTGTACAATGTGTTTATACTTGATGTGTATTTTTGTTTAGTTATCAGTTTAAATTACAATATAAATCACTACCAAGTGCAAAAAGGTCAAAGACAATTTCGAATTCATTTGAAATTAGTAGAGAGAAAACGTGACCTTATGCCGAAAATTAAGAATAAAATATCTATCTTGAAGTTTGTTTTCTATTATAATGGAAAAATGTAGGTACTTTAGGTAATTGAAAAAATTCAAAGCGAGTCTGCGGCGGAGTCGACCCGGATCACGGATTACATTGCTGCGCTTGCGCCGTTAATTCTACTGACACACTTCACTCTCTCACACAGTAGGTTCACAAATAAAATAATAAAAACTTTTTTTCTATGATAGCTAATACTCTTGTAAAGTCAACTTTTGTGCTTGACTACGAAAATATATCAATACTTTTATGGAAAGTGACTAAATTAACGGGGTAATATTTTTCAAAAAGTAAAGACAAAAAATGTATATAGGTTGCCCTTATAAAAACTTTGACGAAGTACATACTAAGTATTTTAATTTCTGATTAACTCGTAGTTTAAAAACAATCTTAAGAATTGTATTTAGTTATTAGAAGAAGTGGGATAGAGGTTTTAAATAGGTACCTAAGTAAGTAATAATAAGTAACGTGTTAAGTGGGATGTTCTGACAGCCATAGGTAGCATGCAGAATTGCAGATGCTTCATTATTTTCGCCCACTATTTTAAGTAAGATAATAATAACAAAGGTGAATAGCTAATGGTTGACTGAGCCACAGTCAATGAGCATGATGATTGCCTACGCTAACGCCATCGCAAAAACTTAATTCCCACACGTAAGCTTTTCTACCATACACGACTGGATTAAATAAAGGGAAACGTACGAAAAAGTTAGGCAATCTTAGATGATTTCTATGCAGTCTGTACTTTTACGTAAGAAGTGATAACAACAGACGATTTCTTAAAATCTCAATCTTATAGAGATTGAATTTCTAATTTTGTTACATAAATAAATAAATAAGTAAAAGTCAGTGAAATATATTTGATGAGAGATGGCTATAGATTACTTGTATTTAAAAATTCTCGGGTATATTAGATACAAAACTTTGAACCGAGTATTTCTTTTGATTGTTCTTAAGGCATCTTGGCCATCATCTCAGGGATCACATTTAGGACCAATCCTGTTCAATCTGCTTATTAACGATCTACCAAAGCGTTTCAAGTATGCAACATGCCATGCCTTTCTTTATGCCGATGACTTAGAGATGGGGCTACAAATTAAAACAGACGAGGATGCTATGAAATTGCAGGAAGATCTCAACCGTCTTGTTAACTAGTGCACTGAAAATGGGATGTTTTTTAACCCTGCCAAGTGTCATCGGGTTCATTTCACACGCAAGATATTTTTTTTTTGCAATCAGTATTATCTTCAAGGTGTCGCACTCCAAACTTCAGAAGCGGTAAGGATAAGGATCTTGGCATTAACTTCGATTAAAGGCTATCGTTTGTCCCTCATGTGGATGGTATAGTTAAAAGGGCCTTGAAAATGCTAGGCTGTGTTATAAGGAATTCTAAAATTTTTAAAAATTCAAAAGCTAAAATATTATTATTCAACACATTGGTACGAAGTATTTTGGAATATGGCAGTGTTGTGTGGCCACATTTTGCTACTCACACTCTTCGCCTTGAAAGAGTACAAAAAAGATTTGTATGGCACCTCGCGTACTCAAAAGGCATAGCAAAAAGTATTAAAAGTTATGGAGAAAGATTAAAATATTTTAATATGATATCGCTTGAGAAGAGAAGAGACCAATTGGATTTAGTTTTTCTAAGTAATATACTTACAGGTAAAATAAACTGCCCCCTCTACTTTCTCAATTTAATTTAAAAGTACCACGTAGGGTGCCTAGAAAACCCATAACACCACTCTGCCCCCCTTTCAGGCGCACAGTATTGGGCGCTAACTCCGCTATCCCTCGCCTATCCCGAATTCTAAACCAATATTGCTATTTGATTGCCATTTTTCACGACACAACTAACAAAATACGCAAGGTTATACATAACTGAAACTGGATTTTGTTAACACTTACATGTAAATTGAGATGCATATAGTACTGTTACTAATATACCACTAATATACCATAGAGACAAATATTTGCTGTTGAAGTAAATCTTTTAAAAGTTCCTATTTTACCTATTTTAAAAGTGTTTCTGTCCTATTAAGTAAGCGGTCTCTACTTGTAACTAGTCAATGTACTTACCTAGAATAAGTAAAAGCCTATATTATTTAAGGAATAATGTAGTACATAAACTGTAAGTAGAACTTTATAAATAAATAAATAAATAAATCTCTTTCTATAAACTAACGACTTAGAATTGTGTTATTTATTTTAAGTATTTCTGTACTTAATATAAATCTACCCGTCACGCCTTTGTACGCGTGCTATCACGGTAAATTTTTAACGATTTTTTTTTACAAAACTTACAAATAAGACCAATAACAAACATAAAAAAAAATTGGTGCAGTCCTTTTTAAGTTTGTTCATACATACATTACGGTATTATAGACAAAAGATGTACTTTACTCATGATTACCTTTTTATTAACCTTCCTCGGTTCCTTAAATACTATTTACACTTAAGGCCTTCGGGTCATGTTGACCCGATTTTAAAAATAGGAAGCAATCGTTTTAAATTAAATACAAAATCCAATTGTTTGTGAAACACGTTTATTGAATAAAAATAAGAATGCATTGAACCACTATATACCTATGTGTATTACTAATTTTTCAGCCAACAAGAAAGGCACAAATTTTCAGAATGTTTCGGATTGTTCGGTTTTCGGGATATGTTTCTTACATTTTTTACAGATTTTTGAAGTGTTTACATCTTTTGAAGATGGACATACAGTACACATTTTTCTTTTATTATAACTCTATGTAGTGGAAGTATTCGTTGTCTCAGTAACACCTGACTGCACTTGTAGTACTTATTCTACTGAAGCATTAGTCCTAAAAAGAGTTTTCCTACGCTCAATTTGATCATTTACAAATTCCATGAATCCTAATTTCTCTAGAAACAACCGTCTTTGTACTGTTCTCTTCTGTCTGGTCTGGTCAGGGTGGGTGTCACAGTATAATACGTAAGTTTTATTAGGTTAGCAAACGAACTCGGACTTCTAATGGGGTTCTTGACCATACAAATTCACAATTTTTGATAGCATTTGATTTTCATTATCACTGGTATTGGTACGTATCTTGAAAGAGGCCTTTCGTCGCTATTTATTTGGTCACTACTGCATTCACTGTCTAAACTGGGTTGAATATTTTCGGTAGAATTTTCGTCCAAACTATTCATGGTTTCACTAATATTTCACCTTTGGAATTTATATTGTAGTTTAGGATTTGTGAAATCGCACAATCAGTAAAATTTTGAGCCATTTCTAATACCAACGGAACACGTCAAGTCCAAACAATGAATGAATCAAATACAAATTCTTATAACCTATCGCATACAAATATAAATAAACAATTATTCCCAAAAATACATGTAACAATAACACACTGTGATTGAGATGTGACTAACATTTACAAATCGTGAGTGTGTTCCTAGAATGCAACAAGTTATTATTGTTTGCAATACTCGGGCTTTTCTGACCCGAGGACCTTTTTTATACTCGGGTATTATTGACCCGAGGAACCTAAGACGGAAAAAACTTAATTTACTTAAGATAAGAGACTTCACTATAGTTTAACAATAACAATATACATTGATTGCATAATTAATAATTGTCATGAAGTCTTAATAAATTATATTCATAATTACGACTTTTATTAACACGTTCAGTGCCACCGACTCGCCCGGAGAGTTCACGTAAATCTAATTCCAGTGCCGACGACTCGCCAGGCGAGTTCAGTGTTTTTCGCTAATATTTCCAAAATGCGTCTATATTTACTGCTTAAAATTATAGTCTAGACGAAATAAACACTAATCCAAAGATTTACGTGGTGGGCCAGGTGTAGAGACCCCGTTTATATTTTAAAGGAAAAAAACTATTCTACAATGCCTTGAACTCGCTAGGCGAGTTCACTGACATAGATCCTCAACCTTGTAGTGTTATCACTTTTCTGTCTCTTACTTTTCCTAATGTATTTTATTACCCTAGCTTGGAATGTGTGTATTTCTTTCTGTTCTTTATGTGTTTATGTGTTTTAACAAATTTTGAACGTATGTAATATAAATGTTATTTTACGTTAATTCGGTAGCTTTTAAACGTTTTTCGAAACATTTTTTAAAATGTCTATATAATTAAATTATATTAGATGTATTTACAACAAAAATAATACATTTTAATCTGATACCTTACTCTTAAAACTGAAAAACCGTATTAAAATATTTAAAGGTAAAATTGTTTATTCACAAGTATTACAATTTCAAACTATAACCTTAATAAGCAACACTATTTGAAAGATTGACCACCACTGCTTAAATTACGAAACAAACTTATCTTTTATTTTATTTTTTGGGTTTTCAGTCATGATTGTGAATTGAAACGCACTGAATAATTGTCAAACGCGTATTACTTGCCGTATAGACGTTCCAGAGCCTGTGACGGCCACAAAAATAACAAGACAATGAATTCACCATTAAATAATGCCAGTGGACTCGCGTGGAGAGTCCTTTCAATTCATATTGTAGTGCCGTGGACTCGCCCTGCGAGTTCACTGCCAAATGTAGGCGGCACACGTAAAGACATCATAAAAATCGTGGTGGATTCGAACGTGTTAAAAGTCAAACTTCAGTTTCGGGTCATTATGACCCGAAGAACCGAGGAAGGTTAAGAAACTTGATGATACCATAGTTGATTTCATAGAAGGTCATTTAATTTATTTTTGAGTTTGGCGTCTTACCTAATTTACTTGTTTTGGTGCGTTACGACTTAAGAGAAAATTTATAGGATTTGGTCTGAAATTAAATAAGTTAACTAGAAGCCTGCAAAATAGTTAATAGATATTTCTAACATATACTGTTTTACGTGCATGGGTTGGTACCCCAGTTTCCTAGCATTACACTTCCTGTTCGAAATCGAAACTTGTTTTCTCGTCTCTACAACGAGCCGCGTGTCGTTATCAATTGGACACAGTCATGCCTTGTCTTATATGCGGTACCGATACCTACTACGTGCATAAGTGAGAGGCGGCAACAAAATACGCAAGGACAGAAAACAAGAAACCATACACGCACCAAACAAATCTATCAACTTCTATTATCTACTTCCTGCTCAAAATTCAACTTTCATCAACGAATACCAACAGAACTCCATTCGTTATTGGTATACAAATTAGCACTCTGCGGTAACCCAAATTCTGGCTAAAGAACCTATATTATGCTCTCTTGAAAAATAATTTATTGAAGAAGACTTTATACGTGCGAGTTTTATAATTACAATTCAACTAGGTACGACTCGTCTACCTGTTATAAACTTATTATTTGGTTGCTTTGTAAAATACCTATCTTCCAACTGAATGTCTCTTAATCGTTGACAATTAACATGAAAGATGTCGGTACTAAAGAAAGTAGTACCAGCTATTGTGATTAGGCAATTTTTCACCTATTAAGTAGGTATTTTATTCAACTGCTGTATGTGACTGGCACACAATCTTTATTGTGATTAACTAAATACTTACTACGAATATTCGCTTTGAAAATATACAAATTCTTAATGAAACCTTTAATGATCAATTCATAAGTTTGCTATGCTATGCTAAGTATTTTTAAATAAGCTCATTTTTTTTGCTTCATAAGTAATGTGTATCTACTTATGTAATTTACGTGTAGGTATGTTCATATTACAAAATAGGTTCTACTCATAATTTGTCCATCTTACTATCTATGCTTAAAGCCATAAACTGGTAAATAAATATTATAGTACACAACTGCCTATTAATGTTAATAACATTTTCTGTTCTGTGGATACGTACGTACTCTAAGTCAAGCAGTAGAAAGTTCGCTATAAAAATAATTGTCGCGCAAGTTAATGAGAATTTTCATTGAAAGAACTTTCGAATCGGATCATAAAACAATAACAATACCATGAATCACATGCGTGCTAGATGCATATTCAAGTCGAGACAATGATGAAAGAAATCATCGCACTCACCTCCGACTCCCATGTGTCTTTCACGGTTCGCTGCTTAGTCTCCTTCATGTTTCCAGAGAACGTCATTCCGAGGGTGGCGGGTCCAGGGCGTTGCACTTTCACAGTGACCTTCGGGCGGTCGAGCGCGGCGCATCCACTGTTCACGTATGGGGCACTCTGTTAGCACTGTCGCTTTCGGTTAGGTCGGCTGCTCGCGCGCGGGCATGGTGCGGTGCGGACGCGCGGTCGCGGACCCGGCACGGACTGATCTGCGCCGCCGGTAACGGGCACGCACTACAGTTAACTTTCTCTCCGAGCGCGACCATAACTTGAGGCGCCGTCGAAAGTCGTCACTGCAGCCTCACGGGTCAAAGACTTCGTTAATATTTATAATGTCACTTTTTCTATGAATGACTTTACTTTATCATTATTATTGTTTGTAACTATGCAGAAACGAATCGCCTTTATGTGCATCTATTAAAACTGGGTACAACCAAGAGTCAGCAATCCGTCCTGAGAATTAAATATACGAAAACTGTGGTCCAGGAGTAGCAGTTATAATAATGCCGATCATAGATTTCAAACAAGGTCTGCAAATACTGATTTCTTTAAAGTTAATTCTCAAGAAAGTTTACTATACCAACCCTCTCTAAGATCAAAGGCCTAAATATGACTTTTTTTTCAGTCATAATAAAATTCTGATATTAATAAAATGATATATGGATTATTAACATTTTTAATATTCCGATTATCTATGATACCGTAAAATGTTAATGTGAACGGGGTTTGGAGATAAAACAAAAACAATCAAGTATAAAACTTAATGTATAATCATGATATTTACAGACTTACTTTATATAAAACAAGTAATTTATGGCTATCAGTAAATATACTCATTACAGCATGTCATTAATAATTTACACAATTCAAAATAAAAGCAACAGTATACAGTTTACTGAAGATAGCAATTATATTTAATGTAATAGCACAAATGATACGCACGATATCAATGGAAATAAAAGAGATTCCATAAATGTACACGATTTAAAAAAATTATATGTACAGACATCATAAAAAATAATGTTTATCGATATAATCGGTTTGGAACATCCTTATCGTATTAGACTTTGTTGCCATGTTAAATACGTCTTCTATGGACTCTAGTAACGATTGCAAGATACATGCGCAAAACTTCAAAGTTTATTCAACATTACGAGATTAAATTTTAAAATAAATAACTACGCTACCAACCGACACTCGTGTATAGCATATCATTACAATTTTGAATTAAACAGACTCAATATATTCAATTGATATAAACATTAAACTCTAGATGCGTTCGTCGAACGGGCGCATTAACGTGCGCCCGCCCCTCGCTGAGCCACTTACAAGTTAACCGAAAGCGTAGATGGATACTTCCAAGGGCAGTCTATGTATACAAAGTTACCAAAATAAGATAATCGTATCACATTTTATTGGTAAAGTAATATGTACATACGTTACAATTATATTGTGATGTCTGCTGAATTTTAAAAAAATGTCTTGGTTAGACTATGCCAACGCAATACACATACATACACGTGAAAAATCGCCAATATGAAAGCTAGCTAAAAGAATTTAGTTGAGCCTTAAATCTTTGGGAAACTGAATGTCTTAATATTATAATATATCGATAAACATCTAAATGTTACCCTTAGTATTTTAATTGCAAATCTAACAAAATTGTTTAGAAAAATAAGTCGTCATTTTGGCTTCCACTTTATATTATAATGGAATGGTCTCAAGAATAACCATTGTATAAACATTTTTGTAGTAGCATGCTATCTTGGTTTTGCAATGTATTGCGAAGAGTTATCTAAAATAACACGAGAGGGTATTAGTAATGTAAATTTCATGGGTGATGATGTTACAATTTGTTGGTTTGATGCACGTACATGGCTATTTATTACAGTAATATTAAAGGTATCTGTTACCAAATTGACTTCAGTTCCTGACTACACAGCGCGTAAAGGCGCATTCTTACACGACAGTAAGGTCTCCCAACAGATACCATCTTCAACAAGAACTGTCAATCATTGGTTTGATTTAGAACACGTCACGAATAATGGCACCGCTACTGAACATTATTATAACGCTTTATAAAAATCATTTATTAAACTGATCCCTATCTATTAGTTACTCTACGAAGTAAATTACCTATACAGTAATGTAAAAAAATTTCAACATTAAAACTTGAAAACAATCGAAACAGACCGATAGCAGTATTATTGCTCATAATATTATCAAGTCATTCTAAATTACATTTACCATCTTTACCAAAATATATACGCAATTGTGTATACATACCGAATGATAACATAATCTCAGAGGCGTAACATTATTAAACACCTATACTTTATAGAGTTATTCGATCATTAATTTAGTTGTTTATTTGAATACTTCGTTTGATTTGAAATACCTTATGCTAGAGCTAGGCTAGAGACAAGATGATTAACAAGTTGTTCCCGCCGAGTTTGCTCGTGCCGTCCGCTGTGCGCCGTCCGCTGCGCGGTACCGTCCGTACGGCGGACGGCGCGGACGGCGCGGACGGCGCGGACAGCGGCAAGGAGCGTAGCTTGTCCGCGCTAGGCGCTGCGTCCGTCCGCCCCTCATACAACAACGACAGCGATCTAACAGAAATATGAATTGATCACCGAATCTTCCCTGTAGTTAGGAATAGTATTACTGGACCAGATGCCTTACATATAAATAATTTCACAAACGTAAACTACCGTATTTCAAATATCATTCACCACGCATTACGCGAAGATTATATTATTACAAAATTAATGATTATAATTTTATAATTATATCATAGGTACTTCGATTTAGAAGTTTAATATGAAATTAACTACTCGTATCAACAAATTTAAACATTACGAATACAGATATTTGTTTTGTGATGTAAGATAGTAGGTGATATATCAGTAGTAGTACGAAAAGAAAGTCCTAATAATGCATATGAACGTTTCGATTGAGCAAACTAATTATTGTGCATACTTGATATGAAATAACTACTGACAGTATTATTTATATGACTATTTTACATCAGGAACAGCGTCCTACAATAATGATTTATTGTTACGTTGCACAGCATTTGGAAGCACTTCTACGATTTAAAGTTGTTGACAGATTGAAATAAAAAACAAGTTCTCGTATGACTGCGTCCGCAACCGATATAACACCTATATCTTTAATTCAACAGACATTGTACAAAAGTGATATATCTGGGTTCTTTGTCACCTGGTCGACTTATGAAAATCAGTGGTAGTATCTCACGGCAGACAGATCGTAAAGGAAACAGCTGAAAATACGTAATGTACTTAAAATTTTATGCTTTAAGTAAGTGCAACTTAAGGGATTCGTCAAAAATATGCTGCTAACACTACGATAATTAAATCGTGAAATTATTTAAATAATCGAATTGTGACCGCAAAATAGAAATACGAAATAAATATGTTTCAAATCGAATCTAGCTTAACGACTACGAAGATAAAAGCTAGCAATATAAGAAAAAAATCACAAGACTACAAAAACGTTTCTATATATCGGATACGTCTCACATATCAAAATAATTCACTCGTAATCTCACAGTTCACCGAGCTTCGAAGCGCATAATCTCCACCACAATAATCAGTATCACTAACCTTTCACGAAGGTCAATTCAAAGAATGTATAGGTACGCTTAGAATACTTCAACTTAACATAACGATTTCGTAATAATAATAATAAATTGTACTCGGCAATAACTACGATACAAGATAATGTAAACGATAAAACATATGCATTTACAAAAAATGTAACGTCGAAACGGCGGTGGAACGCAACTTTAGAATAATCAACACTTTACCGATGCGCTATGGTAAGTTATTGCATACGAATCTTCCGTCGGTCGGAAGCAGTCAATATAAATAACGTTTAAAATCACAGGTGCGGCCGCATCCGTCGGTGTCCCGTCCGCGACGGGCCGCGACGGGCCGCGGCCGGCGAGCGGCCTCCGCGGCGACCGGCTCACGCGCCGGCCGCCCTCTCACACCAGTCCTGTCCGGGTGTAAGGCACAGCCGTCATGGTCTATGGAACCTGCAATCATAACGCGCGCCGTTACTCACACTTAACCCCAACTACTTCCTTAGACTTTATCGTCAGATGACAAAACCGACAATCGTTTGTGTATCACAAGAGGACTTCTGGCACACTTCTATTCAAAATTACTCTTACAGCAGGTATACATATTTAAAGACGGTTAAGGTTTAAGAAATCCCACTGTTAGTGGTTACTCTTTTCTGTGTTTCCATTTTAAATGAGATCTGACATCAGAGCTCCTGGGGGGTGCTACATTAGTAGCGGGATCAACAAGCCTTCAAGGTAAGGGCGACAAGTCCAGTAACAGCTTTATTATGCTGTACTTGTCGCCCTTAAGCTAGCACGTCATTACCAATTAACATCAGATAGGATGAGGGTAATCTTGAAGATATATGTGAGTGGTTGGTATTTACCTTGTGAGGTGCTTGCTCTCCTCGTGCACAGCCATCTCGGAGCTCTTGAACTCGTTGAGCTCACGGCGGATGGCCGCCTTGTCGCGCGGCGTCAGTCGCGTCCACGGCTTGTCCGCGCGCCGGTCGTAGTCGTGCGCCTGCGCGTGCGTTATCATAAATGTTATTGATTGTAACTACTATCAACACAAAATGGAATAAATCCAAGAACATAACAGTATTGTGATATGGTCTAGTGGCAGATGAGCGTCAAAAAAGATCAAGAAAAAGACAGCATTATAAGTATGAACTACCGTGATCAGGGGATTACTATTAAAAACGACTATTTTTTGAAGACATCATAATTAAGTCAATTAAATGTTGTTTAACATAATTTATAAAATCAACTTTGCAAAATCAACGTATAATAAACGTAGCGTATTCGATTTTTAATACTCTAATTAAACAGTTACAATTACAAAAAAGTAAGTGCATTGCGTATTCACACAGTATACTCTTTTGTTTATTTTAGTTTGGCAAAAAGGAAATGTTTAACAATTACATCTCGAGACTAAATGAAGCAATTATAAATTAAAAATAAAGTGCAATACTAAACACGGAAGAAGGAGTAAAAATGAAAGAAGATACATTAGAAGTATATCCTACTCGACTCGATCTCATACCTGTGTCACTTCGATGTAGTCGCTGAACCGTATGATCTTCTTCTCCTTGAGCTCGTCGACTGTGGGCCGGAAGCTGAGCTTGCGTAACAAATACCTCTTCTTTTCTTCCTTTTGCTTTTTCTCTTCGGCGGGAGATTGACCTAGAATGCGAAAATAAAAAATTAAAACAATACGGATGCTTCACGAAACGAAAATACTACATTTTACTTTAGTTCAATAGCTGCACTGTGCAAAGTATAAAATAATGTATAGGGCTGTAACACATTAATAAAATTAAAAAAATAATAAAAAGCAACTCCAAAACTTATCGAAATATAGTTGGACTCATTTTAAAAGAACTTTGCCGGTCATAGAATCCATTTCCCCACTTGGGTTGTAGGATGACAGCTTTCTATTATTATTTTCGTAGGGGTTGTTACTATTTGTATCGTAGGTAAAGTAAATGTATCTTTAATAATCATGTATATTACTTTGATAAATTTGCCTTAGTTAATTTTTAAGAATCTTTTTATCGTAAAATGAATATGCATTAGAGCAACTTACTCTTCAATATGTTCCTCTCGACGAGTTCCTCAGCGGTGGGTCGCATGGACAGGCGGCGGATGAGGCGCGCACCGATGGCCTCCCAGGACTCCTGCCGCTCGTGCTCGCTCTGCACCACCAGGATGTTCCTGCACACCAACAGACAATCAACACTTCGCTCCCGAACACCACTGCACTTCTCTGTGATGTAACTCTCTCTCTCGGGAACAATCCTACTAACAATATTTATTTAGTCCACTTGCGCTCGCGCCCTGCCAACCACACTAAAACAGAATTTGCCAAAAGCCCGAACGATGCTGAAAATGTTTTAATAATGCCCTATTAACACAATCTGTTGGCCACATCCCAAGTCGTGTAATAAAGAGTCCATTCCAATTAATTAACTAGAATCATTTATCACCACACAACACTTTCTCGCGTTTCCATTTGTTTTCTGACCTACACACGAGCGCCTGCGTAACTTCGCGAAAATACGAGATTTAAACTTTTTCTCGCAAACGCTCAATGTCGATATTAATAAATCTTGTAGGTAGCAATGCCAGTGCCAAGAGCGAGCGCTCAGAATCAGGAAGAACAAATGTCGATAACAATGACTGCCCGACTATGCAAACAAAAATAACACTCCCAGGCGTGCATTGTTGTCAGGCCGAAACTCTGCGGAACGAATGTACCTCGGTTTGTTCCCTAATCCAGAAATTACGACACAAATAAAGGAAAAACAAAACAACGTACCGAAGGAGTGTCTTCATGATATTGTTACCACTAAAGATTAATGAATTAAGTAACGGCTAACGAGAAGCACACTTTCGAAACAGCTGGTCGCGTACAGCTGGGAGCGAGTTGAAACACTCACTGTATTCATACGCTGATGACATCGGTGTGAGTGACTCACTCAATTGCTAATGTATAAGGTTTACTTTTAATACTAGGTCATACTTACGATGAAATTCGATTATGCCAATAACAGTTAATGATCGGCAAATATATGTATCTCAAATGTTACTTATAAAATAGACTATTTATTTTAATTGTAGAATTAGTACACTAATGGTTTATTATAAGTAACTAATATTTTCATAAAATACAATTATTATATTTAACAAAATAAAATAAAATGTAAATAAAACCTAATGATATCGATTAGAATCTGCAAAGTTAGACTCAGGTACATCTGTTTCGTTATAATCAATTCACATATGTAACCGTTTTGTGGTGCGCTTGGGCTTAGGTTTGATTTAATGTAATTAGACCTCCAAACCATGGATAACTGGGGGCGACAAACCAGCACACCAAGACCAAAACAAAATGTACAAAAGTCCGTTTCCCAAATTGACCTGACTGAAACTCGAGCCCGGGTCCTTTCCTACTTCGGACGTTTTTCTTAGTAAGTCAATTTACAGCACAGACCTGTTGATGAGCTCCTGCCGATCGGGGCGCAACGCCAGCTTGATGTTGAGGCTCTCCTTGCGCGCGAGCTTGGCGGCCACACGCTCCGACTCCGACGAATAGTCGTCGCGGTACTCGCCTTCCCAGGGACGCGCGTTCTCCTTGTTTTCGACCGCGTTACCAACGCGCACAGGCCGTGTGCTGCACACAACACCAACTCGTTACTCACTTGACATAGTTTTTAACCCGATATTTCGTAGAATAGACATAGAAAATAGACTAAGCCTTTCCTATCGTAAGTAGTATTGTGCTACAAAGCCAAACGACTCTTTTGAGGTAATTATCAATTAGATATTTTTTATCAGTACATTATCCATGCCTATGTTTCGAATACGCCTTGTACTACGAACGGGCCATATTTTTTAGAAACCCACTACATTGTGATACTACTTTATGAACTAGTGTCTTCCCTATATGTTGTAACATTCAAAAATAACTTGCAAATGTTTTTATAATTTTTCATGTGTGAAATCAACGAAACGCTGTGATTAATTACAATATTATATTTTCTTTATTTTTTTAAATATGGCAGATAAATTTCTTTTATCTGTTTGTTAGAATGTACTTATTCGAAATCACAATTTGTTTTAAATTCATAAGTTTTGAACTCAGGAAATAAATACTATTATTAAATGGTTCCATTAAGGTTCTATTAAGTATGTTTATAAATACAACGTTGTATTTTATTTGTTACAGTGTGTTTTCTATTACGGTGGTAGTACAACGTTTAGTCTAGTGATTTTTTTAAATAAAATAATAAATGAACAGCAATACAAAGCAACACAACATAGCCCTAGGGGATCGGCAATAATAGGCGAATGGCGATCATGTAATTAACTACTAGTTTACTGTTCAAGAATAGAGTCTTAGACTTATTATTATTGAATCCATAAACATCGAGTTAAAACTAACATCGAGTGTGTCATCGTCAATATTTGTACGAAGAAAGCCAAACCATAAACTAAATAAATAAAGTATACAAATTTACAAACCTGAAGGATAAACAATAAATGTTATTAACTTAATTATATTAAAATCATGATAGTATATATGGTAGTCACTGTTCTAAGGATATAAAATACACTTACATGCAGCACATAACAATGAGATATATTGTAACTTTATCATAACAATAAATGCTCGAGACACACATTCATTATTAGGAATGGTTCATGACTATCAAGAAATAGATTTAATAAATTTGATGCAGAAGTGGGTCGTATGTATTTTTAGACCGTTATATCGCTTAAGCGTCTTTGTCATGGTCTAGAAATAGTGTAAAGCATTAACGCCCGTGAATTAGTAAGTGTCGACATCTAAATCGGCATACGAGTGAACAGAGCATCAGACACATCGAAAAGTTAGAAAATACTCAAGACAGATGATAGACGGAAGCGTGCAATGCACGATGCATGGTCTAAGGCGAAGCGGACCGTCGGGAGGTCTCTGGGCGTGGCGTGATTCGACAACACTGCGAAACGTGGGACCATTACCATATGCGGATCCTCGGCTTAGGCGGCGGCCGCCTGCGCGCCGCAACATTATGGAAATAAACGAACAACTTAACAAATATGCCCAAAACCATACACACTGTACTTGGTTATTAACATACTACAGGACATTACATTGAACGGTTTATACACAGTCTTACTGGTTTAAATTACATCACAAAAAACCATGAACGATGTTTTAATTGACACTGTTACTAATCTTTTAACTATCATGAAAGCTCAATAACATGAATGAACATAATTAAACTGAGCATACAGCTAATCGATTTATTTATACATTTTATGAGCTCGACTGTTAGCTATTTCGAAGCTAGAATTTGAAATATGTCATTAATGTGAGTGTATCAAGTAGGTACTGGAGAAGCTTCAAGTGTGTTGGACTCACTTGAAGCTGGCGTGATGGTGGTCCTGGCGTGGCGCGAGCGGCGTGGCGAGCGGCGTGGCGGCAGGGGAGGCGGAGGGCGCCGGCCGCTTCTTGAGCGCCGACTTGAGCGGCACGGCGTTGAAGATTGGCTCCTTGGGAGGGATCTCCTCCACCCGGTTTGTGTCAGCACCTATGTTCAATGGTTCTATGTCTTCCTCCTCCTGTTCGTCCTCCTCTTCGGCTGATAAAACGAGGGTAACGCATTCTTTACGATCGGAGTAATCAAATTGTCAAATAAGATTATTATAAAGTGGAAATATTCCGCAAGTTACACGAAATTAAGGCAAATTCAGTACGCTGCGGATATGGTAAAAGGTAACATGATTTAATTTGTGTTCCTAACGACTGGTGATAACTGTCATTATAGTGTCGTAAAATTTCATACTCGCCATAAAGTTACGAAATGAATAAATTAAGCAACCTGTTTAAGTTCCCAGCTGCAATTGGAATGAGAATTAATTTCATGAATCAAACATTATCAATTGTAAATACCTACCACTCCGAAGCATGATAAAAAGGTACACTAAATTTGTCAAAAATTCACACACACGCGTAAAAACATTTTGAGACACAATTATATACTTACCTGTGATGGCAAGTCATCTAATCATATAAAAGTGCCAGTTTGGGTTAAAAACATTACGAACTGCAGTTTAGTTAAAACATTGATTGTTTGATAAGAAGAATGATGCTTCCATGCTTCGGAATACATTTTAAGGCGGAACCAACGACAATAGGATTGCAAAACTCCAATGTACCTAAAAATAAATAATCAGGCGCGTCAAATTTGGGTTCAAGTCGTAACACGCCGGGGTCTGTAGGGTTGCGTAACCGGGATACACGAAAAATATAAAATAAATAATAAGATAAATAATTGTCGTGATCACAAATTCGAATATTGCCATTCAGACAAATGTTCAACTAATTTACCTAATGACGGTAGCAGTTTTGAAACGCTTGCTGTTTTGTAATATGCCATAGTCAAAATGTGTATGGCCGCATTCTTTTAAATTTTCTAAGCATTTGACGGGCGATTCGATCTATATGGCTATAGGTGAAGACACGCGGCAAATTAAAGAATTGCTATTTAAAGTATCTAAAAACCGCCAAGAGTACTAAGAATCTTATTCTCATAGGACCCTATACGATATTTTGTAATACTTTTCCTACACTATTTTTTATAAAACACTACAATATACTCGTATATGATACATTTCAAGTAATGAATATCCGAAAAGTATATACGTATATACGAAAAGTTGTTTTATCGTAATTTACACGCGTCTGTCATGTACTCGTACCTACTACTACTTCGTACGCTCTTTACTGCTGTATTGTAAAGATACACGATTTTCTATAGATAGTTTTCTTTAAAGCACTCGATTCAATGATCAGTCATCCTAGTTCAAAGTGATAACAACTTACAGTCAGAGGGAGGATGTTGTATAATGGCGTGCTGGTGATGGTGGTGCCTGGTGGGGCTGGGCGAGCTGAACATGGGCGGCGGCGGGATGGGCCCGATCTCGGACAACGCAATGGGCGGCTCGGGTAGCTCCGAGAGCACCAACGGCTCGTCGCCGCCGCCGCCGCCGCTCTCCACCCCGGACGCGCCGTAACCACCTACTGGAATTACATTATTTGTCCTGTAGATCTACAAATGGGGTCTTTCAAAGCAGACTGCTGTATTAAAATTATCGTTTGGTATCTGCTAAATTACCGCACCTCACCTTATCGAGTCAAGTTTAACGAAATGACAGGATTGTCCCCCACATTCCTTTCGACAACGGATTTGTATTTCTTTTTGATTTTTAATTTCCTAACATGTTTTTGGTTGTTGATGGTAGTAGCAATACGAGTTGTTGATTATAGCTCTCACACGCATAGAACGAGTTTTAATAGTTTCATACAGTCGACTTTATTTTAAGTTTTAACATTCCTATAACATTTATTTATATGTTCGCTAATTTTATTGTATTTTTTCGCAGGGATACAATGTCATACATAACCCTTACTTACCACATGCTAGAATTTATTTGTTATTTAAAAATATTTTTCCAGATAGATTCCAGACAGAAACCAGATAAGATTCGCGACAAAAAACATGTAACGATGAAGCTTAAAATATCGTAAATTCTAAATTTCCCTACCGTGAAGGTTACTGACAGGTATTCATTAATAATGTATACATTATAATGTTTAATTTATTATAATATATTTCATCATCATCATCTAATTTATAAACTCACTAAGTCAAGACTTTAAAATTCACTTTCGTACTCGCTTTTTAATACATTTAATGGCGTGAACGGCTATTCGAAATAATAAAAGAGGATATTTTTGTTAAAAATTGGTAGAAACCAATGTTTACCTTATATGTTTATTTGTATGAACGAATTTTAATAGTGTCCCATTTTAAATTCTGTCTGAACGATGGGGGAATATGCTGTATATCAAAGCTTAGTATAATATACACTCCCGATTTGTAATTACTACACAAATTGAATGATTGATTAAAAAAAAATTAAATGTAATTTTAGATTTTTAATATTCAAACACAGTTTTAACCGTTTGTTTTAATCCCAAAATAATGTCATTTGTGATGTATCATTTTAAGAAATCAAGGTCGACATTTTTAAATAAATAAATGATATTGTCTTACCAACGTCTCCTTGGTAGCATATCCGCCGTGGAAGCTTTCCTGCTGACAAGGAGTTGGGTCGTTCGGGCCTCGCTAGCTCCCCACCATTTTCCAATTTGTCTTTCTTTGGTTCTGAAACAAAGAAACATTTATAATTGCAACATGTTGGTTTTTTTTCAATATAATCTGAAATTTTAATTCTTGATCATAGGATTTCTTAAGTACAATCGTTTTACAATTCTAGCTTTACCTACTATAATGAAAATATGTACGATGAAGAAAGTATTCATTAAACTTATTAACCGCAATTAATAATTATAATTTCCCATACTGTTTAAGTCTTCTCCTCCCCGTAAATCGGTAAATTTGACAAGGCTTCACAACCATCATAGATCAGGTAGAGAAAAAAAATCACCAGCAACCTTTATTACTAAGCGCTAATTAACAGATTAGCTATCTAAACTCATTAACAAAGCCGATTTTCACTGAATCGTTTACGATTTGTTTGGTGTTGTGGTGCGTATTTATTTTATTTCGGTCAGTAGTATGCGAGGATGCGTCAATACGACTCCATGGGCGGCCAAGGCCGACGGCTCGGCGGTGAATGGAGGCGCGTGCCACGCGGCGTCACTCTGCTATCGTCTATTATTAGCATACCCATTACACTTCGTCTTTACTAGGTATCGCGTTGACACTTACTTCTCCCTATGATATTCATAGCTCGTCAAATTTCATAAAATATGCCCCATCCAGTTATGTTGAAGCAAAGTACATTCAAGACCAGTCTGTATAATTAACTTTGCTTTAATTTATAATGTTTTAATACCAATATTTTCCTATAACACACCCAACTCAGCAATTTTCATTGAAACCACGTTCACTTTCAAATTAAACTTGTAGCTCCGAGACAATTAATAAACCTTGCAGATAAGGTCAACAGTGTCTCTAATCCATCGACGATCGAAAAAAAATTAATTGCTTGGCCATATTTTTAGATGTAAAGATGAAACAATTATTGTAAAACAATGTATGTGATGTTGTCCAATATTTATTTATTTATTTAATTTTGTAATAATCCACACATTATTCTTTATCGTGAATCGTGATCTCTTTCTTTTAGTTATTTCATAATTTCTTAAAAACATTTATTCCAGTTTTATGAAATAGCGTGTGATTCAAAGCCATAGCAATAAGAACTTTCAGTATCATTACTATTTACACAGCAGTTTGTGCAGCCAGCGTACGATATCTAAAAATATTTCCATTACATTTTATTTATTAGCCAGCTCGGCTCATCGAAACCTTTATCGAAACATACATTACTGTGAAGCGTTGCGAGTCAACGTAATTCGGTACAAATGGATCAATCGCATACGTGTTTCATGAAGCAACGCCACGGCACCTGGCAGCACCAGCTCCGCCGTTTTCATGACCCACTAAGGCTTCATTGCTCAAATAAAATTGCGACATAACAGTTTCGGGGTTAGATACATTTGACAAATTGCGCATCTCTACCGCAAAATAAACATTCCGCAGTTTCTTGCAAAAGTTATGATGATGTAGCATCTACAGTTTCAGTAATCCGAATCCATTAAGTATCTTAAAAAGGAATGCATTTTTAAAATGTCCGAATCACGTCCCAGTCCATATACTTTTTGATATTATATTCTGACTGTTTTTGGTGTTCTTAATTTATGTTATTTTGTCTTACTCTTCTGTCTCGATCTAACTATATGTCTTTCCATGTCTATACTTAGTTCTATCGGTGGTGTGGTGCGACTTGGTTCTAAATTGTTTTTTAAGTTTTTTACTGTCAGTGGCGATGACATAGACTTAGTCACGAATTCTTAGGTGTTCTTCTCTAACGCTTAGTATTAGCCGATGATATTATGTATACCGAGTTATGTTTACTACATCCACAACACCTTGGGCGTATATTTTATATTCGAAATCCTAAATTTCGCTAAAATTGCGTTTTTTTTTAATATTTGAGTTGCAAGGTTAGTAAACAAATTTAGTTAATTTTATTTAAGAATTGCTAAAACTCGTAAAGCTGATGTTGGTAATTTTATTGGTAGAAGTTAATACCAGAAGTGAGTTTACATCGATTAACAAAATCCCTTTATTCTCACATTAAAGATGACATTTAGAATTTAATGTAGAACGTTTCCGTCACAATTCGGCTTTAGAACGGGCATGTCTACTGATGATGCCATATTGGCACTTACTTCCTCAGTCACTAATGCAGTTGACAATGGGAGTAAGTGTGTTGCAGTTTTCCTCGATCTAAGGAAGGCGTTTGATACTGTCTGTGTAAACATTCTTCTTCATAAACTTGAAAGCATTGGTGTTCGAGGAGTTTCGCTTTCATTATTTCATGACTACTTAACTGAGCGTAAACAAAGGGTTAAAATAGCGGACATAATTAGTACGGAGAAAACGATCTCATACGGAGTGCCCCAAGGAAGCGTGCTTGGACCGACGTTGTTTTTGATTTACATCAACCAACTCAGTGAAATGAACCTATATAATGGACAAGTATTCTCGTATGCTGATGACACTGCCCTAATTTTCAAAGGAAAAACTTGGGACAGTGTTAGAAAATCTGCGGAGACTGGTCTAGCAAAGGTATCGTCATGGCTTGATGTAAATCTTTTAACTTTAAACACTATTAAAACAAACTACATATGTTTCTCACTATACGACAACGGTCAGCCTTCAACAGACTTTCAAATCAAAATCCACAAATGCACAAACAACAGTCATTCAAATTGCTCCTGTATTGCGCTTGATAAAGTAAAGTACACTAAATACCTAGGGATATTGCTTGATCAGAGGTTGTCTTGGCACATGCACACTGAGCTAATTATGAATAGAATACGAAAACTAATTTGGACTTTTAAAATATTGAGGCATGTTGCTCCTACAAATCTTTTAAATCAAATATACATAACTTTAGCACAATCAATAATCGGATACTGTGTTCCAGTATGGGGTGGGGCGTCAAAAATAAAATTTCTTGAACTAGAAAGGGCTCAACGGTCATTACTAAAGGTTATGTATTTTAAGCCGTTCCGATTTCCGACAGAACACCTTTATTTGGAGTCGGGTCTTTTATCCGTTCGTAAACTATACGTGCTGCTAATTATATTAAAAATTCATAAATTCCTTCCTTTCGAACGGGAACAGACTCAAGGTAGGAGAAAAAAATATATTGGCCCTAAAGTCAATGTAAAGACCACTTTTGCAAAGAGACAGTTTAAGTGGCAATCATCCCACATTTATAATGTTGTTCAAAGCTTTCTTAATATCCACCCTATGACACATAAACGCTGTAAAAATACCGTCACAACATGGTTGAAAAATAAAAACTATGCCGATATCGAAGCCATAGTACAAGCAAAAAGCAAATTGTATAACCTATTTATATAATAACTTTTTCTCGTATAGGCATTAAAGAGGCTTTTATTTTATTTTATTTTATATTATTTTATTTTATTTATTTATTTAATACACATACACAAACACGCGCGCGCGCGCGCGCGCGCACACACACACACACGCGCACACATTGACATACACACAAGTACACACACGCATACAATATCTTCAGTAAGTTACTAGTAATATTCTAGGTTTCTTATACATACTGTCAATTCATTTGCTTTCTTTTTCTTTTATAAATTTTAAATTTATTTATTTAATTGTATGTGTTATTGAATAGTCTGTTTTGGGATAAAGTTTAATTTAATAAGATTTCTTGGCTATTGAAGAGCGGATCTCCTAACACAAGCAAATTGTTTGCTTAAAAGGAGACTCCAAACCTTGTAACAAATATTATGTAAGAGATCGAAATAAATATTTTGTATTTTGTATTTGTATTTGTACGTTCAATGCCGATACGTAAAGAATAGTAATTTGAATTTCAATATCGAGTCAAGGGGTCTCGTAATATAATTTTGATTTATTATTTAAAGAGATGGTGCGGGCAGATTGTTAAGTGATCTCCATCGTAATAGGCAAGTTACAGTAACAGCGAAGCGCAATGTTGATTCAACAGGCTGGCGAGCGAGCGGTGCGCCAGCGCGCTGGGCCCGGATCGATGGAGCCGCCCTTGGCCGAGCCGCCTGCCGCCCTCCACCGAGCGGTGCCCACGCTGCAGCGTTATGTAACGCCATCTCCCGACACGTGCTTCCGGACCCGATACGCTTTCATTTCCAAGGACGCAGTTCCGCCATTAATCAATCGCGGAGGACCTTGGAATAAAGGACCTTCAAAATATTCAGACCTCGTACTTGAAAGAAAACACCGGTGCGGCTTCTTTGTTTTAACGATATCATGAACGTATTCCGCCATTTGACATTATTCTACAAATAATTATCTCTTCGTATTGGCAACAGATTGTGAGACTTGACGTGGTTTGATGAGCACAGATGAACAGGAAGCTGTCTAGTGGAAATGCGATGATGTAATTAGTGAGTTATGCCAATACCGCAGAGGCTGGACCAGTAATAGCTCCACGCAATGTCAAGAGTACGCGAGGTGGACACGCGCGCTTTGCACGCTCGCTCGCCTCTCGTCATGTCGCGTAAACGCCGACAACACGACCACGAGCTCGTTAAAAATACATTTAGCACTCCAGAAGAGAAAACATTTGCACTGACGCGTTAGGCATTTGGCCTGTTTACGCGTGTTAAACCAATACTTTAATACTTGGATGTTTTGGAGCTTTTCACTTGCCCACAAAAACAAAATGATTGTACTCGTAGACGTTCTTGCCGCAAAGTTATTGCTTATCTTAGAGAATGTTCAAACCACACGGTATAAAACGATATCGTTGTTTTGCTAGTGTAACATCAAAGGACGCTCATTTTATGTGACGATGTCATTTGCGCTGTTGGTTTATGTCAACAAGATAGGATAGGACCTTCAGTAACAACGTGTAGCTACGAGTCTTGTTGAAAAATATTTTGTTATTTCGAAATCCTTTTACGTTAAAGAAAATTGGGTTTTGCTCATCACTATAGATGAAATGGTTCAAATTATGGAATAAATCAAGAAATTCCTGCAACATACTATCTTTATAAAACAAACACTTTCATAGTTTTTCTGGTGTTTCAAAACATTTAGGTTAAGTAAAGGAAGCACATTGGCGTTAAAACAAATTATAATTTAATTTATTAATAACTAGCTGTCCTGGCGAACTTCGTAACGCCTATTTTTTTAATTTCTAACCTTTTAAACCTTCCCTGGACCTCCACAATTATTTCAAAACCAACATTAGCCAAATCGGTCTAGTCGTTGTCGAGTTTTAGCGAGACTAACGAACAGCAATTCATTTTTATATATATAAGATTATTAATATACGTGGTACCTTTTATCAACTTGTGCAATGATAATTAAGTCGTATCTTGATAACTCTCAAGGTTTGAAAATTCACAATGATAAATAGAAAGAGCGCAAAATTACACATTTATCTTTGGAAATGTTAATAAAACGAGAAAAGTCGGTCGGAAAAAGAATAAAATAAAGTAAAACCAATGTATGTGGGTCGCGGGCTAACGGCTCGCGAGGAATCCACGCAAAACGAAACGCCACAGACAGTGACGAGTGCCACGTGGGCGGCCGATGACGGGTGCGGTAATAATGATTTTTAACAAAATATATATCCCGCTCCAGTGGCATAGAAAATTGTCTAATATTGAATTCCCCGACCAAAATACAAGGATGTTTAATAAATTTGTTAATTGTACCTATATTTTTTATTTCGTCGAGACTAAATAATGTATTTAAAATTATTACGTCGTAATATTAGAAACAGAAAATTTTTATCTCCCCTTGCGGTGCGGGAATTGAACCCACGTTACGTCGTAATCAGAAATTTCAACATCCTTAGTCATCTTAACCTTCGTAGCTTCAAGAGTATTTAACTATTTTCTTTTGGAACAAACTGTCAAAGTTTTGCTATTTTAGTGTTAGTTGATCATGAAAACAAAGACAAATTTTTAAATTCCGCTTATTAACTTAAAATTTAAGTTTTAATCTAAATATGTAATAATGACACACTTTAGTTGTGCGCCAACTTTCTTTCTTGTATTGTTTCAAATAAAAGAAACGCGCAGGCAGCTGTCGCACTCTTATTGCATGTCTATCTTATCAATCTATAGGTTTTATATGGGCAACTATGGGTTTTGCTATTTCTGATTACAATTAAAAAAGTGTATTTACTTAACTGGAGTGAATAACAACATTCTGACCACTTAACGCCATTGAGAATATCGGGCGAACGCCATACCCAATATTGAAACAATAGAAAAAGTTTAATAAGCTCACTATTTAACAAGACTCGGAAAACACGTCAAAAAAAATTCAACATAAATCATTTCATGAATGAACAGTTTTACAGCGTAGGTATTACGAATTTGCGAGCAACGAACATTGCACGGTAATGTAATATAACATGGCCTTTGAAGTTTATGATTCTCTTTACATTGTAGAATTTCTAAATTACAAATGGCAAGACCCGTCATAGTGAGCGTTTGACCCACTAACATAAATACCTATATGTTGTCGCGTTCATAAAATTCGGCAATATCAATGAATAAAAATTACGATACATAACATATTGTGTTATTTGTGCAATGGTGTTTTACAATTTATTCCGATATAGAGGCTTCTTCTAACTCTCGCCGAGAGGCGATCAGGACGGATTTTGAAGTCGCAACATATGTGAGGTCCGGGGTTCGATCCCAATTCGGTCTGGTCAATATGGAAAACGAACTTCTCTATATTGTCTCGAATCTGAGTGTCGTGGTACCGTCTTTGTTACGGATTTCCGTAATACAAGTGCTTAAGCTACTTACCACAGAATCAAAGCAATGTATGTGATGTTGTCCAATATTTATTTATTCTAACTGACTATTTATGATGCCTGCCTTATCATCTTGTCCAAGCTTGCAGGTGAGCCGACGGCTCTCACGTACAAAGTTAGAGGCATTACGAACGAAGCTTCCCGCGACCAGTAAGAGGACAAACTAAAACTTAATCTGATATCTAATATTCTAGTACATACTTGGCAAAACCGCTTATCTGCACAATTTATTGGCAGCCATGTATAAGAAACTCTCTGCATCTTTTGAATTTACTATAACGAAAGTTTTGGTCCACGTACAAAACGTTGTATGAAGCAAACGGATCACAGAACTTCGGTAATATTGTTTTGTAGCTTTGGCGAGCAGCGCTAATTGAATTAGAGCTAGTGAAGTTAGTTTGCAGCAGATCAGAGCGTGTCAGGAATTACTGAAGGACTATTTGTTATGGATCACTAAATTGGCTACTTGACAGTGTTAACAATAAAATATGAAAAGTGTTAGATATGTTAGCTTATTAGTTAAGTAATCATTTTACATTTTTACTTTTTAATTAAAAGCATCGTTAGTATTTTATTTTTGCAAAATAAATTTTAGTTTTTTTATCTGTGGAACAAAAGAACCGAAACGGAAACCACCATTGCAATTCGGAAATGACAGCTGTCGGCGAAAATTATTTATTTTAATGTGGCGAAACAATGATTATTTTACCGATTAAATTGAATTATTGTGTCTCTAATCGTATAAAGAATTTATTGAAACATTTTCCGTTTATCTTAATTAAGTCGTTCCTATGCGTGTCGGTTCGTTGTTTTGGACGTTGACGTCATAATTGCAACAGTGACGCGGCTAGGCGTTTTCGCGCGCTTTTTAAATGTGTTACACAAAATTTTATTTTTCTCTGGTTATTTAGATTATTTCCAGATAAATCGAATTGGTTGGGATATAAAATGAACGGGCGCACATTTTACAATACTTTTTCAAAAACTGTCAAGTAGCCAATTAGATGACTGTTTGAATCGCTTGCATTTGTCTGTTAAGTAAAAAATTATTTGTAAATTTGATGACATTTTGCTTAAGTGGGTATTTAAGCATTGCTGAAAGACATTGATTACATAGTACAGAATTCGATAAAACTAAAAAGTTAACTTATATTCAATAGGTTTTGTGTGCCAGTTCGTATTCACTAACAGTCATTTGACAGAGATGAATGAAACACACTGTTGTGTTTTAATTTGAGTTACAAACTAAGGTAATCCAGTAAATATGAGTGACAAACACCTAGTGAGGACTACTTTCAGTATTTTTCTGGATGGGATTGGTCCGCGTCCCAACTTCAACAGTATCGTTTTTTATAACGGAAGCGGCAGCGGACGGCGCGGGTCAAGGGCGCGCGCCCGCGGGAATCTGCCCTTCGCGCTCTTGGAATTATTGCCTCCGCTTTTATCCCGATACCCGCACAATCTCGTCTCTCGTAAATATGTAACAAATGGGCCTCCACACCCTCAAATTGTACTATGAATAAATACATATAAGTTGAACCGAATTAGAATTCTGTAGGTAGTAATATCATGGCTTGTTACGTCTGTTTATACGTATTGTTGGTCCCATACAATGAAATTTTACATACCCGATTTACCAAACCTAGTATTGCACTTAAACTAATTATTAAAAAAATCACTTGAGCAAAATCTTTATAAAGGTTAACAATGTTTGTTGTCATTTATTGTTCTATTCATTTTAACTGGTTATTGCTTTTTACATTTATTACCACAGCCCCTTGCAAAGCAACATCTTTCCGTTAAAATACATATGTCGAAATAACGATTAATCGATAAAGCGCATGTCAAACTATTCGTCATTTAACTATTAGTAGAGTCGTTTTGACTTTTGTTCAAAATTTATGAATAAAAAAGCCTATATATACTGGCTTTTAATTATATTTATTATGTATATTTGGTCTCTTATGTATATTTTAATTTCCACGCGTGTTATCTTACTTTCAGGTATAAGTTCTCATAAATGCCATTTGTTTATATCACTTTTAATTCTCTAAATCCAAATATGAACAAGGGATACGCATAAACTAGTAATAATATTCTGTAAAAAAAGTTCTCTATTTACAACTTCGATGTCTGCCAACTTACAAAGTAGCGAACTCCTGCGGCGACGCTTGAACTGCAATATCTTTCAATCGTTATTAAAAGAGATCTCTCTCAGACTCTCCAGCCAGTCGAGAAAGTGATTAATCCCTGGAATGCGATGATTGACATTCGGGCGGGCAATTAAATCGGCGTTTCATTTTGCATCGGCGCCGACGCACGCCGCAAATAGTTGAGCAAGGCCACGCAGCGACCGTAGCCCATTATCCACCGCGGCGCCCGTGCCCGCGCCGCGCCCGTCTTCACAAACATCCGCCTTCCTGTGACGACTGATCCTCTACGGTTTTATATATTTTAGGCAAAACAAAAACATGGACTTTAGATATCCGTCCTGTGCTAAAACTGCCTTGACCGACAAATAGCCACGAAACGGCGAATCAAATCATACCGTTGGCTTAAATGACCGTGAAAATACCGAAAACGTTTCTTGTGACAAATTTATATGAGACAAATATTATTGTAACTAGGTTTAACAAAACAGAATGTACATAATTTTTAATGTGTATTATACACATTTTTTAACAATATAAAAAGAAGATAACTTGTGTGCATAAATCATAACGGCCGTTAGCTTCTACTTCGGACAATTGCCAACTTTACAATTTACAATTTTACATAATATCTCGCGTTTCTATGAAGGTCAGATTTTCGCCAAGTTCGTTTGACTTAGTCGAGCATTTAGTAAGATCAATTATTATAATTGTGGAACATTAAAAGCGATCCGATTTGCAGACCCCCTATTTCAGAAAAAAATTGAAACTATAAATTCTTATTATCATAACAATCAGTTGCAGCCTTAGTATGAAATTGTCCTAGCACAATATTTTTTCTTATTTTTATGAATAATAGCTGACCCGACAGACTTCGTCCTATCAAAAAGATGTGGAATGTGGCTTGAATCCAAATTTTAGTTAGATTACGTTTGTACTGGAAAAATAAAAGGGCTGTCTTTAGAGTTTTCCCGGTAATTATTCGAATTTTTCTCCCCGTAAAAACCATCCTTGAACTTGAACGAACATTTTAAAAAAAGAATTGTCAAAATTGGACCAAGCATTGTGGAGTTATGCGCTTACCAACACATTTTGCGATTCATTTTTATATAATAGATACAAATAAATAAATAAAGTAAATGCGCCAGACAACCACACCAATCACCTGGTCTCAAACTAAGGTTTTCCCTTGTACATACTATGAACACCAGACGACGGATACTAACTGAGGGCGTCATCCCAGACCCAAATCAATATAATCTTATTGTCTTTATTTCACTATACTAAGTTAGTCTTTTCTCCGAAGTTTCGATTACACTTTCTAAAGCCAATATGTATATAAAATAATGGTTATATTATTAAGGTTTCATTAGCTTCGGCCAAATTACACAAAGCCTTAATGAATTACTAAAAACATTTATGAGTCATTTCGTCCATTGGGAGTAAAAAGCACATTAATTTATCGCGTTTCAGTGTAACATAAATGACGGGTAAAGTTTGTCGTACAATTATGTTATGATAATTAGTAAAATATAACTGGTACGTGGTTAATACTCAATAAATACTCATAAAACTCATGTTCATTGGTAAATTCGTTTAAACGAGTAAGTAATTGCTTGAAATATCTTAGTGAACTGTTTAATTAACGAATATTGTGCGACTGCAAACTTGAAGCGTCTCCGGTGGAACTGAATTTGTAATAAGTTGCGTATAGTAAACTTATACCAAGCACACACAAGAACTTTGTAGAATATGCTAAAGTTATGAGAGGCAGCCCAAATGCGTAGGCGATTAATATGCTCGGGGACCTCGGGGTGTGCTAACAATGAATATTTTCAGTTTTGCTGAAACAGCTTCACTCGCTGGATTGTAAATAGATACATATTTAAATCTAACTTCGTCATTGAAGTAGTCTCAAGCATCTATTTATTAAGAATTATTATTAAGTATTCATACTTAATAGGAATTTCTTAATCTAGATTCATCGGATATTTCAATAAAAGTTAAGACATCGAGGTGTGTGTGAACTTCGTGCTGATTTCACAGTTTTAACTCATTGTTCTTTGCAATTTTGCTAAATAAGTGTTTTATTTAATCTTACACTAACTTTTGAATGCTTTTAAGTTATATCTGAACCTAAAAGTTCACCCAAGTAATGCAAGAGCGGAGTTTACTTCTCTTAGAATAGTCCAACCAACCAACATATGGCAATAGTCAAGACCTCATAGTCAGATTTTGTTAATTATTTTTAACTTTGAACAGTGAAGTCCTGTTGAGATTTATGTGACTTTGTGCATCGGCCCAAAGAAACCTGGAGGCCTTGTACGAAAATCGAAACCAAGAAACGAACGTCGAAGATTAATCGAAATACTTATTTTATTAAAATAACTAGTAGGTATTATGTTTTTCGAAAACGCTTTATACGCATTCAAAGTTGGTTGTAATTATGAGAATTTAAAATGGTCATCGGATCCAACATATTTCGTTTTTGTTACTAAGCGTCCTGTACCTACCAACATGGATAAATTGAATGATGGCGAATATTTTATCCTGCATATTTAATAATAAATTAAAACTTTTGATTGACTTTAAAAAATGCTATTTATACTAAATCATTAATTATTAAGATAATTAACTATTATAATAGTTATAATTAATAACGTCTTAGAACAAAAGTACTTAAGTAGCATAACATTCCTTTACCTAATATTTATGTAGTTTTTAAACATTTCCAATTAATGTATTATTTTCATCCAGCATACTTATGAGTTGAAATACGTAACTAAGGATATGACTTCCTTTTTATTTAGATAATGCTTGCAATAACAACGTCTTCTAATTAGAAGTACCTATTGTGGACTTACTAAAAATGAAATAAAAGTCCTGAATAAACACCGTGCAAGAAGATTTAATATTAAGTCGATTTGGATATATTGAAATATTGTGATATCAATTTTAAACGAACTATCTAAAAAAAAAAGAAGGAAGAATAAGATTGATGAAAATTAGAGAAGGCAAAATATAAAAGAAAGGATTTTTTTGCCAGAGTTTACTAAAACGTTGTTAACAAGTACTAAATAAATAGCGTTTAAGCACGGAATATACATCATTACAACAATCAAGAAATAGAAACATTTTTAAATCAAGACTGTGATTGCTACATAAATACAAAAACACCCACATAAATCAGTGATATGAATGAAACGCCATCGAGAAATAAGCCAGTGAAATGACTTTAAGCACTACATGTTTTTAAATTCAATTGTTATGCAGAAGATATTATGAAATAGTTTTATAAAATGTGTAGTTATATGCAGATGATACCTACCATAAATTGTGAAGATTTCTAGATAAATGTTTTATGCACTACAGTTAAAATGATCTTGAAATGTGTTCGTCATTCTCTCAAATTATTTGGAAACGCTTTTCAGATGAAATTGCAAGATTTCAGTGATTGCGTGCAGTGATGGCATGATAGCGTGGTGCGTGACATTGACATTGCGTATGGTAGCGTGGCGGGAGGCGGGCGCATCAGAGCGGCGCGGCGCGTGCACGAGTGCAGCAGGCGAGGGTACCGTTGTGGCGCGCGAACAGCGTGAGGGCCGCGGCGTGCCTCGGCACGGGAGACTTGCGGCGGTAGTAGTGGTCGTGGCGCTGCGGCGGCGGCGGCGGCACGAAGGGCGGCGGCGGCGGCAGGCGCGCGGGCCTGCGCCTCGCGCCGCCCGCGAACGCGTCCATGGCGGCGAGCGTGCCGACGTCGCTCATGCTCGCTGGAAGACTGCGGGCGGCAAGCGATCGTTACGCGCCCCCCAGCCCCGGCTCCGCGCGCGCTCTTCGATCGCCGCCCGCCCTCCGCGCTCGCCGTCCGCCCGCCCACGCGACGCCTCGCTTTGTTTTGAATTTTTAATTTATCGCCATTCATCTAGCACTCGGCAGCGTGTAACGAGAAAAAGAGCACCACTATGGTCTAGGAGTTCGGTGACCTGTCCTTTGTTGCAAGCGATGCTGTATCAAAGAAAATTGCAGCGTATATGCATTTTATATTTCTTAAAACATACATCTTTTTTTGTACCTCCCAAAAATGCTTGATTTTGCTGGTAATAGGTAAGGCTTGATTTTGAAGAGCAAGACTAATTCAATTATGCAAATCTACATAACTCCCACTGTAGTCTCTACACTAAGATCTCTTGCGCATCTTACATATAATTTAAATTATTTATAATAAAACAAGCTACTACCAGACACAACAATAAAGATAATAATTTTAAACCACATATTGTTAAGTTGGCTTCTTGCTAAAATAAAACGTCTAGTCAATGACCTCTGTCCTGCGTCCTTGAACAAACGAAGAATATTCAATGAGCTTAAAAAAGCAGTTTTGTTGCGATTGAAACAAAGTACATTTTCTGCATTCATAAAGAATAATGTTATGTCAACCATTTGCTAGAAATTTAACTATACCTACTACTACTTCTATTATACTGGTATTTAAATTCGTATTAAGTACGAGGGCGTGTTTGACAAACACTTAGACAGGCAATTTTAAATGACCGTTTTTACAGACTTTTAACCCTTCAAAGCACTTTAACCATCAAAGGGTTTAGCCGTTTTTTAGGATTTCTATAAATATGAAAAAAAAACAAAATTAACGTCCTCGTCTCAATATTGACAAAACCTTTTACCAAGTATTTTTATACAACGTGTAACGGAAAGGGTATAACAATATCAAAAATACCAAAGCAGTTAACGGTTACAAACTGTATGGGACCATTTGTAGCTGTGTACACGCATTTATTGCTTCAATATTTTTTTTTGAAATATCAGTCAAATACAAGTCAAAATTTTGACTAAGTCACGCTTGCACAACACTATCACAGTATTCAGGGTGTATCAGCTGTGGGGTCAACAACAACAATCAGCTCACACTGCACTCCTGGTATTCAATTAAATAATCTTAAATGGGTTCCAGATATTTATTTTCATACATTGTTCAATTTCTTATGATTGGGGATTATTATCTGTATTATTATTTCCCTACATTTTAACAAACAAAAAAAACGAACAGTAGCTAAGCTAAGCTAATTTCTCCTAACTTTTATAAATTTTTGTAAACATGTGCAAATGTAAGATGACAAACAGTGATCAATGTAGTTTCAACATATTTTGTCATGAGGGCGTACAAAAAGAAAAGTTATTTGAATATCGAATGCCGTACAGATCGTAAAAGTGAGTAAAGGAAAAGTAGATATTGATTTTAATCCTGAATCGAAAACTAGGCGTTTTCGGTTTCACATTTCCAACTTGCTATAACAACACCTTTCTCGTAAGGAATAAAGAGGTTATGAGCGAGCTAGTTGACATTAAGGATTGTGAAATGTAACTTCTTCAGTTCTAACAGTTACAAAATGATATCAACAAATCTGTCGTATCAAGAACTATCTTATCCCAGTGATTCCGGCTAAATAGTATTTTTTTAATATTTATCAAAAAAATTTAAATCAAAAAAATAAGCGGTGAAATATTTAATAAACAAAACTATTCCACTAAATGAGTTAACTTATTTTTTAAATGAACCCTAAAAATGGGCGGGTCTCGTGGCTATGATATTTTACTATGGTCCTGGTACAAAAATAGTGCTAATTTAAAAAATGGGTTCTGCATTTTAATTTATTTCGTTCCTACAATTTTAGCAATAATAAAATTATGTTATTAATGATGCGATTCTAATACCTACATTGAAATTATGTTCATAACACTTCAGTGTTAAGATTTTTCGCAAATTGTATTAAATAGGTACTTGGTAAGATTATGTTACAACTGTGTGCCCCATACTGTAAAACTATCAGGCGTTTTCTTTTTTTATTTAGAACAGTTCGTAATTGCATTAAAGGTTTTTCAAGCAAAAATACGATAAATCTTATCGTTTAAGTTATGTCCAAAAAATTGGCTGTCTGTAAAATCGGTTTACAGACGACCTCCGTGGCCGAGAGGCGAGCATGCCGGACTTTGGCGTCGCGCCATCTCAGAGGTTCCGGGTTCGATCCCCGGTCGGGTCAATGTAGGAAACGAATTTTTCTGTATTGTCTCGGGTCTGGGTGTTGTGGTACCGTCGTTGTTTCTGATTTCTGTAACACAAGTGCTTTAGCTACTTACCACAGAATCAGAGCAATGTATGTGATGTTGTCCAATATTTATATTTATTTATTTATTTATTTATAATTTTACGTAAGAACGCCGAAAACATAATAAAGAAAAAGTATTAATTGAATTACATTTTAAATCCTCAAACTTGACCATGCAAAGTAACGGAGCTACCAGGAATCCATGAGTATGAAAGATTTTTTTTGTTGCTAGTTTTAGTAAAATAATCTTGAACCCTAATTGATTGTCACAACTTTGTAGTTGGAATCTCAGAGTAAGGATTAGAATAGAGAGAGTGCTAAAAATGTGATTCAGAAATGACTACTTGTACTGTTTTCTCAAGCATGGAATAGTCATAAGAGAAAAAGAGACAAATGACGTTCAGTACGTACACTCTTTCGCTGCCGTACACACTTTTAAAACGTCAGTGTATCTATTTTAATGCTACAAAATTCAATAGTCAATATTTAGACGCAAGTTCATACCAATTCTGAAACCTATTAAATTTTGTCTATTAATATTTTCCTTATAAGGTTGAAATCGTCGAAAGAGTTGGATGTACCTATTATGCTATTAATTTAAATATCACAATGGTGGTTATTCTTTTAGTGTTTACTGAATCACATCTGAAATTTGTTGGTTTAGCGTTTCTCATTTTGACACTTCAGTTACGTCGTTGTGTTGTCGTCGCCGTGACAACATCTCGTGTTTTTGCTTCTGGATTACCTACTTCCTACGGATAGCCTAGTGATATTTCGTGATGTCTTTGAGCAATAAAGAATATTCGAGATGATTCTCTGTGTCGGAGCAACCGACGGCAGCCTGATGGCCGACCGAGAGCTAGAGAAAGAGATTTACGAAACCATCTAAACGCTCGTTTCCATCTGTGGATTGGGCGAGGAGGTCGTATCACATGGCCAGCTCGGTCACCAGACCTCACTCCGTTGGACTTCTTCTTGTGGGACTAATTTAAAAGGAAGGTGTACGCTGTAGCATGCTCGTCAAGGGAAGAGATGATAGAAAGCATCAAGGCCGCGTTCTGTACAGTGACACCACAAATGTTGCATAATGTTCGCGCATCTTCATATCGGCGAGCTGGTTTATGCATCCAGCTTCAAGGACAATACCTATTTTGAACCGTTCCTCTGAAAAGTAAGTAGATAACTTTGTTCTAAATCCTCAATTTATCAATTAGAATTTGGTTTTCAAGAAATAAAATAAACTATGTAAAAAATTGTACTTACGTAATTAATAATAACAAATTGGTCTTTATGACACGTTAATAAGTCCTCATTTCGTTTGTTCCAGGTGTTTCCATAAACGTTCGCTACAATGTACCTAGTGACAACGCCGATTCCTTTGTGCTAAGCCGCCAAAGCAAGCCGAAGGTCGCACGCGCTCACGCCGAAAAGTACTAGGCGCGCATGTCGAGGAAGGAGGTGGAGAAATTCAGGATCGCAGTGATTGTAGTGAAGTGATAACGTGATTTGGGGTCGCTGACCTCAAAGTGTTGTGATGCGTTTGTTTACGTTTTAGTCAGTCATTATAGTTAATCATTTTTTATTTCATAAAAACAATAAAGTGTTTATTTTAACTCGGGATTTCGTATATAGAATCTATACAAGGTATAGTATCCACCTACTTTACATTGTTACCCCCTTTCCGTTACAGGTTGTATATAAATCCTACCACGAATATTAACATCACCCATATTTTTTTGGTATTGAAGCTATTCTTAAGAAATTTCGTAATTTTGGATACGCACTTACATGCCCTTATTGGGCAGTTTTTATTATTATTATTATATTATTATTTATTACTATCTATGAAATCGAGTAGTATTAATACGCAAAGTAGAAAGTGACCGAGGATGACTAAACACTGTCATCGAATATTGTTACTTGAAATATTAAAAGAAGTAAATTATCAATTTTTGTTACTTATTTCCATATCTCATTATTCCGTTCATTTTGCGAGCTTGTTTAAGTTATAAACTATTAAATCATTAATGAGCATGTTATTAATGACAGTTAGTTTATCTTCCCAATTGATATCGAAATAAAAAAAATATAAATCAGCTTTAAACGTAATCGTGGTCAGAATTAATAAGATAAGCGTTATAAATTAATACATTATATGTTTATCGTTTGAATGTTCTTCGTAAATGTTAATGCGCTGCCTCCTGCCAGTTGTCCAAGTGGAGTTCTCGCTTGTCCTTTCCAATGTCATTCCCCCAGCTTTAATTTAAAGTATTAGGTTCAATAGTGTCTTTCGGCCGAAATGATGACAATATTTTAACCGAGGAGCGAAAGTTCTTAAAATCGTAATCTACGAATATACATAATAATATATCACAGAAGCAGCGGTGGCAAATATGTTTATGATTTGTACACTATCTCCTGTTTATACCTGAATTTTACCTAGTAGTGATAACACCGAAAAATTCAACTAGTAATGTGTTGTATAATCAATTCTGTAAATATTTGTCGCAATAATGTATTTTTCTTTATCGTAATTTAAACATTACATCTGTTTACATGGCCAAATGTCTACCAATTTAGATGAGTTAATTTTAATACCTCCGCGTAAGTCGTTTATAAATTAATTGGGAATATAATCGTATTATGGTAGTGAGTTTCAGTGAATACATTTTTGTGCATGTGTTACCTGCATGTGATAACAAGCCGTGCATGTGATAACTGCTTATCATCAGCTGAGCTGTATGTTTGCTGTTATGATGGTATAAATTAAATATATATAAAAAAATATTTTTAACTTCCAAACCTAACTTTACTACACTTATATTTTTTGCTCGATTGCTTCGAGTTCAACTGGAGCTTTAATTAGTGTTAATAATGTAGCTAACGTCATACTCCCACGCAAAATGGTGCTTATCCAGTCTGGCATATGCAAGTCGGTAGCGTTTGACGTCAGTGACACAATACCTCCCGGGCTCGAGGAACAAGTGCACCGCGAACGGTTCATTATTCAGCTTGCACGTGAACCAACACAGGTTCACAGTTAAATTATACCCCGTGTCGATACAATTGCATTCGTGAGTAGCTGCACTAGTTGTATTGTAGCAATTTGAATAACATTATAACGTCTATACGCCACAGTACCTATACTGCAGTGTATTAATTTAGCATGAAGTGATTATACCGAGCACAGAAAGTTCAATTATGCAAGTGCTGTCTGTGGTGCTGGAGATGCGACTGAACAGTCTTAAATATCTAAATTTGCATAATGTACAAACATGTAGGTATTGTTGTTTTAAGAAAATTTGTGAATTTGTATAATTTGGCGTTTACCTGAGTACCCATTTGCCATCAAATATCAGGCATAGCAATGGAAAACCAGATCTGTACATTTCTCTCACATTGTCGGTCCGACTGTGACTTAGTCAAGAACGTTTTCTCACGACAAAAATATTAAATTTAAATCAACTACCAATAAATACTCCCTCAAAACCTTTAGGAATCAGTACATATGGATTTAATGATCGAATTTTCCTATTTATACATTGGAACTTCTTAAATTGGGAATTTGACAGATCTGGGTGGGTCGATGTGTCGGCGTGTGCGTCGTACACAAAAACCTATTTGTAATTAAGGCTCCACGATCAATAGTTTAAAGAAACATGCGATTTTAAACAATGTGCATTAGTACTGCGGCTATCACTGCGAATATACTAATGATTCGCCTCGGTTTCGTACGGGTTCATAATTTTAGGAAGGAAAAAAAAAATTATATATCAGGCTAACAATAATATTTTCCATGAAACTATTTCCACTCCGTTTGTGACCTTAGCTGTCAACAAGAGCGAGAATATTTCGGATAAAATTATCTACGGCGGACAAGATGATGTTCGGTCCATGGGGGTGCATTGGACAAACATGGCCTTAAACCATTTTTAACGTGACGGTACTTTACACCAACAAACATGGTACGAGATGACGGCGACGAATATAACATAAGGTACGTACAAAAATCGTCACTGCCAAAGTGCCAATGGCAAATTTCAATTGCATAACATTGCGAATGAAATGTCTTTAGAACGATCATGATAGATCAAAGTTACGGAAAATTTTACGCAGTAGCCCACTACTACGTCGCAAGCAAATCAAAAATTTTTTTTCGGTCCGTATTTCACAAGAAACCCACATAATTTTATCACGTTAGTCCGTCTGTTTGTTAAGATTGGGCCTGTAATCAGAACCGTATGGATTTTTCCTAATACACATCGTGTGATTAATGTACCTACTTATTATAGGTACTACTGCGTACAATAGCTAACTTTAGTTAGACCGTTTTTATTTTTACATCCAACGCTTCATTGTTGGCAGTCCTGATATCTACATGTAATGCAATTACAAGTGACCTCTTTGATTATTACGCATTTGTGTGCGAGAGAATGCAAAAAACATCTGAAAATACCAGGCGGACGAACGTTTAATTTTTGAAGGAAGAATTATTAATAGATTTCTATATGGTTTACTTTAGTAAAATGTAATATATTAAGACGTTAAGAATTTGTAAAGTGACGCCAATAATTTTGGTTGTCCTCTTATTAACGTGTATTTTTGGAATTCAAAATCATTTCATCCTCGTCCATTTATCTAACCTACATTACGTGCTACTTAAGCTTTTCTAAAATTTAAAATGTTCGTCACATGTTTATAATTAAAATGAACAATAAAGAGCTTTCAACTTTACAAATACGATTGGAAGGCAATGTAGATCTTAAAATTCCTAACATATGGTTGAGAATGTATGTGTTTGGTTCACGACTAAAAGCCGTACCGGCAGTCGCTGCCACCGGAGGTTTTCTATTATGCAAAGTACCATTATTCTCCCGGGAAAGGTTTTCACTTTCAGGGATTAAACATTAACCTACGAGTCCTATGACTAAATGGGGCTGAACAAATCTTGCAGAAGTTTAAAATAAGTGAGGTCACATTCGTATGACGAACGGATTTACCGATTACAAGAAATACGTCCTTAGATTTATTTTATTAGGTGATAACAGACATTTTGTAACGTTTTCTTTTTAGCCGACGTCAAAAAAAGGAGGAGGTGTCTCAGTTTGTGCAGCCGTTTATTAATTTATTTAAATTACTTTGTCGCGACGTAATTGTATCCAATACCCATCAATTAATATAATTAATATAGTTCATATTAATCGTAATAAATAATTTATCTACATTTCATCAAACAATTGTTACCCGTCTTACCACTACGTGGTTGTGCGTTAAGCCACGTTAAGCCCTCTCTCCACACTTGCCACCATTGACATTGATTTGAAATTCGTGAGACAACATAAAAAATAATTCTACAAAAACGTGCAGTCATTTCAGATGTGTGCATAGTGGATAGTGCTGTTTTAATATTTCCAGGAGTCGAAGCATCCGCACCACTACTCAGCTAACAGTATTGACATTTAGCGCGTTAGTAAGTTTGACGATCACACATTATACGAAAATATTCAGAGGCCTACTTCATGTGATTGCAATAGATTTCAGAAAAAAGTTAACCTAAATACATAAAGCCACTATGGCGTATCGTCTCAAAATCATAAGTTTTTGTTTTCTCATATGAATCATGTTTTTACAGTTACTTTTTTAATTCATAATGTTAATTTGCCTGTCAATATTGCATATATATGAATCATTGTCAAAAGCTTACATGTTGAAAACTATATAGGTACATTTATTGTTTTTTCTCGATTAATAAATCAAATCCATTATGGTGAATTTATACCAGTGTTGAAGTCCAAGAATTTTATCACATTTTATACCAGCTATTTCTTACTTAAGAAGATAAAAGCAGGTATCCAAGCAGACGGAGGAAGAATACGGAAAATTCAGCCTAAAAGTTGGTACGATTATCACTTGACCAGCTTTTTGTTTATAGAGCTAGACTCTTCCCACGGCAGACTTACGTCATAGTTTAAAAGTTCAAAGTTTGCCTACTCCATGCTAGGATAGGACCTAATAGGCTACTAGAATTTTGCCTCATAGCCTTTGGCAGGAACATGTAACTAATTTGTTTTTTAATTAACCATGCAAAAGACTTTAAGTTTATGAAAATTCGTTGTTGATCGATGCATATAAAATATTGTTGTTCTAGTTTATAAAGACAAACTAACAAAGGGTACTAGTGTAACCATTGCAATGTGACCCAGCTATGACATTAAGTTATTGGTGTCACCTAAGCTCAGTGATGACTAGGAGTTACAAGAACAAGTCGCAAACGAATAATTTACCCGTGCAGTTTCAAGTTAATCATACATGACCTTTGAGCGAGTCAAACCTATTTAGAAATCAGTCAGTGGCACATATAATGGTACAAACCTCTCAAGCATGCGCATCCCATGATGTATCCCATCATAGAGAGGCGAGGCGCGGGCGGCGGCGGAGGCGGCGGCACGCGCCGGCCGCGGTGCGGCGCTCGCGACACTTCGCTCGCGCTTACCCGCCGCACTCGACGCTCTCGCTCTCGCTCTCGCGCCCGCGCCGCGTACCAATGCAACCGCCCCTTATTGCCATCTGTTCCATCTACTGATTGCTTCCCATCGAGGTACGAATAAGGCCGTCAGAAATTTGTACTAACTTATCACACTACTTAGTCTTTTCGTTATTAGAATTATAAAGTAACACCGCTAATTATTGCATCTTATTTGTACTGTCTTTTGCTCTAATGTACGAAATGAAGTGCCCAACTGTGGTTATTATAGTTCTAAAGGATGCGCGGCTGATCTATGGAGTTAACTAAACAGGTGGTACATAAATGTAATTAAAAATGAACGGTTCCATCGGAACACGTAACGAGCGGCACGGGACGTGTTCGGTGCAGCGGCCGCGATCGCGTGCTGGCGACCGGCGACGATCGATACCGGCCGCAAACTTCGCGCCTCGCGACTTGTCGCCGACCATCAAGTAAAAAAAACGAAACGAACAAATTAAAAACTCCCATGTATTAGCAATGATGACTAATCAATTACTATATTATGTAAAGCAACATCACTGTTTTATTTTATCATTAACACGTTCAGTGCCACCGACTCGCCCGGAGAGTTCACGTAAATCTAATTCCAGTGCCGACGACTCGCCAGGCGAGTTCAGTGTTTTTCGCTAATATTTCCAAAATGCGTCTATATTTACTGCTTAAAATTATAGTCTAGACGAAATAAACACTAATCCAAAGATTTACGTGGTGGGCCAGGTGTAGAGACCCCGTTTATATTTGAAAGGAAAAAAACTATTCTACAATGCCTTGAACTCGCTAGGCGAGTTCACTGACATAGATCCTCAACCTTGTAGTGTTATCACTTTTCTGTCTCTTACTTTTCCTAATGTATTTTATTACCCTAGCTTGTAATGTGTGTATTTATTTCTATTCTTTATGTGTTTATGTGTTTTAACAAATTTTGAACGTATGTAAAAAAATGTTATTTTACGTTTATGTTAATTCGGTAGATTTTAAACGTTTTCCGAAACATTTTTTTAAAATGTCTATATAATTAAATTATATTCGATGTACTTATTTACAACAAAAATAATACATTTTAATCTGATACCATACTCTTAAAACTGAAAAACCGTATTAAAATATTTAAAGGTAAAATTGTTTATTCACAAGTATTACAATTTCAAACTATAACCTTAATAAGAAACACTATTTGAAAGATTGACCACCACTGCTTAAATTACGAAACAAACTTATCTTTTACTTAATTTTTTGGGTTTTCAGTCATGATTGTGAATTGAAACGCACTGAATAATTGTCAAACGCGTATTACTTGCCATATAGACGTTCCAGAGCCTGTGACGGCCACAAAAATAACAAGACAATGAATTCACCATTAAATAATGCCAGTGGACTCGCATGGAGAGTCCTTTCAATTCATATTGTAGTGCCGTGGACTCGCCCTGCGAGTTCACTGCCAAATGTAGGCGGCACACGTTAAGACATCATAAAAATCGTGGTGGATTCGAACGTGTTAATAGTTACATATGTTCTTTAAAATATGCAAATGGAACTGATTACAACAAAAATATATATTTAGGGACAGCATGAAAACGGTTAATTTTTTCTCGATTAACAGTTAATTATTGTGTAACAATCCACTTTACAACAATGCCGAATCTATAAACAGGAAAGGTTCAGTGAGCCGGAAGTTACGTTTTGAAAAACAAAATATGATTTTGAACATTTTCATTTCTGAGAACTGCTTGTTTGCGCCACATTAGCTATAATCAGAATGTCATGTGTTACCAGAGCGTATGGGTGACCGACCGAGTGCTCGATAAGAAATCAAGTGAAGTGTCCAGTGAGTGATTTGACAGGTGGGGTATCTGCGTAGGCGGGTTATCGAGTGAGGTTAGGGCAGGCGGGCGCGAGGGTCGGTTTGTGGCAGGTCGCGGCGAGGCGCGGGCGGGCGCGGGCGCGGGCGGGCCGACACTGAGGCGCGCGCCGCGAGACTCGGCCCGCGCACGCCCCGCGCCCGCAGCCCCTAGCCATCAGGATTACCTAGACTTTCACGACTACTACCCCCTCTCCTCTAAGCTCAAAGTGAACCTCTTGACACCCATCCAGACATTGCTCGCAAATGCAATATAATACACCTATTACCTCTACTATTTCATCGGATTGCAAACAAATAAGTATGGCTAAAACTTTATCACCAAAGTAGATACATCTCACCGAATCGGTCGGCCTCAAGAGTTAGAATTATATTATAAGTGCCGGCCCGCCAGATTTTAGAGGTCACAAAATAAATCTTGTACAAGCCTGATTTTTAATTATTCGTCACACCTAAATAATCTTCTTTGCTTTGACAATAGTTAGCGTTAAATTTGGTATTGTGCACACAGAAGTTGTATTATTAGAGAATACCGACGAACACGTCACAAGATTCTTCTCCACTGACAGTATTTTAAATTTTTGAATATTTAGTTTAAAGGCATTATGTAAATAATCTACAACAAAAATTTTTATTGATTGTTTAAAGATTTAACACCACCCACGTCGGAAAACCTCGTCTAGTAGAATTTAGTTTTATAACAACTACCTATCCATCTCGAGTAACTTTATTATCAACTTCCCTTATTTGCTCACTTTCACGTCAATCATAGAGATTAATAATAGCACCAAGGTTAATAAACAATTTCTAAACGATATTAATATTCTTATCGCGATATAAAAAATTATGTACGCGGAAGTATGCATTTGTACAGGATGTTCTTTATAGTAACGGGCCGTTATACTTCTTGAACCAACATTATCATATTTTTAATGCAGTTAAATTCCTTTATTAAAGGGCAACCATGAAAACCAGCCTTTATCAAAACTGGCGTATTACAATCTAGATTTTTCTAATTTTGTGTAAATGTATGACAAATAACTTCTGCGAGTATTTCTACTTAAAGTACTTTTCTAGCAATCACATGACTATTATAGCAAGAACAAGACGAGAACCATCTGATTTGTATTTTGATTTAATACTTGTTTTTCTCTACGAATTGTGCAAGTTTTAATTTTTATAACTTACCACATAATAAAAGTTAATAAAAAGCTTAGGTTTGGTAAATTTATTAAAAGTTTTCTTTTATAATACACAAACATTGCACTGCCATATAATACGTTAGTAAACAAAAAAAAATCGATTAGAGTTTGGTAATTTGGTAACAATTTTATAAGAAATCGTTTATATTTCCCCTCTAATTGAGGCTCTTGGTCAAGTTATAATCTCGGTGAAAATGTCTACAAATATAGCAAAGCGTTCACGTACGTGAACGAGACTAAACTTGTCAGTTTTCCAACTACATAACCTTATCTTAATTGGTCTGGTAGAAAACTCTTAAAGTGATAAGATAACCGAGACATCCATTCTTTCTGTATTAGGCAATCTTTTGTTTAGTAATGAACTAAACCGAAAAATATTAATTCAATAATAATCGATAATTTCGCATGTTTGACTAATTTTGATTTGGTACCATATTTAACACATTAACTAAGCAAAAAACACATTCCAAATTAATCGTACAAGAACAGTAACCCTTTCATCCCTTCATCCATTCAAATCATTTTTACGAATCACTATTATTAAAAGGGCTTATGATTCAAAGATTCTAAAATTAGGAACAAATAATTTAGTAGGTAGGTAGGTGAAAAGTTTTTACAAAACTAAAGTAGTTGGAAATGAAAAGTGCAATACGTGTCTAGGAAATATTTTCTGGCCTAGCTTAATCATTAGGTACTTTTTTCAAAATTTCCAAGATATAGTGTGGTCAGGTCTTTTTGGGGCATCATGCGCCCATTGAATACTGATAAGTATTAAGTGACAAGAAGTCATTATGACAAAAACAGTTTTGACTGATGATGTCCTTACGTTTTTCTGAGACTCTCATTGCCTATTTGTACTTGTCTTCTATACTATATAATATACTAGCTGTGCCCGCGACTTCGTTCGCGTGGACTACATCCTTTCATGGTCGGTTTTACCCCTTTCTCCCATAATATTCGAAACAAAAAGTAGTCTATATTTTAATCCAAACTTCGAGCTGTATTTGTGCCAAATTTCATATCTCTAACTTCAAAAATAAACATTTTTCCATATAAACTTCCAAAGGTGGTATTACCCCCCTCCCCCCCCCCTTATTTTCTAATAAAAAGTAGCCTATGTCCGTTCTTGAGATTCAACGTATACCTATGCCAAATTTCATCAAAATGGGTTGAGAAGTTTAAGCAGGAAAGCGTAACAGACACACAGACAGATAGACAGAGTTACTTTCGCATTTATAATATTAGTAGGGATTAGTAGGGATAATATAATATTATAAAGAGGAAAGATTTGTTTGTTTGTAATGAATAGGCTCCGAAACTACTAGACCGATTTAAAAATTATTTCACCGTTGGGAAGCTACACTATCCTCGGGTAACATAGGCTATATTTTATTTTAAAAAAATTAGGGATCCTTAGTAAAACTCCGATAATGTAACCCAAGGTGACCTGAAAAATTTCTTACATCGCGTGCGCTGCGAAAACTATTGATGGTAGAATAAAATCATGTACTACGACTTTGCAGAACTCATCATTATCTACAAAAAGTGTCACGACAGCATATGTCTAAATATTATAGTTATGTCACAGTAAGCGGTTTTTTAATCAAAAAATTAAATTAATATGCCGCCGCTTGAAAAGGCTCTTTATTTGTACCTAGGTATTAATCCTTATCAAAATAAATTACTTTATATTTAAGACGGCTTTAATACCTTTATAAATCTTTGAATTATGCAATTCGGACATTTCACTCGGAAGATATCATGAGTTTAAAAATGCAAAACAAAAAAGTCGCGTGGTTGCCGCTCTCCGCGCTCAGCTAGCCAGCATGCGATGTAGGCTCCATATAAGCGTCACTGGGGTACGGGAGGAGTCAATGTAATAAAATAAAGTGCAAGGTTTATATGTATAATACGTGCATATTTTAGTACCTATTGCACCAGTGCGAAGCCGGGGCGGATCGCTAGTAGTCAGTAAAAGTATTTGCAATCCAGACTAATGAATTGCATGATTGGCTAGTAAGCGATTGGCAAGCCCGTGGAGGGTCATTGTTCCCCGCCGTCCTGCCAGGATGCGGTTAATTCCCGGCACACGCCACTCCTTCCAAACACCGACATTACGCTATTAACAACAGTTGCTATTTAATCACAACCACTCGCTAACTAGTTAACAATTCATACGAAACTCATTAACCGACATAATTATCAGAATTCTTAAATGTAATTATAATTTGGAGGTAATTGACACCGTTATTGTAACTGCACAAAATGTATAGGTTTTATATAGTTAAATTAATTTTAAATATTATATTTAGTTACGACAGCGACGCAGGCAACATGACCTCACGTTTTTGCACAGACTTGTCAACGGAACAATAAATTGCAATGTGCTTTTGGCTGAAGTGAAACTGTCTGTACCAACTCATATTCCTCGACATCCCAATAAAAAATCTTTCTCTGTCCCTGTAACTAGGACTAACCTAGGCCGACAAGCTCCTCTAGCCAGATGTGTCATTAGTTATAATGAAATCAACAATTTAGATTTAGATATATTTTATGACTCGCTTCCATGTTTTAGAAATAAGTTAATGGAGTTCGTGTAAGTTTCTTTTTTATTTTTTTTTATTGTAATTTATTGTCATTCAATCCCTTTCTTTTCTTTTTTATTATTTGTTCCTAGCTTTTAAACAATGTTGTGTTCACCTATAATTGGTATATGTATATAATCTTTGTAATCTTTTTGCTTTTTGTCTGTAATGTTTTTATATGTATACTGTTGGTGTACCTATTAAATTAAATAAATAAATAAAATAGTATGACGTTCCCGGTATTACAAGACTAGAATGTTACCTACTTTATGATTATACAACGCTTTCAAAATGGAGGCATTACCTAAAGATAAATTACTTTATTTTAATTCCATATAAGCACGCTATTAAGAGGCCAAGCATCCTTCAATAGACATTCTAGAGTGCGCCTTAGTTCTTAGTACAAATACAGCCGCGCGACTTATTTCGATTAGATTACTACTAAATTAATGCAGTTACATAATTTCATTATAAATGATTCCAAAAACATTTTATTGTTTTTTTGGCACCTTTTTTCGAAATCGGCACAAAAATAAGAATTATGTAACAGTCCATAACGTATTGAAAAAATTGTAATAATTTAAAAAATCATTAATTCCGAATGTCACACACAAATCATTCGAGGAATTGTTACGTATTCTTGAAAATAGTATTCAACGCTGTGACACCTACTATATTTGACACGACATCTATACTTACAAATATTATAAAAGTGGAGAGTTTGTTTGTTTGAACGCGCTATTCTCCGGAACTACTGGTTCGAATTGTACAATTCTTTTTGTGTTGGATAGACCCTTTATTGAGGAAGGCTTTGGTTTAAATAAATCACGCAGCGACCAATAGGAGCGAAGAATCAGTCGTCATGGTCGTCAAATTCGCTCATTTTGCAATTATTGTTCAGCCGAACGCTTGGATCACTGTATATTTCACGCGGCTGCAGCGCTGCCATCGTCCGCTATGACAATTACGTGTCACACGGCTGTCGCGCTGCTCTTTTCTTTAGTTTGGAAGTGTACCGCCTCTGAACTACCACGACACTTGCGGCTCACAGTGATGAGCATTTAGACTTTCCACGCAAATAGTCGTCAAAATTTCAGGATATAATAAATATTGTAAATAAGCGTTTTACTTACTCTGCAGACCTTGTGGAATGTTAAATGGAGCTGTTTTATTTCATTTCTTTTTTTCTGTATTCTAGTTGTGCCATTATAGAGCCCTACGACTATGATACTGATTTGACAAGTCTGGTTATTATATCGGAGCATTGCCATCTGCCCTTTTATTTACAAAACATGTAAACAGGTTCAAATTCGGAAAAGGGTTTGTTCTTTTTTTTAACCCAAAGAATTGACAGTGACCTATTACAGATTTTCCTAATCTTTCAGGCCTTTGTGTATAAGGGGTGATTTCCGCATCCCTCACAAGAGAAACCACGCCTATTTGGATAATAGTCGTGACCTATGGCTTGACATGCTTTTGAAAACACGAAAACCTTATTCTTATCAGACAATCAGGTAATTTAAGTCTGCAATGTCCTAACTTGACAGGAAAAACCACTCATTAAAAGTGTTCTCCACGGGATTTCAATCCACTACACCGGGCTTTGGAGCCTAACACTCTAACCACTACACCAGTAAGTAGGGGCAATATTTTACATTATAGGAGGTTACTTTTGTCATTAGAATATATTGGAGGTATGCTAAAGAAAGTTCATAATCATCAGAATGAAAAACAAATTACTTTACAGAACGATTAAATTATCACAACTCCTTAGAGGCTAGCCTCATACTAATTTACTGAGTGGGTAACTTATTTCCTTTAAGACATAGTAGAAAGAGAACAGTAGGTAAACTAGCGCCCCGACCGAACGATAACTCCTCTATACCCCTAGGGCTGTCAGTGAAAACTTTCGACACCTATTGTTATATTTATTTCCCCGTATGGTATGCAAAGCACCAGGGATCTTTAAGAAGGTTGCAAAAAAGTTAGCGTGAAGAAAGATAATTTCTGATTTGTCGAGTGGGTATTCAGACAACTGTACACACTGCAGTACCTGTTATATTTAGTTGTTGTACTAGCCATATTTAGGTGATTGTTATTACGATGCGAGCAAATATGTGTAAACAAACTTTTTGATCGGAGAAGTTCGTTGCAGTCTGACGCTGATGTTATGCTTTTTAAATCACAACTTTGAAATCAAATATTTTTTTTTTGTCACAGTAACACATGTAAAGACTCCATACATATATTTTACGTTTTTCTATTAATTAAATATTAAAAAAACATTTTTGTCACTTTTTTGTAATGTTTTATATGGTAAATTTATGATTTAAAAGATAATTTAAAACTATAACAAAATTATGCACAATCTCCGGTGATTCACCGGTTATCAATCGGTCATGTCAAATTCACCGGTGATTTTCTCCGGTGCCATTTTCGCTCCGGTGCAAAGCCCTAACTGAGGTGACTCTGAAAGATTGTGAATATTTGTCGTGTAGTGTGTGCGTGCGACGCGCGTCAGTAAAGGGCGGGGCGGGGCGCGCACACATAGTAGCCACGCTCCGTGCGTTTGTTGGAGGATTACATACTTCTCTCTTTCTACTATGTTTAAGAGCAATATGTTTTCACGCCACTGAGTGGTACTTAGTTGGAATTACATTACGTAGTAATTATCTATGGAGAATATTCTCTTTTATGTTAGTTACGCACGGCCACAAACGAAATTATACAGATTTTCAATAAGTTATTGACATAAGACAAATCAAATATTGATAATTTGACTTATCATATACCAAGTCTCATATAAATTAACCTTGTCTTGCGGCAGACGAGTATGTACTTTTGTTATGTTTATTTACAAGGCCGTTGTATTCTTGTTCTATTAAAGATCTTCGCTATTACGAATATGGTTTCAGACGTTTGACGTAAACACTCGCTGTGGTCATAAACTAAACCTATAAATATAAGACATTACTGTTTATTTTGAAAAACATTTTCATTAACTGATGATATCGCGTGTTTTTGCACACGCAACAATCTGAAAATTAAATTAACGTCCCATATAAAGGTACTTTCACTGTTGACACATGCAGTTCGATAAATAATCCTAATACTCGTAATAGTTAGGCGGTACAAAGTCCAAAGTATACCTGCATAAACTGACGTGCTTGTGTGTATTTATATTGGCGATTTGTAACCATTTTTGTCGAACAAATCATGGCTTTACCATTGTCTTAAAAATGTAGTAAGTAGATAGCATAGCTGCTATCTATAATTCTACGCGGTACCTACTTCCTAGTCCGTTAGTTCGTAACTGATCTATTTCAACGTAACATTTTGACTATTTCTCGTTAACATTTTGACATGACACGTAACAGTTGAGTTTTACGCCTATGTAATGCTGTCTTAGTGCGTTTTTTAGCACAATTGTTTGTATCAGTCATTACCCTACACTTGCGTTTTAAGAAACACAATATCGTTGGGAACCCCTATGAACGTACGGTACCTACACGCGTAGATACAATTAAGAATCTATACATAGCCTTTTACATATTGTTCCCAATATAATGGGCGGCGCATGGAAGAATGCGTTCAAAAACACTAGTGTCCGAGTATCTTAGCGGCTAAGTACTCACCAATGACGTTATTGTTTTGGTGCTGATGCTGTGCCGCGGCGGCGACCGCGGCGGCGAGCACCGCGTTCTGGTGCGCCAGCTGCGACGCGAGTTGCGCCTGCAGCGCGGCATGCATGCTCGCGAGCCCCCGGTCCGGCCCGCTGACGCCGACACCGTCGTTGCGGTCATCGCCGTAAGGAGGCGAGTCTTCATCTGCAATATAATTTAAGTTTAAGTGTCTGTGATATCTACATATATATGTGTCATATATATGTGTGTCGGCGTTAGTGCTATTTCCTTTACCTAAAGGTTGTCCGGAAGAGATTGCTCTATAGCCATAAGACCACCTATATTGTACTTAAACATGTCTGTAAAATAATTTCTGTAAATTTTCTGTGCAATAAAGTGTATCTATCTATCTATCTGTGTTCTGAGAAGTTTTACTTTGGAAAACTCTCATGATCTGGTCGTAGATATTTGCGGAACGACATAAATGCCCACACCAGACTGACATTCGTTTTTTTTTTAATAGTTAACTAACACGAATTCTTTAACCTTGTCCCGTTTCCATCGTTTTCTTAGCACATCAAACGCAAATTGATTCAGTACGTTTATTCATAATCGACTTAGAACTTAGGACCGGCTAGGTGTGCTTCAAGCTAGAATCCTCATATTTGAAATTTTAATCAAAACCTCTATGGTAATCTGTTATGCACTATTTCTGAAATTTGGCATGTCGTTGAGACTGTTTCATGACTATTTTTTGAAATCTAATCCATTCCGATAGACTATACAGTTTGCTTGCACCAGAGGTGAGGATTACAGCATGACGTTCAAGCTATAATCCTCACTAACCTTTAGATATAACGCCGAAACTAAAATGGGACTATTTTTTTACTTATACGACTATTTATGACTATTTTAGGAGTATTTTAGAGCGTTATCAAAATTCGTTTTCATTAAGATTTCAAATATGAGGATTCCAGCTTGAAGCACACCCGACTAGAAACGCAGACAAAATATCCCCCTGTTATTTAATTCAGTGGTCACAGGTCATATTTATACCCTCGGTTACGAGGGAACGAGAAACGTACCATTTTCTGGGTCTGATTTGAACAGACTTTATGGTGACATCAGCTATGTTAAATACTGGTTAGTCGTACAATACAAGCCAAGACTTTGCGCTTACACACGTAGCTCATGAATCTGCTGGTTATACGTGACAGCAATCGATATTATGTTACACTATGCCCACCAGCGAGAAACAAATCAACTTAAGATACTTTTTACAACCTAGTAAAAAGCTCACCAAGTATCATCGTTATACACTCTTTGACAATACCACAGGAACATCGGTCTTGATCACTGGTGACATAATAGGTATATTATACAAATTGATATGTTTATAAATCTGTCTTAAATATTTTCTTAGTTACAGAATCTTTGTGGCGAACATGTGTGAGGTTAATCACTTTTTCTTCATTCAAAATCGCTTCATTTCAAAGCAGATGAAAATGTTCCTTGAGTTATCTTAAAAATTTAGAGAAATATGATGTAAAATTTAAATGCTTTTAGATTTAGATTAAATACACATTGTTATACATTCCATTTGTTTATTTACTGGATATAATTGTGTATCATTAGCCCAACAACTTACAGGAAACTGTAAATATGCTTGGTCACGTCATTTCGTTATCAACAAAAAAAATAGAACTATCATTAATGACCAGCCTTTAACGCCAACGATATTACTCTTACAGTCAATGACATGTTAAAAAAATGTTTGTCTAGCTTTAAAAATAACAGTCACATTAAGAATTTCCTGCTTGACGGCCTTCTGTGAACTATCACAGAAGGCCGTCACAAAGTTACTAAACTTTAACGTAAAAATGTTCAAACATTTACTACCAGACTCGCGACAATAATAACATACCTAATTTGTCATGTAACGTGTATGTTTCATTATGCGGGCTTAACTGATAATTGTAGATTAATATGTCACAACACCTAACAGTTGAGGCTAGGGACTTAAAATATTGTGAAACTATGATAAGGTATTGGTCTAAAACTGCAAAAGTTTCAAACTCTGATTTGTAAACATGTCTTCGAAGCTTGAAAATAACATTAATAGCAGTGTAGTAAACAATTTATTAAGATGATTGGTTTCGAAGACACGCCTTCAAAGTAATATTGTTTTTGTCAGAGGTAATTTTTTTATTACGTACAAAATTCGTTTCACGAATTTGGAAATCGTGAATTATTTCAAGGCCAGCAGGTTTGTACGAAAAGACTAAAAACTTTTCAAGAACTATTTTTATAAGGTCGTCGTCGTGTTGATACTAAAATTATTCGGAACACAGTTAAACTACATACGAAAAGCGTTGAAAATTACAAATACGCCAGCGGCTGTAGCCGTAGTATATTGCGGATGGCGACCCTTCCGAAATGTAACATTTTTGTAGAGAAAAATGTCGGTGGGTACGGTTCTAATATCTTATCAGCGCTGTCTGGAATGTATGTAGATACAGTCAAAATCACTACAGACAGACTATTATACAAAATTTGGACTACGTAACGTCCATATGTCGTGAGTATAAATATAATATCGAAGTGATTGTAATATGTTATTGATCCTCAGTAACATCATCCTATTTTCAAGTTTTTTATGATAATACAGGAAATTGTGATTTTATTACCCGTCTTCTAAACTACTTTGTGTATCGACTGTGTACATTGAAGTAAGTGGTATGAGCGTTTTAATTTATTGTTTTTCAGTACATTGTAGTTTGTGATTTTGCTTGTTTGCAAATGTTTTTTTAATGTACGAATTCATTTCTGTTACCTAATGTTTTATAATAAAAAGCCAACAGAGATAAGAAACGCGATGGATAACATTTTATTTTTAACATAATATGTAATTACAAAGCTGTTTCCAAATTAAAACGTAAAATTTATCATGCTTTATATGTATTAATAATGAATTGGATATTACAAGCGAATTGATTTTTAAACATAAAATTCGAATAAAAACTATCAAAGGACTAGAGAAACAAAATAGGAAGGCGCCTGATTTGGTATTAGTTTTGCCAACATAGCCTATGGCCATTCTCAAAATCGACTAGGTTACGCAGTTTTGGCTTCAGCATAAACCAACCCAAATACATATCGTTACGCTTAAGAACGAAAATCTTTCCCCTGGATCTAAATCTATCAAGTAAAAAAAAGTTAGTATATTTATCTCACCAGCTTCGACCAAGGGCGTGACTGGACTCTCCGGCAAGAGAATGCCTTTCTGCACCAACTCATCTCTATTCGCTCGGACGGATATCTTCCTTTCTAATGCTGCAAAAATAAAACCACATGTTTCAATCAAACATCAAACCAATATAATAGATGTATACTACAAAGTACATTATGGGGCGGGCCAACATTAAAAACTCAAACAATTCAATTGAAATGAAGATTAGCTGAATTGTCTTTTTTTACATTGCACTTTAAGATTGACCTCATCCCACTTGATGTTAAGTGGTAATGAGGTCCTAGCTTATGGGTGACAAGTACAGCATAATAAATCTGTTACTGGACTTATCGCCCTTTGCCTCGTCTTGTCTGATATTTTCACAACATATGAGCTAGCTAACATTATTTCTCCCTTCATTTAAAATAGACACTTCCATAGTAGTTCTAAATTGTATGGTTCCTTCTGATTTCGCACAAGAAGAATTTTTTATACCTATAAAATATTTTCGTCAGATTAAAATGTCATCCATAATACCAAGAAGTATTTTTAAAGTCTAAAAAATGACCGACATATCTTAAATTTATTATAATATCTCAATAAATTATTTCATTGGAACAAAATTATTAATTTTATCGGTAGATTTTACCAACATACCTACCTGTATTTACAATTTTTAAAATCGAATAAAGATTATTATTTATATCTTTAAAACTTTTAAACGGAAAACGCACATACTTGCGTCAAAAAAGTCAACCTTAGCTCGGTCTTTACATTTTTTGCATGTCAATATTTAATTTTAATTATTTGTGTCTAATATATATATAAATTGCTGACTGCATGAAGTTATACAGGTAATTCAAATTAGGATGGGATTAATGGGCAATTAGGAGGTACTCACTTCTAGATGCGGCTTCAAACTTCTCAGATTTCTTTTTCCGTTTCCATTTCCATGGTTTGAAGAGTCTACCGAAAGCTGAGAACTTGGATTTGGGCCGTTCCGCCGGTGGCGTGCGTGCTCCAGACCCCAGGCTATTCGTTCGCACCGTTGAACCATTTTGTTTCTTTGCTGCAAACAAACACAACACTTTTGTTAATATCTTAATAACGATCCGAAATACTATTTAACAATAGATAAGGTATCCAAACAGAAAATTCCATATAACACATCCCCGCAATACTGAGATCTTACTCATCATTCATTGACATTGTAAATACCAAGTTTTATCTTTTCATGTGCAATGATATATTTAGGTGATAAAATTCCTATTGCAGATATCTATCTGAACATTTAGAATGTAAGTTTGTACCTGCGATAACAAATCAATATAAGCAGGAATAGTAATACAAACATATTGAATATACTACTAAACAAAAATATGTACAATTATTATCCACAAACAAGGCAAAAAATGAAAGACAAACAAACGCCAATTCGAATAATGGTTACCGCGAGATGACTGTTCGCCTAATAGTAGATGCTTGTACACACTACATCCACACAATCAATGGCCCCATTACGTCGAGTCTCTATTGTCAAGAACTGTCCGTGACTATCACAATACCAACGGGAACTGCGAACATACCTACACAAGAGACTTTCTCATCTCAACAAAAGTCCACAATTCATCACATGAACAATCATATCGAACGCCTACCTAGTATTTAAATTCTCAATGTATTTTTATCTCAAAGATGCGAGTAGGTATGTTACGAATGAAAAATCAAGATACATTTTCTGTGTAGTAATGCCTCTTTATATGTATATATGTAATTAAAATACAAAAAGCATCAGATGAAATACGAACAAGATTAAAGGTAATTAATTACGATGGGCTAGGCACTCAAGCATTCGCTTTGTAACCTATATAATGCAGATACAAAAAAACAAAAACTTTGTACCTATACTACATATCTTAAGGAGTTGAACCTTGCAAGGTAATCCAGTTATTATAATTTTCAGTAGCTTACCTTTTTAAAAACTTTACATTGTTTAAAATATTACTAGCTGTCTATTTAGGTCCGTGGACATACTGATAAGAGCTACAATTATTAGGTAGTTACATACTCTCCAGTAGGTTATCTTTGTTTGAACTAGTCTACTAGGTCTTTCACGGTTCATAAAATGTTAGTGACACGATTATAATGTACTTTAATTATTATTCGCCAAAATACGTCTGTTCAACAATCACTTATGAAGTTTTACCAGTGATTATGAAGGCGTGTGAAACAAAAACAGTATTGGAATAGGTAGGCGTGAAAGAGGCATAGAAATCCAACGGGGCGTGTTGGCGTGGCATCAATTACTGCTAGCGACTTGCGACCATGGATCTTGCAGACGGTTAGCAAGCGTATCTATGAGACTACGATGGCACGCCAGTAATGGTTGATTCTTAAATGGCAAGTGAACGTGAGTCACTGATGGCACCGTGGCGTCATGTCGACGACTCGGGCGCCCACGGTGATCAATGGCGCGGCACCAACGCACTTAAAAGTCCTCATTATTTCGAAGTTTTGTGTGTTTGTTCATTCATATTTCTTAATATTAACAATAAAAAAGATTATGGTATTCATTAAACGCTATATAAAATATAGAGACAGGATATGTAATCAATTCTGTAAATTATAAATTATTCCACAAAAAAAACATTTCTTTTTTCTTTTTGTTAATGCCTTATTTTGAATTTCTGTTTCGTGCTAAATGCTCTACACCTCATAATGACATGTTCTATGGTATCTTTGTATGATATAAATAAATAAATGCGCCAGATAATCACACCAATCACCTGGTCTTAAACTAAGGTTTTCCCTTGTACTATGAGCACCAGACAACGGATACTAACTAGGGGCGTCATCCCAGCACACCAAGACCCAAGTCAACTTATAAGAATTAGGATATACTTATTAAGAAACATCTCCATTATAAGTGCATGCGCCACTATTAAACTAGGTGCAAAATAGAAGTCTAAGGTACAAGCAAGTGCACACCTAGGAATGTTACTGCATTCATTAAACGCTCATGATGAATCAGTCCTTCATTGCGCAACATGTTCGCATTTGTATGCTGGTTGTATAAATTATGGGTGTTCATCAAATAGTTTAAATATGCTAGTAGTATATCTAAAAAAAATGTAGCTAATAGATGTGATACAAAATATTTTAATATAAATTAATAAATATTGGACAACATCACGTACATTGCTCTGAATCTGCGGTAAGTAGCTTAAGCACTTGTGTTACAGAAATCAGAAACAACGACGGTACCATAACACTCAGACCCGTGACAATATAGAAAAGTTAATTTCCCATATTGACCCGACTGGGGATCGAACCCGGGACTTCAGAGATAGCGCGACGCCAAAGTCCGGCCCGCTCACCTTTCGGCTACGGATTTTAACTTTATTACAACAAATTAATTTGCAAACCAGTAAACTTAACATATATACCTACACATGTCATTTTTACCTGTACCAGTAATGATAATCAATTCATGTGTAAAGGAAGAAAGTAATTCCCTTTCAAAGTGTTAAAGAACTTCTGTTTCTTTAAAATAGTGATAGAACTTATTATTTCAGACATAGGAGTCAAATCAATCACTGTATGGAGCAATATGATAGTATGATAGTCGTGTAGTAATAAGAATTCACCAAAAATGTTATGGTAAAGACGGATCTAAGTTATAATCAACGTGGAGTCCAGACGGAGATAAGCGAGTCCAGTCAGCTCGTAACCACAGTTGATGGAACCCAACCGAAACATCAGGTAGTAAGTATTTCGCAATTTTACTACCTAATAAATGTCACCACGTTTGGACCAGTGCATTTAATAATTACTTTAAATGAGCGCGACAGTTATTTTATTTTATATTACCAGGATCTATTTATAACAGTATTTAATTTTTTATTTTATTAATAGTCTTAGAAATAAACAGGAGAAAATCAAAGTTTTGCACATGTTTGCGTATGACTGTTTAAGAACATCTTTAGTAAGAAAAGATTGAAAAGTCGAGCCCACAATTATTTTTTAGATCCAGTCAAATAAAATAAAGTGAGAATGTTACTCCTTGCTTTATAACTAACTTAATATTTCTAATAAAACTTCAATTTATGCCACTGTCACGGGTAAATGAAAGGATATAAGGCTAAGATACTAATGCTTTAAGTCAAGTATGGACTCAACTTTCTGCCGTTAATCCAATTGTACTTTATCGCTATCTTTTATGTATAAATATTAACAGAAAAATCTATATCGAAATATCTAAATATGGACAAACAAATACTAAAAATTTGGCTTGTGAGGGTACTTACCTATATCGAAAAAGAAAGAGTATCGCAACGAAACTGATCTTACGTACAAAAACAATATTGTTTTGTGTATGTAGTACGCCTTTGCATATCAAATTAGCCATCCTTAAAAACGTAATATTTACGCCATGGAAAAGATTTTTTTGTACATAAAAAGTTGGTTTTTCAGATTGAGTAAAGAGAAATTAAAATAAAGAAGGAATTTGTGTAGAGCTGGATATAAGGCAGGCCATGAAATATTTTACATCAAAATTAAAAACAAATTAAAAAAATACATGACTTGCATTTTATGAAGTGGCAAAATTATTTTTGGGAAATACAAAATCAGTAAACTATAAGGAGACGTTTTTTTTTATAATTGACGTATTTTGATTTGTCTCGTAGCAAGGTATGAAAAAATACAAGTTAAAAAAATATTTTTATATTGTATTTTTATTTTATTTAATTTCATATTTTTGATGTTCAGTGTTATCTAGCAATATTACGAAATCAGTTTTCACTCAATTCTACGATTGTATTTATGTTACAATGCCCATTATGATAAATTCAGTAATATTTAGAGACACAGTACATATAAACCCGATTGGTTTTAATAGTCAATTTTATACACCATATTTAGTAATTCGTCATTTAAGTACTTACTAAATGTTAGAGCATTTTAAAAGTGGTTAAAACAAAGCAAATTGGCATTCTAAACCACGTAAAATTGGTAAATAGCATTGCCAGTAAATATAGACCATGTGACATCATCAAGCCGCGAATAATGCAAGAGATAATATCTCGATATCTAACGTTATCCACATTGTTACATTGTTATCCACAATATAGTGGCTATGTACATTTTGGAATTTTCCAAACAATGTCAAGCAGGTATTTTAAAAGGAGACGTGTACTTTTAATATCAAATAACTACTAAAATTTGTAATTTGTCATTAGATCGCACAGTATATTTTTGTGCAGATCCCATTCAGAGTTACATTGATACGTAGGTAGACTATGGTAAGAAACCACATTTTCACTTTCCTTAGAAGGTAATCGACAGACAACATGCGAAAGTGTGGGTAAATCGGATCTCTTTTGTTTTGATCAAAGAAAAGACACATGAATACTTGCAAAGAAGTAGGTACTACAAGTACTGGTAAGTTTAGAGTCTAGTTTATGTGAAATGGCCTTAGCAATGTAACCTTCGTAAAGGCTGACTTGGTTTCAAGTCAATACTAAGGTCAACTCAGTTATCCGTCCTATCAATCCGTATTTGGAGGTAGCAACTTGCAGAAAATAATCTTACGAATGTGAATATAGGTAGGTTGTAAATAATAACTTACAATGTTACGTTTATTTTACTTCTGTATGCAACGAGGATAAAACTTTCTCATCTTAGTGTTTAAAATAATTAATATTGGCGTTGTTTCGGTTTCATTTTATAGAATCAGCTGAAATCTTTTCCTTATGAAATCAACCAATAATTCAAGAAGCAACGATCAATGCATCAATAACTTTATTTAACATTGTTTAAGTCGAATATCCGCCGCATGAAAGTATACTTGAATGAAGGATGGCAACAATGACAGGCTACATTCGAATTTTATTTCGTGACCAACATAACCAACCACTCCTGTAGGTAGCGTGACGGTGAGATCATAACTCCGTAGAGGTTTTAATATCCAATGATAAAAAAGAGAATAAGCTACAGAATTTAAAGGTCTACAGACATAATTATATGTTGATAATTTTAAAGAATCAGGAAAATTATCAAGTCCACTCTGCTAGTGATGCACGATAAGTTCGAGTAATAACGTAAAGGTGATGTTCAAAAGTTGTCGTGTCGGTTAAAAGAAGACACACAATGTAATAAAAAAGTGGTCGTAAGAAACTATGCGCTGGATACATCGTTCAAATTAATCAATGGATGTACGAGTACGTATAGAGTACTATCTGTGAATGCGAGTACAAAACACTGATCAATTAACGTTCGCGTGAAGACGTACTTTGTTGGTCTCTGTAGTAATGTGTACTAAATAGGTATGTATAGAGGCCAAGTGCCATGCACTCGACGAGTCTTTGATTTCGCAAAGCTATTGTTAGGAATGCGGCTGGGCGTAAGAGACAAAAAGGGAAGGGAAGCTGACCGGCTACAGCTGCAACCTCCTTCGCACCCACATGCAGAAAGTCTGTGAGTGACAATGAGCTCGCGATCAGCTGCCTTCGCTCCTGAAAATCAAGTTGGTCGAGGCTACCGGTCCTTGTCCCGCGCACCGCCTGAGCGGGTGCGCTCAGAGACATGTCAACTACGCTTCGCCATATCGTACGCACAGCATCTTCTTTACGAATCAACACAAAACACTGTCATAACACTAACAAAGGCACACGCGAAACCGGTACGAGGAACGATAATTATTACGACGATTATAGCAAAGTGCCTGCGCCGCCAGACGCACAACGGCAAACTGGCGCGCGGGCCGACGGCACGCGGGGCAGAGTGGGGGCCCGACTGCCTGCCTCTGTCTCTCGTGCATGTTGAAATGCACTCGACTCGCCTCGCCGAGCCGCGGCGACCCGACTGGCGACTCCGGCAGCACGTCAACACCGACCGAGACAACAAACGACGCGATGCGCGCCCGGCTGCACTACACACGTTTTGCTCCATTTGTACTACTTTTGTTTTTGTAATCCACGACAATTAGTTTTGAATTCAAAAGCAGAAAACGCAAACAATATAATAATGAATAACTTATCATTACAATAAAAAAATAAATCAACAATTATTTTATCCAGTAAATTAAAAATGTACGTATAGTTACGAGGAAAAAAATAGAGCGTAATTGAGGATAAATTGTATTTCTCTAAAATACCGCATCATTCCCCTTACCGCAAACAAAGTAACATTCCACATATTTTTTTCCGTTTAGAAGGCATTTAGTTCAGCCGAATGCCAACATAAATGACTTGATTTGTGATGAGATGATAAGGAAAACGTTTGTTTTGAGCGTCGCATTGTTAGCCTGGCAAAAGGATTAGTTAGTATGCTGTGACAGTAGGCAAGCCGGTCACATCGAGTAAGCAATGTGCATCGACACGGCTGCACCGAACGAACCACGTGCGCCCCTCGCCCGCGCCCCGCCGCATAGGGCTCCGGCAGGCAGGTGTCATACCTGCCGTGGCCACACGCCTCGTTAGAACGGGACCATCCCTATTTTTTTACTCGGGGACCTTGTTGCATGACCGATAGTGTGAGTTAAGATTTAAAATCAAACTTATTTTGGAAATGCGAAAGTTTGTCAGAATGACTGGATGTCTGAATGTCCAGATGTATGTTTGTTACTCTTTCACGCCAGTTTTTGTGAATGGATTTGGACGTAATTTTGTCTAAATCCTGTATATCGGATTGAGATATGGAATTTTATCCCGGAATAGCGCGAACGAAGTCGCAAGCAAAATGTTAAAATAAATAATATTCAAAGTCTATAATAGATTAACCACTGTACGTGGTTTTGCTTGCGTAGTGTCGTGCAATAAACAAGAGAAATTTTATTCAACTGTCGAAATTGAATAGGTTTGAGTATACATTAATATATCAACCAATTGTTGATAGCTATTTAGATAAGTTAGACCATCCTAAACATGCGATATAAGAAACAGTCTCCGGCCCATTGTTTAGGATAAAAGTAAAACCGACTAGGTCACAGTTTAAATGCCTGCCTATTATCGATGCTAGAACATTTTTTAAATACCAAAAACGAATCTAAATATATAAAAGGCGAAACTGACTGACTGACTGACTGACTGACATATCAACACACAGCCTAAACGGCTAAGCGTAAGCACTTGAAATTTTGAAAGGACGTAGCTTAAGTACCGTAGAGGTGCACTAAGACAAGAATTGCTGAAATTCCCTTGGGAACGGGAATTAGCGGAAAAATCCTTTTGTATGAAAAATCTAAATCGCTTAAGTTAGGCATGCAGGTACCTTAGTAAATTTAAAGCTTAGTTGCAATAGAATATTGCAAAATTTCCACGGCCGTTCCCGTGGAAATGGAGTTAGCGGGAAAAAACATTTGTATGAAAAAATCTAAACCATGTAAAATAGATGTTTTCAATCTAGCAGTTCAATCTATGCAGGCATAATACCTTAGTAAATATAAATTTTTGTTATGGCTGTATTTAAAAAAAATCTAAACTGCTAAATTAGATGCTTGAAATTTCACACGCTGATCTCTTTTTCATAACACGCCACGCGGACGAAGTCGCGGGCTAAAGCTAGTACCTACTAAAGTTTTTCGTTTGTCAAGAATTAAAGTTTCTACAATAGTTTTTAAGCACGATTCAATATAAAAAATAATAATTTCTTGCGTGTCGCTGTAAATGTGTCATTGTCCTGTTTTGGATAGAAATTTAAATGGTCACTTTACTAGTCGATGACGCCCCGCGGCTCGGCTAGCTCACCCACCCTGCTCTGTCTCCGCGCTACTTGCTACAAAAACTACGACTATGATTCTGCTAAATTTTTCTTAATAACCTATTTTTTTTTGTTTGGACTCAATCTCGCGTCATTAAACCACGCGATGATTCCGCCAATGTAGTGTCCAGAGTGACACGTTATTTAAAAAAGAAATACTGGTGATAAGAGTTAATTCGTTTCTGAAATGAGATCTTTTACATTTGATACACTTAAGAAGCTTGCAGTACAGTTTTACGTGATTTTAAACATCCCTACTAAGTATATAAATATAAATGCGAAAATAACTCTGTCTGTCTGTCTGTTTCCCGCTTAAACCTCTCAACCGATTTTGATGAAATTTGGCATTTTGTTAGAAAGTAAGGGGGGGGGGGGGGGGGGGGGTTTAATGCCACCTTTGAAAGTTTATATGGGAAAATGTTTATTTTTTAAGTTAGAGATATGAAAGTTGGCACAAATATAGCTCTTTTAAAATATAGACTACTTTTTGTTTCGAATGTTAGGGGAGATAGGGTAAAACCGACCATGAAAGGATGTAGTCCACGCGAACGAAGTCGCGGGCACAGCTAGTTATCAATAATCTGTCGTTTACCTAAACAATTTTATAAATGAATATTATTTTTAACAACATTTATGATAAGACATATATATCTCATACGGGTACTTATGTATAAATGAACACATTATACCAAAGCTTTACGATTTCATTCGGCGCCGAATGAAATCGTGAATTTTCAAAACGTACACGTGTACCTACCACCTACTCTTCAATTAGAATACGACGACAAAATAATAAAATAACATATTCATTTATGGAAAGCGTACCTACTATAAGCGTAAAAGTAAATTTAAAAAAGATATTATGTTGGTATTAAAGTTGGGAAAATATTGTTAATTTGTTTTACATAAACCATATCATACCTACACTAAACATAAACTTCGTTCTATAACCAAAATAGCTCCGCTCCATTCCAAACATAAGAGGGGCAACAGTTAGACCGCAAAATATAATCCTAATGGGTTAGTTTGTTTCACAAATAATGTTAAATATACAAACCATTATTATTATGTAAATGCAATTGTTTTATACGGGCTACCGGCTAAGCTAACTTCAGTAATTAACTAATGTTAATTTAAACAATTCGTTGATAGCATTGTAATGTCTCGTATTTGCACTTTAATGTATTATTGTCATAAATTTTCAGTATATCCTTATATTTATAATCGTTTGGCATAATAAGATAATCATAATTTAATATATCTTCATATTTCACTTGTATAGGCGACAACAATACTTGAAAACTCTTTTATTAATTTTGCTTCTTTTAAATGGTTCGTATAGGTTCGATTTTACATGTTTAATTTCAGAATTGTAAAGCAACTGGGTAAAGGTATTATGAATATTAAATTTAAATAAAGGTTTTGAAGTGATATGTTTATACGGTAAAGTTAATGAATTGAAATTAATTTAATGTTATCATTACTGACGATTTATCAAATTCCATGCCTATGTCGAACGCGCAAACCAGGACAATATACTTATCTACAACAATCCGATCTATTTGATAATATTTACAATCATTAAAATGTATTCATAATCGTTACGTGTAATTCTGAAATGAAAGCGTTCATTCTATTTGAAGCGTTCAATTTATTTATCATTCTGTTCAATCAATCTGCTTATAATAGTTTATTTAATACATGCAATTGTGTGAATAAACACTTCACTTACAAGTATATTCATCAACTTCCAAAGCTCCGGATTCACTCCTAGTGTCGTCGTCAATCGGTCTGTGCTTACTCTTAGCTTTAAGTTTTAAATCGTCCATCCTGAACCAGCACCAACATCCAGTCACTTTTAAATTACGCATACTAAGTAGCCATCGTCCACGGCATATGTCTACGTAGACAGGAAACCGATCTCAAACTAAGACTACAAAGAGACCTTATCGATAAGATAACACTCGATAGCTTATCAAATTGTTTTCTGTACGTACCATATTTACCTGTACCACACTTGCTTGCTTGTTAGGCAATCTACGAATTCTACAGGACTGATTCATCAAATAATTTAACATCTTCCTGTATACGGGGTTTAAAACGTCGTGACTCAATGAAAAAATCCATTAAACTCGAGGACCGATGAGGGTTCTGTAACATTAGTTCTTCTCTTTCTGGTTTTTTACTACCCTTTTGTCCATTTAGTAAAATAAACCAGTTGTACTGGTAACAGCCGCAACATTAACATAAACTAAAGATACTAGATTTTCCTCCCATGCTATGGAATTGTTTCTTGCCAAACACGTTCTTGGTCATCGGTAAAAATATAAATAGGATCTTGTTACGAAAAACCCTAAGCGATTTCTCGTTATTAGCTCAGTAGTTTAATAGTACTAATATGGTGCGAAACGCCTATCTCCCTAAAATTAAATTAACATTTACGACTTGTTAGTCGCGCCATCTCTGGGTTCGATCCCCGGTCGGATCAATATGGGAAACGAACTTTTCTATATTGTCTCGGGTGTGGGTGTTGTGGTACCTTCGTTGTTTCTGATTTCTGTAACACAAGTGCTCTAGCTACTTACCACAGAATCAGAGCAATATACCTATGTGATGTTGTCCAATATTTATTTATTTTATTTATTTAGCATATATATAGCAAAACTTACATATTTGACATTTATTTACTAGAAATGAAATAAGGAGAAAAGGTAAAATATTCAGCACGTATATTATATATTCCCATCAGTGATCGGTTGCGATCAAAAGCCTCAATAGGTATTGCACCTATGAAGTATTCCGTTCACATAGATTGCTATATAAACGGAAAAGGGAGGAACAGGGTTACTTGGGGCGATTATAAATCCTCGATCAGCTTAGCTTCTAGCTAACACAGAACTAATTAAAAAAAAAGAATACCCAACATCATTGACGTAGATTTTTTAAAATGATATTAGATGATACGGCTATGCAGTGGTGGATTTACACTAGGGGCAGTCGGGGCTAGTGCCCAGGGCGGCAAATTTAAAAAAAAATAAGATATCAAAACTATTAGAATAAAATTTGAGTTATAGGGCGGAATTTTCTTCAGTGCCCCAGGGCGGCACAAATTTAAATCCGGCCCAGCGGCTATGGTAATGGATGGATGGACAAAACTGGCTCTATTTCTTATGATAGTTAAAGGTTTTCACAAAATTAATCAGCTCTATTGACTCTATCAGCATAAAAGAAATAAAAAAAATACTAATTGCACATAAAAACACCATGTGTAGTAAAAATTGTTATGTTTCTTCCTCATTAGAAGAAAACAAACGTGTAGATATGTTTTACCTAATGCCTATCTATGAAAATAAAGTTTTGAACGAATTTAATACTAGGGACAACAGTGAGCGTTTCGAACCATCACATGTATCGTACTAAGTCATCGAACTATTGAGCAATCGCTGTAAGGTTTTTCACACAAACATCATATCGCCCCAATAAAGTATCGATGAATATAACAACGCAAAATGAATTATTGACACACCCTCATTGATATAAGATAAAATGGATCCTAATCAGCAAACCTCATCAATATGGTTAAACTCAGGAGAAACGGCCGAATCCTGTTCAAGCGATAAGAGTTGGTATTATCCACTACAACTTAATAACTAGATCTAACGATTTCGGCAGATCTATATCGCCAACAATTGAAAACCACGATAGAAAAGCTAGCCGTTAAACAATCAAGATTGATATACACTGGCGGACAAATAAACCGGGCCACCCTTAACCCTTGAGTTCAAATGCAATTTCCTTCAAATGTATGAACACAATTTTGATAAAAGTGGTATTGTTGGATAGGAAATTTTATAGGCTTTATATTGAAAGTAAATTGTATGGTGTAAGACCTTGATTTACTGAGTACGTGCCATTAGAATGAAAAGTCACTTAAAACAAAAAGTAAGAAGTTGCAAGATTTAATTTTAAAAAGTTCTTAAACAATTAAAAAACTCTGGAAAACAATTAAAAATTAATGCTTTAGTAATGTGTGTTGCCCCCTCTAGCTTGGATAACAGCGTGCATCCGTGTACCCATTGATCTTATTAATCTAACAATTAAGTCTTGAGGGATGTCGTTCCATTCTTCCTCTATCGCCATTTTGAGCCCAGAAAGTGTTGAAGGAGCCGGAACCCTGGCTCGAACCCTGCGTTTTAACTCGTCCCACAGATGTTCGATGGGGTTCAAGTCAGGGCTCCGTGCTGGCCACTCCATAGCACGAATGCCAACGTCCCTAAGATACTGAGTAACAATTCTCGCAGTATGGGGTCTTGCATTATCATGCATTAGAAGCATCTCATCTCCGATATATCCTGAGTAAGGTACCACATGACCCTCAAGAATATCATGGATATATCATTGTGCAGTCAGTCCACGTGACTGAGCATTGGATTCGATGAAAACCAGCTCTGTTCGTGCTGTTAGGGAAATGCCACCCCACACCATTACGGTGCCACCACCATAAGCAACAGTTTCTTCGATACAACACTGAGCGTATCGTTCTCCAGAGTGACGATACACTCTCTGTCTTCGATCACTTCCGTAAAGACATACCCTTGACTCGTCAGAAAAAAGAACATGCGCCCATTGATCCAGTGTCCATTCTCTATGCTCACGAGCAAATTGAAGGCGTGCTCTGCGGTGAGCTACTGTTAATTTTGGGCCTTTTGCAGCCCGTCGAGGTGTCAAATTTCGTTCGGCCAACCTTCTCCTGACTGTACGCGCGCTTATAACCACTCCACGTTCGTCACGAAGCTGTTGTTGCACCTGTACCGCGTTCAGACGCCGATTTCTCAGGACATTCAAATTCATGTATCGATCATCTGCGGAGGTTGTAGCCCGTGGCCTGCCAGTTCCTGGGCGTCGATCGAAGGCCCCAGTCTTCAGGTATCTTCTATAGACGCGCTGCACCGAAGAACGACTTATTCATAACATTTGAACAACCCGACGTTGACCAAGGCCCGATTGAAGTAACGCGACAGCTTGTGCAGCTACCTGAGGCGTGGTATCCATTTTTAACAACAAAAACAACCGTAATCTGCAGACTAATGATAAAGGAAGCAACAACGCAGAAAAGTCACGAAAAAAATTCAACTACCGACTTTTGTACACTCAAAACATGAACAGAAATTTTTGTGATAAAACCGGCAAAATTGTCATATTTTTTTAAACGCGCAGTCTACCCTCATTAAATTAATGGTTTATTATCTCTGTATTCCATATGAGTTGCCCTTTCTGCCAATATAATTTTTATTTAACAAAGGTACATACATTTGAAGGAAATTGCATTTGAACGCACGGGTTAAGGGTGGCTCGGTTTATTTGTCCGCCAGTGTATATACTAATCTAGCCCACTGGTGCTTCAGGACACGCTAGACAACAGACGCTGGCGAATCTAAACAAGCTAGGATTGAAATGATTCAGTCACCCACCATACTCCTCTGATCGTACTCAACTGATAATATTTTTTTTGGAATTTGGATAATTTTTTGTTTTTTACAAAAATCAATTCAAATAAGGCAGTCCAAAATGCCTTTAGAATATTTTGTTCATGCTCGCTACCAAATTGTTTTTTGCAACGGAATCGATAAAATCCTTATAAAATGCCCAAAGTGTAAAGATAACAACGATTCATCTTATTCTTATTAAAAATATATATTTTGCCTTTTTTGAAAAACATCAAATTATCCTCACATTTGTAAGGACCCATTTTATAATTCAATTACCAAAGGTTTGTAAATCGTCTATTACGTTATACCTACCAATAAAAGGAAACGATCGCTTTGAATTTCGCTAGAAGTTTTAATAATTACAGCAATTGTAAAGACATTACTTTCCATATTTTTTCCTCAGAAGAGACGAAATGGAACTCCATATTCAACTCGGGACGAATTCACGGGCGTCCACTAGTTTGAAACACAATCCATTATTAACTTTCTATTTCAACGTACCAAAATGTTTACTGTCTCTAAAATAAACTTAATTTTTAACCAAGGTTAAAAAAATATACATGTACACAAATTAAAGGGTTGTGTATCAGAGGTGTAAATATTACAGTGTCTACTTGCTTGAACGATCACAGTGCGCAGAGTTGACTGTAAATGGACGAGGCGACCGGTGTGAGATTAAGCGTGCGCTTTATTTATTAATAGAGCCTATTGCCCTACAAAACAAGCGGACCATGGTTTTTTATGCCTGAATCCTTCGTAGCGGGTAATACATGCAATGAAGTGGAAACTTATCGTATATACTTGACCTTTAAGCATTTTTACCCTTAAAATAAGGTTCGAAATGATAATGATGTAAAAATTTAACAAAAAACACAACATTCTATTCACTTTACATGCTACAGGGATTATTGATCAGTAAAATCTCGGCTTATCCGTTCCGAACACGGTTGTCGATCTAATAGATTTAATGTTTCATGGCAGCTATGGCATCTTGAAACGAAGAACGCTTTTCACATTGTTCATTCACAATAAACAAATACCAATTATTCATCCAATCATTAATGTTGTAAATTCTATAAAATGCTTGTTTTTAGGAACATCAACGGAAGTGTAAGGATTGAGGTAATTCATGCTCGTAAGCTCTAGTTCACAACGACAATAACACAGAATGAGTGTACACGCTCACCTCTAGCGTATATGGGGAAATCGCCATCGGATCGGCTGTGGGTAAGCATGGGTCCGTAGCACCGCCAAGGCGGCCTGTCGCGCGGCGCCCGCGGGCCCTCCACGGCCGCTTACCTATACCAGGCCATCAGCACATAAGCTCGGCACAGGGCCTACATCTACGGGATACACTTAGCGTGGCGTCCACCTCACAGGACTCGCATCAACTCGCCGATGGCGGCGCCACAGAGTCGAAGGGAGGCTGCGCAGCGCATCTCCGCCGCGCACCCCTCACCCTTCCCTAATTCTCGAGCCCAGCGCTCGCCTAGACGAGCCAACCTCTATACACCCCATGATAATACGCAATATAGATTGAATGCAAACTATGATGCGAATAGCTAATTTTCTGTACAGCAACCACTACCTACTAGTAGTATAAATAAATATATTTGTGATTTATTGCACGCTTACAATTTTTTTTATCGCTGATGAAATAATTAATTCTTTATAAATATGATGTACGATATCAATATGATGCCATATATTAAATAGATGGCATCTTAAGTTATGGTTTTGTTTCTCCGTTAAATCATCATCGTTTTAATAAGTGTTTACATGTGTGCTTGGTAACAACATTTTAGACTAAAGGCACGAATCTGTATGCAAATTTTTCGTGTTCGTGAACAACTAATTAAATTGTTCTGGAGACATGTCGTTATGCATATGTCCTCAAGAAAGTTAAGGGAAATACGCCTAAGCTCAGCAATCGCAATTCGACTTCATGTTTTATAAAAAGCAAGCAAGTTTATAAAAATACTAGATAAGACGACTTCTCCTCCTCTCAAATCAATCGAAATAAGAGGATAATCTTTAGTAATATTATAAAGCTGAAGAGTTTTGCTTATTTCTTTGAACGTGCTAATCTCAGGAACTACTGGTTCCATTTGCAAAATTATTTTTGTGGTAGATAATCCATTTATCGAGAAATGTTTAAGCTACATATCGAAGACTCAGTAGAAAATGTGGAAAAATCGAGAATAGGCCACTAGTGTATTAAATAAAATGAAATTGAAACAGTTAATAGCACGATTTATGGCTCGGAGTCCGGCTTCACCCGCGAGGTGTTTTCAGCAATTACTTAAAACTCGATTTATTCTAACATAAGTTTACTATGAAACTGACGACCCACCCCGGCTACGCACGGGTAGGTACAATGAAGATACTAATGTTTTATTCGGGGTTTTTAAATTAATAGCATGTACGTATTGCACACATAAACCTTTTTCATTAATTAATCTACCTACTTAAAACCGCATCTAAATTCGTTACTCAGTTTTAACATAAAAGCAAACATGGGGACAGACAACGGGAAAGGACTTTTTTATACTATGTAGTGTCATTGATTTAATTCTATTTGTGTCAATTTCGAACAAATGCTGAGATGAAATGACTAATAAAAATATTAATTTGAAAAATCAAAAAATACAAGTGGGTCAACTGAAAATTAGTTAAACAGATGCCGTAAGTGGACCTAAGTCTGCATCATAGGAGTGTTTATTTCGGTTTTTCTCGGCCGACATTCCGTGGCGCACACTTTTAAAAGTTATATATTTTTGTGAGAACTTATAATTTATGGAAATTTGCATGAACGATACGAAATCCTTTCGTGAATGTTATTCACACGGTTCATTAAACAGATTTTCTACTTTATCGCATTCAGACAAGAATGTTACTGATGGATATTTCGTTTTAAAATGGCTGTAAGTATGCTTATGTGGTAATCATATCTCTTTGAATTAAAAAAAAATGGAATTCATTTTCAAGAGATAATTACCAAGTATATATTTTTGAATTAACTGTATATATAATAATTTTATTTATGAAATAGTTAAACAGGATTACTTTTTACTAGAGAAATCACAAATCTCGTCCTCCAGAATGTACTTTTCTCTGGGCATACTAAAAATAACTGTTTTCGATGGAAATGTGGCCAAAGGTTAAAGTTTTGGATATAAATTAAGATCATACAGATACTATCCACAAAACTGGCTAATATAATATAATAATAACCTACTTAAATAAATATTTACTAGCATTATAAATGCTTGACTTAATGCAACACAATTTATACTTTACTACTCTGCTACTTTAATGGTGTCATAATATAAATATAATAAGCCAAACGAAAAAAATGCCTCTCAAACTCACTATGGAAGTAGTGATTTTGGAGTGGCATTATGATTTCCGCAGACAAAGTAACAGACACAGTTTATTTTATTATATAATTATCTAAATCAAAGAACATTTATCTAAATATAGAATTGTTATATTTCAGCTGCACTATAGCCAACTTATCTCAGCTTAATTTGAAAATGGCTCTCTCCAACAAGTTCCATTTCCCTTTGTTAAAAACAGATCTCTCAGGCCAGGAACTCTCTTCTATAAAGTATGAATAAAATGTATCTTAAGGATAAGATTCTCAATGAGCACATCCAGTATACATAGAACTTGAGTTAGAAACATAGCATAATGAATGAGGAAACTAAAGCAGTAGAGACTAGAAAAGAGTACCAGATCTTACGAAGAACAAACAACATCTATGGTAAAAGTGATATGGAGGGATTGCAACCTGGTAAGTGTAGTTTAGGACACCCTCTGTCTAGGTGGGAAAATTACCTGCAAAATACTGCAGGCAGATACTGGAAACGTCAAACTGAAAATAGGATGTAGGGAAAAAGCTCATTCCCTAAAAGTTCAAAAAGGAAGACAGGGAGCTATGACATTCATGGGAGACTTTTATCTAGCAATTGACTAGTATGGGCACATGACAATGCAGTACAGTATATTTTATACGAAATTGTCTTACAATTTTGAGAGCTAAGTTTAACTAGTTTATGTTGAATATGTAGATAATTTTTACACACAAATCTTTATGTATTTATCGAAATATACTCACTTAAATCACCATTAGCTGTTGTAGAATCAAATGGGACCGATAAATGGCGGCCTCCTTTGCCTGCACCAAACACACCCAGATTGGTTTTCTCTCCAGTTTCACCTAAGCCAAATATTTTTACCTTATTATTTATGGAACTTATAACCAAATATTTATTTAAGTAAATTTTAAAATAACCTAAACCCACTAGAAATAATAGAGGCACCTATAGTATAAAAGGTAATTATTACTAGGAAAAAAATTGTGTAAAAAATAAAAAGTAATCACAAAAGTTACATAGTTATCAGTCATTTATTTAAAAAGCTTGTAATATGTTAATCACACAGTTATTTACTTAAACAACAGAAGAAATATATAATTGTTATATTCATAAAATCATTCCCCACATAGGGTTGTCAATGTAAGATACTAAATCAGAATAATCCATATAGTCGTGCATAGTTCCTGCTTGTCTTTGATTCTGTCTAAGTTGTTCATCTGTGTCTTCAATGTACTTTTCTTTATACAATATTTTCCAAGATCCAATACCAGTATGATCACCAAAGTCCCTTCTATATAAGGAATGCCACAGTATTTCTTTATTGAGCAGATAATTTAACCTCTTACATATTTTACAAAGTTTCAGTATATCAGTTATGGGTAAATGAATTATAATATTAAACAAAACTTCTTCTGGTAGTCCTATTAAACTGGCACTTGCATAGCCATGAAAACTAGATATTCTGCTTTTCACTGCAGATATAACTTTGTTCTTCAAAGTGATGGAAAGGTGTCTTAAGTCTCGAAATATCATTGGAATAGTGGAAGCTTGAGGGGATACAACATAACGACTTACGGGGACACATACAGAATATGTTTCGTAATTCATCTCTTTTATAGTTAAATTAATTATAACTGTAGAACCTAACGGGCTCACTATCAGTTTGGTAGGGAAACTATAAAATCCACACATCACAATGTTTACTTCCAGGGTACCAGGTGATGGCTGCCACATTTTCAGTTGTTCTATTTCCAGTTCATTAGGATGTGTGGGATTATTTTTTTCGTCTAATAAAACAAAGCCATTCTCTATCATAATAACAATAATCAAAACAAACATAAGATTCCTTTGAATAGAATCACAATTTTTGGTCTGTGATAATATTCTACTAACAATAACCTCTAATAAAGGACACACTTTTTCTATTGTAGTATCTTCCAGTGAAATATCCATAGTTAATTTTTTTACAAATCTAAGCACAAAAACTTTAGGAAAATAAAATCAAAATCAAAGTCATCGCCACCTTTTGCCAAATATGACATTGACATTTGATTGACAGTTAGCGTTTCGTTCCCTCGGTGGCTTCGGTTAGCTTTAATGCCATGGAAAAGATAAACAGACATAATTATTTTATAACTTCAACGTAAGTACGGTCAACTGCACTTCAAGGTTAGAGTTTGGTATAAGATCTTATGCGCACTATATAAGGGCTGTGCAAAGTCCACAGTGGTTAGTCTAACGTGCTTTTGTCTGCACCTAATGTAGACCTAACTCTGCTGAGAAAGGATATTAATAAAGGTTAATCATAAGTTTCAATAACAACAGAATCCTTAAAAAAATCTTATTTTGAATAGCATTATTAAAGATTTTTATGCGTTTCATGTAATGTCGACCTTAATAATTATGGTTGTTTTGGTTATTGTTCTAAGTACCTAATGAGAGATAAAAAATATATTTACCTTGATAAATAGCTGTGATAATATTGAGTAAAATAATGTATCACGCTTCTGCATATATTCAAATGCTTTTAGGCCAATGTTGCATGCAACATGTTCACACCAGAGCGACAAAGGTTTCTTAAAAAAGGTAAGAATTAAACGTTAAATTTTTTGTCATCTCATGTGAGAAATCAGATTATTTTTTCATTTTAAATATCAACAATTATGAGCCTTATTTAATGTGGATACTAAAAAAATTATGTGTAGCAATGTGTAAAACAAAGTAATCTGTTTACAAATACAAATAGAATAAACATTTATCAAAATTAAGTAAAGTGCAGTGTTCGGAAGGTTATTTCAATTGAGAGGGATAAAAACCAAAAACAACTTAAAAGTAATTCTTTCATATTTGCTATGAAATATAACAAGTATGTCAAAACATTGATATCATTTAAGTAGAGTACATTAAATAGGCTATAAAGTCTAAACAGTTTTTCATAAGACAAGTTTTAATGTCAGCCTATGAATTGGTAATGCATTACTATTTTCTGCAACATGTTCAACATCTCTATTTTATTAAAAAATACAATTGTACACAGTATTTTAAGTCGAACAGCAACAATAAACTTGGACTTTTTTTTTCATATTAAAATTACACAAATATGGCTTCTTCACTACATAGTATAAAACAAAGTAGCTTTTTCTGTCCCTATATCCCTATGTACGCTTAAATCTATGCAACGGATTTAGATGCGGTTTTTTTTAATAGATAGAGTGATTCAAGAGGAAGGTTTTTATTTGCAATAATTTATACTACATCCGTGCGAAGCCGGGGCGGGTCGCTAGTACAGAATATGTGTAAGTCTTAGCTTAACTAGGAAACAATAAAAAATATACTGAGATGCTACAAAATATAGATTTCTTTAGATAATTCTACTTAACTTGAAGTAAGAAAAGTAATTAAATTCCATCACTTTCTATTTAATAGTAAAGTATTGAATAGTAAATAAATGTATCCAACTGATTTTGAGCATGTTCTCTTTCCGTTAAAACCAAAATAATCAGCAACAGATAATTAATAACCTAAAATAAATATATATTTGTTAATGTTTTTCACCAGAAAGGACAACAAATGTTAATACTGCAATTAAAATGTAAAATAGAATGTTTTGTAAACCAAGTTAATGCAATAAAATACAGAAAAATTCTTTAAACATAGATTTTCAATTTGCTTTTGAAGAGTCATTGAATACAAGTAAATACTGGTTTGAAACCTATTTCTACCACTGAAATATTGGTAAGTACTTTAGTACATATTATGTTACAGTAGCACTATATAAGACACTATGTTAATTTCCACCAAGTCATACAGTTTTGAGAGATGTTTTATCTATTAGAACATTTCATTTAGACCAGCTTAAGTTATTCCATTGATTTTAAATTACTTGCAGAAATTATGATTTAAGACATGCATTATAAAAGTGCTTTTTAAATTTTCTTGCATAATATATTTGCAAACTAATTTTAATAAATACTAAAATGTTTAATATGCCTTATTACATACTTGTTTAAAGTGGAGCAACATAAATGGAATTCCAATGATATAATTTGTCTAATAAATATGCCTCGATTAATTTCAAAAGAAATATGCTAAAGAAAGTTGATTTAAAATGACAAAATCATCTTAGCCTAAGTTTTGCAAAAGCAAGCAAAAGCTGCAAATAAAGAAGGTTATGACATCTATCAGTACCTAAAAACATTAAAAGGAAGTGTTGATCCCAACAAACAGTAAACAAAGATAAGGCTTACCGATATTTCCAGTATTTCCTTGATTCTTGTTGCTCTTTATGGAACCATCTAAGTTATGATGATTACTCGAACTTTTGTCGCTGTCACTAGCCATTGAAAGGTTTCATAAATATAAACTTGATCTAGAACTATCACATCTTACACAAAGTAACACAATACGTTTAATTAAATAAATGTTTTCAAAGGCCTAAAATGTAAACCCTAAAAATAATAATAAAGCACTTCGTAGGTAATTATTTTATCAGAACATGTTTACTACACCCCCAAACACAAACTTTTAATTTGAATCAAAAAAATTAACAGCTTCGGAATGTATTGTTTAGACAGAAAACCGGTAAATTTTTATTCAACACCGGTTCCAAAATCAAAATGAACATAGATGTGCAGTACATACATCAAATTAAATCAACTCTTCTTTATATTCAGAAATGTAAAATTTTATAAAAACAGATAAAAACCAATATAAAAACATTTTTTTTCTATAACTGTCAAAATTCATAAAATTTAGCTGATGTCACATGCGAGAGACTAGGACCAAGTAATCCGGGAGATTATATTTCGGTATTGTTCATTGGCTGATATCCACTGATATCACTCCGCAATCATATTTTCAGCCAATCGACAGTTGAGGCGGCATAAAATAGTTAATTTGGTGGTGCTATGCTATGTAGATAGAGATGAATATCAGGTGGTGCTGTTGTGCTACCACCACCAGGCAACACTGTTTTCTATTCCATTTCTCTATGGTTTGGTTCGCAAATTCGTTCCTCCATTCTATCATTCATTCATATTTTCCGTCTTCTGTGATCGAGTTAATTGTGAATTCTGTGAATTGAGAATTCCTTGTCTCTTCTCTGTGCTGAGAATCCTACGCACGCAAGAGTTGTTCTAATTTAGATGGCTCATGATTTAATTTTTAACTCTTATTGCGTGACGAAAAGTGGCAAATATTTTTAACACCGTAATATTCGTTAAATATACATACATAGTTCCGTAAATATTGTGAATTAACGTTTTTTCGTTTTCAAGTCAAAAATTAAAGTTTACTTGCTGATGTGATTTCCTGAAATGTCATCGTATATGGCAGGTGTTTTTGATTTAGATTTAGATGTGGATCCAGATACGGTTACAGTTGGGGATTCTGACGACGACGATATTATTGAAGTCGATGAGGTATGTATGTCACAACTTTTAATCGTGTATTAAAAATTATGTCTAACCTAAAATGGTTCTTGCGTGACCCAATGGTCAAGGATAATTTTAATCATTGCAATGCTTTCGATCTATTGTTTCAGGATAGCATATATACATACTTAATATAAATAAGCTAAACGACTGCTTTAATTGTAAGATGTTGGTGAAAATTCCAAATTAGCGTTTTATTTTGATACTTCAAACGACACATCTAATGCATCATTTCATTTTGATTTGACTCTTTTAATCCATTATTACACTATTTTAAATAGCATTATAGCAATAGCAATATAAAAAAGTAATTTAATGTATATTAAATGTATATTTAAATGTATATACATTGTTCTTTTATTTTAGAATGTCGGTTTTATGTGTTATTTATTATTATTTATTTATTTATTATTATTAATTTAATAATACTTAAATTAAAATCAAAGGCCTCGCAAATGTTATGATGCTGTGTATTTGCTATCTATTGTTTGCGGCCTTGCTTGCGTGGTAATTTGCGTACTGTTAGACACCTGGACATCCAGTTTGGTCCCTATCCGCTACTACAGTTTAGCCTGGTAAATTATACCATTCTTGTATGATTAAGTAACCATCCAAATTAAGGTTTTTTAGACTTTTTATAGTAATGTGATATTTCAATTATTTTCAGGTGGATTATGATCCTGAGTTACATGTAAATGCAATTGTGGAGTAAGTTTTGATGAATGTATTTCAAATTACTTATGACTTATATCATTTTCTTTTATTTCAACATTTGCCTAATTTTTAGAGCTGAGGGATCTGAAACCATACAATTGTCTGAAGATACTGTTAACCCAGGACAGTGCAAACGTTTAGGACCCCAAGATTTTGAACTTCGCAAAGTATTAGGAAAAGGGGGATATGGAAAAGTGTTTCAAGTACGAAAAATTACAGGGACCGATGCAGGGTCTCATTTTGCTATGAAAGTGCTTAAAAAAGCATCTATAGTTCGTAATCAGAAAGATACAGCTCACACAAAAGCCGAAAGGAACATATTGGAAGCAGTTAAGGTAATTAATGTAACATTTTTTTCCAAAGACCCCTATTCTCATGAATCCTTCTCACTTATTGCTGATTATGTATATTGTACAGATGCACATTTTTTTAAAAGAATATATAGTTGTTTTACCATATATATGAAAATTAGCAGTAGCACCTCTACTGTGAATATACAAAATCTGATAATGTCCAATTTATAAACATAATTTACAACTCTAATTTCCTAATAGTAACATTATATGTAATATAAAATATAACTTATTGTCTTTATCTGTCTGTAGTAGTAATCATTATTTATTATTTCCTTACAGCATCCATTTATAGTAGAATTGGTGTATGCTTTTCAAACGGGTGGTAAATTATACTTAATTTTAGAGTATTTAAGTGGTGGTGAACTCTTCATGCATCTTGAACGTGAAGGAATATTTCTAGAGGACACTGCCTGGTCAGTATAAAATATTACCACACTTGAGTTATCAAGCTTTACCATTACACATAATAATATAATTCTTATTTTTGTTTCAGCTTCTATTTATCTGAAATAATTTTGGCACTAGAACATTTACATAGCTTAGGAATAATTTATCGTGATTTGAAACCAGAAAATGTCCTTTTGGATGCACAAGGTCATGTCAAACTTACAGATTTCGGATTATGCAAGGAACATATTCAAGAAGGAATTGTTACTCACACATTTTGTGGAACTATTGAGTACATGTAAGTAAAATTTGGGTTACATTAGGAAAAGATTTAAATTAATTTTGGAGTTTATAACAGGTAAGTAATATATGAAGATGAAAGAAATAAAGTTTTTTTAACTCACAAATTCTTGAAAGTTATCCTGGTTTTAAAATAATAAAATCAATTTAAAATATAAGTCATAATTTTTAGGGCACCAGAAATTTTGACTAGAAATGGTCATGGTAAAGCTGTAGACTGGTGGAGCTTGGGTGCCTTGATGTACGACATGCTCATTGGTCAGGTAAGAATGAAACAATTTATAAAATACAAGTATATTAATTATGAAAGTATACAATAGAAATAATAATTTATGTTTTTTTAGCCTCCATTTACAGGAGATAATCGTACAAAAACAATAGAAAAAATATTAAAAGCAAAGCTGATGTTACCTGGTTACCTCACACAAGACGCTCGCGATCTAATCAGACGCCTGATGAAGCGCTCAGAGACCCAGCGCTTGGGCGCCGCGGGGGCAGCGGCCGTTCGAGGTCATGCTTTTTTCAAGCTTGTGCACTGGGATGATGTTTTTGCTCGTAGGCTAGAACCACCAATCAAACCGAGACTGGTAAGATTTTTATTATTCAAAATCTCATGATTAATATGAATTAAATGTGTGGGAAGATTTTCCCAGGCAAATTTTAATATTATATTTTGTGTAAAAATGACTTAAGTAATTTTTTTTCTAATTATTTTACATCCATTGTCTTTAATATTAGTAAACATTTCTACTATAGAAATTTCATACTTTATCACTGTCTCATCATTTAGATTATCCAATATTTATTTATTAATTTGTTTTCCAGACCAGTGAAGATGATGTCTCTCAATTTGATACAAGATTTACGCTTCAGACACCAATAGATTCACCAGACGAATCTACACTTAGTGAAAGTGCCAACTTAATGTTTCAGGTAATTGACAGTAGAATAACCGCCAACTATTTTAGGACAAAAAAATATAAAAATATGTTCATAACTACCTACTGACATAAATTCTGTAAAAGATATATAGATAAGATGAACGAAAAAAAAATACTTTTCTTCATGGTAATTTTAATAAATGTAATTCAAGTCACATCACCCATCTTCAATCAGTCTGGCCTATCGCCACACGTACAAAATCCAGAAGTACCGAGCAAACTTCTCTTAAATTGTTCCAATGGGTTGTTGGAGTCTAAACTTCCCAAGGGCCAATCTTCAGATGGGTTAAATTCTGGAGTTCATCCTGTATTGATACTGCCTCTCAATCAGTGTACCTGATAAAATATACAATGCTTATTTGCAAACCACTATTGAGTTAGGGGTTTTAACACAATGATCCCAAATATCATTTTAATAGTTTGTTTTTACGCCTTGATGAAAAATTAAAGCTCTGTGATTCCTTCTTACGTCACGTCGCACCAAACATAACTGAAGCGGTTTGGTGATATAAAACGATATTCAAGTTATTCAGAAGCGTCTACAATAAAGACCTCTTTGAAGATCGTGCAAGCGAATTTGTACTGTGTATATGCACAGGGAAAAAGAGGCTTAAGCATCCAAAATCAGATCATCAGTCACCTACGCTCTGCCGACGACATTGTTCTCTTTGCTAAAAGTGCTACTGAAATTGAGGAAATGTTAGAACAGCTTAATAAAGAGAGCAATAAAGTAGGGTTAGAAATGAACACCAACAAAACAAAAATTATAACAAATGGACCAAAGATATCAATATATGTAAACAAAGAACAGATTCAGCATGTAAACAACTACATATACCTGGGCAAACAGGTTTCCTTATGCTAATAGCAATGAAAAAGAAGTCAACAGAAGAATTAACATTTCATGGAAGAAATTCTGGTCGCATAAAGAGATTTTAAAAGGAAAGCATGATCTCAAACTAAAGAAAATAGTAATGGACACTTCCATGCTACCTTGCCTAACATATGGAAGCCAAACCTGGATCTTCACGAATTCTATTAAAAGCAAGATCGACAAGTGCCAAAGAGCAATGGAAAGAAGCATGTTGAAGATTAGAAGAATCCAAAAAGTTAGAAATAACATTATAAGAAATAAAACCAACATCACAGATGCTCTCAAGTGTTCATTGGAACAGAAATGGAGGTGGGCTGGCCATATCGCGAGATGTAAGGACATGGAGAGTGACGGGGTGGACTGGACCATCGGAAAAACGTAAAGTCGGAAGACCATTAAAGAGATGGGCTGATGACATAATCTCCGTAGCGGGGAAGAACTGGATGGAAAAAGCCCAGGATAGAGAAAAGTTGATCACCCTGGAGGAGGCCTTTATCCGAAAAGGGGCCCATATACTAACAACCTACTAAATAAATAAATAAACATAATTAACTTACATTTGTTGATATGGGAACAAATAAATGGCTTTATTATTATTATGTCTGTTTTTTCCAATATCTCGGGACTACAGAGTCCCGGACCTTTGGGAGGCATGCATGGGGCCGAAGCCAACACGTAGAGGCCCTTTAAAAAACAAGTATGATCTAAATGTAATGTGACACTGACCGACGATTATCCCTGTATACACTATAAAATGCAGCCAAGGACAATCCCCGGTCAGTGCAGGACTACGGAATGGAGTGGATAAAAAGGAATCTGGGCTATTGGGTTGAGGTGCTAGTGGACTGGGTAACCGGGACTATGGGAGGGACTATGGCACCTGCCCGATCTATGTTTAAAAACACGATTAAAATGGGCAGGTGGTGACTCGCCATCTCACTGTCATGGGCCCCCCATTGGTCGCCCACTCAAGCCACGTAGTAGGAGCGACGGGGGGCAACATTGTGTGAGCGGCTCAGGGTGTGGAGAAGTGTGCACCGCTTTCTACCCAGTGGCTTACACCACTGTGCCAACTCACGACTTAGGCATCATTCACTTCCACCCTGCGAGCATGTAGCTCTGACGCCCCACTCTGGACGGCCGGCTAAGGCAAGCCAGAGGTGAGAGTCCTGCGGCCCCTGTGGGGTCCACTCCCACCGGCCAACTAAGGCAAGCGGAGGAAGGGGCCTGGTCTTTAGGAAATTATAATAAAAGACATGTGGAAACTTGAGGTAGGTAATATAATAGTAGAAGAATAAGAATGACAAGAGTTGTAAAGACAATAGATATTATAAAAGTTAAAGCTTAAATATGGAATTAATACCTATCGTGCCAGTGTTGTGATTAATCAAAATAGGTTTTATTTACACCTCCCCGTAATCACAACACTTATGTACACCCTGTATATACACATTCACTGTACAAAAAGAAATAAAACATATCAAAAGTACCTTAACACTAAAGCCCTACCAACAAACTAACACTACTGTACAAACAACTCAAAAAGACAAATGACACACTAAACCTAACACTAGACTAACCCTAAAGAAGTTAGGCACTGATAGTGTCTCAGTTTAGGTAATGGCTTAGTGAGGATGTCTGCAGTTTGGTGATTAGATGGAATGAACTTGACATCGACCTGGTTTGTGGAAATGGATTCACGAACGAAATGATGTCTGATGTCAATATGTTTTGTTCGGGCGTGATGAGTGTTATTTTTTGTGAGTTTGATGGCACTTTGATTGTCACAGTGAATGGTGCTAGGTGACGAAGATGAAAAGATGTCGCTAATGAGTGAGCGAATGTAAATGGCTTCCTTACAGGCTTCACTCAGAGCCATGTACTCGGCTTCTGTTGTCGATGTGGCAACAGTTCTCTGTTTCCGAGATTCCCACGATACTGCTGCGCCACTTGACTGGAACACAAAACCAGTGTATGATCGTCTGTCGATCAAGTTACTACCGTAATCGGCATCAGCATATCCGATTAGGTCGCCGGTACTGCTGTAAGTCAGTTTTTTGTATTTGGTGGCCTTCAGGTAGCGAAAAACGCGTTTTGCAGCTCTCCAATGCACCTCCCCGTAGTGTACGTTGAATTGACTCAAGGCAGACACGGTATGAGCGATATCTGGCCTTGTGCCAATGTCATTCGTCTTCTTCTAGCCAATGCTGCTAAATTAAATTTAGATATCGACCACCTAGACGTCGAAACTGCATTCCTTCATGGTGATCTAGAAGAGGAAATTTACATGGAGCAGCCAGAAGGCTTTTCTAACGATAAATCAAAAGTCTGCTTATTAAATAAATCTCTTTACGGACTCAAGCAAGCTCCGCGACAATGGAACAAAAAAGTCTGCGAAGCAATGAACAAGCTGTCATTTAAACGTTCAGAACATGAACATTGCATCTACTACAAGCGGGAAGATGCCAAATTACTAATCGTTGCAGTATTTGTGGACGATTTCTTCATTTTCAGCAACGATGTGAAAATGAAACGTCAGTTCAAAGATGAACTACAAAAGTCCTTTATCATTAAGGATTTAGGCCCATTGAAAGATTGTTTGGGTATGCGAGTCACACGGAACGAAGGCAAGCTGTCACTCGATCAAACAAAGTACATCGAGCAAGTCATCGAGAAGTTTGGTATGACAGATGCAATACCTGTGTCAACTCCTATGGAGACAGGTTCACGCCTCACGTTACCAGACACCACGGAAGAACAGCTAGATCTTCCATACCAACAGCTCATTGGAAGTCTAATGTACATTTCCATTTTTGCGCCGAGTATCTTCTTCATTAGCTTTAAACGACGTGTCAGCCCACTGTCTGCATAGGCTGCACGAAGTTTCTCCCAGGCTTCTTTTGACGTTTGTGCTGACATGACGACGGGATAAAGATCCTCACATAAGCTAAGGCATATCTTAGACCTTGCTTTGGCATCTTTTCGCTTGAAGTCGGGTTCTTCTTGCGTTGGCATCGTGATGCAATCCCATAAGTCGTTGTCGATCAAGGCCATCTTCATTGCGAAGCTCCATGTCGCGTAGTTTGAGCTTCCTTGTAACTTCGCGAAATTCGATGTACTTGCCGTCAGCTGTGGTTGCGCCTTGTCTCCATCCATTTTTAGGGTTTTACTTTACCTCTAAGAGCCCATAACCTTTAGGAAATTATAATAAAAGACATGTGGAAACTTGAGGTAGGTAATATAATAGTAGAAGAATAAGAATGACAAGAGTTGTAAAGACAATAGATATTATAAAAGTTAAAGCTTAAATATGGAATTAATACCTATCGTGCCAGTGTTGTGATTAATCAAAATAGGTTTTATTTACATGGTCGGCTCTCAGGGGCACGGGTCCCAAGGGGTGTCAATCCCATTCAGCCCGCCACAAGCTGTTATTATTATTATTATTATATGCACAGTATCGCCACGCTTCGCTTGGATAGACATAATTATTTTCACCTATTTTGGATAATGATATACACAAAGTGTTGGAAATTAACTTATATGCTATAACTAGCTGTGCCAGCGACTTCGTTCGCGTGCACTACATACGTTCATGCTCAGTTTGGGGAGATAGGGGTAAAAAACCCCTATCTTCCCAATTATTCTTAACAAAAAGTAGACCATTTTAAATCCAAGTTTAGAGCTATATTTGTGCCAAATTTCATATCTCTAACTTAAAAAACAAAATTTAAATACCAAATGTCATCAATATCGGTGCAGTGGTTATGGCGTGAAAGCCGAACAGACAGACAGGCAGAGTTACTTTCGCATTTATAATACTACTATGGATGGACGATGATGATGATGATTGAATGTACAGGGTTTTACGTACGTCGCGCCGTCGGTGATGGACGAGATCCACAAGCCGCGCGTGATCACGGCGCGCAGCCCGCGCCGGCCGCGCCCGCACCACACCTTCGCGCTGCCGCCCTCCGCCGCGCACGCCCACCACCACGCTCAACAAGAAGATCTAATGGAGGTTCAAGGTCTTCCTATATAGTGAGTACTAAATCTGTTCTATAGCTAGATCATAGAACATAACGGTAACTATCACCGATATGAATTGACTGGGTCATAGTTTTTGAGCAAATTGTAAATAAAATTTGATAAACCATGTAAGGTTGTCTTTTGCGTGAATTTGAAATGGAAGTACAAGACCTAATTAATCACACTGGTCTACGTTTTTCTTTGTCACTCGCTAATTATATATTTTTTTAATTATGTGTACCTTACTTAAGTGATATACATTGTATGAGTGTTATGTTGCATATCATTTACTTTTGTCCATACTTTACAAAATCTTTAATTTATTTTATTAGTTCAATCTATTTTATAAGCCTACCAGATTTATAATATTACTTCATCAAATTATTTTTCTATCATGTTTCGTAGGTAAAAGTTAAAGGCATTGAAAAATAAGTCATCCTAATATTGTACCTAGAATACCGTCCATAAACTGAAAGAAATGATAACCTCGCTGAAGGTTAGCTTCAGTCCTTCTTTTTCTGAACGTATTTACATTTTACTTTATCACAATGTCTGTTAATTACACTTTAAACAGTATGCATAGTAGAATAAAATTTTTTACTATGCCTATGTGGTTAAATATTAACTAATTGTGACAAAGACCAATGTGGACGAGTGTAATTAATTAATCATTTAAATAGATGATCCAGCCATTCTAAAATGTTTCAGATACACCATAAATATGTTGAAACTGTTAATGATGTTTTCTCAATTTGAGTGACATTTGAGAACATATGCATATTACTTTTATAAAATTGGCATATCTGTTTAACTCTACTTTTCGTCCAATGGACCTGTAACATTTGCTGTAACTTGCCGTATAATTTTACGATATAATTTACATTTTACTTTCTTGTATGATCTCCACTGTAGCTAATTATTTGATTGGTATATAATTATTTCATTGGTACTGTACCAAAATCACTGTTGTTTATAGAAGAAAACCTTTAATATTTTCACTCTTGGTGTATCTTGAACACATTCATAGTCTATTAATGTATTTGTAATTAACTACAATATTTTTGAAAACTCTGTTTATCATAGAGAAAACATTGATAAACCCAAATACAATAAGATATTTAAATGTCCTTAAAAAGAAACTGCCATATTATATTGTGAAATAATGGTAAAAAAAAGAATTGATAAAACTACTTAGTTATGTGACTACTTACATATATTGTTAATATCTAAAAAGTAAAATAAAAGTTTAGCTGAATAAAAATTGGCCTGTAGAGTGTGGATAGATGATATTTATACAAATAATTATATGTACTGTTCGAAAAATATTAAACAGGTACAAAACCAGAGTAAAAAATACATAATGTTTGTTACGTCTCAGTTATTGATCAAATTAATACAATTATTTAAACACTCAAGTTATAACACTGCCCAGGTCAGAAACTTGAATGGGAGGACTTTAGATGTCTAATTAAAACTTTAATCAAATTTTCTATTCATCAATGTACAGACACGCTTAACCTATTTGGTATTAATTTGTAAGTGGTTGATAGCCAATACCAGCTCACTAAAAGTAGGAATAAACCCATTCCCATACAGCTATTCCTTTATTGGTTATGGTTAATACTACACAATATATTTTTTACACTTTTCGGTAACAACTAACATGTATAGCATAAAACTTGATGGTTAGAGCGTCGTATTTCTTAAAAATATCAACTGATTGAAGCTAGAAGATTTGAATAAAGTTTTAGGGTCATACAACCCGATCTTGATACTTTTGTTTACCTTGGTGGCGCACCCTTAAAATGATTTATTAAACTTATTATATTATTAACTAAATATTTGATTATTATTTAATTTGCTTTTGGCGTTCTCTTAAGATATTATTTGTAACATTGTCTATCTGATTGATTGTAAAATGTTGAAAGGCACAATCAATAAATTGGCCTTGGCCTGAACTTTTTAATTATGGTGTATTTTGCTGTTTACTGTATTAGTGAAATTATTTTAGTTAAATGTAGCTCAGAAAGAAATCTAATTTTTAATGTTATTATTTAAGCAAGATTGTGTAGGATTAATACATACTTATCTTTGATAGTTAAAATCACATTGTTTTATAACAGCCAATAGTGACTGAAATCTTTTATTTTCAGGCCTAGAGTAATTCACATACCTACCTAGTTGACCATTTTATACTAAGGATGAATTCAACTACAAAAGATGCCCATGTACTGTCGGTAAAATAATGGTACTGTTTTATACAAAATATTATTAATAAAGAATGTACATTTTTATACAAGTTACCGTTTAGTAGTCTAATCTTTTTTGTAGGGAATAATCACTGTAATAAGATGTTCTAACCCCGACGACTGTACGACAAAGTAATTATTACAATATACCTTGTTACCATGCTTCATGAATTGAATTAAAAGGTCATTTTTTATTTTGTACATTATGTGTTTTATTTAAACCAAAGGTCATTTGTGTTTTGCTTATTTTCACAATACTAGGTTCTTGCCTTAACAAGTCACTTACAAAGTTCTCCCAATGAGTCACAGTGTTACAGGTTACAGTGTGACTCGTTGGGAACAAAGGGGTACTTGGATCTTAAGTGAACTAGTGTCCTTTCATAAATATTGCACCCATAATGCATTATGGATATATTTGGCTTCGATCAATAGCCATGCAAATTAATAAAAATAATAATTACTAATTGTTCTTACGCTGCTCTAAAACTTTTACCCCCAGCACAGACGACGAAGCAAGAAGGGTGGAACATTTTCAATGTAAGAATAGTTTAATAGTGAGCGTTACCAGAGGGGCATGCTGACCCGTTTAGCAATGAAAATATATAGAAAAATTAGAGCCCCAAAAATAACTAACTAACGGCATACTTTTTACCTATTTGTTTCAGCCAAATTTCAAAAACCTTGAAAGGTACATAGCATCTATGTAGCACAACAAATAAATAAATTGAAATATATGGTAACTACATGTTTTTGTGTCGATTATTTCCATGGAAGTAATTATCACTCCCCAACAGGTGACAACTGAAAACATATATCCCATTTGTTCCCTCTAGTCAGCCGTCAAATGGAACAGTCGGCACGAATTGTCACCCCAGTGACAACCGGGAAGTCAATTCCCAGCTGTCACCCCGGAGAACAGGGCTATAGGGCACGAATGGGAATAAGCGGTTTTTGGGAATAGACCCCCACGCTGTACTATCGAACTTTTGATTCTCTAAAAATATTTTGAAGGTTTTAGAGTAGTTTCCAAATAAATGCATGTACTCAAATTTAAATAACGACTATTAACTTTAAGGAAACAAGCTTTATGGTTAATATCAAATTTATTGGAATTGGATTATGAATCAAGATCAAACCTGTAGAAAATTATAATTATTTAACAAAATAAAAAACTTATAAAACAAAACAAAAATTATCAATAATTAAAATAATAATTTTGAAGATAGGTTTAATGTAGCAATAATTTAACCAAACATATTCATTTCTTTTAAGACAATTGTACAAACATGGTTCAATTTTCAACAAATAACTTTTATAGTCTGTAATTTTATTTTATACCTCCCAACAATCTGCCATAGGACTGATTGAATATGGCAAATGCTACCTCATAATTGACAATTGAAACGAAAACCCCAATCCATAGGAAGGCCTCTGGCATATGAAAGATCTCTGAACCGGGAAGATTCCGTTCGTTATGTATAGCGTTTATTTCTTTCTTTTCTCGCCAGAATAAGTTTTAATTCAAGAACTTTTACTAAACCCTGGTAAGTTGTTAAAGTTAAGTAAAATAATATGCATGCAGTGTTAAAACATAGATATCATGCTGTAGGAGTAGATATTTTATGATCAACATTTTACCACTTGTCTTTAATCTTTAAAATAAAATTAGTTACTAAATATTACACCACAATTTGCATTTCTAAACAACTGCTACAGATAAGGTAAATGTGGCTTTCATTTGAATCTGGTACCAAGGCAAATTGGAATTCATTGTTGCACACAGAGCTATGTTTTTCCAATGAAAATAATATAGATTTTTTTATTTCAGATAAGGATAGGTTTGTTTTTATAGTGCATTGGCATTGAGAGCATGATAGGACATTATTTGTAAGGGAAAGATTGTTCTTTTGGCATATTGGACAAATAACACTGTTTTCTTGCTCTAATGTCGACCAGTCAATGTCAATTTGAGACTTTTCGTATTCCTCCAACCACCTAAAAAGAAAATTACCTACTTAGTCATTTACAATAAACTGAATCTCAACAAGTACAGTCTGTATCACCTTTTTAGAGGTCATAAAAAAACAATGGTGAGGTGAGGTTTCCGTCTTTCAGGTTTTATTTAGGTATGTTTGTTACTCTTTTATGCAAAAAATAAAATAATGGATTTGGATAAAATTCTGAAGAATGATAGATGAAATGCTAGATAATGGTTTGGGATACTATTTATCCCAAAAAAAAGTGCACAAAGTTGTGGGTAACAGCAGGTATGTGAATATTAATATAATTATGATATCCAGGGATGGGCCAAACAGCTGTTTGATTATAATTCCTCTTTATCAGTTATGGTTTCTTCTACTAGTAATCATTTTTTTTTTGCTTTGTACATCTCTGGAGGACAAATTTGTTTTAAGTTTCTAGCCAGGTTATAATAACAAACCTGGAAATAATAATTACCATAATGACATTAATGAGTCCTTTTTTATGGCCATGCAAAGTAATAATGAAATTTGTATATGTAAATGCATACCAATCAAATTCTTCTTGAATTAATTCATTCTTAATTTCTTCTAATATATTCATTTCTTCATCATCAACAGGAAGTGCATAAGGGGTATTAGCAATTTTTTTGTATATTTCTGTTAAAGTACTCCGTAATTCTGTTTCTTCAATGGTCCCACGGAATCGATTCAATAACATATCACGACAATTTTGAATTTTGTCCTTATAACTCTACAACAAAATTGAAGAACTAATTTATTAATAATTTAAGAAATTTACACTAGAGCAGCATAAAACACTATAAAAAGTAAAAACTTATGATGTGCGTAGTTTACATTTAATCTTTAATAGCTAGCTTATTATTCTAAATAGTTAATTATTGTTGTAAATACAACCTTTCTAAGTTTCTCTTTCATTTCTATAGGAGAATTCCTTTGTGTCTTCTTAAGATTCTTAAATTTAAGTGAAGGACTTGCTTCTGTTGAATTCATATTTAATCAGTCTTGGTGCGTAAGTATTTTTTAGTTGATACGATAATGAAGTTAAAATATCTATAAAAAAATAAAAAAAATCCGGGTAGGTATCGTATTAGTGACTCAATTCAAATCATAATAAACACAGACCAATAATGAACCAGACGACCAACTTAAATAAATAAAATGTTTGACAGTTTTGTTTGACAGGGCTACTTTCCTTATTCTAAGCAGGGTTGCCAATCTGTGGGGAATTCCCCAAACTGCGGGGAATTTCAAGATGGTTGGGGATTTATTGGGGATTGGCATTATGTGGGGAAAATGCGGGGATTTTCGATCGGAGAATATTTCGTCATTTATTATTTCATCAAAATCGGTTGAGAGGTTTAAGCGGGAAAGCGTAACAGACAGACAGACAGACAGAGTTACTTTCGCATTTAAAATATTAGTAGGGATAACCATAGCTGGGCATTAACTCGATAATCGTTAATTAACGAAGTTAACATTTTGAGTAACGGATTAACTTTTAAGTTAACTTGAAAAACTGTTAACGGTCTCATTAACTTCCGTTAATAATATTGAAGTCCGTTAATCGTTAATCCAATGTCTACTATCCACCGCATGGCACCGCGAGCGAAATACTAGTTCGAGTAAGAAAGCTGCGAATAGATTCATTTTTACCCACAACGGAACGGAGCAGGTGTATGCGTTTAGGGTGAGCTATGTTTGTGTGTGCGTTTGTGCAAATTAATGTTGCCACCTAGGTATCTTCTAAACTAGTGAATGAATGATCCGATTTTCATGCGGTTTTCAATAACGGGTTTGTGTTTGGTGAGTTCATGTTCTTAGATAGGTGTCATGGCTGTAACTCACTAGAGGGCGCCAACTCACTAGAGGGCGCCGCCATATTAGTGTAAAACAATGTTTTAATATAATCAAAACGAAATGTCCGATTCAAATTCAGTTTTCAGAAATGTGTACGTGGTAGTTTAAATGCATGTTCCCAAATAATAAAAATTACGTCTATAACTCACTAGAGGGCGCTACAATATTAGTGCAAAATAATATGGCAATAATATTAAAACGGATTGTTTGATTTCAAAAAATATTATAGTTTTTCTAGTGACGTATAATTATTGAAGACCTGTAGATGTTTAACATAAAATACTTAACTTGATTAATTTTTTGTTGAAATTTCACATAGGGAAGGCAGCCCCTGACGGATATTCCTCGGTTATGTATCAATATGGTAAAATTATTATCGCTACATTTACTCGTAAGTATATCTCCGAGAAACAGGGGGTCTAGTACAGTAGACGCCCAGACACGTCATGAAAAAACTGTAAACATCGATATTCATTGTTTAGGTACTTATAGTATATCTATTACCAATTTCCCGAGATATCAACCCTTTTTTTAGAAAGTATTTTTACGTCCATTATAATATTTCGTTACATAACAATTGGGTTAAAATGGGGGTTGTATTTTTTTCCCGATTTTTACTGTCGTGGGTTTTGTTTCAAATTTTTAATGTACATTTGATTTCGTCGGTGTTTAGTTAGAATGACGACTGCTGTGTTTGTTTTAAAGAAGGGAGCGTACAAGTATTACGGAACGCATTGTTTAAGATCCCCCCCCCCCCTACTCTACGTAACACACCGTAACATTTTTCAGTAATCCCCTCCCTCTTTTTTCAAAAAAAGGCGACCACACTAATACAATCGGGGACTACCCGTTCAAACCGTAGGGAAACTAAAAGGGTTCCAAATGGGAGTTTCTTAACTTATTTTTTTATTGAAATGCATTGTAGCGTTTTACTAAATTACTGTCAGTGATCCTATCATGGGAGACATGAAACACTGGTCTACAAATTTTGACTTTAAAAAAGTATTCTTCGAGCAAAGTAGTTTTTTTTATTTATCTTCACATGCTGATAACGAAAACAAAAATTATTTATATAAATTAGTTTCCGTTTATTAGAAATTAAAAAATAACTGTATATAATAATAAAAAAAATACTGTTATTCTATTCATTAGCAGAATTTCGACGACGTTTTTTTGCAGCTTTCTTATATTCTGCTTCTGGAACATCCCGATAAATAGTCCAACAATAATCCGCCAACATTGAAACGTTCCACTTGCCCTGATATCGTTTTTCCATGTTTGCGATGTCCTGATGAAAACGCTCCCCATGTTCATCGCTTAAAGCCCCACAATTATCCGGAAAGAAGTCCAAATGAGAATGTAAAAAGTGTATTTTCAAGGACATATTACAACCTAGTTTTTGGTATGATAACATATTTTCGACAAGCTCAGCATAGTTGTCACTTCTTTTATTTCCCAAGAAGTTCCTTGCCACAAGGCGAAAATCGTTCCAGGCTTGTTTTTCTTTACCTTCTAGCACAGAGTAGTAAGAATAGGCGTTTTTTATCATTGGCGATATAGAACACCTTTGTTTACTAAATATCACCTCTCCGCAAATTTAACAAAAATTGTCGGGATTATTTACACATTTCCGAGACATTATGTTATGAAATAATTTTTAGTTTCACTTTTTTTTTCACTTTTAGCACATTTATTATTTAGTAATACAGAACAGAGCACTAAAGTACGATATTTTTAACGTTTGTTGCCAAAATAACAAAGTTAATATGAACACTGTCAAGTTGAATGAGGGTAGAATCGTAAAATTTGTGAGATATGAGGTATCTTGAAAATTTAAACTAATAAATTACTTTTACTTATCAAATCGTATTTAGCATGTATAGAAAAGCAGAAATTAGTTAAAATTATATCGGATACTTTTGCATTGTAGACCAGTGAAATCGGATTCTAGTTTTGGTCCATTTTGATTATATTTTAACGGATTAACGATTAACGTTATCTTGCGTTAATTCGTCCGAAATGTAACGCTTTAACGTTTAACGAAGCTAACTTTTTTGTAAAGGATTAACGATTAACGAAATTAACTGTTTGATTAACGGTGCCCAGCTATGGGGATAACAACATTTTTTAAATCATTAAGTATGCTCAAGTACTTATGATATGACGGCACATCCCTTTCTTTTCTTCTTTATTAAATGTTTTGTTTTGTGACTGATTAATGAATGATTGAACATGTAATGCATGCATTGGCTTCGTTCGCTGTTGTTTGTAGTTAATTAGTAGATCCAAGTTTTAAAAAGTTGTGTTTGTTTCTGTCAAAGTAGCGATTTTACGAGCATATTATAAAAAAAAATTTGAGGGGAATTTGTGGGGAATCAGCGGTTTTTTATCCCCAAATTTGGGGAATTCGATCAGGATTTTTGGGGATTTGGATGAATTGGCATTGGCAACCCTGATTCTAAGGCTGTCCATGCTGTCATAGGTAAGGATAAAAAACAATTTACTCGATAAAAATGCTGCTGTGTTGTGTTACCATCGCCGAACATGGACTTAGTATAATAAACAGGACCGAGCACTCGCAGCCAAAAAACGAGCCGAGCGAGATAGCTACCACAGAGGCGCGTGTCCCTTTCTAATAGGGTGACAACAAGATTTATTTTGATAACGGACATTTGATTAAATAATTAAAATTTAGCCCATTGTCCCCACTACATCTAGTAAAATAAATAAATAAATATTGGACAACATCACATACATTGCTCAGATTCTGTGGTAAGTAGCTAAAGCACTTGTGTTACATAAATCATAAACAACGACGGTACCACAACATCCAGACCCGAGACAATAGAGAAAAGATCATTTCCCTTATTGACCCGACCGGGTTCGAACCCGGGACCTCAGAGATGGTACAACAACAAAGTCCGGCCCGTTCGCATCTGGCCACGGAGGTCGTCATGTTCCAAAGTTACCGTCTGGACAGAGTTGACTGTTGAAAACAACCGGGACAGCATTACTTTTATGTTTATAGGTTTGAAAAAATTATCTTGAATTATTTCAATAGAATTTATGTATAATTAAATTGGCTACTTGACAGTTTTTGAAAAAGTATTGTAAAATGTGCGCCCGTTCATTTTATATCCCAAGCAATTCGATTTATCTGGAAAAAATGTAAATAACCAGAGAAAAATAAGATTTTGTGTAACACATTTAAAAAGCGCGCGAAAACGCCAAGTCTCGTCACTGTTGCAATTATGACGTCAACGTCCTAGACAACGAACCGATACGCATAGGAACGACTTAATTTAGATAAACGGAAAATGTTTCAATAAATTCTTAATACGATTAGAGACACAATAATTCAATTTAATCGGTAAAATAATCATTGTTTCGCCACATTAAAATAAATAATTTTCGCCGACAGCTGTCATTTCCGGATTGCAATGGTGGTTTCCGTTTCGGTTCTTTTGTTCCACAGATAAAAAAATTTATTTTGCAAAAATAAAATACTAACTATGCTTTTAATTAAAAAGTAAAAATGTAAAATGATTACTTAACTAATAACACTGGTCAACAAAACTTTGTAACAAGAAAGGTGCTGGCTAATTTTAAATTACCTACCTATCCTCATTTTATAACCATATTTATTTTGATTCCATCAGATCTAGTTTTCGTGTTACAGCTACTACCCACAAAATTAAAAGTTAACCGTTTTTATTTTACTTTCGCATTCACAGAATATGTTTATTTGAAGAGCATAGTGGTTTGTTCTGTTTTTAGAGTGAAGTAATTCTTAAATAATGTCAAGAAAGTGTAAAAATGATCCTGACATTTTTTTTACATTTGTGGTGACATTACTTTTAAAACTAAGCGAATGAATTTAACACCATTTTCGTAACTGAGTTATATCAACAGTATTTTGGTTTTGCCATCAGACAACAAGACAAAGCATAGGTTCCACACATCTGTGTGTTACATGGGTGGGTCTTCTCACTGGATGGGCGAAAAGATCTCGATCTATGCCTTTTGCAATCCCTATGATTTGAACGGAACCAACGAACCACTCATATAATCGTTATTTTTGTCTTACTGATACAAAAGATATTACAATTAAAACAAAAAGTAAAATCAAGTATCCTGATCAGCTAAATGACCAATCCCTCATAGAGAAGATACCAGAAACACCTCAAACTAGCGATCTGTCCCTTACGCCACAAGTCGAAAAAAGAGACATTGGATCCTGAATTTCAAGAAACTTCCTAAAGAAAGAGAAAGAAGGCATATTTGTTGGCCCCAAATCAGGCAATTAATCAAAGATAATATATTTAAAGAAAAGCTTAGTAATTTTGAAAAATCAGCTTGGGAATCTTACATGATAGTAACTTTAAATTTTCTGGGGAATCAGCGATCAAGTGACTATAAATGTTTTCACGGAGCTTTTATCGACATATAAAGCTTTGGGCTGTAATATGTCATTGAAAATACATTTCCTCCATTCACATTTTGATATCTTTCCTGGAAATTTGGGCATCGTCAGCGATGAACACGGTGAAAGATTCCATCAAGACATCTTTAGTATCAAAAAAATATATCAGGGCAAGGAGAGTCCACGTATGTTAGCGAATTACTGTTGGACATTAAAACGAAGCAAAATACAGACAAAAATCATAAAAATAAATTTATATTAATGTAGCAATAAATCAAAATAACTTTTTTTTGTTTGTAACAATTCTAAATTTCCAAAATGTTATAAAATGGTATTACAAAAAAACTATTCGTATTTGAAGCATTTTAATTTTATCTCTAGTATCCTTATCGTTGCCCCTAACATAACTAGACAAAAGTTCTCATGTTACACGCCAAAAATGTTTTTTTGTTGACCAGTGTAAGCTAACATAGGTATCTAACACTTTTCATATTTTATTGTTAACACTGTCAAGTAGCCAATTGGTATTTTTTATCAAGTTTGATTTTACAGCATAACTCGTTTATAAAACTACAAATCGATTTGCTCCAATCGATCCAAGTGGTTAAATTTCGTAAATTCCAGTAGTGAAACCGGTTGGAAAATGGCAACTTGTCACTGAATTGTCAGTTTTATGTCAGATGAAAAAACAATGTGAGTGGAAGCTGATGGGTGATAAAGTGGAAAAATATGGCTAAGTCCAAAAGTTGATTATTATTTTTGTGAATTATTGCTATTTTTGATATCGGATTAATTGAATGGTATTAATATCACTCTATTAACAATGACACACGTCGAGAAACGTCAGGCACGACCAGGGAAGGAGACAATACATTCAGGGCACTTCATGGTGTCGCATTTTGAAGCTGAGGCTCAGGATGAATTTGACGACTTGGCAGTGCCAGTTCCTGATGAAGAACAAAGTGTACAGAAAGTGTCCGTAGTAGCAACATACTCAGTGCCAGGCTCTCAGGAACAATTCACCCCTTCAGATAAAATTGAGAATAAACAACATCAACAGCTTTCTATTGAGATATCGCTCACCAAATTATTTAAATGTATGACTTTGGCTTACAGGTGAGTTATAAATTTCGAATCAAATTAATTAATAAATGTATTCAGCTTAACACTTAATTTGAAGTGTGTTCCGCAAGTTATAAATATTTTATACAATAGAGGAATTTTTGGGAACTATGTAAACAACGACATTTAGTGAATACTTCTGAACTAAACAATTAATATTAGATTCTAAAAAAAATTTAGTAGTGATGATTCTGATTGTATTTGTGACTTTATATACTTTTAAACATGTAGGAATCACACATTTACTAAAATGAGGAAACAGTATGTTTCCATTGGTTTAGTGTGCAAAGATAACAGGAGGTCATCATAGCCTGTGTTAAAGACGGGTCAGTTGCTGAGATAACTGTGTCTATGAATACATACTAAGTTATTGATATTAGTGTTCAATTTTATTTAACACTGATTTATTGGTAAGACTAGCTGATAATATTGTTTTATTATCAAAACATTAGTACTAAACAGTTTCAACAAATATTGTTTTTCTCCATTATTTTAGACCTGTTAACATTTGTTTGGACATTTAGAAACCTTCAGGAGAAAAATTTCAATACTATAATTTTTCTGTGCATTATTCAGTTTTATAATAAAATCTGTTTTGATATAGAGGTGTTGGACAGTATTTCTTTAAAGTACTATAAAGACATTAATTTGATCTTACTGATATCTAGTACTATAGTCGTAAAATGATTCAAATTCAAATTCAAAATTATTTATTGCACATGTGTGGTTATACAGTTGACATAATTTTATCATAGCTCCAAGACATGAAACCCTGAAAGGGCACAGCAACATAAATTATTCTACAAAATATTTAAAAAACTTAATATAAATTTATTTAACTAATAAATAATATTATACTTAACTACTAAAAGGATTCTCTGGCTCATTCATACTCAAAAAACTCCTTTAAATTGTAAAAGCTATTAAATATAAGAAAATGTTTCAGTTGGAGTGTGAATTTATTAAAGTTTTCCAGATCTTTTAAACATTTAGGGATTCTATTATATATTTTTATTGCACTTACTTCGGGGCCAGTTTGGTGTATTTTCAATTTTGAGTCAGGAAGAGTTAGTCTACTTCTTTGTCTTAAATTGTCAGGTCTTGTGTGAATGGGGTATATGCACTGATATAAGGCCATTGTTAAATAAATTTTAATATTGATTTAGATCACTTAATAATTGCTTGAATGCCAAGATTTGTTGCACAATACAATGGTATTATGATATTTCCACATCATTTTAAAACATATTGCGTTTCAAATAATATTACTACCTAGTATGATCATGTGTCAAATATAGGTAATAAATAACCCTGGGTAACAGTTCGTATATTTTTAATCATTACAATATTGATGAAGTTATCAAAAGGGCAACAATTTAATTGCTTGATAATTCCGTATGCATAATGTTAATTGCCAAAGTTAAACAATTTTTCAATTTGAATATTTGTAGATAACAATTTTAATTTGTTCAATATTGGATTTGCATAAGATCTTCTCTGAGATGGGTGGAATGGATGGCTAATTTCAGCCATTAATGGTTCAAAGCCTAATTCGGGAAATAATTATCTCCGATGGTTAAGCAATATATTGCTTGTAGTAAAATATATAATTGCAATAAGAAAATAAATCTAGATAATGAAAAACAACCATTACTTGGTTCTGTTGATAAACATACTCTCTGCATGACCCAAGGGTTGCCCACAGCATTAATTCCACCTATTGTAGTTTTTTGTGTAAAGCATTTATTTAAATAAATAAATGACTTGCTTAAATTGAACAAGCAGGAAGTAATTATGTCATGGATCTGCTAAAACAGAATTATAACAAATTCACCACCAAAGGGGGTGAAACACAAGGTCAAATTCCATGTGGACAAAGTGACAGGGGGGCAGCTAGTAATTTAATAAAACTGTTATTCATTTCATTTCATATGGGCAATTTATTTTTCACCTATATTTGCTGTTGGAGATTGTATAGAGCTATAGACTGATTAGATAAGAAGTCTGAGTCTATTTCTTATCAAGCTGTTATTTGCAATAAGCTTAAGATCCTTTTGATAGTGCCACTGATAAGTGGCTTAGCATTTGACTGTCTGACAACTTCATATTTCAACAGTACAGTTCAACACTAAGTCTTCACTTTTACGCTAAAGTTACAGTTTCTTTGTATTCATAATAATGTATATTTTAAATTCATTTCAAGTCAAAATGATTCTTATGTGTTCAAGGACCTACATAGTTAATTTATTTATGAAAGTGCTTTTGTTAAACGTTAGCTTGTGACTGGAATATTAGGATAGCTTAGTATAAGCATGGTAAGTAAATTTGTTTGATTATTATTATATATATATTATTTTTCTCAGACAAAAATTAACCTCACCAAAATGGAATCGTTTCAAAGGTATAAAGCTCCGGTGGAAGGACAAAATCAGATTAAACAATGTTATTTGGAGATGTTGGCACATGCAATGTAAGTAAATTTCTTTTGTTTAATTTAATTTTTTAAACGGTGTTACTGGAAAAAATTTGAAATCATAAACTGACATTGAATTGCATAACCTTTAGAATAAGGGTTTGTAAATATTCATATTGAATGGAAAACACATTTGAAAACTTGGTGAACCGGTAGTTTCTTGCCAGGAACAACATCAAAGATTTTATTGAGATAACAGTAATAAATATTAAAAGTTGCTGTTAAGCATATTTTTTGGGTAACCTATAAAAATTTTAAATCTAAGCAAGCTGTTTACCAAAAAATCTTAATTTGTAAATAATATTCACTATTTTCTGGAGAGTAACAAGTTTTTGATTTGTAGGAATACTTGGTGCATGTCATGGCATTCTACCAGTAGAGCGTAGGTCAACAGTAGTGACAGCCACCCTATCTTTTATTTAAATTAAAGAGGACAAATCCTAATTAAACTAGGCATATCAATTATAATTTTTTGGTAATGACTAACATTTATTATATCCAGGTTCGGCTGCAAATTTTCGGTTATGCAGTATTCCGGTATTTCGGAAAATAGTGCATCAATATTTTCTTTTTTCTAAGGGTTTCTTTGTTTTTTCTATATTCATGAATATGCTTGCTAGTTCAAGGCAGTCTGGTTATTAAATAAAGTGCATAAAAAAATATAGTAAGTATTAAGCATGTGTAAAACTCTTGTTTTTAAATAAGTTTGAAATTTATTAGATATTTACTAGTTTTCACCGTCGGTTTTACCTGAGTTAAATGATCCATCACTTGTGAATTGGAGAGTTATGATGAGACGTTTGGTCAAAATCACATCACGTAAATTACCTACTTGCGGTTTGATATTAGTTTTTAGGCCCTTACCATAAGAGCGGTCCGAAGTCCAAAGTGTGTAACAATCTGACGTACTTTTGACTATACATAATACCTGAAGGCCTAGATTTTGTAATATGTACTTCAAAGTTCTCACATTATACGACAAAAATGTCGATACGGTTGATTGACTGTTAACATTAAGTTAATCCACAAAAATTTTTAGCCAATAAGCATTATCGATTTAATATTTAAAAATCGAGAGCACGACAAAATATTCTAAGCTAGGAAATGAGAGCGCTGTTTTAGCGTGTTTCAATTTATGTGGGTCTCTAACACGGTGCATTCTAATTACGCTATACGTAGTAGATCTTTAGTTTCGTTTTAAAAATCCAAGTTCGCACCACGTGCACGGCTAGTACCTAAATACCTATCCAACCAAAGCAATATTTTTAAAAGTTCCAATTGGCTTATTCTTTTCAACTCTGTTTTGCTTTGCTATTTTGTCACACTTTACACATTATGAAACCGATAATATTACATTGTGATTTTAGAAACTCATTACACGCTATGCGCCGATACCATGTTAGAAAAATCTTGTTTTTTTTGGATGGGGTTCTAAATTGATATTATATTTTTATTGTAGCGATCAGGCCTGACTTTGCATGGATATAAATATCTATTTAAATAGTATGCACTAACTTCCCTCGCGTTTTGAAATATCGCATCATAATTCATCCTACCTACATGATTTAGATTCATAGAGCGCCCAATTTTACTATTGATTCTTTCCAGCGCCGACGTTAGTTTTTTTACAACTCTAGTTGTAGCTTACGCATTTTCCGAATCAGTTGATTATCTCCTAATTTCAATTGCACTCATTAGCACTTCCCCGTAAATCACTAGCGCTATTAAGGGGCGTTGTCGCAGATTTTGTTGTGTTTGGTTCTCTGAGGACTTTAAAAAGCCTAATAAATATAGTTTTGCAGTAACTTAAAATAGGTATCAAAGTACATTTTATTTTTGGCAATCTTATAGGATCGGAATTGTACGCGCTAAAGTTTTTATCAGCACGAGCCGGGAAGGTGCGTAAGCAACGGCCGCGGAATATTCGGTAAGGCGGCTGTGCCACGCTTCTCTCTCGTGGGCGGACAATCGAACGATTGCGTAGACTGTTTTATCACATTAATACTTTGTCGAGTAATATATCACTGATAAGAGGGTCCACGAACAGTCTCGTGTTGGCAACAGCATATCCGAACGGGGGATGCACTCGTAAGTGGGTGTGTAGTTTCTTAGTGGATTAGGTAGAGGGAAGGGTACGTTATAAATATCTAAATAAATCATCTTCCTATTCACAATCGTTCGTATTGAATACATATATTTAAAACAGAAATTAAATTGCCTTTCTCAGATATCAATTTAGATGTCAAGACGCAGCGTTACAAGTCATGGTCATACAAATATGAATAAATGTCGCACTTACATTTCTTAGGAATACATTAAGTAGGTTAGTAGGTATAACTTAAATGTTTTAACTTTTTGTTTTCAGTTATAAAAAAACAAAATACATTGGTGTGTCAGTTTGCTTCGCCATTAGATGTTGATACTCACGTGAAACCAGAGGTAAATTATCCATGATATGACGGTTGTACTTTCATGTCCCAAAAGGAAGGTCCCCCTCGAAAGATGTGCCACTCCGTTTCAAATGTGGAGTCTCTTTTTTAATTTCGTATTTTTACAACTATCTAAGGAATGTTTTTCTTATTAGGGTAAAAGACAGCCATGAATTACTAATACGAGTATAATTGTATTTTTAATTAGATATCAGTGAACAGTTATAGTTATGTGTTAAAAGAGTTTAGCGACATTTCTTTGGCGTAAGATAATATTTTTGCTAACATACAATAAATCTGCATTTTTTACCAACTTTCACAAACATTGACTCATAGGATTGTTTTTGTGTGAATAGTTTAAGTACAGTATTAGTAGTTTATCAGTAAGAGTTGATTTATATTTATCGTATTTGATTCACTACGATTGAAATTTGCTTTTTGATATGACTGTTCAATAAAGTAATGTAAACTAGAAACGAAAATAAATATTATTTTTATTGTTTTCGTAGACTTCAGCCAAAATGACATGTTACGTTTTTTTGATCGTTTTTTTTTATTCAAGTCTTGGGAATCCTTAATGATGAGATGATAGGGATGAGTTAGAATTTACTTTATCACGCATATTGGCAATTGCAATCGCCATCGCAAATTCACCGACCTATAGTCCTATATACATGAAATTTGGCTTATAATAATATAATTTTAATTTCATCTTTACCGATTGACTTTCAGACAACAATATTAGAAGGCAAATATTGGAAACGCAGGGCCGAAGCAGTAATAGCAGAATATAAAAAATGGCGAATGTTTCACATTATGCGGCTCCTCGGCAAGGGGGACCCCGCCGTCCAGGATACGGTAAGTCGTCTGTGATTCGACCATTGCAATATGAATTTTGGTAAATTGAGATCTTTATAAGCAAAGCAAGCATTGAGTAATTTTCTAGTATCTAGTATGAGTAATTTTATTTGGCGGACATTAAGGGCCGCTTAATGAGAGTTGCGGTTTAAATTTTCTCACCATTACCATCAGTTTTTCATGAAGATGAATCAGATCTTGGCATTTGTGATATCTTTTTAACGATCTACGGTATTTAGTAGTATGGGGTTTCTTTGTGATCAATACATAGTGCCCGGATCCGATTTAAAATTTACCACTGGATAAAAAAGGGAGCGGTAATATGCTGCAGAATCTATTTTATTTGCCGCCTTAGCCCATTGCATGGTGGGCCACGCTATGCCATTGACTCAAGATTATATTTTAAAGAAGCTAGCTCTGACGAAACATAGTAACGACCACTGCGTGTGTTAGGTAGTTTAAGAAATAAAATAAAAGGTGACTTTAGATTAGCGCTATGGTGTTCAGATTTCGGACATGGACACGGTGGAGTCCTTCTCGCAGTGCAGCGACCTGGCAGGCAACATGCTCACAGACGAGGACTACCTCACCTTCATGAGTGACACTCTGTTTTCGACGATCACCAATCACCAACCCTTCGCGTTCCCCGACTGCAGGGAAATCGGTAAGGCTTAACCACCCTCGACATTCACTGTAAACAGTTTGTTAATAACTTTCCAGGCGCATTTACAAGAAAAAAATTATTACTAAAACAGTGTTACAACATTGATTCTGCTTTTGGTAGAAATGTTACAGCTTGGATTTAATACGTACACAAAATTGGTTTCAATCTTTATTTCTGATAAGCCACTAATTAAATATAAGTTGTTTTTTAATTTGACGATATACTTAGGATTAAAAATTTAAAGCATAAAAATAAAATCAATTAAGAATTTCTGTTTTTAAATGTCAATCTCTAATATACCTTATTTTTTCAGCAAGAGGCGCCAGTTTAGCTGACTTCATTCAGCCGAGCTTAGGTCCATTGCAGCCTAACCTTGATGATTTTATGGACACATTGGAACCTCTCCAAGGTAAAATAAATTTGACTGAAAGTTATTTAATTACTCGTTGGATTTCCAATTCTTGTAATTGATATCATGAAGCTATTTAAAAAAAGCTGATGGGAAAATTAATTTTCTTTGAGTGAAATTGAAATCATATACAAATTATATACACATGGGTTAGTTAAAACAAAACACAGCTATATCAATACGGAGTCCATTCTAACCAACTTGTATATTTAATAAAATATGGGGAAGTAGTATTATATAACATTTAATGTTTATTTGTTTGTCAAATTTAGTTCGTGTAGGTACCAATTGTTCAACATCGCTTATATGTAGTATGTCTTAAAATAAAAGGAAAAAAAAAATACATTTGTGGGCTCAATTTGCAGAACTTCTAGCTTCTACGCCGAGATTGCCGCCGGTTCCAGAGGAGAGCGCGATACCTGCCGAAGACCCGCTTTATAGGAGTGGCATGTCAGTGGACTCATACGGGTCGCAAGCGTACATCACTGGGAGTCAGGCCTCTTCCGCAGTCACGATGCCCACCAGTCAGATGTCGATACATGGTATTATTTTACTGTTCAAACTGTGAACATCTTTGCCGTTTTAATTGTTTTATTACAAATATTAATAGGTTGCTTTTTCAACCCGACTCGAAGGACCGATGAACGTAATTAATGCTTAGAAACCGTAAGTGATCTTAGGTGTTGCAAAAATTAAATTTCAAATAAAATCGCTTTTGTAACTGCTTTCAAATTGAAAAATTGAATGTTATTCTGTTTATATACATATACAAACTGTGAAATCAGAAATTGGTATATACTCTGTAGCTTATTTAAATGAAACATGAAAACACATCCCGCGGGCGTATTATGCATATTTATAAATGAGTAGATAATGCCTGGCATTATGTTTTTTTAAATTAATATTATCTAAGGTGAAAAAGTTTATGTTGATTTTAAGCAGTTCACAAAACAAACGTAGTGATAAAAATCTAAATATAGATAGTTGATGTCGGAGACAAAGGTAGTAGCTTTAAACTTTATTTGCAACGCCCCGCACAGCTGTCATAATTATTATTCTAACCAATAAATGCCAAGTAAAGGCTTTTACAAAATTTAATACCACTTAATGGAGTTCAAGCTTTGTGTTTTTCCAATTGGAACTCTCCTATTTTTTTCGATGTCGTAAATACAGAAGAGTGTTTCTTTGTTATTTTTAAGAACAAAATTTAATTATACTTTTTTCATAGGTAGTTTAAAAAAAGGACAGCCATAGAAAACATGGAGGCCGCTTATTTTTTACAAATTTATAAATCAAATATGGTACATGATTTTAATTGTGAAGAGTGATTTAGGTCAGCCCTTGCGTCGTTAACCATACATACATGCCTTGAGTATAGTAAAGAAAAGGGAATTCAATTGAAAGGCTCATCGGTATTGCATAAGCTGCAGTGTTAGCTTCCGTCGGGCCATTTGTTACCATAATTACGAAGAATATGTTATCTTACAGGTACCAGTAACAATACTCAAATGCTAATGTCGGAGGAGTCAATAAAGAGTGAACAGATGCGGGCGTACGAGAGCTCGCGGATATTCGGCCAGCAGGAGATGCAGGGCAGCATGATGGCGCAGGAGATGATGCCCTTCCCCTCGGGCTACGAGCAGGACGCGCAGATGCAGGCCGGCGTGTACGGCAAGCGAGTGCAACAAGTCAATGCGCCTAAGATAGTCACGCAGTCAGACTCATACTATAAGTATAATTCAGGTAAGAACTTACAACTAATTTGCTATAATTATTAAGACACTCGCTTTCTATTTCAAGTTATTTTGAGTATTTGAGTTCAATATATGAAAAAACGATCCGTTTTAGTTACGTAATAGTAATAAATTATACGAGGCGTAAGCTGAAACCGTTCCAGACTCGTAGTCAGTTGGAAAAAAACGGATTGTAATTTTTCACACATTACGAACCGTAAAATATTGGACCCTAGCATTAGTCTACTAAGGAAATGCTGGGCAATTTAAGTAGTTAATAAAAAAACTGTTTTCTAATCTTTATCTACGGACGTGAACAAGCAACTCCCGTGGATATTGGGTAGCACGTACCCTTTATATAGTGTATTTGTGGCCCTGGACTGATTTGTATTCTTTTTAAATTTATGAAGTACTAGCAGCCCACCGCGGATTCGTACGCGTACTTTACTCAAATTACTGGCACTCGAAACACAAAGGATTTGAATCTGTTGCAATCATATCATGTAGGCTTAGATCGTCTTACTGGTTTTTGGTGACTATGCAAAATCTACCTATCATGTACCACTATCTATTAGCACTGTTTATTATGTAGGGTGGATTTTTCAAACCGAAAGCTACAAATCCAATTATGTAAATAATAATAAAAATTACGGATTCATTACTAAGCAAGCAAGCGGTTTTCTTCTTAAGATGATAGTGCGATAAAAATCTACGTCAATCTGCAATCAGGCGACTGATAAATCCGGTCATTCACCTTACTTTTTAAATTGTGAATGGTCAGACGGATTATTAATTTTTAACTTCTAAGGCTATCGTACCGTTCTATATCTATCGTATTCTGGTCTCCTATGGGGAACGATAACACTATCGTGTATTCACACGAATACACTATCGTTCCCCATAGGAGACGTTATTAATTTTGTGTAGGTACTACAACTGAGATACGCTGTGCTAGCTAACCAAATTCAATCAATACTATGTTTATAGGACGAAACATACCATGAGATGCACCGAATAATGGTTTCACCAAAAAATCGAATACTATTCGATTAAATTTTTGCCGAACCGGATATTCGACCGAATCACCGTTTCATTGCTCTACCGTACCTAAACAGGTTCTAACATGTCGCTTGCAATATAACGAGTGGACCTAACTTCACTGCCCGCCACCCGCGCACAGCTGACATGCACATTTTCCTTTAAGACATCACACGGTTACATTACAATTAAAACAAATAAGACGACATCCTTTACACTATAATACGATAATTGGACGAAATACGAAATGAAAAGAAAATTATGTGCATTTTGGATCATGTAACCGGGACAATAAAATCTATATTCGGGACCAAAACTGAATAATTCGGCTGAATACAAATAGTATAGCTGTCATTTACCGATAATGTTAGATTGATCCAACTAAGTCTAAATGTTTAGACTATAATATTTCGACTCAAATAAATACTTAAAAAAAGCCCTTAAAACTTTGTTAACATAGCTTCTTATCACAGGGATTGTAGGTATCATGTAACCATTTTCCCAGCAGTCCCGCCGTCGCAAACCGCGCCGGAAACGGTGAATCTGCTTCAGCAGCCGGTGCAGAACGCGAAGTACGCGTCGACGGTCGTGATCCAGGGCCGCTACGGGCGCGAGAAGCCGCGCGCTCGCCTCGCGCACTACCCCGCGCCGCACGCGCAGCCGCACCAGTACCAGGCCTACCCGCAGCCGATGGTACGTCCGCACACGCGTCTGCACTAAGATGCCACCTGCCATCAGACATTTATGTATTCTGCTACTGTGTACTGAGACTATAAGAATGTTGACTGGCTAGTCAACTGAGATACTTTTAAGAATCTATTAAAACACGATTTCTTCAGACATTTTTAATACAATATAATACTTTTTGAAATCGTATTTTAAAGATATTTTGCACGGCATGGATGCCATTTAAATTGCGCACATGAGAGTGTAATTTCTAGAACGCAATGTATTATATAGATAAGCATGTTAAGCTCGATTTCTAAATTTTACACTGCTCGATCAATTCGAGTCCAATATTTTTTTTTAACTTTCTTACAAGTGCGATGTGTCCCAGGCAACAGCGGTGTCGGCGCCGGCGCCGCAGAGCTACGAGTCGCGCGCCCGCGGTGCGCCCGCGCAGATGCAGTACCTGCCCGCGCCGCCCGACGCGTACAAGCCCAAGCCGGGCCCGCCGCCGCGCTCCTTCAAGATGCCCTCGCCGCCGCTCGTCGCCAACGTGTCGCAACAGGTCTCTCACGTCACTATTACATTACTGAACACAGATGGCGTGACTGTCTTCAGTTTTACTTTTGCTGACGATAATATCGCTACCCCAAACTTTGTTACCACCATCGGAACCGGTTCGGGTGCGGTTGATGCCATAAAAACATGCCACGTTGGCTGTCAAGCCAATGTGATAATAATATTATAAAGTAGGGTCAGTGACTTTTATGACATGTTTATGCGACGCGGATTACACATATTCATTGAAAACGTATACATATTTTTTATTATTTATTTATTTATTATTCAACACACCACACATTTTTTTTATTAAACATATGGTCTCGCAAACCTCTCTTAAGTGGTTGTCGGCGAATACGAATCTCGCGATGTTATATACAAAACCATATTTGTTGTTTAGATATCGGAATTATTAATAATATTCAAAATGCAACATGTAATAAATAATATATGGTTTATCTGATTTACTTTTTGTTACAATCAACCCGAGAGCACGAGCCTGAGCTAACTATTCTAAATGTCAAAACTATGTATGTACTTAGATGTCGAGTGCAGGCACTTCGGCTTCCTCAGCCAGCGGGTCTGTCAGTCCCGGGTCGCGTGTGGCGAGCAAGGAGCAGTTCCGGTCGCACAGCCTGCCGCTAGGCGCGCAGCTCAACGCCGACTGGACGCTGAGCGGGCCGCACGCGCAGTCTGCGCACGCGCAGGACCCCGCGCACGCCAGGAACACGCACAGGGTACGTGCCCATTGAACACTATATATTTGTAAGAGCTGACTGTGCTTCAAGCTTACCACTAAGTTATAATAAAAAATAAATATTCGACAACATCACATACATTGCTCTGATTCTATGGTAAGAAGCTTAAGACAGACAGACAGACAGAAATCAGAAACAACGACGGTACCACAACACCCAGACCCGAGACAATATAGAAAAAATTGTTTCCCATATTGACCCGAGCGGGGATCGAACCTGGGACCTCAGAGATGACGCGACGTCCGGCCAGCACGCCTCTCGGAATCGTGGAGGAGATAATGGTTTTCCTATTGGATCAATCCTATTGGATCAATAGGGACTGTTGACTGGCTAGTCAACTGAGACACTTTTAAATACCTGTCTAAACATGATTTATACTACTATATATTTCATAGAAAAATATATGAAGATAGCACACTTTGACGGCACAATACACTGACTGTTAAATAGTTCCGGAGCATTCTGCCAAATTGCAAGAAAACCAAAATGGCGGATGTAACATAAAGAGCCTCTTTTACGACATTGATACGCCTCGTAAGACCGAATGTCCTTTTAAAAGCGAGAGACAATTCATTTTCTATTGTGTCTGGTTGCGTGGGTCTTACGACTTTAAAATTATTTGTGAATGGTGTCAATATTCCAAACACTTACGATCGTGTTTGCGGTTCCAGCAGCGCGAGTCGACGGCGAGCACGTCGCGGCTCCGCTCGCGGTCGACGTCCGGCAGCGTGGCCGAGGCGCGTCTGCCGCCGCCGCTCAACAGCGTCGCCTCGGAGCCGAGCCTGCCGCAGGCTAGCGTCATGCTCGCCCAGCTGCTCTCCGCGCAGCATTGTCAGTTCCTCCCTAACTGTAGCATGCGCACGCGGCATGCGCACGGCGACGCGTGCACCGGAACGATCTGCTTCCAACCTCGACAAACCGCGACATACCCCCTTTCGATATAATCTCTATTTGCAAATGACAGAAATTCACAGGCTGTAACTATGCCTTTCAACACAAATCTATGCAAGCATTTCCTCTGTAACGTACAGTAGCATGCGCATGCTACTCATACTGCGACCCTCAGCATACCCTGTTTTGAATCAACCTCTATTTTCATTTGGACAAAATTCACACGTTTTTACTATTTTTAGTCAAGCTGAACTTGGCGCAAATTAGCTTACGCTTATGAAGCATTGTCAGTTCGATGCTACGCGTGCGTTGGAACGATCATCTCCCAACCTCGCTATCCCACGTCTCTTTAACATATCCCATTTCAAATAAAATAATCTCTTTATTCATATACATAAGGTTCACATGCTGTATCTATTTCTATCCAAACTGAGCTACGAAAAAGTGTGGTATGGGTATATGCTTCGTAGCGGTTACCTATAATTAGAGTTCGACCTCAAAGTGGAGTAACCCTGATTTAGGACGTATCTGTATAGATAATGATGACCCTAAAATCCTGAGATTACTATAAAACTAAAAGTTTAAGTTGCATGAATACCAAGGGATGAAAGAGAAAGGAATGGCATCTTTCATGATGTAACTAACCCCCTTTGCAATAATACGGTACTTTGTAGACCCAACGACGTTCTGAACAATCTAACATCATTTATCATCGTCACGGTGACAGGTCATCATTACGGCTCTAAAGCTCATCGTTCCGGTTGCGCTTGCTTCATAACTTTGTTATTAATTTCTAACATTGTAAATACCATAGACACTTATATTTTTTGCATTGTATATTATTTTATAAATTTTTAAATACTTAAATTTTGGATTGTCACATGTATTTCAGTACAAATATTTGTTTAATGTAATCAAATATTTCGTTTTAATTGTTTGTAAAATTAAAAGTAAAATTAGAGTCACATAGGATTATGTGTAGGATACCGCATGCTACGTGCGCTGGCTCGTACTATACTCGTAATATCTCTAACTAAACAGCTCATACAAGACTCAGAGCATGTACCCTAATCTCTCATCGACAGGTTTTGTAATTACTATAAATGTATTACAGATATTTATAATAATTATAAAACGAGACGTCATTCTCCTTGAGGTTCGTATACGTACACTATGCTTGTCATTATTTGGTTTTTGGCATCGACTTCTGGCAATAATTATTTGTTGGCATTTTATCTTTTAGATTAGTATTTTCTGCATTTGTAAGATGTAATGCTCAATATGTACGTTATTTGTTTGCAGCGAAGAGTCTGTACAAAATGAACAGCACGGAAGAAGTTGCCGGGGGGCCGGATCCCACTAAATCTCCCGTTAGGAAGGGCCAGCCTTCGCCTATCGGCAGCGACGTAATGTCACCACATCAGGTTATTACATTTGTACATACCTTCTTCGTTCTTCTAGCGTGTGTTTTAATTCTCCCGCTTGTACACACTCATCCCGGAACACATTGCACGAGCCTGATTAATACAATCGAGCGATTGACGTCTGTCCTCTGCAACTTTTACAAGGGGAGCCTGACCTGGTTTAACGTGTCATCCGTAGAATGGACTTATCATTAATCTCGAACAAACAGGTGATGCGAGCGTGCAATGTTCGAAGTTCGAATCAAACTGAGAGAACCTCACAAAGTGAAAGTATTTCCGGGATATGAACCCACGACCTCCGGGTTTTTGTTCCTTCAAACAAATACACCACGAACGCATACATGCCATTTCATGTATAAATGCAATATGCCTAGTAATTTTGTAACGTCAGAAATCGATTTATTTTAAGTAAATGCATCAATAAAATTTATGGATGGTTATCTAAATAAACCAAATGAAGCTACCTCCACAACCAAATTAACCTATAATAACAGAGAAAATACCGGTAATAACTTGTTACTATTTTTGTTCCAAGGCATACAGTGTGGTCAATTTAAAAAAATATATTGATCCATAGGAATTTTAAAAATTAAAAAAAATCTCTTAAAGATGGTCGACCCTTGAGGTACGATGAATTGAACGATATCTTGTGCAACAAGCCTGTCATAGACTAGTTCTTAGTTTAGTATAATGTGTGTAGTCACTGTCGCCCCCGGGGTCGCCGGGGTCGCCGCGCGCGGGCTCGCCTCGTGAGCCGCGCCGCACGCACCTGCACGCCGAGCAGAAGCGACGCTACAACATCAAGAACGGCTTCGACACGCTGCAGGCGCTCATACCGCACCTCAACGCCAACCCCGCTGCCAAGGTAAGATGCGACACAAGACGATATTCCATTAGGGACGAAGCAATTTAGCAAGCTGTTAAACAGCAATTTAAAGCAATTGAGGTTGCGGTGATCTACCTATTTGGAAGTAGTTTGAAAATCTTATATATAAAAATAAATCGCTGTTCGTTAGTCTCGCTTAAACTCGAGAATGGCTAGACCGATTTGGCTAATGTTGGATTGTGTAATAATAGGGGATGTCCAGGGAATGTTTAAAAGATTAGAAATTAAAAAAAAAATAGGCGTGACGGAGTTCGCCGGGACAGCTAGCCTTATATATAAAAACGAATCGCTGTTCGTTAGTCTCGCTAAAATTCAACTACGGCTAAACCGATTTGACTAATTTTGGTTTTGAAATAATTGTAGAAGTCAAGATAATGTTTAAAAAGTTAGAGAATAAAAAAAAATAGCCGTTACAATTGTCTTATATTTTATGGCTTACTAGATGTCCCGGCGAACAACTTTAAGAAAAGTTATAAAATTTAAGAAAAGAACATATTGTGTGAGAGTCGAAAGGTGTACCGACTTCTTCTTCATTCAATTCATTATTACTAATAATAACATTACTGCTATTCTAATTTAGCACTAAAGGTCCATGGCATTTACTGTGGTGAAATGTCAACACTTTTTTTCAGATTAGTAAAGCTGCCATGTTACAAAAAGGTGCTGAATATATCAAACAGTTGAAAGCAGAAAGAAATCAAATAAAAGAAGAAATGGAGAGCCTTAGACAGCAAACAGAGAGCTTGAATAATTCGATATCGTAAGTACGAGTGTCATAATAAAATGTAACTTTGTTTTAATTTTGATCAAAACAAATTTAGTCTACACTAGTCAACTAATTTTTCAAATCTAGAGCATTCATTCTGAATCCATGGATCAATCATTTTTAGACAGCGCTTAAAACATCGATAAGTTAAGCCGACAAAGTAGTATTAAAAGTGTTTATGTTTTCTAGTAATCGGAATTGATGATTGATTGATCGGCCAATGCTTGCGAAATGTAACTCCTAATACCACACGCGGGGGACTAGGCTGCTCCACTATCATATTATTCTGAATACTTAACAGTTTCCTTGTAATTCAGATTTAGAAAAACTTTTAACTGTGGCTATACAAAAATCACCCCACAAGCGTGTCAAGCGCCAAAGAAGCTAATGGCACGCCTATTGTGCCATCAGTCATATATATAAATCACATCTATTGTTGCTTTTAAGAGTCTTGTTCACCCACTTAAAACCTAATTTAAGTGAACTATAATCGTTTTTAAAATGATACGCCTCTCATGGCTCACCTAAAAACATTGATGTCACACCTGTCATGCCATCTTTACCTGTTGAGGCATGTAGTGGGTGGATAAAGTAGCAACAAGCAATTTGATCAATAAACATACTCGATATGTTTATTGATCAAATTGCTTGTTCTATTCATTACAGAAATAAAGCAATATAATTTTATATTTATTTATTATGGCGAAAATTTTGTAAAATCGTGTCACTTCAGTTCTATAGGGAGTAGAAAATGCAACTTGCCAGGACTAACTTTAGTTTAGCTTAGCCATTTTCGTCCAATATGTTATTTTTTTCAGCAATTGCCACTCGTTGCTACCAGCCACGGGCGCGCCGGTGTCGCGCGCACGCGCCGGCCGCCTGCGTGAGATGTTTGCGAGGCATGTCGCCAACCGGACCATGCACAACTGGAAGTATTGGCTTGTATCCTTTCTAAAGACCGACATCAAATTTAAGTATGGGCATTTTATATGGAAAGCAATATATATATATATATATATATATATATATATATATATATATATATATATATATATATATATATATATATATTGCTTTCCATATATTTGTTAATTTAATATTATATTATATTTAATTGTATATTTGTTAATGTCATTGATAGCAGTGGCAGGTTTTTCGCTTTTGAGAGACCTCTTAACCCTCAAGGAGGCAACAAACCGTCCTCCCTTAATGTGATACATTTTGTTGATCCTCACTGCCCGTATCTATCCTTTGTGTAAAGTACAGAAAGCACATATATTTGGTTGAAAGTCTTTAATGATCTCTTTCATGATGATAAATGATCGTAAGCCGAAATTTAACTTTCATAAAATATTATAAATTCCTAAATCACAAAATATCTTAGCAAAGTACAATTTGTTAAATTGTGGGTATTTTACTTACTAGAATTTATTGCCTTTGAGATTATTAGACACAAAATAAAAGTTGGCACGTGTAAGATAACATTAATTATTCATTTTTGTCGCCTTACCGTGCCATGATATGAGCTAATCTGATCGAGACCGCAATCACAAGAAAAAATGGCAAGACTTTGATAGAACTTATGATAAGCGTATATGTATCCACATTATAAAGTTACTTATTTTTATCAAAGATAAGAAGACCTCTTCAGACATAAATAATGCCGCCAATTGACAAGATACATACAAGCGCGGCAAATAACGATAAAAAGTTGATCAAATTGATGGCAATGAATTTTTTAGGACAAGTGGATTTGTTATGCAATGATACTAAGTTTTCATATTCCATTTGTTCAATATTTTACGATTCGTAATGTGTCTAAAATGTCTATCCGTTTTTCTACGAGTCGTTAATTCTAATTTCAAACTTACTTTCCATATCAGCTATCATCAGTCCGTCGGTCGTTTAATTGTGTTTAGAGTATTTTGGTTTTCAGACAAGTAGAAAATCAATTGTTTCTTGACTTACCGAGTCATTGGGATTTGATGGGTTAATATTTCACCCCTTTTTTTGGACAAAATGTTGGTATGCAAAATCAAGTTTTAAAGCCCTTAACACAAGGTATAGTTTAGCGTAGTGGCAGCGGCGCTGGTGGACTCATTCAGCGCGTGCGTGTCGTGCGGCAGCGGCGCGGACCTCGTGCGCACCACGTTGCTCTGGGCCGAGCAGCACTGCTCACTCGTCGAAATGAGGCCTGGTGCGTTGTAATGATCTCTATGACTTTAGCGTACGGTTTATAGGCCGAAAGCTTAACTGAGGTATTGCATGAATTCGTTTCCATTCAGGACCATTTAATTTAACCAGCGATTCTTCTGTAATAGAGTGTTAAGGAGTAAAACATATTCGGTAGTTGACACAAAATAAAGTCTAACATGAGAAGGAATCAGAATCAGAATCAGAATAGGTCTGGTCTGGCTCATCCAGACTAGGTCTGGTACGTAATCATGCTCTCTATAAGTTTAGCTCAAGGTCTAAATTAGCTTATTGTCGATAATGCTTATGGTGGAACCACAATGCACTATACCATAGCTCTCAAGATGAGTAATAATGTTTGGCCACATAGTCGACAATAAAATACCATTTTGAAGTTACTAGCCAAGTACATTCCACATCATCTGGGTCACTTCTGAACATATTCCTAGTATAGGGATTGAAATGAGATTAGCAAGATACTTTTTTCGCTATCTGATACTCCTGACTACTCAGATTACATTTGACCCCGAATTAACGCGGGCGAAGTCGTCGGACACAGCTAGTATAAAATACAGAAGGGCAATGGTTAATCGCGTTCTTGTAAAATAATTAAAGAACTACCGATCTGTCATACGAGTGATAATGTTATAATTCCAGCCGTCTTAAACTCTCTCCGCGTGTTGTGCACCACGACGGACATCCTCACGAACCCGGAGCGCCTGCCCGAGGAGGCGCGGCAGGCGGTCGCGCCCAGCGCCGGCGTCAAGACCGAGCCCACCTAACCCCCACCCGCACTCTTTACCGGTGTGCCCGCACTTGTACATGTACATGCCTGATACATACGCCGCTGTAGGACGTGCCGGACGACCGTGCATTATGCTGACTGAGTATACCTTCGTACCCGTAATCCGATACGCGCACGTTGGAAGACAGTCCGTACATGCAGCAACGCGTATTCAAATAGAGTATTCACAAGTACGTTGAATGTAATGTATAGTTCACGCTTACATTGTAACGCTTGTTGCGTATAAGGTTTGCGATTGTGACAGTTGCGTAAAAAAACATTCATCCCTTCTGCATACACTCTGGTGCATTCTATAATCGAGTAAACATTTTTTCAATTTTTTCACTTGTATTTGTAAACGAGTTAAATCAGACGTTTAGTGTCGATCGTGTTCGTCAAAATAGCCCGATCACACCTGTAGGCCTAGCATGCGCAATACGTCAAATTTATCGCATGAGACGACAAAAGTTTCAATACTGTTGATTGGCTAATAGCACATCGTACTTGTGTTTTTAGCCAATCAGCAGCTGACGCATTGATTTTGACGTTTCTTAAGAGCACGATAAAATAATTTCTGCTATTTCACCGAAGGTAGCAAATAGTATAAATTAGAAATCAAACGTAAATATAAACAAATATGTGGATTCCAGGTTTAGGCCTACCATTTTGACGCACACTGTGTGGCAGGCTGAAATATAATACACTAGTAAAATCAATTACATATACATCTACGAATGAACTAAAGTATAGGCGTGGAATATCAAGAAATTGTGATGTAAAAAGTCCTTTAATTCACGTTTATTCGTAATGAACTGTAATAAGATGGTTGGTGCAAGAAGATAAATTCGAAGTACAGATATGTCTTTAGAGGCTAGAGATATTAATATGCTATTTTATACCTATAATTTGACGTTGTAATAGGGTGATATTTCGAGCTAAGAACATCTCTTAGTTACATATTCTACTCAATATTATTCATGCAATGTTAGCATACATGGTGTAAAGAGTTTTAATTAATCAACGCAACCGACATCAAACGAAAAGTAGAAAAAGTTCAAGTCATTAGAATCAATTTATTAAAATTGTAATGAGTAGAATATGTGGCTCCGCGTTGTCTTTTTTTTATTAGTCTATTAACTTGTGTATTTTTATTTTTCGTCACCATCTTCCTAGCACATCCCTAGTGGAAAAGTAGCCCTATTGCTGCTAAGTAACACGGCATAAAAACGTTGCCATGATTATTCTGTACATTTCGTTCTGCACAACTTGAAAGATAATTTTTTTTGACGACCTCCGTAGCCGGCAAGCGTGCCGGACTTTGGCATCACGCCATCTCTGAGGTTCCGGGCTCGATCCCCGGTCGGGTCAATATGGGAAACGAACTTTTCCATATTGTCTCGGGTCTGGATATTGTGGTACCGTCGTTGTTTCTGATTTCTGTAACACAAGTGCTTTAGCTACTTACCACAGAATCAGAGCAATGTATGTGATGTATGATTTCTTAAGATCTCTCCTATCTCCTAAGTTTTAATTCTCATTTTTAAAACTTGCAAACATTGAACTTAAACGATTTATTTAGAAATTCTTGAGAATGTATTATATAGTGTTGAGCCTACTGGTGTTCTTTTTTTATGCTATGAGCTTATATTATTTATCGTTATAGCCTAACTGGTTAATCCATTACATTTAACTTTATTAAAAAACATATCTGAAATTAAGCTAATTTATAAACAAAAAAAATATAATAATAATTTCCTGGTTTTCCCAATTTCTTAACAATTTGGTCACCATGAATGGTACATTCACAAATAGCACTTCGATCATGCGTGATCTCTTAGCGTGGGGTTTAACGTTCTGGTTATTTCAGCCTGTAAGACCTTGAAGTTATTTATACAGCCGCAGAAGATGTTTGATAAAATTATCTTATTTGCATATATGTATATACATATGTAATACTACTTATCGTATGTTGTAGGCCTTAGCCGTTTTAAAAGACATTTCAAGTTTGTCTTTTTTTCCAAAATCGTATATTTTTCTAAGCAGTGGTAAAAGTTTGCTTAAACACAAGCTATTTTACTAAAACGACGCATTATAAACGATTGTGCTTTGTGAAATAAATGATTCCACATCGGGGCCTTTTACTTATAAGCCCTGTGATACGCGAACTGCCGGTGTTTATAGTAATTCGCAAATAATTTTTAGTAATAATTTTCACACAATTATTATTTAAAATTTCACGCGATGGACGATGAAGTTGAACATAGATATGATGTATGTACTTTTGGGCGAAGCATGGTCAGAGGTTATTCCAATGAAAAAAATAACGATTCCTGTAAACCTTTATTATGTTCTTTCTTTTACCTAGAATGAAAATCTCATTTTTTTTTAACTTTATTATTTCCTATTACCATGGCATGGTTTTAAAAAGAATTACAACGTGTCAATCCGCGACTGTAACAGTTGCTGTGCTTGTGAAGATTGTACCTGCTGATTTTATTAATGTATTTTATGTGGGCATCACCGGTAAAGAGCACTAATATAGTTTTACTAATCTGATATGTTGTAAAGAATATTTTTATATTTACAGTTTGGTCCAGAGCTTATTATTATATTCTTTGTACAAGGTGTAATTGTTAAGGGTCTCAATGCCACGTTTATAAAATAATTAATAAAAATATCACCATTTTCTATTTCTAATAATTTATTATAAAATAAAGGAGTTTTTATTAAAACAATATTTTGCGGTTTCTATCTATGAAATTGAATTAAATTGTTTAACTTGGTACATTTTTTTATGATAATAAAATTTATAAAGCCTTGGTGGCACTTAACAAAACACCGTGTATATTATTTGTTATTAATGCAGTTGTCAAAATTCTAATTAACTGAGTTATCTTATAAATGTTTTACTAACTGTTAAATACATATAATGATGTTATAGTTAACATCAAAATGTTATATTAGCTCTGATCCAAGACTGTGATATGTACAAATATCTCATGTAGAATATTGTTGATTACTTGCACGTTACTTATTTGAAAATAACCTGGTAGAGTTAATTGAAAAGTCTTAGTTTTAACTGTTGTGAACTTGTGACTTATTGATTTGGTTTCGAGATACAACGGTATACTGCCAGTTGTGCATAGTAAATGCCGTGAAATATTAATACATATGGTATGGTGGTGATTGAGTTATTATTGAAATATTTTTCACAGGGTTTTTTGATCAGTGAAAAACACAAATCATCAACATTAAAAAATAACATTTATTTAAGATTAAATTTGGTCGCTGAAATAAATAACCTATGTGTTTATTAAGAAACAATAAACATGTTAATGGTCGCTGCATTCAAAATTTATTGTTGCACAAAAATGTATTAAATTAGTAACATTTTAGTTGAACCTGTTGGAATTTGAAAAAGAGTTTTGTATTATGCTTTTGAAGACAATTTACATATTTATTATTGAAATAACAAACAATAATTATTAAAGACTTCTGTGACCTGACGTATAAAAACTCAACTCCACATTATTTTGACTGACTATTTTCATGAATATTCCTACAGTTAATGTATTGTTGCTTGTATAGAAGGAGTGGCCTCATCTAGTGCCTTTTAGATTTTTATAGCGGCAATTACAAAATAAATTACAAAGACGCTGACTTTTTACAAGATGTTTTTTTACCAAAGATGTATAACAATCCTCAATGTAATAAATGTATGTTTACTCAAGCTTTCTATGTGATAATATAAATGGTGTATGAGGAACATTGACATTCTAAACGTAAATTTGCCCGTCCTGTCCGAATGCGAATACCAATATAGTCATTAAGCGGAAAACATGAATTTATTAAACGTGTCGAGATTTAATTTAGAATTACTATAAGTATATTTACGTAAGTGAGTACTTTAAGTAAATATTTTTATATGATTTGTGTGGTGACACAAATGTTTTTATATTACTATATAAATCGGTGCCAACGTAAATATTGTTGTAATTTGTTATGTAGTGATATAATTTTATGATGTATCGTTGACTCTGGTGGCACGTTGTGTTGTGGGCGAGCGCGCGCGTCGTCCCACATGAGCTTTAAACAGTTGTGCAATTGTTGTTCTATTGGAAATACAATTTGGAAACAAAACACACGCATTTTATTTGAACCTTTATTTTGAACATAAAATATTGTTTTATACAATGAAGTCAGTTCTTGTTTGTTGCATAATATTATGTTACATTGGTGGGAATAATGTATTATTAGGAATTGGATATCTTGAATCATTAAGTTTTGACTTTATTTATTATTTTAGTCGAATCATTTTATTTTCGCTTTATCATATTAACACATGTTTAGTCTTTCAAAGCTTTTTAATGAGCTACTAGCAGTAGGACAAGTAGTTTGCTCTAGCAAGTTTATAAGGTATTATATTATTTTACGATGTGTAACCTTTGTCATATTCACATTGCTTGAATAAGTGCATAGACTTTGTAACCACTAAGGGTGTTACCAGACCAATCGGAAGTATCGATTTAAGTTTATCTACTGGTCTAGTAGCTTTAATTTATCGACGGATACCTACCGTTCGACTAACAAGTCGATCGATTGCATCGCCGTAATCGATAGGTCCGTCTCATCAAACAGTTCTAACGACGTCGACTAATCCATTTTACCATCGATGGACGATAGATTAATTTAGGTTTGGTAGAAATTATCAATCAACGTCGCCTAAAAAATTCTTCCATGGATCGACAATCGGTCAAGTAAAACTCCAAAGTGGGAATGCGCCGGTGCTGTTTTGTACAAGATGTAACATTGCTTCCCCACAAATGTCGGGAAAATACATCAAGGGTGTGTCTCACTAAGCAAACAGTCTTCAGAGTTAGAAAATCCTGAATTGTAAAAAAATCCCCTTCTGAACTTGCCAGGGGCTTGATGTCACTCAACGCGGACTCATGGAGTAGCTGTTGTTATTGGACATTTCAGTTAAATTGTTTGGGGACTCTCCCTTACTTTTGTCTAGTCTGGTCTGTCGAAGCCTCTTAAGGCTTTTTCTACGCTGTACTCCTGCGTTATTCAATACGGTTGTAAGAGGTCTATTGTGAAGGACAAAAAATATACCGAGGATTGTACCTTGCCTGTGGAGGCCTTTAGATGTACAGAAACGGATTAACTGGCTGCCTGACTGATCGGATGGGCCTGTGCACCTACATATTGCCAACAATTAGCAAGCTATTTACCTACTGTTTGCCTAATGAGTAGGCACTTTAAAATAAATATTTATTAATATATGCCATTTTTATTCGTTTTCTATTTTGTCCTACTATACCGCTTCACTGTTGAATAATGCGTGAAAATGAGCCGTGGTTTCGCCGTCAATAGACAATAGTGTTCCTGCCGGGGACGCCCTTTAAAAAAGGACTTTCGTACCAACTTGACGTTTAATATGATGCATTATTTTCTTTCGCTAAGGTAACAATTTTCTCGTTTACAGGATGCAGACTAGTCGTATTTGTATCTTTAGATTTAGGGAATGTATGAACGCGCGTTGGCGAGGTAGGTACTGGTCGACATTTTATGTAGTTTTTGCTTCGCCAGAAGTCCCAGAAAAGCGGGTAGGTATAGCGTGCGAGTCCAGATACCTGTAAACTTGCAAACGTAAAAGCGAGTCCGCGTATCTATCAAAATCGCGCGGCAATACTTTCATAAGGATGTTATTGTCATATTCTTGTTCTGGACGTATCACAGGCGCCTAAAGTGCGGTTAAACTAGTAGAGGCAGCGTCACGGCTGGCGGCCGGCGGCGCGCATGCGCGCGAGGCGCGAGGCGGGCTGCGCCAACAGCGCGGTCACGGCGCCCTGCTCCACCACGCGGCCCTCCTCCAGCACCACGGCGCGGTCGTAGCCGCGCACCGACGAGACTCGATGCTGTAACATACACATGCACAAAATCGTTCACTCGAGTGAAAACTCGATGATACGGTTCCAACCAGATAGGTGTAGGGGAACCTGTTGTACTTAGGCCAGTTTTTAACATTTTCGTATTTTTAAATAAATGGTGAGAATAAGATCTGCCAAATATGCATATAATAGAAAGATCCATTATTCAACTATATAGTTAATTAATAAAATCTGTGAATTTTTCATAAAGCTGACAACAAAAGCCGCTAGAAAAAAAAAGGGAAAATTGTCCAACGTACAACAGACCTGATGTACCTTAGACCGTACGAGTTGTACTTTGGACATACTAGGTTCAAATGAAAATAAACACCAGGAGTTGCTGTAGTAACTTTAACTTTTAATTCTATTAATGTCTGCGATAACGTAAACAGCAATAATTCAGTAAACTATTATAATAATTAACAGTCTTAATTTATTTTTAACAATAGCATCACATCAGATCACATCTTAAATCTAATAAGTTTTTGCTTATCTCAAAAAAATCTTGTTCGTCATCAAATACTCTTTTCACTGCTAGATTTTGGCGTATTTCCGCTACCGATATACCTTCTTTCAGGGCAAAGCTGTGATAGCGTCTTAAACTTGTTCTCGGAATTTGAAAATATTTGAAAGCACCATAAAGTGTTGACTTCTTCTCCTTCAATAATCTCATTGCATTCTCAATTTTATCGGTGTCTAATGGAGCTCTTGTTTTGTTTTGCTTGCTTCGCGGCATTTTTCCTACATAATAAAAAAAATAAAAAAGCATTATTCGTTTCGTGTCCTGAGTACAACCAATATGATGATGTACCTTGGCCAGTGTCCAAGGTACGTAGTTAGTTGGGAGGCCAAGGTACAACATCGTGACAATTTCTATAAACCACTTTTATAAACACACATAAAGTTGAGGTAAGTTTCAAACACCAATGCTATCTGTTACCTACATTTACTGAGATTAAATTGAGAATAAAAGATTTCTTATATATGTTGATCAAGTTCAATAAAAAGGCAATAAGTAAAGTCCGGAAAACATACTTTTTGAGCAAGAAATTATAAATTACCTCTTTTATCTGCACTCACGCGGTGCCGGCGAATCACAACTAACTTCACGTTAGAGTTGACAAACGATGCTTCGACTGCCATAGACAATATTATTTTAAAGCGTGGGACTTTTCGAAAAATTATGATTGTCCTAGGCACAACACTGTCCAACGTAACACAGGTTCCCCTACCTTTTTTTTTATATATTGCACTTCAAGATTGACCTCATTCCACCTGATGTTAAGTGGTAATGAGGTCCTAGCTTATGGGTGACAAGTACAGTATAATAAATCTGTTACTGAACTTGTTGCCCTTACCTTGAAGGCTTGACCCCTGCTACTAATGTAGCACCCCCCCGGAGCTCTGGAAACCTTACCCACACGCAGGAACACAACAACACAAAAGTGATTGTTATTTGGCTGCGGTCTTCTGTAAGGTGGAGGTATTTCACCAGTCGGGCTGCTCCAGTTCGAGCGATAAATCGCTATACCCTACCTCTCTCAAAATCATATCATTCGTCTTGTTCAATAGGTTGTATATGTTTATCGTAGTCTAAGTATAGTTCATTGACTTAAATTGCATCATTTACTCAGCCGTGGAAAAGTTCTATTGTAACTTCATATTTTTAGCACTTGAATAAATAAGTATATTTATTTGTTAAAGCCGTCAAAAGCACCTACGTCAGACTAATAGGTACACTTAGTGCATACGTTGTACCGCCAGTTTTTTGGAATCATTTCAAAGTAGGTGTACGTACCTACGTACATAAACGAGCAGAAAAAAATATTAGTATCTATAGGTATATTGCACTGCACCCATGCGAAGCCGGGGCAGGTCACTAGTAAAATATAATTGCTGTGATGACATTTGACTGTAGGATATGAGGGAACTTCATAAAACCTATAGCCTTTTCAAGGCAACGTTTTTCGTTCATATTTTAGTATTCCACGAAGAAACGGAAACTTTAAAACATCGGTTTTCGCTTTTTTTTATGCAAACAACTAAATTGTTTTCGTCGCTTTAGAACACTGAGAAGTTTGAGAGAGAACTACCAATGCCCTCTTCTTTCCGTTTGGCTAGTGCTGGAATGGCTGGAATAAAACGACTATGCGTGCGTGTTGCACGCGCGTATGAACTGTGCACAGTGTAGTTACCGCGACAGTGACGAGGGTAGCGTGCGGCGCGACGTGCGCAAGCGCCGCCAGCAGCGCGCGCTCGGCGGGCGCGTCCAGCGCGGCGCCCGGCTCGTCCAGCACCAGCACGCTCGCCAGCTGCGCGTGTAGCGCTGCACGCGCGGCACACGCGCGCGCCGCGCGGCTGCCGGTCCACCGCCCGCAGCTACCGGCGCGCCCGACGCTGCACTCTACATAAACACTAAAGTTAGTGGAACTTGCACAACTTAATTTAAACGGAGGATTTTATTAATTACACATTTGGATGAAATAAATAAAAATATAATTCGACAACATCACGTATTGCATTGATTTTTTCCTAACGGACTATAGATGATGAAAATTCATCTTCACAGAGCTCTCGGGAAAGCGAAAGGCTCTCACCCCTAACTGTGGCAAGGAGCTTATACACTAGTGTTACAGAAATATGAAACAACGACGGTACCACAGCACCCAGATCCGAATCCATATATAAAAGTTTTTTCAAATTCTCCCGATTGGGAATCGAACCCGTAACCTCAGAGACGACACGGCACCAAACTCCGGCTCGCTTGCTTCTTGTCTTGGCTACGGTGAAGTAGGTACAAACTTTTCGGAGCTCTATTAATATGTTTAAGCTGAATAATAAACTATCCTTGCTTAGGCGCAGAAAGCAAGTAAGTAAAGATCATTTTATATAACTAGTCAACATCTAGGTACCTAATCCAGCCGGCTGTGCGTGAACGAAGTCTTGAAGACTGACAGCCTTTAGACTCTGCCATATCTCCTCATCGGTGTGCACCACGAGCGGATCGAGGTTCTCGCGAAGCGTGCCTGAGAACAAGATGGCCTCTTGCGGCAGCACGATCACGCGATGTCGCAAGGCGCGCAGTGGAACCCTGTGGTAGAAACGGAATTAGTTAAATAGTATGATTATGAATTAGAGTGGCGCCGTACTTAGATTTAGATTATGAAAGAGCGACCACTCATTCAGCTCTCAAGGAGTTGCTCCACTTGCCCGACTTTAAGACCTATAGATAAATGGCACCTTTGTAAGTTCGCTTTTCCTAGTCTATTACCTACATACCTACACATACGAATTATTTGTATGAACGAGACTATAATACTGTAGCAAATCGAACCGTTGCTATTGCCGCACGAACATTTTCAAGACACGCAAAGATTGCGCTGAAGCAGATAAAATAAGCTTTTGTACGCTAGTAGTTTGGTAGATTGATAGGTAGGTACATTTTAATGATAACTGATAGTCTAGTTCAGTGGTTCTTAACCGGTGGGCCGCGGACCACTGGTGGCCCCTGGAGGCCATTACAAGTGGTCCGCGAAGCCATCCTAATAATATGTGACGTGGCGTAATGAGTCTAATAGAAATAACGCAAAGCTGCACGCGGCACGAGTCCAAAGGAAGGAAAAATAAATAAATGTTTATTAATTATAAAATTGTGCTTGTTTTCTTTGTCAAATAACCCTTAATGACGAGGAGTGACGTCACGGACGCTAACGCTTGCGCACACGTCATACGAAGATCGCTGTCATAAAAATACAAATTCTATTGCATAGTGCACTGGGTTGCAAATAATCTACACCTAACTTGGTTGTGAGACCGTGAGTGAATAAACATTAAATAAATAAGACTATTTAGTGAAATAAAAAGCAAAAAACTGTGAACCTGAGTGTATTTAGTATATATCTACCCCCCCCCGTCGTAAAAAAAAATTAGTATAGCAAAAACAAAAAACTTACACACTAAAACATATTATAACTTAATAGATAAAATAAACTATTTTTGTTAGCATGGCACCTAAATGTAATGCGTGTGGAAGATTCCTGGCGGCAGCAGAAGGAGTCACTTGTCCTAAGTGCAATGTCGTGTGTCACCGGGCGTGTGTCAACGTTCCCCCGGACACACAGGTACACAAGTCATGGCTCTGCCCTGAATGCCGATCAAGGCAACCCCGGGACAACACTGATAACACCCCGGTCAAGCGATTTAGTGCGGCGCCCCTGATGCTGACTGTGGAGGAGGACAACATGCTGAACACCACAGCGTTTGACACCACCGTGGAGATGACGGAGTCGGAGGTGTCACTCCAAATGAGAGCCTTTTGTGAGGAAATTAGACAGGCTAGAGAGGAGTGCCGGGCGTGGAGACAGGAGATGTCGGACCTTAGGGCAATGGTAGCTGACGTTGACCTACGAGTAGCCAAAATTGAAGACCGGGTGACAAAGCTCGAAGAGCATGTATCTGCGACTGTACCACAGGGAGGGGCGAACGAAGCCATCAAGGCTTTAGAATCCGTGGTGAGCCAATTGAAAATTAATCTAGATGATCGTGATCAATCCATGTTGCTAAACGATATTGATATCACTGGTATCGTCGAGGAGACCGGAGAAAACGTCCAACACCTAGTGCTAGCGTGTGCATCCAAGCTGGGTGTACCTCTAGACGAAAGGGACGTAGTCAGCATCACGCGGATGGGTGTGCGCCGGCAAGAGGATGCGTCTCGACCCCGGGTCCTTACTGTGCGGCTGGCTCGCCGCAGTACCAGAGATGAGCTTATCAAAGCAGCGCGTGTACGAAGAAATATTACTTCCGAAGGCCTAGGGCTGCGGTCTTCTCCTCGGTCTCTATACTTTAATGAGAGGCTCACCAGGACTAACCGCCACTTGTTTAATAAGGCGAGAGAGTTAGCGCGTAAAGCAAACTGGCGCTTCGTCTGGACCCGTGATGGTCGAGTATATGTTCGCCGTGAACAAGGGGCACCCGCTAGTCGGATTCGAAATGATTCTGACATGGAGAGGGTTTTTGGTGAGCTACCAGTTAGTACATAAGAAGCTGTTTGTCAATCTATTATTTATATTATTCATCTTTACTAAATTTAATTTGTTTGTCTATGTTGTACTGGGCATCTTTTCGACAACAGGGCGGTGTCAGAACGGCAGTGGTAAAGTTGAACATAGTGAATTACCCTATTTCGCACACAATAGGAATAGTATTTATTTAATTTCATTCGCAACATCCCACCGACATGATCACATATTATTTCACACTACACACACATACAGACACATATTCGAAGTGCCCGTCATTGCTGCCCGGCGCTCGCAGTTGCGTCGTCTCCCTTCAAATGATATCTACGCTGCTCAAAGCGAACCATTCTACGACTTGCACTACGTTATACGTAAAGGGCTCGGTTAAGCGACAGTTGAGGTTAGGTTTAATAAATGCAGGTTCTCTCGGTACGCGTCACGACGAGCTGATCGTTGCTGTGGAGCGTCACAATGTTGACATACTAGCTGTGAATGAGACGTGGTTACGAGAGGGCGAGGAGGGTCGAGCGCCTGCCGTGCCCGGCTATCGTCTGCGTCATGTGCCCCGGCCCGCTAGCGTGCGCTCGCGCGGCGGCGGAGTGGGGTTTTATGTTAGACGTGGAGTGGCCGTTCGGAGCCTGCCGTACCCTCCGGCGGAAAACATCGAGCAGATGTGGTTATGCTTAACAGCGCGTGGGAAAAAGACGGTTATAGGTACTGCGTACCGACCTCCGTGGTTAAATGTAGACGTTTTTATAACTGCACTCGCTACGTCATTAGAAACGTTTGCGTGGTGTGATAATGTTATCATTTTGGGTGACTTTAATGTTAATATGATGAATCCAAATGAATTTAACCGGAGAAAGTTAGAGGAGTTTATGCTATGTCACAAATTGACTCAGTGTGTCCATGAACCTACCCACTTCACAACGTACAGCGAAACGTTGATAGACTTAGTGCTAACAGATATAAAAGGGTGTACTACGGTAGTAGATTACATTAGTAGCCTGAGTGGGCATGCTTTTATTGTTTGCAACGTGAGTATTTCGAAACCAAAGCCCACCTCATTTATTTTGGAACGAAGGTCGTTAAAAAACATAAATGACGATATTTTTAGGGATCACCTAATGCAATTGGATTGGAATTATATTGAGTCCCTTAAAAGTGTAGATGAAATGGTTGATTTATTTAACAAATATGTACTTTGTATTTTTGACATTCATGCTCCGGTCAAAAAATTTTTTGTTAAAAATCATCAGTACCCATGGATTACTTATAATATAAAACTGATGATGAAAAAACGGGACGACGCTTACAATCAATCGCGCAAAACTAAACAAGTGCAGCACAAGACTTTGTACAAAGATCTGAAATACTATGTCCAACAAGCATTGCATAGGGAAAAAGAGGCATACTACAATAAATTTGTTAACAGAAAAGGCAATGACCCGCGTAGTGTATGGTCCCATATTAAGAAAAATGTTCGTATCAAAACCAAAGCAGAGCTGCCTACGCAAATTTTTAACGATCCTGATGTTTTAAATAGACATTTCTTAGATACCCCTGGTAACAATAAGGTTTCTATTTCGCAACTAACTTATTTTGAGTACCATCAGACTGTATCTGATTGCTTTGATATCACAGAGGTAACTCAAAATGAAGTACTAAAAGTTGTGAAATCCCTGAAGTCTAATGCTGTCGGCGTGGATCATATTTCATTGGATATGTTAGTAGCAACCCTGCCATTTTCACTTACTGCTATAACTTCCATTATTAACACGTCAATCAGGGATAGTTCATACCCAAGGTTATGGCAAGAGGCACTTATAAAACCGATCCCAAAAAAAACGAATCCAACAAATGTGTCAGACTTGCGGCCGATTAGCATACTGCCATGCATATCGAAGGTTCTGGAGAGGGTTGTATGTGATCAAATGATAGCATTTTTAAATAAAAATAACATTCTACCAGAAGTACAATCAGGTTTTCGTAAATCGCATAGTACTTCAACGGCCTTGTTACAAGTAGTTGACGATATTTTATCAGCTCAGGATAAGGGAGAGGGAACGTTGTTAACATTACTCGATTTTTCCAGGGCTTTCGACTGCATAAATATCCCACTACTACTCTCGAAATTACATTATTACGGCTTCTCCCCGCACACCATTAGGTGGTTTCACAGCTATTTTAAGTACAGAACACAACGGGTGGAAATAGTTGATGGATTAGGGAATCGCAATTTATCAGAGTCAAAAAGCGTTAACAGAGGGGTACCTCAAGGATCTATTTTAGGGCCTCTTCTTTTCATAGTATATACTGCTGACGTAATCTCACACATACATCACTCAAAGTACCACTTATATGCTGACGACCTGCAGATCTACATTTCTTTTAATGCAAAAGACACTCACGCCTCTTTGAAAATCCTAAACGAAGATCTAGACCGTATATCTAGGTGGGCAAATCAAAATTGTCTAGTTTTAAATAGCAAAAAATCACAATTTTTACTGTTAGGGTCAAAAACACAAATTAGGAAAATTAAAGAAAAAGGAGTTGATGTAGAAATACAAGGAGAAAAGATAGAAAGGGTTTCGGAAGCCAGAAATTTAGGACTTATCATGGACGAAGACCTTCGGTTCGAAAAACATATATGCAAAATAATAAGCAACTGTTATTACCGTCTGAAAGTTATGTATCAAATAAGAGACTATTTATCTGTTGAAAATAGAATTAAATTATGCGATTCGTTAGTGCTTTCCAAATTCAATCACATGGATATTGTGTATGGCTCCCGGTTATTATCTAGCACACAAAAACAAATTCAACGTGTCCAAAACGCGTGCGCAAGATTTTGTTTTTCCATACCGCCAAGAACCCACGTCACGCCTTACCTAAACCATGCGAATATTCTAAAAATGACTGCACGTAGGCATTTACACTTTGCCACAATGTTGTTTGGTTTAATTAAATATGAGGTGCCAGCTTATCTCTTAAAAAAGTTGGTGTGGGCCCGAGAAGTACACTCCAGGACTCGTCGCTCCGCTTACGCTCTCGTCCTGCCACCGCACCGCTCCGTGGCCTTTAGGGGGAGTTTTAGGTTTGCCGCGTCTAAGTGCTGGAACGACCTGCCCCCGCCGTTGCGATGTCTGGAAACAGTAGGCACATTTAGCAAAAAGCTTAAGACCCACTTGTTAAATGCACAAATAGACCAAATACAAATATAGTAGGTAGGTACCCACTTACCTCTTGGGTCCAGACACGCAGGCACTGGGGTCGTCGCACTTGGCGTCAATAAGCCGATAACTCCATCTTAGTTGTATTCGTTCAATATTATTATTTTTAATTATTTTAATACTATTTCTTTTCCAAGTTGCTGATCCTTCCTTTTATATAATTTAATTTGCAAATAAGCCCAATAATTACAATATTTGACATTATTATTTGATTTTTATTACTTCAACACATTTAATTGTAGATCTTATAGCATTTGTCGCCATCAAAGTTGACTATTTTTAATTGTATTTTGTTCACCCTAAATGCTGCTAACGACGGCGATTGAATGAAGGGCTTAGATGGGAATAGGGTTGCCAACCGTACTATAATATATAGTATTGTACTATATTTCGGGTCTGCGTACTATATACTGTTGAAAAAATATATAGTACGTAAAAATACTATATTTTCAACACCGAAAAAACTAACAACCAAATAATAACCAAATAGTTTTTATAAAAATAAATAATTAAAAAATAATAAATATATTTGTCTCTTTTTTGTTTTTCCCATAATAAACTATATTTTTTTTAAATGTACTATATTTTTTTACACCTTATTTTGGAATATACTATATTTCGCTGATGAAATGTTGGCAACCCTAGATGGGAATGTGACGCAACAGGGCCTTGACGCGATGCGATAAGCAGTTGTCGGGCACGCGCGAGAATTTAACAACACCTACCCACATACTGCTGTATATTTTACACCATTGACACTACCCACTTTCATATTTATTTTTGTGTAGGTATATTAAAGTATCATCATATATGTATGTACAGATACTATAATTTATTTTTATTTATTTATTTTTGTTACCATACTCAAAGTGAATAGGTATGTCACTGTGCAACCTCGCTGGCGTCCGTGTATATCACTCGGTAGGGCCCACTGAAAACCAGCGTCATGGCCTGCGACGTGGGTCATGACTTATGCTGAGTGAGGCCCTTTTATTTGGAACATTACGACATGTCATGGTCTGCGCCGCCCGGTTGACGAGGAGAGATGTATTTCACGCTTTGTTTTTTTTTGTATGTATATAATTATTATTATTTTTTTTTTTGTTGTTTTTTTGTTGGTCTCCTCTCTGTATATGTTGTGATGTTTTTAAATAATAAATGTTTCTTTCTTTCTTTCTTTCTTAATTTATACCTAAATTAAGGGGTCTTGTCTTGCCGGGGACCACCTATTTGGTTTACCTACCTAAATTTTGGGTTTGTAGTTACTAGGTGGTCCCGGAAAGAAAGATATTTGGTAAAATAGTCCTTCATACTAATTATTTCATTTTCATTAAGGTTAAGAATCACTGGACTAATTGAAGAGTAGCGATTTAAATCAGATAAATAGTTATGTGTGTCTCTCACTTGGTAGCATCTGCGCCGTCGATAAGCAGTCTTCCGCTGCTAATAGTAGTGGCGCCCGCGCATGTCAGTGCCAATGTTGATTTGCCGCTACCGCTGCGGCCACACACTGCGATCTAACAAATTACGTTAGATAATTAACGAAATTCTCTATTACGGACGATTTTTGATTTCAAATTTCTATTCGTATATTTCTTTAGTTATTTAAGTAAGTACCGAGTCCCTTAACCTCTGAACACAAGTGAAGGAAATACTCGAATTATTTACCTTTTCGCCAGGCGCGAAAGTGATGTCAATGTTGTTGAGTATCGGTTGAGATTCTGGATCATGTTTTATTGTAACGTTTTCGAATTCCATTTTGCCCTTTCTTTGCCAGTCTTCTGGAATCGGACCTAGAAAAAGAGATTTAATTTTTGTTTCATTCAAAAGTATGAGGAATTACTTAAGTATGCGTTTTCTCTTGAACTAAAATGTTATATTAATATTTAAGGATGAAAAAGCTTTGAGACGATACCTACATTAGGTTAAACTGTACCTTACTGTTACGAGATTTAACTGTAGTGTAAATGCAATTAGGTACCTTATACAATATAATTTAGGCTATAAAGGTTTAATGTATGTTAGCACCAATATCTAGGTATGTAAATCGTAATCGCATACGATTAGTATAATTATCTCATTGTTTACATACCCACAGTTCTAAAATATTACGGAAGATGGCACTTAAGTGCTGAAGGCTAAGAGGTTAATATAAGTAGCAGATAAATTCACAGTGAAGGTTCAATCCCATAACGCAACGGTAGGTATAAGTAGTTTACAACAAGCAAAAGGATGGCCAGAAAGGCGAACCGATTCTACGGTGTCACTGCTGAATAGGCTTACAACTCTCCAATACCGAAACACAAAACATCTCACAGTCCTCCCGGTAGTCTTCCTGCGGCACGTTGGTGTCCGCCCGCACGCGCTCCACAGCCGCCAGCTGCAGGTCCAGGTCGGCGCGGCACTTGGCCAGGTGCGCCAGGTACGCGGGCAGCAGCAGCGAGTACGCGCCCGCCAGCCCCGCCACTGCGCCGCTACCGCTGCCGCCGTACAGGGCCACGCCCAGAGACACGCATACCGTCGCTGCCCCCACTAAGTCCTGTTGGGAATATTCGTTAGGGAAGCTATTTGCTACTCAGTAACCCTAGTCGACCCTTTACTGACTTAAGGTGGAGACAGAAGGAAAGGCTTGGGTGGGCCCTCTTTTTCTTAATTAAATCAGGCGATACCTTGAAGCTCTAAAAATCTTGGACTACTTCATCATGGGAGTGATTTTGTTAGTTCTTTTATATGAAGTGGCCTAGGACCTCCAAAGATTTTCTCAAAGTCCCAGAAAACCATGCCTTCCTGGACAAAGAGTCATTTTTAAGTATCTTAAATTAAATTAGGTACCCAGGACCTCTTTAAGTCTCCTGAGCAAAAGAAGGGTGCAGGAACCTCATCAATGATAGGTCGTTATCGAATGATGTAGGTAAAGCAACATCCATACATTCTTGAATACAACTTTCGCGTTTATAATATTTATAGAATATAGAATTAGTAGCATGTATGGCGGTATAGACGGTATGTACTTACTAGAGCCAGTCCCAGCCAGCAGCTGGCCGCCTTGAGCAGCAGCAGCGCGTTGTTGTTGCGGTCGAGGCGCGCCATGAGCGCGAGGCGCATGCGCGGCTGCAGCCGGCCCGCGCGCACCGTGCCCCCGCCCGCGCCGCCCTCCGCCGCCAGGGACACCGCGCCCGCCGCGCTCACCGCCTCCGTGCGCTGCAGCTCTCTGCGTTCAACTTTACATTTATCTTGAGGATATAATTAAGGACCTATGTATAAAACAAGTATGTAGCGTATATTAAATTATATGAAACGTCCCCCAAAGAAAAGCTGTTGTTGATTCAGGTCCCTGATGCGCGGTGCTATTTGTTCAAAACTTTATTACATCAAAAGTAAAACAGTTGGCCTTAATTCTACGTGGTGTATGGACTTAGTGTGTATGGACGCCTTGAAGGAGAGTGAGGTCTGCCGGAGAGATAAAAGTTTGCAGGCCTGCTTCTCAGGGCAGGAGAGTCCTACACACGCTAACAAGTAGGTAGGTACTTCTCTTTCGCTCTGGTGACATTACCATGTGCGACAAGCATATCTCTTATAAAATTGTTTTTGTTTAAAATAGCACTTTGTAATCTTACCTAGCGTTTGCTAGATAGACAGCTTGCAGCAAGAAGTAGAATAGAAGTGCAGGGAGAATGGCGAATAAACTCCACGGCGACGCCACTGCGTTAACGAGCAACGCTGCGGCGCAGAGCAATGCTAGCTGCCCCCAGCGACTGACTGCTATAGGTAGTTTCTGTAAAAAAAAAATCATGAAACTTTTCAGAAGAAGTTCCAAAGCTTATGCAAAACATGGCTATGATTGAGAAAACAAACGTTGCAAACACACCTGTATTGTAATAGAGATTGTTATAGCATCACTTTGGTACCTTCAAGGCAAGAGTGCATAGGCAAATTACTAGTTCAGGGGGCGTTTGGTAGGCTTGACTAGATCATTAGAATAAAAGTAAATCGCAGGTCAGTATGTAATAATCCAGAACCTTATCAATGACTTGTACGTCTGCAGCGAACCGGTGCAGCAGCGCGTGCGGCGGCTCGGCGCGCAGCAGCGGCAGCGGCGCGTGCAGCGCGGCGTGCAGCAGACGCTCGTGCAGCGCGCGCCGAGCACGCGCGCCGCCCGCGCCGCCCAGCGCCTGCGCCGCCCCGCCCGCGCCCGCCACGCATACGCACCACAGTGCGTAGGTACGGACTGACACCCACATCTAAACGACGAGACAAAAGCGGGTACATAAAGACGGTATTACCAGGGATGTTATGGATATATAATTTCGGATACGAATGTGGATACGGATATAAATAAAATATTGTTTCCGGTTACGGTTACGGATATGAATTACGGATTATCCGATAGTATCGGTTATGGATATTAGATTTTTATGGAAGTGTAGAGGTGAAATACAAAAAAGAATATAAATGATTTGACGTTAATTGTACTTTGTAGGTTTAAAAATCAAATCGGTCAAACAAGTATTTATTTTTACAGCTACTTGATTTTGTAAATAATTATTTCTTATACATCTGTAACTTTTATATCGGATTCGGTTACGGTTACGGATCTTATTTTATTTCGGATATCCGATCGTTTCGGTTACGAATATGAAGCTCCATAGGTAACAACACTGGTTATTACCTACTAGCATATTAAAAACTTTTCACTGAAGACGCCTCGTAGGAGCATCAGTTACAACACAACTTCGAGTAGTTACTGAGACCCAAAGAATGCAATCCCATTCCTATACCCATTAATGGTCTTAAATATAATACTAAAAGTATATCATCCGTCCTTAAAGTTATCTTCTAATTTTACCTCATCATCAGTGAGAGGTGTTGTCGCATTACGCGAGGTGGCGCGCGTCAACCAGTAATCTGCGAGAAGAGCGAGCGCCTGCGCGGTAGCCGCGGCGCCCCAGTAGCCCCACGCCCACCAGCCGCACGCTCGGGCGTACTCACACGACGCGCCGCTCTGCAATAAACACACTCCAAATCAGAAAAATATCATCTCCCCTTGGCCCACTTATCCCACGTGCTGCTCTTTGAACTGAGCTTGCCACAAGTTATCGGACCTAATGATGAATTTTACTGTTTAATCTCTATGGTTTCGGTTGGGTTAGAATCCCACACTGCTGCGCACGCTACCCGCGCTTCGTAAAATTTTCACGTCATGGCCATAAAAGTCCTATAAACAAAGTATCACAATAAATAACCAACTTTATTTAAACACGACGCTTAAAACCGGCCGGTTTTAAGCGTCGTGTTTAAATAAAGTCTTGACCTTCGTTGCTACAATATGGGTGATTTGTTGTCAAGCGTAATCGTTCTGAAAACATTAAAAGATGCGTTTTGAGAATCAAACCCGTTTCGTCAGCGAGAACGTTATGCACCCTGCAACGCAACATGTTAACCTTGCTGTCAACCTATTACCCCTTCAGGACCTGGCCGCTGTGTGCCCAAACCTTAATTCTTTATCTATAACACGAAAATCAGTTAGTGAGAATTACTCCTGACTAAGTTAAAATTTGTCTTGTGTTTAATTAAAATATTTTGTGTGATCAACTCAATACTTAGTTGTCATATGGTACCTCAAGAACAGGTTCCTCAGGTTCAGTTTTGACTGGAACGTCTTCTTGGACGATTACTGTGCTAGTGTCTGTTCCGTTTGAAGTCAGCGACGTGTAAGCTGCTTCCATGGCCGAATCGTCTGTTGCCACTGGATTAATAAGTAAAATAATTTTATTTTGTATTCTATTATAATAAGATATCTTATAAGATCTTATAAGATAAGTTACAATGTCGTTCTGAAAAATAAATATAAGTCGTCTTACCACTGACACAAACAACGTCTTCAATAGGGGTATCAGAATCGCTGCTTATTAGACGTCTCAGCGTTTTTGGGGTCCATCTGAAAACATCATAATTTATCATTCTTGTTATTTTGGCTTAAAGTTATGGGATACCCTTTCACTAAATGTCTATCATTGAACGAACTTGTCTACCTGGCTAGCGTGCGATGTGGGCGTGGGCGCAGCAGCCGGCGAAGTAGACTGGCTTCTCGCTGAAGAGCTGTGTTGGACTCGTTGGCACTCACCGCCCGCCGTACCTCACGTCGCCATCTTGACACGTAGGTATAGTCATGATTTAAATTTGGCAGTCATTGGTATGATCTGCGAAAGCTTGAGCAATGTGTCTTTTTCCACGTTATGCAAAGGGCCCCATATCTTATCAATGAGGAGAATTGAAATGCTTGAATACACTTAATTATATTAAATTCATTTTGATTGAGTCCCAAGTTTTCACATGAACCGTTATATTAAGTAAAAACACTTGTAGCATTCGGAAGGTGAATACGTTTTTGAATTGAATCCCGTTGATTGAGTTTATTCGTTACAAACGTACAAAAACACCAGTCTTTTCTTTTCAAAGTATTGTTCAAATTTTAAATGTTAAAAATGCTAGAATGTAGGAGGCACCATGTGCGTGAACGAATGAAAGAGTTAAAAGTAATATATTATACCAGGACGTGAAAACTCCTTTTTTTTCTTCCTACCTGGCTTTTAACGATTGCTGCGAGGCCATTTAATCTTTACCGAGCTTTCGGGGGAGAGCAGATGGCTCTCACCCCTATGTATTTAAGCAACAACCGGAGGGCGACGTGAAAACTCACTTGTAGTTGTGTACGGAGGGCGGTGGCGAGGACAGCTGCCGCTCGAGCGCTGGCCTGCGGCGCGCGGTGCGCCGCCAGCTGCCGCCCGCGCACGTCGACACCTCCGCCAGCAAGTGCGCTCCCGCTGCCTCGCAGATACCCACCTGCAACGGAGAACCTAAATCATACCATCTTTGACCTACATTTATCTTCATCAATAGAAGGTATATTTCAGTAATGAAAGTAACTGAATCCTCTATACACCCAAGAACTACATGTAAAATTTTGTCTTGAGTAAACAAGTAAAAATGACACTCAACACCATAATAATATAGGTTACATTTACGGGTGTACATGTAGGTTACAAGAAACATCATAAAAATTAAAACCGAATTAATTGAAGCACCAATCAATGAGGGAATCAAAACTCAAAATCAATGACTAAATTTAAGAAAATTTGTGTAACAATTATATCTTCCATTATGCGGCATTATGATGCCGCAAAATAATGATAAGCGGTGAAACTAAACCGTGCCTCAACAGTAACAGACCATGTCCTCCTCTCTTTGCAGCATCACTTACCATTGTATCGTCGGAGTTACACCTCTGGAACCGTGCCCTGGTGAGTTGTCTCATGAGGCACGTCCGCTCCCAGGCCGTGCCGCCGGGCGGGCCCGCGCCTGCCCGCGCGGCCGCCGCCCGAGCTTCGGCCGCCAGCCGCGCCCACCGCGACACTGCGCTGGCGCTTCCGTTGCTCTGGCACAGCCCGGCGCCGGCTCGTCCTACACCACAAACGCGCCCTTCTTCCATCGCGATCACCTGTAATGAAATATCCAGAACATTGTTACGTAACCCCCCCCCTCACAACTCAGTGGAGTTGTCAGGGGGGAAGGTATTATATTATCACGTAGCAAGGATTGTAATGCAAGAATTACATGTAACTTGCGGGCCAGTATGGCGATGCTAACGGATAGGATATTACTATTTTTAACTTTCTGGATCGCGGATGTTTACCTCTTCATAAAAGTAACTGCACTGGTCGCCTGCCAGGCCGTAGATCAGCAGAAACAAGGTTCGGTTTAAAGCAACGTAGTTGGCTCGGGTAGTCGGCAGCAGCACACGCTTCAATATTGCGTAAGTACTGTGCCGTCAATAAAATGTTGAAGTGCAGGAGTTTATATACCTACACGCGCTGTTCTGCTCAGCAACTTGAACAGTAGTGTACTACAAGGGTAACTCACCAAGTCAGCATAATGAAGAAGTTCTAGCCTATTAGTGGCGACGATGACTGTCCTGCCGGCGCGGGCGGCCGGCACCAGCGCTCGTGCTACGATGTGGCGCGCGAGTGGCGCGTCCAGCGCGGCGAGAGGCTCGTCCAGGGCCAGCAGTCGCGCGTTCGAATACAGTGATCGAGCGATGCAGACGCGCACGCGCTGCCCGCCAGACAGCGGAGTGCCGTGGCTACCGAGGAGTGTGGCATCGCCTTCTGGTTTAATGAAGGAAGCGCCGTTGTTGTAAAACTGGACAGTTACATTAAAAATGTAGCTTTTTTTTCAGGACAATTCTTAAATGCATAAATTCATTTTCACCTTTATAATTTCACATTGAATATTTGATTTTATTTTTTTGTTTTTTTTTTTTTATTTACTTATGTGATGGACTTGTGAAATTGTCGTTCCTTTGCGCCCTAACTCTGTCCGGCCGTGCTGGTCGGCTGCCAACCCATTGATTTATGAGAGTGAAAGATTGTAACACAAACACCCAGGCACTATCAATAAAGTCCTGTGTACATAGTTGACTGCACCCAATTAGATTGACCGCGATGGTCGGACTCGTTCAGACCTCAACTTGACAGGACATTAATAAACATGAAATTCACAAAGAGCTAAGGATTTTGACAGCCAAGCGTGATATATTTTGATTTTATTAGAAGGTTTCAAAGTTACTTACTTCAGTTGTGCAATTTTGAACAACTATCTTTGAGTAAGTAACTTTTGGTACAGGATGAGTTACCTAATCAAAACTCTTTTGCATCTCAAACTTTTTTGATTTCCCAAGTAGTTTTCCTTTAAGACTTCGTAGAATTCACGAATTTGCGCCATATAGGTAATACCTATTCTTGGAATGGCAAAAAAGAGTCAATCGTTCATGCTAATTAAAATAAATCGAGTTCAATTAATCTTATGCGCGAAGCTGTTCCTACAACGTAAAGTGTTCTTCCATCGGAATGGTTTATTTAATGTATTGTTAATGTCTATAACGAACAAATAGGAATGATATTTTAACAACTAAGTACCTAAATTCTTGATCTTTGTTCGTCAATAACTACCTACTTTCTAATTGGGACTCTACTTGAATTTGCGAAATCGGTCCCTATTTGGCAAATTCAACGTTGAATGCTTCATCCGACTTTTGTTTACAACATACTTCAAACTTAATAGTGAAGTGACCGTATCTACATTGGAGTAACGTTTTTACTTAATTCTATATATGGAACTGCACATGCGGAAACACTACCAAGCGAGACCGCCATGGATATTTATTAGTCAAACGGCTGTAACAATTAGACACAGTTAGGTAGACGTCCAAGTAGCAAGTAGAAGTATTGTACTGATTGGCAGCGGTGTATAATCAAGGCTTGTTAAAATGTAGCGACGCCGATATAAAACACGATTCGCGATATCAAACTATCGACCTACATAAAACAAGAGCCAATAAGTACGAGCACTGAGGCGTACAAATCAAATTCGTATATGACTAAAAAGGATTACTTGTTAACATTTTTTCAAAATTCGCGTTAGGTTTTGTATAAAAGATATTGTTATAGTGTTTTTTTACGAAAAATCCGCTTGGTAGTGGTTTGCTATTTAATGAAAAAGTTTGGTCAAACAATAGTCCAAGTATCTTAACTATTCCGTAGTGCCTTGTTAGTTGCCAGACAATAAAATAAAGCTAAACGAACCAAATAATGAATTTTTCAGTTTTATCTGAAAAATAACGTAATTTTCTTTAAATCTAGGTATGCAAAAATCAAGACGTAAATACGATGTCATTATTTTTGTTGTTCGGTACTTACCAGGTAAAAGCTGCAGGTCAGGTCGCAGGGCAGCCGCCCGCAGCACGCGGCCGTAGCGCCTCTGGCACCAGGGGCTGCCCATCACGATGTTGTCGCGCACTGAGCCCTCCACCAGCCATGGCGGCTGACCCGCGTACCACCACGTGCATCGCCTGATCAACAGACAATTCTAGCTTAGTATTTGACGAACATCTCTACAATTACCCTTATCAGATGATTAGGAGTGTATTTTTGCTGATTTCTACACTATTCTCGTGTATTTAACTAAGGTCATATGACCTATATACACATTCTAATTCAATCATCATATGGCCCATTTCATCTTATATTTAAAGGCCTGTACTCAGCAATAAAAGGTATTTTTGATGGATTTGTTTTGACAAAGAATGTATATTTCAAGGGAATCGTAAAAATGAAAGACTCCTCTTAGTTTTTTAATAGATCGCTTAGATGTTATCTATGTACTGGCTGATTTTGTGGTATGTATCATCACTAAGTAGATCCGTGTTTTATTTTTTCTACTTATTTTAATGAGTAGTTACCTACTTGTCTTCATGAGGAAGCCCAAATATGATGCATCATATTACATTTGGTCTCAGTACCTACGACACATAGCGTTTAATTGGTCAAGCATTTATTTTTGTCGCCGAGATGTCAACGAACTCCTAAAACTAAAATTGTGTTCTAGTTTTCGGAAGTTACTAGGTAAGACTACCAGTTCTGGTTTATTAATTGGCTTCCTATGACGTTAAATGCGAACCATCTGCTGTTTATAATTCGAGTATATCAAATGGACAGATCAAACACATGGTTAACATCGGTTCTAACGATCTACTACCTCATAATGGGTAGATATCGCAAACAAGATGCAGTTAAATTATTTTCAACCTTACACGTGAAGTTACCGTATTCGGTGTTTTTCGTAAAGTACCAGGACATAATCGAATACTGTTCCAGCTATTATATCTGTATTTACTGTTACTAATTTCATCAAAATAACACTTTATTTTCATCGCATAACTTTATTTGCCTCCAAAAAAAAATGTTTAAACTTTGTAAAGGTTTGTGACAAGGCTTACGACGTTACTGTTTACAAATTAATTAGAGTTTAATTGAAACACCAAGGAGCATTACCAAAAGTTGATAAAAGATGTAAAAAGGATGCAGCAATCAAATTTAAAATTAGTTCTCCTAATTGACAATGTATCCAAATGGTTGGTATTCATGTTAACTTAGATACTTAAAAGTACTTTGTTTCACAAAACACATAAATATTTTGTTATTTTCTAGTTAGAAAGATAAAACGTAGGTATGTAGGTGCGTTAGTTGACGTTCTATGAAATAAGTACTTATAGGTTTACGACTAGCGAGTTGGTGGTCGTTGAACGTATAAAAAAATATTGTGGTCTGCCTACGAACTTATAATGTGGAATAGAATCGGATTTTATGTAAAACACCTAACACAATAACATTTTTCTTACAAACGAAGTGGCAATAAGCAGTCTTAATAATCAGTTCTGGCTTAAACATAATGCAATTGCAAGTATATTGTAATGATGGCATGCGGCAAGAGCACATACCCGTTATAGGTGACGTCTCCGCGTTCCAAGTACATTTCGCCTAACACGGCGGAGAGTAGCGAACTCTTGCCGGAACCGCTACTGCCAACCACCATTACTAGTTTACCTGTGAAATTAAAATATATAATTGGGCTGGCGTGTTCTAAGTTTTCAGTTACTCGAGGAATAAATAAGCCATGATCACATCCAACATATATCAACCCGACTGGGGTTGGAACCCAGGACCTCAGAGATGACGCGACGCCGAAGACCGGTACACTCGCCTCTCATAATGGTAAGGTTTTTTGTTGTTGTTAAATAATATATGTAATAATAACAAAATATATTTGTCTTATTTATTTTAATTCCCCAATTGGAAATATATCTATTATGACGATTTACTATACGTACGAGTTGGTGCTATAAGAAACAAAGGAACAATCCGAAACACACACAATAAATACTATAAGAGTAAGAAACAAAGTCTACTTTCCAGGATTTTGTTTAACTGCCGTACAAAACCATTATTTAATATGCAGGCCAAAATATATAATAACGTTGAAAAGTAGTCACCGACCTGCAGGTATGTCCAAATCATCTAACTCCAATAACACATCATTCTTCATGCCCCAAGAAAAGGCAGCGTTCCTGAACCGAACAACATATTCTTGACATGAAGAGGAAATATTTTCATCATCTGAAAAATGATCTTCTGCATCCTCTTTCGTCATATCTTCTGCTGTAGGATTGTCTTCAGGCACATTATCAACGAAAGCGTCGTTAAAAACATCAGTCGATCTAGTAAAATTGTCGTTAATGTCATCTTCTTTTATGTTGTTTGACTCGGGCAGATCCAGAAAATCCTTAATTCTTTTCGTACTAACCTAGAAAAGTTGTGACCCTTCATTTACTGGTAGTCTCGCATCATAAAAATCATATCATCTTTACGATTTCGTAACGTTGTAACAGTTAGCACTTACCATGGCTTGTATGACCATCAACACAGTCACTGGCAGGATTAACAAAGGCACTGTGAGCTGATTAAATAAGGCCAGACCAGCAAACACATTGACTGCTGTCAAACCCTTACTATCGTTAAGGATATAATAGGCTATAAAAGTTATTACTGTTACTAGTATTGTTGATACTTGGGTAGTAAAAGCTGAAATATAATTTTGATATAATGTAACTATTTGTTTGAAAATGAGTAGATCCCCTAAATCGATCATTTTAGGAGATAAAAATTGAAACGGACTTAATTAAGCTAATCTGAGTTAAGGACAATGGTTATTATATTATTACAAACAACCAAATAGAAAAGGATAACAAAAATATATAGGGCTGTGTTAATTTTAGCATACTCACTCAAAACACTCCAATAAACTGAATCTTTATTCAGAAGCTTCAACTCGACTTCTCTCAAATTCAATATTTTCTCTTTAAACAAGTCTTCCCAGACGTAAAGTTTTATGACATTCATGCCTTGCAATATTTCTGTCATCTTTGATATTCGGTGATCGGTACATTTAGAGATTTCCTTGGAATTATCTGATATTTTTTTTCCAATATAAAATTGTAAAGGCGTTATCAAAATGACACTAGTGGTCGTACCAATAATTGCGCTTATTCCTAATTTCGTATACAATACATACAAAATTACGGCTACCTAAAAAGGAAAAAAATGTTTTATTGTTTAATTGCATGAAATATATTGCCTAGATTTTATATACTGAATATCTACTGAGTTACGGAGCGTTTGGAAAAACATTAAATAAAGTTATCTTCTCCATAATTCTCGGTTTTAAAATAAAACGAATTTATCTATGTCTCCAATCTACTCTGCACGTTCAATCCACGTATTTGATAAGTAAATGGTTCATAATTACCTTCAACGGTATAGCCCATAAATAATGGCAGATCCAAACACATGACATTATGTTATAAGTATCTTGCGACATGAGGTTTGTGAGTACTCCCGAGGGAGTAGTAGTCGCGTCCTCAGACGAGTGCAGGAGCGGAGAATCTTCCTCCAGATTATTCTCCGCCGGAGACCACGGAGCTAATCGCATGCATTTGTCGTACAGCATCCCCTTAAATACGGCACATGTTTGTATTCAGACACAATATCAACTCATTACCTTAAAATACATTACACTACATTCTCGCACAATTACAGACACACAGAATTAATTGTGTGTATATTTACCTACTAATGAACAATTGTATTTTATTATTTTCACATTGTGTGGTTTAATTGAATAGCTATCAAGCTGAGGCTAAAGTTAGTTCTGTAAAGGGTTTAAAAAAATCTCTAAATTATAATTTTAGAAAAGGCTGATAAAAAAAATACGAACAATAAATGCTTAGAAATGAACTATAAGGTCATTTAAAATACGAGCGTTTTTATCCTAATAATCATCTCGTATGTACACCTTATCGCTACTTACTATAGTGCATAGACCCGGTGGGGCAATGGTTAGCGTTCCTGGGTGTTATCTATATTATATAAAGCTATATATATATATATATATCTATAATCTGTCTGGGGGTTTACACAAGTAATAAGTATGTTGTACCACTGTTAGTTCTGGTTACCATAACACAAGTTAATTTTATTTTATCTGTGACACTAGTGCTTAACCTACATATTTTGGTATCGATCAATGTATTTAATGTTGTCTGAGATATATTAATTTATATTTATAGTATGCAAATTTGTACCTGCAAACCTGTCTTTAATCGTGTTCCTTCCACCGTCACTAAATGTGTCGAGTTTTGTGAGAGAATCGCTTGAAACACCAAGGCCAGTGTAACGATGAGTAACATCACATATCCGTTATTAAAGAATTCCTGGAGCGTAACTTCAGAGCTGGCGTCATATGTTTCAAGTGATCCTTCGATATACTGGATAATAACAGCCAATCCAACTGGAGGCACTACGCTTATTAAATCGCTCAGCAACTTCATGAGTCCAGCGATGTAGAAATTAGGCCATACTGCTCGTATATAACATTGCCACATGCTGGGTGATGCCACTTCAGTCTTGGTTTCCTAAAAATAAATTTAGATTTATGGTGGCAGCTCAAGGATTACTTGTTTTGTACAGTCAACCTTCCCTGTAGGTTGGCCCGACAATATTCATTCGTAGTCAAACGAACTTCGTCAGATGACTATCACATTAGGTGTGAGTTTAACAAAGTACCTACACTAAAAGGAAGCCAGAAGACATACCTTTTGATCTAAATGGTATATTGTTTTAAATTTTTGATAAAATATAATAGATCTTTCATCTTCAGGCAGTTCGCCCAAATCGTCTTCGTCAAGCGGTGACTCATATCCGCTCCACAGTAGGTGATTCATCCAGAAAAACGTAATCTTCGAAAAGAAATGTGTGCGATTGTGTTTATATGATATATTGTGATTTTCCGTAGAAGATTTCTGATTATCCCGTTTTTTGGTTACCTGTTGAAAGATATGTATTCTTTAGAAAAAGTATCCAACGTAAATTGGTATTCCTGGAAGGCATTAACTGAAGCGTGACATGAAGTGAATGTTCTACACCACCTTATGCCATAGATAGCGATATTAAGGAGAGTGCAATAGGGACTAAAGCTTCGGGGCCTCAGCCAAAAAAAGGCCCCCACAATAGAGATTTCAAAAAAACATCCAATTTTGATTAATAAATAACTTTCTCTTTGACATTGTTTTATTGTTTCACCTTGAACTACACTCGTTGGTACGCCTTATATCTATATTTATTGGAAACCTCGGCTAAAAATGGTTATTTCATTTTGGAAAATGATTTAGGGCTTGGGGCCAATCCATTGTTACACGGAGGCCCTCAAAGGCAGAGATTTAGAATCTCGCTATACGCAGGTACGTACAGTCAAATAAGTAGTTTGGATAGGAACTTACTGGGTAAAAATACTTTTTTAAATTAGATTTTCTTGAAAATATTTCGCTCAGTATTTGAAAGTTAAACCTAAAACCAATTAAATGTTTATAAACGACACAAACAGACACACATCCTAGTTATTAAAAGGAATTAACAAGTAACGTTGTCGAACGCTACCTATATTTCTGTTTGAGAGATATTGCGGCATTTCGGTACATAAACTGGTATATGACTGGCGCCAGACTTGGAAAGCGTTCGGCGACTAGACCTGGCGTCTGTCGGACTAACCACTCTGGTACTCGAAACTACTCCTTGTTGCAATAGGGAAGCACACATTTTAATAATCCTCACGATCAACACAGAGATTTCGATTTTGTCTGGACTGTAAAGGTCGTTGACTAGCCGTGTGCATACAGTTAATGTGCATTTCCTTGATAGTATCGTGTATAATTTACTCCCTTTAATGTAAATAGTTATGTAAAAATGATTTTAATTTAAAGTATTACATGGTTTCCATTTTAATAGGATATCAACCGCGATTCAGGCGATGTGAAACTCAAAATTCAGTGAAACAATTTCAGATAAAATATTAATAACTTACCGACATATATGTATTATAACATGAATAAATTTAAATTATAAGTCGGCTAAACTGTTTTCGTGTTTCTATTTGTTTGGTACTGACAGAAATAAAATTAAGTTTTGAATGCAGTTTAGTTTATTGATAATTATAAAAAACTGTAAAATGGTCTTAATTACGCCTACATGCCCCAGTTTATGTCTTTATATTGAATAGCGGTCCCGGCGAACTTAGTTTCGCCTTAGAGGATTTTCCCACGCAATTTTACCAAGGATCCCTAATTTTGTAGCCTATGTGAAATTGGAAGAATGTAGCATTCTATTGGTGAAATAATTTTTTAAATCGGCCCAGTACTTTTTGAGCCTATTCATTACAAACATACAAAAATAGGTACAAATCTTTCCTCTTTATAATATTAGTATGATGTGTTTTGGGAGGCTTACGTATCATTTAAAATATAGTGACGCATAGGTTTTTCTCATACACATTATAGATACACTTGAAACCTATTTATGTTGTATTTCTCCAAACACATTTGGTCCCGTAGCGTAGGTGTCTTATCCTGAGCCGATAATAAGCTGAAGCTTAGTCATGAACCTACCTAAGTGCTTTAGACTTACTAGAAGTTGTTAGCTGTTTAATGGCTGCTGACACAAGATATCCCGTATTAAACTCATTCAAGGAACGACTTTTGTGTAATTTGATTATTGCTTCGCTACCATCGAGCAAGAACAAGCAAAGACGCCAGGGGCCTATTTTTTTACTCTTTTTTTATCGTATCTACTTCCAACCAATAAAAGGCATTAAACAATTCGTTAAGTAAACGTACGCAAAAAGTTGTGACTTCATTTATGATCATCTTGTCTTCGTTTTCATATTTTTGCAAATGAGTCAAGAATAATACATTTTTTTTTATTTAATGGAATTGAAAAATAACAAATTAGGTAAGTTAATCAGTGAATTGTTGAAAAAATCCATGCGTTAACTACATTTTTACAAATTGTGAATAATTATAGATTAAATTATAATCTTCGTGAGTTTTGCAATGACATTTTAAAAATATTTGTGACTGTTTTGTAATCGGTGTAGGTATCTGTGTTTAAGTGGGTAAGAGAATTTTACATGCGTGACGAGTATAACCGTACCGTACACAACATACCTACGTTACAGTGAATAGTTTTTAGGTCAATCGCTGGTCGGTGGTCCCCTGGCTATAAAATAGTCGGGAAAATTATTTGCCGTAACTGTATGTACGTATGTTACGTTAAGTGATATTATGACATTGCTCAGAGCATATCGTCATATCAGATCATGTAATGATTTCATGTAAATTTCATGAAATCCATAAGAGAGGAAAGCCCGGCTTAGTAGCCGGATGAAGTTCTACATAGAATCTCGGTATGTTTATCGTAAAAAACCCGCCTTATATGACCCCATAAAAATACGATTCAGATCTAAGAAATCGTGCATGTGAATACGTAAATGTGCAGATGTTTTTGGCAATTTTAATAGTGGAAGTACTTAGTCATGGTGTATGTGTACGATACGATGACTGCCAGTCGCGCGGCTGTTCGGTATGATTGTGTGTGACAGCAAGCACGCACCTCTTGCGCCCGCGCAGCGTCGCATATTAACTATCGCCACTAGATACACTCGGCAACTTTCCATTAGCATACTTGTCGCATATAAACAGACTATTAGCAGAGTAAGTAGGTATAGGAACATAAGGTCTTCTATAATTCGTTAAAATGTTTGACCTATTCATTTTTCACGTGTTGTAAAATCAATTACCTATCATTGTGGGAGGAAATTTCACGAAGCAGTCCAATCTTCTAAACAGTAAGATTTATACAATAAGCTTTGTAATTGCAATAAAGCAAATACTATAGGTATATCTTCCATATTACTCCATAGAATATTGAGACCGATTATAGTACCTACCTATAGCACGAACAAAAAAGGTAATAAAGTAGGTTTACGCTATATCATTTCTGTATGGCAATTTAACAGTAGCTAATTTTGCGACTCACCCCGGTGGCTCTTATACTTTTTTCAATTAACGTTTTCATTCCGTTTATACTAAGTATACATAATACATATCATATTTCAGATTTAAATCAGAGCTCGTCCTAATAATCAGGTTTTCACCACAAGTATTAATTTATCACACCGAATGCATGAGGGCTAATAATAAATTTTGCCAGAATTGTATTCGTAATAATTATAAATATACTTTACCTCATCGTAAAAGCAGACGCTGTCCACCACCGATATTATTAACGAAAGACACATTGCTAGGCCCTGTATATAGAGTTCGATGTGGTTTGGCGAGGCTTTGGTAGACAGGTGTTGGTAGAGGATGCCTGCAGCGGACGCAGCCGAGAGGAGCCAGTAGATGGCTAGGTAGAGGAGGGGCGCTGCGGATCGGCGGGTCCACAGGGCGACGTGCAGAGCTGCGGCGGCCAGCCAGGCCAGCGGCGGCATAGTCAGGGCCACAAGGCGCACTGTGGCCGCGGGCCGCAGCGAGCCTGCTGCCGCGCCGAAACACCACACCGCGCCTACCAGCAGGCTGGCAGCACCGCGCGCGTTCTGCCCGCGCCACTGTCGGCCATACCTGGATCAACAAACTAATTACTGAACTACCCATGACGACCTCCGTAGCCGAGAGGCGAGCGTACCGGATTCTGCCTAAACCTTTATATCATTATTCCTAAACTTTCGTATCAGGTCAATCTATGTGATTTCTGATTTTTATTTATTTTTTAAATGGAGGGACTTTCCACAATTAATACCATACGACTAGGTCACGCTATCTGTTTTTTATATGATTTTATAATTGTATGTTTTCAACGTTTTGTTTATATGACTCCCGCGGCTTATTTACCCATGTGTCTGGTATGGGATAGGTTATTATTATTTACCTTCTTTCGGCATAAGTATGTTTTAAGGGGTCTACTACCAAAAACTAAACAATGTCGGACCCGATGACGAGTAGTAATTTTTGTTCTACAAAAATATTAGTTTCATTTTTGGCAGTAGCTACCGTACATGTGACCATGCAGCGAGCACTTCATTTAGAACATTATTGCATGATTCATCTTATGATGTGGAAACAGGACAAATAAAAAGGTTTTCTGTAATCAGCAAAGTGCTCGGTCACAGTGAGAAAGTGGACAAATTTGAATAAAAATTAGGACTTGGCAGGGAGATAAGATTATTCAGTAAATATTTACTGTAAGTTTAACATTTTACTCGTGATAAACACGTATCACAAAGGACAATCATTACAACCGCAAACCAGATTCAGTGTTTACGACTCCTCTATGGGACATCGAATGATAAACAATGACGTAAGTATTTCAATGTTATACCGTTGTAGGTACTTTGTACTGCTTGCGATATCATTATTATGTAAATTGTTTTAAAACAAATTGTTATTATTTATTATGTTCTTGGTAATTATTTCCGATAACTATAGGAATTGTCATTTTAAATTTTCCACCCTATTAATTAGTTATGATAATGCCTACTGCTATGATATTACCTATGCTTTGAGAATATCTAACTCCCACATTTAAGGTTTTGGTAGCTGATGCACTTAGTGTTTTTAGGCATTTAAATTAAATAAATCCTTAACCTAAATTTAAACAGCGGTACTAGGGTTTAACTTGGACGAATAAGTAACTTTGGTAAATGTTATTCTTTCTGATTATCAAAAATCTGCCTTTGGTTAGGGTGAAAGAAGAACCCTTACCCCTTTTTATTCTCCAAACTTTTGGGTTCAGCAACTTTGTGTTTGGACATGCTGGTTTGGGCTAAATAGCGACAAACATGTAAGTAATAATAAAATGCAGATGATTTGAAAAACATTCACATTGTGCGTTTATAACATATTGGAAATGTACATTGTAATCTGGTAGTCTAGACTAAACACTTGTCTCGCCCTCACACTGTTCAACTATAATATTTCGAAGATTAGCCGCGAGTCCCCGCATATTTCTGGTAGATTAAATCATAGTAGACAGTCTAAAAGCTGCCATTTTGCTTGGAAATAGAGTAAATATAACCCTCCTTTTCGCTTCGCCGTAGTCGGGTAAAAAATAAAGCGAGAGTCGAGACTGCTTGAGAGGGCAGCCCTCACATTAACAAAACGTTGGAAACTGATTATTATTATAGGGAACCGGACTAAAATTTGGCTACCAAAGCATACCTACAATTCGATAACAAACGGTGAAGGCAGTGAATTGTGGCGCAGAGGCTTTTTATAAAAAAAAACAATTAGTAATCAGTTCAAATAACAAAAGAAGTAAAGTCCAAGATTTAGTTTATAGATACGGCGTATAACGACATAGTAACTTTGTGACTTACATTGTGATCATGACCTAAGCTACTTTTTCTGCGGCCCGATATTCGGTGGAAACGCAAAACCTGAGTGGTTCATTCACGCCCTACTAGTATAATCGTACTAGTATGATCAATGTAAAAGTTTGTTTGTGTGGATCTTTGTACCTCTTTCATCCAAATATTTAATGAAATGGATTTAATGAAATCTGGAAGCGATAAGATTAGATAGGGACTAAAATGTCATATACTATACATTGTATCACGGTAAACTTTGACACAAGTCAGGAGCAGTAGCTAGTAGCATGATAATAGTGTACTTGATTCGTGCCACGTCATGCGCCAACAGATGAGCGCGGTGGCGGTAGCGGCGCCGTAATCACAGTTGCACGTCTCAGACACGGCTCACACTGATAGTATTGTACGGGTATGTCGCAACCAACTGGTCAAAAATAGCCGTTGAATCAAACAGCTAGCCCTTTGAATGAACAACGCCATTCAACCACACGTCTAGCTTTTTAATTGAATATTTGAGTCGCTTAAAACGTTCAACACTACAGATGATTAGTTTAACGCTCACCACCGCGGAGCTAGTTGCGTTTTGTTTTCTATGTCGCTGCCATTTTGAATAAAGTATAAAAAACGCTAGGGTGTCCATAGCATTTGGTTGTCATTGGACAAAATTATTGAAATTTGAAACACTAACGAACTATTAATTTAAATATGTTTAATGTTTCAAATATATATGAAATCCCTAGTAGGTACATGACTGTTCCACTGTTTTGTCCACATCGCAGATGCGACTCGCGCTGCTAGTATTGTACATACTGACCACGGTGGGTGTCGCGGAGCGCAGCAACAGATGAGCGCGGTGGCGATAGCGGCGCAGTACAGGTGCAACGAGTGCAGCGCGGCCGCCAGCGCGTGCACCTCGCAGCCGCCGTCGCCGCGCGCGCACACCGCCTCCATCGCTGTTCTACAGGCCCTAAGGGTAAGGAGAAAGTACACACCTCAGAAAGATAATATAGGTTTGTTTTTAAATGTCCTCTAAAAGGAGGTTTCTCAGTTTGACAGTACATATATTTTCTTTATGTGTGTTTGCCGATCATGAACAGACTTTAATGTTTTTTTTTGTGGAAAGGAGATATCCCGTCGATGGTACTTCAAAGACCAGGATCTGATGATAGCATCCCAGTTAAATCAGGCCAGTGGTTTTTGTTAAAAACTATTATGACTGTAAACAGAAAGATCGCCATCAATCGCTGTTCTTTTTCCACTAGGGAATCTGTGCATACAGTGTGTGACTGTGTTCGGAGTGGGACCTTATGTTGCCCGATATTTCCTGGTTTGGCTATCCTACGTTTTGCTATACTAACCTATCTTTTCTGTCAAATAGGTAAACTTTATGTTTTATATATGATAGTAAGTTACTAAAATAAAACAATTAACACGAGAAGTTTATTTTAATCAAACTTGACTTTTGCAATACTAAGCCGTTTATCTCTTTTAACACATTGATTTAACGTAACCTCGGATACCTACTATATTTACAGACAATTTCTCTAAGAACTTACCGATGATACTTGTAACACTGACAAACTTTAACTGATGAACTGATCAAAAACTCTACTAAAATTTAGAGATTGCGTCGGTTGTGTCGCCCCACCACTGATCCCCGAAATATTTTTGGCGGGGACCAATGGCGTGGCGGCACGATTCCGAAGTAGTCAATACAATGTGTTTAATTAATAGGTATTCATTCAATAAGTAACTTTTAGATTCACAATAATACCTTTTAAATTTTGACAATGATTTTATAGGAATTATATGTGTACAATATTAATTTAATATTCTCACTATTTTAATAACTTAATAATTCTAACTATGATTGTTCGTACATTGCAATACTAGATAGTATAAATATGCGGTTGTAATTGCACCGTGGCGAAAACATAAATTCGATGTATTGTCACTAAATAAACGTTTTTTAATAAAGGCACAAAAAAAACCAACGAATACCGCTTATAACACCATAAGCCTAGTTTGTTTTAGCGTAAATAGGCGAGTGCTTGAAATTAAATGGAATAACCAATTCGCTATTTTTTTTTATGTTAGCTACTAGTTAGTGTTATTTAAGCGAGGTCATCGTCTGTCGTCTTATTCACAAATTGCTGTTAAACCTAGCCTCTTTCCATTCCATGGTGAAATCATTCCTTTGTCTATAAATTAACGCGGTAATTAAGTAATAATACATATCATATTGGATCTGATAAGCGTTTAATGGCCAATTTAGTTCGTAAACCTACTCATTGTTAGTTAATTTAAAATGAAAATTTACATAATCTGAATTCATTGGAAACAACTTAGTGCCTAGGTATCTACATCATATTTAAATAAGTGGTGAATATTATGTACATCAACGACAAAATTTCATTAGTCTCTAACTTTTTATTGAATGAACTCGTCTCATTATTGTAATGCCATATTTAGATACCAAAATATGTGACACGTTAGTTAATTCATGTGAGACCGTAAACTAGTATGTATATGACGCGAAATCGTTGACCTGCTTTTACTTACCTCGCACGCGAGAAAACTTCTGCGAATTAATGTGGAACGCACTTCTATGAGAGCGTCGCCTCCAACCTTCATTCAATGATAATCGATGATAGGTGGAAATATACAACAAAAAGTCTAATAATCTAAGAAAAATAAGTCAGTAAGGCTCTGGATCCCTATACTTAAACTTTAAGAATAAGCTTTTTCTAGCAAGAGCGACTGCAAGATACACTTCTCATGAAATAGTATTAAAATAATAGGTACCTAAGTGGTAGACAGTAGCCTGAAATTTTGTTTAATTCTAGAAACTAGCTAGAAGTAAGTAACTAGATTTTTTCTGACAACCTATGTAATAGACGAAATAGATATTTTATTCATTTGTAATACACACGTGGTTTTTAGGAAGTCATGCGTATTTAAAATTCAGTCTTAGATAGGCTCTTAATATCGTGCCGAATACCTACTGATGATGGATGACCGGGTACCTAAATATCGAAGACGAATTTTTCAATATTAATTCAGGCCTGGTTGTTATGTAGGTAACTGGCGTTGTTTCTAATTTCTATGTCACAAGGGCTTTAGCTACTTATCGTAGAACCAGAGCAATGAAGATGATGTTATAAATATATTAGGTAATATTATTTTTTATGCTGATTCCTATAACTATTCGATTTTATCAAAAAAGTAGTTGAAATGACATAATTATCAAGCTGTAAGGGAAAAGGTATTTAGTTTATGATGTTAAATTCGAGTAAATATGCTTATTTACTTTAATACCTTAAATTACATGTCTATTTGCTTGAATTTATTTTTGTATAACACAAGATAACAAAACATACGATTGTATTTAACCAGAATAGAGAGATACAAATTACTTAGAAGACTGTATTTTAAGTTTACATGTCAATGTGATTTGATAAATTGTGTTTTTAGTTTAAGTATGAACGATAAGAGACGACGAAATGAAAAAAGTAAACAACTTTTACTTCCTCCTACTAGATTAGTGCCACACAACAGAGTTAAGACAAAGCAAGCAATTATTTTTTGTGTAATGTAATGCCAGTGCGTAGTTTCCTACCGCTTATTATGAGTCCGCGTAACTGTCCTATTACAGCATAGGAAATGCAAACAATGTTTAATTAATAGTGTGACTGTGTCACACGCGCGTGGCTATCTTTTGGACAATGGGCTGACAGTAAATTTATTCGGATCCACCATTATGGCACGCCAAGGCAATTGTCTATGGCTCCTAGTACAAAGCCAACATCCTTTGTGAGAACAATGCCAGGTAACGCCTCATTGCACTCTTTAGCATCTCTAGAAGACATTATATGGCAGGGTCATATTTTAATACTTCTTTCGGCATACGGACGAATGTATTTTCATGCTTCATTAATTATGGAGTGTGTAAAATCTAACATGATTCTTAGTTCAGTCTGTAACACCAAAGTTACACCAAAAGAAAAAACTTATCCCATTTTGATTTAAAAGTGCTGAAATAGTTATTGTTATTCTCTTCCTACATCAGTTGTTTAGGGTCGGGAAAAGATAATTTCGTATTAAGTGTCTGTGATCTTATTACATCTGGCCGGTGTTAGTATCATTGAAAATTTTACAACGACACTATGAACACTTGATGTTTTGGTACGCATATCACGCTCCGCGCACTAGACTAGACTAGTAAACTTGAGCCCAAAGCCTCAATATCATGGCGTAAAACATTACCTATATACGAAATTATTAAAAAGCAATACCATCCTAGTAAACAAATATATCAATTCAAACTATTTTTGATAGGGTTTTAATATACAGACAATCAATTGAAATAGGAAAGACCTAGAAAAATAACTACATTATTTCTATGTAACCATACACGTACGTAAAAGCTCGCCAGACTACACACTTTGGACTTTACACCGCCTTCATGTCGCGAGCATAAGAATTAAAATATAACTGCAAGTGTTTACTGTGATGTGTTATTCACATAAACTAATCATAGGCTTGGTATAAGGCAACCACAATAATATTTTTTTGCAAAAAAACCCGACTTCCACTCGTTTTTTCTGGGATGCTATCATAAATGTTTCTTTCTTTCTTTCTTCTTTCATCAGAACCTGTTTTCTTTATTTTGTTAAACCTGCGTAAGTGGAAAAATGGTTAGCAGGAAATATGTGGTTAGTGGGTAGCTTAAATAAGTATTTGAAACTTTTACTTTTCCTATTTCTTCAGTAAATCTCATTTTAATGACTATGGTATTGTGTCGAAACGGTTTCTTCATACAAAACAGATTTTTCTTCAAATCAGATGCGTACCTATTTACTTATGTACATACTACAGCGTCATAAATATTTAATGCAAGAAAACGTTCACAATGAGGGACTTTCGACATTATTAAAATTACAATAAGTAGAGTCACTAACTTACGTTGATTGTTTCATGTTAGTTAAAATAAATTTGTCTGGTCCTTTTTAACAGTGGGCAAAGTTGTTAAAACTTTACGATTTCTGTATTTATCTATACATATATCTCTTTTTAAGGTATCTATTTAACTTCTAGATAGCTATAAGCAGTAGATATGTTTCTTGGTCAACGTCATCCAAAGGTAAATGAATGTGTGTGAGAATGTCAACAATGACCATTTTCAGCCACATTTGTCAGCAGCTTGGCTCTGGCTGTCTCTCAACTATGAATTCATGAGCATTTTCCTTCCAAAGCAAAGGAGGTACCTTCTCATAATTAATGTCACAACATTCGGTCAGTATAGTCAGGAGGCCTATTAATTATCAAAAACGAAATATGTCGGATCCGATGACCAATAGCAACTATTAACTCTCATACATGATCGTAACCAACACACTTTAAATGCGTATAAAAAACGGCTTATAATTTAAATCAAAATAATTTGACGTGTATTCGTCAAAAATTTCGTTTTATTTCCCGAATAATCTTAAATAATTTTCATAAATGTAACCTTTCGTTTTTGTTTTTGGGAGTAGACGCCCAGGCCGCTTCGTGTGATTTTACTTATGGTGCAAGTTGAACGTTTCTTATGAGCACCGAAGCTTTTTATTGCATTTGTTTACGGCTATTAGAAAAAGTTACCAATCTACCTATTTAATACCGGACGCGTAAGTATCTTAACATGTTGGCATAATTTCCGGTTCCCTTGCTGCTACCGCGCACATCAAATGAAGGAATATTGTATTTATACATAAATAATTCCGAGATTCGTCTTTCGTTTATAGAGATAGAATTTTACTAGGAAAGTTAAATTACATCGGTACGACTGCTTTTTAAAGTAGGTACTAAAACAGTAAAGTAAACAAAAGCTAATGAGTCATAGTGTAGGTAGGTAGTCTATTAATTCAATTCACCTTAATTTGTTTGGTATTTATGTTTGTCCTATATCAAATTGAAGGAGATACTAACTGTTTGCCCGCCACTTTGTTGTATTTAGGGAAAAAAGTAGTAGGAAAAAGTATCCTTAATGTTATTATATTAACTAATCTATTTAAATATCAAATTACATTTAAATCCATCCAGTGGTTTGGGTGTAACAAACATACAGCCAGAGATCCATACATTCTCACAAGCTTTCACATTTATAATACATATTAGTACAATAGAAAATCTTATCTTTTGTTTTTAATCAAATTTGTCCGTCTGCTTGGCAGATGACCGTATTCAATAGAATTTTAGAATAAAATATGGAATAATTAATTACTTATTCGAAGAACATGCCTTTAAGATGTTTATTCTATTGAGTGTGTGACATCATATTTTATTTTTATTTAGCAATTGCGATCTAACTTTTTTAATGATAAAGTGTTTTAAAATATATTACCTAATCTTTTAAATTATTATTATTTCATATATTAAATTTCATATTATGCGAGTTTCTTATGATTAACACATTAACAATAATTTGAAAACGACTAGGATACTAGGTATCTACTTTTGTTGACATACATAGGTAGGTATGAATAGCTGACTACTTTTCATCAAACTTTTTAATTTTGCTGCTAATTTACGGCATTTACAAAACATATAAATATTGTGAAATTCCATAATAATATGATGACAGCGGTTACCGTACCGAGTGTAACTTTTTTTATTTTGTAAATACAATTCACATGTCACATTCGTGCCAAACTCACCTCCAAAAAGTTTTGCGATTTTACGATATCCGTTCCTATAGTAGCAAATCACTCGCGTCTCGGCACAATTTTCACTCACAATCCATTGTGTCAATGTTTACGTTATTCCGATGTTTGTTGTAAAACTCCGATGTAGTGTTTAGAGTAGGTGCATCGTATATGGGCCGGACCGCGCGTGGGCGAGACGCCGGGCGCGCGATGTGTTCGCGAATGACGCGGCTGCCAACTTGCCAAGTGCCGATGCCGCCGGGAGCCGCCCGACCGGCTAAATGAGAATCCGCATGGTGGCGGGCCACGCGCGAGGATGCGATGCGATACAAGTGCTGATGATGCCGACGTGTATGCCGGCCGTGCCGCATACGCTTGCTGCATGCGCCCCTTGCGCAGGCGCATTTCAATTTAGTTCATTGAACGTATTAGAACTGTTATTCTAGATAGGTACCTATTTATGATATATACACACGCATATAGCTTTGCTTATATATTACAACCTTTTATTACAGTGGTGTGAATACTTACTTTAACTTTTAATGACTTCATTTTAGGTCAGATTGTTCGGAATCTTGTCATTTTATTTTCTCATACATCAATCCAAATTTCAACAAGCAAGTGGGTATAAAACTGCTTAATATCTCAAGGGGCTTTTCATAACAAATGTAGGTAACAATACTTAATGGATACGTAGGATTTTTAAAATTAAAACCCATGTTATGTGCGGCTGTTATTGAAAATTAATTCTAGGTATACCTAAGTACCTATTTAAGGTATAAAAATGTTTGTTGTATACTTTGTGTTTTGTTGATGTACCATATAAATAAATTAATGACCTCATGTGAGGTTGTGATATGGAAATTTCTGTAAACTATTTTCTGGGAGTCTAGTTGTAGTAACTTTCTGTGAAAAGTAATTAAATCAGCTGGCTACGGGTGCCATGACCCAAATGAAGGGCACGGAATGACTGCGCGCGCGCAGTTGTTCCCTACTGACCTCCATTTCACGTGCGCATTATATTGTACACTCACACGTTACCGTTATCGGTACCTAGCGAGAAGCTGAAAAAACCATGTCAACATTCAGTTCATTCATATTTACCAAATTTTTTTAGGATTTGCTCTGTTTGGGCATTACATACAGACTGAGAAAGGTTGGGAAACACAATATACCTACCTGCTTACACATTTCGGGAAATCACTGAAAAGTCTTATTAAGGCGCAAATTGGTATTTTGAAATAATACAATGTTATAAAGGTAAAAAAATATATTTTATTACTTAATTACTGCCTACTGCCTAATATGATTTATTTACAGAGTAAACGTAAATGAATTATGGAATTTTACTGTAATGTCAATAAAAATGTGTGCCTAGTTGTGATAATCATAAAAAAATATACATAGACGTCACTTACGTGTGTAACTAATTAGATAATGTGGAGATATGAAAGGCGTGGATGACACTTAATAAATATAAACCGATCAAGATTTTGTTTGGAAATGTTCAGGCGTAGGTATGCGAATACTGATTTAAGTACGGTCAAAAGTACATTTTATTAAACACATGCAGCCCATTAAAAGTTCTTATATCCACGTCATAAAACCGGTACAAAGTCTAAAATGTGCCTATAGGAAGACGTGCTGTGCCGCTGTGGGCACATCATGCACTAAATCTGACATTCGTTAAGAAGAACAAAAAGATCCATCAAAAGTCAATGTCCCATCCGGATGTTTCATCTGGAGGTAGTTTATCCTTGGGGTACTTCTCGAAGTTTGAGAGGTCCCAGTCGTTCGCGACGGGTTGCACTAGTGGGGCCTTCAGGCGTCGCTCGCGTAATCCCTCCCAGTCGAAACCGAGGAACCATCTGAAATACGATCTCTGTTAGAAGGAAATACGAGACTTCTCAACAGTCTAGTGAGTGTTGTATTTGTGTACGTACTACGACGAATGAAACGCTCACTGGTAGCGTGTGACTACACATTGAGTAAGTACATAACTGAGTAAACAAAATTGATTGATGCGGGATTACACCGTTATTAGCAATTAAATACGAATAGATACGAAATATAAAATTAATAATCGGGATCTTGTAAAAAACTACCCTGAATAGGGAAGCGGACTAAAAAATGGTTTTTAGAACTGTCTAAAGTGTAGGTACATATTTGAATTACGTCACATGTGCGAGCAAAACTTTTTCATGATGTGAAAACTTTAATTTGCGACGATATGTCCCTACTAACAAAAAATCGAAAAAATCTTTATAATGTGACAAACTTTTACAAGTATTAAAAGGGGTTGGGTCAACGTTGGAGATCCATGGGCAGAATAGTGCGCCGTTTATATCAATATAGCAAACGCTGTAAGAGAATCTAGAATATTTTGAAGAAACATTTCATCTCCCCTTGCGGTGTGGGATTCAAACCCACGACCTTCATATATAGAGCGTGCTGCGCGTTACCGGAAGTTATCGTAGGCGATGCATTTTTCTGTTGTATTAATCTCTTAGCATTCGGTAGGTGCAGTGAAGCACAATTTTTTTTTTAAATCTATACATATAATGTCTCTCTATATCGTGTTTGGAGAGTGAACGTAGTTATCTGCGTATTCACACGACAGGACATAAAAATAAGCCATAAGACACATTGCAAGCCTTAATAAATTTGTATTCAGAAACGTTCACAAGTCTTCCACATAACTTCTTCATTGCCATCATAGAATGATAGATATCCTTAACCTGGCTTTTTATTATTTATTAATAACCTTTAATTAACTAGATCAAACCGATTTTTTTATTAACAGAAGTACCGCTACCGATTTATACGAATGTACCTAATAAACGAAATATAATGATATCTTACGTTTATTAGTGTACATTCATTTGCGACATATAACCACATGGTTTTGCCATTGATTTGCATTTATATCGCTCGAACTGAAGCAGCTCGACTGGCGAATTCCTGCATTGAGTAAGGTTTCCAGATCTCTTGGGGGGTGGTACATTAGTAGGGGTCAAGCCTTCACGGTAAGGGCGACAAGCCGACAAGTCCAGTAACAGCTGTATTATACTGTACTAGTCGCCCTTAAGCTAGGACTAAATTACCACTTAACATCAGGTGGGATGGTGGGATCTCGAAGTGTAGGTAATATAAAAAAAAACAAATATTTGTGTGCTTCGCGAAAACGATACTTACTTTTGGTTCTTAACGTCAGCCATGCCATTCTTGAGGTAGCCGAGGCGCTCGGCTGGTACGGCGCGGCACAGCTTGCGCACGAGCATCTTGGCGGAGTTGGAGACGCGCGGGTGGAAGGGGGCGGCGTCGATGCCGCGCAGGATGAGCGTGTACGTCTTCATGTGGTCGCCGCCAGTAGCGCGGAACGGCGGTTTGCCCACCAGCAACTCGTGGATGAACACGCCGAGTGCCCAGAAGTCTACTGCGCGGTCGTGCCCCTAAGGATTGGACAACATTACAACATTGTTCGGATTCTATGGTAAAAACTAAAGCACTTGTGTTACAAAAATCAGAAACAATGACGGTACCACCCAGACGCAAGACAATATAGAATCGTTTCGCATATTGAATCGAACCGGGACCTAAAGATGGCGCGACGCTAAGTACGGCCTGCTTACCGCTCGGCTACGGAGGTCTTCAAAAGAGGATTGGTGAATGGTTAGAAAATGTACAAGACACGAGATGTCATCTACTTATGCCAGGTTCCAATATTTGAAAAGCGATCCGTTCAATCGTTCTTGTTTATAGATAGTAATAAATGATACGACGCGTTAGCTAAAAATGACCGACGGACGACTGATGACAGCTGATAGGTAATGGTTAAAGATACTTTATTTCTCATCAGAATACAATTCACTTACTGAGAAACAATAAAAATACAAAACAGGGTAGGTATAATGAGACATAAGCTACACAATTTAAAAATAAAAGTCGGTAGTAGTAAAATTTACCGAATAGCAGCCGTACCGGCAGCTATTCACAAGGCGATATAATAACGCGCTTAGTATGGAAAGTATCTAAATTTGAAATTAGAATTAACGACTCGTAGAAAAACTTAGTCATTTTTGACACATTACGAATCGTAAAATATTGGAACCGTGCATTAGTAGGTATAAACAGGGATGGCCTTTTTGATCCTAAGTACAATTTTCTAACAAAATGATAAGAAAATGCATACCATCCCTGGGGCCTTTTATATCACCAGCTCGTAGAGCCTAGATCTTCGAGGAAGCGAGACGTCACGCGGCATCTTTTAAAGCTCCTGGTAAAGTCCCTGATCTACCTACGACTCTTTTCAGACAGAACCATATCCGATTACGATAGTGCAAACTACATAAAACATCAGTAAGTTGGTTGGTCATTCTGAGAAGGTGAGTCAGTCATTGTAGTAGTACGGTCAAAATCGTTTTAGATTACACACTGGACTTTGCACCGCCCTTATACCGTGAACATAAGAACTAAAATCGCACTGCGAGTGTGGTGTGCTGTCATCCGTAGTGTCGTTTGCACTTACGAGTACACATAAATGGGTGTAGGGTAGTAGAAAGTAGAGGCTGAACGGCGGATCTAAATAACCAATCTCGTAGTAATTGAGTTTTTGAGCCGAGAAGAAGCAAAAATTAGTTGAATGCCACGCATACGTTTTCCCATTTAACGGATTTCTGGATTTGACATACGCGATAGCCTCTTTTTGATTTACCTACCTCAAACTTAATTAATTCGTTCATGAAGTCCGTCAGAATGGGTTCTTGTTCAAAAGGAATAAAACCTTGGTTTTAACCAACATTCGTGTATACCTTATTGAGTACAATCTCTGGTGCAACGTATTCTGGCGTGCCTGCGAATGTCCAAGTTTTGCTGTTCGGTGAAATTTTCTTTGCGAAACCGAAATCAACCTGAAATAGAAAATAAAATCTTTTTACCAAATGTGTATTATGTACTTAAGTAGGTGATTTTTTAAGCAGAATAGCTATTTACTGAGATTACTAATTTAATTTTACTATCGATTTTACCTAATTAAATTCTAACGTCTTCATAAAGTCATATACCTAACTAAAAAATTATAAAATATTGTCAGATTTGGTTTGGCTGATTGAGGAGGAGAGAGGGTGAGAGCCCTTTATTAGGATATCATGTTTGGACCATCAACAAAATGTAAATATGTAGTTGTAGGTGTATACATTGGATAGGCAAATTGTATGCCGGCAGTTGAATCCTAATGGCGTTAAAACAAAAGCAGTCAAAGAACTAGCTTATTGTTTTGCAAAAAAATATAAATGTGTACCAATAAATGTTTGATTCCACTCTCTACTAATGACATAATAAACATGCCCGTGTCAAATATTAGGGTTGGTACATTCCGATCCCTAGTCTATATATTCTATGCTCTCAGAAACTAAGCCATGTTACTTGCCTGGATTATACACCGTCTGGATAGGATATAAAATATCTGGGCTTGAAAGACTTCCAAGAAACATTGCATTGTAATATCCAGCCTTAGTGATTGAAAGTACCTACTCATCAAGAAGACATACCAGTTTAATGTATCCCTTTTTATCCAGCATCAAGTTCTCTGGTTTGAGGTCGCGATAGATGATGTCCTTAGCGTGCAGGTACTGGAAGGCTTCGACCACGCAGGCCGCCATGAACCGCGCCACGTTCTCGGGGAAGAAGCGCTGCTTCTGCAGGATGGTCCACACGTCGCCGCCGAGCACTGGCTCCATCAAGAAGTAGATGTACTTGTTGTCTTTGAACGTGCGGTATAATCTGGAAAGTTCAAATAAATTGACATTGAAATTAAATGAAATTTTTTATTTCTGCAAATGGATTTACAATAAATTCTTTTGCACGTTAATTAATTATTGTTTCCGACCAGAAAACTCAACAGATATCCTCTTTTTAAATAAATTACAAACATCACAATATGGCATTAAAATATTTGAATTATTAATAAATATTATCAAGGTGCAGATGGACATTTTAACTATTCCACATATTTTTATCATTAAAAAAGTCTTGTACAGTGTAATAAGCCTTTTTCATAAGCCATGTTTTGATTTGAGTCTTAAATCTATGCATGGGCAAGTCGATAACGCTTTGCAATAACTTATTAATATTTTGATACTTATCCCTATGAAGTAATTACTACTTTTATGAAGTCTGAGTTTTGGGACGGCAAGCATTTGTTTATTTCTTGTGTTAAATCTATGGGTCTGTGATTTTTCTAGGAAGGAGCGTATAGTTTTTTCATACATACAAAATACAGTTGAAAATGTACTGAGACGCTATTGTTAAAATATTAATTTCTTTAAAAAAATCCCTCAGTGAGTCACGTGGTCTAAGGTCGTAATTATAGCGTATGGCTCTTTTTTGCAGTGCATAAATTGTCTGGATATCTGCTACAGAGCCCCACCACAATAGACCATATGAGGCCTATAAAATAGCCATATAACCGTGTGGCGTTTAGCTGCCTTTGATTTAATAGGCCTCATATGACAAAACAGTATGGAAATAGCTAAAATAAACTAATCTTGCCGTGACTACATCAGTTAGGATCCTTATTTTCCTTACAGCATATGCAGCCGAACTAAGTCTTCCTGCCAGGACAACAATATGAGAATTCCATTGCAGTTTGGAATCTAAAGTAATTCCTAGGAATTTTGTTGAATTTACCATCTCGATTATTTCATTGTTCATACAAATATATGCATTTATTTGTTTGACGTTAGGCATGGTAAATTTGATACATTTTGTTTTTTTTGGAATTGAGCAATACATTATTGATAGTACCAGCGAACGACTTGGGAAAGAGCATTATTCACCTCGTCAAAATTGTTACATCCTCGGTCAATTTTAAATATTAAGGCAAATATTACAATCTCACACATGCCTTCGACAAAATATGGTAGATAATTTATATAAATCAAAGACAACAATGGACCCAATATAGATCCCTGGGGCACTCCCATAAGTAGTGGTGCGCCGGAAAAGTTAGTTCCATTAATATTTACTCAAAGTCAAAGTCAAAGTCAATATTTTTTTATTCACATAGATTACATTAGTAATACTTATGAATAGTCTCTATATAAAGCAAATGAAGCTACCTCCGGTTCGGAACCTATAACTAAAGTGAAGATACCGGCAAGAAACTCAGTAGTTTTTTTTACAAATGAAAGCTACACTTATTACTAATTTTGCACTAAGACACACAGTTAGTTTGTCAATTGTAAAATAAAATTTTTAAATCAATTATTAAAATAATAATAATAATGACGAGCCCATCGCCCGCTGGTGAGAGTTGGTGATCTTCGCACCATGAAGAGCGACAACTCTCTATCAGTGCAGTCAGTCTTCCCAGGGCAGCTTGTGGCGGGCTGAATGGGATTGACACCCCTTGGGACCCGTGCCCCTGAGAGTCGACCAGGCCCCTTCCTCCGCTTGTCTTAGTTGGCCGGTGGGAGTGGACCCCACAGGGGCCGCAGGACTCTCACCTCTGGCTTGCCTTAGCCGGCCGTCCAGAGTGGGGCGTCAGAGCTATATGCTCGCAGGGTGGAAGTGAAAGATGCCTAAGTCGCGAGTTGGCACAGTGGCGTAAGCCACTGGGTAGAAAGCGGTGCACACCTCTCCACACCCTGAGCCGCTCACACAATGTTGCCCCCCGTCGCTCCTGCTTCGTGCCTTGAGTGGGCGACCAATGGGGGGCCCATGACAGTGAGATGGCGAGTCACCACCTGCCCATTTTAATCGTGTTTTTAAACATAGATCGGGCAGGTGCCATAGTCCTTCCCATAGTCCCGGTTACCCAGTCCATTAGCACCTCAACCCAATAGCCCAGATTCCTTGTTCTTCCACTCCATTCCATAGTCCTGCACTGACCGGGGGTTGTCCTTGGCTGCATTTTATAGTGTAAACAGGGATAATCGTCGGTCGGTGTCACATTACATTTAGATTATACTTGTTTTTTAAAGGGCCTCTACGTGTTGGCTTCGGCCCCATGCACGCCTTCCAAAAGTCCGGGACTTTGTAGTCCCGAGATATTGGACAAAAACAGATAATAATAATAAAGCAAAGGTATTTGTAAATTAAATTAACTGTATGACTCACATGCGTCATCGAGGCCCAATTCTGACATTGATTGAGAAAATGCGTTACATATATATTTGTAAAATAATATAAAACACGTAGGTACAGGCGAGCACACTAGTCACTGATCCACACGTTCCTGTCATTCAAATACTCTTCCACTTTGTAGTAGCCTTTTTTCAAAAGACAACGTTTGACAAATGTCTTAAATTTGTACAAAGGTAACTCAACAATAACTTGAGGGAGTTTATTAAACATTTTTATGCTTAAAGCATCAAATGAATTACCTATTTTATGTAGTCTACGCTTAGGAACAGCAAGCTTATTTTTATTTCTGGTGTTAATGCTTACTACTACTTTTTGTATTCGCCCAGTAAGGTATGACTCTAACAGATTTAATGCATCACATGCAACACCATAATGATCCAAATTAATTAATAATATTTTATTGTCAACGCAATCGAATGCCTTAGATAAATCACAAAATATACCTAATGTGTCCTTTTTATTTTCCCAAGCATCAAGAATGTGTGTCATTAATGCAATTCCTGCGTCAGTGATGCATTTATATATTAAACTTGTTTAAATACTAAAACAATAAAATGCACTTATTTTACACAAATACTCTGTTAGATTTCTGCTTGACTATGTTAACAAAAAAATGATATAGTAGAAAAACAAAACCTTCTCAAGTCTAACTGTTCGTCGTCTTAAAATATTATTTAATGCCCAGTTCCAATATTTTACGATTCGTAACGTGTCGTAAATTACGTTCCAGAATTTACTTTCCATGGGTACCAGCTGTCATCAGTCGTCCTTTTGTCGTTTTTAGCTTACGCCTCGTATAATTTTTTTACAATCCGTAACTTAAACATATCGTTTTTCAAATATTGGAACCGGCCATAAACGAATGCATATTGTTCCTTCCTTTTAAATACAGTAGGTAAATGTGATTAGACAACCAGGGTTATTTATCGTTTAGTTTAAATGGAAACATTTCCAAATAATAAACCTAGACGATGCTTCAGTTAAAATTCTCAAACATGTTTAAAATCCTTTACATTGGAAATGGATCACAGGGTCTACCTAAGTACCTACTTACATTCAGTAGGTACCTACCTACTTACTGCATTTATTATCATAACAGACAAGTATAAACATTCATAGCCGTATTATAAGATATAGTAGGTGAAGTAAACTAAATTTGATTTAAAGAGTTTATACTACAGTAGGTAAACCATTTAGTGACGAGTAAACTTCATTAACGTTGCGCAAAGTCATGCAAAGTCAACCTTGAAACACGATATTCGATAGTCCTTCATCCGTTGCATTAAACGATAAGATTTTTTATACATTTGACAACCGTTTGGTTCTGAGTGTACCTACCTACTCGTCAATTGGTTTCTTTATCACAAATTATAGTTGTCATTTCACACCAGTTAAAGGCTGTCAGTATCATAGATATACTGTCCTTATTCTAAGGTCAGTATCATGATTCTATTGACATTGTTGATTGACTTGACATAAAAAGGTCCCAGAGATTTACCCCCACCTTATCAAGTTGTACCTTCAGGCCAGGGCTCCTTTGTCATAAGGTAAATACGCCCCTGTCTACACCTACAAGACAGTCTTGCTTTGCTACTACATACTTACATACAGAGTACCTACTCGTCTCGTAAAGGGGAAAGCCCTGGGTAAAATCATTGATTGTGGTGCATTATCTGGTGGATTAGACTTTCCTGATAAAATAATTGTTTACGTGCATATAAAACATTTATATACAAACATTTGTCATCGAATTTAAAGATTAAGGATTATTTACTTGGATTAATTCATGGAAGCAATTTTATCACGAAGAAAGTGGGTAAAGGCTGTTCGATACTAATAGGTAATTACGTGAATTACGCAGAATGCAATCTTAAGATATAGGTCTAATGAGGACAGGGTTTTTTTTTATTTCGACTTTATTTTATAAGTTTCATTTATTTATTATGTGCAAAATAAAATAAAATAAATAAATAAAGCTATTGCATTTCTAAAAACTATGTAAGTAATTGCGGTTGGTTTTACTTCAGACCACTCTAACGGCTACATTAATGGTATATGTAGCTCGAATTAACTAAATAATGAACAAAATCAAACCCACATGTAGATAAAATCACATCAACTTTAAACAAGCAACGATCGCGCAAGATCCTTAATCCTTTTCTCCTATTGATATTCCTTAGACAAGATCATTTATTTACAAATAGCTCATAAAAAGTGATAAATCTACTGTCTGAATCAAATCGTGATTGTTTAATGTAATTTCAAACAAATCTCAGTTCCATTGCCATAACTTTACACTTACCTGCAAATGAAAGGACTTTCGCAGGTCATCATGATGTGCTTCTCGTTGTAGGCGTGCTCCTGCTGCTGTTGCTGCACCATGTCGACCTTCTTGAGGCACTTGAGCGCAAACGTTAGACTCTTGTCGGGCCGGTACTGCACCAGTTCCACGCGCCCGAAGCCGCCCACGCCTAGTGTGCCGACTATTTCCAGGTCCTTCAGTTCTACGTACTCGAATTCTAAAGGAAAGAAAGAATGAATTTAACAAAAAGCAGTTGCACTAACGGTCACGTGTTTGAACCCCCACCGGGATATAACCCTTGAAGTATTAGTCTGCTTAACTACACTGATACCTATTACGAATAAAGAATTTAATGAAAGATTTTTTTTTAAAGCGATGAAGTATGTTGCACCCGTTTTTATTTGTGCCGTGGTAAAAAGGAACAATGTAAGTGTGTGTAAAATGTGCGCATTTTGCGTCGCTCTATGATTTCGCAACTTAACAACACACTTTTTTGTGGTATAATAAACAGTGAGTACAAATGAACCAGCTTAGGTCTTTTACTTTTAACTTCTACGCTATAATAGTTTCTTTTCTAAAAAAGAATAGCTACTGAATTGCTGCTGCATAGCGGTCATGTCGTTGTTTCGAGTATGATGCTAGATTATGGATGCCACGTAAGAGATCATATTAAATTAAAATTTTCATACGATTGTCTGTTGTTGAATTCAAGATTGGTAAAAATAACACATTGACACAAGCAAGATGACAAAATCTATTGCATCTAAATGAGTTTAACCTTTGTCAGGGTCTAACCAATTTATAACCTAGGCTACACAATTCATAGTTCATTTTCATATGTATGTATGTACGTAATAATTATGATTTAATTTTATAAAAATCCTTATTATGATACTTTACCCATATATTTGAATGTCTTTGTGAGTAGGTACTTACCTACTTTTTGCGATGTAAGTTACTAGTTAGGTGCTTAGGTATGAAAGAATAATTTTTATTACAAACTTGAGACACATTTCATTTATTAATTGACTTATATACAATATTTTAACCTACACAATTTACGTTATTTCCCGATAAACGATAAAACTTATTTGTTTTAGATACCTATCAACTAAAATATTTTGTGTCCAAATGACCACCATTATCTTTACAAAAATCATCAGAGGACTTTTTACGGTTCTTTAGTTTTTAGTGTCATTTACTTACCTACTTACTAGATCAGATAATTTATACTTACCACTTTTTACTTGAGAGGTCTTGCTCTGCTGCGAGGGACGTGGCACATCATGGCGCTTATTAATCAGCTCTTCTAAATTGCCCAATAATTCAGTGAAAGGTCTGAAAACAAAAATTAATTTATAAGTATAACCATATACTAACATAAATGTTATAAAAATATTGAACAACAGCATATATAACACTCAGATTTTGTGGTAGGTAAGTAGCCAAAGCACTTTTGTCGCAGAAATCAGAAACAACTCCTGTATCCCAACACATGATTTTTCTCCCCTTATTCGCAAAAGATCGCAAATGGACTAGTATTTGGAAATTCAACTATGTCTCTTTCGTAACGTAAACGAACGCACAAAGATATAGGATTTTCATATCTCCATAGTTTCTGACGTTTGTGTATAAAGGAGCTGGATGGAAAACGAACGCACGACCCTTGGTTCAACAAAAAGAAGCAAATTTTATTCGACCAATCGGGCCAGATGAAATTGCTACGGCTTATGGTCGTTAGGGCAAACAGATTTTTGACTGTACCTACTAAGGTGGAGTGATGATATGTGTAGAACTTTGGGTAGAGCTAGAGGCTATCTAGAGAAGAGCTAACAACCGACGTCATCAATTGTGGTGTATCGTCTATAGTCCTCAAGTCTTCAAAAATATTTCTGTCATACCCGCGTTCCAGTGTTAAACACTCGACGCCCGGCGGCTGCGCAGTGACGGTGGCCAGCCTTCGGTCCTCATGCAGCAGCGCCTGCTCGCCGAAGTATTCGCCGCGGCGCAGCGTGCCCACGCGCACCTCGCCCTCGTCGCCCTCCCGCTTCGTCACCACCACCGTGCCGCCGCGGATGATGTAGAACTTGTCGCCGCGGTCCCCTTGCCTTACCACGGCCGTGCCCGCGGAGAAGAATTCCTGCAATTAGCATTGCCTGCTGCAACAGTTCGTGCGGACAGTATATGTGGAGGAAACAGTTTGTCTGTGCAATTTCAATTGTCTAATCCCTTTGGTTCCCGTTTGGTTCTTACTCGTTGGCGCACCTATACGTAGTAGAGACCCTCTAAGGAGTGTTGAGTATGGTAACCCATTTTCGTACGCCATATATTCCTTTGGGCAACTGGACAAGTGCTCAAACCCCAGACCCCGTTGGATGATCCTTGGTCCAATCATTTCTTATACTTAGGTTGACTAGGTACTTTTGAAATTTAAAAGTGACGACCATTTTTTGACGTCAATCTAAACGGTCCCGATTATTTATATGAGCCCAGGACAGGTTAAACATTCGTGTAATTTTGCAGATTTTCCTTAATTTCACAATCAATAATTTTCATTGCGTTTTGGTTGATTTGTTGGCGTGTTCTTTCACGAATCTTTGTTTGAGCTTATCTGTTGGGTGATTCACTACCTATCAGTGTGCGTTAGGTAGGTACCTCCAAGTTATACCGTATAACAAAGCACCGATAATAATTTACTCATTAGTCTCAGTCAATATTACTCATCGACTGAATTATGCTTTACAGTTTACAGTTTTACCTTAGGTAGTAGGAATTATGCATACCTTGGACCTACCTATTAGGGACAAAAGCATAACACCAAGTGGCTAAGCGATACTTACCAAATAGATAGGTACCTATTAGTGCCAATCTAAATATATAAGTATAAAAGGAGAAACTGACTGACTGACTGACATATCAACGCACAGCCTAAACGGCTAAAAGTAGGCACTTGAAATTTGAAAAGGACGTAGCTTAGGTACCGTAGAGGTGCACTAAGAAAAGAATTCCCGAAGTTCCCACCGGAACGGGAATTAGCGGGAAAATCTTTATCTATGAAGAATCTAAACCGCTTGAGTTAGACGCTTGAAATTTGGCAATATTGCAAAATTCACACGGGAACGGGAGTTACGGGAAAAAACTGGAAAAACCCTGTAGTCCACGCGAACGAAGTCGCGGGAACAGCTAGTCTAAATATAAACCAATGGAAGATGCAAATTTCATAAAACCTGCAACTCGTTGAAATATTTAAAAAAACCAAATTCATTAATATAATAAGGTATGTAGGTAAATCAATGTCATTGGCTCATCAGGCCGATATTGTAGAAAATATTGTAGCGATAATTTCGCAAAAATAACATTGTAATTATCACATATAGCAGATACGCACCCTCTTCAAGAAGCCAGAGATCTTGTTGAGCTCTATGGGGTGAATGCGCTGCAGCAGCGGCACAGACGCGAGGAACCGCTGGTTGTCCTCTTGCTCCTGCCGCCCGCTGCGCACCATGATCTTCTGGAACACTCGCCGCTCCAGGGTCCATACCTTTGCCTCTGTGATGCCTGCGTACAAGCAAACCCTTCAATGGTACTCAAAGCTGAATTGCTGCGTTCTGTACCGATACCATAGTAAACCCCCCATCCTCCCTCACCGTCGTCGATAGACAACCTAATACAAATGTATAGAAGTACATATAGTAAATATTATGATAGTTAACTAATAATATACCTAGGTACAGATGATCACCGAGCGGACCGGATGTTAAAACTGGGTCTCGAAGAATGTAGATAGATACACTTTATTGCACAGAAAATTGACAGAAATTGGTTTAACAGACATTATAGCAGTACAATTTAGGCGGCCTTGTTACTAGAAAGCAGTCTCTGCCAGATATTCTCGTAGTGTGGGTACGTTCTGTAAGTACTGTGTAGGTAATTCAAAAAGAGTTAAATTTTCCGTGTCGTCAATATCAACAAAGACAAAGTTTTTTATGAACATAATTGTAGGTAGGTACGTGATTTTGTAAGGTCAGTCTGGTTTTTCAAGAAGAGCCATCCCAGACCGGGGTACCGACTCTAAAATAATAAATCTGTCTCCACAAAATGTATGCATAGCTTCTGCAAAATCTTCCTCGCCCCCCTGGAAGATTTATCCAAACAGGCATACGATTGATATATGGCATAATTAATATTCTGTAAAATTGTGTGAAAAAGTCAATTTTGGTATTTACAATGCTTCTTCAAATTATGTAGGGAAATTTTATGATAGCGGGTACTAATTAGGTACGTATCTAAAATAAAATGAAACCCATATCACTTAGTCTTATCATAATTACCTAAAATGAATCAGATGGATATTAATTGTCTTTTCAGTAGTTTTTCCTCACATTTTCCTTTTCATCCTCAAGGAAATCTTATGACATTGTTTTCAACAGAAATAAAAGTCCAGCGTTTATTGACAGATTAAAGGATTACGCTAATACCCATATTAAAGACCGATTGTTTGTTACATTTTGTATCAATTATCCATAAATCTGATACGATCTCCGTGATTGCTAATCTGGTGGTAATATTGATTATTCATTAGATAGAGGCGTTGTTTCCTGTGCGACTGCTAAATAATATATTTTTGATTTTTACTACAAGTATTTCAGCCGGACCTAATATGAAGCATGATTCGACATTGACATAGCTGGGCACCGTTAATCAAATAGTTAACTTCGTTAATCGTTAATCCGTTACTAAAAAAGTTAGCTTCGTTAAACGTTAAAGCGTTACATTTTAGAAGAATTAACGCAAGTTAACGTTAATCGTTAATCCGTTAAAATAAAATAAAAATTGATGGATGAATGGTCATGGATTCTCACCAGGACCTGGAATCCGATTCCATGTCACTTTTTCAATTCACCTAATATTACGTACACACATCCTTATCCACACGCAAATGATCACTGACAGTAATTTATGGAGCGTTCAAGTATTACGTAACGCAATGGGGGGGGGGGGGGGAGGTTATGTAAAGGACCCCTCCTAGAGACTAAAAATCTTCAAATATTGCGTTACGTGAGGGATACCTATGCCATATCGAATAATAAACATCGAACGTTCAAAATATGGAATACTTGCTGTGCCTGCGACTTCGTTTGCGTGGACTACATCCTTTCCATGGTCGGTTTTACCCTTAAAAAGTAGTCTATATTTTAATCCAAGTTTCGAGCTATATTTGTGCCAAATTTCATATATCTTACTTAAAAAATAAACTTTCAAATGTGGTATTACCCCCATCCCCCCCTTTTTTAACAAAAAATATTCTTTCTTTCTTTCTTTATTTCATTTATAATATTAGTAGAGATACAAATAATCGATCGCTCATAATATCAAATTTACATATAATACAACGTTCAAAATATCAAATGGTAAAAGTATCGAACGCTCAATACATCAAATAATTATTTGTATGTATATTCGATATTTTGAACGTTCGATTTTTGTACCGTTCGATTAATAGTGTTTGATATTTTGATTTTCGATCGCTTGGTATTCGATATGGCGTAGGTAATCCGTTACAACGTAATACTTGAACGCTCCCTTCTTTAAAATAAACACAGTACTTGTCATTCTAATTAAAACACCGGCTCTAAGTAATTAAAGACATGTTTAAATCAAATGAACAAAATGAATCTATTCGCAGCTTTCTCTCTCGCACGCGCTTTCTATAGTGTTTTTGTTTCACTCGCGACACGAGCTGCTCGCCACTTGTCGTTTCATACTTGTCTTGTCTGAACCTGTTTGTTTCGCCACGCCACCGCGGTACAATGCGGTGAATAGTAGGCATTGGATAAACGATTAACGGACTTCTGGATTATTAACGGAAGTTAATGAGTCCGTTAACAGTTTTTAAAGTTAATTTAAAAGTTAATCCGTTACTCGAAATGTTAACTTCGTTAATTAACGATTAACGGATTAACGAGTTAATGCCCAGCTATGGACATTGACCAAATGGTAGGTATATAAAACTGTACAGTACCTACACATTCTTTAAAGTCGATGAAGTGGCAACGAGTTCAATGATATGAAACCATTGAACAGTAGTCCGTGTAAACATTTAGGTATAACCAGGAAATTTATTCGCCCAGCAACAATCTATACGTCCTATATAAGTACATACAGATAAATATAATGGTGTCTGTTAGTAAGATCTAAACAACGGCTTTTTACAAAATAAATATGTAGGTAGAGGTAGGTATATATTTATCTGTATATCTCAAAACAACATTTTTTGACTATTTTTGTACGCATGTTTGTTCCAACTAATCACTGAAGGGGTTGAATATACCTATAGTTAGTGTGTGACTACACGTTACAAACATGTATAAGATATTTAAAATACTCACATCGTATTGAGGCAAATCGTTTTGCTTTGTACAAAATTGCTAGTTCGCCAAACGCTTCTCCAGCTCCAAATGTCTTAACAACTTGGCCCCCTTTTAGGACCTCAAATCGCCCGTGTGCCGACACAAACAAATGACTGCCACTCTCGCCTTCACGGATGATGAGATTCCCTGCTGGGAAATCTTGGGGGCTCATTGCTTCTACGACCGCGACCAAGCGATCTTCGTCCATCAGATTTCTTAAGAAATCATTTGCCATCACAGCTCTACTTATTTGCTGAGCAGATCTGTAAACGCATGGGGTTTGACCAGGAAGGCCTTTGTCAAGCATGAAATAATTATACATCATCATCAGCCCGTACGTAGGCAGCTTTAATTAGGTTTTTTTTAAAAACAAGTTATTTCTGTTATTTTAAGTAGATAGGTGGTGTTATGTGAGTTAAAATGTTGTAACTTCCAAAGCTTATATTTTTCTTCGTTTACTTGCAATAGAGACTTGTAATACAAAATAACGGTTTATTCGTAATTAAATCAGAAAGACAGGTATTACTAGACATAGGTATAGGACTTACCTTTCATCTTTAGGGTATTTGTCATAATGCAAATCCAAATTTTCGCTGGGCGCAGGAGGCGCTATTACGGCCCGCCTCTTTATCACTTGCGCATTCTTGGATATGTCAGGGTCTACCCTGACTAGGTCCGCGATGGTCTTGCGGCCAGCGCTGCTTTTACGTTCGTCTGCGGTCTCATTTTCGGAATCCCAGCGGCTCGATTTTCCACTTTGGATGCTCATACTACTAATCTTTTTGATGTCTTCGGAAGAGGCGGAGTGGTCATATTTAACTGGTGACGATGAAATGCCATTTGTAATATCTCCATTGAGTCTTGGAACGTACTCTCCTAATTCGTGCGGAAATATCTGAAGCAACAACAAATGAGTTCACCTCAATACTACTCAATTTAACGAACTTGTACATATATTTTCTAAATAATGTTTTTCAGACGGCTTTATAATAGATCTCTCATAAGTAAGTAGATACCTACTTCAGCATAGATACACGATAAGTATACTACCTTTAAACAATGAATGAGTTGATCGATGGTGGGTTCATCGATGAACCCAATTTGGAAGAATTAGTGTTTGAAAAGTTACGGAAAAACTTTATCAAAACTTCATGTCTCAAGATGAAAATGTCTGATTAGTGTTTGTTGACAATAACAAGTTATGGGAGAGAGACATGGTGATTAATCATATGCCTAATAAGAATACTCAAAGTCACTCACCGTTAGATGGGGAAAGCTATGCTTGGAGAAAATCTAATTGATGAATTTGGAAATGAGCAGAATTGCTTATAATATTTATATTATTATGCTTTACGTTGGCAAAAATACAACATAGAATTTGACAAGATGGACAGACGACTATGGCATGTTGGAAGGCTAAGCTGCCGGTGGTAGTGCCTACCTTTACGAAAACTTATGTACATTTATTTATTTATTATTTATCTTTAAATAAATATTGGACAACATCACATACATTGCTCTGATTCTATGGTAAGTAGCTAAAGCACGTGTGTTACAGAAATCAGAAACAACGACGGTACCACAACACCCAGACCCGAGACAATGTAAAAAAGTTTGTTTTCCGTATTGACCCGACCGGGGATTGAACCCGGAACCTCAGATATGGCGCGACACCAAGTCCGGCACGCTACCCTCTCGGCTACGTACGGAGGTCGTTTCTTACGGATTCATTATCATTTTGACATAATGGATGCCCACTTCTGTGCAACGGCCTACTCTGTGGATTAGATACCTATTGGTATCGAGGTATGGCACTTCTTCATGTTGACGAGAGCCGTAGAGCTCAGAAGTGGCTAAGTATACCTAATGATTATAAAACATCGGAATAAGTAATTAAATATGTGTGGAACTATCCTATCCTCGTCGTGGTTTTTCGTTGAACCGTTGAACGTCATTAAAATAATCGTGAAATATCTACCGACGTACTTGGTAAATTATCTTTGCACTGATTTATTAAAGCACTTACTTATCGGAAAAATATTTTATCAGTGTTAATTCCCAGTTAATTTTGTATTTAGGAACATTTATGATTAAGTAGATATAGCATATGACACCTTTCGGTAAAAAATACATTTATGTATATTCATCTATTTGCTAATGATTTATCAGTACCTACCTATCTACTTAGATATCTCTTTCATTTGTATTAACCTAATAGGTAGTATACATTTCATTCGTTGGTATGAAATTCACTAAAACATGAAGTAGGTACCTAATCGAAGGTAGCGATTTCGTAATATTATTGCTAACTTTATGTATTAGTGTCTTTTGTCTTCTCTACGATGTAGAAGTATTATTATTTATTATTATAGGTGTAGATACTCACCATTTAGATATCATCAATACGAAGTACCTACTAAAATGTAGTAGCAATAGGTAAATAGGTAGTACCTGCCTACGTAGCGTAGGTAAGTTTCCCATCTTGAGAGTAAGTTGCAACTAGGAGACTGTATCTAGCAAAAATTGTTAGGTACCTATCGCTTCAATTAACTTCTGACACATTATTAGTACGAACGATCAGAACCTATTAATTAAACACCAAGATATCGTGCAGCGCTAGTGACAATATCATGGTTAACAAAGTAAATTTTATGTTTCAAGGAAAGTCATTCAGTGATTGAATGACCTCCTTGTCAACAATTGACGTGGTAAGTATTACGCGAACGGGAATAAACTTTGTAAATTCTCACAACTATAGATTTCTATTACTTTTTCTATCTAAGCATACATTTAGATTTACCTAATTTTTTTTAGTAGTTCAATTCCAAGTTTTACCTAGGCACCTGTTTTCTTTGCAACGTCTTCCCTACATTAAAAATGTGATTATATTATCAGTTTTAATTCTCATGAAGACTTCGATGAGATTAGAACTATATAAAAAGTATGGTTAAAGCTAATCTCGTATCTAATCTATCAAATACCAAATTTCATCCAAATCAATTCAGTAGTAGCTATAGGCGTCAAACACAAAAAAAATGCAGTTGGAGTAGGTATTACTAGGATTAAATTTATTTTTAGAACTTATGTATCTCTTGCTCGTTGTATATTTCTACATTATTTTGGCATTACCAATACGCGATAGGTAGGTATACACAAACTAGTATTTCGGACTGTGGTCTATGGGAAGATAAGTTGGTTATACCGATGTTTGCACCTTTTGTTCTTTTAATAGTCACAAGTATTTCTTAAATTCTTTATGTAGTAGGCATATAATGTTTACAGTACAATACAGGTACACAAATAGAAGGCATGGATGTGCATTGTAACAATTGAATCTTCTTAACGTCGTTATATAGGTAGAATAGGTAGGTATTAGATATTACTTACAGCAATAGTTTCGCGTCTTTCTGGACGGGCGGGATGTGTTCGTTGGATTTTATTTAGAGAAAATCCGCCCTTCGATGACCACCGGAACGGAGGACACAGCACCATTTTTATAACAGTTTGTTCGCGACGGGGAATAATTGTCTTACATTATGTTCGTCTAAGCGCGAAGGAGCGTAAGCGCGTCTGCCTCGACTGCGTGATTGGCAAACTGGTACTCGTTATCACGCTGACAGATTATCTTACCATACCGATTGTTTTAATTATTTCACACTAAGGAATCACTAAGTATTTATTATCAAAGAACCTTGCAATCTTATCAACGTTAATAACATTATCACAGTCCCCCAATCACTACTCTCTACCTACAACATTTGCAGTTTACTTCACCTTTACCGCGTCGGATTTAATGCAGGGCCGTGTCGAATCCTGAGCTATGATATTGATATTGTTCAAAAATAAAAGTCCCCGACGTCATACCGTCTTCATAAGTGAAAATCTACTAAACTTTAAAGATTTATTATCACTGATATTACCGTTAAATATAAAGGATACCTATGATAGGGTGATGACGATTTTAAAATAAAAGAATCAGAGTATTCATACTATAATTTATTAATAACGTAAATGAGTACACAATGCCAAAGGCTTTAAATGATTCACTTCATTCCATATTTCTCATTTGAAAAAAAATATATATTTACAATAAAGAGAAAATCAGCTTCGCAATTCATTATAAATTGCCACACTAAAAAGGAATTTCTATTATTTATTTACTTTTATCACAAATCGTACGAGGGAACTCGCTGTGCACTTGGCTCGAAATGTTTGCTCTAAAACTGCACTTTCCTCATTAGGACCGACGTGCATCAATAAAATGTGCGATGAATCTATAAACTGTGCCGAACGGAAGACATTCATTATGTAACAAATCTATTGTAGGGTATATTAATAATTTCAAAAACATTTAGTTTTAACTTTACACGTACAACATACATATTTACGGAAATTGAGCACGGTATTGTAATAGTATCCCGAAAACGGTCGACACGAGCGGCCTCGCCCACGTAACGCATACAGTCTCGCCGGCGCGTACACAACACTCGCATTTCTACTAACGGAAGCTCACATAAAATACAAAGCAGCTATTCCTTCTGCCTCAATGAGGTTTATGTTGGAATCCTTGGAGAAACGTCGAACAGCAACTTGCATTTTTACGGTTTGCAAGGTGGATACTGCTCGCAGATTCGTTTGAGCAGGTCTAAGTAAAATGTGGGTCCTTATATAAGCCAGCACAAACCCCATTTATGGCATAACATTATCAAAATCTCGTTAATGTCGACAAAAAGTATGCGCTACGTTTACCTATGATCCCATGTTTATTACAGATAACGTTCATTTTTTTTTCAAAATTCATAGACGTGCCCTGAATTATGTGATTGTGCAACACTACAAAGCATGACATGTCTACGAATTTTATGCAATAGACACTCGGACATAGGCATAAAATGTCTAGACCCTGCTAATATCTGAGTACTCTACTACACTAACTGAACAGCGTCGACGAGTGCAATTGACGAACAAGTGATACTTATTAACTCTGGCTACTTTAACAATATGAACCCGAGGGTAAAAATTATACGCAAAACATGCGGCAGGGAGCCCACCGATAACACTATATACATAGGCAGCACGATCCCCGCGCCGCTGCCGCCCGTCGCTACAATACACGGTAAATACTAACACGGAGGAGACGCCGCATTGCTAGCTACCTTCAAAGAGACACGATCAAAATGTTCCAGCTTACAATGCTCGTCTCCTCTCACCTTAGTGTGTTAACGATCAAAATAGAGATACAATAATGTGTGATTCATAAAGTAAAGTGAGGGCTGGCGCAGCGTGCGGCGCGGCCTCGCTGCTGCTCGGGCGCTGCTAGCAATCATCGACATTCGCTAACAACACTACTGATATGACTTATTATGCACAATATTTTAACAATTCGTTTTAGATCTAATGATTACAGAATCTAAAGCCTTCGATCGTATAATTTGTGCACAGCATAAAGAAACGACATTAGTATGAAAATTTAATTCAACATCTCATAAAAACCGAGAAACAAATCGCGTTACAAAATACATATTATCCTTAATTTAATGATTATTACATTTATAATACATTGTTCTTGATGATTTTTTTTTTCAAATCTTATCGTAGCACACTAACCATTTTGTCAGATATGTCATTTAAATTCAAATTTTTTCTCCAAGTGAAAATTTGGCTTATATTTAAAAGTCTTGCATAAAACGAAAAAACTCTATTTGATTTCTTGTAATTGTTTGTCGATATCCAAATCATCTACAAATGGTTAAAATGGTTTACTTACATAAATAACAATTTGATTAATAGCACTATCAAGTGTACGTGGCGGGTTCTAGACTTATTTAACGAGTATACATCATTTTTCAATGGGAAAAAATAATGCATAGTATAAAAAGTAAATTATAGCATCCACACATAGCAGTCGAAAACACGCCTGGCTGACTTGTGCGTACTAAATTAATGATTTTCAAAATATTTGTGACAATTAGTTACCGGGAAAATTATAAACTAATAAATAAAATCATCAAATAGAATCACATGTACTTTTTACTGTACTTAGATACAAAAAACTTGCATTAAAAAACTTAATCCAATAAAACCTAAAAAACTATAAGTTTCTTAAAGTTACACATTCACGCATGAGTATTCAGCAGTAAAGCACAAATGTTGTTCGAAGCTGCAACATGACCGGCTACAGTTACGTCTAAACAAAGTAATAACTACAACTTACACAATAAAAAGCCAGTGGCACTAAAACATGAGTGAAACTGTTATAGTCCAGCGATCAGAATAATATGACACGAAAGATCCTAAAAATAAGATATTACAGAAAAAGTATAATAAAACCAAGATCAGATACGGACCATACTCCGTAAATATCACATGTAACTTTTACGGATCAGCACCTTTCCTATTTAAATTGTGCGCAAAAAGACTAGAACACCTGCTAGACCAAATGTCATGGAACAGTGACTGCGTGGCCGGCGGAGGGCGGCCGGTCGCGGCGGGTGAGCGCCTTACGTTACGTTGTAAATGTTTAAAGCTATCTTTGCAGACGCCACCGCGCTGAGTTAATGCACTATTGTTACATTAGTGGCCTCAAGATTTCCTCATTCGCTACTTGATATGTTAAGTGTCCGAGTGGCTGATTAAATCATGAACTAACAGAAGTTTTACAAAGAAAAAGTTTAAAATCCTGTTTACGTAACGCATACTCGATTTAACTACGCATTAACTATACGATTTAAATAGCAAATAAACTGTTTCAGATCTACAATCATATTGTTCGATTATGTAACGACTACTCTAGATGGCAAACAGATATGTCCACAGAGAAAATTACTTAGTATACACTATATTTAAATAACTTATAACAATATTTGTTCGTTCCGAATCATCTATGTTCATAGATTTATAAAGTTTTTCTTATTGAAAGACTGTGAAATCTAGTGAGAAGTGGTTAGTGACATGCAAACGCTCAGGTTACGTACGAATCGATGGGTTTTGTGCTTTGGTATAAACGTTGAGCGAATTCATAGATGTTATAATATTTTACAATCCTAATGAAATGTTAGATCTAAAGTTTACGACGACGTCTAGAAGGGTTGGACCCGTACGCGTGTTGTTCAATAAAACGAAAAATACATCAGTTAGAAAGTATTAAAATAGCACTGTAATGTGGGGAAACATTAAAAGTAATTACACGGAGAAATCTCAATGATATGTGAGAACTCGAAGAAGTTCCCTTCTTCTCTTAAAACTACATCTAAAGCGTTACGCCTACTTTTCAGTAAAATATTAAACATTATAAACTAGCGATTTAGATTTATAATAGACAACTGAAAAGTTAAATTCTGAGATAATATAGTATCGAGATGGAGCGAACTGTACACAGCAGGAGCTAAAGTAAACAAATATTTGGGGAGCGCGTCAGACCTCGGCGCTCCAGTGCCGGGGCCCCGCGCGCTGCGGCGCAAGCTACAAGCAGAACTTATTTGTAGTAACGCGCGACCGTACTATACAATGGTACACAGAACAATCCTATAACTATTTAAATATTACTCATTCGTTATTATAGGTTAGAGGTAACTTTTGAAAAAATATATTTGTAAAACAACAACCAAATAAATGGCACCGTATAAAAATCGCACCATATAAAATGTAATGATCATCATAAACATTATCATTCTGGAAGTGTACTTATCGCATAGGAAATCCTATTGTCTGTCTGGACCGCGACGCGACGACGTGCGCGGATATTGGAATCGATCCCAGGACTTGGGAGCTATCGGGAAAGACTCAGCGTTATAATCGCAGACGGTTCGAAACGATATAATGTATTCATCACACATACTGTGCTCGACCATCCTGCATATTAACTCGTTACACACGAGTGATCAAATTAAGTTTTGAACTGAGGTTTACGTATTATAAATCAATAAAATGTGTTTTTGATTATATTTACAATATTTTCTCTATGATATGCAAGTGCAAAGCTCACTAAATATCGTTACATGAAACATTTCCTATTGTCAATAACAATTAGTGTAACATCTACACTAGACAATACCATACACTATAATGTAGATTTCACATTCACTCATGTGTTATTAGTAAAATAGTAATTCTTACAAATACCTAAATAGAACGAAGCACTTACTTTAGCTGCTCGCACTTGTATAGCATTAGGTACACAAATAATTTACAATACAGTTTAACTTAATAAACTATTTCTGTTAAAAAATTTTAATGACTTTGGTATTCATAAGTTCCGACGCCCGGCCCGTGCGGTGGACGTTTTGGACACTTGGCAGACCAGTCTCTGCGCGTAGAGCGGACCGCGGCGGCCCGGCGCGTCGCGTGGCACTCGTGCAGCGTGCGGCACGAGCGCGTTGTGCGACGTGTGTACGTCATGCGACACGCGTACGTCATGCGACACGCGTACGTCAAGCGACGCGTGTACGTCATGCGACACGCGTACGTCAAGCGATCAACGCCACGCCGCCGCTCCGTCGCCGCGGACTCCACGATGCTATCTTACAGATCCGAACGACGCTTTCAACTGTTAGTTAACTATGCTATCCAAGCTTACTTATTACAGTAATCGGCTAGCACTATACTATGACCTTAATTATGAATTATGTTTGTACGTTTACAAAGAGAGTTCATTGTCATGTTAGGTTAAAGATGAGGGTAGTTTCATATTCGAGTAAAATCTTAATATTGATCCACTGGCTTAGTATGGCGCAAACCTGTTGTAGCCGCTTCTATATACTGCAGTCTGGAAAACAAAGAAATTCATCATAAGATATTTTTAACAATTGTTTTATAAGAGTTGCTTGTAATATAATTTTAACATACCCCATATCCAGTTACAGGACCGATGCTGTGTCCTAAATAAGGGTCAGCGTATTCTCTTCCGTATCTGTAAAAAAAACGTTAATCATTATGAGTGTACATGTCTCCGTTACATAACAATATCATAAAAGTAATACTTTTTGTTTATAAAAGTAATATCATAAAAGTAATACTTTAATGTAATGCCGCTACAAAACCACGGGAAGTCATTTAATAATGCATAATATAAATTTTGGTATGCATTATTTTAAATTTTTATTTAAACTAATGGTATGGTATGGTTTAAAAGTATCTTACGTGGCAGCTAGAGGCGCGAGCGTGGCTTGCGCGGGCGCGGCGCTGACGGCGGCGGCGGCGGCGCGCGCGGCGGCCCCGTAGTTGGCGGCCGCCGCCGCCGCCGCCGCGTGCTGCGCCGTCGTCAGCGGCGACTTCAGCAAGGGCGCCGCAGCCGCTGCAGCTGCTGCCGCGGCCTGCAACCATTACCAAAACATCCCACTTAGAGAGCGCGACGTGCGGGTTTGTACAGTTTTGACTACCTATTGATTTTCGCCATACAACCCAAATAATATTCCAAATCACTTTGATTGAAATTTTCCCGAGTCTTAATCCGGACTAAATCTACTTAATGAATGTTATCACCGGTCGCTTCAAATTGATCATGGCCGTTTTTAGACCGCTAGCTGTCTATGAGTGGTTTCATATTCAAATTACACCTATCTTATGACCGAACTTTAATTGAAATCCCACCATGGGAAAAAACTGGCTCTGGTGCCACGGGAGTCGTCGTCGTCTATAGTAAATTCATTTTCATGAAAAGAAATCGCTCGACATAATGGCCTAAAAGATACATTTCCTAACACAACTAAAATCCAAAATTAAAATTAAACTGATTGACCTAATTCACATAAAAATATTAGTTGACTATGTAAAATGTAATAGATGAAAGCCCCCAATACATGAGTAATTTTACGAGTCAAATTAAATGGACATGACCGGTAGAGGCACCCCTCTCTGTGAATGAATTTCATGGAATCCCAAACAAAACATCGGCACGAACAATGAGCCCACAAAGGCACGATTGCGTGGTTTAGTTATTGACAGCGATGCGGGCGCGCGCGGCTCTGGTTGATGACTCGCCGATTTATTATTTATTGGAGATATTCACATTTAAAAATAGTTACGCCCGTTTATCCTTACCATCTGCAGGCTCTCGCGGCTATACTCACGAACTGCTGAGATTTACTGTTTAATTTATAGCAGAAGGGTTATCTGTGTAGCTAGAAAAAAAAGAAGCTAAAACGATGCATAGAATAACGCACTGAAAACTATTTTATAGTACACGATGAGCCGGTGTTGATCTGAATTAATATTTACATATGAACATGCAGCGTTCCTGGCACTCGATCCTACCTACGATGACATGTTTTTTCTGCATCAAAATTAAACCGAGTAATTATGAATAATTTTTACCCAAATTTTGTTGCAGAAAACTGTGTTCTGATGATTATGATTATGAGCATGCACTATTAAGAGAAACGGAAGATCGAAATGTTGTCAAACGACACAAACTAAAAAAAATTGACAAAATGTACTGTCTACTAATCTACTTGGTGATTGTTAGTAAACTTTGAAAGTTGCAATTAAATTTGTGGGCTCAATGTTCTACTCGGAGCATGATAAAAATTAGCATCAGATCGAGTCAACTCACAGCTTGAGCAAACGCCTAAAACTAAATCACCCACCACAAAACCAACGAACAAGGATATAATAAACTCAACAGTAAGCAAACCGCGCCGTCGCGGGGCGGCCTCGCCAGTGCCACCGACTCGGTTATTACAAACACATGTGCACCCTGCATTACGGTGGATTACCAACCAATAGGACCATACGAATATAATAAGGAGCAAACAAAATCCCAGCACTCACTCCACGATGAATAATATAACTTATGCTAGCGTGGTGTAACATGAATCAGGAAGCGATAGAGATACGGATACAGTCACATATCGATCGAAACCGAGCGCTAGAGGCGTGATGAGTTTACCTCTGCTGCCGGCTTCGCGGCCTGCAACAACACACGCACGGTCACCATCGGGCACGACTGCCCTTCATCATTTATTACCTTTCGAACTTATCAGAGACATCATCAATCACTACTACTATTTGGAAAACATCCGACCACCCTTATTTGATACCTTCTCATTATCATCTTTATGCTTCAATTGGAATCTATCAAATGAAAGTGCTCACTTTAAAAGATCTTTCAGATTTGAAAGGATTGAGACAATTCCTACAATTTATGATTTTCTTAAGATTATATTTAAAAAGTTATTTAAACTTTCAATAGCAACGAGAAGAGAAATGGCAGATCACATGTGTTATTTTACCTGAAGTCTGTAGTTGGAGTCAGCCGTCGCAGCCGCTGCTAAGAATGGGTCGTAATATACACTGAAAGTGAAACAAAATTTCATGTAATTCGAAACCATGGTTGTGTCATAATTATTCAACAAATATAATTTGCAAATACATATACATGAAGACTATGAAAATACTTTAATGTAACTATTTGGAACAAAATGTTATGAAATGCAAAAATTGCAAAGTATTTTTTACGTACCAAATATGTCTAATTAATTTTCTACTTTTAATTGCATTAATCAACATGTAAAGCGATTAAGATAAAAGTGAGCTAAGGCATTGAGTTAGTTCTGATGTTACGAGTGTTAGTTACACATCAAACTATACATAAAATGTGCTGACTACACTAATTACAGGATGTGCTCATTTACGTTAATCTAGACAACTGAGAATATTAGAGTTCATACCAAGTGATTGATAGAGGAAGGGATCGGTAGGAGGAGGTGACAAGGGATCGGTTACTGCGGCCCGTACTGATACGAGTAGCTTCCGTACCTGTGATGTACCCATTTAATTTTTAAATATACCTACTAATAGTATATTTGTGATTTCTGTACTAAAATAAAATAGTTTTAACATTAACGAAATCTCTATGTATTAAAAAATATGTTTTTAAAGTATTTCAAGGATGAATACTATCATCCTTTATATTAAGGTTTTACCCTTTATACAAGATTTTTTTCATAATTTTACTACTTACTTATCTAATAATTTTAGGAAAAAAATACAAATTTGTAAGGCTCTAAGATGCACTAAAAATATGATGTTTAAAACTTAAAATGTACAGTGAAAAACTTGAAATGTCTCAGAATAAAAGGAAACATTATACTTTGTTTAATACAATAACAGTAAATTCGAAAAAAAAAAAGGATTGCTCGTAAATTTACTCGGTTTAGGTAATATGGGTATCGGGGAAGAAGAGGAAGAGGGGCGGGTCGTGTACTCACGGTGCGTATGCGTGCAACTGCGTCGCGTAGGCAGCGGCGCGGGGCAGTACAGCGTGCGGGAGGGCGGACGCGTGGTGCGCGTGCGGGGGCGGGGGCGGGGGCGCGGCGACGCGGGCGCGGCGCAACGCTCCGGGGGCTACATGCAACACACGGGAGAGCTAACATGCGGGGAGGGGGTACCTGCGACGCTGGGCGGCGCGCGGCGCCAGCACGAGCGGCGGCGCGGGCGCGGCCGCGGGCGCGGCGCCGAGCCACGGCCACGTCACGCCGGACACCCGCAGCCCTGCGCACACACCGCGCCTCTACACTCTTACCCTATCACCTATCTGCACAGCCTGCTGCGTTCAGCTCCATCGAACATTATACAAGTCTTACATGACACTTGTACTGAACCTTTGGTTTATTACATCGCATTTGATTTTACTTCTTTCACAATTTTTTTAAAGATTGTAATGACCTTCTAAATCGACATTATTGTTAGACATTGGATGAATGCTCGAAGTAACTTAAACGCATCAAGCTTACCAGCCAGGATGTTTCCTTTACTGAGTACACGCTAAATCATCGTGATTTGCTTGCGATTTGACTCTTTTTTAAGACTTCCTCGATTTCTCCGACACTCGTAGCTCGAGCTCGATTAAAATGTACAAACTATGAAACTATAAATATGCACTAGGATGCAAATTTAAAGACAATGCTAGAGCGATCAGATCAGTCATTCATCACAATTAAAAGAATCGGGATGTTCGGCCATGCTGCGTCAAAGCACTGGCGCCCAAGGCAGAGCAGTGATTGTACGTAAACGAGTAGTTTCATAGTGTAGGTACTCTGGCTGACTTGTTGCCATCCAGCCGGCTCCGACTGATATGTTACACGTGGCCGTGTTCTGCTCTAAAGAAGCATGGCCGTTGGGATTTTACGGATGCTGTAATTCAATTGTGACATTCATTGTCTCATCGAGCAATAAAATCTATTCAACCACATAGTCCCACCACATTAAGTAAATAAAAATCATGCTCGTATGAATGTTACAATATTAATGTAAACGCAAAAGCTTTATAATATAATAAAAGATACCATACAGATGTGTCAGTCTTACCTTCTGGCCATTGGACACACACTGAAACAAAACGAAAGAAAATAAATTAAATAAAGGTCATGTTAAAATAAACCATTTCTAAGACTAACCACATATAAGACAAACCTAAGAGACATTCTCAACTACAGAATTGAAATTGATAGTGCAAGACCGAAGTTACATTCATACATTCCAGCAAACGTCAAGTAAATTATATAATAACTGGTCAGAATAGCTCAAAAGAAAGTGTATAATATTGATCTAACAAGCTGTCTAATAGTTGGTGTTATCCGATCAGACGCCGCGAGACATCGTCAGGCAAGAGGCGCCGGAGACAGCCTCAACATACCATATCAACTACATCTACGGCGAACAGGAATTAAACATACAAACTGAACGGTAGCAGAGGATGGGTAAACAGTTCGGGGTCTTGTGATAATAGCTTTTAGTGTAATGTGATATTGGGTGCATCACGTAACGCAGTTGGAGCGCGTGCCCAGGCGCAGACTGTCTCCGGCTGCTGACAGTGGACTCATTCTCTAAATAGCATTCACCTAGTTGCATTCAGACAACGGATCTAGCCAACATGTAGAGTTACATTGACATGGACAACACCGATCTTTATAAATCCATCTCTCACCCAAAGTGGGAACTGATCCATTTCTAGTCAGTATAACTGGATGGGTTAAAAGAGAAAATCCCAAGATGCATTATAACTTCATAAGGCAGGTGAACAGTAAATTAAAACGTATGTTTGTGTGAGTTGCAATAAATTTTGTATTTCAGGAAGGGACACACTACGATTGTGGTTTGTATTTATAGAGCGTGTAATGGTCGAATATTTGCAAAGTCAAGGGTTTGTATTTAATTGTGGTTAAATTTAAGAAAAACAAAATTAGATAATAACATCGTTTCATTATAAGCACTTACCGTTCGGTACTGTTGGCGGTTTCTTTGTCTGCACTCTCGCTGTCGCATTATTAACCTGATTTGGAAGTAAACGAAAAGTCAGAAAAGGTTTTGTCTTAAAAATAAAAAATTGACTGACTTTAAAAAAAAGAACAAAATTAAGCAAAATGTAATGTCAATTGATATAATGAATAAACAAAAATATGTAATAATGATATTAACGCCCATAATTTACTGGGAATCGAACCCAGTCTGTAGAATAGTCATTATTATTCAAAGCTCGTAGGTAAATTTGTTTTTTTATAGACCATGAATAGTAATCATCTGTATGTTGGCATGTGAGATAACAAAATAAAAAGTTTATGTTAGTATTTTCTTAAGCTTTTGACGGTATTGTAAAGTCAGCCAATGTTTGTGTCAAATGTCTCTCAGCTGATAATTATTAAATTAAGATTTAAATAAGGTCTATCAACTTACGTGACCTAAATCTTTTACGTTAGAGTTACTTACATTAAGACGTTTGACACTGAAGATAAAATTAAATATATAAATTGGGATAGATGAAAGAGTTTGGGATTGTATTTAAAATAAATAAATTGAAACGATATGGATGTCACAAAGTCGTTGTAATTTAAAATTGTTAGTACTCTGAATAACAATTTATAACAAATATATATTATAAATGTAATGGAACTAAAATTTGTATTCATAATCTTACCTCAGCGGCATTGTGACGGTACGGTTCGTTCTACATTTCTCTGTGAGACAGTCTCTCAATCGATCGGCATTTTAAATGACCGTCTAGAGAGTAAAGGGATAAAATAAATAAGGTTTGTTTGTGGATTAGCCGTCGGTATACTTAGTGCTAATGGTTGGGGTTGCGCGGGCGCGGCGCAGGCGGCGCCGGCGGCGCGCGCTAGCATGACAGTAACTACAGAGCAGACGAGCGCAGGTTGCGGTGGGCGTGGGCGTAGGAGCGGGATGTTATAAGTTACATAGTGCTACGGATGGTATTCATTGAGTCATGCACACCTCTATCTTTCTGCCCTCAACCACGGTGCCGTGAAGACGCTCTCGTGCTCGCTCCGCATCACCACTATTTGCGAATGTTACAAAACCGAATCCCTGCATGCAAGACAGACAAAACATGCATTAAAAACAGCGTCGCTCAAAAAACAACGTGCAACAAAAATTAACATTTATGCATTGCATATTCTTTTTAAATATTCTAGTGAAATATTGAGAGGATATTATTTATTTGATTACGTTGATACTTTGAGCGTATTCTAGCTGAATGGGTACACATAAGCGTTTGGATTACAATAAATTAATACAATATCGCTCGACCTATAGTAGTCTGTACTATTCGTAGGACAGTTCATATCGCTGTGGATCGAGGATTCTCTTCGAAACTAATTTAAAAGATACTACTAGAATCAAATGAAAATTAAATTTTGTGTGGAATGTTAGCTGCAATTTGTTCTATAAAGAAAATGACCGATCATGCATCAAGTCACTAATATTGACTAATGGGAGAAACACAACAGTTGTCGAGAAACCTCACGAAGACGTGATGATATATTGGGACAGAAAACGGACTTCACTCAAGGATATTGCAATGTCACTGAAACGTCGATTTAGTATTAACTAAAGTTTGCCATTCAACAACCAACAGCCTATACATATACACGTACGTACTAAAAACTCATTGACACACTAACGGGTACCTATTGTACTTTTATAACATTGTGCAGATACTGTACAGTGCCAGAAAACTATAAAACTTGATACAAATATCGACACAACAATATTAATATCTGGAGTAAATCAAAGAATTCTCGTTATAAAAGACTCATGAGTTTAAATAAAAAAACTCAGTATTTTAATACTCGTAAAACTGCATTCAATCAAAACACAGGATAAAATTTCGTTAAATCACTTGTATCAATCGGTCGTGCTGAGACAAATTAACTACAGTCAATACATGGTGATAACCCATAGATACAAAAAGCAGCTAGCACAGCACACATCATAGTGGAAGAGACGAATTGTGAAAGTGGCAAACAAGTCGCTGATTGTACGAAACGCTTACACTTATAAAAGCAATGACAGCTCTATTATTACCATTCTGAGTGCAAGTAATTATTAGATAAACAATGATCTGGGCAGAGAGACAGAGAGGTCAAGAGAGATATTAATAATGACGAGGCGGGGGCGTTGCGAGCGTCGGTCGCGGCGCACGCAATGCAGCAAGCTCTCAATATTAATGAAAGACATTTAAATCTAACCGACAGACGAGGAAGACACAAGTGACATTCGAAATAAAGCCAAACTAAATGATGCACCAGTTACTTCTATATAAAATTTACAAATTTTTAAACTTATTAACACATTGTTTAGATCAGCGTAGTATTATACATGCTCAAAACTAATGAAAATCATGTTCCCTTGTTAGGAAGCGTATGACTTAACCAACTGGTTTAAATCGTTTGGTTTAATGGCCAGATATTAAGATCATAGAATCTAACTAAACTGGATTAAGTAGGTACGAGTACTTCAGAATGATAGGTCATCCAAACTACACATTAATCACGGCAACGAGATCATCTCGCATAAAGTCATAACACAATGAAGAACTACAATATAAAAGGATCAACAGCTAAATCATTTTACGATTTTTATACAATGACATTATGAATTCGGATTTCTACGTAAGGTAGTTTGGACGATTACAACAGTATTATTATTAGTCATGAATAATAGAGCTGTCCTGAAAATATGACTTAGGAAATCAGCTGTTATAGTGACGATGCATCATTCTCTAATACTGCATATCCCAATGTGAGGCATTGAAGAAAAAATAATTCGGAGCTATTATTCCAAAAGAGTAAAATATTTGTTGACATGAGCGAGCATGGACTACTTGAGGGGCGGTCACCAAACTGACACAAGGAAAGCAGTAACACGAAAAAGCGTTCAATCCAATCAATTATAAAAATGGTTTCATAGATAGTATCAATTTTCACAGATTTAAATGGGAAATCAGACATTTACAGTGAGTTGTTTTTTGAGTATCATTCAGATAATTATATTATTAATGTTCATATTAACAGACGCACCGATGACTTACTTTTGAATTTAATACGTTAATATTTGAATTAAAAAGAAAATGTAATAAAAAATTATAAATATGCAAACAAAAGTATGTCAACTGTGGCAAAGAAATATAGATCAGATAATTTTAAAATCAGAATAATAGACTTGATTATTTATTATTCAATGATAATTTACAATGCAATTAGAGATACTGCACCAAACATTAAAACGAAAGAATACGCTATGAGAGAGAAAGTTTGTTTAAAACACGATTATTAGGTATATTATTATTGTAACTAAGCCCATTTGCCTGAAGACTTGTTAAGCCAGTAGATTAATTAACAAATTACATGATTGAAAATAGATTGCCAAATTAAAAGGACTTAATTGACTAAACCTTTCTGTTACTTTAGTTTGGGCAGCAATTATTGAACAAAAGTTTTTTTTATAACTCTTAGCTATTCCATCCGTGTTTAAAAGTTTAATATTAAATCTAAAAGAAAGTTAATACAAAATAGTATCTTTATAAGGGCGAACTTTGTTCTTGGCTTCCCTGACATGGGCAAAATAAAAAAGTGATACTTGCTCGGTGATGATGAAATAGCTAAAATGTATACTCACAGGTAATCGCAGGAATATATCCAAATTAACATAGGCTAAATGTACCCTATTGGGCTTCGTAAACAATTATCGCCTATTGTGCCCATTAGGATTTATTCCTGTTAAAGAGTTGTATTTTAAGTGAAGCAATAAACTTGCAAATGTTGAAAGACTCAAGCTTGACTTCTTATACCAATTGAGTTCAAGTTTAATTAATTTTAAGCCAAGGAATTTCTCTTAGTCAAATATGATTCTTGGAAATACAATCGGATTATATTTAGTTTAATTTATGACTTTTGCTAGTTCACTACTTCATTCTTATTATTTCAATAAAATTATTAAAACAAAAGTAGCCGCAATAAAATCCAAGTACAATTTGACAAAAGGATTTCAGAGAGCCACTTTTAATAATTCTACAAAATGCTTACCTTTGAGCCTCTTTCATTGAAGATTATTTCTACATCAAGAATCGTGCCATATTGCTGAAATACAAAACGACGAATTAACATTTTGGATGGTCGATTTCAACTATTAACAACATCGATCAGATCATGCCGTGCTTTAAGATTGCATCAGGATTATTCTATGTGTACGTACCCCGAACATATTTCTTAGATCAGGGTCTCTAAATCGGAAAGGTATGTTGGAGACGTGCAACCGCTTCGGTTGTGAGGCCTGTGAGACCGGCACGAGGTTCTTGTCCGGGGTGGGCGTGGCGGCGGCGTTGGCGACCGCGGCGCTCACGGCGGCGGCCGCCGCGTGCGCTGCAGCCGCTTGCTGAGCCACAACCGCAGCGGCTTGCTGCGCGACTACCGCTGCCGAAACGCTCACAGGCGTGCTTTCTTCATTTGATTCCCCCTCGTTTTGCTGTAAAAACACATTTTAATCCTTAGCTTCGAAACAAACGATGCATAAATCAATTTGTCAAATTTTGTGGACCACCCTCGATCGAGTGGTTGATTTATTGTCCGGTACTGAAACTCTCCGAGAAGCATTTATAGATGGCCAATAAATATTCCCGGTTTGACACACGAGTTTGTTTGTAAATATATATTACCCACGTTTGTACGAACAAAATCAATCAGGCTTTTGATGACTACTAAATCTTCACAGATTAGCAGGATTCGTTTTGTACGATATTGTAACCAATTTAATTGCATTACAACTCGTGAACGATGAACCAACATTTAATTTTCAATTAATTAACATTTTATTGGTAGATTGATAATATAATCAATGTATGATATTTTTATGCAAAAGGGACCTAATACTGACATCTTGTAACATTATATAAAAAAATCTTAGAGAATTAAATTTTTCCCGCTTTTCTACTGAAATTTTTTCAAATTTTACCAAGGATCCCTAATTTTGTATGTCAAATTGAAAGAATGTAGCATTCTATTGGTGAAATAATTTTTTAAATCGGCCCAGTACTTTTTGAGCCTATTCAATATAAACATACAAAAATAGGTACAAATCTTTCCTCTTTATATATTAGTATAGAAGTTGAGATAAAAAGAACAATAAACTTTCTAGGCCAGATTCAACACTACGTACGTTTTTATTGTCTTTAAACTTTTAAATATAACATTTTCCAGTAGTTATCATTTTGACACTTCTCGCATCGTCATCTATTATATAAAAATAAGTCGGGTTTTCCTCCCTGACGCTATAACTCCAGAACGCACGAACCGATTTCCACGGTTTTGCATTCGTTGGAAAGGTCTCGGGCTCCGTGAGGTTTATAGCAAAGAAAACTCAGGAAAAAATTCAACAGAAAAGCGGGAAAATCCTCTTAAGGCGAAACGAAGTTCGCCGGGACCGCTAGTTGAATATAAAACAAAGTCAAAGCCTTAAAATTATACTATTCTGTGCCACTGGTTCGTAACCTATTTCTTCCGAGAAGGTATCGGCAAGAAACATTAGATAATATGTAACAATAGCAGTATAGAACTTAATACACACTAGACAAGAAATATATTAAAGATACCGTTTTATACTGCAACAATCTTTTGACCTTTTTATGTAACCTAACATATTTCTAAAGCGTAACACGAAATAACGTGGCGTTTATTCCGTAAAAACCTAAAACTTTTTTAATAAGATACTTCGAAGCGACGATTTGGGCTCTCTGACGGAAATATTTAAGACTACATTCTGCATTAAATGGATCCACTCACACCAGATTGTTTTTTGGGTTATATATGTCGCCGTAAGATTATAAAAACCGTAAGATTACAATCTATCTCGCGAGATTATAAACTGTCGAAAGATTGGTTTAATTTCATTGTAATTTTCAATTTAAATTTTGAGTGTTTGAAGAATAAATATTTCGTTACAATTTTTTCTCAACGTATGTCAATATTATTGATAGCCTTCTAAATAGTAAATATATATTTGAAGATTTTTTGAAGTGCATTTATTTTCTTTAAACGACATCTCTATTTCTTTAAATAAAAGAAATGATTTGAATTGGATTGAATTCAATTCCTAACTTTACGGGGACATAGAAATGGCGTGCTTGGTCGCTCATACAATAGACCGACCAATCAGGAAGAACTTTCGGACAGTTGACAGTTTGACGCGGGATAGATTGTAATTTAACCGTTTCACTTCGATAGATTAAAATATAGCGAAAAATAATGCGTTAAATTGCAATCAAATGTTACGGTTCACAATCTTTCGACAGTTTACAATCTCGCAAGATAGATTGTAATCTAACGATGTTTACAATCTTACGGTGACGTATACATATTTTATCAAGATTAAAGGTCTCTGCAAAGTTAGTTATTTGTTTGAAGTATAATAATAATGATGATGGTACGTGGTTGGTAATTTTTGATATTGAGAGAAATGTTAAATACCTAATCTCATTGAAAATTAATTTTTAATAAAAAAAAGTATCGGCACGGGAATCGAACCCGCGACTTTCTATCAGACACGTTATTCAAAGCTACTTACAAGTCATAAGGAATAATAATTATACAAATATAATGTATACCTTATCAGTTTCAATGATAAATCCCTAATTGTCACTTACTGAATTGTTATTTTGGTTTTCTATAGAATTTGGCGGATGAGGCTGTGGAGGTGGCTGAGGTGAGAAGGTGGCTGGAGGCAACGGCGCCGGCGGCGGTGGTCCCTCGCTCTTGACGAGCGGGGGCTGGGGCGGTGCTGCGGGCCCCCCTCCTTCCGCCTTCACGTTGGCAAGCGCGTCACCGTTGGCGGCGTACTGCGCGGCCGCCGCCGCAGCCGCCGCCGCCGCAGGGAACGGGGCCGCCATGCCCGTCCCCACCATGTGCTGAAATACATACGCGCATAACTATTAACCACATGGCAAAAATAAAACAAATACACTTCTGCGTGCTCCATCAAACTAGTAAAGAATTTTAAGCTGGCGTCACAGAGGCGACGTCTAGTTTTATAGCTAATTCTGTCCCGGTAAATACGCCCGATTATATATTTGACGTTTCTGGGCTGCGAATCGAAATATTGACGCGAAGCGCTTGTGCCAAAACACGAACCATACCGTCTCGCACGATACCTATTTCATCGCAATCACATAGGTTAACTTGAATATAGTCTTTTCACCATGAGAAATATGTCGTTCATGTAACTTTACTGCGAACAGAGATAATATTGTAGCAGGAAAGAATATTGAAATGTAACTCGTTTGAGCACGCTGTTTTAAATTTGGTGTACTGAAATTTTTATATAGATTGAATTCCAATTTCGCTCGTTCCATTATCACAAAGCAAGTTACACTGTATTACGTAGGCAGACTCCCTTTCATTTTACGTCCGAAATATCCGCCGGGTACAAAATTAAATTGCGAATCTAACAGGCCCTCACCCCGGGCTTCGTCAAAAACTGTCGGGGATCGGCGTCACATGCTTTGTGAGAGTCGGGGTGAGTGTAGTTACACTCCCTTTTCATTCTCTAACAAATTAAAAAAATATATTTATTGTAAAATAATGTTGCCGGTCTTTCTATTTTAATACAATAACAAAAAAGTTCAGCGAGCACTTTGTCGTCATTGGGAGAATTAACGCAACTAGCACCGGAAACGAGAAAATTAGGAAGTGGTTATTGGTCACAATTGCGTCTACTACGCCTGCCTGCTCGCCGCGCGCGTCCGCTGAGCACCAGTTATAAATCCTGTTCTAGATACACAATTGTGTTTTATAATATAAGTATCGTACATGTAATAGTTTAAAATGTTGGTACCTGAATATACAATACACAAACCATCTTCAAATTACGAGATATAATGCGTGTTGACAAGGATCACTTCAGTAAGTATTAAGCATGTGAGCAACATTGTACAGTGTTATGCTTTTATCAAGCTCATTTATGCTGTCACTAAGAATTGAGTAAACTGCCTCTGTGGTTCGGTGGTTAGAGCGTTAGGCTTTAAAACCAGGAAATAGTTTCAAATCCCGTCGGTAACACTTTCTTTTTAAGTGTTTTTCCCAGTTTGGTTAAGGCCACCCAGGCTTAAACACTATTGCGTGATAAGAATAATATTCCGCGCTTCGGAAAGTACGTTAAGCTGTTAGTCCTGGATAAGATCCAAATAAGTATTTTTTTCTTTGGAAGGGTTGGTAAGTCAAACGGCAATCGCTTCAATGTTATAACCGGGGTGCGCAATGGATGCACAACCAGGATAAAAGCTAGTTCAACTTTATGAGATAGTAACGAGGATACAATATTTAAAACTAGATTTAAAATGATTATATATTGCACCACTATTTATGTCGATATTAGACAAACAGATTTTAAGCCACGCATCGGACCTTTACACTCATACACGCCAAGTTACTGTCATCTGAGGTTTAGAGAACTAAATTACAATTGACGGAGAAATCAGTGCACACACATAAAAAGAAAAAATACATACATATAGTCAACTACGCCTTTTTTGAAGTCGGTTAGCTAAAGAAAGGCCACAACCGCTAATGAAAATGTCAGAATCAAAAACCCGTTCATATCTGTTGTTTACAAGGGTCAAATATATGTGTGGGTGGTGTGGCAGCGAGAGGGACCACGAATTATGTGCGCAACTTATTTTCACAAGACATCCCAGATGAATCCGCCACTATCATCTCATAACAGGAGCCAACTCGCAGAGCGTTAGAAACCAGTTAAACCCAATTATCTTAACGGATGGCCATGTCTACTTGAATTAACCTATTGAATTATGTACTCTATTCTATTTTTGTCGAATAGGGAAGCGAAAATCATTTGATAGATCTCGTTATATCCGCGTATCGTAAAATAGTTTGTTAGTAGAATTTGTTTTGTGTGGCAGCTTTAAAACCTAAAAAAATTAAGCAATATTTTATTAAATTTTGAGATACTTAAGATCTTGGGAAAGGCTTATTTTGTCGCGTAGAACACCAGAGGCTGGAAGTTTATTGTGGACGTTATTGAGCAAGTTAAAACCAAGGAACTTTGTATTTAGGCACTCGATACCGAAAAATATATAAAAATTTTACCGATCACTTGTGCAGAAGTATAATAACAATATTAAACGGAGGACAGATTTGTAACTTTGCATTATTGCGCGCATTTAAGAAACTCAAAAACAACTGGACTTATTCGAATTTATTCAATAAAATACATTTCAAGCTATTTTAATTAATAATATATATACATTTATCCAATTCAAATAACATTTTGACTTGACCGAAACCTAGTACATATTTATTATCTACATCCTAGACGATCACAGATAAATATATGTATACCTACTTATAATATTATTACTTGTTAAAAATAAATCTGCAGCTACTTGACAGACTGAAATATTAAACTTCGTTGGTTCCTTTTAAATATACGAGCCGAGGTTGTATTGTAATGAAGAAACGAAACACAATGAAAATACAGCGGAAAAACGTTATACTAAAAGAATTTCTTCATAAATAAAATGAACGCAGTTACTCTTGAATAGCACAATTTTACTCTCATTGTGTTGATTTACAATAGGTCGCCCCGAAAAAACGTCATGAGACTCCTTTAGAAGGTGGGTGGGTCGGATACTAATACCGATACAGTCAATAGTGGCGGACGGGGGCACTCTTGAAGACATTATTAATCATGGGCCGGAGGTGCGGAGGTAGGACGGTCCTTTTCTGCCGAAATTCCCAATGCTCCTGAGTGCTATTCTTTTTTTGAGATCGCATTCTACTAGAGACGAAGAGTGATCTACCCATTTGGCATACGCCCTGGCCAATACAATTTTATTTGGCAGCCTTTTCAAAGTATATTGATCTTAAAAATAGATTTGCTTATTTTTAATAGATTTTTGTCGACTATGTAGGACCTAGGTTGCTATATTTTTAGCAAAACATCTATCGGCAGATTTCACGTGCACATCTTTCTAAATAAGCTTCATTTTAAATTTTTAATGCTGCTTCAGCTAATCAGTAATGAGACATGAATCTTAAGACAAGGTTATGCAAGGACAAATGTTAATCAAAACATTAATGTCACATAGTTTTGCACGCATTGTACCTTTTATTCTACTTATTTAATGAAAATACTGGCCAGAATACAAAAGTTTCATGATTGTCAACGAACTCGATTATTATGAAAAATTAAACAAATGCCATTTACGGCACATTTTAGCTTAATGTTCTACACAATGTTACTCAATTGTCGTATGTTTGAAAGATTACATTCCCATGCGAAAATAAGTAGCTTGCTCTAAAGGTAGTTTTATATGTTTTAACATAAGAGGACAAAGGCAGGAGTGATATATTTAGAAAGAAAGCCATTATACACAGGTGCTCGTGGCGACACATGCAAGACAGAGTGCTGTCGCCGCCAACAAACAAACTAAGAACACTCAGCTTTTGAGTTTTAATTGTCCAACCTCGCTGTATGGCCCGGGCTTGGTGACGATTTAGCATGTGTCGAGTTGCCTCAGCACCCTTCACAACTTGCAGCTATTTATGGTAACGCAGCAACAATACGCTGCTGAGTCATAATAACAGAACCGAGAGCACAGCGCTTTTGCAACACTTGTCTAACTGAAATATTAGTTTAATAATATTCCAGCCACAATAATTCAAACCCACTATGTAAACAATAGTTTTGAATAACAATGTGACGAAACAACTTGTCGGCATTGATGCTCGACATTTGTATTAAGTTAATGAACTCATAAATAAATGAAACATCGCGTGTTATTTTTTATAAATCATTACTATCTTGTTAATAATGTTGACACTAAAAGTAAAGCAGTCTATTAATACAGCAAAGCGGGGTAAAGGTCGTACTGATCGTGTTTAATTACAATAATGATTTGTGCGCTTCGATCAAACATTTTGTAGATGCAAAGTTGCGACCTAAAAATGATACTGGCAAAACAAGGCTCCAAGCCTTCTTTCACTGTGGCCGAGCGCGTGATATTACATAAAAAATATTTATTTTCTCAGTCACAAAAGGTTAAATTCGATTAGATTATGATATGTTATTTAAGGTCTTTTTTTAAAAGCTTGTGTTGATATACACAAAGCGGCGGACAATAATTTTTTTCGGGGATACATGATGAGAAACTTTAAACAAGCATTTTTAAGCCAGTATTTCACGAAGTACAGCTCGAAAGTCATAATGAGATAGCGGAAGCATAAAAGCACTCGGGGCAGCAAGTGACTAGCCAGCAGTTAATACTTAGAAAAGTAGCCGATGACCATTACACATGTGGCGTACCGCAGTCCGGTCGTATCCGGCGGTCGCGTAAACAGACTTTTTATAGAGCACGCCTGTGATTCGTCTCGCGCGCACCCGACGCCATTCTGCTTACTCTATTTTACCGAACTATCAACGACTAACATCTACAGTCTACCTGCTCGATGTTTACCTTACCTATACTATTTGATGTTACGGTGCGATCAAACTTTACTGCTTATAGAATCAATCTATCGCGATAAGTGTTTTTGATCACGCTTTAATACTAGCTACGTTCTGGAAAACAGATGGATGGTACGAGGCAGAAGGCATTATACGTAGTTTTCAATTTTATAAATTGGTTCAATTGTATCCCTATCTTCTTGCAACATTGCTTGCATAATAAACGATTTCGACTAGCAACAATTGATGGATAAATACGCAATAATATTGGATCACAACTCAAAATAATAACAAAACATTTAGACGGTTTGCTTCTTTCCAACGGAATCAATTTGCAAAGCACTCGCAGGCGCTAGCGTAGAAGACAAAGATCTCAATATAACACGAGTAAAACAATTTTATCAAAGACAATTCGTCGTAAACTCTTGGGAATATTATGTTGCAAACTAAATGGGTTATTTTGTCAGGTTTCGCAGAGCGAGTCCGACCTACGAATACGAGTGAGGATATGAATTTGCGATGAGCCGTTTCATGGTGCAGCCAACTGCGAAGAAAATTCAGAGATCAACAACATTAATCTTCCACCCGTTATAATATTTATAATATTACTTAATGTAAGATATTTTCTACCAAACGATCCTGTTTATCCGCACGGTTGTACATACTAAACGTAAGATGTGACGCACTGCCAGTAGCATTCAAGCATTCATTGGACGGTTTTCAATTAGGTAATTATATCAAGAACAATTAAATGTAATTGAACGCGAGAGGAGTAATAATACTAGGGTTCTTCGCAGCCGGAGGGAGTGGAGATTGGTCTCGATGCGTCACCACCAGTGCTTATTGACATCTGCCGTCGCAACATATTTATTAAGTATTTGTGCATACACTCGTGCATTTAATTGCCTATTAGTTTTATTGAAAAATAGGTCTATAATTGTGTGTTTTCTTACGTGAATTTATACTAAAAGGGGTAAATAGAAAGCTAATAATCTTCACTTTATACAATGAGAAACTTAAATAACAAATTAAACGTACATAATACCTACTCGTACTAATCTCTAAAACAATTGGGTGGTCAGACTTTTTCATTAGCTCTGTCTTATTACACGGCCGAAGAACGGTCGAAAACACAGCCGCGTAATGAGAAAAGTTGAAGAATGAACCAAGCATTCCTATGGACAGGTACTTCGGAAACAGGCAGCGAAAATGTGTATCGATAATCTTTTATTATTACTCGGAAATACGCGTATAGAAGTACGAAGGTCTCTCATATAGGAGACAGGAGTATGGAAGGTGTGTTCTAATTTTAATGTCATTAGTGTTTATCATTGGTACATTGTGAGATTATTTTTAAGAGTGTTTCACACAATAAAACTGTTCTTAATACATTATTTTTTAGAAGTATTAATAGTGGGTATACCTACGCATTTTCTATACAATGATACGAATTTACGAGCAGCATGTTGCGAAAGAGTTCAACGAGTTCAACAAACTTCTATATTTAGCGATAGTAAAGCAAACAGGAGGAGCAGAAACCACCGACAAATGTTTTCAGGATTGCGAAGCATTGTAAAAGAACCAACAAGTAAGATATTCGCCACTGGAAGATGTAGTACAGACTCGAACGTTCTAAAAGGTTTAACGCTTTAAATCTGTCTGACTTTTTTTTTAACTTACATTCGTGCAATTGAAATTAATATATAGCAAATCACACTAAACCAGATTTTAACTTTAACGGTAAATGACGAGTTGATAATTATCAAATTACAAATAACGTATGGAATATGATAATTGGTGTATGCAACTAAGCCTAAAACTTTTAGTACTAAAGACGATGAAAATAATATGGTACGGTCCACATCAAGGTAAACACCCTAGTTCGACATTAGTTCTTATGTCATCGGCTTCAGAGTAGTAGACGCTCCAAAGTGTATAGTCTGACGTGCTTTTACGACTGTACTTGTACTCGTAGATAGAAGAGATGGACAATCCCTATGAAATAGATGATAACTTTAAAATCGTCTATACAGAGGTATCAAACGACAATTTTACAAGATGATTGTACATAAAAGCTATACCAATGAAACCATATCGTGTGTTTCCGAGAGTTAAACACGAAATAATAAACGTGGCGAGGAAGCGGTTAGGAGAACAAAATCGAATGCTGCCAGTCTGGTAACTATCCGAGATAGGGGGGCCCAGAACAGGCCGTCCATAAACGCATGGATTAATGACATGGGTTTCAACGGAGCGTGTAGGTGCAGCTCCCTCGCTCGACCCTCCGTCAGGGGCCCCTCCCGCGCCCACTCATCCTCACCCTCGCCACTGAACAGATGCTAGGTTCTTGTAAACAAACAGCCCGCGTTAAAGGAAAGATAATAAAACTTACACCCGCTGGAGCCAATGTGATCGACTCTTATACCAAATCTTGCTTAAATTTATTATAACCGGAAATTTAATGTCGCTTTAAAAATGATGGCATCGCCTCAAAACTAATGATTTCAAAAAGTAAATGGGCTGTTATCACAAATTTAATTCGCTGGATCTATATTGCCTTTGCTCTGTAATGAACACTTCAATTAAATTAAATATGTTGGAAAAATGTGAAAAGACCCGACTCGCTTCGTAATGACGTCTCGATTCTTGACCTCTCTTCTATTAATTAACAGTTAAATTACAATGGACGCGTTTATGACAATAATATTCCCATTCTCTATATATTACCTAACTTTTGGAGCCGGATTTATTTTAAATAATGCGTACAATTCCATTTTTAGTTAATCCCCCGAATCCCTTTGAATGTAATGGAATATAAATCAATTATCTCAATTTCCCCTTTTGGATCGGTTGTCAGTCGCGCAAGGATTAACGTCACGCTCGAGATTCGCGTACTCGGGCTTCGGTTTCAGTGAAATTTCTTCTAGTGAATATTATTTTGTGTATTAATATTCAACAGTTTGCAGCAGCGCAGCGCTACGTGACCGGGAGAGTATTTACAGTGCTTAGCGGAGCGCGAAGCCTCCGCGCCCAGCTCCCGGCGCCCTCCTGCCTCCGCGGCCGTTCGTGCCGATTACATGCATATGGATAATCCTACTACTTGCTAACGTCGCCTTTATCTATTCCAATTATGACATTATTAAAGCAAGCCTTTAAGTTATTGAGGATAGCTACTTTGCAAGCGACTCTGTTGCATAATTAATTTCAGGATTTGATATTTTCTTTTTTAATCCGTATGAAATAACTTTATTGCATTCCTATCATATTTCTGTCGAAGGATATGACCTTGTATTGTTACTTCTATGTAAATACTATATCGTCCTTCTTCCCTATTTTGAAGTAGAAAATATATAGATACAAATCAGAGTCATAAAAAAAGAGTAATTAATATGTTAATTTTCCTTACATATATTAGGATCAGTCTATATAACTACACACGATTTTGATATTGCAGTAATCAAACATACCGGAAGAAAAATATCACGCAAAATGATTCGTTGCTGCTTTACACATTGGAAAGCAATTATTTTTTTGTAATCCACTTTCTATTCAAGAAGGAACTCTACAATAATGAGCTGTATACTTAATCATTGGTATAATTATTCGTTATTCATTAGATCAGATACAATTATGTCTGAATTTCTGACATTCCAATCAATGCAGTTTTATTCTAGGATTGAAGGTAACATTCAATGCATAAGAAACAATGCTCTTGTTTCAATACACGGACTGGATGGACAAATGCAATCTTTGATTAAAGCAAAAACAGTTTGTTAATCCTAATTGACAAAACACAGCTTTATTATCGTGGCTTGCAGACTAGAGATCTTTTTATATGAATTCAATATCTTTTAGCCATTTAAATTACATCAGTAATATTTATGGATCGCTACTACGCAAAGGTCTTTGATGCGTTTTTTTAAGAGTTGAGTGATTGAAGAGGAATGTTTATATGTAAACCACATAAATATTACGACACAACAGCCAAAAGCTGAACTTATAACTCATTTTGTACTAAGACCTACAATGTAATCCCAATATTTAAATTATACAAAATAAGTTCAAAGGAAACAATAAAGAAATTAATGAACTAGGATTATTAAACGAATTCTTAAACCTAATGCACAATATACTTGCATGGATACGTCTATGTAAAGAAATAGTCTCTAAATAATAAGACGCATCACGGTTTCATAGTAATATTTTTATTCGTAGCTAGTACTGAAAATCTGAGAACGTTGAAATCGAGTTGTTTCTACTTAGTTGTTCTCAAGTGAGGCGCTCTACTACGCTATTTTACCTGTTATCTACTTGCACATCAGCCCCTCGTGTTCGAACGTTTATTGACATTCCGAAGTCCAATCTCCTATTCTGGGTGTCAATCGATGTCCGTGTTTAAACTGAAACGACGGCCTTGACCACAAAGTCTGACATAAACAACATACCTACCCGTTATTTATTCGACCATTTCATTGGTCGGCATTCATCCGTACTCCCATGTTGTGCCGTTTACAACCGCGCCTCCTTATTATTACCACAATGTGGCATCTCCGCTTCAGAGCCATTATTGTTAAATTGAATTATACTAGATTGATGCTACTTCTAACTATCACTATATTCTAAATTACAACTCTTAACACTATTCATTAACGAGTTACTCATCACCAGTGCCCACATCACAGTAAGTTCTTAAAAATTATATCGATAATCTTCGGATTTAAAACAAACCCATTAGGACAAGCGCTTAGCAACAATTACAATGGTTTATGTTCAGAAGAACTTGTCTTTTGCAACTGTCTAAACAGGACTGATGGATGATGGAGCAGGAATTGCCTAAGCTCCCATTAATAATTCGCGTCTTTCGTCCATCTACATTACGCGGCTCTTGCCGCCGCTGAACGAATTACAAATCAATAAATATTTGATTACATTTCACGGGAAAAAAGAGCATCCTCTTGGGCGTTAATATAAAAACGAGAAAATGTATCAATTCAATTCATTTTATGTACTGAATTTGATAAAATTAGGGATATTACCATTTCGTTGATGCTTCCGAGTTACTTATTTTATATTTCGACGGGAATTCAGTTATTTGCAAATTTTGTGTACAATTTTAAGAGTCTTATACTTATGTCTTCTATTGAAACAAGACGTTTAACATTGTTACAGTCGTTTAGAAGGAATTTCCTTCAGTTCAAACTCGCTTAATCCTCTTTATACAACTTTGATAAAGATACTCTTTTGAATAAATTGGCAAGAGGGTTGACAAAGATTAAAAATGTTAACAATCATGCTCTTTTAAGTGCACGTGCAGGCTTAAAGTAGAAAAACGGTCCATTAAAGCTGGTGCAGATTTAAGCATTCCACACGGTGATAGAGCGGTTTTGCAATGACCAAATGATTGCCGTTCACAGTAGCTGTTCGTTAGTAAGTTATGCATGCAAATCAGGCCCGTGTCGTGTATGCTGACTGCACCGACATTTGGTGCCGTTCATGACATAATTTAGCAGCTAATGACGACTTACAGTGTATGGCAATAGCAACAGATAAATATATTCTAATTTACTGTCTCTATGTTGGCTTGAAATTAATCAACATAGAGCCATCTCTATGTTGATTTATTTCCTCCAAACTTATGCATTTGGTTTGGTATGTTTATACTACGCGTATATAGAGGCTTTACAGGCTTTTTAATAATCGAATTCCTGTCAAAATAAGAACATCATGTTGCATTTGAGGCATGTATTAACTACATAATTTGGTAATAAAAGTTAACATAGACACGTGCCAGTATATTTTTATTAAATAAAATCAGGGACATTGTTGTATCGAAACGGCGAACGTAATTATAAATTCAACCTACGTTAAAATTCATGTAAGGCCTGAGGTAAAAAAGCCTACGAAGCGCTGAAACAACCCAGATCATGTCTGCTCTTTGCGCAGTTATTATTTAACACGCGTTTAATTCTCCTGTTGGGTCGCCTGTGCAGCGTTTTTAGATTACACATTTGTCGCTGGCGCCGGATTGTTTTAGCTAACTAAGGTGGAAAGTAAGTTAATTTGGAAACAATTTAATTAGCCGGAAGCCGATAAAGGGTAAGGTAAAATAATGTGCCAAGGGCTTACCAAAAGGTTCCCCAGTTGCGGTTTTGAACATTATTAAAATTTAAGTGGGCGTTTAGGAAAGGGAATGACTGTAACTACTTGCGCAATATTATAGAATTATTTTATAAAAAAAACCTCATTACTTTCTCATTACTAATTTTAAACGCAAATTTTTGAATAGTATTATTTTAAAGCTTTATGATAAAACTTTTAATGCTGCCTACGATTATTTGTAGTGTTGAAATTATTAATTAGCAAAACGGGAAAGTGCTAACTGAATTGAGGTTAAACCTATACTGAAGCCTTACTCTAAGCTGACTCCAACCGTAATATAATACAGAGTAATTTATTAAAAGCTCGTTTAAAAGCCAGCTAGTGTGATTTAGCTGAGAACGCCTACGCGAAATGAGCTTGAAACAAATTTAAAATCTCTATAATTCTGCACAAATAGGCAAACTTCATACATAATTATATGCTTAAAGGTGAAATGCAAACTTATAAATTTATATGCGTGATTTGCTTCTCATGCCTACATATGAATGTACTTCGCCGATAGATGCACCAATCCATGCGTGCATATGCATCTCTTTAAGAAAAGATGGGAATCGACAGTTATAATTTTTTTCCGAAGCCTCATAACACATGTGGATTTAAAGTGAGGTAGTCAGAAATTATTAGTAAAATGAGTTTATAAGATAATAATAAAATATTATAAATCAGCGGTTCCTTAAACTTCTACAGCCTATGTAATAATAAATGTGGATACTTTACTATGTGCTTATAAGCAAATTGTTAAACATTTCACCCACTGGCATGTGAAGCCGTGAGCGCACAGTCACGCAACCAATACGGAAAGTATGCATCTTCATTTTTTCACGATAATTAGTTGAACGCAAGACACTGTTGATATTTTTAGCATACGGGCAAAATAACATTGCATTATTGTAATGTATAAAATAACATTGCATTATTGTAATGTATTTTCCCTGTTCTGATAGTTTACAGTTATTATCATTATAATTTATTATCATTTGATAAAACTTTATTTTAACTATGAATAGTTTTGGGTTGGATTGCCTAAAAACCTTCAAACATAAGTTGTTAAAAAAAATTAAGGTAACAATATATACGCTGTTTACTCTATCATGATAAGAGAAAGGAAGTAAAGCGTTATATATATATATTTTTTTAATTTTAATGTATGTGACATAGGAAGGAGCTCAGCTTGCCTACGGTGTTAGTGGGTCGTTGCAAGTAAACGTTCCGAGAAATACTCAAGACAGCGGGAACCGGTTCGCTCACCACAATACTAGGTAAGTAGTCAACTGTTTAAGCTTTCTTCATTTCCAGCCAATCAGTTTACAAGCGCGCAGAAAGTCTAAAACAGATGCTATACATCTTAAATCATAACTTGTTATCAAAATGCAAATTCGTTACTAAATTTATTAGGAAGCAGTGGCGTTCTGCAGACGTACATCAGTTTACTAAATTATGTGTTTACACGAACATAACAAGACGCGTACGGTATTCGGGTTAGTAAATAAACTTCAGTTTTCGACATGACCAATACGTCGGTGTCCGACTTGGCGGTAATCCTGGCCGACAGGCGGCGCGGGCCGGCCCTGAGACCATCACCTACGGGAAATATTGATCTTATTTGAGCTTGATTAACTCAGACGTTGTCGGTGAGCTAATAATATCCCACCTCTGGCACTGGTCCAGGCGAGGCCTTAATGGTACTTCGATGCACGACAACTTTCAAAGGTGACAGCGTTGGGTTCAATTCGTATTGATAACACAGATAGAGACGCCAACAACATCTAGCTAGAGTTTTATCATTTATATAACTATTCATAATTCGCAATAACAAACATCCTTATTAACGTAAACGCATAAACAGTGCATAACAACAAATAAATTCTAATTAATCGAATAAGAAAAACCACTTAAGGTAAATAAATACAATTTAGGACTTCGAACGCCACCGTAAATAAAATACGGACAGTAATTTTATATCTCGACCGAGAGTGTCGCCGCCGCAGAGACACTATCTCGCGAACCCATTTCAAACGTAAATCCCATTGCATTAGACTCCTTATCGTAATAAAGCTATCTTTACGGAAAATATTACACAGATTCTTGTGAAAGTATTCACTTTGCGTAATAATTCCATGTTTTTTATTATTTTCGATATTTGAATTGGATTTATTTATTATGTCTATTTATTTGTAGAGATAGGCTATGAAACTACCGAACCGACTTGAAAAAATACTTTTTCAAGTCGGTTCGGTAGTTTTAGCTTCAAAAAGAGCTTAAAAATAGAATCCCTTAATCCCTTAGCACATAAGCACGATGGGGCAAGTTTAAATAATGTGAAATCAAACATGAATAAAATTACAGTTCACTTCTATCTTCAGGTCTTTTAAGAATATTAAGGACCAAACAGGTCCTTGTTTCAACATTTTTGAGTTCTGAGTAACGTCACAGATAAATAAATATAATAGTGACTGTCAATAAAAGCTTACTTTTTTGAAAAGATTGTGAAACCGGCTGCAAGTAAAGTTTTTTTTTTGTTGGTCAAATATTGTTAGTAGATATAAATTCAAGTGTTTAACAAAGTGTTACTGCTGGGCACTGCGCCTCATCTGGAGTATGAGATCGAAGGCGCCATACTCCACCGCACGGACCCTACGTGGATTAATCGGGGAGCGTGTGAAGGCAAGTGAACAACTTAACTGGCAAATGTTCTCAAGCCGCCAAATGGCCGCGGAGTCGTCTTCACGGCTAATATTGAGATATCAGCCTTGGACCACAGCTAAAAGTGCCTTCTGAAGCACGGAAATGCTCGTGTTAAATGTGATTTAATTCGGTTGAAATGATCAATCATTTTCTAATACTACGGCCATGTCCTAAGCATTACAGTAATGGTTACTACACATAGCTATAAGTTAGATACTGCCACTGTAACTAATCTGCTGAGTTTCTTACGGGTATCTTCTCGGTAGATATAGGTTTCGAACCGGAAGTAGAATCACTTTGCATTGTATTCAATGACGATTCAAAAGTGTTACATGTTACCTACTTGAATAAAGAAATATTTGAGTTTGAGTTTTGAGTTATAATGTCACTTTCAAATACATCTGCAAATTCACCGTAGTGTAGAGTACTGTATAGTAAAGTAAAACTTTTAAATTTGGTAATGTCGTGTATTTTTTTATAAAATTGGCTACCAATCCCACAAGATGTTTTTGGGAAAGGGCTTGGCCCAGGCCCGTCCCTATTTTGCCAAAAACGTCCAGGCAGACATTGGCCGAGAGACTATGAGTGAACAGAGCTTACGTACATTACAAAGTCATTTGTGCGCTGTAATAACAGCTCGGAGCACAACGCAATAATACAAACATTTTGCCACGTTCTTTCATATTAAACTAGCTTCCAAATCACGTTACAGTAGTCATTTACACATTACAGTTTGAAGGAGTCACGGCTAAATTGGCGAATGTGGAACAACTTTGTATAAAAAATGGCTAGTTAGGATATTTATCATTTAAACACACATATAATATAATTTAGATTTTTTAAGCTTAGCTAGCTAGCTTGTAAGCTTCATTTAAGAATCCCTGACAAAAGTAAAAACAATCATTCTTTCCGTACCTTCCGACTTGCATACGTTTAAATGGATTATTTTTTCGACACCTTCGCAGACACAAAACATATAATAACGTTAATAATAAAATAAAGCAAAAAGTAATAAATAAATGTATGTACGTTCACATAACAAAGCAAAAATTGCCGATAGGATTAACATTTTGACAACACTGAACAAACAGAAAAGACACAAATTTAAAATAAATATCTACAATACTATAAAAAAGAAGATTTTTTTTTAGTTTCGTCAATTTGAACATTCGTTTAATTTAAAGATTATTTTAACTGTGTCCAGTTCAAAGACGAAAACATAATAAACCATTAATATTCTAGGAAGGCCTGAAGCTTCACGGATAAAGCACATTGTTCGAAAACAAACGAAGATAATTATTACTTTATGGACTGGGTAAAAGGTATAAATTTGCTTACAATGAAACTATGAAAATTTTATGTTTTAGTACGCATAGCACGCCCCACGCGCTAGTCAACTCGAGTCCAAAGCCTCAATGTCATAGTCTAAAACATTGGATACGTTATAAAATAGCGATACCATTATAGTAAACAATTTGTGATAGTTTTAAAACATACAGACACTTAAATCTATTGAAATATGTAAGTCATCGGAAAATAACTATTATTGTCACATAAAATTGACGTGTTTCCAATATTTAGTATTATTAATAACTAGCGACCCGCCCCGGATTCGCACTTATGTAATGTAAATACTTAGAAATATTGGTTTTTTTATTCGTTATTGCAAATAAAAACTTTCCTCTTGAATCACTCTATCTATTAAAAAAACCGCATCAAAATCCGTTGCGTAGTTTTAAAGATTTTAACGTACATAGGGATATAGGGACAGAAAAAGCGACTTTGTTTTATACTATGTAGTGAAGACTAAAAGAAAACGAACATGTAACAAAAAATTAAAAAGCAGAAAAGCTCCATGATTTTTAAATTAAGAATCTCCGTGTAAGGAGTGACATAAGACGAAGTGACGAGGGTAGATAAGACAAAAGACAATGATGTCGACAATAAAAGCCCAATTCTGTCATCGCAATTTCGTCAAGATTGAAACAAGTAATTTTATACTTGTCGATTTTGACAGAAACAAATAAATGCTAAATTATTTAAAAAAATATGCTATCTCTACCAAAGTTATCTGGGTGACACACTTCCTCGTGCCTACATTTGCGTACATATTAAAATTATTTTAAGACGTAATCCTAACCTTCGCTTTAAGTTTCATCGTTATCCTACAGAAAAAGCCTGTAAATACAAAGTTCAATTTGATCAAATTAGGAATTTGAGCCTTCTTGAAGATGAAAAGACTATATGCACTGTGTTGCCACCATCAGTTCTATGCTATGCATCTCATCGAAATTGAACTTTGGTCAGTTATATTTAACAATTTACGAGAGTGTCTCATGAAAAGTAGCGCGTATAGCTCATATCTTAAGAAATCATAACAACTTAGAAATTGGATAAGGTTCAAAATCACCGAAATGACATTTCAATGGTTATTTAACGAAAATTCAAAACAGCAATGATGAACAATAATCGTGTCATGGCCAAACCTCACATATTTATCAGAATTCAAGTCCACTCAACTGTTAAATGTACGATTAATCACTTTTATTTTGTATTTTACATATTAGTGCGCCCAAATGTTACTCTTAGATATTTGTATAATTTTACTAACGAAGCAATTCTTCTACCTCGTTAATTTTAAAAGCCGTTTTGTACAATCAAAACATACACATAAAACTAAGGTGTATGATTTACTTCAGAATAATAAAAAAGGACATGAATGCTCTCACATGCTATTACTTCACAAATATGTACGTAGTTATGTACGTAATTAATTACATCAAAGCATACCATAATGTCATATGCCTACATCAATGCCATGCTCTGATGAAAATGTTTAAATATTACAAGAGGTTTGGTATCTTATGCTTACATCGTACTTCGCGTTAATTTAAGCTCGGTGACCTGAATTTATAATTTAACGTACAACACGAACAAACACTAATACGGATCACATTCAGATAAACATTTACACTGAATTATATCTCAAGATGACAGACGAAGACTGGAAGTATCTAATAGATAGGGCAAGCAGATCGCCTAAATTTAATTTGCAGGCATGTGAAAATGAGATCATTTTTATGAATATAACAGCCAGTGATCATATAGTACATGTGTTAAGCTAGTATGATGTCCATCGCATACACATGCTGAAAAATTAAGTCGTAAATACCAGTAGGGTTGGTGTTCCTGTATCGATGACATTGCCGTTACTCACCTGAAACAAACGGAAGTCGATATTAGAAATATAGTACACATTGCGAAATATATGGCATTTTGTACATAACTTCAGTATGCATTTTAAAGCTAATCAATGAATATGCAGTTAAAGTAAATCTACGCAAATAGTTTACCAAATACAGTTCGTAGTTCAAACGTGCAACATTATTTTTTAAGGAAACGATTATCAGAATGGTTTCATAAATGCGTTGATTATTACTGTAGTTAGTTAATAGTAGTGTAAGATTTAGACGTTTTTAGAATACCTGTTAAATATTTCATGTGACGGAAATAATGAAGGTTTAAAGGGAATGAGGATTTAAAAATACCACGCTTAATTAAAAAATTTTTGTGCGTTACACGCATTGGCTGTTGCGAACCTTATTATTGTATTTGTCAAAAAATTTACAGCAGTGTTGAGGCGTCGTACGTGAACAATAATTTCAGACCAGATCCTTAATACAAATTATTATAAGTGTTCTTTATTGAAACTAATCATTGACGTGTGTGTAAACATATCTTATAAATGACTTTATATACGTATGTATAATATGTTGACGTTTGACGTACTACACGTTATTTTTGTAAATTATAGATTAGGTAGATATATCAAGTAAAACAGACATAAGGAAAAATGTCCAGTTCAGGAGCCCTTTAAAAACAAAACCCTAAATAACAAAAAAAAACATTTTGTTCTAACCTTGTAGCTACAAAGATACACATTAAACGCGTGCCAGCCATTCAAATTTGTGTCACTCAGCAGTCTAACGAAGTTACGCTCAAAAAAATGAGTATGCGCACACAAACGTTTGTAAATAAACGAATTATACGATTTTTTAAATTAAAAATCATCATATCATCGTTAGAAAAAAATTGTGTTATCGGAAACGACCTAGCGAACGCCAGCGACTTATTGGTTGTTTTGCTTACCATTAATCCAGTATTGTTCAATGTGTGTTTAAAAACCAGGCATGTCATTATTGTATGCTTTTCACGTAGAGCTGTGTGATGCGAGACGATGACGATGCAGCGTGCATCGACGAACGTTGATCGGACGAGCGGCCGGCCGCGAGCGAGCGTCGCCGCGTCGTTGGCAAGCGCCCAAATATTTTTCATGCGCCGCCCATCGGGATAAGTCGCCCTATTCACCTGAATCGGTATACGTTTACCTCGGAACGCGATCGGAGCAGAAAGCGCAGCTAGCATTCAATCCCTAAGTGGCTTTATTTTGTTTTCACTCTTCTGATATTTAATAAAGACCTGTTTTGAAGTCTACGTTGCACTTGCCTTTTAGTATTGATTCATTTTGGCTAGAATTGACGTTGAGGATGAATTATATTTACGTCTCACAGCTGAGCCTCATCAGTTATAAGATGGAAGGTACCTATACGCCTCCATGGAGGCCCAGAGAGGATTGGTGGAAAGGTGTGTAAGGCAATTATACAACCTTACTGGCAGATGTTTTCTCGCCGCCAAATAGCCCAAACCTAGGCTTCAAGACTAACAACTAGATATCAGCAGGGACCTATTGGTCCGTGTCGTATTTTGGTTAACGTGTCTTCCGAAACACCTGCTTATGATACCTAATGGGGATGATGACTGGTTACTCAATTTATAAAATTATTTACCTGTCGAAACACAATTGCTTCATAGATTCTCTATGAACGATCTCATTTTTAAAATTATCTTTTACCGAACTGTTAGGTACCTCAAAATTATTTGTAAATTGTAGGCATCCCATTGCCACGGAACTATACTACTACTATCGGTATCGTTTTCTAAACCGTTTTCGCCACCATAGCAAATTGATTTATTTTTCAGTTGTGCTCATCCACTGCTATTTTGTGAATGGATTAAGTATTAGATGACTGAACATGTACGCACACGTGTTCAAATCAAAAAGGTAGCAATGAGTAAACTTTAAGGGTCATTAAGTTCAATCAGCAGCTGATAATGAGAGGCTATCAATTGTATAAAATACCTATATCTACAACAGATGATTTTATAAACGCAAACAAGTGTTTAAGTCAAAATAAAACGTTATAATATAGCTAGCTATAACTATAACTGAACAATATATGTTCTGAACCTGAATCCTGGAATCTTAATCATAAGAAATAACTTTCTCATTTTTCTTTTAATTTCTCCTCGGTAGTCGGTAGACTTTTTTATACGTAGTCAGACACCTTATTGTTGGGATGTTTTTAAATCTTTATTTTAAATATAGAATTACAATCAGGTTTACATATTTTATAAGCGCATGTCAATATCCTACATATCCTAATAACAGAACCTAGAGAAAATTCTAAGAAAATATGTACGCGATGTTGTGCGTACATAGCCTACCCCATTATGTAAGCAGAAACATTTTTACATGTAATATAAACCCGAAACAAGAATAACGCAATCGAATACGAGTTTCATTCCCAGGACACAAGCGGAAAATTACATTTAAAAATAGGCGTTGGTATTTGGTATTACTCATGTGAATATCCTAAATGTTTACGGTTACACACTCAATAGAAACGTAAGTACTATTTAAAGACTAGACGATTCCTCCCACTTTGGTTTGGTTAGTAACCTATAGTTATAGTAGTATCTCATCCGTTCAACTATTTTTTGTGAGTGAAAGAGGAAACGATCTGATATAAAATTTTGTTTTTATGATAGTTAATATTTCTATTGGACTTCTCTGACCGTGGTGGGAATTCTTAGTAGTCTCTCTTTAGTACATATCTTATCGTGAAAAAAAATTGACTCTTAAGTACAGTCAACAGCACGTTAAGGTCATTGCAGTTCAATGTTCGCTCTTATGCGCACGTCACAAGTGCTGTACTAAGTCTAAATGTAGGAATAAATTTACAGTTACTTGATTGTGACTCGGTAAGCTCTCGAAATCAAATACTATGTGTAATAGGTATTTGTTCAATTATTATATGAAATTCGAATGTCGTATTTACGTAAGTATACATGAAACTCGCAAAGTGAACCAATTCAGTCTCAATATGTAATAATACATCTTACTCAGACTCCATATCGTGGCAATGGCCCCAACCCTTTGGCGCAGGAAAGCTATTATTACCACAAGTCACGCCGTTTCTGAATCTGCTTTTATACAGCGAGTTTACTTATGAACATTGTGTTTATTGTGAAGGCAAATTCCAGTTCGATTCAAAAACAATCGTGAGGGTAATATTAAACAAATGTATTTAGATTCACTTAGGTGTCCATTTCAGATCTCTCCAATTACTCTCTAAAAGTATCTATTCAAAGTCACAAATGGATCGCAATATAAAAAAAACCGTACTACTTTTGAATAAGTATTATGGCTGGCAAGACTCTCACATACCCATTAATAAAAAAACAATAGTATGATATTGTTAAAGGAAGTTCAATAGCGAAGTGGTTTAATATGTTCATCAAAAGAGATTATATCAAAGGTATATAATTTCGTAAGTCGAGGTCAAAGGATGGATGAGTGACAGCGCGTTGCCAACCCAACCCAGTTCAGTAACATTTATGAGTCTACGTCGAACCCTACCGTGCTGTGGCCCACATATTCCAAGTGGATTTCCTTTTGTCTAAAACATCTAAAATTTTTCGAAAACAGTTTACAAACGGAAGACATATAATTCCATATATGAAACTTTGACAGTTGATATAGCGGCCCACGAGGATCACAATATTATGGAGTAAAACTTAATGTAGGTATTTTGCCATATAATACTTTTGACTTAACAAACACTGCTAAAAGAAAGCTAAAAACGTATTTCTCTAAAGAAACATAAAGAAATTGCAACAAGATTGTTTTTTATTCCATGAAAACGAAACAAATCATCAATATGTATAGACGTAATACGTCATTTATGACATATTTTATGTCAAGTGAAAGTTAAAAATGTTTTAAAAAATCATACGAATAGGAAGATACAGTAGTCTCACATGATTTATTTCAGAGCATGTGCAGTATAATTAAGTCTACTTTCCATTACTCGGCTGTTGTTAAATCGCATCGAGTGAAGTATAGGGGCCGCAGACGGAGCCGCGCGGCCAACCACTTGCCAGCAACTGGTTCGCCTTCACATACCGAGTGCTAAGTTATTATTTCGCTAACATATTTTAAGAATGAACCGACTAGACACTAATTGTTTATGCCCTCTGTTTTGTATTTCTTCAAATAAACTTTTACCTTTTTTTTTTCTCCTAATTCTGTTTTTATATTTTTTCATTCCTTTTTATGGAAGAATCTTGTTTGAGAAATTACAATCTATACTAATATAATAAAGTTAGAATTCGTTTGTTTGTTTGAACGCGCTAACTTCAAGATCTACAGACGGAGAAATATTTCTGAGTTGGATAGTTGCTGCAACTACTTAATAGGAGTGAAAAATCAGTGGGAAAATGTGGAAAAAATGTGGATAGTACGCGTGTGAAGCAGCTTTATTAGATGATTGTAAACTAAATCATATAACTTAGTAGTCGTTTGGATCAATAAACCTTACTCAACACTAGTTAACATTGCATAGTAATTGATAATTTTGGCAAATTTTATCACTATCGCACGTCCCGAAAATTTTCCATTCTATTTAAAATTCTTAAGACGCTAACAAAACCTTTGTATATGGTGATAACATTATTAATTTAACTCTTCCATATAAGAAATATAATATACGTCTTCTTCAACAATAATCACTCACTCCTTATCTCAAAATAATTGTAAGAGCGCCCGAATACGATACGAGTTGACGAGTGTAATGGGTAAATAATAGACTCATTAGGGCGGATACATAACTCTGCGAGCACGTAATCAACCGTGCCAGTTTAAAAGTATCATTCACAACGAAATAAACAAAAGCGAACAAAGATGAAGTTCATTCAAGGCCCATGAGTATGGAAACATTGAAAACGCTTCCTTTCACTGCGAAGTTTTTTGAAGCGAGCTCGGCCGAGCGTACAGACGCAATCAAAGCTCGCCAGCAGGGCTGCAGCCTGTATAAAACATGCCTGGTGCGACACTGCCACAATGAGCGACCTCTTTGAACCGAACTTAATTAGTCAACATTACGTCTCCACTGGTTTCCGCTCACGAGTTCATCTTATTCAGTAATAACATTTAAAATTTTCCATATTTTTTTCAAAATGCATATTATTAAGATGCTCAAAGTAGATTTTTTGTCCTATTAAAATGTTAATATTGAGACATACGTTGAATATTGTCCAAATCTATAAGAAATTGAACTTATGCTAACCGATTGCTATCACTTGAAGGATGGCCAATTTGAAAGTTTACATAATTTCAGTTTCAGTCTTTTGTTTATGTGAAAAACTATCTTTATTTTAATGCGTTTTCTTGTTACTCAAGTTTTTTATTACATTTTTATAATAGCACTTGGTCGGGATATTAATTCTCGAATAAAGACGAGCCGCTAGTTTATTTACAGATAGATAAATCTGACCGTTACACCTTTATCCCGCATTTATTATGACTGGCTTCGCAAATATAAACGGTGATATTGTAGTAACAAACAACACATGCCTTCATTAAATTACTCGTCATTAGCTATTGTGATTGTGAAACGTATGACGGCTACAAAGAATAGCCATCCAATAGATAAGCGTGACCTCGTTATCGGTTATAAACACGCAACGCCCGAGTCAACCGCCGTCTGAGATACAGGAAGGACTTAACATTTCTTAACAATAAACAAATCAATACCCCGCAATTAACGGCCGATATAAAACCTTTTTGTTTATTAGCATTTGAACTGTTGGTTCACTTTGTTGGTCTCATTTTGTTTAGCGAAATTTAATTTAAGGGCAAAGGTTTTCTAGCTGTTGCTGTGCCCCAAAGACATTTTAAGAATTGGCTATAGATACGTTAAAATAGGTAACAAGCTTCCTCGTTTCTTTTCTTGTCCGTCTGATGAATTAAATGGTCGTATTTTGTGGCACATTCACAAATCAATAATTAAAAAATATCCATAAATCTTATTCGAATTGAAATCTGGAATAATGTGTCCATTAACCAGCAGAAATACTTGCGAAATTCTAAATGCATGTAAAATTTCCCGTTTTTTTCCTACCTGAGTATCGATGATGGCTGCGAAGCATTATCATCTTCATCGAGCTTTCGGAGGAGCGCAGGTGGCTCCACTCCTTAAAATTCCACGTACTTATTTATCCTAAGCCGCCATTTTACTGGAGAGTTTTAGGGTAAAGATAAAACGCATATACAACTGTAAAGCGGCGCGCTTTATTGCATAAGCTCGCGCCGGAAAGGAGCTTGCCAACTTGACGTCCGCCAAACGCAGACCGGTGAGATACGCCTAGATACAGACTATAATAGACGATAAGAATTTCCACTGAAGTAAAAGTGACTCCATATGACCATGTTTTAAATCTTCTATTCCATTCAAATGGGTCATTCGTTCTCAAGGGCATTTTCAGTAGTTTCTGGGGTCATTCTGTATCATAGTTTTTTATTGCAAATGTTTTTTCTACCTGAAAACAGGCTCTAATGCTGAGTTGTGCGCAGTGCTGCTGTTTTAATCGTAATGGAGTCCCATATATATATAGTCATCATAGATAGTCATTAATCCACTCATGTTTTCTATAAATAACCTGGTTAATGATTTGTCTCGTTTTCGTTTATTGGCACAAATGTCCTGCAGTACATCTGGCATATTCACCGATGCTCACGTAAACAGCGCTTTCATGACCAGATCAGAAAAAAACTATCATTGATCCAAAACAGAATGCTAGGCCGTCCCAATAGTATCCTAAGAGTGTTGGCGGGGTGGTGGAAAACTGCGCTGAAACTTATTTATTTTAATTTTTAACTTTAAGTGACCAATTGAATTCATGTTGTATTTTCTAATTAACTTTCTTTTAAAGGCACTAATTAAATAATACTAATAACAAGGTTTGCATTGAAAATATAACGTTCAGAGCTCTCCTCCCAGTGTACATCTTCAAATAATAAGATTTTTGACCCCATAGTGATCTATTTTTAATTTAGTAGACATTGAGATTGGCACAGGCAGACATAGTTAAAATATTAGACCCAACACCTATATCAAATTGACAGAGGAAATGTTAATCATATGTAATAGCGTTCAAGTCGCCGACATTCGTCTGATACGACGACATTTAACTCGGTATCTACGAGTCTCCTGGAATGTAGCCAATTTGTCCAAAAACATTTTTGTCAACGACACTACTTGCATTGCATACTTCAAGTAAACACGACTGACAATAACGAAAATAACTTTTGTTATTTAAATTTTAGCTTTTATGAATATTCTTTTGCTGTAACATTTATATTAAAATTATGACAAGGGTTAATTTGATTCTTCGTCTTTATAAAAACAATCCTACTTATATGAAATTTGTTATTAGTTTTACAAATTAATTTCCACACATACATATAATACTAGGTGCTTATTATTTCAATAAGAGTTTTGTTGCGAATACGTAGTAATGTATAGTATTCAACAAAATAATGGCATGATCATGTTATTTCAAATGGAAATCTGGATTCATAACTGGGCTTCACGCATTAATCAAGCATCACCGGACCACTTTTTTAACTGCTTGTTTTTTACTTGATTTCTATGATAATGAAAATCATCACGCCAGGCGCGTTTGAACAATGTATAGTGAATAAATACTTTGCAAGAAAATGTTGCTCCACACAAATTAGATCATTGTTTCCCCATAAACCTTTTCTTTTTATATTTACCTATAACAACTCTCAATTATTACCTCCCTCCAATACATTGAAAATACATTATGGATTACTCAGAACCAAAACGATACTTTCCTTGGAAAACACATTTGTTAATATTAAGTTATTAATGAACTGCTTTCTTATACATAACCATCGGTTAGTTTTTGAATTTGATTTGTAGTACCGAAAAGTGTCAGTTACCCCGATTTTAGACTGCCTAGAACATCATTCCCGAAATTTCGCAAAAGACCAAGTGATGTGAACCACTGTCGCACAGGTTGAAACCAAGAAAAAATACAGAGGGGCGACTGCTTAAGGCAGCAAATAGGGCCACATCAAGATGGAAGGGAGAGGATAAACAGTTTCCGTAACGCAAAATCGTATCCCCTGCGACCAATTGACGTCTAGAGGCGGGGCTGCGGTAAAAGAGTAAGATACGGTTGTTTTATTTCGACCTCCTTTTCTTCCGCGCCGGTTTGGGTCGTAAGACTACAAGATGGGGCGCAATCGCCTCATTGTCTGTGGACCGAAGATCTTGAGTCAGTGACTCCGGTTCTGTGACCCTGAGCCGGTCAAGGTGGTCTTAAGGCTTTTTAAGGGACTTCAGGAAGTCAGTGGTTGGCAGCAAAGCAAAGGGACCGTAGACATCAAGACCGAGAAAGCCTGACATCGACTATCGACCCCAGAGAGGAGAGAATTCCTTGCGAATGCAGACACGAGTGCGGGAGCCAGCGACCACACTTGGTGCTACGCACGTCTTACGACATCGTCTCAATCACGTTATGAGTTGGACCAATCCATATTGTTTTCTGCGCAGTGTGGTTGCACCGTGATGACACGTGATGACACTCGGAAGCAATAAAAAAAGATGTTTAGTTTTTACACACTCATATTTATCTATGAACTTTTATATCTAAATTGCAACAACTCTAAAGGCCCTGTCAATCTTCCTTGGGAGTTTGCAGATATATAATAGACAGAAGTTATGTTAATAGCAAGACGTCACCGTTTTTAGTTGTTCTTTCCTAGTTACCAAAGTATCCATAACTCAAATACAAACTCCATTTATGTTTAAGCAATATCACCATATTTTTATTTTGAGGTATATTTCCTGTGTAGCGGTTAAAATAGGAAGAGTTTAAATTTAATTTTGATACGAAAGAGTAGCGGTATCATAGCCACAAAGATAATAAACTGTCTACCACAAAAATGTCTTCAGAAACACTTAAATGATACGTTAACTTTTTCAATCATTATTCAGCACGTTTGTTGTGTTAAAAGTTACAGTAGACGCACAAGAATAACGTTACTTATCATAATTTTATGAAGTTTGTTTTGAATAGGTACGAAATAACTTTTACAAGTACATAATTTACAATATGGATGTAACAATAATAAGTTCTCGTAGCGAAGGAATTCTACACTGTTTTAAATATGCGTGTACATATTTATAAATGTGAAACTAACAGTTCTGTAGCGTTGATTGGTGTCCATCAACAAACGTTTGAGCAGACATGAGACAAATGAACAGCAGCCGCTGCCAGCGCTAAAAAGAACCAAAGTAAAGGCATTTGTTGCGCAGGAACATTACCAGTAGCGTGGTGCGACGTTCTATATACCTTATACTTAATTTAGTAAGTTTTTTGTGGTACTAATAGTTTATCTAGGTACCTACGTGTATTTATGTATCGTACTTGTACAAAAACTAGCCAAAATAATTAAAATGCTACTCAAAATTATTATTCTACGCGGAGGAAGTAGCGTGCACCACAGCTAGAGAGAAAATGTTATTAGAAAAAAGTCAAAGTTTTACATGCCGCTTTAACCGAATTCTATAACAAGTTCAAATTATTGGTGAGTTGTTTTCATTTACTTTTCAGATCGTATCATTGTATATAATCGTAGACGTTTGCATAAATTAGATATTAAAAGCTTACTAGGTAAAATGTTATCGAAATTTAGTCCCATTTCAAAGTGAATGATTACAGTCACAGCTGTTCCCACTTTTCCGTCGGTGTTCCCAAGCAGTATATAACGCGACCCTACACAATAGGTTGCTACCCAACTAAAGGGAAATGAGACCGCAGGTTTAATTGTAAAACGCCACTTACTCCGACTTCAAATTACATCCTCAACGTTCAAATGATGTGTTCGTGAAAGAAATTAAAAGAACAAAATACTCTTTGCCAACAGGAACAGTATTTAACCACTTGAATATGAAGTTTTGAAAGAAAGTAAGAAAAAAACATAATGAAAATTAATTATGTTAGTATGCTCTTCAAAAAGTGCAGAATAAGCTTATACGCGCTTTAGAATAAAATATTTTTTTAATGTACTTAACTTGTTGTAATATATTTTTTTAGGAACAGCAAATTAGAATCCGTGCTGTGCATTATATTATTCCCCGTAATACTTAGTAGTATGTTTAGACTTTTATAAAGTACGAATAATTCATCTTATTTCCTTTAGCAAGTCTTTTTCTAGCGTTTTCTCTCCTTCCAAAATAATAATAGAGCAACTAGGTCAATCTCGGTCGTTTCTTATGAATAATATGTTGGAACCTAGCTAAAGCTTTCATTTTGTTTGCACCTATAATGTTTGATTTGCAATGAACATAACCTTTCTAGTCTGCCGAAAAAAACGGAGCATGACACTTATTATCTTATTACATAAAAACGCTCGCAGAACGAAACTTGATTCAATCTAATCGATTCAATATTTACTTACAGGGTGGAATATTCAAAAACACATTGCCTTTGTCTTTAATTTAAAATAGGTTCACGAGGCATTTTCACGTTCGCAATTAAATTTTCCTTGCCTTTGAATATGAAATGGATAATAATTAGATATTTCTTATAACCTAATTCTGACAAGAACAAAGATATTCATAATGGAGCAGAATGTGTGTAAGCGAAAACAGCGTTCACTCAACATTGTGAAATTAATAGGACCGGGATGTGTACTCTTACTCCTACATCACATTTTCCAAACGTAATTTACCCGACAAATCACAAACACCACTAATATAATATCTGACTAGTCCTACTAACATTATAACCGCGAATGTTAGGTATTGTAATACATTTGGTATAAGTAGTACCTACATAGGAAGTAAGTACTACTTATTGTAATGCCATGCCATGCCCGAGTTAGGATTAAAATTAATTAAAAACATATTTGTCAAAAGTTGTTAGTTTTAGTTTCCTATAGCAGATCTGTTTGATTGTAAATAGGTAGTTTTTTCAAGCGGTATTCGTAGTAAGTTTTTTTATGGGGACATCTATAAATTTATTGAAGAAATTTGACGGGTTGACGTAAATATCTCTGTTTAATATTTAATTAGAGCCAAATTTGTCATTTTACGTAATTAATGGTTTATTCCAAACTTCAATTTGATATGACGATTTCTCTGACACAGGGAACAGATGTTTAATTTTAAAATATAGGCTACTCGTATACAATTTTAGAGAAGCGTTGCATACAGTGGATATAACTACATACGATCTCACTATAGGTAATAATTATTAGTACGTCCGTCGATTTCTTAATATTAATTTATTAAAACTGGTCTAAAAGGTCAAATCTAGGTACTTTCTGATATGTAGCGTAAGTCAAGAGTCAAGGTTTATTTGAAATCAAATTAATAGGTCAACGTGTTGTAATTAAAATTTTGTTTGTTGGTAACTTATATTTTGTATAACAAGGAGCAATGATTAAAAAACATGTCACAGCTTTGAATAAAAATACTAAACAGCGAGAATTTAAAAGTTTTAAACATAATACCTACCATAATATGATGTTTCCTTAAATATTCATATATATATTCAAGAGTATTATTATGAATAGGTAGGCTTATTAACTTAATATACTTTGATATTCTTCATGATAAATATAAGAAAAACTCTCTAATAACATCTCATTAACGCGTAACGTTACAGAAAAGGCAATTTCTAGAATAAGGTGATATGAAAAGGCCAAACTTTATTAACACATTAATTAACGCGATGTTTGAATCGACATTAATAAAGGTATCATAAAAATTTTGGTAAGCTTAAATATGATTTACAAAATGAGCGTACCTATTTGGTTCTTACTTTTTTCCTTTACAACCTTTGTTTTAACATCTTATTTAAGACGTGAGAACCGCCTCATTAATAAGTAATAATTGATTCCCAGTAAATTGTTACACGAAACTAAACATCCAAATTACGTGTGAAGAAAAGTTCACATTGCTTTTACAAAGTAAGCTTCTAAAGTATACCTACTTGTCCGATCTTTTGTAATGTTTGTATGAATATGTCTGGAATTATCTTAGGAATTGTGATTTTCTAATATTACTTGATATAAACTGGCACCTAATATAACCCCAAACCATAAAACCTTCCTAATACGTAATAAATGGGTATAGGCGGAATGACGTAGTAACATGGTTGCTATTAATTTATGGTGTTATAGTACGCATACAATTTTTAATTATTTTTTTTAATTATTTGTAATTATAGATTTTTGCTCATATATTATATTTTTACATTTTGTCTTATAAGTATAGAATAAAATAACCTATTTATTTCTTTAACCTAAACCAGCTTTTGAAGGCATGCTGCTTCTGATTACATAAGACAACACGTTAAGCAAAGACGCGAGCTAGTACGTAGTAGTAGGGAGAGCGCGGGCGCTAGGATGGGAGGAACGGAAGCCTATTTGCCATCGCAGCGAACACTGTTTATTCTCACGGGAGCTCTAGAAATACAGTTCCGCTATGCTTGACAGACAACATAATACAGAAGATTTGTAGATGTGTATCTAGATATGTATACGAAACAATAACAAATAGATATCAGTGTATGTGTAACTATATGGAACGAATAAATAATTTAACCTTTTTCTTGGCGTCCCCAAATCTTTAACGAGTGTATTTCAAGAAATTACTGTTTTAATCAGACAACAATTATTAAGTAAAAATAGAAAAAGTAGATTTCAGTGGGATTACTCAAACATATTACAACGCGGGTAAAGTCGCGAAAAAAATAACTATATTTCACACCATATACCGGAATGAAAAATAAATACTTCAAACCGATCAATCCATTGTATATTCCATCTTGATGATAAGTTAATTTCGAAGTCAAATTTTTACCTATTTACAGTGATTTCACATACGCAACTTGACCGCGCGTTTCAACCGTGTAGCAAGCAAGTGCCGTATGACAGTCACGCGATAGTCGCGCCTCAGAAATCACGACTAATTCGCTTTGCTGTGGGGATTTTTACTTAACTGTTATTATCCCTAATCTTCTTACTCCGAAGGATAATCCTTTATCGTGGGAAATATTTTTTCCTTTCGTGTTTTGGTGGGCTCCTTGGGGCTAATGAAAACTTAGTTCTGTATGAGACCATTCCGATTGAACTTAATGACATTTATCAAGATCATCCCCATGCACGTCAAACTGTTGGTTCCTGTTGTATGTCTAAGCCTAGCCTAGCAGGATCAGAATTCCTTTTGAAGCTTGTGAACATGTGAGAGCACGGTTAATCATTTTGGTCTTAACACCCCTCACCTATTCGCACCGGGCCCTCGCGTAATAATGTACCGTACCATTTCACCTATGCGCATCAATCGGCCGTATATGTTTAAATTTGTTCATTACAAAATTTTACCGAACAGATTACATAATATTTTACCTATGCCAAATTTAAACAAACCTTATAAAAACATTTATTTACTTGTATATGTAATATTTATGTTATTTTATTTATAATTATGGGCCACCAGCGATTTCGTACGTGCACAGTAAGTTTGTTATAAATCCAAAGGTGAAGTTTTAGTGAGGATTCCTAATCTTTTCAAGCAATATATATAGCCTGTTACTTTGGGTGAATGCATCTTCATCATGGTTAAAGAATTTTTGAACCGGCACAGTAGTTTTTGAGTTTATTTATCACAAACATACACAGACAGAAAAATACGAATCTATATATATTAAGGATACTTGTTACTCGTGTTTTAATGTGAATTATATTCGGCAGGTGACAGTTAATTGTAGGTAATTAGTGGCATTTCAGAGAAGATTCCGACTTAAACGAGCAAGCCACCTACACTAATAAGAGCTGCTTATTAACGCTTGCGCCCAGGGGTAGAAATACAAAAGGGTACGCAAATAAATTTCCTGTTTCTCCGTTAAACTTTCAAATGAGCGAAATAAGTAAGTCATTAATAGGTCCGACAAGGTCGGCTATGGAGCAAACATTAAATTAATTTGTAACTTTCTCGACGCGCGTTCTATAATAAAACGATTGCGGCTAAACGGGCGAATAAGGTACAAAGCTTTGTGATGCTGATATCCATTACATTATGGTGCCCATACAATGAGTTCCACTGAGCGCAAGATCTAATAAAAGGTGCTGAATATGACATATTTTGTACGAATTTACAATCACAATAAGGCAAATAAATAATTTACATACCCAATGGCGGCATCATATTACTTTAAGTAGGTATATCAAATATCATAAATGTTACCTACCTTAGTTATTTTTGAACTGATTTTTAATCTATTTCCAAAAAAAATTAAACACATGAGAAATGCATGCTGAAACATTCGTTTAAGATGTACGAAGCCCGTCACTAATTAAATGGTTGATCACAAACTAAAACAAAACCTACATACATACTTGAATTTGCATACATTAAGAACACTAAATAACTTTTCATAACGTTAATGCTTTATAAAATAACAACCTACGTAGCAATAAAAACAGAAATGTCGCAATTCTGTCATCGAGATTCTTTGGCTCGCGAGTCGGCAATAAAATATCACTAGAATACCAACCTAAATACTTACGTTAAGGGCAAGAAAACCACCACGAGGGCGCTATGAAGACAAGCATTTGGATTTTATTAGAAATGTTAAAAAAAAATTAAACATTTTAACTTAGAACATCAATACAGAGTGGTTTACATGGGATTGCCAGATGGTCCGGGATACGTGTGGACTGTTAAACAACAAAAAATAGATACCTACGTTGTGTTTATGCCGAGGTACCGGTACCTAATTTAAAATTAGATTTAAAATCACATATGTACGGGCAAGCACATAACGGTAAACGCATACATGCAAAGTGCAAAGTATTACAGTCTAAAGTGATTTGGACTTTACATCCACCTGTCCGCTTATGAGTCGCCATGCGAGTAAATTCTATCGTGCTTTTAACGAATGTCCAAATCGATGCGTCAACTGCTGGTTGCCTAAAAATATAAGTGCGTTGAGCTATTCGCCAATCAACAGTATCGAAACTTTCGTCGTCTCATGCGATAAATTTGACGGATTGCGCATGCTAGTTAAGCTGGTCCCAAATTAGCCCAGTTCAAGAACTTGTGTTATGGAAACAAGAGTAAACGGTGACATTGATACTAAAATACATTCAGAAAACACACAGATACATTACAAGACTACTTGTAATAATATATATTTAGTACTTATCGAAACCCCAGTGCAACATTTCAAAAGCAAATGGGAATGTCAATGGATTGCTCTGGAAGGTATGAGACCTTTTCTGTTCATCTCTTTTAACTTGGGTAAAAAATTTTCGTGTAAGTTGATGGCAAATTTCAATGTAGATAAAGAATTCTGTGTATATTATAATTTGAATTGACCAACTACATCACACTGTAATGTTTTATCACTCTAGGAGCTCTATCATCCCAAGGCAACGACACTAACAGCCTGGTGTAAAAGTGTAGCAGAGTAGTTCGACCTTTCGTAGATCATTGTACGGTATTGTTGGTAGGTGTACTCTACTAAATCACAATGATGCTACGCTACGCCACACACCAGAGGCACAGTCCACTACGACTATTCGGCAAGTTCCGCTCGTTTAGTTCATCGTAAAAACTTATAGTAGTTACCGCTTTCTCATTCGATTAATCGATAATGTGTAAATTACTTGCACCTATCTGGGTCTCGGCTTCATTCATTAATACCCTGACGTATATTAATCACTTTATAACGGAAGGGTTCATCCAACAGAAAGTTTTATACCTACGTACCTACCTAACAAAAGCATTGCAGAATGACCAAAGGGTTAATTGTACCTGACGCGGGTACTTTACATGTTGATTTTTTATTTTACAAATAAATTCTTACTCATATTACGCACTTGTGTGCAACGTGTAGAAGTCGAACATAAATCAATTCTTTTATAATCATTGTGATTGATTTAGTAGCCTTAATCAAGCCTTTTCAAGTACACCTATTCAAACAAAGTCTTAGCAACCCAAAATTTCATTTTTTATAGTAAATAGATTAATTTATCTGCTTTCAAATTAAAATAGTATAGGTAAACCTAAATGAGGAAACCAGGAAAAAAATGTAGCTTTGAACACTGAGTTGGTTACTTGTCACAATATTTATTATATTAAATTATATTCTTAAATTTTATAGACTGGTACATACCTATGTAACTAAATGGATAAGGTCATTTTGAGACCTACGCATTTTAGCATTAAAACTAATCCGACATATTGTTGTAGTTGTGGACTGGGACTAGGAAAATGAATCTATTATTTGGACTTAACAACCTACCTAGTGTTCTACCTACGAACATGATTTTTATGAACGATGATAGAAACCCCTAACGTGTTCATTTCAAGTATTGAATTCATGTTCAAACGGGTATGCTTGTGGTTACCCTACGAACCATTTATACAGCATACATAAATACTATGTGACGAAACTTCATGCAAGCCCGATATTCTCATAAAAGCTTGTAATCCGCTGAGCACTGATTTACACAGGCACAAAGTAAAGTGCTCCGCTACCTGGGCGAACAATGTTTTTACGAGCAGGTAGACGAGCCCAAGGCTCTGAGTGTATCCGTGAACTCGAATTGTGAACAAAGGGTGGTATGCGAATAATTTGTCCTTATTACCATCTCTGGTCGGCGCGGCCGGCGTGCAGGTTCACCTTGAGCAATGAACGGGTTCCCTTAATATTCCCACTGACGCCTGCTACCGCGCGTTGCGCCCCGGACGGGTGTAAGGGAGGAAGACACTCTCATTAAATTTTTAAAACATCAGGTAAACAACCCAACATCTTCCTTTAGCCATGTGCTGCTGTTTTCAGAAGGTCATAATCATAGAGCATGTTTACTATCTCTTGTTAATGTTATCTTTGTAGAAATATTTGTGTGATTACCTACCTGTGTGCTAATATAATAAGTTTTCGGTCTTTTTTTTTAATTTATTTTAAAATATTTTTATTGTGGTAGCAGGTATGTGTCTGTATTTCCTAATACATTTTCACAAGAATTTCATAGGACACTAAGACTTCATTTTGAATTAAGTGTGCAATCTTTCAAAGCTATGCAGGCCTAGCATGCACCACTCGTGTAAATTTTATCGCGCTCTTAAGAAATGTCAAAATAAATGCGTCAACTGCTGATTGGCTGAAAATACGAGTGCGTGTACGTACTATAACCCAATGAACGGTATAGAAACTTTTGTCGTCTCATGAGAAATTTCACGTATTGCGCATGCTAGGCTAATGGGCAAACCAATGATCCATCTACATACTACGCCTACTATGAAAAATGTAGAAATGTATATTTCATTAAACAGTATATATAATTTTATATATATTATTAAATACTATTCCTACAAATTAAGCCCAGTAAACATATTACGAATTTTTTAATATTTTTTATGGTTTTCCCTAGTATATTTTCTTTTTCGTTCCTAATGTCGTAAAAAGACACATAAGGTAGGTATGTATCCAAATATTACTGATATGTATACTGGTATGTATCCAAATTTAAACATTTACTGTAATATTAAGTTTGTAAGTTGTGTTTGTAAACTTAACAATGACAGTGACAAAATGTTTGATGGTCATTGATTTTTTTATACACTTTTAAGAAAGCTTTTGTTCCATAAATAAATGGTAACACCAGGGCAATACAGCTTTCTCTATTAATAATAATGAATATCTGTAAGTACTTAGTTGAAAAACATGCTTATATTGTAATTTAGAAATGTAACAAATAAGCAAACAACAGGTCTATTCATAGGTATATTAATGTTATTACTTCAAATGATAACTGTCTGACCATTTGGTTCTGAAAAATAAATAACTAAATGTTACTAAGAAGGTATGTACTAGGTGTAAAAAAAGAGTTACAGCCAAACTAATTAGTATTTTACAACAAAAAAGCCTCTTTCCTATCATGTCACTGTTATAATAATTGGTACATACTGGCTTCATCAGCACACCTGCCAAAGTCAGTGAACAAAGAATAGAATAGAAACATCATCAAAAAAATATAAATGTTACATTCAAAAATGTTTGCATGACCTGAGAATTAAACCCAATTCCACAGTCATATGTAGGTTATAGAAGTGTGGAGCCCGACACCAAAAACACATTTTGTTCTAATCATAAAAATTGTGCTAGATAAATTTACCTATTCTGCCTCATTGTAATCATAAATGTTACAATGATTTCAAATATATGCAGAAGTTAGGTTCAGATATAAAATGTCCAAATAGCACGGACATAAGTACAGTCGCCACAACCGCTTTTTAAAATTTAAATTAAATGTTATGATTAAGATAATGTTAGTTTATCTTTATTTCAATATAAAAATGTACTTTATTTAGTTTAAATTTAAAACAGTATACTACCCCATTTCACTTTTAGAACATACTATAGAAAGTCACAGTAATAGTTCAGACATGGAAATGGGGAAGTTTCATATATTTACCTCGTAATTTCGAATTAAATTGAGAATTAAAATAAAAGCATCCTTATGAACTAATATTTTTTATCATATTTATGATAGTGACAGACAAACATACCTATTTAAATTGTGTGGTGTTTAGGATACATATACTTTTGTCATTTCCATTTTTCCCATTACACCAATTTAGACCAGTTAGCATAATTGCAGGTATTGTTCCTAGTTTTAAGTAATGTTATCTCATTTTATTTTAGTTAGACAATTTATTATTTTTACTCAATTAATAATTAACATTTATAAAGATGCTAGTGAAAGCTTATGATTGCCAACACATGAAATTGAAGTACATACATACCTACATACCCATTTTGAATTAAATATTTTAATTTAAAAATGTATTGCAATGGTAGGTAGGTATATAATCTGTTAGTAATTAAGTTCAATATCATCATACAGCACAAATAAATGACGTTTCACTTTAATGAAGTAGGTAAATTGTATGAATTAGCAATAACTTTGCCTAGTTTTTAGATTATATTGAATAGAGATTTAGAATAGATGCTGAATTCAGGTTGAATGAGCGCATTTTAATCTGTGCAGGTAACCCTGACAACCTTTGTAGTAGTTGTCTGTCATATCTAGTAGGTACGTAAGTACCAGCAACTTCATTGTTTTCGCTGCATTTTATCATGAAAACATAACAAGTATCATAATACCATCGCGGTCCCAGACCAAGGAGTTTATTCCACAGGATTGTAAAGCGAATGATGCGTAATAACGCCATGCGCCATAATTTATTGTTCTGTTTCAACGGTACCTACAGGGTTATCTGTAGACATGTTATGTCCATGACTCCGAATTATAATAATTGACCTTTAGACGCTTATTTATCATAGAAGATTGTAACAAATATATACTTACAGGATAATACATCCCCTGCGGCGGCAAAAAAAAGGCCCCTGATCCCCACAGCTTGCCGTTTGTATTTACTTTGTGCTGCACAAAAATACACTCCACGACGCCCTTTGTTTGGGCGTTTAACTTTCACAACACTAACTTATAAATTCGAGGTAATCATGAGTATTTAGTGATAATTACAATGATAGTACTAAAAATAATCAAGATTGTAACTTTTAGGTTATGTAGATATAGCGCGGAGGAACGCGCTGTAGCACTGAAAGCGGTTGATGTCGATGTGCAACAACGGGCACGCGTGGCCACTCAACGAGCCGTTTCGTGCAAATCGCTGCCTGTGTGACAGAGAAGGGTGGTACTATCGTTCGCTCTCGGTCATTGAAGAACGACGTTTAGATATTTCCATCTCATTCTAGCGCGCGGCGCTCGCCCGGCACAAACACACACCGATAAACTTTTGGTTGGAGGTGTGTGTGTAGCCGGGACGATCGTTTTCGTTCTCAACTTTTTACAACCCTCTATAAACAATAAACGAAAAATCTTTCAAGCCCATTGTTAGAGACATTAATATTACACACTCTTATGTAACTTATTCACTCTGCGACTTTTGAACACCGACTAATTCTTAGGTAGGTATATTTCGTATAAGGAGATCTTCATGACTGCTTTAAATTGAATTAAATTGAGTAGATAAGATTTCCACATTGTATTTTACAATACCAACCTACATTATTTATGTAAATAACTATTTATAAGTACATAGGTACTTCAGCTCCTAAAAAAACTTTGGTCAATGTTTGAAAATAGAAAATCGATCATCATAATCCCTCAACAGATGCTAATTAGACGCATCAAAATTTTATTGGTACGTAGGTTAGGTGACATACTGAATTCCATGTTGAACGGTGAAAGAGAGAGAAGCTGTACGGTAGCTCTTCTTCCTTTGTCCCTTTCATGTTGCCGAGAATGCTTCGGATCAATGAATCGTTCCCGGGCCCCCCGATCCCAGCGTCATCCCAGCCTCCACGCTCGACGCTCCCTCTCAATTCGCATCTCCCCACCTACTCTCGCAGTCGCACAGGGAAGGACGCTGATGTTGTTTTTGCGGATCTTCCAAAATAATCTTATAAATAATTAGATTAATAAATTCGAAAACCTAGAACATGATACTTAGCGTACCTACTATACCGTAAAATTCGTGGCATAGGGCTGATTTTCGATCGTCTGATAATAATTAACAAACTGATAAAGTGTATGCTGTTTCGATTATGAACGTCATTAAGTAATAGGATAACATTTAAATTATGTATGTACTTATTTTGACTGTTTCTTCAGAACTGCGAATTGAAATATCGGTTTAATAGTGCCTAATAAATAATAGTGTATGTAGTACATAAAACAGTTGTTATAATTGATTTTAATAAAGTCAATTGTTGTAACGAATTATTATTTATAAATATTAGTACCCAGTAGGTTTGATGATTGATTTATTTATTGGTAAAATTAACGGAACACGCAAACACATTTTATATTTTTCATCTGTAGTCTGTAGACATAGGTAGATATTAATTACGTTAATCTATTGAAATCAATGACATGACGCTCGTACATAATTAAATCGTGGAAGTACTTATATAAACCTATCTGGCTAACATTAATTATCTATGTGTAAATAGTTACCAGTTTGAGCAGAGTACCTACCTCCTTGTATATATTTATATTCTACTGATAAACGTGAACTTTTGATTGATATGAATATATGGATATTTTTTTCTCTTTTGTGGAACAATACTATTGAGTATTGTTGCACTAATTTAAACCAAACCTATTGAGGTTTGGTTTAAATTTGATATGTAGGAAGATCCCAGACTTTTAATATTTGAATAACATGATCGAAGCCTCGAAAACCGCTAGTCCTACAATATTATAAACGCGAAATTTTTAATTTAATTGGATGGCTGCATAATGTCCAAGTCAATGTATGTTTTGGCTCTTTCCTTCGTTCTTTTTTTTTCTTTAAACATAATCCATACCTAATTCGAACTTTTACTACTTCCGACTAGTAATATGGAGGTTTACAATATATTTAAACGTCACAGCTAACAAAGTCGATTCAACCTTTCTAAAGTGATATACTTTACAGGCAGGCAACATTTTTAATCTACTTTCATTTTAACGTAAGCAATTTCAATATTACCATGCTTGAATTTATTTGTAGGTAAATTTATATCTTTGGATTAATGGATTTAATGATTTTTTAAAATATTTTTTGTTATTTTCCAAAAAAGATTGTTAGTCAAAGTACATATGTATTCGATTTATTTACTTCTATTTTTCTTCACTTGTAGACTACAACAAAGAATAAAATCCATCGATGGAAATATACCTAACTAAACAGCTACAGATGAGGCGACTGCAAGCAACGGCTGCACCACACATTGCATATTGGTAAACGAATTTAAGCTTAAAATAGCCAGCTAAATATGACTGTGTAAATATACTCCCCGGAGCCCCTGCATGGAATGTAAACAAAGCGTTACCCAGGTAGAAGCTGATAACCCAAGAGACTTTGAAGGGTGATACCGAGAGATAATTTAAAAAGTTAAATACGTGCACTAATATGTATACAAACTCATTATAAAGCGAATCTTTGAGTAACATAACGGTATGAGCTCAAGTAGTTACATTTCATTGCTCGTGATTGTACATAGTTAGTTGCATCAACATATGTAGGCAATAAAACAAGTACCTAATCGATAGAATGCATTAGGTACTTTAAATCTTAAAAAACTATACATTTCAATCATTTAAACGTGAATAAAAATAACACATTTTATTTGATGGTGTTACTCACAACCCTCATAGAAAAACGTCCATCAACTTAGTTTGATTAGAATATAACGGATCGGTAAATATTCTCAAATTATTATCGTCCCACCAAACTGTTATCGGCCAAGGCGGCCAATCCCCTTGAGATCAAATAATTAAGCAAGACTTGGTTCATAGCGTCCGAAGATTTGCAGAACACCCTCAGAAAAACAGAAGTGCACCCTCTCTCTCTCTTCCTTCATCTCATAATTCAACTGCACGGCAAATCGACCCGACAAGGTATAAGATCAAGTTCAGCCCCAATTATTTTCAAGCCCTACCTTTAGCGGATTATTTTTCCTTATCGAACGTTATAGGTGAACCATCTGAAAATTCCCTATATAACCTGAGAAAAGCACACACAATGTTGCCTCTGCAGGGTCGAACTCATGACCTCTGAATGAAAAGCCTAAGCCACCACTAGACAAAAGGCATTACATGATTCACAACCAACAATACACGATATACTTTGTAGGTATCAAATGTTGCTAAAGAAAGATCTGAAAATACTAAACTTATTTATTACTATTGTATTGTGCAACTGAAAAGACATAAAATGTCAATGTAATAATAACGAACGCATGCACAAATGTGTGACCTACATACTGTTGGCAATTGATTAGGGTTTATGGGGGTAGTGAGTATTTTATTGCAGCGACTTGAGTGGTTTAATTAAACGATCTGTAATATTACCTACAACGACCAAATATACAGAAGAATTTTAATTATCTTTTATGATTTCGGTTAGTACTGCTAAGTAGACAAAAAAGTAAATCCTAGACAGACATTACGAGGTTTTCACCTTCCATTTGCATTTCAAAAAAATATTTAATACGACTTTTAACAACTGAGTACACTCTTTAGGTCTACTATCAGGTTTTTTCAGTGCTTTCTACACAAAGTTGTTTGTTGTACTCTTTGCATAAAGATTTAGTCTATTACTTCATGTGCGTGTGGATTGAGTGAGTACATTCTAGAAAAAATAATAATGATACGCCATTTCACTTATTAAAAGGTCTAAAAAATTTGTAAATCTAATCTCAGAATTTGTAAAACGATACGCGCTGAGATAAATAGGTAAACGTATACTCACTCAAGCCTCACAGAGGGGTAGTTAGATCTCAGTTTATAATAAGTTTACAAATACCATGTTAGGTCCTTTTTTTTGTAAAAACTCTTTAGATCTAGGTTTAAGACAATCATTGAACCCTTATTTAAAATTTACAGATGATTCCTTGTGCTCACTCAATCCTCACGCTAATTTGACCCCCAATAATCTTCGAACTAACAACAGCAGCGCATTCAATCACATTCCTTGTTCATGTACCTACCTAAACTCTAAAACTGATTTCTGACTCTACATTACTCGTTTAAATTTTTATCTTTTTTAAAATCACATACAGAAGCTTGAAGTTAATGGAACAATTAAGTGAACCTATTACTAAAATAAGAAAAATGATATTTTTATCTCAAATTAGCATATTTTTAGGCATGTTATTTTCGGTACCACGTTTTAAATGAAAATCTAGATTCAAGATCACGTACAGCGGTTCCTGCTACGCTTTTGAGTGGGTATGTTTAATTTGGCATTATCTTCCATTATGAAGGGGATTTTGGGGCTTTGTGTTACGGCGACCAATGTTATGGAGCGGTTTTACATAGAAGCCTCAAGAACATACTCATTAGTTCATGCCTCAAGTATTGATATAATATTCTTTGGATTATGTCGGACTTTGATTTTCGATGTGCATCTCCGAAAGTTCCTGAGTATTTATATGAAAATCGTGTTAAAACAGCTCGCATTTATATGGAAAACGAACCAAATGTTTTATCTTTTGTTTAGTGGGGTATTTTATTGCAATTATAAGCGAAAAAATACATTGGCGGGCGATGCGTTAATAGTTAAACCAACCACTCGTAAACATTTTGAAGTTATCTTATACTTGCATATAAACTTCCTAGCTAAGTTATAGTTAGGTAAACATGTAAATGGTGGTCGTTTACTTTGAAATGTGTGCGCACGTTAGTCTCTCTCCACAGATGGCCCTTTTTTACACATGCAGCTGTTTGAATACCCCTAATATAAACGTGTGTGAATCGTGATACGTATCCTTTCACATTGATCCTCACAACTAAGAAATAAAAATGAAGGAACACATCGGTGCTCAATTATTTAGAACCCTATTATACAAATTAATAAAGCCTCAAGATTTTTATCAGCCTTAGGTACCTACTGTTAAATTCTTAATGACTCCTCAGGGAACTACGTTTTCATACGCTGTCAAAAAAATCAATCCTATTCGTACGTAATACCTAACTTACCCTACTAAATTGTATGTATGTTTAAAAAATCAAAGGTTACAATTTTATGAAATATCAGATGAAAATTATAAAATTGGTAGATTTCTATGAATGTTACATGAAACTTTTATCTACTACCGACATCTATTCGGTTTGTATGAAGTTAAGGTAAATATATTCGTGCTCGCTACACAGGCCTGACACTTGGTGAGAAAGTTTGCCGCTAGATGGCGCCATCGACTAAAAGTTCAACGCTTTTGACTCTACATTTGATACCGAAAATTTTATCTGTTTATTTAATATAATTGACATCACATTAATATTTAGTTGCTTAGCTGTTATTGAAATGTTTACTTTTGATTTGAATGTTGGTTTAAAAATATAACAAAAGAAATCGCACGCAATGTAGGTACGAAGATCATTTACATACGATAAATATGAAAACTTTAACAACCTACCGTGGCTCTAAGTACGTGGATATATTAACAACCACAGTTAATAAATAAAAAAATATTAAACAGCATCACATACCTACATCGACCTGGTTTCAAAGTAAGTAGCTAAACCACTTGTGTTATGGAAACTAAGTAGAAAACAGTGGTAGTTACTTAAATATGTTTATTTAAACAGCAGTATGAGGGGTTAATGAGGATTTATTACAATATCAGCCAGATAAACTTAATAAGCAGCCTCTATAATGCCAGAACACTTAATAAGTCCTTATAACTCAGCATGGCTTGGCAACCAACCACAAAACGGGACTCTAGGTGCGGTGGAATAATCTAAACTTGTTCTTTGTTTCTTGTTACAACTTGGGTAAGTATGTAAAACTTTAATCAAAGGAAATCTACTTTAGTTTACTTCATATTTATATCAATTTCAGTTCATCTATCGAACCAACTTTTAGTTGAAATGTCAAATAGAAAAATAGCATAATTTTTAGTAGATATACCCTAGTCAGAACCATAAACATAAGATTAATGAAAACTTTCAATCAACGTATGTAAATTGAACACCGTCTTTAACAGTTATAATTTTATTGGAGCAACTTCTGCTTAGACTACTAAACTTAATTAAATAAAAAGAAGTCAAAAGGTTAGGTTAATGGCGTTTAAATAATCTTTTCACCAGTTAAGTCTCCGCGATGACAAAATGATTTTTTATCGAGATTATCAGTATAATTCTTAAGTTTACCTAATCATTGTCGACTACTCAGGTTTGGCGAGCTGCCTTCTACTTGCCTTGTACGAAACAAGAAGAAATCGAAAACGAAATATCAGAGAAGTTGAAAGTGCTCTATGTTCGAAATGAATAGACTAGGTAGATACGTAGTGTTACGAGTGAAAGAGGTTTTTATCCGAAAACCTTCGTTGATGGAAGTTTCCTACATTCAGTTTTTAAAAAACATTTATACATAGTAGGTTGAGGTTTAACCCTTCAAATCCCAATAGTATTTGATAGTAATTGTTGGTTCGTCAAGAAACAGTGTATTTTTTATTGTCATTCTGGTTTATGAAGAGTTAATTTACAGCGATATTTAACAATTTACTCTTTGTAAATTCAGTACCTAGTATTTTAATAGGTCATAATAATGATTCAAAAATACTCTGTCTGTTAAATGTTTCTGTAAAAATTATGATATCAAATCTAAAATACAATTCGATTCTTAAAAAGCTTACTAATTGCGTCGTATGTAATCAAAATAACTCACCCAAATGCAAGCGTTGATATTGTTCCAGTCTTCATGCCATTCCATTAGTAACAGATATCTAACATTTAACATTTTAATATTCAATCAAATTATACGAGGTTCAAACAATAAAATATTAGAGCACAAGCTTCATCAACTCTTGATAAAGTTCAACAACGTTTACGAAAGTTTCGACTGCTATAAGTTTGGACAACTTTTCAGCAGAGTTTTCAATTTGAATTTCGAATTGCCTTACCTTGTAATTGAAGCTCATTGCCTCATTTCTTTTTTCCAAAAATAGTCAATAACATAACTTTTAAACTTTTTTTTATTATGACAGTACTTAACAAAGTCAAACAATAATATTATCGTTATATTTAATATTATTGCAATTAAAACAGCAATGGGTGAGAAATAGTAAAAATTAAATATTATTTTCGAAATACTTACCCGGCCATTCATGTTTTGGACTCAAATTGTATTTTTTCAAAACATTAACTAAGGAAAACTTTCTTTAGATTTCATCGTTTATATTTAGTAGTTAATTGTCAACGCAAAGAACAAAGAGATCCAGGCTCGATTAATTAGCGCAACGTTTACCTACTTACCTGAAAAAATATGGTCTTGTTACTTAAAGCTTATTACATAAGTTGCAAATGCCAACTTGGTATTTTGTCATATTTTCTTTTTAAATGAGGCTAATTAAACAGCACCAACATTTGGCCACAGACATTTCTTAGTCTGTATTCAAAATATTTTCGTTCGGACTAATTTTTAAAACACAAACTAATTACACGTATAATAAGAGAAACTTATCAAAACGCATTTTTTTTTAATTTCTTGTTATAACGTAGGAGAGCTTCGTATTTTGCGGTGTACCTACAATGTACAATGCTTTAAGGTATTGATCATTATCATGTCAGCCGAAAGATGTCCATTTGTAATTATTATTACAAATGGACATCTTTCCGGCCTTTCCCGGGTTTTCCACCAGTCAATGCTTTTGCCTGCAACTTTAATCCATCGCTTTCAGCCGTGATAGGTAATCTGTCCAACGTGTGCGGCGGGTCCGTACAAGATGGACCTTACATTGTGTATTCCGGTATGTGGTCAGCTAGAACCTCCATGTTCCACCGGTCATTGGTTGTACGGGTTTGCTTTTTTAGTTTTGCAAATCTTTAAGCCTATATATAGTATAGATATCGTTCCCAATTTATTTGTATGTAATTTTTCACATTAATTCTATGCAACTGTTATAAACCTTAATATTTTTTTTAATCGACCAATAATTTTTGAGTGCTGTTGTGTAAACAACCAAAGAGACAAAATCATCATCTTTTAAATCCTTTTTAACAGACTAGACAGCTCAGACTTTGACGTAAAATAAAATAATAAAAGATTCTCGTTCTCACACACAGACACACATTTTACCACTTTGGAAATGACTCTCGCGCAAAGTATTCAATTAAAAATAAACATTTTAGAAAACTGTTTATAATTTTTGAAGTCCTGTCCATAGATACACCACATGTATTAATTTGAAAAAAAAAATAGTGTTTCAATTTTAGGACTTTTAGGCAAGGAAAGCCCCAAAAATGATTTTTTTTTCCTTTTTTGTAAAAAAATCCTAATACGGTTCATCTACAGACCAATTTTCAACAGTATAGGTCTTATAGTTTCGGAAAACACTGATTGCGACCTACGGACGGACAGACAGATAGACATGACGAACCCATAAGGATTCCGTTTTTGGCCATTTGTCTACGGAACCCTAAAAATGAAGTTAGATTGCGTTTAGAAGCTGCTTTTTCTATTGTATTTTAAATCCAACAGACAATACAAAGCTCGCTATTGTCTCTTCCTTTTAAGTTATTTGATGTTTTGACAGATAATCCCATTGAAATAAACTTCTCTACTTATTAATTAATTTGTCTGAATCTTTCAGAGTAAAATGTGGAAGCGGTGCGGTTAAACTTTTCCTTTGATGAAAGAGTCATGGATTAGCGGTACAGAAGAAGACATCCTCAATGATGTCAGTCAATGAGTTTTTTAACGTATATTACAGTTTTATAAGACCGCTGTAGTGATCTAATAACGATAATGTATTTTTGGGTGGAGATTAAATTTAAAATCCACAAAGATAGCAACATCATCATTTTTCGTTATTATATAAAGTATATTTACAAACATTACTAAAATGAAACCTGCTAAGTAATTCGCTTCTAATTTGTGTTTATGTAGTTAAATACATTTATAAATAATACGTAACCAGAAACGTTGTAGTGGTTTCGTAGCATTCTTGTAGCACGTCAGTAACAATGACCTAAAGTTGAATAAAAAAAATCCATTAGATCTTTTTTAACAAAGATGTTTTGATAAAACAATAAATATTTGACTCGAGTTAGTTTTGATGGATGGCCGCAGAGTCAGATTTTGTACGTGATAGGTTCATGAAGTATCTATAATCGGCTTTCTTGTGTCGTACGCGAAAGCCGTAGTCTGCTCGCTATTAAGGAACTCGGAACTGAGGGTCAGGGAGATTGCAGCACCAAGGTAAGATCCCATTTTGAAGAGGGTTCAAATAAACGGCTGGTATGTAAGTAGCTGAGGAGAATTTGCCCAATTACCCTTTTGGGCGAATTCTTCGAATGTTCGAAGGACCAATGAGAAATATATCATGGACAAGGACAACGTAGCTAGAGTAGTACTACATTTATTTAATGTACTTATCTACTGTTGCCTCGGATGGGAGGCACAGTGCATTACCAGGTAATATATGAAATTACTGTCACCAGTTCATCAACCATTCACGGGCATACAAGGTATTGGGTTCATGGTGTGCTTGTCTTGTCAATTTCCTTTCCTATGAAACAAGAAATTGTAAGCATTGTACCTGGCCTATCCTGCTAACATTAAGCAACAATACTTTAGATTATATTTTAAGGTGATCTCATTCTGTCACTAACCTAACTTAGATCATTAAACATTCTTAGTTTGTTCCTTGTCCTATGCATACGTTCAGAGCGAGATATGCTTGACCGCAATCCTAAATCCCTAGGTCGTGTCTGATTGTTACATTGGAGCTATTGCCATTTGGCTTTCGTAATCCAATGGGATTCAAACCGATTTCAATTTGACATTATGAGAAAGTTCTACAGTTTTGTGCAACATGTTTTCCCTTAATAACGTTCTTGCGAAAATTCCTTTAGGGTTTCGAAAGACCAACAGGTAAGTCCCTATATTTTATGTTGAATGACAAAGGATCCAATTACTGAGCTCTATGAGTAGGTACTTTAGTCTTATTTAATGATGATTTATTTTAATTACTGATATATGATGAATGTATAGCAATTTAGCCTCGTAATTATATCTTTCGAAAAGTCAATCCGTTAATTAATAATCTGAATTTGTTTATCTGTTTTAAGATTTGTCGACGAGAAAGTTACGGAAAGTGGTTTCGAAAGTTTTGCATCCACAAAGCGTCCATTACAGCAAAGGAAATTTGCCAAGTTTCATTTTCGATAAGCAAGGCTAAATTAAATTTAACTTTTTAACAAAATAATAATTGCTCACTTTAATCAAAGATGTTTTCTCTCAGAAAAGGCCTTAGGTACAGATTAATACGTAATAGTACAGTTATTCAATCAACTACCAAAAAACGACAGTAAAATTAGTTAGTTGTAAACCAGGAATTGAACCTGGGATATAATGTCTACTCCTTTTATATTATCTGTATTTTATTCTTTATTAGTGTTTACTTGTTTAGTCACAAATAGTATCCCATACTCTACCTTTACTAAAGTAATTTAAAATCTGGTAAACGATTGTGTAACAGTCTCAACAAAAGCAAGGGTTAAAATCTAATAATATCATAAAATAAATAGTCTGTAATAATATACCTTTTTGAGAGTACCGTATTATAATATCTGGTAAGAAATTTATGCTATTTTAACTTCAATTATTATTTTAGACGTTGTTAAAGCAAATTTGGGTGTGTTATTTTATCCTTAACTTCCCTCAAAGTTGTAAACTCGCAAATGTTTTCCTGCATAACATAAACAGACATTAACGCAGATAGGTTCTTGTTGCGTGGGTGGACCGATTAAAACGTTTAACAGTGAGTATTTTATTTTAAATCTGTTCATTCGAAAATGTCGATGTAGTAATCCTAGAATATAAAAACAAACACTCAAAAGGGCCTAAACGGATTTGGATAAATAATATTCAAAATTTAGTTGTTAAGAATGAAGTTAACTTTTATGTATAAATGTATTTTTTCAAATACCGATACTGGGTTAATTTTTAATACTGGCTTACTAACCACTTGTATAAACAAAAAAATATCAACATTTATTTTACGCCTGATACATATGGGAAATTGAATTTTATGACTTTCTATATTTGGTAAACAAACAGAATATTAAATTTTTACGGGAAGTCAATAAAATAAATTCTAAATTTTACAAGTTGTAGTTGCAACAACTTTTAATGATGAGAATGTGGTTAAATTAATGCTAATGTGTTAAAATTAACTTTGTATACGGAAACCTTTATGCGAATGTCGGACTAGCACTTGGGAAATTTTAATTACCCACCTAACGCGACACGTGGTGAAGAGCGGCGTCCTCGGCGTGGCCATCATGCACATCAAAGATTCTGTTTGAGCGCGCCGAGCCTTTTGCAAACCGACCACATGGACTTTTACCTACCACGTTCCTTGTGCTTTACGATCGTTACCTTTTGAAGAATCAAAATAAATAATTTTATCTTGTTTTATTTCAACAAAAAGTAATTCACAACCAAACACACAAAACCCGCATTAATTTATACCTACATAACAAGTTACCTAAATATTAATTAAGCAGGTCCGATTGTAGTCCGCACGTATTTTAATCGAAACCAAACAATCTGATAGGTTTTGGTACACACAATCCTATTATTGTATGCTGAAACAATACTGACGCGATCCACCCCTCGGTAATCCCGCGGGATTGCAAGCCTGTCCGCCGTGATTGACTACTAAATAAAATATGGCACGGATTCGACATAAAAATTGTTTACCAATACTAACTTCGATTAGGGTCCTCGACCTGATTTTGTCTTTCGGTTTGGGCACGTTCGATTCATTCAAATTTTCCGATTTAGAGGAAAGTGATTGGGGAAAACTAAGCCCAGCTACGACGCACCTACTCTTAGTAGGGTGTTTGTGTTTATCATAGTTTTAAATTACCCAATTACAACCAGTATCCTGAAGTTATGCGCGTGGATTGCGGGGGTTCATTTTTATACATACATATATGATATATATATGGCCATGCGATACGTTATAGTTCAAAAAGTTCCTAAATAAGTTCCTAATGAAATGTTCTTTACTAAATTTCGCTCGCCCTAACGTTCGTGAGAGTCGCCCGAGACCTCAGAAAAAGGTACTAATGTGCATTTATGAATATTTCAGACAGGACAGGAAATGTACTTGGCTTTAGGTACTCCAGAATTCGTCAGATATTCCAATAATCATTATAATATGCAATAGCAAAGATAAAATTGCACACAATGTTGGATACCTATTTTATCATTATAGTTCACTTACTTATCAGATAAGTAATATATTGAATAGTTATTGTTAGTTTAAGATTTAAAATCTTTTTTCTAAAGTTTTTCTTGATAGTCATCCATTACAGAGTCCAATGGATGGAAACAATGTACCTACTTGAGTCGTAGACGGAATTTTTCTCTGGTAAGCCTGCAAATAACCTAACGAAACTAGGAAAACAGCACAAAGTGTATGTGTTCCCAGCCTGATTTGAACCTACGACTTGCCCACGGCTGTAACGACTATGCTACTTAGATTCCGAAAATCACACAATTCATAAATAAGTCGTTAATTCCAAAAGCCGAAAGTGCTAGACCTGATTCAAACCAACAACCAGCAAATTAAAGAAACGAGATAATAAACTGTTATTAATTTGTAGCTTTGTCTTTGATCGTTGTATTTGGATAGTATGATTTAAATTAGGTGAAAACAACAAAATTATGCCAATCCCTCATTTCACGTTGACATTGAAAATGGACGGGAATTCCGAACCTACGCTTTATCTTTTTCGTAAACAAAAAGGCTGGAAAGTGACAAAGTTAAACATTTATCGAAATTGAAACATTTTTGACGTTTGTGAATAAAAGGCAAGACTACTGTAAAATGACGAGAGCACATTCAGATCTTTATTTTAATTCTAAACAACTCAGTACTTTGTCACTTTTAGTAACTGTCTTACGTAAGTTTAATGTGACAAGATAATAATAACGATGACTGTACCTATATGCGTAAATGAAGATCGGTAAAGTATAAGAAGCGATAGACGGAGGTCGGGACCGTAGCATCTTCATCTTCTCGTTAGGAGAAATATATGAAATAAATAAAAAATAGTTATACACCAGTAGACCATTGTGTCAAACTAACTACTTACTTTCAGGCCGAAGTGCACGTTTGTTATAGCCCGGACAAGTGCCCAATTGACCTCAATCTCTCAGTATTTCCGAGAATTGTTTTCACCCGATAAAGCAAAATATTGCGTGATTCCAGAAATATCATCAAACAAATCGTATCGTATTTCGGTAGGCCGGGTCTAACTACCCGAATAGGAGACGACGGGGATGTGGCCGCTTTCCGGAAATTGAAACCATGACATGGCACGCCGCGGCGCCCTCCGCTTCAGCACCCAGTGCGGTGCGCTCACATGGGACTAATGCCATCAGCTGAACTATAAAACTACCTATGGCAGTTCCTTCCTAATCATATTTTTAATTGGACACCCTAGGATAAACTTTCATCAATAGTGACCCACCCGGTAACGAGTCTTCGAAAATCATCATAGATAGCACGTCTGTATAGGATTGATGCCTCCTGAAGATAGAGTTACACTGCTCCAGGGCGCCTAGATACACAGTTAGGGAATAACTATTTCATGAATCCACATAGATAAGAGACAAGCATTTGCTATAATAATGTATTAGATAACCCTTGTTTTTATAATTCTTCGGTTGCATCGAATAAAAACGAAACCTTCCGTTTGTTTGTTAGTTTAGGTCTTGGTAATAGGCTTAGTCTTGGTAGTTAAATTACATATTATATTTTTTACAAATTTTACTTTACTAGAAAAGTATGACTGCTACGATATTGTAGCAAATGCCGTAGCAGCATGTTACGCTGAGACTAAGGTTTAATTGACCAATCACTTTTTATTATTCTTGTCTTTCTATACTTATCAAGTATTTATTGGTGCCTGGTTTTATTGTGTTTGTTTTTGTTTTAATGGATACTTTATTAATAAACCCTTCAGAAACAAATATTTATCTTTGAAAACTTTGGGTAACCTAAAGTGTAACTTAATTTGAATTGGAACTAGACGCTTTTTGGTTTCACCAAACTCTCATAAAACAGACAATTGAAAATGGAATAGTACAATGTTTTCGTGGTAATATTCACCCTTTTAAAAAACTAGATAAATCGAATAAGTTGATTAAAATTATGTACATTCAAAGTTAAATTTGTGATTGGATAAAATATTTTGCACTCGTCATTATTTACCTATACGATTCGTTTATATGAAACTACGAGTTTCAACTTAAAACAAAAAAACATCGATTGCGAACCATTTTGAATGCGTCTTTACCTAGAAGACATTTAAGTGTAGGTAAAATATTGGAAGATTTTTAGATTGTTACTACATTTGTACTAGATTTATAAATAGCGTATGTTTTATTTTCTATATTTAACTAGTATGTAAATGTAATCATACGTTATTCACGTACCTGTGGTGGAAAATGGAAAGTCTGCGAACACCTAGCATTGTCTGCTTATGCATGTTTTATGCGCTCGGAGCTAACGTTAATCCAAATCCTCTCCAAAGTTTCCAACAAATTTATTTTCTGGCATTACGTACTATTAAATCTTTCTCTCTCAGAATTCCAATTTTCCTATAAATCCATGCTAAACAAATGTACATTATATTTTTTCAAATTACTCGTAATAAAGTAACTTCTGTTTTTAGAAAATATTGTCAGTATTTTTTATGATAGATGTTTTCTTGACTGAATCAATATGTGAACTTCAAAATCAGCACATCGGCAAGTGCTGTGTGTATGTAAGTACATATTCACACACAATTTTACAACACAAAGTACAATAAAAGTAGTAATGTGTACCCACAGAAATACAATCGCGATAGTGTGTATTTCCAACTAACATCATGTCAGATGTCCTTTATAGTAGCTCTATCGATTTATGAGGTCCTATTCAAGGCACTGCTGCATGCGCTCGCTGCCGAAATTGGTCAGAAATTACTAATGGCCGGGCGGAAACATGGATAGGGTGCGTCGATAAGATGGCTGATAAGCAAATGACGTCATCACGTGCCCGTTAACATGTTACTCATGTACACAATTTGATTTTTTTGCAAACGTCTTTACAAGTTGTGTACTAATTGAACTGGAATAATAAATTATTCAACCAATAAATTTGAATCCATCAATGCATACTAATATACGTCTTATGTCTGTTTTAAGTTAATACTTGCAGATTATTGCGCAAGGCGAGATGAGAGAATTCGTAAATAAAATTGCATCTTATCATTGCATTGTATTAATAATATGCCCGGACCGATAAATTGACAAACTGGTCTGACGCATTTTCTACCACCAGGTAGCAACATCGTGGTTTTTCTATTTCCAATGGGCCAATCAATCTGTTAAAAAAAGGTAGGTTTCACATACAACTTTTAATTGACACCTGACCGAGCTAACGGTATGTCAATAAATCTTGTTGATGTTATATTGCCTTCGCGCAATGTATGTGCACTTACACATGATATGTGTAAAGGGATAGTTATGTTATTATCACGCTACACTACACCGACAGCGCAGTTGCACGTGGGTACGTAGCTACAAATGCACGTAGATACGTAGCTACGAATGCTCGTAGTCGTTTGCTTATCGAGCAGTATGAAGAGGCCGGACGGACACGAACCTTCCGCGCCCGCTCTGATTGAAAATAACGCTTCCACTCGAAACTTATTGCATCATTTACTACCAACCGAAAACATTTACACTTTCTCTCGGCCTGTAGACAATTGTAAAACTTCGTGCTTTAACAAATTAGAGACAGGAAAAGTTTGACTCTAAATTGAGAACAATCGAGGAACAAACTAAAACCTTGCATCTCTTTATTGAAGAGACAATCAACATATTTAATAGTTTGTGTTAACGTTTTTAATCCATGGTATGTTGAATACTTCAAAGAAACAAAACGAACCTAGGACCTTCACACAATGCAAGTGATGTTTTACATTGTCGTAGACGACGATTTTTTTTGTTATTAAAACTTCGAAACCATCCATTACAAAGCATTAATTATTATTACATCTAATTTAAAAAAGAAAATATTCACCTAATAGTACAAATTATATACACATACACACAATACAAAGAGGCTATCGTGAGTGCATAGCTTCACATGCTAACTTAGTGCATACTTACTATGGTATTAACTATATTAATGCTAACGTGTCATGATAAATCCAAAATAAAATGCGTTGCATTTTCTTGTTTTTAGACTTCTTCAGTCTCACCTGCTAACGTATTCCCTTCGTAAGCGCCTACTTCATCACGCTATTCTTACTTAATTGGTTTAAATTTCAAGGCAAGCAGGTACAACAAAGCACGAAACGCCTATGTCTTAAAGTCCTTAGCTGCTGCCATACAGTCGACCCCATAATTATAATCCGGTCCTATTAAGCAGCTTGTTTAGTGTGGAAATCGTACGATTTTATTTGTTTAAAGGTGTCTGCCGTTGATCGTTTGATATCGTTTGATGAGCTGATCAAGATAAAGAAAAGACGAGGTTGGCGTGCTGACCCGAATTACGGCCGCAAAAAGAAAACAAAATTGCGGCTTCGTCGTTTACAGATTGGTTTTGCTGAAAAATCAGTTTAGACTAAATTGGTTCATAATTACGACCCCGTTACTTCCAAGCAATTTGCTCCGATGATTCAGTTCGTATCAGCCACCTCATCGGTAGGGAGGTATTCTACTTTTAAATACAGATAGGTACAATTAAAGATTCATTTCTATACAAGATGTATGAAAAATATTTCTGCCGCTATCAAATCTATATACAACATTAACACGTTTTAACTAAATATTTAAGGTACAAACTAAATAATAAATTCGTCATGGATTCATATACATTTGTCAATGGCCATGAAAGATTTTAATACACATACATTTTCACATTAAAACTTATCCTTTAATCAACTTTTTGTTTTCCTAAGTCTCACTACCTAACACTCTTGTGCTGACGTATAACGTAAGTATTTTGATCACAATTGGTTTTTCCAAACTAAAAATAAAGCTAAAAAAATAGTCATAATCGTATTATTTACTAAACCATTTGTGTTGCGGACAGATCAAAATCAGAAGCACCTGGTTCAATACCTTTATACAATTTTTTATTTATTTTCATAGACATAGATAGCATTAGCATTAAACACTAAAGATGCAATAAAAATATTGAGTATTGAGTATTGAGTATAAGTGTTTGATTTATTGTTATTTATTATTGTAGGCGACGGGGTATATTTGACTTCTTTACATGAACAAAACGGGTTTGCCTCTGACTAAATAATATGAATTTTACTATCTCACATATCGTAAAAATGTTCTGAGCCCAATATAAAACTAAGTAAGTACATAGTTGGAAATGTGAAAGAAAATGTCAGAAAATAGTGTTTCAGTCTTACGATCGACCTCAAAAGCGATGTTTTAACGTCGTAAAATTTGATGTACCAATGGATAGAAGTCGGTTGGCCTCGAATGGCGACCTTAAGGACTTTTTTTATCAAAATTCTTATAAATTCATTTTAGGCTGACGCCTTTACGAATATTATGCAACTTGCCATAGTTATCTTTGGAGCTGCGTATATAGAAAGATTTAAATAATTTCAACTTCGGAAGTTACAAAAATAAGCAAAATAGCATACATATTAAAATATTCAGGCTATTTTTAAATATAAATTAGGTGCAAAATATTTTTTATAGATCGGTTACGTTGAACAGGAAAGTAAAAACAAAATAATAGATATTTGTGCTGTAAGTATTTTATTTAAAAAAAAAATTTGCGACTACAGATTAGATTGTGTAAAAAAAAATTATCTTATGCTTTGTAGAGAATTTCAAGTACTTACCCATTAAGCGGGTGTTTATAAATGCAGTAACGGGTCAAGGGTCATATTTATACGATATTACGAGTGATTAGCTGAAGTCTAGGCAGAGGTAATAGTGGAAGGCACGCAAGCGGTGTTTGTCGGCCCGCCGGCGTTTGTGCAAAAACTCTATCAACGTTTTCAACACTTTTCGTAAGCTGAGACTTAGCATTGGCACAACAAGGCAGCACTTCTACGTTGTTAAATTGGGACTAATTTCCTTATAGATAGTGGAATTTTTACCTAGTCATTCTCATTGATAATGCTGATTTCAATTATTATGTTATACAAGCGGCCGCCTGCGCCTTAGTATGATTTAAAGAAATTTTATTTCTCATAAAAACTTACATAAGTTAATTTACAATGAGATATATAATTACATAGTATTTAAATATTTATCCTCTGAGACCTTAACAAGGAATTTACAGTTGCATAACATGGCTTTTAAGTCTATTCTTAAACGTTTGGACACTATCACATTCTTTAAGGTCGTTCGGTTGTGCGTTGTACAGTAGTGCTCCCTCGAACAGTATCGTACTCCTGCCGTAGTTAGTGCGCGGTTTAATTAAATGAAGTTTATTTTTGTTTCTAAAGTGATATGTTGTTGTTTTCCTTGTTAGTTGTATATTTGTTTGTATATTATCATTTAATATCTTTTGAATTAGAATACATATACCATAGGCGTATAGTTGTTTTATATTTAATAGCTCGGTTTTTTCATACAAATCTTTTGTAGGAGTTAGGTAGGGATAATGGAATAGCATTTTTATAATTTTATTTTGTATCCTTTGCAGTGAATTAACAATCGTTGGAGCGGCCGAGCCCCATATTTCCACTAAATATTCCAAATTTGATTTTACTAAAGAGTTATAGATGATTTTACTTACTCTCTTCGGTATGCAGTTTGATACTTTACGTAATTTAGTTTGATAGTACGCGTGAACTTCTTCTTTCAAGCTATGAATATAGATGGTCGGTTTTACCCCTATCTTTCCTAATATTTGAAACCAAAAGTTTAGTCCGCTCTAGAGGTTCAACGTATACCAATACCAAATTTCATCAAAATCGGCTCAGTAGTTTAGGCGTGAAAACCGGACAGACAAACAGACAAACAGACAGAGTTACTTTCGTATTTATAATATTAGTATTGATGCGAAATCGAAATCATTTTGATAAGTAAAAATGTATGCGATTTCACGTGATGATTTCGAGATCACGTGACATTTCTAAGTCAATCCAATAGACAGGCAGGTTAAACTTACACTTAGTCGTTTTTAATAATTTAATTTTTTTTTCCTGTCTTGCGGACAGTGGGGTTTTATAAATACGCGACCTGTCTGTATCAGAAGCCTGGCGCTCAGTGTCCGATGCGTACGCCGTAGAGTACCTTCAACTATTGGCAGTACCTACATCTTGAACGAGATTTTATACACACGCCTAAAATGGAGCTATCTTTTTCATATTTTCATTGGAACAATTGTTAGCTTTCGTGGCGGAAGCCTAATTCTGAGTTCCCCATAAATGCATTTTCATATTGTGGTAGTGATACCACAATATGAAAATACCAACGGTGACGTTGGTTCTGATTTCGATAACAAAATGCTACTTTTTTTTATTTTTTATATTGCACTTAAAGACCTCACTCCACCTAATGTTAAGTGGTATTGAGGTCCTAGCTTAAGTGCAGAATAATATAGCTGCTACTGGACTTATTGCCCTTACCTTAAAGGCATGACCCCTGTTACTAATTTAGTACCACCCAGGAGCTCTGGAAACCCTACTCACACGCAGAAACACAACAAAGCCGAAGTAATTGTTATTTGGCTACAGTCTTCTGTTAGGTGGAAGTATTTCACCAGTGGGGCTGCTTCAGTTCGAGGGTTAAATCGCTATGCCCTACCTCTCCTAAGGTTCTTACTTTGGGAACAGTTGTTGGGTATGTGATTTCATCTATTTTTGCATGAGGCACAAACAAGCTGACAGACCTTAAGTAATCACCATCGCCCATTGACATGCACGTCACAAAAGGAGTCGCAGGAGCGTTGACGGCCTTTTACAAAAGAATAGTCTCGCATCTGAAAGGTCCCTTAGTGTCGCATAAGTTTACGCTCATAAAGTAGATCAAACAATTGGTCAAGCACAATTTCCTAGAGTAAGATTTTTCTTCTTTTTTTATCTGTTACTTTATTTCGTATTTATTTAAATGGTTTAAATATTACCGCTTAACTTGTTAATTAATTAACTGATCTCTGTTATTATTTATTTTTCATTGTATTAGGTAAATAGGGATACCTGGAGGGATATCCACAATCGGTCAAGATTTGGGATTTGCCTTGTGTAGGACACAACATATTCTGTACAGTGAAATAGCCGAAAAAAACAACCATCGCCAAAGACCGCTAGTCTTCGAATATTAAATGTCTTTAGCTAAATTAGACGAGCGAGTTGTTACTACCAAATGCTAATCGTATTAATAGTAGCTTTGCTATTCTAGAAGTTTAAACTCTAAGCATGATTGAGCTACGAAGTCTCTAATGTACATGGGAGGTATAGTGTAATATCTCAAAGTACAAGCGTTACAATAAATTGCAGCTCTTTACAAGACTGATTTATATTCCGAGCCCGCGTAGCTGCGCTACGACGGTCGTAGCGGTGGCATATCGCAGTATTTGAGGGCAAATTCTAAGATGAAAAATCATAACACTTTTAACTGTAAGGCAGTTGTTTTAGTATATGTATTAATCGGAGTCTAACTACTTATTAACGTAATGTTAATACTCTAAATTAAATCTAGACTACTAGTATCATTTTAAATAGATTACGTTATTTTTAACTTGGTTTAATTTATTCAGACTATATTATTGTTACGAGCTTCGGGTTCGTGACAATAAAAACAGCCGATAAAAATTACCAAAAGTCACACTTTAATTGAACGCCACTAATTACAACCTCAAAACGCACTAATTAAAACAACAATCGCTCCCAAGTCGCACTTCAAAATCGCTTTCGAAGTAATCACTTGTATCGCTAATTCAATACTGTCCCGGTCGCGGTGAATCCCGGCCTTTTATATTGCCGCGGCCGTTCCCGAACCTTCCAACGCAGAAACATCCGGAACATTCGCGCGCAGTGCGGCCTTGAACGGCCGTACGCTCGGTCAAGGTCATTGTTCTAGTAAATTCTGGCGTACGCGTCTCGACTCTCTGTAGTCCCGCCTTTCCACACTAGATGGCGCTGGTTACATCGATCGTGGCGCGTAACACTGCCCCCTCCTAAGACATGCTCGTCCCGAGCATTATCGGCTCCATAATAACGCGCCAATCTCTCCGCATGGACAATCTTAGGAGTGCCTCTTGCACCTTTCTGTTTCCGGTAGGTTACGTCATTGCCCCCAGTCCCAATCCGGTACGGTCTCTCCCATCTAGACTGAAGCCCAGGAGATCTCCCTCTGCTGTGGACTGGATTGCGCAACCTCATCTGTGGACCCTCGTCGAGCACTCTACTGTTCACTTTGCGGTCACCAAGGGGTTTCATTTTTTCAGACATTTGCTGGCCCGATTGTCTCACGTGCTCACAAATGTCATTCATTTTGTACCGCCAGTTATTCGCATAATCGATTATACTACCTGGAGCATCAGGTGGTATTCTGATGATCAGGTCTGCAGGTAGCCGTAGTTCTCTTTCTGCAGTTCGCTTAGGGCAACTGGATCGAAGGTGGCCCCTTTCCCCACAGCCGTAGCATCTAGGGCGGTATCCTTTATTACAGTGCCGAACTGTAGCCACTACATCCTCCCTGACGCGATGGGATCGATGATCCTGTCGCGCAGCTTCCACTTCCAGGGCATGGGCCAAGGCATCCTTTAGCGTCTCGTGGTGCCCGAGCCTCACAGCAGCCCTAACTTCAATGTCGCGGATGCCGTCGATGAACACCTGCACCAGGTTCCCATCAATAAGCGCTGGTACGGACTGGTAAGCTTTACGCACCAGCTTCTCCACTTCAAGGGCCCACTGCTGCAGGTTTTCGCTACTGCGTTGCACGCGGTCCCTGAGCTGTGCGCGAAACACGTGTTCCAGGTGAGCGTCGCCATATCGAGCCTCCAATGCCTCAAGTAGCTGCTCGTAAGTTACTTCCTTACCGAGAGCTTCCAAGACAGATAAGGCCTGGTCACGAAGGCCTAGGGTGAGGGCAGTCATGGCCTGATTTTTATCCCAGCCGTTCGCTTTCATGACTGCGTCAAATTGAATTTTGTAGGCCGACCAGGAAGAAGTTCCGTCAAACGGTGGCACTTTGAATCCACGTAGCGAAGGTGTTGTAGCTACGGGAGCTGCAATTGCTTCTCCAAGTATAAGACAATCCAGCGTTTTCTTAACGTCTGCCATCACGGTCTTCTTCACATCAGCCACTACGTAGTCAACCCGCTTATTGACTTGGTCGATCCGTATTTCAGCTTCCAACAGGCGGTTGTCATGTTGAGCAACCTTATCCTTCACCTCCTTTATGTCTTTCCCGAAAGTAGCGTGAAGGTCCTTCAAAAGAAGCATCTGCTCATCTTGGCGGCGAGCCTGTTCCTCCTGGCGGCGAGCCTGTTCCTCCTTGTCCCGCTTAAGCTGTTCTTCCAACCGACGAGCCTGTTCCTCCTGTCGGCGAGCCTGTTCCTCCTGTCGGCGAGCCTGTTCCTCTTTGTCCCGTTTAAGCTGTTCTTCCAGCCGACGAGACTGCTCCTGCAGCATCATCATCAGGGCAGCAAGGTCTGGTGCTGCCGATGCTGCTGGTGTTTCTGTGGACGGGCCAGCCTCCGTGGTTAATAATTGGCTCTCCGACTCCTGTGGCAAAGCTCCACGAAAACGTCTCTGGTCCGTCTCCAGTTGGCGTTGACTCCGGGTACGGATACCCTCCGTGTCGTCTTTAGGTAAAATCGGCATAATTTAAATCCCACTTCTGACACCAATTGTTACGAGCTTCGGGTTCGTGACAATAAAAACAGCCGATAAAAATTACCAAAAGTCACACTTTAATTGAACGCCACTAATTACAACCTCAAAACGCACTAATTAAAACAACAATCGCTCCCAAGTCGCACTTCAAAATCGCTTTCGAAGTAATCACTTGTATCGCTAATTCAATACTGTCCCGGTCGCGGTGAATCCCGGCCTTTTATATTGCCGCGGCCGTTCCCGAACCTTCCAACGCAGAAACATCCGGAACATTCGCGCGCAGTGCGGCCTTGAACGGCCGTACGCTCGGTCAAGGTCATTGTTCTAGTAAATTCTGGCGTACGCGTCTCGACTCTCTGTAGTCCCGCCTTTCCACACTAGATGGCGCTGGTTACATCGATCGTGGCGCGTAACATTATGTTATTCCAAAATGCAGAAGACATTAGTTCTAAAATAGGTATAGAATTTAAAACCCTTTCCGTGTGAGTTGGCCGCGGCGACTTACCATGTTACTCTAATTGACATCCCTATGTTATATAAAACTTTATTTTGTAATAAGGGCCACCCATTAGTGATAACATAAGCATACTCGTTTACGTAACCTATTTACACGAGTCTCGTTTTCGGACGTTGAACAAGCAAACTCCGGGCAAGTCGGAAAAGTTTATTAAATTAAAACATATCCAATTATAACATACTTGTGCATTTGCCAGATTCGGAGTTTTAATATGTGGGCATTAGAAAAGTTGCGGGACGGTAAGTCGGGCGGCGCGTCACGCGTTATTGCCCGCCCGGCGAGTTTGTGGCCACCAAACTTCATTTTATGGCCTTAAATCTAACGTGACAATACGTCATGTTTGAAAAAGGACTGATCCTTTTTCATCACCGTGTTCCGCTGTGGTTTTTGGACGGTAAAGTTATGTCAATATAGTTTTGGAAGGCTAAAGTTAGTTTTAGAAAGTCATTTTGGTCCAAACCAGAGGTCCAGAGTAATTCTAATGGAACCGTACTACTTGTTTCTTGGTCTTAAAACTATACCATTATCTAATTCTTATGGCTGGATACAAATTTCTGTTGATTTAAAATGAATTATGTGAATATCAAAAAATACTTCAAGTAGCATTTCGTCTTTAAGAAATTATGTATAAAAATCTAATCTATTTTATTAATGACATACTAATGTTATTTTGGGATTTATTCTAGTATCTAATCCATCTATCATCTATCAAAAATAGATTGCATAATTCTTGTATGAAAGTCCATCTTACATCCAGACTTTCAAACTTTAACGTTTATAATTTTAGTAGAATATTTGCCCCTAGCGGTACATTTTATAAGATCCTGTTTTGAGTTAAATTCAAATTGGTCACATTATTCAGATCGCGCGGGCGGTACCTACCGTGCCCGCGTAAACAACGCTCACCACAATATCGGCAATCACTATGTAAATAGGTAAAACAATACATGCAAAATGGGTCATTCAAAAGCATACAGATTTTATTGGCTCGGTACGGGTACGACTCTAATTTGGGATATCTACCAGATTCCGGACAGACTTCTGCCCCCGTAGACTTCAAATCCGATATCATTTCTAAGCTATTTGCTGTGGATATCCCAAAGGATCTAATCCAATGAAAAAAGTAAACAACATCATCCTATTGAATTAACCAAATATGAACAAAATAATATTAATCTAATTCTTCATAGTCGGTACACTCTTGCCAGAGTGCTCGTGGTCCTCATTATGAATCACGGTAACTATTTTAGTGTTACGGCACCATTCATCACGTACTTAAAATTAATAAAATCATTAATATATATCCTATGAATAAAAAAGAATTAAAAAATTCTGTATCAGCCTTCCTTTTGTCAAAATCCTATGACGAGACAGAGAAATTCATTGATCTTCAGATGTGATTAACCTTATCTTAAAGTAATTATTTGTTTGTTGAAAATATTATGAATTTAAAAAAAAATAAAATTAATTAAATACTCATACGTGCTATATTAAAATTTAGAATCTATAGTAAACTTATTTATCTTTTCTCATACTAACTCACCCTCTCACATACATACACTCACACACACCTAAAACACCGAGAGGACTCACATAAAATCAATTAAAATTTTATTGTTTATTTAGCAATATCTCTGTAACTAAACTAATTGTAATGTTGTAGCTTATAAATAATGTGTAATATTACCCCGAGGCTAGAGGCACTGAATGCTGAAATACGGGACTCACATCCCAGTTCGGCAGCAGATGCCATAATTTATACTAAAGCATTAGTTATAGGCTTAAAGTTATGCTAATATTGTACTACACTGTTTTTTGAGCAATAAATATTATTATTATTATTTATTTATACATTAAGTAACTCGGTATTATAAAATACCGGTAATTCAGGAATATACGGGCCTAAGCCAAGTATTATCCCTACATTTGAAACTGAGGTTTACTAATTTATTATTATTATATTACTGCAGCCTTCCGGGTACTTTCATAAACCGAGCACTTAGTTGCAGCTCTGATCTGGTCTGTCCTTCTCATTGGTGATCTACCACGCGCTCTGGTGCCCTCCACTTTTCCCTGTACCACGAGACGTTCTATAGAGTCATCACCGCGACGTGAAACATGAAATCTAATAAAGAACGTAAAACCTGTTATTACCTTATATTACGACGCGCCGGCAGCAGCTGAGATTAAACCTTGGCCGAGTAACCAAACAACTGTTTGTGGGCAAAATTTGGAGGCTTTTAAATATTAAGCCGGCAAGAGCGCAAGAACACAGCCGAGAAAAGATTAAAAAATAACGTCAAAGCGTCGCGCCACGCTGATATGACATGACAACCCTTTGATGTTGGCAAAAGCTGGCGCTGATTTGACAACATCACTCGCAGCCTTTGAACCCGCGCGGGCCGCCAGCTAAATGTGTCTCACTATCGACAACATTATTAAAACACGACCTATCCGCTTAATAAATGCAAATCATTACTCGGGATTTCGCAACAGATTACACAGTTTAATATCAAGCAAATCGATTACGCTACGTTATATACCGGCTATGTTTCCGTTCATTAAGTGGGGTTTATTTCTTTTATACAAAACGAGTTAATAGCCATAAAGTTAACATGAACGTATAAGTTAGGTAGCAGTGAAACTAAGCAAGAACAAAGATGTTATAAATAATATGTCATAATGCAGAGTACAACTTCACAGTTCTATTTCGCTTTAAGTAGCTAAGCTCTGTGCTTAGGTATTTCAAGAACATCGTTTTCCCTTTGTCGTACGTTTGGAACTCGGCGGCTGACTCGAGTGGCAGTGGAGGCATGGAACAAGCACACAAGCGTGTACTTAGGGCGTTTAATTGAAAGCACGAAGCAAGTGGTCGGTGGGACGACGTCGACTTGATTAATGACGTGGCCAGGCTCAATTGAGCGAGGCAGAATAAAATGAACAGCGCTGAAACCGCGGCTCCGCTGTAAGTGCCTCTTATAAACTTTCTCTTGTATTCGGAAATAATGACGAAAACTTGTAAAGGCCCTTTAATAATAACTTCCCCATTTCGCGTGTCGTGTGTGCCTCGCCCGTGCAGTATGTAAATAAATCACCGGATCAACAGTAGCATTCACAGTGTCTCGAACAAATTGTGTGTATTTCGCCTATTGTTATGAAGGTACATGTATTGTGAATAAGGAACAGTATCGAGTAATTACCTCGATACTGTTGTGCTACAGTGAAAATCGCAAACGTTATTTTTGTAGGTATTGAGCCAACATCTATTAGTCAAGTCTGATGCTCATTAATTTCATCTATAGAAAAGTATTTTGTTACTGGAAAGTATGCAAATAAAAGTCTCTACGGATCTTAAACACCGAATTAAACCGTACTTACCTTGAAAGTATCATTAATAATTAAATTCGCCAGACAATCACACGAATCACCTAGTCTCAAACTAATTGTTTCCCTTGTACTATGAGTACCAGACGGGGGGCATCATCCCAGCACACCTAGACCCAAGTCAATTTGGAAAAGTTCGTTTTTCCAAATTGACCCGACCGGAATGGAACCCGGGACCTTTCGCGCTTTGGCCGCCTACCTTAGCCACTGCGCCGTCGTCAACAATGACAGACGCCTTATTTATATTCTTAGATACACATCAAAAGTTTATTTAAAAAAAACATAACACTGTTTACTTACTTACGTGCAGTGCAGCACGTCAGAATTTGTACTGCCGTATCTATGTTGTATGCATGTCGCAGTCATCTAGTTGAAACAGCTATTTGATTGAATCACTAGCGTGTTTATTAAATGACGACGTTTAATTGAATGACTAGGCCGAACGTTGAATGAATAAGACTCACTGAACGTCCAACAAGTTAGCGGATTGTAACATAGCCCTTTGAACATAGCGGACGTAATCAGTCAGGTGATTGTAATTTAGTTCATTTTTTTTCCACTGCGGCGTTAGTGTTCATCAAAACAAAGATGGCGTCAAACAGCTGATACAGATATAATCGAATAGCACTGTGTTGATAATTTTTAGAGTGAAATTGAGATATAAAGTGACTTATTCGTAAAAAAATATTTTTTTAGCCTAATTGTCTTAAGACTTAAAATTGTTAAAACATATTAAAAAATCTTATTAAGGTGTGTTATGTCATGTCTGTCAGCTATATCCCATTCAACGACTATGCTAAATGACGTTCAGTCAAGAAGTTGAACGTTATATTAAACAATTTGACGAGTTGTCCTTTAGTCATTCAATTAAACGTCGTCATTCAATGAACGCGCTAGTGATCCAATCAAATAGCTGATTAAACCAGATGACTGCGACATGCATACTACTGCTGTTAACAGTGATATGCTATCAATAATATATTTAACTTAACTTTTTGAAATACTTGGAAATATTAAGTACCTAAATAAACTTTTTCGAATTGTAGGTACTTTTTTACACAATGTAAATTTGAAAAATGCACTAAATTAAACTTCCTTACATACATATAAAAGTAAAAATTGGATGGATGTTTGTTGCGGTTTGATGCAAAAACTGCATTATAATATTGAGGCGTATACGCAGGAGCATAGTCAATATACTAGAATAAAAAGTAGAATTTATTCCGAAGTAATGCTAAGTCGCAGGCAACACTTAGATGTAAATAAAGTTTCAATGAAGATTGTGAAAAATATCATCGTTAATCAGGTCAGTGGGTGGAAGGGGGCCGCGCTCAACTGTGATGCCATTGGAAATGAAAATAAATTCATTCGTCCATGGCGGACGTGACTGCGCTGCGAAGTTTTTTTGGAAAAAAGTTTAGGCACACACGATCTACGCCGAAACAAACTTTCCATTTACCTTCGCTGCAGTAAGGGATGTGATGGTCTGTTAAAATTGTTGAACTAAAGAAACTGAGATCCCTTTTACCCATTTGTAACGATAACTAACCTATTTCACGGTAATTAATATATTTTATTTGTTTTATTTAAAACTTAATGGCACAAAAAAGTACAACAGGTAGACTTGATTGGGGCATTCTCTAACGACTACGTTAAACCAAAATAAAATAGATTCAACCGTAATGATAGATATATATATTTTACATAACAACAAATCAAATCGAAACTGCCATTTAATTTCTTGACAAATAAAATGATTTGTTTAAAAGACGGTAAAAGCTAAATTCGTTTTAAGTGAGTAATTTTGTTCATTTTATGAATTAATTGAATTTAAACATTTTGGTTAGTTTTTTAGGTAATTCAATCAAGCTTCAGACACAAACACTGAAAGTGTTAATTGAAAAACCGTAAAAAAACATGTGTATTTGTTAATATTTTAGCTATTAACATGCTGTACTTGTTGCCCTTAATGTAGGATCTCATTACCACTAAACATCAGGTAGGATAAGGTAAATCATGAAGTGCAATATAAAAAAAAAACATGTTATAATGAATTGGATAAAACATTCACAATGCACAACTTCAAATCCTTCTATTGACTGATAAAGCACACAATAATATTACGAAGAATGTTACGTAAGATAACATTTTCATGTAATGGGATAGTACTGCATCTAATAGGTGCATTAACGCTTTGGAGCTTCACAAAATACTCGCCTGTTTTAGTATGAACTATGAAGGTTCTACACCTGTAAGACGAGCACATACGCTAAAGTTTGCCAGTTAGAAGATCTGCTTCTAGGTGCTCATAAACTGAAACCATAAACTGCTTTAGTTTGTCTACATAATATGCAGTATTTATAAACGCCACTGTTTCATCAATCTGATTAAATCGTTTGAACAACTACATGCGGAAACAAACGCTGAACAATTTTTATAAAATACTCAAACTAATTTGAACTCACCTATTAGGATTTTTTTTTTCAAAGTTAAAGAAAATTTCACATATCACTTGATCTTATTTTTACTCGCACATCATTATTAATATGTGAGTATATTTATATTACCATTTATATTTAATTGCGAGCATGAAATAATGTATCTACCTACCATTATGGAAGAGCTGACCAATTTCCTAACGCAGACAAAACAATACAAAAATATAACGGAAAGTAAGTCATTTAAATACCTTAACCAAAGGCCGTTGAGTAATACCGCGTCCCACTAAAAGTCTCACTAAAGCGCCTGAAATTGGCAACGGAAGCTTGCCCAGCAATTATTCGCTAGTTGTTTGCTACATGTTTTATACGCCTATTCTGCTCGGCATCAAGGCCATTGAGTACCAGCCTTGGTTTTTACACCCCGTATACATTAACGCTAACAAAGGGTGAAAATACTATGCTTATAATTGAACGGAGGCTGTTGTTAAAATCGACTTAACAAAGTGTGCAGGGCGTAGCCCGCGCCACTTCGACAATGGCTCTGACGATCAAAACGCGAAGAGTGCGGAGTCATTGTTATAATTTATTAATTCACATCCAACCTCAAGCTCGAGTTGCTTGCTTAACCGTTTATGAATAAGTGAGTTTAATAATCTTTTACGCAGTTAGCTACATCATTGCAGATTGGGCGGTCCGTCCTGAGTCTTATTTATTAACGCGCCTCTAAATTCTGTTTGCCTAGGCGATTCGGTGGTAAGCATAGCCTTTCATGTAGCCGTATATTAATTTAGTTTTGGCTCATTATGACCAGAGACGTTCATTGGGAACCTCCTAGCAATTATGAACAACCGTGGGTACGTCAGTGGTTGGCAGACCCATAATGAGCCTAAAACAATGTGCACGGACGCAATTATATTCGTCATTCTATTTCTCTCTACCTGACGGTTGTCTGGAAGCGACTGCTGCCTAGCGATAAGATCGCCTAAATTGTACCTCCTACAATTTGTCTGTAAAACCACTTTCTCTAAATGTTTTGTGCAATGAAGTATGTCTATCTATCTATCATTGGTACATATCTGAAAGGGGAGAGAATATCTTCCACGTACCCCTCAAAGCCCTGTCACGGACCAGGAGTACGCGGACCATATATTCGGAAACACTGTCTTACAGAGTCACGAAACGCCGAATATTTATGATAACAGAAATTATTAGCACGATAAATTTATCTTGCTAATGGACAAAAAAGTAATTATTTCAGCTAACAGTGATTAGGAATAGCGTTCTTTAGAGGTACAGTGAATCGGTGTTTCATTTATTGGTACTAAGTATAAGAGTCGCTTCTCATTTTTTAATTTTAAGCTCTAAATAGCGAATTAATGATTCTTACTGCCTGAAATTTTAAAAGTTTCTTATTCCGTCTAAGGGTGTTATTACGTGGTGCCAAAAATTACCGCTATTTATACAAAATGTTGGCATAAATATCACAACAAAGGACCCAGGCATCATTTGTCACCGGCTTACTATAATCAAGTCAAAGTCACATAAGTACTTTCGGGAATCGTAAATCTCTAGTGTAATAACCGGCCAATTGTTATTACCACACTTGAAGCTAACGGCTTGTTTTCATAGACGTCTAAGTCCCAAAGGACCTGAGCCAAATGGAATAATTTCAGCACGGGCTGTAAACTACCTTCTTAGTATAAGGGAAGAATACATTATGTACAGATATAATTTTTTTTAATGTGAATGTTTGCGACACGTTACATTTTAGTTTAGCATAATTGCAAACAACTTTGGATACAAGTAGCCTCGGATAGGTAACATTGAATTGGGACGGATACTTTTGCCTAAAAGTATATGGTTTTTAACCGACTTAAATTAAAAGAAAGAAATTCTCAATTGATGACATTCAATGTGTAGTATATTATTAATTTGAATTAACTACTAGACAATATAAGTCAATAGTCATTGAATAACTACCTGGGCCCGCATTGTGCACACAATATGAAGTGGTATAAGAAAACTGTCAGTGACCCAGGGCACACGCAGCTGAAAACATTCCTTAAAGGTCTTATTATTTATGCGGCCCTTAACGTTTAAAGCCAAAGAGGCCTCCCTCTGGGGCCCCGAGCAATTTAAAAATTAAGAAACAAGATACCTAGTTTTGTTAAGCCCGCAAAAACTATGACGTCTCTCACGAATTTATTAAAAAGAACTTATCGCCCTTTCTTACTTACCCAATACCCTTGGAAGCCCTTCAGCCCTGAAGGCCGTGCATAGTCAGACCGTAATCTGCAACTGCTATACTGAATTTCATTATTGACGTATCAATTGTATTTTGACTAATAATTTGTTATATTAAAACGACAAAAATAAAACGAACGAATTAAATCGTACTTAAGATTGTTAAGTGTTACAAGTAAGATAAAGCAATGTAATAAGGTTATGCGAATGAAAGAGTCAGATTCAATATTTGCTCGAGCGAAATTGGATACATTATTCTCGAAGTTTACAAGGCCGGTGCATCGCTACCAAATCCAAAAGTGTGGAACAAAGCTTTGGAATTAGAAAAGCCGATTAAACATGTTAAATAGCTAATGGGAGGTAAAACCGCAGTGTAAACCTTCCGATCCCTTTGACCCTCTGATCGTTCCGAGGGTGGGCGGACACTATTGAAATAGATCACGTGTTTTTGTATTTTGATCCTCAAAGGTTAATTACAAAACTTTATGCTACTTGTATAAACAAACTCCACCTAGCCATTGATAAAAATTGATAAACATTAAAAGCAAAACCGATAAAAGACAAACCGAAAATGAAAACAAACATGTGTGTGAACCGGCTCTTGATCTATTTTTAGATATACGACATTAAAATATTGACTAAATTACAAATTCACTTATATAAATTAAGTTGTTGTTTAATCTTTGTTGCCTTCATAGAAAAATCTTTTAATGATTCACGTACCTATTGATGTCAAGAGTTCACAATATGCGTACCCTACGTACGTGAAGAAAGCTTTATTTTGCAGACGCTAGTCATTTTTAATGAAGTTATCTTACTCCTATATTTGATCCAGCTGCGTCTAATAAGTAGAAAACATTATTCATTCCCGAAACCTAAAACATAGCACGAGTCACGTTAATAATTCAGTAAAATTTTGATATGAATGCGGGTTAAGACAGCGACAGAAACAAGTGGTTCCCGTCACCCGCGGGACACCCGGGCTCCTTTGTATATTTATGGATGGCATTATGACTGTGAATGCTGAACTGTGTCCCGCGCGTGCCGGTATGGAGGCCGGCTCGCTCGAACCTAGATTATCACGGAGATTGTCCTCACATACATCACTAGTAAAACGACAGAGCTTTTACACAAATCTGAAAATACAGAGCGGATTTAGGTGATCATTATTTTATACATGATGATAATAGTTACGTTTAGATAAGATATCGTATAGTACGTGCAAAACTAAACCCTGTAGGACCAGTGAACAGACTTGATAACGAAAAAGTACTTCGTTAAAATGATAAAAAAAGAAATTGCTTTTAACGTATTTACATTTGATCACTGGATCAACCAAAAGCAGAAAAGTCGTCTTTTCTGCTTAAAAACTTTTCCCATAAAAAACCAACCGAATTTCTTCTCAAAAAATGGTTAGGTACATACTTCTATACCGTGAATAGGGCACACGCACGACGCATCCAGACCCGGCTCTTGTGGGCTATAGAGAGGCTTATAAGGATATTTCCGAAGATGTAATCTTTGGTCCCGAAGATAATTTTCATGCAATCTCGCCGCTACGACAACCTAATCATATGGGACTTGAAAGAAACAAAATAAGAAAAATATTACGGCAAGGCAGATAACTTTTATTTCACCACCTTTTATGATAGAATAAGTTAACGAATGAAATCATATGAGGAATAATAACTGTGCCCGTCTCGTGTTATTCAGCATGATAACAACATTATATTTAAAAACTGACAGATTAAATGATATTATGTTAAGGTCATTTCTATTTACTATGCTTTGAATATAAATATTTTGTACCATTTAATAAATCTTAGCCCTTGTTTAAAATGCATTTCCTACGCTTAATTATTGTATTTATAAATAAAAGTTGTGATAAATTTATGAAAATAGTTAAAACACAAAATATTAACAAAAATATTTTTCGTACAAGTTCATTTTTCCGTTTTTCATCTGTCCATTATTTATTCAGTCAATTTTTTCAGAAATATACATAAGTTTAAATAAAAAAAACTAGACCTACCAAGATTTTTTTTATCTTATTTTTTAAAGGGATTTTTGTCTTGTGACATGCCAATCCCATCGTATCTGACCTTTTATACATGTCGCAGTCATCTGGTTTAATCAGCTATTTGATTGGATCACTAGCGCGTTCATTGAATGACGACGTTTAATTGAATGACTAAAGGACAACTCGTCAAATTGTTTAATATAACGTTCAACTTCTTGACTGAACGTCATTTAGCATAGTCGTTGAATGGGATATAGCTGATAATATCTGTACCAGCTGTTTGACGCCATCTTTGTTTTGATGAGCACTAACGCCGCAGTGGAAAAAAAATGAACTAAATTACAATCACCTGACTGATTACGTCCGCTATGTTCAAAGGGCTATGTTACAATCCGCTAACTTGTTGGACGTTCAGTGAGTCTTATTCATTCAACATTCGGCCTAGTCATTCAATTAAACGTCGTCATTTAATAAACACGCTAGTGATTCAATCAAATAGCTGTTTCAACCAGATGACTGCGACATACATATTACTTTAACATACAATTTTATAAAGTTATGGTAGACAATGTTTAACTAAACAACACAAAGCCATAGCAACCTCTGTGTTTGGCGTTTGTTGAATACTTTGTACAATACCTACGTCGAATCTATTAATTTTAAATTGTTTTAAAAATAATACCCTCTGTTCGTGGTTCCTTTCACATTCCATAAGTAAATGTAGTACATCTTCAATCTGGTTACGAACTTCACAGTTGGGTGAGTCGACTTTTCTCATTATAAATTCATATTTTTTGTTGGGTAATGCCCAGACCGGATTCTCAATATTAATTTAATAATATTTCTATTTAATTTTGAATATAAAAACCATGGTACTAAAACCTAACGAGATAAAATTTTAATTCCATAATCACATTTCACCTTCGTTTACAAACACCGTGGAGGGAGGGTTAGTAGGTACTACGTAATTTTTCTGAGAGCTTCGTCAAAAGATATTTAAAAAGGGACCGAACAACGACGATCCTCCTGCTAGGAGCTCAACCTGGAATGATTTTATTTTCACTTTAGTAAAATAATTGTAAAAGTACACAAGGGTCTCTTACAGGCATGCTTATTTAGGGCGAAGACAAGATAAGTAAGGGATTTTAGGAAAATATTTTTAACAGAAAACCCCGAAAGTTACCGTGCAGAAAATTTTTTTTTTTTAGGAATAGATCTAGATCCCAAAATAATTGACAAACAGTTATTGACCAGGTTCAAACTGATAATAGATTTGTGTATGTACCTACTTATTAATGTCGGTATCTACCTTAATTTTACCTGTATCGTTTACTTACTTCGTTAGAGTGCTTATTGGATTATTAAGATTTACAGTCACTAGTCCGTAAATGATTATAGGTGGGAGTATTGTCAAAGTGCCTGCAAATTTGGTTTGTTAGTATAAACTTACCGCACATAACAAAAGACAATATGAATTTTCTCGTGAACAATCATATCCAGAAAATGATTTTATTTTCTACCCTAAAATGGTAATCCTAATTATACTTTTTTAAATAAGTTTCATCTAGAAACAATTCGGAATTGTAATCATAAGTAAACAGTAATTTAGAAAAAAATAAAAAGTGACTAAAACCATCAGCATGTGTCCTAATTAGTAGTGAATCGTTTCATCATATTCAAAATAATTGATTATTTAGATCATTTTCAGTTTATCAATCTACTAAGTAGTTTTTCAAGTTATAAGTGTATAAAGTCAGAACATTGTTTTAAATTTAACTAAGGATTAATGACTTGATAAGATTTCGCATGCTCAGTTTCTATTAATTAGTGCATGACACCTAGGGTCCTAAATAAACTCACTTTATAAATGATTATAATATTTATAAATGGAATGTAGCTACGGTAAATTAAATCTTTCTACTGCAACTGCAACATGAGGAAACTTATGAATGCACTCTAAAAACTGACAAAATCTTAAGAAATATTGTGGTTTTACGACTTAAATTAAAGACAAGACTGCAACGCAACGGTTTTCCTAATTGAAAATACATTATATAACATAGAAAACATATTATTGGACATAAGAAAGTTTTTAAAAATGTATTTTGTTAGGCGAATGGGAAGCCACAGTAGTGTTAGGCGTATCGTCGCAAACCTTATTAATTAAAAGTTTCTTCATGCAAGTAAAAAATAAAAAAGATAACATTATAACGTTATTAAAGAAAGCACGAGTAGTCTAAAATAAACAGAAATAAGGGAAACAGCGGCCTAATTATACATAATCCATGACCGAACGTTGTTAAATTTAACAAGATGCAAACAAGCAGATGGAAGCGACACCGTAAATAAGAGCTAACCTTTATTCCATACGTTGGTGCTAATAAGGTCTCAAATAGCGAACAAGTAAGTAGAATATGGGTCGGCAATAAGGCACAAGTTAATGCCTGGTCGCAGATAAGCCGAGTGAACGCGACCCGACCCAACTTGTCATGCAATTCTAACTATTTCCTCAGTATCTGCAGGCAGTGCTAGTTACTTCGACTACATTATGGCGAGCTACTGAAATAAGATCTGTTTAACTTAACTTTAAGGAAACTCGAGGGTTGTTTACGAAGCAACCAGAGGCCTTATTTCAATGAAATTACGTATTGCTTAACTTAGGTAAAGTATAACCGTTACAAAATTTATACTATACTAGCTGTCCCGGAGATATCGTGCCGCCTATTTTGCAAGTTACCTAACCTTTTAAACCATCCTGGACCTTACCAATCATTTCAAAACATTACATTAGCTACATCGGCCTACGCGTTGAGTTTCAGCATGACTAATAAAGAGACAAGCAAGAAAATATTTAGGTCACATAAAATATCACGAATGAAGTGACGAAGCATTATATAAAGGATTTTAATTGTTATATCGTGCATCAATTACCGAACAAAGCATCAAACCAAGAAACCAATTTCATTCTAAGAAGCTATTTACAATTAGGTAAACGCATGTGAACATCAAAAGCTAATATTATCGTTACGAAAGAAACCATAAACAATATTTTCTTCGACTTTTCCCGTACCTTAAGCTTAGGCAGATACTTTAATAAGATTAACAATGAGTGGGGGACGTTTCTGAATTCTTAACAAAAAATAATATTGAAAGAAAGCGAAGACAGATGACGCGCGTGGAACGCGCTTCGGGAAAAATATTTGAGCATTTATATGTCATGACAATGACTAATTTTAGAATTTTACTTTCTATAAGTGAAATGTTTTACATATAAGCTGTTTACATAAAACGTGGGTAAGTTATTCTGAGAATCTCATGCATATGTCGCAGTCATCTGGTTGAATCAGCTATTTGATTGGATCACTAGCGCGTTTATTAAATAACAACGTTTAATTGAATGACTAGGCCGAACGTTGAATGAACAAGCCTTACTCAACGTCCAACAAGTTAGCGGATTGTAACATAGCCCTTTGAACATAGCGGACGTAAAATCAGTCAGGTGATTGTAAAACTAAATTACAATCACCTGACTGATTTTACGTCCGCTATTTTTTTCCACTGTGGCGTTAGTGCTCATCAAAACAAAGATGGCGTCCAACAGCTGGTACAGATCTAATTGAATGGCACTGTGTTGATATTTTTTTGAGTGAAATTGAGATTTAAAGTGACTTATTTGTAATAAAATATTTTTTTAGCCTAAGTGTCTTAAGACTTAAAATTGTAAAAATATAATAAACATTCTTATTAAGGTGTGTTATGTCATGTCCTCATTTTTTTACCTAAAGTTAGTTATCTTTTAAGTGGCGAACTTATGGGCACTCTAATCAAACATTACAAAGTCAGCTATATCCCATTCAACGACTATGCTAAATGACGTTCAGTCAAGAAGTTGAACGTTATATTAAACAATTTGACGAGTTGTCCTTTAGTTATTCAATTAAACGTCGTCATTCAATGAACGCGCTAGTGATCCAATCAAATAGCTGATTAAACCAGATGACTGCGACACATATAATAAGTGAAATGTTATTAAGATGTAACGTATGTAATAGGTAAAAATACTGTACTGGGTTTTTAGGGATCTGTTAGTTAAAGTATTTAATTTTTATATGCGAGTTAGAATTAGTTGTTTGAAAAATAAGAGGAGAGGAGGAGAATACACTAACGCCTTTACGCGTTAGTATACGGAACATAAACCAGGATGCACAAAGATGGCCAGATCACCATTATCTCCTACTGCCTGGGGAAAGAAAGGCAGCAGCGCTAATCGCACCGGAATTCAACCTTTTAAGTCTTGTAGCCGTTATGATACCACTACTAGAGCTTTGATTCACGTTAAATAGTAAGTTGAGCGGTAGTATGTAGGAAATTTTGTTTGTTTCATAGTTGATACTATTCAATTAGACAACAATGAACTTATGAAAAAATGTGGTTTTACATTTTATTGTATCGATTGATAAGTTCGCATTTTTATAATGAATATCGTGTAGAAAAATATTTCGATGTAAAATTGCAAACGAGAATATTGAATTTGCACGTGACCTAGTTACCGGATACTAGAGTTTGATTAAATTAATATACTGTATTTCCCGATGAAGCTATAAATGTTAAGATTAATCCAGTCAGCGGAGGATGCGCAGAGAGGTTTGTGCGATAATTTCATCAATGTAACTTACTGAGGCAATCCTTTGTACCCAAAGGATTTAACCTAACTCAATTGACTGATCACTACCCTTGGAACCAAACAATAACTAAGCAAGTCTAAACAAACTTCAATTCAAGACGTTGAAAGTGTTTCTAAATTAGTAATCTGATCACAGTAACTTTACTTACTCCATATTATAAGATTGTGTGTAACTTCACTTAACTTTCTGTGTTTATTTTGGTCAGGCAAAAATATTTTATCTTACGTAGATTAGTTAATGATGGTGATGTACCATTTTCCGCACTTTACCTACTACTGAAACCAAATCGAATTCGACCCCTATAAAAAGTACCGCCTCGAACTTAGGGTGAATAATTAGTGAATGTCCTAAATTAACCACGTGTCCGAATTGAATTAGTAAGTCACTCAGTTTTAGGGTTCGGCATTGTTGAAGAGTTTCGAGCCGTCAATGAATGCAAACGGCCAGCTGCATCAGAGATAAGGCGCTGCACGGAGCGCGAGCCCGGCGGCCCGCGCGGCACGCCCGCCGCACTTTTTGTGGAAACAGATTTATATCTTCCGTTACTTGTGAGTTACGACTCTTTTTAGCGAACCCCCTTTTTACTACTACTCAAGTGTTTGGAAATTGAAAATTTTATTTTAATGTTGTAAGGGCATTGTATACTTTTTATTACTAGAGACTTATTACTGGAAACAGTTTGAGTAATTGATTCTTTTAATATAACAAACGTTTTGTTCTGCATTATGATATAAGTTAAATAACTACAATCAGTACCTAATATCAGTTGCTTTACACATCAGTACCCTGTCTAATCGTAACCTTGATTTGACTCCAACTAATCCGTGCCTATAATTTCTCATGTATGAGTTGACTAATAGTTGGCCTATTTATTTATTTCAAAACCTTATTGCACAAAAAAAGTACAAAAGGTGAACTTAATGCTAGGAGTATTCTCTACCAGTCAACCGTTGGGTCATGCAGATAGTTCGTTTATGGGTGCGGTAACAGTAAAAATGTAAGTATGGATTAAAACCAAATTAATGATAATAAATAGCAGAAAATTAAACACGAGAATAGAATATTCATACATAGGTTCATGAAAAATAAATATAACGATCCTATCTAACGATCTAACTTAATTTTGTAACGTACCGTTGCTTACCTACTTAAGATATTTGGAAAATCGACACAAAACTCATTCATAATTCGTCTGTATGTTTCAAAGGTAATTTACTGGTTTCAAAGTTCAACTCCCTTATAAAATCATAATGTGTATGTACCTAAATGTTTATCTTTTACTAGTGGACCCGACAGACTTCGTCCTGTCAAAAAGATTTGGAATGTAGTTTGACTCTAAATTTTAGTAAGAAAATGTTTGTACTGAAAAAGGGCTGTCTTTAGAGCTTTCTCAGCAATTATTCGATTTTTTCTCGCCGTAAAATCCATCCTTGAACTTCAACGAACATTTAAAAAAAAAATATTGTTAAAATTGGTCCAAGCGTTGTCGAGTTATGCGCTTACCAACACATTTTGCGATTCATTTTTATGTAATAGATACGTACTTACACAACTGACTAATGGCAACATTGTATTTTTCAACAGCTCACAATAATATTTAAACATGGTCCAACGGGACCAGATGGAAATGTAATAAATGTTTCTCGAGTTGTTTACATAATTATAACCCAGTATCCAAGGAAATCGTTGAATGATGATAATATTAGTTCCACCAATAAACCGATAAATATAAGATATAAATAGGAATGATCTTGGAAATATTGCTACATTATAAGATACCAACATTATCTTATATCGAGAGAGCATGTAATGGATATGGGTAAACCGCTAAGTGACAGTTATATGACATAATGATATTGTAGATTATCCTTTTTACTATTACTAATATTATAAATCGGAAAGTGAGTTTGTTTGTTTGACTGTTTGTTCCGCTTTCACGCCGTAACTACTGAACCGCGTTGAAATTTTGCATTTTTCTGTTTCTGGGTGATTTTAAAAAAAATGGTAACGTTGTTTTTTTAAGACACGTAAGAAGTAGAATGATATCTTGCGCTTTATACCAGCAAGTATGATATATGTAAAGGTTACGTTTGACTTAAGGTAATTTTGTATATTTTTCTTTTTGTAATATAAATGTCGTCTCCTAAGGTGAATACACTATAGCATGTCATCATGCATGAGTCAATGAGTGAAAATTGGTCACTTGTGCGTGTTCGGTTTCAGTACAAATTACGTCAGGCCTTCGTACAACATTTGAGCCTGATTGCAAGCTGAATTGCCTATAATCTATCTGCAAATAAAGCTCGAAATTAATCAATCTGCTTCAAATCAAATCTTAATTTAAGTAAGTTTTGAGACGGTTAATAAGTCTGGTAGAACTTACTGCCTCAGTTTTTATATGTTTTCCAACACCATTGGTTGATAAAAGCAGTATAAGTTTGAGATCCTCAGTGCATTTCATTTTAATTTATTGGTTATCTTTCCGAACCACACGGTATATTGGGTAAGCATCTAAAGAGCGATATGTACATAGTGACTTATAAAAAGTAAAAGAAGAAAAGTAAATTACAATAACATATAAATGCATAGCCAAAAGAGCTGTGGAGGGGTTTGCTCTGTCAGATCATAGTCTAGTAACTCGCCGTCAAAAGAAGATTAAAAATATTGTGTTCTATAGTGGTGGTAAAATGGACCTTTAAGGTAATGTTTATATTGCGTTTGTACATACAACTCGCGTTGACTATAGGCTCTCCGTATCAGTGGTATGAACAACACGTAGTATCAGTGTAAGCTAGAATCGATACATATTTGCATACGGTACAGCTTCTAGCCGCTACAGCGAGGCTTGCACTTGACCGCTTTGAGCTTATCAAAACCACACGAATATACGTACGTTATAATATTCAATATGTATTTATAATTGCTAAAACACAACTTTCCTAACTTTTTTAAATATCAAAACTGCAGCTTTCGGAATACAAAGATATCGTCGATGCTGATAAGCATAATTACCTATTGCGAATACAATTATCATCATTGCTAAATAATCAAATTTGCGGTAAAAAAGTTTGACAATGGCAGGACCATTGAAACTAACGTCAAACTATTAGTAGGTACCGGAGCTAAATGATTATGTTGAATGGTTGAAATAGAACGATTTTTTGTAATTTTTTATTCGTATTGCGTCGCTACGTCCATAATCCGTAGCTAGTCTCGATGCTTATTTCGCCATGCTGATTGTAGCTTATCCAATCTAGAGACACATAAATATAAATGTATATACCATCTTTATTGTTTATAGTGTTTAATTAGCGTGTATGACTAATAACGTTAAAAACTTGCAGTTCGAGAATGGTACATACCTATTATGCCAAAGCCATAAGGAGGTAAATCTTCGAAAATGTCTTGTTTGATATGTTTTTGACTATAGTTTATTACAATTTAAATAGTTTATTGCCAATATCTACAACAAATTTCTATCTTATATTTAGAAATGTAATAGATTTTTTCAAAAGGAAACATCGAACAAAGATTTACAAAATAATTAGGTTCTAATGGGTTCTAACAATTGCCCAAAGCACTTGGTAAATTATCGTCACACTTCATTTAAATACTTTTTTTCACACAAGTTTATGGATACCTTTTTTCATTTGTCTATTTTGAACTTTTTTTAATCTCACTAAATGTAAAATGCACTCATAGTTGACCTGCTTAAGAATTTATCTATCAATTAAAAGTTATGGACACGACGATCGGTGCGGAGTAATATATGTATTTTCAACGTCAAATAAAAGCGATCTATATCTCGTTTATATAAACTATTTTTATATTTTGACTTTGACATTGCGACATCTCTGAGCTTTCGGGTTCGATCCCGGTCGGGTCAATATGGGAAACGAACTTTTCTTTATTGTCTCGGGTATGGTGTTGTGGTGCCGTCGTTGTTTCTTATTAACACAAGTGCTATAGCTACTTACCACAGAATCAGAGCAATGTATGTGATGTTGTCCAATACTTATTTATTTTATATACAACGTGTTTATAACGAATTCCCATAACTCCGGAGTATTGACGAGACCACTTATGAAAATCGAACTGCATGTGCCAATTTTTATTAGTTACAAAAAAAAAAGTTTTCTAGTTTTCATACAAACTAATTCCAATATCAATTGACTACCCATGTGAAACACCTTAATGTAATGAGCGACAACATCGCCTATTAGCACTCGAAATGTATGAATGATCGTACTTATTTATAAGACGCACGTACACAAATGCGACATGTCGCATTTGTGTGCGTGCGTCTTCGTCCACTGTCACTCAGGTCAGCTTAGTAACTAGGGCTATCACAAGGTAAGGATTAGTATGCGCTTTAAAAATTAATTTAGGGCCTGTTTCACCGGTTACTGATAAAGCGTCAGATAGTTATCAGACAGATAGCGCTATCTGCCAGATAAAGGCTTCTGATAACTTTTTTCTGTTTCACCGTCTAACTGTCGGATATTTTATCTGACAGTCAAATATATCTGCCAGATAAAAGATGACGAATCCAAACGTCACTCTTTTGCGTTCCGTTACTCACAAGTATATTATCATCATGTAAAAACAAATTTTAAAAAGTGTTACTTCAAACGGTTTTTATTCCAAATTATTAATGTCAACTTTGTCTTATATTTTAAAGTATAATTTTGTCATTACAGAATGAAAATAAAAAAAATCATATAATTACGTTTGCATTCCAAATGTGTTAATAGAAACGAAACGCAAACGCCATTTGTTTTGCGATTTGTTGTTGTGTTAAAGAAGTGTAGATTCCGAAAGGCTTTTGTTTTACATTTTCTTGTTCTTTTAACGTGGTTTATTATACAAAATGGAAAAACAGAAGCGTGAAAGGAGTAGTAATTTCTCTGCAGAAGAAACAAAGCTTCCGATATGATTAATAGATACGAATAAGTATCATTGAAAATAAAAACAGTGCCTCTTGGAAAGAAAAAGAAAAAGCTTGCAGGATATCCAAAATGCATTCTAAATTCATCTGGTTCAGTGTTTCGCGACCACAAACACCTTAAGCTGAAATATGAAGCAATAATTAGGGAAACTAGAAAGCAGAGTGCTATGGTTCGAGCTAATCATTACAAAACTGGTGGAGGAACCAGCACAGTTCCACCGTTTACGTCTGTGTCAGGATAAAGTCAAATCTATGATTCCTCTTTCTGTTGAGGGAAACGAAAGACAGTTTGATGGCGGATTTCGTTTTACCAAGTAAGTTCCACATTGATATTAATTGTTTAATGTCATATTTGAAGACAACTCAACAACAACCAACTAATTTCATATTCAGGTAGGTACTTCACCTTGGAGCTAATGTTATACTAGAAAAATAATGGTTGAATTAGCCCAGCGGCGGAGGATGCAGGTTCGAGTCCTGTCGGATACTGAGATGAGTTAATACTATAATATTACATTTATATTTAATATTCACATCAAGTAGATAAATCCTTAAAAAAATAATACATAAAGGAGTACTTTTATATTTTAAGATGAATCTGATAAGCCTGTAAGCTAACGGAAAGAGTGGAATCCGACAGCCCTTTAAAGTAATAAGGATCTAGTTTTTAGTAAAAAATGTCTAAAAACATGTAGATTTTTAATTAAAATTTTTAAATATTTATGTTTTTTTCAGTTCTAAAAATGAGTACTTTCTATGTTGTAGGTAAACCAAAGGAAAAAAGGCTGTTTGGCACGTTATGTGAAGAAAAACTGGAACTGGAAGCCAAAATTCAAAATAAACTTAATACAGAGGAGCTGGAACTAAAACAAATTCAGAGAAAGCGTTTAGAGATAGAATTGGAACATAAGGGCATTATCTATGAATTAGATAAACAAAGCCTTCACCTAAAAATTAAATTATTAAAAAAACAATTAGGGAAAACTTGAACACACATGAAACAATGAGTGTTTCACATTTCCTATAAGCCACTAGTTTTGTAACCCTCTACTTGAATCTTAACACTTGTCATTCTAGTGCCCTCATAATCTACATAAAACAGTAGAGTTATAAGTTTTCATATTATTATGAAAAGTTTTGTTGTACTTTCTCAATAAATGTCAGATTAAGGGCACTGACACATGTTGTGCCAAAATGTATAAAATTATGTAATTAAATGACACAAATTAAATCCTACAGTTAATTTCATTTACAATGTTTTTACTTATTTGATGATATATACTTTTTTACCTGACAACTAAACTGTGTATCTTGGTGCAAAATTAGTAATAAGTTTAGCTTTTTATTTCTAAAAAAACTACTTTCGAAACGGAGGTAGGTTAATTTGATTTGTATAGATACAATTCATAAGTGGTAACTCATGTAATCTATATGAATAAATAGATTTGATTAATATACAAATTTTAATTCGCTATTGTTTCATTTTGTAATTTAGTAGAGTGAATTTGTTAAAAGACTGTTAACAGCCCATTTTGTAAGCCGAAAGCGATTCCTAAAATCTTAATCTTCAAGCGTTTCAAAATAATTTGGTCTTGTGTTAATTATTCGATTCCTACGGGGTCGCGTAATACGACCGAAAAAGTCGTCAAATTCGTTTTCTAAAAATTCAAATAAATCCTTGTTATAGTTTATGTGATAGGTACTTATGACTGCAATCAACGCAAAGCACGTAATAATGTTCGAAACACAAAATTATTTTCGTCTTTTCACTTGAAACCTTTTTTATCTGTCAGTTAAAATCTTTATCAGCCACTTGAAGCGGCTGATAAGTTATCCGGTACTTTATCTGCCAGATAATGCTATCCGAGACCTGTGAAACCAAAATTTGTAATTTATCTGGCAGATAAGTTACGGATAGGCTATCTGGCACTTTATCAGCTAGTGGTGAAACAGGCCCTTAATATCGGTAGGTGACATTCAATTTTTATTAAATAACATTGAAATTTACCTACGAGTCCTTCTCTGTAGAGTTTGAGTAAACCAAAAATAAAAATTTATTTTAAAAATTAATTAATAAACCAACTACATTGCAAATATCGGAAAATATGGCCTCCTAATCTGTGACTTATCTTCTTCTTCGGATGTGTAGCCCAGTTTTTTTTTACTTTAGAGAGTTTGGCAAGTTTGATCTAAGTGTTATAAGTGTTACAACACTTAGATCAAAAACATTAAACCAACCGTCGTCCGACCTTTGCAACCCTTCGAATCGTGAACTATTAGAACATGGTAACACATTCAGAATAAACTAAATATGTAGGTTTTGCGTTGAGCATGTCATACAAAAATTCGCACATAACAAAAAAAATGCAGGCCAATATGTGAAAATATTGATTTAAAATTATGATTTATTACTTCTCACTGTCGAAATGGCGCAATTTCGTAAATGGGTATTGTATTCATTCAGTAATAATTACATTTTTAACAATTGTGGTCAAATATCAAAAAGTTAAATTTTATTTATTTCTTAAAATATGTAGGTACAAATTGTACACCCCTAATACGAAATGGAGGAGCCACACACACATGCATATCATTTATTGTTATATCACTTACTTTGCTCTCTCTTGCACTTAGGAATACGCTACACCTGTGTGAAAGGGAGGCCCGATAGAAGTTCCTTCGTTTATCGTTGAAACGAAAAATTTAGGGAAGAGACTAAAATAATCGCGTGTAAACAAGATCGATACCTATTAGTGTTTCCCGATTAGAATGCAAAATCAAGAAAGTTTTACGAGACAACTATTACGAAATCTGTTATTTTCAGTGATCCACAAAGAAGTGACGTCTTTGACTAATGTCTAGGATATCAAATGGAGCAATCGGCTATCATAAGAATGTTTGTTTGCTTGTATTATTTTAATGTCGTTTCGTATTAATTTCTCATTTTAATTTCTTAGTTTAAAGGAAAAATGTTTGATGTTACAATAATAATCACACTCATTGTGTTCATTCAGATGCATTTAATGTGTTGTATTTGTGATGTTTTAACCATTAAATTATAAATTAGCCATTTTATTGTGACCTCGTGTATGAAAAAGTCATAAAAGATTTCTAATTGAAAAAGATTTTGACGTTTTAGTTTTATGGTGTAGACGAACAACTTAAGCTTTTAGACAACCACAAAAGCAACAAAGTTGCCGTCAATTTTTTATTAGATTTATGTGATTAATAGTAGTTCTTTGTTGTAAGCAAAACGAAAGCCTCGTACCGTCCGGCGAATAAAGTCTTTATTAGACCGGCATAAAGTCGTAAGCCGCGTAACACGTTACGTCAAATACGACTTTATTCGCCGAAGGGTGCGACTTTATGAAAATAATAAAAAACTTTTTTGTTTGGTCTTGATGCTATATCGATACCAGCGCAATTTGCACTACACTAGTTAGGATGGGGAAGTCCCGTGCGTAAATTTTCCAATAAATAAGTTTGACAACGTCGCCAAAATAAAGACGCAGAACATGGGTGTCAATTTAATATCTTTGTACATGAAAAATATTAATTACTTCGAAAGTATGTACTTTATGACACAGGTTCCAAAGACAATTCTTATTATTTTTAAGCATAGAATTTAATCCTAGAGTTATGGGAATTCGTTATAAACACGTTGTATATATCACAGGCAGGCAATATCATATTTACTATTTCTATTCTAATACCAACGTTTATTGACTGAATGTCAAGAAAACGTAATTAATATAATTTTACGTTCCAACTCAAAATTGATCAGTGTCAATTTTCAAAAACAGCTATTTAATTTACCAGTTAGCGAAACAGTGAATTAATCAATTAACTTTGTAAGGATTCCGCCTTATTACATCGAAGCAACCCTCTAGGACTATTTTAATAAGTCCGCCCGTAAAACGGGATGGTTAACATTTATCCGTTAATGACTCTACTGACTTTGTCGTTTTCTGGACATATGTGAATATAATTATGATCAACTTAAACGCAAAAAATTGTAATTGTAAAAACTAAACCACTGTAGGATATACAATGATAATTATATACAACGCATAGCTAAAGATCTCAGCGTACATACTGTTCTGAGTATATTATATATAACACACAACGAGGTACATAAAAGATTCAAGCTCGATAATATGATTAGGGATGCAAACGATGCATCGATGTTTTAAAATATCGATGTATCGTTCATAAACATCGATGTTAAAACATCGATGTTGAACTACAAGAAAACATCGATACATCGTTCATTAACAACGATGTTTTATGAACGATGTTTGATTGCAGCGTCATCTTTATGTCTTGTACGTTACTATCATTCGTTCACGTGACGTGACCACATCGCCCCAACTAGCACCATTCTTGCTATGAAACATTTGCCAATAGTCGCAACATCTATCCCCAGTTATTTCCTGTAAGGTTTCTTTCTGAAACTAGAGCTGTAATTACCCAAAAAAGAAACCGGTTGCTTAGAAGTAGATAATCGAAATTATTATTTTTAAATTCTGCAATGAAATAAATAGCAATATATGTGATTATCTTTGTCTTTCTAGTATGCGTTTAATTTGTCGTTCTACTACTTTTCATATCCTAATACGTTATAGATGTATCATTTCAAGTAACTAATTGTTTGATATTATATGTAATCACGACAAAAAAAATATTATTTGGTTATCAATATTTTTTATAAGAAAAAGCCTTTTCTCTGTAATTTAATGTTGTATTTGCTGACCCTGCTAGTAATTAAAGAAAACATCGAAAAAACATCGATGTATCGCCTTAAAACGTCGATGTTTTCAACATCGATGTTGCACTTTAAAAAACATCGATGTTCCAGTATCAATGTTTTTTATGAACGATGTTGCATCCCTAAATATGATGTAGAATGATATAACTAATATTGAATTTTCCAGATCGTTTAGACATCAACATTTTAATATAATAAGTCAACCTACATATGGCCATGGAAGTGACAAATAACGCTCAGTGTACGAAAGGCTGTGCATTCGTAACATCTTGTCTAACCTTATCGTTTAAGATTTATTAAAATATATTTAAACAAACAAAAAACATTTTTTTTATTCCTTTTTTAACCGTTATCCGCAACTTTTCCTTCGTATTTTAGGGTAAAAATTGATTAATTTATTAAAATAAATTAATTAATTTTTATCTGTAGTATAGGTACATTAAGTATTATGATACCATCTTTGGTTCTGGTCACCATAACATAGGTAAGGGCTTTTAAAGCTCAGTGATATCTTACTCAGAGGAAGAAGGGAAACGTAAGTAGAAAAGAAAGTTTTTATAAAACCTCATTTTAATTTCACATAAAAAAAACATTTTTTTTCACCAAACCAAAAGAGAGCTTTGCCTACCATCCGAAATTAACAGCAGTGAATGAAAACTTAAAAGCTTTTGCGTAAAATTTTAATATGTCTGAATAATGTAACTAATACTCCTATGAAATATTGAGATTTTTTTTATTGTTAATTAATTTATGAAATTGGAGACAAAAATCTAAATTTATGACTTGCGGACTTGTATGTATAGTACCAAGGGCCACTTATTTTGGTTTTCAAATAATAAACGGACAACGCGACATGTAACGTAATATTGATTTGGTCATGCAAACATAAGTTAGATAAGAATTCATTCGTAGATAAACATGAAAGTGTATTCCGTCATTTTTCCGCCGTAGTGACTAGATACTCAAAAGCACCCGTAGGCGATATCTAATGTGTTTTATGTTTGATCAGTCGATTTGCACGCATAGCTTTACCCTCTACCTACGCAGTGATTTCTATGAAAACATGTTAAATATCTAATAATTAATATATCTCATGGAGATTCATCGTTTTTTAAAGGCAGAACGTTGAAACTTTCATTGACTAGATTTTATTCAATTGTTTTTTTCGCATCATAGAGAATGCCCATAGCATTAAGTCCACCTGTTGTACTTTTTATGTGCAATAAAGTTTTTAAATAAATAAATAAAAATACCGGAACTAAATAAATAACTGCCTTTATCTAGCATACACTACCACGCAGTCTCCTTTTTTATGTCGCTCTAAGCCGTTGACATTGCGCACTTACTGACGGAACTTTAAAGACGGAATACAGTCCATATGTATATATATATAATCGCCATATATTGCGGCTATTCAATTTTGTGAAAATACTATTTTAAATTTTCGATGGTAACTTTTGTTAAAAGTTGACTAAAGGAAACAATATGTGTAAATTATTTAATTAGAAAGCTTTTCTGCACAATACCGTGAGTCCATAGTAATATCGTATCACATTGAACCGTTTCCATAGTGCAAAACAAACGCTAAGTGCTTACATGAAATGATTCGCACATTTAGATACGTAAGTTCCGCACAATATGGAACTGTACGAATGTGTACATACCTGAAGCAATAAATGTTTGTAATATTGCTGATAGTGGAGTTGGGGTCCTTTACGCCATTCGATATCGATGTTTGTGGCTTGCGCGGTCGTAAGCTCGCATATTATGTACTAACTGGAAATATATGCACTGTCGAGTCCCGATCTGTTTGTTTGTGGTTTGCAATAAACCGTGTAACTATCGATATGTTTAATGATGATGATGATATATGTTGTATAGGTATCCTATCGAGAAAGCCATGTAACTCTTGTTACAGCTGCTTACAGTTACTTTACTTTGAACTTAGATTTATTAATACTAAGAGTAGGTAGATACTCTTACGCGATTTTTATTTTTAATGCCATGGTTTCTGGATTTTTGTTTTTAGTTTCATGGTTCAAGCCTCTGTCTAATTCAGTCAACTATCACACCTACTCGCGTATCGGTTTTAATTCACTGTTATCATTTCGCCAAAGTTTTGCTATTATTTATTGTCAATAGTCGCCAATATTTTAAGCAAATTAGTTACGGAGACATAATGAAAATCCCCTTTGCGTAACATAATACCAATACAAAATGCCAATTATATAATTGGTGCTCGACTTAATGGAGTCTCCCCAAGCATTAACAATAACGCCATTATAATAGCGTCTGGAAAGCGATCCAAAGGAATATTCCATATTGGTCAGTAATAGAATGATAATTTGAATGGTCCGCAGAAACAATGTGGACAATTAACAGAAGAGCTTTGGTCTATTCCACAAATGGACGGGTGAGTTCGATCAGGGTAGAGAGCTCCCCCATAAAAGCCCGGTCGCCACAATGCAGGCGGGCCCGGGTGACGGGCACAGTTATCCTACCAGTGAACTAAGGTTTTAATAGCTATGGGACAACTACGGGTCGTATCTCGAACTATCTACTTATGCTTACCGATATGAAGTTAACCACAAAGTTTTGCGTTTTAATAAAATGTTCAATTAACTTTGAAGAAAAAAAGGGATTTAAAAATGGTATATATGTTTAATAAAAACTAATCATAAAAAATAATAAACATGCCCAGAAAATGGTCTACGACAGGATAAACGATTTTCGAATTATTATTTTAATCTGAATTAACTAAGTTAAATACCACATTATAATAAAATTGTCGAGTAATAAAGAAGTAAATCATGCCACTAAAAACTTTTATTCTCATGAAAATTGAGGCAAGATTGAGTTAGAATTTCTTCCAGAGAAGGCTTCGTTTTTTACCTAAAATAGCAAATTGTAATTTACAGTGATCTTAGTTAAATACCATTAAAAATAACACAAATAGGTTAAGTAGGCCTGTAGAAAATACAAAGTTAACAGGTACAGACCCTATATAATTGGTTCACTCTCTTACAGAGAATTACAGTGAACTACCTAGAGGCTAGAACAAGTTACAATAGTGTTACTTTACTGGTAGGGGGCGTACACTGCGAGACCATTCAGTCGGCGGTACTCGAGACGCGATTGCTTCGCCTAAACATGCCTGAACGTCAACCCCGCTGAAAAGAACCACGCTGTCTTGACCTATTCAAAAACACTTTTGATATATCTTGACCGGTATGGATAAAGCGGTTTTTTCAATGTATACTTATTTACTTTACATTTTTATTTTGAATGGACCGTTGGAACAATGGCTACGCTTCTAGTTGTGGAACCGAGAGTAGCCGGTTCACCGTCCTGGGTGAGGGTCGAACCCATGCATAATTACGCATAATTAGTATTAAAGTTTGTTTCTGGGATAAACTGAGTGTTTAACAACTTGAAACATCACGGGAACTAAAGTCTAAATCTCGCCATCTGGAAATCCTGAAACTGTAAGACCATGGTTAAAATTCGGATGTTTCCAACAAAAGGTTTTTACTAATTGCACTTGTGATAGTGAAATTAAATGTCATATTTTTCATTTCATATTTTCTATTTTCTAAACACCTGATCAGATCATCAGTTTATAATATATTTTTAAATATATTTTCCAAAAAAACATGATTTACCAAAACAAACACTGAGCAAAACGCGGTCACGTATTTTAAATAAGCAATTTGCGAAGAATTTCGTTGTACTGTTATGAAATACTCAATATTAAATTAAAAGGGATGATACCATAATTATATGAAGATAAGTAAGTAGGTAGATATTATTTTCAGTAAGCCCGCATTCTTACTCTCCGAAATCCCCGAGTAATTAATAAGGCACTTGAGGGACTACTTAATTTTGAAGCAATATGAAGTAAGAAATCTGTTCAACTTAAAGATCCTATTTGGTACAAAACGTGAATGTTTTATTTTTACGATTTACCCTGGACTTGGCGTTAAATGTTTTGATATATAAAAGTACCTACCCTACTTACCAAACACTTACCTATATGGACACATTAATAATTATGTGACTTATGTAAAACATGGTCAAATTGTGTGATTGTTAAATAAGCATTAATCTATACAAGGTATAAATAAATGTGACGTTTTCTTATATTCATCTGCTCATAATCTATCAACTACACATCAAATGGTCAGAAGGGACTTTATTGTAGGTACACTGGATAAAAATTCGTTATACATCATAATCTTTAAACTTATATCTACATTGGTGCTTAACCTGATTGGAAAGTAAGTAGCTTAAGCACTTGTGTAATGGAAACCAGAACTAACGATATTACTACAATACATATTAAAATACATTTATGAACATAACTGATCAACATTTGTGTTTCTTTGTCTAACTGTAATTAATCATCACACCACCATTTTTTGTTTGTCCTGGGCACTTCAAGACTATTCATTGTGCGATCATAAAATAAGAAGATTATCTACCTTAATTTTTAATAACGCTTGTTCATAACGTTTTAATATCTGATTTAAGCCTTACCCATACACACACTAGCCCACAAATGTAAGTAAACGCTATTTACCTCACGTAATAAATTCTTATAACTACGCATTTTCGTCGTAAATGTCGGGTCTCCGATTACTTACATTAAACGAGGATTTATTAGCATTTTTACGGTGTCCGAAGCTGTGTGGAAAATGGTTGAAAACTGACACACGTTGGCTGCAAAATGTCCGATCTTCCGCTTTACAATAATAGGAATTCGACACTGAGTGACACAATTCTATTGGTTGAATAACATTTTGAATGAAAGCGGGCAGACGCAAGGACTACAGAAATTTGATTTGGATATTGTACCTACTAAAATGAGAGTCCTTCCATTTATTTAAGAAACGTATTTTTTTTTATCTCCCCTTGCGGTGCGGGAATCGAACACACGACCTTCACGTATCGCGCGTGCTGCTCTTCCAACTGTGCTAACCGCAAGTTATCGTAGGCGATGAAATTTTTCTGCTGTATCAACCGTTAGCCACCGGTATTAATATTTAAAGTTCGCTAGTAGGTACGGCGTAAAGTATCTACTATAAAAATAAAAAATCGATCCTTCCATTTATCTTTTCACTCCTCCATTTATCTTTTCATTTCATTAGTATTTTACATTTACTCAATCATAGTAGAATCTGCAATCAAAGAAAACAATTAAATTTAAGGATCTGTAATATTTTTGTTCTAATTTGATATTTTCTGAGAAAAAAGTCGACGTATAACTTAGAATATTTTAATAGCAATTCTTTTTTTTTCTTCTTTGGCTATACTTATATCAGACTTGGCAGGAACGTAACATGAATGTAACAAAAGAATTTATTTTCGGTTGTCATAACCTACATACGAACGCGTATGGAAATCTTTACAGTTGAATATTTCTCAGTCAGAGAATAATGGATCACATGCGGACTTGAAATATATACTACTCTATTCCTAAACTAATTTAGCCTCTTGGTAATTTTACAACAATCTGGTCATGCGTTTATGCATGAGACAATCTTAATTAAACCTTACCTGTTACTTTTTTAGTTTAGTTTTTAGTTGAGTGAAATTAGTGCTTTTAAAATATCTTCTAATAATAATTATATGGCATCCCCGCGAAATCGTAAGGAAGTCGCAATTTTTCAGTTTTAATTCTAAAAATGTAGGACTAAGTTCGCGCTACGCTCCAAACTGGCTGCACCTTTGTTTTTATTATGTTTATAAATTCCAGAGCAAGGTTTTTAATAATCTTTTCAAACTTGCCGGGACCGCACGCGGTCGATATAGATTAGGGCCGATAGTACCTATTGAATAATAATTTTCGGTTTGGCTGTCGATGAAAAGCTCGTGAAAACAAGGCCGTTGCAGATAGTTTGTAAACGCGAGCCAATCGGCAATTTGTTATCCGCGTAACAAGGCAGCGCCATTACAGTCACACAGTGTACCTACCTACTGAATCGTGGTCACTCTAACGGCTAAATAAGCAGCGTGTTTTCAGAGGGAGGATAACAATGCTATTGTCTTTGGAACATTCGCTCTCCGTTTAATGAAACGACAGAAACTTTAGAACGTCATTAGACCGATCATTAGCAGAACAAATAAAGTACTTATTAACGTAATTAAAATCCCTTCTCTAGGGCACAGGTTTATAACAAGGATGTTATGGTACTTCAAAACCGCATATTTTCCGTTACTATATTTACCGCTTAAATCTGTGTTATTGACTGGTGGAAAATGACACAAGTCACTAAGTCTGCTTTTTGTACTATTTTATACCTATGCAATATATATCTGACTGTCTTTGACAGGAATTAGGCAGCAAATTGCTGATGTAATAAGAAGTAAAAAAGGCTTCTTTTATTTAAGATACGTTGTTTAACATATAGTCATAACTTCTTCAAACTAAACAATACTTTTTAATTAAAATATTAAAGGAATTTGCGTAATTTTAGGCGAAATTAGAAAACTAAAACTAATCAAGAAGATCCTTCATTAAATTAGGAAACTTGTTTAATCTCGTTCCATAATCGTTGATTTTGGCGTTCTTCGGCGACAGCTGACAAACAGTACAAATAACTTTTAGGTATTTCGAGATGTAAACAGAGAAAGATTTAATTAGTTGGCAGGGTTCGGGATGCGCGGAGGGGCCCAGCGAGCCGCGGGGCGCGGGGACCTCGATCAACATCACCGACCGAACACAATCCGCCGTCGTAACATCAACAATGCACTCTACTAGTACCAACAAACATTAATTCCGCTTGATTGCTATTCCACCTTGTTACCTTACTGCTAAGATTTATATTCGTGAGGACGAATTAATTTGCCTAGGTGAAATAGGGTGAATGCTTTTGTTCTGAATTCCAGGAAGACGGGGAAATGCTCAGAGCAATGCTTCGCCGGATGACTGTTCATAACAAAGCTGGGCTGTATTAAATTGAAAAAAAAAACATGAAATACTATATTTACTCCCTTAGTGAGCTTCGACGGAAGCAGTAGGTATATATGCTCAAATACGGCTGTCGTAGGTACTACAAAATTCTTATAATTACCTATTACTTTCTTTCAACGTATCATATGATTTGTAAGATATTTGGTTGTAAAAACGAAGTTTTACAATCAACCACATATGTGTGAAAATTCTAGGACCTATCATCTCACTTATCCATACTAATATTATAAATGCGAAAGTAACTCTGTCTGTCTGTCTGTCTGTCTGTCTGTCTGTCCGTCTGTCCGTCTGTTACTCTTTCACGCTAAACGGCTGAACGGATTTTGATGAAATTTGGTATAGGCATACGTTGAATCTCAAGAACAACATAGGCTACTTTTTATTAGAAAATAAGGGGGGGATGGGGGTAATACCACCTTTGAAAGTTTATATGGAAAAATGTTTATTTTTGAAGTTAGAGATATGAAATTTGGCACAAATATAGCTCGAAACTTGGATTAAAATATAGACTACTTTTTGTTTCGAATATTAGGGGAGAAAGGGGTAAAACCGACCATGAAAGGATGTAGTCCACGCGAACGAAGTCGCGGGCACAGCTAGTTCAATATAAATTTAAATTATTTTAACGGTGCCTGATATCATCATTATAAAGAATAGAGTATTTTGGCCAAAATAGCTTGGTCATTCTAATGGGATGTAGGTACCTAGATAGAAAAATTTAAGGCTGAAATAAATTCATACCTAACGATTCATACCTAGGTGCAATATCATTTAACAAAAGTAATAAATCCTATAATGTGACCGTATTATGCAGTGTCACCTAACTTAGGTATGATATTTCCCATTCAACATTTTAGTTTATAGGAAACTGCAACGCATAGCCCCGTACCTATCTATTAGATTCCAGTGCAAATTACAGAACTCTTAATTGTCTGACAACCAGATGATATTAATTGAATAGTAGGAACTGAGTTGTACTTACTATTAAAATTAATGCATTTATAAGTAGACGAAAATCGTAATAGATACGGTACGTTATGATAAATAGGTACGACATGCCGTGGTCTGATTTAAGATGGGTCATCAAATGAACTGAACAGTGAAGCAAACCTTTCTTTCTTCGAGTGGTTTCCAGGTACCCCAGTGGATAATCTTGAGATGAACTAATAAATTAAAAAAAATCCCCTTGTCTCCTAAATCTATGAAAATAACAAGTACATTACACGATCTACGTACTTAGGAATTAAACCATTATCTATGTATTTTAGTTTTATATACAACATGACTACATTATTATAGAAAGCACCTATTAATAGGTATGTATTTGAATCCTCAAAGTTCAATTCTATTCCAAGAAAATCATACCAGAACCATATACTTATTACATGCATGACCTTTTTCTATTAACCAGCAAAGGATCGGTAAACAAATATTCCCTTTGGAAGTCCCATCATTATCCAAGTTGAAACAATGCTTGTTGATACTGTGAAGTATTAACTTGTTTTCACTTGTTTGCCTTTACTCTTCATGCAAATTAATTGAGCACAAACGTCAGACACTTTCCCGCCCATTGAAACGGGTTGGAGGAGAGTCTGTCAATTATTTAGGGTCTTAATGACCTAGACACAGTAAATGTATCACGGAACGCAAGAGTTTGCATAATATTCCAAATTGAAATCACAAAACGAAACAATAACAGTATCGTGCCAAAGTTTGCAAACGATGTAAATCGAATGCTGTTTTCACGAAATTCAGCAACAGGTTGGCTACTTAACGAAGTTTGAAGTTTTATTAGGTGAATGTTTTAATCGTTCTTAGCGAAGAGGTATTTTGAGTGACTTACCTGTGTTTGTGTGTAGGGGTAGGAGGCGCGTGCTAACAGCTCGCGTCCATGTGTCGCCGCTCGGGCGGTCGCGGGAGCGGGAGCGGTCGCGTGCGCGGACGCGGGCGCCGGCGACTGGTCGGGCGTGCGGCGCGGCGTGACTCCGCGGCGGCACTACCGAGCTCCGCCGCCCACCGCGTCGCCGCCCCACGCGCCTACGAATTCCTTGCTGTGATTAATCGTCGGCCCACCTGCGGAGCCTTTACACCGCTAATGTGCTCTGTTTCTCCAAACAATTTTGAATAACAATACTGTTACAGCTCGTTCGAGACGTGCTTCTTCAGGACCAATGACACCTGTGACTCTTTGTTTACGGCCGAAATCAAAAGTAAACAGTCGCACCGACCTGCGGATCCCGTGATAAATGATGACAAGTTATGCCGACCAATTCCAGTTTAAATTAGATGAAAATGGCTGAAATAATTGTAGCTGTGTATGTATTTCAATTTAAGGATTTTATTTTCAATAAACTATATTAAAACTGAAGAAATTCGAGTAAGTAAAACATTTATTTCTTTCTAAGTTAAAGTTGAATATGAGCAATGAGTATTACAGGATCTTTGTTAAGTTCGATTCTTAACCGGGTGTGCGTGCTCTACGATGCTACGATGTACCCATCGTTCTGATATCCTTTAAAATGCGAATTACTAGGTACAGTAATCATCTGACAAACTTAATTTTTAAACTTAATACTGTTGGCACAAGTAAACAATATCTGACTGTAGATATGACTACATCACCCATCACAAATTCTCTCAACTTCAACTTGGCTTGATTCACTCCCACGTGTCTACATTTGCTGTTGACCCGTTACTTAGGTAGCTCATAAAATAATAAAGTCTCTTTTCCATTTTACATACTCATTTTCTACACACGTAGGCTTTACTAAAAATTACTTTCTTATTTTGCTAGAAATCTACTTGAGACACACTTAACAACTTAAGTACAAACATACACGTCTCAGACATATACGGCGATGAAAGCTTTATCCGTCTTTTAAAGAATCAATGAAGACGTTTTGCGAGTAACATAAAAAACATATTGAAATCAATGGAATGAAACAGGACTTAATGACTTTACCAAGGTAACTCATTACAGGAACTTTATTGGGTACTTACATCCGCTTTATTGTCCAAAGTTGGAAGGAAAGCTTCCAATGAAACTTTTAGGAAATGCTTTAATGAGTCGGACTTACGAAAGAAAACGCACGGTGTGATTCAAGGTTCCGTGCCGTAATGGCGTCAACGGGACCCTATTTCTGCATCCACTGTTCCGGACGCTATTAAGTATCTCTAGACCGCCAATTGGTAGAGTCAAGGTAACCTTTCTCGGAATTTATTAGAAATTATTTCTATTTGTAGCTATTTGTTTCTAAATTAAGCATTAACTATTCGAAATCAGTATACCTAATTTTGATACAGGGTCGATTTTGCTTACTCAGTCATTAAAATAGTGTTGCAAACAATTGATACATACTGTAACAATGGAATTATACAGATAACACGATCAGACTTTTATGTAGTAAAGTTTGTGAACGGATGCAGTCAAAAACAGCAACGTGGACTCTCTCGTCTGCTGTTTTAACTTCGAAAAGGCGAAAACAAATGATAAACTATTTGATTTGACGACCGAGCCGAGAGGTGAGCGGGCCGGACTTTGGCGTCGCGCCATCTAAGGTTCCGGGTTCGATCCCCGGTCGGGTCAATATGGGAAACGAACTTTTCTATATTGTCTCGGGTCTGGGTGTTGTGGTACCGTCGTTGTTACTGATTTCTGTAACACAAGTGCTTAAGCTACTTACCGAAAAACCAGAGCAATGTATGTGATGTTGTCCAATATTTATTTATTATTTAAAAAAAAAAAAAGAAAAAAGATCTCTAACTAAATTAGATGCACTAACATACAAAAACCAATAATATGATCTTGTTACCCTGTAAAGAATTCTTGACCACATAGACCAATACACGATCACCGCTCAAACCCGCGGTCGTTTTAGCGTCAATCGCGCTCTCTTACCAATACGCTAATAATTGCATATGGTAAACAAATATTTACCTACATCAGGAATAGGTACGCGCCAATCCTAACGCCTATCGCTTCAGTTTAATAGGTCATACAAGTCTTAATTACACAGTAGGCTAGGTACATCTTCGGAGTTAGCTTAGTTCTAGTTGACAATTAAGTAGGTATATGGTGCTACATTGTTAAGGTATATCTACACATGCTGATATTCCCTGAAACTTCATCTGTAATGATAAATATTCGAAGATCGGTCTTTTAAAAAAGTAATAAGATATAAAGTATCATGATTCGTAAAGATAGGGTTGCTTCCACCGGTCTTTCAAGAGATGGCTTGCTAAGTGGAATTTTAATTAATTAGTTTATTTATTTTATTGAAAAACTTTATTGCACAAAAAAAGTACAAAAGTTGGACTTAATGCTAGGAGCATTCTCCACCAGTCAACCGTTGGGTCATTCAGATAGTTCGTTTATGGGTGCGGTAACAGTAAAAATGTGAGTATGGATTACAACAATATTAATAATAATACATAGCAGAAAATTTATTATGAAACACATGTGAATAAAATATTGACGTAAGTACTAACTACATACTTCCAAAATCTCCAACTTAAATACGTGGGTGAAATGGCGTACAAAAACTAGTAGGTACCTTGAGCTTTTGCTCACTCACATACAAAATATAGCCTTGATGGTCCAGCGATTTAAGTACAGGATGTTGATCTTACGATCGTCGGTTCGATTTCAGGTCGATTTCGGAAATAGCTTGATTTATTATCATCAAAACACATTTCTGAAGCGAGTAAATAGGCTAAAACTTCACTTTTTTCAGATAAAGTAAAGAGCACCATTATCATATTCAATGACTTAGCGTTTTAAGCGCGTTCTTCATGGGCTCGATGACCGTTTACAATTCGCGTAAAAGACGCTCTGTGTCTACACAAGCTATGTCAAAGTTTGGGACCGGCAAGTTCCCAACAGGCTTCCACCGAAACATTGAGCTGAGTCGTGTTCCCCGGGAAGTGTTTACAATTTAGCACCTACCTACTAACGTCATTGCATTTACAAACTTTAATAGATGTTGTAATAAGTTATTGATAGTGGACTAAATCAACACATTTTGCTTAAGAAAACAGTAAAGATTGATGTTGCGAGTTTAATATCAATTAGGTTCATAAATTTAAAACATAACAAAGACTTAATAATTACAAAATTGATTTGCTGTTTGATTTTTATTCGATAAATTTCGATGAATGTATGAATTGGCATGAATAACTTAATTGAATCAACCTAAAATTTTTAATTATCTATTGCACTAGTGCAATTATTTAAAATATAGGAGCAAATTTTTTACAATTATCCTGTCAGTTCACTGATTTATTACCCTAGTAAATAATTTAATAACGTATAGCTTTTGTATCTATCTAAACAAAGCAAAAAAGATCTTCTACCTATTCATGTTCAAATACATAATCCGATTTACCGTTGTCAGGCCAACCAATAGTAAAAGATTGTTTTCCATTGATATCGCTAAAACGGAATGACTATAATTGACATTAATTTTTGTCCCCAACCTGTTCAATTAGGTTGAGAGGCTCATGATTCGGTAAAGAGGGGATTATCCATAAATATAGACTAATAATTTCGACAGTAGGTGAGCATTTACTACATGAAATTTTCATCGAGCTAAACGAGCCAAAATTATTTATTCACGATGAGAAGAACTTAAGATCGTAATAAACAGGTAAATAGAGACACGTAAATATGTGTAAAACAATGAGTAATTTGATATGATGTGTGAATGAATTACTTAAAACACTTAGGTAGTTTAGACCGTAATAGATTTAGGCCTTGTCTCGAGCATTGCGCATCGGTGGGGGTCGTGTAGCATGCTTTCATGGCGTTTCCCGGCCCCCATCAAAATAGGCGTTGGGGGGGAAAGTAGTGGAGTTTTTAGCAGGTGCAAGTCCTGCGTAACCGACCCCCGTTTCCCCGAACGGGACGGCTGCACAGAGTGTTTCTCTACGTTAAAAAAAAAGTTTTCGGCCTTGTCTATTCGTAAGTACAGGAGAAGCACTAATGAATTACTATTTCGATTATTCTACGGATCAATTACTTCGTAAGCAAATTCCACATGGAATTATGTCAGTTAAAGTTTTTTAAATTTGTAAGCACATTAAGTCGAAGTACTTATTCCAATTCAACCTAACCTAACCAAATAGAAAAATTATTTGAGTAGTTTTTGATATTAATAGGTACAGCTCTCACTTGTCGCGTCCAGGAACATACCCCAAGACGTCCCCGAATTTGCAGGATAAAGGTAGGAAAAGATGAGAATGCTTCTTTACCAGTTGATAAAATAAATTGCGTAACCTATAAAAATTGTCAACTGGACCTCTACATTAAAGAAGTCTTCATTAACCCTCTTATTTAAATTTACAGCAAATTACTTTAGTGTAATTAATACTCGTTTGTTTTTACACGAACAGTTCTCTGATGGAAATGTCTACAAAATTTCTGAGACTCTAATTTAAATTTAGCATTCTCTGATCATTGACAATTTAAAACTATTTTGAACGTTCCGGAATTTCCGGCGGAATTCCATTAGCTTTACATTTTATCAAACCCAGCTACGGTACCTAAGGAGTCACATTAATAGCAGTATAATCACACATGAATCACACCAAACGCCTTTTCGATTTATCTAATGAAAATTATTTTACTAGTACCCATACAATATTTTTATTATTCTGTGCTTTAAGTGAAATAATGGTTTTGTAAAATTTCAAAAGAAAGGTTTCTTTAATAATTTATTTAGAACCACTCAATGGGAAACACTAGAGTTAATGATTCTTGCATTTTAGCAGGTAAAGTTATTACGGCAAATAAATCAGACATTTTACTGCCTTCCTCGACCAGTTTTACTGTTCTACATAAAATGATGTGACGTAGATGAGATAGGTAGATAGTGGTAGGTACCTGGTACCTATCTAATTAGAACATCACGCAAACATTACGTGACGTGCACCGAGAGCACTGAGGCGGGTGCGTCAGGTAGCGGTTGACAGTGACCGATCAGATTCCTCCTTCAGAAGACAAGCAATTTGTAAAATATGTCTAGGTAAGTACCTAAGGGTGGATAGTAAAAACAAAAATAGTAATTCAGCCAGTCCGATAATAATGTATTTCTTTACTAAGTATTTTGTAGGCCACTTGTATCTTGTACTTACTCGTATTCTTACCCTTACTGGTGTTAGAATATTAATTATTAGAATAAATTGATTTATCTGTTATTTTAAGTAGTAAAACTCTTAGGGAAAAGTATATTTCCTAAACTGTCCTTCATGTTGTAGCAATTTCATGTTATGATTTTTTTATGAGGATATAGTAAGAGAACTGAAAAGTGGCACAATATTGCTCAGGTAGGAATTTCAATTCCACATATTGTGTCCAACACTAAATATATTTAAGTCTAATAAATACATTTTTGTATTATGTCTCTGTTGTAGTATTTTAATTAAATAAATAAAAAATAAATAAATAAATGCGCCAGACAATCACACCAATCACCTGGTCTCAAACTAAGGTTTTCCCTTGTAATATGAGTACCAGACGACGGATACTATCTGGGGGCGTCATCCCAGCACACCCAGACCCAAGTCAATTTAGAAAAGTTCGTTTTCCAAATTGACCCGACCGGTAATCGAACCCGGGACCTTTCACGCTTTGGCCGCCTACCTTAGCCACTGCGCCACCGAGGCCGTCAAATTATTTATTTAATAAAAAAATATTTTCCTGTATTAGCTTGATTCAATCACGGTTTCTGGTTTCTATATAGGACTTCGACGCCAAACCACTTATTTACTTAAATACTAAAAACAAGATAAGTTTACAAAATAACTTAAAGAAAGTATGCTTTGAGTTAAAGAAGAAAATCCTTTCTTTGGTCAATTTTGACAACTCAAATGGAAACTGCGGCACACCGTTATCATGACTCTCCAAACAACTCGAACGGCACGAATACAAACAGCCTAATTCTGGCGACGCCTTCAATGCTACCCATCCTATAATAAATGTAAATAAAACCTGGTGAAGCGGTAAACAATCCCTCTCATGAGCTGTCGAACTGATAACGTAATATACTTTTTACGAGTTACGTGAAAATTGAATTCCCTACGAAATATTTGTGAGTAACACTAATATATGCACATATTTGCCTAACAATCATAAATCATCGGTGCGATAATGTGTCTCCGGTTCACGGCACAATCTAAATAGCAATCTATATATATGCATAAAAGGTGTAAGTAGGTACTAGCCTAACTTGGTTGGAGTATGACCGTTTTTGAAGAAAGAAGAAACAAACAAAATTGTTTTAACAAGATAATTATCTCACTATTAACTAATACAGATAAACATGAGTAGATACGTGTTTGTATATTACCTAGCGCTACCTAGTCAAACCTCCTACTCCTAACGAAAATGCACATAAAAAGTTTTGCCAGCAGAAGTTCAAACTAAAATCAACCTATTTGTAGTTTCAATTACGACAACGACGTAGATATTCACCCAACAATAACAGACTAAACAAATACGCAAGTAGATTGAAAACGACAACACGACACGACAGAGGAAAACACGGCGCGCCGTGAGCTCGATTTCTATAAAATTAATTCGTAGCGTTGTTTTCACAACCGCGCCTGTAGTGCACGGGACTGCATTTTAATTCAAGTAATTGTGTAATAGAACTCACTTCACAAATTCACAATGTAGGTATTTAAATATTTATTACGACAATCTAATGCGTAGGTTGTAGGTATTTTCTGGATACAATTTAGTGAATCAACGAAAATACCATTATAACGCAGACATATTGAAAGATAATACGACTATTGAAATACTTCTTTTCAAAAAGCAACTTCTAAACACAATATGGGTCTATCATTATCCCGAGGGTAGAGGAAATGATGGCTAATGAGAAAAGTCCAGACGATATATGACCAATATTTTCGTGGAAGCTCGGCACCGAAAGTAAGTGTATTTCTCAAATTACCGACGAAGGATCAAATTCAATTTGCACAGAGTCAGTCGGACGCATGTGCCGGGTTCGGCAAACACTCGTCCTCCATGATAACACCTAAAAGGTAAGTTAGTCTCGTGCAAACTTAGTTAGGGATAGGACGGTAATGATAAGGGTCCGATACCAAAAAAAGCGAGATCGATCAGTATTCGTATTCGTAGCATTGCAAATATGTAGGAAGGTACCTACATAATACCGGTGAAGCATTATAGCAGTACCTACATAAAGATGGCTCACTGTAGGTAGGTGCACAAGCGTGCACGCAATGCTCATTCATGTGCATGCACACATGATATTTAGTACAGTTAGAACAGTTACATAGGTGCACATTTTACAGGCATTCGAAACTATAACTATGCCTACGTAAGTAAGTTTTTGATCTCTTGACTTACTTAGAAACGTACAGAAAAATCACGAATAAATATCGAATTACAAGTGTTTACGGTACCCAAACTACGTAGGTAAGAGAGACAGGACGAGGGTTCTTCGTTAAATATTCGTTTAAGGGATCTTTTGTTTTTTTTTAGGTTCCCGTATGCCTATGGGACAAGGGACTCCCGCTGATAGGCGCATAAACGGCAGGGCCCTGATTAAATGTTCCTTGATAATATGTACGATATCCTTCGTATTTGTAATTTTTTTTTTAAACTATGTTTTTTTTTCACGTTTCCCGTGGAAGTCAGAATGGTCTGCTTCTGAAAGCCGGTTTGCGACGCTGAATATCGTAGGAAACGGAAATATGTGATCACTGCCTACCGCTCCAGGAGCAAGGCGTACCTATATGAAGGTAGGTATATTTGTATTTCATATTTTAATTAAGCTATGGCAACAGGAAAAAAGGGAAACCGCCAATAGGTAAAAATTGTTTTATGTGTAAAGTGAAAGCGCGGGATTACTTTATCACCAACATTCTTTACCATTGAACTAAGTAACTGACTTAACTGGTTCAATGGAGTACTTGCCCCACTCTATGCACCAGGTTGTGTCGTAGGTTGTATCCCCAACCAAAATATTAATGCAATACACAGTTGTTTCTGTTCCATGTCAGTTTGTTTATCACAACATAGGGAGCGTTCAAGTATTACGTAACGTAAATAAAAATAAGAAATGAAACTCCCAATTTGCAACCTTTTTGGTTTCCCTACATTTTACGGGGAATCCCTCGATTGTATTAATGTGGTCGTCTTTTTTAAAGAAACAGGGAGGGGGTACAGAAATACGTTTTGGTACGTTATATGGGGGGGGGGGGGGTCAAAAATTGCGTTACGTAACACTTGAACGCTTCCATAGGTATATATATTGTGATACTACTGTTGAACACAAATACTCGAACTACATGTATTGGTATCGAATCAAGGTGATATATTTAATAACAATTATTTTTACTAGCGGTTGCCCGTGACTTCGTTTCATTTCGTGTTAAAACTATACTTTAATTTCTTCTGGAATCGAATCTGTCTAGCTTCCAGAGTTAATAAAATAAGTTCAGTAGTTTGCGTAAAGGGTACAAAACAGTATGTATAAATGTTGTCGGCCTATGCAACAAAAAGCTTTCCTCCAGCCGGCCCACCACTTGGCAGTGCTCGGCACGTGCCACCCGAACGGCAAAGTGCCACAATTACGGACAGTGGCTACGAGTGAACATGGACTAAAAGAAAAATCAAGTCAAACGGTGACTATTCTTTGCGAGTGTTGTAATTGGACTTTTACGTATTTATTAGTCCGCATCTTTCTAGTACTGTCGCCCTCAAATATAGTGTAGCAGACAAGGTGACCAAATCATTCTAAAGAATTGGAAATAACATTAATTTCAATACATGTATGTACCTACGACAAGTTACCATTAACATCTGTACTTTAACTTACTTGGAAACACTATTCAAAAATATCTAAACCTCATCAGGTCCAATACGCAGGAATGTTCGCATAGTACAGATATTGTTGGTTAGTTGTTTGTAAATGACTAGCATCTGCTCAGATATTAATGAAGTACTGAATGTTCAGACGTTAATAGTGACTTGTTGTATGAAGTTATTTACTTTTCAAACTGGTAAGAAGTATTTGACCACGTTATCTGTTACTATTTATCTGACGGAGTGTTAACAGAAACAGCAGTGGCGCATTGGTCTGAATCGGTCATTCTCTCTTCATATCCGTTATTAGCTATAAATTTAGAATTAAAACTTGAATTCTGTGTTTTTGTAATTTTATAAAGAGCTGTGGATTTTGTGAAAATTAAAAATAAAATAAATAAAATTTAAGTAAGATTTGTCAAAAATATGTACAGTCAAAAACACGTCAGACACATTGGACCGCTCGTTTGTATATGTCACCGTAAGATTGTAAAAACCGTTAGATTACAATCTATCTCGCGAGATTGTAAACTGTCGACAGATTGTGAACTGTAACTTGGGATTGCAATTTAACGGATTATTTTTCGCTGTATTGTAATCTATCGAAGTGAAACCGTTAAATTACAATCTGTCCGGCGTCAAACTGTCAACTGTCCGAAAGCTCTTCCTGATTGGTCGGTTTATTATATGAGCGACCAATCACGACCAGCCTTTCTATGGCCCCGTAAAGTTAGGAATGAAACTCAAATCAAATCATTTCTAGTATTTAAAAAAATAGAGATGTCGTTTAAATAAATTAAATGCACTTCAAAAAATCTTCAAGTATTTATTTACTAGGTAATCAATAATCCTGACATACTTTGAGAAATAATTGTACCAAAATATTTATTCTTCAAACGCTCAAAATTTTAATTGAAAATTACAACAAAATGAAACAATTATTTTGTTTTTTAACACAAATTAAAATTGAATTTTTTTAAGAAACTCTTATAAACAAATATTTAGTCCTTTAAACATACCATAAATTAATAGTATAAAAACAACAAACGAAATTACAAACAAATATGGCGAATGACGGGGCGGCGGGGGGCACACAACTTTCAACCAATCAGCGCGCGAGATGCATTTCGTTCTACGTCAGTTCACAATTTGACCGATTCTCATCGATAGATTACAATATAGCGAAAAATAACGCGTTAAATTGCAATCATAATGTTACGGTTCACAATCTGTCGACAGTTTACACAGGTCTACAAGTATGAAATGCGGATTTTTTTTTTTAGAAATTTTATGCCTACTGGTAAATGATAATGAGTGTTTTATTCAAAGTAAGCTCCATCGCTTGTTATACATTTTCCCTATCTTTCGGGCAATTTATGTGTACCGCGCCAGTAAAAGTCTTCTTCTTTTGATGTAAACCATTCATCGAGCCATTTTTCCACATCTTGGTATGAAATGAAGCGCTGCTCGGCCAGTGCGTGTCCCATCGATGCAAACAAGTGGTAATCAGAAGGAGCCAAGTCTGGTGAGTAAGCCGCATGGGGTAGGATTTCCCACTTTAACCCATCCAAAGTGTCGCGAACCGGTTTTGACGTATGTGGTATGGAGCATTGTCATGAAGAAAAATTACTTTGTGTTGTCTCTGATGGTATTCCGGCCTTTTTTTAAGCAACGAACTATTCAAATCAATCAATTATTGTTGGTAACGTTGTGTGTTCACCGTTTGACCAGGTTTTAACAGCTCATAATAGATTACCCCCCTCTGATCCCACCAAACACAGAGCATCGTTTTTTTGCCAAAGCGATTTGGTCTTGCGGTTGATGTGGATGGTGCACCTGGATCTACATATGATTTTTTACGCTTAGGATTTTCAAAATAAATCCATTTTTCATCTCCTGTAACTATCCGGTGCAGAAATGACTTTTTTTGGTACCGAGAGAGTAAAATTTCACATGTGTTTTTACGCTTTTCCATTTGCCTGTCATTCAACTCATGCGGCACCGATTTACCAGCCTTCTGAATCTTTCCCATTTCTCGTAACCGATTGGAAACAGCTTGTTGACTAACCCCCAGTTGATCAGCAAGTTGTTTTTGAGTTTGTGAATCATTTTCATCTAGCAATGCTTGCAATTCCGCATCCTCGTATTTTTTTAGCGGTTTTCCTCGTTCTTTGTTTGCAATATCGAAATCACCAGCTCTGAACCGTTGAAACCATCGTTCACATGTATTTTGTGATGGCGCATGTTCACCATAAGCCTCTCGAAGTAATCGGTATGATTTGGCAGCAGTTTTCTTCAAATGAAAACAAAAAATTAATGCAGTCCGCGAGTGCTCTTTGTTCGGTATAAATTTCGACATATTAACCACAACAATACAAAACTATTACAACACTTCTAATTTTATAACTATCATGTAGTTAATGCTCATTGATAATACTACAAAATAACATAAAAAAAAATCTTCAAAACTTAAACCACATCAGCGCATAAGGCATTGTTGTAAATCCGCATTTCATACTCGTAGACCTGGTACAATCTCGCGAGATAGATTGTAATCTAACGATTTTTACAATCTTACGGTGACATATACGGCATAAGAACGAATTTTCAAATGCAAGTGTTTACGAAGTTAGGTTTGAGCGTACGTACTGTATTTTACGTTTGTAGCAGCCGAAATGCACGAACGTAAAACTCAAAGGATTGAATATTCCCTATCGTCCTTTGGTAAGCTTTCTCAACTCAGAATGGCGCGTGTACTTTTATTCATTTCAATTTCTCCTCGCGAGCTCGGAAACACCCTGATTTTAGGAGGTTCGTAAAGGCATGAATGGTGCGGTGCTAACTATCTGCAATAAATCCAAGCCATTTTTCGGAGGAGTGCATCCGCGCTCATGTTATTCTCTATAGTAAATTTAAATGACGCAGGTATTCATATTTATATTCTTTATTGCACTCCCTAAGTAAAGTAGGTATTACAAATTATAGTTGCTTAGAACTAAAAGTACAATTTAGGGACCCTGTCGGGCACGGCAACGTAGGAGAGGGGAGGAGTTTAACATATATAAAAATATTTATTTATTAATAAGCATTGGAATTATATTAATTGTTTCTAATAATATTTTGCTTGTTACAGTTTATCCTATATATAATCTTGTATGGTGTAATATTGTACCTATATTGATTAGGAGTTCTTTTATATGTTTAATGTAAATATTTAGTTTGGTTATCTTTTTTATTGAGTCTGGTAATTTATTGTAAATTTTTATTGACATAATTAACTAGAGGACCTGATGAATGTTGTGTAGGTAGTGTAGGTAGTTAGCAGTCAGGTTAGAACGTCGTTGAATAGAAACGTTATGATTAAAGACAGCCTTAAATAATACTTAGGAACAGTTGAACTATTATAACTTTAACGGTAACTGCCGATTTATCAGTAGGTAATAGTCATATTGCCACAAATATAGGATGTTGTAAAATTTTTAACAGGTGTCAAATCGTCCTTTACAGTAAAATTTTAATTGGTGCAACTGGCTCATAAAAGTGTGTATCCTATGTGTGTAGGTACGTACCTACAAGCGTGTACCTATGAATTGAGCTAAATGAAGGATTCCAAGGAATTTACCACCACGCTACGACACGTGATCCTTGATCAATCTTTTCAAAAAAAGTTAATCATGTCATAAAGTGATTGTGTATCATGAAATGGCCAACTAAATCTGAATCTAACGGGAGAACCTCAACGTTTGGCCATACTATTAAGTAAGGGCTTCATGATATTATAAATAACTAGCTGTTGGTTGCCGCGACTTTGCTTGCGTTATTTTTGAATAGGAGTATCTAATATTATTATGTTATTCTAGAATCTAATCTGTATGTATGCGTACCAATTTTGAAATCTATTTAGTAGTTATAAATAAAAGTTTAAAGCTATACAAGCAATCATACATAAAGTTTCCCAGGTTTATAATATTAATTATAATTTATATTATCAGTTTTAAAATAAGGTTCTATTTAATCGAGCTCCAAAAACCTAACCAAACCTAACTAATAGGTTAGCCACAAATTTAATAATCGAGCAACTTGGGCTTTGCCAGTATTTCTGTCGCCCAAATTAATAAAAAGGTTAAAATATATTTCGCACCTTCGGTAGAACAAAGGCACAATTGCAGTTTTTGCAATTTTACAGGAGAGCCATTTCAAGATATTTTTTGCTTTAGTGTGGTCTAGGTCTGTTATCATTACTCTAAAGTTGTGCTCCTTTGCAAGACCTAAAATATATTATACTAGCGGTCCCAGCGAACTTCGTTTCGCCTTAGAGAATTTTTCCCGCTTTTCTGTTGAAATTTTTCAAATTTTACCAAGGATCCCTAATTTTGTAGCCTATGTCAAATTGGAAGAATGTAGCATTCTATTGGTGAAAGATTTTTTTAAATGGGCCCAGTACTTTTTGAGCCTATTCATTACAAACATACAAAAATAGGTACAAATCTTCCCTCTTTATAATATTAGTGTAGATATGCTGTTTAGACATGTGCTTTACAATAATTGAGGACCTTTCCGTTTTTTATTAGTTTTATTTTTAAGACAGTTGAGACCAGGGGCACAAAACAAGGGCACAATCCCTTGTTCTACCGAAGGTGCTATTTTATGATGTGCTTACATATTAGCAATACGTTGAAATTGATTCGAATTTGGAAATTTTATTTTGCCTTTTAAATAAAAACGATAGTACCGTCACAAATCACAGACTTTCCAAATCAGAATCGTTTCTTATTTTGCAAATATACCCTGCCACACACATAACAAGAGCTGTCCACTTTTGTTCGGCGGAGACGCTGCTTAAGGATTCAACGAGAACATGATTAAAACATCCGAAATTAGCGTTAAGTTTTATTAGCTACAATTAGAGACAACATAATAATTTTTTAGGTAATAGTTAATAAACAAAATTATATGTACATACAAAAATGTGTTTTAAAAAATACTGTCTCTAAGTACATAGCACAAAGCACCCAGCAAACAGATACTGTACGATAGAGTTAATCAATTGTATTACTTAATTATATTAGCAATCCGCTAGTTCGTTGAAATAATAATACGTTTATTAGATTGTCGAGATTAATACAAATAGCAAAGAGATTCACTTTTGAAAAACAATCATTCCATTCATTTATACCAGAGTTTTGTAGAAATCGTGAGGGCAAGATTTTCACACGTCAGTCATTAAATAACTTAAAATAAAGAAGGAGCAACTAAAATGCATATCAATCTTATGAATAACAAAAGCTCAATGAAAAATTTTACTTACGACTTAAAAATATTCCAGTTTTAATAAATAAATATTCTGCTTTATTTTACTAATAATTATAATGGCACTACTTCCACTACTGTTCACAATACCTAATACATATATAAAGGCACCGAAAGATTGAGGAAGCCAATTTGATTCTTGTAGTTACGTACATTGTTGTCTTCTTAATTAGATTTTTATATAATAGGGCAAGTTACTAATTGCATTAATACAACACACAGTGTTACAATATTTTAAAATACATGGATACCAATATGAAATGCATGAAGGTTTATCAATTCATGTTTCAAAATTTGCAGTCAAATTGCCCTATTTCACTTTGGACCTTGGCAGTGATCATCGACGATCTAAATCATATTTTACTCACTTATCTACAAGTCTAAAAAATTTCGCAAATCACTACATACAAAATGTATTAATTCACAAATCATACTTACGAACACTAAACAGACTGAATAAAGCCTACACAACGCAAATGGGACCACCATGAAATGTGTTGCACATCATTTATTTTACATTGCTTCCCGTTGTGACAGGTTTTATCATCATAATAATGTCGTCAAATCTACAGCATAAACACAGTAGTGTGAGATTTATAAAATTATGAATTACTTGACTAACATTCTTGTTACGCTTATACTTCATTAAAATCTACGCTAAAATCTAGTTAAACAACGTACATTCACACAAAAGTACAAAAGCGTTCAATATCCAATAACATTGAGATTTATCCACACCTTACTGGGTTAAGCATCAATATTGTTTTCATAACATTTTACCCATTATATTCTTGTAAAATGCAGTCAAGTAGTATTCAATTATTTTAATGTAAATGAGTCAATCCCTACATTGTCAGTAGGTACCAATAATGTACATTAGATAAAAAAAATATTTATCAAAATCCATGTAAAAGGCACAATTTAAGGCAACTTTATTATATCATCGAAACAATGCTTTCTGTGTTCACTAAAAGTGAAGTTTCAATGCTAGTGTTTTTATTTTAATATAAAATGCAAACGATTAGTAAAAATGACCCAACCACAGCGATAAGACCTACATTTTGTTACATATTTATTCTATTGAATAATTTCCTTGATTTAAGTCCCACAGAGTATTATTTTCCAGCATAAGTTGGATTCTTGAAAGTAGATGTCGCCTGCTTGTAGATTGGATTCTCGCCCTGAATAGGAAAATAATGTTTGAGTCGGAAGTAAACAATACACACTGGCCCGCGGGGACACGTGGAGAACATGCGGTGGATTTATACGACGCTACGGAGTCTTTAATCAATCATTATTTATTATTCTGTTTTCCCCTGCCTGATTCTGAAATAGTCCGCTTTAATAATACTATCCAATAAGAAAATAAAACTCCTTCCGCTACATATTTTAAAATACTGTTTAGGTTCTTCCATTTACATCTATCAATAACATAGCAAAATGTAATTTCATGTGTATAATTAGTTATTCGTAGCATATTAAATATTTAAAAACGCATATTAAAAGAGTATTTTGTGATTGAATTATATGTTACTGAAACGCTGTTAAAACTTCAAGTGACAATAAGGGAGCGTAAGTTTCGGATAGTGATCATCATTTTTATATGAAATCCCACAAGATATTTCCATACCTACTTTTTGACCTGCATTTCGTCAAGAAGTACTCTTAAATGGAACATATTGTGGCTGGGTATTTATTCAATGTACTTAAATAAGTGTTGTGGTAACAAAACCAATCTGTTTTATTTTTCAAACACAAGTGCCTAATCTACTTACATTGGAATCAGGTCAATGTGTGGGATGTTGCCTAAAAAATATTATTTACTAGCTGACCCAACAGACGATGTCCAGTCTTAATGACGACTATTTATTTCGAAGTGGTTTTCACCCACGATTACCATAGTATTCTTAAATTTTCTAATTTTCCGCGCATTTTTTTTTCTTTCATTGGAACCTTCTCTTGACAATAACAAACACAAAACAAAAGTGAAATTGGTTCAGCCGTCCACGCATGATGGCGTGACCAAGGGAAATAGGAATTCATTTTTATATATACAGATTTTCTATCTTACCGTGTCCCATTTGGCCATCATCCGCTCCTTTTCGAAGCGGGCGAACTCGCGGCGGTCGTGTATGGTGGTGACCATCTTCCACAGCATGAGCAGCGCCAGGCCAACAAGCACAATGGCAGCAATCACGCCCAACACTATCCCCAGAATGAACACCTGCAATTAACCTACAATTAGTTTCTGCTTCTGAAATCACTTTTCTTTTCTTACTAGTACTTAAACTAAGCCGTGTACTTTATTCGACGAAGTTAAGTTTCGCTCTCACTCTGGTCGCCCTTGACATTAAAAATTATTGATCGCCAAATCCTTAACCAAATTTATATGTAGGATGAGTGTATGAAGTTTATTGACAACCAACATGCCTAGCTGCGATTAAGCAAGAGTTGTGAAGACGCATTCGATTAAATAATCTTGATAATAAAAAACAAGAATTCGGAATTATCTCTGTAAAAAGTACACTTTAATTATACCAAAACCAGCCAGATCCAAATAGAATTGTAGAAAGAGATTTCATTACAAGTTTATACATACGAAAATTATTTTTTCCCAACCTAATAAAAGTCTAGAATTTCTATGGGAAGACGACACAAATTCCAACACTGGTTTTAAAGCATTAAGCGACCCACGACATCATTATTAGAAAAACTCTAAACAGTTATTTATGCTGAGTTTGGCCATCGCGGTAGGCGTCTGTATTATCTATATTGACGCATAAAATATGTAACAACAAACAAACCTTTTTCGGGCACTCCCTCTCTTTCTGCGCTCGTATCTGTAAACGTTGGTTCTCGTCATACGTGTAAACGTAAAGGTACAAGCAGTCTTCGTCGTCGTAGAAACTGCACAAGTGCTCGTTCAATGTTTCGTTGGCTATAACAAAAAAAATAATTGCTCAAACACCGGGTCAAGCAAATAATATAACGGATTTTCGGGGCGGATATTCCAACCCACATTCAACAAGGGCAGAGCTTAAGCCAGCACTTATTTTTAAACGATGATTTGATTTCAATGATGTGGACTTTTATCCTATATTTATACTAAGAGTTTTAGGTACGGAACGCAATTTGGCGCAAAATCACGTTACATTGTTTGGTTCTCGGATAATCTTAAAAACTATATAGGTAACCTTTTTTTTAATGGGCAATATATAAACGGAGAAATTCTGTAGTAACAAAACTTTACCGTTTATGTATTCCACAATGTCATAGATAGAATGTTTTTGTTATTTTGTTTTCCTAAATTTATTTTCTTTGGATCCCCTTTCATATACAAATGTTGTAAGGGGAATCAAAAATCAAGGAATTTGGATGTTGGAGGAGGAAAATGTACCCCACATTTAAATAAATAAATAAAATAAATAAATAAATATTGGACAACATCACATACATTGCTCTGATTCTGTGGTAAGTAGCTAAAGAACTTGTGTTACAGAAATCAGAAACAACGACGGTACCACAACACCCAGACCCGAGACAATACCGACGCCAAAGTCCGGCACGCTCGCCTTTCGACTTTATGCTGCTATTAGTCCAGTAAGTAGTGCAGAGATGTCCACGTAAGGGGCACTCACCCTCGAGCTTCCCCTCGACGATGAGTGGGCGGAGCGCGCAGTTGCCGCAGGGCAGGTCGGCTGGCTCCGGGTTGTACCTGGGCCCGCGCTTGTGCGCCTCGCACTGCACGCAGTCTTTGAACTCGCCGCACTTGCCCGGACACGTCTGAGACACACGAGTGTATTACACTTTATCAGATATCGGTAACCACGGACATGTTTTGTCTAAAGGAAAAAAAATACCTTACTTTTCAAATCCACCCGCATATCAAACTTAAATATAGATATGACTTTTAGAATTTATGTAAAACGTTACGAGGTATTATTACCTGTTAAGCTTATGCAATTTATTTACTATTTAAGTCTATCTGCCCAGGTACATAATTGCATCTAAATCCATTTATTAGTTTCACACGTTTAATATTATAAATTATCGTTATCGTTGGACTTATCTCATTAGTTAATATTATATTCCTATTGTTAAAAATTTTTCACATTAAAGTTTGTATCATTTTAAACTGATCACACGATGTATTGGCAACTAAACTTAATATTTATCAACGCTCAACGAGACTCAAACAAAGTAAAACTTATAAATACACCTGCCCTAAGAGCAGAGCATGTACAAGTGCATCAATAAATGAAGAATATCAGTCGTTAGTAAGGAACTGCACCTATTATCGGAACGACACGGCAAGGATTTTTAAGATGCCGCAGATATAATGTACCTTATGTTACTCAAATACAATAAGGTTGAAATTGTCATGTTCATGATTTTGAATTTAAATCTTATAATCCTTTGCCGTGCCGACCCAATAAGGGGAGCAGTTGCTAAGAAATCTGTTTAATTTAATTGAAGTACTTACGGGGCACTTCTCGCAATATCTGCCGGAGTAGTGTCGATCGTCTTCCATGTTGCAAATGCACTGACCGCACTTGCAAACACCGTTCCCATTGCATATTTCACCGTTTTCTGCACAAACAAGTATCTAACGTTGTACAATGTGCGCCTAGTATGTAAATGATGTTTGTAGTCGTAATACGCCTAAACACAAAGCCCTTAAAATACATTGTCCTTTGCATAGTTTGCAATATAAAGACATTTAGAAATTTTTAACCCGATCAAAGTACTAGAAAAAACAATTTGTATTGCACAGAATTATAGTACAAATTCAAGTTTTGGTTGAGCATTATCGCAAGAAAAGAGATCTCTTTAAGTTATCTCTCAGTCCATTCAAAGCTAGAGACATGTACATATGTTCAGCTAATATCGCCAGTCATATGCAAATTGGCTGGCTTGACAAAATCTGAAATTGAGGTTTATACGCAGGTAAACGTCATGTATGTCAATGTCGAGTAAACTATATCCAATCAAATAGCATTTGGACCCCACGCCTACGTATCGCCATTCAGTGGATTTTTCATGCGCAAACCCCCTCGTTCACACTAGGCCCGCTTATCCAACCGTCTCATAGCACAAGAGTTATACACAATCGAAGCCTGTTCGAGTGGTAAGTAGTTAAACAAGATATTGTAAGTTTATCATACCGGGAGAGCGGCAGGGCGCCGTATCCTTGAGGCACTCGCAGACGTCGCCGGTGTACTTGGGCTTGCAGGCGCACTTGCCGCAGACGCACTCGCCGTTCTCGGGGCCAGAGCACAGCAGGCCCTTGTTCATGTCGCACGTGAAGTTGTCGCACTCGCAGAAGTCGCCCGTTATCACCTGGCATGTTAACAAACACAATTGTAGAGACAAACATAATATCGAAATCTACGCATAAAAAACAAAATCATAAGACATAACAGGTTACCCAATGCATGGACCCAACTTCTCCTAAAGCTGAATGTCCTTTTAAAAGCCAGACACAATTGATTTTCTATTGCATTTGAAATAGAAATAGAAAATAGAAATAGGTTTGGTTTTCTGGGTCGTACGACCATAAAGTTCCAGTTTAGGTTAAGTATTATCCATCGTAAAAAACAGGTGCTGACTACAAACTGGCTCATAAACAAATAAGTGCAGGGCAGCTGCGCTCCTGCTCGAGCGACACGTGCCGTGCGAGTGTGGGGTCAGTCACCTTGGTGGGGTCGGGCATCTTGTTGCACTCGCAGACGCCGCAGATGCAGGTGCCGCGGCCGGAGCAGAGCGTGGCGTTGGCGTGCGCGTTGGCGGGCCGGCAGCTGCGCTCCTGCTCGAGCGACACGTGCCGTGCGAGTGTAGGGGTCAGTCACCTTGGTGGGGTCGGGCATCTTGTTGCACTCGCAGACGCCGCAGATGCAGGTGCCGCGGCCGGAGCAGAGCGTGGCGTTGGCGTGCGCGTTGGCGGGCCGGCAGCTGCGCTCCTGCTCGAGCGACACGTGCCGTGCGAGTGTAGGGGTCAGTCACCTTGGTGGGGTCGGGCATCTTGTTGCACTCGCGGACGCCGCAGATGCAGGTGCCGCGGCCGGAGCAGAGCGTGGCGTTGGCGTGCGCGTTGGCGGGCCGGCAGCTGCGCTCCTGCTCGAGCGACACGTGCCGTGCGAGTGTAGGGGTCAGTCACCTTGGTGGGGTCGGGCATCTTGTTGCACTCGCAGACGCCGCAGATGCAGGTGCCGCGGCCGGAGCAGAGCGTGGCGTTGGCGTGCGCGTTGGCGGGCCGGCAGCTGCGCTCCTGCTCGAGCGACACGTGCCGTGCGAGTGTAGGGGTCAGTCACCTTGGTGGGGTCGGGCATCTTGTTGCACTCGCGGACGCCGCAGATGCAGGTGCCGCGGCCGGAGCAGAGCGTGGCGTTGGCGTGCGCGTTGGCGGGCCGGCAGCTGCGCTCCTGCTCGAGCGACACGTGCCGTGCGAGTGTAGGGGTCAGTCACCTTGGTGGGGTCGGGCATCTTGTTGCACTCGCAGACGCCGCAGATGCAGGTGCCGCGGCCGGAGCAGAGCGTGGCGTTGGCGTGCGCGTTGGCGGGCCGGCAGCTGCGCTCCTGCTCGAGCGACACGTGCCGTGCTAGTGTAGGGGTCAGTCACCTTGGTGGGGTCGGGCATCTTGTTGCACTCGCAGACGCCGCAGATGCAGGTGCCGCGGCCGGAGCAGAGCGTGGCGTTGGCGTGCGCGTTGGCGGGCCGGCAGCTGCGCTCCTGCTCGAGCGACACGTGCCGTGCTAGTGTAGGGGTCAGTCACCTTGGTGGGGTCGGGCATCTTGTTGCACTCGCAGACGCCGCAGATGCAGGTGCCGCGGCCGGAGCAGAGCGTGGCGTTGGCGTGCGCGTTGGCGGGCCGGCAGCTGCGCTCCTGCTCGAGCGACACGTGCCGTGCTAGTGTAGGGGTCAGTCACCTTGGTGGGGTCGGGCATCTTGTTGCACTCGCAGACGCCGCAGATGCAGGTGCCGCGGCCGGAGCAGAGCGTGGCGTTGGCGTGCGCGTTGGCGGGCCGGCAGCTGCGCTCCTGCTCGAGCGACACGTGCCGTGCGAGTGTAGGGGTCAGTCACCTTGGTGGGGTCGGGCATCTTGTTGCACTCGCAGACGCCGCAGATGCAGGTGCCGCGGCCGGAGCAGAGCGTGGCGTTGGCGTGCGCGTTGGCGGGCCGGCAGCTGCGCTCCTGCTCGAGCGACACGTGCCGTGCTAGTGTAGGGGTCAGTCACCTTGGTGGGGTCGGGCATCTTGTTGCACTCGCAGACGCCGCAGATGCAGGTGCCGCGGCCGGAGCAGAGCGTGGCGTTGGCGTGCGCGTTGGCGGGCCGGCAGCTGCGCTCCTGCTCGAGCGACACGTGCCGTGCGAGTGTAGGGGTCAGTCACCTTGGTGGGGTCGGGCATCTTGTTGCACTCGCAGACGCCGCAGATGCAGGTGCCGCGGCCGGAGCAGAGCGTGGCGTTGGCGTGCGCGTTGGCGGGCCGGCAGCTGCGCTCCTGCTCGAGCGACATGTGCCGTGCGAGTGTAGGGGTCAGTCACCTTGGTGGGGTCGGGCATCTTGTTGCACTCGCAGACGCCGCAGATGCAGGTGCCGCGGCCGGAGCAGAGCGTGGCGTTGGCGTGCGCGTTGGCGGGCCGGCAGCTGCGCTCCTGCTCGAGCGACACGTTCCCGTGCGCGGAACACTCGCACGCCTTCCCGAAGCGGCCCGGCGGGCACAAGCACACGCCGCACGCCAGCGATCCCGACCCGCTGCACTCCGCCGCGTTCAGCTTGTACGTCTAAGAAAACAAATCACGCCATCGAGGTCATATTCTAAGAGCCTGCCAATCTAGGGAGCAAACCTCGACTTGTTTTTGAATATGAAGTAATTTTCTATTAATATAAAAGGCAAATTATGAAAGTTTAGGGACAAGTAAACTAGCCATTGACAATTTTGATGAACTATCACGAACAATTTATCGACCATTAACATACACTAAATCAGTGTTTTGGAGGCAAAGGAGTAAGAAAAGAACAAATTTTTAAGTTATAAATGTTCCAAACACCGGCTGGCATTCAGTAACAGACAAAAATTCCCGTTTTTGATCAAAATATACATCAGTTTTACCCACCATTTGATAACCAGGCATATTTTTAGAGCCAAATTATTTTGTTTATCGCAATAGAAAAATCAACGCGATTGCAGTATATAAATACATTTCAATGGTTAATTTCGACGCGTTTCTCAAAACACCACAACTCAACTACAAGTCTTATCTATCTACAACTGGCAACACCGGAAAAATAGTCAGTTTTTAATACGAAAGCTGTACAATATGACGATGAACTCACGTGATGGTTAGGGTCTTCGCACGGGCAGCCGCATAGCATCTCAACTTCCACGAGGAGCGTCTCGGACACGCCCACAGGGTAAATTTGGAAAGATTGCTTCCACTTTTTAGGATCTTTAGGGCACTCCTTGAGTGTTATCTCGGCAGAGAACTCCACCACGTCTCCAACCTGAAAAAAAGCTTAATTTTGTAGAGGATTGAAAGGGCCATGTACCTACCTATTTATATAGAATATGAAATGTTTATTTAAGTGATAAAAAACTTTAATTAATAATTACTAGTTTTTCTAATGAAGTGGCAAGCAGCGTTTCTAATAAAATGGCTTAATTATTTGAACATTTTCGCAATAGAACATGATTTAAGATATATTTTAAAAAGTAATTTGCTTTTTTTTTCAAAAAAATATCATAATTATATTTTGACGGTTGTGTGAGTTGCCTCCATAAATTGCTTGCTGCTTAATTTAACCAAAATTCATAAATTACTGACAATATTACGCGATTCAAATCTGTTAAACCACATTTTGAAAACTGACATCCTCTCATATCGTCAGTGTAACTTGAACAAATAAGTTGATGCAATACGACTTACGCTAAGATAAGGTTTTTTGAAAAATCGAATTTTTACATCTCTTTTCGTACCTTGAGCCCATCACACTTGTTAGTCTCCATCATTTCGCCGCCCTTGCACGACGAGTAATACACCACTTGAACGGCGTCGCTCGACATATCTTTCATCTCGACCGTGGACGTAATTTTCTGCAGCAAATTAGAAGCTCCGGTTAGCAAATATACTGGCTGTTAGATTTATATTTATATTATTGCACGTAAAATGGCACTTTACCGTGCCTTTTCAAGACGCCAAGATGATAGATGTGATTTTATTTGGATTACTGTAATTAAGATTGTATTAGCACGCTGTTTCACTTTGTATGTAAAATAAATCCTGTTACGCTTACATTTTTTTAATGTTTTTATTTCTTTTTAGAACGTTAATTGACATTAATGTGGTCGTTATAGAAATTTTAACATTAATTTGGATTCTACCTCCATTGGAACATCAATTTGAAGTGGGCCCTTTCTGTATCGGCTTTTTGTCAGAACGGCGTGTTCGCAATATTTGGCTAACCTTTAGCTAAACAGTATTACTTCTATTTATTTTTGGTGTCGATCAGTGAAAGGGTGTGTAAAGCAAGCTATGTTATTAGTTATTTTCAGATGTTTTTGAGTCGTCAAATGTCATCTAACAAGGCTCAACGACTAATAAATAAAAAATAATAAAAATAAATACCGACACATTAGCCCAAACCAACATATTCACATGCATTCCGCAGTTCTATCTAACTTCGGTGGAATTTTGGGTACATTCACCCATCCAATGCCAGACCGTCGGAGCTGAACCTTCGATATCATTTCCGACCCGTTTATCGCGCTACGAACGCATCTAATCATCTAAAGTGATTACGTCAGATGGCACTTCAACCCAACATTTCAATCCCTAGTTTGAAGCGGTGATTGTAAACACAAAACTTCACACATTTATTTGCAAACTAAGTTTATTATCAGCTCTTGGTATAAAGTGTAGCACTCAAAACTACGTCACTTTTGAAAAGTATTGCAAAATGAAAAGAAGATTAATTCTTACTATATATTTTTATAAACAGACGTGGTTAAATGTCACTAATGTAGTTAATAGATTTCGCTAACAAAAAGGCTTTTAATCTCTTGTAATAAAATGTTGTGATCGGTTGTGTAAAATTTTTGAATTACTATTGGAAATTTTAAAGTAATACATGGAGCAGCTCCGTGACTTAGTTATATCTGCAAGTATTCAAATACATTTATTTTAAATAAATATTGGACAACATAACAAACATTGCTCTGATTCTATCGTAAGTAGCTTAAGCACTTGTGTTGCAGAAATCAGAAACAACGACGGTACCACAACACCAAGACCCGAGACAATATATAAAAGTTCGTTTTCTATATTGACCCGACCGGGGATCGAACCCGGGACCTCAGCCGCTCGCCTCTCGGCTACGTCGTCAAATATTACAATTACGCAGGAACAGCTGATTCAAAAGCAATGTACAGCATAATGTCAGTGCTCACATTGTACTGGTCTCGCACCAGCTCGACCACGTTGCCGGAATCAGAGCTGAGGACGCCGCTGCTGGACCCCTCGATGTGCTTGCTCAGCTCTTCGTACACGCTGAACTGCTCGCTGGTCACCGCGAATATAACGTTTATGGCATGCTGCTTCACCTGGACGTCATACAAAAATACAACTTATTATCAAAACTCTGGAACAATAGGTTACAGTTTATACTTGCACCCTAGTCGTCGTGATGTTTCAATATTTTGTGTAGACTATTTTGAACCTTGTGCCGAGAGCTGTCTCGGAATATAGTAGCACTCTAGCTGTAGAGTGCTACTATATTCCTATGGCGCCATCAATAGGCGAAGGTGAGGTGAATGGGAAACCCGACCGGTTTTACTGGATGGTCCCAAAAGCAGGGGAGTCCCCACACACGCTGCGGCCTTCCCCGAGGCAGCGGTACGGTGTGCTATTATGAGCCTGATTGCTAGAATTACTGATAAGGAATAATTATCCAAACATGGAACGTAAAAACACTTAATCTAAATAAAAACAAATAATATAGCTGACTGTTGTCTCAGTGATTGCTCATATTAGCTGAAATTTATCGGTAAAACCTTATCGTCTCGAGAATCACTTGGTGATATTCAGTTACTTGAATAATTTAGACTCAATAAAAAAAACAAAAAAATTATAAGTACCTTAAGATTAATTTGTGAAATGCTTGGATAATCTTGACGAGTTGAGTATGTGTATGTGTTGTTTGCCATATGACATTCACCGTCGTTGGGTTGGACTATCCCGCCGAGCTGAAACAAATATGGGTGCTTATTAACAACCAAATAAGAGAGGTAGGGTATAGCGATTTATCGCTCGAACTGGAGCAGCCCGACTGGTGAAATACTTCCATCTTACAGAAGACCGCAGCCCAATTAAAAACCACTTCTGTGTTGTTGTGTTCCTGCGTGTGAGTGAGGTTTCCACAGCTCCTGGGGATGCTGTGGGTGTTACGTTAGTAGCGGGGGTCATGCCTTTAAGGTAAGGGCGACAAGTCCAGTAACAGATTTATTATGCTGTAAGTTAGGACCTCATTACCACTTAACATCAGGTGGGATGAGGTCAATCTTGAAGTGCAATAAAAAAAAAAACAATATTGAAATTACGGTTAATTATACAAAACTGTATGTACCTATGTTTGTGCGCATTTACTATTGATAAGAAGTGCTCTACCACGATTATCATAGACAAGTGTACTTATTACCACAATTATATGTCCCGAAGAACAATGCTTGATTATATTCAAGGTAAAAATAGAACCAAAGGTATTGCACGCTAGGGTTGCTTCAAAACTTTGACTCCGTCTGCCGTTACTGCAAATAATTTACCAAGAAATTGTACTTTCGCCTCTACCTCTTATATTTTTGCGGAGTGGAAACGAAGTTAGTATCATAGAACAATAACGCAAGAGCAACCACGTCCGAATATTTATTATCCCATCGGTTGTAAGTACGGTGCCGTCATGTTTAGTGCCATGTGAACGATTTATTGGTTCGGTATCCTTACTAATCCTACTACTATTATAAAGGCGAAAGTCTGTAAGTATGGATGTATGGATGTTTGTTACTCTTTCACGCAAAAACTACAGAACGGATTTGGATACAATTTAGTAGGAAGACAGATGACATACTAGATTAACATATAGGATACTTTTTATCCCGAAATAACGCGGGCGAAGTCGCGGGCAACAGCTAGTATTATAAATCGGAAAGTGAGTTTGTTTGTTTGTTCCGCTTTCACGCCGTAACTACTGAACCGATTGCTTTGAAATTTTGCAGACGTAAAGTAAGAAGTCTGGATTAAATATAGGGTACTTTTTATCCCGGAAAAAATATTCCCGGGGGAAAACAAAAATATAGTTAGCTTGATGGATGGATTGGAGATGGCGCGATGTGGAAATGAGAAGTTTTCTTATAGTTGTGCTTTATACCGCAATATAACCGAATTCCATGCGGGCGAAGCCGCGGGCGAAAAGCTAGCAAAATAAATTACTAGCTTCTAGCTAGACCTTTTAAAAATAGCCTGGACGGTAACAAAACCGGAAAACACGGATGTAATGTAAAGACTTGGAAATATTCTATTCTTTATTGCAAATAAAAACCTTCCTCTTGAATCACTCTATCTAATAAAAAATCGCATCAAAATCCGTTACGTAGTTAAGATTTAAGCGTACATAGGGACAGAAAAAGCATTTTGTATTATGTAGTGATAATTTGCGTCCTCTTAAAAATATTTATTTCACCAACTAACTTATGCCCGGTTCCAATATTTTACGATTCGTAATGTGTCAAAAATTACTATCCGTTTTTCTCCAATCGACTATGAATCGTTAATACAGTTCCTTAGTTTACTCTCCATACCAGCTGTCATCAGTCGTCTTGTCGGTCGTTCTTAGCATACGCCTCGTATGATTTATTTCTATCCGTAACTAGAACGGATCGTTTTTCAAATATTGGAACCGGGTATTAATGAGTTGAAACTTCAATATATCATTGCTCATCCGCCTTCGCTACTGTACACATCCGTGGAGGCCATACTCGTCTCCTCTGACCATAAACCTCCGTTACCATTGTACTACACACCTTGCCGTCTCCGGCGTAGTGGAACCCGGCGTCGGTTGAGAAGACGAGCAGCCGACGAGCCTGATCGCGCCAACCGATCTCCTTCTTGCACACGACGGCCTGCATGATGGCGTCGAAGCCGCCCTCCGGCGCGTCCAGGTTACCGGACACGTCCGCATCCGCTACAGCTTGCTGTGACACAATGTTACAAATTAATCCAGGTCAAGATATCTGAGAATTGGCTACTTGACAGTTTTTGAAAAAGTATTGTAAAATATGCGCCCGTTCATTTTATATCCCAAGCAATTCGATTTATCTGGAAATAATCTAAATAACCAGAGAAAAATAAGATTTTGTGTAACACATTTAAAAAGCGCGCGAAAACGCCTAGTCGCGTCATTGTTGCAATTGTCTACTTGACAGTTTTTGAAAAAGTATTGTAAAATGTGCGCCCGTTCATTTTATATCCCAAGCAATTCGATTTATCTGGAAATAATCTAAATAACCAGAGAAAAATAAGATTTTGTGTAACATATTTAAAAAGCGCGCGAAAACGCCAAGTCACGTCACTGTTGCAATTATGACGTCAACGTCCTAGACAACGAACCGATACGCATAGGAACGACTTAATTTAGATACACGGAAAATGTTTCAATAAATTCTTAATACGATTAGAGACACAATAATTCAATTTATTCGGTAAAATAATCATTGTTTCGCCACATTAAAATAAATATTTTTCGCCGACAGCTGTCATTTCCGAATTGCAATGGTGGTTTCCGTTTCGGTTCTTTTGTTCCACAGATAAAAAAAATAAAATTTATTTTGCAAAAATAAAATACTAAGTATGCTTTTATTAAAAAGTAAAAATGTAAAATGATTACTTAACTAATAAGCTAACATTTCTAACACTTTTCATATTTTATTGTTAATACTGTCAGTAGTAGCCAATTACGACACCGACTAGACCAGGAGTCACGAACCTTTTAAAACCAATCTGCCAATGAAAGGAAGAGAAGATAAATTGTAATGATGTTCCATAGAATGTTATTTTATTCAAAAAACTAGAAACGAAGCCAAGAGCAGGAAAATATTATTGTATGTAATAACTAATAAGAGTTTCTTCAGAAGAAATGATAAACAAACAATAGAACAATGAAATGACAAACAAATGAAAAGTGCCTGTGCCATGTTTATGTGCAAAAACCAATAAACATTAGTCCAATTCAACTCTAATAATAAATAATTTAATTTTAGTAACAAGATAAGCAAATATGAGTATGCTTATGGCTGAAATTTTAATAGGCTCGCTCGAAATTTCCTTATGTTTATTGTATGTATTATGTTTCCTCATTTGTTTTCAGTAATTATTCATTTAATACTTACATTAAAATGATCCGTATCTTTGCTAAGAGACATTTGATTTATGTAGCCATAAGGCGCTGCACATCCATCACAGGGTTCCTTGAGGCTGTAAATAATTATATGAATTAACCAATTGTATGATAACAGTACAATTGATCACGAAAGTAGGCTACAACTCTGAACAAAACCATCTGCTCAAGCAAGGCAAAATTGTTTAACTAACGATTGACGCATCTTAAGCATGATGTAAGAATCATAAAACTAGTGCACGTTAGATTCTAATATGCCGCATGGGAACCTACATTTGTAGGCATAGAATGTTAAAGCAATACCCTTTCCTTGCATATCACAGTCTCGTATAAAATAATACAATACTTACTTTTTGGGGACTGTCGACACATACGGCATGACTAGTTTATCAACGAAGGAACCAAAACCAATTCTGAATTTCGACGTTATGTTTCTCATGGTGCTGGACAGCAAAGTTCCGAGAGTACTGAGCTTCTCTTTGTCGTTCTTCATCGATCTACTCAAGTCCATAAGGTAGTAAAGATCAACTGGGTAATCCTGTGCTTGCGAGTATGCGATTTTCAGCTTTTGAACTTCATCTGCAAAAAACAATTTCTATATAGTGCAAGGCAACCTACTGACTGAATAAACTATACACAGCTCAAACTATTGAACGGAGCAATAAATATAGCCTTTCTTACTCGTAATCGTAGAATGAATCTCGTGAATGTAATTTTTTCAATGGCGAAAGAATTATTGAAAGCGGCACGGTAGTTTTTAAATGTATTCAATACAGTCATATTAAAATACAAATCTGTCCTTTTTATAATATTAGTGTAGATATCCTATATTTTTTTGTAGTCCAACTGTTGAACGAAACATACATTTTTAAACATCTACCAGATCGTTTATTAACAATTTTTTTTGCAATATTCAATTTTATTATTATACCAAAACGAATGAGAAAGTTATTTATACCTTACGACTTAGACTATGTGACGTTCATAAATGATGTACGGCGCCTCCTATAATCCTCAGTCATTATCTAATAAACGCTTTACTTAATGGCTTCTTGGATATCAAATGAAAGTACTTTAAAGACTATCTTGGAACAGTCACTACAAAATGTTTATTTATTGATGATTGGGAAAATTTTACAGATTTGTATATGTTATCGTATGTAGATATCCAAATAATGTCAAACTTTTCTGGAAACCCGATTTTTTTGTATTAACATGTTGCTTTAGTTTAAAACAGATTTTAGAATGCATTTATTAAAGCCATAGTTCTCTGGTAAATAATCCTTTGGAGATCCTTAAAAAACTAAGTGATATTGTAATTTGTATTTTTGCCAGCTATTGATGAATGTTGATCCTAGTATTGTCTCATAATCTAAATATATATCGCGTCAGATCACACAAACCCACGACTATCGTCTTTGATGGTATGTAGGTACCGTCTTATGCAAGTACGTTTCGGGCTTAATCGCAAATTATCGCATTCCATATTAACACTTTAAGCAAGATAACAGTCAAAACGGAATACAGTCTTAAGGCTGTCCAGTATTATGCAATTGCGGCTCAGCAATCTACCATGCATACATTTGTTTCAAGATCCTTTATAACGTACTTATTAGTTGTCTCACACTGATAACAGTTTTATGAAGAAATTATCTTTCTTTGGAGATTGAAGTAAGTTCGAGTAATTTGGGCTACGCGACAACGCAAATGCATTCGCATTTACTTAGATTTCTTATCTATTATAGATAACAAATGCCAGTCTAAATACTCACTCTGTCTTAGTTGTAGTTTAACTCTCTGCGGCTTGATTTGTATGAGGTTATCGCCGGCTCCAGCACCACCGCCAAAACTTGCACTTCCAGATACCGAGGAACTGCTAGAGCTAAACGACTCTTGGAATGATGATGATGATGAGCTCATTCGACCTTGTGCTGGAAAAAAAATACACACTAAAGCGGGCATTCAATAACAACATTTTGAGGCCGGTTACAAGCAAAGTAAGGTTGCTTGTGCACATTCGAATTTGTATGTTCAAACGAGAAACAATTGATTTTCTATTGCGTCTTGTCTGGAATTCCGGGACTATGGTGGGTAATGCAAATAAATAAATACAAATGACATCGGTACATCGACCTAATTCTAAAGTAGCCTATGTTATGTAGGTGCTTGTGTATTGCAAATATGTAGTATGACTAATACTGACCAAGCTTTTGTATGCCTAATGCTTACCTCTGGTCAGATCCTTATTGAACAATGGATCGATTGAGATCTGGTTGTCCGGGTTGAAAATTGATTCCTCGCTACATCCTGCAGTGCCGCCTTCCATGGCTGGGTTGAAGCATCGAGGTCCATTGTACTGAAGAGCGAAGCACCACGCACAACTAGGTGTGCGAATACAATCGCGGCAAGTAGCCTTGCTGGAGCAAGGGTTTTGCGCGAGAAGATGCTCTGCCCTTTGGCCGAAGCACAGGGCGAGCAGGCAAACTGCGATGAGCAATCGCATTATCGGTCGTTGCATTTTATCGCTTCGTTTTCACAATGTTATCTGAAACAATAAAAATAATTATAAGATGGTTTGCATGTACTTCTATCTTTAGTTTTAAGTGATAATTCTTTTAAATTACGGCAATACATCAAACAGTTTTATTGTTACTAGTTTTATTATTATATTTATTTTACGATTCGGCATGTAGCAAAAATGACTATCGGTTTTTCTCCAACCGACTACGAGTCGTTAATACGGTTCCACAATTTTCTTTCCATACCAGCTGCTATCAGTCATCCGTCCGTCGTTTTTAGCTTACGCCTCGTATAATTAATTTAATTACTAAACGTAACTAGAACGGATCATTTTTCAAATATTGGACCCGGGCATTAGTCACATTGATTAGTAATGTTAACATTAATTATCAATTTTTGTTTCTAACCGTAAGAAAACTGATATTATGTTATCTTTATGGAAAACGAAACTTTTAATATGTTGTAGTTCAGAAAAAAAATTCTTAATTACCACTATCACGGTGCGTTGTATTTACAATGCAAGGTCGGCCGACGGCCCTAACCATAAAATTGAATTTCTAAGGAAAAGAACAGACTTGATTTATGCCGTCTAATATACCTAATTCCCGACATTGCAAATATAATTTCACTTACACATGACAAATAACGTTTAAAAGCAAGCGTCAATTCATAATTCTTCGGACAAAATAAATAACAACCACTTGTAGGAACTGATATTATTGGTTTTAAGAAACTGATTATATCACAAATAAGTACCTATATAAGGTCCAGTGGCTGGTATCCTTGACGGTATTTAGGTTTGATTATAAATATTCGATTTTTTTATTTGTAAGAACATGTATAATTCGTTGTTTATGACATTGTACTCGATGGTACTTTCGTCACCTAATACGCAAAAAGTCCCGGGTTCGTTTCTCAGTCAGGCCAATTTGTGAAACTAAGTTTTATGAATAGCCTTAGGTTTCGTGAGGCACCTACATAACAAAAGAAATAGTCTTAGTTCAGAACTAGAACCAATTGAATCAGCTACTATTAGATAGGCGTACAATCAGGCGTCTGACGTCCCTAGACTACGGTCGTATCGAACTGTCGGGAAAACCCATACGAATTGTGTAGGTTAAGGAAGAGTAATTGTACAATAAATTAACAATAACACTCTGGCATTGACACTCTGGCATGAGTTAAAAGTCCCATGTTTGTCGATATCAACGACAAACTCCTTATGGGCTGGCTGTACATGATCAGAAACTCGTCGTCAAAATATGTCAAGTACTTTAAATATCACTTCATAAATGTATGAAGTTTATTTACAGGGTTAAGGTATGTAGGTAGTAACGATGGATTTTCGATAGGACGAGTTGGTTACTAATCCATACTAATATTATAAATGCGAAAGTAACTTTGTCTTTCTGTTTATCTTTCCGGCTTTCATGCTTAAACCACTTTGATGGACTTTGCTATTGGTATACCTTGAACTTCTAGAAAGGAGATAGTATACTTTTTGTTTTGAAAATAACGAAGGAAGTGGGGTAATACCGCACTTGAAAGTTTATAGGGGACTAGCTTTTGCCCGCGACTTCGTCCGCGTGGCGTGTTATTGTGTCATTTCAGTATTTTTCTCGGTGTGTGTCGAATGTAAATAATAATGAATGTTGCATTCAAAAATTTTAAAAAGTTTTTTTTTTTTTTGAGAAAATACATTAAAAAACAACATAACAATTATTCTGAATCTGGCGCTAGTGCAGTATTTTTTCATGAAAAAGATGTTTCCCATTCCCATGAAGCTGTACATTTGCTAAGATACCCATATACTAAAAAATTTCAAGCCTCTAACTCGCGGTACAAAAGTTTTTCCCGCTATTCCCGTTCCCATGGGAATTTTGGAAAATCCAATCATGACTTAACTTTGCATTCACTAAGGTATATGCATGTCAAATTTCAATCATCTAACTTACGCGGTTTAGATTTTTTCATACAAAAGTTTTTTCCCGCTAACTCCCGTTCCCGTGGGAATTTCTCAAAATACAGCCATAACTAAACTTTATATTTACTAAGGTACCTGCATGCCAAATTTCAAGCGTCTAACTTAAGCGGTTTAGATTTTTCATACAAAAGGATTTTCCCGCTAATTCCCGTTCCCGTGGGAATTTCGGGAATTCCTTTCTTAGTGCACCCCTACGGTACCTAAGCTACGTCCCTTCCAAATTTCAAGTGCCTACGTTTAGCCGTTTAGGCTGTGCGTTGATATGTCAGTCAGTCAGTCAGTCAGTCAATTTCTCCTTTTATATATATAGATAGATAGATAATGTTTATTTTTTTTTAATATTGATATGAAATTTGGCAAAAATATAGCACGAAACTTGGAATAAAATATGGACTACTTTTGCTTTCGTATATTAAGGGAGATAGGGATAAAACCGACTATGAAAGTATGTAGTCCACTCAAGCGAAGTCGCGAGGACAGCTAGTGTGCAATATTTTGGATAAGACCGGTTTAGTAGTTTTCGTAACCACATGTTCGTTGCGGCCGGGAAGCAGCACGCTTGGTGGGCGGCGAGCGAGAAAGGGCGCCGCCCACGCCCCTAGAACGAGGTCACGCCGGCCCCGCCGTGAGACGACAGAGTAGTGTCTTGTGTTGACAAAATGCTAAAAGGGACACTATATAGAGCGACAGGTAAACTCAAACATCTATTTCAACGTAGCACCGTCTGTTTATCTATTCGCCTATTATACGGCAGTTATTAACATTCCTTGTGAATTTATCATTCTCGCTCTATTGTATTAATTGAAATAATCGGATGTCTAATAGACTTTTTCGATTTTTCACGAAATCTTTAAAATGTAATGGATGTTTTGGAACTATAAAACTATATAACCAACGTAATATTGACATTCTGTAGTGGAACTTTGTAAGTGTACGTACCCAGTACCTAGTTAAATGCCGACCTTACCGACCCTATAAAATTCCCCGGATTACTGTAAATAAGATTGGGTGACCCTTGTAAATCACATACATGGCAGTGGGAAATTTTGATACATTTGGGTAGATTCAAACAAATATTGCTTTGTGTACTTTTGACTGAGTAATACATAATTATTTACCTGAGTTAACTACCCTGGCAACCACTGAAAGTTGACGTTGTACGCTGTGTATATGAGAATGTAATATATATCCTAGTAGGAATTAACACTTAATGAATGTAAAAATAAGAAAACATTTATTTTAACTAGTATAAAATTACCTTCTTAGTAACAAAATCTCATAACAGGTCTAAAGTTCAGGTTTAACTTTTAAAAATCCCTCGAAACTTGTATAGAATGCGTATTAAAATATAATCACAGACACCACTAAAAACACTGGCACCAATTTGTTTAGACAACTAATCAATAATTGTTGCTACACTCATAACATTACAGTCCAACGTCATAAGTCCCAGGTATAAGTTGAGTCACATTTCTTGTAACAAATTTTGAGTGACTTCATCACACTCATGACATTATTTTCCTTTTAATAACACACGAACGTGAGTAAAACAAAGTATTGCCAAATCACTTAGTGCACTGGATAATGTTTACGTAGAGCCACTGCTGCAGACGATGGTGTAAGTTGCTTACATAAAAAAGCCCGTATAAACAGCAAACAACAAGTTTAGTTTATAAGTGTATTTTTGAAGATTGTATTAAGTATTACGTTATCGCACGAGTGGCGGAGTGCAGCGCCCAAGACGTGCGCCCGCGCCGGATACACGCGTGACTAATTGTACAGAAAATAGCTCGTCAGCGGTGATACAACGACGCTGCGCGGGTGCGCGGCAGTCACCGTTCCTTCTCGGAATCAATCAGCGCGAACGCGAAATCGCAACTGTTGTTCGAAGATGAGACCTTAATTAAGGCCTTGGTTACTTGCCGCAGACTACTAAGTAAATAGGTCAACGATAAGCGTATAAGCTTTAACACTACTGTAATTGTTCTACAAATTAATAAGGTACATTCAATTTTAATACGTTTCGTTAAGCTTGTTAATACTCAGACATTTAACCCCTAAAGAAAGAAAAAAACGAAATTTACAGGAGTACCTATTTTCAGTAAATTTCGTTTATTCTTGAAATGAGAAATTCCCTAGGTCAATCATCAAGGTTTAAAGATACGAATCTCTCTGAATAAGCTGCTTTATTGAATATAGAAGGACCAAGCCGTCTAACCTAATAAAGACGAATACTTCGACAAAAAAATCTTTAAAACATGTCTTACGTTACTGCTATGTTTCTTCGTTCGCATTAACCCATTGACCGCCGGACTTCAAATAGAAAATATTGCTCCCGACGCCATGCGTATTATTAGCTAGAATTTTCGCCCAATACGATAGTGATGTGACATGCTGCACTAAGCGATAAGAATAAACGTTTGTTTCGGAACCTTATAACCTATTACTAAGGATAAAGAAATAAATGCTCATACATACTGAACGTAAAAAGAAATAATAGATCAATAGTAATTTTATATGTCTTAGTAATCAGAAAATTATCACAAGATTTTTTAAAGTATGCAAGGAATTTTGGCGCAACTAGTCGACGCCTTAAAGCGTCATCGGCGATCACAACTTAAATGTTTGACAAATTTTACCTACTCTTATAGTGTTGTTAAGGACTTTATCGATGTAATTGGAAAAAACGCCACTGTGTTGGTTAAAAACAAAATAATATGAATTAATGTCGGTGATGAAATTATAATAAGTACACCTTTTGAACTTATTATGATTTAATTTTTTGTATAAGAAGAGCAACAAAACATTGTATATTTTTTTCTATCGACAGAAACCAAAATATGTAATACGAAGGGGCGTTTTACAAATTTACACCAAAATCATGTTTCCCGGTTTTTACGGTGCATATACACTTAACAATAAACATTCATATTTTTTTATTTAATAAATCCAAAAATCACGGTGCAGTGTTTCGTTGAAATGTCGTATGACGTCACATCTAGATACATTTTAAAACTAGCAGCGACATAGTGAACTTCGAATTTTTATGAGCTTTATCATACATAGTTTTTTTCAGTTGATTGAGTAAACGATAAATATGGGTATTATAATCTTTATGAAATAACTCACGAAATAATTAGAATTTGTTGATCCGGTTGCCATGCTCATTAATTTAGTTTGATTCAAATAAATAAGTGCCTCGAAAAGAAACACTTCTCCTACTTCACTATCAGGCGAAGATTTATTAAAAATATCATCATCATCAACTACTTCCAGAATATGTAAAAGTTCAACACAACCCATTATTATTTAAACTATTTTCGTAAATAATGTATTTGTGGGTTTTTACTCAAAAAGTCTACAATATAGAAACAGGGACAATAACTTCAGTAGCATTTACCTTTTGTAGGGTAATTGAAAAAAATATATTTTATCTATCTTCAACTCCCAACACTATCAATAGCAGCATACGCGCTTATGACGTCACAAGCGGACGACTTAAAGCGTCGTTGGCGTTGGCAGTACATTCAAGTGAACATGACATAGTGGAGTTAGGTGGGTATATCGATAACATAAAATTTTATGAAAAAAAATTAAGGTATATTTTAAGCAGATTAAATTCAATAATAAATAGTAAAACCATTAGTCATGAAATTAATTCACAATGGCATGCCATCTGTTTATTATTACAAACTTTTTCTCAATCGACTGTGAACATTAATAATTAGGTAAAATATAAACAGACAAAAAATTCGTACGTTAACCATATGACGAGTGAGCATCATCAATCCATCTATCAAGTATGTGTATAGGCAGAGATAATGATAATAGTTATTTACTAATACACTTTTAATGCACTAGCAGTAGAACATTAAAAAAATAATCACATTTTATTGTTATCATCTAATACCTACATATTAAATAAAAATATAAAATGTATTAAAAATGTCCACATAGTCACATCACTACCTAACGCTTTAAGACGTCCACGGCGTCGTGCAGTGTGATTTTACGTTAATAATTTTAGTTGTTGATTTTTATCATTTTTTAACTCAATTCTATGCTGTAGGACGTTTTTAGACATCAATAATAATAATCTATCGTATCCTGGTGCGCGGTGTGTATAAATATGTATACGAGATGGTGTTCATTACTTTTTATTTCAACGTCAAACATAAGGCAAATAATGACGCTTAAAGGCGTCGTCGGCGTCTGGATCAAAATTCTTGATGACGCTTTAAAGCGTCAATGGAGGTCAATGGGTTAAAACGAAAAAATAAATGCATATTTACTATTCCCTAATGGTATATTATATTTGTGCTACAAACAAAGTCCATAACAGAAGTAAGGTTTTTTTAACAATGTTTAATATAAACCAACTTAATTACATTATCTAAAGCATACCGATGTTACAACAAAATGATACATAGCCTTGTAGGTGTGTATTACATCATGAGCATGGCTAACCGAATGAATCAAACGCTAACGTCACCCATGGTAAGTACCTACGTCCGCTCATAGAGGCAACGACAGTCCATCCAAATATGTAAAATGTTCATTAAATATTCATGTGTGCACATTATAATGTTACTGCTAGCAGCTACCCGCGATTAAATTCAAGTCATTTCAGGAACAAAGTCTAGCTAACAAATTGCATCTAAATCCATTCAGTCCTTTCTGCGTGAAAGAATAACACTACATCTAGGTACCTAAACAAACTTTGAACTTTTACGCTCATACATAATATTAGTAGTATGATCGTATACTCGTATTATTCAATTTTAATTACGCATACCCCGAATACAGGTTATTTCAGTCTTAAAACATGCTAAGTATCGTGCACGCGCACAGTTAACATAATACATAAAATGTATTAAAAACATAGGCACGTGTTTTTAACTGGGCGAAGAATTTACGTTTAATATTTAAAGATTTTTTGAGCAGAACAATTGAACCAAGACGACACAACCGTGTGCGTATAGTTTGGAATTAATGGGGATTGTTGGTGCGCATAATCAATACTGCGCGTTTCCGTAAGCCTTCAGCCAGTTTCCATAAGTCGACTATAACGGTCGAGGGGTGCACCGGAAAGGTCAACGCCCGCTACCAGTTGCAACGTCTGTGTGCCCTACACACAACAAACCAATAGTGAGATTACTTTCGCCCTGATATCGACAGACGCTTGCGAAAGCATTTTGAAAAGTATGTTTATTTTCAACTAACTTTTGATGATGGCTGCATACCTTTTCATGTTTAACTGAACGGAAGGCTCACACTAAATTGACAAGTATCGAAGTTTATTTTACAAAAAATAATTCTCGCATGAAATGACAAAAACGTCATTACTGTTGATTCGCTGTTATATTATTATGTATAGATATCACACTCGTATTTTCAGTAAATCAGAAGGTAAAACACTGTATTTTATCATTTGAAATAAGTAACCTCGATAAAATATATTAGCGCGACATATATTAAGCTTATTTAAGTAACCTCGATAAAATATATTAGCGCGACATATATTAAGCTTATTAGTTATTTCAATAGGATAAGAGAGATTTAGTTAGGTTATAATTGTTAATTAGCAATAATAGCCACCAACAATTGCAAACTATTACCGCTTTAATTATATAAACAAAAATTCAGACTTCATATTTTAAGCGTATTTTTCACTTTCGGCCCTTTTTCGAACGAGCAATGCTAACAACGACTAAGCTTAATCCGTTAGAAACTTCAGGAACGCCAAAAGCAAAGTTCATGTATTAAAATAACACTCCCGTCCTGAAGAACTTACTAACATAGTTGTTTTATAACAAGTGTGGAGGCAAGTTGGACCAACCACAACGGGCCTTTCGTACTACTAAGCAATACATTATGTACTCATGTAGAATAAACTAATTTTAGAAGTTTTCTGATATTAGAATATTTGTTATGAACTTAGAAAAGCATTATTTCCTTGCGGTTTCGCTCACATTGAAATAAACATGATGATAAATAGTCCAGGGGGTCTACTTCCAAGAACGAAACGAAACAAACAAACCAAAGGTTTCGTTTTTGAAGATTTATCAAAAGTTTGGGAGTTGAAACGTGATTTTTGCTTTGCATCCCTACTAATCTCTATAATAACCGCCGGATAACCAAAAACACCAAGGTTCGACTAATGTACTGCCTGGTCTTTCCAATCTTTCTGTACGGAGCGGAAACGTGGACCATCCGGCAACAGGACCGTAGGAAAATTGACGCACTGGAGATGTGGTGCTGGAGGCGATTACTGAGAATAAGTTGGACTGCACACCGCACAAATATATCCATCCTAAACGAGCTTCATATAAAACGAAGGTTATCGTCGACTGTGCAACTACGAATACTTACAATGTTTGGGCATATCACTCGCAATGAAGACTCTATGGAGAGACTGGTTATACAGGGGCATGTCGAAGGCCGGCGCTCACGCGGAAGATCGCCAACTCGATGGACGGACCTCATCAAAAGTACCACAAACATTTCTCTGAATGAGTGTTGCAGAAGTGCGAACAATAGGAGTAGATGGAGGCAACTGGCAAAAGCTACACTGAAAAGCGATGCATTATGATCACGACCACTCTGTCAAGAGTGCACGACTAAGAAGAATCTCTATAAATGCGAAAGTAACTCTTGTCTGTCTGTTACGCTTTCCCCCTTAAATCTCTCAACCGATTTTGATAAAATTTGGTATAGGTATACGTTGAACCTCAAGAACGGACATAGGCTACTTTTTGTTAGAAAATAAGGGAGGATGGGGGTAATACCACCTTTGAAAGTTTATATGGGAAAATGTTTATTTATTAAGTTTGAGATATGAAATTTGACACAAATATAGCTCGAAACTTGGATTAAAATATAGACTACTTTTTGTTTTGTATATTAGGGGAGAAAGGGGTAAAGCCGACCATGAAAGGATGTAGTCCACGCGAACGAAGTCGCGGGCACAGCTAGTAACTAATATTTCGTTATATGAAAACGCTTAATTCGCATTCGAAGTGATCCATTGTCGGATCCGACACCTTTTTGGGAGTAGACCCTCAGGCCACATTCTCACAATATGTGGAAACGAAATCGAATTCGGAAACTATGCTTTTTCACTTTCTTCCTAAACGATTGAACAGTGACAAAACATATACATTTCGAGTTGATTCAGCCATTTGTGAACAGAGGCAGACGCAGAGACCAGACAGGTCACATAGTATGTGTAGTACACATACCATGACAATGTATCCATTTATCTATTGTATTCTTATAGTAGTCTCTATGCGAAAACGATCGACAAGGTGGGGCGAAAGAATCGTCAAAAAGATACATGCCGAAAGTAGGTAGCAGCGTCGCAAATGCAAGGAGCAGAGAGAACAGAGTCGTGTTGCGCTCTGTGCGCTGTTCCCAGCTGTACATTACCAATTACCACTTTTAACAGACAGCTACCACCACAAAATAAATCTCCAACTAAGTATACTGTCACCATTCGTGACCCATGAGGTGGAATGGGGAAAAAGACGAGCTGTCATGTTCACATATTGGCAGAAGTTAGAAGAAAGAGAAGGACACGATAATTCTAGATTGATCCGGAATTACAGGGTTTCGTAGACATAATGGTTAATAAAGTTGTCCATGATATTGTGAACGAAACTGCCACCGAAACATGATTTTTGACTGAAACCGAACTCTGAAGTTTCGGTTGGCTGAATTATCTACTAAGCTAGTTTTAACAAATTTTTACTAGATAGCCCCAACATAGTAACACCAGTAAGTTGCTTCATGTTTGTCTAACACAGACACATTCAAAGTTACATTCATAAGGAAAAATCTTCTATGCAGTTAAATTATCAATACATTAATATTAGGTTGAGGTAAAAGTCAGTTTTATAAATTTAAAGTAGCAAAAATGTATGATTTTAAAATATTTTTCTTACTTTCAAAACAAGGAACTAAATTTAAAAATTGAAGGACATTTAAATATTGTTTGAAAGATTCACATCACTCTAGATAACAGTTGTGCCTTCAGATTTTTAACTGTATTAGTCTCTTTAAAATGATTTAGGCAGGGACAGTTTAACATCAAAAGCAAGGCCGTCTTAAAAGTTTTGAGCTTTTGGGCACACAAAAATTTGGGGTTTCCAAAATAAACAAAAAACGCCAATTATACTAACTTTGTTTTACACAATATGACTGCCAAAATTATTTGACATCGTTTTTTTGATCTGGCTATGTCTATAGCAATGTGATCATGACCCGACATCCAAGATGGCAAAATGTTATTGAATAAAATGTTACTGTAGGTAGGCTGTACTTAATTTAAATAGAAATAAGACACATTAAAAAAATTTGAAACGCTTTGAAACTTTTTCCCAACCTATTACAAAAGTAATAATCCAACCATATAGACCTTTTCCTAGGGCCCCCTGCCCCCATAATTGAAACTTTAGATTGAGTGAGCATTATGCAGGCCATTTAAAGCTAATAAAGGGTTTGTGAAATAGTTTTTATTAAAAGGGTTTAATAAGCAATGTTAGAGATTGATTCTATTTAATTTTAAAACATTTAAAATAAAAACAGTGTTGGGAACACAATACTAATTAACATAAGCATATAAATCTAATCCTGTAATGAACTTGTTTTAACCGTTCAACCAATGGAATATAAAATGAAGACCTTGGTTAATACTTAGCAGAAATTTTGTGGCAAACTCATTCACAATGTCAATAAAGGGAACATTATATGAAACCCAGCATCTGGCTGTGATAAATGTAAAGCTTTGAATAGTTAAAAGCACAATTTTATGAAGAACTATGAAATAGTTAATAGTCTAATGTATTTCATTAAATTATAAAAACACTACTAAAATAATACTATTGAAAAATAATATCAAATCCGGGTCGACTGCACATGCACAAACAGCCATGACTCTATATACATAAAGTAATTAAACAAACGGAAAAAAATACATTTAGTCAATAAATACTCACAGAACTAGTCAACACAACACAAACATTGCTAAGGAATTATTAAATTTTATACAAAATCCTGTCGATTACTCATCTGTTAAATAAATAAATCGGTTGTCTATAATACACTATGTATGACAGTAGTATTGAGTGAAGGCCGAACTTAAGTCAACTTTATTGGTCGCTATAACTTTATCGCATGTGGTCAAAATGTTCATTGGTTAATACCACGTACTTTCAAGTTTTGCTGTCAGACAGAGGGTTCGTTCACCTAAATTACGGAAAAGAAATTGTGTCATACAACCTACTAAGTCCATCAGGGCTAGCATGCGCCGCGAGAGTTAATTTTATCGCGCTCTTAAGAAATGTCAAAATCAGTGCCTCAATTGCTGATTGGCTGAAATTACGAGTACGATAGACTATCACCCAATCAACGGTATAGAAACTTTTGTCGTCTCATGCGATAAATTTGACGTATTACGCATGCTAGGCCTGCATGCATAATTTAAGCAAGAAGAAATTTCATTTCAGAGCAGTATGTAGGTACCATTTTGTTTAAAATGGTGGTTGGCTAGTTTTATTTTAGCCAAAGATGTTAGTTTCTATTAGCTGACAAGTTTTTATTTATTTAATTGTTGTTTGGTAAAAAGCTTTAACTTACAATCTTAGTCTGCATTATTTTGGAACAATAAATGGATTCACTTTAAGCTAATTCATTAACATCTAAAATAATCCTATAATGAAGTTTTTTTTATGTACATGACGTTATGTTTTAGAAATAATCTCTTCCCGTTTTGATTAGGTATGTTGGCAACAAATCGATTTTTTTTATCATGTTGGGTACATTTGGCCGACCAATAGGAACTCTCTTCAGCAGACCTTTCTTCTGTGAAGAATGAATATGGCCGACATTTTGATATTGCTGTCATGAAGATTTTTCAGTGACATAAATTTTTATCTTTGTAGTTCTTCATGCACGGTTTTATGTTCCAAGAACGTTTTATTTTTTAATTGCTTATACGGTGTTTAGTGTAAGGTATTTTGTTAAATAAAATGGCAGCTGATCGTGAGATTGCTGCTGAAGACAGCATTAGAGTCGTATGCCGATTTCGGCCACTCAATGACTCCGAAGAAAAAGCTGGTTCTAAATTTATAGTGAAATTTCCTTCAGGACCTGATGACAATTGCATTTCGATAGGGGTAAGTTGCAACAAAATTGTTGGATTACTAGCATTCCCATCATCACCTTAAATTAGATCATGATGACTAATACATTACGACTTGTTCACCTGCTACGAAATGGCCTTTCTTTTCTATTCCGCTTCGTTGATTATGATTTTAAACGTGTAATATTGTAGAATTTGATCAAATTGAAATACATCTCAACTCTATTGTCTTTGTTTTGTCGAAAATCAATACAAATATCTTCTCGACCTTGACCCAAGTATTCCCTGTATAATGCTAATATTATTTAGTACTAATATTATTTACATTTTTTGTTTACTTACATGCCTTATTATTTCCACAAAAAAAAATTCACGAAATATGTTCAGAATTCTAGCTGAAGCTTTCTAACTTACCTTCAAAAAAAGAAAAGGGTTTATTTTTCATACTACACAAAAAAATATTACGTTGTAGATATCAATAAATAGTTATTGGAAATATTAATGATATAAATGTGTAATTCTGAATTACCTCATTCTGTTTATGAAAATCTTGTTACTTATCTTAGTTCCTTTTGAGAAAATGCCTTGTAAGTAAAGCATTCATAGCTGCTGGTAATGAAGTGTTGTGTTGCATAATAAGTATTGCAATGGTTATTATTTTGCAATCAACATAGCTTGTAATGCCTTTTACTCCGTACTTGTTGTTAGTTAATAAATCTCATTATCCGTGGAGGAAAGTTTGAAATTATGTTTTGTATACTGTTTTATAAAATACATGATGACTAAGTTTTAAACATTTGCTAGATTTCCATGTAGATAGTAGTGTATCAAAACCATGAGACTGTATTTTTTGAGAATATGCTTGAAAAAAAAAACAATTTATACTAATTTTGACACTGATAATTAGACGGTATTAGTACAGTTGATATTGGAGTAAACAATAATATTTCCTATTATTTTAAAATATTTATTGAGAAATGCAATAGCAACTTGTTTACTTCATTGTAAGGTTTTGTGGGTACCATTTGCCATAAATATTAATTTTGTCAGCTATTTCATGTTATTTCAATGCAAATTAGAACTTACGGAAAAAGGTATGTACATGGTATTGCACTATCACCGACGATATAGGTTCATACAAAAGTATAATAAAATGTAGATATTTTAAATGTTTATTAAAATTTAACATTTATAACATCTAATTTGGCAAAAAATACCCATGATTTATATTAAGCCCAAAATTAACCAGCTGCTACAGTACAGAGGCAGTCTTAACCTTTGACTGGTGACATGGTTTTTGTGTAACGTAACTGGTGACGTGCGGTCTGAGAAGCCGCTTCTGTTAAATGGTCTATAGCATCGAAAGTATTTATGCTAGCTTACTTCAGTTTTTAAAACAGTTGATTAATGTGTAAAAGGATAAAATAAAACCACCCAATAGACTCTGAATGTAATTTTTAATTATTAACATGCTTTTATAATCTAAGTAATATAAAAGTTAAAATGTCTTACTTACCTACTTATGTAAACTGTTAAATAACTATGTAAATTTGATGTTAAACTTAAACCTAAATAGAATAAGGAAGAGCGGGGTCTCCAAACACAGGCTTTTCAGCTTAAATGGAGACTCCATCCCCTTACTAATTAAGTTAAACTTTGTTAACGAAAAATAAATATTTATTATTTATTATTATTATTAAGTAGGAACAAAAATCAAAAATCTAAAGATGAGATCAATAATCACACAAAAAAAAATTAAATCAACATAATTATAACAAAAATACTTTTTTTTTCTTATAATTACGATACTCTTATCAATAAAAAAAATATTATTTTAATCAAAGGTATCATTTAAAAAAACTGGCATTGGTCAAACTTTGGTTATTTTTATTGACAGCTGGGGCATAATTGATTGGCAGATGTAAAAACCATGTGTGCTTGCATGCATGTTTCATTTGCGATTAAATTGGTTCTTCATCTTCAGAAGCACTTTCTTCACTATTCGAGTCGTGATCACTTTGCTCCGGGATGCAATTTTAGATTTTTTTAGTAACATTTTCAGCTTCCGACCCACTAGAATCTTCCTGTACCAGACACGCTTCAATTTGAGTATTTGAGAGTACATTTCTAACCCCTGACTCCCAACGCTTCTTTTTTGGAGGTGCAGAATTACTCATTTTTAGTTATTAACGTAAAAACACGAAAAAACAGTATATCAAAATTACGTTAAAAAGTTACGTCAGTGGTGACGTACGGTCTGAGAGACCGCTGCCGAATTTTATGTTGTTGTTATTTACGAATATATGGTAATATGACGCAACTGTCACTATCTACGGCGTGGACGCAACTAAACTTGCAGCTACTCAGACGTTGAAACAAAGGAAGCGCGGGGAAGGGGATGAAATGACGTTTCACTGACACCGCTCGGCCTGTGAGACCGCTTGTCACCAGTTAAAGGTTAATATTAATACATGTCAAAACAGGCATATGAAATATTTGAAGATTGCTGTTTCTTAAATTGGCATAGATTTAGAACATGGAAAATATAGCATAAACCCTTAATGTTTCAGCAAAACTGTTTTGAAACCATTTTAATCACACAACTACACACTAATTTTGAAGTGGTTTTAAAAGCTATTAGTCGATGATATCACTATATTACTGAATCATCTTTATAAATCCTGTTTGCGCCTTTATTAGAGCATTAATTGTAGAAACCATATTCATTCTGCCTTCCAATTATAAGCAAGTAAAACATATGAAAGATGGTTTTAAAAATTCTGTAATTGCTAATAATTATCTTATGTAAAAATTATTTACATAAAATCCTCATGAAGTTTATAGCCTTTATTGTAACAAGACTAAATATCTATCAATGTTTCATTACTTATATGAGAGAAATCAATCTAAAACCAAAAAAAGAAAAACCAACATAAAAAAAAGAGGTTGAAATTTAGGTAAAGATATGAAAATTTTATTTATTTTTGATTAAGAATAATGACTTACTGTATTATTATTTTAGGGTAAAGTATACTTATTTGACAAAGTATTCAAACCAAATGCTACCCAAGAAAAGGTTTACAATGAAGCTGCAAAGAGTATTGTGTCAGATGTATTGGCAGGCTACAACGGCACTATATTTGCCTATGGACAGACCAGCTCTGGTAAAACACATACAATGGAAGGTGTCATAGGTTTGTAAAGGCTATATTAAGTTTTTTAATTTCTTTTACTTTGAAATTCAAAAATTAAATTAAATAATAAATGTGTAAAATTGCAGGAGATCCAGGGAAACAGGGTATTATACCACGGATAGTCAATGATATTTTCAATCATATCTACGCAATGGAAGAAAACCTTGAATTTCATATCAAGGTGTCTTATTTCGAAATTTACATGGACAAAATCAGGGACTTGTTGGATGGTAGTTATTAGACGACACAAATTACTACAATATTATTGTTAATAATTTATTTGTTAAACTTAAATAAATGAATTTATTAAATTACAGTGTCAAAGGTGAACCTCAGTGTTCATGAAGACAAAAACAGAGTTCCATTTGTAAAAGGTGCTACTGAAAGGTTTGTGTCAAGTCCAGAAGAAGTATTTGAAGTAATTGAGGAAGGAAAATCAAATCGACACATTGCTGTTACAAGTAAGATTATTTTTTTATATTTTGAATTATTAATGAAAATGTATTTATTTTATTGATTGTTTACTAATTATTTTTTGTTTATTACAGACATGAATGAACATTCATCTAGATCTCATTCAGTCTTCCTCATAAATGTAAAACAAGAAAATTTAGAGAATCAAAAGAAACTGTCAGGGAAGCTATATCTTGTGGATTTGGCTGGTTCTGAAAAGGTAATAAGAAGTTATTTACAGCACATTTATGCTACAGAGGTTCTAAAATTATCTAGAGACTATAGTTATTATTTCGTTTTTAAATTACTTAATCCTGACTAATAAAATATACAGGTATCTAAGACTGGTGCTGAGGGTACTGTGCTTGATGAAGCAAAAAACATCAACAAATCCTTGTCGGCATTGGGTAATGTCATTTCGGCGTTAGCGGACGGCAACAAATCTCACATCCCCTACAGAGACTCGAAGCTCACGCGTATCCTGCAAGAATCGTTGGGTGGTAACGCTAGAACAACCATTGTTATTTGCTGTTCACCTGCCTCATTCAACGAAAGCGAAACTAAGAGTACCCTCGATTTCGGCAAAAGGTAAGCTAATTAATAAAAATGCGATGCCTGTAAACTTCTAAACCTTATGAAAATCCTGAGAAATTTAATATGATTCATGTATTCCACAGAGCTAAAACTGTCAAGAATGTTGTGTGTGTCAATGAAGAGCTCACAGCAGAAGAATGGAAACGTCGTTATGAAAGAGAAAAGGAGAAAGTGGCCAGGCTCAAAGGCAAAGTAAGTACAATACAGACCAATATGGATGTACGAAGGAGGCGAAAATTATTATCATGAGATTTGTAGTGAAATTGAAAATTGTTTTGTCTGCTCATATCTAATTATGATGTTTGTAGGTTGAGAAGCTGGAAGCTGAGCTTAGTCGCTGGAGGTCGGGTGAGACTGTACGGCCAGAGGAACAAGTCAACCTGCAAGAAATTGAAGCTGTCACGCCTGTCACGTCATTCATTGAGGAGAAACCACCAGTGCCTGTAAGTATTATCTGAAAATATGTATTCCTAGTGAATAACTATTTGCGTCACAACAGGATTCTAAATAAAATCGAAGATACCTATTCTGTTATATCAATAATCGTATGGTCCATTTGTCTTATACTATGTTTCAAATGTTATATCGGGATATACCTACATGGTGACGTGAAGGTGCTATAACTTTAAATTATTTTGTTAACTGTGGTCAAAACTTGATAGGGACTAAGTAACGGACTACGGACTCTTACGTTATTTGGTGATAAAAAAGTCCCCTTAATGTGAATTTAATGTCTCATCTTGTCTACCCATTTAATCTTAATCAATTCAGTAGTTTTTTCTTGAAAGCATTTATTCATCCATCTATCCTTACATACAAACTTTTATGTTTATAATATTATATTAAATCTCGAACAAGATTATACCATACACATTAATATGCATTAATAATATCTCCTTGTATGGTGTCTATCTGTAAATTATACTTAATAGAAACTTGTGATAGTTATTTCTTTTTTAAACTTGAAAAAGATTATACGCAGTCACGTCATAGGGGAATGCCTTAGTTTAACAGATCAGGTTGTATTTTTGCTAATTTCTAGATTTCTTGAATTTGTGATATTCCTTGTTTTTTTTCTGTACTCTTCAAATGTAAGCGCCGGTGTTGCACTCGTCTTACGCACGTATTACGATAAGCTTACTCTATAACGCCGCGTGCGAGAGAGCTAAATATAATGCTCTATGTGTACAGACGTTGTTAAGTTTTTTTTAAAGTGGATCTCTAAAGGAATAAGGTAAATATTTTGGAAAACAATTGACACAAAATGTATTTCACAGCCGGTGCCAGTGGCCGTGTCGAGCGCGGTCGAGGACGCAGCCATGCAAGGCAAGCTCGAGGCGCTGTACCAACAACTGGATGACAAGGACGAGGAGATTAACCAGCACTCCCAGCTGATCGAAAAACTAAAGGAGCAGATGATGGAACAGGAGGAACTCATTGCTTGCACAAGGTAAGTTTATTTTCTTATCTTTTGAAACTTATATTTGTTGCATCTAGTCTATTTCGACATAGCGGTAATTACAACCCACTTTAGATTGGATTCACACGATTACTTAAAATGTTAATTATAGTATTTATTCTTCATTGTTTCTAGTGATTCGTTGCAGTTTATATGGCGCACTTGCTAAAAAGATCTAGTCATAGAGACAATTGGCTACTTGACAGTGTTAACTATAAAATATGAAAAGTGTTAGATACGTTAGCTTATTAGTTAAGTAATAATTTTACTTTTTTATTTTTTAATTAAAAGCATACTAAGTATTTTATTTTTGCAAAATAAATTTTACTTTTTTTATCTGTGGAACAAAAGAACCGTAACGGAAACCACCATTGCAATTCGGAAATGACAGCTGTCGGCGAAAATTATTTATTTTAATGTGGCGAAACAATGATTATTTTACCGATTAAAATGAATTATTGTGTCTCTAATCGTATTAAGAATTTATTGAAACATTTTTCGTTTATCTAAATTAAGTCGTTCCTATGCGTATCGGTTCGTTGTCAACGACGTTGATGTCATAATTGGAACAGCGACGCGACTAGGCGTTTTCGCGCGCTTTTTAAATGTGTTACACAAAATCTTATTTTTCTCTGGTTATTTAGATTATTTCCAGATAAATCGAATTGCTTGGGATATAAAATGAACGGGCGCACATTTTACAATACTTTTTCAAAAACTGTCAAGTAGCCAATTATGGTTTAAAAACCTTTTTTTTTGTTTCGGTTTGTGTCACAATTTCACTTTAAGAATTCATAAACTGAATAAAAATAAGTTCGTTAATAATGATCCATAAACAACTTTACTACTTCGGCGCACGCACTTAAATAAATTAGATCGAACAATGACGCAACGGCCTGCGTAAATACTGCCGTTTAAGAGATGACGCGTCTATGAGCTGTACAGGAACATCCTTCAGAGATATACAGTCAGACTGACATTTCAGAGTTGTTTATAATGTCAAGCCACTACTATGATATTTAACCATTTAAATTTCATTTGCTAGTCATTAATGATTTGGGTTTTTAAAAGCGCTATTGCTATTAGGGGCTGAACCTCTGTTAGCATCCTACAATATCACGAATACGCGTACAAACTGAACTCGACTATCAAACATAAGAATGGTGTGGGACGTATATAGATATTGTGCTTTTTATACATATAGAGTAAGGATGTCTATTTAGGTGTCTTGCTTAATGATTTATTTTTATTAGCTCAGCAGTTAATAATTGTGTTATACTAATTGACTGACCATAAGACTCAAGAAAAGCTTGGAAATATATAGTCTGATACTCCATAAAAATAATACAGTAACCAGCTACTTTTGGAAATACATTTCCACAATTTTAATACCAATTTCTGCTTAGCTTGATTATAGTGTAGATTAGATATAACGCAATCGATTTATTTATAAACTTGAAATTGCATGAACTGTAGGCATTAAATATCGTTTATTATATTAGTTCGAGTTGTGAAAGTCTTATAGAACCTTGTAAAATATAAATGTTTTCGTATGATTACACGAAAGTTTGCAAACAAATTGAATGTATAATTGGCTACTTGACAGTGTTAACAATAAAATATGAAAAGTGTTAGAAACGTTAGCTTATTAGTAAGTAATAATTTTACATTTTTATTTTTTAATTAAAAGTATAGTTAGTATTTTATTTTTGCAAAATAAATTTTACTTTTTTTATCTGTGGGTCAAAAGAACCGAAACGGAAACCACCATTGCAATTCGGAAATGACAGCTGTCGGTGAAAATTATTTATTTTAATATGGCGAAACAATGATTATTTTACCGATAAAATTGAATTATTGTGTCTCTAATCGTATTAAGAATTTATTGAAACATTTTCCGTTTATCTAAACTTAGTCGTTCCTATGCGTATCGGTTCGTTGTCTAGGACGTTGACGTCATAATTGCAACAGTGACGAGACTTGGCGTTTTCGCGCGCTTTTTAAATGTGTTACACAAAATCTTATTTTTCTCTGGTTATTTACATTTTCTCCAGATAAATCGAATTGCTTGGGATATAAAATGAACGGGCGCACATTTTACATTACTTTTTCAAAAACTGTCAAGTAGCCAATTAATAGGAATTGATAAAGATAACTTCATATTTTACTACCATTCAAAATGAATCATGTTTGAAATCATAATGCAGATAGAGTATTTTCACATTTAATAATATTTTTTTTTCCTTCCTGAAGATTATCAGACGCTGCAAAATTTTCTGTATAAAGCAAGCATTCTTAACGTCAGGTGTTTTCAAGCTTGGAAATTGGAGTTGACTCGATAAAGACCTTGCGACTTCCGTAATTCCATAGTTATAAAATCACAGTACACATGCATAAATATTGTTTGCCATGTTAACATCAATATAAAAGGCTTAAGCAATGTATGAATTTACTTGTAGACGCGACTACGAAGCCCTTCAGGGTGACATGAACCGCATCCAACAAGAGAATGAGGCTGCCAAAGAGGAGGTCAAGGAAGTGCTGCAGGCTCTGGAAGAGCTGGCTGTCAACTACGACCAAAAGTCTCAGGAGGTGGACAGCAAGAGCCGCGAGTGCGACCAGCTCTCGGAGGACTTGCAGACCAAGCAGGTAAAAACATTTTCGCCTACAATACGCACAAGTAAAGTATTTCCTTCTGGTCTAAAATTCAACAATGCGTAACACGAAGTTGAAAGTGCTCACCATTTGTCGAAATACTACATGCTGGCTGGTATGCTGCTATTTACATTTTGTTAAGCAAAAATGTGGCAGCACTGATACATACACCATTCTCATCATCTGCAACAAGAATTTCTAGAAGTTTCGTAAGGATACATATTCTTTTGAATGTTAGGGTGAAACATACATGAAACATATGTAAGTTTCACCCTAACATTCAACGGGATAGTGGACTGTAAATATTTATTACAATTAAAACTCTTGCTATGCTCGTAAACGATATAATGGTTAGTACAACTACAGAGACTGAATGCACGCACTGAAACCAAAAGAAAACTAAACCATGTTGACATTTAAAAGGGCTGTGGAGGACGCATCACAACAGTCCCTAACAATGCTGTTAAATTATATTTTGCCGATTTTCAGACAAAATGGTCAACTGTTCAATATTCGTATATGAAAGACATTTTGTTCTTTTATTTATCGAAATTATTGGGTCAAAGACTCCTCAATCCGTTTTAACTTCTTTAAGACTAACACTAGAATCTTTAATGACCACCTTGTCTTTTCAGATAGTGTCGATTTTGGCCCATCTGTCCTCGAGGTCTCCTAAACCGTCATTTACAAAACTTACATACGCATTTCTTGTGTCTAGAGCGCTTTGACGAGTGCTACCTCCGAGCTGCAACAACTCCGGGACCTGTCGGCCCACCAGCGCAAGCGTATCGCCGAACTGCTGACGAACTTGCTCCGGGACCTGGCAGAGATCGGCGCGGCCGTCGGCGGCTCCGAACTGGACTTCAAGCTGAACGTAGATACTGTTGGCAAGCTGGAGGAAGAGTTTACTGTCGCGCGTCTGCATATTAGCAAGATGAAGAGCGAAGTGAAGAACATCGTGCAGCGCTGTCACTCGCTGGAGTCGGCCAACATTGACGCCAATCAAAAGGTAAGCTTTACCTTCTATCGTAAATGTAGAAGATTGTTTATAATTCGAAGTCAGGTATTGATATCTTTTTAACAAGGTATTTATGAGAACAAACATTAATAATACACTAGAAATTAATTAAATTTACAAAATGTATTCAATTCACAGTATATAAAATAAGTTTCTTTAAGAATGTAGTGAGTGGCCTTTGTGTACCAGACCCGTCGTCTGAGGATGTCCTTTCAGTGCACTTAGATTGAAGCCAATTGAGATTACTTTAATTTTGCAGATAGAGGAGGAATATTAAAATTAGGGCTTTCGTGTTCCATAAAAACATTTAAAATGAGTTAACAGAGCAAAACGCTATAACATTTTTACTTATTAACAAGGATGACGACTTTGTAGCAAAACAAAACCAAGATTATATAGGTCTTCAGCTATTTTCAAAATACAATGAGAACATTTTTTGCTTCAACAAATAAACAATAATATATGATGATTCAGTGCGTCAAACTTTAGTGGAGGAGTATGTTTACGTCACTAATTTGTAAAAACTGTGTAAAGAAATGACGCCGCGTTAAATTTCAATGCAAAAGTATCTTCGTAAATCTGTATTTACATCAAACTGTTGAAATTTTTTTTCAACAGATTATTCACACTTTACTGCCCAACGCAACGTTTCGGTTGCGTTGTACCAACCGTAATTTACTAGGCTTGTTTTGATCCGTTGACTTGTTTCAAATTTTTAAAGAGGAGGAATGAGTTCAGCAATGAGACATGCCTAGGGTACAGACAGGACACATTTGAACCTACCTTTTGACTCCAACATTAGACTTTATATTTATGCGGTGTTATATAGGTGGTAAACTTCGAAGACTTATAACTATGTTGTCACTATGAACAGATCGAGGAGTACGAGCGGTCCCTGGGCGAGTGCCGGCTGCTGATCTCTCAGCACGAGGCGCGGTGCGCGTCTCTCGCGGAGTCGATGCGCGAGGCGGAGAACAAGAAGCGGCAGCTCGAGGAGGCGGCCGACGCCCTGCGCGAGGAGTGCGCCAGGCTGCAGGTGCGTGCCTTTACATTTTGATTGACCTCATCCCGCCTGGTGTTAAGTGCTAATGAGCTCCTTTTTTTTTTTTTTTTTTTGACGGGGGGAATGCGTTGATGCACCGTACCGTCACCCCGAGGGAGGGTGACGGCGTGTGTGGGACTCCCTGCCCTGAAAAGGGCAGGACTACCCACTAAACCCCCCGGTTGGACCCTCATCGCCTAAATGGCGGCGCTGTGGGAAATCGGCTCAGCCTTTGCTTCCACAGCTGCTAATGAGCTCCTAGCTCAAGGGCGACAAGTACAGCATAATACACCTGTTACTGGACTTGTCGCCCTTACCTTGAAGGTTTGACCCCTGCTACTAATGCAGCACTCCCCAGGAGCTCTGGAGGACCTTACTTACATGCAGGAACACAACAACACAGAAGTGATTGTTATTTGGCTGCGGTCTTCTGTAAGGTGGAGGTATTTCACCAGTGGGGCAGTTCCAGTTCGAGCAATATATCGCCTCTCTTACCTGCAACGGCTCTCATGTTTGGTAGAAATTTATCAGCATTGAGGGTTAAGTGAAATTTATCAATATTTTACCACACACAAAGATTACTGAATAGACTGTATTATTAATCAGAAGGCCTTATACGTTGTACTTTCAGTATAAAACGATTTTCCTAATTTCCTACTAAAGAATAAACGCGAAAATTTACAAAAGTGTATTGATGTCTGATAATCTTTCACGAAAAAAGTACTGAACGGATTTGGATAAAATTTGGTCGGAAGAGACATTATAGATTAACGTATAGGATAAATTTTATCCCGAAATAACGCAGCCGAAGTCTCGGACAACTGCTAGTTCTCAATGAAGGAGGCGAAGAATATCTTCCTACACCTGTTACGGTTCTGAAATAGGTTACACTCAAGGGGGTTCCCAGGTTCAGGCCAGAGGAGGGCAAATCATTTTTTTTAGCATATCAAAAACAAATAAAATAGAATATTTTCCGTTATAGTTAAGTATACAAGTTTTTATATGAACTGCTATCGAGTAGGTTGAAAGGGCGCGTTTTAAAAAAGTCGTTGGTATAATGTATTTCAAAAAGCAAAAATAACTTTTATTGACAAACCTTGCCCCTCCTCGGGTACGCCCGTGATCACACCGGTTCGGAGCGCTTCCGACCGCGCCGGGCTGATCGTGAAGGTGTAGTGTGTCGCGTGCGCAGGCGGCGGAGCGCGTGCAGCTGGCGGCGGCGGAGCAGCGCGCGGACTCGCAGCTGCGCGGCGCGCTGGAGGCGCAGCTGGAGCAGCTCCGCGCCGCGCACGCCACGCAGCTGGCCGCGCTGCGCGACGAGCTCGCCGCCAACCAGCGCCAGCACCAGGACCTCAAGGAGTCAGTGCTCACATGCCAATACGACCACGCCTTTGTTCACGACCTGTCACACTGACACTCGTCGGGATACCGTTCCTAAATTATATCCCGTGTTCCCGGTCACACTGCAACACGTTAGGCCAACCTAATTAGCTAAGAGTAATGTAATTATTTTATTTCAACAACCTTGAATTAAGCATAAATCTATTGTGAGCAGTGTGATTGGTTGGGAACAAAGGCTCATAGGACATAAATAAAAAAAAAATGTTCAGTTATTCTTGTCTTTCTCGCGAAAAAACAAACATGTTGTGATATGTATCACTTGTCTGCAGAACGAACTTAAATTACCTTGAGTCAGACCCAACTGTCAATTTTATTACTTATCGACATTAAAAACATATCAAAGTTTCATTGTGAAATGCAGAAAAAAGTATCTTGATCAGAAGACTAAGAGATGCCTGCACCCGCGCTGATGCAAGTTTTCATTATTGCAGCTGCATTTTGCCTGTGGTCCTATCTAGGTCGTGCGACTGTTCCTTTACCGAATTTTATCCCGAATGCAAAAAAAGTATGCATGCGATACATTTTTTGCTTTTTTATCGTGCTTCATGCCGCATGAAAGCTAAGCGGTTAATACAACAGAAAAAGTCATCGCCCACGACAACTTGCTGCGCGTGCTGCTCTACCTTCCAACAAGCTCAGTTAGAAAGAAGAACAGCACGCGCTGGTTTCCCGAAATTCATTTAAATATAAAGGAGCATACGCGCCACGTAACTTTCGTGACCTTAGAAAATTCCGATTCTATTACTAACTAAATATGGTTTCTTTTTATTAGCTTTTAGCTTTTTAAATTTTGTAATATACCCCCATTCAATGGTTAATTTTACTTGTGATTCATTGTCGATATTTTGTCCACAGCACATACCAGGAACTGACCCTGGCGCGCCAGCAGCTCCAGGATGACTACGAGAAGTTGAAACGTGAGGAGGCCGACAAATCGGCGAAACTCAAGGAGCTCATGTTAGTGTCACGATCACCCCGCCGTAACCTCGACAAGGCCGAGAAAGAAGTCGCAAATCAGCAAATGCTGATGAAAGACGAAGGCGACCACTTTAAAGACTATATTATATCCCCAAAGAGGCAGAAGCTAGCCTTCCCGTACGGGATAGGCCTCGAGAAGGCTGCGGCCAAAGAGGAAAAGTCGCTCTCGGCGCTCCCCAAGCCTGCAACCCGACACACCTGCAACATCCACCCCCTCCAATTACACCTGCTCATATCCGTCACCATGATCCTCCTCACCCATCGCTACCCTCAGATTGTCGTTTTGGTTTAAGCTTTTTTTTACTTCTGTGATATTATCATGGATCTCTACACACTTGCAATTAGACAATATTAGTTACAGTGCCTTTATCGATTTGATTGTCGATTACCCATTTTTTCGTATACCGACACTATTTGAGGTGTTTTAAGGAGATCCATGAACTATGACTTAATACAGCTTTTAACGTTACAACTAGCTTATACCAGTTATCGGAAGCAATAAAAACTAGTCAATAATTTTAAGATAATTCATATGAGCCAGTTGTAGACACTTAACATCTATATCATTTCGTTTTAGTGTGAAGCTAAGATTCTTCACACCCTTTTGCATTTTTTTGAATGCTTTGCTTTAATTAATTGTGATGCTAGTCAACAAAACGATGTTTAACTGAATGTACAGAAGGACTCCTTAATAACGAGTATATTTTTGCTTAGAAACTTTTTTATGTGTAGCATTTGTTATAATGTAGCATGTTTGATGTGATTGTATTTTGATTGAGCATGATCTAACTTTGGATGTTATCATCATTGTTGTATATTACTACTTCAGTAGTTAAAATATATTTATCAGATTTGATTACCATATGGAGTATTTCCAAGTTAGCTGTTCTTCTCGTGAATGTTATATTGATAGAAAAATAGGAAATAAATTAGGACTTGTATTTAACCATCGCGGGCAAGATGCTTAAACGTTGGTGCATTTATGTTGTTTTTAACAACTTCACTGCCTTTCGTTGTTGTTTTTTTAGAAATGTTAGGTTGTCACAAAATACGTTTTTTAATGTTAAAATTATAATTGCCTTGCGCAATATTTTCAAAGTGATTCGAATTCTCCGCCTTAAGTTCAAATTGCCATCGACCTGTAAATATAGCTGTAAATAATTTGAGTGTTGTATAGAGAGTTGGTTAATATTTTTATCAAAATATTTTTCTATTTAACGAGACGACCATGATTAATGATTTGATCGGGACATTGCCTTATCACTTGTTACGAGGTATATCTTGCATCGCTCGTAGGTGAATATTCATAATTAATTATAGTGCAATATCGTACAAATTTAAATATGTTTACGCAATATTAACTAGTCATAGGTGAAATGGAACCATTTTGTGATTTTGGTCACAAAAGTAATATTAGATAATATTTATCAAATAAGCAATGCATTTATTTTTAGGGAACATTATAATAATTAACATCATTCCAAGTTCAGCATTTATTTTTTGGTATCATATTGTGCCGCCGTCGTTTACACTTAAATGCATGTAATCCATCTTTATCCCGTGCCTCATCCCAGCCTTCTATCTGCTTGTATTATTGAACTTTGTTCCTAGTGTCCACGTCACTTCCTCTAGTCTATGTGCACTCGAAATGCCGAAGAGTGATTGTCGCCTTCGTCTCTTGGTAAATGATCGTATAAATAGAGAATTCACGAAACTAAATTATTGAACTACAGTTCTCTGTTTAGACGATACACAATCGTGTCCTTTTAGATTTAATCTAGAAACGTATTTTGATTATTTAATTTTACACCAGTTGTTAGTATTTCTAGATTGAAACTATGGACTCGAAGCGAAAATGCTGGATTTGTCCTAACGAAATTAGCGTACACGTAATGTAGTCGATGTAAGTTCGTAGTAGATGTAGTGCGAGGTCGTGTAATGCCTTCCGCTTTTTAATTTTGGTTGTCATTTTATTCCGCACGTATCCCATTCATATTCATTCTGCCGAGAGTTGGCATTCTCTTTAAATATATCGGCCTAAGCACGGGGCGGCGATGTTTATGGATGGGTGCGTACGGGGATATGATAGCTCAGATACTTCCATTTACAGGTAATTCATAGTATTTATCGGTAGAATCATACTTTATGTTATTTTGTATCATATTGTTTCTTACTGACGAGTGTAACTCTTTGTGCAGTCAAAGCGTGGAGCGGCGTGAGCAGGCCCGTGCAGATCTCAAAGGCTTGGAGGACACCGTCGCCAAGGAGCTTCAGACATTGCACAACCTACGCAAACTATTCGTACAAGACTTGCAGGTGCGTATGCAAAATCTATTGGCTTAATATACTGCTTACATTTACTGATTGTCTACTAGCATAGTTAGTGTCCATTGTCTGGCACTCTTAGCACATTGCAAACCCTTGTATCATATTTATTATTAATACAAATCGTTTGTAAAACAAAGTTAAAATTAGAACTGGCAATTAGGTAAACTGATTTTGGTGTTTTTACCATTTACGCCATGTATTATAATAAGTTTGATTCTTTTCACTTAATTTCATTTAATCGTAGTAATACCTTACTCGATACAATTCAAGTGTTATGACTCTGTAACACGCAACTTTTAGACCAAGTCAAGGTCGTCGTCGAAAGACCCGTACTACACATTTATAAACGTATTTACATACATGTAGAAAACGGATCGTATTTTGGCTCGTTATTCGGAATTTTAATTCGATTTGTGCAGAAATTTAATGTGAGATATTCAGGCGGTCGCAGATACTGTTAAAAACAAAACCGAAGTCAAGCTGTATGCCATGGCATATTGAATAGGTTACCATTCCGATCGAATATACCATGAGCATCTTACATTACGGTCGGCATTGACAGCTGTTGACCCCGCCTGATATCTTGATGTTACTCATAGGCCATTTGGCGTCATAATAACGTCTTAAAAGTAAGGTTAATTTAATGCTTTAACTTATTCTTAATGTAACGCCTAAATATGCTATTCTTTCTGTGACGCTCCATTGGCAAAAAAAACCTATAAATAATAGACACAAAAGCCCGTATATAGGAATGGCTTCACGAAGCCCCTGTAATGTTTTTCGTGACGCCCCAGGGAAACCCATATCAAATGTAAGAAACTTTTTGAATTTTTAACTTAACTAATAATGTTTTAATTGAACTCACAATAGGCAAGGATAAAGAAATCGACGAACTCTGAAGAGGGAGCCGAAGAGGAAGGTGGTTCGCTTGCGCAGAAGCAGAAGATCTCGTTCCTGGAGAACAACCTGGAGCAGCTGACGAAGGTGCACAAGCAGCTGGTGCGCGACAACGCCGACCTGCGCTGCGAGCTGCCCAAGCTCGAGAAGCGGCTGCGCGCCACCATGGAGCGCGTCAAGGCGCTCGAGACTGCGCTCAAGGTACACCACCACTCTGCTCCTGTCCCCTTATCCGACCTGCACGAACTCGAAAAGCCCCTCCTCATTGTCCCCCAATTTTTTTTATCTAAAGGGGAAATGCTTACCGCACCGTCACTCTCTGTGGGAAACAGAGAGTGATGTCTCGGGCTCCCTCCAACTAAAACCCCCTCGATGGCCAACGCTGCGCAGTTGTAGGGGAGTCGGGATCCCTTGCGGACTTTACACAGTTCCCCCACAGCGTCTACCTCTAAGCGGCCCTCGTCGCCGCGCATAACGCGCGCGGCTGGAGCGTGCCAGGCCATCTGACACGCCGCACCTCCTCTGGACCGAGGTACCGGACGACAGGCTCACCCAACGCCTGGCGTCTCCAGCCCCAGCAGCGGATCTGCTGAGCGGCTCCGCTGCCTACCGCCATCCTCATTTTTCCCCATAGTCTAAAAACTACTTCCTGTCTGTAAATTAAAATTCAGATAGTTTCTTGTGCATAAAGAACATTCTCCCCATGATTCTGCCTCAATACTCGCATCATAATCAGGGTATGGAGTGCCCCTTAATGAGTCGATGTGTTAATAAACGTAAGTGAACGTAATCCTATTTGTCATTTTAATAGATGATAGTACTCATGCGATTTGATATCAACAAAAAGTATATCTGCTGAATTATTTTTCACTAGATCCGTTTTGGGGATTTGCTTAATTAACAATATTAAGATGACCGGGCGAAACAAAGTTAACTAGATGTGTTATAAGATGGTTTAGGTACTTAGTTTAAGCGTAGCGTTTATAGTAATCTCTGTTTTGCTGATGTCTACTGTACTGCAAGAAGTACCTATGTTTCAAAATATTATCTCTTACTTTTCAGGAAGCGAAAGAAGGCGCAATGCGTGACCGCAAGAGGTACCAGTTCGAAGTGGATAGGATCAAGGAGGCAGTCCGCGCTAAGAATCTCGCCCGAAGAGGCCCACAAGCGCAAATCGGTAACCAATTTAAGCATATTCGTCTTCAATTTTCATTCAACAAAACAGTGGTCAACTATTTGTGAGAGTGGTCTATGTTCGATTGGCAATAGTATATCTAGTGTTAAGTTTATTGCTAATTATTATTATTTATGGTTTTTGAAAACCATACACATACAAGTCTTACTGTTCACACCGATAAATCAAACTATCTGCATGACCTAAGGGTTGACTGGTATAGAATGCTCCTAGCATTAAGTCCCCCTTTTTTACTTTTCTGTGCAATATTATAACATATAATTTAATAAAATCTGCCGTAAAACAATAATCTTGGTTAATAGTCAATGTACTTGCAGAATTATAATAAAATATTTCGTGTGACCCTACTCGCACTTGGCTAATTATTTAATGTTTTCAAACACGAAAATGTTTCTAATTTTTTATCGCATATTTCTCCTCAGCCAAGCCCATCCGCGCCGGCGGCGGGCACCTGGTGGGCGGCGCGCCCGGCGTCGTGCGGCCGGCGCCTGCGCAGGACATCAAGAGGAAATCCATCATTGTTGGTGCGAGAGGTATGTCTGCACACCTGTTTCATTGCAATACACTCGTGTAGATAGATTACTTGGTCCTCGTATCTCAAAGACGGGTACGAGCCTTAAGCTGTACTGTTGTTACCCGGATTTAATACGATTTAGGTGCGACTTTAGCGTAGTCTTGCTTATGTGAAATGGCAATGCAGTGAAATGCCATTGTGTGGGCCTCAGTAATATGTATATACCTTCAATCAAAGATCTTATATATTCACAGTTCTGTGCAAAATACAAACAAATGACGTACGTAGGTGTCTTTATACCAACACAAGCATTAAAAAATGGCCAAAGTCTTGATTTGAACATTATGTGACTGAGATAAGTATCGAAATAAATAATTTTTGACGTGATGTCATGCGCGCGGCCAAGAAGCGAATGACAGTGAAAGAAGGTTTAATATTGTTTGAAGCATGTTTTTCTGGTGCTGTACTGTGCATCTAAAAATCTTTGATCGACGGTATCAAAAGATGGTATACCCGAGGTATCCTCTCAGTGGTGCTGTATGTGTTAAAGTCCTCAAATGCTACTAAATTGGTGTTTTTATAGTGTCTAAAAAAATAGCTAACCATGTAATAGTGGTTTTTATACACACGACTTATCCCATCGGAATCTGAGCATGGTCTTTTGTTTCAAAGATATTTATTTATAGTGTTTTAGGACCTGCAACCTTTCGAGTATTTACTTTTTCATGTCGACGCAGAGTTTAATTTTTTTGTGAAATATGCCGGCTGACGTTAGTACTATCCCTTGTTTCAGATGAAAGTTGAAGAGGTAGCTGTTACACAATAGAGAATTTAAATGAAACATCATAGATGTACCTAACACGTGAAGCGGAAAAGTCACATAAATATTGTACCCTTTATATTACTATGTGTTTATGAAAAGCCTATAATGTAAGCTCTATCACAGAAAAAAAAACTAAAAATATCGTAGAAGTCTCGTATAACGCTTAATATTTTGAGCTATCTAATCTTAAAATCAATAAGTGCACATGGATTTAGAACTTAATAGCTTTTCGCTAATTTATAAGGTCAGGTTTCATATAAATTCGTTATCGTTTATACTATCTATCACTAGGTACCCGTGCAAAAAGTATTATAAAATATGAGTAGACCCGATGCTTTGTTGGTCTTTGATGTTGCTATTTTTAATAAATCAGATAAAACTATATTTTTATGAAATGACTAAAGTATTAAATTTAGTTTTTCAACTTAAATGCTACAGATGCATTTTCTGCAAAATGAAATGACCTATTACTAAGTAATTTTAATCTCGTGGGAAGAAATGAGACGTTTTAATCAGGTATGCCGAATCGTTCAGTACCAGTACAAAGAAATACCGAGCCAGTTACCAATTTACTTTTGAATAAAAACATCAAAGTACGAACGCCGTCATTTCTTTCCGGTAGAATTAAACTTATTTTCAAAGATGCAATATGTTTTTATCTTTAAGATTAAGCTGTGAATCGTTTGCAGACTTGCATATGCTGCCGCACAAAATAAAATCAAAAATATAAAAAAACTAAAAAAAATATTGTGTAACTACGGCCGTATATGTCTAATATTCCACGTGTGGTGGCAGTGCATACGAGTGCGCATCATCGTAAATGTGTAGATGTGTAGATTAAGCTTCTTTAATATATATTTTTATATATTGTGATAAGCGATGTTATGCCGATATGTCAGCATTTATATAGATAAAAAACACGACACGAAGTACTTGTTATATCGTACGTTGATAAGGTGTGATGAGTGATAACGTGAGCGCACCCTCAGGTCGCTCCGCCCCGTCGGTCGCTACGGCGTTGGCCTCTTGCGTGGTGCCTGGGCGACTTGCTGCACAGCAAGTTCTCTGCCGTCAGGCACGGATTGCGCCAGGTGGACTCCCGATATTAGTGGGGGATTTTTGTATTCGCAATTGGAATACGAAAATCTCTTTCAACTAAATAATTTTGCCCTGATAACTTAAACGTTGACTGTTATATAATTGAACAGATACATAATAGATTTCTCTGAAAGGTTCTAATAGTTTGCGTAGGTTATCATTCATGTCACCTTTCGCTTGGACTTCATTATTACGCGTTTCCTTCACATTGCTTCTTGAGCTGTGATGATTTTTTTAGCAAATTATTTCTTATTTGGGTGGCGTTTCGCGTAATTTACTTAGTGGTATTTTAGTCATTAAGTTTCAAGATTGGCTTTCACTACATACGGTAGGATTTATTAAGATGGCGATCGCTTACATGTCTAATACTGCCATTTACGTAACATTCATCATCCAATCTAAATATAAAAGCCGTTTTCCTGTCAGTTAATAGTGTTAAAGCTTACTAATACACTGGGATAAAGTGCAGTATCGATTGCATTCACTTCATTTGAATAGAGTCAGCTTCATAGTAGATCTGTAACTTATATAAGTACTTACGGAGTAATCACTTGGACGGCGCGTGGTCGCGACGTCCCTACGAGGAGTTATGGAACTATGTTCACAGTGCTCAGATAACCAAAGATAAATCACAATGTTTAGATTTATTCGAGATTAATTACCAGCTGAAATTTAATCCCAGAATTACTCAATGGTTCCAAAGCTCCTTAGTGTGTTGCAATACATTGTATAATTTAGGTGTAAAGTTGATAGTAAATTATTTCCCTCTAAGCTATACGGATTTTATTATTTTTATTTATTGAGTATAAACCTAAATTATCTCGTTTTTTTTTCATTTTAGGAGAGTAATACGCTTTTTTTTACATACCTCTATACATTATTTTGTAATCATGATCAAATATATATTTTTTGCATTCAATACTGGAGATTTCTACAAAGATGCATTCCAGGAGTATAGGAGATGTATCTTTGTTTATCTTTAAGTTAGTTGTTTTGTTTAAAATATAGGTAAATATGAGGCTACCCTCGGTTTCCACTCGCCTGTTGCATAGATAGCTCAAACCGGAGTCGGCGGCGCTGCTTCACTCGTGGTCGGGCGAACCCCAAACCGGAAGGCTTGCCTTTGCACCAAGTGATTTAGTTTGTATTGACATCTTTTGTATGATGTATTTATTTAGAAAATTCTCGAAGAGAGTGTTGTCTTGATTTTTATTTATTACGAAAATAAAATTATGAATTTCATTTGCTAAACTGTCTTCTTTATTTAACCGTCTTTCCACTCTACCTGAGAGAAATACTTGAACCCAGTCCCTTGTCAGCCCCTTAGAAGCTTAGAGACTGTCCCCAGAGGACAGAAATCCCGTAATAGTGAAAAAAGTAATTCAAGGACTTGACGTGAATTCCACGCACACATTTCACTTCCTCTGCACAAAGCAGAGTGGTAGGTATAGTTGTTAAATTTCATGCAATATCTACGGAAAGCCATTAGGATGTAATTTTGGATAGTAGCAATAATAGCATGAAGGAAATATTTTATCCAATCAACTTAGTAATTACTCATCATTAGGTGTATCACTACATAATATAAAACAAGGTCGCTTTTTCTGTCCCTATATCCCTTTGTACGCGTAAATCTTTAAAACTACGCAACGGATTTTGATGCGGTTTTTTAATAGATAGAGTGATTCCAGAGAAAGGCTTTTATGTGTAATAAAGAATAGAAAAGCCAATATTTTTTAAGTATTTACATTACAGCCGTGCGAAGCCGGGGCGCGTCGCTAGTTCATTAATAAAGAGAAAATAATTAAAAATACCAAGAATATTTTATCATATTTTATTGCAATGTTTGGTTTCTGACTTTGATGTAATGATGTTCAGTTCGATGAAATTTATATGGCGGCTCGATGTTGCATTACACAATGTCGACTTTTGCGAATGAAATATATCCTCTAGAGGGGGGAATACGTAAGGCGTAAGGTAGGTACACCTGCAGTAATTTTTGTATCGAACCAGCGCGAAGTTTTGGTCACAGCCGCCATATAGATATCATCAAGCTTTACAATTAGGTAACTAACCGATTTCGTTAAATGGTTTCGAGGTGCAGAAGTACATGTCAATTTTAATACTGTAAAAATAAGTTAACAATAGTATAACCTCGTATTAGGTAAAAAAAGGTATATTTTGGACTTGCAGTGTTAAGGACCTTCACCGTGTGAATTAGACAGCAGCATACATACATGTAGCTGATCGTGAGCCTAGTTACAATTGGTTTTAAAAATTTAGAGCAACAACTTACTTACTCATCTGAGATTTTTATTTGTTCAAGTTCAAGGATATCATGGGCCTTAGATGCACACTTCCCAAGATTGCTGCCTATTAGAATAGTACGAGACTGAACATAATTATGATGTCTACTCTATATAAATCTGCAATAAAGTTATAAATACCTCTTAATAAAAATATGTTTTTATTATGTAACTAATTCATTGTACAATTATTTTTGGTATGTTTTTTGATATGATGATAGCAGAGGAAATATCAATTTATGAATAATTGTGAATTAAAATAACGTAACGTAAAAACATGCGGTTAAATAAACTCAAAACTTTATTAAACATTGCTCATCGTGCAATTCAATCAAATGTATTTATCGATATCACAGGCTAATAAATAAAACTCTTAAGCAAAACGTATGAAATAAATACTTATATTAATACCTAAGTGCTGTCAACATTCATCTATAGTCTAGTTAACAAAACTATAAAATCCTCATTTTTTATATAATTGCTACGTTAATATTTTATATACATCACGTTTAAACTAGAGGTTACTGTATGTAAAATATATTCCCACAATAGATACCTACCTATTGCCAATCGAAGTACAGCTTATGCTCATAAATTTTAAAAATTATAATACTATACAAGGCGAAAAAAGACAACTAAATGAGGCACAACTGGACTTTCAACTGAAAACGTTATAATAAATATTATATGAGTAGTATGATTTTCCTAGTTCCCGTATGAGCGAATACTAAAACTTTAAGCTAATATGTAGGTACAATATTGGATGAGCTATTGAACGTTGATTTAAATATCTTTGACCTCACATAAACAAATACACTATCGCTAAGGAATGTTTATTTTAAAATGTCGTAACTACTATGTGTTACAGGTTTAAGAATGTATAAACGTTTCGAGTATCCATTCATTAAAATGAACATCACAAAATAAATTATTTGTTTTCAATATATTTAAAATATCAATTTTAAATAAAAACCTAACTATGGCCATTGAAACATTATATCAAATTAATTTGTTGTACCATTATCAAAATAGACAAGGTCAGTTGGGCCATTATTCATATTACGGCAACAAAAAGCACTATTACATGATATGTCGTGAATACTATTTGAAAGAAATTGGGAGTTATTTACCTTTGTGAGGTGGGAAAAAATAATCAAAATGTCTAAAATTGTAACGGGTGCATCTTGCGCATACAGTAACCTTGCTTATAATAGGTATTTATGATAAAATTTAATATTGCATTTCATCATAAAATATAAAAAGTACAAGGTAAGGTCATTCACACAATCATAGTCCATCGTAAGTGGAATCGTTTGATTGCTGACGATTCAATGACTGGCTGAATCCGTTTTCTCTTGAAGTCGAAGATGTTCTGTAATGTAAAATAGGTTTTAATATACAATATCGGAAACCTTCCAATGCACAATAAGGGTCATAGAAAATATCAAATGACTGCTTATTCGTCGCTTCAGCTCGCAAACCTTTATTTTATCAATTGCTTTTTCAATAATGGATTAGGATTAGATATCATTTATTACTATGCCAAATCAAAAGGTGGCTCGCCGACTGAATTTTCAAGAGGTGTTACACATATGGAATAAATAAGTGATTGCTGTGATGGGACTACTCCTGATCACAACAATTAAAGCAAACCTATCTAATTCACTAAAAATTAAAATTTCAAGAAACAACCATGAGAAGAGATGAAATGGTGCGATCAAAAAGTTGTCCAATGTTTACAAGTGCACAAAAATTGCCTAGATACCAGAAAAACATTATTTTTTATACTAACTTAACGCGAACAAAGTCGCGGGCAACACCTAAAACATTTTATGTAAAAGTCAGTTTCTTTTTGATGCTAGAAAAATAAAAATATTAATTCGTGTGCTGCTTGGACTTGGCTTAATCTTGAATGAAGAAGAGCACTTTTGATATCGGAAATAAATTATCTGTGTGAGATACAGATACTTTAACAGGCCTAGCATGCGCAACATGTCAAATTTCTCGCATGAGACGACAAAAGTTTCCATACTATTGATTGGCTAATAGCACGACGCACTGACTTCTACCGATTTTGACGTTTGCAAAGAGCGCGATAAAATTTAGTCGCGTGGCGCACGCTAGGCATGTTGATATGTCAGAATGGCGTGGAATGACATCGACGTTATCCCCGAAACACGACGTCGTCCACATGCAATTAATAATACACGTATAATTCAAACCAACGTCTGCAAAAACGCTTCACGATTGCACTATGCATCGCCGTATGTTTGTATTTTCGTTAGTTGAATCTGGGCTCCGCGTCTCTCAACGAGGACTTCCGCATGCAGTATGTGGAATTGATTGTTTATTGTTAATACGAACCCGAAGAAAGGTAGCAAGGTGATCAGTTGCGCGCGGCTGGTGCAGTCTCGCAGCTCGGGTAACACGAGGAGGATGTGCCGGAGGTACGCCTGCAGCGCCAAGCGCCGCTGCTCGACCACACTCGCGTCCTGCAACCAACAACAACGTCAGCACGTTACCAATGGTCTAAGGTTACCAAGCGGACTAACATTTTATTTTTTAAGGAATGGAAATGCATTGAAGCACCGTACCGCTGCCTGGGGAAAAAAGACAGCGGCGTGAGGGACTCCCCCGCTCTGAAAAGAGAGGAGAATACCCACTAAAACCCTCCCACCCTTCTTAATGCCTAAAACGGACTGGCCTGCGAATCAATCAACGGCATGTAACCTTGCCCTTGATTTTTTATTGCAAATATCATTGTTTCTATCTTTGAGCTCTTATTGCCGGTGAGGAATAATATCAAAAGTCGTTTTCTAGTCTCGTTTACCTACTGTAGAACCAGATTTCTTAAGAGGAATGATAACACGGCAGGTGTGCTGGAATGACGCCCCCAGTTAGTATTCGTCGTCTGGTGCTCATAGTACAAGGGAAAACCTTAGTTTGAGGCCAGGCGATTGGTGTGATTGTCTGGCGCATTTATTTATTTTATTTTATTTATCGTCCGCGGGAGAGAAACGTTAGCGGAGGGCTAGTGAAAAAGAGTGTACCTACGAAATGCATATTACATACATCCCTGGGTAGCATTCTGATGGTCCGCTGCTGTCACTACCTCAGTATTCAATAATTGTAATTATTTCGATGCTACGCATATAAGTCTCTGTATCCAAAACCATGCACTTTACGCCGGTTATCAATATTTTGACCGGCTAAACAACGTTTTATTTGCGTTGGTAAACTGCTAGTCGGCAATCGGTTGAACCCCTTCGCCATTGTTTGTATATCGAACTCATACCCGCCACGGTTTCGCACGGGTGCAAGTAAATACAAATTAAGTTTTCGGCTTTTCTGTGCATTAATATGCAGGTACCTTAAACCTTTCTCATACATCACTCTATCTACTTTTTAAAAAATTAAGAAAGAGAAAAAGATCTAAGCATCCATAGGGACATACAGAAAAAGCTACATTTGTTTTATACTATGACCTGATAAAATGTATATCTGAAGAGATCCGTTGGATTGTTGTTATTACATCCCTAAATCAGTTTGGAAACTCACCCGCTTTCTTAAAGTTTTCTTAGGGGGAAACTTGTAAGTAGCTATATCTGGATGACATTTCTTCAATTGGGTATGCAGCTCGTGAAATTTCGCATATCTGTGGTAAACGTTCCACTCTTCTTGTCCGACTTTCAGGAATATCTGTAATGAGGTGCAAGGTCCGCTCTTAAGCACGTCACGGTAAATATTTGTAGGTCGATAGTAGATTTGCCATATACGGTATCCTGTGCACATTTAATGATAACAGCTGCCGTGGAAACGGCTAATCGCGTGAAATATTATATTTTTACACTTAATAAGGTATGCAATATCGAAAACGTTCATTGGTTATCGCCGCTAAGTCAAGGTCATAAGCTTAAATTTAGGTGGTAACTGTTAACCGATTAAGAGTAAAGCGGAATATTTGATAACAACTTCAAATGAAGTAAAACATTTTGTAAACAACTGTACCTCCATAGAAGTGTAGGGAAATAAAAACATTTATTTTGAAATTAAATCAGCTCAATTTTATTTTCGCTTCATACGACTATTTCAGGACTATTTTTTGGTACAAACTTGAAACTGAAAATCGGAGTAGTTTCGGAGAAATCTGAAGTTTTCAAATGTATATCTACATATGTAATCTCTTCTTGACTATTTCTGAGATTTTGCATGTCGTTGAGACTATTTCTCGACAATTTTTTGGAACATAAACCAATTCGATAGACTCTACGGTTTGCTTGCACCAGAGGTGAGGATTACAGCTTGACATTCAAGCTATAATCCTCATTAACCTATAGCTATAACGCCGAAACTAAAATACGACTATTTTTTTACTTGAACGACTATTTATGACTATTTCAGGCGTATTTTTAGCCTTGTCATATTTTTCATTGAGGTTTTAAATATAAGGATTCCAGCTTGAAGGACACCAAACTTTCGCTTTATAATTTTAGTAGATTTAAATGAAATTATATTAATGAAGAAAATTAAAATAAACTTTAAATTAAAATTAACAACAAACAAAGATTTCATTAATAATGTCAAAAAATACAAACATGGAAATGAACAATTTATTAGGTGTTTTATATCATTTCATATTATTGTATTTTTTTTCATTATATGTAGGTCAATTATTTATTCTTTTAATTGACTATTTTTCTCATAATAATACAATAGGTATTATTATACATACGTCATAAGGGCGGTGCAATGTATGTGTCACCGTAAGATTGTAAAAATCGTTAGATTACAATCTATCTCGCGAGATTGTAAACTGTCGACAGATTGTGAACCGTAACATTATGATTGCAATTTAACGCGTTATTTTTCGCTATATTGTAATCTATCGATGAGAATCGGTCAAATTGTGAACTGACGTAGAACGAAATGCATCTCGCGCGCTGATTGGTTGAGAGTTGTGTGCCCCCCGCCGCCCCGTCATTCGCCATATTTGTTTGTAATTTCGTTTGTTGTTTTTATACTATTAATTTATGGTATGTTTAAAGGACTAAATATTTGTTTATAAGAGTTTCTTAAAAATTTTCAATTTTAATTTGTGTTAAAAAACAAAATAATTGTTTCATTTTGTTGTAATTTTCAATTAAAATTTGGAGCGTTTGAAGAATAAATATTTTGGTACAATTATTTCTCAAAGTATGTCAGGATTATTGATTACCTAGTAAATAAATACTTGAAGATTTTTTGAAGTGCATTTAATTTATTTAAACGACATCTCTATTTTTTTAAATACTAGAAATGATTTGATTTGAGTTTCATTCCTAACTTTACGGGGCCATAGAAAGGCTGGTCGTGATTGGTCGCTCATATAATAAACCGACCAATCAGGAAGAGCTTTCGGACAGTTGACAGTTTGACGCCGGACAGATTGTAATTTAACGGTTTCACTTCGATAGATTACAATACAGCGAAAAATAATCCGTTAAATTGCAATCCCAAGTTACAGTTCACAATCTGTCGACAGTTTACAATCTCGCGAGATAGATTGTAATCTAACGGTTTTTACAATCTTACGGTGACATATGCATTTTTATATGATTTTGCCTATGCATTACAATAATTGCCTCTTTTATTCCCTGTCACAAGGCGATCTACTTATTTGTTCTTTCTTCACATTTTTTTTGATGGACTGAATATTAATCAATCATTTTAAAGGCTATTAAATATAAGACATTTTTGGACGTAGATAGCACCCATAATATTTTATTTTATATAAGCACAACTACACTTCTATGTACACAAACAAGGTTTATTAAAAGAACTATAAATATAACTTAACGTAGGAGCTTATTAATATTGTATTGATAGACTATATTAGTGAATGTATGTTTTAGTTGCAACAATACCTGGTAAACATGGTAGGAATGTGTTTTCTTGCCCACTAAGAACGCAGTTGGAATGTGCGCTTTCACGTTTGACTCAGGGTAGTCCAGAATTTCCAACGCAGCCGTGCTCTCCAGCTCTTGTACGCGTCGCTGGAGGTGCTGGTTAAACTCCATCAACTCTGCATGCATTTCCGCTACCTGGGGATCAAAATTAAAAATAAGTAACAGGTCTAATACCAAAGACGCCTGAGACACATTGTAATAAATGGGACTTGGCCGTCTTTGTTATTTTTCTCTCAAATATTAATTTAACACCACCCTGGTAAAGTGATTTAATAAAATAAATAGTTGAACACACCTGAACAAGCTTTCTCTCATACTGAGTAATTTCGTCACTGTCACCGCTTCCAGTTTTTAAAGCCATGCCCATTTCAACAGCAGACATATAATTTCTTAACTGGTCTTTTAATCTGTCATTTTCTCTGAAAACATATTTAAATCATAACATACATACAAAGTCTAAATAAAATTAAGGTTAATTTGGATTCTATTTAATTTATAAAACTTACTTGCTCAAATCTAGTACCACTTTCTCGAGTTTTTGTATCTTTTCCTTACTAGCAATTTCTATTTGACTGCATTTGAATTGTAGATTCATTATCTCTTTTTCTTTGTGTTCTAAAACTGAGCTCAACATTTTGTCATCAGGTACACTCTCATCTTCAGTGAAACATAGCTCCAGGCATGAGTTGCTTCCATCTATACTACCTACCATCTCCTCACTATCACTCTCAGATATCTTCAAATTATTTATACTTAACTCTGACAAATCGTCTTTTATTACATTGTTTGTTTCAATACTGTTTGATGAAGTAAATATTTCTTTTGCACATTCAGATAATTTAGATAAGATTTGTGCCGGGCTGTCAATACCCCTAACACTATCAGGAAAAAAGTGTCTTAAGCCACTTTTGCATTCAGAACTTGTGGGTTCACTGTTAGAGTTTATGTGACTTAGGGAATTCTCTTTAGGATCTGGAGAGTTCAGACATGTTGCCGGAGCACTTTTCCAACTATCAGAATCTGATTGTTCAATAGGACCTAACGATTTTCGTTTGTCTTTGAAAGATTGTTTTTGTTCAGTTTTGTCAAAAGATATTACTTGACGTAAAGGTTTTCGTTTCATGTTACTAGTTTTTACAGGAATAGGTAATGGTATAACATGTTCTGGTCGGCTAATCTGGTTTGTTTGTTGTGATTCATTCAGTTCAGGCCTGTCAATTGATAACGCGAACAAAATAGATGATAAGCCTAAAACAAAGTAAACATTGAGCATATTCTTTATTTGCTGTGAAATAAATTGTATTATCTAGTAGTTGATTAAATTAATACCTCCAGCCATATTCGGCAGCAGGTGGGATGCTTCAACATCTCGTAGCAAAGCACCATCTTCATAGTATTCCAAAAGAAGGCCATGTGATACCCAACTCTGCAGATACCTGATAAATATTTTAAATTAAATATTTAATGTCATATTTACACAAAAAAAAAAAACAAAAATTAACATAACTAGGCTGACATTTAAAACAAATACACAAAATTAGATGTTACAATACTTTACCTTTCCAAGGACCTTTCATTTAAAGCTGCTCTAAGAAAAGCGCGGAAGTATCCAAGAGGAGTATTGATATTAGCCAAAATTTTAAACCTTTCTTTTTCATGTTTTGTTAGGTGTAAACAAGTATAACTCCAAAGTGAATTCCCTGAAACCATATTTTGGAAAGTAAGGTCACTGTAAAAATACAGAAACTTCCAACATACTAATTGTTTAAGGGTGTAGGTATATTTGTAATTGATGCAAAAATAATGTTTTAATGCAAACTAAAATGATCTCTTACCAATATTGATAATGTTAAAAGTAAAATTTAACCCAGCAGATACTAAGTTTTGTATTGCTGAACTTGATAGGTTTGTTCTGATGCCATGACTTAGCACTTTTTCCCATTTTTCACATAATTGAGCTATTCTGTAATGAGAGATCTGATTATAAAAAAAATGCTTAAAACCTGAAATCATTTTTTTTATAAAGTCAAAGTCAAATGTTTAATTCATCAACATTCAACTAGTGAACACAAGTCTCTTCTCAACAATCATATGGTACAACTGATACTCCATAATTCAGGCCTCATGTGGATTGGTGTAGAAGTGTCAGGCCAGTGAAGAAGGATTCTTATTGTGGATTATCTCAAGTCACTAAATAACCTTTGACTAGGCTTCACAACAAATATTCAGTTTTAAGCTAAGTTTATCATAAATTGTTATCAATTAAATGCTACAAAGTGGCCATTTTTACTATAGTACCTTATATCGTCTTCAGTGGCTAGTTCTGATTTTCCTCCAAATCTATTCTGACAATTTTGGACACATGTTAAAAGTTCTTGCAACAGTAATTTTCCATTTTCAATTCTTTTCTTGGTTTCTTCCTTGTTGTCAATGGCATTCGCAATAGTATTCAATAATTTGCTATTCTGTTTAAAACAAATAATTGTTATTAATACTTTTCACTATTCACCAAATCATTAAACAATAGTTAAAATAGAACCACAATAAATTAAGTTTTAGCACATATTATGACCTCCATCCAAGATTTAATAATAAATAACGTTAACTTACCATTATTCAGTGAATCATAAAGGAAATTTTAAAAATCATTTAATTACTACACCTTAAACCAAATTATCCATTTCGGACAGAATTAAAATGTTAAAGAAAATATTTGTATTGACAAGTACAAACACCTTACATGCCATTACTACCTAGACCTACATTTACGATCTGTCAAACAACTTGTTTGACAGAAGTGACAAGTTGATTTTTTTATGAGGTAGCACATTGTAGGGCCATATTCTCACAGGCCTAGCATGCGCAACGCGAGTTAATTTATCGCGCTCTTAAGAAATGTCAAAACGATGCGTCAACTGCTGATAGGCTGAAATTACGAGTACGGTGTACTATCACCCAATCAATGGTAGAGAAACTTTTGTTGTCTCATGCGATAAATTTGACGTATTGCGCATGTTAAGCCCATGGACTTAGTATAATAAATATTAAGTCCATGGCTAAGCCTGTCAGAGATGCACAAACGTAAAGTTTCTCATGAAATGACAAAATTGTCGATTGACTGAAGTAGCAGTGCCTGTATTGCTGTATTTTTGTGTTGCTATTGCCTACGGAATATTAAATTACAAATATATATCAAACTTAAGATTTATTGAAGAAACGAGCGTTTTCATTGGTTGGTTTTGTGTTCCCTTACTGGGTACGATTCTTGTCGCGATGGGGGGATTTGGGGGGGGTTTGTCAGTATCCCTTACTGAACCCTCCTATACGGTTCAATAATTGACCTTGCCACTTAGCCACAATACCATACAAGGTGAAGCCACCATGGACCTAATGGAAGCCACAGACATATAGATGTCTGTGGATGAAGCCAATATTTATGCTATGTATATATATGTATATGTTAGCATGCGCAATACGTTAGATTTATCGCATGAGACGACAAAAGTTTCACTACTGTTGATTGGATAATAGCACACCGCACTCGTTTTTTAGCCAATCAGCAAAATCAATGCCTCTACTGTTCATTGGCTGAAAATACGGGTTCAGTGTGCTATTATAGCCAATCAACAGTATCGAAACTTTTGTCGTCTCATGCGATACATTTGACGTATTGCGCATGCTAGGTCTATATGTCTGGGCGTGACACGGATAAATGCTGCGAAAAGAAGGCTTTCTTTGGATTTCCTGGAGGCCTATGAAGAGGAATGACGTCACAAACAGTTTAGCCAACATCTCAAAATAAATGAAATGTATGAATCGTAGAATAAGGAAAGTATAGAAACCGCGTCATGACAGCAACAATGTGACCGTCCACCCCAATTTTTTTTTTTTTTTTTTTTGTATATATTGGCTCGCACGACTAGTGCATCAGCCACTGACTTGTGTGAAGGGATATTTGACAATTTTGGATTACGGTGGATAAAAAGTTTAGGAAACGATCAAGGAAAGAAAGGAATCTAAATTCGGATCAGGAAAGTATGAATAATAAACATAAAATAATTAGAGTTTAATCGTATTTTGGGTTATAAATATTGATAAAATATTATAAATATCAGGAATATTTAAATGCAATAGAATATTTATAGAGGTTGGAAGAGGGATACGAAGGGTTATAAGGGAATGGTATAAGGAGGAGTGATCATATGACAGGCAGGAAAAGAATATATGATTTAGGTCTCCAATGCCAGTACCACATTCACACCAATCATCATCTATGACGTGAATCTTTGCAAGATGGGCGGGCGTACAAACATGACCAAGTCGCATACGAATAATGCTAGTCGTGGCAATTTTACCAAGCCTCAGTGTGTGGAACCATGGTTTGATGGGGATAACAGATTGAATTGCTCTATAATGTTTTGCTTTGATTCTACTGCTCTTGTCCCAATCCTTCTGCCAGGAACTTCGGAGGAAGGCTTTAGGAAGAGCAACCAGATCTGAGCAAAAGTTTTTATAAGCATATACGTCTCCACACTCAATGGCATCATTTGCTAATCGATCAGCTTTCTCATTTCCAGGAATATGACAATGTCCAGGGATCCAAGCAAAGTGAACGTTATAACCTCTAAGAGCTGCTTTTTGTAGTAATTTCCTACATTCGAAAATAAGTACACTACTGTTGGAATTTTGTTTGAATAAAAACCTGTTAAGGGCTTGCAGCGCACTGTTGGAGTCTGAAAAGATTACTGTTTGAGTAAGCTTCATGAGCAAAACATATTCTATAGATTTAAAGATGCCAAAGCATTCTCCTGTAAATATTGAAGATTCTGGTGGTAATTTAATTTTCTGAACAATTCCGTATTGCTGATGGTAAATACCTACACCTACTGGATTATTATCAGAATGCTTAGAGGCATCACTGTAAACATGATGCCAATTTGGCCAGTCCCTATCTACAATAAAGTTAAAATTAAAATGAACATTTGGATCCTTTTTAGAAAGATTTAAGTTTAAGTGTATGATAGGACACGTAATTAGTGATTCAAAATTAATTTCAAATATTGGTAAGCACTGAGACCTATGTGTAGGAGCTTGCAGAGCTATAAATTTCAGAAAACTTACAACTAGACATGGTAAATTTTTATTGGACCAGTAAGGTGAAGTTTGAATAAGCTCAGACAAATATTTTAATTTGTGATATAGCGGATGGTTATTAAACTGTAGTGCCCGAAATAAGAATTTGTCACAAAGATATTGCCTTCTTAATTTTAATGGTGGATCTCCACATTCCACTTGTAAAGCTATTATAGGGCTGGACTTCATAGCACCAGTAACTAATCTGAGAGCTTTAGCTTGAATGGTATCTAATTTACCTAATCCTAGTGCACTTCCTGGTTCTAAAAAATAAGTACCGTAGTCTAACCTACTTCTAATCAAAGCATTGTATATAAGTTTTAGAGAAAATGGGTGGGCTCCCCACCATACCCCGGATAAACATCTTAGGATGTTCAAGAACTTTTCACATTTAGCAGAGACATATTGACAGTGAGAGAGACCTGATAATTTATGGTCTAAAATGACTCCCAAAAATTTTGCTTCTTTCAGGTTAGGAATAGTAACATTTTCATAATTAACAGAAATTGGAGGAGGAAGCCGCATTCGAGAAAATAAAACCACTGCACTTTTAGAAACCGAAAGACTTAATCCGTTAAGATCTAACCATGTTTTAAAACTATTTAACGCAGAGGTTAAGGAAATGCATAAAGAATCTATATCCCTGCCTTTAAAGTAAAAGAGTAGATCGTCAGCATATTGGAGAATATGAAAACCATCTATGTCTGATATGGATGAATGAAGATCAAAAGTGTAAATATTATATAAAATAGGGCTTAAAACGGAGCCTTGAGGGAGCCCCTTCCAAACTAACCTTGTTATAATTGGAGAATCTTCCTGAATTACGTTGATAGACCTTTCTGTTAATAAGTTATTAATAAAATTTGCCAACATTGACGGGACATTTAATTTTTTTAACTTTTCCATAAGGATAGATATAATAACGTTATCATATGCAGCAGATATATCTAAAAATGCTGCAAGAACTGAATGATTACACGAGAATGCTAACCGTATATCAGTCGTAAAAATGCCGAGGCTATCCATGGTACTTTTTCCTTTTCGAAAACCAAATTGACTTTCTGCTAGTAAGCCATTACTTTCTACAAACCATTCTAAACGATTTTTTACTAAATGCTCAGCAATTTTAACCAAGACAGTTGAAAGGACAATTGGGCGAAACGAGGTAGCTTCTGTACGTGGTTTATTCGGTTTTAAAATGGGAATAACCTCTTGAGATTTCCAGGCAAGTGGTATTTCTCCACTAGTCATTATGTTATTTATAAGAGACAAATAATAAGAAAGGGCAGAATCATTTAAATGGGAGAAAAATGAATAGGGAATACCGTCCATACCAGGTGCAGAATCTTTGACATAAGATAGAACACCTTTAAGTTCGATCATAGAAAACGGAGCATTAAGGACTAAATCATTATCTTCTTCAACTTTTTACTCCTTTTTCTTTGAAAAGAAAAAGGAGTAAAAAGTTTTTCTGGGGTAGATGGAGGAGCTAAAATGTCTAAAAAATTTTCAATAATATGATCCGGAAGATATGAAGGCGTTGGTTCTTTGAAGATAGATCTATACTTGCGGATATTATTCCAAACAATGGACGGTGAAGTGTCAGGAGATATAGAGGAACAAAAAGATCTCCATCCCTCCCATTTTTTCTTTTTAAATAACTTGCGAGTGCTTGAGATCAGTTCAGAAAGGGATTCAAAATTTTCACTTGTAGAATTTAAAAGATACCTTTTCTCGGCTTCCTTTCTTTTCTGAACCGCTGCCAAGCATTCTTTGTCCCACCAGGGAGGAGAAGGGATTTTGGGAGCACTATCTTTTTTATGAGGGAAAATTTCATCAGCTACTTCTATCAATAATGATGTCAGTCTTGTCGCACCCAATGAATTATTGCTTTCACTCATATCAGGAAGTGATGAAATTTTTTGATCAACGCATTCTCTGAATTTTTCCCAATCAGCATCATCTAATTTATATTTTAACCTCTTCCTTCTGCAAGAAATTTTTCCAAGTCTAGATTCAAAAGTAATAAGAAGAGGAAAATGGTCACTACCAAATGAAGATGTAAGTACATTCCATGTTGATGAGGAAGTCAGAGAAGGTGAGCAAATGGTAAGGTCAGGGGCACTTATACCTTCATGAGGATTAGTTCGACGGGTTGAAGAGCCTGTATTCAACAAACACAAGTTATAATTATCTAGAATATCCAGGATTCTAGCCCCATAGTAACTTGAATTAGAACTACCCCAAGCCTGATGCTGAGCATTAAAGTCGCCCATTAAAACCAATGGTTTAGGAAGATTAGCTATTATCACTTGTAACTCATCAAAAATTGAAGAAGAAGGATGTGGTATGTAAATAGACACATAGCATATGTTGTATATTTTTACTGCAATAATTGAAAAATCATTATTATGTGAAGGTATTGGAATATGAAGGAAATTTAAAGAAGAATGAATAAGTAAAGCAACGCCTCCATAACCATCTGATCGGTCTTCCCTAATACAAGAGAAGCCCGATATTCTAAAATAAGTATCTGGCCGGAGCCAGGTTTCCTGAAGGGAAACAATAAAAGGAGTATATTTATTTAATAAATGTATTAAATCACTTTTTTTGTTAGTTATGCTGCGGCAATTCCATTGAATTGCTCTGTTCATTATTGTTGTTTTGATTTTTCAGCAAAGTCATAGTCGGTTGAGCAACGTTGGACGGTAAATGTATAATCTGAGATTGAGACAAGGAAGTTATTAGGGTTAAAATCAAATCTCTTGTTGTCAAAGTTGAAAAGTCTCTTAAAGATAAATTATCATTTTCAATAAAAGCACACCCATTTTGGTAAGTAGGTGTGTTATATTCTGTCCCAATTATAGAGTCATGAACAGAACGATCATAGCCTTTACTGTGCTGAGGAGGAACGTAAGGCTTGCGAAAAATAGTTTTTTTATATGAAGTAACTCCAGAAATAGATTTGTTTTTAGGCGAGTTAATTGAAGCTTTTGGGGGTACTGACTGTGACGGCATAGAAGTCAAAACATCTGCATATGATTTTGATACCGGAGGATGTAACTTAACAGCTTCTACATAAGATATGCAGCGTTTAGCCATAGTTTCTTTTATGGACCTTTGACGTGAATACTCAGGGCACTTTTTACTGGTAGCCATATGAGAACCTGAACATAAATTACATATTATGGCTTCTTCCTCCACAGAACAATTATCACCTGAGTGACCTTGGCTACATTTATAACATTTAGGAGTTGACCTACATTGAGATTTTATATGCCCGTACCTACAACAGTTGAAACATTGAATTGTGGGGTAAATGTAGAGGTCAACTGGGAGTGCATTGTAACATATAAAAACTCTTTCTGGCAGAACTTGCCCATCAAAAGTTATAACTACAGTTCCAATAGGAACAAACTCTGTTTTGCCGTTGATTGACTGTTTCCTTTTCAATCTCCGAACCTTAATAATGTCTCCAGTACCAGGAGGCACCGAGATATTGCAAATGATGTCGTCATCTGTCCATTCAATAGGTATGCCTCTTACTATTCCCATTCGGGAGACATTGAAACTAGGAACAAAACATTTATAGTTCTTTGATTCTAATGTTTTATTTGAAATGAAATTATTCGCATCCTGATAGTTAGAAAAAGAGACTGTCAATCTATTTCTACCGATTTTCTTTAAACTTCCATCAATAATATTATTAAACCTGTTTTTCTTAAGAAAATGCCCAAAGTGAACTGGGTGAATATTGCAATTATCATCTGGAGACAACTGAGTTTTTTGAATATGAACCACGTAAGGAGACACATCTGAGGCCTGGTAAAATACTCTGCTAATAGGAGGACGAGAGTCGCGAACACTTGAAGAATCTATAGGATTACTGGAAACAGATTGTTCAGGCGGAGGACACACCGTGTTTTCACTAATAGGGGATTCATTCAAATTATCACAGTGGCAATCAAATTCATTGATTGTGCCTGACTTTTGGTGTCTCCTCTTTTTTTTATTACAGTGCTTACATATCTTTCGCACTGAAGCCCTCTTGCGTTTAGGAATTTTATTTGAGCTAGAGGTGTCAGAGTCTAATAAAGACCCCTCCGTATCCATTCCGGAATGTAATATTGTGACAAAACTAGCAACCTGGGGGCTTGTGCCCCCAGGATCTTCGGGCTCGTTCATGAACAATTATACTACATAAAAAACTTACCCAAATCCAAGAGAAACAACACTAATATACTAAATTATACACAAATAAACAGAATAAATAACTTTGACTACTTAACTGATCCTAATTATGAATATAAATGATAAAATTATGAAAGCAAAAACAAAAGTCGACCTAACACCGACGTTTCCCGCGCTTTTTTTCTAGCCCCGTCCACCCCAAAATAATTTTTTTTCAACACCGTTTTGACGTTTAACAATTTAAAAATGAGTATTAATATCTATTTATTCTTTGGTAATGTAGCAAATATCGATTTTAATATCGATAAAATGTAAGTGATAACAATATGGATAGTGAAGAAATAGGGATCTTTTTCTTTTGTTGATATAAAAATAATTAATACATGAATAAATATCAGGTTGACCTGAGTCCAAAGTAAACAATTTAAGCACTTGTATTATGGAAACCAAAACCAACGGTGGAACTAGCCCAGCTTTCCTTCATAATTGCCACCAGAGTAGTACTAGCATGCTAGGATGGAGAAGATTACAAGAAAACAGTTGAAGAATTTAACTTTTGTTCGACTGTATGCTTAGAATACCAAAATGTATCAGCATATCGACAATCCAGTACATTACTTGATTTTGTTTATGATGTTTGCATAAGTATACGAAAAAATAAAATGACAGTGCTATCAAAATTTATTATAAAAAATATTTTTTTAAGCACGCTATGACAGCAAAATTAACGAATTGTGTAAAATTAAAACTCTTTGCAAACAAATGACATGTAGTTTAGTCCAACCATAGATCAGAGGATCTCAATATCATATTACTTTGCAGTTTACTTTATTGATTTTCGCCCTGCAATGGGATTCTGTTTTCACATTTCCTGTAACAAAATACAAATTAAATAAAGTGAATTTAGACATGTTAATATTTATATATCTCGTGAATCATACTTGTTCAATTTATGTCGAACTAAATCAAAAATTTCATACGATGCAATAGGTACATTATGCCATTGGCGATATTTTAAGAGTCATGACACCATTTTTTACCACTCTTGATAAATTCTTATTTCGCGATCTAAAAGTTAATGTGTTCGAAAATTTTATCGACAAGTACGATGTAATTTTTTTCATTGGCACATCACTACAGCAATAAATATACATTATTTAGATTTGAAAATTTGGTTATTATTGCGCCTTAATTTTGGGGAAATTAAAAATATTAAAGGTTAACAAGCATTTTCTAAATCGTTGGCTCATTTTTACAACATAATACGCAAATGTTTTTGCAAAACTTACCGATGAAGACGATATTGATTAACTCTCGTTATTTTTTAAATCACAAACTTAAAAATCACCATGGTCTTTGATATACAGTTATCCTCGTCCGCAATTATAATAATTATTTGGTTTTATTGAGTTTTCATACATCATTTTGCTACATAATTAGAAAATCTTGTTTTAGTGAAATTCAGTTTGACAATTCAATGTCAGTTTATTAAAATACGAGATAGGGATACCATACCATAGATCCTGTCACAAGTATGCACTAGTATTTAAGAATACTAATATTCATAAGTATGACTATTAGTGAGCCGTATTCCCATTTAAAATATAAGAGTATGTACATAAGCTAAAAACCAAAAACTGTTTTCGTTTATACTTAATAGTTTTATTTAATTTTGAAATAGACAAAGGGGTGTTTTAAACATTTAATTTATTAGGTGTGTGGAAATATTGTTGCGTAATGGATGCGCAGATGCAAAATATATATCAACAAACCATGTTAAAACATGGTTTATGATAAAGTTTGTATCGATTAGTAGCACTATTCTGGAAAATATGCAATACTAATAAATTAGTAACATATATATGTCACCGTAAGATTGTAAAAATCGTTAGATTACAATCTATCTCGCGAGATTGTAAACTGTCGACAGATTGTGAACCGTAACATTATGATTGCAATTTAACGCGTTATTTTTCGCTATATTGTAATCTATCGATGAGAATCGGTCAAATTGTGAACTGACGTAGAACGAAATGCATCTCGCGCGCTGATTGGTTGAGAGTTGTGTGCCCCCCGCCCCCCCGTCATTCGCCATATTTGTTTGTAATTTCGTTTGTTGTTTTTATACTATTAATTTATGGTATGTTTAAAGGACTAAATATTTGTTTCTAAGAGTTTCTTAAAAATTTTCAATTTTAATTTGTGTTAAAAAACAAAATAATTGTTTCATTTGTTGTAATTTTCAATTAAAATTTTGATTGGAAGAATAAATATTTCGGTACAATTATTTCTCAAAGTATGTCAGGATTATTGATTACCTAGTAAATAAATACTTGAAGATTTTTTGAAGTGCATTTAATTTATTTAAACGACATGTCTATTTTTTTTAATAAAAGAAATGATTTGATTTGAATTTCATTCCTGACTTTACGGGGACATAGAAAGGCTGGTCGTGATTGGTCGCTCATATAATAAACCGACCAATCAGGAGGAGCTTTCGGACAGTTGACAGTTTGACGCCGTACAGATTGTAATTTAGCGGTTTCACTTCGATAGATTACAATACAGCGAAAAATAATCCTTTAAATTGCAATCCCAAGTTACGGTTCACAATCTGTCGACAGTTTACAATCTCGCGAGATAGATTGTAATCTAACGGTTTTTACAATCTTACGGTGACATATACATAGGAATAAAATAAAGCGTTCAGTAAATAGTTACGAATATAACAAATACTGTTAAATACTAGAAAGTGATTTTTCAATAATGGCCCATCACTGATTAAAATACGGCCATTAAAATTAGTCGTATTTGAAATTGAATGTATTTTCAATTTGGTAACGTTCTATTGGCAGTCTATGGTTGGACTCCAACTTCCGGAGTCCAGTCCATAGATTTTCTATCTGCAGATGCGGACTCCAATACAAGCTTTGAGTGGTTTTTGTTTCAGTCACACTAGGTGGCGCTGCATGGCTAGATGCGAATAAGACGGCTACGTCCCAATTGCGGTTTTTAGCGTTACATCTAGGAATATAATATATCTATGGTATGAATGCACACTAGTGATGTTCGTCGTTGGCGCTAGTAATGAAAAGCTTGTAACAACATGGCTACATGCTATCCATCCATAGTTTAATCGAAAAAAGTTGAAACTCACGATGTCTGAGAATATAGCAATACTATCGTGATTATGATCTAGAAAATGTGTATCGACTTTCTCGATATAGTTCTCTAGATGATAGTATCTACACTTTTATTTTTTTTGGATTTGTAGTAAAATTCATTTAATTGTTTTGTTTTCGGTGATTATCGATTAACAATTGATAGCTCTCTGCACCACTGCGTGTACAATGTTTCGCATGCATGCATGCATCATGCATGCATTACTTACCACACTAGTTAATCAAGATGGCGTGCCTTCGTTCGACTTTTGAGTGAATTTTGAGTTCGTTCGATTAAATTGCCTAGAATTGAAACGCACGTTTCATGTTTTCTGAAATTTCAAACCCGTTATTTTATTTTATTTTTGTTGAAACTAAGTGTATTAATTTGTTGTGCTGTGCTGTTGAAGTGCTGAACTACATTAGTGTGTTGCACCATGAGTAATTACGAAGATGATCAAAGTGAAGATGGAGAACTAGCACGTAGCCCCATTCAAGACGAAATGGATTTTAGGTAATTTACTATTACAAATCTGGATTTCAGATAAAAACATCTGTTTTAACAACTGGCCAAGCGTTGATGCGTAGCCCGTGTTCATTGAATATTAGGTACGAGGTAGTGCTGTTAGTAATCGAAACTGCTTGTTCACTCTATTTTGAAACTATCGTGTGCGGATTTTCGATTGATTTATGTGGGATGTTATCATAAAATTTGTCCCTAACGCTTATTTTTAATTGCGTTAGATGTTGTTAATTTATGTCTACACGTTGTTTTCAAGGATCTTTACCTGAGAAACTTACACATGAGGTATGTCTTTAACCCTTTGCTGTCCATTAAAATTATTAAATCTTGTCATGATAATTATTTCTACTGTTAAAGATATTGGTGTTATATCGAACAATGTAAGACTTATGAGATGTAAGACGGTCTATTAAATATTAACATGATAACCTCTGTTTTCTAGTTTATCTGATGAGGATCGCGATAATGCTGATTCTTTGGATATCAAGCCTCCCCAAGCTGTGATTCGTTCATCGCATCGAGATAAGAGAACTCACAAAAGACCTGTAAAAGATAGATATAAAGAACCAGCTAGGAAAGACAAGAAGCATCTTTACAGGTATGTTTGGTAGATTTGTCAAAGATTGTAACACTTAAAGAGCCAGTTGCATCAAGTTCACTGGTTAGATGGATGATTAGAGAGTTGTCAAATTGCAAGTAATGTATGGGCTCATGATAGCTTTTACAGTTAAAGTTAAGTTGGTGCAACTGCAGCTTAATTTGAATAGTTTTTAATTAAATTATTCTGTTCTGTTTAGTTTTAGGTTGAACTATTATTAGTATCTTGTGCATTAATTAAGGTATTTCATCAATCTTTACACAAAATTTCATCCAAATCTATGTTGAAGTTTTTATATTCAACATACATATTAATTCATACAAACTTTCTCATTTGTATAAATGTTATTAATAACATTAGTGGTACTAAGGCGGATATGGTAAATAGTACAGTACTATGGCTGAGTAACATACCACAATCTAAATAGCTTATTCTAGGATTTGGGGATTTGTGGTAACATTCAAACAAAGTACTACTTACCTATTAATTCCTAATATACAAGCATTTATTTTTAGAAAATTGCATAGTTTTTATTTTTGTCCATTAGAAGGGTCAGATTACAAAAAAAATATTTTATTTTTTGGACATGGTAATGGGATATTTTGAATGTATATGGAGTAGATTGCTTCCTATTATTATTTGTATAATAATATGCACTCGAAATCTTCAACACTTTAAATAATAATTAATATGCATTCAGGTCTACCATCTGACATTGCGAATCTTGTAAATCAAATCGTGAACATTTTTTAACAGGGAACGTGAGAAACCTGAAAAGTCAAAAAGAGAGATGCCTAAAAATTCTGACCGTGAAGATATGCCCAAAGAATATTTTAGAGAAAAACAGTATAGAGAATATAGGGAGAAGGAGGCTTATAGAGAAAAGGAAGCATATAGGGAAAAGGATATTTATAGAGAGAAAGAAGCATACCACAGGGATAAAGAACTGTATAGGGATAAAGAGGCTTACAGGGATAAGGAGGTATACAGAGACAAAGAAGCGTATAGAGAAAAAGAAGCCTATAGAGAAAAAGAAGCCTATAGAGAAAAAGAAGCTTACAGGGACAAGGAAGCATTCAGAGAAAAGGAATCATTTAGAGAAAAAGAGGTCTTCAGAGACAAGGATGTTAGAGAGAAAGAGCTCTACAGAGAAAGAGAAATAAGAGACAAGGAAATCTATAAAGACAAGGAATTGTACAGAGAAAAAGATCCCTACAGAGAAAGAGAGCATTATAAAGAGAGAGATGTTTATAGAGACGGTTCATTTAGAGATACAGCTCGTCCCAGAGAAGCTTACAGAGAAAAAGAAGTATACAAAGAAAAAGATGTTCAGAGAGAAAGGGAAATGTATTTAAGTCGTGAACGTCAGTATAAGTATTCAGAGGGAGACAGAAAACGTATAGAAACTGATAGAATAGAATCAAGATTAAGATTGTTAGCAGAGGATGGCCATACTAATAATCATAACAATGAAAAAGAAACTAGAGATCGGACGTCTGGTGATAAAGAATTGGAAGATTTACGGTCGAGATTACTTAGTAAAAGAATTTCAAAGGAATTGCAGGGTCAAGACTCTAAAAAATCATCTGATTATGAAAAAGAATCTAAATCAGATCGTCATTCTATTCTTGATAAGACTCAACAAGAAAGAAGGAAGAGGCTACTAGAAGCAGGTGAGTAAATGTATTTTCTTTGTTTCAAAATTATGTTAATTAAGAATACTAGGCCAAATATATTAAATCAATGTTGTTTGATACTATTATTATTTCAGAACGTGAAATGGAAAAAAGGAAGAATGAATCCCGAACAGAGCTCGAAGCTAGACGTGAAGAACGTCGTCGTAGGGGAAGGAAACGATCTGTGTCGCCCGAAGATGCGTCCAATAAAAAATCAAAAACTACTCACTCTCCCTCATATGGTGATTCAGTAGTCACGGTGTCTGACGCCAGTGATGTTGAAATGAAGAGTGATTCTCAACATTCAGAACCGGAGGATGGTGAGTTATACAGAAGTAATCTAAGATTTGAAATGAAAAAGGAGTAATTATAATATTTATATGATTACAATATATTTTACATTTTATAGGAGAACATTCCAACAGTGAAACAGACGACGACAGTTCCAGTACAGATTCTGATTCTGATGCACACTCTAAATCTAACGAGGAGGATGAACCCAAGGAAGAAACTAAATCTGACACAGAGGATGTAAAAGAAAAGGTTCCTGAGAAAGTCAGACCAAAGTCTAAGTCTAAATCACCCACACCCAATATAGATCACCGGACGCCGTCGTCTCATGGATCAAGAAGGTGAGAAGTCTTTTATAATCACTAACGTAACTAAAGGCATTGTCTTCATATTTTCTTTACTAATAATAGGGATAAACTTGTTGAAAAAATCAATAGTATTATTATTATATATTACATATTGACCATGTGTTGAACATGTATAGATCATAAAATATGTAATGTAAATTTGTTAAAAATGCTCTTCTAATTTTTTTTTTAAACTTTTTGTAAAAGAATATGCAGAAAATAAATCGATAGTGCAATTATAACTACATAAACATTTTTTCTTTTTATCAGGTCTCTCTCTAGATCGAAAAGTAGAAGTAGATCACACTCATTCTCTCCACCTCCACCAGGAGAGAATGGTAAAGTAGCAACTGAAGAAGAAAAGCCCAAAGAGGGTGATGAAGAAGCCAAGAAACGGGAGGAAGCTATTAGTGCCCTGCCTCCTTACTATCCAGCTCTACAGGTAAAATCACTGTTTTACATCTTATTAATTATATTTATTATGCACATAGTACTAGCATAACAAGTTTTAAATCTTGATTGATTTATAGGATTAGTGGGTTATTAAACCTGTATTTGTACATTGTTGTTGTTATTGTGAAGAAGTGCAGTAATCACTCTTAACAATTTTATTAAGGTATTATACTGTTATATTTATCTACAACTATTCTTAGGTTAAACTAAGTAATAATTACCAAACCAACTTTTTCATAAATAAACTTAATTTGTAAGATCTGAGTGAATTCTTCAGTGCACGGGACGCGGTCAGTAACAAATTTGTTAGAAACTGCCTGTTTTCTGACTACATTTCATGGAGAACTTTCATAAATTATCATCAACATACATTCCCTAATATTATTAGTCACTAAACCAATAATTGGAGATGCGATGCATACTGTGTCTATTTTGTTATTTTATAAGTTTTGTATTTAAGATCTGTAAGGATTCATCTTGTGAATTTTAAAGTAGTTGGTGTCAATAGGTTACCTTGCATTATGGTTTATATGACACAGATTGATTTTTGGAACATGGACCTACTAAAGTTCTTAAGGTTTAAGTAAATATGAATAAGTACTAATTTTTATCGTTTTATAGGGCTGCCGTTCAGTCGAAGAGTTTCAATGTCTTAATAGAATAGAGGAAGGCACATATGGAGTTGTTTACAGAGCCCGTGATAAAACCACTGAAGAGATTGTAGCTCTGAAACGACTCAAAATGGAAAAGGAGAAGGAAGGATTCCCAATTACTTCACTAAGAGAGATTAATACACTTTTGAAGGTAGGATCACAATCACTTTTATATTAACTGTAAGCTCACTTGAGCCATCATAATGCATCACTGCTCAATGTAAATGTAAGGTATAAATGTCGTATTGCAGTAGCGTATTCGCGCAGCTCGTTTGAGCCGCGAGCTGTGACGCACCCGATGGCTCATGTGCTAAATTCACTTAATTAATGCCATGTATTTTATTCCTACAGGCCCGGCACCTCTTACCTGCAAGAGGGTTGTGCTAGAGGTGTGACCCAATTGCAAGGGTTAACAACTTCGATACACGGGCGGGCCTAGGTATTTTTAAGGAATTTATTCCAGGGGGCAACTCCAATGCTTTCAACTACACAAATGTACCAATTTCAACAAATTATTAGTAAAAGGGTTAAACAAACTTACGAGATTATTTGAGATGGCGATGCACTTTATATACGGGTATACCTATTGGTTACGTTTTTGCATCAAGATGGACTAGCATCAGCGTCAAACAAGGTAAAACAGAAATCGGAGTCATTTTTACAAATTTGATTATTCAAGTAAAATAAATAATTGTGAAAATGGCTTCTTTACTCACATGATGAAGTAAGCGTTATATTTTTTCTAAAGCATGATATGAAATTACGTCTGATAATATCTAAGGATTATAAGATGAAATGAAACAACATACAACTGTTTAAAATAGAAAATATTACATACAAATGCAATAATATACTAAGTGACCCATAAGTAAATTCTGAAGAACTTCAGTACGTTCTAATGTTACGTAACATTATGTTGACATTTATGAAAAACCACAAAGATATGTGTTCATCGCACATATTTTTGTTCCTCAAACATTTGATATAGCGGATATGTCAATTAAAAACACAATGTAGTTATGAACGTAAAATGTTACGTAATATATTTGGGCAAATTCAAATGGTAATGACATAAGTACTCCCATAAATATACTAGATCACTCCACTTTCGAATATAATTGTTTAAAATAGTATGTTTTCCTACAGATTTATTTATTTAAAATAGTATGTTTTCCTACAGATTTATTTATAAGACAATTTTTTAAGTTATTGGTGCGTTCTAGCTTTTTGGTTCCCACTGTAATATTCATAAACCAGAGGCTAGATGAAATGCTTACCAGTAGTGGAATAAAACAAAATTTGCCCTCATCTAAATAGATTCTGGTTTTTAACCGCTTTGTTACTATATTGATATTACATACATGGATATTGTGGTCTATCTATGTAGATAGGTTAAAAATATTTTTAAAATAGTTCAGTCTCAGATTTTAAAAATTATTGGTATTTTATTTATATATGTAATTATTCTCGTCTGAATCGATTTAGATGAAATTTGATGAGATACTAGATTGATATAAGATATTTTTATCCTGCCAACAGCTAGTTGAACACAAAACAAATTAGATGAATTGATTTTTGTATTAATTTTCACAAATTTCATTGCGCGAATCTTCTCACAAAAATTCAACACCCCAACGAAACCTAAAAGTCCAATAAACTCCGCACCCTACCCCCTATCCCTTATTGTGTTCAGCATGTGACTTTATATTAAACATTGACCAACAGGCTTCGTTCGAGTCTTAAACATGTAAATATATTTTGAATCCGAGTCTGGTATATTGAAACCATTTGAACTTTCCAACCCCATTCTTACAGGGGAAACATCTGTTTGTATGTTCTAACAAAGCCAAGCCAACCAACTAATGGTTCAACAGGCTCATTTTGCCGTAAATGGTTGCTTAACCTTGTAAGGTTTGAAAATTGACGGAGTTGAGCTTAACACTTTGTTGTTCTTGTTGAATTGTACATTCAGATATGAATCTACACCTAAAACGGTTACAGCCCTTATGTTTTTAAAAGCACTCGAGTAGGATTGTTTATGGGTCTATATTACCTTTTCATGGGTACTATAGGGTAGTAAAGAATATAATTTCATTTATTGTAGCTCATGTTTATTTTAATTAACATTGGTTGTTTATGTGATCTTTAATTGTAAATGAGACAAGTTACATGGTATTTAGCTTTTAAAACAATTAAAAAGTTAAATTGACTCTTTAGAACTCTCTCTCTTGACTCTTTAAGTTTCGCGCCACTCCTGACCTTATACGTTTTTTCGCTCCACCTTCGTGGCTTACTCTTTAGATAATATTTTTTCAAACTGGCACACCTTCCTCTTTATCTGCCATATTTTTTCCCACACATCAAGTCTTTCACTCCGTGAACTGAAACCACCGCACTTGTTGCTATATTTTCCTTGTGATATTTATATATCTACAGCTTATTGTATGGATTGCCGAAATCTTTATCAGGTGGCACAATATTCCGATTTATTCAATAATAGCTGTGCCCGTGACTTCGTTCGCGTGGACTACATACTTTCATAGAAGGTTTTACTCCTATATCCCCTAATATTCAAAACAAAAAGTAGTCTTTATTTTAATCCAAGTTTCGAGATACATTTTTGCCCAATTCCATATCTATAATATCAAAAATTAATTTTTCTCATATAAACTTTTACGGGCGGTGTTACCCCCATCACCCTTTTTTTTTCAAAACAAAACCTACCATATGCCCGTTATAGGCTTTAACGTATACCAAATTTCATCATAATCAGTTCAGTGGCTTAACGTAAAATCCGGACAGACAAACGGACATACGGATAGAGTTACTTTCGCATTTATAAGTATAAATTAATTTGTCTTTAAACTAAATTAAGCTTAAATACAAATGAAAACATTTTAATTCTTCCGTATACGTAACACAATTCCATAATAACAGTAACATACAATTCATTAAACTAATTGAGCAACAGATAAACAATTTTGAGACATCGTTAAAATCTTTAAAGGTTTATTTAAAGTACATAATTTACAGGTTAGATGTACTAATGGTTTGATATATAAACTAGGATGAATCTTATGGTTTCCCTGAAGTAGTCTCATCCTGACAATAATCGTAGTATCACCTTCCCACTGCAAATTTCATTGGTCGAATTGTTATCAAATAATAAAAAACTACCCACATAAAATTAAAATTCACCCAAATTGACGGCAGTTGGTATATTTATCCAACTTAAACATATTACATTATGCTTTCGCAATTTTGGACAAGAAAAGTAATTATCAATCTAGAATCTTATGTAAGAAATTGTATCCAGGTCCATTTAGTAGTTTTTAATTAGTTATAAACATATGCATCCAAATCAAACAATCGAGCTATAACATAAGGTGGATCAATTACTTCCTGAAACACACTTGATGATTTTTCCTAAAGGAACACTGTTCTTATCGCTTGACCAATGTTTATTGCTGAAACTGTAGAATGGAATAGGGTATTGTTGTGGTCATGGTCCTTAATACTTTTATTTGTTAAATGGTGTGAATTACATAATGATTAGGCCCTCATGCACTGTAATCCTTTTTTCTGAATAAGACATTTGTCAATTTCACTGTAGTTTTTATTGTTTTGTTTGCTGAACTTATTATCACAAATACGACTGGGTTAGTCTCACTCATTCTCATTTTTTGTGCCAATGTAGCTTGAGGGTAGCGATATACATCTTAGACACGTGTAGTTAGTATCACGCTCAAGTCGTACCCACGTGGAGCTCTATTTTGTCATGGGGTATACTGTGAATGAATGTTCTTGTTAACCGCCTGAATCTTGTGGCGCCCCTCATCTTTAAGTTTAAGGTTTTGTCGAAATAAACTCCTCACAGTAATGGTTGTATTTTATCGAGTTTTAAAGTCAAGTCAAGTGGTTATATTAGCACAATTGCAATCATAATATGGCATTCAATATGTCATGGTCTCAGGTTATATTCTTTTAAAAAAACCTTGCTGTTTGTCGGAAATTTTATTTTCAAGGGTACATTAAATGTAATGTAATGTACAAATTTTGTAATGTCCGAATGAAAAACTTTTTTTTCTGGTCGAAGTGTTAAGGCGAGTAATACCTTGACTTGAATAAACTGAATGAAGCGGTTGTGTGGTGGATATTTATTAACTTGCGTAGTAAATAAATATCTTATCGATATTATACTTTTAGACCTGTTGGTATGTCAAATTGATTTTCTATTGTCTGGAATTCCAGTTTATGTAGAGTTTAGAAACCTTGCCGGCACGGCGCTATACGTAATCTATTTCATGTCTGAGGTTTGCGCAAATACGAAAGGCACAAACTCGTGGTTTTTCCCTGAAAACCAGTGGAACTACCGAAGAAAGAGACTTAGTCTTTTAAGGCGTATTAAAACGACTAGCCTCCATCTTACAGGACTCGACTCTAAGATGAAGACTAAATTATTTAGTACGAATTTTTATTAATAAGACTAAGTCGTTGTTTTAAAAGACTGAGCAACTAAAACGACTACAGTTGTTTTCAAAAACCTAAAAGCCTAAAACGACTAAGATGGTTTTTAAAAGGACTTACGCCTGAGTATTATACATGAACATGACTCATACCCTACATGTAATATGCCTTTAATTTGAAAAAAAAAACGTAAATGTTGTTTCCTGATTTTAATTTAGTCATAATTATCAAAACGATTTCCTATATGACACGCCAGCCCAAGCGATAAGGCGTTTTAGTCGTTTTAGTCCTTGTAGTATTTTTAGTCTTTTAAGCCTTTTACGTTATAAGGTTAAAGACTACGAATAAAATTAATCCTCAGTTTGCAGTCTTATGACTAAAGACTAAAAGGTAACAAGACTAATTTAGTCGCAAGGCTTTAAAAACTAGTCTAGTCTTTTAAATATGCCTTAAAGAGCTAAGTCTCTTTCATCACTAAGTGGAACGAGGATCAGACGGTAGAATACGACTTTTATTGTGTTCGCAGTTCAGTTCCCTTTCCATTGCAATTGAGGGTTTGGTAGTTTTTTTGTGGTTTCCACAAATGTTTTTATCCTAAAAATTTTTTTTTGCATTGCACTGGCAATCTGGGAATTTACTTCTGGTTTCTATTGCAATAGGGAAAAATGTAGAGCTTCAAAACGTGTCTTGCACCTACTGATCAAATCGTGGCTCTAAAGAGACTCCAGATATTGCCTCGCTTTTGAAAAAGTCTCCTCCAGTCCCCTTTTTCCAATAGTCATCTCTGTGGTGTTTTGGTCCGAAACACTTTATAGAAATGTTATTTTCCTTAATAATAGCTTTATTTCTTTAGTCCGTATTTTAAAACGGTGAAACAGTTTTATCCATTCGAATTTTAATGTTTCTGCTAAACGGCATGAACACACTTCGATAGACAGCTGTGCTTCTATGGGTAAATATAATTAGATATCTAATTTGTTATAGTTGAGTTTTTAGTTGAAATTTCACAAACGTTTTCTAGGCGAATATGATTAAATATCGTACTACACATTCAAATATTTATTTTTTCCGGTCTGATTGTTTGATATTTACTTTGTGTCCAATTATGATTTCATGTGTCCAGTCACTCAAGATTCTTGTAATGTATTACTCATAGTATATTTTATTCAATCGAAACTAAAACGAAACAAAAAATCTCGTTTCCCGATAAAAGCTGATAGGGGCCATCTTCATTTGTTGATTTGTCAATATATCTTCACTTGTCACAAAACCGTCTATCATTTTATATCTCTAACATTCATAATCTAAACCCTTTCACTAATTCATCTATCATAAGAACGTCGCTATCTACGTAACTATGACTGCCGTTGCTTAACCTCGTAAGTCTCGTGACGTGCAAGATGCTTTTCGCGAAAAAACAGATGATTTGGTCCAATGTACGTCAGAACAACATTTAAATGTCGTTTTTTATTAGTAGCTGAGCAGTTTCTAAACCTCATTTTCGTGTGCCTGATTTCCGACATTTGGCTTCCTTGGATGCCCTCTATTGACTAAGGAAGAGGTGTGCAATGCTTTCTTGTGTGCCCACAAAGAAACTGCTGATTTTTGGACAAAATATTGCTACCCCGCTCCCGCTTCACCGTTTCTTTCTGCAAAAAACGCCTGCAAAGATCGCTTAATTTTTAATAAAATGGTAACAAATTTTTCTCGAAATAATTTTTTGATTACTGTTCGTCAGCTTTGTGATTCATTAGTTTGTGACTCGATATAGTGTTTTACCACAAATACGGATCTCGATCTCAGGTGCCACGGCACTGATAGATAGCGTATATGTAATACAATGTACCAAATTGACCTTGCCAAATTTTAGGCGCGCTGGACGGCAAAATAAAGATAATTGTCATAACTGCCAGTTCGCCAGTATTTCAAGTCATATTTGTACTAGCTGTGCCCGCGACTTCGTTCGCGTGGACTATACCCTTTCATGGTCGGTTTTACCCCTCTCCCCTAATATTCGAAACAAAAAGTAGTCTATATTTTAATAGAGCTATATTTGTGCCAACTTTCTTATACGTTACTCACTCTAATTTATAAAATAAACATTTTCCCCTATAAACTTTCAAAGGTGGCATTACCCCCCCCCCCCCCCCCCCCTTACTTTCTAACAAAAAGTAGCCTATGTCCGTTCTTGAGGTTCAACGTATACCTACGCCAAATTTCATCAAAATCGGTTGAGAGGTTTAAGCGGGAAAGCGTAACAGACAGACAGAGTTACTTTCGTATTTGGGTCGTTCTTCTTTTTTACCGACAATGGACATGACTGATAAATCAATATTTAATATGTACATATCATATTAGTAATCATTGGTAATACTGCCTAAATTGTTGTGTGAGGAATCATTTTTCAGATGGTCTATCTTATGATGTCAAATTAATTTATAAGCAAACAATATCGATCAAAATGTACAACTCCGTCACGGTCTTCAAAAATAGTACCACTTACACCTCCGTCACGCGATGTAACTTTTTTCTTAAGTTAAATAATTAAGAGAAGTACCTACGACATGATAACATAATTCCTAATCTATCATACATTAGGAATATTTCAATAGTTTGAAGTACTCATATATTTGTTTTTATAATTATACATTCGTGTTAATGGGGACAACTTATTGTCGGTAAAAAAGAAGAACGACCCATTTATGATATTAGTAGGGATATATTAACAAAAAAGAAGTATTAAGTCCACCTGTGGAACTTTTTTGTGCTTGAAGTTTTAAATGTTATATGAACCTATGTATATGTACTATATAAATAGGAACTTAAAATATTTAAAGTTTTTAATTGTATAAAAATAATTATTGAATTGATAGTTGTGTGACTATTAACAAAAAATGAAATAATTGTAAGAACTGCAATTAATAATATAATTAATTTGTAACAGTACACTCTCCTGGCCGCTTTATTTGTTCAGTATTAGTTCAGTTACCTAAGGAAAATGATACCTGAACATTCAACAAATCTTTTATAAGCTGTTTAATTTTGATTTTCAGTATACTTTCATATCATGCTTTAAGGTTGAGTTATTCTGGATCATCATGTATTATCACGTTAATTTTACCGAACTACTGTGAAAATATTTAGACAATATAATATGTATTAATTTTAAAATCTTATACTTTGTGATAAAGATTCAAGTTTTGATATTAATTCTGCACTATTATCCATAGCTTATACTACATTCTAATTTAAGGGATAAAGTAAGTTCTCATTTTAATTTGCGTCTTTACGTGACATATTACGTGTAGAACAAATGTATTTTGAGAATCTTTGTCTTTTGTCTCTTGTGTATCGCCATCTCAAATATAAAGTTTGTTTTAGTGCACCAATTATAACTACATTTTTCGTAAGGCGCTCTTAGACATGTATGAAGATCTTTGCAAAGGCTAACACTGTCATAAACTATTTAAATGAAGGAGATGGCGGTATTCTTTCCAGAGATCTACATTGTCATGCCTTGGGGCACTTTAGACAAATGTGATATCGCAAGTTTTTTCTTGCCATGTCAAATTTGTTGACCAGAGTCGCAATTTCTCTACAATATGGTGAGAAAAATGACAAAAAAGTCTGTTCAGATTTTGATATGATCAGATTAGTGAATTCGCATTTTAATGGGGCTAGATGTTTCGCATGTCACAAATTGAATTCATATGTGCATACAATTCGTTTGATTGAATAAAATTAAATGCATTTGCTTGTGTACGACATTAGTGACTTTGAAACCAGTGACATATGAAAATCAAACGAATTTGTACTGGTAGGGGCCATCCATAAAGTACGTCACACTCATTTCATGAGTTTTGAGCCCCCGCCCCCCCGTCCTTGTCACAGGTGGTCACATTTCTGAGCCCCCCCCCGTCCCCCGTCCCTAGTGTGACGTCACATGTTTTGCAATTTAACATCGAAAAATTATTAAATTAAAACAGCAGTTCCGAAATTAGTTTTATTTCCATTTAAATTAAGTACTTTTTTATGAAATGAACATAATATCAAATATTTGAAACAATAACAAAAAAATAAAGTAATGAATATAAAGAAAAAGAAGAAAAGTAACTCAATCATCTTTAGTCCATGGACTTTGAACCCTATGAACTATGAACTTGTCAACAATACAATTTAAACCGTATTGCCCTAAAGATAGAGTTGGACATATTTTTTAGTTTAATTAATATTTCAAATTACGTGATTGGTACCTCTAGATTTTGAAATGTGATGTCACGAAACTTAGGACCCCTCCCACCCCTTGTCACACCATGTCACACTTTGTCGACCCCCTCCCCCCCCCTTTACGTGTGACGTACTTTATGGATGGCCCCTTATTGCATATACATTTATCTTCAGTGATGCAAAATTAATCTTTAGAAGATGGTAACGTGCGTGAATCTATTTATAAGACATGCGTTTAAATTTAAATAAGTCTTCAAAGTAAGTCTTGTTAATGGTATTTGAAGAATCAATTATTAAATTTTTGAAGGGAAAGATAATTAATTTTTTGCTGAGGTTGTTTTATTCACAGTAATCACAATTGTCTATGATGAAAATATCAGCTGCCGACAGTTATGAATACCTATATCTTTTAAATTCTATTATAACGCTTTGTATGAATCAAACCTAATCTGGTATCGGTAGTGCTAATAGAACTATTTACAAATCGTGATTGATTAACAATGTGTTCAATATTATTATTATTTTTTAAACTACTTTAGTAAAATACAAATTTGGAAAAATAGTTCGTTGACCAAAATGTTAATATTTATTTCCTTACTTATCATGAGTATTTATTTTGTAACAGGAAAACTATCTATTAACAGGAAGGTATTTGTCGATTTCCTGTCCTCCTTTTAATGTTGTTAAATGAAATTATTTGATTTGCAGAAATACAGCAGTTTACGATGTTAAAAATTACAAATACTTGGCCTGTTAGTATTGTGTGATTTTTAACAAATAGTTTTAAGTTTGAATGCGTTGTATTATGATATATCTAAGATGTAAGCGCGAGACTAATACTATTTTTTGAATACCACTAATTCCTTTTACTAAAAGTTAAATGTTACCTACTATGAACAGTTCGAATTTGGCTTTGAATGCCAAATGATGAAATTATGTATGTTTTTAAGTTTTGCTTTTAAACGGAGGCCTACTCTGTAAACTCACAAACACGTACCCATACTTATCTTTTCTTTTGTGTACATTATAGTTTGGTTTTGTGAGGATAAAGAAGTGGCCTCTGTGACAACTCATTTGAGTAATTACTTATTTCGATATAGTAAATTCGTTCAAAGGATACAATGAATAATTTTGTTACCTTTGTGATATTTGAAATAACAAATTCGCTTAACGATGACTTATGTTAAAGTTATTTATGCAAAGTATGACAATCTTTCATTTGAATGAATAATTCTTAAAAATGAATGATAAACATAGGTCTGATATTATACTGATCGATTGAATATGATCGATGATAGTAGCTTGGATTTTTTACTTAAACCAAACGAACATACAATCTGTAATTAATTATTTGGTAAGACTTTCGCGTTCCATTTTAAACATCGGGCAGTAAGTAATTCGGATTAACCACTAAAAATGGTTTTATTGGAATCTAGTCTAATTGTAACACCATTTTACAGTGAAACTCAACTACCAAAGTGTTATGGAATAAATAAAAACTCAAAACTTACGCACACGGGGAATGCCCGTTTTCAACCCCATAGTTATTATTCTTTAACGGTGGCGCATACCACCTTGTGCATGTAAACATTAAACATATATAAAGGCTGGTAGCCCTTGTGGAAAGTAAAACCCTTGAAAAAACTTAGCTACCAGCACGCGACTTTTATTTAGTAGGATCTGGATTAATAGTACTTTGATTTTTTAATAGAGTATGAAATATTGGTAGGACGTATCGTCCTGTAGCCCCATCTTGAAATCAAGGGCGACAGCAAATAAAATTTATTGCTAATCTGGTAAACTATTTATGACAAACATCTGTTAATTTTTGTTAAATGATCCGAAAAAAGATCAGTAAAAAATAATGTACTTCCAGCAAAGTGAGTTTTGATTTTACAGTGTAAAGGTACAAGATCAAAGTAAAATGAAATAATATTATTTTCTGTGAGACCAATAGTTTGCTAGGTAAGCCACCTTCGGTAACCCCTTACATCAAGTGACTCTACAATATCGAAATCCATGTTTATACCAAGACATTTACATTACAGAAATAAAAAATTGCGTCTTCAGTCTTAATGTACCTTTTCAATGGGCTTATAATATGTCCTCTTTATCATTCGTGAAAATTATTGTATTTAGTCAATAAGATGATATTATGTACATATGTTTACACGAATATGTGAGACATTGGCATATGGCAGTAATAATGGTTAAATATGACGTAAAATATTGCGATCGATACCCGAACTTAAAATATGTCTTGTATGTACAGTCGCCGTCAGATATATCGGAACAGAACAAAGTGACCAAAAACTTCTGAACAGTTAAAATGTTAAAAACTTAGATACACCACAAGTTACCATTAATATCTGAACATTCATTACTTCAATAACATCTGAGCAGATGCCAATAACATCTGAACACTCATAACGTCAATATGTGTCACGCCCGTCATTTGTCATTTAGCTACCTGTAAAGATGAGAGTGAAGAGTGTTCAGATATTATTGATTAGTTGTGTGTATAGAAATTATTGACTAGCATCTGCTCAGATATTATTGAAGTAATGAATGTTCAGATATTAATGGTAACTTGTGGTGTATGGAACTTTTTGACATTTTAACTGTTCAGAAGTATTTGGTCACTTTGTCTGCTCTGATATATCTGACGGCGATTGTACGTGTAAAATGCAAACATTGAGGCTTATTTTTTTAACTTATATTTTTATGAATATCTTTGATGTGCGGTTGATTGGTAAATGTATTTATGAGGCCGCCGAGATGTAATTAAAGTGAATAAAAACTCGTAAAGTTTATGATCTTTCCTCCAGCTATGCAAAGTCATGGGATATTAACGCGTTTTTTGTCAAATACTGTTATAATTGCAGGTTATGGTTAATACATCAAGTGCGAAACAAGGACACTTACTTACTAGCATAAATGCATAGATTCATATCAGCCAGACCATAACTAAACCCTTTAAAATGAACAGATTTAAAAAAAAATAGTGTAGCATGATACTAAAAGAAACAGGAGATGAAAATGTTCTATTCCTTAAACAAATATTTCATCATGAAATTTGGTAGTCTGTGTGTGCGTGATATGTTCTATGTAGTATGCTTCGAGTGGGCCTTCTTGTTGAGCATAAAATGGTTATAGTGTTAAGAATTATTATATAAAAATAAGTGGTTGTAATTCAATATTTTTATGCAAATATTTTAATATTATATAAAAGTCTTATAATAATGAATTAAGGAAGTTAACAAAAAACAAAAATACTTAATTAGTTACTTAATTATAGGTTAAATTGTTACAATGTAATTTCCAATTTATAGCCTGCTTACCAAGTGAACTTGTTACGGCGAGGACCATTTTATTTATGAAGTTATTTTTATTTGCAGATTTAGGATATGCCGTCCATATCCTAAGATCAAAATTAAATGCTAAGGTGATTGATATATATACCCGGGTGCAGGACGGTTTTAAATAAAATCCTGATAAGCCAAGTCGTTTGTAATGACGCATTCTTAATTTATAAACGTCAATAACGAATTGTGTTTCATTTGTCGATGTCCTGGCAGTATTTTATTATCGTTGCAGTTTTAGAGAGGGTTGCGGATCAGTAATAAAAAAAATTGAAACATTAACTTTTAGACAGTACTATCTATTGTTTAGCCTAGTTAAATTCAGTTTATTTGGTATAGTTATACTTCTTCTTGAATACGCAATACGATCCCATAATAGTCGTTAAAAGAAAAATCAAGTTATATTAGTATTCTATTCTTAGTATATAAGTTGTTTGCACCGACTTGGCTTGAAACTACAAGATTCGCGTTAATTTGATTGTCGTCCACACAATTTGTTTGACATATTATATGATATATTAGTTAAATCACTATTTTTACGTCACACACGTTTTTTCTTGAGATACAGAATAAACGTTTTCTATTATGTATAGTACCTATATTTTTTAGAAAAACACTTATTTTATTTATTTCATTATCTATATACATTAAAAGTAAATATAATGGAAATTATTTCAAATAGATAAATGTATGTTGGAAATGGCTTAACAGATGGCACAAGTTCTGTACATATTTTTAATGTATACTTTTGTAACTATGAATTTACAGGTATAATAAAATATTCGCTAATCTATTTACTGTACCTGTTTAAATTTTTGTTTTGGAAATTGCATTGTAATGTATTCAAACATATCCATATTAGATGTCTTCTAATGCCCGTCCGATTGTAAACATTTATGATATCTTTTGATTGGTGATAGGATGTTAGCCAATAACCAATTCAGGCTTTAATATTTCAATGGCGCTTATTGATAATTTGACAATTTTTTTTTTTTATATTGCACTTCAAGATTGACCTCATCCCACCTGATGTTAAGTATGAGGTAATGAGGTCCTAGCTTAAGGGTGACAAGTACAGCATAATAAATCTTTACTGGACTTGTCGCCCTTACCTCGAAGGCTTGACCCCTGCTACTAATGTTGCACCCCCCAAGAGCTCTGGAAACCTTACTCACACGCAGGAACACAACAACACAGAAGTGATTGTTATTTGGCTGCGGTCTTCTGTAAGGTGGAGGTATTTCACCAGTCGGGCTGCTCCAGTTCGAGCGATAAATCGCTATGCCTCTCTTAAAAAAAAATAAATTATTAAATTGACTGCCAATGGGTCCACACATATGAGGATTTATGATTTTTTTTGGGCGCTGGCTTAGAATACGTTTCAAGGAGTGTACGGATTGGTATTATTAGAAACTAAGTTATTCGATCAATAGGGGTACTAAGAAGACTATACTTCAAATGTCGAAAAAGAAGTACGATGTGTAATGAAAGCATTGAAGGTTGGGGCCCCTACGCCTGTACTAACAAGTCGCACAATCGTTTCTGTTGTTCCAGGGCCAGCATCCGAACATCGTCACAGTGCGTGAGATCGTGGTGGGCTCCAACATGGACAAGATATTCATCGTCATGGACTACGTCGAGCATGATTTGAAGAGCCTCATGGAGACGATGAGGGGCAAGAAGCAGGTGTTCCTACCAGGTACGGTTCATGTTTTTTTGTTTTTATTTAAATTAATGCTATTATGAAGTTACCATAACTTTAATTTTAGAACGAGGTTGTAACTGTTCATCTATCTGAGTTCAACTCTCAGGTCGAGTTAAGTATGAAAAGGTAACAAGCGCTCGGCTGGTTTTCATCAACTAAGTTAGAGGCGCTTTTTTATATACTCTAGCCAAGCGAGATCCTCTAAGATACACAGAAGTGGGTTGATTTTCTATAATAGTTCTTAAAGTGTAATCGATACCCTGAGATGAGCATGTTACGGATTTTTCGATTGTGGCTCGGTTTTTTAAATATCCATCCTTGGTAAGCTTGGTGGCTAAGCAAATGGCCACTATTGTAGCGATGATTAAATTTTATTGATACGAGGCCTTTGCCTGTAGTGGGACTTATGCATACTAAGTTTATAGACAATAAGTTTGTACGCAGATGTACACATATAGTCGCCTGTGCGCGTGATGAAGGCATATCTGGTCACATACGCAAAAGTTGGATCTGCTATTTAAACTTAATAATTGAAGTTATTGGTGAGGTTCAAGGCACATGAAACTCACAATATTTGGTAGGTTTATTTGTATTCCGTGTTACTTAGATATCGTTTACGTGAATCGTCTAACGCAATTAATAGTATCAAACCTAGTTGGGGCGCGACTGACCTTGCTGGCTGAGTGTTGGCTGACCGAGAAGGGGACTGGACTATGACAATATATTGAAGATGAACAGATCCGACAGAACGGACTTGACAGATTGACGGATAACAGCGAGTGTGTTTGTAAACAGTTATTTTAAAGTATTTTTTGAGTTCCTTTATTAATATTCTTAGTATATAATTGTGGTATTCATGGTAAGACGAATGACCCAGCAACAAATCCCTTATTGCAAACATTTCATACTGCTTGTGGCAGCATATTAAATAAGCCAGTGAAAGTCCGTACTTCGCCCATCCTGATAAATATTTTCTGTTACAGGGGAAGTCAAATGCTTGATGACGCAACTGCTAAAAGCTGTTCATCATCTCCATGACAACTGGATACTCCATAGAGATTTGAAAACAAGCAATCTCTTGTTGTCGCACAAAGGAGTTCTTAAGGTTAGCAACATTTTAATTTGCAATAAGAATGCTTCTCAGTTTAAGCGCGTCCTTTCTGAAGTTTTCTGAGTTTAATTTATTTATACTTACGATCATTTGCAAAATAAGGAAAATACTATTTCAAGAACTAAATATAGATTAGTATCATTTTAATATTTATGTTAGTAATGTAACCTACCTAAGAAACGTTAAATTGAAGTTATTATTTAATTTTAATGAGAAGCACTGTTTCACGAGATATTGTGGTCAATGTGAACAAGGATTAAATTTTTAAGTGTTAAAATCATAAAAAAATCTTTTTTAGGTTGGCGATTTTGGTCTCGCGAGAGAGTACGGGTCTCCTCTCCGCCAGTACACTCCGGTGGTGGTCACTCTCTGGTATCGAGCACCGGAGCTGCTTCTGTGTAGCAAGGAATATTCAACTCCTATAGATATGTGGAGCGTTGGCTGCATATTTGGGGAGTTTGTCTCGATGAACCCGTTGTTTCCGGGTAAAACTGAAGTGGACGAGTTGAATCGCATATTTAAGGTTAGTAGATACATATTTTCTGCTGGTCCTGTAATAATTAATTTAAGCTTTCATCTATGGAAATATTTATAATGTTCTGGTGAAATGACGAACCAACCTTTATTCCTCTTATATTCTGAGCTTCTACTTATTTAAGACTTCAAAATTAAAACTAGCATATTCGTTTTAAATGGTAAAAGTTAAATTCCCTGTATTATATCTTTACGACTCTAAAATAGAGACCCCACTTTTATGGCAATAATTCCATTTAATTGATGCATAAAGACAAAAGCAAGCTAGTTGTTAACTGTTTTGACAATTGGCTACTTGACAGTTTTTGGAAAAGTATTGTAAAATGTGCGCCCGTTCATTTTATATCCCAAGCAATTCGATTTATCTGGAAATAATCTAAATAACCAGAGAAAAATTAGATTTTGTGTAACATATTTAAAAAGCGCGCGAAAACGCCTAGTCGCGTCTCTGTTGCAATTATGACGTCAACGTCCTAGATAACGAACCGATACGCATAGGACTGACTTAATTAAGATAAACGGAAAATGTTTCAATAAATATTTATACGATTAGAGACATAATAATTCAATTTAATCGGTAAAATAATCATTGTTTCGCCACATTAAAATAAATAATTTTCGCCGACAGCTGTCATTTCCGAATTGCAATGGTGGTTTCCGTTTCGGTTCTTTTGTTCCACAGATAAAAAAACTAAAATTTATTTTGCAAAAATAAAATACTAACTATGCTTTTAATTAAAAAGTAAAAATGTAAAATGATTACTTAACTAATAAGCTAACATGTCTAACACTTTTCATATTTTATTGTTAACACTGTCAAGTAGCCAATTGTGGTGTTGGATATGAAGTGAAACACTAATGTCCCAACAAAACATAATATTGATTTTCTTTGAATCGCGTAATTCATTGTTTAGCATTATACACCACTACTTTTTAATTAGTACAAAAAAAAATTTGGGGTGCTGTTTGTCACCTACTGATCATATTTGTGTAGTTTAAAAACAAAAAAATGAAATCGCAAAATTATCTATTAAAATATGCAATAATTGGTAAACACTCCTTTGAATCAATGAGTTACTCGCACTATGCGTAGCGCATTGATTTGTGTATACGACCGCTTCGATACTTCATTGATAAATTCCGGCAAACTCGCGTCGAAGCTCAAAGCCACGCCCCCTTTCCCGGCGCCCGCGCTAGTGTCAAGTGTAAACAAACAGTGCCATTTTACTTCCGGGTCTGTGCGCACGTCTGCCGCGTTTTTTTTTGCCTTTCATTTCGGTGTGACTAGTGCGGTGGTAACTTCGCGATGGCATACCAATACTCACTCGGGAGTATGTGGCCATGTTACGTGCGTATTTTTTGTCTGGAGAAAACGCGAGTGCCGCGGTGCGTTTGTATGGAGAACACTACCCAAACGTTTGACTGCCAAATGTTCAACCTGTGCTAAGTGTTTACCAGCGGTTATTCGACCATGGTTCATTCCACGTGCCATCCCATAGCCAAGGACGAGAAAGACCAGCATATTCACAAAACTTGTACGACGATGTTCTGGCGTACTTTGCAGAAGATCCCCGGCGAAGCACGAATGACGCTGCTTGTTATTGGCCAGTACTGTGCCTGGAAAATTGTGAATTCAACTGGACCGTACCGTACGTACAAGTAAAGCAACAGAGGCCAATACTTCTCTCGTTAAATAACAATTGTAACGCAATCCTTTTTTAACACCCGGATCTGCAACGGAACGAGTAAGATTTGAATTTAGTGGGCCTACTCGTGCGCGCGCCGTCGACTCCGGCCATCTTCCCGAGAGCGGGTGCTAGCGCTCTGCGAGTTTGAACCGTATGGACGGCCTATCAAAGGCCATAATGGCCGCGACGCGTGCGCTCTTCGTCCAGGAGTTTAATTTGTTATTGTTTGTTTATACCCAGTTTTCTGTTGTGCTTTTACTTTATTATACCTACCTGTTTTCTACTCAAACCGCGTCTAGAACTCATTTACCAACACACCGCCCCCTGAGAGACTGGACTTAAACAGTTTCCACACAATTTAATAAAACGTGCTCGTGTTTGCCTTGTTAATGAAGGAGGACATTTGAAACAACAATTAAAATATCTGTAAGTATTTAGGTAAGTTTTGTAAATAAGTATGTAAATTAATGTAAATAGCAGCTGATTCTACCTTTTTAAATACGCCAAAATTACTTTTTGGTAGAATTTGATTTGATTTTTTAAGTATTTTTGCTGCTTGTTTGTGGTCAACTCAAGTTAAAAAGTAATTTTGCCGGTCCTAAACCCGGTTTAAGTATGAAGGAAACGTTAGGATATCATAATTTATCTAAATTCTTTAGGTTGCATTGTTATTTTATTTTTTACCTTATTTTGAATGACACAAGTTAGACTTTAAAGTTTCACATAGGTAAATTATGATAACAGCTGTTGTCTAGTTTCGTTCATAGCAAGTGCGAGCGAGAGAGCACGCGGTCGCGAGAGCGAGTGGTCTTTCATTGATACGTCTTCGAATGGATTGACAACTACGTCATAAACTACGTGCATAAAAAAGGCGAAATTTTGGGATTAAAACAAACGCTATTAACTTTGCTGTTTTCACATATTTAAAATTATGACTACGCAAATATGATCAGTAGTTGATACCGAGCACACCATTTAATTCTTTGTACTAATTAAAAAGTAGTGGTGTATAGTAGGTGTGTCATGTTAATGTAACTGACAACTCGTGATTTTGCAAGAGTGTAATAAACGCTTTGGTTTCAGGATTTGGGCACTCCGTCTGAATCAGTTTGGCCCGGCTACAGCGAGCTGCCGCCCGTGCAGAAGATGACGTTCGCGGAGCACCCGGCCGGCGGGCTGCGCTCGCGCATCGGCTCCGACCTGCTGTCGGAGGCCGGCATGGCTCTGCTGCACGGGTTCCTCACCTACAACCCGGCCAAGCGGCTGACGGCCGATGCAGCTTTGGATCATGCTTACTTTAAGGTGGGTTGTTGAACACTGGCTATGCGATCAACGGTGAAAGAAGGACCATGTTTGCGTCCGCTATATTTATTCAATCAGAAAAATGTAAATCAAGACAAATTATTATGTGTAATGTCGTATAATATAAGTTTCTTTTATTTCTTTCTCTTTCTCTCCCTCTGTCTTTCTTTCTTTCTCTTCATCTCTCTTTCTCTCAGTATGTGTGTGTGTAATAAATAACCTTATTCACACACACACACACACACACATACTTAAGAATTCATAAGAGATATTTCATTTGATATTGTGAATGTTAATTTTATGACGTAACACTGCGACCAAGGGAGCGAAGTATTAATAAACATTTTTGCAAATGTGCGCTATATGACGCCATAATTATTTTGATACTACTAATTAAGGGGAACAACTACTATTGAAATAAACGATGTTAACTATTAGATATGACAGAACTTTGGTTTTGACGTGATGCATTATTTCCAGGAGCACCCAGTGGCCATAGACCCAGCGATGTTCCCGACGTGGCCGGCCAAGTCGGAGGGCAACCGCCGCTCGACGCACAGCCCGCGGCCGCCGGCGGGCGGCGCCGCCTACGCGCAGTACGCGCGCGCCGACTCGGACGAGGCGCTCGGCTTCCACGTGCAGCAGCGGTCGCTCAACGTCGCACCAGGTTTCTCGCTCAAGTTTTAGCACGTTGACACTTCGGTGCCCTGTAGTGCGCGCCTCTGACATACCTACTCTGGACGGGCTGGCGCTACATATTAAGGGGAGCCGTTTGATTGACGTTCCACGTCAACGTTTGGTCGTCTTTACTTATTTGGGCAATATGGATTTAATAATAAGACAAAGAAATTTCAATTTCAGTTTTTTTGCAATTACGGTTAGCTTGTTTGTAGCTTGTCAAGACAATCAGACAGTTTCTTGACGAGCCTTTGTATAATCAAAGGCTGTCATAAAGCACCATCTAATAATTAAATTAAATTTCCAAATTTCAACTTTAGTGAAACAACATAAGGTACATGACTGCTCGCCACTTAAAAATACTTTGCCAGGCGCAGTCCCTTCCATTGTTTACAGAATTAGCTAGTCTAGAGTATGCGTATGTCATTGAGCCCTATTGTTTACTATTTTATTTAATTCGCGTAATGCAAATTTGTTAAACGACGCGTTGGCCATGGGAGTAAGACCTAGTGAAGCAGGCTTTCCCCATTGGCAGGGATTTTTCACTTGAGAATATTATACATATAACTGGCTGAAATATTTGACTAATTTAATTGTTATTTGATCATAAAATCTAAATTAATTGGCAAAATGATAAAAATAACCCACATAATTAAATTTAATGTTTAAATTAATGTAACTTTACCAAGGCGATTTCTTTTTTTAGATCTTAAAGTTAGTTATAGTTATGCCATAACATAATTGTTTCGAGTTGTGCCTGGTATTCCGTTCTGAACGGTACGCCTTGTTTTAAGAGATCTGGTAAATGTCCCAATTTTGCTCCTCTTGTTGCCGAATTATACGATTTTTACAAACTCCTTGAGTCTGCAGGTACTTTAATGTTATTTTTTAGTTATTTTTTTGTGTCGCTAAAGGTGAACTAAATTTAGTAACAGTTTTTTAATAGCCCGTCTTGAATCCGGCTGAAATTTCTGTATGTTCATTGAATTTTATTGAAATGATTGTAATACCATCCTCAAATTTATTAACAATCATGACCAATAATATTTATTCAAATATCACAGTTCGTTTTTAGTTCTTGCGAGGTACGGTACGCAAATGTATAAGGTAGTACTCTACTAAAAGTAGTAATTTTCTAAATTTCGTTAGATCTTTATTTATTTTTAATACACACAGACTGCCATACTATATAATAATAAAGAGTCGCGCAAGATAAAAATATCATAAAAATGTGATATGTTTATAATCAAGAGAATAATCGCTGTACTTATCGTATAATAGGAATTTCGAAATGTTACCTTTAACCAACTGTAATTAATAAATTAGTTTTAATTTATAAGACACCTCATTTCCATGAACGACGAATAGTGTGTAAATAACGTGATATTTTTGCATTACTTAACAAATCCAAATAATGTTCACAATATAATGATGTATTTTAATAGTTGTGATTTTGACTGCAAATATTCATAAAAAATATATTAAAAAGTAGATGCAAACGTAAGACTACAATAATATTTCAATGTCCTCAACTTGTCTTATGAATGTGTAACTTAACTGCGAATTGTAACTTAAATAAAAACGAGAAGAAACTCAATTGTTTGAAACAATTATTAAAATAATCTTTAAATCATATTGTTAAAAACAACATAAAAATGTAAATATTTTTTATTATAATTTAGTTAAGTGTTAGTGGTGTACCTCGTGGCAGGTGGAACTAGATGTAAATGATCTAGATTAGGCTAGATTAGAAATAAATATGGTACAATAATTATATTATGTTTTGACAATGGCTTGGTTTTAATTCATCATTTATTTTACTACGTTAACGCTCGTTAAAATGGGTTTATTCAGAGAGTGTATTGGTACAAATAATTGGTTTAACGGCGGCCCGCGTCGTTCATGTCTTTGGGCAGCGCCAGAAGCGAGTTGATGAGGTCGGCGTTGCGCTTCCACGTCCTGTACTTGGTGTTGATCAGCGCATTCGTCTCTATCACTGTCCTTCCCGCTTTGTCACCTCTATAGGCGTCGATCATCGAATTGATCTTTTTAATATACTGAAAATATAAATATACTATAGTAATCAGTGTTTTAACACGTTAAGTAGGCACCATATTAAATGTCTACATTAAATTCAATGCATTGACTCAAATACTTGGTGAATCTACGTGACACTAATGATTGTAACATTTAAATGCTACTGAAATACTACTGTACTATGATACTTAACTATTTAGGGCCAGATACCGTATACGTAGAGTGGTTCAGCAAGTTTAAATAAATAAATTGAATAAAAATTCGGGGCACTGAATAGCTTCCGCTTAATGACTCTGTAGATTTTTTTCATATAAGTAGAGTAACAAAGCCGTCTATAAGAATCTGACGTGGTGTAGTAGAATGAGCGTTTGCAGCAGTCATAGTGTAAAGCGCCTTAGTTAGTACTGTGAAAATGATACGTAAGTGTTGGCGCGCCATCATCGATTGTCAGGTTTTTTATATTTTTTTATTGTAGGAATAAACATCTTAACCTGCAAACTCATGCAATCTCACGTGATGGAACACGATAATAATTGTAAAAAATACTAAATACAGCCGCTTAATTAAAATCCTTACTTATTTTCTGTATCTGCTAATTTAGATTTCAAATTATCGGAAAAAATCGGAAGTATTTAATTGAAGAGTGTACCTATATATAAACACAATATTAGAAAAACAAGCAAGTATTACTATGCATTGTATCTCTATGCAAAAAAAAAATACTATGCATCTTACCTCTTTGCTGGGTAGATAAGGTACTATATCTGGTGTCTCATTTAATTCGTAATCGTAATCATTGGCATCTTGCAGAGCGACATGAGGCACGAAGGTCGACACCATCAGGAACACAGTAACCGACCACAGTATTGCCATTATTATCTGCGCAAATCCAATGATACATCTACTTTAGTGAAACTTGTCAAAAAATTGATTGGCTGTTCACTCTGAGGGACAATGAGGAACTAAACTGTCATATACCGTTCAGTTGATATATATCGATCAAACGAGTCAGAGTGTACTGGCACATCAAAGAGATAGATCCGAGGTGTAGCTTTGCTTATCATGGGGTGGCATTAGACAGGTAGCACTAAATTACGTTTGCTGATGCCAAATTGATGAGGGATTAGAACAGTTTATGGCCCTTGTGGGTATGAATGAAGTGGGTGTAGCTAAAGTTCTTTAATTAATTCGCTTCAATTGCTGATTACTTATTTAAGAACCGTTTTAAAATGCACAAAGAACACGTTCATTAAGATTAATGCTGCATCAATTTAATCCAAAACACCGGTTTTATTATATTATTTCCACTTACCCAAAAATCACAAAACAAATTTAATTTAAAAAGTAACTGCAAATTAAATGTTCTTAATGCGTTCAGTTAGCACTGTCTACTGTCGATGTCTCGGCCACAATGCCGCCGATCGGTTGCAGAATATAGGAAAAAGGGGGGGGGGGGGGGGTGGAAACGGCGGCCCACGGAGCGGTGCAGGAGACAGGTGCCAAGGGTGCGGTTAGCGGCCGCCTCGGCATCGCACTTGACAACTCGTGAACTTTATGTCACTTTTTATTCGGACGAGTAAGCAGCTAATAAATAGAATTGCCATTTTACGTAAAGGCCAATATTTCAAAGCAGGTTTCTGTTTTTATAAAGATTCTTGAGTTATCATTAAATTTCAAAAATAAATACACGTTATAACCACAGTATGATAATACATGGCAATTAACACTTAAACAAGGCAATGGGAAATAGGTACCACCTCAAATTGAACCTAATGACCTTGGCCTAAAGATTGTCTGGAAGAGATTGCTCTCTAGCAATGAGACCGCCTAAATTGTACTTGAATATGTCTGTAAAACCAATTTCTGAGCATTTAAGTGTATCTATCTATCTTGACTTACCTACTGGAGAAAATCAAAGAAACATTTCGATATCCCACGCCTGATTAATGTTACTAAAGGTTGTTTTTTTTTCTGTACATAGGTAAAGTTGATTCGGGCATCTATATTAGATACCTCCAGAGTAAAAAACTAGTTATTAGGTAAGTAAAGTGGTGTATTATAAAAATTAATACCTGTAAAGGTAGTTTTAATTACAATTTTTAAACTATGTATTGGTCTCCCATGGTTAAGACTTGCACAGACGAGATTCTTTTAAAATAGGTTGGTACTATTATACTTTTGATCCCGTTGACGTTGTCCGCGCGTCACTTGTGTTTTGGCAGTAGTTTTGTCCTCTCGTTTTTTCAATGTAAAGGATGTAATTATGAAGAACAAAGAAGCACCTTGGAAATTGTTACTCGTCTGTGGCTTTAATTACATAGCACAGGGTGTAAACTTTTGAGGGCCATGGAAATGTCCAGAGCACGACCAATTTCATTCACTAAGGGGATTATTGAGACTTCAATCGGGCAGCTAAATACCTAGTTTAAAAATAGATATAGTTAATTATATAAAGGCATTTAACAAAATATCTAGGTACGTATCGGATTAGAAATTAACACAACATACGAAGGATTTATCAAATATTTAATTATTGCCTGGGCTTTCGATGTGAATAAGCTTAGTGTGGCACTGGCTTCTATTGTTGTAGTTATTGGTTTCTGCAAGCCGTGTTACGGTTCTTTTCTATCCACTGTTGCATGTCGTTCAGCTGGTGGCGCACAGCAGAGCGCGCCGTCCCGCCAATGCTCGTATACTGTTCCACACTTGCCTCCCACGAAAATACTGCTTTCAGCTCTTCTTCAGTGCCGAAATGCGGACTGAAAAAAAATGTTATGTACATTTTTCTGCAGCTGGTGTAATAAGCGCTTTTCTTTATTGTGGGTACCTAATAGAAAAAGACACATCACATTTTTGTAAAATAATAGTGATGTCAGTTGTGAGGTAGACAAAATCGTAGTAGTTCCAGAGGAAATTTCTTGAGAAGCCCAATAATACTCCTACGGACCAAATTAGCAAAAGAAAAAAAATGATATGTTACAGTTCACGGTCTACTGTGGCCACAGTTTGCCTCTTACGTTCCTATCCTGTTCCTAACTTGTTTACTGGGCTGCACACTTCTCTAGACAATTAATGTGACACAAATTTTGATAAGCTAAGCTCGCGCTGGGCAAACCTGCGTCACATGTGCGTCAAACCTCACGAGCTTTCTCAGTTTTATTGCAGTTATCAATTACACTCGAAACGATAGCAAAAGTTAAGTAAAATCGGTAAACTTTTTCGTAGTTTGAAGTTGTTGCTCGCGATTTTGTTCACGTTATTTCGGCATAAAACGTATGGATTAATATAGTTTAATCTATCTTTTTACCGAATTTCATCGAAATCCGTTCAGTAGTTTTTGTAGGTAGGTACATACAACCCTTGAATCCTATGTGTTACCTATCTTATCCAATACCTCACGTTTCTATCTGCCAAATTGCGTGATAGAATAACAAACATACACACACACACACATATAGATAAAAAAAATCTTTAGTCTTCTGAATCCTATGTACCTACCTAGTAATCTAGTAGGTATCTATGTCCCAATCTACCAAATTCAGAATCCATATATGTATCAGCTTTTTAATATACCTACTGAAGTAGTAGCATAAGGTGCTGATCATATGAAGCACTTACCAAATGGCGACGTATTCCTTGTGCGGCATCTGCTGTAAATCGAGCTGGAGTGTCTCAGCGCGCTTGAGGGCGGCGCCGACGAGGTGGTGCGCTTGGCGGAAGGGCACCCCGCGCCGCACCAGCGCGTGCGCCAAGTCCGTGGCCAGCATACCTGGCTCCAGCGCGCTTACTGCCTTCTTGCTGTTCACCTAAAACCAAGTGAAAACTCTGAGACGTAACAGGTCTTTCATAGTAGTTCGCACATGAGGTTGAGTTTTTTCATAAGACATCATTAACAATTACCTTGTACCTTTGGTTCGATTTGTTAGAAAAGTTAGATAAAAAAATTTACGCCAAATTCTTTAACACACTTTTAAGTTAGTTCCATTTCGAAAAAGTAACACAGAACCGTTTTCCCGCTGCGGTGGACTGTCATATAGTTGGCCTGTGTCTCGTACGACCTACTTGAGACTTTGTATAAGTAAAGAGTAAGTAAAGCTTACCTCCATAGTTGAGATCGACCCGGTTACAACTTTGAGGCAGTCGAAAAGTTTGTCGTAAGATTGGAAAAGTAGCTCTTTATCAGATTGCAGGTCTTTGTTGTATGTGCTGGGTAGGCCCTTCAGGATACAGCTAAACGCAAACGACGTGCCCAGCATGAGACCAGCGGCTCCTCGCACCAGCTCCAAACCATCAGGGTTCCGCTTCTGAGGCATCAGGCTGGACCCAGTGGAGAATTGGTCGGAGAAACGAACGAAGCCGAACTCTTGGGAACTGTATATAATCAAGTCTTCAGCTAGCCTACTGAGATGAACGCTGCATAACGCTGCCCAATTGAGGAATTCCACTGGAAAAAGCATATCACGTTTGCTATCTTTAATCGTTTATGCAAAAACAAACATCTAGGTACTCTTTTGTATCTTTTGTTTAACTATTGTAACCATTTGTAAATCAAATGTATGCAAGGTGGTTACGTACTTATTTAGCACTAAACCTTCTGTAATTTAATGGCCATCGGATGTCAAACTTTTTCCAGTAGAGATGTGATAATTTCGGTTAATGCTAAATGTTATTTTTATTATGATTATAATTTATCCCGTACGTTTTAGTTTCTAGTTAGTGTTAATCGCATTTATACCTACTTACCTATGTGGTCTCGAGAGCCAACAGCAAACATAGAATTAGGGGTTACGGCTTCAAAGCCCAAGTCTCGTGCTAGTCTAGCTCGGTCAATGGGAAGAGCGCAGCCCGCAATAGCTCCACTGCCAAGAGGGCTACGCGATAGTCTAGACTCCTGTTCTTCCAACCTTGCGACGTCATCTCGTAGCGGCCAAGTGTGGCTGTTGGAAGTAACCACATATTATGTTAAAGCCGTTGTTCTATACCTACTTATCTGACACTTAGGTAGCATTCGGTGTTTGTTCGAATCTCCACTACTAATATTTGTGTCTGTTTTGTGTCCAGGTGTTTGCATTTATCTAGCTCACTCAGGCAAACTTTTTAAGCGAACCTACCCACACTGCTCACACCACACTATCGTAAGTGATCTCTCTCAGATTCAGGTAACGAACTATTATACTTATTCGGTCTGGGTCAAAATTTTTTTTTATTCATGTTTATTAAAGTATTATAAATATTACGCTCTTTGTAACACACAAAGAGCGTAATATTTATCAACTTTATTATTTACATAAGACTATGATTATTATTTAATGTCTTGATAATACCTTAATAAGAAATGACTCCAGCGTATTGGCTGTGCGCGCTGCAAGTGGGTGTAACCTGGAGCAATAACATCTATTTCTTCGTCTGCTCTCTTCACCAGTACCTAAAAGTAATGTTATAGTTACATCATCGAAATCAGTCATTCGTTAATTAATTTACCTACTTAATAGGTGAATAATATTGTGGGTTAGCTAATGAATAGTAGCCAAATATGTGTTGCTCGGGCTAAGCCCACGTTAGGTACTACTACTAGACCGGGCATCGACGGGACGTCACGTGTGTGCCGATATTTTTGATAGATTTAATATTTATTTCTAATGTGCGTTTTTAAAGGTGGCCTCATCTGTGATCCAGTGATCACGTATACAGTTATACGTTTTACATGTAACACAACATCCAGCATCCCGCTCATACTCTACCGAAGGGCTGTGTTTCTAATAGAGTTATATAAATTACAAACATTGCTGTCAGTTTTACCTACGGCTGCTCCTCTCACTGTGTGACTGAACTACGCAAGGAATGAACTATACCTAAGTTCCTTATATTTCGTCTTGTACCTACCTAGTATCAGAATTTTGACTTGGGCTATCTAAACGTTCCCTTAACTACCTACGTGTTTGTGTTCACTTTTTTGATAGCTATAAGTTTCTAAGTACATAAAAGCGCGCATTTAGTCAGCTAGTTTAGGAAGTGGACTAGCAAGGCGTGGCATTTTGCTATGCTCACATAGGGCTGCACTTCCCATGTGAGATGTGAGGTTGCCTATTGGGATCAAGGTTAATTTACCAACCGTGATCAGTTCCATAAGGCTACTGTGCAGTCTCTGTACTGACGCGAGCATCCATAATCTGGTGTCGGTAGCAGACTGGTCGTTGCGGCTGCGAGCCGTGTGCAGGTGCAATGCGGCTTCACCCGCATGTTCGTTTAGCCTCCGCTCCACCACCGAGTGGATGTCCTCCTCGGGGTCATTAAGATGCCCGTGGTTGGACAAATCTTCTGCTATTTCTTTCTCCACCTGTCACCGTGAAAAACTGTCTGTTAAAAATACGGAAGAGAAATGTAAGGAGGAAGGACAATACTTGTACATATGTTATTCCTATTACCTAGGTAAGTAGGTATGTTCTTCTAAGTACGGTCGAAAGCACGTCAGACTACACACTTTGGACTTTGTACCGCCCCTTATGTAGCGGGCATAAGAACTAAAATCGAACTTGATGACTTAGAACGGAAAGATGTGTCAACAACTCGTCATTATAAAAAACAAGTAAGTACTTTGACACGTATATTCGTACGACCTACTCTGTAAATAATTAAACACAAAAATGTTTACTACTAGGTATAACCCTAGGTAAACTACCTTCGTTGTGTTTTTTACAACTTTAGGTATCATCAGACTCTAGATAACTTCTTACATTTGGAACTATGTGTTACATAATGATGTCTTTTATTATACGATATCTGCTATTTTACGAATAATTTTTAAATGTTGTTATTAAACATACATGGATTACCATGTTTCGTTGTCATTGCGTTTGGTTCACATTTTATATGCGAAATCTATTTAAAAATACTTTTTAAAGTGACGGTCAGAGTCATTGTTGAAAGTTGTAAATACATTTACAGAACGTTGTACAATGACTGTACAAAGTTGAAAACAAATAGATACATAGGTATACTATCGTGACTATCACATCACTACCTACATAGTATAAAACAAAGTCGCTTTTTCTGTCCCTATATCCCTATGTGCGCTTTAATATTTAAAACTACGCAACGGATTTTGATGCAGTTTTTTTAATAGATTTACCTAGTATATATATAGATTAGACCTAGTGTGATTCATGAGGAAGGTTTTGATTGCAATGCAATAAAGAATAGAAAAGCCAATAGGTACTTACATTACATCCCTGCGAAGCCGGGGAGGGTCGCTAGTAGGTATATTATAAGTTTATATCCGTAACTATCTTACAACGTTGCAATCTACCTACTTTATTTAGGCCGTCTTGTATGGCCTGGTGGCGTTCCTGGGACAGGTGGCCGCTGCGGTGGAGTTCACGCACCCAGCACCTGCTGCCCTGGATGTCCTCGCGGTACAGTCTGCTGTCCACGCCCAGCGAGTCGTTCAGTCGCCGCAGCACAGCCGATGGCTCCTCCTCGAAACACCCGCCCCATAACTGGTATCTGGCCTGTTTGTCACGTTGAAACACTTCAGCGTAATCACGAAGTAAGCATTTGGCATCATACTTAATGGAACTGGACTTCCATCAAACACAAAACATCTAATTATATTCCTAAAATGGCCTCTGTTCAAATCGGTTCACATTAACTTTCACATTATTGTAAGTAGTAGCTATTTAGATTATAGTAGCTAGTTAAATTAACCTACATTTTACATTGTTTCCAGTGTTAAGAAATTGTTAAATTGATTGTGCAGTAGTGTGGTTTATGGGTAAATGAAATAAAAAACTTGAACTGTATGGGTATTAGAAAGTTTGGGTAAGTAAGTAGGTACTTACTGTGGACATCTTAGCGTAGTATCTGGTTCTAAACTAATGCAGATACACAGCAGACAGGAGTCACCAGACTCGCGTGATGAGTTAATTTAGTTGAACGTTTGTTTATTTAGAGAGCTTCATTATCTTTATGCTAGCTTCATATCTCAGAGAGGTTAAATATTTGATAGTGTAACATGTCACAAGTCACAATGTTTCTTGCTAGGTTTGTTGATATGAGGAAAAATGTGAATATCTATTCGTTTGCCTACATTGCAATTGTTTAGATATAAGATTATTAAATTTTGTCATATGAGTACTTACCAATCGCGGAATTACTACCTATTCCCTATTTTTTTATAGTAATAAGACGTCCTACAACTAAATATAATTTATGGAAGATCCAGGAAGAACGTAGAAAAAACGCCCGTGTAATGCATCGTACCTAACGTTTTACGAGACCAGCCCCCCTCCCCCCAAATTACGTTACGTAATACTTGAACGCTAATCCAGGGCCTGGGCCTAATCTGTTTATATTAATTACTTGCATCGTTAAGTAACACTTATAAATCGTCGATATTAAAAGCGATTGTGAAGTAGCCAAGGTTCGAAACCCAGATAGTACCTATAGAATAGATACTTAATAATTAATATAATTATATACTTATGTAATAAATATATTAACTTGGTCCCGAACCTTGGGCACCCAACCCAATAATAGGTTGGGTTTCAATAAAAAGTTTCTTGACGTTTAAATGAAAATTTAAAATATTTTAATGTGGTTTGTTTTCAATTAACTTTAGTTAATTAACTTAAGTTTGTTACACCTACTTTTGTATTTAAGTAGATGTGTGTACTAAAGTGCTTAGGTAGGTGTAGTTATCAAATCTTAAGTAGTCACGTTCATAACCATGCATGACGTATCTTAGCATTCCATTCTGTATCATATACCTTGCTTTAAACAAAAGAGGTAGCGTCCATTTATACGAGTAGCAGGGTGGGTAGGTATTTGCGTGTCATATCGTCCACAAGATGGAGGTGACGGCGTGTGTGGAACTCTACCCCGACAAGGGTAAGGATAGATAGGAACGCACTAAAACATCCCAGTGGATCGCACTAACTATATCAAACGGAATCATTTCCACCTCGCATTCCGTTGTTACCCCTTGGTGCTTGGCATCCGGGGTAGACCGCCCCTTACACCACCACTGGAAGTAGGTAGATTCAAAGACATCTTTATTATTTTAAATGTCTGTGGGTAGATTAAATTAAAACGTACTATCTGCATGACCTAACGGTTGACTGGTAGAGAATGCTCCTAGCATTAAGTCCACCTTTTGTACTTTTTTTTGTGCAATAAAGTTTTTTTTAAATAAATAAAAAATAAATTATTAGATGTCTGTGGTAGATTGCATTGGATCAAATTGTTTCTGTCTAATATCAAAACGCGTCAAAATTTGTTAAATTACTTAAATATTATTTCTCTCATGAAATAAACCAAACGTAATAACCTCAACCGGCTTAATGTCACTTTGACGTGTGCAGCATTGTTTGTTTGAGGTTATAGTATTTAATGTGGTAACTTATTTTGTTTATCTCATTGATTTTAAATTGTTAATTGACCGAACGGCTTACAAATCATAAAAGTTTATAAATACTCTGCACATTGATGTAGTCGAATAAAGTGTTATCACCATTATCCTCAAGCAAAATGACTGAAAATGAAGGTACATCGAAAGGGAAGGATTCTTTTCAGGTGGAACCAAATTACCATCAATATACGCTCTTTGATATTAGTATAGATCCAGGGCTGAAAGATGATGAAGGTAATGAACTACCCAGACCTTTTAACAAAAATCAAATGCGCAAATGGTTGAAGAAGGTTAGATGGGAGAATCATAAAGCTGATAAAAGGGCGAGAGAAAAAGCACGCGCTAAGGAAAGACGAAGAGAAGCTCGTGAAGCCAACATAGATCTAGGCCCCAACAGGAAAGTTTTAAAGAAAATGAAACTGGAAAGATCTAAAAAGAACATAGGCATTATCATAGATCTTAGTTTTGATCACCTCATGATGGAAAAGGATAGGTTTAAAGTTATCAAGCAAATTCTTAGGTGCTATTCAATAAACAGGAGATCAGATACACCACTTCAATTTCATATAACAAGTTTTGGAGAGAAATCAAAAAATGACATTTCTCGACATAATGGTTATGAAAATTGGGATGTAAGTTAACAGAACCTTATTTTGAAAATTGATTTCATCCTAAATTATGAGTGAATTTCTAAAACCTATTTCACAGGTTGAATTTCATGAAGAACCTTATATGAATTTATTCCCAAAAGAGAAACTTGTGTACTTATCAAGCGAATCTGACAATGTGATTGAAAACTTTGACGAAGATACCTTTTATATTATAGGGGGCTTAGTAGACCACAATAAACATAAAGTGAGTTTTGTAAATCTTTATTTTGACAGGTTTTGAGTTAATTTATTTTCTTTTAATTTATTTTCTTTAATTAACAGGGTTTATGCCACACAATAGCAGTGGAACAAGGAATTAGGCATGGACAGTTACCTTTAAATAAATATGTTAACATGAAAACTAGAAAAGTCCTTACTATTGATCATGGTACGTATTTCACAATCAAAACTCAACACATCTATTATCATCAACAATAAGATTTTTGGTAGTTTATAACTTACAGACAATTATTTTATTTCTACTCTTTAAATACATTTTCTGTTTCAGTATTCGAGATAGTACTGAAAGTGTGTGAAGGCATGTCATGGCAAGATTCCTTGATTAAAGTGCTGCCAATACGCAAGGGTGCTCATATTTGTGATGGTGGTAGTCATTCAAGTTTAGATATTTCTTACAACAGTGACCATTCCTAAATGTTATTCTTATCTCTGTTAAAGTTTGATTTTATACCTATTAAGTCTGCACCAATAATATATTCATTCTGATGTTGAAGTTCCTGTATTTTTGTAAATCCTGTGTCCAAAATGATTATGTTTTTGAGCCAACCCTATTTCAGGTAGAACTAGTTTGTTTTACATTTGAAAACATAAATAATTAAAACAGTTTAAAATCAGACATGTGAAATTTCATATTCATTACATTGAGGAGTGTGTTTTTGTCACATAATAAATATTTTGATTCTGACATGTGAAGGTTAATCTATAAAGAACTGACTAGTTCAATCTGAATTTGGGTCAAGCTGGTTAAATTTACATAGTATACATTAAATCCATTTGGAGTTATTAGTACAAATGGTATCTCATCAACAAAATTGTTTTAAATTTTTGACTTAACAATTTCAATATCCCAGTAAGGAAGGAAAAAGTAAATTTTCGTTCAATAGTTAATTTTAACCTTAAACTAAAAACTTTGTTTATTTCATGAGAGTAAAAGTGTGTAGGCCTATCAACTATGATTAAGTGTTGACTTTGGTAATGCCCCTATTCATCAACACATGTAGGTACTTACATTTGATAAGGAACTATCATTATTTTATTAAAAATTAAAATTAATAAGTCTTATGAAAGACTGAAACCATAATAGTTTTTCAAACTTGATTAAAATATTCTTCTACATGTAATGTTAAAAAAAAAATTATTGAAGTCCAAACATACATTTTGTGCAATTAAAGGCGGTCTATGGAATATGATATAAGTACTAACACTACAAGCATGTAGTGTAGCCTATGTGTTAAATTATACCTGGTTAATGTTTTTCCATTGAATTTTTATAGATAAATCAACTTATCTCAATCAATCAATGTTTAAATGTTACTTTTGCCACATTAGGTATTAATATTTTGTACATATATTTATTAACATTGTAACAAAAAATTTGGCTACTTATGCATAATACAATTATTATCTACTAAAACAATGAGAATAAGTTAAAACTGAATAAAATTAATACTGTACATATTTTAACTAAAAATGCTTTTTAAATACGTAGATTGTGTTTCTGCATAAATTGTATAATAAGAGGCGCTAATCGTTCTGGATTATTTAAATGTACGTGATGAGTTCCCGGTACAAAGTGTATTTCATAGTTTTCATTGTTTCTCTCAATTATTTCACGCATTTCTATGGAGAACTCATCTGACGCGTATGGTGAATCTATAGCTTTAAAGTACAATATTGGACATTTGAGTCTACTTATTAGAGTTTCTACGAACTTTTTGTTCTCTGGTTGAAAAAGGCTGTGTTTTAACCTGGAGTCCCTTGAAAAGTAGTATTTGTTGGGGTCTTTCTTCGATTGTTTAGCCCCGCGTTCAATTAGATATTTAACACTTTCTAGTGCTACAGATTTAGTCGTACCTAAATGCCATTTTTTTGTGATTTCGTCCAATGTGTAAGCAGGTGGTTCCTCATATAATCGCGTCATTGTAAGTTCAATTTTTTTGAGTATTGTAGGATATTTGTCCACAATAAGATTTAAGTCAAAATCGTCGTAAATAAGGCTGTCTACTGCGATGTAACTGTCGACGTCGTCAGGAAAGACGCTTGAAAATCGTAGGCCAGCTATCGATCCCATGGAGTGACAAAGTAAAGATACTTTGTCCCATTTGAAATAATTTTTCAGGAATAGTATAAGACGAGCATACTCCCATGGATAGTAATGCACACCTGAAAAAAAGAAAACGAGTAGGTATGTAAATAAAAGGAATATTTGATTATAGATTGTTGGCGATTCTCTAAAGCTAAGATAAAATAAATTATTGCACTATTAAATCATTACCTATGTAGGTACATTTCAAGTAATAGAAATTAAAGTTTTGTCAAAATAAAACCTTTAAATTCCGTGATGAATAGAATGCAAATACGCAATAAAACAGTAAAATGTTTTAATTCAATTTAGTTTTTGCCAAAAGAATCGCCAACATTTTGTAGTAGGTCGGTACATCACAGTTTTTACCAATATTATATACGAATGCCAGTGTATGTGGATGTTTGTTATTCTTTCACACAAAAGCTAATAACAAACATAAATAACAAAATAATGAACAGATTGGAATGAAATTTATTATACCTATAGGCGGATGGAGCGGAGCGTATATGAGATCAATCTAGGACACTCTTTATCCCAAAATAAAGCGAACATAGTCACGGGTAAAACCAAGGTTCTAATCATTTACAGTTTTGGATAGCCAGTGGTCTCAATATACAATTCAAAGGTAGGGAAGTATTTTTATATGCGTAGGGGAGAGTGGGTAGGATTCGTACACTTTTTACTTTAAGCCACATAAAACAAAAACTATCCATTATTTAAAAATAAATTTAATGCTGTCACATACCGCACTTATCAGCCTTTAAGATGAATGATGTGGTGTTTCAATATAAGAAAGCATGGCGATGCTACGACAACTTTACTAAAATGAGAAAAACGTACGAACCTACCCCACACGTGGGGTAGATTCGTACATAGCGTAGGGAGCTTTCGTACATAGTGGGGTACCTACATTCAATGAGAGAAATAACCACTATTCAATGTAATATTATCATTTATTGAGATCACAATTAACACGGAATCAGCCTTTTTTTAGGAACAATTATCAATTACTATTTTGTGTACTTCAGTAGGTACATTCTTGCTTCTTCAACTGTTTTGCTTTCTCTATTCCTTCTAGTCCTATTTTCTCAGGAGTATCTGTATATGTTCTCGAATTTCCTTGCTGTTTCTTGACTTTTTAGACTCAGTTCTGTCTACTATAGGGTAAAACCGGATAACTTCTAGAATTATTAGTCCTCCAGCAGGTAAGGTCGCCGGTGGAGTTTTAGATCTATGCGAAATGGGAACAAAGGAAAAAAGCTCTCTAGGAGATCTTCTTGAGTAAGCTCCGTTTGCGATACATTGGCACCTTGACTCGCTGTTGAAATAGACTGCTCACCTTGTGCGGATTCTGACTGTGGCGGAAAAGAAGCTGATGTAGGGGCCAACTCTGGTGGTAAATCTTGTTGTTCCACATCTTCAACATTACCTATCTCGTCGATCTTTTCTGGAGCTGACGTGGACCCGGATTAGTATACGCTTACAGCTGCAAAGTCATCGTCTCCGAAAGCTAGCTTATTAAATGGCCAGATTCCAGTCTTCTCAAAGGCACGTGTTATATTTCTTCCACTGAATGATTCAAACTACGCTACTCTGGCAAGCTTTGGTATTTTTGCGCAGCCTTTCTGATAGATAAGGTTTTATTCAAAACTTCGTCTACCGCAGATTTCATGCTATCTTCTTCTACTTGTCCCTTTCTCGTCCCCTTTATCACATACTTTCGCGGCATTTAGATTCTGTAATAATAATATTTCCATAAAAAAAAAATGTTTAATGCTATGCAAGTTAGTGTGGGGAGGATTCGTACAGTACGAATCTACCCTACTGCTAACTGCACGCAGGTACCCCAAACCAAAAATACAACGATTTAATTTAAAATAAAAATACCCGTTATAGTTTTCAGAAAACAACTGCGTGTATTTAAGACCTCAATAACATTCCACCAACTAAATTGAATCACTTTTATAACTAGAGTAAAACTAATAACATTTAAACACGTTTCAAAGTGCATCCAGAAATTACTTACGTGGAGCGAAAACATGAACGGGCCTGTTGTGTCGAAGCCGGGAGCCGCACTGCCCCGCCGCTTCGCGCATAGCCTATGCGTCCGAGTGGTAGTTACACACACAAACATGAACACGCCAGTGTGCTGTATAGCTTAGATATCACTACTGTACGAATGCTCCCGTTGTACGAATGCACCCCACTCTCCCCTAATTACTACGTAATTTTATTTAAATGTGTATGGATACCTGCAGGAAGCCACGAGGACAGGCCGTGGCCAGGAAAATCAACAGCTAAAATTGAGCGATTTTGACACAGCATGGGAGCGAGTGTGTCCCAAGTGCCAGCGTTGTCCTGCCAGCCGTGCAGCGCCAGTATGGGCCGCTCTTGGTCATTGCCCCACTGTTTCGCAGCTATGTGCCCGAAATAAGTAGGTATTTGAATTTCCTTGGTTGGAGCCTGAAATTTGAACAAAAGACTGCGCTAGTACGAGATAAGTTTGTGAATTGTTATTTAATTGCTTTTTAGAATTTATTTCAAATTAATTTGAAATAAATTACTGAATTCCCCATGTTATCTAAAGGAATACAAGATTTTGTTCAAATAATTTAGGTACATACTAATTGAGATTAATAACTTAACTTATTTAAATTTAGGCAGACATATTTTGTTAGACATACAGGGATGTCATGTTTTTGGGCAATCAAAGTAATACGAGCGTAACAACCTTTAAGTTTAGCCATGATTGTAGACACAAACCTTCGTTTCGTGATCTCACTGTGATGACATCATTGTTCAGACTTTTATAGGTTCTAATATTTACTTGCAAAATATTTTTATAATACAAGTAGATGCTGAACGTAGGTAAAGATTTCGCCGAGATACCAAATTAAATTTAGGTCGATACAATAACACCTCATTGAAGTTTTATAACACTTCGAATTACTTATCTATTTAGAACACAGGTAGGTAAATACAATATTCATAAGTTAATCTTACCTTTTGAATTGTATGTAAATGATGGCGTTGTAAAATTCTCACAGAATTAACTTTTGTCTTTATATTGAGTGAATTAGAAAACAAAATTTTTCGATACCATGATCCCTTTCCCATAATGACTATTTCTGGCGGCAAAAATGGTTCTAGTACAAAATCAATATAGGGATGACACCTTATTTATGGAAAGACAATTATTGCTTGTTTTATACACTTTTCTACAGCTTCCGTTTTCAATAATTTACGTAACGTGACACGGCTATTTTAAATCATGTCTTGTTTATTAATTTGGAGAAATATTTTCCTCAATTCCTTGAGTTTTCGTTTCTCTATAATATTTTCTTCATTCGTATTTAGGACGTATTGCAATTTAAACAAAGTAATTTTATTTGATTGATATTTCACAATAAAAACACTTGTTACAATTATAACCAAGCAGCATGATCTAACTAATAGGTCTGTTCGCAAGGAACGAGAATACACACTGCCGCTGCCGCGCCGCGTCGAGACCTTGAATTAGTAACTACGATACGCTTGTTACATCAGACTTTGCCCACAGATTCGCATTGCAATACCTACTGGAGTGGACTTTTAGACTTTATAGCTTAGTAATCATGAGTAATATGAAAAAGTGGAACGGTTTTTTTTAATTCGGTAGTTCTTCGGTAGATATTTACCTGAATTCTAATACTGTCATACTTTTAAGATCGCAAATTAACAGGATTTTAATTTACTAAGCCCACCTATGTATGTATTTCAATATAGTAAAGGATATCAGACATTTCATTTTACTAAAATAACTAAGGGCCAATAACATATTAGTATACACACCTTTCTAATTATCAATAAACCTTGAAAATTACTCAGAAACGTAAATAGTGCATTCCCAACTGTTAACTCTTGTAGGTAGTTTATGCATAAATAAATACAAAAAATATTAATTTTACTTACTACTTTGATCGGTAATCAATCATTAGAATAATAGGATGTTGTTAAATTCACATTACTTTAGTATAGTCATTATATTCTAAAGTGACACTCATGGTAATGTAATTCGAGCATAAGTGTTAAAGATTCATTACTCGTGGTGGCTGTACACGTGGTTTTTACATGATAACAGTTTATCATCCAGCCATATAGCTTATAGTTAGATGATAATATGCGTGTCGCAGACGTCGTGGTCGTGGCGAATACCTACCCATACTAAACAGAGTTGGCATAAAATTAATAGAAGAACATGTAATTTTTTCGTTTAAAGTCAAACCTTTTTATATTAATAAAACCAATCAAGAAAATTCAAAATTGTTGAATTAAAAATATTTATATTTGAGTTTTGAGATTAATTTGAGTAAAATGAGTATTGCTTAAATCTCTAAATACGTTTTTAACCCACTTCTAAAAAAGGAGGAGCATCTTAATTGCACCGTAAATTTATATTATTTGTTGGAACATAACCTTCACATGCGATTAAAGATTTACGCAACATCATGTATAAAGATATGACTTTACAAAAATAAGCAAAAAGAAAAGATCGGTTATTTCAAAATCTCATTTATTTATTACATTTATACGATGTACCTACCAACCAATTCATTTTTATGACATGGACGAATTTGCATTGTGTAGGTACATTACTTATTTTTGTAATAATTACTCAAATTGACAATGGGCTTATAATTAAAAAGGGATTTGATATTGTCAAGTCAAGTAAAATACAAATATAGGTTTAGAAGTTAAGTTCATAGAGTAGAAAATACAAAAATATCACAATATTATGTTTCCTACAATTATATTATGAAACAGTTTTCTTATACAAAGTATAGTTTTTCAATAATTAAACAATGTTATTTATTATTGAAGACTGTTAATATTGAAAGGTTTTTAACAGGTTCCAAAGGTTTCATTTTATTACAAATAGTTCAAAGTCAAAGTTAAAATAAGACCTATGACCATTGAACGAAACCTTGATAAGATATGGCTCATTGTAATCTTTGTAAAGCAATCTTGTAGATATTCATTGAGTGATTTTATATAAAGTAATGAGAGACCTGATTGATCTTTGTTACCACTCTATCTTACGCTAATGATTTTTCAGTACTGTAATATTATTCTACTGAATCTCTGAACAACATTTTCATACAAATAGTGTATTATATACAATTATTGTTTAGGGTACATACTTTGTTGCTGGCGTGCCTAGATTTAATTAACAAAAATTTGCAGCCTTCTACTTTACTTGAGCGAAGGTTAATCTAGTTTAGTCTTCGAACTCATAACGATTCCGCTTCCGTTATCGTGTTCGTTCATCGCACCAATGTTTGGTACTGTAAGATTGCATGGAAATTTAAAGTAGGTGATTTTAGTAAACCCGGACCTAGCGAGCCCTGCATTGTACCCACAGATGGCCTTAAAACAGATTGTTTACCATAGCGCCATTCTAATGTAGGACGAAATACTTTGCGGCGTTCCTATTTACGATAGTAGTAGCACAAAAAACACTTAAAACAATAAACTGGCACGGTAAGCATTTTTTCATAATGCTCGTTTGGCATTGGATTGGTAATGAAAGCGGTTTTGTGGCATCTGTTAGTGTCATGTAGGTATGAGTGTACCTACCTAATATCTTGCTACCCTTTAAATTAGGTTTTGTGACACATACAGGGCCATTAAAGATTACCGAGCTTATTTAATAGTTGTGTATAACAACCTGTCTCATTGCTTGCAGAGATTAGGCCGTATGCTGGGATCCTACAAGCCCTTCCCAAGCGCGGCCAGTAGCGGAGGTGCCCGTATGTGCAGAGCGCGCGCGTGGTCATCTAGGTGAAGGCTATCAGTCAAAGAATGCAGACGTAAGTTACTCAAGTGGTCACACCGAAGCAGGGTCTGCTAGTCGCAGAGCGTGGGCGGTATGTCGGGGTCCTGCAGGCCCTGCCTGAGCGCGGCCAGCAGCGGGTGCGCGCGGCAGGCGCAGAGGGCGCGCGCGTCGTCCAGGTCGAGCGCCCACAGCGCGGCGCCGCGCAGGCCGGCGTGCGCCGCGCTCGCGCCCACGCGGTGCACCTCGCGCGGCCGCAGGTACGACGCCCACTGCGACCGGTGCACTGCGTACGTGCCGTCTGATGTAACCTTCTCCGTCCAGCCGCTGGATGTGGAGCTGGGGCAGATCTGCAGGACAATGGTTGTGAAGGTCACTTATGTCTTGACTGAAGGTTTTGTGCGGTAGCATTCATCATCACACATTGGGTACCAAGATCCACTGATTTGTTCTAAGCAACCACTTTAACGATTGACAAAGGCTGGCTCTGGATATGGAAAGTTGAAGAAATATGAGGGAAATACAATTAACCGAGGGACAAGTAAGTTAATTAAAATACTTGATACAACCCCCACCTTTTAAAGGTATGAAAATTCCATAACAAAAATATCTATTAATCCATCCAATTAAAAACCGCATCTTCGCACCATTTTTTCTTATAGCTCACCTCCTAATAAACAAGGAAGTCCGCAACCCTGGATGTCAAGGCCTTTAAGTCCTGTAACTGACGCTTGTAAGCCAGTGAGCACACTGCTCGTACGTATTTACCTACGTATAGGTAAAAAATTCACGTAGGTGCTACTCTAAGGAATACACTTAGCCAATCTAAAAAAATAGGTATATATATCCATAACTTCTTACTTACCTCATAATAAGCGAGGAACCCAGGGACTCTGGTGAAGTGGCCCTGTATACCCGGTCCCGTTACTGGAGCTTGTAAGCCGGTGTGAGCCCGGCTCCGTAGCGTGTAGGATCGCGCGTAGGCCGGTACACCCAACACCAGTAGCCGTACTGGGACCAGGCTTGACCAGTAGGCTAGCGATGTGTTCTGAAAAATATTGGATTTTCAATAATTGGATCTGCAAAAGTACAAGACTAATGTTTGTTTTGTAAGATTGACGAAAAGTGTTCATTGAATTCTGCTGATATCGAGTCCTTACTGAATTAATTTAATAAGACTACCTAGTTAAACAGTTAACCAAAAATGTATCAAGGTCAGTCATAAAACTAGTAACAAGACCTTCAGTGTCCTATTTCAAAGTACGACAGATATGTGAATATTGATAAGATAGATAAAAATTCAACGAAATGGCAATATAAACACAACAATAATAACGTTCTTACTATAGATTTAAGAACGATTTACTTACAAAACTGTTAATCCCAGCTGACTCGCTAGTTTCCAAGGGAACCAGATACGCAGTTTTTCCAGACGTGGAAGCGTAGTAGTCGTTGGCAGCGAGCGTGATCCAGTCCAGAGTGGCCGCTAATACATCCGGGTCATACGCCAGCGATGACACCTCGGGAGAGGAGGACACCATGGCAGACAGCTCGTAATTGTGCTGGTGCAAGATCCGGGATAGCTCCGCGAGGAGAACGCTGAAGTTGTCCTTTTCGGTGATGTCGAAGTCGGTGCAAGGGATCTTTTAGGAGAAACGATTTTTAATTACATGAAAGGCTATGGGAAAGTCTTGCTAAGTAAATAATAAATGAAAGTTTGATCCGAGGTGTTCTTAGTGAGATTGCAACACACTGGCTCTAAGAAGATATCAAAGGTTGAGCTACATAGGTACGCAGTGGCCCAGTATTAAATGGGTTACCATTCCAACAGAATTTAAAAACATTTATTACGGTGTCTCCGTACTTTGGGAAACTCTATAAGCAGTGTAAATAAACATTAGAGAAAAATATATGTTACCTGCTTGCAGACAGGATACTGCCATGCGATTTGCAATCCGTCGAAGTCCCATCTCTTTAAGAATTTCAGAGCAGATTCTATGAAAGTTTTCCTCTTTTCTGCACTGGCCGCCATCTCTGGCCATTTATCATCCTCAGAATCTTCCAAGCCGCCTACCCCTATTATGACTTTCACTCCTTCCATACGTAGCTCTGTTATTTTCCCGTAGAAATCTGCAAGAGAGAAAAATTAAGCGACGTATTTTGCATGTGGCAGATGGTCTATTGGGTGGATTAGTGTGCAATCTTGAATATCACTAAATTTTCTTGCATACTTATTTAATTTAATAGTTGTTCTTGTATCTCGTGTTTTGAAAAAAAAACAGAGAGTATAAAATACCTACTTGGAACTGAAGATTATCTTAGAACTTGTACTTGTCGAATAGACAGTACATCTGATCTTAAGTGATAGCTGAAAAGCTATCAACTCCCAAAATGATCTCCAAACCAAATTAACTCCCATTCAATCCCTATCATTAGACAGGAATAGTCCTCAAAATTACTATAGGTAGGTAGGTACCTAGTTCTGAAAACTGTGGTTCTGAAGATAAATAATATAATGTCGACAAGTGATTCACCACAACGAACACCTCATCTCCCTTAAAATACCTAATGCCGATTAATGTCCGTGATACCGAAAAAGCCTGTTTGTAACAGAACTATTACTATCTCAATTATATTGCTGTTTGGTTTTGTACTCCTATGCTCGTCTTAAGTACTGACCGTTCTCAATGTCCAGCTCAGGGTTCCCTGAGACCATGGTGTAGGAGGCCTCGTCGAGGTGCGCCCAGGCATATACGATGTGCGTGCACAATGATGGATCTACTTGTTCGGGTCCGTAGCTGCCGTTGCCGTGTCTAAAATTAACCAAAATAGGCCTTTAAAATTTAAATAATTGCTTTTTACTGTAGTTTTACAAGGCTAATAAAAGAAAATAGTATACATCACTTAAGCGTCAACCTCAGCGTCAGCGTACTTTTTTACACTAGACCACTATCTGCTATTCACACTAACCTAAAAAATAAGTCTTTTAAAAATAAATCACCATTTATAAAGCACTACGGCAGACTAGGCCTCCACGTAGCCTTTCATGGTCGGGCTACGTGTCGTTAATAGATGGTTTACAGGATATCAGAAGGCATACAAGCAGTAATTTAAAATGTTTTTGCTTGAGTCGTTATTGAGAACATTAAACACAGATTTATTTGAAAAAAAAAAGAACTTTGAATTTTAACTAGGAATTGCCCGTCGGTTACCTATAGAAACACCTATGCATGAGTATCTACAATAAAGAATTTTGGTCCCGCCATTGATTGTTTTTAGGGTTCCGTACCTCAAAAAGAAAAAACGGAACCCTTATAGGATCACTTTGTTGTCCGTCTGTCCGTCCGTCTGTCAAGACCCTTTTTCTCAGGAACGCGTGGAGGTATGAAGCTGAAATTTATATCAATTACTCAGGTCTACTGTCCCTTGAAGCTGTGAAAAAATCAAACTTCTAAGCCAACGCAATCAAAAGATACAGCCGTTTATGCCGCAAATTTTCGACACTTGCAAGAGAATCAAAACCTACAGGGTACTTTCCGTGAACTCAGAATCTTGAAATTTGGTACGAAGCAACGTCTTATAGCATAGATAAAGGAAAAATTACGAAAACCATAAATTTTTAGTTACATCACATAATATATTTTTTTTAATAATTTTAAACTTACTACCCATTTCCTCATAAACGCGTAGAGGTATTAAATTGAAATTCATACCAAATACTCAGGTCTATAATACCTTTAAGCTGTAACAAAATCAAACTTCTATGTCAACGCAATCAAAAGAAACAGCAATTTAAGCTGCATATTTTGAAACTCGCAAGTACGCGCAAGGGAATCAAAACCTAAAGGGTACTTCCAGTCGACCTAGAATCTTGAAATTTGGCATAAAGCAACGTTTTATAGCACACATAAAGGAAAAATTCCGAAAATCTTACATTTTTAGTTACATTACAAAATATTTATGCTCCTCCATCTTTCCCCATTGTAATGTTATGAATTTCATTTTGCAATAAAAATACCATAGTTATGACTCGATTGTCGTAATGAACGAACTTTGTAAACCTTGCAGGTTTGTACGGAACCCTCGGTGCGCGAGTCCGACTCGCACTTGACCGGTTTTTTTTAATCTGATTTAAAAATAATATGTCCGAATACATATTTAGACTTAGGAACTACCTGATGTCGTGGGCTTAGGAATTGATTTTACGATCGTGCCTATCTAACCATCAGTTTCTGATAGGACATATGAATGGCTATCGGTAGTAGATTACCTGTAATAAGCCCAGTTGGTGAAGTAGCAGGCTAGTATAGTTTTATCTTCCAAGACGGACCCGCTGCCTCCTGTTACTTTTAGCTGTGCCTTTCCTCTGCATTGCGACTTTTCTGGGAAATCGCAGTGGTTCTGTAATGTAAAACAAAACATTAAAAACTATTATTACGATCGGGACTTCTGAATTTAACTAACTCAACTGAGTCAAAAATAAGACGCTCTATTTAAGCTATGATTCTTTAATTCTATAAAATATTTACGTTTCTCGTTATCTTCTATTTCCTTACACACGAATGCAACCTTTCCCGAACTATATACCTACCTAGGTATTCGATAATGGATGAAGAGATAAAAATACTCAATAAAAAGGTAATTTAAAATACTGTTACCTTCTGTTATACAATAGAAGTCAGTAATATGGTTTTATAAAGATTTTGTCGTCATTAAGAAAGATAGGTACGAACTATTAATTCTAAAGGCTTGACTACGTCGTCGCCTCGTATCAACGCAGCTCTCCTTGGAGTCCTTGGTAAAAATTTGATGTATTAGCAGTTAGGTGGTTTATGCCTTATTGACCCTGTGTAATAAAATGCAAACAATTTAATGAAGTAAGTACTTATAAGTAGCACTTTACCTTGTTCCAGACGAGCGGCGCAGGGCACGTGAGCTGCATGTAATGCCCGTTGATGCAGATGTAGTAGTTGGCGCACTCCGCCTCGTCGCCCTTGAACGTCACGCCGGAGCACGGCTTGCCGTCTAGTGAGTTCTAGAATTTATTTACATTATAATTAAATAAATGATCTTCAAGCAATAAAAATCTATTCGTAAGTTCGAAATGAAATATCACCGTTAATTAGCAGCTGTTCTTAAATTTTTCAGTTGAGCGCACCATTTTTTACATTACAATTTAATTCGTTTCTAGTCTTTAGAAACTAAAATGATATATTTTACAAGAACTTTCCACCAGTCCCTCGTTTTGAGCGCCGAGTGCGCGGGCGCATTGTAAGCAGTAGGTACCCTGGGCTGCGGACCACCATCTTATTGCGATGGGGGTGAGGATCAATAACCCTGTGATGGGGAGCCTACGTAAACCCACTCCCCCATAACTGCGTTTTAGTCGGTGCTAGCCCGACACACCACTTTCTGTCTTATAGGCATTTCCTCCCTCGAGAAAGAAAACGAAAAGGCACAGTTGTTTCCAGCCACCGACTAAGTATATTATGCGATGATAGTGCGTTCTCATTAAAAATATTAATAGTCTGTACCCATATAGTCTACTTGTAGGAAAATATTAAAAACTTACTCCAAAGCTAGTTCCATAATCAGAGTGCTCCGGTTCTAAAGGCATGGGTTGGCCTTCAGGTTCTGGAGCTTCAACCTCATCAGGGGTTTCAGGCACAGCAGCCACTGGTGATTGACCTTGGACTAAATAAAAACGTCGTTTTAGAAATTCGTAATTAGTATCTTTACGTTTACTTTAATTGAATCAGTTAAAAAAAATATAGGTACCTAGGTAAATTTGAAAAAAGAAATGGCAATGTTCTCGGAATATTTTGTCAAGGTATTAACTACGCTATGAATAATAATTGAGTTTTAGTGAACATACTTTTTGTAAGCGAGCGTTTTAGAGGAGCTCCTCTACCTATTATCATCAAATTATCAACATAATGCAGTTTGTCAGCACAAGTTTAACATTTCTTAAGCAAGCAAAAGGAAGAAACCACACTAATGCTGCATTGATGATAGTAAGCATTTTGCCATCTAGATCTATATGAAGAAGGTTTGTTGGTATTTTTAGCAGTGCTGGTTTTATAGCATTAAGTATTATCTGTGTGGTACCCTTATACCGACCTTTGAAGTTTTATACTACTTACTTTCTTCAAGTGAGCACGGTGGAGGAGCTTCCTTGCCTCTTAGCACCGCGTTGATAGTAGTTAGTAGTGGCGACTTGCCACAACCGCAGTATCTTCCAGTGAAGTCGTCCAAGTCCAGGGACCAGGCCATGCTTCCGCCCAGGCCCATGGCTCGGACGTACTCTGCCTTGTGTCGCACCATAAAGTCGTCGTCGAACGACACCCACTGATCGTCGTGGGAGGCGTACGGACCGATGCGGCCGCCGGGGTCACGCGATACCTTCCAGCCTTTCACTCTAATGCGTTCACAAATCTGGGGATTGGAAAGGGAAGTTGAAAGGACATGAAAAGGTTTACCAAGAACTTTATATTATCACGTTCTTTGAAGTCTTTTCAACAGTTGAAAAAAAATAGGAAATACTCATTCTTTAGAAAAGTTTAAAATAAAAATCTTAACCAGCCAAAGACGACTTTCTATAAGACCACGTCGGTCAGAGTTATTTTCCGTATATATTGTTGAGCTGCTGATACTGTGAAAGTTGCAAAAAGCTTTTCCAAAAGTCAATTTATCAACAAACCGATGTTATAAGATTTCATGCTAAAATCATCAACGCGTTGTCTTAGTTACAAAACTTATATTGTTGGATTCAGCATGCGTAACGCATAAATTACTCCAATTTATTAACGGTTATGTACCTATGTTGATGTTTACGTCGAGAGGCAAACATGCCTGACTTTGGCGTCGCGCCATCCGGTGATTTAATTCCCAGTAGAGTCAATATGGAAAACGAACTTTTCCATTATCTTTTCTATTGTCTCGCGTCTTGTTGTGGTACCGTCGTTAATTCTGATTTATGTAACGCAAGTGCTTTAGCTACACACCCTATAATAAGAGCAATCATTACTCTGATCTGTATTTGATGTTGTCTTATATTTAATACAATTTCAATTAAGTTTTTTATCTCCTGCATGTTCCAATATTAAGTACTAGCTTTTGCCCGCGACTTTGTTCGCGTGGACTTCAGGTTCGTCCCGTCTAGTCTAGTAATAAGTAAGAAATACGGTAACTAAGCACTGCAGAGCCCTAATCATAGGTCTATAGGTAGCTACTGCAGTATGCTCCTATAAACTACATTTAACGATCTTTTTTCTTCAGCATAAACATGCAGATTCTTCGCTTTGGAAACACGTGAGCAAGCCATATAGAGCTGACCGTGAAAAAAACATGGCGTGCCCAAATGTAGGCCTGCTACCTTCAAGGTTTGACTCTGCGATTTGTTGATCGTCATCCTTAGGCCTATATTACTTAAAGTAGGCGACCATACGTTTTTATGAAATCGCTAGTGCCTTGAAAATTCGCAAAACGGACACAACCGTCAACGACGCCTGCCCTCACGCGTCTACCCGCATTCGGGTCGCGCACTCAGCGATGAGCCACTTCTTCCCCACCGCACCTACCCCGCTCCCCCCACGCCCCGTTCGCCTGGCACCGCTGCCGGTATTTATCACCGAAACGGTATTTATCGAAATTGCTATGACTCTGCATTTTAAATCTGTGATATCTTCGAAAATATTTATTTAATTTACATGAAGTAAAAAGCCATATTGATATTTATTAAATGCACAATGTATTTAAGATACTTAATTGGATAAGGATTAATACTGTATTGCTTAAAATCGCTTCGTAAATAAGCCATTATTTCTCGTACAAAGTAAAGGATAAAAAATGGTTATTGTGGGTTATTCCTAAGAGATAAACATATACCATCACGGACTTTTTGTAGACCTTTTTAAGTTGTACAATACTGTAGTACATTGTTTTGATCTATCTTGTAGGATTCAGTCAGCGTTTGCAATGTAAGCGCAAAAAATGTGTTTTTTTACGACCTCACATTAGAAACCTCAAAAATTGTAGCCTATGTGTTATTCTGATGTATAAGCTATATTGTGGTAAAGTTTCATTCAAATCCATTCAGTAATTTTTACGTGAAAGAGTAACAAACATCCATACATCCATACTTACAAACTTTCGCCTTTATAATAGTAGTAGGATGGATGTTATCGTTAGCTAAAGTGCAAAATGTCCAAACTAATATTTGATTGTTCCTGGACACAAAGTGATACGGAACGCTGTCAATAAAATACCTCGTAGAAGGCTAAGAATCCTCTAGCTCTGGTCTCATCTCCCGCCTCTCCGCCCGCGTACGACGCCGCGCCAAGTCCGGCGCCCGCGCCGTCCGACAAGGAAAACGATTGTCCATAGAACGGCACTCCCATCACCAGCTTCTGGCGGGCGGCTCCTTTGTCGAGCCAGTAGTTGACGGTGAAGTTCTGATGGTGGAGGGTAAAACTAAATTAGAGGTATCCAATTATTGAACCGGCTCGAAGGACCAGAAACCAGAAATGTATTCTGGGATGGCGCCCCCAGTTAGTATCCGTCGTCTGGTACTCATAGTACAAGGGAAAACCTTAGTTCGAGACCAGGTGATTGGTGTGATTGTCTGGCACATTTATTTATTGGGTTAGGTGACATCTCGCCTTCTTGAAATCTCGCCTGCGGGCGAGTTGTACCCTTTGCTATAATGCTAAGGCCGCACTCGCCCAATAGTATTTTTATGTTTGGGCCAGTTACACCCCTGAAAAATAACTAGGAGTCAAGTGGAAATTTTGATAGATTCTTATACTGATATGATCTGAAAACCTTACAGTATCAGACAAAGTTTTTACAGACATAGTATAAATTCAATTTGTATGTGGGACTTCATAAAAACATTAAGAACTTTAAACACATGATATTTATCATTGTAACAGTGATTAACAAACTTAAAAAGATTATTTCAAAATTAAATAAATCAAGTGTAAAAATTAGTTTCCTCTCAAAAAAGACCTTATTCAAGCATGTGATGCATTGACTTATATCAAATGCAAATAGTTATACAATGAAGTTAAAAAAATATTATAATATTTGATTTAGGTCATATTAGAATCACATGCTTAAATAAGGTCCTTTTTGAGAGGAAACTAATTTATACACTTGATTTATTTAATTTTGAAATAATCTTTATAAGTTTGTTAATCAATGTTACAATGATAAATATCATGTGTTTAAAATTCTTAATGTTTTTATGAAGTCCCACATACAAATTGAATTTATACCATGTCTGTAAAAACTTTGTCTGATACTGTAAGGTTTTCAGATCATATTAGTATAAGAATCTATCAAAATGTCCACTTGACTCCTAGTTATTTTTCAGGGGTGTAGCTGGCCCAAACATAAAAATACTATTGGGCGAGTGCGGCCATAGCATTATAGCAAAGGGTACAACTCGCCCGCAGGCGAGATTTCAAGAAGGCGAGATGTCACCTAACCCTATTTATTTATTTATCTTAGCAACTGTAGGTCTGAACTGTAAACTGTGATCACATACATTATGAGTGTTTTGCATATTCCCATCCAAAAAGTTATACATACTTCTCAAATAACGTATTAATATTGCGAAGCGTTCTGGCAACATGTGGACCCAATAATCGTAAAATTTTATCAAAGCCTTTTTTTAAATGCTTTTTAAATAAAATGTCTTAAATGTCCTTTTAATTAACTATCTATTTTAAAAAATATAGTTTCAATACAACACTGTTTTGTAAAACAGTAGAGAAGTAGCGACTCTCGCTTGATCGTATTTACGTGCTATCCCTTTGATTTTTGGAATATAATGTATTGGAAAGTTTAAAAATTATTGTAATACATACCACATTGAAAGTGTTGTCTGTGTCTTTCTCGTGCACATACATGGGCGCCACGTGGCCGGTCTTCTTGTCCCACTGTCCGTGGTAGTCGTAGGTCATTAGTGCGATCCAGTCCAAGTTCTGCGATAGAACTGGGACGTCGTATGCTGTAAACATAAAATTAATTTTATTCCATACTCTATTTGCAAGTGGGACATATTGAAATACGCTGTAAATAATATATATATAGAACCTCCTCCACTTTTTTATCGATAAAAAAAAGAAAACTAAAAAAAATTAAGGAACTATTTTTTTTGCAGTAGGCAGCTTTTGCAAATAAAAAAAATGTATATTAAACCGGTTGAACGAGCGTACGAAAGAGAATGATGGCAGTACTTTTGCGAGATTTTGTTTGCATGACATGCAGAAAAAAAGCATTCTTGAATAAATTTGAGCAATATATACACATGGAAAGGGACAAAAGAAGATCCGTGATAATAATACTGACCAAAATCAATGACACGCTTGCTGGCTGACACGGCCGCTGATAAGAGTAGACCGCGGCGGTCGAACGCAGCGCGTAGTTCTTTCACCAACGCAGCGAAGCCTTGCTTGTCAGAGGCGGGACCCTTCTCGCACTCCACCTTTACATGAATATAAGAATGATGTTTTAAATTTTTAATAAACAGAAAAAAATAATCCCCCTTGTGACTCTCACGTATTGCGCGTGCTACTATTCGAACTGAGAAGCTAGTGCGAGGTGAAGTACTTTTTTTTTAAATCTGTGCATGATGTTTTAATTTAGGTTATTTACTATGACTATTTAAATAAAATTTGATATAAAAGCAAAAATACTTCACAGATGACGCAACGGAACCTGTAGAATTAGGGTATCACCCTAATTCTACAGGTTCCGTTAAAAGGAAAGTGAAACACGTTCCTATTTTAATGAAGAATTCAATTGTGATGCTATGAAAAAAAAATTGTAAAAAGGTGTTGTTTTGGTTCCCTTCTTTTTAAATTTTTAATAATGTGGTTCGTCCTTTGCTGTTGATTTTCGCAAGACTGGACATATTGATTGGAATTCAAACTTAATATAATGATAATGTGTTGAGGAACGCAAAGCGTCCTTTCTCACATGGCAGTACCCTGACGGCGTCTTTAATGATCTAATGTTAAGAATACCATCTGAGAAGAAATAAACGATTGATTGAACTTACCTGCCAACACTTGGGGTACTCCCAGTCGAGGTCAAGCCCGTCGAAGCCATACTGGTCGAGGAAGTCGAGCGCGTGCACGACGAACTTCCTTCGTGCTGACGCGTTGTTCACCAGCCGGGAGTACTTGTCGCCGGCTGAGTCGTCCCACCCACCCAGACCTAGGAGGACTTTGACACCTTGACTCTTGAGAGAGGTCAACTTCTCGTAGAATTCTGGAATGAATAAAATCCGTTTTTACAAGTCTTCATATATCTATTATTAGGATACTTTTCGGTGTAGCCCTATTATCATTATCACCGGATAAACATCATACCTTTATATCATTGTCTATTTGTTTCGAGGGCATCGTTTATGCGAATGGGACTCTCATTTGCTCCTAGGTACAGGGGGATAACAATTAACGATGTATTTAGTACTAGATAGTAGGTACTGTTTAAAATATTGCTCTGTAGGTACTAAATTCGCATTATTATTTGTTTTCTAGGGTTTGTATCTACCTTATTGCTAAACTTGGACTGATTCAACTTTAAAGTTCAAATATTTTATAAACTTTAAATATTTCCAAACAAACTTATTAATTTAATTCAATTTGTAAATAGCAAATAAAAATGAGTAAGAAAAAAGCAAAGTACATTTGAAGAAGTCAAATCTATGTCTTTGGGTAAAGGAATAAAACCGACATACTATTCTCAACATCAAGCCAGATGTCGTGCGACTTGATGACCAGCCCCTCCTTGTCGAGAACTGCGAAGGCGTACACGATGTGCGTGCACAGCGACGGGTCCAGGTCGCCGGGCGTGTATTTGCCGTTGTCGGGCCTGGAAAGAACCGAGAGTTAGTCCGAAAGAGTTGAGATAAAAAGTTATCATGTGAACAACAATCTGCATGATCGAGTGTGTACCCTTTAGAAGAAGTACGTAGGCGAAAGAAATTTAAAGGCGGAAATATCTGAAAAAAAATGTTAGGCAACTCAAAAGTACTTGCTCATAATTTTTGTGGAAAGGATAAGGCTTAAAAAAGATTAAATTGTCCTACACAAACAGAAAACATCTTTATTTTTCTTTAAAAATATCATACGGATATGTAAGTTCAAATTTTCCTAAACTACAAACTCCTTCATAAAATTATTCGAATCTAAAAAAAAACAAAACTGTTTTGACTCCAAACAGTAAAAGCTATTGTAATTGATACTAGTAAGTTCATTACGTTCTTACCTGTACCATGCCCAGTTAGTGTAGTAGCAGACGACCTTGTATCTCTCTTCTTTAACAGAGCTGACAGCCGTCGTAGGTTTCTTAGTCGTGCTCATGATTGCATTCATCTGACTGGTCGGGCGTATGCTAGGTCTGGCTGTAGGTCTCGTAACAGGCTTGTGGTATATCGGGATTTGGATGTCCTCCAGATCCTCGTCGATGTTGTTCGCTGGCTCGTAGATCGGCTTTTGAGGAACCGTCTCCATTTCTACTGTAGGGTCTAGCAACGCGTTTTTAATTGCGCTTAGGAGAGGGTGTTTTCCTTGACCGCATCTGCAAATAAGGGTATTGAGAGTTAATATCTTGTGGTAAAATATGCATAGGTTCAATTTTGTGCAGGTTCAAAATATGGTTATTTAGTTTCTTATCCTATTCTTGCTTGCATATCAGAAACAACAAGAATCAAGTACCTAACTCTGATAAAATCTCTCTGTCTAAATCCGTCTAAAGAGTTAAAAATATCCACCCTTCCTCCCTGTTTTTTTTAAATTTGTGTTCCAAAAGTAACATCATCTTTAACACGAAACTTATTATGATCAACCTTTATAAAATGTCTTGTTCCTTAAGTGATTTAGTGATGTATCTTATTGATGAGGGTTTATTGCGTCCTCCCTTAATAAAATGAAATTGTTAATCTAACCAGTGTAAAATCATGGCCGAAAAAGTCTACTTTTGAGTTGATTTACCTATTCCTGAAGTCATCGAGATCGAGCGCCCAAATCATTCCGCCGCCGAGGTTTAGAGACTTGATGAAGTTGACCTTCTTCTTGATGATTTCCACATCGTCGAAGGACACCCACTGGCTGCCTTTGTACGCATAAGGGCCCATGCGCTGCAGTGGGTCCTTGACGACTTGCCATCCGCTGTTTCTGATACGATCACAGATCTGAAAAAAAAATATTACTGTTGAGTACCTGATTTGATGCAAGTCAGTCAACTATTTAAGGAGTAAGTATTGACTTTTTTACTGTCTTAATGTTTGCGAAGGGATATTGTACCTCCTTTAAAATAAACACTGAAACAGATATCAGTATTTTTTTTCAATACCATCTGTATAATAGGAAATAGGAAATTCAAATACTGTTTTTTCAGTAGAGTCATAAAAATCATTCATTTGACATAGGCTTTCTCTAAATCTATCGATATCCTACCTCGTAGTAAGCCAAGAAGCCCTTAGCCCTGGTGTACTCTCCAGGCTCTCCTCCATCGGATACAGGCGCGTTGAGGCCAGTGGCGTCGTTCTTCCATAACGCTTGCGAGTCCCACTTGCTGCCAATCGTGAAACTTTGCCCATACATGGGCATGCCCATCACCAGCTTCGAAGCTGGCGCGCCTTTGTCCATCCAGTAGTGGATCGTGTAGTTCTGTGAATTTTTGAATACATAAGTATTGGATACATAGTCGTTCTCTATACCGGACAGGTATAAAAAGGAGCAAAATGTTCCCGATAAAAACATTGATACCTCGTCTGCGTTGTTTTGGACTTTGTTGGTTTATATGTTCATTGGTGTACATTAGCATGACTATTTTAAAGAACTTTATGTTGACGTAAAATACATCGGAAATAGAAAATGTTTACTTACAGCATTGAAGTAAGTGGTGTCGTCATCTGGGTGGTAGTACAACGGCGCGACATGCCCGGTCTTCTTATCCCATTGGCCGTGGTAGTCGTACGTCATGACGGCGATCCAGTCCAAGTGCCTGGCCAGAACCGGTACGTCGTATCCGGCGTCTATGACCATCTTGTTGGGCGACACTGCCGAAGATAGCAGCAGCCCTCTGGGCTTCAGTGCGGCGGACAGCTCGCGGACTAGGTCCGAGAAGCCTTGCTTGTCCGAATCGGGACCTTTGGAGCAGTCGACCTGGTGATGAAAATGAGGTAGCTGTTATTATAAGGCTGACTACTAATTACTCGGTTCAGTTAGAACGTTTGTATATTTTTTTTTGTGATTTGAAATTCCAGAAGATTTTGTATTATGAATTTGAGAGATTTAACAATCATTGAACAAACACAAAAAAAATTCCATCCTGTCGAAATTTTACTAGCACAAGTTGACCGTTTGCGTTTAGTAGTATTCTGCAGAAGTGGACCTTCCAGCACTTGTGATGCCTAAATAAGCTAAAGCCCGTCGAAGTCATATCCATCCACCAAGATTCATTATCCAGCTCCAAATACTGGTCACTAATTAGTGGTCTCATAGAAGTCTGGTTGTTGGCGAACTCACCTGCCAGCACTTGGGATATTCCCAATCCAGGTCGAGTCCGTCAAAGCCGTACTGGTCGAGGAAGCTCAGAGCGTGGGTGACGAAGCGTGCGCGGGCCGCGGGATCATTCACCAGCTTGGAATATTTGTCGCCGGCGGAGTCGTTCCACCCACCGAGGGCTAAGGACACCTTAATGCCGTATCGTTTGAACTCTACTACACGCTCGTAGAATCCTGAGGAAACGTTCATTGGATGCTTGTTTAATATTTAGGTAAACTTGTAGAACAAAATTACGTAATGATAATTCTGGTTAGTTAGTAGTTAGTCTCCAGGCCACTGATGAACGGTGGGTGATTTTTTGGTTAAGAAGATGATATCTCTTATTAAAGATTACAGGTTCATGCTTCTGAACCTCATGATTATGTTCTGGCATAATACTGACATTTTTATCTGATGGTGGTTAGCGCTCTTGGCTGTTGAACCAAGAGACGTCGGTTCGATCCCCACCCAGAACAGATGTTTGTAATGATCATTTGTATTTGTTCTGGGTCTGGGTGTCTATAAATATATTGTGGGACCACCGTTGATTTTTGTTTCTATAATACAAGTGCTTAAGTGTTACTTTGTTATGTGTAATTTTATATGTAACTAGCGGACCCGACAGTCTTCGTCCTGTCAAAAAGATTTGGAATGTGGCTTGACTCTAAATTTTAGTCAGAAAACGTTTGTACTGGAAAAAGAAAAGCTTTCTTTAGAGTTTTCCCGGCAATTATTCGAATTTTTCTCGCCGTAAAAACCATCCTTGGATTTCAACGAATATTTTAAAAAGAATTGTCAAAATTGGTCCAAGCGTTGTCGAGTTATGCACTTACCAACACATTTTGGGATTCATTTTTATAAATAGACTAGCTTTTGCCCGCGACTTCGTCCGCGTGGCGTGTTATTGTGTCATTTCAGAATTTTTCTCGGTGTGTGTCGAATGTAAATAATAATGAATGTTGCATTCAAAAATTTTAAAAAGTTTTTTTTTTTTTTGAGAAAATACATTAAAAAACAACATAACAATTATTCTGAATCTGGCGCTAGTGCAGTATTTTTTCATGAAAAAGATGTTTCCCATTCCCATGAAGCTGTACATTTGCTAAGATACCCATATACTAAAAAATTTCAAGCCTCTAACTCGCGGTACAAAAGTTTTTCCCGCTATTCCCGTTCCCATGGGAATTTTGGAAAATCCAATCATGACTTAACTTTGCATTCACTAAGGTATATGCATGTCAAATTTCAATCATCTAACTTACGCGGTTTAGATTTTTTCATACAAAAGTTTTTTCCCGCTAACTCCCGTTCCCGTGGGAATTTCTCAAAATACAGCCATAACTAAACTTTATATTTACTAAGGTACCTGCATGCCAAATTTCAAGCGTCTAACTTAAGCGGTTTAGATTTTTCATACAAAAGGATTTTCCCGCTAATTCCCGTTCCCGTGGGAATTTCGGGAATTCCTTTCTTAGTGCACCCCTACGGTACCTAAGCTACGTCCCTTCCAAATTTCAAGTGCCTACGTTTAGCCGTTTGGGCTGTGCGTTGATATGTCAGTCAGTCAGTCAGTCAGTCAGTCAGTCAGTTTCTCCTTTTATATATATAATATATAATATATAATAATAAGATAGATTACCCTAGTTATCTTTACAAAACAAAAACGGTAATCGAGCTGTTTTATTTAGGGACAGTTGCCACAGTGTTACAATTTCCATACTATTATCGTATGGTGAAATCGTATCACTCGTAAATACTATTCGATTATAGGTTTTATCCATGCTAAGGGAACAGTTTTAGACATATTTTCGGTGTTTGATTTATGTTCCAGTAATATTTTAATCAAAGTTATAAACTCACTATTGTCATAATCAGCCCAAGAGTCGTGCGCAGCCATTAGGCCGTCGTTGCCGAGGACCGCGAAGCCGTAGACGATGTGTGTGCAGAGTGACGGGTCGATGTCTTCCGGCGTGTACTTGCCGATGCCGGGCCGGTACCACGACCAGTTCGTGTAGTAGCACACCAGCTTGTAGCGAGCTGGGAAGGAATTATTAGTCAGCCAGACAGGAAAAGTCGTGAATACCTTAATATTTCTCACTGGCATGGTCTAGCAAGATGAAATAATGGTTACGCTCTTCTGGTGTTGATCAAAGGATTGTGAGTTCGATCCCGATTCAGGGAAAAATCCTGTGATGAACATTTGTCATTGTTCTGAGTCTGGCTGTTTTAAATACCGTTGTTTCTGATTTCCATAACAAATGTTCTTGGTGCTTTAAGAAATTGTAAATTATGATGGCATCTGATTTATATTTATTTCTTGTTTGTTGAAAAGGGATAGTTTAACTATTTAGTTCGCTCATCATGTTCTTTAATATTAGATCGATAGGTAAATTGTTTAATGCACAAATCATTTACCTACTGAAATTTCCAGTCATAGGTGGTCGGTACCCTCTTTGAATCCCACTATCAACTTTGGACAACAATTTTGGGAACAGATATCAGTATGGTGATACATAAAGTTCTTACATCTGGACAGCTGTGCACTTGTATAAAAAATCAGTTTAGGTTCGCTTAATCTAATATGAGTTATTAGTGACATAACAAACTTACAGTTTAGCAGAGCAGGTTTAGACGCTAGGTCCGGCAACGACGGCGCAGTTCCAACAGGCTTGGGGGGGATTATTTCTGACGATTCGTTGTCAATGTAGACAGGCTTGGTCGGCTTCGAGGGGCGCGTGGAGGTCTCTGGTTTAGGAGCCGCAGTGGTGGGCCGAGGTGTGGTACCCTTCGCTTTACATTTGGCGCTGTTAGGCCAATCGCAGATTTGTTTTTCCTGAATTCAGAAAAGATTTCGTTACATAGCAAACGTACTAGACCACCAAATGATAAATAAAAGTTACATAGAAAGAGCTGGAATGTATTTCGAAGAATGGATATTTATTTGGTCAATTATTAGGTTACCTATTACCTATTATTTATCCTACTAACAGAAGTATGAATAAACATGGATAGGAATTGATTATGATTATTATGTTGTTGGGTGTCCAAGCTTAATTGAGAAACTTAAGTGAAGGGAGATTATTTACCAGGTTCAATTGTATTTACTTGCCAGGGAATTTTCATCCAAATCAGTCTTGCCGTTAAGTAGTAATTTTTTGTAACTAGCTCCACTCAAAACTACAAAATAACTAACTCTACTAATGCTACTGAAAATTAAACAGTATTTCTGTTACCTGATTCCAGTGAAGGCCAGCGCTGCATGAGAACTCTTCAAACTTGCCGAAGATGCAGTGTCGGTAGCGTGTGCAGTCGGACGGTAGCATCGCGTACTGACCATTTTCACAGAAAACTGCAAAGTAATTGACGGTCATGTCATTCTTAAGAGTTTTTTAATTTCTTAAAAGTAAGTCTATTTTTAAGAGTAATTTTAATCTGTCAGACAACATTTATTAATGATACTAACATAATCATGGCTTCTGTAAACATCTTCTCTTTTTCTATGAATATGTATCTACTATTTTATCGTATTAGCTTCTGTTGCGTCAGACCCTTTGAGAACTTTCGGTTCCTTTGCACTGTACGTATTTACTTTACCTGTCACTACTAGATCGTCTGAGAAAAGCAAAAACATCCAAAGTTCAAACCATCTTAAGTTGTTATCGATGAGTGCTTTTAGCATATCCATTTTGAGGCAGATATCATCAGCCAGAAATTTACTAGATTCTGCTTTAGGGAATTCGGGCGGAAACCTCGTGGCGTCTTATGTAATACGAACATCCTGTTGTACATCACTATATCGTTTAAATATATATTAGCAACTCACACACTCACGTGGTAACTCATCTTTAATCGTAACCGACGAAGACTCAGGCTTGGCGTCAGTAATGGCGGCAGACATGACCTGCCTGCGGTCGCTGCACGAGACTGCGCTGGGGAAGTCGCACTGGGACCTATCCGCGCTCCACACCAGGCCTGGAGCGCAGCTTTGCGCTATCAGCATGTCGTTTACGCACACGAAGAACTTCTCACACTTCGGGTGGGCGTGGTACGTGCCTGTTATGCAGCCCTGCAGAAACAATATGATTTGAATAAGTCTCTGAACCAAATCGGTGAACAGTAGAACGCAAAAATAGAATAGGTACCTACATCGCAGAATTTAAGAAACCTATTAAACACCATAAAATCAAAAATATTTTACGAGTAAAGAAGTTATTATAGATGAAATAAAGTATTTATATTATTTTAGGGCTGAGAAGAATATTAAACAGTAAGTATTTGAAAAAATAATAATAAAAATTTTTGCATACGTCTATGTAGTATGCACTAATTAAGCATTTGAATGCGGAAAACAATATTACCTATGTATATATTTTTTAACAGTAATAAGTATAATGTAGTGACAAACAGTAAAGTACTGTTTTTTACAGTATAGTTGGCAACCCTAGCACAAGCTGAAATCAAACATTATAGGACGATGTCTTATATTCGAGTTGGGACGAATTTATGGCTAAGTACAGAGAAGATTTTAAATAAGTAATCAAACCCATACCGCGCTGGGTCTATGCGATTCTTCGATAGCTGCCGGCGGCGGTCGCCTGGTGGTGGTGGTAGTTGAAGGTCTCCTGGTCGTAGTGGTAGTGGTTGTAGTTGTCGGTTTTCTGGTTGTAGTTGTGGTTGTCGTCGTTGCTTTTCTCGTCGTCGTTTCCATTGGAGGAGACTTTGTTGCCGATGGTTTGTCTGTAACAAAATTTAATTTTGATTTGATTCTGAACGATCAGTATCACGGATCAGGAGAGTGGTCTTAATGTATTGTCAAGCATCAAGGTATGGTTTATGCGAGAAACACCATATATTCCTGTATTACAATACGGGATCAAACAATAAAACTGAATAATAATATGTTTGTTTAACTTGATATATTTCGTGTGCATGAAATTAACAACAAAAATCCATTTAAGTTAATTGCGATCCAAAAAGTTAACAATCTTCATGACATTTGCCAGGAATGCTATAAATAAAACCACTAAAGAAATTCGTTTCGACAGCTATTTATAGGTAAGTATCTAATTGCAGCGCCTATTACGCTTAGCGTATCACAGAACAGTCAGACCCAGCTGTTCGTGCCAGTATAGCATCCGCTCACGAAATGCAGGTAGTTACGAATCAGCTAGCGCGAACAAAGTATAGGGTCCATGTGACGTAGTTCAAGAGGGTATTAGTAACCTTCACACATAGCAAACTCGACCCAGTCGCAGCGGCTAGTGCGCTTGTCCCAGTGCAGGCCAGGAGGGCACAGCTGCTTGCGCCAGCGGCCGCCCACGCACAGAAGGTATGCTTCACACGAGTCGGACGGCGCGTGCACGTCGGCGGCTCCACAACTACCTTCCTCCATAGGCCTGTCGCCCGATGGTACTGTAATAAATAAAGTTATACGTTATTGTTTTCAATTTACTACTTCAAGAAGTGCCAGAGGATGAATGATGAATGTATATTTTTTTATGGACCAATTTTTACTAGGGCACCATGGTGACGCCACCATCATAATGTCTAGGTAAACTTGTATGAGGGTACCTAACTGTCATAGCATCCTTGTACGGTGGCTTTTTGGCCGGCATCTGGATCAATAACTGCTGGCTCGTTTTGTATAGAGCTACTTGTCGCTACAAAGAATCCCAAATTATTTTTTACTAGCTGTGCCCGCGACTTCGTTCGCGTGGACTACATCCTTTCATGGTCGGTTTTACCCCTATCTCCCCTAATATTCGAAACAAAAAGTAGTCTATATTTTAATAGAGCTATATTTGTGCCAACTTTCATATCTCAACTTAAAAAATAAACATTTTCCCATATAAACTTTCAAAGGTGGCATTACCCCCACCCCCCTTACTTTCTAACAAAAAGTAGTCTATGTCCGTTCTTGAGGTTCAACGTATTCCTGTGCCAAATTTCATCAAAATCGGTTGAGAGGTTTAAGCGGAAAAGCGTAACAGACAGACAGAGTTACTTTCGCATTTATAATATTAAGTAGGGATATCCTCCTTCTCTTTTTTAAGTCGCACATATGTGCCCGCACTGTTTACCCTTCAATGTCAATTTTACTGATAATTAATCCTGGTGTAAACATATAGTAGCACGACCCCGGTTGCATCATAATAGTGTCCTATTGAAATAGGGCTTAAATTGGTTTATTAAGTATGTTGAATATTAACTTACTTAGACTACTCGTCGGTTTCGGAGAAGGATACGTTGGTTTGGGCGCAGTTGTAGTTGGTTTTGTAGCTGAAAAGGAATTTTCACCTATGAATTTTTATCTGTTGTCTGTAGTCGTGCAAAAAAAGGTTGGCGCACAACAAATGTCAACAAGTAGATATAGGTACGTTACGTTGACACAATTACGTGTCGTTCTCTTCAGTGTTAAGCTTAGGTGTTAAGTTCCGGAGATCGTTTAACATTGGTTGCATGACTAACACCTGAAGCAACATTTACCTACTTAGTAAGTACTGTGCCTTGGATGAATGAATTACCAAACTCTGACCTCCTTAACCCCCATAAAAGAACCCAGACCCATTTGGATCATAGTCGTAATCAAAAGCTTAGCGTGCATTCAGAAGCGCGGAATTATTATTTCAGATAAACAGGTGATTCAAGCCTGCAAAAGGTGTACGTAAGTGCAGGGATTCCAAATCCAGTGGGGACACTACATTTGTAACTTCGGGTTAAGGAGTCCGGTGCCATTACGGAGGCAATGAATTACGTGGGTTTTTATGCCCATGTTTTACCTTTGCATTTAGCGTATTTAGGCCAGTCACACTGATTCTGGGTTGGGTTCCAGTGCAGACCCGGCGCGCACTGCTGCATCAGCCACACGCTTCCGTCGCAATGCAGGTACGAATTGCAGTCGCTGGCGGGCTTGTAGCTCTGCCCGTTGCATGGCGATCCCTGTACATCTGCTGTAACTAAAAAACAATATTACAATGTGATTTTGTATGCCCAGGAATTTTGTAGGCACATCACAATTGGCTGCTTGACAGTGTTAACAATAAAATATGAAAAGTGTTAGATATGTTAGCTTATTAGTTAAGTAATCATTTTACATTTTTACTTTTTAATTAAAAGCATAATTAGTATTTTATTTTTGCAAAATAAATTTTAGTTTTTTTATCTGTGGAACAAAAGAACCGAAACGGAAACCACCATTGCAATTCGGAAATGACAGCTGTCGGCGAAAAATATTTATTTTAATTTGGCGAAACAATGATTTTTTTACCGATTAATTTAATTATTGTGTCTTTAATCGTATTAAGAATTTATTGAAACATTTTCCGTTTATCTAAAATAAGTCGTTCCTATGCGTATCGGTTCGTTGTCTAGGACGTTGACGTCATAATTGCAACAGTGACGTGACTTGGCGTTTTCGCGCGCTTTTTAAATGTGTTACACAAAATCTTGTTTTTTTCTGGTTATTTAGATTATTTCCAGATAAATCGAATTGCTTGGGATATAAAATGAACGGGCGCACATTTTACAATACTTTTTCAAAAACTGTCAAGTAGCCAATTGTTATTTGGAATAAAGTCAGTGGAACAAGCGGCCCATAATGTAGTTGTCGCAATTACGAGTATACGGCCTACGGCGGATGTTAACGAATAATTATTTGATAGTAGAAGTTTACCCAGGCTTATTTATTCCTTTCAATTTGCTGTTGTCTTTCAACCTTGGTAACTGTGCCGTCTTTATCTTTGCTATTGATATTGGTTGGTTTGGACTTGTTTTTTACTTCGGCGGACTATCTCCACACATTCCAGTCTTGCAGGTAGTCGGACACTCGTGAAAAAAACAAGCCTAGCATACGCAATATGTCAAATTTATCGCATGAGACGACAAAAATTTCGATACTGTTGATTGGCTAATAGCACACCACACTAGTATTTTCAGCCAATCAACAGCTGACAACTGACTTCAATCGATTTTGACGTTTATTAAGAGCGCGATAAAATTTAGTCTAGGCCTGAAAGTAATCTTATGCTTTTATTGAGATAGGCATGACAAAAGCATGCGTGCTCCTACCGCTTGCATCTGGTGAGGAAGTAGTAGGTCGACGTGTAGTTGTCGTGGTCGTTGTAGTAGTGGTGGTAGACGTAGTTGTACGTCTGGTGGTGGTAGTGGATGTGGTGGGACGAGGGGGCGGGCGTGACGTCATCGGCGCTAGCGTGCTCGTTGCCGTACTCGCTTCGTTGCTAGAAGTGGACTCTGAAGAGAGAAATGTTTTCGTTATCATTTTGATAAACACTCTTGCAAGGTGGCGGTGACAAGCAGTACAATAAGATGGAGTCTCTTACCATTTTACAATGCTTCATTTGAAAACAGTACACACTTAAAAACAAATATTCTCATGATTTTCGCGGCTGGATCGCTCTCTGCTTTAATTGAGTAACCACCATCGATCAAAGTTTTTAGTTAGACTCCTCGTTTAAAATGGAGGACCATTGACTTTGATTACCAGGTATGTAGGTACACAAGGGTGCCTATATCCCTGTCGCTGCAAATATATTTGTACGTCTATTATCCATCATTTAATATATTTCTAGAAGTGGCTGCAGCCACTCTGCTGGGCCTTACCGGTACATTTAGCGAAACTGGGCCAGTCGCAGCGGCTGACGGCGGCGGCCCAGTGTAACCCGGGCGCGCAACGGTGCTTGCGCCATTGTCCTCCTTCGCATTGAAGGTAACCCTCGCAGTCGCCCGGAGCCGACCGATAGTCACCGGCATTGCAAGATGTTCCTTCCAGCCCACCTGAATCATAAAACAGCGCATAAAATAATATTTATTAACAATGTCATGTAGGAAATTTTCAAATTATCCAGGTACCTACTAATAAGAAGGTCACTTAAAAGCCTGCAAAGTATTCGACGTTTTAAACTGCAAATCTTCTTATGAGTACAGTCCATCTCTAACATCTCATAGTTGATCAGGATGTTTAAAACTGAATTTGTTTTTACTGAAGTGCTACCAAAATGACATAGTCTTGTCTAGTTCTGGTTCAGTCGCCAACATCAGCATAATAAATAACTCCTCCACTTCACTCTTGAATATGCCTTCCCAAGACTCTGGCGTCCATGGCCTCCCCACCATAGTGACAAGATCAGACGATTACTCACCCGCATCAACAGGCTTAGTCGGCTTGGCCGGTGCGGGTGTTGGTCGCTTGGTGGTGGTGGTGGTGGTGGTACTGGTGGTGGTAGGCGGTGTAGCGGGCGGCCACCACGTTTGCGCGGTTGAGGACGTGGTGGAGCTCCAGGAAGGCCATGACGTAGTGCTTGTGGTGTGATGCTCGTGGCTGCCGTGGTCGTGGCCGCCGCCGACGGTGCCACCGATGGACCCTGAGATTACATGAAACCTTTAATATCTTAGTGATGCCATAAGCGACTTTTTTTTAGCCGGAATTTTCATTGCACCTGGATGACCAAGGTTACGAAGAGTTATCACTATCTCTACAACCTTTAATAACTAACTTTTGCCTGCTTTGATATCCTTTATCGCGGATAATCGTTTTAATTGAGTTAAATATTATTTTTAATATTATACCAATACAAAATATCACAACAGTACGTACCCGAATAATGATTAGCGTGATTAATTATTTAGAAACCGGTATTCCAGATACAATAGAAAATGATTTGTTTTTGACGTACCAAAAAGTCTTTGGGTAACCCCCAAAGACTTTTTGGTACGTCAAAAACTGTGCTGGGATATGATGAGAAAATATATAGAAATAATTACTTTTGCATTTTAACTTTTAAAGTGAACGTAGATGCATGTTCTATACCTGAAAAATTAGTTGTACTACTGGGTCTTAGTGATTATTTTGGAGTGGCACTCTTTAGTCTGTTTCCTGCAAGCGAAGACGTTGCAAAATACTTATACCCTAAGTGTGGTTTATTAATCCTAATTAAAGTGATTTAATACTTTACGTATGTAACTACATTTTATATAATAGACATTGGGCACACTTATTGTTAACCACTAAAATTCAATGAGTTCGTAAATGGAAGATTTCTTTTATATCAATGCTGTCATTTCTCTGAATCCGAATTGGGAATTGTAAAAAAATCTTGTGACCTGATTTAAATTTCTTATCAACTTGCGGTTGTTTATTTAGCTATTACGAGGAATCACATCACATTTAGATTAATAGATCTTTAATGGGGTCTTCGAGTGTAACATAAACACCTATGATATTGCAATGCGTTTATACCTTTTTTCATTGTATATCTTTAAAAAATGCAAAATATATAAGGAATAAATCTTTTTGTGGTTATTTGAATTAACATAAAATGAATACATTTTTTGTTATTTACTCGCTGGGGATTATGGTTAATATTTAATTACCAAATCTTTGACAACGCGGGTGATGCAAGTGCATTAGGAAGATTTTTCATATGTTAATTTTTCTCAGACTTTTAGGTAGGTAAGACAGACAGATTCGACTTGCAGTGTGACGCCAGTTTACACAAATCAGACTATATCAGCTCCTCCACGGCTGTATAACATACACACAACACAAAGAAACCTACATATATCATTAGGTTCACTGTGCGGTTATTTCAAAAGTTAGCACTCCGTTAGGCTCCGTTTACCTGTTTGTTAGTGATTAGTTGAGTTCATATATTGTCTGCGACATTTCCAGGGAGGGCAGCTGACCCTCACACTGGGTACGCCCATGAGCATGTTCCCTAATTTAACAAACTGCCCATTGTACGCAAGACATTGCTTTACTAACCATCAGAGGCTGCAGTAGTAGTTGTGGGCGGCGCTGGCGTGGCCGGGGGCGGAGGTCTCTCGCACTCCGTGGTGGGGGGCGCGGGCACGGACCTGCCGAGCGCGCGACCGGCCGCGCGGAGCAACGGCGATGGTTCCGTACAACAGCGGTTGTTGAAGTCGTCCAGGTCTATCGCCCAAGCAGTCACGCCGCCTAACCCTTGCCGCATTGCCCATTCCACCTGAACATGTTTTTTTGTGATAAAACTCACATAACCTGCGCACAAAATAATTGCACAATAACTGTGCGTTGCTTTATTTAAGATCGTCATGAAATTTATTTTTAAAATTGTTTTCTCTAATCTAATTTAAAAATGTTTCCGTTAAGTTTAATTACCGGTCAAATTGCAAAAAGCACGTATTTTTTCATTTAAACTCTTGCTTGAAAAACTGACTGACAATTCGCGTCGCGGATTTTGAAAATGGTTTTTTGAACTTGTGCCAGTTTAAAAACCTTAAATTCATTAACGCGTTGCGTTGCATTGCGTTTGCATTTGTTTTATTTGTTACCTAGTTCTGTTTTCAACATTCCATGCATCAAGAAATTGCTTAATTTTGGAAAATCTATTCAAATGTTAACTATGTTAATTTATTTGTACGAAATTAAAAACGAACCTTCTCTGTGATCGATTTCGGATCATCATACCCGACCCACTGGCTGTCTGAATACGTGTAGGGGCCTGCGTTGGTCTGGCGGCCAGTCTTCCATCTTAGGTTTTTAACTGCAGTTAAATAAATTCTTCATATTAATTATACATATTCGATGTTAACAAACTCAGTCATAGTTGGTTGTAAAACATCATAAAGTGCATTACACACTGCGCAGTTAATAGCAGAAAATACTAGTTAGTACTTATAGGACCTATTAGTACCTACATACTTGTATTCTGATCAGTGGTGCAGTGTGGGTTTTTGCTGCCCGAGGCCAATCGTAATTTTACCTACATCTCATAGATAAGGCCAACGAGACCTGTGGTAGAGAAAACGGAGCAGCCACTTTAGGCGCAGGTCCCTGGGGATACTAACTAGGAGAGCGCAAATTGGTATTTTGACAACATTTCCGAATAATTGTAAGGTACCAACGCCGTAAAAGAGACTTTATGTTACTTAGGACATATTGGTGTTAAATAAAATTGTAACGTAAGATTGCTTAAATAAACTATAAAAAATAATCGTGTTTGGACAGGTATTTAAAAGTATCTCAGTTAATTATCTAGTGAACATTCTTATAACAAATTTATTCTTGCTGCACCTGGTCAAAGCTTGGGGTCAGTGCTGCTACCCCCTATATATGCCGCCCAAAAACTTACTTAGAGCAAAAACAAATTTATATTACCTCTGTAGCAGATTTCGTAATAGGCCAGCATGCCAGGCTGCTTGGTGTACTCTCCAGGCTCGCCGGGACCCGCGGCGGGGGCTCCCGGGCCTTTACTGCCCTCCACGTCCGCCAAACGATAAGATTGGCCGTAGAATGACAGACCGAGGAGCAGCTTTTTAGGATCTGCTCCGCCTTTCAGTAGTGCTTTGATTGCATATTCCTAAAATTTAAGCGTTTTTTAACTTACTTAAAAATGGAGGATGTTTCATAGTCATAGCTTTAGACAAATGCCTTCAGAATATCTTGTTTAAAATACTTGTCATAAAATAGAGCTTCATAAAACCCTCGCATTGTTTACATAGGTTATACTTACAATTGAGTAATAAGCGAGCGAATCCCGTGGGTCTGGCACGAGAGGCGTGTGGTGGCCCGTGGCTCGCTCCCAACCACCATGGTAATCGTAGGTCATGGCGCTCATGAAATCAGCCGCGCGGGAGATAGTCGGCAGGTCGTACGCTGAATCAATCACTTCTTTGTACCCGGAGAGCGCCACTCCTAACTCCATGTTGGCTGCATGAAGCGCTTTGGAAAGTTCCTACAAGAAATTAGTATGAGAATTATGAAATAGTTGGTTGCAAATTTGTCAAGTCTGTGTTACACTTATTTCAGTCGAAGTGAAAGTTTCCACTGAAAGCTCTCCTTCAGAACTTAAACATGGTTTTTATATTTTAACACTTTAAAATTAAAGATTGGTCACATTTGACCCGGCATGTAGGTATAAACAACTTGTACCCGTAATCTGTTGTTAATTATTTCCTTAGGGATAAAATAATAACTACTTCAACATCATATTACCTGCACGAATTTTGCAAAGTTTGGTTTGTCGGATGCGGCGCCTTTTTTACAGTTGCTCTGCCAACATACGGGATAGTTCCAGTCGAGGTGAAGACCATTGAAGTTATGCATGCGTAAGAATGGTATTAATTTTTCTATGAATTTAGCCCTTGCTGAATCTGACGATACTAAGCGTGAGTATTTGTCTCCTGCAGAATCAGTCCATCCGCCCATTCCTAAGATTACTTTTACATCTTTATGCGATGTCACGCGTTCATAAAGGTCTGAAAAGGTTAAATCAAATTACGTTTTTGTATTATGTCTAAGACAAACTGGTTGAAATGTCACGCGAAATGGCACTCCAGATTAAATAAAATTGTAGGACATTTTTTGCTTATCAAGTCACTTTCAAAGTAAAACACCATTAAAATGTGGTCAACGGCTTGAAAATATCATTTAATAAAGATGAGCTCCTTTTTTTTTGTTAAGTTTCTTATTATGTTTTATGAAGGTATCTATGTATACTCACTATTCGTTATATCTGCCCAAGGATCGAACTCCTTTGCGATCAGCTCATCTGGAGATAGCGAGGCATATGCATAAACTAGGTGAGTGCAGAGTCTCGAGTCCACATGTTCAGGAACAAATTTTCCATCTCCGCGTCGGTAAAATGCCCAACTTGTCATATAGCAGACTACTTTTTTGTCATTGTCTCTATCTGTATCAGAAATAGTATGGTTACTTTGTTTCTTGTGTAGTTACGTTTTATTAGAAGTCTATTAGCTATGAAAGCATTGCTTACCTTGCGTTAAGTCTATTTCTTGAGTAGGACTCTGTTGAGATTTATTAAGCTTGTTAAACTTTTTTTTGTTAGTTAATTGTGGTCTATAGGAAGTGTCCCAAGCGATGAATCTATTAGTTTTAGGCGCAGGTATAGTTCTACTAATTCGTAATCCAGTATCCTTAACTAATAAAGAGAAGATAAGATTAAAAGCCGTGTTGAAAAATTTATTAGCTTATTATATAGAAGAAATTCGAGCTTAGCGGAAAAAAGTATGAAATTGGAGTTCCATGCTTTAAATATCTAACCACTTACTTCTTTTTACATCTACTTCAGCCGAAACAAGTTTTTCAGCTTCATTGTCTATAAAATCTTCGCCGTTCCACTAAAATGAAAATAGTGTTAATTTTACGTTTTCTAAAACAGGTTGTGAATAGAAATAGAAATAGAAATAGAAAATGTCTTTATTCATGTAAACTTTTACAAAAGCATTTATGAATCGTCAGATTAAAGTGTAACGCTTAGTAATAAAATAATACTTACTTCAAAATCAGTTTCATAGGCATGAGAAAGAAAACGCTCAGCTTCAAGAACGCTGATCCTGAGACTCTGACCAGGAAGACATTTGGCAACGTCTTGATGGCTGTGAAATAAGTTTTAATTTAATTATAAATAGCAGTAATGAAATTCTCCTACGTGTTATCAAGAATTTTTATTTCGCTCACCCGCAAAAACCAGTTGATGGATCATAGAGGCGGTCTTCTTCACAAACCAACTTGTAATTAATTCCTCCAGTACAAAAGTGGAAATGTGCGCAAGATTCTTCATCAGACGCCAAATATGGGTCGTCCTCTTCACATGGTCCTATTTTTAGCGAAGACTGATCCGATTGAATTGATTCCCCTGTTTAATAAATTGATAAAATCGAAAAAAATGTATTGAGATGGTAGTGAAACAGTATGCCGATATGAAAATATAGTTACCATTGAGACTTGTTGCTATGGTACTCAGGATCGGGAATGGAGTTCCACACAGTCCTCTAAAGTCATCCATATCCACCGCCCAAGCTGCTGCTCCAGCCATTCCAGAACTTATAACGAATCGCATCTGTTAAAAGAAACTCTTTATAGATAGACATAAGAAATATTTAACCTATCGTTCTTATATAGTAGGTAACTAACTTACCTTCTCTAAAACCGTACTTTGCGAGTCATATGATACCCATTGGTTTCCAAATAATGCAAATGAATTGCCGGCCTCATCAAAAGCACTCACTCCTCTTCCTTCGCGTTCTGCCATGCAAATCTAAAACACGAAATATTTGTAATGTATCATTTTTAAATATTTTGAAGTGTATGCATTTTGTTATAAAAGATCTAAACGTACTTCGAAGTAAGAAAGCAATCCTTTTGTTTGGGTGTATTGTCCTTCATCGCCCCAACTGCTGACCGGAGCTCCAGGTGCGGGCAAAGTAGTGGGTGCTAACGTGTAACTACGACCAAACAATGGGATGCCAAGAACTAGTTTTTCTGCTGCCATTCCATGACGGGTTATATATTTTACCATGAATTCCTGAAATACAAGGTGAAAAGTTTGGATAAATTTTAGACTACTACATTATCTACATGATATTCTGATAGATCTATTGTGGTGATACGTACAATGTTGTCATATCTTTGATCCCGTGAAGCCGCACCAGGGTCACGATGTAATGTGCTGTGGTGGAGTGCTCTTGAAGGAGGTTCATCTTTATTTCCATGAGTCATATCCCAAGCTTGCAGTATAGTGTAATCAGTCGCTCCACTCACAGCGCTTAGATCGTAACCATCCTCAATTTGATACCTAAATGGTGGCAAGACGGTTGAGAGAAGGAGACCGTAAGATGAAAACTTTTCGCGGAGCTCGTAAAGTAGGGATGTTAGTAGTTCCTTTTCGCTTTCGTCTTTTTCACCTAAAACGTAAAGAGATCGAGTTAGTAGTAATTCCTTTAAAAGTTTTCTCCTTGTTCATTGTACAATATTTACCTGGATATGTCCAATGTAAATCCATTCCATCGAAGTCATGCTCTCTTAAGAAGCTGACGGCGCTATTAATAAAGAGGTTGCGCCTGTTTGGTTCTTGAACGATTTCGCTGAACAAACGTTGTGTTCCCTCGCCTCCCACACTAATCATTACTCGAAGTCCTTGCATGCGACGCTTGAGTCCTGTAGCGATTCTATAACCACCTATAAATACAATTCCATTAGATTCTAATCATGTGGGTGAAAGCATAAACAATGTAAAGAATCAAAAATTAAAAATAAAATCAATATGGGTTCTTAGGTGATGGAGGTTATAGGTGTACCTTTGATAATATCGTAGTCCTCGTTGGCAGGTATGACTGAATATGTGTGAGGGTGTATGGCAGCGAACGCATAGTGCAGATGTGTGCAGGAACGTGGAACCAAGCCAGCAGTGAATGCCAATGGCGGTGCACGGTACGCTGCCCAAGACTGCATGTAACAGACCACCAGTCGACGATCCGCTGGTCCACTAATGGTTTGTTGCATTTCTGGAAATATTCCATAGTTTTACAGTCAAGAATAACAAAAATATCTAAAGAAGCAAAATTCCTACTAATTATTACCTTGGAGATTTGCATTTCCATGCTGCAGCCTTTCATCATTTTTGGTATTGCTGTAAGAACATACCAATGTAAAAAAAAAGTTAGTTCAATAACAACAACACTTGAATTTACTTAAATATGTTTATTAGATCAAATAAAGTCTTACTTATTGAGGTAGCTAGCAGCACCGTAAAATTTTTTGAGTTCACTAAAAGTTTCCACGTCAGGTATAGTTTCTACATCCTGAAATAAAACGTAAGTTTAAATTTATTCTGTTTTGATGAAAACGAATTATTTTTGTTCTCAGCATTTTCTTTTGCTTTGCAACGCTTTTAGCCAATCACCTCAACTGTTTTAAACGCAACAGCTCTATCGATCAACGATATCGGTCGCTTTTCGACTGCATCTCGTAGTGGCAACCTGCCTTCTCCTTCCTCTCGAAGACTTCTGTAAATAACAAAGTCATTAAGTATTTATAAATATGTAAATATATCAATATTGAAGTTGATTGACCAATAAAATTTAATTAAATAAGCGACCAGCAAACGTGTCAGAAAAGGTTTTCGTAAATTGCTTCTTTATTAGTTATTTTGTATGTTGCGGATGCAGTCTTCTAATTACTTTATGATTGTAGGGTACAATAATTAAGACGTTTATATTAATTTGAAGATTTGAGAGTTAATCTCCAAGAGACCTAAAACTTGAGGTGTTTATTTGCGTCTTCTTTGTGGTAGTTATTACTAAGTACGAGATTTTTTAAATCCAGATCATCGTTGTTGATCTAAAAGTTGCCTCGGGATTAGTTTCCATAAACAAGACACATGTTTTATGCAACATAATAGGTTAAGCATGTTGTGCACTGTAGTGCATTGAGGTCTTAGAAGACTTTTTGTGTATTAAGAGTTATGTATTTGTAATGAATGTTACCTTAATGGTATGCTTTCGACGGAGGCTCGGATGGGTGGCGCGATGGGGTCGTGTTGCGGGACGGTCTCCACAGCGCTCCGGAGGAACTCGGCGGTGTCGGACCGAGGGGATGCCCGCGTGGTCGAGTAGACCACCAGCAAAAACACGCACTTAAGAGAAAAAATAGATTGGTGATCTGATATGCTATAATAAAAGACATGTGTAAAAAAAATACTGTCAATTGTTCTGTTCTAAAGTACAATTTTTATTTGTTGGGTGTAAATTTGTTATTGCTTTCTAGAATTTTATTAAGACTGCACAGTGCAAATCTTCCATGAGGGTGTAAGGCAATATGACAGAAAACTCCAATAGATAAATAAATAAGTAAACATTGCAGTCTTATTTGTTATATTCGTATATTTCGGATTAGGTATTTTGATTGTAGTTTGAATATAAGTCTTCAATAAATAGGGTGGACAATTAGAACAAAACATATCGAATCTTAAGGACGATATTATTTATTCATCGATTCTCATTTTACTTGCTTGAAAATTCTGAACGAGACAAGTCTTAATAAACTGCCACATTATTCGTTCGTTGGATTCACTGTATTGATTACACACCTATCACGTTTCGGATAAAATTATCAAACAAAGGTATTGGGTTAACGACCTCGCATAAAAAGTTCTGTGCGTTAGTCAGCAATGTCAATAGATATCTATTACGGGAGACATCCAAGCGCATGGTTCGAGAGACCGTTACGTTCTAGTTACAAAGAGGATGAGGGCAAAAAGTGTTCTATTTGCCAATCTTCTTATTGTGAAGACAATTCGAGTCGTGTTCGGAATAGCTATTAAAGAAGATGGAGTGCTTTAGTATCGGCGCCCGAACTGAAAACATATGGCGTGGGCGAACGCGGTCGCTGACCTATCGATCAAGTATAGCACTGCCTCTTTGCGTAATTTACATAACTTGACAGAGCCGAGAATCAAGATCAACACTTGAGACAGGTTCACTAAAGTTTATGTTTATTCTGTTTAAATTTATATTTTGGTAGAGTGTCAATGGCCACCGGAAGAATGCATAGAGAATGAAGGCAAGATAAGTTGATGCACAAGTGTGCTGAATCCGTTTGTGTTATTTATTTTGATTTGTCAATCAAATGTCAATTGGTGTTAGGTATAAAATATTTTATCAAAAACAATCTTGTAATTTTTTTGTTCATCGGACAATATAATATAGTTTTTCTTTAAATCTAAGCAGCAGCGTATGGCAGGATATAGCAGCCATTATCAGAATTTGAATTAAGCAAGATTTTTGGACTCGGAAAGTTGATCTAATAAATTATAGTGTTGAACGAGCGGTAGTACATTGACTCAGTGGGTCCGTTCAGAAAACAATAATTTGCATACAGGCAGGAGGCAGGTAGCCGGCGAGGTCATCGTCATCACCCCAACCAGTCCATGGTATTTTTGCGTGACATTTCGCCGTCGATTAGGACACATTTTATTTTGTTTTTGACGATCCTGGAGATAAAAAGTTGCTACAAATTTTATTTCGATGTTATTGAGCTAATCTGAGCGCGCCGCTTCTTAAGTTTACGATCATGGGAATTGCATTTGATTTACATTAATTTGCCAGTTTTGGGCATGTTTTATAAGTAATTGATAAGTTTAAGATATGGTCGACGTAGGAGCTTTTGTTACTAATGGCATTTTGAGCAAGGGTCAGACAGAAGAAAACATTAATCACACAGTTAACATACAATTTAAACTGGAACGAAAAAGTCTCGAATATAGAATATTCAATACAGTAATATAAGATAAGAATGTTCGAGATATACTTTCCAGCATTCCTCTAGCATGAGTTGGTACAGGATTGAGTTTTCTGGTGAAACCGTATTGAAATGGCCTAAAATGGTAAGAATGCCATTTATCAGTTAGTCAGTATTTGTACACAAAGATTAAAGAGAGACGAAATACAATCACTACTTAGCATGAATTTGGATGTGGAGGTAGTAAATTGCTTGCATAAATTGGTCCGTCTTTACAAGCCTCAGCTGTATCTCATGTGAAAATTTAAGTTCAAACCGTTTTGTTACTTTATAAAACATTTTAACCAAACAGTTTGCATGCTAACTTTGCCAGTTGTTAAAAGCCTTCGCAGTTTCATGCTCCTCCTCGTCGCTTGTGTTTGCGTTTAACGTTTTGTTTTATTATTTCATCTTAAAAGAGGGACTAAGAGCCCTTTTTTTACTGAGAGGATGCAAATGAATGTTTTGAAAATGTGTGGATAAAACCCATTTAAGATCAATTTATACGAGAAACCAGTAACAAAACCAGCTTTGGTGCTTAAAATTGGACGGGTTGCAAAAAACTTAAAATTTCTATTGATCATTTAGTGTTTCATTTTTTAGATTAGCTTTTAGATGCCGTTATTATTAGCCTTATTTATGACTTATTTTAGAGCATACGGATAACATTGAACAAAATAAGGTAATACTGGTTCTGCTAAACATACCTATCATTTATAAACTTGTCAAAGTAAGAAAGATGCATTGAAAAAGTGTTTACATAAAAACCCCTCGTAAGCACAAAACATTGTTAATTGACTAGTACGTCATTTGGATAGAAATATTGTTAAATTGTTTTTAATTAAAACTGACTTTTAAAGTTTAAGGCAAAATTATTACTTACAATAGTTGTAGGTACATTTTAAGTGTAAAATGCACCTTTATTGCTTACATTACACATACTTTTCATTGTTTTATTTTACTCATGATAGATATTAACATCTCTAAAGCGAGGGCTCGATTCCTTGTCAGATCAATATTGCAAAATAACTTATCTATCTATATTTCCTCGGGTCTAAGTGTTGTTGTACCGTTGTTGTTTTTGATTTCTGTAATACAACTGCTTTAGCTTACCACAAAACCAGAGCAACGTATGTGATGGTATCCAATTAAAATAAATTAGGTACAAAAACAAGCCTTATGCAATACTGTGCATGGATGCTTTATACGTCCAATCACAATTAACAGGATACTGGAAAATTCCCATCTCACCATGTAATTGTAACCAGCGCTCGTTTGTTTGTCAACACACCTGGTTTTGCGTGGACCAAACAAAAATTACACGAGTCTAGTAATGGGCTCGAGGGAAGGTCACGCGGGAGCGACGCACCGACGCGACGTCTGCGTGGACTGCATACTTTATTTATTATTTATAAGGACGCACGTCCATTATTGTGATGAGACTTCCTTGGTTTCATCTTTCTTGAGGTTTACTTCAATGATAGAATACAACAACAAACAATAAAGTCGCGTACAAGCGCAGAGTCTGATAGATATGGGTCACAATGAACATGTGGCTGAATGTATCGATGCAATTATATATATTAAATGAATTATGAGAGTGAACAACCTTAATTACAGATGTTATTAAGCCATAAAACTGCCCTCTGAGAATTGTTTCTTGTTTTGCAAAGTTAAGCTTTACTAACTTAAAACTTATCAGAGCTCAATAATAAATGGATAATGCTAATGAACTAGTTAATATCTCCCTTGAAGTATTATTTTTATTCAGGTATTTAAGTTAGACATAGTTCAATATGTTAAAATTAATCGCAATTATTTTATTTGCAATTAATATTTTCTAATTTGCTCCATACAAAAGATATGAACGCGCGCTTTTTCCTTTTGCATGGTTAATTCATATAAAGAAAGTAACTTTTAATATGAATCGAGAACTGATAAAATATAAATTTAGATACTACTTCTATGGTCAAGTTCAAAATGTGTATATTTGTTTGCCTACTAATACATATCATCGTCAAAACAAAGACTTTTTTCACTGATTTGAAATTGAATTTAATCTGTAGCCGATAGCACAAAAGCTATAAACCCAGATCCCGTTCTGGCTCGATCCCGTCACGTGGGCCCCACTGCCCTATAGCGAAACAGGTGCCTTGCGGTCCCGTATGGCACAACGACTGGTACTAACTTATGCACCGCATTTGTAATGAGCCAAGTACAAAAATAATTCGGCAAAGTGAAATTTCGGACGGCGGTGAGCGGTCCTACTTCAATTCAACACGTTTGCGTTTCGATTTCCAGCGACCAATTGAACGTTTCTGAATACTTTTTAATTATTTGGAATTACTTATTTTTCTTTAATAAGATAAGTCTGTTAAACTTATCACCTTTAAATATATTTAAAAACAACGAAATTAAAATAAAATCTATATAATGCGTTTAAAGAGGCCGGCCGGTTGCAAAAATATTGCAAAAACAATAAATTGTTTTGTTGTGTGTTATTCGTAGTCGTTGTAGGTATTTTAATTGTAAACACATATAATGCCAGAAAACCTTTAAAATAAAAGTATTAGAATATAAATTTTCGACCATTCTCATAATAAAATTTAAAAGAATTTTAACAATTGCACTTGCAGCTGAAAGGACATATTATGACTGCGCAGATGTTAAAATGTAGGTCAATAAATGAATCATATTATTAGGAAAATAACGAGCAAACATCGAAAACGTAAATTACTCATTCCATTGACCTTTTAATCGATATGCGGTAATAGTGTATCCTATTAACATTATGCGTGTTTAACGAACGATCATTACCGTACACATGTGTGTTTTATTATATTTTTTGTGGTCGGTTTTTTTTTGTTATTTTTTCAATACTTTCTATGTAGATTAAGGCTGTTGATGGGACCCTATGGTTTATATGTTTCATAGTTTTAACAGTAATCAAAAGTCTGTTTATATTTTTTTTACTTTTTCTTACAATATTTTTTTGGTTAGAGCTTAAGTGTCTACCAATTTTAAAACAAAAGATAAAAAAATTATTGACTTTAACACGACAAAATATAAAATACTTAACATAAAAATTATTTAATAACTTACCCAAGTTATCAGCCCCATTACGGGGAGCTTTCTTGTACACTTTCCCGAATTTCCCTATCTGCAAAGACGTAATAAGACACAATTTTAAATCATACTTAATTCGTCACATTAACTAATGAAGTAAGTGGATTTGTTTTAATTACCTATTGAGTATCGTTATTGGGGATGTAAGGGGTTCGTAAGTTTGCGCCTGCGTGTTGTCGGCGAGTGCGGTGCGACTGAGCGGGAGGCGCACGAGACACCTAGTGTTAAATACTCGGAGACTCCGAGCTCCTCATCTCGCGCCCACGCTGCTTATGTACATCAATGGAATTTTGGGATACAACTATTTACCCTCGCGTATTGTTTACATTGTAAGACTTGCCGCTAAATTAAACCTATCTCGGTCAATATTAGGTACGTACCTACATATTTAAAAAAAATGGGTACCTAATGTTTTCAACTTTATTGAGATGATTATGTGTGTTGACCAAATTGGTCGACATAAACACATCTTGGGTTAGGACGGCCCTTTTGTTTTTGTTTTTAAACTAGTTTATTTAGGTTGGTTATGGATAAACAAAAACTTCAAAGCAAAAAAAAAACAATTTGGACGCTTCTTGAGGTATTTATTTCTAAAGACATGTTAACCATTTATTTTTAAACCGTAATTTAACTTTCAATAAGAATTATATAAGGCAAACAGTTCAGACAATTTTAAATAACTTAAACCTCTCATATAATTTACAATATTATTTACAATCAAATTAACGCGGAGATGTTTAATCAATTTGTTATATGTTATATATTATATGATCTGAGGTTTACTAATAGATATTTTCAATCAGACCGGTTCAAGACTGCAGAATGACTAAGTTTTAATATTCATGAATTTACCAATAAGCGTCGAGTTTGCAATTATTTTTGATGGGGACCTTCTTTCACTTTTAGGGCACTTACGTTCCAGTCCACTATTAAGTGTATTACATTATATTATACAGAGACCAAAGAACGTATTTTCAGATGCCGATAGGGTCAAATGTTCGTGAGAGAGAGAGATGTGTTCTTAGATACCTATTTGCACTCGAGTCATCATTATTAACGTATTGAAGTATTATTTCTGTTAATTAGGTTGAACATATGCAAATAATGAAATTTAAAATTTAGTATTTATGTACAGTGAAAATAACCCCACGCAGGCGAAGCTTAGGGTAAAAGGTAGTAATTCATATAACGGTAATCGAGTGAAATCGGGACTTGAGCTTTTTTTTTAATTGAATATATATCAACATCATCTTTTGTTTTGCAATAAAATACCTGTTTTCCTTTACCATTATTGTGTTCTTCAACTCTAACGATATAATCTTCACATCAATCGTTACTTTTTCGAATACCTACTTCTACCGGTTTCTTTAAATAAATTTAAAGTATGTCAGTTTAATAGCATCATAATTTACTTTAAAAATATAGTTACTATTTTCTCTGAAGTATAAATTAAAGTTAGAGTTACATCTAAAATGGATTGCTGTGGAACATCGTTGTTCATTAAAATTATCCGGGGACTGCTTTATCATATTGTCAATTTTGAACACGAAGCCATTTATCTAAACATGAAGCTTAACAATAGTGTGTCGTCGAGTCCAATAACATTTGTAGCTTTCGTGAATGATGTTTCTATTTTTTTACAACACAGTACAAAAAAGGAATGTTATAAAAACTTATCTATCTGGTAAAACGTGTGAATCGATTGTAAAATTCGCACAAGAATGGTAAACGCACTTTTAAGCTTCCACTAATCAGTCTTCTTAATCTTTTAAATATTATGAAACGGAAACAAATTTGTGTTTAAACATTTTGTTAATTTAAAACCTGTTTTAAGATACTTTTATATGTTTATAACATAATTCCATGTCTACATTTTGCCCTTTCCTAAGGTACACAGTTTTGGCGTTAATTCATCAGCAAGGCTCTGCTGAATTTTTAACTTGCTTAGGCCCGTTTGCAATATTTGAAAAACGATCCGTTCCAGTTACGTATAGTAATAAATTATACGAGCCGTAAGCTAAATACGACCGACAAACCACTGATGATAGCTGGTATGGAAAGTTAGTTATGGGAAGGTATTAACGACTCGTAGTCGGTTCGAGAAAAACGAATAGTCATTTTTGACATATTACGAATTGTAAAATATTGGAACCGGGTATTAGTGATCTTGTAGACATATTCTTTGACACTATTGGTTGGTTTCACAGAACTGATTTTCATATTTAATAAATGTGCACTTTTTGTTGTTACTTTCGCTGTGGGAATGGGTTTATTATTATTTACATATCAACGTGCACGTTGAGCGTATCTTTAAGTGCCTGTTACAGCAAGCAAGTCAAGAAGGTAAGTTATATTTTATAGATTGAATGTAAACAGATGTTGGTTTGCTTAATTAATAAATATATGAAATGTTTACTTTGATAGAAAAGTTACTTACTTATTGAAAATATAACAACTACTCAATCAGTAATTGCCAAGAACATATCACGTAAACTTGAACACACTTTTTTGTTAATTTTTATTGTTTTAGTTTGTCACAAATATATATTTCAACCTAAGCATAGTGATAGAAGTGCACACACCAAAGCAACTATAAGTAATAAATTACTTGGTTTACGATGTGCGTACGAGCCTTTTATGCGTAAGAGATTATAAACCTAAAACCAATTGAAAGAAAACTCAAGAACTTTAATATCCCATCTAATATTATAAATGCGAAAGTAACTCTGTCTGTCTACGCTTTTCGGCTTAAACCTCTCAACCAATTATGATGAAATATGTCACAGACAATCTTTGGACAACCTGACAAAGGACATAGGCTACCTTTTATTGCGAAAAAAAACCCCTGTAGTCGCGGGCACAACTAGTTATCAAAATAAATGAAATAAAGTTAAATATCTAAGTTAAAGTTATATATGACTGATATTTAAAACGAATACAAATTGTTCCAGTTTGTCCAGACACATTCGGTTCTCTACAGTTATGTGTTTATGACTATATTATTAACTATATCTATCTATTTAAATGCAAAAATACCTTCGGATGTTATCTTTTAAAACGCTCGTGAATAATTTGCTTAGGCATAAAATTGTATTATCTCTAAGAGTAGCTTTGAATCGAGACATTCGTCTGGATTTAAAATGCAAATAGAACTATGAAATTTATTATTTGATCTATAATTTTTAAACCCCTTGTAGGTACAAAAAATAATACGGAATGTTACCTCATAAAATAGATATGTTAAATCAAATCTGCTCTACATTTGGCAAAAGCAGATGATAGATACCTATTATTCTAACGACGACATTGACTTGATTTGAATAAGGAGGCTGTTGCCCCTATGTGGCATTTGAATACCAACGTAGCGACTACGTTACTAACTAGATTAAAACTATTTAAGCAAGCTTGTTAAGTCATCCTTGTAAACGAGATGTGGCAGACGACTTACTCTCCTAATATTTCACTGACATTTTTTTTCAATATCATTTTATGCTCAGTTGTGGTTTTCTTTTATAAGTGATCAATTGCAACCTTATGCGGTGTAGCTGTGTTTACATACTCCAGAGATATTTAATGATGCAAGAAAGAAAGGAACTATACTTGATTTGAAAACAAACAAACACTAAAAAACAGTTCAAGTAGGTTTCGCTAAATCATAGTTTTTAAGAACTTTTTGTGTAACAAGTTTTTGTCTAGTTATTCTTGGCTTGACACCTTTATAGGTAATCTGTTATTTTAATCTGTGGTGGAAGTTAGTATAATAACCATAGTGCTACACATGAGCCCCACAGGATTTGCGATTTTTTTAAAGTTAGATAAAATAAAGTCCATGTTTAATACAAACTATGCAGTATGCTGTAATTCTATGCAAAATGTTTGCCGTCTAATATTATAAAAACAGTTGTCAAGCCCTGGCGAGAGTTAGTCGTCAGGTGTCGGTGGAGAAGCACTCCGTCGTGGTGCGCAGGCGCTGCCGCGCTGGGCGCACTGATACTTACTATGCACGCAGCGTACCATCCTTTCTTCCCGCCAATGTCACTCGCATTGTTCCTTACGCCGATGCCACCTAACTGTACACTGACTAAGTGGACCCTGAAATTGGCATTGCCCTTGTTCAACGCTCAGCTCTGACCTGGACAGATGACCTAGCTTTGTAAGGAAGTTATTGTCTTATGAGCCAGGTCGCGCTAACGCTTTCAGCCAGTCTGCTCAGTCTATTATGATCGTGTCTTTGTTTAAGTCTAGGCAAGTTTACTGAACTTAGTTTAGAAACGGTTTCTAATGTACCTAAATAGTGCAATGGTTCAAACTTACTGTACCGATCACACATGTTGACCACTCTAACACCATTTTACTATCTATTAGCAATGTAGCAATATCAAAGTCAATATCTTTTATTCGTATAAAATTATAGCAATTATATTTTTCTGAATGGTCTATATAAAACCTCCAGTCAGGAACCTATAACTACCGAGAAGATATCGGCTAGAAACTCAGTAGTTTTAATTATGAAGAAAGCTAAAGTTATAAGTAATTCTGCACCATGACATGGGTACATATTGAGGTAATATGTGAATTTATTTTTAGTATAATATTCAATTTTAAATTCTATTCTGAAATACTGAATCAAATTAGATAGTTTGTGTTTATCATGTTTGTAATTTCAAGACAGGAAAAAAAGTTGTAAAATTACCGGGATAGTACAAGTACAAGGCCGCAAACTCAAAAAAAACCTCATAATGTAACTGTCGGATCAAAAGAGGGTCTTTTTTTTCTAATTGACTAATTGATGATGGCCGCAGATGGCATTTTCATTTTCACTGGACTTTCGGCAGAATGGAGGACTCACACCCCCAAAAAAAGGTCTAATAAGTCTTGGTGAATCATTTTGTCTCCTGTATAATTACCAATCTGCTTCAGCTTCGTACGATAAATATTTTTGTGATGAGTAGAACATTACATAAATAACATCACCCTGCGACCTGTGAAAGTGAAAGTGAAGATTCAGTAGAAAATATAGAAAAACGAAGTATGTACGCGTGTAAAGTCGCTGGTCTATAAACCTTCCTCTTACCTCTATCTATTAAAAAGCCATAGCAAAAAAAACTCCATTGCGTAGTTTTAAAGATTTAAGTATACATAGATATACAAACACATAGTGATGATCCCTTTTTGGCTACTTCTTTATAGGTGCCTACCTACACTTGACCGGTTGGTCGGATCAGGGACGAAGATGGTCATTTTAAAAAGGGTGTTGATTGGTCATCTTCATGTCACTGTATATTTATAACCATTCCAGCTTACTCGACATTATTTTGGAACTTCTTTCTAACATCACAGTGCAACAGTTTCATTCTAATATTATAGGTACTTGTATATCACTTGAATCTTTTTTTTTTATATAAGCTCAGTATATTGGCGTCTCTCAGCGTGATGGTAAGCAAGAGAGGAACCCAAATCTTTTGTCACATCATAATAACTACGACAAACGTGCACTCCTGTTTTTTTACAGAGGGTGTGTTTGTGATGATCAACCTAAAATATTCTTGAAATCAAAAAGGGACGATGCAATGTAGTGAACTAGTTTGCGGCGTCGTGTAGATATTTACAGTGTTATTGTAAGGTTCTTTGGAGTCCGGATCCCTTGCCCTTTTGGAGATACCTACTCCGAACCGGTCAGCAGGCGATTAAACTAGATGTTAGCATCCGATCGGCCAGGGTAGCGCCCGGGAGCATCCTTCGACTCGACAAGTTCAAGGCGGTTCGTTGCCATTTCGGGTGATTCGTCAACTTCCACGTCACACAAGCTTGTCTTCGCCCACATCCATGTCATATATTTTGAAATGTAATTAAGTTCAATTAGATATTCATCCTGCGGTCAAAATAAACGGTATTTTTACGAAAACAATAGGATGACATATTGATTTCGAGTAGTGAAGCTAATTGAATACCGTCAATAATGTTAGTACTGCTTTATGTTTTATGCTCACAAAGTATAAGGAAAAAAATGTTTAAAGTAACGCTTTGTTGAAATGAACCATGAATAACATGTACAATAGCAGTTGGCACAAATGAGAAAATGTAGGTATATGTCAACTGCTATTGAATTATACTTAAATAACATAAATATTATAACTAAGTCTATGTACTTCGGTCTTGTATAGTTCATGTTTTAAAAGTTTGGTCTAATCAACTATTAAGTTTTAACAAATGTTTAGGTATTATATACACTTTACGATGAAATTGAAGTTGACCGATGATCACAGATTGTGTAACCAGCAAATGGAAACAGAAATACAGATTTTGAGTAGGTTAAACATTTTAAAGTACCTAAAACATCTACGGTACTCTAAAATAGTAATTTTGATGATAATTTAACTAATAACAGATTTAATAGCACCGTCCGTAGTTTTGCTTTTCACCGCTACGGCGCTGCTACGATTCCCATAAACTTTTCTGACACCGTTATACAGTTTTGGTTCGTGCTAAATATACTGGTCATAAAGTAAATTTTGCAATTAACGAAATCATCAATCTGCGATTTCAATAAGTATCTAGCGTATTGAGTTGTTTTTTTTACAGAAGTTTATTCGAAAGTAATTGAAATTGTTAGATACCTCTGCGTATCGTAATCGTACTTTCTACCTGCCTCTTCTGATTGTAGAAGTTTCTTTCTTGTCAACTAGTGGTAGAATATTAAAGAGCATAAATACGAGTATATCGAAGTATTTTGGTCGGCTTGCCTCATTGTTTGTAAATGAAATCATTAAAAACTTTTGCTTTAATAGGTCCCACGCAATGGAGCCCCTTTAATTAGGGGGTCCAGCATCGTTTATAGGTACCTACAGTAGATAGGTATTAAGATGCTTACGTAGCTTCTAAAGCGGCCGGTCTTTCGTAAATTTGTTACCTTAATCATGTATGGTTATGAATTAGGTATAATAGATTTCTTTCTTTTTTTTTTAATCTAAACCAAAATGTAGGTTACTACTTCGTGCACCAGGTCCTATAGTTGTTTGATGAATTTAATTTAGATAATAAATACTTACAAATTATGGGGAGATGGAGTAGTCATGCTCACTAAAATGTCACTGGGGTGGTGGCGCTATGTGGCGGGTCGTTACATTCCCTACAATATGGTTGAGTGAAGCGATGGCTGGCACATACGTCATGCTTGTGAACAGGTGCCACCTTTGGGGACTGGTCTGCTCCAGCTTACCTCTCGAAAGTAAAAACTTACTTGAGTACTTATTTGTTTCATCACTCATCAAAACCAAAACTATATGACTTGGTCCAAAGTGAGCTACACATAGCAATAAGTTAGATACTGATACTGTAAATGATCTGCCGAGTTTCTTACCGGTGTCTTCTCGGTAGATATAGGTTCCGAACCGGAAGTAGAATCACTTTGCATTGTATTCAATGACGATTCAAAAGTGTTATAATGTAACCTACTTGAATAAAGAAATATTTGAGTTTGAGTTTGAGTTTATCATAATTGGAAATTTTATTAACGACAGGCATAAGAAAATCATAAAAGATTAAATCATGTAATTAAGACTATTTTTAGCACAAATTACCCAGCTAAGTGGTTGACAAATGAAAACTTTTTTAGAAATCGTTAACAACTATGTCGTTAGATAGGTAGGAACTCATTTATAGTTTATCAAACCTATTACGCATAAATTTAATTATAGATTTCAATTTGTATGAGTTATTTTATAATACGTTTCGAATACATGAGTTACTTGTTTACCTACTTTGGAAAGGATATCTACAGTTTGCATACGATACCATTTCTTTCATGCTTTTGTATATGTCACCGTAAAATTGTAAAAACCGTTAGATTACAATCTATCTCGCGAGATTGTAAACTGTCGACAGATTGTGAACCGTAACTTGGGCTTGCAATTTAACGGATTATTTTTCGCTGTATTGTAATCTATCGAAGTGAAACCGTTAAATTACAATCTGTCCGGCGTCAAACTGTCAACTGTCCGAAAGCTCTTCCTGATTGGTCGGTTTATTGTATGAGCGACCAATCACGACCAGCCTTTCTATGTCCCCGTAAAGTTAGGAATGAAATTCAATTCAAATAATTTCTTTTATTTAAAGAAAGAGAGATGTCGTTTAAATAAATTAAATGCACTTCAAAAAATCTTCAAGTATTTATTTACTACGTAATCAATAATCCTGACATACTTTGAGAAATAATTGTACCGAAAACTTTATTCTTCAAACACTCAAAATTTTAATTGAAAATTACAACAAAATGAAACAATTGCTTTGTCTTTTAACACAAATTAAAATTGGAAAATTTTAAGAAACTCTTATAAACAAATATTTGGTCCTTTAAACATACCATAAATTAATAGTATAAAACCAACAAACGAAATTACAAAAAAAAATATGGAGAATGACGGGGCGGCGGGGGCACATAACTCTCAACCAATCAGCGCGCGAGATGCATTTCGTTCTACGTCAGTTCACAATTTGACCGATTCCCATCGATAGATTACAATATAGCGAAAAATAACGCGTTAAATTACAATCATAATGTTACGGTTCACAATCTGTCGACAGTTTACAATCTCGCGAGATAGATTGTAGGTAATCTAACGATTTTTACAATCTTACGGTGACATATACATCACTTGGATGGAACTGATGGTTACAACATGTTTGCAGTATTTACTGTGATGCATTGTGGTATATGGCAATCAAAAATGATAAAAGTTAATTATTGGTCTTAATTGTGATATAAAATAGGTACAATAAAATGAAAAAAGGATGAGGGATTTCTAGTCTTTTTTATAGATAGAGAGTATATAGGTAGAGAGTATATAGCTACTCAGAATGTGTAAGCATGTCCTAGGTACAGAACTCTTTCCTAGGAAAGAGTTCCCAAAATTGCGACCACAACAAAATAATTTGGTTAACGTTCAAAAAATTAAATCCTAGAATAAGTCAGTTAACGTTCGAAAAACTGCAAAAATATGCCATACTTACCTACATTTCGCCGAGCGTGTCAAAGTGGGTTCTAAAAAAAACCATTTTCAAAGCTGCGGGAAATCTTTTCAGCCCCCTTAATTTCGGCAAGCTGGACTGGAATAGACTAAGCAACAAAACATAAAAAAAATAGTGCCCGAATTTTAATTTGTTAGACTTAGTTTTGTGATAATATCATTAATCGAGTCCTACTACCAAATACGAAACGTTGTCAGATCCGATGACAAATATGTAGCAATTTTTAATTCTTACAATCGTAACTAACTTCGAATTTTTAAAAAACCAAATATCATTTATGCAATACAAAAAAACATATTTTTAGCTCCAAACTTTCAATTAATGATCAAAAACGAAACATATCGTTTGTTCGTTTCGTGATTGGTAGTAGGTACGCCTACGGGGCCCTCCATTAATCATACCTATAATTTTTATTTGGATTTTTTTTTTATTTTTTTTTTATTTAGGACAACTAGTTACCATTTAGACAGAACGGATAACGTCAAACAGAGCAAACCAATTTAGAAAAGTTAATTTCTTTTATTGGCCTGACTGAAAATCGAACCGGCGACCTTAACCAACTTAAGCCGCTACGCTCCACTGTGGTCTCCGTCTATTCGATGTCTAACTTTGATTGACATATCGTACATTTAATTTCTACCCTCATATAGGCAAAAGAATAACAGAAGGATTAGTCCCTAAATGTTATCTAGGGGTTTAATTTATTTATTTTCTCTAAAATAATACAACTAAATTTGCAGATAAAAATTTATAAATAGTTTTATTTAAAAATGTATTAAATATTTATAATTTAAAAAAGTTGTTGTAGATAAAGCCTATTAAGAAATTTCAGGCAAAGTTTTCAATCGTCATACAAACGAAAACGTTTAAGCAGTAGGTACCTGCTTGAGTAACAAAAGTTTAATTAAAATCAACAGCACATCTCTGCACTGCTAGATTAAGCAAACGCAGGGCCTGTAGCAAATTATGTCAAGAGGCTTGTCAATATAACTTAGGCATGTAAATTCCTGTCAATATGGACAATTATTTCTTTCTTAGCCCATTGTGATCCATATTTATTTCTTTACGTTTTTATGTAGAAAAGGATCGTTGGTTATTATGAGAAACAAGTAAATGCACAACGCAGTTTCTAAATTTGGAAAACACTATTCTAAAGAAGAAGCTAGGCTTCTGTTTCTGTGTCACTATCGGTTTTAGGAGCTCTGCGAACTGCCCTAATTTGCCACCTCGGTGTTCTTCAAAGAAAAACCGTAAGACACTGACAATACTTGAGGATTTTTATGTTATGCCTTCTATTATAAGAGACTTGAGCTATCGATATAAATTCTAGTAATGTTATTAATATGATATTCTTTCATGTGTTTATTTAAAGCAAACAATATTTTATCAATATTGACATTAAATTATTGTTTCATTATTTTATTTACTAAAGGCCGTCGACTGTATTAGAGCCGTTCAAAATGTAGTACCTACTTTGTATTTGCCTTGATTTGTCTTGATGTGTGTTGTTGGTGTTCTTCACAGTTGATCTGATCTTCAACTCTTGCCTCAAAATCTGATAATATGACGTAGCCATATAAAGATCCATGAAGGACGTATCCCGTATTTAGGGTCTTAATCAGATGACTGCAACGAAGTAAGAAGATGTTGGAACGGTGGGCCCCTAAGTTTGCAGAGCCCGGTAGCATTCGCTACTCTTGCTGTATGGTGAATCTGGTACTGCATCCCTGGTGCTAAACTAGTTCGATATTAAATCTTACGCCCATTTCATAAGGGTGTTTCTATAGTGAAAGTTATGACATTCTGCCTTTAAAAAAAATGTGTTTGCGGACAATATCGACAAAAATATATTGGGGATTAAGGGAAACCCTTATCTACTTAATTGAGTGCCTTCCATCATCAGTCCGCAACAAAGTTTTTTTACAAGATGGTCAAAAAATTAAATGGTCAACAATAATTCCGTTCCGTACAATTATTTATAACAACGGTAAAAATGGCTTTTGCAATTTAGTTTAATGATTTGTTTTTAAAGTTAAATTTATTTGAAGATAGCTGTTGCCGTTTTAATTAAAAAGCAAAAACAAGCTAAAAAAAGCATTGTTGTTTACGAGCCCTCTGAAAAAGATATTTATTGTATTCTGTTTTTTAGGATTTGTTTATGAGATACGGCCTGGTGATAGACTGATAGACGGTCAGACAGACACGGTCAAACAGATAGACGGACAGCAGTCTTATTAATACGGTCCCATTTAAGCCTTTGGGTAGGTACGGAACGCTAAAAAGGTTTTGTTCATAAATATGATTTTTAAATCTTGCTTTGCAACAGCGCTTTTTATAAACAATTCATCAAGTAGGTAGTAAACATCTAAGATGTGCCATTTTTTGTTGTCAATAAAATAGATACGCTTATCGATTTGTTTGCTTGCAATACTCTTGCGCATCACAATGTGATGATAACAGTGTACGGTCGGATTCAGAGTTCAATATGGCAGTACTGCGCTGGATTACGTTTGCGCCGGTTGTTCGCAACTATTATCGCATAGTCGCGAGTTATAAATATGGCTTTGGAAGGTCAACAGTTGTTTCTGAGCAAGAGAATAGTAACTGAAAACGATATCTTAGATGGCGGAATATTAGTCGACGAAAACGGTAAAATAGTCAAGCTGGTTACGAGGAATGAAGCTGACACTATCATAGCAGAGAGTGGTGGGAAGATAGAGGTACATTTTTGACATAAAATATATATTTTTTTATTAAACTAAAGCAAAACATATATCTATGTCTCTACAGTTAGTTTGGTTTTTATCGCTTGTCAAATTACAGCTACCAGTACATACATAAATCAGATGAATGAAACCCCGCAAAAACGTCCTTGTAAAAGTTAGCGCTTCATATTAAGTTATTTGTCATCTTTTTTGTTTCCAAAATAGCGTGAAACGGAGAACAAATGTTTTCCTCAGTATACCTACAGTTTGTTGTTTTTTGAATTAAGAGTTATGACAGGAGGTAGGTTTAATTATCTCTGGCGAGCACATTATAAACATGGAAGTGAATGGAATAGGTAGTCCAAGAAAATTTTATGTGCAGTTGCCATTACTGACGACGCGGCGCTGAGATCTCAATCTTGTGCGTGACCGTAGGCTGGCGCCAGTGGAGCGGTAACGCACATCAACCTACCTTTATCTTAGGATTACTTTTAATAGCCGTAAGCATTAAATTTCATACCTCCATTTTTTTCTATTGCACTTCAAGATTGACCTTATGTTGAGTGGTAATGAGGTCTTAGCTTAAGGGCGACAAGTACAGCGAAATAATAGCTGTTCCTGGACTTGTCGCCTTTACCTTGAAGGCTTGACCCCTGCTACTAATGTAGCACCACCCTCTCTGGAAACCTTACTCACACGCAGGAACACAACAACACCGAAGTGATTGTTATTTGACTTCATGCGTTTCTGAGCCCCCTTTTTCTTTACAGGCGGACAGATAAATTACAAAGTGATCCTATAAGGGTTCCTTTTGAGATGCGAAAATCAAAAATGAACCATCTGTAAACGGTTGTAGCTAGTTTATCAATCATTCATCATTGTAGCCAAACAGGGATCCTTAAATTATGCACCATTTCCAGGTGGTGAACGGAGGTAGCCTGGCACTCCTGGCGGGCGTGGTGGACTCACACGTGCACGTGAACGAGCCAGGCCGTACAGCATGGGAGGGGTTCCGTACTGCTACCAATGCGGCGGCCGCCGGCGGTATCACCACCATCGTCGACATGCCTCTGTATGCATTTTATTTTTAATTATTTTTTTATTTCTTAAGTACACATGAGAAATTACAATCAACAAAGAAATAACGTATCAAAGTATACAGTTTTAAACCAGACTGCAATTTATTTATTTATTTATTTATTTATTTGGAATGCCAGAGAAAATCACATTAAAAAACTTAAAAATTAACTTTCACAATATACGTACAAAATGCAATAATCTATTGAAGGCAGTCACATCATGCTTATACAAAAACGAATTAAATACTATATTAAATACTATACTAAATTAAAAGTAAACATTTTAGAGAATAATAGGGGTAAATATATATAACAACAATAATTTTTCATCATCAAACTATGATACCTATTCTTCCCTTATCAATTCGTGGATTTTCAATTTAAACTGCCGGAGAGAGTCGTAGAAAATATCGACATTGCTCTTGCAACACAGCTTGTTATAAGCATCAGTAATATAATTCAATATAATTTAATATAATATAATTCACAAATATGTGCACACATGAAAGTGTAGTGTCTTAGCAGCAAATAACAACCTTAGCTTTACATAAAAGTGCGAGAAACAAAAAAGAAAAATATTAACACGATAATGTAAAACATTTTATTCAGGTTTCAATATCTGATATTTGTTTATGAATTTTATTCAGGCTTCATTATCTGATATTTTTGCGGTTAGCAACATAAGTGGCTGGCGTTCCTTTATATTTCTAAACTTTGTCTCGTTGATCTTCTGTGTATGAAGGTATGACAACGCGATGAAGTGTAAAACATTTGAAGTGGTTGGTTGTACCTCAAATCCTATATCTAAGTTAATGACCCGAACCTCTGGAACTCCGATATGGGGTGCTAAAGATGCACATGGCCGATCCAAATGACGAATTGTTCTTCACGAAAAATTTCTTTAGACTTAGGGTTCGTGCATATTATTGTAGATTTATTGGAAGTCCCCATTAAATAACGTTGAGAACCTTTAATCTAAACTGTGAAATCAAATAAATACATCACACATAGGTAAAGAAATAGGCGCAGTCAATTAGTGCGGCACTAAAAGATTCTGCTTACGGCTTCGCTGGTGTGGTATTCGTATAATAACACCGAATATTACTGAGAGCTGTATAACAATATTCAAATATTCAAAATTAGGCAGACAACTAAACAACGCCAAGAGATTTGCTTTACGTCAGGGTATGGTGGCTCATACAATATTCATACGTTAATTAATTAAAGGAACTCATAATTTACACACGATATACATACCTATATCATTTCATTGAAAAACATGTAGACGTTAATTTCAAGACACCAACTCAATGGTGGGAATACAATACCATCCATAGTGATTATCAGTAGCTACCAACTTGTTGTGAGTCAAGGTAATGGACTAGTCTATTGTGGTAATCTGTATCTTCTAGGCCATAGCCATTTGTACCTAGTTTTTTTCATCTGAATTATCTTTTCGATATAAGTGGAGAAATATGTACCTATTAATTGCCTTTTTTGTCACATGTACTTACTGATTGTTTATAAAAACAACCTTAACTTTTTTAAGCGAGTTTTAAAAGTTCGTGTCAATTTCTATTTAACCATAATTTGTTAATATTAGGGAGTTTTATTTCGTTTTTTTTTCAAGGAACGCAATACCGCCAACTACTACGTTAGCAAACCTCAAGACAAAAGCGTCGTCCGCTGAAGGGAACGTGTTTGTGGACGTCGGCTTTTGGGGCGGAGTGATAGTCGGCAATCAGGTAAGCTCTATGGAATCACTGTGTTTATGTAAACAGGATTTACTTTTATGACAAAATTTATCGCTTTTCTTTATCTTAACTTTCCTTCTAGCATCGTTTTAAGGTTATAGGAAACCTGTCTTTGAAGATGCGACGCGTCATGAACTTTTTGCGTAGAACCAATTCAAAAACTAAGCTTAATCTATACCTAGAGTTTGAACCTCTTGTTTACGTGTGTCTGTGCACTATAACGATATTAAAACCTACTCTTGAAGATCTTAAATACCTTCGATACGTTTATTTAATGGATGCAACCCGATCTGGCCAAATGCGCTGAGAGGTTTTCGTACACAAATAAATACAATCGAACTGGGGACTTCCACCTTTTTGTGAAGTCGTTTACAAAATAACTACGGCGTTCACCAAATTTGGATGTACAGTTTTATTAAAAGCTAGAGGACGATTAATACCTGAAATACATACTTATTTTATCTTCAACGTGTTACAGGATTCACTTAGGGACTTAGTAAAAGCTGGCGTGGTTGGGTTCAAATGTTTCCTTTGCCCGAGCGGCGTAGACGAGTTTCCACACGTCGAAGCTGAGGACCTGGAGAAAGCATTTGCTGCGCTGGAAGGGACGAAGTCAGTTTTGGCGGTAAGCTTAGTTTATTATCTAATCTACAAAATGGTTTTAGAGTTCGTTTCTTAGTATTACCTACATAATACTTAAGGTAGGTATCTACTTAGGTACCTACTTTAAAAGAGTCAGGTGTGGTCGGTTTTGTTGAAAAACGTAATCCTTTACATACGTACAATGTTTAAAGCAGGTGGGATGATTGGCGAATATTTTATAGTCTTAAATAACTGTATATTATTTTTGTTTTTCAGTTCCATGCCGAAGTAGAAGATAATAATGAAGCAAATCAAAATAAAATTAAGAAGAAAGGTAAGTTTAAAATATCTGATAGTACAAGTTCTCCTGCATTAAATAGTATTTGATAATTGAGTATAGGTACGAGTTGCATGTGACTTACATTCAATCATATAACGTTATTATGCACATATAACGTAACAATTGCTGATGAAGACTTACTTTCTTTTTACTCAATACAGTGCTAACTATCCATTGTAATTGTAATTTATGAATGTACTAGCTGTGCCGGCGACTTCGTTCGTGTAGACTACATGAGTTTGAATGTATTTTTTCTTTAATAAAAGTTGCCTAAATAATTCCCTATTTCATCAGCTACCTGCCAATAAAAGCTTTATCAAAGGCGGTCCAACCATTTTAGAAATTAGTTTCCGCTGACTCGAAGTCCGTCTATAACGAACATCTAGCAAAAAACGGCTAAAAATAACGTTTTTAGGGTTCCGTACCTCAAAAAGAAAAAACGGAACCCTTATAGGATCACTTTGTTGTCCGTCTGTCCGTCCGTCTGTCAAGACCCTTTTTCTCAGGAACGCGTGGAGGTATGAAGCTGAAATTTATATCAATTACTCAGGTCTACTGTCCCTTGAAGCTGTGAAAAAATCAAACTTCTAAGCCAACGCAATCAAAAGATACAGCCGTTTATGCCGCAAATTTTCGACACTTGCAAGGGAATTAAAACCTACAGGGTGCTTCCCGTGAACTCAGAATCTTGAAATTTGGTACGAAGCAACGTCTTATAGCATAGATAAAGGAAAAATTACGAAAACCATAAATTTTTAGTTACATCACATAATATATATTTTTTTAATAATTTTAAACTTACTACCCATTTCCTCATAAACGCGTAGAGGTATTAAATTGAAATTCATACCAAATACTCAGGTCTATAATACCTTTAAGCTGTAACAAAATCAAACTTCTATGTCAACGCAATCAAAAGAAACAGCAATTTAAGCTGCATATTTTGAAACTCGCAAGTACTCGCAAGGGAATCAAAACCTAAAGGGTACTTCCAGTCGACCTAGAATCTTGAAATTTGGCATGAAGCAACGTTTTATAGCACACATAAAGGAAAAATTCCGAAAACCTTAAATTTTTAGTTACATTACAAAATATTTATGCTCCTCCATCTTTCCCCATTGTAATGTTATGAATTTCATTTTGCAATAAAAATACCATAGTTATGACTCGATTGTCGTAATGAACGAACTTTGTAAACCTTGCAGGTTTGTACGGAACCCTCGGTGCGCGAGTCCGACTCGCACTTGGCCGGTTTTATTTGTACAGGAGCCCCCTTGAATATTTATTTTATTTAAATTTAATATGTTTATTTATTTTTGAAAAAAATAGTCATTCAAATATCCTGTAAATATTACAAGCGTCCAGCAATAGTTTCAATTAACATCAAGCAAAAAATTCGAAAAAAATCACGTTTGTTGTACGGGAGCCCCACTCAAATAATGATTTTATTTTGTTTTTAGTATTGATCGTTATAGCGACAATAGAAATACACAATCCGTGATTTCAACTCTCTAGCTATCACGGTTCTTGAGATACAGCCTGGTGACAAACAGACAGACAAACGGACGGACATACAGCAAAGTCTTAGTTATAGGGTCCCGTTTTTACTTTTTTGGTACGGATACTTAAGAATGGAGTAGTTTCTCCCGTTTTCCCAACATTTCCCTTCACTGCTCTATTGATTGTAGCGAAAAGTATACAATAACCTGCCCAGGAGTATGAAGAATAATTGTACCAAATTTCGCCAAAATTCGTCGAGTTGTTTTTGTTCCTATAAAGAACAAACAGACAAACAGACATACATACATTTTTCTAATTACATTTTTGGCATCAGTATCGATTACTAATTACCCCCTGATAGTTATTTTGGAAATATATTTAATGTACAGAATTGACCTCTCTACAGATTTATTATAAGTATAGATGAAGAACCGGTAGAGTGAGAGAAAGTGAATTACGGAGTGGTATGTAACCGCAGTACCAAAAATGGCCTCAGCAGTATCAAGTCAAGTCAGGAAAATATTATTATAAGCATGGTTAGGCGTAATCCTACCCATCTGAATTTGGCTAAGATAATCAAGCACAGTAGATATAATCGATAGTCATGCATAACATTCAATGTGATGCTACCACCATTTTGGGACCTACAGTCTAATATACATATACCTACTTGTTCTTTACTTTGATTCAAGTAAAAAGAAAGAAAAGTTTAGTTTGAGATCAGATTAATATTTAAACGATAAAAATATAAGGGGAATGACAATTTGCTCGCAGAAAAAATAATGTTTTGTCTCTGTTGTCCTAAATATTGAAAAGATTAGGATAACTTACTGAGTTTCTTGCATAATTCTCCTCTTAGGATAAGGTCCCAAACCAGTCGTACGTTCATATTGCATTTTATGTAGGTATTCGTTTGACGATGCAAAAGGGTTACTTGAAACCTACATGAATAAATGAATTGATTATTATGTATGAGTGTGTCGTATTCGTAACAAAGTAGTCACTATAGGCACTTGACCAATATCGAAGACGCAGGAAGGCTTTGTTCGCAGGCGTCGATTTAAATAGCGACCAGCCGTTAGTGGGTGTGGGGCATCGAGCAGCATGTGTGGGGACACCCCGGCTGACCTTGCACGGTCTTTCATAGTTACGCGGTAACGGTTTAGCACCTTCAGCCAATCCCGCCAGTCCTCCGACCAACGTGGGGGAACAAGTCAGAGCCGCTCCTTAGGAGAAACAATTCCGCCGATGGCTCTTTAGCAGTAATAGTTAACTATATTCCCATGGCGCCATCAATAGGAACTGAGAGGTGCGGGAGGGTTTTAGTGGGTAATCTCCGCTCTTTTCTTATCTTTACTTTTGGGGGAGCCTCACACACGGCGCATTATTTTTTCCCCAGGCAGCGGTACTTTTACTTCCTTAATAAAAAAAGCACTTATCCAAAAATATGATTTACGTGTCGGCTGTGTGTGTGTTCACTCAATTTAATGCATACAATTTTGCAGACCCAGAAGAATACGAGACTTATTTGGAATCTCGACCGTCAAGCATGGAGCAGAATGCCATTTCCCTTATATCTAGTTTTCTGCCTAAAACCGAGTAAGTTCTAACTTTTTTCATAATTGGCTACTTGACAGTGTTAACAATAAAATATGAAAAGTGTTAGATATGTTAGCTTATTAGTTAAGTAATCATTTTACATTTTTACTTTTTAATTAAAAGCATAGTTAGTATTTTATTTTTGCAAAATAAATTTTACTTTTTTTATCTGTGGAACAAAAGAACCGAAACGGAAACCACCATTGCATTTCGGAAATGACAGCTGTCGGCGAAAATTATTTATTTTAATGTGGCGAAACAATGATTATTTTACCGATTAAATTGAATTATTGTGTCTCTAATCGTATTAAGAATTTATTGAAACATTTTCCGTTTATCTAAATTCAGCCGTTCCTATGCGCATCGGTTCGTTGTCTAGGACGTTGACGTCATAACTGCAACAGTGACGTAACTTGGCGTTTTCGCGTGCTTTTTAAATGTGTTACACAAAATCTTATTTTTCTCTGGTTATTTAGATTATTTCCAGATAAATCGAATTGCTTGGGATATAAAATGAACAAGCGCACATTTTACAATACTTTTTCAAAAACTGTCAAGTAGCCAATTCACCATATTTTTCTTATTAAAACCATGCTTTAATTTTGCATTCACCAAATCAGCGATCAGATCAAGACATTGTTAGCAGACAGATAGGTAAAGCAAGTCAGTGCAGCAGTGTCTTTTGTTCCTCATTCATGAAAGGCTGATTTCCTACTTAATAATCCCATTAAAAACACTCTCAACGATAAGATATTTATTGTAAGGAAGTGAAACCTTAATGACCTAGAGCAAAAGCCTACGTCTTTTCAATTAGGTCCACGCAAGCCAAATGCGTACTGGTGATTACAAAACCGAACTTTATTCATTAATTATCCGTTACAAACCTACTTTTCTAGAATAATGAAAAAACTAGGCTTATATATTTGTAGTATCCACATTTATTTTCATACCTTTTTTTTGTCATTATATTCGTTGCTTGATTTTGACAAAGCTGTCTACTTAGCTACCTAGCACATCTCTGGTGGAAATTCGTCTAAATTACTTTAATTATTTTGTATTACACAAAGACTTTCCACGCCTCGATACATTTTCGGTTTACAAAATACTTCTACATACCAAGTTTCAACAGTCTAGATTTTATAGTTTCAGAAAAAAGTGGCCGTGTGACATGCAGACGGACTTACAAACAGATGTCCAGACAGACATGACGAATCCATACCTAAGGATTCCATTTTTTGCCATTTGGCTACAGAACCCTAAAAATAATAAAAAAACATACAAAAAAATATTGTAGTGGTTAGAGCATGAAACACGTGGGTTCGAATCTCGCGGGAAATATATTGACTTTAATCGTCTGATAGTCCGGGGCGAAGAGAATTAGTTAGCGTGCTCGGGATGGCACAATAAGCCAAACGGCTTAATTATACCTATTTGGATTATAGTCAGATAAAAATATGTCTCGTGTCCCTTGTAAGGATACTGGTGGCTTGTGAAATCCATGATCAGAACCGTAACGGTTCCCGGACTCCGTAATGGATGCATAAACAGCTATACCTACGCCAGGAGAACCATATAGGTATCTAGATGTAATGGGCGCTTTATTTTCTACCACTAAGAAAGTCTGACTTCTGATATTGAAAGAACCTGTTCATGTTAGACCAAAGAACTGAACTTAATAAAAAAACTTGGTTTCAGTGTACGCGTGCACGTGGTACACGTATCATCATCTTGCGTGGTGCCGATGCTCAAAGCAGCGCGCGATGCGCGTGCAGCGCGCGGGCACAAGGGCTGGCGCGCAGGCGTGACGGCCGAGACCTGCCACCATTACCTCACGCTCAGCGCCGAGGACGTACCTAGGGGCCACTCCGAGTACAAATGTGCGCCTCCTATCAGAGATAGGGACAATAAGGTACAATATGTTTTTGTCCCACTTTTCACTATACACGCTCTACACAAGATCCACGGAGCACTTGCGAGTGACTTAAAATTTTTCGTATTTCTATGCTCTAAGTGTCTTATCCTTGTCTAATTCTGTGGACGTGCAATATCTGATGAAATTAGTACTTTGTAATCTACATTACGACCAACATATTTTGGTGTGAAGTTGGAGTAAATTATGACGCGCTATCAACACTTGGTGACGCTGATTGCAGCCAACCTCGTAAAATTATTGAGGATACAGACAGAATACAATACGAAATTGCGTTATTGCTCACTTCGGCTGGGTTATGTATGAACACACAAACAAAGGATAAAAAAGTATGCTTGGCGTTCAAAGTACAAACTGATGGTGTTGTGTCTCGTCGTCGTTATAAAAAAAAGTACGAGTTTTAAACTGACATAAATATATTTATAACTAAAAAGCACACAAATTATCTCACTATTTTATTTATTTATTTATTTAAAAACTTTATTGCACAAAAAAAGTACAAAAGGTGGACTTAATGCTAGGAGCATTCTCTACCAGTCAACCGTTGGGTCATGCAGATAGTACGTTTATGGGTGCGGTAACAGTAAAAATTAAAAATATTTTCAATTACACCTTTGTCTCGTCGCTGTCATGACCGTTATGTCCATATTCAAACTAACGTTCTAGTTACGTCATCGTCTAGTCGCCTTGAGGTCAGTCGCGCCGCAACAGATGGCAATTAGACTTCTATGTAACCTACTCGAAGGAGGTAGATAGTACATAATTAAGATTATGGGAACCTGTAAAATAATTCGGCTGATTAAGATGGATCCTTGGATGGGAATTACCTATATGTATAACATTCCATTTGAAACTATCTATGTAGTTCAATAAAGTTATAATTTTCAGGAAAAACTGTGGCAATATTTGTTAGAAGACAAACTGGATATGGTGGTGTCCGACCACTCCCCATGTACGCCTGAACTGAAGTGCACAAATAACCTTGAAGCGTGGGGCGGGATTTCATCTGTCCAGTTTGGTAAGCGAGCGAATTAAGACAATGAAATTATGGATAGGTAGGTAGGTACTTTTATTTTTTAAAGGAAAATAGAAATAGGCCAAACCCACGTTATTCATTTCCAAAGAATTTAAAGAAATCATTTGCGAAATGCGTTCAACAATTGAAACTACTTTAAACCGAATTCAAAAAAGGGAGGAGATTCTTAATTCGACCCTATACCTATATTTTTTTTGTTTTTTTTTACCGGAAAATACAGTTAGGATGGCACGCGGGTTTATTGACATACTTAGATTTATTTTATAATATCACGACATAAGGTGTACTATCCACTGTGACGTGCATTTGATAGATTTTAAAAGTACATACAAAGCATGTTTGCAAAACTTTTTTATCTAAACGTGTGCGTGGACGTGTAGTGTTCGCTCAGTATAAATTACTGGTTATTTGGAACCTTTTTTTTTACTATCCAGGACTATCCCTGTTTTGGACTAATGCAAGCGCTCGAGGTCTCCCTCTGCCCACGATTAGCAAGTACCTGTCGTCTGCGCCGGCGCACTTGTGCGGCCTTCAGGACAAGAAGGGTGCTCTGAAGCCAGGCCTCGACGCCGACCTCGTCTTCTTTGACCCTGAAGCCTCTTTTGTCGTTACTTCTGACATTATACGACACAAAAACAAGGTAAGTACACCGTAATTATGAAAGGTCAGGTAATTATTGCGGAAAATATAGTACATCACTAGTTTGCAAGCGCCATTAAGTAGCTTTTTCCATAAAGACCAATGATTAAGTATTTTTTCAGCGACAATTTCAGAGTATATAGGTAATATTGATATGATTTGAGAGAAAACATTTAATATCGAAAAGCCATTATTTAAGATTTTTTTATGGCTTAATGGGTTGAAAATAAGCTTGTAGATAATTTTGAAGCTTTAAACCACTGCACGCATGACGTTACCGAACTTATATCAACGACATGGGAAATCAAAATTGCGAAATACCAATGCACCCACGCGCGATTATGCCACATTAAAACAGCTTGTGAAAAAACAAAAGCGGAAATGTTAAGTGTTAAAACTTGTTTGTTTTATGATTTTGTTACAATGTACAAGTAATAATAAATAAATAAATAAAATATCTGTGCTATGTAGAATGTAGGTAGGTACTAAATTGGCCACACGGGATTGTCCATTAAAATTCCGGGAACATTTATATTTTATCAACATTACGATGCATGTAGGTACATAAGTAACTCTACATAACTCCTTTGTATGAGGAAACAGATTAAACAGAAATCCTCCTCTCGAAAAAATCGTTACGAGTAGGTATGTATTGCTATAATTTTTAATCAAGAAAATATTCTCGTTATGTAGAATACCACTTCTCACTACCTATGTGGGGGAAAAAAATAAAAAACAATTTAATATGTAGGTAAATTATTGTAAGTAGGATAACCCTTTTTACGAGATATTATTAAAAATGAATTAGTCTATGCCATTTAGGCATTCTCAAAGCAAGCAAATTTTTTTCAGCTTCTCGCTTTCCAATTTCCGACAAAATCCGAATTTCGGTTTTAGGATAACTAAACCAATAATTACCTTTTCAACAGTTGGTAATGGATTTCCTGATGAATTGTATATTTATTTTCCCAGCTGACTCCGTACCTCGGTAAAGAACTTAAAGGATTGGTGAAGAAGACATATTTACGGGGACAACTGATTTATGCTGACGGCGATGTTCTAGGGGACCCTAAGGGCTCATTACTGCTAAATATTTCATAAGAAACCCTGTATGTACCTGACTATAACATAAAAATAAAAATACATTTTGTACGTTTTGTTTTCCTTAACACTTTTACGGCCCAAATGTCATTAGGTATCTACTTCTAATATTATCCTCGTCATTAAATTAATAACGTCCTAAATATCCTAATAAACTTATTAATGAGCATAATACGAAGAAAATCAAGACTTTTTAATAAATTGTGCGTGTGGGGGAGCTATGATTAAATATATGTGGTAGAATTATACTATAGGCCTATCTAATATTAGAACAAATAGTTAGATAGGCCTAAGTGTGATTTGTGTTAACATCGTTTTAACTACTACTTACTGACGGTTTGATCACAGTTCACCAACTTCAATTTAACAGCAAATTAGCTTTTGTGGCTACTTTGTATACCTAGTATAATTGTCTAGTTACGTTTTTGTACGTCCATGTAGATGAACGAAAGTGGTAGGTACACTCGGAAACGAATACATTTTGGATGTTGTTGAAACAAAAAAACAATATTTTATTAATATTTCATTCTTTTGTACACAAACAATATAGTAATTGTTAAATGAACAAAAAATATTTCACCTAGTTTGTTTAGATTAGTTTAGAGTAGGTACTTACCTCTTTCAGGGTTCCCTAGTCCCTAAATAAGAGAGGTTACGTACATCACGTCTATAGACAATCCTTATTATGATATCAGACTGTAAAAGAATTGAGTGATTTTTTTTATGCGTACAAGTTAGTTTCTCAGCTCTATATAGGTGTCCTATGTATTAGGTAGGTCTCTACTTTTTTTTTCGAGGTGGAATGTCTACCGCACTGTTACTTTCTACGGGCAATAGAGAGTGGTGTGTCGGGCTTGCACCGACTAAAACCCCCTCGGTGGCCAACGCTGCGCAGTGTGGGGATCTCATGCGGACGCTACACAGCAACCACAGCGCCTTCCGTTAAGCCGCCCTCCTCGCCGCGCAGATATCTTACTAAGTACAAAACTTACCTTAAGTATTTATTTCAAATACTTATTTAATAAGCATACATCTGAAATCGTGAATTTGATATTGGTTTTTAGATAGATATAGATAGATTTAGATTTTACTAATCTTTCCAATATTATGCGGAATCCTCGACAAGAAAGTGCGACTAGCACTTGTTGGGTTTGGCTTATCTGACAGCATCGCGGAAGATTTATTTTTATTGACGTGAAACATGCTTGGTACTCTATCCATTTATCTCAAATTGACGTTTTGAGAACAATCCTTCACAGCACAAAGTTTAACGACCGAGAATTCTAGACAAGATTATCTTAAACAAATCTGTGTAAGTAAATATGTAGGTAATAAAGGCTGATAAGATCAATACTTATAGTGTTTCAGGTAACGTAGATGTCTGCCTATTCCTTCATTATTTCATGATAAAAAATGAGATACAAGCAGGGGCCTCATACAGGAATGTCTGTGTAGTATTTCACATGTCATTATCTACTCATGGTTAGTAACCGGTAGGCATAAGCATGATAGGAGCCAGACGTTACTTGATGGGTATTTTTGTAAACTAACTTTTTAAAATTTGGTCTACGTCTGGGCATGACGCACATTGGTCAGGTAATCATATTATTATGGGCAATCTTAGTTTGTTATCCGTTGATATGTGGAATGTGGTAATGAGGTCCTTAATAAATCTGTTACTGGACTTGTCGCCCTTACCTTGAAGGCTTGAACCCCGCTACTAATGTAGCACCCCCCAGGAGCTCTGGAAACCTAACTCACACGCAGAAACAACAACACCGTAGTGATTGTTATTTGGCTGCGGTCATCTGTAAGGTGGAGGTATTTCACCAGTCGGGCTGCTCCAGTTCGACCGATAAATCGCTATGCCCTACCTCTCTTAAAACTGTTCAGAAGTATTTGGTCACTTTGTCTGCTCCGATATATCTGACGGCGACTGTACTCTTAAATCGGGTAACCGTGTTCACGTGTTCTACACAACAATCAATCACACAACAATCTAAACATTGCAAGATCTTACGTTTCGTTGCTCTTTGTAACATCGGAATGGTTTAGTGGTTTTAGTTCTGGATCATGATATCGGGATAATGGATTCGTTTCCCGGGTCAACACAAGCATGTCGCAAGTTTTCGATCATATCAAATGGCTATACATTATAGCAATTGTAGTTTGATTTAATGACGTATATAGATACTGATACTTTACCAGACTTTTATACGCTTAGAAGAAATGTTTGATAAACATTCAATAAGTAGAAACAATAATATAGGTAACTAAGTAATATAAATCGCTTGCCTCACTTAAATGCATTTCAAGTACCTAATATTAACATTTCTTTAATTAGGTACCTACCAACAAAATCATGTTTTGACGTCAGGTCAGTGCTTGGTTAATAACGTAATAAGCCCACTTGAACAAATAAGAATAACTATTTAATGTTCTAAAGACGCTGATGCTAGCTGTGACACGCCGAATTTGAATATTTGTACATGGTTGTTAAGTCTGATTAACGAAAACAACACACTTTTCATCCTTTCAGAACTTATCATTTACCCACAACACTGTTCTTTGTTCCCATTTTTAAGAAATTTCTAACAACAAGAGTTGTTAAAACGGTGAATGTCAATTTAATTTAACCTATTTTAAAATTGAGATTTCATATTTATAGTTGAATATTTATTGTTGTTTTATGTGAATTTGGAAATAATAAAACATATCCTGTAATGTACAGTTTGTTCTGAATTCGCGTGCTGCCCTTAAAAGCTTTAACATTAAATAAATTATAGGTAGGTAGTTACCTACTGAGTTCAGTAACCTTCATGAAGCAACAATTTTATAAAATAATTATGGTAAATAAGATCTCACTAATACCGGTCTTAATTTATGCACATTTTGATTTGATATTGTTTAAAAAGAGTTTCTATTTAGAGTTTAGGATATTAGCCCTCTAACGTTGCCACGCCCTTACCGGGTGACACATGCAGACCTTTTTATTGTAATGTGATAAGTACAATAAGGAATTAGAATTGAACTAAATTGAATAAATATCCTGTGTTTCGCACGCAAAACTTGATACATATCTTAAAATCCTTATTTTACTAAACATAAATAAGTATAATAACTTTCTAGTGCAAGTAGTCTTGAAACTAGACCTCAGATGGACGTCTGGACCTGCCGAAACGATAAGAGCTTCGGCACCCTGAAAGTAAGGATTGCGCGGGCGCTGGATGATACATCCACCAATACAAGTAGTTTTTAAAATATCCTTGTAAGACTTATTGCTACTACCAACTTTCGTGCAAATAATCATCAACCACGCTATAGTTTCAATTGTTCGTTTTAATTGATTCTTCCAAGTGCTACAGAATACTTAATTACAAACGTACCTGTCTACTCAATTCGCAACGTGCCTAATGAGTTTCTCTGGCATTCGACAACGACTTAACAAATCATTAAAATATATATCGTGGTATTGTGTGTCGTCACTCGGAACGATAATAAAATTCTGACTTGATGGAGCGATTCATGAACTTGAGGCTGCTACAACTATAAATATCGCAGCAGTTTTTCACGGATCGTGGCTTGTCACAAACGTGCAAAAGTCAATACAATGGAATTAAAATATTTTTACGGAATATTGACGATTCTATGTAATAAGTTTGTTTATGCGTTACTTAAAGTTTGTTGGTAAAATTATTTCTTATTTAAATTTCTTCGTTTTCTTCAGCTGCTGTGTCATGTCGAGTGCTTGATGTTCTACCAAAGCCTCTAGGAAAACAATTATTTCTAAGTAGGCATGTGATAACTGAAGCGGGCGAGTTTGATGGGGGTGTGTTGGTTAATGAAAAAGGAATTATAGAGGCGGTACTGCGCAGGGATGTCGTTATTTCTCTACTCTCGCAAAATCTTCACGATTTAAAGGTATGTTTTTGGTGTGTCTCTTTCAAAGTGAATAGATAGTAAAGATTTTTTTAAATAGCATGAAACAGAATCAAATCTATCTCCAAATATTTCCTGTCATTTATATTAATATTTTATTTTATTGATTAATATTAAGTGGCAAGCGGGGCGATAGTTTGGAGTTTGATTCTCGGGTTGAGCGATGATAATTATGTTGCGAGTAGATTATTTTAAACCGTAGAAGGAGAAATTCTCCTATATATCTATTCGCATGTTTTTCGCTTGAAAAATACACTAGGAACCTTACTTTATTATTAATAAAAATATTTTTCTGACTAGTTTCGAAATCCAACCGAAATATTATCAAAATATATTTATGTAGCGTACGTTAAAACCTTCTGGTTACAATTTAGACTCTAAACTTACATAAGTAGGTCAACTTTGGAGGTCTGTCACCAGAAACACAGGTTCTCCCATGGGGTTCTCCTTCCACAGGCATAGTGGGATCTAACCCCAAAAACAAACTAAGTCGGATCAGATGACGAGAAGCGATTTTTAATATTCATAATCGTAACCAACTCATTTCAAATGGGAATAAAGTGCTTTCAAAAAACAAAATTATTTTATCCAAAATCAACAACCACATTTTAATTGCCAAAATTTCGACAAATCTCAAACACAAATTTATCCGTTCGTTTGTTCGGTACGTTTTTAATAGTAGGCTTTCAGTTTTCACCCGTTTCCGTGCCTAATTATTGAAAACAAATTTTAGTGGTTATCTTAAGAAACTATGTAAAATGTATGTGATAATATAGATTTCATTATTGGGTATATCAAGACTTAGATTGCATCACAGTAGTTATATAGGAACAAAAATCGCCATATTCGAGACCTCAAGCAAACCAACAATGCACCTTAAAATGAGATATTAGAAATAAGGACGACAAAAAACGATGTTCTTGGAAGGAAAAAAAATTCACATAGGTATTAGCTATGTCGTCATCGTTTAACCAAAAATACGCTCCATGTATTTACATACAAATTTACTTAGCAAACGATCATTAGTATTTTAAGAAGGTCATTTATAGATACTTGGCTTACGCTAAGAGTAATTTTATACGATTACTTTTAATTTTCAAACATCAAGCTAAACCGTATGTAGAATTGGAACACACAATAATGCAGAATGGAGAATGACAGATTTCTTGTGTTTATCAAAAACAAGCCTGTGCTATGCGTATTAAATAATAGACCGTCTTGATTGTACTTAAAACAACTATCTGAAACAAGTCTATTAAGGCTCATCCATTAATGTTTTTTTAAATAATGCACTTCGAGATTGACCTCATCCCACCTGATTTAAAGTGGTAATGAGGTTAAGTGCGATAAGTAAGTAGGTACAGCATAATACAGCTGTTACAGGACTTGTCGCCCTTACCTTGAAGGTTTGACTCCTGCTACTAATGTAGCACCCTCCTAGGAGCTCTGGAAGCCTTACTCATACGCAGGAACATAACAACACCGAACTTTTAGAAGGTGTTTACTAATAATTCGTAAATGAAACTAATCTAGTCACTTAAATTATTATTATCCTAAGCTAAGTTTAAAATTATCTAATATTAAGTCGATACATGCGATATATATCTTAATGCATTTGGCTTTCATTTCACATTCATGATTTTGATTGGATATCATTACTTTTTTTTACAGAAAATATTAGCACTTATTTATAATAAAGTTAATAGCAAATGGTTTAAAAACAAGTATGGGTAGTTTCCCACTTGTGATAAAGTAACGTGGATATTGATCAGTCTAGGTTAGTTAATAAAATACCTACTCACAGAGATAAACATTTAAAAACCTCCCTGTAAGCACATACAATAGCAATTTGGCATGTTTATGACAAGTTTTTGAACATAAGGTTGCTAAAATTGTGAATCGAACAAATGATTGTCGTGTCTAGTTAATGGGAAGCCGTATCTGCAAAAGCAAGATTACCAAGCTTTTGTATTATTTACGTGTAGTAATTTATGCAAAATATCTGTAACAAAAACTTTGAGACAAGTGTATTCTTAAGAAACATGACACGGAAGGAAGGTAGGTATTGGAATACGTCTATTGTCCTATTTTTAAACCATGGTCAAATGTAAGATACTTTTCTAATAATGGCAAAGAACCATGAAGCAAGGTTTAAAGGAAATAAGATTATTTAATCTATCTATCTAACAACGTACTTCCCTACGTTGGTTTTATAACTACCTACTTTATACAAGTACCTTCTAACTTAGGTAAAATGAATTAATCAATAATCTAAGACATACTTTCACCTAGGAAACTCTCAAAATATTTTTCTAGTGAACCTTGGACATAAACAATATATATAAATGGATGTAGAAATCAGAACAGACAACAAAATTCGATGTCGTTATATTACATTTTGAGGTCTTCGTCAAGATTTGCATTTTCTAGTTGGTATTTAAAGTTAAACAAGTTAGAGCTACAATAGGTCGACACTGCTTGGGTATTAATATGGATTTTTTATTATCTGTGACTTGGGTTTATATTCGTGATTATTCTAGGAAAAATATTTTTTGAGACAATTATATTATTATACTCAATCAAATTTTTTGTCTAAGTATTCATAGTTGGTGCATGTTCAAGGTCTATATTCATCTTAAAGTTCACGTTTAACAGTTTTCCTTTGATTCAGCACGAAACACAATGCTGTTTACTTTGTATTTTAATACTTTTAATAAATAGCATACAAAGTAATAAGTCAGTAAGAAAATTAGTAACGGTTAGCAAACAGTGTTGTTTTTTAAACAATAAATGAAATTGTTCGTCTTCCTTTAACGAAGTAATGAGGCCTTAACTATTATGTTGCTGCAGTAGAGTGGAATACCGTATATGAATATACGAATTTTCCAGGGAAATCGTGCTTCGCGTGAGTATCCTGTGTGGATATACGTGTGTGTAAAAATCGTTCGAGATAGTACTCAAATGTACCTACTTAGAATCCCAGAATAATCCCAAGTAGGCAAAAGATAGAGTACCTATAATGTTTTTCCAGTGTAAGTTATGTTTGTCTGGTCAGATTGTTTACAATGCTATCTTTCATGACCAGGTAATTAATGTTAATGATGCTCTAATCCTTAAGACTTACACAAATGTACTACTTACCTATGGACTTAATAGCCCGCAGTTTAAAACGATTTTAAAATATTATGAAAAATGTTTTTAGAAGTTTTATTTCAACGCCAACAAATTAAGAAACAATAAAACCTTGTTGAAATGAAAATAAGAAAAGGAATTTAATTACTAATTACACTTGAATTACCTACGTTTTAACATTTTACACCATTTTTTTTTGTGACGGGGGAAATGGGGACGCACCATACCGTCACCCGAGGGAGGTGACGACCTGTGTGGGACTCCCTGCCTTGAAAAGGGGCAGGACTACCAACTAAAACACCCCGGTTGGGCCTCATCTCCTCATCATCTTGGTGGGTCTGGTGGTGCTGAAACTTTGAAACTAAAACACCATAATTTGAGTTCTTCAAACGCGACAGGCATTAATCTTCAAAAAATAATTGATCTCCAAATATGATACTATATCAACCCGAAATAACGTGTTCAAAGTCGGGGGAACTGCTAGTATCTATTTATACATTCACCCTTATCAGTATACCCTTCCTTCTTACGTATAAGTAGGTAGGTACTATGCCCTCTACTGAAATTTGTTTCAAAGATGTGGCTTTCTAGCGATGAGACATAATTGTACTACAAAGTCGGTTAAATCATTTTCCTTAACAATAAAACTTCAATAATATAGTGATTTATAATACATTATATATGTCCCAGGCATTTTGAGTGAATCACCTAACCAATGGAATCGTTAATTACTTTTATTAATCTTAGGTTAAGTAATTGATGTTGAATAAAAGTAATTTTTGTTACTTGGATATTTAAATGAAGTATCAAAAAAGAACCGGAACGTGAAAGAAAAATCTTAATTTGTCCAAACAGTGTTTTATTCATGGTCACCCATGAATAAAACACCAAAAGTACAACCAACTGTTGTCATTTTGCCTGGTTTTGCATTCGGCATATTACATATCAGCGAGCGTTTTTAAACTGACGACGCCTTATGTAAACAGCGGATTTATTCAAAATGCCTGCGACATATACACATAATTCTAATCTTAATAAGCCTATTATTTGAACGTGCTTATCACATCATATCACAATAATATTATCAACGTTGGAGTCTGTATAAATATTTGTTAGGTAGACTTTTACGTAAAACCATTTGGCTTAGTAGGTAGGTAGATCAGATAATACTAGTAGAATAACATAAATGGTGCTATGTTTAAGGTGGATCTAGGCGTAAACTTTCACTAGATCCACATTAACACCTTCCACCATGAGGATTTCAGCGTGATACCGAATTCCAAGTGTTCACTTAATATTAGTTGGACATTCAAATCTTCACTTCATAGTTTACAACAAAGTGGTTTTTTATGTATGTCCCTATGTATGCTTAGATCTTTACATCTACGCAACGGATTTTTATGCGATTTTTTAAATACTTAGAGTGATGTATGAGAAATGTTGATCCATACATATGAATGAAGCCCAAAACTTCATTTGTAATTACATGCACCCTTACGAAGTCGGGACGGGTAGCTAGTTTTTATAAATGGCAATGAGCGATGCGAATACGCGATACAGTTATTAGTAACCAATGTACTCGTACTTATCAACTTTGTATACTTACCTACTAACATCATAATTATAGTCCATTTCCCGTATCTTTAACACGAACACAAAAATCTGTAGACGCTACAAACAAAAAAACATATTTTGTTTTTTAAAAACCTTCAATCGAATTCGAAGTGATTTGTTTACGTTTCTGAAAATTAAAAATTTATCATAAGTTGGTAGTAGGCCGCCTGGAGATAGAGTCGTTTTACGAAGTACCAATTTCACGCTATGTAAAAGTTTTCGAATAAGATTCTCATCTGTGCTATTTTGTTTAAGGCTGTAGGTAGTGTCTTGCAACACCCAGGCTTTCAATTAAATGAAGATCGTTTCCCTAATTTAACCGTAGGAATGTTTACCTACTTTTTACTGAAGTTTTTGTTATGCTATTGTAGATAATAGATGGGGGTGACTTAGCTCTGATGGCAGGGGTGGTGGATTCGCACGTACACGTTAATGAGCCGGGCCGAACGTCCTGGGAAGGGTACGTGTCTGCCACTCAAGCAGGCGCAGTTGGCGGCATCACTACTATCATAGACATGCCTCTGTAAGTCACTTTATACTTTTCTGTTTGCCCTATTAAGGTCATTATCCCTTCTTTTTTGAGGGGGGCCTCAATCATATTGATCGAAAGAGGAGGGCATATGTTTAGACGTAGCGTAAGGGGGGGGGGGGGGGGCGGAGGGGTCTGGTCCAAGGCGAAACAAGAAAGGGCGCTGCAGTATCGATATTAGCTTTGGGATCATTAAAAATTGGAAATTGACACCCTCTGTCCTTTCCCTCTCGTTAATACCACTTGCTCTTCCTATCCACTTGTAGTTTCACCAATTTGGGTTTACACTCAGTTCCTTAGCATATAATAGTGCTACGTAGTGACAATTTTATATGGCAATTTCAGTAGTTACCTACTCTAGTCACCGTTGCTACGCTAGTCTACAATATCCATCCTACAGTCATACATAATGCTATAAAATACCGTTTTTGTTCATCTTGAAGGTAGGTACTTTTTTTTTATCAATGTACTAGCCATTTAAATTATTGATTCAAATTTAATTATTGTTTTAGCAACTCAATACCACCAACAACAACTCTTGATAATTTAAGAACAAAAGCCGCCATGGCTAAGGAGGAAGTGTTTGTAGATGTAGGTTTTTGGGGAGGAGTAGTACCTGGAAACGAGGTAAGTTCATCTCTAAAACATCTGCTTATTTACTCATATTTGTAACAAATAGATAGCCTACAGCAGATACGATATCAAAATGTTTTTTATCTGTGCAGATAGAGCTACACGATCTTATCAGAGCTGGAGTGGTGGGATTCAAGTGCTTCTTAACCGACAGTGGGGTGTCCGAATTCCCAAATGTTACCCCGAATGATTTGACTAAAGTCTTTGAAATATTGAACGGAACAGGCACTGTTTTAGCGGTAAGTTTTAATAAAAAAATATGTAATTTCACTTTATTATTGGGCATCATCTCATCTAAAAACCAATTAACCAAATCAAAACGGCTGATGTGGCTCGCAACAACAATATGCTGTTTCTTGTTTTCAACGGCGAAATACGGTCTTTGATAAGTGAAAGATGATACCTAGTTCACGCATAACTTGAAGCTTGGTAACAAATCGTGTACCTACTTATGTATGGAAAACTTACTTATGTATGAAATCCTTGGACTTGATAGCATTAAATAAATTAAATATGTACATTAGACATAAACTATATTTTTAATACATTTTTATTTATTTTTTGCATGATTTATACCTACCATATGTCAGTTTTTGAAAAGAGTAACTATCGAGTTTCTTTTCTTGCCGGTTCTTCTCGATAGAATCAACATTCCGAACACGGTGGTAGTTTACTTGACTTGACGATTCATAAATGCTTTCGTAAAAGTTTACATGAATCAAGACATTTTCTATTCTATTCTATGGAAAAAAGTTAGTTATAAAGCTTAAAAAGGCCCTTTTTACTACTTATCAACTAAAAATCGTATTACTAATCTCAAATAATACTGGATCGAGTGTGTGAAGCATGACATGAGTGAAAAGGGTGTGAATAGTACTGGGACGGCTGATAATGACGAATGGAAAGGTAAAAATAATGCGCTGACCCTAAATAACTTACTTGGGTCAGAGCGGGTGAATGATATGTCTTTTGGCCTCCTTGTATCCTAAAGAGGGTGGAGACAATAACCATAATGGACCTCAGTTTGGATAAAAATAATGTTTGGTCGTGAAAACCGATTACCTATGTTTTATGGTAAGTAATTATTGTTGAATGGATATTTCAGCTTTCTTTGGTTTAGGTAAGCACTGTAGGTAGATAGGTACTACGTATTTTCAAGAGCAAGCGTATGAATTGTAAATTTGTTAATTCTTATCAAGAGCTGCAGCGTAACTATCAAATGGCGTCATTGTTGAATTAATTAACGTTTTTATTCCAGTTCCACGCAGAGGTGTCCCTCAATACAACTGATAAAGCGTGCACAAATGATTGTCCCAGTTAGTATATACATTTAATATTAAAATAAAATATTTAATAATTTTGCATAAAATTCGTTTGTCGTAATTCTTTGTAATTATTGGTTAAATTAAAATAATAGCCACCCTGAAATTACTTATTTAAACATGTAGTAGATGACGGGGAATCTCATACGAAGCGCCTTTAATATTAAATGCTAAGGTATACTTACTTAATTTGTCCACAAGCGCTACATGCTTCTGTCTTTTGCTGTAGTACCTATACATAGGCATACTAATAATACTTACCAAAGTTTCTGATATTATTATATTGTCGACAGATCCCATATTGTTTGACACGTATCTCGCGACTCACCCCGAGGAAATGGAATTGAAGGCTGTATCACTTGTTACTTCTTTCTTACCACAGACAGAGTGAGACTATTACAGATTTTTTGTTCATGTGAAACATTAACAATTTATAACATACATATAATACTAAAGTTAAAAAAAAAATGTTTGGTAAGGTTGGGTTGACCCTGATTCCTATGGGTTTTAAGCAGGTAATCCTTGCTCTTCTCATAGTGAACCGATCCTTAGTCTGCCTTTGAGAATCCCGCACACGGCGTTATCCATGTAATTGCAGTTTGGTGCATCAATGCATGTTCGTAGTTCAAGAAAGAAAAATAAATGATTAGGCTTAGTGACCAAGACTGACTTTGTTTTGATAACAAGCTCACCGAACTGCCAGTTTCATTTTGACTGTTAAAAATTATTGAAAGACCCATTTAAATAAAAGTTAGGTACTGCTCAGTACCAATTTTAGATATATTTTAATTTATTTTTAGTGTACACGTTCACATTGTTCACGTTTCGGCGGAAGGCGTAGTGCCGATCCTCGAAGCGGCCAGAGAAAAGAGATTAAAGTCAGGGTACACAGGCTGGAAGGGCGGCATCACCGCTGAGACTTGCCACCACTACCTGACACTTAGCTCGGAGCAGATCCCGCCTGGCCATTCCGAGTACAAATGCTCGCCTCCCATTAGGAATAACACAAATAAGGTATCTACATATTCAATTAGGTAAATTACGACTCAGTGGCGCAGTAGCTAAAGTACCCCCAAAGCGAATAGTCCCGGGTTTGAATGTAGATCGGGTCAATTTGGGAAAATATTTTTTTTTAATTGGCCCAAGCCAACTGCCACTGTGGGTATCCAGATCCAATCTGGGTGTGCTGAATTGATGATGAATTGATTGTGTGGTTTAGTTTAGTACCTACTTATATTACAAAGACGACCCTTAGTTTAAAGACCAGTTAATTGTTAAAATGAAATATTGCTTAAAAATGTACGAATTATTTATGAAACTTGCAGCAAAAACTGTGGGAGTACATAAAAGACGGAAGGTTGGATTTAGTAGCATCCGATCACTCACCCAGTGTTGAGGAACTAAAAGGAACGGACTTTCTAAAAGCTTGGGGCGGCATATCTTCAGTGCAGTTTGGTATGTTATGTTTGAAGTACCTACCTAGGTATATGTAGTAAGACATCGAATTAGCAATGTCTATTAAAATACATTTTCCGCCTAATTTACTGTCTCAAATTAGTCTAGTTTCTAAGATGGTTTTTGGTAATTCGATTTTAGAATAAATTTCTACTCACACATTACAACATGCCGTGTAAAAATTCGTTTGGATCGAATCATCCGAATCAAAATTGACGTCTTAGCATCGGTATCCTTGAAAATGAAATGCGTCATTTTACGCCCACTTTAGTTTGTGAACGAGGATTTGTAAAGCTTTTTTGCATGTAATTTACAACCAATATAGTTACAATCTAAAAAACGTATAGATACTAATTCCAGACACGGTTTTTAAATGATACCATCAGCAACGCATGCTGTATATTTACATAAATAGGTAATGTTATGCTTGTTGTATGTATGTTTTTTTTTTATGTAGGTATTAGGCAGCACCTACCTGTAAAGTGGTCTCAGCTATATATTGGACATTTGTAGGTACAGATGAATCAAAATTAAAGTATTAAATAGTCGCTTTTTACTAAACGCATACTTATCTAAGGACGGTACATTTACAAAACGTACATTAATTTAGTTTTTAAACTGTGTTATTAAGAGGTAAAAAGTTTTAGATCTGCACAATATTTCTTATTACATTCCACGCAGACGAAGTCGCGGCCCTAATAAATGTTCATCAGTTTTTAGGGTCGCGACGTTAGCTTAGCCAAAGGCTTTCCAGTTTCCAGTCAGGCACTCAGGCACACAGTCAATTACTGTTTATCATCAGATGAGGTGCCGTCAGGTCATAACTCTGGAGCAAAGGATCTGAGAACTAGCCAAAAAATGTTGTCTTTGGTTAATTTAGAATCTTGTGTTTCTTAGCGGCGCTGTTTGAAGTGTACCTACCAAAAGGATTTTTAGAAAATTACTATTTTAGTTTCTGGCGCTTTGTGACTGTGACAACTGAAATAAGCATCGTAGTACGTCAGTATCAGCGTAACAAATCTAGCCTGTGACATTATTATCTACCTAGGTCACAACCTAGGTAGATAATAATGTGCCGGGCAACGAATATTTTAGCAGTCTCTGTAGTAAACTCGTTATTTAATGTTATTATTTTGTAGGTCTGTCTCTATTTTGGACGGAGGCTAAGGCCAGGGGGTATAGTTTAAGCACAGCGAGCCACTACCTATCAGCGGGACCGGCGCGATTGGCGGGCCTACAAGAAAGAAAAGGCTCCATCCGGCCCGGCCTCGACGCTGACCTCATCCTATTCGACCCCAACGCGTCGTTCTTGGTCACGCCCGAAGTCATCCGTTATAAAAACAAGGTAAAATATTATTAGATATAAGTTTTTATGAACGCTTCGATAGATTAGTGGTTTAAATGATGTCCCGGGTCATACCGGGTCGTGTAAATTATATTTTAAAACTTACGAACATAGCTCGGTTTTGTGACTAGGTAGGCACTAATCCGCACATCCGGATGCCAGTTGGTCCCATTGATGTATTGGAGACATGATTTCAATGATGGAAGGCTTTGCCCTGCAGTGGTAAAAAACCTGCACTGATACTAAGTTTACCTGTGACAAAACGTAGGTATAATTAAAAAAATAAGTGTTTGGAATCCAAACACTAGAAAACTCTTATGCTAAAAATAAAAAGCCCACTCCGTCAAAAGGCCTCCTTAAACCTTTCCCTGTCTTCAAACTCCCACGAGTTCAAACTTAATTTAAATATGTAGTCAAATGTCAAGGGTTCTCAGTATTGATAATTAAAAACAAGTTCCATACTTAATTTCCACGTGGAGATGTGATGCACATAAAATAGGTATACTTATCTATCTTTCTACACGTTTTACTAATTTCATAGGTAAGAGTACGTTCATAGAATTATAGCTATCGTTGCGTTGCCATCTTTTTCAGATAAGTCCATACATGAATAGAGTGTTGACGGGAGTGGTTCGACGAACATATTTGAGAGGTCAACTTATCTACTCCGATGGAGAGCTGATCGGACAGCCAAAGGGGCAACTACTACTCAGAGATGGTTATTACTAGTCAATGTTCCAAACTAATTTTCTGTGCTTATACTGCAAGAAAATTATAGCGCTTATTGCTATGAAGTTAAGATACCTACTGTAAGGCTTATGATTATAATAATTTTGTCACGTGACTGCACCTGTTTTATTTTACCTTGCACGTGTTTTGTTTTATCGTGCACTCATTTACATTTAACCACGAATGTCCTGGGGAATCATTATGTGGAAAGAGTCCGCTCGACGGAAAGACATACAATCATTGTGAGTGTTGGGAATCAGTATTATTATTATTAATATTATTATTATATTATATTATATTATTATTATATTATTATTATATTATATTATGAAGTTACTCGTATATCTGTTAGGTTGAATAGTGTACGATGATGAATGTACTTTACGAAATAGATTGATTGCCAGTTTGAATTTTAAGTTTAATATCTACTTTGGTGAAAGTTAAAGGGTCAGACCCTTCGAACTGTGGTTATTTCGTTTTGAGAAGAATCCACTGTTTCGAATTGGTTTTTATTGGCGGTAGGAATAGAACAAACGTAACCGATACACCTCTAAGCCATTTCATATTTTTAGACCATAAACATTTTTAATATCACATAAGTGATATCCTTTTGGTAGGTACTGTCATCCATTCAGCACCTAGGTTATTCCACAGGGTTGTAAATGGTTTGCATTTTGTCAACAAAGTGTTCATTGAAAAAGTGGGTAGGTAGGTACGCACACGCTTTTGTATTGTTTATAATTTGTGTTTGTAAGTTATCACAGAGTTTGGTTTGTAATAAGCACGGGTTTGTTAGTAAATAATTAATTGAACTTACCTAATAGTACTTGTATATTCGAAAATTATATTTTCTTTAGAAATACTAGAGCAACAAATACCTAGAAAAGAAGGAACAGACATGGTGCCACGTATAAACGAAACTACCGACTTTGTTACTGCTAAACCTGATGACGTTTATCAGAACAGTACTGAAGATAAAATTCGAACTGCCACAGAAGCGGGAATGCAAATGAATTCTTCTGAAACACCAAGCTATTTGAAACCAAAACGTAATCCAAATTTTATTCAGAGTAAAGATCTTATAAATTTTATTAATAAAACGACAACTTTAAAACCGAATAATAATTCGGATGCGAAGAACAGCGAAAGAAAAAATACGACCACTATTGAAAATCATACTACGGAATCAGTGGACACATTCGAGACAACGACTCCTATCACAAATACAAACTCTAAGGAATATAAGAACTCTAAGGAAGTCACTACCCAATCTAGTATTATAACTACTACAGAAACATCAAGTGTAGAAGGAACTGTGAAGAAATGGTTTACGAACATAATAAATCATGGTACTACTATTCGAAACAATGTCATCTTGTTATTGGCTGTTAGTTTAACAATATTTTTTATAAAATTTTATTTAACTATTTAAGTAATTTATATTTTATGAATTTGTCTATGCTAGGTACCTATGTATAATAATTTTAAAATTGAATTGAATCAGAATGTACTTATTTTAATTTCAAATACAAACTTATATTGTCAACTAATTCACCCTTGATGCCTATTTACATCTACGTGATCTACTTAGATAGGATTCCTGTTTATATGGTAAGTAAGATCTTAGGTAGGAGGTAGCCAATTTTACGTCATTATCTTTAAACCAAAATGAGAGATATATTTTAGCTTTAAATATTTAAAAAAAATATGGGAAATTTTCATCTCCCCTTGCGGTGCGGGAATCGAACCCAAACAAATGTAAGAGCGGATCTGATTAGGCAACTTTATGGCGCTCACTTTGCATAAAATACTAAGTTATTACAATTTTATCAGATTGCAGAATGCAATATATTTTAATAAAGGTAGAGTAAGTGCGCCAATTATGGACTAGTTCGGTAATATGGACTACCTAAATTTCTCAAAAACCATCGGTTGTATTTAGCTATCGGTCTCCACGCACTAACTTCCACCCCGCCCGCCGCTCGTTAATCGTTTGCCGGTCGGCAGAGAGCGCTCACGCATTCACGGCAGCAATTTTTCGTTTTTATCATCGTGCGATGTAATTTTTTACTTAATTTCGTAAAGTCATAATTTCAGCACATATTACTGTTTGCAAAAGTGGATTAAACTAGGGGAAAGGTGAGTTATTTTACAATTAATCATAATATGTTGATATATCCAATAGTTTTAATCATTTTCTTAGCAATGATGTTAACCTAGAAATGTATGTGTATTATAATATGGACCACCGGTATGTTTTGAATATGGACTAGTGGTCCATATTACAAACAGTTGCATATATTTTAATTTGATTGTTTTAGGATGGCATCTACAAATACCAAAGAAAAGACCAGACAAACATGGGATAAAGAAGCAATGGCTAATGCAATTAAATCTATACGCGATAAGCAAATGGGTTTTTTAAAAGCATCTAAAACATACGGAGTACCTACCAAAAACTACGCTTATACGCTTATCACGCTTACGTAAGCGTATATTACGCTTATCGCTTATTAAATGGAAGACCAATCACTTAGAGACGTTACGTTACTAAACATAAACTTGGAAGATTATCGACTTTACCGAGTGAAGTTGAAGCTGAATTATATGATTAGGTATATTCAGCAAATTGAAAAAATCTGGATTTGGTCTTACGCGTCGCGACATCAGGTCTTTGGCTTACCAGCTAGCGGAAAATAATAATTTACAGCACACGTTTTCACACGTTTTTAGTTTTTGGTCCTTTTACTTAATAATTTTGAACCAAATTTACTAAGGTCCATATTTAAAACCATGTGGTCCATATTTTGTACACTTTTTGCTAATGCACAATAATGACTTATTTTAGAAAATGTAGATTTTTTCTAAGATGTTCCTGTTCCTTAAGAATTCTAATAATCGTTTTTGATACCGAATAACTATTTAACCATTTTAAATATATAAGGCTGATTTATCTTTATAATTCTGAGTTTTATTACACATAATCCTTATGGTGGTCCATAATTGGCGCACTTACTCTACTTATGCACAAGTATTACGTACAATCATGTTTATATGTTCGTTATTTTATTTTTATAGTAGGTACCTACTTTACGCCGTACTAGCGAACTTTAAATAATAGAAACAGATTTTTTTTACCTCCCCTTGCGGTGCTAGAATCAAATCCACAACCTTCACGTATCGCTCGTGCTGCTCTTCCAACTGAGCTAACCGCAAGTTATCGTTGGCGATGATTTTTTTCTGCTGTATCAACCGTTAGCCTCCGATAAGAAGAGCCCTCTGCCGAATATGTTTAGAGTTTATTATTTTTAAATATATATATACTTTATTATTTTAATCAATATGTTCTACGAATATATATTATGTATTGCTCTATCTGGATAAATACATAATAATGCACGTGACTACATTTCTACTCCACGTAAATATATATATGTCACCGTAAGATTGTAAAAATCGTTAGTTTACAATCTATCTCGCGAGATTGTAAACTGTCGACAGATTGTGAACCGTAACTAGGGATTGCAATTTAACGAATTATTTTTCGCTTTTTTGTAATCTATCGAAGTGAAACCGTTAAATTACAATCTGTCTCGTGTCAAACTGTCAACTGTCCGAAAGCTCTTCCTGATTGGTCGGATTATTGTATGAGCGACCAATCACGACCAGCCTTTCTATGTCCCCGTAAAGTTAGGAATGAAATTCAATTCAAATAATTTATTTTATATAAAGAAATAAAGATGTTTAAATAAAATAAATGCACTTCAAAAAATTCTCAAGTATTTAATTTCTATTTACTAGGTAATCAATAATCCTGCATACGTAGAGAAATAATTGTACCAAATGTATAAAATTTTAATTGAAAATTACAATAAAATGAAACAATTATATTGTAAATGAAAATTGGAAAATTTTAAGAAACTCTTATAAAAAAATATTTAACTCAACCAATCAGCGCGCGAGATGCATTTTGTTCTACGTCAGTTCACAATTTAACCGATTCCCATCGATATATTACAATATAGCGAAAAATAATGCGTTAAATTGCAATCATAATGTTACGGTTCACAATCTGTCGACAGTTTACAATCTCGCGAGATAGATTGTAATCTAACGATTTTTACAATCTTACGGTGACATAACAATTAGGTAGGTACCTACCTTCTAGTAATCAAAATTAACTGTTCTGTCTGTCTACTATTGGCCCTAGGTAGGTACATCCTCTACTTCATCATCGCTTAAAAAATAAAAACATTTTCAAAGTCTACTTTTACTCTTGTGCATTGGTTTAGAATGTTAATGGTGTTCGTTATTTAAGGTTTAATGTTAAGATAAGAATATTTTTTTAATCATTTGCAACTAGACTGCGAGGTAGTGTTGCCGTCGATTCGATTGTATATCGATTATTAATCGATTATGCAAAAGGGGCCCAAATAATTTAACAATTGATATGACAATCGATAATATCGACTTAAACAATTATATAGAGACCTATCTTTATTTAATATAATTGATTATAATTGATTAATCGATTATAATGCGTAGTCAAATACAATATCGATCTAATCGATTTAATCCACATATCGTCTAAGATAGTATCGCTATGAAGGTCTTATGAATAAAAAATAGGGTAGAAATAACTTTTTCACGTTTTGAATGTGTCTGGTACATTGACGTAAGTAGGAACGGCTTAATGGGTGAAAATACAATGAGTGACAAATCAAAGGTCTGAATTTATTTAAAAAAAATCCCGGACGTTAATTATGTGAGACGTGGTGTTTGTCAAAAACAATTAAAATTTTGTAATAATACGACAAACATGAAAAAACCCTTTTTTGGTATTAATTATTATCATCTATTTTTATGTGTTTCGGTTACGTCTTCTTCATTTCTTCGTCGATAACTAAATAGGTACATGAACGAAATGCGGGTTCAATAATGCTATGTCTAATACATAATATGAATGACGATTATATCTAAAAATAATTCCAAATTAATCGTTTGCTACATAATAATCGATACAATCGATAGTATTGGCTTGATTTCAGTATCGATTGGATCGATAGTATTGTCTACTCTAAACAATTATAATCTAATAATTTTGAATAATCGATTATATCGACCTAAAATAAATATCGATATTACCTATACTGTCGATAGTTCAATCGATTTTTAGATTATTTGGAGAGGACACAATCGATTAATCGAATATCGATTATCCGGCAACACTACTGCAAGGTAAGTGGCTAAATTCTTATGAATGTTATCACAAATCTAATTTTGCATTTATTTTATGGCTCCTGCCTTTTCTAGGGTAGGCCATTCCATATGATTGAATCTAGCCATTAAAATGCTGTTGCTCCCGCCGCCGCTGCCCTGCCGGCGCAGAAATCGTGGCAGAGGCCGTAATGAAGTAAAACTAATGAAGATGAGCATTCTACCAACCTACCAACGTTCTGATATTGCTTCGAACCATTAAGAAACGGGGTACATTCTGTTAGGTGCGTTTTTGCCTTAGGTTTTTGTTTTTGATGTCCGCTTGTGCTTTGGTTGCGTTATTTCAGGAATATTGTTATCTAATAAATATGTTTTTACTAAGTTTCATCCAAATCCATAAAATTGTTTTTGATTGAACGTTCGAAACATACCTACCTACACTCATTCATTCTTACAAACTTTTGCTTTCTTAATATTTAGTAGGGGTAGAAGGTATTTTTCTTTGTTCTATAACGTTAAAAGTTGTAGGTATACTTTTAATTCTCAATAAATAAACATAAATAGGCCTATCAAACCTATAAAACCTATCAAAAATGAAAGATAACAAATTAGAGTATTTCGCAAAAATATCTATCTTTGTAAATCTACTCCCACTGACCAACACTTCCCCCCTTTGAAACGCTTACTAGCATGCGCAATATGTCAAATTTCTCGCATGAGACGACAAAAATGTTGATGTTGTTGATTTGCTTTTATCACGATCTTAGATGTCCAATGTTAAGATGCGCCATGCTTATTAATTTTAATACGCTATTCTCAAATGTAAAAATCTATAAAATTCAGTTGGTCAACCAGTTCATTGGTCAAACACGAGTGTGGTATCATATCAGCCAAACGACTGTTTAAAATTTTTGTTGTCTCAAACTAGAAATTTGACGTAGGCTTAAGAATAAAATCTCTGTGACTGTTATCACATGGTTATCACCATAGATATATTATATTCATATTAACCCAAAATTGAAATCGGCATTTAAACACTTGACTCGATTCTATCAAAATCGATTCTGTTCTGTCATTGATTATAGCAACATGGCAACCCTAATTTTGTAACCGCCATCTGCTTTGAATGATTGTTTTATTTATATTTATTTCGGTTTTATAAACAGAGCGATTAGGTGATAAAAAAATAAAATAAAATAAACATAAATGTTATCATTAAACTAACCAAGTCGTGCTGAACTTCGATAGTAATAAGTTCTGTTAAAAGGAAGGTATCTGCTAAGGTATGTGCTTGACATTTCAGGTTTTGACACTAGTTTTTAACCTCAAAAATAAAATCATCAAAACTTGAAACGATTCTGTTATTTATTGTAATTTAAAAAATAATGCTTGTTTTTAGATGCCAAGTGTAGTGAGTAGTAGTGTCGACGTATCTCGCCCTATAGACGGCAGTAAAATGCAGCTGGAGTGTTTAGAATTGGCTGGTTGCACCCTAGACCGGTACATAAGTGCTGATAATTCGCGCCCTTCATTTTTAGAGGTTTGTATTATCCGTAACAAATATATCTCTAACTTATTTTACGTAATGCGTTACACTGAGTTGAGTGAGTTGAACAGTACTTGTTAAATTTGTGTTTTCTTTTTTGTGTATAGATAACTGGAATAGCTGCACAAAGAAGTCCAACATGCAGTGGCTTGAACGCCGGAGACTACAAGAATCTCGCTGCTCTGCTGAATCACCCAAATTTGTCTCAATTAAAGATATTGAACAAAGTTCCATTGCCACCAGAAATAATGGAACACTTTGCCCGTATCCTTTGTATATTAATAAATAAATTGTGTTCTAATACATATTAGTCCATTATCATTACTATAGTTGAGTAAGCTATAATCACATCTAAAAATAACATATTCAGTGTAACACTTCATTAAAAAGTATCTCATTTCTGTCAATTCGATCATACTAGTTCCAATACGTGAAAATTAAAACCAAGTCCTTTACTAACTATTTCCTTAGCAACTGAATTCCAGACATGCAGTGCCATTGTTTAATGGGTGTTTTTCCAGAAATCAGTCGAGTTTGGCTAGCAATAGACAGCAATATTTATGTCTGGGCCTTTGAGCATGGCTGTGATGTAGCATACTTTGACGGTCTGGGGGAGACAATAGTTAGTGTGGGTTTAGTTAAACCAAAAGCAGGGGTATTCCAAAGTTTTGTAAAATATTTATTGGTTTTGACAACTACGGTTGAAATTGTAGTTCTAGGTAAGTTAAATAGTCTTCAAGCGTCTATTTTTATTGTAATTAGTGACCTGTTTGGTTAAAATATTCTACAAATGTACATTCCAAAAATATTCTTATGCATTCATCAAAGTTTTGACCAAATATATGCATAAAGATTTGAAAATTTAATCATGGATTAAATGTTTCTATTACAGGAGTAACATTTTCTTCAAGTAAAAATGATGGATCAACTGATTTCCAAGAGATACACTTAGTTCCGGAACCAGTATTTGTTTTGCCCACTGATGGAGTATCTATGATGTCAGTCAAGTCTACAGCTAAAGGGCGTATTTTTATGGGGGGCAAAGATGGTTGTTTGTATGAAATCACATACCAGGTAAGATTTTGTGTTAAATATCATGTAATTTGAATTTTGAGACATTCCTTCTAAATTTTATTAAATAATGTATTTTTTATAGGCTCAGTTGGGATGGTTTGGAAAACACTGCAAGAAAGTCAACCATTCTACTAGTGCATTGTCATTTCTTGTGCCTTCATTTCTTAATGCAGCATTGTATGATGAAGATGCTATAGTCAAGATTGAGGTTGATAACTCAAGAAACATTTTGTACACATTGAGTGAAAAGGGGTGTATTGAAGTGTTTGATTTAGGGGAAGACGGAGAAGGTTTGAGTCGTGTTGTAAGATTTACACAGGGAAAGATAGTTTCATCAGCTATGGATATTGTAAAGTAAGTTTTTATTGTCATTCATGTGTTCAAAACATACTGTTTATAAAATAAGTACTAAAAATTGTTTTTTTTTATCAGAACACTTGAACCAACTCATTTCAAACCAGTTGCGGCTATCTCAGCTGTGGATGAATCTGAGTCAGAACATTTGAATTTAGTTGCTGTGACCCAGACTGGAGCCAGATTGTATTTTAGTACTGGGAGTGGGGAGTGAGTATTCTATATTTACTTTAAACTTTAAATTTATATATTTTTCATCATATAGTTAGTTAAAATGTTTTTGAAGGATTAGAGGTTATTAAAACACAAAAATTCATCACCTACAATGCAGCATGCATGGGACACGAAGGTTGTGATTTCGAATCTCACACCACAAGACGAAATGAACATTTTCTATGTTATTATATAATAAAAATGTTTTCAGTGCGAATCAGAGTGGTCCTCAAAGGCCGCAGTACCTCACACTGCTTCATGTGAGGCTTCCACCTGGATTCACTCCCAACGGTTCAGTATTGAGACCGAAACAAGTACATAGTGCTGTGTATGAAAATGGTTAGTACTAAATTGTTTACCTTTACAAATATAAAACCTATGAAAAAGTATCTTATATATGGTAAGTCTGTAACTAAGATAGAAACAAAAAATCGGTTGTGAGATTGGTTAACTTTTTAATTTAAAATATTTTTCCAGAAATTATTGTTCTTTTGTCATAGCAATGTATCAAAACAAGTCTAAGAAACGTTTAGATAGATAAAGTATCAACATGTTTAATACCCACTAAAAAGCAAACACCTACACAATTGAGATGGAAGTAATTGTAACAATTGATTTTCCAGATTTTCATGTAAATTATATCACTAATATTAATAAATCGTCTGATGCCACTGAAGCTTCCTCTGGTTTAGAACCTATAACTTACAAAGAAGATCATGCCAAGATCTTGAGAGTATCTTACAATACAAATGAAGCTGAACTTCTACTTAATTTTGCACCAGGACATATAGCCGGTTGTTAAATTAAATTAATTTAAAGGCATTTATTTATTTAAGGTCAGCTCCCAAGACAGACACCAATTAATATGATTACACATTCAGTTAAGAAACTGAAGTGTACAGTGTTGCCTTAATTAAAAGCTGCTACGTCTTGAATAATTATTTGTGGAAGCAACATTGGAAGCAAAGTCTTAAGAGCATTCTTAAGGTTTGAATGTTGAATGCGTCCAGGGTCCCTCGTGATGGTGTGCTCGGCGGGCGGCGGCGGCGAGGCGGAGGCACTGTGGTGCCTGTCGCGCGCGGCAGGCGGCGGCGCAGGGTACAGCGAGGCGCACTCGCTGCTGGCGCTGGACGCGCCCGCCTGGGCGCTGGCCGCGCTGCCGCCCACGCATGCGCCGCACCTCTCCAACGCGATCAGCACTAGGAAAGGTAACTTGTAGGCCGTACTTAACAAATATTTGGCACTTTTTGGAAGTAGGTAAATTTTAGCTTGAAGAATTGAATCCAGAGCAGTTTTTTATACAGATCAGTTTTTTACTATTTAATTAATATTTTTAAATATTGAAATCAGGGATGTAACGGAAGTAGTTTTATCGGAACCGAAGCCGGAATCGGAGTTTTTAAATTTGCTTTATCGGAATCGGAACCGGAGTCGGAATCGGAATCGGAAGCAGGGTGACATGAGAGAGAATTATTATTTAAAGACAAATAAAACATTATGTAGTATTTTTTTTTATTACAAGTTTCATTTGTAACATAAAACATAAAAATGAGCAAAATTGGCGTATTTCCAAATAAACAACAAGTTTAAATAGAATGAATTTAAACCCAAACTCCAAAGTAGCATATATTAGTAATTATATTATACTAACGAACAAAAGCTTTAAAAAAAATTGAAATCGTATTAAAAATCGTAAAATATAATACGCTACTTTTAAGTCAATTAATACTATTAATTGACTCTAAAAGTAGCATATTATATTTTATGAACAAAAGCTTGGAAGCTTTGTCTCCCTCTAACCTAGTTCTTAAGGGGTCGTAGATTAGGCCAGCGCCACTAAAAAGTTGCTCGCTCGCTACCGAGCTTGGTGGACACGACAAAAATTGACGAGCAATTGATTGCAGGGGCTGGAATTTGGTATTACCATTAACTTTCCACCATAATAACGGATCATCACTAATACTAATACGTTTTTCTTTATTGAACTCATTTAGTATTTTTTTTACGAAGACTGGGCGATTCCCCGCGCGACGCGTATGAACTTGTCGAATCATAACAGTCGGTCGGCACACGCCGCCGCACTCGCCCGCTATCTATGCTTCGACCTCCGATTCAAACCTCCGATTAAAAAATATCGGAGCCGGAGTCGGAACCGAAAGTATAAAAGTAATCGGAACTTCCGACTTAACGGAACCGGAACCGAAGCTCCGTAACATCCCTAATTGAAATGTTATTTTTATAAATTTTCGTACCATTCCCAAATTGGTAGTAAGAATAATCGTTTTTTATTTTTTCTGCTAGGGGCCTTCTTTTGCTGAGTTTGCTGAGTTTTTGCATTAATAGATTATGTAGGTACACCAAACTCCGCTATGTAATCTGGAAATAGGTTTCATTTATATTTAATTTAGCAGATCCAACTCTGTTATGTCAAAAAGATTTGGAATATGATTGATGTAATTAATATAATATATTGAGTGGTACTCAATATAATTAATATTGATTCTACATTTTAGTTAGAGAACGTTTGTTATTGGAAAAATAAAAGGATTGGCTTTAGGGTTTTCACGGTAATTATTTGTTTTTTTTCTGCCGTAAAAACCATCCTTGAGCCTCAACGAACATTACAAACTAAAAAGAGTTGTCAAAATTAGTCCAGGCGTTGTCGAGTTACGCGCTTACAAGACATTTTGCGATTCCTTTATATATCTTAAAAGATAATCTTTTGTCAAAATCGAGGACAAAAGCTAGCTGCAGTGAAGTATAATGATGCGATGTTTGTTACAGAGGTGTGGAGCGTGTCCCGCTGGGCGGTGGTGACGGGCGCGGGGGCGGCCGTGCTGGCGGCGGGCGCGGCGCCGGACCTGCTGCGCGAGCTGCTGCGCGACACGCGCGGGCCCGACGCGAGCCCCGTCAGGGACTTCTTCCAGGTACGCTACGATGCGACACTAACTGTACTACTCTCTTTGGGCCCTTGCATAATGAGGCTAACAGCAGTAGATGCTGTTAAGCGACTGAATAGTACTGATTTCTAGCAAAACGATGAAAACATCTTGCTTTATGTATTTGTCAGATACTTGCTGCCCAGGTGAACTTTGTTCCGCCTTATATGCAATAAATGAACAGACTTTTGATTTTATCAAGGTTAACCCTTTATTCGGATCATTCATTTAAAAAAAAAACAATTTTTTATTATTCTCTATTGGCCAGGTGTTTTAGTGTTTAGGCCATGGGTTCCACTCTTAAGTGAAGTACCTAACAACAATAAACTACCTTACTTTTAGCTGTCAGTTGCCGTTTGTTATTCCATATGAGTTGCGGTTTGTTATACCACATTCTATCGTCTCACAGGAATATGATGAATATTTTCAGCCAAATCAGTTCAGCCGTTCTTGAGTTATAAGGAGTGTAACTTACACGACTTTCTTGTAAATAGATTAATCACAACACTGCACATGAGTACAAATCGGTTTTTTCTATTTTTAGCTTCAAGGAGTAGACCAAGCTTGTGCGTGCGCAGTGTACTTAGCCTGCGAGGACACGAATACAAGCGATCTCTCTGTTAGCGAGTGGGCCACCCGCGCCTTCTTCCTCTATGGAAGCCAGCTGACCCCTGCGCCGATGTACCCCAACCAGCAACCTTCTCAAATGCCATCTAATATTGGTAAAAATATTGACTTATAACTTCTGGTCTTTTGAAAATAAACACTCTTTTTCGAGGTTCCAATTGGCTCAGTTTACAGTATGACACTAAAGTGACAAGCATTATTAATAAAACTGCAAAGTATTAAAATTCTTCATGTTTAGTTGTGCATAATGTAATTATTTTTTATTTTAGGTTCTCCAAAATTCTCGCCTCGTCAAATGTCGACGCCTATGTCGATAAGAGGTCCACAAGGCCAAATGCAGCCGGTTAAGTTGAATCAATCATACCAGCAGGGTGCTATGAATCAGTCATTCCCTGGCTCACCAAATCAGTCTATGATGCCGCAGTCACCATTCCAGCAGAACATGATGAGCGGGACTCCCTTCAATCAGTCATCGTACGCTGGCAACATAACGCAGCAACAAAGAGACTCTAACTTCCCTGTCCAAGTGGAGTACAGCGCTAAACACAATGGACTTTATATTTACATTGGGAGGATTCTAGCGCCTATATGGAATTTGAAATGTGTCTCAAAGTCACAGACGCCGGATAATAAAGAGTTTGTGAGTTTATTATTTAGGAATTGTAATAATTATTAAATAAAAAACAAATCATACATTGACAAGATCTCAAAGTATTATGGAAGCCGGAACCGATGGTGTTACCACTATATCTGTGTGTATCTAAATGTATTTAACTACATTTACAAACTTGACAACAAAGAAGACTCAGAACATATACAAATGTTCAACACAGATGTGTTGTGGGAAGAGATCGGACTCCTGCATAATCGTTGCTTTAGTCAGGAGAGCTAAACATTGTTCAATAATGATTTAATCATGCTAATATTGAAATATCATATAAGATCATTATGATTTATGGACTTACAAATACACTCATATTTTAAATACATATTTAATTTAATCATGTATATTAATATGTATCTAATAGTTACGGTAATGTTATGTACAATACTTAGTTTATTGTTGTTTATTTAGATAACTTACATAATATACAAAATAAAATCACTATTACTGCACCCATATACACTCTCCATGACTCAAAGGTAGACTGGTAGAGAATCCCCTCTAGCACCTGTTGTACTTTATTGTGCAATAAAGTTTTTAAATAAATAAAATTAATTAAATCAACAGATGTGCAGTAACGTGACTGGCGAAGATTGCGCATACATAGTGCAGAGGTTGCGGCGCGTGGCCGGGTTTGTGCAGCGTATCGTGGCGCCGCCGCACTCCGACGAGCACGCCTCGCTGCAGGCCCTCAAGTTGTACATTAGTGAGTATCACATTAAGATGTGAACATAACGTCGAGGTAAACATTTACAGTTCGATTTTAATTCTTATGCTCGCGACATAAGGGCGGTACAAGTCCAAAGTGTCAGTTTGAAGTGCTTTCGCCTTATACTTGACGTTTGTGTAAGGGCCAAAAATCGGAAAAAAGCTGTAACAAAGTGAACATTTTACTAGTGTTGTGAGAAATGAGCTCCGAGTCGGGAACTCGAGCTCCGAGTTAAAGCTACTGAGCCTTCAAAGCTCGAGCTCTGAAGGCTCGCGAGTCTTAAAGGCTCGAGCCTTTAAGGCTCAACAGCTTCGAATAAAGGGCTCGAGTCGAAGCTCGAGCGCTACGTACATGTTTGATAATATTAAAATGAAATATTTTTGTTTTTTGTAGTAAGTACCTATAAATGAAATAAAAAGAAAGAAAAAGAAAACTTGTTTAGGATACAGTCAATTATTATTAGATTTTTAACCATGACGATAAGCACATTGTTGCCAGGATATTTTTGTTGCTGAGCCTGTTTCTTTTTTTGTTATTAAGTTTCTGGTTTTAAAAAAAGGCTTATTCAATAGGAACCCTAGTCGCTGGTATAGACAAAACTTCAAATGCTATTTTTAGGGTTCTCTAACAAAATGGCGAAAAACGAAACACATGAATTTTTCATGTCTATCTGTCTGCCCATCCGTATGTCACCGCCACTTTTTCGAAACTATAAGACGATAGAGGAAGGGCATGGTGATTTATCGCTCGAACTAGAGCAGCCTGACTGGTGAAATACCTCTACCTTATAGAAGACTGCAGCCAAATAACAATCACTTCTGTGTTGTTATATTTCTGCGTGTAAGTAATGTTTTCAGAGCTCAGGGGTGCTACATTAGTAGCAGGAGTCAAACCTTCAAGGTAAGGGCGACTATCCCAGTAACAGATTTATTATGCTGTACTTGATGCCCTTAAGCTAGGACCTCATTACCACTTAACATCAGATGGGATGGGAGGTCAATCTTGAAGTGTTATATAAAAAAATACATAAAAAAAAGGCTTGATGTATTCTGTGAACCGCATTAATATTTATAAACAGAGCTCGAGTCGCGACTCGAGCTTTGGAATTTGGGCTGGAGGCTCGGCTCGAGCCGTCGACATAAGGCTCGAGGCTGGAGCTCGAGCCTTCATAGGGGGCTTGAGCCTTGAATGAGTTGAAGCTCGGGAGACTCGAGCCTTTTAACAACACTACATTTTACCCTTGAATTTGAAAATTTGATTAAGGTGTAAAGTTACAGTAGTCACGTCTTATTTCAATTCAATAGTTTTCAAGAGGCTTGAACTAATCTTACACGAGTATTAAATAAGGTATTTATTTGTAAACAGTGATGGCCATTGAAATGTTGAGCCTGTGGAAAGTATTGTGTGAGCATCAGTTCCATGTGATCGCCGCCAGCCTGCCGCCTGAACAACAAATCGCCTTGCAAGCTGCAAGTTTCAGGTGAGCTAATTTACAAAACGTGAAACGTCTATTTATTTCAAGTACCTTTGCAGATTTTTACATTTTTACCTTTTCAGGGAATTACTTGTAGGTGGCCAAGAGGTAGCATGCCTACTCTTAGGATCTTTAGTTGCGGGTTATTTGAGAGACAATGCGTCTGTTGACGGTATCTCTCAGAAGTTGAGGCAACTTTGTCCCACGCTTTATAGACAAGAAGATGCAACATGCTCTAAGGTATGTATTTATGCACAGAAATAAAAAAAAATCCGCTCGATTATCCTAATTTAAGAACTTCAACTGCTATGTAAATGGTTATTTTTGAAGATGTTAACTGGTATGGCAAATCACCAATCACATACTAGACCTCACGTCATATAAATTTTAAGACATTCGCGTTCCGTTTTAAAAATTTAAAATAATAGACCTCACGTCTATGTATTTCCATCTAGCTGATTTTTCCCACGCGAAAGATAGATCCATACTCAAATGTAATACAGTTGTAATTACAAATTACACATTCAATTGTTTTAACAATATTGAAAATTTCAGGCTAATGAGCTTTTGATGTTTGCCAAACAACAAAAGAATCCTACTGAAAAAGAAGAAATGCTTCAACATGCATTGAAGTTGTGTAAGGTATGTCGAAGCCACAAAATTTATTTTTATATCAAGACTGCAGTAGTATTTTCACTTAACACGATAAATTTGTTTATTTCAGGATGTAGCACCCAATGTAAATCTACCTCTAGTGTGTTCGAAGCTTGTTTCTGCTGGATTTTACTCAGGCGTGGTCGAGTTGTGTGTGACTTGTGCGAGCAAACTTGACCCGCAAGACAAAGCGGTTTACTACTACAAAAGTGACCAGCCTGCCCAGGACAGGGAAGGACACCTCGCGTATTACAGAAGGTGAGACACTCAAAAACAGCAGTTAAAATTAATAATTGGCTACTTTCCACTAAGAACAAATCGGAAGGATAATAGTTTCTAATGATAAATTATGATATTTAAATAAGGAAATACGAATTTCAAGAACATAAATATCATAGATTATTAATATTTTTAGAAAACGCCGAGCAGAAAGTCACAACGACACAGCAGCCGATATGTCATATTTTAGGGGTGTCCACTCTGTACCACAGATTAATAATGAACGTACTATGGATGTTTTCGATTTGAAAAATCGGAACGCGAAGTCGATGATTTTTGAAACATCGTCTAAAACATCGATATTTTTGAGTATTGATTATTATTCATAATTTTATATTTCTATCGTGACGCTCAGTTCGCAACGGGCCGTGCAGCAAAAATCGTTATATTTTAATTTCGTCCACCACCACCACCATACTTAAACTGCACTTAGTGATGAAATAATTTATATTGATAAGGATTAATAGCATGAAAATAAATTCAAGATTTTTTAAACAACAAAATGGTTGTTGTGCCTCACTCGACTTATGTAGATAGGTATAGTGTGTCGCAAACTTTTTTGTAGATAGTTATAAAATCTACAATTAATTTGAACATTTTATGATTCTATCTTTTATAGTTTAGGCAGCGTACGCAAAATAAGTAACCTTTCTGGTTGATTTTAAACCTTGTGTCCGAAAAACCCAAATATTTTACGGAACCCTATTTCTTTTCAAAATGAGTTTCGGATATTATCAATTATTTGTGTGTACTATTTAGGTTATTGACTAGCATATACTCATAAAAAAATGAAGTATTATTGAATGATCAGATATTAATAGTAACGTTTAGCGTATGTAACGTCAAATAAGTCGCATAAGATGACAAAAATCCATATTGTTGATTGTTTCGTATTATATTATATTTAACGCATAATTCGTTTTTACACTACCGTACAGTACTCGTAATTTCAAGTTTTCAGCCAATCGACAGGACGCTGTGATTATTATTATAGATTTTGACATATGTAAGATTGCGATAAAATTTATTTGTGTGGCGCACTGAAACCTGCTTTGGGTATTCAAAGGTGTCAATACCGGTTATTGAAAATAAATCGAGATTGAAGTCATATCTTGAGTAGTGTTAAAATTGATTTCGGTTCTGTGGTTGTCATGACTTAAGGTTTTTTTTGTAATTTTAATACATCAAAAAATAATTGTCAAATAAAGTTAAGAATATCGAGAAAAAAAATCATAAGGCATCCATCGAACAAACTCGATATGACAATCTAATCAATGACAGCTCTAATCTTGCTAGGGTACATTGACGTCATATTAGGCGCCATGACAGCTTAGAGCGTTTCGTGGGGAATTTAAAGAGACTTTTTAAAATGAAAAATACATGTAGTAAATATATATTTTTTTGTGAAATATACTTTTCATGCGATGAAATGAGTTTCAATGTTTACAATTAACAAGATTTCAAAATTTTGTCAAGTAGCCAATTATTGGAGTGTAATCCAAGTACATATGTATTTTTATTTGAACTTTCAGAATGGAAATTTACCGTGAAGTGTGTAATGCCTTAGAACGTTTGTATGAGCGTAGCTCTGAGACTGGAAGTGAACCTGCGCCTCTGCGCTCTCAATCTCAATCTGACACAATGATGACATTGTCTCCTGCGGATGCTAACTACCAGGTAGCTAGGAACACTTACTATATGTGCCTTTATACATTATTATAATATGAAATTGATTGTATGATGGAAAATGTATAACACATTTTTTATTCCAGGGTCGAAAGTTGGTGTGGGAGTGTTTGTCTTGTGACGATGAACTCTTGCACGTCGCAGTCTACCAATGGCTGGTATCTAAAAATCTCGGTTCAGGTAATAAAAATATTTAGAAATAATAACAAACTCTGTCCGACCGAAAGAACTGGTCCTTCGAGCGGGATGTTATCTTGATGTATAACTTAGTATCAGTTGCACCAAGTTTTAACTTTTACTGACATATAAAATGAAAATGACGCAATAAAGACATGAAAAATGTCTTCAGTTTAAATACGGTGAAACCATAAGGAATAGTTTGAATGAAGTTGATGCAAACCAGACTCATAGTTCACTAGCTGTAAAAAGTATGCTATTATTTATTTGTTTCTAGTATCTAATTACAGCAAATTCATTCATCATAGTTTTTGTATGAAAGTGTAACACTCATTTATAAATCTTATAAACTTTCATGTTTAAAATATTACTGGGATTCTTGAGGATGCAAACAACCCATACTTGTAAAATGTTTTAATATTAATATAGAAGCGTTTACGCTGTTCGCGCTCCTAGTGGCGAAGTTGGACATTGCATTTATATTGTTATAATTCCAGAATTACTCTCACTGGGTACGGCCCCACCGCCATCGCTCCGTACTTACTTGCAAGCCGCTTCGCGCTCCGCCCCGCCGTCCACAGCGTTACACCTGCTCGATTTGTTGTGGAAGGTATTAGAAAAGTGCGGCGACCACCTTGCCGCGGCTAATGTTCTCGAGGGGCTTGCTGCTAGACCAGGGTAAGTATTGTATTGTTTTCAATATCATAGTATACGATTTTTTTAAATTAGAGTAGGTTTTTATGAATACATCCTGAAGAAAACCCAATGTATCAACATTTATGAGATAAGTCTATCTTACAAATAAATGTTGTTATATTGGCTGTTCCTATACATATGACTATGCACTTAGGTAATGCCATTTCACATGTTTGTTCGCATCAAAGGCTCTTATTCTAAAAGGAACAAGCGCTTTTATAATAGGACTAGTGACATGTGGCGGCTTCGCGCACGTACATCCACGTTTTTTTTTTCACTGGTTCTTTGTTCTTATTGATCGCAGCGTGATGTTATCTATACTATACTAATATTATGAAGAGGACAGATTTGTTTGTTTGTAATGAATAGGCCGATCCGATCCGATACTACTGAACCGATTTCAAAAATTCTTTCAACGTTGGAAAGCTACACTATCCACAAGTGATATAAGCTATATTATATTTAAAAAAAATTAGGGTTCCTTACTAAAACTCCAATAATGTAACTCAAGGTGTCAAAAAATTACCTGAAATACTTACATCGCGTGCGTGCGAAAACTATTGATAATAGAACAAAATCATGTACTAGGACTTTGCAGAACTCATCATTATCTACAAAAAGGGTCGCCACAGTATATATGTAAATAATATAGTTATGTCACAGTAAGCGGTTTTTTATTCTAAAAATTTAATTAATATGTCGCCGCTTGAAAAGGCTCTTTATTTGTACCATGGTATTTTTCCTTATCAAAATAAATTACTTTATAATCAAGACGGCTTCAATCCCTACTAATATTATAAATGCGAAAGTAACTCTGTCTGTCTGTCTGTTACGCTTTCCCGCTCAAACCTCTCAACCGATTTAGATGAACCTCAAGAACGGACATAAGCCACTTTTAGAAAGTAATGGTGGGGGGGGGGGGGGGGGGGGTGTAATGCCACCTTTGAAAGTTTATATGGGAAAATGTTTATTTTTAAGTTAGAGATAGTCCACGCGAACGAAGTCGCGGGCACAGCTAGTACCTTTATACAACTTTTTGAATTATTTAATTTGGACATTTAATTCGGAAGATATCACGAGTTTAAAAATGCATGTATAACGCGTGGTTGCCGCTCACCGCGCTCAGCTATCCTGCATGCGATGAAGGCTCCATGTAAGATGTAAGCGTCACTGGGGTGCAGGGGGAGTCAATGTAATAAAATAAAGTGCAAGGTTTATATGTATAATTACGTACATATTTTAGTACCTATTGCAACCGTGCGAAGCCGAGGCGGGTCGCTAGTATAGACTAAAGCCTGCCTTCATAAATCTACACAAATAATTTTCCAATTCAGACCTCCTGAGATAATCGCGTCCAACAAAATAAACAAACAAAATCTTCAGTTTTATAATATAAGTAAAGATAATACATGATAGGTTGTTTTCATTTGTATTCAAATGGATAGATGAGGCGTTTTGCTTTATTCAATCTTTAAATGCAGTATATTTATATTGTTAGTATTGTGTGTATAAATTGGTAAAACATGTAAGTCATCGCCTAACATACGTAAAAGCAATCGTTTATTACAGTTCGGGTGCGACGCTAGCACAGCGCATGTCGTGGCTGTCGGCGGGCGTGGTGTGCGTGCGCGGGGCGGGCGCGGGCGGCGCGGGCGGCGGGGAGCTGCTGCGGCGGCTGGAGGAGGCGGCCGAGGTGGCGCGCGTGCAGGCCTGCGTGCGCGCCGCCGCCGCCGCCCTGCCGCGCCCGCTGCAGCCGCCGCCGCACCACTTGCAACGGCTGGACGATGAGCTGCTGGAGATCACGCAGGTAAATAACGTATACACCTCGCCATAATTTATGTAAGAATTGCGGCGGCTACTACGAACTTGCGTTGACGCCCTTACAGAAAATGCTCAGCTTGAGATATAGGTACTAGCACTATTTTATGAAGGTTATTAATTAAGTATAAAACAAGTATAACAAATAGTCTAGCTCGTTACTCATATACCTCTGAATCAAATTTTAAATTTGGTATGATTACATGTCATCAAAAGTTATCTAGGATTTAAATTCATCCTGTTCACACGGTCCTTCGAGCCGGATAAACTTAAGTGTAGTAGTAGTAGTAACATTGTTAAATTAACGCTAGCTTATTTTTATTTTAAACCATTTTGTAGCTATACGAAGAATACGCCGACCGGTACAACTTGTGGGAGTGTAAGTTGGCTATAGTTCAGTGCTCGGGGCACAACGACGCGCTTCTGGTTGAAAACATCTGGAGCAACATCTTGGGGGAGGCGGAGGCGGCCGCCAGGAGCCTGCCCACGGGCGACGAGCGCCTGGCTTCAGTGCTTAGCAAGCTTACGATCCTCGGCAGGGAATATGTGAATACGGGACACTGTTTTCCATTGTGTAAGTTTATTGTGAAATAACCAGACTTATTAGACTCTATAGATGCTAGTGTATCTAAAATTTACTATCATTCATTTACCACGAATTTAGTTGAAACATCAATGTTTTTTACAGACTTCATTGTACGTCAGTTAGAAATAATGAGCTGTAAGCTTCGAGCTGACCAAAGCATGGTGTTTAGAACTGTATTGAATATCGGAGTATCATTAGAACAAGTACTGGATATTTACATCAAGTAAGTAGAAACTTTTTTTAAATTTTAAGGATTAAAACAAATTTCACATAATTAAAAATGCTGGTTTAGTTTTTAAATTTACATTCATAGCAAATTAATATTCGCAATATTATATATTTGAAATACACGGCTGCAGCGGGCGGACATTAACTGACTAAAGTGGGCCATTTGCACCGGTCCAAGAGATACGTTCGGTCACGTTTGCTTTATAATCGCCTGTTCAGAACAATAGTTTAATATCTGTACGTTTTGCAGATTGGTGAGCGTGAACGAGCGCGTGTGGCTGGGCTGCGGAGACGAGTCGCACGTGTGCGGCGCGTGCGCGGCGCTGCTGGAGAGCGCGCGCTCCGAGCTGGCGCCGCTGCCCGCGCCGGCCCGCAGGCGCGCCCTCGCACGCTGCAAGGACTTGCACGAGGCCGCGCTGTCCTCGCTCCAGGTGCGTGTGTATACTAGTGAGCGTGACGAGACGCACGTGTGCGGCGCGTGCGCGGCGCTGCTGGAGAGCGCGCGCTCCGAGCTGGCGCCGCTGCCCGCGCCGGCCCGCAGGCGCGCCCTCGCACGCTGCAAGGACTTGCACGAGGCCGCGCTGTCCTCGCTCCAGGTGCGTGTGTATACTAGTGAGCGTGACGAGACGCACGTGTGCGGCGCGTGCGCGGCGCTGCTGGAGAGCGCGCGCTCCGAGCTGGCGCCGCTGCCCGCGCCGGCCCGCAGGCGCGCCCTCGCACGCTGCAAGGACTTGCACGAGGCCGCGCTGTCCTCGCTCCAGGTGCGTGTGTATACTAGTGAGCGTGACGAGACGCACGTGTGCGGCGCGTGCGCGGCGCTGCTGGAGAGCGCGCGCTCCGAGCTGGCGCCGCTGCCCGCGCCGGCCCGCAGGCGCGCCCTCGCACGCTGCAAGGACTTGCACGAGGCCGCGCTGTCCTCGCTCCAGGTGCGTGTGTATACTAGTGAGCGTGACGAGACGCACGTGTGCGGCGCGTGCGCGGCGCTGCTGGAGAGCGCGCGCTCCGAGCTGGCGCCGCTGCCCGCGCCGGCCCGCAGGCGCGCCCTCGCACGCTGCAAGGACTTGCACGAGGCCGCGCTGTCCTCGCTCCAGGTGCGTGTGTATACTAGTGAGCGTGACGAGACGCACGTGTGCGGCGCGTGCGCGGCGCTGCTGGAGAGCGCGCGCTCCGAGCTGGCGCCGCTGCCCGCGCCGGCCCGCAGGCGCGCCCTCGCACGCTGCAAGGACTTGCACGAGGCCGCGCTGTCCTCGCTCCAGGTGCGTGTGTATACTAGTGAGCGTGACGAGACGCACGTGTGCGGCGCGTGCGCGGCGCTGCTGGAGAGCGCGCGCTCCGAGCTGGCGCCGCTGCCCGCGCCGGCCCGCAGGCGCGCCCTCGCACGCTGCAAGGACTTGCACGAGGCCGCGCTGTCCTCGCTCCAGGTGCGTGTGTATACTAGTGAGCGTGACGAGACGCACGTGTGCGGCGCGTGCGCGGCGCTGCTGGAGAGCGCGCGCTCCGAGCTGGCGCCGCTGCCCGCGCCGGCCCGCAGGCGCGCCCTCGCACGCTGCAAGGACTTGCACGAGGCCGCGCTGTCCTCGCTCCAGGTGCGTGTGTATACTAGTGAGCGTGACGAGACGCACGTGTGCGGCGCGTGCGCGGCGCTGCTGGAGAGCGCGCGCTCCGAGCTGGCGCCGCTGCCCGCGCCGGCCCGCAGGCGCGCCCTCGCACGCTGCAAGGACTTGCACGAGGCCGCGCTGTCCTCGCTCCAGGTGCGTGTGTATACTAGTGAGCGTGACGAGACGCACGTGTGCGGCGCGTGCGCGGCGCTGCTGGAGAGCGCGCGCTCCGAGCTGGCGCCGCTGCCCGCGCCGGCCCGCAGGCGCGCCCTCGCACGCTGCAAGGACTTGCACGAGGCCGCGCTGTCCTCGCTCCAGGTGCGTGTGTATACTAGTGAGCGTGACGAGACGCACGTGTGCGGCGCGTGCGCGGCGCTGCTGGAGAGCGCGCGCTCCGAGCTGGCGCCGCTGCCCGCGCCGGCCCGCAGGCGCGCCCTCGCACGCTGCAAGGACTTGCACGAGGCCGCGCTGTCCTCGCTCCAGGTGCGTGTGTATACTAGTGAGCGTGACGAGACGCACGTGTGCGGCGCGTGCGCGGCGCTGCTGGAGAGCGCGCGCTCCGAGCTGGCGCCGCTGCCCGCGCCGGCCCGCAGGCGCGCCCTCGCACGCTGCAAGGACTTGCACGAGGCCGCGCTGTCCTCGCTCCAGGTGCGTGTGTATACTAGTGAGCGTGACGAGACGCACGTGTGCGGCGCGTGCGCGGCGCTGCTGGAGAGCGGGTTATAACTGGTTTTTCGAACCGTTTCCATGAACCAGGTTTCGGAATTATCAAGAGTATAATAATAATAATAAAAAGCATGTCTAAAGTATCAACTTTAGACATGCTTTTTGAAATCTATGATTTACTAACCTTCTACTAATTCGTTTTTTTATTTATGTTATAATCATAACAAATGTCCAAACGAACTTTCCATTCATATTTATAAATACTTCGTTCAGTATTTTCTTTGTATACCTACTCAACCGCGTTGCCATGAATACACTTGCGTGCATGCGTGACGAATCGCGTTCAGAAAATCAGAGCTTTCATTTTTTTAATTACTAAAGTATAACAAATGTTATTTCTCGATGCGTATATTCTATCTACGAATCTTTTAAGTTCTCAACACAAACTCTTGAGTTCAGCACTGCCTAGACACGCTTAGGTTTGTTGAATGCTTGGCATTAATTGCATTATAAAAAGTGACATCTGGACGTTTGAAGTTCAGAGAAGTGGAGATCAATGACATAGATAATAAGCAAATTGGACTTAAATATATCTATCATAATGTATGTTTTAAGTTATATTTGTTTGTTCTAGGCGCGGCCCAATACACAACGTCTTATAGACCGGCTGACAGTTGCGCAGGCGCACTTGGACCGTATGGATTGAATCAGTAGGTGTTGGTTAGTTAAAATTATCCAATTACAGTAAGCTCACAATAAAATCCATGAAATATTTTTTTGACATTTGACAAAATTTAACTTTGTCATAATATTCTCATCCAAATTATTTAAAATTAATTGTTATTTAGTTTTTTTTATTCAGATTGTAAATGAAAAACAATTAAGTGGAAATTTTATTTTATATTTCATAAAACTGTTAAGATACAAAACATTTTAAAACATAATTTCAAACTATCATAAAACTATTGTGGACAAATACAATCAGAATGGCAGTGATTGATAGGATTCTCGAGTTAATTCAATTAAACTTTTACATTCTTTCTAATACATATAGTTTTAATTACGTGCATGTAAAAATATAAACAAGAAATCTACATTCGAAAGGCACTATATATGTGAATGATTTCTATTTTTGTAAATAAACGATGATTGAAGTACATAGTATGACTTTTAAATGAAAATGTCCTATATTACAATGTTGATGAGATCTTATATTTATACTAACATTACATGACTACACTCTATAGTCCAGATTCTTTACCACTAGAATGGCTTTGGAAAGTCGTTAAAATTCCAGTCGTATTCTGTGAAGAAGATGATATTTAAGGATAATGATCTTCGACTAGTGTTATGACGAATCTTCATCAAAAGGATTGATGCTTACCTGTGGGCCCCGGGGCTCGTCGTCGGGGTAACTGTACACACTGTTGTGTGCGCCGCTCACAGTGGGCAGCCCTACAGTGTTCATGGGTGATATGATGACGTTATTGTAAGGATTTTTAGCTGCTTCTTTTAAGGAGTTTCTCTTGATGACGGTGGTGTAAGTGGGAGCGGTTTTGACGGGCATGTCTTTGATCCGCGTCCCCGCGCGGTAGGTCCCGTACTCGTCAGGCGGGGGCGGCAGCGAGAAACCGTCTGACGTCTGTGTTATCTCCGAAGTTTCGTCACTCAGCTCTTTGGCTAGTTTGTGTCGCATCTTTCTTGGCATTGTGTAGAAAGTGTTCATCTGGAATTGAGAGGAAAGGTTTGTGTTTATTTAAAAATTTTGGAATTATCTTACAAATTTAAATGTCCTAATAGATTTACCCTGCATTCTGCCATATTTTTGCTTGTAATTTATTCTACGTCTGTCGGAGGTTAGACAAAGGCTTTACATCCTGTTAGCGTGAATATAAAAAAATCTTGTGAAAGTAGGCTTTTAATACTTGGATAGTGCCCCCTATCCCGATAATATAATATTTTGATTCGAAAAATATATATGAAATCCTTTTCATGTAGTTTATAGCTTTACCGGTCTAGGTGCGTTGTAATTGACTTCTGGCGGCAAGTGCATAACTAAGTGGTCGCAGAGCGTATCCATGTCTCGTTTCTTGTTGATGTTCTGTAGCGAGTGCACGCGGCAGCCGGCGCCGTGCCTCAGCGCGTCGTACTTGGCGGCCTCCTGCTCTGCCAGCTCGTTCATGTACCGCGCCGAGTGGAACGACGATGTCCGCCGCACGTCGAAGTTACGCGAGGGGTACTTGGACACGGCCCGACGGAACGAGTCCGTGCGCCTGACGTTGCAGTCGCTCCCGTCGTCGCTGCCGTGGTAGGTTTCGCAGTTGGATTCTGAAAAGATAATTGTTACCTACATGGCCCGGCTTGGCACGGGTACATATTATATAGTTTTCATTAGTATTAGCAACATTTAATATCATTTAAATATAATTTAGCCTGTGACCGGCGGATTGTGTAGCGTCCCAACAATGAAATAATGGTTTAGTGGTATAACGAACGAACAAACAATCAAATGTTTCCGCTGTAGTGTAATTATGTGTAATAAGATGTTACATAATAACCACACGAATAAATTTATCTTCATCTGTCACACTCGTCTTTTCTTTAAGCTGACGGTAGATTGAGGATATACGTAAGTGGGGTACATAGCTGAGAAGATGTGAATAATACGCGTGTTTTTACAATTTCTTTCTTGAACAATAACAAATTATGAAAAAAACCCATCAATTTTATGTAAGTGTTTACTTAAATTTACGATATGAGCGCGGTCAAAGTCCACACTGTCACGTTGCCTATACCTATTATTTATTTTCGCCGTTTTGTGTTGGCGGCCATCTTGAATTTGTCACATGGTAAAGTACTAATCAAATCCTTTTATTTGAAGAAGTTGTGCTTAAATATGTAAAACAATAAGATTTCACCTTTTAAACAAAAAAACAAGATCAAAATTGGATCACACGTCAGAGTTACGATGCCATAGGAAGACACACACACAGACATGTGACACTTATAACACCCGTTTTTGGGTAGGGGTTAAAGGAATTTGTCCTACGATATCGGTGTGGCGAGTACTCTCTGAACACAGGCAGGGTTCGCCAGGGTGTTTGTAACAAACACCCTGGCACAAACAATAACAAATTGTTACCTTCGGTGTTGTACGCGCAGAGCGGCGGGTCGCCGGCGTGCGGCAGGTCGAGCCGCGAGCCGCGCTCGTGCGCGCACAGCACGAGGCCGCACGCCGCCAGCGCGATCAGCGCCACCCCTCCGCAAAGCGCTAACGCTAGCGTCGTTAAATTCGGCATCACGCCGGCTGAGATTACTAGAATAAAAGGGATCTGTTTTATACATTCAGATGTTTAAAATGAAGACTACACGTAAATGGATATTATTCTTATCTCGATAAAACAACAGATATAGAGATTTGTAATGTGAATCACACAACCAGTAACGATTTTTAACAAAACAAACGGGATGTCTAGATTTTGTTTCTGTCCATACATTTAGGGTAAGAAAGAGATAAAACATACTTTCTGTATAGGAATCTGATTCCAACCTTTTGAAATCGGGTGTAATGCGAAATTGATTTTGTTGCACACGTCAAAACGATTGAAATCTTCGAACTACGTCGAAAAGTGCATAGATGAACCAAATTTCCTCACCTGGCTTATTTACAATAACATCCTCCATTGAAATCTCTACCTGGCCACTTTCACCCTTCTCGTTGAAAGCTATGATCACGAATTTGTATTCTTTGTCGGTTGGTATTGAGGTTTTGAATGTTGGCTCTTCTACTTTCGTTATAGACTCTATGTATTCATATGATGTGTCTTCATTAATCTTCTTCAGACTTAACCTGAATTGCTACAATACAGAACATTTAATGTGCGAGTAGGTTCAATTTTCATTGTAAAAACGTATGACACGGTTAAACAGGGTAGATACCCACTTTAATAACTAAAAAAATATGTCGCGAAATGATCTGATAAACATTTTGCAATAGTCTATAGATATTGCAAAGACGGATAATGAGAATGGTGCTGATGACTTTTCTGAATTTTTAAATAAGATTGATGTTATCATCAGCACCATAATCTTGGAAAAATTACTCGTCCGGTTAAATTTCGTAGAAGCGTTTCAAACTAAAGTGATATGATAGTAAGGAGAAGCGACAGATGTTCTGTCACAGGTTACCGTTAGTTGCACCACCAGTTATGCTATAAGACTGTTACGCGCCACGATTAACGTTCTTAGTAACCAGCGCCATCTAGTGTGGAAAGGCGGGACTATAGAGAGTCGAGACGCGTACGCCAGAATTTACTAGAACAATGACCTTGACCGAGCGTACGGCCGTTCAAGGCCGCACTGCGCGCGAATGTTCCGGATGTTTCTACGTTGGAAGGTTCGGGAACGGCCGCGGCAATATAAAAGGACGGTATTCACCGCAACCGGGACAGTATTGAATTAGCGATACAAGTGATTACTTCGAAAGCGATTTTGAAGTGCGACTTGGGAGCGATTGTTGTTTTAATTAGTGCGTTTTAAGGTTGTAATTAGTGGCGTTCAATTAAAGTGTGACTTTTGGTAATTTTTATCGGCTGTTTTTATTGTCACGAACCCGAAGCTCGTAACAATTGGTGTCAGAAGTGGGATTTAAATTATGCCGGTTTTACCTAAGGACGACACGGAGGGTATCCGTACCCGGAGTCAACGCCAACAGGAGACGGACCAGAGACGTTTTGGTGGAGCTTTGCCGCAGGAATCGGAGAGCCAATTATTAACCACGGAGGCCGGCCCGTCCACAGCAACACCAGCAGCATCGGCAGCACCAGACCTTGCTGCTCTGATGATGATGCTGCAGGAGCAGTCTCGCCGACAGGAGGAACAGGCTCGCCGCCAGGAGGAACAGGCTCGCCGCCAGGAGGAACAGGCTCGCCGCCAGGAGGAACAGGCTCGTCGATTGGAAGAACAGCTTCAGCGGGACAAGGAGGAACAGGCTCGCCGCCAGGAGGAACAGGCTCGCCGCCAGGAGGAACAGGCTCGTCGATTGGAAGAACAGCTTCAGCGGGACATAAAGGAGGTGAAGGATAAGGTTGCTCAACATGACAACCGCCTGCTGGAAGCTGAAATCCGGATCGACCAAGTCAATAATCGGGTTGACTACGTAGTGGCTGATGTGAAGAAGACCGTGATGGCAGACGTTAAGAAAACGCTGGATTGTCTTAAACTTGGAGAAGCTATCGCAGCTCCCGTAGCTACAACACCTTCGCTACGTGGATTTAAAGTGCCACCGTTTGACGGAACTTCTTCCTGGTCGGCCTACAAAATCCAGTTCGAGGCAGTCATGAAAGCGAACGGCTGGGATAAAAATCAGGCCATGACTGCCCTCACCCTAGGCCTTCGTGACCAGGCCTTATCTGTCTTGGAAGCTCTCGGTAAGGAAGTGACTTACGAGCAGCTACTTGAGGCATTGGAGGCTCGATATGGCGACGCTCACTTGGAACACGTGTTTCGCGCACAGCTTAAGGACCGCGTGCAACGCAGCAGCGAAAACTTGCAGCAGTGGGCCCTTGAAGTGGAGAAGCTGGTGCGTAAAGCTTACCAGTCCGTACCAGCGCTTATTGATGGGAACCTGGCAGGCGTTCATCGACGGCATCCGCGATATTGAAGTTAGAGCTGCTGTGAGGCTCGGGCACCATGGGACGCTTAAGGACGCCTTGGCCCATGCACTGGAGGTGGAAGCTGTGCGGCAGGATCATCGTTCCCATCGCATTAGGGAGGTTGCAGCGGCTACAGTTCGCGACCGCAATAAAGGATACAGCCCTAGGTGCTACGGCTGTGGGGAGAAGGGCCACCTTCGATCCAGTTGCCCTAAGCGAACTGCAGAAGGAGAAGATGGCAGTGCAGCTAAGAGCACCGCTCAGCGTCAGCAGCAGGGAAACGAGTAATAGCCAGGACTGCGGGGCGGGTGCTGGCTGAGGTTCAAAGAGCCCCAAGGGTTTCGATCAAACAAACCCAAGACGGGAACAGCCTAGTCATCCATGGCGAGGTAAACGGAACGCCGTGTAAGCTGACTATAGACACTGGAGCCTCTCGCACGGTTGTTAGTTCCCAAATTATGAGACGGTCCCTTGGGGACTCTGCATACAACCGAGAACACATTAATTTGGTGACAGCCACCGGTCAGCGCATACCCGTCCATGGAGAGAAGAAGATGGGGCTGAAGCTAGGCAACAGAATCTACCTGCATAGTGTCATTGTGGCGGATATAATGGACGATTGCATCCTGGGCCTTGACTTTATGAGGAAGAATAGTTGCGAAATTGACGTCAAGCAAGGTGTTCTGAAATGTGGACAAGAGGAACTTTTCGTGGAAGGCGCGTTACCAGGGAATGTATACAGCCTTAAAAAGATTGTTCTTTCGCCGAGATCTGAAACGATTGTGCCGGTTAGTCTTCCTCGGAATCCTGGGCAAACTCAACGTTGTGTACTTGTGGAAAGGGTAGAAAATGACCTTCCATGGAAAGTGGCACGCACTTTGGTTAGAGCCACCGACATCTCAGGGGTACGTGTGCTGAACCTTTGTGACCAGGAACAGGTTATAGAAAAAGGCACACTAGTTGGTACTTGCGAGGAAGTTGATTGGTTGCGTCGATGCCAACATCAATCGACCGGGACCGTCAGCAAAGACACACAAACGAGAGTGACCACACTTTTAGAAGACTGCCGCAGCGCTCTGTCCCAAAACGAAATGGTCAAGGCGAAACAAATGTTGCTCAAGTATGCCAACGTTTTCTCGTCAAACGATGCTGACATCGGAAGGACTGGCTTAGTTCAACACAAAATTAACACAGGAGAAGAATTGCCTATCCGTCAGCGGCCAAGGAGATTGCCCGTAGCACGTGAAAAGGACGTGGAAACCATGATTGAGGGAATGGTGAAGGATGGTGTTATTGAACCTTCATCTAGTCCATGGTGTTCACCTGTAGTGCTGGTAAGAAAGAAAGACGGTAGCATGAGGTTTTGTGTTGACTATCGTCGTCTGAACGACGTTACAAAGAAAGACAGCTATCCTTTGCCAAGAATTGATGACACGCTTGACATGCTTACTGGAGTAAAGTGGTTTAGCACGCTAGATTTAAAAAGTGGTTACTGGCAAGTTGAAATTGATCCTAAAGACAAGGAGAAGACTGCATTCTCGACAGGAAAGGGTCTATGGCAATTCAAAGTCATGCCGTTTGGATTGTGCAACGCTCCGGCAACGTTTGAAAGGTTGATGGAACTTGTACTTACCGGTCTGATTGGCGATGCCTGTCTAGTCTACTTGGATGACATAATCATCGTAGGCCGTACGTTTGAAGAACATCTTCTAAATTTGGAACGCGTGCTCATGAAGATCCAGAGTGCCAACCTCAAGTTAAGCCCGAAGAAGTGTTCACTATTCAAACGGCAAGTTAGCTTTTTGGGATATGTAGTGTCTGAAGAAGGTATCAGCACGGATCCAGAGAAAATCGCTGCTGTAAAGGATTGGCCAATCCCAAAAGACAAGACGCAGGTCAGAGCATTCCTTGGTTTGTGTTCCTACTATCGGCGTTTTGTTAAGAACTTTGCAGATATAGCAAAACCCCTGCATAAGCTAACGGAGGAGAAGCGACATTTCTGCTGGGATGGAAGTTGTGACATCGCATTCCAGGAGCTAAAGGACCGTCTGTGCAAAACACCTATTTTGGGATACCCTGATGTGAGTAAGGAATTCATAGTTGACACAGACGCAAGTGACATAGGACTTGGCGGTGTATTATCCCAGCGGAATGGCGATCAAGAAATTGTGATAGCTTACTTCAGCAAGTCTTTGTCGAAACCTGAAAGGAACTATTGTGTTACGAGACGAGAACTGCTTGCTGTGGTAAAGTCGTTGCAGCACTTTAGCAAATATCTTCTGGGGCGGAAATTCCACATACGAACTGACCATGCTGCACTGAAATGGCTTTTACAGTTCAAGAATCCGGAAGGACAAGTTGCGAGATGGATTGAATTACTGCAGGAATACGACTTTGTGGTGGAACATCGCAGCGGAAAATCTCATGGTAACGCAGATGCATTGTCAAGAAGACCTTGTCCTGAAGACTGCAAGCATTGTACCAGGCAAGAAAGTAAAGAAGTTGTTCCTGTGAGGATGCTCAAGACAGACCTTAGCAACGAGTGGAAGGAAAGCCTACAACGTGCACAGCAGGAGGATGCGGACATCAAGCCGATTCTAGAGTGGATGAAGGCCGGAGTTCCTAAGCCTAGGTGGAGCGACGTCTCAGCGATGAGTTCGATCACAAAGAGCTATTGGGCCCAATGGGACAGCTTGGTGATTCAGGATGGAGTTCTGTGCCGTAGATGGGAAAATGCTCGTGGAGACAGCTGTCATCTGCAAATGGTTGTCCCCAAAGGTCAAGTACCGGATGTTCTACAGCTGTACCATAATGGTTGTTCAGGAGGTCATCTGGGAGTAAAACGGACACTACTAAAGATACGAGAACGGTTCTACTGGGTCTACTGTCGGGACGATGTCGAGGACTGGTGTCGCAAATGTACAAGTTGTGCGGCTGTAAAGGGACCTCAGACTCGTAGTAGAGGTGCATTGAAGCTGTACAATGTGGGCGCACCATGGGAGAGGATAGCCCTTGACGTTGCGGGGCCGTTCCCGGAAAGTGAAAGTGGTAACAAATATTTCATGGTTGTGATGGATTACTTCACTAAGTGGCCGGAAGTCTTCGCCATTCCAAATCAAGAGGCCTCGACAGTTGCTGATAAGTTAGTTTATGAAGTCTTCTGTCGTTTTGGAGTTCCCTTGGAAATCCACAGTGATCAAGGAAGGAATTTTGAGTCCCAAATATTCCAGGAAACTTGTCGAGTTATGGGAACTCATAAAACAAGAACAACTTCTTACCACCCACAGTCGGATGGAATGGTGGAACGATTTAATCAGACACTAGAGAGGTACTTGGCAAAAGTTGTGGAAAATCGGCAACGAGATTGGGACAAGCACATACAACCATTTTTGCTGTCATATCGTAGCGCTGTTCACGAAAGTACATCGGTAACACCAGCGTTCGCAAACTTTGGAAGAGAACTACGACTGCCTGCAGACTTGATCACCGGAATACCACCTGATTCCCCATGCAGTATAACAGATTATGCAAATAACTTACGGAACAAGATGAATGACATTTGTGAGCACGTGAGACAATCGGGCCAGCAAATGTCTGAAAGAATGAAAACCCGCTATGACCGCAAAATGAACAGTAAAGAGTTTGACGAAGGTTCACTAGTGTGGTTGCACAATCCAATCCGCAGCAAGGGGAAATCTCCTAAGCTTCAGGCGAAATGGGAAGGGCCGTATCGAATTGTGACTAAGATCAATGACGTAACCTACCGGATACAAAAAGGTGCGAGGGGTACTCCTAAGATCGTCCATGTGGATCGATTGGCGCGTTATTATGCAGCCGAAAATGCTCGGGACGAGCATGTCTTAGGAGGGGGCAGTGTTACGCGCCACGATTAACGTTCTTAGTAACCAGCGCCATCTAGTGTGGAAAGGCGGGACTATAGAGAGTCGAGACGCGTACGCCAGAATTTACTAGAACAATGACCTTGACCGAGCGTACGGCCGTTCAAGGCCGCACTGCGCGCGAATGTTCCGGATGTTTCTACGTTGGAAGGTTCGGGAACGGCCGCGGCAATATAAAAGGACGGTATTCACCGCAACCGGGACAGTATTGAATTAGCGATACAAGTGATTACTTCGAAAGCGATTTTGAAGTGCGACTTGGGAGCGATTGTTGTTTTAATTAGTGCGTTTTAAGGTTGTAATTAGTGGCGTTCAATTAAAGTGTGACTTTTGGTAATTTTTATCGGCTGTTTTTATTGTCACGAACCCGAAGCTCGTAACAAGACTACTATGTCTTTCACATGACTTAATTAATAACTACCTACAAATGAGGATGACGTTACCTGAGGTAATCCTCCATCATATCCTTTCTCGCAAGTGACAGTAATGTCTGCTTCATTCTGTGTGGCGATACAATCTGTCGGTGGGTGCGGTGCGGTCTCGTCTGTGATCATGGAAACACACGGTGTGTGCGGTAGGCCGCTACTAGGCACGTCATTAAGACCCCAGCAGAATATTGTAACTGGAATGGGTAAATACGGGCAGTAGTACTTACTTTTAACACGAATGCCTTAAGTTATGTACCTACCTACTTTGAAATCGGGTCAATGTATGTATCTATGTAATGTCTGAAATTCATTAACACCACTCGATCTATGAGTTTTGAAATTTTATACATCTTTTAGTTTAGAATGAGACGTAATTTCACAGAGACCTTTTTATTCATTAGGGCGACAGAATTCACAAGCCGCCCAAGCCCAAGTGGCTCACTTATTAAATTTGTGGCTAACCTAGTACCTACCTATTTTTTAATTTACATATTTTTTTAATAACACTTCTTTTATTAATTTATAAATTAATAGTAATAAATAAATAATAATAATAATATTTAGATTATTTAGGTTAGGTGTGTATTTTTTGATGTTCGATAATAGAACCTGTTTTGAATTAATATTTATAACTTACTGAAGGGTATTCCGGGTGGTCTTTGGTAGAGTAGCAACGGTTCGTCAGTGTCCACAGTTGTGTGGGAATCGTTAGTAATGGTGTTAGGTGTCACCGAATCGTTTACTAGCACCCACCGGTACTTGTTCGGCGATGGGTTCCCCGTAGAGTTACAAGTTATGTTTATGTATTCGTTTTCACGCAGGCCGTACTCGAGCATGTCTGTGTGTGTGCAGAATGTTGGATCTGCAAAATAATTAATCAATCTTTAGTGTATATATATCTGGGTCTAACTGTGCCGTCTAACTATTTTCAACGTTAAAAGATTTAAAGATTTAGGTAATCAATTGATTTGAAATTCAGATTCAAATCCAAATGGACAAGAGTTGACTGCGTCGAAGGTGAATCATAAAAATGTTCAATAAACTTCCGGAAGTAATTATTGAGTTACCTTTGTATAAATTTAAGACATATGTTAAAAGTTGTCTCTTGAAAAAAGGCTATTACAAAGTAGAAGAGTATATTAATGATAAGAACGCGTGGATCACTAACTAGTCTGCTCGCCTGTACTTGCGCGTTGAATATTATTTTAATAAGTGTTCTCAATCAATGTTAGATTAAGACCACACAGAAGCATGTAGGTCAAAATGTATAAAAATGATGTATTTGAATACACACACACATGAAGTCCTACAGTTATTTTAATTTAAATGTTTTTATTTTATTTATTTCAATAATTATATACTTTTTTTTGTGTTTTTTTTTCCAACTGACAAACTAACTGTATGGCTTGGTGCAAAATTAGTAATAAGTTTAGCTTTTTATTTGTAAAAAAACTACTGAGTTTCTTGCCGGTATCTTCTCGGTAGTTATAGGTTCCGAACCGGAGGTAGCTTCATTTGCATTGTATAGAGACGATTCATAAGTATTACAAATGTAATCTACATGAATAAAAAATATTGAATTTGAATTTGAAATTGGTGTTCAGATGTAGGTAACGTTGACGTGCTTCAATAGTGTGTTAGGGCGTATACACGTAGAAAGCTGGTTACCAGCGCCGATCTACCAGCGCTTATCGGCACCGATCCAAGTCTTAAGTAAGTTTCATTTAAGTCTAAGGGCCTAGTAAAGAAAATAAATGATTAGTGGGTAATATGAAACTCACAAGTGACGTCTATGATAAGGTTCTTCTCGGAGTATGAGCTGCCCGCGGCGTTAGCCACTTCGCAGCCGTACTCCCCTGCGTGCTCTTCTGCGATATTTGGCAGAGTTAATGTGGGCGTTACTTCATCACCTTTATATTTTGCTAATACGTCATCCTGAAATGAAGAAAAAGCATTTGATATTGATTCCTTGATAGCTTTTCTATTAAGATCGAAGTCTGTGACGTCACAATTTCACTTACCAACACAATGATTATTAAATAGTTTCGGAACATTCCTTAATAGCATTTTAAAGATAATTGCAAAAAATCAATATGGCTGACGTAACATAAAGTCCTCCTTTACGACATTGATGCCTTAAAATTATTTGTAAATATTGTCAACATACCAATGGGGTAGGTAATATTTAGTAGGTATTCATTATTTTATTTAAGTTTGTGACGCAATAACAAATTTAACTTACTTTAAAATACCAGACGAGTGAGTCGGCGGGAGGGTTAGCCTGATAGCTACAGTTCAACACGACCTCAGTACCTTTTACAACCGCCATTGTGTTCTCCGGCAAACTGTCAGCACCATCGATTTTCACGATTGGTTTATCTGGAAATCACTTTGCCTTTTATTTATAGTAGTAAGTAATAGTTACTGTACCTACTGCCAATTGCCGATTTCACATTGTAGGAATACGATTTATTAAATGGGAAGAATGTGTTAAGTAAATAGATAAATAATATAATCTTTTACAGGTAGGTACTTTTACTATTATGGTAGCACAATTGTTAATATTTACCTTGACCTATCAAAGTATTATATCTAATCTATCGAAGCAAGAATATTTTGTGTACGTAGAAGAAAACAATTGTATTGCCATGAAAAGATTTAAATAAAGAGCTTTATGGCAAATTTAGAAATAGAAGAGCAGTGTGCAAAGATATATTCACATATATATGTATATGTGAATTTTCAACTAAAGTTTGCAAGTGCAAGATGCAAAAGCAGGTCTTAACGTAACTTGCAGTTGCAGACCATGCGTCTTGACTAACGACTAACAACGAACGGAGATGGGCAGCGCCGGTGCACACAAGAACTCCTCTTGGTCTGTCTGCCTGCGGTACTTCGGCACGCAGCACGTCACTTGAGATTCATCATTCTCGGGTGTCAGAGGAGTCTGTACCTCGCTAACAAGCAGCTGCTGGGAATGATCGATCTGGAGACAAACAGGAAATTACTACCTATTATGTAGGTCCCACGAAACAAGAGTAGAACACGGTTAAAAAACTAGAAGACTGTAAAAGTAGAAGACAATAATGTATGATATTGTCTTAATCACACCGCTAGCCAAATGCAGGTGCCGATTGATAGCTAAAAGCCATAGGCATAAGTGAATATATATCGTTATCTTCAGTAACGTCAATCTACATCTACACTTATATTATAAAGAGGAAAGATTTGTATTTTTGTATGTTTGTAATGAATAAACTCAAAAAATGCTGTGCCGATTCCAAAACCTCTTTCACTATTGGAAAGAGACATTCACCTAGAGTAACATAGGCTAGAATATTTATTGCTAGAAAAGACTAAGTCCACGCGTACGAAGTTGCGGGCAGAAATAATACTTACACAAACAAAAGTAGTATGAAATTCAACGACCACGTTCCTATTAAACCGGATATATTAATTTCTATGGGCAAAATAACCGGAAGTTCTAGCGGTAGTAAAATATGAAGCTATTCATATCATACCGGATCCAGTGAAATTACTGAGCCAAACATTTTCGCAGAGTTTTTGTCACTGCGAAGCGATAGCAAAACGACCGGTAGGTATAATTTAAATGAAGTCTTACTGTAATATTCTGCTCCAAGTCGAGGAGGGGCGAGCCGTCCAGACGCCAGAATACAGGCGGCGGTGGTCTCGCTCCTAGCACGCGGCACTGCACCTCCAGCGGCTCGTCCACGGTCCCGCGCGCCATGCCGCCTGCTTTGCTCGACGGACTTCGCACTGACACGAGCATCGGGGACACTAAACGGATAGATATACCTACTTGCTTAAGGAGTGCACTGTTGGGGTGGCACGTAACGGACCTCATAGGCCTACTTCGTGTGCAAGGGGTAGGTAGGTATTTATTATATTATTCAGTACTAATAGTAGATATGTACCAACTTATTTTTAGAAAAAAACTTAACACCTAAAACCACAAGTTTGGTATATTAAAGAAAAAATTAAAAACCAAAACTGAGCTAAACATCTTACTCCTATTTATAAACATGACTTATTTGTCCTTTGATTACCGCGCAAGCGGAATGCTCAAAATCTCTAGAAACACATAAGTATTTATACATTCTTTAAACATTCACTTTGATAATATTTGTAGGATAAAGTCAGTGATCTGTTAGTATACTCAAAATATGAACCTTCTACCAATGTCTTAAAGTAGGTATAATTGACGACACAACGTAGGTACTCAGTTAAGAACCACATTCGGGAATGGGTAGGTGGTACTCACGATGCATGTCGATGATGACGTCAATGGTCAGTGGCTTGGTGAGGTCGTTGTTGACGGCCTGGCAGCTGAGCACGCGGCCGTGGTCCTCGCGCTCCAGCGGTCCGTACATCAGGTCGCTGCGCATGCGCTGCTCGGAGAGCGGCGTCGACGTATTCTTTAGAAGCCGCTTTTTGGTATACCACACTAAAGAAGGTTGAGGCTTGCCTGTTGATGAAATTGTTGCCTTATAAAAAGGAGATTGGAAGGTATAAGGTTCAAAATCCCACAACCCATGAAGCCTCTAGGATTGTAGTTAAACTTAATTACCTAGTTGTATATAGTGTGCATTAGGTGTCATAAAGATTTTCATATTGGCCTTAGGTGGTGGTGCCACTACACTAAAGGCAATTAAAAAAAAATCCCATAGTGGCGAAGGCTCACAGCCAATTACCAATTCTCTCTTTTTATTAACACGCTTTTTTATTACTCTGGATCAGCAATTCATTGCTATGCTTAGCAGATAGTACCTAATTTTAATATGATCTCTTGACTTTAAAAAGGTCAAAATCCCACACGAAGGTTGTAATCGTCAAAATCAGCTATACTTAGATACTGTATGAGTAATGAGTATGCTCTGAATGGTCGCCCGACGACGTGAGAAAAAGCAATACACACACATGTCGTGAATTTTGTTTTTGCGTCACAAACTATGACGTTAAAATTATTACTTAAATACTATGTACGACATTACCTCCGAAAGCGACACATAACAAATGTACAGTGTCGCCGGTGTAGTAGGGCCCGATGTTACGGCTGGCGGAGCCTTCGCTGACGGTCACCACTCGGGTACCGTTTTCATGGATCACCCACAACCGCTGAGGGGGGTCTAGAAGTAAGCAAAAAGGAATGTACCTAATATCGCATTTCTCACCAAGTTCAGCTACCAATAGACTAATTTGTTTTAAAAGCCAGTGTTCATACGCTCATAATATTAAACTAAGTACAGAGCGTACTCTTCACTCAACTCAGTCTCTTATCGGAAGGCATAAAAGACTTTAATCCCATGTTCCGCTGGTTGTCTGGCAACCAGCGGAACATGGGATTAAACAAAAGTCCCTGCTCAGGTTGAGTCGGTTCATCATGTCGTGGAAAATTTCAATATACAAATGCAAACATTTTATTCTCTATTCACTAATCGAACTCGAACCAAGCCAAATCCATTCCTCAAAAATATTATATAAATCGGATAAACATTCAACTTGTTGCGATTTCCTGAGGTTTTGATTGGTATCAATGGATATTTGTTCGTTTTAGCAACTAGCCACTTTCTTATAATTATTATCTCAGTCAGGCTTTCCTGCGCACTTAATCAGTTGCTTGGCTTTATTTTTTAAATCAAAAAAAGATCTGCTTTTTAAGAATAGCTCAATACCATAAAACCCAGTGGCGTATTCAGGATTTTGGTTAACTCTCCTAACCCATAGTGTTTTGACAGAAAAATCCATAAAAAGCACAGAATATTTTAATTTACTTGCAGAACGTGGCCCATTGGATAAAGAGTTCTTGTATAACTTCATTTGGTTGTAGACTGCCAGATATGTCCCTGTGATGTACGGCAGCCACGCCGTACAACTTGTGACTGTACGTACCGACCCATTTAATTTAGATTACATCCCGTGAATAATGTCAGATAAATCATTTAAATTGATATTTTTTCTCACGGGATGACTCAGAGGCTAATAGGAGGGAGCTTGAGACCCTTAGCCCCCATCTCTGCTCCTGGATCCGCCACTGACTAAACCTTATCTGTCTAACTACCCACTTTAGTTACGCAGATGTCTAATGTGACTAAGATGAGCAGCATGTAATGACGCTGCTCCTTGTTCTTGTGTTTCAGTTGACAGTTTAAATTGACTGTGGGAAAATAAGATGTTAACTTCCTACGAGATATGCATATGTAACAAGGGAAAAACTTCCCATATGTAATGTCCCTACCTACGGTCGACTAAGAAAGTGGTGCATAAACCAATTCTTATATAGTTTTATTTAAAATTGAAACTAGCGGCCCGCGCGCTACTTCACACGCATGGACTTAGTCTTTTCTAGCTATAAACATAGATAGTCGGTTTTACCCCTGTCTCCCCTAATATTCGAAACAAAAAGTAGTCCATATTTTAATCCAAGTGGCGAGCTTTATTTGTGCCATATTTCTAATCTCTAACATGAAAAATTATGTAAAATTTTCCCATATAAACTTTCAATAGCGGTATTACCCCTATCCCCCTTATTTTTAAGTATGTAAGTATGTCCGTTCTACAGTTTTAACATATACCAATACCAAATTTCATCAAAATCGGTTCAGTGGTTTAGGCGTGCAAACCAGACAGACATACAGACAGAGTTACTTTCGCATTTATAGACAATAAACTATGGATAAAGGTACGACGTCGTGTAAATGCCATTCAACCATGAACATATTTTTCATACTTACTCATACATGTGTTCAGTCAGACTTTATATTATTTTATTTACTCGCAAAAAGATATAAGTATACAAATTATCTAAATATCTCGTCGTAGCGCCACGAAGAGAAGTTATGTACATAGAACATAGGGCTATAAAATTAACACCAACAAAGCGTTTTGGTGATCCCGATATGACGCAATATTTACGTCGCGTAATTGTTTAATAAATAGAGGGAATGGTTCCGGCGCGGCTTCCTCATTAACCGTAGCTCGCCAGCCAATTACCCGGCCGCGCCGTTTTGTTAGATAGGTAAATAGCTTGGCTTCACACCGCACCGATCTGAACATTTCGATAGAACTAAAAGCAGACTAATTACTGAAAAAAAATATTCCCCCTCATCGTAAAACTCATGAGCAAGTTTATTACTCGTAATGTAGGTAAATATTTTAAATGCACCTAGACACCTACTAATGTGGACTGTCATTGTTCTTTCACGTTCGTTCACGAGTAGTTTTATGGTTCTCGCCAGATGTTATACCTAATTTCCAGTAGACAATCAATATTGATTAAGAAATTTTGAAGAAGCAAATTAAAATAATATACATACAAATTATACCTAAGTAGGTCATTGATTGAACCCCGTGTTATCTAAACCGGCCGTCAAAATCGAGTCGACTGTGTAAATATTGTCTGTTAACAACTAAGTAGGAAATAAATAAAATTCAGCTTACGTTCTACATCTGGACATCGACCTTAGGGTAGGCATGCAAGTTAATTCAAAAGTAATTAAAACAAGATTCTAAGTTCTTTCACTTTTTTTCCTTTGTGTGTGATATGCCTCATATATCATTCACAGAGGCAGTGAAGACTTCAGGTAAATAAAAATAAGGCAATAAATTAAAGAACCGCTTAGTCAATTAGAGAAATATTATAAACTGAAATCAATTAACATCAGCAACGTCTAACTGACTGTTCAAGTGGAAAACCTTAGTCGGACTTACTGTTACTTTCTAAAAATAATTAACTATTGACGGAATCATAATGTTTAGGTAATATTTTCAGAAGCCTCATAATATGAATGTTTACAATGATAGTGCATGAGTCGGATCATGAGTAAGTTTCACGATTGATCATTACCTATAAGTACTTCATTTAAATCAATTTATTTTGTTCAAAAAACCTCCTAACCAATATTTGAGTTCATCCAGCACATATTTACCAATGACTGTGACTTGCACGGTAGTTTTGCGGGTCGGACTGGACTCGAAGTCGACGTGGCAGGTGTAGAGGCCGGCGTCCGCTGGCCGAACCGACACTATTTCCAGCTCGTCGAAGTCTTGGTCATCGAAGCGCAGTTGTCGGTACCGGCCGGGCCTGGCGCCGCTGCTAGCGTTCTCGCTTCGGAAGTCACTACTGCTAATGCAAAATAACTGTATATTACCTATGTCACTTTCGATTTATTACTTAAGTCTAGAGGTCTCTGAACATGTACAACGTACCTTTATAATATAGATAGATACGGTTAGTATGAACAAAAAACATAATCGAGTGTTTTATCTAGTTTCAATAGTTTTGCAACTCTATTTCCGTTCTAATATCCACTGTGATTCTCCGATGACAAAGCGTTGTGGAAGTGGGTTTCACCAAAATGTTTTTCGATGATCAGCCCGAAGCTCGGTAGAAACGTACCAATTGAAATTAGTGCTGAACATAAATATAATTTATGGTAAGTAAAACCGGGAGTTGATCTATTAAGGGTCATCCCTGCTCCTCTACGTGGGATACCTACTGAGAGAATTAGTTAAACCTCCATCCTCCAAAACGCCTCCCCCCGTCATTTATTCAGTCCCTTCTTAGAATCTCTTGCACATTTATATGCATCATACCTACAGTTATAGGTAGGCATAGTTCTACATTCAGATCTAACATGATGCTCAGAAGTTATGTACCTACACATTGTCATTTATTTAGTCACCTGTAGAAAGCCGTTGAAGATCCATTTTTGTACCAGGCGATGACAGTCACTTTGTCGTCGTCCTGTACAGTAACGTTGCAGGGTAGTTGTGCACTCTGCCCCACCACAGCTTCCACTAAAAAAAGGTCCGAGTAAACATGCTCGTTCATACATTGTCGCTGTCACTACGAACGTCTTACATTCTTATCTTTTAAACCGTCCCTGGACTTTCATAATTGTTACAAAACCAACCTTAGCCAAATCGGTCTAGCCGTTCTCGAGTGTTTTAGTAGTGCCGGCGTTAGGGTGGCGCGCGGTTGGTCAACAGCCCAGGGCGCTCGGATTTGAACGCTAGAAAGCGCTACCCTGAGGTACTCAGATGTATTGATATTCGCTTTTACAGGGGCGCTGGCGGAAATTCGTCCAAGGCGCGAGTAATGCTAGAACCGGTACTGAGTATTAGCGACATACACGAACAGCGATAACCTACTTTATTGTTATACAGTTGCATGAGATAATAATAAGCTCCTGTATATTTTGATTTAATTGCTATACCTACTTACATCTTTCTTCGTTTGTAGTTTTATTGCATAAATGTGTTCCTGATCTAAAATTAATAGACTAACGTAGGTACCTACTATATTTTAATATTTATATATCCTTTAAGACCAAGATTTATTATTTTTAGAACCGATCAGCCGCTTCAGCCCTTTATTTCACAAACCTCAGAATTGATATCTAAGTATCTTTTGTCTCCATCCAATCGTACCTATAGGTTAAGAAAAAGACGAAGCATAGTAGTTAGTTTCCGAATTCGAATTCGTTTCCGACGTTGTTGAACATGGGTTGCGTGGTGTGTGTGACTTAATCTTAGTATACCTACTTAACTACTTAGTTAATAGAAAGTCCCTGTTTTTTGAAAATGACTGAATCTTTAAGTTTGTACATAAATAATGGTTTATGTTGAGTATGACCAATTATTTTGTATTTGGATCCAAATTTAATATCTAATACATTTAACCAATTACGAGATTGTCGAATAACACCGCTAGTCTACATAGATTAGTACATACTAAGAGTAGTATACATACTCCTAGTACATACTAGGAGTTCATATTTAATACATTCGTATCTAGGTCCAGTTAAAGATTTTGCAACATCGATCAACAATCGCATCGTACCTCCTATAACCACATAAAACATAATAGCAATGACCTAAATATAAAAATAATTTGGATGTGGGTCTTGGGGTCTTGGGGTTCTTGGCCGGAGATGAACAGTCGACAAGTAATAAAATAGATAAGTAGATAGGGTACTGACTCACAGCCAACAGGTAGGTAGTTAGTTGTGTAGTACAGATCTATTGCCATTTTTGAAAACATCTTATAGTATGTTAGCAATAAAAAGTAGGTATTTGTGTACTCTAAGAGTGGCGTATCAAAAATTAATGATTTTAGTCAAGTTGTGATTTGAGAGTAAAAAAATAATTTATAATACAAATTGTAGCACGTCATACCTACTACAATTTGTAAGGGACGCAGCTTAGGTACCGTAGAGGTGCACTAACAAAGGAATTCTCGAAATTCCCACGGGAATGGGAATTAGCAGGAAAATCCTTTTGTATGAAAAATCTAAACCGCATAAGTTAGACGCTTGTAATTTGGCATGCAGGTACCTTAGTAAATTTTAAGGTTTGTTTGCAATAGGAAATTGCAAAATTCCTACTGGAACGGGAGTTAGCGGGAAAAAACTGGAATAACCATATAGTTCACGCGAACGAAATCGCGGGCACAGCTAGTAAAATAATATTTTATTAAATTACGAGGTGCGTAATTTAGCTTTGGCGCATTATCCTTAAGCAGTTATAGAACTTAGGTCTATCTGCAGGTTCCTCGACAACGTTGACATAGGGTAATCAGGGAGTCATGCTGCCCCCATGTTAGAAAAAAATTCGGTATGGGAAATCTATTTTATGTCTTTATTCAATCATTTGCCTATGTCGAGAAAGCATAGTTTCCGAAATCGAATGCATTACTGATGTTTTATGAATATGAGGGCTGATGATTTGACTTCGATGTTAGTTGAAACCGAATGTAATAATGATGCCCGGTCACTCTGAAGTTTGTGTCAAACTTATTACATAATTTAACCAACCCAAACCAAGTAATGAACTAGTGGCTTTTTGTTTTGTAAAAGGGAAAAAGTATTCTGATACCGAAGAATCTGCAAGTAGGTACCCTATATTGAATCATTCCCGTTCGTCCCACCAGTGGGACGAACCCACTTATTTAATTTTTATTCCCGTTCGTCCCACTGGACTCGATGGTAGGACAAACGGGAATATTTTTTTTACATTCCCGTTCGTCCCACTCAATCAAATGGAAAACAATTTTGAGCAGTAAGAAATTCTTATGTTCAATTGGATTATTTGTTATACAGCGGTTAACACAGAAATGCGTACCTATATCGGGTGGGCTCGTCACACCAACACGTAATTATTAGTAATTTTTAGGGTTCCGTAGTCGAATGGCAAAAAATGGAATCCTTATGGATTCGTCATGTCTGTCCGTCCGTCTGCCCGTCTGTCCGTCCTTATGTCACAGCAACTTTTTTCCATAACTATAAGAGCTATACTTGGTAACTAGATTTATTCGGTGAACCGCATTATGATTTCATACAAAAATAAAAAAAAAATTTTTTTTGGGGTTTTCCATACTTAGAACTGAAACTCAATTTTTTTTTCATCAAACCCATACGTGTTGGGTATTTATGGATAGGGCTTCAAAAATAATATTGAGGTTTGTAATATATTTTTTCTCAACTAAATAGATTGTGCGAGAGGTGCTTCTAAAGTGGAAAAATGTTGTTTTAAAAGTTAGAGGGGGGAAGGGGGGGGGGGCTCTAACTCTAAAACTAAGAGAATGACAAAATTAAAAAAATATATATGATGAAAATTGATTTGAACGAGATCTAGTAACTAGTTTTTAAACCGAAATTTACCTTAATTCAATCCATTCAAATATAAACGTTTATATTATCTTATTTGCAGCTACGAACCCTTCATGGGCGAGTTCTACTTGAACTTGGCCGATTTTTACATGAATCTAATGCCATAGCACTGTATTTTTAATCCTGTAGAACAAGTCTGATCAAAAGTGAATCACGATATCAAACGTGACAACATATGCAGTCATAACTCAAAATTGGATATTTCGAGTAAAAGCGATTTAAAATTCCAAAAACTCGTAGCACACAAACTGTTTTCATTATTTTAATAATAAAAATATTACCTTAATAATATTTCTTTCTTTTCAATTATTTACGTAACTTCAGTAGTTTTGGTTATATATAATATGTTTTGGGTCTGATCGATATCTGATTCATAGCGGGTTTTTGAACAGATTATATTTATTTTAACGTAATGTTACGAACTTCGGGTTCGTGACAATAAAAACTGCCAATAAAAAGTACCAAAAGTTACACTTTAATTACATGCCACCAATTACACTTTTAAAACTACAATCGCTCCTAAGCCACAATTCACGGTTTGATGAAAAAAAAATTGAGTTTCAGTTCTAAGTATGGGGAACCCCAAAAAAAATATTTTTAACACGCTTTTATTAGCTTGGGTTGTATGTATGTAACGGAATCTTTGAATCTTCATTTGACCCACTTCCCGGTCTTTGATTAAGATGAAATTTTGCACACGCTCTGAGTTCTGATGACAATACATGACTAGCTAAGAAACGTCATTACAAATCCAATATGGCGGCCTCCCCAAGATGGCGAACTGACTGTTTGAAATGCACTTCCATGATATGGGTATCAAAAGAAAGGGTTTGCTGTCAGGAATACGAAAAAATAGTCACGTGATTCAAATCCCATATGGCGGGCGTCCAAGATAACGGACAGGCTATTTGAAATGCACCCCTATGATATGGGTATTAAATGAAAGGGTTTGCTGAATGGGATACGAAAAAGAATTATATAATTATTGATACATGAGAAAACTAAAAAGTAGAAAATTAAAATAATAGTTTAAAAAACTAAAAAACACGGTTTTAGCTCGCACTAAAAATTACAAAAAAATTCAGACATTTAAGAAAGAAAGCGTGTAGCGTTTTGTCCAAAAAGAGTAAAGATAACATAAACGCTCCACGCTTTCTTTCTTAAATGTCTGAATTATTTTGTAATTTTTAGTGCGAGCTAAAAGCGTGTTTTTTAGTTTTTTAAACTATTTTTTTTTATGAAATTCTTAATGCGGTTCACCGAATACATCTAGTTACCAAGTATAGCTCTTAAACTTACGGAAAAAGTGGCTGTGACATACGGACGGACAGACGGACGGACAGACATGACGAATTCGACTACGGAACCCTAAAAATTACTAATAATTACGTGTTGGTGTGATCAACGAGCCCACCCGATATACGCATTTCTATGTGAACCGCTGTATAACAAATAATCCAATTGAACATAAGAATTTCTTACTGCCCAAAATTGTTTTCCATTTGATTGAGTGGGACGAACGGGAATGTAAAAAAAATATTCCCGTTTGTCCTACCATCGAGTCCAGTGGGACGAACGGGAATAAAAATTAAATAAGTGGGTTCGTCCCACTGGTAGGACGAAGCTTGGTGGGACGAACGGGAATGATTCCCTATATTGAATCTTAGAGGAAAAACTAATTTTTATCATTGAATTGCTAACTGCAACGGCAAGCATTGTATCTTGACCAATATTCTTGTACAAAAAACTTTTATCTTAGTTAGCTTTTTCTTACCTACTTCTTACATTACTCTTTTCATTTTCTATTAAGATTTATTTTAACCACAACGTACATACAATATAATAAAGAAGCATAAATTATCAGTACACTTTAAATAATACAGAACGCACGAGTACCTTTCTTTTGAATAAACAAATTCATTAAGTAAGAGAGGTAGGATCTGCAACAAAATTGTTAGACTTAAGAAAGCAACTTAGCGAAGAATTGTGCTTTTTACCGAAGGTTAGCTAATGATGTAAATGATAGTCACGGTCATCAAAAGGATTTAAGCAATTTCGTACTCATTAACTCACCTGTTTGAACATCATTATCAGCGCACAAGGTCCTAAATGTGAACACAGACACAATAAAACAAGCGAACAAGTAGTTCATTTTTCAAAGCCTCGCGACACATAGGTATGCACAAGAATTCGGTGTCCGAAATATCGCGGAGTGCATGGATGGATTGTGCGCGAGGAGCGGACGCGCGATTCAATTGGTGCGCCCGGCGGCAATAACGCATCGTCGGTCCAGTACAGGGCTCCGGGGCCGGCGCGCGCGCTCCCGGCGCTTCCGACGACGTCACGCCCGCCGCCCGCCGCGCAAACACGCGCCCGCCCGCCACCTCATCATTTACCTTACACTTTTTAATTGGTGAGGTCGAAACAATTGGGTCAGCTGGATTTACTTATTGTTCAAACTGGGAAACGGAACTGTGTGTTTGGCAGCCAATTTAGCTTCCGGTTTGCACTTTTCAATTTGAGTTTAGGTCGTGTAAACGACACTTCATGTGCTTGAATGCATTTAGCATTGAGGTCAATTTGTGCACTAAAGTTCGCACGAGACACTTGCTACTAGTTACATTTCGTGTTTTATTTACACAAATTGGTACTAAAGCATTCCAGATAAATTGGTACCAACAATGGGCCACAAGATTTGTGCCCCTTTGGCATAATAGGAACTAAGTTAATGTAGCAAGTTACTCTGTTCAAAAGTGTTATATGTACTAACTGCTTGAATAAATAGATATTTGACTTTGTCTATAGAAATATTTGATTAATTGAATGAAATGGGATAAAACATACACACCATCGAACATAGAACCTCATCCTTTTTTGAAGCTGGTTAAAAATATTAAAAACATTATATATTGAAGTATTGAAGACTTTAATTTTATTCATTTGCACGCTTTGAGTGATATTCATAACACTTCATAATAATTATACATATACAAAGGAGGTAGTTAGTTTATTACATTAATTGAGGGAGCACTCAAATACAACATTTGCAAATTGAGCATGTTTTAAGTTATTTTACAAAATTAGGTAATTCTAGTATTACAAAGTTAGTTGAAAAATTTCATTGTCTTATTTGAGTTCTTTTAAAGAACGAACAAACAAAACAGCCAACACTGCTATAGCAACACTTCCTACAGTTCCCACAATTATCTTCTTACTTTTGTTTGAACTAGGATCTTTTGTGAAGGTCTGAAAAGGAATTTGCATTTATAATATTATCCAGGAATCCAAATTAAATTAACTTTTAGAATTTAATAAAAACAGTGTAAGAAAATTAAAACTTACCTTCAATTGAGTATGCAAAGCTATATCCATTGAATTTAAAACATTTGTGATCTCGCTAAGTGTTGCAATAGCTATATCTGATGCATACTTGTCTTTATATACTAAACAGTCTGATATTTTCTTAGTTTTCTTAACAGCAAGAGTGTTTGCAAGTACGCTCAAATAGATCCGGTACAGATGCTGTGAACTCTCTTCTAGAATATCAACTATTTCAATTGGCCCTAACTTGAGATTTATTTTGGACCTGTGGACAAATCACATAAGTTCATATAAACTTACTAAATACTTAGGTTCTGTTTTCTAATGTCTTGATAAAAAATAGAAAAATATTTGAATTTGAAATAAAATAGTTTAATTATAATACTTACATTTGCGCAGCAGTTTCTTCATAAAGAGGCAAATTTTTTACTTCATTTAGCAACTTATTTCTAATTTCAGCATCATCTACACCCAGCTTTATCAAGTCTTCATCTGACAATTCCGTCAATGTGCATTGACCAATATTATTTTTTCTAAAACACAATATACATAAGTAAATTAATATCGTTTACTAACCTTCTATTGGAATTAGTTAACATATTAAATTAAATCCTTACATACTAATGGCAAGACGTTACTGTATTAGAATACACAATTTAAAAAGCATAATTTTTACTTACCTAAAAATTTCAACGTACTTTTCAGCTCCTAAACCCAAGAGCAATGCACTTATTGTAACATCAAATTCTGAGGGATCAACGTTACTAACTGTGGTCAATGAAGCAACTAAAGCTTCGTCATTTGCCATCTTTTAAATTGACAAGCTATCCATAAGCTAATTAGTTGTATTATACGAAGAGTCTTAAAATTAAAATTATTTTTGTTTTGTTAAAAATAACCAAATCAACAAGTGACATAGACGCCACTTAAACCACAACAGTGATTTGTCATTGTCACTGTCAGTCAAGTGTCAATTTCGTCTTATTCTTTTTGTAAAGAATGAACCTATGAAACTTCTTTTGCGAAGTCTGCCAGTGCCTTTGTGAGGCGTCACAGTAGAACACGGGTGTTCTGTGCTCTATAGATTTTCAAGGATTCCATGGAGGCTAATGTTAAGCTCGTTGAAAGCTCGTTTCAATGCATAATCGCGTCGTTTCGGATCGGTGCGTAAATTGTCATATCAAATGTAAAACAATTAACATTCCAAATCGATTGTGCCTTGCTTATACCTACTAGGAATCGGGCCAAAAAACAAGCTTAAACTGGATCATTACTGTAAAATGTTAAATTATGCCTTTCTCGTGACTTAAAATTGTGTTAATTTTCATACAACATTGTGCTGTGTTAAAAACTTCGCTTCAGAAGTATTTGCCATTAAGATGCCATTATTTTAAGTTAAAACATAAAAAGATGGCATTAACTGCCCATGTGAGAAATAATTAATATCGAATTGTATTAGTATATTTGGCGCAGTCCAACAGGCCTAGCATACGCAATATGTGAAATTTATCGCATGAGGCGACAAAATTTTCGATACTGTGATTGGCTAATAGCACACCGCACACGTATTTTCAGACAATCAGCAGCTAACGCACTGACTTCAATCAATTTTGACATTTGTTAAGAGCGCGATAAAATTTAGTCACGTTGCGTATGCTAGGCCTAAAAGTGAACAAATACTTCTGAACGGTTTAAAATGTCAAGAAGTCGTTTAAACTAGAAGTTATCATTAAAATCTGAACATTCCTTACTTCGTCATTTAATCATTTAAGTCATTTAATCCGGTCCATTAAATCTGACTGCGACTATACAAGGCAAAATAAAATAAAATAGGTAGGTACTTAGGTAGGTACTTACTTATATTATGTTCCTCTAGTGTGTTATATTTCTGTAAATCTTTCAGTTTTATAACAAACGCTTCGTCTTTAAATAGGTTGAAATTTAAAATTAAACAATATTTTCATTTTATATTAGTGTTTTCTTTTTTTATTGTCATTACAACCACCTAAACGTATTAACTTTGACTCCTAACAGTTTTATTTGTACTACACATTTACTTCCTACATTTAACAATCATAAATTCCAAACTGCCAATAATTAATTATCTACATTTATTAGTAGTGCACAATAAGTAATAATAATCACCAATGCTACATTAATAAATGCATTTCATTTATCACACCAGTACATAGATTTGACCATGCAGCTTTATAATATAGCGCATATTTTTAAACAGAGAACATTACAGAAGAATTTTACTATTAAAATAATTCCTGTCAAACAGGAACTGACCACTCTGTTGTTCCTTTTTTTTTATTTTCATTACGTGGGAGATAAATTATCCACGATAGCTTTAACGGCTTGCCAAGTCTCACGCGCGGTTGACACTATTTGTGACCCCGGCAATAAAAAGCCATATGGACCGAACGAGTCTCTGAGGTCCACATGATACGAGAACTTGATTCCAGCACGTGCCTTTGCCCAATCATGAGCCATTCCAGATGCCGGTTGCCGCACTTCCTCTGCTGTTCCGACCTAAGAAACAAGAAAACAAATATTTTATTATAAAGAAAAAAATTATGGTAAAACCAATTTTACCTAACTACATTCGTATTCGTTTTATCGAGAGATTAAAATTTAGCTTACACCGGGGTCACCGAGTTGAAAATAATTCTACTTACTGTTCGGTTGGTAAAGTCACGCATTGTACTTACCTAATTATTATAAAAGTTAGTTAGATATGAAAATATAACATAGTAATTGTTTAATCACCTTGCTACATTAATAAAAGATCTGCTGACTAAAAATAGCACGACTTAATAGCTTAGCTTGAATCTGATTATTATGATGATTACAGTCAAAACGCATCGTTATATTTTGACGTCATTATCATAGAAGTTGCTTACGCGACTGGGCACATCGTGTGTATTGTGCATGCTGTGCTGGTGTCGAATAACTAACTATGTACCTATGTTCGTATTACTGTTGTAATTTCACCTTTAGTAGCATTAGATAGTAGCCTGCAGTACCTCCTGAGTTATCCTACGCAGGTAAAGGCATAAACAGGTTTAGCAAACTGGGCGTTCAACTAAGATAAGAATTTAATAAATATTCGTATGTACCTACATAGTATGGAAGGTAAATTACTCATTGATTAAAAATTATTTTAAATAAATAATGGGCAAAAATAACAGAAATGAAAAAAAAACGACAGTACCAAAGCACCCAGACCCGAGATAATAAAGAAAAGTTTGTTTTTTTCGTATCAACCGCAGTGGGAATCGAACCCGGTATCGGTAAATTTAAGTGTCTTAGATGTCTCAAAAAGTTATGGTCAAGTTTATTAAGTTTAATGTGATTTTTGTTGCTGAGTTTACTTATTAATTGTCGTAATTAAGTGGGTTAATTTATGAAACAATCTTAATAGCCGAGTAGTGTAACCCATTTTTTTTCATACCTACTATTTTACTTTCATTCCTCTTCTCACAGAAATTAATCATATAATTGAATACCTAGATTTAATAAATGGACGACCATTTTCTTAATATTAAATACCTAGTTCCTCTGCTTCTTGTAATCGTCTAAGTTATTAGATTGAAATATGAATGAGATTCAGTATTCTGAATGAATAAATAATAGAGGAAAACGACTCCTTTTTGCCTAATTTCATGTCTTTCAACACTATTTATTCTATTTTATATAATATATTATTATTTACTTGATATTTGGTGCCATACAAGTCTGCTAACGCAGAGGTGGCCAGCTTGCCCATCTCTACCAGTACGCCGTCATCAGCGAACGACGTGTGTGCATGGGAACTCGGCACCAGCCAGGCTTGGGAGTATGCGTGTAGGGTAACGAATACCTGTAACGTGAAATGATATGAAAACACCTTCATTAAGGTCAGGTCAGGGTTTCCCGAACTGTGTGTTGCGATTCACATGGTCTAGTTTCTTTCTACTCGTATTATATTTTTTACTGGAATGTAGTTTCAGGGTAGGGTTAATATTGGTCTTTGCGTTTTTTGGCCAGAGAGGGTCAACACAAAATAACTGCGACATCCCAAGGGCGAAACCTTGATAAATGTTTCTTTTAGACATAATATACGTTCTTACGAATAATATGATTATGCTCCCAAAGGAATTATGATACTCAAAATATAAATGAATATTCTTGTAACGGCTTTACGACGAGAACGACGAGTAAGAAGCATTCCTCTTCGAGCAGCCTTTATGTAAATACTTTCGTTGAAGTGTTAGATGACCTGACAAAAGAAACGCATTTTATTGTTTGCTTAACAAATTAATACCATGGTTAAAAACAATTATGGGCATTTGTGATGTTTGTTTTAAACTCAATTACAAGTATTCGTTTTCATAATTATGTAAAAGAAAGTCCTCAATAGAAATAGCTGCGCAATCCGTAGAAATGTTGGTAATCAGTCTAAATGACGTGGCCGGTATTGTTCCGCTTACAAATTGTTGTGTTAATAAAAAGTGGATAATTTTAAATTATTGAATCGTAAGCGTACACTTTGAAAGTGTAGTAGAAAATGTTTTGAAAGTGACGATCTGGGCGAATACTGTGTTCCGTCACAATTTCCCGCGTTCGACGATCAACGATCGACGTGCGGTCTACCTTTACGGGTTTGCGAGAATGATAGATTGCTATACTTGAAGGCACTAGACTAGAATAGAAACTTTAATTCTGATTTCTAACTAGCGCTTGTTCATGTAACTACCTTAACTTGTTCGCTTGACGAGGTAAGATGTTGCTCGCGAATTAATATTCGTGAGTTCTCAAGCTTTATATGCAAGGGCCCTTTCCCTGCAGGTTTATCATCCGACGTTTGAGTAACGAGTTAAATTGATGATATACTGTTTCCCTGAGCACCATGTAGACAGCTAATCACTTGTCAGCATGCAGATTTGATGTTTTGCGATGTTTTGTAATTGCAACAACGATAGGTGATTTATTAACATATCACAATCAGTGACTATGATGAGTGTCGATTAAGTCTTTAACGTTGAAGGTGTACCTAAATACACCTTTAACATGGTATTAATTAGACAAAAACGTAGATAGGTACTGCTCAGTTCTTATTATCTTTAAAAAGATTCTAAAGCACCGACAATGTCAACCTTTGTCATTATCATACTTTCTTAAATGGCCTTTTCTTTCTAGAATATCCTAACGAATTGTTATTTAATACACAATGCGTTGAACACCATAAATGACCAATTAAATAGTGCAGTTGCGTGTGCGTGCATCAGAACAAAACAATTATTAAAGACAACTGCAGGGTGAAACCTGTAGGTACTTACCTACATAGTAGAAAAAGTTATACTGAGATTGCTAACTACTTATATGGGCGAACATTGAAAGCTTGGTAATTATTGGCTTTGACTGACACAAGTTTATAAGCCCGTAAAAGAAATTGTAAAGCATAATGATACATGTGTCATTAAATTCATTAATAAGTACTATTGTAGTGTACCTACTCTCTCAATTATTTATAAAGAAGAAATGTTGGGCCTACTAACTATAAGTAGGCAGTGTTTTCGCTTTGGGAACGCTGTCCCACACGAGTTCGACGCTACTTGCAATATTCGTCTATGTATCTATGTACCATGTGGGCACTTATACAGACATGAGGTCAAAATGATACCTACGTCATAAAATCAAATTTGTTCCGGCTACTCTCTTTTATTGGCAAAAAGCTGATGTAATAAGGTGTAATTGACAAATTTGACAAAATTGGCTTTAAGGGTACTTTAAAATAGCTCTGCAACAAAATAGGTTTGTCGTTCACGTGACGTACAAGCAAGACGCTGGTCGGCGACGGGCGCCATGCCGCGTGGTTTAACTTGCTTCTTTTATTTAAAATTATTAATTCAAAATCCTGTAGTGCACGCAAACGAAGTCGCGGGTGCAGCTAGTCGTAAATACATTTAAATATGACATGCAAGCGGGCGTATTCTGCGCAGCTGTTGGACAGCGGATTAATGAAGTGCGTAGCGTGCGCATTTGTTGACAGTTATAAACTGTCCATACACCTTTCACACTTTTCTCTCCAAACAATTGGCCAATCTCTACAGGGGACATTTTATGTGCAGTAAGTAGGTCCTAAATTATACAGAAAAATCATTCATTTATATTTCGAAGTGTTTATGTATTCACCTCGCCGTAAATGATCTATTGTTTTCGTCCAGTAGTAGGTATGCAACTGTCGATGCCAGTAGGAATGCATGTAAGCGCACTAGGGAGTGGTACGAATCGATGTAAGGTATTGTCTTTAATATTGTACGAATAAAGTGTTTCACGGATTCAACGGTTGGTAATGAAAGGAAAAGCATGGCCGATGCGATTCATGCCCAGTTCCAATATATTGCGATTCGTACCTAATGTGTCAAAAATTACTATCCGTTTTTCTCCAACCGACTACGAGTTGTTAATACCGTTACATAATTTGATTTCCTTAACAACTTCCTTAAAATCAGCCGTCCATCGGACTTTTTAGCTTACGCCTTGTATAATTTATAACTATCCGTAATTAGAACGGTACATTTTTCAAATATTGGTACCGGGCATTAGTGAAAACTTACTGGAATAGTCAAAGGGCACGTGTAAGTATTTAATGTGTTAATCTTGTAACATATTATACACACATTTTTACTGTTAGCATGACTCAATGGTTGACTGGTAGATAATGTTCCTAGCATTGAGTTCGCCTTTTGTACTTCCTTTTGTGCAATAAAGTTTTTAAATAAATAAATATTAACGACAAATGTACATATATGCTGTTCTATCGATTGTCATTTGTTTAGGTATGTACAAGTACAAGTACAAGGAGTACCTACCTATCTGTCTTAAAATCGATAGTTTTAATTAATCGAATGGCATATTATGTACAGGATACGATTTTCTAGACTCCATCTATTATGCTATAGGTACCTATTAGATTCTGAGAAGCGTAGATGGCTAACTATGAGTCATGGAAACTGGTCTCCGTTCAATAGAAATCTAAGTAATTATTGATTTTCTTTGAAAGGAAACTGTCCGCCTATCTAGATGAACTACATGCTGACCTAGACCAGTAAATGCAATAATGGTTTAATCTAAAATCTAACCTAAGTAAAATATTTTATTAACTATATGTAGGTACTTTTAACGTTTATACTTACATACTAAAACGGTTTTACGTAATGTGTTTGAGTATAGTATAGTATAGGTAGCATACACCTATCATCTCCTTCATTTATTTTTCCATTCGGTTGGACAAAATAGAAATCAAGAATCCCTTCGCTCAGGAAGGGATGTGTAAGGCTTGTGATCAACCTTAGTATCAGATGTCATTAGATCGCCAAATATTCGTTGTTTTGGTTTATTGTCTAATATCGTGATCTATGTCAACTAGGACCAAGAGCTTAATGTGGCTTGAAGCACGGTATATTTGTGAAAAAAGACACTGAATTCTATCGAAATGGTAATCCACCTAATATAATACGTTCTACCTTAATTTTTGGTTCGCAGTCGCTAACACATTGTGCTGTACCTACTTGTCGCCCTTGAGCTAGGACCTAATTGTCACTTAACATCGGATGGGATGAGGTCAATCTTGAAGTGAAATATAGAAAAAAGACCCTTGTCAGCTTTAAAAAGATCTAACCTTAATTAAATCCCTGTGTTCTGCTAGGAACTCGGAGACGGCCCTCGTCTCGGGCTCGCTGAAGGGGTGGGGCCCAGCGTAGTTGTCGGCGCAGGGGTCCCGCGAGGAGTCCTTCTCTCCCCAGCGGTAGTCCCAGTTGCGGTCCGCGTCTACTCCCACGCATTCGGTGCGGCCCCAGTTCCAGGGAAACCTAAAAATAAAAGCTTTAAAATTTGATCTCAACTGAATTAATCACAGTCACCAACTTAAAAAACTGAAGATAATACCTAAGGTTATTTTGTGCTTGCATTTCATAGAAGAATATTTTGTCCTTCAAAAGCTAATGGAAATTACATACCTACCTATGTACTTTTTTCATCTGTAGGTATCAACTTTTGCAGCAGTTTGATTCTGAACAGTTTTGGCACCTGCTTATAATCTATTTATTGCTCTAAAAAGCTAAAAAAATAAAGTGATTCCGTAGAAACATGCTAAGTAGTCAGTTAAGTTTTACTAAATTTGCAAAATGCTTTAAGAAAGAAAGAAAGAAAAATATTTATTGTGTACCTAATAAATATACTGTTTATACAAAGTTAACTTATATAATGTGCAGGAACTAACGTAGTTGGTACCTAAAAGGTCTCCGCTCAGCATACGTCGTGGTGACGCTGCTGTGGACACCACGACGCTGGTATTCTACGGAAACCTAAGGCAAAGTAGATACGGCGACCAGCGCTGCATCGAAATACGCTATAATTGTCTTATATCTAAAATAAACTAAAACTATATCGCATTCATAAATAAAACAATGGGTAGTATATGTGCTTCGTACTAAAACCAAAATCTAAAAAAAAGAAGAATATATATATTAAATTAATTAACTTAAACATATCAAAATATTTATTTAAATAAATATACAATAACATAAGTAATAGATATAAATATAGAAATATTTAGTTTTTTTTTTTAATATTTTATGAATACATGTTGGTTTAGGCTAGTATATTATGTAGATCGATTCTGAAATTAATTGTTTAGCTTTTTTGTAATTCTATTAGATATCTTTTATATTTTAACTTTAAAACATTTACGTTAAGTTAACTGTATGAAAGAGTAGGTACTTTGAACAGATCGCTTAAAAACCTCTTAGCCCCTATTTAAAAGTTTCTCTTCGAGATATTCATATCAGAAATGTAGAAAGCATTCTAAGATGGTTGCGGTTATTAAGTGTTTATTAATAGATACATAGTAAAGTAAGTACCCACTTGTTTATAGATCTTTGATAGCTGTAATATAACTAGTACACTGATGATAGTTAATTGTCTATCTTACTAATTAATTGACAATTAGAAGATTATGCTATGCTCACGCCGATTATCTTGTCTTTATAAATACAAAACGTACCTGTACGTAACTATTATTAATTATCAACCTTCTTGAGAAAAAGTCATTAATAACTTTCTTAAGATGTGTTTTGGTTTTATGTCTGCACCCAGATCCAATGAGTAGGTAGGTATTACTTATTTATTGTTTTATGAGAAAACATTTTTATATGTCCATACTAGTAAAACAAATTTACTTAATTACAAATGGTTATTATCTCCACAAATGAGTTATTAAATGTGTACTTAAGAGTTAGAGAATATTATGTATGTGTCTAGTTTACTACATCCGTATACCGCATTTTCTGATACGCTGGGGCGAACGAAATTATATCTACTTATTAATTATTTCAGAAGTTATTTGAGAACATATCCGAACCGAATACTTGGGTATCCATACTAATATTATAAATGTGAAAATAACTCTGTCTGTCCGGCTTTCACGCCTAAACCACTAAACCAATTTTGATGAAATTTGGTATAGGTATATGTTGAACCTCTAAAACAGACATAGACTACTTTTTGTTTCGAAAATAAGAAGGGTGGGGGTAATATCGCCCTTGAGAGTTTATATGGGAAAATAAGTTAGAGATATGAAATTAGGCACAAATATAGCTCAAAACCTGGTTTGAAATATGGACTACCGTTAAAACCGAAACCGACTACGAAAGTATATATTATACTAGCTGTACCCGCGACTTCGTTCGCGTGGACTACATCCTTTCATGGTCGGTTTTACCCCTTTCTCCCCTAATATTTGAAACAAAAAGTAGTCTATATTTTAATCCAAGTTTTGAGCTATATTTGTGCCAAATTTCATATCTCTAACTTCAAAAATAAATATTTTTCCATATAAACTTTCAAAGGCCCTTATTTTCTAATAAAAAGTAGCCTATGTCCGTTCTTGAGATTCAACGTATACCTATACCAAATTTCATCAAAATCGGTTGAGAGGTTTAAGCAGGAAAGCGTAACAGACAGACAGACAGACAGAGTTACTTTCGCATTTATAATATTAGTAGGGATATCTTATTTTAAGAGAGGCAGGGCATAGCGATTTATCCCTCGAACTGGAGCAGCCCGACTGGTGAAATACCTCCACCTTACAGAAGACGGCAGCCAAATAACAATCTCTTCCGTGTTGTTGTCTTCCTGCGTGAGAGAAAGGTTTCCAGAGCTCTTGGGGGTGCTACATTAGTAGCAGGGGTCAAGCATTCAAGGTAAGGGCGACACGTCCAGTAACAGATTTATTATACTGTACTTGTCGCCCTTAAACTAGGACCTCATTACCACTTAACATCAGGTGGGATGAGGTCAATCTTGAAGTGTAATAAAACAAAAACCTGTAGTTCACGCGAACGAAGTTGCGGGCACAGCTCTAAATGTGTTATTTCAAGGTATATTGTTAATACTTATTATTGGTGTAATTTTTAAATACCTACCTAAGTCACAAAATACCTATCCTACATAATATAAATACCTAATCGCGATAGTTTGTAAGAATGTATAGAAAAGTAGATGAGATACCCGATTAAGATATAGGATATTTTTTATCTCGAAATAACCCGAACCAAGTCGCGGGCACAGCTAGTAGGTATTAAGATAAAATAAATAGCGTATGGACACCTGAATATACGCAGTTACTACAAACAAAATTAAAATAAGGTCCAATACAAGTAGGTACGTGGATATGTACTAAGTAAATGTTTTATCGAAGTCTTGTGTATGCATATTGCAAAAATCAGAGCACCACAAGGTAAATCAGGTTGTTGCTAATTTGGCACTTCATTATAATTTTTTGACAAACAGTTCCATTTTCTTAACAAGATTACTAGCCACTGACCTATATATGTAACTATTTATATTCTAATCACCCCAATGTCTTAACGTAGTTTCTAAGGCAGGAAGGCTAGTTTCTCTTCCAGTTTTTAATTGCATCAGATGACACATACTTGCAGGGCTGCCATAATAGGTCTCGACATTGTATTTCAGCTAAAATCCTGGCTTTTCTATAAATCATATAATGTTACAAAACAACATATGTATATGTATTTAGACTTTTTTTTTAATTTTTAAGAGCTTAGTAATTTCCTTAAATATTAACGGACATAAGAAACGACAGATTAATGATTTATGAGCTTTTATGTTATATTCACAAAACATTTTCCTAGACGTAGGTATAGGTAATTAAGTTTATATTTTTTTAATGTTTATTTTTTTCTTATAATGCACTCCAAGATTGACCTCATCCCACCTGATGTTAAGTGGTAATGAGTTCCTAGCTTAAGGGCGAAAAGTATAGCATAGTACAACTGTTACTAGACTTGTCGCTCTTACCTTGAAGGCCCCTGCTACTAATGTAGCACCCCCCAAGAGCTCTGGAAACCTTACTCACACGCAGGAACACAACAACACCGGAGTGATTGTTATTTGGCTGCGGTCTTCTGTAAGGTGGAGGTATTTCAACAGTCGGGTTGCTCCAGTTCGAGCGATAAATCGCTTTGCCCTGCCTCTCTTATATTATATCATTGTTAGTCTCCGTAGGTCGCTTATTAAAATAACAGCTAGTAAAAATCATATGAAAAAATTCCAGCATCAACGTTAAACTATAGCTCGCTTATTAAAAATCATATAGGTATTACCAGTAAAGTCATGCTTTATATATTTTGCATTTGACTAATTCTATATATGACATTTTTTTATAGTAGGTTAAATTAATTATCCTAATTAATTTTCTATTATTTATTGATCAAGATATTTGGTTTGTTTTACTCTCTCTATCTGTCAAATGTAGACGCGGTTTACCGCATGAACGTTATCAACCCTGCCCAGGCGCACTCACCAACGGACGTGCCTACATTGGCTGCTCGTGCGAATTGTTCTCTCGTGTACAACCGGCATGATGTATGATCATCAATATTAGTAGCTTCTCACACCTCAGTATCTTGTCACATTAAACATTCTCGTAAAAGGAAGTTTAATGAACATTTTATGCGACAAGGTACTAAAGTGTTATGCTTCTGGCTGGATCAGTAAGCTGCTCACACTTCTAAATTATTTTATAATAAAGTTGATTAATCAAACTTTATGTACGCATTTATTACTTTTTGGCTTACTATTTATACAAAAAGTCATACCAATAGTAATAAATAAACTATTTTGATACTTTAGATTACGGACCCAATGTTTTATTTTATATTATCTATTTATTGAGTTTACGTAGACCTTGATTTTTTTTCTGAGAGAGAAATGTTTTGACGCCTTTCACTGCTGCCTGGGTATGGACAGACACATGTATAGACCTTTTTTTTTTATTTCTATGCGCGTTACTAGCCAACTCATTCCATGAGTCGATTGTAACCTATGGATGAAAAGATAAGCTATAGGTAGGGATGGGTGACCAAGCCCACCGAATTAAGTGACATTTGACGAGCATTTTAGTGTTGGTAAAGGCAAACATTGGGTCCCGACTGATATCTCGATATTAGTCGTTAAGCCTTGTTTAGACATAGGCTATTTGACGGCTTGATGACTGACAATGTGGTTAGTCACTTACCTTCTTATTCCCGCCTCACTTCTTCCTCCCAATCTACTGTGGACTCATAGTAGATTGGGAGGGAGAAGCTTGGCCCTTACCAGGGAGACGTCAAACTGAATTATTATTTTATTTAGTTTGAAACACCACGCAGCTGATGCTCTCAATGTTGGTTGCACCACTCACCAGCCCACGTAATAGTCGTCGGAGTGGTCAGGCAGGCGCGAGCGCGTCTTGCGCCACATGCGGTCGTGCGTGTGCGAGTGCTCGTAGCCGTCCGGGTTCAGCACCGGCATGATGTAGAAGTCAGCCTGCTTCAGCACCTCGTACTCTGCACCTGAGGAGTTCCGTTTGTATTTCATGCTCTAGAGTAACCTTGTGGTAGGAAACCACTGGATAATTTAAGAATATGAAGATACCCAGAGCAGTTATGATAATGAAACACCAAAAAAATATCCTAAGTCTACAGATGTCCATTATACTTTAAGAGTTTTAAGACTGGTAAATTCCTTCACCTTACAGAAGACAGCATCCAAATAACAATTACTTCTGTCTTGTTGTGTTCCAGGGTGGGAGTAAGGTTTTCAGAGCTCCTGGGTGCTACATTAGTAGCAGGGGTCAAGCATTCAAGGTAAGCACGACAAGTCCAATAAGAGATTTATATATTATACTGTTTTTGTCGCCCTTAATCTAGGATCACATTACCACTTAACATCAGGTGGGATGAGGTCCATCTTAAAGTGTAATATAAAAACAAAGCAACCTACTGGTGGCAAATAACAATGTTAATCAGACGCTACCACTGGGTTTCATGATTATTTTGATTACAAATGCTCTATCCTACTATTATGCCCACTGGAAATTTTATCGACTGATCGCACCGATGATGTAGTTAAATAAAGTGCTCATTAATAAATTGCGGAGTAAATCGTGCATTGGCGATGAAAGTCGTAAAATACGTTTAAAGCTTAACGCTAGCACACCTGGTCAAGTAATAATCTGTTTTGTACATTAATATAGCTAAATGCTAATCATACACCAGCGAATTTATTTTAGCATTTATGCCGAAACGCTACCTTAAATTATATGGCAAAATGAATGGAGCTTTACTAGGCGTGGTTAAAAGTACCTACACTTGAAACTACGTCAGATACCAAACATTTTGTATCGCCCTTGTGTCGTGAGCATTTAGACAAAAAAATCACCGCGATAGGTTTGGACTGTGCCCAAGATCCTAATCGTACATATCACAGCTAGAAAAAGTAATCTTGGTAATAGTTTCATAACTAGAACATAAATTGAAAGAGGGAACATTTCTCACCTAACCCTTTTTCTCCTTCGACAAGCGCGTGCAAGATCCAGGTGGCCACAGCAGGCGCGATCCACTCCCGCGCATGCGACCCTCCGTCCAGCCACACAGCCGGCTTCATCCGCGAACGAAGTTTCCACTTCTTTTTGTAGTCTTTACTGTTTTGATCTTTTACATGAGTTTCATTTGATGGTAGGGCAACCTAATTTATAAAAATAATAGCTAATTTATATGAATATTATAACTTTATCAATATACTCAATATACTCGTACCTACAGTACACAGACATTAAAGTGAAACGAACAAAAGATACAGTTAAGAGTAAATTAACAAAAAAAAACATAGTGATTGGGCAGCGAACAAGATTCCAGCCTCAGTAAGAGCTGCTACGACATTTAACCTTAATATGCCAGTTTCCTCATGTAAATTTATGATTTTTTTACTTTTATATGTATATTTTCAACAATACAAAAGGTAGAAAGTATCTCAATATGAACTCGTAAACATTGAAAACAACACGAACAATTTGAGCATAATCACTATGATAGTTTCGCGAATCCGTTTTACCAAATGCAATAAAAATTGCCTTCAAATTATGGCGCTTGCCGAGTAATTGTTTCTTAAGTACTGGTAGGTACTTGAAGATCAATTAAAGCCACCGCATAAATATGATAAATGGCAGTGGATCTATTATAATTACCTTAACAGCAACTAGCGGTAGACCTTCTGATGACCGGCCCAAAGGCACTAATTCGACCAAATCTGCGTGCGAGTGCTGAAGATACTCCAGGTAACGCAGTATGTCCGCATAACGGTGGTACCGTCTCCAGGTCATCGGGTGGCCCCGCAATTGTTCCAACTCGAGTCTTTGCTTCTTCGACAGTCTTGGATTCTCATACGTTATAGCTTTCTATTGAAACATCAAACCATCAAATTTAACGTATTTTGGCGTAATTCAATGTAGTATTTTAGATAATGTTAGAGTTTAGTTTAACTTTACCTATGAATTAGTTTTATAATTTTATAATTAATAGTGCCTTTCTAAAAAAAAATATAGTCGTATTTAATAGGCAAACGAATGACATTAACTGGTGCAGGCATCAACTAACGAATAATTTATGCTCCTCACCTGCAAGTCCCAAATGACCACGTCGAAGTCAATTTTTGATGACTTTAAGTGATCTTTAACGTCACTTAGAAGATCTGGTGGGACAAGGAGGTCCGTGGAGCCGTTGAGCGAAGGGGTCGTCCACCACATGATGCCGGAGCCTTGAGCCTCTTCTTGCAAATCCAGCAGGTCAGTCACCTTCCACTGCGCGTCTGGGTAGGACCTCAGCAGCTGGTATCCTTTATAGTTCTTTTTTAATGATTTCTTTGTAGACTTCTTAACTAGAAATAAAATGGATTTATTTAAAACTCGTAAGTCTTCATTTAAAAAAAGCGTAATTAAAATAGACAATATTTGTCTACTTATAATTTTCATATGAAGCCGGTAGCCTAATGTAAGAATGTACACATCATAAATAATATGGACACAATTACCTAGATATATGATGCATTTTAATCTTAAATAATGTATATAGATGTGTTTTCTAGAATGATGTAGATATATAGATTTAAATGGTTACTCAATAAATATACCTAATTAAAATTAAGTTAGTCAAAAATTGCTCGAAGAAAATTGATTCTCTCGTTACTTGCCCCCTTATTTAGTTCGTTAAAGGTTGATTGGTACCTTTTGTAGATAATGAAAGTCCAAGAAAGTAGAATGTTCTTCAGATCTAATGTAAGATTTTCACTTTCAATCGATGAAATGAACATAACTGCCATTACCTACTACTTAAACTGTAGGTAACCTTAATACGTAATTGTTGGTCCACTTTACTAATACCAATTTTCATCAGTAGCTAAATACTAAATACGGATTATTTTAAAGGGAATCTTAAAAGAGGTTTAACTCACCAATCTCGTTCATTGCCATTCCCTCCGTGTCCTCTGAGTCTAGAAGGCTCTGGAACCAGTTGCTCGTCGCTGCTGTAAGAGGTGCGACTGTCGTAGACGTGGTGGTAGTCTCCTTAGGCTCAGAGTCCTCGAACCATCCACCAGCTCCAAACCAGTTACTTTTCGATATCCAGTTATAAATCCGTGAAAAAAAACCTAAAACATGAAACTTCACTAGTAACAAGTAACTATTTAGCATTTCTGTCCTCAGACTTTCCAAATTATCAACAACTCTACCATCATACTCGGATGTATTTGAAAACTCCGTTTCTTGAGTCGATTGGTTAGTTATTCAAAGCCAGTTTTATTCAAAAGAATAAAGGTTTAAAGAATAAAGAATAAAGGTTTCTTTTGTATGAAAGTACTTTCTTATAACAACCACACAATGGGTGACGTCATGCGAGCCGGAATTATACTCTTAGTTATTTCTCATAAATCAATCCGTAGTTGCATAGATATAAGGAATGAGTTCAATGAAATTTCCTTTCATTCAGTGAACTACAATCGATAGGAAACTGGCCCAGTTTACATGTTTACCGTTTATGTATTAATTAGAAGGAAATATTAAAAGGTCGTACGTAACTTTTTTCTATTATGTTGGAGAAAGCTTTGTTTGGTTTTATTAGTTTTTTCTGTATTTATTAATAAACGATCCCTTGCATGTATTTTTTTTTCTTTTTAAATCAATACGGGAAATAAACGATCATAATAACCTTGTTGGTTATTTAAATAATGATGTTAAATACTATTATTGTCTTGTCCATAAATACACGTAGTCACACGTAAATTAACAAATAAAACAAATACTCATTCAATTAAGGTTTCGTCCAATGCTTATTTTCCATCATCATTGTTTAGAATCAAATATGCCAACCATGCAAATAACTGTTATTTCTGTAGACGTTAAGTAATTTAATACTCCATAAAGTTTATCAGCAGGATGGTTTATAATTGATATTCAACAAGGTGTACCTATTCACTTATTTCAGGTTTATAAGTACCTAGATAACGAAACAAATTAAGAAATATACGACCCACTTTCGGGCATAGACCTATCCAGAGGGATATTTTGTAAATATACTAGTATTATGTATTATTTATTCTCACCTGGTTAGATACCTATTCATTGTTATGAATGAATAGGTACTGTTGTACCTAAGCATTGCCTAAAGCCTCCCCAAACATCTTTTCCTGTGAATCGCAGCGTTCAATTTCACTTAAGACAAATACATAGTGGAAAATCACTGCATACAGAGATTGAAAAACTTTGTTTGCCTCAGCTTAAGTGGGTTTGTCGTTAAGCTCAGAACATCTCTTTGTCGTTAAATGGAATCTTCTTAGTTTTTTTCGAGTAGCACTTTTTTGTTACAAATTTTGTGTGGTTAACGGCGGAGGTAAAAACTAGTCAGATGTGAAAAAATGAGATTGGTGTGAAGACACAAATAGATCTACAAAGCAAAACGCGGACCGAGTCATTTAAATGTGACTCACGATTTACTAGAGTGGTAGAAATTACCTACTTGACACAGTGCCGGATTTAGTCTTTGAGTAAGCTAATTTGGTGGGCTAGAGTTTAAAAATGTAATTACCCTGTCATTTTTGATTGAAAGGAAAAAACATAGTTAAAACTAAAAAAAATATTTTCTAGTGTTTAAAAGAAACAGAAGTGTCAGTGTAGTGCCATAATTGCTTCTAGAATAACACAAATGTAATACAATTTAAAACTTTAATTATTTAAGGAGTCTAAAGCTCCTAATAGGTTTTGACATAACTTGTCAGCGAAAAGCCATTAGTCCAGGATTAACTCATCAACGGGAACCTCTGAAACAGTTTATCATGGAAAACTTTTGTTCCAGGTCTATCGCTTTTCCTTTTAAAAAACCATCAACTTTGATTTTGTGCAAACAAATATCTATAACGTCTTAGAATTATTTTTTTTAAATTTAAACATGGCATATACCGTGTGTTTTTAAAGTAAGTATTTGTGTCATGGAAACGGAACCAAAGGTACCACAGTAAATGCATACTTGAAAACGCATTATTTAAAACACACACAAAAAACCCAAACGATAATTAAACGGGTACGGAGCGAACTTAAATCTCTTGTGCTTAGGTATTAGGTACTTCATAGGGCCCCTAAACTTGGTTAATCCGGTTCTGTCAGCGTAGTAATATGCGAATAACTACGAGTACGGCAGTGCCCTAGTATACGCGACTATGCCGGTGTAATGATCTTGAACTCCCTGACATCGCCTTTAGTTGCCGTTGACATGCTGTGAACTGGTTCAGAATCCATGTAGGTACCTATAATTTGGCAACGCAAATGAACGTGTTAGATAAATAATTAGGTACCACATAAGGACCACCGGTAATTTCAAAACCTTGCAGTTTTCATTTACAGTTTGCCACTTAAAATTAAGCAGTGCGAATGCGACGGACTATTAAGTGCAAAATATTTTTTACGTGAACTGCACCTACCTAAAAACCAACCTGTGTTTGCTGGCTTCTTAGGAGTTTTTTTCATTTTGTGTTGTTGAAAGAATGTTGACAACCATCCTGGTCTTTTAGGGGAGCATGTTGTAGTTTTCATAGGAGGTGCCTTCGTAGGTTTCGGTGTCCGTCGAAAAGGACGAGTTGTAAGGCGTTTCGTGGTAGCAGAAGGGCGGCGCGTGGTGGCCGGAGGGCGGCGTGTTGGGGCCGACTGGCGGCGCGTGGTCGCACGACGGGTGGTCGGTCGGCGCGTCGGAGCCGGCCGTCTCGTCGTCTGTCGAGTTATCAGATCCTGCGCCACATCCTCGGCTTCCAACCACACGTAATCGCCGCCAACATGCACCATGGGCCGCTGAGGGCTTTTACTAACAAAATTATTATCCAACAGGGGTCGCTTAGTCACAATAAAGTTTGTATGACTTTCTATATTAATGTTTGTGGTTTTAACGACCTTTTTCTTACTGTCTTCATAAGGATTTTTCACAGTTAAGTTCACTTTCGGGCCTTTTCCCCGTAAAATAACTTTGGCACTGGGTTTCGTAATCGGTCGGGGTGTAGTAGTGGTGGTCTCGAAAGATTCCTCATATTCGTCCCAGAGGGCGAAGGGGTCTAGAGGTTCGGAGTCGGATACGTCGGCAGAGCTGTAGGGGGTGCGCGCGGCAGCCGCGCAAGCCAGCAGCGCAAGCAGCGCCAGGCGACGCGCCATGTGGCGAGCGTGTGCGCATGGCGAGGTGCGCGAGCACTGTCCGCAGCGCAGCGTGCGCCTGCGCCGGCGCGGCCGCCTTCCCTGCCTCTGTCATTATGCGCTGATGTCGCTTTCAACCCGCAGCCACTAGGTCAACCCGCCCGTTCCGCCACCGCATCGTTGCTACGCTTCTACTCTCTTTTATTTACTTATATACGGCTTAAACGATTTCTCAGTAAAAAATCCTGTTTGTCTTATTAGCCGTGCGAATAGAGATTTCAAGTCGTGAATTGCAAAAAAAATTACGTTAACATTTAAACGTAACTACCATTACGTGTGGTTTTACGTGGGAATTAGGATTGAGTACTTTTGTGGGACACGTTTAGGTACCTACTGTATTCTACAATAATTACCGTATAATAGTGGCAAAGTATTTGATGATCATGATAATTGAGATATAAGTAGATAAAACTCACTTTACAGGTAGGATATAGCATCACCAGATAATTTGATTTCGTCGTTGAATAACCAATGGTTATACTTGTCGATAGCACTACAAAAGTTGATATCATACAATTGTACGTTTAAGGAAACAAAATATACATATTAAAGTGACAATTCATGAAATGTAGAGCAAGTTCACGGTCGCTGGGCACTGGCCTGCGTTGTGCACGCGCAATGCAGATATCACTTGCTAAAATAACACTCGTTTACTTAGGAACGTATCATTGCACTGTTTGACTATTGGCATTACTCACCGCGAGCCTAGAGAACTAGCTAACTAGCTTGGCTTCCTTCGTCCAGCCGGTTAGCTTTCTACACGGGGATACTAGTTTAGGTAGAGCGCACATTGGGGATAAATGTAGTATCTTTCATTTGACTAGCTCCTTAGCCTTTGTAGCCGAATGGCGAGCGGGCCAGACTTTGGCTTCGCACTATTCAATATTTGTTTATTCAAGTAGGTTAAATTCAAATTCAAATTCAAATTCAAAATTATTTTATTCATGTAAATTACACCAGTAATATTTATGAAACATCTATATAATGCAAATGACGCTACCTTCGGTTCGGAACCTATAACTTACAGAGAAGATCCCGGCAAGAAACTCTGTCGTTCATATTACAAATATAGCTGAACTTATAACTAGTTTTGCACTAAGACATACAGTGTAGTAATTAGATAAAATAATGTAGCAAATTGTAAAAAATAATTAATTGATTTAAAGTAATAAGACATTTTTAAAATATATATATTTAAATTAAACAAACTGTAGGTCCTAATGCACATTGTGCTTAATAAGAACCTTGCCAACCTGCGAGCATCTGTCAACGAAAGAAATAGGTACCTCTTGCTGAGTTTGTATAAATAGAAATACCTAAGTTAATATAATTAGTGAAATTTTCATGTGAAGGCGAACAGACTAGTTAGTGGTCCACACCTCTTTGTCATTAATATAGTCTTCTACTCTGTAGTACCCTTTTTTTAAAAGACAACCTTTAACAAGTAGCTTAAATATGTTCAAAGGTAAATCAACAATAACTTTAACTAAAAGTTATACTTAAACCTGCATTAAAGTTACATATAATACTTTCGAATCGTCATTGTATATAATGCAAAGTGATTCTACTTCCGGTTCGGAACCTTTAACTACCGAGAAGACAACGGTAAAAAACTCAGCAGATTAGTTACAGTGGCAGTATCTAACTTATAGCTATGTGTATAGAACACTTTGGACCAAGTCATACAGTTTTATTTTGATTAGTGAAAAAAAGCATTAAGTATTATGTTATTTTGAGAGGTAAACTGGAGCAGACCAGCCCCCAAAGGTGGCACCTGTCTATCTCTGAGGTCCCGAGTTCGATAATACCGGTCAGGTCAATTTCAACAACGAAACTTTATCATATCTGTGTATTGTGGTGCCGTCGTAGTTTTTGATTTCAGTTAAACAAGTGTTTTTGCGTATTACCACAGTATCAGAATAATGCATATGACGTTGCCCACTCTTACAAAGTAGGTAAGCAGGAATGTAATCTGACGTGTTTTATATGGCACACTTTTGTCTAAACCACAAGTGAATGTTTTGTATATTTTTTATTTGCAGCTGATAAAGTAAATGTTAATGTGAGTTTTGGTGGGCTTTCGGCGAGTGCGACCAACGGTAGTCAAATATTCGCAACGATGTGAAAATATGGGAGGCGCATTTTTATTTCCAATTTTCATAGTAAAAACACCACAGTTTTGTTTTGTGGATATAAACATTTGGTTTTCTCCACGATACCCGAAGAAGCAGAAGAAGAACGGTGAAATTCTGCTCACTTAAACTAAATTCTATTCTATTCTATTCTAATAGGAATCTTCCATGGAAGAATGCAGTACGTACACTTACCTCGAAAAAAAAATCGAATAAGATTATTGGTATTACGTAGAAATAAATTAGTATGGAAATTCTAATAGGTGTGAGTAGCGGAACTACTGAAATGTTCATACTAATCTGTGAGTGTTTAAAACTACTAATTTACTGTTTTGGTTCGTGCTAATGGTAATACCTACCTACTGGTTACTGGAGTTAACTACTATTTGTGTGTTTAACAGGGAAAAATCATTGGAATCCGGATATTTTTCCTTTCCAACTGACTGTGACTATTTAAACACATCAAGAATTATATCAGGCCTTGAGTTAATTTGATAATTATAGTCGAACATAAGGAAAATATTTAAACACGAAAGCCAATTCAACAATTGAATAAGAAGATTTGCAATTTTTGCTAGCAACAAACTTTAGATAAACAAATCTGATAAGTAGGTAAAAAATAATCCCTTTATTTACACATTTTGGGTTGAATAAACGCGTGACCTTGTTTTTTCCAAGTATGCCAGGGGGAGCGCCACCCGACCTTCACAAGTGGCATATTGTAATACGCTCTGTTTTCTAAAGAAATCTTTGTCTAGGTGGTTATTATATCGCGATAATTATTTTTATAAGTACCTAGTACTCGAAAGTAGAGCCACAACCGTCAGTACATAGTAGGTGTGAATGTATAGATTCCTTGTATCGACATTCCATATCCAGATCATAGGATTTACATCTAATTAGGTATATCGGCCAAAATAATGAAATTAAGTATTTTAGTTCATAAATAAAGACAACATTAAAAATCAGTGCAAACAATGGGTAACTATCAGTGACCTGGTAGTAAACGGACAGGTAGATAGACCCCCTGAATACGGAATCATAAACGAGAACGTCCTGACGAACAATCCCTACTAATATTATAAATGCGAAAGTAACTCTGTCTGTCTGTCTGTCTGTTACGCTTTCCTGCTTAAACCTCTCAACCGATTTTGATGAAATTTGGTATAGGTATACGTTGAATCTCAAGAACGGACATAGGCTACTTTTTATTATAAAATAGGGGGGAGGGGGGTAATCCACCTTTGGAAGTTTATATGGAAAAATGTTTATTTTTGAAGTTAGAGATATGAAATTTGGCACAAATATAGCTCGAAACTTGGATTAAAATATAGACTACTTTTTGTTTCGAATATTAGGGGAGAATGGGTAAAACCGACCATGAAAGGATGTAGTCCACGCGAACGAAGTCGCGGGCACAGCTAGTTAAGGTATAAATACTTTAAACACATCAATGTATGAACAAGTTGACGTTGGGACGTACCTACTTGGTAGATACCGATATTTTGGTAGGCGTTAGCACTTAGGCAGAAAGTATCATATTGTACGTAATATTGATACAGACCTGCATGAATTTATTGAAACAACAGACGCAACATCTGCTGCAACGTGATAGCGATACAAACAATAATGTAGTGATTATTTACATAATTCGGACAAGAACTGCAAGTCGGTAGTATGTATTCAGATGGGGATCTGAATTCATTACCCAGACACCTTTGAAGGCGTGTTAAAAGAATAAAGTCTATCAGATTAAATGAATTTGATTTTTGAGCAGTAATTAACAAAAATATGCTCTAACGAAAGGTTGCAAATAAATAGAAGAAGTATTAAGTTGTCTTAAATAATAGAAAAGTGGTCGGTGAGTGTTTTAATTATAGATATGCATAACTTTTATAAATATTTTATTTATTGCTTGAATTTATTCACAGAAAAAAATTAGGTTGCCAGTAGGATATTTTGTATTTATAAAATCAAATTAACCAAAAATAAAACCCTTAAACCTTAAAAAATTAAAACGTCGTCAAGCTCAGAGTCTTGTAGCGTTGTATACGGTAGGCGCTGGGTTTTTAACTTGTGAAGTTTAGAGCAATCTCGATTTTATTTTCAATAAATTGAACATACTCTATTATTGTACTGTTTCATAGCGTATTGTCAATTTAATGAACCAAATTGTGTTATATATAATTAAAATAAAAACCAAACCTATATTACTTTAAGTTTTGTTTGTTACAAGTAGGTATTAGGTAGGTTAATCTCTGGAACTGATCCTATTTGAATTCAGTTTTTTTTCGTTTCCACTAGAAAGTGCTTAAAAAAAAAACGCTTGATCGCAGGTTATCGCTTATCTCGGTAGTCCATGAGAGATTACCCACAGGTCCATATCCAAGCTTTTAGGTTAGCAAAAAGTATTACAAGCAGAAAGATAAATAGACTGTCTTCCCGTATGTAATGATATGTTCTTCAAATAGGTACAACCTGTAAAAACGGGTAAATAGGTAAGTGTGTGTTTCAACTAGTTGGTGCCATTATCTACCGATTATTGTTACGAAATCTTGATTTCAATAATGGCCTTTTCATCAATAATTTGCCCTGCAGTAGGGCACTAAATAGGCTTATAATTATACTTTTTTTTAACTGACAGCGCAAAACAGTTTTCTGTTATTTTGTTTGTAGGCAGCGTAGTCAACTTGCGCCAATTCAATTCACCTATACTGTTAGTGACAGTTGTTACGTCAAATTTATATTTTCTAAAGATTTGACAACTGTCAATTCTTAAGTAACAGTTAAAATTGAATTAGTACAACAGGGACTTATGCCCGGTTCCATTATTTTACAATTCGTAATGCGTCATGGCAATTCATTTTTCCCCAACCGATTACGAGTCGTTAATACCGTTCCATAATTTACTTTCCATATCAGATGTCATCAGTCAGTTGTTTTTGGCTAAAGCTTCGTAAAATGTATTACTTTCTGTAACAAGAACGGATCGTTTATCAAATATTGGAACCGAGCTTTTTTTTTAGTCTTGCTGCCTCTGCGCTCGCATCGACTGCGACCGTGATGTTTGATATGGATGCCTCGAGTGCCTTACGTACATAACTGTTGCTTAGGTCCATTATTTGGCGAGTGTACTCGGGACTGAGGTCGCGGACGGTCGTGTTTCATTTATAACGAGGAGTTAGGTCGTTTTTTGTAAGTTGGTATTCTATCGCCCAGCTTGTCCACAACTGTTCCCGGGTCGGGCGAACCTCTAAGAGAGTTCACTGTCTAGCCGGCACAGGTCATTGCCGTGTGGCCGGTGAGTTATTCAATATATTTGCATGACCAATCCTATCTACCTAATACTTGATCCGCGTTATCCCTACAATGCATACTTTAAGTAAATAAACATTCAAAATGAATATAAACTATTTGCCACACACGTATTTATGATACTCTTTTTACTTTTTAACTAGTAACATTTTTTATATATTTTACAATTCGATGCATTATTTTACATTCTATGATCTGTTCTGTGTTAAAAAATTTAAAATAAGATATCGCGTTTTGATCCGTCAACTTATTTTAAATGGTTTAAATGGAACACGAAAGTCTTTAATGATTTTCAAAATTTAATTTTTCAATTTAATCAGTCTAAGAATATAACTATATGAAATTAAAAATAAGCTTTTATCATTACAGCATCAATATTAAAATTCAGAGAAGTTTGTTCAAGATATATTAATATAAATACATTATTTCCTTGACTAAATTTAATAATAACAACGACAAAATATCAACAGGAAAAACAATATCAATTTAAAATTCAGTAAGAACACAATATTCAAACTTGCATCGTGTATTGCGAATAATAAAAAAAATCTCAGTAAATCCTGGGTATCGAACTTGTCCTGTCAAAGTTTGTACGAAATACAATAACTCTCGATATTTTTATGTTTAAACATGAAATTTGTACTTTATGATAATTATGCAGGGGCTATTAATAAATAGTACGTTCGATGAAAATAACGTCAGATTATATACACTTTGGACCTTGTACCGCCCTTATGTCTTGCCCATAAGAACTAATATCGAGCTGGAACTGTTTACCTCAAGGTGCTATTGACCGTGACTATGAATTTTTATTTTGTTATTAAAATTACGGCTTTTGTTAAATAACCGGCACTAAATATTAACCGACCGATTTGAAAAGAGAGTCAGCAGAACTCAAAAACAGGTTTATTATATACTCTGATGACACATTACATATTATACCAGGCTTTTTGCCTTAATCAAGGGAACAAGGATTGTTCAACATTCAACCCAGACTTTTACTAACTTAAACCTACCTAATACTTGATCCGCGATATCCCTACTCTAATTAGATAGTTAAACATAAAACAATGTTCTACTACCTATAAATTATCACGGCTGAACCTATATATTTCGTATTAATAGTGAGAGAATATTGCCTTTATATATCCTTTTCGACACGTATATCAATAATCTTTTTTTACTAAACCATAATTACATTAAACAGTGCTGAACTAGTTCTCCTAAAATGGGTAGTGGGGCGCCCTAATTGGCAAGACTCAAATGAGGACAAAAGACACGATTAAAAATTACAAATAATACTTAAACTGAGCCCAAAAGTTTCCTAGTGAAATATAAATAATAAATATTATAAATAAATTATAAATAAATATTGGACAACATCACATACATTGCTCTGATTCTGCGGTAAGTAGCTGAAGCACTTGTGTTACAGAAATCAGAAACAACGACGGTACCACAACACCCAGACCCGAGACAATATAGAAAAGTTCGTTTCCCATATTGACCCGACCGGGGATCGAACCCAGAACCTCAGAGATGGCGCGAAGTCAAAGTCCTCGCTCTCGCCTCTCGGCTACGGAGGTCGTCAATACTACCTACTAACTGAGCCGAAAAGTGTCCTAGTGGATTAACATTTAATCTAGTAGGTCAAATATACTGTACCTAATCTTGCTGTTTACAGACAAGTATCTACTTTACCACGTTGATTGTTTTAGAAAGAAAAATGCTTCAACAATGGCTACTCAAATGTTTGGTAGCCTGGTGCTTAGGCATGTGGCATGCAGGAGCCGTCCCCTCAGGGGAGTTTGAACTATCGCCGGAGCCAACTGTTTTACAAATTGGGAGTAAAAGAAGCCATGCCATGGTTGGTAGCTTTTAGTACTCATTCGTCTTTTTGGTACTACATACATATATAAGACATACACTATATGTACATATGTATTACATTATTATTAAATAATGTCTAAAATTTCATTTAACATAAGGTTTGTCTTATGATTAATGATGACGATATGATAAACAATAAAAAAATGGTAAAGACCATGATGTTCTTTTCACTGAAGAATTCTATTGCATTTTGCACCTGAGTTACAGGCATCGATTCATTGGTCGAACAATGTTAGGTAGGTACAGATTTTACGGGCAAACCTCGGATTTATGATTATCAACCCACATTTATCATGCGCTATGATACCCAATATTAAAATGATAATGGATTACACTGATTGTTCTACAATGAGACTTTAATAGGCCGATTATTTACTAGAATGGCGAAAACAGCATCAGCATTGTTGGCAACGACTTCATCTTGAATGGGCTGCCGTATCATATACGGTCAGGCTCCATACACTACTTCCGTCTACCAGCGGTCTACTGGCGCGACAGGCTGCGCAAGCTGAAACAAGCGGGATTCAATGCAGTGGCTACGTAAGAGGGTTATTTAGTTGCTACAAAGCACTTCTTTGAATTGATTTACATTTGTAGTCTATATTTTTCTTCTAGTTAAACGAGCGATAAACCCTAGTTTGATTAGAACTACCAATATACTAGTGTAGTTACCTACTATCATAATGGATAATTCAACTAAATTATTGTCAGCGTAACTTTTTAGTAGTGACCGACCGAAACAGGTTTTTTTGCCGAAACCGAAACCGAAACCGAAGGTTCGGTTTCATTGTAGTTTCGGCCGAAACCGAAACCGAAACCGAACCTTTTATAAAAAAAAAGTCCTTATAAAGTCGAAAAAATTTCGGTCGTTTAATTACAGGTTTCTACTTTCAAAGATATATCACAATGAAATTTAAGCACAGTTACAAAGGTTCTGTTTGAAAATTTAACTCATCATCATCATCATCATTTCGTCCTATTACTGTCCACTGCTGAACTTAGGCCTCTCTATCTCCCGTAACACCTCTGACTTATTCGACGTTATACGCCCATCTTCGGTCTTCAGCTTCATTAGCTGGCTTTGCTCAATAGACAAGTCTTTTGCGAACACTTTGGAGCTTTGGTTCCGCTCGATCGTCTCCTTAATACGTTGGGTATGGGACCCTACCGTATGGGCAATTTCTACCAGTCTGCCATTTATATCGCCCACTGATGCGCAGCTGTCTAGCCATTCGAAGCGATTTACCAGTTCAAGTTGAAAACTCTCGGGGTTTTGGATATGTGCATTCGACGGTCGGAGCGTGGACTTCATCAGACGCGCTCTTTCAAGTTTGACATTGATATTCAATATGCCTCTGACGATTCGGTGATCGCTGCCGGTTTTAACCTTGTTGATCACAGAGACATCATTGAATATCTGTCTTCTGAAGCTCATGATGAAGTCAATCTCATTCCTCGTTACACCGTCGGGACTCAGTTCAGGTCCATTTCCTTTGTGGCGGCTTTCGGAAGAAAGAATTCATCAGTCCAGTCATCAGAGTCCTTCTTTCTCCATAAAGTCCGCCAGCATCTGTCCTCTGGGATTCCGCTGCTTTTCAGCTCATCATCGCTTCTACAGCCCAACTTCGCATTGAAGTCACCCATTACAACAGTGAAATGTGTTTTGGAGCTATGTATGGCCCTACTAATGTCCTTATACGTAGCTTCCACTTCGTCATCTGGGTGTGTCGTAGTTGGAGCGTATACCTGTTCTATATTAAGATAATATCTCTTGGATATTTTAACTACGAGGCACGCATCTCTATTCGACACACTTCCGACGGACACAATGTTGTTGATGAGTGACTTGTGGACGATAAACCCAACACCACCTTGGGACTTCTGTTCTCCCTCCCGGTAGTAGAACAAGTGACCGGTCTGCAATGTTATCGTATCCTCTCCCTCTCTTCGAATTTCTGATAAACCAATGACGTCCCATCGCAACTTGCTCATCTCTTCTTCCAGCTCGACTAGCTTCTCATCCAACCTCAATGTGCGCACGTTGTGTGTTACCTGGGACAATTGTCGGTGGGGGTGGTAGCCCGATCTCTGCCGGGGATTCTTAGCACCCCTGGCCCCGCCGCTATCGTGACCGCTATTGTAGCCACGGACTGCGGGGTCGCCGGGGACTCGGGGCCTGGTTTTCAATTGTGCCGTCATTGAAGGTTAATAGCCTACTGGTACCACGCTGGCCAGACGGGTTGGTACAGGGTTTTATCTCGAGTTTTCGTTCTCTCGCACTGGGTGTTATGTGCGTTTTTCCTTGAGTCGGCTTCTACGACTCCCTGGGACAGTGAAGGGGTGGTGACATATGTATTCTCATGCCGTCACCACACGGCAAAACTTAACTACCCTATAAATAAAGTGAAACAAATATATTATTTGTAAGTTTCGGCGCGGCCGAAAGGTTCGGCCGTTTTTGGCCGAAACCGAACTCTGGCCGAAACTTGATTTTTTGGCCGAAACTGGCCGAAACCGAAACTGAAACCGAAATTTCGGTCGGACACTACTTTTTAGTTCAAAATCAATTCGTCGAAAGTAGGAATGACTTTTGGTTGAATTCGACTCCCAAAATTTGTTAAATTGTATGCATTTTTATTAGATTAAGCAGATTATAAAACCATGTTACTTTATTTGTATAAAGTGGTGCAATGTATGAAGGTACATTTCAGAACTTTATATTATAGTACTCTGGAAGTCTAATAGGACTAACTGGTTGATTTGCCATCAATATTTCGGGATTAGGTACGTCGAGTGGAGCTTCCACGAACCTGACGAAGGGCAGTACTTGTTCGAAGGAGACAGAAACGTAAGCGCCTTCATCCGCACGGCAGCTGAGGAAGGGCTACATGTGCTACTCAGGCCCGGACCGTACATCTGTGCTGAAAGAGACTTGGTACGTTTGTTTGACAATGTTGGCTGAACGACTTAGGATTTGGACCAGAATAAAAATTTGTCACGATTAAATTTATATGGCAATTTCAATTTACTGTTAAAGGGGTCCATCATCGAATACATATACAGAACTATCATATTAAGTTAAGTAACATAATACTTTCAATACATTGTTCCAAATAATGTATTGAAAGTATTCCGCTAATCAGCAGACCCTTGCCACCTGTTATTTGTAAATTATCTATATAAGGAGCTCAGATCAGATCAGATTTCTTTAAGTTTTTATAAAAAACTAGCTGTGCCCGCGACTTCGTTCGCGTGGACTACATCATTTTATGGTCGGTTTTACCCCTTTCTCCCCTAATATTCGAAACAAAAAGTAGTCTATATTTTAATCCAAGTTTTGAGCTATATTTGTGCCAAATTTCATATCTCTAACCTCAAAAATAAACATTTTTCCATATAAACTTCCAAAGGTGGTATTACCCCCCTCCCCCCCTTATTTTCTAATAAAAAGTAGCCTATGTCCGTTCTTGAGATTCAACGTATACCTATACCAAATTTCATTAAAATCGGTTGAGAGGTTTAAGCAGGAAAGCGTAACAGACACACAGACAGACAGACAGGCAGACAGAGTTACTTTCACATTTATAATATTAGTAGGGATTGTAAGCTACTCCTGCATTTACGAGTTTTAAATGTGTGTTTCAGGGCGGGTTCCCTTACTGGTTACTAGGGAAATATCCTAAAATTAGGCTCCGCACAACTGATCCAGGTAACGACTTGACCGTTTCTCATTTTTGTTATAATTTTGTATCCGGTTTTTGGTATTCTGATGTGAGGTAGTTAGGTATTTATGTGTATTCTACTTACCCATCAACTTGCATTTGGATACATTCTATTTAATTCTGATTTATTAAATTCTATTTGTTGTCTCTCTTCACATAGGTACATTGATGTTAGAGCCGAGGTTATTGCTACTTTTGAATGATTAGTATGTACATGCAATGGTAGTATTTTTATGAATTACTAAGAGCAAAATATGATACAATTAAACTGTATCTTACAACTTTTTAACTTTTTACAGATTTCATGCAAGAATCCCGGAAATGGATAGCTAAATTGTTTGAACAAATGACACCGTTGCTTTTCGGAAATGGTGGACCTATAATTTTGGTTCAGGTAAGTGTAGACTTTTAAACTAATTACTCTCATCATTAACTAAGATTAACAGTCCAGCAAAATGCTTTCCAAAGTTGACAAATGACTTACTAATAGGTCGGTAGCTGCGTGACCATGTAGCTACTTACCTACTAATAATGACGCTTTCTAGGTAGTTATTTTAGGATTTCAACCTCATCACAAAAAATGCTTACCTAACAGCGCAAGCGGGTCAAGAAATTTTATATTGATAAATTGTTTTTCCCCAGAGCTTTTCACACAAATTTTTTTTTTGGTTATAGTTAATCTTGAGAAATTTTATGATTTTTATTGTAAGTAGGTACAGATGAAACCCCTATTTCATCTGTACTTACAATAAAGTGAAGATCTGAATTTGGATGGTCCAGCCAACCAATGTATCTTCTACGAATTGGAAAATTCTTGAAACAAACCCACATCTGCTGGAAGAGATCGCTTTCTAGCGATAAGACCGCCTAAATTCATCAATCTGTAAAACCTATTTCTGTAAAGTTTTTGTGCAATAAAGTATATCTATCTATCTATCTGCTACGTCGTAAGAAATCCAATTTAATAATTATATCGCTTAAAGAAATCCTTTCGTTTGATCCAGGTGGAGAATGAGTACGGCAGTTACAGTGGTGACATGGCGTACAAGCTCCAGATGCGTGACTTGTACAAGCAGCATGTCGGCAACAACGCCATCTTGTATACCACGGACGGGGCGGGCTGGGGATTCTTTAGCAGGGGATATATACCCGAAACACTCACCACTATCGACTTTGGCCCTGGAGGTACGTTATTCACTTAATTTTAAAGTGGACTCGTATCTAAACAGTTAGACTCAATAAGCATTTACATCTTCTTATATATAAAAATGAATCGCTGTTCGTTACTCTCGCTAAAACTCGAGAACAGCTAGACCGATTTGGCTAATCTTGGTTCTGAAATAATTGTGGAGGTCCAGGGAAGGTTTAAAAGGTTAGAAACTAAAAAAATAGGCGTTACGAAGTTCGCCGGGACAGCTAGTTTCGAATAAATTTTAAAAACTCTAAATGGATCTTTGCTAGTTTTTTAAACTGATGTATATTTACAAACCTGAAGCAAAGAACCGGATTATCTACACGCCTTAACGTGTTCGGAAATAATATCTGCATTAATTATTTGCGAATAAGTACCTACTCTGAAGAAAAGTCAAAATTGAAAATTGCGGTCTGCTTCAATTATTCACAGAAATGCACTAGTTATAATAACTCAAAATTTTGACAGATAACGCACCGCTTTAATTTATTTCGAAGTGCATTCCTAGTGCATGGTGATAAAAATAGCACTTTTTTTGTCCCATTGTATGTCGCGAATAAAAAAAGCTGATTTCAAAATAGGTACCTACTTTGAACTTTGACTAGCTACATTGTTTAAAAATATTTGCGTTGTGTGAACCTGTGTGAGCCTATTGCTTATATATTTATAAAAATATTATTTTTATTTAAAACTAGTGGCTCGTGGCAGCTTCGCACGCAGCTTGTCCTGGTATTTGCCGAATTGTTCACTGATTCTTTGCTCCTGTGATTAACAGGAGAACAGCGTGATGTTTTGGGGGTCTAAAGAAATAATGTTTCAATTCAAACGTGGCAAAAATAGCTTCTAAGACTGGCGCGTTCAAACAAACAAACAAACTCAGCTTTATAACACTAGCATAGAAGTACAGATAATGAATCACAAAACATTATATTCGCAGTTAACGTTCGTGGATCTTTCGGAGAACTGCGGAAATTCATGACCCAGGGGCCTCTTATGAATTCGGAGTACTACCCAGGGTGGCTTACTCATTGGGGGGAGGCGTTCCAGAGAAGGAATACTCCGTCTGTGGTGAATACTATGCGGCAGATGCTTGAACAAGGCGCTCATTTCAACGTCTACGTTTTCTACGGAGGAACCAACGATGAGTTTACTTCTGGTAAGAGTCGAACGCAATTGAATCATATTTCGGAATAGTGTACCCGGAGGGTCTGGCACAGAAACCTCTGTTGTTAATATAATGTGTATTCTTCGGAGAAACCAAGCAAAACATACTCTTGTTAAAAGGTCTCATTTTAATATTTGGCAATTCATTTACCTAAAGACGAAACCGTTATATTCCAGGTGCAAACTATTTTGGTGGTTATCAACCAGATATTACATCTTATGATTACGATGCACCCCTGAGTGAAGCTGGTGATCCTACCCCGAAATACTACGCTATACGGAACCTGATGAAAGAGGTGAACATAGCTTTAATTTTATTTTGTTAAGAAAATAAAAAAAACAGTTCTAGTATGCCAAATAATAAACCGAGAGTTATAGACTCTGTTCTGCAGCAGACGGAAACAATAATTAAGATGGTAAAGAAATACTTCAGAAAAAAATTAATCAGATAGTTTACGGGTGTATATTGAAAATTCACATTCTTGTAATCATTTTCGTTTTATGAAATTCACAGTTAGAAGTGTAATGAAAGTAAATAGAAATATAAACTTGATCTCATTACAAATACAAAGTATGCGTTCCGGAGCTCTATCAAGGCGCTGTCTTATAGCTGCGTAAACTACGCATTTACAGTGCAGTGCCCGGCCGAATTAAATTATTATTAATGGCAATAACATATGACGTGCCATATATATACGCTCGGCCACATATGTAGGCTATGGCCTACGCCGATGTGGAAAAACGTCTTAAAGGCGTGGATCCAAAAAGTCGTCGATGCGCTGTGTAGGTAACTTGGATGGCAAGACGTCAAAATATTCGAGAGTTGCTGAACTGATTATGAGATACATAACGGGGATACTTACCTTGCTAATTGATTTTTTTATTTAACAGTATAACTTCGTGGGAGAGTCCGACCCGGAACCACAACCATCTCCAAAGGGAGCCTACGGCATAGTAACTGTCACGGCTCGAGTCAGTTTGTTGACAAGGTCAGGTCGCGAAGCTCTCGGGAAACGTTACCAAGATGTCGAAGGCGCCATATTGCCCACCTTCGAACAGCTGCGCCAGAGGGCTGGCCTGGTGCTGTATGAGACGACTCTGAGTGAAGGAAAGGGGGCCCTTCGCATAAATAGTCCACGAGATTGGTGTTACGTTTTTGTTGATGGGGTACCTACACATATTTTTTTATTAATAATGCTATTATATATTTTTCTACCTACTTGATAATCTGACTTAAGCTATTACTTAAATAAATTTACCTAAAAAAATATTACCTAAAAAGCCTTGTATTTTGTTACGCCTACAATTTATAACTTACTTCACAATCATAATCATGGCTAATCATCACAGTTACTGAAGTTCAGATGATTTTTCCAGTCTATATTATTTTTTCGTTTTTGATTTTTGATAGGTACAATCGATTTTTTCCACATATTTTGTTTGATTCACCATCTTAGATGGCCTGTTAGTTCTCTTATTTTTACGATGTAATTGTTCAGCTTTTTTTTAAACCATTTTACATTTACAGAAGTATCAAGGCAGCATAAACAGAATGTATAAAAAGTACTCGCTTAATATTGAGAGTAAAAACAACTCTCAACTCTCACTCCTTGTGGAAAATCAGGGACGCATCAATTTTGGACCAAAGCTCACAGATCGTAAGGTGATACAGATTTGCTTTACTAGTAACTATTCGCTTGTAAGAATAAAATATATTTCCATTTTTCAATTAAACTTAAATTTTACTTTACCCGAGATTAACCTTACTTGTAAGTAAGTAGTTATATTATCTATTTATTATACATTTAATTACTTGTATGTACAAAATGTTTTTTGTAAAGACAGTTTAAAACCATTTTCTTCCCAGGGTATCCTAAGCTCCGTAACATTTGGTAACGAAACCCTTAATGGACCCTGGTCAGTCACTGGATATCCTCTGCAAGAACACAACACCACTACCAGCTTCCATGGCCAGCCAGACTTGAGCACAGGTCCAGTTCTGTTCGAGGGAACCTTCACTCTTCCAGATCATCAGGAACCGTTAGATACGTTCTTGGATACCACGGGATGGGGACGGGTAAGGTTTTGAAACTTATTTTCTACCAAAGCTATTAAAATTCAGATCCAGTATGGGAAGATAATAAATTTACTAACGTGTCCTCCCTCCAATCTGGGGCATGCACAGTGTTTATGAAATAGATACCGTGGGACGTGTACCCCGTATAAATGCCTAAATGTGGACCTATTCCGAAGTCAAATCTGGTTCAGCCCTTTTAACCTTTAACCTCTACTACGTAACTTTTCCTAGCAATTCAGGTCAATCTTCGTTAACTGGCCCATTAATACAATTAGTAGTGGCTTAAGTCTTTGCACCAATGACAGTTAGTATGATTCTCAGCCTGGGTAAATTTTGTGGCACCGTGGCCTACCTAAATATGTACTTTATGTACATTTCCATGGTAGTATCATTTAGACGATGAGAGGTGTGGGAATTGTGTATTTATGTATGTTCTTGTACCTTACATTTTCGCATATCTATCACTAACGCTTTGTTTGTTTGCTGTGTGTGATCCATTGATTGTTTTCGTAGGGCTATGTTTGGGTGAATGGACACAACCTAGGCAGGTATTGGCCCGGTCTCGGGCCGCAAGTTACATTGTATGTACCAGGAGTGCATCTCAACGCCTCGCCAGCGACCAACAAACTGGAGATACTGGAACTCGAAAGTACTCCCCAGATATTTACGATGGAATTTATTGATAATCCTATACTGGACAGAAGATCGCTCAGCTATGTGTAGATGTCAAATCAATACGTCTGAAGCTAAGTAAGAAATAATACTTAAGTTCATAAATTATAATTTGCACTTAGTAATTACCTGTATGATCTTGTCATTTGTTTTATTTCAATTAAAATAATAAAACAATATAAATTTATTTCATTTTTCATATTGTATATAGAAATATACCTATCCTAATAAAAACGTGCGACATATCATTATGTATTTGGATGAATGATTGTTCCTAAATACGTCTTCATTTCACCTCAAAACCATAGATTAACAAAATTGCAAACATCGGAAACGGATTCGAATTTAACCAATTATTTAAACAAATAAACTTTTTTTATTTTTTTAACCTGTGTAAATAAGGGGATAGAACTGTAGTAGAATATTCAGGACAACGGATCCGCATGATTGGTGGAAGAGATGTAGCTAGATTTTTGCTTAAGAAGCAAATGCCAAAAATGACTGTGAATCTCTGATCCACAAACGAAGCATCCACCTGGGACGACATATAGCCCAACCGGATGAATTAAAAACCCTGAAAGCTATTAAAATATGAGACTTCATAGAATCGACCCGGCTAAAGGAGTTACTTTAAACGGGTGAAGAGTCACAATAGATCTGACAGGTCGCAGTGACCACAGTTCACTAGAACTGCACAGCCCCCAGTACCCTAATAATAAATGCCAAAAACTTCACCACCGTTTTAAGCCCGTATATAAGTGAGAACAGAACATACGGTATCCCCTTTTATAAGTAAGTAAAACTGAATAATACCGCTCGCATCATGCGTAATTTTAGAAACACGTGTAAAATCAATTCCATATTACGCATCCAGGTAACAAAACAACGTCCAAAGATTCCTTTAAAATTACTCACCCATTTTTTACAATCAAAACTAATTTTAAATGAGAACTTCTAAGTATTTAATTATTCATCATAAAACGAAACTGGAAATTTTCTACTTCGGTGATTCCGAGACAAACGTTGAGTTTTGAACACCTGTTTTTAGCGACCCAACTAATTGTGAATACATACATACATGTGTAATTAACAGAAAACAGAATGCTCTTTGTGAACTTTATTTTACTAAAGCAACATATTTTCCTTCTAACTGAATACCATAAATAAGTTTAATCAGTGTTCGGTCATCCTACTTTTACGCAAAATTTTCTAAGGGCTCTTAACAATATTATGCCTACTTTTATTATAATCAACCATCGCAGGGAATCATAATCAGGATCGCAGTTAACTTGATTGATTGATTGGCCAACCACAAATATGTAAGTAGGTATACTTCTCTGATTCGGTTCAGTCCTTTTTTTTTTTTTGGCGAGGGTAAATGCTTGGCGCACCGTACCGTCACCCGAGGGAGGTGACGGCGTGTGTGGGACTCTCCTGCCCTAAAAAGGACATGGGTAGGCCACCCACTAAAACCTCCCGGGGGACCTCATCGCCTTAATGGTAATGCTGTGGGAAAATTTTTAAGAACCAAAACAATCACTCAAACGTTTTGTTGTTATCTGAACACGTTCAGATACCCCCAGCGGACTTGACACACTCACAAATTGCACCACTCGTCACTTCTACTATTGATTTGGAAGTTATAATATTAAAGCTTTCAAATACACCAGATCTTATTTAGGTACGCTCGTTAAGGTAGACACTTGCAGTTTGAGTTCATATACGCTCGACATAAAGACGGTGCTAAAACCAAAGTGCTTTCCATCGTACATAACAAAGGAAAGTTTTCCATACTTCATGATTTGCAGATTCTGATTTGTTTTTGTTAACTTTGATATATTCAGCACTTGGGTACAGTTTCCTATTCTTAATGGTTAATAATATAAAACGACGCAATACTTTTATGAAATCATTAAGGTACAAACAGTACAAGTGGTTGCAAAAAAAAATACTTGGCGTGACTTTTGCTCCTATCATGTTTTTCTCTATATATGTCTTGAAACAACATTTCTCCGCCGCAAAACCAACAGAATACTCCAACTTTTTTTTATAATTTACTAAACGCGATACCAAGCTTACACAAGAACAAGATTAACTAGTTATAGTCTAATTTATGTTACTACTAGCTGTGCCCGCGACTTCTTTCGCGTGGACTACATCCTTTCATGGTCGGTTTTACCCCTTTCTCCCCTAATATTCGAAACAAAAAGTAGTCTATATTTTAATCCAAGTTTCGAGCTATATTTGTACAAAAATAAACATTTTCCCTTTTTTTTATTCTTCCAAAGGTGGTATTACCCCCCTCCCCCCCTTATTTTCTAATAAAAAGTAGCCTATGTCCGCTCTTGAGATTCAACGTATACCTATACCAAATTTCATCAAAATCGGTTAAGAGGTTTAAGCAGGAAAGCGTAACAGACACACACACAGACAGACAGACAGACAGACAGAGTTACTTTCGCATTTATAATATTAGTAGGGATTTTAATAAAAGTTTTAAGAAACAGATTATACTTTTCTTTTTACTTTTTTACTTTTCGACAGTTTAAAGCTTAGTGCGCACTAAATGTAGGTACAAACTATCAATTAAGAGTAATCGAACACATGAACAAATGACTTGATTTTGATTAAGGGTATTTTACTATTAAATTTACACTACATAAACACATAGATTAATACAAATTTCTACGTTTGAAGTGCTCCTGTACTTCTTACCATCGGTACCTGTTTTAAGCTTGGTACCAGTATTGCTAGTACCTACCTACATTAACTTAAATAATAAAATAAGTCTTACTGTTCTATTTAATACTCTACTCCCATATTTCACGATTTAATTTTTTAATATATAATATTCTTAGGAGTATATTAATTTGTAAAACTTTGTAATTTAAATATATTATATTAACGATTTTAGGCTTTACCAGCTTGGTATTTACAAATTTGGTTAAATAATTTACCTTCACTAGTTGTAGGTCTCACCTTTTAGAATAATGGTGTCTTACCCATATTAATATCCTTTACAAAAGTAATAGATTAATTAGTAGTAAATTTATTCTGTGGATGAATCAACGTTTGTTGTTATTTTATGTAAAACTACTGAATGGATTTAAGAATATCAATGAATATGACATAGGTACTAGTTAACATGTACCTATACAAGATACTTCTTATCCTGAAATAACGCGAACGAAATCTCGTGCGTAAGTAGGTATATTTCTTCCATATGAGACCATTACCCCAGCCCGAAAAAAACCGGTGTTCGAATAGTGTTACATGTAAAGACGGTTTTGTATGGCCATTTTAGTAGTTCTGCTGGTACATACAATATCCATACTATTTTCTCAGTACGCTATTAATGCTATTCGATTATCGTTTTATTTTTTATTAAGTGTACTGGTTTGGAATTATTATAGTAAGGATTTTCATTGAGTACATTTAATATAAGAATGACGTTTTGATAGTAAAACATAAAAGACAAAATCTTGAACTGGAGCAGCCCGACAGGTGCAATCGCACAACCTTACAGAAGACCTCAGCCAGGGCCGGCGTTAGGGTGGCGCGCGGTTGGGCAACAGCCCAGGGCGCTCGGATTTGAACGGGCGCTAGAAAGCTACCCTGAGGTACGCAGATGTATTCCCCTAAATAGATATATTGGTATACGCTTTTACAGGGGCGCTGGCGGAAATTCGTCCAGGGCGCCTGAAATGCTAGAACCGGCACTGACCTCAGCCATATAACAATCACTTCGGTGTTGTTGCGTTCCTGCGTGTGAGTAAGGTTTACAGAGCTACTACGGGAGTGCGACATCAGTAGCAAGGGTCAAGCATTAAAGGTAAGGGCGACCAGTCCAGTAACAGAGATTATTATGCTGTACTTATCGCCCTTAAGCTAAGACCTCATTAACACTTAACATCAGGTGAAATGAGGTCAGTTAAGAAGTACAATACAAAAAATATATCAACTATTAATGCTAACTATAGTCATATTATGTCAAAGTCAAGTGGCAATTTCAGTAGATCATGTATAATAAGGTTTAATTTTAGTAATTGTGTACGGAAAGATATTTACTCGTCCATAAAACAAATTAAGAGAACAATGAACAATTTTGAAGATTTAATAGCATAAAAAGATAAAGCAACGTTACTACACACCTGACGTACTTAAAACATCTGGCATGGAATTTCAAATGCGTTTCTTATGAATACCTACTACTACCTAATATTATAAACGGGAATAGCAAGAAAAAGATATGCATGTATGTTTGTTACTCTTTCACGTAAAAACAACTGACCGGATTTGGATTAACTTTGATAAGAAGACAGATGATGTCATCTCTTTTCTTATCCAGATTATTTATAGGTTACTAGCTTTCCGCCGGCGGCTTTGCCTGGGTGGAATACGGTTATATTACGGTATAAAGCACAACTAAAAGAAAACTTCCCATTTTCACGGAAAATCCTAAGAAGCGCGATGTAACGCTGGATACGATTAGTTGTTAAACAAAAACTAAATGGTACACTATATTACATAAGTAGATGTAAAAAAAAACAGTTTAGACGATAAATGTACTTCCTCCCTCGGGAATTACTAATTTGCCGGGATTCATTATCGTATCATTTACCTTCTAAATTTACATGTTTATATTCGTTTGCAATATTTTACCTTGTTTTAAACGACACACAGCGCCATCTCCAATCCATCCATTAAGCAAACTATAGTTTTGTTTTCCCTCGGGAATATCAATTTTTTCCGGAATTAAAACCCTATTATTTAATCTGGACTTCTAACTTTACGTCTGCAAAATTTCAAAGCAATCGTTTCAGTAGTAGTTACAGCGTGAAAGCGGAACAAACAAACAAACTCGCTCTCCTATTTATAATATTAGTAAGGATTTTTTATTTAAATAAGGCGAGTGAAGTCGTGGCCAACAGCTAGTTGTTTGTTTATCAAATGATTTTACTAATTCTAGTTCAACTTATCCTTAAATAAAAGTTAGTAATTGATTACCTTCAAGGAAAACATGTTGCTGTTGTTGTATGAAATAAATTGTTTGAAAAATAATGTACAGAATATTTAATCCTACAAATAAATAGTTGTACCAATAACTGACAGTAACGCGACGATTTGCTAGTTGCAGTCTTTTTCGCAAGTGAACACCTCGTCTCAGTCTTTAGTAATTTTTGCTTATTAGCATCTGGTGCCAATTGTGAACAAAGCAGGTTGTATGCCAAATGCATCGATGTTCCACTCCATACTCATGTTATGACATGGTCGTAACGAATTACACGGCGACTGGCGAGTGTTCGGAGGACTGGCGTCGCGGACGGTCGCCTTCATCTAAGAAGGGTCAGGTCTCATTGTTTACAGGTCGGCATTATTTTGGCTGAACAAGCTCACGGTTGATCCCAGGCCGGACCGAAGCCATGAGAGTCAACTGTCTGCCCGGCGCAGGTCATTGCCGTGTGACCGGTGAGTTGCTAAACCTATTTGCATAAACGATTGTATCGATTAGCTTATTAAGCTAAGTTAAATTTCAATTAAATATATCTAGGAAATATTAGTTATATTAGAGAAAGAGAAATGATCGATCCACCAAAAAAATCGTTTGGGATTTAAACAGAAGAAATTGGATCAAATTCTATTGACGATTATTCACGCACGTTAATGTTATTATTTGTATAAAATTTACCATAACTGACGCATATCAAAGTTGTTATTATTATAAAATCTGTAACCTTGTTAATACCTACTACATTATTCTATACATAATGTACGAAAAACTGCGAAACAGAAAACTACTAACCCGCACTTTTCAAAGTAGATATACCTAGCAAAATTTGTAGGTATGTTAAAAAAACAGAAAAATTTCATCTCCCCTTGCGGTGTGGAGAAGGGGAGATATTTTTTTTCTGTTTCTTTAACATATTTAAACTTCGCTAGTGCGGCGTAAAGTACCTACCTACTATAACAATTGTATAAATACCTAGGTACTTAAGAAACCTTTATTTACAGGGAGGAAAATGTATGGGAAATCAAAATTTCAATGTATAGTAGCGCTCTTCTGCTTGTATGTGTGGCGCGCAGGAGCCGTACCCCCTGGTATGCCAACCTCTGATCTACATGGTTTACAAAATAAAAGATTGGAAAGGAGACATCAAAAGGTAATTAGAGCCATTATATTCTTCTTGAAATTTTAATCAAAGTAAGTAAGTACCAACTAATTATAAGGTAAATTTATTTTTAATCGTTTATACATGTAAGGTTTACAGGAAAAAGGATACGTTTTATTGTAACAATAGTGTTCAGGTCAAAATTTAATTATGATATTTTTATTTTCTCCACTATTTTCTTGTAAATTTTGAGGTATTAGAAAAGAAATACATATTTAGATACTTATGTACGAACAACACCACGTCAGACTATACATTATGACCTTTATGCCGTACAAATAAGAGCTAACATCGTACTGCAAACGATAACCTACTGAAAAATATGACTTGCTTTAAAATAACACGCAAAACACATAATTTGGTTTCCCTTTGCTAAGAGGCGTGTGGAAAATATTGTTAATCTAATTACTTGCAAAAAATCACCAAATGTTGACCGAAGGAGCAGTTATTATAGCCATTAACATAATTGATAAGGTCACCGAACTGTTCTAATGGGCTTTAACTCGCCTGCCTATTGGCAAAGTATTCGTTTTATCAATCTGTTCGCTCGCCTTGCAGAGGTTTTGAGTAACCACCATGGTAATTACCTAGGCCTAACTCCCCAATCAGGCTATACAAAGAGGTAGTATTCGTTCTGGGCACCTTAGCTGCCGGAGCGGACTTCTTTTTATAAGTATTCCATACTCTTTCAATATATTTTTGTTATCTATCGTTATTATTATTTAAGTAGTGGAGATCTTGTTAGTTCTAGTAACCGGTGTGCAAAATTAAAACAAAATGCTAGTTTTAATAAATCTTACTAATGTACTATGAATGACTTTTCAAATAACATCTAAGAAATAGAACTACATACATAAAATTGCCAGTTGCATAGTGACAGTTTTTTATGGCCATTTTAGTTGTTTGGTTGTTTTAATTTTTTTTTAACACTTGCGATTACACAATTTTACCAAACCAATTTACCTTTACCTAAATTAAATATTGAGACACAACATTCAGGCTGATTCTCAACCAAATCAATAGCATTCTCCGTAAGTTTGCTTATGTAGTTTACGAAAATTTTTTACGATAAGAAATTATGACTCAAAGAGAAGTAGATACTTTTTCCGATTTTTTATATTCCGGATCCTGTTCTATTCGGATAATAGGTACTGTGATCTAGTAGTAGTAATTTTAAGTACAGCCACTCAATAAATTACCTACTACATACATACGTATTTAGATACGTATCTAAATACGTATGTATGTAGTAGGTAATTTATTTCTAAACAAAAAGAGGATTGTGTATTTGATGAACAAATGTCCTACCTACTTTATTATGTTTTCCGTAAATAAGTAGGTGATGATAGAATTCATGAAGTCATTTTAAACATAAATCGGACCACATTAATTTTAGGTTTGTTTAATTACACATACCAATTTCATTCTTAGTAGTTTATTTTACAGATGGATCGCACAATTTACAATAAAAGATAATTTAAATGTTGCAAATATTTAAGCACTAACTTCACTTTGAATATCACTACATAGTATCACTACATCACTACATAGTATAAAACAAAATCGCTTTTTTTGTCCCTATGTCCCTTTGTACGCTTAAATCTTTAAAACTACGCAACGGATTTTGATGCGGTTTTTTTTAATAGATAGAGTGATTCAAGAGGAAGGTTTTTGTTTGCAATAAATAATATAAAAGCCAATATTTCTAAGTATTTACATTCCATCCGTGCGAAGCCGGGGCGGGTCGCTAGTAAACTTATAAAATAAACGTAAGTAAATCGATATCAGTGTGTTATAAGCAGACCGTAACTTAGTTTGATCAAATAGAACTAATAAACGAAAAATCCCACTAAAAATCTAATAAAATATTATGTATTTCTCTAGGACACACATCACAATATCAGCATCATAGGAAACGACTTCATGTTGGATGGCCAACCACTTTACATTCGATCGGGTTCCGTACACTATTTTCGAGTACCGGCCGCGTACTGGCGTGACAGGCTGCGCAAATTGAAGCAGGCAGGATTCAATGCAGTATCCACGTAAGAAAACAAACACAATGCCTATATAAGATACCTACAGTATCTAAAACTGCTATGTACGGTAATCACCAATACTAACCAATAATATTCAGCACCAGCACATGGGTAAAATAAAGCTGAAATGGTGTGTTTGCTACTATCACCACGTAGAGAAGGGTTTGGGCTTTGAACGTCGATTCTCCTAGAGACCAGTAGAGTAGGTACTGCCTCATCCTACCTGGTGAAACGCCCTATCAAGGAAGCCGTATTACCGGTGAAGGCAGTAAACTCAATAGAGGGAACCCAAGATCACCAGTCTTTTTATGTGGTCGCAGCAGCTATAGCAGTGGTGGGGAATGTTTAGTGGGCATGGGTGGCTAATCCCATCTAGTCTCATGATGTATGATGGAGCCAGCATTGAAGATAGTTGCCATTTATCAGTAGCACAGTCTGTGGAATCGATGCCTGATGTATTGTAAATTAAAATTTTATTATTTTACATGAATGTGCAGGTACGTCGAGTGGAGCTTCCACGAGTCTGAGGAACGGCAGTACTCATTTGAGGGTGACAGAGATGTGAGCAAATTCATTCGCACGGCCGCTGAAGAGGGACTGCACGTTCTTCTACGGCCTGGGCCCTACATCTGCGCTGAAAGAGACTTGGTATGAAATTATAATCTAATGATGAATGATGATTATATTATTCTTTCGCAGCATAGATGGCGAATTATGTGCTTGCTGATAAAGTAGACTTGTTCCTAGCTTGCTGGATCCAGAAGTTCTTTAGACATAATTTTTCTAAACGGGAAAAATGTAAGCTATCCCGTAAGGATTAAGTCTTTATCATATATTAGCAACCATCCAAGTATCGTTTGTTTTAAAATAAAGACATTTCTTACAGGGTGGATTCCCGTACTGGTTACTAGGGAAATATCCAAATACAAAACTTCGTTCAACAGACGCAGGTAATTGACTTTAAACACTTAAATTTTATGTAGTTTGCAGTGAAATCTATAACGCGGAATATTTTTGGACTTGTTTGAGATCATCAATAAACAAAAAAAAAATTATTAAATTTTAAAACATAATTATAGTTCGGAATGAATTCAGCCTTATAAAATTAAAGTTCGTATATTATTAATAAATATTTCGCAGACTTTATGCAAGAATCCCGAATATGGTTAACCAAATTGTTTGAACACATGACACCGCTCCTGTATGGAAACGGAGGACCTGTTATTTTAGTTCAGGTAAAAGAATTACTAAAATTTGTTTACCTAACCTATTATATACCACTGAAAATAATTCAAGCTAAGCTTAAATTAAATCATACCAATTTGTCAATGATGAATAAGTAGACCTTACGGGAATCGTGACGAAACTTAATTTAGCTTACTTCCATAATACTAGATAGTCTTGAGTACTATAGTAGGTTTGTTTGGGACTTAGCTTGAAATAAAATTAAATTAGGCTAATGTATTGATTGAGCTAAAAGAAACCAGTGATGTAGCCAGTCCTATTACCGGGAATTGAAATGTCTTTGCTCTTCGTACCACTATTTTGTGGATTCACGATCCAGGTAGAGAACGAATACGGTAGCTACGGCAGCGATATGCAGTACAAGACCCAAATGCGCGACATATACAAGCAGCTTGTCGGCGACAACGCTATCCTGTATACTACAGACGGAGCGGACTGGGGGTACTTCAGCAAAGGGTACATACCCGACACACTCACCACGATTGACTTTGGTGCAGGTGGTAAGTGAATATATTCGATTTATTTATTATCAAACAAGTTTCAGCTCTAGATAGACGTCTGGAGATATTTCTGTTACAAATGATGCGAAGAAGCAGATCCTTTCCATATCTCGTTATTTTAAGAAAACAAGGATGAAGCGCGAGCTACTTATCTATGAAAGTGGAAAACAATGTTTACCTAGATAAAAATTTAATTAATTCGTCCACTGTTAAAAAGAAATAATGGTTACATAACTTTAAACGGTAGGTTCCTAGTCAAAATCATTCAGACTGAACACTGCACCGCCAGTTGTATATACTGTTGTCTTTGCTACTCATTTATCGTTGGTAAAAGAGCTGCAAGTTTTACCGTGATTTGCTGTTCACTCTACAAACGGTCCTAAGTTAAATTATCGGTTTGGATCAGCCTGAGTTTGGTTCATCAAATCAATACTGAACCTACAAAAAATCTAATGTTAGAACTTTTATAAAAATTGCATTTCTAAACCAACATAGTTATTTTTAATTAAAAATAAGTTAGCAAAACCCAAAACCTCAAAACGTCGGGCAGTAATTTGAAATTAACAACTAAAATGTTATCGCGTTTTGGAACGCGAAAGTCTTAAAATATGACAGTATTCACTGTTGAATTAGACGAGCCTGAGTTACAGTACCACCACCAATTTTGCCTTTATTGGTTTCAGCTAATGTGACAGAGTTATTCAATGAACTTCGTCGCTTCATGCCGCAGGGGCCGCTGATGAACTCGGAGTATTACCCTGGGTGGCTGACCCACTGGGGGGAAGAGTTCCAGACAGTGGAAACCTCCTCTGTCGTCGCCACTATGCGCGACATGCTAGACAAAAAAATACATTTCAACGTCTACGTGTTCTTTGGAGGAACGAACTTTGAATTCACTTCAGGTATGAATCGGCTACGCAATAATGTTTAGAGTATCGGTACCGGGCAAACTGTATATTAATTGTTATTTGATTTAGCAACTAATTGTAATTCGCTGTTGGTTTTCTAATTAAATAAAATTAATAAAAAGCCCTATCTTTAGATGGGCTGGACTAATTTTATTTTGACAATCAGGGACCTCCAAGACAAGACAGACAGACGACAACGTAATCTTACAAATATCCCGTGATACCTTTTGAGGGATCGCTATCACGTTTTTCTTATCAGTTAATCATCTTTCAAATGTGACTTTACCATCACAACAATACGAAACATATGAATATTGAAAAGATACTGGAAATAAACTTTTTAGTATATCTATTAAGAAACTTTCTAGGCATAGAATACAGGACACTTTTAGCTATGCCTATGAATTCGCCGCTGATCTAAATTTAATTATTATTATTATGTAATTTAAAAAAGTTTTTCGTTACATTTCAGGTGCTAATCTTGAGTATCTACCAGATATCACTTCGTATGATTACGACGCACCTCTGAGCGAAGCTGGTGACCCTACTCCCAAGTATTACGCTATACGCAACTTAATGAAAGAGGTGACTCTTTTTAATCCTGTTTTCGAAATCATCATTCATCATTCCTTAAAGCAAAAAACAAAAAGCATTAAAATTGGGAATAAAGGAATTCTTGACAACGTATGGGTAGCGGTTTGTCGTCAAAAAACATTTAATTTATGTTTTTATTTAAGCAATTGTTAAATACTTTAAAAAAATATATTATTATCGCAAATGTATTATCATTACAGTACAAGTTTGTATCTCAAAACGACATAGAACCGCAACCTTCACCGAAAGGGTCCTATGGACCAGTTACCGTCACTGCTCGTGTTAGCTTATTATCGAGTTCAGGACGCACAGCTCTCGGGAAGAAATACCAAGACATCCAGGGCACCATGTTGCCGTCCTTTGAGCATCTTCGGCAGAGAGCTGGCCTGGTGCTGTATGAGACTATTCTGAAAGAGGGAGAAGCGGAGCTCCGCATCAAAAGCCCACGAGACTGGTGTTACGTGTATATTGATGAGGTATACTTGTTCTGACTAACATTGTATTATCAACATCCTTTTGTACGTAAACTATATTACGTGAACTGTTATTATTATTTCGGGAGACCGTTCGGTGTTTTCAAGTAGCGTTACAACAAATTTAAAAAATAGTTGCATTTACTTATTTAATAAGTTTAAATATACTTAATCCATTTTGATGACGCAAACGATACAACTTCTCATGGCGACCGCGGACTTGCTTTTGTTATCAGCAAATATTTTCAACGGTCAAATGGATTAATTCACCTATATAAATAATAATAGACTATGAAAATGGTATGCGTATAATTTTAGAAATAGTAGACTAAATTGCATAAATGTTTTTATCTTTATGTTTGTAAAGGACAAGTTTATACTAGTGATTACAGAAAAGGTACGTCTTTATTATTCATTACATAATGACAACTTAATTAAATCTAAGTTGATTTTTAAGGTAAAATAAACTGCTTTCATCTTTTACAAACATAGTCTTAGTCTAACCTAACATATGTATGTAGACAGGTACGTATATAGGGCTTTAAAATACCTACATTGCAAAACATACTTTTGGAGGAGTGAAGTGTTCACACGCATATTGCAGTAGGTGAATGTAATGAGTTTTGAAAAAAAAAATAAAAACGTAAATGCTATATGTATTTCTGTGATGCCAGAAACAAAACATCATTGATAAAAACTTAGAAATATGTTTCTTTTTTATGATCCATGAGGGTGGGTTTACTTTCTTCACTCATTTTCGACCATCTTGTGGTCTATTATTATTTCGAGTAACTACGTCCATCTGATAATCATACAATTCCCAATTTTCAGAAATTGCAAGGCAGCATAAATAGGATGTATAAGAAGTACTCATTGAAGCTAAATGGTAAAAAAAATATTAAATTGTCACTGTTGGTGGAGAACCAGGGTCGCTTAAACTATGGACCAGATATTCAAGATATTAAGGTGAACTTCAGAAAAATATTTTTAAGAACATTATTTAAGCTATACCTAATGCCCCGAACACGCTTAAACATTTATTAGCGGTGCTGATGATATATACATACGTATCTAAGGTATGCGATCCCGTAGCGTCACACATGCGCTAGTGAAAGCAGCGATACAATCACTATACCTACACTAGTAGATATTTAGTATATAGCTACACATAAGAGCTTTGTAACCGCTGACATTGCGATGCGTCGTACGACTGTCAAATGCGTGTTTAAGTCGCAATGGAAAAAATAAAAATAATTATTTTTATTTTAAAATAAAATAAAACATAAAAAAATCTTAATCATTTTCTCATAATCAAGTATAGTCCACTTTCTTCACAGGGTATACTAAGCACCTTAACATTAAACAACAGCGTCTTCAACGGAAAATGGTCAGTCACTGGGTATCCCCTACAAGCACTCAACGACACTGAGCCCTTCCTTGGGCAGCCGGACGTGAGCACTGGTCCAGTGCTGTTCGAGGGAACTTTCACTCTAACTGCAGAACAACAGCCTTTAGACACCTTTCTGGACACCACGGGATGGGGAAGGGTAAGCTCATATTTATCTATTGGAACTTCATTACCCCACGGCTTTGCTCACTTGGGATTTTGAAAACAAAAGTAACATACCTAAAAAAACTAGAAGAGACAAGATTACGATTTGGTCAAGGGTAATGGAAAAAAGAGCAAATTTGATCTGTATAATTTGCTTTAATTTATTATTTTGTGAATTTTAGTGAGTAGATTTAGTAGTTATTTCTTCAGTAATGGTCAATCCGACCGCTTCTATTTATTTGTTCAGTATTTAAATGTGAATAAGTCTAGATCAACTAAATACTTTTCAATAGATATCTATGTATAAGTAAAATTAAAACTTGGTCCTGTCCATATCTTTGTGTTCTTAAATTCAATCGTTCACTATTTCTTAATGTTAATTATTACACTACAGTATAAATTAATATTTTACAGGGCTACATATGGGTGAACGGGCACAACTTGGGCCGATACTGGCCTGGGCTTGGACCACAGGTGACATTATATGTACCCGGAGTTTATCTGTATGCACCGCCGGCGATCAACAAACTACAAATACTGGAACTCGAAAGTGCACCACACAAATTAACTATGGAATTTATCAACTATCCCATTCTAAACAGAACATTACACAGCTCAGTCTCAAGTCTTAGTTAAAAGTTAAGGAATGTTACACGAACGCAGTTCACGGTGTTTTTTAGCTTTTTAAATCCTAATAATATTACAGACACGAAAGTGCTAAAATTTCATGCAAATACTACTGAATGAATTTGTTTTTTTCCCCTTTTTCACAATCTGAATAGCTTTCTGTGGTAACTTCGAAGCCTTTTCACCTCCACCGAACTTTCAGGGGAGAGAATTAAGCTCTAAGCATAATCCGTTATTTAGGTGGGTACTAAGTTTTTTTTATAGTGTATGACTGGATGGCTTCCAGAAGGCGCTGTTCTTTATATTTTATATGCACGTTACCAGCAAAAAATTGAGACGCTTCTTACGATATCTTATTTAGTTATTTATAATGTGTAGATAGTTTGGAAATTATGAGGAACCAGATAAAATACATAATATGTAAAACATGCTGGTCATCTCTTTTGGTTTTGCTACGCCGAAATAGGTAACAGTGCAATTTAATTAAATGCAAAACCTAAAATTAGACGAATTAAAAAAAATACATGATGAAAGTAGGTAAGCTAAAATGTACTGGGAATTTTTTATGGAATAGAAAATACCAAATAAAAATTAAAATCGAAATTTTGTACTTGTTTGGCGTTTCAGTTAAACCTTACGAACCTTACCGAGCTTAAGCAAACCCAAATACAATAACTCCCTATAAATTACCTGATCACACATATTTTTACTTTGCATCAAAATATAAAAATCGCGTTGAAGTCTTTTATTCATTTGTAATTTTTAACAAAATTTGGATATTATATTTAATTAATGAATTGTATTTGCTTTCGAATATGCATTCAAAATCACGTCAGCCTATATTCTTCGGACTTTGTACCGACTCTACGTCCTAGGCATAAGAACTAATATCAAACGGCAAATGTTTAAGTACTGTTATATGTTTTTAACATACGAGCACGTATGGTGTTATTGCAATATGTGATGACCGTTTCGTACCTACCAAGCCATTTGATTTACAGCATCAACAGACGAAGAATAATTTATACAAACCTTAATTAGCTCGAAGTTATCTACAATGATACTTGCCACTAGGAATAGTCCTTATCGACGCACATAGGTTGATTTGCATTTAGGCGGCCAAAAGTCGATTTTCAAAAAATGCTCCGAATCAATTACAACTTACTATTTCTTATAGAGAATAGACCTAAGTACATCATACATCCCGTCCCTTGCATTCTAACGTGTTTAAATACTTTAGCGGGTAGTCGGAACGTGGTTGTCGCTCTAAGCGTCCGTATCAGTTGTCGGTGTTCGTATTTTTGCATAAACTTCAAAGTACATAATTTATTATTTTGACGGTGATATTGACGTGTTTGTGATGGATATTCCTAATTCAGGTAAGACTTAATATATTTACTGGAAAATAATTATTATAATTATATTGTTTTATACACTCAAACATCATCAAACATGATACGTGTCAAAACACTTGATTTTCACAAATTTTAATATTTGTTGAGAATTTTGTTTTACTTCCGGGTTCTTCCCGGTTGAATAATTAATGACATGTGGCTATCTAAATATCTAGCTTTGTGATGACAAAAAATTAGCCGCAAGTTTTTGCAAGTTTTAAAGATATAAGACTTTAAAGAATTTTGGGATAAAATTTATAATTATACATTATTTAATTATTGTTTACTAAAGTATCTTTATTTTATTACAGGTTCTTCAGGTGCTTCAGGCGTAAGAGTAGTTATTCCGAAGTACCTATTTGAGTAGGCTCAATATTTTTCAATATTCGTTGAAAAATTAGACTTCTATGAGTCATATTTAGTGTTCCATTATGGGGAGACCAAAGAATATAAACAGTGCCTTAAACACAAGTTTTCTCATATAAAATCAAAATTTAAGAAAAGATGGTCAAAAGCTCACAAAACAGAAGAAAAATTTCTATGGCAAAATGAGTGGTGGTTAAAGTGTACGTTTGAGATCCCGCTTACTTAGACGTGGTCGGCCATCGGAAAGTTTTGAGGATTTACCTATCTGAAAGAAGCAAACGAAGAAAAACTGAAGTTGTTCGGGCTAGTGTTGATGAAGCTATAATTGCACATGCAGCACAATCCTTCTGATAAGTTGTATGAGGGATATAAAACATAAGTCACGCAAAGCATTCTGGCCTGAAATAATTGATCACTTAGTGCCTGCAGAGCCAAATCCTATGTCAGAGTATAAGGAAGACTCTGAACAGGAATAAGAGTCAGAAAATATAAGAAGCAACTAATAAATATCCAAATTACACTACATTCAATGATTTTTATGCTTATAAGGTTTTATTTCTAGTCTCTACTTACGTATTTTAGATGGTTACAAAGTCAGTTTTTGTATGTGAATATTAAATGTTGAATTTATATAATATTATTTTGATGGTTTTGATGATTTGTATAATACAAATTTTTAATTCAAACTGTTTCGTTGTGAAATGTAATTGTTTTACTTATATTAATTTTTATATACTTAGTATATAGGTATATAAAATATATTTTTTACACAAATAAAGTATTATTTACACACTGAAGGACTTTATTTCAATTGTTTTATCATTTAAAAGCCATTAAAGCGATAAAACATTTTTGACCGCCTAAATCGTGAAAATCAACCTATGTGCGACGGCAGACCGGTTGTAATGACACCTCATTTTGATTATTGTTAAGGGTAATTTTATTTCATCTTTTGGCTTGCTTTTTCTCACACGCTCCATGCAACACGCTTTTTGATTTTCTGATTCCTGATTCTAGTTAACGGCTATACAGCTAGACTTTACACTTGTTTAAAACTTTGTGATATTTTTAACAAATAGGTAATGGTAACAACACGTCATCAACGACTTACGTCCGACTTTAAATTGCACTTAGCCGACGATTTTTTTCTTTTCTGACCATTATTTTATACCTGGGAAAGGGAACACTATGTTTGAACCATACCCATTTCAAACCGGCAATCATCTTTTACTGTTTTTTAGAATGCTACTATTTTATGGATTAAAATACTATTTTATGGAAATTTAGCTGTCATCGAATGTTAAATTTTCGTCCGTATGTCTACATCTTCGTTGGACCTGCATTATCTGTTAACCAACTGAAAATTTGTCATATATGACGAACAAAACACATACAGCGTTCTTAGCATTCTTATCAATAAAGATTCTTGGACACACACATGACGGGCTTTATTCCACATTTGCATGCTTATTTTCTGACAAAAATCGATACTATAGCTGTCTGTTAGATAATTTCCTTATCATGATATTTTACCAGACGTATGGGTACGTATTTACTTTTAAGTCTAAGTACAATACATTTAATGATGTTACATTTTACGATAATCAATAAAAAATAAAATAATATGTTGCAATTATTGAACCTCTTGTTTTAAATCTTTCAAAAAGCCGAGAACATGGAATTCATGAAACTAAATTGCGTCTACAATCATTTAAGATTTATTAATTTTATCTTCTTACTAAATTTCATAATTTTCCTTATAAGGTTACAACTAACTTCTACAGACAAAAACCGTAGAGTTAATACAAATACGTTCCAAAGAAGATGGTGTAAGTGGCCATTACTTATTATGTAGCCTTTGGTTCAGAGAGATCGTACTAACAATGTTTACATTTATTTGCCTGGAGCAGTTGACAATGACACGCATTCTTCTCACTCAGCTTCTATCTCGGAAATTAATCAAATCACTTCCAACAAACGTCTACTCCATTAGACCCATCAAATATTGTGCGAGGGAGGCACATGGTCATTGCTCATGTGTGTTTGAAAGAGAACGAAAGAGGTTAAACTCGTTGGTATTGTGACGATATTGGTTGATAAGCAGCGGTGCTAACTGCTGGGTGATTACCACTAAAATTGGGTATTTTAGTGTTCAAACGCAATGCACAACTATTTTATGGCCATGATCTGGTGGTTTTTTAAGTGCAATATTTTTTTTCTATACCAACTTATTTTGGATACAGAGTAAAAAAAGCTGAATATCCTCAAAGTCGGAGATAAATCAGTATTCTAAGAGGAGGGATTTTAAAATCATGGGAAAGTATTTCACTGTTAGGTATGCCTTGTATACGCAAATAAAAAATAATCATAATCATAGTAAAGTAAGAATTATCATATACTCACTACGTCAGTGAGAGTACACTTCTCGTTGCGCTTACAAAAAAAAATCTGTTGGTAAGTAGGTAGGCCGGGTAATTTTACGACCTAGACCTGAGATCCCTGATGATAAGGTAGCCGAGCTATGGCGAATTCCCACGCAGGAGCTCGGCTAGTCGTCGTTGAGAGCGCGACAACGTCGGAGTGTTCTGCGCCGGCGCCGCTATCAACCACGTGGCCGGCAGCTACTGCCTACATTTTGAGTAAGTTTACGTTCGTAACAAACAAAAACACGGGTCAGTGACCAGTTTGGCAATCGTCTACAGATTGTTGACTCCAGTTCTAATTTTCTCGGTTGCTATGCAAAAAAGGTTCCAGAAGCTCCTAGTTGTGTGTTCAGCCTCTTTATTTTTTAACCATAAAATCAATAGATTTTAACTGCGCGCAAATCTTGAAGAAGCATTTAGATTATAATTTATCTATTATAAGATACACTTCGTTTAATTTTAGACATGTTTTGCAGTATTTATTTAAAAAAGTAATTTTAAACCCATTAAAAATACGCTAAGTAGTTTTGTATTTTAAATTTATTTTCTGACAACCTTTGAATATACATTTTAAATGTACGTCAAAAAAATTTTTTGGTAAATTTATAAAAACATAAGTATATTTTAATGATACCGATTAAGCGAATAAGGTACTTATCAAATAGATTTTTGTATGTACATCATAGTTATGTGTCTAGCATAAAATATAGGTACATTGTTAAATGATTCTTCATATTCATTAATTTACCTGTACTACTAAAGAAACTCAAAGGAAGAATTTGTAAAAACTTTGAATCAAAAATATAATTTTATTTTATGTATTAACGATAATGTTTTTCAAGTTTAAGTGGTTCCGTGAAATAAAAAATGTAGTTTGTTTAATACTCGTGATACTGGTGAGAAAATAAAAGAAATTATATAAAGTGTAGTTTTTAAAAACACACTTTTCTATATTTAATTACCTTTTATTATAAAAAACTAGCGGTACGAATGAGCCAACCAAACCTTTTCGTTTTTATAAAACTTATTTTGATAATTTTGAAATCAGAAAAAAATATTATTCTTATATGCTCTTACACATATTTTGGTGAAATTACATATTATGTGTCTATAGAATGGGTATGGTATGGGATATATTTCATTTATTCATATCACACAAGCAGTATATTTCATGAACATCAACATAACTACCTACTAAATTGGATAAAGACGACTGACGGCTGCTCTCTATATAATACCCGCACAGTGTTTAGTACACTAACAAACACTTCGGATACATACAGCATCATAGAGAAAAATTAAAAGCTACTAGCTACTCCTAGTAAACAGATATTGTAGCGGTTACGCTCCACATCACGAAACTCCGAAAACAATAAATAGATTAGAAGAAATAGACTTTATTATTTAATCAATTATTTAGTACGTATTGTCTCCACTATGGATAAAGAGATTAATTTAAAAAATTGCTGTAAGACACGTTGGCGAGGGAATATGACTAATAAAAATAAACGAAATGTTGCTTTCAGCACCATGGGCAAAACGGAGCTGACTTGTGAAGTGGGACCTCCATGCAGCCTGGTGCTTCAGGATGGCACTATCTTTCCTGGAAGAAGCTTCGGGGCTCAAGTGCCTGTCGACGGAGAAGTCGGTTAGTATCTGCATCATTTTAACCGAAACAAACTTTGCGGGGCGGGATATAAAAAAACCTTCTTTAAAGGTTACCAATCACTTTACCGAACCTTTTTGACCGATGCTACGCTTCATCGAACAACGTATCGCCGAATCAAACAATTCTTCGATTCGTAAACTATTTGTTACATTTTTGGTAAACCGTACTAAAGATGTACACACAATGGCTCATAAAAGGACACTACCTAAAAACAGACCTTTTCAAAACTTTGAACACTAATGTTAAAATGACAATTGGTGCGTTTATATTATCTCCCTATCTATTCTATAAAAACAAGTAGGTACTAGCTGAGTATCGCAAACTAAGCTGGCTTATTTTAAGCCTGGAATTACCCTTGAGCATGTATTAATGACAAGTATGTGAAGAATTCTCATTTGAATTAGTTCAATCAAACATTTTTGATACGTTATCTTTAGTAACATGTTGAGGTGAAGTGATTTTGTTAGTCGTTGTCATAAAACGTGTTCTTCTTGGACAGGAAATAAAGGAATTAACGTTTATTACCGGGACTAAGGAATAGGGACATAAGGTTTGTAATGAAATGTAAATTTCGGAACTCGTACCACACAAGCAGTATATTAGGTACTCGTATAAATTATACTACGTAGACCATTGATATTCACACTGTTGATGGTAATTTACACTTCTGTCACCCTTTTTTCATAGCAATACCCCAACGCACCATGTTGGCACCAATTCTCGTAAAAAATGTCGTTATTTATTTTGATAGGAAGGGTGCAATATATTTTTTAAATCCGTCGTCCCAAATAACAAAGCCGACCGAAAGCGACTGAAAGCGATTTACCAGCAATCACTTCGCGAATCCTTTTAACAAATTATTTAAACAAACCAACAATCAAACAGTGGTATCTTAATTCAATGTGAAATTCATGATATCCACGTTGTTTCTAATTTTTATGCTAACTCATGGTGACTAAAAAAGGTGTATATTACCCCAGTTTAGTCAGTTTTATATCCGGAGAAGAGTATCAAACTCCTCACACTTCAAAATAATCAGGCTCTTCAATTAAGCTACAGAAGTGTCCACATAAGTACATGCATGCACTTACGCACGATCTAAAAACATTACCTTTCATATGGATCAGTCAAATGAAACCGCATCATTAGAATAGAATAGAATATGTAAGCTTTCCAAAAGCACTTATGAATCGTCAGTAGTGTACATGTTTAGTATTCGATTCGAGAAGAACCGGCAAGAAACTCGACACTTACTCTTTTCAAAATAACAAAAATTTCTTAAACTAGGTACTTAAAGAAAGTATACAATGTTATATTCATATGAAAATTCAAACGTTATGTATAATTATCAGTTTCATTCTGTTAATTCACTTTTCAGTATTTCAAACGGGTATGGTGGGATATCCCGAATCGCTAACAGATCCTTCGTACCACGCGCAGCTGCTGGTGCTCACATACCCCCTAGTCGGCAACTACGGCGTGCCCGATGAGGAAGAGCGCGATGAGCATGGCCTACCCAGGTAACATTGGATCAATGGTTGTTAAGATTTCCCAACAAAGACTGGCGGAACAATTGCCGTTCATGGAAGTTGCTTGAAGTTTCTCATTTTACCAGTGCGTTTAACTTAAATACTTTACGACAAGTGAGGATTGAAACAAAGTTTTCGTACTTCATCGAGCCTTTTGCCAGTTATCTACCGATGTCTCCAAGGTTTTGTATATTTGACGTCGTTTTGCGTTTTTAGCGATAGGTAATATTCACAAAATTAGCTGTAAAAATACGGTCGAATTGAAAACCTCCTCCTTTTTTTTTGAAGCCGGCTAAAAAGGTGCAGTGCGGTTTTTGAAGCTGTTCCGGATATATCACAAGTGAAAATCTCTAGTTTTGCGGCTCTTGTGTGTAAACTTTCCTGATTAATTTGCGGTATATTGACAAAGAAGTTTCTATTTTTTATCTGAAAAAAACCGCGATTTTACATAGTGTAACATTTCGTATTAGTCGCAACCAATTATAGGCATGTCGCCAACAATACCAGTTTGTGGTCAGTTTAGATAATAGATATGCAATAAACACCCGATTTCAACAGTTAAGGCCCAATACGAAGAGAATTAGCGAAACTTCATGTATTTCTGTTCACTAAAACGATGACCTCAAGTAATTCTAAGCATTAAATCACTTTTTGTACGTTTATTCAGATATTTTACAAGGTCGCCGCCTTCTTGAAATTTTAAAATAAATGAATATATAAAAATTATACCGTTTTTAAAAAATGTTAAAAAATGATTTCTTCAAATTATTTTTCTTCCAAAACTCTGTAAATATATATTTAGAAAAAAATATTTTTACTAAAAAATGTTAGGATTGTGATTCCAAAGGTCGCCGCCTTCTTCATTTTTTATATAATCTATTAGTTATTAAAATAATTCATTTTAAACACAAACGCCTGATTAAATTGCATAATTCTTAGATTTCTTATCTTAGATAAGTTTGCCGTTCAGGTGCTTCGATGTGTAGTGTTGACAGGTGACGGCAGTTAGTTGTCTGTTTTGAAAATAGTAAATAAATTGGTTTACACGCGTAGTCTTTACTATAACGGTGAAATAATGTTAGGAAAAGAAATAAATATTACCTAAGGGCTAAAATAAAAAGAGTTTATTACAACAACGCAGCTCGAATTGCGAAAATTCCATTTTGAGATTATATTTTTTGTAAAATACTTTTTTGTTGGGAGGCTGCTTAGGCTGCATTTTTAGGGTTCCGTAGTCGACTAGGAACCCTTATAGTTTCGCCATGTCTGTCTATCTGTCTGTCCGTCCGAGGATAATCTCAGAAACCGTTTGCACTAGAAAGATGAAATTTGGTACAAATATGTATATTAATCACGTCAACAAAGTGCAAAAATAAAAAAAATAAAAAAATTTTTTTAGGGTACCCGCTCTGCCGGTGATGTTGTGGTGGTTCTTAAAAATTTTCCCACAGCATTACCATTAAGGCGATGAGGTACCCCGGGGGGTTTTAGTGGGTAGGCCTGTCCTTTTTAGGGCAGGAGAGTCCCACACCCGCCGTCACCTCCCTCGGGTGACGGTACGGTGCGCCAAGCATTTCCCCCCGCACAAAAAAAAAAGGGTACCCCCTCTACACGTAAATTGAGGTGTGATTTTTTTTTATTTCAATCCCAACATGTGATGTATCGTTGGATAGGTATTTAAAAATGAACAGGGGTTTACTAAGATCATTTTTTTATATTTTTAATATTTTGGGAAATAATCGCTGCAAAAGAAAATAAAATTGTGTCCCCCCCCCCCTCTAACTTTTGAACCATAAGTCAAAAAGTATGAAAAAAATCTGGAATATAGAACTGCATAAAGGCTTTCTAGGAAAATTATTTTGGACCTGATGGGTTTAATCGTTTTTGAAATTTTTGAAAAAAAATTTTTTAACTAAAGTTGTAATTTAAGGATACTTAAGTATTGTGATGCTTTGAAAACTACGGAACCCTACACTGAGCGTGGACCGACACACTTTTGGCCGGTTTTACTTATTTACAATAGCCAAACTGATCATTTATACGTTTCTAGGCAAGTGAGAAACTCAAAAATGCAAATCGTCGACGCGCGTGCAATACCGCGTATGTAGCATTTGCCATAAAGATTAAATTTGTCTGTTATTTCATATTATTTCAATCCAAATTAGAACTTACGGGTAAATGTCATTACACGGTATTGCACGCGAGTCGACGAAATATCACAACCGAGTCGGAAAATAATGAACAGAGGAAGTGCAAACACAGAGACGGCAAATAATGTCATATATTGTCATAGGGGTATGATTGACTGCTTGGAATTGTCTAGTAAGAATTAACACACTCAGGACCTAACCCCCACTATGGAGAAAACAGAATGAAGTTTTTAATTTTTTATTTTTGCAATTTTTACAACGACATTTTGTAAGACTCACTAGAACAATAATTTCAAAGTACGTAAAGTTATTTTTCGTACGTAAGAGCTCTTGCCCAAAAATTTTTTTTTCGTTTTTTTCGTTTTAATGGCCTATGATACGCCTACACATTTTTTTTTGTAAATTTTGGACTTAAAATAAGACTTTTATAGCACAAAATTCGTTTATTGTAGGTAAATTAAATACCTTCATATCACATGAATAACAAAACACGCGTCTATTGAACATAGCTGGGCACCGTTAATCAAATAGTTAACTTCGTTAATCGTTAATCCGTTAATAGAAAAGTTAGCTTCGTTAATCGTTAAAACGTTACATTTCTGAAGAATTAACGCAAGTTAACGTTAATCGTTAATCCGTTAAAATATAATCCAAATAGATGAATGAATGGTTATCGATTCTCACCAGGACCTGAAATCCGATTCCATGTCTTTGATTATCCGAATCCATGGGGTTTGATCACTGCACTGCTCAGTACATTTTTTCAATTTACCTAATAGGTACTAGCTGTTACGACTACGTTCGCGTGGACTACAGGGTTTTCCATATATATGTCGCAGTCATCTGGTTGAATCACTAGCGTGTTTATTAAATGACGACATTTAATTGAATGACTAGGCCGAACGTTGAATGAATAAGACTCACTGAACGTCCAACAAGTTAGCGGATTGTAACATAGCCCTTTGAACATAGCGGACGTAATCAGTCAGGTGATTGTAATTTAGTTTATTTTTTTTCCACTGCGGCGTTAGTGCTCATCAAAACAAAGATGGCGTGAAACAGCTGGTACAGATATAATCGAATAGCACTGCGTTGATAATTTTTAGAGTGAAATTGAGATATAAAGTGACTTATTCGTAAAAAAATATTTTATTAGCCTAATTGTCTTAAGACTTAAAATTGTTAAAACATTAAAAATCTTATTATATAACACACCCTGTGATGTCATGTCTTCATTTTTTTTTATCTAAATTTAGTTATCTTTTAAGTGGTGAACTTATGGTCACCTTAATCAAACATTAAAAAGTCAGCTATGTCCAATTCAACGACTATGCTAAATGACGTTCAGTCAAGAAGTTGAACGTTATATTAAACAATTTGACGAGTTGTCCTTTAGTCATTCAATTAAACGTCGTCATTCAATGAACGCGCTAGTGATCCAATCAAATAGCTGATTAAACCAGATGACTGCGACATATATATATCTATTTTCATGTTCGCTGTTAGCCCTCCCCGTCTCCCCTAATATTCAAAACCAAAGTAGTCCATATTCAAGCCAAGTTTTGAGCTATGTTTTGAATGTTGAGTTTTGTGCCAAATTTCATATCCCTAATTTAAAAAGTAATTATTTTTCCATATTAACTTTTACGGGCGGTATTACCTCTTTCCCCCTCATTTTCAAAACAAAAAGTAGCCTATATCCGTTCTAGAGGTTCAACGGTTACCTACCCATACCAAAAATCATCAAAATCTGTTCAGTGGTTTAGGCGTCAAAGCCGGACAGACAAACAGACAGACTGAGTTACTTTCTCATTTATAATATTAGTCTAGATTTTAACTTGGTAAGTATAGTGATTTTTAATTAAAGGATTTGTTGTTTATCTCATAAACATTCTGCATTAATATAATAAAACTTTGAAAATGCATTACTTCCTATTTCATCTCTTTTTCTTTACTTTAAATGTTATTACATACTTTTTCCTTCTTTTCCATACACTTTTCCATAAATCTACAATTAATTAGAACATTTTATGGTTCTTTTATAGTTTAGGCAGCGAACTAAGTAACTTTTCTGGTTGATTTTTTCCACCTTGTCTCCGAAAAACCCAAATACTTTATGAAACCAAATTTTTTCCAAAATAAAATTTAGCCTTTATTACTCTTGAATAATGTCGCTTTTGAATGGTGAAAGAATTTTTAAAAACGGTCCAGTAGTTTTTGAGCCTATTCATTACAAACAAACAAAGTTTTCATCTTTATAATATTAGTCTAGATTATCCACACGCAAATGATCACTGTCAGTAATTTATGGAGCGTTCGAGTATTACGTAACGTAATTTGGGGGGGGGGAGGGGGGACTATGTAAAACGTTACGAAGCGGTCCAATAAAAACTTAAGCCAAACCGTACGGTTTCCGGAGAACCCTTCCCGATCCGACATGTTGAAATCAAATTAACAAAATGAATCTATTCGCAGCTTTCTCACTCGCACTCGCTGCCATGCAGTGAATAGTAGGCATTGGATGAACGATTAACGGACTTCCTGATTATTAACGGAAGTTAATGAGTCCGTTAACGGTTTTTAAAATTAACTTAAAAGTTAATCCGTTACTCAAAATGTTAACTTCGTTAATTAACGATTAACGGATTAACGAGTTAATGCCCAGCTATACTATTGAATATATTTGTTTCTTTGAGTACACCAAAATAAACGTGTTAAATGAATCTGCCGCTTGTGTCTAACCTTTCCTCTGGGTAATAACTCCTTTAAAAAAAAAAGACACGATTATTCGTGTAAAAATGGAAGCTACTTTTATTAGTTATGCTTCATTGCAGACCGCAAAAATTAATACGTACGCAATGCTGTCTCTATTGTATTAGTACTACATGGCATTCCCTCGTACTAGCACCGCACACTCGTGCTGCGCTAGCACGAGCTAATGCCAAATGCGTTCAATAGATGGCGCGCGGTTCGCCGCGAAACGGGTAATGTCAATTGCTTCGTATTGGGCCTTAAAATGAATGAATTAGAAATTCCAACATTAGAATATGCACTGTATTAGTCCGAGTGTTGTAAAGTAAAATATTGAAAAGCATATTTTTCATTTTATTGCTAGTATAATGCCCTAATCACAAGCTTTACTATAAAAATTAAGCCGAATCTGTTGGTACAAACTAAACTAGACTAAAGTTTATGCTGCGACATACAACTAAACATTCTACTTTTACTACATACTGAACTCTAACCGAACATTTTTCGCAAAAGATCACACTTTGAATGCGAAGTCTATTTTAGCACAGTGAGTCACAAATTGCTAAAAAAACCAGCAGGATTTTTTTTTAATTCACCTGAGCTATATAAAAAGTTTATTAAAAATAGCAGAGTTTTTATTCATTCAAATGCAATATTTGGCTTAATCAAAACTCTGCCGTCCAAACACCTAAAGCGTTTGAATATGTAGAACAAGTAAGAACCTTCATTTGTTCTGCTTAATCTTCATACTGACTCTTGGATAACAAATAGCTTTCACGTGTACCCCTGTAAATCTCGCAATTAATGTATGAACTCGGCTAATCACTCACCAAAGTGTAAACGGAGCCTAATGGAGTCCTAACTTTTGAAAAAAACCGCACATTGAAAGTAATATTAATGTAGTGTCTTTGTTCGTGTAGAGTGTAGAGTGTATGCTAAAATAGTCCTGGACGAGCTGACCTAAAAATCTGATTTGCCAACCAGGCTAGAAGCTGGGTATGCCCATGGGACTTGGTACGCCTATTCAATCTATAGTTTCTACTGAAGACATAAATATTTCCCGAAAACGAAGAAGTCTAACAAGCTAGTTTTTGATTGCAGATGGTTCGAATCCAGTCGTATTTGGGCAGCCGGCCTCATCGTAGGCGAAGTGAGCACACGCGCATGCCACTGGCGAGCGCGCAAGTCGCTGGGCGCGTGGCTGGCCGCGAGGGGAGTTCCCGGCCTCTGCGACATCGACACGCGCGCTCTTACTTACCGGCTGCGTGAAGGCGTTATGCTGGGCCGAATCGTCCAAGGAGCACCGCCGTTTGGACCACTGCCACCACTCTCAGACCCCAACACAAGGAACCTAGTTGCTGAAGTGTCCATAAAGGTAAGGCCTATAAAACGAGACAAATAATATTGCAAACACAAGAATTTTGTTTAGAAAATGACAAAGAATATTTTTCAAAACCTACGTGAGTACGCGCTTTCAAATATTTTCTAATTAATTAAATTTTTTGAATTTTTAGTTATTATCTCTTGCTGCGGTTACTGCGGCTTCTGATAATAATTAATTATGTTTATTTTATAACAACATTATTTTTCTAGGAAACCAAAACATTCAACTCCAAAGGCGACGTCACGATAATGGCCGTAGATTGCGGTTTAAAGTACAACCAAATCAGATGTTTGGTAAATAGAAACGTCAAAGTAGTTCTGGTGCCATGGAATCATCAGTTGAATCCCAATGATTACGACGGCTTGTTCATCAGCAATGGGCCTGGTGATCCCGAAGTGTGTAAACAAGTTGTTGAAAATGTTCAGGCGGTACTCAAAAACAAATCCAACGTCAAGCCGGTGTTTGGTATTTGCCTTGGTCACCAAATATTATCAACTGCCATAGGCTGTAAAACATACAAAACAAGGTTAGCTATTTTTGCATATGTACTTGACTTCTCATATAAAGTAGATTTACAATTATTATTACATTTAAATAGTGTCCATAGTGCATCTTGGCAACATTTATTTATGTATTTATTACTTAATTTCTCAAAAAAAGTACAATAAGTGGAGTTAAAATTAGCAGCATTCTGTACCAGTGAATTTTTGGGTCATGCAGAGTGTTTGTTTATGGACCACCATTCCGACTCATCCCGGCTTTGTACGGATTTAAAGTTATTCCTATAGGATGAAAATTAAGTAAAACCTACTAACATAAAGAAATATATTTTTGATTTGTTTCAGCTATGGCAATCGAGGTCATAATTTGCCATGCACACACAAAGGGACGGGGAGATGTTTTATGACATCACAAAATCATGGGTTCGCCGTAAATGCCGATACACTACCAGAAAACTGGGACATATTGTTCACGAATGAAAACGACAAAACAAACGAAGGAATAATTCACAAGACGGACCCCTTCTTTAGTGTACAATTTCACCCTGAACATACTGCAGGTCCTACAGACCTTGAATGCCTGTTCGATATATTCATAGAAGCTGTAAGGTCATTTAAAAAAAATGAACATTATGTGGTAAATGACGAAATAACAAAAAGACTTACATTTACCCCAATACTGCACGAAAGGCCAAAAAAGGTTTTGATTCTTGGCTCAGGAGGTTTATCAATTGGACAGGCAGGAGAATTCGATTATTCTGGGTCTCAAGGAGTAAAAGCTATGCAAGAAGAAAAAATACAAACGGTTTTGATTAATCCAAACATTGCAACCGTTCAAACTTCTAAAGGCCTTGCAGACAAAGTTTATTTCCTACCAATTACTCCGGAATATGTAGAACAAGTAATAAAAGCTGAACGACCTACAGGAGCTTTACTGACTTTCGGAGGACAAACAGCCTTGAACTGTGGAGTAGAATTACAAAAATCACGTGTGTTTGAAAAATATAATGTTACGGTGCTGGGTACGCCTATTCAATCAATAGTTGATACTGAAGACAGAAAAATATTTGCTGAAAAAATTCATGCAATTGGCGAAAAAGTTGCCCCAAGCGCCGCAGTTACGTCTGTTGAAGAAGCACTAGCAGCTGCGTTACAAATTGGGTATCCAGTAATGGCTCGTTCAGCATTTTCACTTGGAGGTTTGGGCTCTGGATTTGCTAATAACGAAGAAGAGCTGAGAGCCTTAGCCCATCAAGCCCTATCTCATTCAGATCAACTCATAATAGACAAATCTCTGAAAGGCTGGAAAGAAGTGGAATATGAGGTCGTGCGTGATGCGTACGATAATTGCATTACTGTTTGTAATATGGAAAATGTTGATCCATTAGGGATACACACTGGTGAATCAATTGTAGTGGCACCAAGTCAAACATTATCCAATAGAGAATATTATATGCTACGTAATACAGCAATTAAAGTAATCAGGCATTTTGGTATTGTTGGGGAATGTAACATTCAATACGCTCTAAATCCTCATTCTGAAGAATTTTACATTATAGAAGTAAACGCCAGACTATCCAGAAGCTCCGCTCTAGCAAGTAAAGCAACAGGCTATCCACTTGCGTATGTAGCGGCAAAATTAGCTCTTGGTATTCCATTACCTGTTATCAAAAATTCCGTAACCGGAGTAACAACAGCTTGTTTTGAGCCTAGTTTGGATTATTGTGTAGTGAAAATCCCTCGATGGGATTTAGCGAAGTTTAACAGAGTCAGTACTAAAATAGGAAGCTCTATGAAAAGTGTAGGTGAAGTTATGTCAATCGGTAGGAATTTTGAAGAAGCTTTTCAAAAAGCTCTAAGAATGGTTGATGAAAATGTAAATGGATTTGACCCTAATATCAAAAAAGTTAACGAAAATGAGTTGCAAGAACCTACAGATAAGAGAATGTTTGTGTTAGCGGCAGCATTGAAAGCTGGCTATACGGTAGAAAAGTTATATGATTTAACCAAAATAGACTGTTGGTTTTTGGATAAATTAAAAAATATAATTGACTACTATAAAAAACTTCAAACATTTGATAGCACTACAATAACAAGTGAGATTCTGAGAAAAGCAAAAAAAATTGGTTTTTCGGATAAGCAAATAGCTGCAGCTATTAAAAGCACTGAAGTTGCTGTCAGAAAACTTAGAGAGGAAAATAAAATTACACCATTTGTAAAACAAATAGATACTGTAGCAGCTGAATGGCCAGCTTCAACAAACTATTTATATCTAACATACAATGGTAGTACTCATGATATAGACTTTTCAGGTGACTTTACTATGGTTTTGGGTTCTGGTGTGTATAGAATAGGAAGTTCGGTTGAATTTGATTGGTGTGCGGTGGGCTGCTTAAGAGAGTTAAGAAATCAAGGTAAAAAAACCATAATGATTAATTATAACCCTGAAACTGTAAGTACAGATTACGATATGAGTGATAAATTATACTTCGAAGAGATATCCTTTGAAGTTGTCATGGATATTTACAATATAGAAAAGCCAAATGGTGTTATTTTATCAATGGGAGGCCAATTGCCAAATAATATAGCCATGGATTTACACAGACAACAAGCTGTTATTCTTGGTACATCCCCTGACATGATTGATAATGCAGAAAATCGATTTAAATTTTCAAGAATGCTGGATCGCAAAGGTATAATGCAACCCAGATGGAAAGAATTGACTGACCTTGAGACAGCGATTAGCTTTTGTGAGGAAGTAGGATACCCTTGTTTAGTACGACCATCATATGTATTGAGTGGTGCTGCTATGAATGTAGCATACTCAAATCAAGATTTAGAGGCTTACCTAAAGTCAGCAAGTCAAGTAAGTAAAGATTACCCAGTGGTTATTTCCAAATTTATAATGGATGCCAAAGAGATAGACGTTGATGCAGTGGCAGCTGATGGAGTTTTATATTGTTTAGCAGTTTCTGAACACGTAGAAAATGCAGGAGTACACTCAGGCGACGCAACTCTTGTAACCCCACCCCAAGATATTAACAATGAAACTTTGGAAAAAATTAAAGGAATCGCCTGTATAATAGCAGAAACATTGGATGTTACTGGACCATTTAATATGCAACTTATTGCAAAAGATAATGACCTAAAAGTCATCGAGTGCAATGTAAGAGTATCAAGATCATTCCCATTTGTATCTAAAACTCTCGATCACGATTTTGTTGCAATGGCTACTAAAGTCATAATGGGTATCCCAGTCGAGCCGGTAAATGTTATGACTGGTTGTGGCAAAGTAGGAGTTAAAGTACCACAATTCTCATTTTCAAGATTATCTGGGGCCGATGTAACTTTAGGAGTAGAAATGGCTTCCACAGGGGAAGTAGCGTGCTTTGGTGAAAACCGTTATGAAGCTTATTTAAAATCATTGATGAGCACCGGTTTCAGAATACCGAAAAAAGCTATATTGCTCTCTGTTGGAACATTCAAGGTGAGTTGAGTTTCAACTAACTAAAATGGTATACTATACTACTGAATAATTTTTTTTTATTGCACTTCAAAATTGACCTCACCGCACCTGATATTAAGTGGTGGTAAGGTCCTAGCTTAAGGGCGACAAGTACAGCATAATAAATGTGTTACTGGACGTGTCGTCCTTACCTTGAAGGATTGAAGGCTTGCTACCTTCTAATGTAGCACCCCCTCTGCTCTCTCTGGAGCTCTGGAAGCCTTACTCACCCGCAGAAACACAACAACACAGAAGTGATTGTTATTTAGTTGTGGTCTTCTGTAAGGTGGAGGTATTTCACCAGTCGGGCTGCTCCAGTTCGAGTGATAAATCGCTACCTCTCTTAACTTCCATGAAATACTTGATATCTTGAACTGAAAATGATAAAAATATAATTTTTACTTTTTCAGCATAAAATGGAATTACTGCCAAGCGTTAGAGCTCTACAAAAAATGGGATATAAACTTTATGCCAGCATGGGAACTGGTGATTTTTATACAGAACATGGAATAGAGGTACAGTTATTTATTTATTTATTTAGTTCAGTTTTAAAAATATATTAATTAGGTCAACTGTACTAGCTAATTCCCTTTTATTTACATGTTTAACTTAAATTTTTAGATTGAAAGCGTACAATGGACGTTTGATCACATCGGAGATCCAGAAGATGCTCGAGCCGACGGAGAACTCATGCACTTAGCTGATTTTATGGCAAGGCGTCAGCTAGATCTAGTTATTAATTTGCCGATGCGAGGAGGAGCCCGACGAGTCTCCTCGTTCAGTACCCATGGATATCGGACACGCCGTCTGGCTGTTGACTACGCTGTGCCATTAGTTACTGATGTGAAATGTGCTAAACTCCTAGTTCAGGTTAGTTATCCATTAGTGCTACTAAGTATTCCTGTAGTTGGAAAACATGCAAGTTTTTATTGTACTGATTTATATTTTACAGGCAATGACTCAATGTGGAGGTGCACCACTAATGAAAACACATACAGATTGCATGACCTCTAGAAACATAATTAAGCTGCCTGGCTTTATCGATGTACATGTACACGTTCGTGAGCCTGGTGCTACATATAAAGAGGACTTTAATTCTTGTACTGCAGCTGCTCTTGCCGGTGGCGTTACTTTGATATGTGCTATGCCAAACACCAACCCACCTGTCATTGATCGATCGTCCTTTGAATATGCGAATGCACTCGCTCGTGTCAGTGCCCGATGTGACTATGCATTGTTCATGGGAGCTTCTTCAACTAACTGTGACACAGTTGCAGAAATGGCTCCTCAGGCTTTCTCCTTGAAAATGTATCTAAATCAAACTTTCACAACTTTGACACTTGATGATATGACTATTTGGCAAAAGCATCTTCAAAACTGGCCGAAAAAAATGCCCATCTGCGCTCATGCGGAGAAAGAGAAAACAGGTGCTATAATTCTTATGGCATCATTACTTGACCGACCTATCCATATTTGTCATGTAGCCCGAAAGGAGGAAATACAAATCATTAAGGCCGCAAAAGAAAGAGGTTTGAAAGTAACGTGTGAGGTCTGCCCACAACACTTATTTTTGAGCACAGATGATGTCGACAACATTGGAAAGGGACGAGCCGAAGTACGACCAATACTATGCAGCTCAGAGGATCAAGCCGAGCTCTGGAGAAATATAGATGTCATAGATGTTTTTGCCACTGATCACGCACCACATTCAGTAGAAGAAAAAGATGCGGAAAAAGCACTGCCCGGTTTCCCTGGCCTAGAGACCATTTTACCATTATTATTAAATGCTGTAAATGAAGGACGCCTCACCATTGAAGACCTTATTAACAAATTCCACCGCAACCCGCGCAAAATATTTAACTTACCTGAACAACCTAACACCTATGTCGAAGTTGACATGGATTATGAATGGATTATTCCAAACGCTATGGAATTCACTAAATCGAAATGGACTCCATTTGCTGGCATGCACGTACGTGGATCCGTCCATCGTGTTACATTAAGAGGTGAAATAGCATATGTTGAAGGACAAATTCTAGTACCACCAGGCTTTGGACAAAATGTTCGCGAATGGCCTGCGCCTAAAAAACACATTTTCCAAACTTATGCCATTGAAAAGGTTGAAAAAGATTTAAGCAGACCAAGTTCAGCCTTAGATCTACATGTGTCCGGTGAACTTAGTCGTTTAAGTGACCTTGAATTAGATCAGATTGAATCAAAGATTGAAACTACAAATAAGTTAAATGTTCATTTCAATGACATTGCGGGATTGCGAAGCATGTCACCTGTACCGCCACAAAATGTAACAAGACAAAGATGTGATAGTACGTCAAATTATAATCCACTGCATGGTTCAAGTTCCCATCGTCAAAGAAGCGATCTTTTTGGAAAGAGTGTCCTCACAGTAGACATGTTCAGTAAAGAAACTCTTAATGACATATTTAATCTTGCTCAATTCATGAAAACAAGTGTTACCAAGGGACGTGTTTTAGATGATATCTTAAGGGGCAAAATTATGTCTTCAATATTTTATGAAGTCAGTACCCGTACAAGTTGCAGTTTTGCAGCGGCTATGCAAAGATTGGGTGGTTCAGTAATTCATACTGATGCCACAAGTTCTTCGGCCAAAAAAGGAGAAACTCTAGAAGATAGTGTTGCTGTAATGGCCAGTTACTCAGACGTGGTGGTGTTACGTCATCCAGAACCAGGTGCTGTTGCAGTAAGTAGAACGTTATTTTATGTTTATTAAATTCTCAAAATGTCTGTAGTGACTTTTTGAAGTATGTTTTTATTTGGTTCCGACAAAACTTATTATACTTATTCATACAACAATTTCAAAAGACAAAAGATTTTGCAGGAAAACCTAAACATAGGTAAGTTTTATTTCTATATTGTTTGTTACAGCGAGCTTCAAGACATTGCAGGAAACCTATCATAAACGCAGGAGACGGTGTTGGCGAACACCCAACTCAAGCATTATTAGATGTGTTCACTATCCGAGAAGAAATCGGTACAGTTAACGGGTTGACGATAACTATGGTGGGAGACCTGAAGAACGGTCGCACTGTACACTCTCTTGCCCGTATCTTAACACTGTACCAAGTACAGCTCCAATATGTGAGTCCACCGGGACTTGGAATGCCAAAGCATATCATGGAGTATGTGGCTCAAAAAGGCATACCACAGAGAGTGTACGAAAGATTGGAAGACGTTCTAGCTGAAACTCACGTGCTTTATATGACGAGAATCCAACGTGAAAGATTCGGAAGCCAAGAGGAATACGAGAAGGTTCTTATTTTTATATTTGTCTTCTTCTGTTCGTTTCACCCCCGTAAAAAACTATCTATTAATAAGTTTTGCGCTTAGACTATCTTCTATAGTACTCGTAGATTTATCCAATAGTTACGTCTGATGACGCAAATTTTTCTTTAGCTCAATCTAGCAAATTTTTATCCTGTTCTTTAGCTCATTAAATAACAAAACAAAACATCGAAACCATTATATTCCAGACACGTGGTCTCCTGGTGGTAACTCCTCAACTGATGACGCGGGCCCGTCGTCGTATGGTGGTGATGCACCCATTGCCGCGAGTCGACGAGATCTCCCCGGAGTTGGACTCGGACCCTCGTGCCGCCTACTTCAGGCAAGCAGAGTACGGCATGTACGTGCGCATGGCACTTCTGTCCATGGTAGCTGGAGTAAACCCATTAATTTAAGTATTGAGTAAGGTGCAGCCCCAGTACTAAGACATAGCGACTACCAATTGCGAAGGAACAGGCGTTTATCTTATTTTCTCAATTATTCATGTGTAGGTACAAATACAAATGACGAATACGATATTCGTTTCTGCCCCGTATTGACTTCTGCTATTGTTTCTGCTATTTGGTATACACTTTATTTTAAAATAAAATTGTACCAGTTATTTTAATAGTTTTTTACACTGGCTTCATTAGTTTTTTTGTTAGATCTTTCGTATAAACTGAAAAGAAATATTATAAATCCCTTCCAATAGCAGGAAAGAAATAAATTTGAAATGTTATATTTCCAACTAATATGAAAAAATACCTTCAAAAAGCAATAAGATATAGCTGTACTTATTATACGTACCTACCTATACAATAATAGATACATATTCATATAAATATGCGTATGTACGCGTGAGCATACATACTATACTCTAGGTTTCTTTTATAGCCATGTCCATCAGAAACTTCATCATCAACTAATATGGACTAGTTAAATACTTACCGTTTAAAAAACGGAATATTTAATTATTTCTGTATGCAATAAGATATGAACTTGTTAACATTTACAAGAACACATATTCATTTTTAGATGAATCTCTTTGTAATTTTATAAAACTGTTTTTTATTACAATATTATTAATATGTATCGTACAAAATTAAAAAATTTAGTACATACATGTTTAATATATGCCGAAATACACCAGCTACCTAAGTGCAAGTGAAGCTATTAACATCTATCAGCGTTACGTGCAAGGTAACTGCATCAGTGTGCATCGGCAAGAAAAAAAGAAAAACATACAACATTAATAAGATTTTTATATGTTCAAATCTGAACCATTCCAACTACAACTGTGATGTTAGTGTAGAATTTTGTCGACTCTAGCTAATCTTTTTGATGGTATGTTGGTCATACATGCTCACACAGAAAACACCTGGTTTTGTTGTAGAAAATAAATGTTTAGTTATAAACATTTGTGAAGCTGGAACCTTCATAACTTTACTATTGCATTTTTTTATATACGAGTATTTAGCTGAATCCTAATTACATGTGCCAAGATATGTATTTAATTGAAATCATAGGAAACTAAGAAAATAAAGATAAATAATTTGTTTTAAGAGTGTCATTTTATTTACAAATATATACTTTATAACATTAAAATATCATATTTAATTACATTATTCATAATAGGCTGTAACTGTAGTATTATTTCATGAATGAAACTTAATCACGAAACTGAATATTACTATTAATTTGTAGTAAAATGCGTCGGTCATTACGCGAACGGTAGACCCTACCCGCGAAAACGTATAGCTCGCCTTAACGACATCATAGATCTTACAATAACTATAAAGAAATATTTGCGGTAAAAGACCCTATTTTATTAAGACACCGTAGCGTGCCGACGGTTGAGCAACTAGGGCGATTGGCGACAACAAATTACTACAACCGGTTAGATTTTGTTTGTTATGGGTCCAGGTGGCACATTCACCTATTGAAATGGTTCATTTTGTTACCTCTAAACCACAATTAACGATTGTCATGTAACATTCATTCTATCCACATCAGCTTTGTATACCTATATATTTTTTACGATATTCGTGTCTATTAGGTATATTAACATGAAGTAAAGTATAAAAATTTACAACTTAAATAAATTGTAAAATTTCTTAGAAATTGCTTGTTTAGTTGTTTTTACGAATAACGATAAACATAGGTTTACAACCTCCAAATAACAAGGACTTAAAAAACATTTTCTTCTTTGCTCTATTTTAGCCCAGTCTTAAATATCAAAATTTTCCGGCCACAAATGTAATAGAAAGTACTATTAAATTTGTTTTTGTCGATTAAAAAATAGGGGCATAAAAATATAAATATAAAAAGTTCGTTAATGCGGCGTGATGTACTCTATAAATAATTTTAAAATATACATTTTATGTTTACAATAAGAGATTCCTATTTAAATGATCTGACAAAGTATCTTAATCACTATCAATTCAACCTTTGTTTGAGAATAATTTACTCATAAAATTGATAATCATACTATTACTACCTAGATTACATTTTTACATCACTAAGTAGATATAATTTACATAATAATTACAATAAAACTATTTAACTAATTAAAATGTCCATGTATGGCTTTGATACCACTGTTCCACATTTAATATTTCAAAACATTTTTTATTTTTTTAATTTGATACTAAAAGATGTCTGTAATAGGTACTCATAATTTTGACTCCTCTTCGTCTATTTCACTTAACCTGATAGGATCTGCGTTCATTGAATTTTCTGCATGCACTTCTACAAAGGTGAAAGCTGAAAACCCTTGAGTTTCGTTTGGAGAATCTTGGTTGTTAAAGTTATCAAAACGATTTTTTCGCACAGGTCTGTGAACCGACCGATCCACAAAACTTTCGCGTAGAGGAAGCTTATAACCACTTCTTGCAACAAGCTTCCTTTGACAGTCAACTAATTTATCCCTAATAACGTCCAGATATTCATTGGCAGTTAATTCGCCGCCCGGCTCTTCTTTTAACAAGATACCAAGGCGCTGAGCCTGTTCTAAGTAAATAACTGCTTGTCTTATTGCTTCAAACTTCTCACTGGAACGGGCCATTGCGATGAAATGCGGAATGAAGAATTCTAGAACCAACCGACGCCGCTCCACATCTATTCGCGTTGGCAAAATAATCTGAAAGTAAACAAATTTTAATTATAATATTATCACAATTATGAAGCTGGTACCAAATTATACATAGTTCATCTAACTGTAACAAACGCGTGAAATATTGGGCATAAGCTTACTCTCTGAGTAAAATAAAGGTAGGTTACACTGATATTGAAACAACAAAATGTTTCTACATTTTATTACACTTTAAAAAATGAACTTGTATGGTCCTACGTAGCCTTTTTTCTGTACCTACGTCTCTACAATTTATCCAAGTTTACTTCTGTTGCAACAGTAAAAACCCAAAGAAAAACATACTTACATTAGTCTTCATTTCTCTATCTTGTTTCGTCGACGCTCTCTGTCTTCGCATATAAAATTGCGCTTTTTTTGTCTCTTGTAATTGTCGCTGTTTCTCTTTTTTCCATTGATAGTGCTTGTCTTGCCTTTTAGCTTTGTCCCAAAAGTTTGTATCCGCATCATCATTCTCACTGTCTGTACTGTCAGCGTTATTTGGAATTGATACTGGAAGATTGGGATTTAAAATCCGTAATGGATTTTTACTCGTTAATATATAGTATAATTTGTGAACGTTGAATGTAGGATAAAACTCTTTTTTTGTGTATTTAAGTTTATCAACAGCACTCAACACATGCATGACTGGTGCTTCCAAAATATCAGCCAATTGTCTTTGTTGTTTTAAAAGTACAGGTTTAGGTATACTTTTAAAATCATTGCATTGCTCAATAAAATAATTCGGGAAACGGCCTTGTCCCAAATGAATGTAGAAGCTTCGCAAAAACATCCTCAAAGTCTCACCAAGTCTATGTTCAGGCCATTTCGCATAGTTATTCTCGCATTGCCAAAACAGGTGGTTCTTAAAATGACTGACATCGACTCCAATCCTCGACGTTTCACTTTCCATAAAACATTTTCGTAAAGCTAATGCAAACAGATAACATCGCATATGTGCATGAGCTAAACAACTTTCTAAGTAACGCTCTGCTGCTGGGAATATTATTTTCCATTGCATCTTTTGATCACCATTTAATCCTCGTTTTGGCCTAAATCCTATGGGAACTAACAAACATCCAAATCCAGTGGCTTTGCTGACCATATACTTTGTCGGCCATTGGTAGCTGAAATTAGTTCTAGGGTTTTGAATTATTTTTCTTTCACGTATAATCCATTGGTTCGCGATGTTTGGCCAAGACGCAATGAGAGCAGGAAAAACTTCATTTCCAACTTTACTTCCATTTCTGACCGTATCACAATATACACTGGCTCCTTGAGTTAGGGCATTTTTTACACCATCTTGTGAGAGACCCAGAACATTTCCTAGACTTATTATAAAATTATCGACAAAATTACCCATAAACATTGTAGAACATAAGAAATGATGCGTTTCATACAATTTTTTTGACAAAGACATCTTAGATGCTGAATCATCAAAATCATCTTCTTCTTCATCACTCCAATCAACTGCTCGTGTCTCTATTGTTATCCATGTCTCATCAGGTAATACACCAGATGAATGCGAATCATTTGATTGCGAACTTAATTCGACCCTTTTTGGTGTTGCAGCTTCTGTTATCGTGGAATAACCATAATCAGACTCAGTTTCACTTGTTTCATTCTGACGACTACTTGAATTTGATCTGTAGCCTGATGTTTCAGTATCCTCATTAATACAATTTTCTGTAGATAGAGGCCTGACCTCAAATTTTTGTTTAGTTTTTCCATCAGGTATTGGACCGCTTAGCCTTCGGGATGTTTTCAGAATAGATTTTCTAGGTTTGATATCAATTTCTTCATTCAATATTTTATCATCTGATTTAAAGCCGTTGAAACATTTTTCCTCCTCGTCTTCTAGTAAAAAGTTTTCGGTCTTCCGAAGGTTTTTCATATTCATTATCTTATTATTTTCTACCTGTAAACTGACTTGTTTTATTGGCCCACTACGCCGTCTACCAATATTCTCCTCGACCAAAGGATTAAGCTGTAAGTCGTTAATATGAATTGACTCTTGCGGAGAAGACGCATTAATTTTATTTTTAATTCTTTGCAACAAGGCTTCTCCTTTTGTCGTGTAAGGGGGTTCATCAGAATCATTTGATTCTTTTTCCGAATCTGTATAAAGACTGTCACCTGAATCCACCTGAGTGCTTTGAACTCCTGTTAAATCGTTGTCTTTAGATAATGTGCTTTCCAAAACTTCTAATTTCTTTAATTTAACATAACCTGTAAATAAAAATTAAATTATCAAATAATAATCATCATTATTTGTTCATTTGAATCATATGGTATTTAAATAATTACCTGGTTCTTTACTGTCTTCTATGCGTAATTTATAAAAAGGTGCGTCAAGAACTGCACTATAGTCAGATGTGTCACCAGGCTCACTGGCTTCTACATTATCATATATTACAAAGAGTCTTGGTGACGTTAGTGGCTCTGATTGGCCCCGAGCACTTTGGAATACAACGTGCTCATTGACGTTTTCCTGAAGTCTATCCGCGAAGAAAACATGTTTATTATGACGAACCATAGCGTCGTTGATCAAGTGTTCACGTTCACTGATAGGATTATTCTTGATGCACTGCATCTCTCTGAAAAAAAAACAATATGCCTAATCAGTATTTAATATTCTATGTCCTGTCATTGTACATGTATTATGGACAATAGTTTAAACGCACAATTGTACACGATAAACCATTAAACAAATCTACACTGTTGTATTCATTGGTTAGAAGTTATTATTATTGAAATTTAAAAAATCAGGATACTAATACACATTTTAGATTAATTTTAAAATTTTCACAGCAGGGACTTCTAAAATTTTTAAATCCATACTAATATTTTAAATGCGAAAGTAACTCTGTCTGTCTGTCTGTCTGTCTGTTACTCTTTCACGCTTAAACGGCTGAACGGATTTTTATGAAATTTGGTAAAGGTATACGTTGAATCTCAAGAACGGACATAGGCTACTTTTTATTAGAAAATAAGGGGGGGATGGGGGTAATACCACCATTGAAAGTTTATATGTAAAAATGTTTATTTTTGAAGTAAGAGATAAAATTTGGCACAAATATAGCTCGAAACTTGGATTAAAATATAGATTACTTTTTGTTTTAAATATTAGGGGAGAAAGGGGTAAAACCGACCATGAAAGGATGTAGTCCACGCGAACGAAGTCGCGGGCACAGCTAGTAGGGTATAAACATATACAACATACGTGTCGCGATTTATTTTCAAATACATAAACTTTTTATTTCATGAACTAACTGGAAATGAAAACAAGTAAAAAATCATAGGAGTGACGTGGTTTTTAATGTATCTTCAATAGAAATGTACATTACTACCAAACTACCTATTTACGAAAATTCGGAACGGTATCTTATCAAATAATACGTCTTGTCGGAATCTTATTAAAGATCTTTAAAGAATCACGGTTTATCTAAAGAAGGAATTATAAAGATTTTATATAGAACCAATACGATTAGTAAGATTAATAACTTACAATGAATGTATGTTTTGATGATAAATTAGAAACGGATGTGCATGGAGAGAATTAAAGTGAACAGCAATAATACGATTAATGATTTTGTGTGGGTTGTATCAACTCAATGTTATTACCAGACTATAGTGAATAAAAATTTGGCATATTACGATTTACATCGATGTTATTTTTTGTTGATGGCAATTTCATACTAAAAGCGGTTATAATGATGCAACTGACACACACAAGTCAGTTCATGATTATTGCATGCATTGATAATTTACATTTTATTTGGCGTTTCTCAAAGGACGCAGTTTTATTCTTGCGATTTGTAGGAAGGTTACTAGAAGCTTAACCCTAGAACCGTACCCATATTAGAATTACAGCAGCAACACAAAGAGCTGTACCCCAGGGTACGGTTCTAGGGTTAAATTCGATGCAATAAACCTAATTCATTTATGTTCGCGAGTGCTCCAAAGTTTACCAGATTATTCAATAAATAGATATACTTCTAAGAAACTGGGGAAAAGGGAGCGTTTTCTTTCTTTATTTGTTTCTGTTTTCTTTCTGCTTACGATACTCGTAAATGTAGGTACTTACCTACTACTCTTACCACAATTAATCTATTAGATATATAAAAATGAATCCCAAAATGTGTTGGTAAGCGCATAACTCGACTAAGCTTGGACCAATTTTGACAATTCTTTTTCAAAATGTTCGTTGAAGTCCAAGGATGGTTTTTACATTAAAAAAAATTCGAATAATTGCCGGGAAAATTCTAAAGACAGCCCTTTTAATTTACAAGTACAAACGTTTTCTAACTTAAATTTAGAGGCAAGCCACATTCCAAATCATTTTGACAGGACGAAGTCTGTCGGGTCCGCTAGTTATGAAATAAGAATATTTTACCTTATGTACCTAATCATTACCTAATGGTAGGAAAAACCGTGAAAGTAAGCAACTCGTTTCGTTTTTACAAGGTTCTTACAAGTATTGACGAACCATTATCAAAACTAATTTTAACTAAACACATAATTTTAAGAGACTATCTATAACTACAAATAAAGAATAACTTTAGATAAAAGAAGTGCAAACTGGCACGTTACCATGCAAGCAGACAAGGAGCATGCAATATTTATTTTTATAATAATGACATCTAAAATTTTACAATTGGTGTATGAATATACCTAATATTACGGCATAATGATGCTTATGCCTTGTGATTTAAGTATTTCAAGCGTCATAAGGATCACTGACGTCAATCGATAACATTATATGAAAAGTGCAACTCAATACTTTCATTACATATATATACTAACAAAGCTGTTTTTCAAAATTTAACAATTCGCTTAAGTAATCAGCCCGGAAGGCCACCACGAAACGTTTTTGAAAAAATAATTAAAATTCGGGAGTTAAAGCAGGGTTTGATTTGCATGTCACCAGACATGTCACGATTATAAGAATACTACATATTACGTTTTTGTTAATGACCTACTAATTCATGTCATTTTTAATGTTTACGCCCTTTCGAAATCAACGAGAATGCATGTCAAAAATGGATCCAAATAAAATCGTGCGGATTTAGATATTGTAATATTATCAGAATTTTTATGAACCTGATTATTTTTGTTAGTAGTATTATTCATTTAAGAGGAAATACCTTTCGTTGGGAATTCCCTTAAATATTTTTTTGACAGAACAGATAAAACATTATTGCTGATAATATTTTAGAAATTGATGTTGGCACGCAATAAATAACATGATAGTTTAGTGGAAATTAAGTGTTAATTAAGCAAGTAAAGTTATGCTAAGGGCGTCTACTCTTGAAAACGAAATATGTCGGATCCGATGACGTTTAGTATTTTTTATTGCTCATTATCGCAACTAACACACTTCGAATGCGAATAAAGCGTTATCAAAAAACAAAATATTATATATAAAAATCAAAAATCACGTTTTAATTCCTTAACTTTTGATCAATCTTCAAAAACGAAACCTTTCGTTTGTTCGTTTCGTTTTCAAGAGTAGACGCCCAGGGCAGTAGCGAAGTGGTGTATTTATATTAAATCTCTAAACTATTAATGTCAAGTTTATCAAGGGAAACGAATAAATAGGAATACTAATTTCAATTTTAAATAAACAAAAACGCAATCGCTTTCAAACCATCAAGGATGGGTAATTAGCACACTATCCCTACTTCCCTACTAATCCCTACTAATATTATAAATGCGAAAGTAACTCTGTCTGTCTGTTACGCTTTCCCGCTTAAACCTCTCAACCGATTTTGATGAAATTTGGCATAGGTATACGTTGAACGTCAAGAATGGACATAGTCTACTTTTTGTTAGAAAGTAAGAGGGGGGGGGGTAATACCACCTTTTAAAGTTTATATGGGAAAATGTTTATTTTTTATGAAAGTTGGCACAAATATAGCTCTATTAAAATATAGACTACTTTTTGTTTCGAATATTAGTGGCGATAGGGGTAAAACCGACCATGAAAGGATGTAGTCCACGCGAACGAAGTCGCGGGCACAGCTAGTAAGTAATATAAGATGTATAAAAACTCTAAGGATCCACATAGGTAAAGAAGATTATCTAAGATTCCGAAAAATACTCCTTAGCATTGACCCAATATTCCATTTGATATGTAACATATATTTTCATGACACAATTAACTAATCCGACTTTAAAATATTATAGCTATATCGATAACGGATTTATTTTATTTTGATTAAATTGCGCTGTATTTAGTTAGAATGTACAGTCTGCATCACAGTCACCTACCCAGTTAAATGAACTTATTTTTTTTGCAAATTCGATTTGATTTGATATTTATGTCGCAAAAATTTTACAGATAAGGCTAGAACAATGTGACGAGATGTGTCAAAGTATTTAATAGCTAGTTTTTGGTCGAAGCCTGATTTGTAATGGCACATAAGTGACATTTTGTGAAGGTAAGAGTAACCAAACGGTTAACCCACGCAGATTTCGCCGTTTTATTACACTAGATTTTCTAATTTCTGGCAACTGATAATTATAACAATTATTTGACAATGTGATTGTATAGACAAAAGCATGTCAGACTATACAAATAAGACTATGCACCACCTTAACGCCGTGGGCATAAGATTCAATATCGAGCTGCAAGTGACGAGCAGTGGAGCTGTCTGCCTTATGATTCAGTGGATTGGATTGAAGACTGACTAAAATGTGACTACCAAAAGTTCAAGACTAAACTTTAATTTACACACATGTTTGAGTCGAGGTTGAATATTAGATATTCTATATCATACTTAGATCTATGCTTAATATAACATACACCGGCTAAATCCATAGGTAACAAAAATAATAGATTCTAAGTTGCAGTTGCGAACTATGAGTCATAGCCTTTAATGGCTCACGTACCTTTCGTAATTCTCAAAGAACTGCACCGATAGAAGTATGTTGTTGAGCAAGAAGGCGTCGGCATCGTTACGCAGTTGGTAGCGCATGAGGTTGAGGGCCTCCTCGTCGAAGGAGCGCGGCTGCGGAGGCGGCGGGGCGGAGGCCACGGGCCCCGGAGCCGCCATCACCGCAGACGACAGCGGCGCCTCCGTCACTGCAATCCTCTTATTCTTAGGATTCGCATTCTTCTTCCGTTTCTCCTCTCGTTTCTGCTCCCTCCACTTCTCCCTATCGAAGAACTTATCTGGCTCCTTCGTACTCTTTTTAGATTTCGAATTACCCATCACAGTTAATTAATTAATCACAGTTTTATCAGTTAGTATTATCTACTCGGACTTATAAAACAAAAAAATCCTTACTTCACATTCACTTTAAATTTTCCAAAAAAGAAACAACAACTCTATTTAACTATTCCTTTCTTGGTGTCTATTCGTAATCGACCACCGAGCGGCACTGCTCGTGAAATTACCGCTAATTCTATTGAAGTGATTGTATTATCAGGTTTCTCTGATTAATGTACTTGATTCTTATCACGGAATATTGATTACAAGTGCATTGTTTTGTTTAAACAAGGATTTAATGAGCTGCGTCTAATCGCTATAACACTGATGCGTCCACTTTGAAGGCGGGCATCGCCGTCTCTCCGGCTATGCACCTGCAGCACCGATGCAAATCCGTTAAATTTGCCGTTAAGCTATTAGACAGCATTATTTTTGCTAATTACTTGTTGTTACATAAAAGCAAGATAAACTGGATAGTTTTAATGTGATGTATTGAAGTTACCTAACCAGTCATTCTTGATTTGTTATGGTACCTACCTACCTAAACTATCGAGCTGTTGCATTCGTTAGTATCAACGAATGGCGTTATAATTACTTTCAGGGAAGATACATAAAACTTTTATTAAGTAAGCAGTACAATTTTTAGTTTTTTTAATTATAAATTATTCTAAAACCGCTAAATTCTTACACACTCCTAAAACATTCGGCCGCCATCAATATCATTTCAATCTAAATAAATGAAAGATAAATAAATGGGGCATGATAAGGACTTACACAAAAGTCCCCAAATGGTTGAAATCTTTAATTTCAAAATTATTTACTATGAAGTAATATATTGTTTGAAAACCTAATTATCGATCAAGAAATTAGGCACTTTTAAGTAGGACAGACAGGATATGTTCTGTATTTCAATAATAAGCCAAAATGTATCAGTAAAATATTTTTATTTCACAAAATATACATAAATCAATTTAAATAACTTAGTTACCTTAAGTAATAAAGATATCACGCTTTGGTCAATTCATTTTAGATTTATTTCTATGCATTACTTAACACACGAAAATTAGTAACTACCTCTTTTATATTTTAATATCAGATCAGATAAGATAGGGCGTGGAATTGATAGTTCGGGTTATAGACGTCAATCGCTATGGTACCTATGCGACATCCACTTCCGGTGAAACGTCTTTGCAGCCGCACAATGTCCTACCCACCCTACCTATTGAACTACAAAGAATAATAAAGTTTATTTGTACCTACTTACCTTACTACCATTCCATTTCAAAATATTGTCTGTTCACCTAAATTTGCAGTGAGATCGACATGTCTACCAATGCAATCAGTCAAATATGCATTTCATCATAGATGCTTATATTCAATTTAGATCCTTAGTAAACTAAGCACGAACAAAATGGAAATCAAATGGTTTTACGAAGTGATAAAATAGTAAGGAAATTGTTTTAGAGCCACAGCGGTGAACTTAATTTCTAATGTCACACCGGCAATTATTTTGCGACGACCTCTCTAGCCATAAGGCTCATTACACCTACCTAGTGATAAACTTCCCATAAAACTTTTAATAATCACAGACTTCACGAGTCACGACACTGCCTAGAATAAATCGCGACGTCAGCAGGGAAACCCTGTTTAAGACATTTTTTATGGGCCAGTACATAGTCTTCAATTTACTAAAATGGGAGAATAATTTACAACAAAACAGATTTTTATTAGATAAGCTACTTTATACATACACTCCAATTTTAAGTCAATTTTTTTTTTAATTAACAAGTATGAAGAAAAAATCATGTTTCTTTTAGATATTTAAAGCTCGCTACCGCGGCGTAAAGCACTATTTTAAGAAATTCTTACTTTGTAAAAAAACATATATTTTTACTACTACTGTGTTTTTGTATGATATCCGGAATTTAAGTTTGATATGGAACAGAATTCAACATTAAATCTTATCACTTTAGTCCACATAACACGTTACAATTGCAATTTTAGATAGGGTTACATTTATACATTCCTTGAGTGTAAGTACATACTTAATTCCTATAAACGAGTATCTAATGGTTTTATACAATAGAACTTCATTACGATATTGCGATAGGCAAGTTGGCTTATCATTAAGTGATTGATTTTAATGTTAATAGTTTTTAGATAGACACATGACAAATTTCAAACTTTATCAATACACCTGTTATAGACCAAAATAATACAGTCATTTTTTATAGTGAACAGGTATACCTAATCATAGATGTATGCAGAATTCTAATTCGGTTAAAATAAAGTATTTTATTTGAACCGAATCTAAGCTATGTAGATAGAATACGAAGATTTAAATTTAACTCTAAACCAGGTAAGATGTCGGATCCGATGAAAGATATAAATTTTTAATTTTAACCAACAAGTGCCTTCGAATGCGACTGAAGAGTTTTAAAAACCAACAAATTATTATTTAAGTGAATCAAAACCCCACATTAGAACTGCCGAACTTTTGATTAATCTTCAAAAACGATACGATACAACGAAAGGTTTCGTAAAAGGAAAGTAGGCCTACAAGATCTGTGCCGACTTCACCGGTAGTGTTATGGTGGCTTAAAGATTTCCCACAGCATTACCATTAAGGTTATGTAGTCGCTCCGGGGGGGTTAGTGGGAAGGCCTGCCCGTCTTAGAGCAGAAAAGTCCCACACACGCCATTCCCTCCCTCGGGGGACAGTACGGTGCGTCAATCATTAAACTCGGCACAAAAAAGTAACAGTGCTCATACGTTTTACGTTCATACTCGTATATGCAATCCAAGTTTACTGTTTTGCTTAATAGATGACTGACTATCTTTATAAATAACTAGGGGATTCCTGCGACCTAGTTGGCGTTATTTCGGGTTAAATATGTTTTTCTCCCTTTCCGTAAAAAGTCTGAAACTGATCCCACATCAACACACTTTTTCTCTAATATGTCTCTTATTCCGAACAATTTTTTTTTCACAGACATATTTACTATTTACGTTTGCATATAATTATTTTAATGGCGTGGTTCTGATTGCAGCACGCATTAACAAGTTAAATATCAAGGCACAAAATAATATTGTTTAATGCAGTATTTAAATTAATTCGATTTGAAATGAAAAAATAAACGTAGAAACATACATAACTGACCATTAAAAACAGCAATGAGAAAATTATAAAGCTAACTATTTAAAATTCCTACACTATATTACTTTGTTTAATTTTGTAAATCAAACAACGTTTCCACTATAAAATGTTTCTAAAACAGTTTTGCTGTCGGAGCAAAAATATTTTCTAAATTGTAAAAATAATTGGTTTTATTTCACGAAGGCACCTGAATTTATCAAACTTCACACATTATAAAAACTTTAAAATATTATGAAAACTTATCTTTGTCTTTGCAATATGGCCAATTTATAGACGCATACTTATCTCTTACAGAAAAATACTGCACTGCATTTGTAAATTACATAATTATCCATGTTGCTGTTGTTGCTCATTTCATAAATTAATTTGCCTCAGTATAGGTCAACAAAAGAGTATACTCTCAAGGCACATTTCTCAAAATCTCCGCCGGCGGTGTACTGAGTCCGGGCTCCTCTATATTGTTAGTTATGCTGATGTCATCACTCTCGGGATGCGTGTTCATTCGCCTTTGGCTTTTCTTTCTCTTTACTTCGCCCATTTTCTTCTCAAGCATGCGCCTGGAATAACAATTTCATTTTATTAGTAAAAGAGCAATTTTCATTTTATGATAAGTCAGAACATTTTTAAGAACTCTGAAGGGTTGCTTATCTGGGACTTCGTAGATGGATTAAAATTCGTTGTCTCTCTTTTGAGAGATCCATGAGTTTAATTTATTCAGGAGCTTTCCGGGCTGACAGCGAAAGCCGTTAAATGTTAGATAAGGTACCTTAACTTAAAAGAGAAACTAAAAAGGTAGTACACACATTAGTAATAAGTCGGTCTATTTAAATTTTTGTCTAATTCCAAAATAGACGTCAGATATTTCGAAATTTCTAAGTGTGCCAAACGCAAATTAGAATAGGGTGCGCCGTGGGAACTCCCTTGTTTGGGCTAAACGCAAGCTTAAATTGTTTACATACATTATACAGAACAATGATATGTGCACTTACTGTTGCCGCCAGTCGATAAGCACTCCCAGAAGGAACACGGCTGCTATGGCGATGAGCACTACCACGGAGACGCCCACTATGGCAGCTACAGTCAAGGTTGGCACCTCGCTCTCCATCGATGACACCGATATGTTCGGATCCGCTGTTACCTCCCCTACTACTGAAACAATAGGTGTATATAAGTATTATAAAACATATATATTTTATAGTAAAAGCACAATACAATTTTCGGCATTGCTCTCAATAAATAATACGAGGATGAGTAAGGAAGGTGTAAGTAGTACAGACAATACAATTGAACAAATTGAACACGACAGACATCACTATTTAGGTAACTAGACGAAATTCGGTATCTACCTTAGTACCTATATTTTTAAATATTTGAAAAAAGTGATACGCAAGGAAAGTCGGAAACTATAACCAGTGGTACCTACCTACACAATCAAATATGCCCAAATAGATACTTATTCGATTGTATGCTCAAATTACATTCTATTTTTATTTATCAGTTTACTCTTTCTTATTGGACACATTGTGTTTATTGTTCTGTACCTATTATAGAGCCTTTTGCATGCATTCAGATATTTTTTCCACTTACCTCCTTCCCAGTTCTCGCTAATAGGTAATTCCATTTTTTGCAAACGAATCTGGAACAAAAAACAGTGGTTAGATACGGTGTGCGCCTACTTGCAAATCAGCAGACACGGAATTCAATAATGTGATATACAACCACATCGCAACTTATCCTTATATGTAAATATTTCTTCCCCTTGCTACCATAATTCTAATTTGAAAATCATTCATTGAGAAAACGATCATTTGGCCGCGTTAATTTGGTGCCACGTGTACCTATCTACCACTTTTCTATTTTACCGATGCCTATGAGTTCGAATAAAAAATCAGACCAGAAGGAATCATCTAATATTGAAAAACCATGTCCAAAGATTAATCGTAAAAAGTTAAGTAGGTATAGCATAACCAAAAAATCTGACTTTGCAAAGTCCACATTGCCAGCGCATTGAAAAACAATTCCACGAAACTGAGCATGCTTCGTGACGTAAAATCATTAAGATTGCTGATAGACAAATCACGGTTTTCGACTTACACTTATCAAAGATATTCATGCCGATGATATCTCAATACTATTTTTACATTTGTTAACAAAGAGTTCCGAAGCGGAAAATTTCATTATTTTTAAAATTGTAATCCTTTTAGTTTTGTGATATTTAAGTTTTTCTTAGCCTAACCTACTTGGACAAAAACATGCCGAGTATTATTAGTATGCGCATGCATATATCTGTTATCTTCTTGTGATATAATTTAAACGGATTAGCACTAGACGAAATGCCATGAAGGATTTTTTTATTTTATGCTTGAAATAACTTTTCTACAGCAATAGCTAAATACGTCTAAAACACCAGATAATCCTAAATTTATTTGAGAAAGATGTGCTGAATATTGTTTCATTAACTTACACTTAAGTTAATAGGTACCGTTGCCATCATTCGTTGTTGCTCAACTGTCAATAAATGACTTTCTTAGGTTTTTGTCACAAGATACAGAGGTGTGTAGCAACTTTAATGTTTTATCTTGATATGCCTTAACAGTACACTTCATTTTTTAAATAGACATGTATCACCACGATCAAAAACGACAATCAAATAGTATCTATGTATTACGTAGTGGGAAAATATGGAGTATGGAAATCGAAGGAGCGCCGCATCGGTAATTAGTAGAGGAAAAGGTGGTAATGTGACCCCCCACTTTGTTTTTGAGGGTTTATTTATAAAATAAAGGAATTAAAAATATAAAATGAAAAATATTGGGTTCAGTATTTATTTGTGCGTTCACATATTACTATAAAATAAAATAAACTCGCTAAACAAAATTCAAATTATCATTTATTCATAAGTAATCAAATTTGGCATCTCGAGATTAACTGATGGTTATGTGGCCCCCTGGGGGTCGCATTAAATGTATTGGCACCTAACGACAGAAGTCACAAATATAATAGTCCCCTTCTGAACCTGCACAGGCGATATGAGCTCATAATTCGCAACTCTGACACTGTATCCATTTCTCCCCAGGTCTGTTATTGGTATAAATAGTTTCGCAAAACATACAGGGTACATTTTCGTTGACAGGAACTCATTTTCAGGTTTATGTCATCAAAATTGACGTTTGTTTCGTTACTGTCGGTACTACTGCTGGGTGTCACATCTCTCTTGCGCACTACAATAACTCCACTAATGCTTGCTCTATCATCATTATTATGTCTGACACCTTGTCCACGTCCGCGACCACATTCTCGTCCGCGCCCTCTTACACGAATTTCTGCTATTTGCAATGCTTTGGTTAATTGGTTTTTATTTCATTTGTTCAGGGTCTTTTATTTCTTCTTAGAAAATGGAGATAATACGCTTTGTTTAGGCATCTGAAACTACAAAATAAAAACATGTAAATGCTAAACAAGTCTTATTTGTAATGTGGCCCCCGGGGCCATGATACAACCAATGTAGGGGGGCCAAATTAGAGTTATTCAAAATATTTTGATATTCAATCTCAAACATTATGAAATAGTAAAAATGCATATTTACCTTATAAATACTGTAGACCACAGTGTCACGACACAACGTTCAAAACCACAGCAAATTTGATCAATTGTTTTACCAACTAAGGAATAAAACTCACAGTAGTAAAATAAGTTTAGCGGGTACGAGTTTCTACTTGTTCAAATGACGAACGAACGCAACCGCCCCAAGCGGATTTATAGAATATTAAATCAATAGTACACTAAAATGATCTCGTTGGGCCAAAATAATACTAGATGTCGTTGTGGGAACTAACTAATATTGAAGGGGGCCAATATACCTGCGGGGGTCACATTACCACCTTCTCCTCTACCCACCTACTACTGACATTGCCATACAAAACTAGCACTGCGTAGAACTTTTCGATTATCGTTTTTGTTCATGCCAGATATGTCACAAGTAGGTATTTTATCTGCAATAACGGTTGCTGTTTAGAGCCACGACCAAACTAAGCTACAGACTACTGAGATGTAAGATACCTTAAAACTGACTTAAAATTAAACGTTTTATCATCAGTTTTACGACTAATAGAAATATTTACAGCACACACGTAGAGAACATCATGCAATTAGTTCATACCATCACGTTTAAAATGATAATCACGTACACGTCACTGTAGTGGTGTTATCATATTAAATTCCAAAATCCAAACATACCTATAAGTATTATGTTTGATCTAGGGTCATTTTGCCTGTTCGCGTCCATTTAGTGCAGTTGGCAAGTTTGACGGCGATAATAAAAAAAATCTAGTGGTCATAATATTAGTCTATTTTAAAATTAACTTTCAGTTCTGTTCAAAGCATCTTATGTTTTTTTTTAAATAGATAAACCTCAGCATTAGACGTTTTACACAGTTTGCGTCAAATCCAAATTGCGTCCACGCACGTGGGGACCAACTGCTACGTGATTGGTTATGGTTCACATGACATTGACAGACATGTCACTATGACATTGAAATCACCAATCAATTAACAGGTGGACCCCACGCCTACGTATCGCCATCTGGTGGATTTTTCGAACGCGAAAACCCTCATTTGCGTCCACCAGCCTTTTCTAAGCTAATAAAACTCATAAAAAAATCTCTGAACAAAAATTAAAACATTTCTGCATTATTTTCTGAACAGTTTCTAACAATTCTTGCTTCTTCACTGGAAATCCACATTTTGAAATAAAAATAAAATAAAATAAATAAAGAAATGCGCCGGATAATCACACTAATCACCTGGTCTCAAACTAAGGTTTAGTGGACGCAATTTGGTTTATTTATAACCCCCCGTAGGTATAGTTTGCGTCCCATATGGACGTAAAGAGGAAAATTTGTAAATTCAATGGAGTAATTCGCGTCCACCTTATTTCAATTATTGTTCAATTATTTCTAAATGAGTTTGGTGTGGCGCAGGGACTTTTTGTCCATCTTAACGTGTCTCGTATATATTGACGTATTAGTGGTAATAACTTTTCGTTTGATTGGTGTGTTAGTTTACTTATTTTCGGGGATTTTTAAAGGGAGATCCGCGAAATGGACGCGAACTAGGCGATGGTCGCGTCACATGCGAACTTACCCTAGTTGCTGCACCTACTATCTCATAATTTTAAACGATGTAACGATGACAAGAAATATATTCGTAAACTCTATACGCTGGCATTGTAAATCTGATTTGAAAATATCGTATTTTCATTAAGTTAATATCTACTTACCTAATATTAATAGATCTGATGAACTTCTGCTAAGCAATAACATGTTTTGAAGGATCAAATTAATCGTAGACCCTACTAGTATATTTAACGCGAAAGTTTATAGGAACATGGATGTCTGGTTGTATGTTTGGATAAAATTTGGTTCTTTAAAAAAAGCAACAGCTAGTATTTACTTCTATATAATATCTCCTTTCGAAAGATTTACGTTCGAAGACATATCTACAATATAAAAATACGAATATGTATTAACTTTATTAATATACTTGCGACCCGGCCCGGCTTCGCACGGATGTAATGTAAATACTTAAAAATATTGTATTTTCTATTTTTTATTGCAAATAAAAACCTTCCTCTTAAATCGCTCTAACTATTTAAAAAACCGCATCAAAATCCGTTGCGTAGTTTTAAAGATTTAAGCGCACAGGGATATAGGGACAGAAAAAGGTACTTTGTTTTATACTGTATATATAGTGATAGTGATAAACTTTTTTAGTGTAGCCATCCAGATAAGTAAGTGATTTTTTCAACGTGATATGCCAAATAATAAAATTAATAGACTTCATAAAACAGTTATAAATTGATTTAACTTTCTGAAATATCAACATTTATGACTTAGTCCATAACAGGTTTAACCTCCAACGGTACTTTATATTGTTAGCATTTTTAATATCTACGAAGATAGCGAGGAAAAAAATCAACTGTGTTAGGTACACTCTCACGTGCAAATAAAATATAATTAAATACTGTTGTTGTTACTGTTTCGAATAGAGTTTTAGAGAATCGACTAACAATAGATATTTTTTACGTGGTAATGAAGTTCCAACTTACATTAAAATATAATTATCTTTATAGGAAGCTAAAAAATACAAAAACCTTATTATTGTTCTTACAGACATGCTATGAAAGTAACGTAAAAGACACTACTAGATAAGTAGGTATCTAGTTTTTATTCATAACTGAATTATTTATTAGACGAAACGAGAAGGTTAACAACTGATAATGACTAGACTGACTGACTGATAAACAAAAGTTGCCATTCACGGGTGATGAATAGAAAAATGGAGGAAAAATTAAATAAGGTACCTAATTTATACTAACGAATTACATTACAACTCTAGGTATATCTATTGCTCAGGATTTCCGACCAATTCGTACTTTACTACAAAACAAAATCTCGGGTTTAGCTGCCTACACCTTTTGATGTGAATAAATGACGATCAAATTAAAAAAATAACACGAGCCAACCACCACCGGTCCGTGTACACACTCACTTAGATCGCAAATTATTTCTACGTACACGGCCAAAGAACAGTTACAGACGGAACTCGCCAAGGAATAGTAAAAGGATTCCGAGGACCATCTCAACCAAAGTGAATCATTGTGCAGTAAGTGTGTCAAGAGCGACGCATGCGAGTGCCCGGAAAGTGACAATAAACGTTACTCCGATTGCAATAGAGCGAACGACCGCCAAACAAAGATAACACGGAAGACTATATTAACAACCGTTAAACCCGACATCAAGACAGTTGTAGAACTAGAAATATTATTTCTGGTTAATGAAGTCACAGTTGGGTAATTTCTAAGAAATATCCATCTTCATAATGGTATATAGCCTACATGTAACATATTAAAGCTTATACAAATGCCCCCATTTTGTTAAATTTCATATAGGGAACTAGTTGTTATCTTGACCTTAAGGACCTTAATTAACGATAACAGCTAATTTACAGACAAAAGCTAGTTTTATTAGTCATACCTATTCGAGAAATACTTAGTGTTATTACGACCTCCGTAGCCGAGAGGCGAGCGAGCCTGGCTTAGGCGAGCGCCATCTCTGAGGTTCCGGGTTCGATCCCCGGTCGGGTCAATATGGGAAACGAACTTTTCCGTATTGTCTCGGGTCTGGGTGTTGTGGTACCGTCGTTGTTTCTGATTTCTGTAACACAAGTGCTTAAGCTACTTACCACAGAATCAGAGCAATGTATGTGATGTTGTCCAATATTTATTTATTTATTTATTAGTCATACTTATTCGAAAAACTCTTCAGGTTCCGTGGCCTTCCATTGCACTCGTACGTCAAACAAACACAGTAGGTTAGGTGCTGCTACTGCATGAGAAACTAAACAGTTATTTTGAAAAAGATTAAGGAATTTCATTAATCTTCGATTAAAATTGTAGTTACGTAACAATTCGGCGATCCAATCCAAACGAGCACTTTAGTAACTATATCCTACCAACGTAAAAAATCATCGATCACAGAATATATATGTAACCACAGAATTATATGTATTTTTGAATTGACAAAACTTTTTTGACAATAATAGGGTTAAAAATTTAAAAATATAAATAATTTAATATACCTATTTAAATTGTAGAAAGTTTAAAATCGATGCGAACGTTAGCACGTTAAATTCGAATTCCTGGATACAATTTAAGTACCTCACATAGAGTTTTATTATTATTATGGTTTCATAGTTTCAAGTAACTAAATCCGGTTAGTGCATTACAGTTTGCGTTTTTTTAACAAGTACGCAATCTTTGACAAGCAATCAGTCACTAGTCACTAGCCGAATTCAAGGTAGGCGAAACCACGAAATGAACTTTTATCACCATTGAGATATCAATCGACCTTCGATACGCTGTTTTGTCGCAAAACGAACTTGTGCTATTGATGACTTTGAAGCTGATTCGACATCGCAGGTATGCGAAAAAATCAATTTGAAACTGTGTACTTATTTCTTGTTACTTACATAAATACGACACCCGACTCCTGCTTTCACTCAAAGTAGGTTAAAATTCACTGTATAAAACTGGTGCTCTAAAATCTCTGCTGGTTTATTTTATCACTTAGAACTAAACAAACTTCACTGTTTTGTTTGTGTGGAATATTTTGTTTGACGGTGCGTTGTAAGTTGATCCGTCCTGCGCAAGCGCAGCGCTCTGCGGCTCGTCTCTCACTGTAACCGTGATTCCATGAGGCCCGCGATCGGCATTCACAAGTTCACCCTGACGTACTCCGCACCAGCTGGGTTGGTTATTCGCAACAGTTCATTATATTGAGCATTAGCTTATGCCCGCAACTACGATCGCGTGATAATTATCTTCGAGATTAATAGTATCTACTCTATCTTTTTCAGATCCCAGACTGTACTATACCTTATGCCATGTATATCCGTGCCCCTAGCACCGATAGTACTAGTTTTGTAATGACTGTAGTTCCGCTGCAGCGCTCATTCGATTTCCATACTATTTTCGTACAACGAAATAACATATATACTGTTTTTGTTCATGCTAATGGTGCCGTTAAATCGCGATTAAATAAAAAACATCGCATCCATCTTGACTTGACTAGACAGGTACTATTTAAATGCTTACAGCATACGCGCTACCTACTTAATTAAGATAATATTCCTGTTAATTAGTGATTGAAGCTTGAAAAGGTGACAAGTTAATTGAGATATATTAATTTGTACCTAGATATGTATTATAAAATAATTACCTATTTATACCAACAAGTTATATCGGCAAAATATCCTTGATTGATTATCACAATTTCTTGGGACGACGCAATATCAAAGTTATTAATTGATGTATCCATACCAATGTAAGTGATAAATAGGTGATGCATTGAAATTTTAAAAAATCAAATCTTAAGGATTATTTTGCAGTCGTTATTGTATTCTGAAACATACCTAAGCAAATAGAGCTGATTATTCTTTTTTTACCAGACTACTAAAAAAACGATTTGTTTATACTTTATTGTCCAAAAGAGAGTACAACTAGAGGACCTCGTGTCTTGTGGCCAATTCAACCACTTAGCAGGTGTTTAATATTAAATTTCAACGTAAAATCAATTTGTCTAAATGAGTAATGAGATTAAACGAAAAGTAATTCTAGAAATCATTCGACACTATGGAGGATGTACTCGTAGATAAAAACGCCCCTTTAATGATGTCATATATCTCATTACTGTCACTTTGTGTAAAAACAATTGATGATACGGGGAATAAATGAGTCATTCACCAAACCTTTTTGTTGTTTACTCCAAACTAGGCTCATAAACGGCATCGCTCACATTTAACTATTTTATGCATATTATTATTGTTATTTTATTATAATGTCTGTTATTGGACTGTAGAAAATGTGTCTCGTAGGAAAGTTTATCCCATATAATTACCAGACGACGGGTTCTCATTAGGAGCGTAAACGGAACACACCCAGAGCCGAGTAAATGGTTAAAGGTTTGATTTCCAAATTAATCTAACCGAGATTGAAACCAGGAAACCTTTACATTTCAAGCGCCTTAACATTAACCACTGCACCACCTCCATAAAGTAGAGTTTTATAGTGATATATTTTGTTCTAATATGTCTATTATATAATATATGTAGATATATTCTCCCAGTATAGATTCCGGTTGAGTCACTATTGACCAGGGAATCCGAGTAATGTATGTTATATTGTTCAATAACTATTTATTTATTTATCTTTTTATATGACTTCTCAACTGCACCAAATGTGATAATTTGATTTTGTTATGTTTTTAACTGTCAGAAGATATTTTTTCTAATAACTCTTTGAAAAATCTCCGGGATATTATGCGTGAATCGTTCGCTAGTCCATAAAAAATATATGTTACAAAATACATTTCTTAAAAAACCAATTTTGATATTTTAACAGTATAAGTATCGATTATTTAAATCTTTTGTTCTAAAGTGTGTCGAGTCTGTTAATTATAATTACATTTCTAAAAAAATTTTACCAACTCTCACATTTTAAAATGCGAATTTGTGTCTAAATTGTAGATACATTATTAGACATAATTTAATTACTGCCTTTCACTGAATAGACAATAAAGTTAGCGTTGAATAATTAATTCAGAATAACAAAAGAAAAAGTCATAAAAAAGTTGAATGACGCGCCTTCTGCATTTCTGATGAAAATGACTGGAGAACATTCAAACATTGCGTCAGGTGACAGTCTTCGGTGCGGCCGAGCTGCGCAGGCGCAGGTTGTTTGCGCAACTGCCATTGTGCTCGGGTGACCGGTGGAGAATGTAGCTGGTGTTAATACCGTATCATTGACTTATTATTATACGCACTAAATCACTTATAACAAACATTACTTCATTGATCGAACTATGAGTCAGAGTAATTTTTAGAAAGTTAATTACTCATACCGTTTTTATTTGAAATTTGATTGGTAATCGTTGAGGAAGCACTAAAAGTTACTACTTCTTAGATACCGCTTAGAAAATGCATAATTCGTTTTCTGATCGAGTAACATATTTATGGGTAGGTGGTAATACCCCTAGGTAGGTAACTGTATATAATAACTTATCTAGAACTATTAAAATATTGTATACGAGTATTAGTTCAAACAAGTTATTCAAAATTTCAACATCTTGGTTTAATTTAGCGATACTTATCTATACTTGCCGCATTTCCTGCCAGTAGAAAATTACCACTTATACGCTAATCGCATTAGTTCATTGAGATAATCTAATTCAGATTTTTTATTAACGGTGAAAAAGTAGGTACTCTTGCGAATCAAGGTATTTATGCTTACCTATGTCACTATTTGACGCGAGCTAATCTATTCACTAATAATACATAGATCATAAATTTTGTTCATGAGTTAATGGGCTTACACGGTGAAATCCCACTCGTTATTTCGGTTTTGAACTTGGAAATTGACTTTCCTTGTAGACCCTCAGGCGTAAATTATATAAACCGTTGTGTGTGCATATCTAGCTAAGGTAAGTAGGTACATAGTTGTATTCATTTGAATGTAAGTTTATGTAAGTAATATTGATTTTGACCATATGAGTAGTATTACCTCAAACACACGTGTTCTATTTACTAATTAGCTTTAGGTAAATGAAATTCTCACAGTACGTACATAGGTACTGAGAAAGTAGGTAACTAATAAATAATATTACAAATCGCACACTATCCAAGGTAATAGATTAACGAAAAATATTCCCCGGTTGTTTGAAGTAAATTGATGTTACGTAAAAGATTAGTACAATCCTGATACTATATGGCTTAAATAAAGACAATTTGCATGATCGTTATTATGTTTCATAGTGACCCGACCAGGGATCGGATCCGGGACCTCAGAGATAGGGCGACGCCAAAGACCGGCCCGTTCGCCACTCGGCTACGGAGGTCTTTTCCGCCCTTATTCACCCCCTTAGGGATATTTTTTTTTAATCCTTTCTTATCGGATATATCGGAAGATCATGTCTGGGTTTAAGCCGTCAGTCATTCAGGACAAATGATAATTATTTTGATAAAACTTGCAAACATTTTATAATCAAACTATGTACGATAGTGACAAATATTGCGTAGCGTTATTAATCCTACCAACTCTACTAGTTTACTGTTTATCAATATAAACGAGTGAATTTTTCCCATTTCAATTGAATTGTGGATGGATAAACTAATAATAACCATCTACTCTAACTCATAATACGTCGTGAATCCAGAAACACCTAATTTTAACTTTAATAAAAATTAAAGTATCGCATTCGCTTAAGCTTCCTCTATGAATAAACTGGTTTCACCAAGTACCAAGATATTAGGATCAACAATACCTACCTCTAGTCAGAGAATTCAAGTAGGTTGTATCCGCTATGTCCCACTTTCGCGTATTCGTAACGATGAATATCGAAAGTTGTATTGAAAGCCAAACTAACTCATTTAAAACGAAGTAATTGATTATGTGTTCGTTTGTGTCACATAAGCTGAAATCTTAAATGACAATTACCTGCCAAAATGCGGAGGATTACAGGATAAGCAGTATAAAATGTAATCCGCAATGGATGTGTCAGCCGATGTATGCAGATATTCCTAAAAACAATATTTTTCGCAAACGAAACCTACGAATTAGAGTAGCTTAGATTCCGAAGCAAAAGAAGTAGGTACTTTTCCTAACTACTAAGCCTGAACTTACCGCGCTAACCAACAGAAAAGGGAAAAACAACATGTATAGAGTGTAGCTGCAAATGCTTGTCCTTTCCGGCCCCCTACTGAGAGATCTTGGTCTCGATTTCTCTTCTTGGCTATATAGGATAATTTCGTCCCAGTTAACCAAGTACCAAATAATAATCTTCGAGCTTCTGGGCAATTGAAAACGTCCAAAAATATGCATTTGTATTATATAATTTGTACCTTTGAAAATTAAAACGGAACTTACCTTGAGTAAACCGCGTTTTAAGTTTTTAATCTCTGTCTCGACCTCAGTCTCGGCGGAATACTAAATCACGTCGCTGACGAACCTTACTTAATACGTGTATATTCCCACTTAACACTCCTCTAAGAAAATTTTTCGCATTGGTAAAACTACAAACAACAGAATGTGGACAGACGACTTGGTGAAAGTCGTATAAACTGGCTGGATTCAGGTTGCGTCTCACTTATCAGACCAAACTACCAATACAGAAGGTCAGTTAATAGTTCTATAGTTCTTTGTTAAGCCTTCGATTTGATTAAGTTGCATTAAATCCAATGCAAAATTATGAGGAGTGTTTACGATCAAAAGGCAATCACGGTACACACTAGCAATTCGAAATTTGTTCTAATTCCGTCGTGTATAAAATCCAAAGTGTCTAGTCTCATGCGCTTTCGACTGTGGGTACTTAGGGCAAAATGAAATACCTATTTTATGCTCTAAATGTGTAATGTTCCTTTATTTGTACTTTAATAGACCGCTTGTAAACAAATGTACTTGGCCCCTTTGAAAAATGCACAGAACTGGTCAAACGCAACAATAATAATTGACTTGGACCGTTTAAAATATTAAACTGATTTCTTTTTATAATAAAACTGCAGTACGCACCGAAACTTTCTAAGATGGTTGTGTTTTATTGTATCCCATTCAATACACGCAAAATCATGAATTCAATCGGACAAAACTATATAGATAGTGAGGTGGCAAATAAATTGTCAAGCATGTAAAGGATTTATTATGAACTAGAGTTCATAAATTACTAATAAATCCTTTTCAGAGTTCAAGCGCTTTTGAAACTATTGAGGTATGTATGGTAATATTAAAAAGTTTTGTCTGGTTATCTTGAGAGTTAAATCAGAGTTATAAAAGTACGTCACTTTTCACGTCGAGAAGGTATTTAATGCTATCAAATACCTAATTAAAGTATCGCTTTAACTTTAAATCAATGAGAATCACGAAGCGCAAGGATGCGCGCGCGCATGTGTGTTTCGCCCAAGTGCCTGCTCCGTGCCAGGCACCAATTGACGCCGGCGCCTTGTAAACGACAAAAGATTTTTTCCTTATTGATACTAGTAGGAACTTGGTATTAACTTGAAAATATTAATGAAGATTTTTTAAAATATAATTTAATGTAGAGATGTAATAAGTTTATTAGCATTCTTTAGCACTGAATGCCCTAATATTCCTTTATAATGTGAATGTTCAACTATTTTATAGGTTCTGCTTACAGTATGTTTAAATAAGAATATTGTAATACGTAAGTCGTTTATTAACCTTTTGATAATGGACGAAATCACATGTTCGTTAATTAATAAAATAATACACAGCTAAAAGCACGATATAAAACTATTTACTATATTTATTCGTAGGTTAACATTTTTTTTTAAACATACAAAACGAATAAATAAAGTAATAAAATTGCTTCTTAGTAACCAATCACAATGTAAATGCATTAAATATACTTAATCTACTCCTTCCTTTATAATGGCAGTTTCTTATTCTCATAATATTTACTTTCTCAACAATAACTGTAATTAAGGCAATTAAGATAATTCTGCAACATTTCCATTTCATCCACCTAACCAGTTACTACTTATTTATCTAACGTAAGTTACGAGATATAGGATGATAATATGGCAACAAAACGAAGATAATTTTACATAAAATATATGGACCAAAGTAAAAGTGACTCTAAAGACAACTATGTAGGTATATTCGGCTGTACACATCCTTAACGGTATGACTACAAAAAGGCGGATGTATAATTTTATCTAGTCAAAATAGAGACACGTTAAGCCTTAGGTATATGAATGCAATACAATGACATTATACAAGACATGTAACGTGAAAATGATACAATATTATGGTTAACTTTTATTCACATAAATAGGTATTCATTACGGTACATAGAATTGTTATGCAAATAGGTCTATTTGCGCGTTAATGATGGAAAAGGTTCTTTGTATCTGTCTAATTAATGGCCCACTAAGGGCAAAGGGCTCAATCAAATCATCATTACAACTACCAGTATTGATTTAATCATCAGGCTTGCCAAATTTGATCCTAAGATTGATCGCAAACTCGAGCTATGTTCGAAGAATCCGTCACCCAGAGGCTAGTCATAAAATTCAGTTCACCACAATGGCGTCCCATAGGCTAATTAAACTAAATTACATTACTTTTCATTGATAAGTATATGCCTAACTTAATTTGGTGTTTACTCTACCTTAAATTGCCAATTATTATTTCTAAACAAGTTAATTGAAACAGGATTGTAGGTGATCCGGACTTATTTGATTATTATTATTAATTAAAACATAAACTGGAATGAAAATTGCAGTTACTGCCTCGGTAGTGGCTTGCTACCGGTAATTACCGGTAGCCCTTATGGTATTTGTAAGATATGTATGCGTCGACTCCATGTAGTATTCCCACCACAACACCAATATACTGGAAAAGAAAAGAAGTTTGTAGGTAAGTAGACAACCTTAACATTGTGTTAATTCTTTACAAATATCATGTGAATTTCTATTGTTAACGTCAAGCACCTATCCTCCTAAAAGTAGAAAAGCGAAAGTTTGTACGTTTGCAAGTGGGATGGATGTATGGCCGACAGCTACCTACTTACTTAGGAGAATACCTACGCACTAAAACCCTCCCGCACCTCTTAAAAACTTACATCCCAACATCCAGAATCCAGACCTCGAATCATTAATCCAAAGTTTCGCGTTTATATTAGGTAAGACTGAGTAGGATAATATAAATATAATATTTTGCGTTCCTGTTGATTACAAACATGTTGATTAAATACTTAAAAGCAAAACGGGTGACGCACGAATTGTAAATATTTAGATAAGTTCTGCGAAAGTTGCAATAATTATCACGCAGTAATGTATTAAAGATAAAGAGCACTTAGGTGTGTAACCTAATTCCTCTTTATCCTTTATAAATATTATTAATGGGTCGTTTAATGACACAGAAATAACGAGAAAAACGGCCTTGAATATTTTAACTGCAAGTAAAATGCTAATTACGTATTATAAAAATAATATTTATCAATTTTCATGCATAAACATCACAAACGCAACCTTGTAATAATCGTTATCGCTGGTTATTCGTTATTCAAATAAATTATATTCGTATAATTAAAAAAAATAATTGTTGAAAATTTACTTTTATTAGATGTTATTGAAAGACCTTTCGATACATGCATCCTGGCTGGTACTAAGCAAAAGATTCGTATATTGGTTTTATTTATCATGTGAACTATGGTGTGCGAAGTAAGCTTTATTTATTTTAATAAAACCTTGCATTATTTAAAACTAGAATTACAAAAGTAATGGACTCCGTTTAAAACCTTATCGAGTCATGAAATGTCGCTTGGACAATTTAAACTCAATCTATACTTCTATACTAATATTATAAATAGGAAAGATTTGTACCTATTTTTGTATGTTTGTATGTTTGTAATGAATAGGCTCAAAAAGTACTAAGCCGATTTAAAAAAATCTTTCACCAATAGAATGCTACATTCTTCCAATTTGACATAGGCTACAAAATAGGAATCCTTGGTAAAATTTGAAAAATTTCAACAAAAAAGCGGGAAAAATTATCTAAGGCGGAACGAAATTTGCCGGGACCGCTAGTCGTCTATGAAAAAACATACTTGAAGCACAATATTAGTCTCTACGGTATTCTTGGAAAACTGAAAAGCACCGATCACCGGTTTCATTCCATCTAATGCGGGTGATTAACGTTATATTTGCATAATACAATGAGAACGTATTTTTGATTCATCTAATAAGTAAAAAAATACTGATACAGAACACCAAAGTTCAGTAGAGGGGTGTGTTTACGTCGCAAATTCGTTAAAATTTAACGAATTTAGCGCATAATTTAATAGCAATGTAATCTTTGTGTGTTATTGTTTACGTGGTAAAATAAATAAATCGTGTCTTATATCTAACTGTTGGACTAAGCGGAAAGGTTTTGTTATCTACCGTATTATAAAGACTACTTACGTAGCATTGCCACTATAGCAGCAAAAGACAATACCTATAGTAGGTACATACTGTACTAAGAAGGCTAGTTTGCCAACTTTACATAACCTTCACAAAACAACTAGTTTTAAAATACCATTGTTTCAAAATGGGTACTCACATAAACGGCAGTCATCGCTGGGTACGCGGAATACATGCTGACAAGTGCATACTTCGGGTACAAGTAGATGTTTACCGCTACACCCATGTATGACGACGCGGACAGGTACAGGAAACAGGCCACGGCATTGAACAGGCATTCCTGAAATTATTGTTAAACAATTTGAACCAAGGGGTTCCATTTCCACCCAAGACAAACATTCGTGGGATAAACATTTGTTTTCCTGTGTCTGGGTGTTTAAAATGTAGATATTTAAGCATGTAAGTTAATATACCCGTTAGTTCTGGTTTCCACAACACATGTGCTTAAGCTACTTACTTTGGGATCAAGTCAGTGTATGTGATAGATATTGTCTTATTTATATCTATTAAATATTTGTTATTGGACACCATTACATACCTACATATATTGCTCTGATTTGTAGCTCAAGCACTTGTATTTTTTAGTTTTAGGTTTAGAAATTGGAAACAAAGACAGCACCACCACACCCAGACCTGGGACGATATAAAAAAATTTCGTTTGCCAGATTGACCCGACCAGTGATCGAACCCGGGACCTCAGAGATTCTTAACTTTTACTAAAAGTAGTGTAATGAAAATTGAAGTCTACAATACGTAATACTGTAATGCAAGTACGTCGGTTGTAACTAAATACGGTGGGAAATATACTTTATTGTTAATAAGAGACTACGATTGTTTTAAAAATAGGTAGGAACGTGTGAGATTTACATCGTCAACAATAGGCTTAGTAGCAAAGAGTGAATCAAGTTAGGTCACCAAGTGTATAAACATTGCTTTAAAATTATAGAGATAAACAAAACTAATTTGACCTCTATTTTTTTCATTTAGATATAGTAGGTAGGTAATAAATACATGAAGGTTATTATCAGCAAAAAATGTAAGTTTGAAAAACTCCGATAAAGATTAATGTTGTTTGATTTCAATACCATTCCACACCTACATTTGTTTTACTTCAAATAATTTACGATTTGTTCTGACTCGTCGTATTTTTCATGGTTTCAGTAATAATTTAGAACTACTTAGTTTTTGGCGCACCTACTGATAGTATCGACGTATCTCGAATAATCATGCTGCTATATTGGTATGTTCAGTTCGTTGTGACCGTTTGTATTTTAATAAAGTGTAATTGTAAATTCCTATACACAAGATTAAATAAAGAAAATAATAAACACAATTACAACAAATATACAAATAAATCCAAACACTGTTTGTTAGAAGAATAACCAAAAGAAGGGAAAATTTCACACCACAATCAAAATAATATATAAATCAGTCTTGGGATCATTTTAGAAATTCGAGGAATAAATTCAAAAAAGTTGTATAAGTTCCCCCGAAAAATTTAATTCGGGGAGAAGCTGATTGAAAAAAAAACATACCATCTGAACCTATCCTAAGTTCACAAAGTGAATGTTATCGATTTAGCCACTTGAACATAGCTCGATGAAATTTACTAACTAAGCCTGCCAGTCAACTGTTTTGTCACAACGCTGTAAGAGGATTACTAAAGAATCGGAATGCAAAAAGCGTTAAGTTGAAAACACTTACAAATATCGATTGCCGTATGAGTTGCTGCGAGTTAGAAGATAGAACGTAGCAAGATATCAGGAGGGCAGTAGTTAGCAGGCAAGCAGAGGCCGTCGTCAAGAAGCTGTGGAAAGCAGAGCCCATGCTGCCCGCCTCAGACATCCCGTACTTCACCAGCAGGCTCTGGCAAAGACCGCCCAGCATCTACCATAAAACAAAAATAATACAGGTGAGATTTGCAATCGCCCAGAATCACGACAAAAACTACGTGACAAAGCACCATCCATCGACTATCAACAAATAAACCAAAACAAAAAACCAAAACAAAAAACTTTACTAAAGTAGTAAAGTTTTTTGATAGATAACCATTTTAGCCTTGAAAAAATTGAAAACATACAACATTATTCCTGCAAAGGCATTTTTTCCCTGGTTGATGTTTTGTTGCTTATGGCATCACCTAGGCAATCCCAAATTCAACCATGGAACAAAACACCTAAACAGATAAATAATAAAAAAAAGTATTTGTTAAGATTTAAAGAGTTATCCACCAAACACAGCGACTCAAAAATATGGTTTATAGAACTAAATCTTATTTTATAAGCATTCACGATGTCTTTCATTCTTAGCTCAGGTGGTGAAATATTATGAAACAACTTTTTTTTCCATTACAACTTGTTTATAACTCTTAGCATTCCCGAAACTGAATATGTTAACTAGCTACCTGCCTACTTATTATCCCACGGTCTACCCAATATTTGATGGCCCAGGTAATATTTTTTTACAAAAGTTTGTACTCACAGCTTCGGCCAATTTGATAAGGCCGTGTTGTGTAGTCAGGTACCCAAGGTTGAAGCATTCACAACACCGGCAACAGCAGCACTTGATTCCGCGTGCGCCTGCGCCGCCTCCCGGCGCCACTCGCACTATTGTGGGCCCGCGTGTCATTTTATTAAACTGCTCTTATTTTTTAATTTTTTTTACAAATAAGTCGTTCCCATTTAAGTTTTTCGATTTATATTGATATAAATGATCGGATATGATTTCGAACTGTCTATCCCGGTTTCCCGCACCAAACTACGCTTATTCATATCCCGCAGGAAGTTCAGAGGAGTTAAAACACTCACAATTTACACGGTTAGCGTTAGTCACAACACAATATTTTTAGACTTTTGCGAGTGTAGCCCTAATAAAAGTTCAGTGAACTCACCCCCTAACCTAAATATTTGAATTACGATTTAGGTTGGAAGAGAGATGTAGAAATAATTTTATTTTGTAAACTAGATCTTACTCATTCAAGATCCAAAGAGGGAGTAAATTTGTCTCGTGCCGCATCAGCGCGTGTGCGCATGTAAAAATAGAGCGTCGCGCGCGCCACGGAGGGTTAAATACTATTTTTGGTAACAGATTTGTTTATACTATCATAACTTACCGAAATTTCGAAAAAAGAAAGAAAAAAGAACATAAAGGATGGGCAGCCTAATTATAGAATTCCTTAACTGACAAAAGTATGTTTATCACGCGACTGTGGGGCTAGTGAAATTATAATACTATTTTTCCCGTGACTATGAATGGTGGCTACGAACTTTTACATCCATAAAAAGTCCACATATTTCGTTGAGTGCAAAATTATTACACAACACTAAAGTTTAAACTAATGGCAGTGATAAAATTATATTTATTATAGGAGCTTGTTAAAGCGCCTTTTTTTAACGCGTGACTCGTCATTGGACAACGACTGAAAATGCATATATTATGATCGAATTACAAATACGCTCACAAAGCGATACAAACGCGAGGAAACTGTGCGATCGCCTGTATTCGTTTATTATTATTGAGGAATTTGGTCGAGTTTGAAGTATGTGTACCTATTGTAATACATAGATACACTCGAACATAGTTCTTTCATCTCGCCGTGAAAGTGCGTATGTGCCGATCCAAATCCAATTTTTTAACTTGTCGGCATCTTAACTCACATAAAGACCGTCGACTGAACATATAGTAATTTCATTAAAAAAAGGTCATTATCGGTTGTACGGAGGTCGACATCACTCCCTGGTAAATGCTACAGTTCAATTTTAGTTCTTCTGGGAACTCGCCCCGCACGGTTGCATGTAAATACTCATATCATTTTCAGATTTTCTGACCTATGATATGTCTATATTATATACATCACCTTCCTTTAGAATCATTCTATCTTTTGAATTACTGCATCAGTACCGTAGCTTGTAGCTTGTAGTAGCTTAGCTTGTTGGGTAGCTAGAGGCAAACAGTGGGGAGCGACTTGGTTTAATACTATGTAGTGATGCCGTCGACGTGGTGGCTAAGAAGTTCAAAGTGTTGTGGGGTCTGACGTACTTTTCTCTAGACAATTATCCCGTCTGAATGTGAAAGGTTTACTAGAAGGGCAAATACAATATTAGGATTACTTAACTAACTCCTTCGAGTTCTCGGTACTCGATAATTGCTAGTGTACCTAAGTTATCAAACGTTTTAATGTACTTTGTTTTAGGATTATCCCTTTTCAATAGATACTTGCTAAAATTTGTAAATAAAAAACAAACTCAATCAGCAGTATTATTTGTATACTTTCAGTTTATTTATTACGAAAATACAAAGACGAATACTTACTTAAAAACTTACATCTCTTTACACATTTATTAGTAACATAACTTCATATTCATTCTTTGTAAAATTCACATATAAAATATAAACATGGTCCGTAGGTTAAATGTATGACGAATAAGCACTGTAAAAGTTTTACAAAGTCTCAAACCAAGACAGCTACGAGTATGAGCTTCAGATAGACATTGAAACCCTGACACCAACTACTCGCATTAAAATTGTACGTCAAAGATGTCTACTACAGATACATGACTAAAGTGTGGTCAAAAGCACAAATGGTAAACACTTAAAGTGCGATCTAAGTTCTTATGCTCACTGTATAAGGACGGAAAAAAATTACTGAAATGTGTAAACTTTTTAATTGAAAGTCTTTGTTTTTTGGCGATCTTTTTTACGCCTCTATTAACAAATAGATACAAAATTATATTTGATTGAGTTTCTGAGATTCGTTCAGAAAGTAATGAAATTGATTTTTTTTTATTTTTTCAATCTAAAAAAAATACGTTTTATATACGCTCTATCGTAGAAAATACAGGCTGACCGCATGTAGTATCATGTTGTCAAACTAGAGAGGCACGTCTTATTTCAAATTCATTGTTCAAACACATCAATTTGTTTGTGTAAATTCAATTTAAAAACCTTGGCCTTTTATAGTTATTAATATTATTATAAATTGAGTAGATAAAAATATATTTTCAAGCACTCATTAAATAGGTAGATATACAATTCTTATTGACTATTCAAATAAATAACTAACAAAAAGAAATTACCAAAGAGCATTCTTTTCTATACTAAAAATATTACTAAAAAGTCATTTGTAAAGCAATCACAAGAGTAACAAAATATGCAAATAAACCTAATCTTCTACAAGTAGGTACTTCAAAATAAAAACATTGAAGTATATAATATTATTCAGTAGTTATTTGGCAATAAAAAGGATTTCATAATATTACTCTCAAAAGAACACAACCCTATATGGTGGAAGACTATATGACTATATGATTTTACAAAATCAGCAAAACTTTTACTGTTTTCAACTATTATGCTACTGTTTTTAACAATGAAGGCCAGCTCTGATCCGACAAACCGCACGAAAGCTTACTTATTTCTTTTCTGATTGGATCAAATAAAGATCTATATTCTGTGTTAAAAATCCATAAACAATCGCTACAAATTAAAAAAATGCAACAATTTCAATCAACTCTGTAACACAGGATTATTCAAAAATGTCAAATAAAAATTACACAAAGTTAATTAATTATTTGCCAGTTTTGTATAAAAATGTCGAATGGTAATTACCTAAGTACAATACCCAAAAAATCAAATTCTGTGTAAAAATTCATAGTCAATGTTTTAAAACGATGGAATAAGCATATAGGTAAGTATATTTCTTACTTAATAAGACATTCATTGTTCGCTGTATTTAGGCATTTATCTTATTTAACAATTTATTTTTTATGAATTCTGCGTTTATTTATATAAATAATATTGTGCTATCACATCTTTAAACTTATGGCAGTGTGTCTAGCACCTAAAATATGGCAAAGTATCAAACAAGCATACGTAACTATCAATAGTTGAATTACAAGACAAACTGATCTTGAATTTCCAAATAGCTTTTTAGAGTACACGTTCATTAGTCTCAACCAAATATTAGGCTGTTTAAATGCCGCGGTAGGAACGGTTTGCTAGGAACGTGCTCAGCAAGTAGAGGCCAGACATTACAAGACCCATAATCTGAAAAAAAGGAAAACATATCTTATTAAATTACATTATTTCCGTTAATCTTATCTTTGATGATGTCTTGGCTTAGGCCAAAAAACGGTTACCCGTTTTATCACAATCGCACAAGCGGTTTTGTCATTGTGGGATTTGGTGCCCTAGCTAAAGGGTTATAAATCCAATATTGCACTATCAAATGTAATCAGAGACAGCAGACTCAACTTCTTCATCCTAATTCTGATTGATTTTAACCGCAGGTACCTACTTAAATCTGCCAGAAGAAATAAATATTGGGAACTGACTTACAGTTTTCACTAATAGTAGGTAAGTTTTACTTTTTTATCTAAATAAGTATCATATTTTAAGGCTAACCTTCTTCGATTATTATAATTATTAATTATTATTAATTCGACTGCAAATCAGTTGTATTAGAACAATCTAATTAAACCGTTTGACTATGATCTGGATTTAACGATTCTGATTAGAGCGATGGCCGTCGCACCCCCGCAACCCTCACAAGGGGAACTAGGCCTATATGGATCGCAGAGATGTGACTTATCTAAGATACAAGTATCTAAAATACAGATACAAGATACGCATTTTCATTTTGTATCTTGTATTTAAATATATTTTGTTTGGTATCTTAGTATTTTATAAATACTTTTTCTGATAAAATACTTTTAGTAATTAGTAGAAATATATAAATGCGTAAAATTGAGCGTGTCATTATTAGTCCAACATCACATTGGTAGATGGATGTTATGTAACGTGTGTGTTATGCTCGTGTTATGTCAATTAACAAAAATAAACTTACAATTCATTAAAATAAAATCTTGTTTTCTTACAAAAGTATTTGTATCTTAAGAAGTATTAAGAAGATACGTATTTTGTATTTAGTATTTCAGATACTATTCTCGAAAGTATTTTGTATCTGGTATCTGAAATACTTAATTTAAAAGTATCTTGCATTTTGTATTCCAGATACCTTGTACAGGGTAATTTGTACATCTCTGATGGATCGTAGCCTGGGAGTAACGATTTAAGTTGCCTTCGGAAGCGAGGCATCATCATTACTATCGGACAATCGGGTAATACAACACTGCAATGCCCTAACCAAACTGGGAAAATCTTACAAAATGAAAGTATTCCTTGCGGGAGTTGAACTCACGATCATCGATCATTTGAGCTACGCTCTAATGTCCACCATTTTGGCATACTTATATACAAAATAAAATTTTAAATATACAAATCGACAAACAAGAAATAAACACTTACCGAAGCTGCTAGTATCGCATTGTACCAGTCGTAATTACGGTTATAATGGTTGACTTCTATGATCAATGTAAGTCCCGCAGCTAGGTAGAGAATGGTGGCCAAACCGTGGTATATCACCTCCTGAAATATTATTTTAATTATAAATATCACATAAACTTCAGTATACAGATATATCACAATAAAAACATGAAGTCTGATACCATCACTCTTATGCCCTGTTGAAGCAAAGTGAGTGAATTAGTGTGTTGTCTGACGCGCTTTAATTGACTGCATAAATTACATAATGAAATAGACTGTATTTTTTTCCTTTCTTCACTTTCAGGTCTTGGCGAGTAGCACAATGATCTACCACAGCTGGAATCAGGTCTCGTCACATCAAGATTCAGTCTCAAAATGGTTTACCCAGATGTTAATCTGGGCATCAATACCCCATCCGGGAAAAATGTTACCCACGACTTCTGGCAGAGATTTCAGAAATAGGTAAGCTAGGAATGTCAAATTGTTTAACCACTAGGATACTAAGACAGTCATTAATTCGTCAATTGATAGGTCTCTCAAGTCAGCCCTGGGCCCGAATAGAGCGAATGGTAATTAGCTCTAGGCACCAGGTTACTTAGGGCGCCATAATTAAACTGGATTTTAAATAAGAGGACGCTGATAGGACGATAGAGGAAGCCTTTGTTTAGTTTCTGCTCTTCGAACTTGGCTCAAAGAATTAATCAAGAGAAACTCACGTAGATTGTTTTAGATATGATGGTCGCCGTGGACAGCGTGACCAAGCACGACGTCAAGAGACAGAAAGTGCCGATGAGAAAGGCGACGGCCACCAGTAGGTAGAACAGCTCTGCCTTCGCCAGTGGTGACCTGTAGCTCGTGTCCTCCATGTACGCTGCCACTACTCCAACACATGCTGTGCCCAACAACTGAAAAATAAAGCGATTTTTTTTTGTATGTTATATAGAACAAATCTTCTATATCGTCAACTACAACCACTATTATTAATCCTGATGCTACAGAGAGTACACACATAGTGTAGGTCCATCAACTACCTTGAATTTGAGTGAAAAATCGTTGCCTGCAATTATATGCAACAATAGAAATATTGGATAACGTCTCATACATTCTTCTGTGTGGTAAGTACTGTGAGTTAGAAAAATAAGAAACAACTACGGTATCATAACAGACCCGAGACAGTAAATAAAAGTTCTCTTTTCATATTTCTCGATCGAGAATCGAAACTGACTCTACAGAGATAATACGATCACATGCTAAAAACTCCGGCTAGGCTACTTAGGTCGTCAACATGTAAGTAACAAATTATGTAAATTCAGATTTAACATTATTAAATCATACCTCCATATGTAATTATTTTATCTACCTATAATTTAAGGAACCATGTATCTGATTGTGAACCTAGCAACTTACTTAACATGTATTACTAATAAGTGTCAACATCGTAAATAACATAATTCCTACAGGGAACATATCGATATGCGTACTGCATAATATACCTACTCAAACTCGTGGTGTTATTATGAGATCCAATTTTACGAGTTTGCCGTGACTTCATCATCTATTCGCGCATACAAGTCTTGCATGTTTAGAAACCGAAAATAAACTCTCTACCCACTAAAAGTGCGTCGGATTGCTGCTTTCTACTTGAGGATGGGATTTTAACATAGCAAAGTTCATACATTGATGACTTCTTCATATAAACTGCTTATTTTACTGACGATCACAATGTAATACTTACTTAACACTTTAAATTTTTTTGTCGGCCTACTACCAAATACAAAATGGACAAATTCATTCATTTTTGAAGGACATTTAACAGTTTTGAGAATTAAAAATGTTATCCATCATCTGATCCGACCTACTCGTAGGTATTTCATTTTTGGTAACAGTCCTCCCGTTTGAGCTATAAGCGTTCCTTACTTATAGATATTGTTTTTAACCAAGTATTCAAACGTGGCTTTTTCTTAAAAAATCTGTCTACGTTGTATAAACTTTAAGGAAAAGACTTCCACCACCACTGAATTGGTCAACTTCCGCTAAACATCGCTTTACACATGCATAATAATAATGTGACGCAAAGAATGACATCAGCAGCTTGTTTAACTCAAGGATAATAGACAAAAATGTGCCCACTTTGTGAACATTTAATTCTGTTTTGAAGAAATCTTTCTTTCTAGAAACGAACAATGAGCATGATTAGGATGACAGCGACATTCGTTCTTTCTTTCAACGAACTCACTTTACCCATATTTTACCTAATTATCATATTCCCTATGTGTGCCGTGCCGTACTGCATACGAGTACATTTTGGTGCGCAAAGTCCTTAGTTATTAATTATTCACTTCTTGTAGCAAAATTCACACAAATAAGTTTAAGGTACATCTATTGTTATATATTATTCCTGTAACTGTATAGTGAATAGTCGAATTCACATCAAATATAACAATTAAATTATGAAGACTTGGTACTTAAATCTCAATACGCATATTTAGTATCATATGTAAAAATTTTAAAAAAGTTATGAGTACCTAACTAGGATGTGATATACTTGTGTTGTACTCGTACATTCTTATGATAGTGATTCGATTCAGATATGACTTTATTTTTATGAATGCATATTGCTCAACGAAGCTGTTTACGCGACTGGTAAAGTAGGTCAGCGTCTGTTGGATCCCGTCTGAACTGAAATATTCACAAGCTCGATTCACACCATGAAGGTCGCCAACATTGAGTCAAGGATGATAGCCACATGTTTTAAGAATTCCGCGAGAAAATAGAAGGTAGTGTTTATTTTAATAAATAAAATTAAAAGGTTTGTTGTCGTCCATTCAATAGTTTAAATTTTGATCCTCTATAATAATATGAGTTATTAATTCAATCAATTAAATCGTCACAAAATTCGTTGCACAGGTGGTTAGATGGTGGTATATCTAACCAACCACCTCTTTCTTAAACGATATAAAAGCTATTAGTGATAACCAACACGAGTCATATGTATTAAGTTACCCATGTGTGTTAAGTTATTGTTTAGTTTTATTAAAGTCTTTTTTCTTCAAATTGAACACCATCTTGCTTGATGGAAGACGTAAATGAGGCCTAACAAGGTACTCGATACAACTAGAAGTTATCTTTTCACTTTGGCCTTAAAGATAGCCAGATTTGGTATAATGTTCCGTAAAAACTGATCTCGGCAAAGAGTTCCAATCCGGAGCCGTTCGGAAAACGATACGAACAAAAGCAAACCGATTATGGAGAAGTGTCTACAACATCAGGGTGAAACTTCTCGCCGCGCCTGGTTCTTCAATAGTAAAAGAAAGAGGGAGAAGGTATCAGGTTATGCTAAACCTTCACATACTTACCGAACGTTACATTAAAACGCAAAATCTCATTGGGTTTGACTCGCAGATTGATGACCTTCAATCTGTGTGTGCGCTCTATTTTCGCACTATTTTGAGTGCCAGTGAGGGTAAGGTTTTTAAACGGTTTTATTTAGCTCACCCCGTTTTTTTATTATGGTAATGAGGTCCTAGCTTAAGGGCGACCAGTACAGCATAATAATAGTATGTTTATCAGATATTTTAGAGAAAAGAGGTACTCTTACCAGCTGTGCCAGTTTTAGGAGTCCCGGCGTCGTGCTGAGGTAGCCGCAGTTGACGTAAACGCCGCTAGCGCCGCCAGACGAGACCGCCGTCGTACGCGTGATTGTCACCGAGTGAGACATCTTGGTTTACCTGCAACGGACAAAAACTACCTTTTTTGACAAACTAACTACTTAACTACATACGTAACTTCTCTTATACAGGGAACAACATGACTTATTGAAACTTGGGTCGCACCGATTACATGACGACTAAAAACTAGCTCTGCGGTCCAATGGTAACAATCATAGGCTCGTGATCTAGAGTTCGTGAGTGCGATTGCCGCAGGAGAAACATTTTTATGTTCTTTCTTGTTTGGTTAGGATATTCTCAGATTGCTCACCTAAATGAGTATTAAAAACAATTATCCACGCTCTCGAAAGGGCATGTAAAAAGTTGGTCCTACGCCTGACCTGTTTTTGATCGTGTCGGTCGGCTATCCTATCGGTATAAGAGTGAAGGGAAGAGAGAGTAAATATAAACGAATTCCTGCATAGGTAATTGGTTGATCTCAGTGAGATTGCCAACATTAGCCGAAATCTGTGCAATACAAAAACTCAAAAGATACTTGTCGTAACTTTTAACAACAAAATGATACTATAAAATGAGCTCAACAAAAATTAAACCGTCATGGAATGCTTAAGCATAATCTTATATTTTAAAAAGTCATGGAGGAGGACACATTATGCATAATATTTTAGAGATTGTGTTATTCTGAAGCAAAAACTCCGATCCTAAATAAACGCAAATGCAGAGAAGTCGAATTATACTGAGAAACAACAATACAGAAAATCTTTTTAACCATTTCATTCAGGATAAATGTGTTTATTTTATCCTTTCCGAAAAAGGATGTGTCTTATACAACCAGTCAGCGAAGCATGACACCTTCGGAGTTTGTGTGCCGAGGCCGCCGGCCCGGCGCGCTCTCTACATCACACAACTACCTACCTACACCACGTTCCATCCAATGTCACACCCAGATTAAACTCTTGACCGTAATCATCAATAGTAACAGAAGAACCTTACTTTACGTTTATTTTTAATAATTAAACGTATTATAATGTTTATGATAAAATGACAAAACAAAGAAACTCTACCTTTATCGTACTTTAGTTCGCTCTGTTATAACCATTGCATTAAAATACCTTTACAAAAACAATATGTCTACACACCTACACCAGACAAATGACTTAACCTTTATTTGGTATTCCTTTTATATTTTCCAATTTTATTTTTTGGTCAACGAACCCATATAAGTGAGTTACGTTGTAAACACGAAGATACATTTACCCCCACTCTAAAAACTACCGACTCATTCAAGGGTAGTCTAGACATAGAACCCCTTTTTACTGCGACATGCGTCTTTTAAACCGTTATCTTAATTGAATCAAACCAAAAGTTGGAATGGATAGTTTTCCTTTATTTCCAAAATGTTTATCGTCTTTAAGTATCTAAGTAGGTTTTAGTTAATTTCCTGTTTAATAGATAGTCCCTGTATTTATTTATTAATAGATAGAAGTTGACTACAGATAACACTTTTAAAACGAAATCCATAAAATTATATACTAAATGTAATAAATGTAAAAACTGACCAAATCATTTCGAATTACTTAAAACCCAAAATTTGGTAAAACACGTCATACCAAGGTAAGATGAAGAGACTGGAATTCCCAAAGGGGCAATAGGGAGCTTCAATGAACACTTTTTTTCAAACATCATTTAGTAATAATAGTGGCGCCAATAGAAATAAAAGTCGCCACCCTTAAAGCGGGGCTGTTGCCCCGGTTTGCTCTGTCCCCACCCTTTCCCCCTAAAACTGGATTAGACAAACGACTCGAAAATACAAAGGATCTTGAATTGGGCAGTTATAGTTCCGATAAAATACGTTATGTTCATTCAAAATATGTAATAAATGACAATATACTTAAAAAAAAACAGTTTAATTAAATCCAACTTAATTGAACTTGAAAATAGTTGTCCTTTATTCACATTAGCTAACACTAATCATTCTATACAACATGAATTAATATAAATACAAGTAGAGTATTACTTGCATTTGTATTAATTCTATTTACTAAAATACTAGTATTGTTAATTGTATAATAACTACAATATATAAGGGAAAACTGGTATTAGTTAATATAAAAAATGTATTTATTAAAATCCCGGACCGCTTATATTTCTAAACAGACCTACTACCCTCCGAATACACAAATTTTACTACAAAGTCCCCATTCCTTCAGCCACAAGTATTCTCAAGATTCAATATTTTTGTTGCACTCACCTTTTAGAAAATGTAAGTATAAAACAAATACCTAAGTATTAAAACTAATCAGAATGTCAAGCATATTGTTTATTAGTAAAATTAATGAACAAATACAAATTGTCCACTTCCAAGTAGGTAGGTTGGCTCATAATAATAAAGTTTCATACTTCCACTTAATTAATGACTCATTATGTAAATAATTTATTGCTTACATGTATTTCAAACACAGTTCTATAGACTTTTGGTACACAATGATGTCACGCCGAATATAAGTATCTCTCTATTACAACAGTGACTAATTTTAGTCATATCGAATCTTTGCTGATACCAAGGTAGATACATTATTATCAATAAACACGCTTAAGCAAGTACATTTTGAGATCCAGATGTTCTCGAAAACAAACTGAACAAGATCAAGATAAACATTGTAATTCGTTTAAAGATTGTTCGATAACTATCTCACTCGGTATGCTCTAGTAAACAGCATAACAACAATAAGAGTCGATTAATTTTAATAACGTGCACTTACGTGATTTAAAGGGTCAGGGTATGACAACGAAGTATATTTTGATCACAATAACACGCTTGCTACGGCGCGCGGTCCCGACTGCGTATGCACTGTGGTACCAGGTATGAGCCGCGTGACTCACCAAACTCCGCGCATGCGTCCACTACACTGTGCCCCCTACCCACTACTATCAAGTAAACTGTGGTATATTCAACAGCGTTTAATTCATTAATCACGGCTAAAAATAAACGTTCAAAGCGTTTGGGCCCACAATGCACATTCAATGACCACTTGACGCATATTCGCCAGATCTCTTAAAGGTATTTTAAGCGAAAGATGACAATCAAACTTTTTAGCTCTTTAACGTCTCTTACTCTTGAAGGCTTGATATATGTAATTACATTTAAAACATTAATGTTCAATTATATCAGACCAATTATATTATAAATATCATAATTATATCAATTATAATAAAATTCCACTAAAGTAGTCGTATGGTTATACGCTTAACTTACTCCGTATCAATGCTATTTCATCAATGTATTATTTCTAGGAGCAAGGATTAAGCAGAATGTGAAAATAATATCCTTAGTACTAGCTCGAACTATAACAGTAATATAGTTAAAATTCATATACCTACGTAGTATTAAGAACATTGTTTGGGAAATGTAGAGACGCCGCAGCGGTGAGCAGCAGAACTACTGAAATTGTCATACAACACTAAATTAAAGATGTGATGAAACCGTCTCTACTTAACTCTATGTTGTATTGAAAAGTGGCTTACTCGATCATCTCATATATTCTTATATACCATCCGGCAAGGTGGATGACCGGCACAGCCACCTTTATGCTCAAACCTATTTGGTCTCTCACCTATTTAATCACCAGTTGCATGTTCGGGACTTTCCCGGACTTTTATTCTACATCGTATGTAGTTACTGTAAACCAAAACACAACTGTCTCTTTGTCGTATCTTTTTTTCTTTTCTCCTGTTGTGGTGTATCCCAGATTTATTGATTATGATTGATTATACGCCTATGATCCTTGATATGGCGTGTCTGATTGTTAAATTTTTCTCTGACCTCTGACTTTCACAACTCTTGCAAGGGCATCCACGCCCTGGATCATAGTGAGGAACCACCAGTAGCTTAACGTGCTTTCGGAAGCTCAGCTATATCTCTATTATCAGAAAATCTATCCTACAATGTCCTTACCAAACTAGGCAAACGTCACATATCGAAAGTGTATCTCACGGGATTCGAAAGCACGCCGTTTATATTTTGGTGCCCAAGCTCTAACCACTGGTAAAGTGATGGTAGAACTAGAAACGTATTGTAATTTAAACGACCAATTTAAGTAAGCTAGACAAGAAAGTAACATTTGTGATAATACTTCAACAAAAAGGTAAATAAGTATTCAGGGACCTACCTGATACTTACCTACGTACCACAACTGCTAACCGTTGCCGCTAAATCTTAACTCACTCTTAAGAGATGAGAGTCTTCCGGTCTTCCTGAAATTCGGAAAGATGATGAGGCTTTGTAGCCAACATATATAGTCAGACAGGACAGCATTATTGTATGTTTGGACGACATGTAGTCAAACAGATTTCTCTACTTTTTTGTTTTAAATAACAAGTGAAGCCAAGAAAGTATCGTTTTGAAAAACACGAGTGTAACTCACTTGTACTAAGACCAAATTTCTCAGCGGTTCAAAGAAGTTTGAATAATTAATAATATAAAAAAAATATAATAATAATTTTGGCTACATATTCATAGAAAAATATTTAAAACTAACTAGATAATAAGTAACCAGAGAAAAACATATTATAAGCTGTCGTTGTATGCGTAAACCCAACTCAATAGTGCCTTACCTTTTACTTATCGGTTTTAATTTTACAAAAAATTTTGAGTGAATTGGAAATATTAAAGTAAAAACGATGGTATACGTTAAAATATATTTATTAACTTTTTACAAATTAATTAAATAATTTTAATGCTGTATTATCCAGCATCCATAAAGATTTTCATCATAATCCGTTGTCATACAAAGCTAATAAAAAACAATGGTATTTTGTTTTACGATCTCGATAACCGTGACTTAACTATGAAGTACCTTTATGCGAACGTAAAATATTTGTATGACTACGAAACTATGCTTTTCAACAACATTAAAAACATTTCAGTACTTAAACAATAAAGAATAAAGATAATGAAGTACTAAATCCATTCAATAGTAGATCAGGTGTATTCCAGAAAAGAAAAGTTAGTCCTATAATTTGATCGAAGCTTGTAAGTGACAAAACAACTTTATTTTGCAAGTGAGATATTGAAGTCGTTCTGCGATGTATATTAAAATGTTCAGTAACAATTAATTCCTGTAATAATAGGCTTAGCGCGTTTTAAAACGACATTCGAGAAGTCATTTTGAATGGCGATTGCCATTCAAATCACTGCCATTGAATAGTTTGGCTAATCTCCGCGCTGCGGCGCCATTACAATTTCCAAGTTACCTATCTACATATTTTGTCACTACGCAATTCTAGTGTTTTTAAACATGCTAAGCGCATAGTAAGAATTTGCAGCCAGCGTTTGAATTTGCATTGAGAATACGTTTCTATTATGGCAATGTAATTATCTCAATTGAGAAAAAAACGTTATAAGACCAACCAGACAAATAGTCAAATTAATAAAATAGACACTAAGAACATGGTATATTTTGCAATTTTCTGGTTTAGACGGTTTTGTAAAGTAATATTTTTTTATTAACTACACATTAATAACTCAGGGTTTGACTATTAAGAATGGACACGATGTGGATTAGACAGGTACTTAATCAAAAAGATTTAACTAACACTACTAATATTCAAAATTCGTTTTGTTCAACCACTGCAGTATGAGACATTACCCAATGTGCTCAATATATATTTTATATTCCTTTACACGACTAGGCTAAAATTATAACGATCGAATAATAAATAATGTAATCATATAAAACTTACTTTAATAATAAAATAAGAAGGAATACTAATCCCTTTTTATGTGCAAGAACAATGTTATCTCGTGTTTTATTAAAACATGCAAAATTTTATGATCAAGAAAATATAAAATTGTTAAATAGGTACCCAAAACTATTGTATAATAAATGTAAATAGGTTCTGAAATATAATACTATTTTGTTTTAAGGATTTGTCATTATTTACGATTTATATTTTGTCATAACAACACTGTTCAGATCTGTTTTTTAGAGTTGAATGTGAGAGGTTTTGCAAATGTAGGTAAGTTCTAAGGAAGTGATAATTTCCTATTAACATTTTATCAACATAACGAAATACGAACCTACTGATTTTCGTATGCACTCATGTATAACTTTATGGCCATTTAAAATATTGTTTAATCGCCTACTTACACTTCCCATTATAACTGAACTTGTACATTTGTGTCTACGCACTTGTGCTAACATTACGAACTTTATTAACATTCAAAATACAAATAATATGCATTGACAAAAATATATCGAGATTATCATTTCAATGTAATATCGTTATAAAATCATGAATGACTAAGATTAATGTACATATTTCACGTCGAAACATTTAGCGCATCTAAAACTAAATTATAAATAGTAATATATTTCAAATATATTTTGCATCTGGTTTGTGTCTAAATTATATATTCAGTGCCTAAGTCATTCACTTTTGACTAACATATTATTTCCTAAGTAATTTATGGATGGACAAATGACGATACAAAATATTATATTTTCCTTCTAATATAGTCTGAGTTACCTGTACGGACTAAGAAATTTAGGTTAACTATTTGTGATTTGGTCACTTTTGTTTTAAATTGGGGTTCAAATATCGTGTTAGTGGAGTGTAGCATCGAGGCCGGCCATTGCGCTGGCCGCGCGGACTCCTCACGCCGCCGCGCCCGCTGAACTTTTGTGCTCTTTGAACAACAGGAACGCGCTCGCCGCGTAAGCAGCCGTATTGAAGATACCAAACACCTGCACAAACAAACATAATTATTTCAACTGAAATGCCAACCAACATACGTTATCTAAACTTTTTACTAATAGTCTTAGCAAAATTAACCGTACACTATTTCAGTGGTAGTACCTACTATAACGATTACCTAATTGTAGGTATGTTTTCACAACAATTAGCTGATTTCAATAACCAACTATTAACGTTTTTTATCGAACTTCTGTAGTTGTTTGAAAATACAAGGAAAAAATATAAAGTGAACTATTTTAAGCAAACAATTATAATGAGTTATACTCATTAGAATTTATTTTAATTTAGTTATGTCTCACGCTGATACATGAGTATGAATAAAATGGTACACAATGACAAACATGGCATTTCAATTAATTAAACTTTAAATTAGTAGTAGATACTACTTCCTACACGGGACAAGAACAACTTAGGTTCTTAATCGGTAGGTGTTGTTCAACTCATTTTATACTTATATTTGATTACTTAAACTAAATAAATAGCTTTAGGTTGCCGTTTGCAGATAAATATTATTTTAAGAAGCCTTATGTAAATGGTGCATAGTATGAATTATTTGTTCTCAAATTAAATTTCTACAGAGTTTACTGAGAAGTAAGTTTAATTTTGAATCCAAACCTAAAAACGAAATAGAATATTTAAAGATAGCTTTCAAAATCATTTAAATAGCGGCTGCCGCGATTTCGAACTCGTACTAGGCCCGATTTTTCCACATTTTTCATTAATTCTTCACTCTTTGTTGTCGCAGCGTGATTCTATATACCTAGCCTAAAGCCTTCCTAGATAAATGGACTATCGAAAACAAAAATCATTTTTCAATTCGAACCAGTAGGTCCTAAGATAAGCGCGTTTAAATAAACAGCTTTATAATATTATTTGAATTTAATATTTGTGACTCACTGCAGCAGCGACGTTGGCGCCGTAAGAGGGGCCATAGAGGCCTGCCGTCGCGGCGAACAACACTATGAAGGCGATCAGGTACAGCACTGCTTGAATGCCCGTGCCTATGAGTTCCTGAAATGATAACGATCGTCACATCACCACACATTATACTCACATAATTAAGAGATACACAATCGCAAGATCCTTCCTCCTTCTTACTCCTAGCGCGTAACCCGATTGTGAATACATTAAAGTAGTCCGCCGGATTAATCTGACATCCGGAGCTCGGAATCATCACCCCCGGCCAATCATGTAATTCGAATTATGGAAAACCCACCTAAGTGTACCACAACCTCCCGACTTTTGTAGCTCGATGAAGTAACCACAGAGGCAGCATATTTTGAATAATAAAAACGTTATAATAAAAACGAATTGACGGGGTAATTTTATAGAAGCAGGGTCTCAATAACTTAAGCCATTTAGAACCGCAACTGCATGCTTTAGTTTATCCTACCCTTACAGTCTATAAAAATATTGATAGAGTCGTATGGATGCTTGCTTCCCCGAAAGTTGCTTAGGCTAAGATTATTACTTGTACAAAAACACATAGCGAATATAAAATACTTGGATTCAGGCGAACATAAACCTATACAGTAAATACAGGTATAACTTACAGATAAAACCCAGTTGATGGGTATTTTAAGAGCCTCCCTGACGCTAAGTAGGTAGACGAAGCTCCACATGAGGGTTGTGATGAAGCAGGTGACGGCCACGAACACGAACCAGGTGGAGTACCATGGCGAGGCCAATGCCATACACAGGATACCTAAAATCTGAAACGAAAATAATACTCTTGTTAAGCGACATATAAATGAACCAGTGCATTCAATGTATTTTCATTTTGGCCATCACTCTTGGCAATCCGTATATAGAGCTACTAGTAAGTAATTCAGTGAAAATAGATAGGTATCTATTTAAATAAAAACGAATCGCCTAAATGCATGTACGCGTAACTTCAGAACGAATGCACCTAATTTAACAATTATGTTATTTCTGTCATTGACACGACAAGGTTTGTAGGAGAAAAGGAAACACTGAATATGCGTTGGCATCCTAGGGGCTTTTCAAGTTAATCTGATAACCATTTTAATTCCGATCCTTAATAAATGTTATTGCCTAGTCAATTTTACTGCTACCTTTTTCAAAGAATCGATATAATATGTCTGTTATTGAATATTATACAAAAGTTATCACGGAGGTAAAGTTAATTACCGAACTATTCGTTTTGCACATTCATATATAAATAAGTATCTTTGCACGAAAAGGCTTCGAATAAAATAAGGCAGCGCTTTTGCTTACTGGACGTTCTTGCAGTTTACAAGCTTGTAGCCAAAACTTGACCTACATTGAATACCTATTCCCGTTACAAATTTACTCTTTCTAACGTATAACACATAGTTTTACTCTTTATAGTAATAAAACCATAATGGTTCCATAACTCCAAACTACGCATTTAACGTAGAGTAGGTATTTTAATAAGAATTCTTAAAATAGTTAAACACCATTGGTTCTAAACATAACTAACGCTAACCAAAGCCTTCCCTAAAAAAATGCAAGAAATCATCCCATATTTTCATTTTTGATCAAATCATATTTTACATACCGGCCTGCATTTATCAGAAAGATAAGGGATTTGTTTTCAAATAAAAATGTATGAAATAGCGGTAAGATCCCGGTACCACTAGGGCAAACGGTGCGTGTTAAATGAGTGTTCGGCACGACGGCTGCGCGGGCGCAACGCGCCCGACGACCGGTTCCACGCGACCCATTGCCGGAACCGCTGCCCGCTGGCCTGTCGCAATGCAAGCTGACAGGTGTTATTTGTAGAAATTCCGAAGAAACCGGACTTCTCTGTTAATATTGCTAATAATGAAACCACACTACGTAAAATATGGCTCAAATTTACACTTAATGCGCGACATGACAAATGTATAAACCATGTTTAGCCGTAAACAACTACTGAGATAAAAATAGACACATTTTAAAAAAATAATTTTAAAGATGTTACGTTATCTGCATGAGGTAATCTATCCATTAGTGTGCAAATTAACCCATAAAAGTATTACCTACCTACACGTTGGAAGTACAAACGTATCATACAAGCAAGCATTACTTAGATACTACTTCATTTACATATGTGTGAGGTAGGCTAATTTTAACTAGTGGCGAATGTTAGTATTGATTTAATATTTCCATAATTATGACGATTGTTTCATAGTGATTGTTAACAAATCGATATTTATGTATTTCACACTCATAAAAATATTCATGTTGTCATTATCATAGTGTGTCTGTATTGCAAAACAAAAGCTACAAATTCAGCGACTTCATCTGCTTTCGTGCACACGGTGCAATCTCGTAATCGAGGTCAAAAATGTGTGTCACTTGAGACGCGTGCTCGGTTGCACACAATATGGAGAAAGTGCGTCGCCTCGCGTCGCGTATGGGACCGGCATGGCATCGCCGCCCGCCATCAATGGGTTCACAGACCATCAACGCTTTTACACGTTGCAGTCTCGCTCCAAATAACGAAACGTGGCCGGATTTCCGATCCAACAATAGTCTACTGTGAAGGTAGGGGCACGGCTACGGTTCGCAGACGTCCCTTCCTAAACCAAAATATCATACCATTTACTAAGAAACCTATCACGTAAGACACTAAAAGCAAGTTAACTTTAAACATCTGTTTATCATCAACGGAACCATGAATCCAAACCCGTTGTGAGTAATATTAACCTTTAAATTTTTATCTTTATAGGTGATTTTTTGTATGTCTGAATCATAAATCGTGGCGGAATGAAATATTTGATCGACAATCTTATCGCACAAGTTAGCCTCATATCTACTTTTTCAAAAAGTCGAAACTGAATCATTGTAATTCTAATAGGTAGTATTCGAATTCACATTCACACCACATTCCTACTTAAATTCCTACTTCAAACAGCAGCGATACAAGCCGTTGCTTTCTTATGCCCAAATTACGTCATAATAAATGTGAGGTCTTTGACCAGAGCTTGTACCTAATATCTACTCGTAGTTTCAGACTTATTGCTGGTTTTCGAAACAATGCTAAGTAAGTTTTTTAAGTGATGACAACGACAGGCCACATGCCGATGATGATTTCACCGTGTATCAACAACGGTTTGTGATAAGAAATGAAAATAAGAACGAACAAAATAAGTTTAATATGTACCATGTTTACCTAATCTTATCAGATTACGTGCATTTTAAATAAACGGACAGTTATGGATGACACGCGTATGTACACCTGACGATGATAATAAGTTTGGGTTTAAATTAGGATTTACCTACAATGCAGTTATTATCAGCCGATTCGTCAATACATTACGTGGTAAGTTACATAGGTTATCAAAGTTAAACTTACCTACTATTCCAGCAATATAATATTGTGCTGAACTGAGGAGAAAGTATCTCTAGAAAATTTTATCCGAATTATACCTATGATTATATTTAACATGATTCATGAGTGTAACTATAAACCGGGCTTCATGGTTTTGTATGAAACATACTTACACATAAATTGGTGTAGTTTTATGTGGGTATAAACAGGATTGATTTATACAAATAAGATTACAGAAGCTATACCTTCACAAAATTTTAATGATATACTTACCTAGGTACCTAATTACAGAGTGAAAGCCTAAATATCATTGCGGAATCCGAAATAAATACGGTCAACTGCAATTTTATTTTAATATTAGACATACATATAAATACGTAATATAATCTGAACATGAAAGCTTCTGGTTTACACGTACATTGATTGAATCAAATAATATTTGATTAGTAGAAGTTTTCTTAAATTGTGTCAAACAATTTAAATGAGCATTCTTTGATGACATTATATTTTCGTAAAATAGATAAACTCTATATTTTACTTACAACAGAGAAACTTGAACCCCAGATACCTATGTGTTACGTAAAACTTTCTCTTCTTCGGCGGAACTAAACATTTAAATGCTTATCGCCTACCAGTAAAAGTTTTCTTAGTAGAATACAATAGGAACTGTAAATTATGTAAAGTGATGTATGAGCACTATTTACTAACATTTTCAAAAGTACAAAATGTTACCTTTATAAATCATAATTTGTTATAGAACTCTAGACCTCCATGATAAGAAAGAAAAAATAATAGGACCTTTACATATGAAATTCTTACTTATGTGGAAAAACCAGCACTATATTTTAAGTAATATATTTTTAATTGTATCTATCAATTAAAGCACGTTCTGTGGTTATCTATTCACTTTTACCATTTTATAGGGAGTTCACTGATGCTTTTGCTAAAAAAATATACCAACAACAAAATATTTTAAGGGGTTTTGGACTGTATCATATGTTTTTTTTCTACTTTAGAGACTAATTCCGAACAAAGTGATAATTGGTTAGAGCAGGGCTATCCAGATCTGATACGAACCCGGGCCGCACAAATACCTACATTATGAAGAAAAAAAAGCGTTTAATGATCGGTCAACAACACCTCAGGGTAAACACTGTTAGTTCAATATTTATTCTTATGCTCACGACATAAGAGTCCAAAGTGTTTCACTTGGGGCAGGATTTGATAGGATTCATTTTCAACCGACTTCAAAAAAGAAGGAGGTTCTATGTTAAATCAAACTCCATATTTTTGAGATCAAGTGGCCAAACTTAGATGCCAACAGTATCTACATAACACTATGCTTAGAGCTAAGTAAATACAGATTAGCTTACAAACCTTGCACAGCACTGGACTACCTCGAGTGCAATCTAATCGAGTGAAAGAAAATGCAGTCAAGTAGCACAACATTCGGGTCATTAGCTCTACATACCTCCGTCAGATGGCTAATGCAGCTTTAATAGCTGTATGTAGCTGTTGTCCGCTACTTCACACGTCTTTATTCGGGATAAAATGGTGTTGGTATCAAAAGTAGGTACACTAACTATTTGTAGCACTGTATTAGTACCAACTTGTTATTTTGTCACTCTTTGTTTACCCTAATAATTGAAAAAAACAAGTATCTTATAACTATCTATATCTGTATATATCAATAGTCTTATTTTTCTTTCTACAAAATTTTATCCAAATCCGTTCAATACCTAGTGTTTGCGTGAAAGAGTAACATACATACAACCAGACAAAGTTTCTCGTTTGTAATATCAGCAAGAAACAAAAAAAATCAATAACATATTTAAAAATGTGTCCCCCGATTATTTATTCCCCGCGTGTTCCCCGATTATGTATATATGTTCCCCGATTGTGGTAGCTGATAAAAAAAAAGTACGATCTCAATCTGGTGAATAAAACAAACTATTTTTATTAAGAACGTGGACCATATTATTCTACTCCACATTATATTTTACTGCAACATTTTTTCGGCAATACCAAAAGGATGATGATTGTATTTAAAATGCCAATTGCGTGTGTTCATTGGCCCATACTTCCGAATAGGAGTGCTTCATATCACTATACAGTACAACGTATCTTGAATGCATGAATAAATGGTATCTCGTCTCTATTTCTAATGAATTAATGAAATCATTACCATCCTTCCAAATAGATGATAAACTTTTTAGCAGAGAAAGTAAGTCAAGTTTTGGCAACAAATTTCACATCTTGTTTTTGTTACTTAAAATACCTACTTGTGAATGTCATATAAATTAGCTACTAGCTGTGCCCGCTACTTCGTTCGCGTGGACTTCATCCTTTCATGGTCGGTTTACCCCTATCTTCCCTAATATTCGAAACAAAAAGTATTCTATATTTTCAATCCAAGTTTTGAGCTATATTTGTGCCAAATTTCATATAAATTAAATTTCAAAGGTGGTATTACCCCCAATCCCCCCCTCTTATTTTCTAACAAAAAGTAGCCTATGTTCGTTCTTGAGATTCAACGTATACCTATACCAAATTTCATCAAAATCGGTTCAGAGGTTTAAGAGGGAAAGCGTAACAGACAGACAGAGTTACTTTCGCATTTATAATATTAGAAGGAGGGATAAAATGTTAACGATCATATGTTTGATTTTGAACACCCTACAGAGCAAATTAATATATAAAACTGGATTTAAATCATAATATGTACTGAAAAGTGTTTAGATTAATGATGGAATATTGAAATATTTTTTTTTTTCAAATATACATTTCCCGAGACGATATTACAGCGATTTTCATTGAATAAACAGGTACCTACGAGTCATTTAATATCAATTTTTTTCTAACATCCATCATGCTATTTCTTTAAAAATTTGCTTCAAATCTATAAAATTAAAAAAAGTTTTAATTTTTATATTGCGATAAACTTTATATTGATGAACTAGCGACCTACCCCGGTTTCCCGCGCGTTTAATGTAGTAATACTTATTAATTTTTCAGTATTTATGCAGTTCATATTATAGTATTCATTATACATGTTATAAAGATCCTCGTAAATCAATCTATATGTATATTTAAATGATCGCAACATAATTCGTTTATAAAACCAACATATGGACAGACAGCGGTTAGCAACTTTTATTGGATACTACGTAGTATTTATAAAACTTTTAATTTAAATTCGAGAGAAACTTAATATTTATGAAGTCATACAAACCGGAAATTAATCATGATGGTGAAAACCAATTAACTAAGGAAAAACTAAACTCGTCACACTTTTTAGAATCTTTTGAGCATTTCTATCGAAGCACGTCATTTCCTTAATTCCTTGACCTTCGTAGCTAGTTACAACGTCTGATGTCATCAATCAGATTATGCTATCAAAAACAACAGAATTAAGAGAGTTATTTATTAGTATTTAATATTCATCATCCATCTGTCACATCCAGATATCCATACATTCTTACGAACTTTCGCGTTTATAATATTAGTTCGAAAGACTACTATCAACACTAAAGGAACAAAAAAGTAGAGTAAGTGAAATTTTAAATTATTTCCGAATTTATTTGATTACACGACTAAACGTTACAAACATATTCATAGTGTGCATGCACCCAGTTAAGTTATTTTTCCTTCTCGTATCATTGATTAGAAACAATCACTAGATGCGGCTCGGCTCGGCAGACTGCATGAGAATGCAAAGCGAAAACACAATGGTGCTTTGTGTTTGAAAACATTGAACTATCAATAAATGTGCCGCATACACCTACAAGAACATTTTTCAAATAGGTACATATTACCAATATTTTTGAATGAGTCGCGATGTAGATTACAAATTGTATGTAGGTGGCACAAAAATGTCAATTCGTAGGTAACCATTTCGTAGGTAGAGCGGCAAGGACGTTCAGGTAATAAAATATCCAATAGACAACATGACTTAAGTTGGCCGAGCCCACGATCAACGCGAGTTATTGCGTCCGTAGCGTAGCACACTGGTCCGGATTTTTAATATGGAAGACTTAGGACCCAATGTCAATATTTCGGGCTGAAAAAAATCATGTGGATAGATAAATGAACGTTCATCAACGTTTGTTCTAGCAGTTTTTATGAAATTGGTTATTTTTGCGAAAAAAAAAACATTGAAAAAAAATTTGTATGGAGAAAAAGTGAAATTTTTTTTTTTTTCGAAAAGTTCAAAACTGTTAGCAGTGAAACCTTTTGTGTGTTATTGTATTACACTTATTCGTTAATTCCATATTTTTTTTATTTGCATATACTTGCAGCCTTGGCCAAAATATGCATCGGAACTTTCATTGTATTTATTTCAACTATTTGTGACAATTTAATTTTTTTATTGATTTATAGTCACATAATTTACGCATATTTTCAATATAATAAATTTTAAAATCCATTAATGATTTTGAAAAATAGATTACAATTAAATTTTAAAAATCAAAATAATATTTTACTTCTTAGTGGTTAGCTGTTGCTCAAAGCGCAGTTAGTGATCGAATGAGGCATTGCCTGCTAATATTCCCCTCCCATTCCCTAATATTGCTATCTCTTTCATTTCCTACTATCGCTATCTCTTTCATTCCATACTTCTCTCTCTTTCGCTCCTTGAAACCCTTGCTAGTTGAGCGCTTATGAATCAAATAAAACAGACGGGAGCTCATGTTGGAGCGTCATTAGACATTCAACCCTTGAAGAGTCAACATACCTGGAAATTTTAACGTGAATAATCTAGCAACTTGATCATGGCTGGATTTGGCACTAACCTGGACATTTACGTGTTTCTGCGACAAGAGGACCTCAAGGATTACAAACGACTGCATCAAGCAATTTTGGATTGCGTTTTGCTTGAAATTTCGCAAGAAGATTCAGAAAAATTATTGAATTTTGCAAGATCTTTTACTGTGAACTTAAATCGTCGATGGACCGAGGCACACAGGGTGCAAAAAACATTCATGAAGAAGCATATGAACTGGTTGGAAACAAGAATTAAGTGGCCTGAATGTGAATCAGTAAATCTCACCGAAATTTTTGAAGGGACCGAAAATTTGGATCCTCGTTCTACAGAAGAAGAAGCAGCTGTTCAACCCATTCCATCTACTTCGAAGGCGACTAGTGACATTGGAACATCTACAGACATTGCATCAAGGAAGCCATTTGAAGACTTGGGGAATAAGCAGAAGAAAAGGCGATCGGGTACATTACTCGACTATCCGGAAGAGGAACTGACTTTTGCTTTTGTCACGAAGCTAAAGTCTAATGGGAAAGAAGGTCTTGCTCGCATCATCGATCACCTTGTGAAGAATCCTGAAAAGGTTGAAGCTGTCGAATCACTTTTATCAACAAACGAGAAGACGGACACTATGCAGGAAGATCAAGCGTTGGCCCTTACTGCATCATTGGATCTGTCAAAGTGGAAGTATCTTACTTTACGGTCAGCATTGTCACAGCAATTGAAGCTTCCGTCTTACTACAAGTTGTTGGAAGCTAAGCAGAGGTGTTATCCAGATACCAGAGATATTGAAGTATCAGAACATTTAGTGAAGGTGAAACTACAAGCACTGTTAGACGTGACAACTCGAAGAATACTGCAAGTCGTTGGTGATGATTTAAATATGTGCAGTGAAAACTTGAAGCTTACCTCCAAGTGGGGATTCGATGGATCTTCAGCACAGAGCAACTACAAGCAAAGAAGTGAACTGGCAGAATTCGACGACTCCTCTGTGTTCATGACGAGCCTCGTTCCTTTGAAGCTCGAGAGCGGCAATGTTGTTATTTGGAATAATCCAAACCCATCTTCAACATCTTATTGCAGACCTATTAAATTTCAGTTTGCGAAGGAAACGACCGAATTTGTTAAGCAAGAACAAGCGGCAATGGAGGAAGAAATACGAAATTTGACTATTTCAAGTTGCGGAAACTTGGAAGTTACTCATGAGTTGCACATGACAATGATTGATGGGAAAGTGGCTACAATTATTACAGATACTCCATCTGCAGCTACGTGCAATGTTTGTCTTGCAAAACCTAGTGAGATGAATAATCTTTCAGAAATGTTTTCAAGACCTGTACGGGACGATGTGTATCAATATGGACTATCAACACTCCATATGTGGATTCGAAGCATGGAGTGTCTTTTACATATTTCATATAATTTAGATTTCAAAATGTGGAGTGCACGAGGTGACAACAAAAACCTTAAGAAGTTAAGGAAGGATATGGTGCAATCGGAGTTCAAACAACAAATGGGACTTTTGATTGATGTTGTAAAGCAGGGCTTTGGAACTACTAATGACGGAAACACGGCCAGAAGATTTTTTCGGGAATACAAAAAAAGTGCTCAAATAACGAAGATTGATGCTGATTTGATAAAGCACTTCGCAGTTATATTGCAAGTGTTATCTTGTGGAAAGGCTGTCAATATCGATAGTTTCCGTGAATACTGCAAGGAGACTGCTGAGATCTTTGTACATCACTACCCCTGGTACAATATGCCTTCCAGCATACACAAAATGTTGATACATGGCGCTGACATATGCAAACATTTCTCTTGCCTTCCTATCGGAATTTTGTCAGAAGAAGCAGGAGAAGCAAGAAATAAGGACTTTCGAAATACCAGAGAGCGACACACGAGGAAAACAGGAAGACTGCAAAATAATGAAGACATTATACACAATTTTTTGATATCATCAGATCCATATATATCTCATCTGAAACCTAAATACACCAATTTTAAGTCATCAAGGATGTTTCCAGAAGCTACGCAGTTGATATTATCAGATGAATTAATAGAAGTTGAAGAAGAAATTGAAGTTGATGAAGAAGCTCCAGAAAATGTGCCAGATCCTTTAGAATAAGTTTTAAGTTATTTATAACTATTATTTTGCGTGTTATATATAGATAGTTTTAGTCAATAACTTTAGTTTTAATTTCATTTTAGTTATTTTATTATTATTTCCTATTTACTAAATTAATGAAAAATGTATTAAATTTAATGTAATGTAAACAACCTTCAATTATTTTCTATTGTAGTTTTAAGTTATTTATATTAATTTGTATGTTATGTATAGATAGTTTTAGTTAATTACTTTATTTTTAATTTAATTACTTATTTTATTATTATTTATTATGTACTAAATTGATAAAAAATGTATTAAATTTTATGTAATGAAAACGACCTTCAATTTATTTTTTATTGTACTGCAAGAATTATGCAATAAACAATTTTTAGTTATTTTGTAATACATTTACATACATACCCTATGCTACTTAAAACTTCGTCCGCGTGAATAGCGTCGCGATAACCGACATTAATGCGGACGAAGTCGCGGATGGCCACTAGTTATTCATAAATCAACTTCAAAATGTATAACAAAATAACCAGAAATAGTTTATTGCACAATTCTCGCAGTACAATAAAAAATAATTGAAGGTCGTTTACATTACATTAAATTTACCGCTGCACCACTGAACCGATATAGATGAAATTTGGTATAGATATTCTTTGGGACACTAGATTTATTTAGTAGTTTAGGCGTGATTGAGCGACAGAGAGACAGACAGACAGAGTCACTTTCACATTAATAATATTAGTATGGATTTTATCTTAGTACCGAATTTACTTTCCCGAAACCACTTAAAGAAGCAAAAGTACTGATTTTAAATAAATATATATTAGGATAAACGAAATAAACGCCAAAGCTGCAAGTAAATATTTTGTATTACCAGTAGAGCTCTTGTCTATTTTATCTGATTTATAAGCGTGGAACACCACTTGTCTTAAGAAGAAAAAGAGTGAGCAAAAGAGAATGAAAGAGACAGCAATAGTAGAAAATAAAAGTGATAGCTATATTAGGGAATAGGAGAATATTAGCAGGCAGGCAATGCCTCATTCGATCACTAGCTGTGCTTTAAGCTACAGCTAACCATGAGAAGTAAAATATTATTTTGATTTTTTAAATTAAATTGTAATCTATTTTTCAAAATCATTCATAGTCAACAAATAATGGATTTTAAAATTTATTATATTGAAAATATGCGTAAATTATGTGACTATAAATCAATAAAAAAATTAAATTGTCACAAATAGTTGAAATAAATACAATGAAAGTTCCGATGCATATTTTGGCCAAGGCTGCAAGTATATGCAAATAAAAAAAATATGGAATTAACGAATAAGTGTAATACAATAACACACAAAAGGTTTCACTGCTAACAGTTTTGAACTTTTCGAAAAAAAAAAATATTTCACTTTTTCTCCATACAAATTTTTTTTCAATGTTTTTTTTTTCGCAAAAATAACCAATTTCATAAAAACTGCTAGAACAAACGTTGATGAACGTTCATTTATCTATCCACATGATTTTTTTCAGCCCGAAATATTGACATTGGGTCCTAAGTCTTCCATATTAAAAATCCGGACCAGTGTGCGTAGGTGCGAATATTCAATGCTTTTACAAACGCTACACTCCACACGACAAAACTAAATATGTATACAATGTTTAGGTTGGAATTTTAACTTGTAGACGAAAATTTATTGTAAGATGAAAACTAATGCCCTTGGAAGATCGCTATCTGCTACATAATTATCTATAACTTGTCCAATGCCGATATTATATGATATTGGTTTTAGTCAATATGGCATGGGAACGCTCTAGAAGTATTTCTTTCAAAATCAACTGATTTATCTTATGTACGAAAACGTATTAGGCTTCTATATTAAAATAAGATGCAAATACGTACCTACTTATTTACTTATTTCCCGTATCGAAACCTGAATTATCAAAATCCAATTAAATCAGGTTCATTATTTTGATCAAGATATCCTTATGAAACGTACACAACACACATAGAAATATAAGTGTGGTATATGTTAACATCATCAAGATCGGGCGCAAGTCAGAATGACGCCATCTCCCAGTCTAGTCGCAACAATATGTAATCTGCTCTAATAGTACACGTATTTGTTTATACATTGATCACGCTCGATTATCTCAAATGTGAATAAGACAAAAATGTTGATGCTTGTTCATATTTAATAATAATAGGCAAGATATAACTGTATTATGTTCAAGGTTGTTTTGCACTAGCATAACGAGATGGACAAGCATCCGGAGGTGCTCAATTTTTTTTTAAGAAATAATATTTTGATGAGAATTTTTCGTTCATAAATTGTTAGTTAACTCCTTAAAATAATACACAGGTACCTCCACATTCCATTGGTACCTAATAAAAACTTTATTTTTGCCTATAACGAGTAACTTGACCGGAGTGCCCAGCCAACGCTTGTCGCCGCACCTCAACCTTATATATTAGCAAGAATTTCCTACCGACTTCAACGGCAAGCATACATTCATTGACCTTCATATAAACGACGTATTCTCATGCACTGATCGATATAACGAAACATTACTGAGAAACTAATTGAACGAAAGTTATTTCCATTTCATTGGCCTCATTTGCACAACCGTGACGAGGTATTCCGGCAATGTAGTACCCAATATAGCGTATCCGATTAATGTTTACCAACACAGTATGACATAAGAGTGTCATAAATCGTATTTTGTACTGATTTTAGAATCGAGAGCAGGCACTTAGGTGTGCGAGCCTTGCGCTTCTCCGAAAGTTTTAAGATGATAAGGTTTTACCATCGATAGTGAGGTAGGCAAAAAAGGCAGTTGATATGAAATCTATATAGTCCCGGAACTCCCGGAGCATTTTAACATTTAGTTACGTACGTAAGCAACGTACAAATCTTTTAAAAGTTTACATTATATACCTATAGGTAATATTGTCTATAATTCGTTTCGTATTTATTGACAATGGGGTACCTATTGTACCCTACTCAGCTCTCTAGATGTAAGTAGTATAAAACGGTAAAACTAGGTAGCTTGTGGTGATGTTAAAGTAATGACTTGAGTCATTTGTGAGAAAATAATGAAACTACGTAATAAAACAATGATGAGCTCATCGGCGAGAAGTCGTTCACAAGAAAACTGTACAGTGCAGTGCGCAACAGCTGCGGTCAGTTGCGCACACGCATGCAGCCCCGTAACGGGACCTGGGAGCACCAAGAAATTGCTTTTTCTATAAAAATAATTTTATTGTGCATTTATATGTCATCACCTCTTAGAAAAAGTACTTCGATATTTTTATAAAGTTGTTTTAACAGTAACACTAATTAAAAAATGTAGGTACCTATTTACATGTTGAAATATAAAAATAGAAAACGTTTAAAATTTCTATAGATTAAATGTTGAATCTAAATAAAATCCTTTAAATATGTATACAATAAGACAATTAGGTAGATCCTACTCCAGAACATCACGAATTTAAAGCTAGTAAAATGGTTATACGAGTAGCTGACTCAGAAAGTCAGAGGTCACAGTCATGTCCTAAATATCATCTGGATTGGCTCATCTCTTCTAATTTAATTACTTCCGAACCTGATAATTTTGTTCTGTTCTATTGCCGTGAACGTTAAGTTCAAAATCATACGCATGCATGTTGTATTCAACGTTTTAACGAGGTGTAATCTGTGAATAACTCGACCTGTTTTGTGATAAAAAAAGACGATAATTTTCAAACATTACGTCAGATCAACCTTGAAAATGTCTTCAAAGATATCTAGTGAAAGAGTCATCTCCTTGCTAAATGAAACAATTCGCAATTTCTAACAAATCCCCAGAAATGTTGATATTTAAGATTAGTGGTGCCTTCGGGCACAGTACACCAGGCGATATTCTACTAGCTATGTAAATATGTATAGAGAACAACAGAGGAGCGTTTCTGAAAATAGCTGTTGCTCTAGCGTTAGATTAAATATAAACTGTCGCATGGAGTCACTGGCAAGAATTAAATAATAGTGTCACAATTTAATCAATAAAGAATGAGTGTACTTCAAACTAAACAAAGTAAACAAGCGGTAACAATTGCTCAGACTCATCTGAAAAAGGTTTTTTAGACGGATAAAAGATATTGTTGTTTCATACGAGTACCTCACTCCCGTAGCTATTTACTCCTGTTCGTAAATCATACTGATTTTGGAGTACCTAGTACCTACACTCAGTTCAATAAAATGAACTGAGTACAAATAGGTATACAAAATAAAGGTCCTTAATTTAACTGTCTAAGATAAATTGCACTATTTTCTTTATCATATGCTGAACAGCACATCAAGGTAAACACTTGCAGTTCGATTATAGTTCTCATGAACGCGACATAAGGGCGGAACAAAGTCCAATACGTTCGACCGTACATGTAGGGACCTACCATTATAATTTAATTGTGATAGTAATTAACTAAAAAGTATATCAATAACACTGATTTCCGTAAAACTTAAAAATTGCGATCTCTTATTTCAGCTGTAAAATCAGATCAAAAAATACTGTAACAAATAGTTATTACTTCTTATCAATATAAAACGCAAAACATTCGATGAAAAAATTATAGCTTTTCTTACTTTTAAACTATTGAATAGATCTGGGTGAAATTGGCAAATAACCAAATTAAAATATTTATACCTGTACTAGGTTTATCACAAAATAAAAAAAGTCTTAAGCAACAGCTAGTTCATACAATAAAGTAAAAAAAATAGTAAACTACGCTGGTATAATGTTTCAAACGTGAATTGTTAAACTTACGAGACTACCCAGATCTCTATTTACACATCAAGTGCTAACCGTTAGACCTTGAGCCGGTATTGTGTACAATTGTACATTATTATTTAACTAATTCATTAAGCAGATACTTAGTCTACACATTCTATTCATATTCTAAAGCGGTTGCGAAGACATCATTTTTTAAACATTATTGGAATAGTTATAGGGAATAATCCTAAAGTTTGATTCCTAATAATTAAAAAGCGCAAAGAGGTCTTCAAATCTTACGACTTGAGAATATTATTTACATTTCACTTACCTATTCGTAAGTAGGACATCGTGCACTATGCTGGCGCTTGTCGGCCCTACGTGATTAAATGAATTGATCAATTAATTTAATTTAGTCCAGTGGGCACGTAACCATAGGGCGGAGACCTTAATTGGATATGACACGTACGTACAATAGAACGAAGGTGGAAGAAACTTACAGAAACAGTGTCTGCCGACGACATCACCAAGATTTTAATTCATTTGAAAATATATTGACGAGTCGTTGAGTCACTCTTTAAGAAATAGGTACCCGATTGTTGGTATAGTTGCTTCTTTCCTCTTGTTTCATAATAAAAACCAATTCATAATAAAATAAATTAAGTTATATAGGTTGAGACAGGAACATTTTCGTTTTCATTTTGCAAAAACATATATTTTAACACACTAACAGTTGTTGGAAAAATGGCGATGTATATGAGCCATTTTGAAAGAAACCAAAAAGTTTTAGTCCCTTGCATTGTGGAATTCGGACCCACGACCTTCACGCTCTTCCAGCTGATGGCATAGTGCACTATAAATATTTGTAAAAATGTAGTACCTAAATAAATAATGGCCGTACATCAGCACGTTAGGGTAAGCCCTTGCATATTAAATCATATGCGTTAAATCTCATAAGGGCGGTTCAAAGTATAGAGTCTGACGTGCTATTATTTACGAGAATGTTTGCGAACCCGAATTTGTAACCATACACACATAAAAAACCTTTCTCCCCTCAACAACAATGTATGTCATACGGGCTTTTCATTGATATTCAAAAACCAGCAAAATCCTAACTTTCGTTTTCTGGTCGGAAGAGAAAGTCAATGACGTCAAGTGACGTTTGAATTTAACAGGCTTACCCATAACAATGATTATTTCTTCATTTCCAGTTTTGAAATGCATAAAAATCACACATTAGTACTGGTTTGTTTCCAAACTTAGATAATTTTATATGCTATGAAATCCAGAACTATCCAGCTCCTCCGTTAAACTTTTCTGGCCAATTTAAGTAATACCTAACATCTAATAGTTTTTCCCAGTCGTGGTTTGCCCACGTGGCATTTTTAAGGATAAAAAGTATTTTGCCTTCTCACACAATACTTAAACCAGTTGTTTTGTTATAATAGTAGGTAGGTACGTGCCTTCGTTGTATCGTTCCAAACAATCGAAGTTACCTGAGAATTTCTTGTGTTTTATGCATTGTTTATTTTAAATCGAAGCTTTGTTTTCTAACTTTCTTTTGCCTGACCAGCAGACGTAACATCAATCGAGTGAAATGATGAGAAAACGCCAAGTTGTCACACCGGTGATCGGCTCCGCGCGTCTCCGTCGGGCAGGGCGCAGACGGCCCGAGGCGCATGGACGCGCGTCTCCCGCGCGGGCCACTTACGGCCGAACCACATGTCGACAGAACTACTTTCATTTCGATGCCAGCTTTCACCCGGCGTCGCTCTCAAATAAAAGTTACGAATGCAAAATTTTAATCGTTGGTTAATATGGTCGTAGTTTGCCGACGCATGTTCGTGTTTGCTCCCATACATGGTTAACCAAGCTCGAAAGTTTTTACGACACCTCTAAGCACCGCGCTCACTGCAACGCGCCAGAAACATTCATGAATTGATTGCGTAAAATAAATGTAACAAATGGACTAGACAAGGGTTTATAAGAGCAATATCGCGATAAAACTTCAATTAACTTCATCAGGGAAATCATACGTACGGTCGAAAGCACGTCAGACTTACACACTTTGGACTTTGTTCCGCCCATATTTCGAGGGGATAAGAACTAAAATCGTACTGCAAGTGTTTACCTTGATGTACTGTTTACACTACATGATCCGTTACTGACCATCAATGCACAACTCATACTACTGAACTGTTTGCGCTGAACATTGGCAGCAGGTAATTGTTATGATGTAGGCATTCGCTAAGAATTTTACAAAATTCACCACCTAAAAGGACGCACCGGTGATCCAAATCCAAATTCCACTTGGACAGAAATGCGGTTTGATGATTAAAATTAATTTAACCAACACTAAGTCATTACGGTCACACGTTACCCTGGTGGCGACAACTTCGATCGCAATAGTGAGTCTATTGGTTTTATGTAAAGATGATGCTTGAAACATTGCCGTAAGTTAAATAACAAAGTTTTAATGAAGCTCTGATATTAAATAAACCTTATAGTTACTACCAACCCCTATTATAAAAGCCCTTTACACACCCGGTTTGCTGCTCGCTCAGATTATACAAATTTTATTTTCCCGTCCACTTCCTATCGGCCTTGCTCAAATTCATGCATCTTTAAAGAACATACCTAAGACACCTTTTATCCTAGCAATATTCACTTATTATAATTAGGTACCTACTTGAAAACATTTTAAAAAATGAATCCATCCAAGTTGGTCAATGACTCCCTAAGTTCATGGGTCAATGCTTTCAGTCGCACGCCATGCCTATGGGATAATTAACCGAATATTTAACGGTATAAAACTCTAGAGGTTAATTGTTTACATACCTCATTCATGAATTTATGACACAACGGGCAGTAAACTCATTTATATAGACGACCACGGTGGCGCAGTGGCTAAGGTAGGCGGCCAAAGCGCGTAAGGTCCCGGATTCGATTCCCGGTCAGGACAATTTGGAAAATTAACTTTTCAAATTGTCTTGGGTCTGGGTGTGCTGGGATGACGCTCCCAGTTAGTTTCCGTCGTCTGGCACTCATAGTACAAGGGAAAACCTTTGTTTGAGACCAGGTGATTGGTGTGATTGTCTGGCGCATTTACCTATATATTATATTTATATATATATTCTTTTATAACTTTGATCATCTCTGTTGGGCTATATGTACGTTCTGAATCTACTTCGGCATCTAGAGGCTTACTCTATTACCTTATAACGATAATAATATTCGTTCTATTTACTTATCTATATACTAGGAAATGGAAAAAATAGAGTAGGTAGGTTGACCGTACCGTAATTACACTTTTTCTTGCACTTTGTAACTTAACTGGAAATAACACTGAGGAACTTCCCTGCACATATCAGATATAGTCAACTAACCAAAGCTCTTCGAAGGCTTAAGTAAGATTTAGTTTCTGACTCATAGCATGCTGTTTAGCAATTAATGACTTGATCATATCGGTTTCAGACATTCATAATTATTTCTTAGTATTCGATACATAGTTTCAGTTTCGGTGACGGATACTTGATCCTCTGTCGTGTTTCTTGAAATACAATCGAAAATTTTATAGCCTGTTTTGATTTTAGAGCTCTATATATATAATCCCTCGTAAGGATTATTAAATGGATATGACAGTATTTCTACAATACAAGGACGTACATTTTGTCAACAAAACTGATCAACAGCATTATTTTCAACACAGGTACCTTTATTTTGACTAGCTACATACTTCGTTCACGTTATTTTGAGACAAATCGTGACTTAATGTGTTAATTATTCGTGACTGATTTAAATCTAACAAATATCATCCAAATTATTTAATTGTTTTGGTGAAAAAGAGCCATAAAAACATGGTAAGATTTCTCAAAAAAATCCTGCTACAATTTGTAAGTACTTATGTATGTACCTACAACGTAAAGATTACCTAGCTAAAATAAGATTATGCTTTAGTCATGCATGTACACGTAACTACTAAGTACAGTCAACAGCATATCACTGTAAACACCTTATATTCAATTTCCGTTCTTATGCCGACTACATAAAGGCGGTACAGAATTCGAAGTGAACAGTCTGACGCGTATTTGCTGTCCGTTCCTACCGTAACATAGGCCGTAAGATAAGTCACAAGCGTCGTTTCAGCAACAATACCCACTTGTGTCATTTTTAACCAACTCAACCACTGTTCAAGTATCAATTGTTGTTTGTACCTGTGTTTCAATACAAAGACGTAATCCTTCAAGGAGCAACCAGGGCGATGATGTCACTATGGCTGGCAAGTATTGACGTAGGCGAATTATGAACAACGCCTTATTTGATGGTATGACGAATCCGATTTGAAGATTTTTAGGTCGTATACGTATTTATGCTTTTTTGCGAGGACCTCCAAATACCGATACCATTTGATCACCACCAAACGCATCGGTATTAATTATTTTACGTTTAAATTATGCGCTGCCACCATTAACCATTGTGATTGAGAGTAATAAGGTATGACGAAGGTTGTACTTTAATTTATTCATGATATTCTATTTGGGTTATTAATAAGTAAATAATCTTACTTGTCGCGGTAAAAAAAAAGTATTTTAGCACGTGCTGCGCAACGCAAGGGAATCAACAGCTGTTATCAACTGACTAGGTATGTACTGTATGAATAAATGAGAAACGAACCCTGAAATTAAATACATACTCATCGATATTAATTCACATACTTAATAATGAAAAAAAATACATTTAAGGCAGGTGTATCACTAAAATTTGATAGTAAGTAAGTAGATAGACACGTTATCCAAACATGTTAGGGTAGGTATTTAAGAACAATTTAACTTATACTACACTAGAACCTACCAGCTATTTGGCAATAATTACGCTTGGTAAAAAAGTACCTAGTACATCGTCGATTGTTTAACTACTAATAACAGGATAAATGGCAAAATACCTATGTACTTACCTACCTAAAAGGTAATACATATACATGCTTCATGTCTAGATTGAGTTTATTGTTTCATCTACTCTACTATGTACCTATCAGTATACATGCATCAGAGTAGGTAGGTAACGCATTAAATGTTCAGAAGTATTCGTCATTTGAACAATATGAATGCTTGGTAATCCATTATTTTGCAAGATTGGTAGTCCTTCATGAAAAACTGCGGTATACACCTTCAACTAGGGTAACCAACCATATCGTATTTTACATTCCAGACTGTGAGTTCTTTTTTTTTCAATAGGTATAGTAGGTACGACATTGCATTGCAATCTATGAAAAAGAAAAAAGTAATTATTTTCCGCAAAATCCGATAAATTGACGTTTAAAGTGTTAGAACCAACACAACCGGGGTGGGGGTTATGGCAATAATGGTCATCTCGAAATAAAAAGAAATCCTCGTTATCCAGTTTATTTACAAGTTGTAGCCACCTGCCGGCTATTGTATTATGCGAAGAGATACCTACTATGAATTAAGTTAATTGCCAGCTTACCTACTTGCAAAAGCATGCAGTAGGCAATAGGCATTTACAATTTTACATATACCTACATAGTAGGAGTATGTGAATAATGCCCGCCTGTCAAATTTATAACCCAACAAAATAGAACGAAGGGCGTCGCCAGCCACTTGCCCAGGGGGGACTGAGGAGGGGATACTGGTGGCAACTAGGCCTTTTCTTAGGTCTTACTCCCATTTGTCTCTTCAACAACTAGAATATATGTCAAGTTAATGGAGAATGGATTCTAGTTCTTCTTCATTTGCGTAAATTTATCATGCTATCTACTATTATGCGGGGATAGCCGCCCTACCCCTTGTGAAAAGGCTATTCCCCATTTGGTTACATTAATAACGTCAAACATTTATCAAATATTATGATGAACTTAACACCGTGATTTTCTTCCAGTCAACCAACAAATAGGTAACACTGTTGGCCAACCAACTAACAATAATATAATAACTTAAAACCAAAGTTTTGTAAAAATATTTGCTATTTAACAATACCACTACCTAGGTTTTGTTAAAAACTAATTAACATAGATAACTCCAATACAACTTACTTTTAAATATTACCTACGTAACTTAATTAGCGTGGCGTCGTGTCGTGACGATTGCACAATTAATTAATACAATCGCCAAAACGAATGAAAACCACTCATTGACATCTCTGTACCTTAAGCACACCTACATGCAAACACTAGGTAGGTATTAATAATCTTCACGAACTATTATAAAAACAGGTTTGTCAAGGATCAGCTATGGCCTACGTGTCTGCTAAAATTGGTGGGATTGTGATGATTACAAATTTGGCAGAAACTATGAAAGTATGTAAATATATTAGAATTAATGTTTTATAAGTGGTGAAGGCCTACTTACCAATTCGACGACTTTAAGTAAGCCCGGTAGAGTTTTAAAATAATCAACGTTGAATTTGAGCCAGTCAAGCGCATTTCCTTGCTGCTGCTGCTGGGGAGGCGCATTCGGCTTGTTGTGATCCACAGTTACCACTGTTTCGGGTGCCATCATTGTCTAAATTGTAGGCCGGCTTGTACTAAATTTAGTCGAAGTGTGGGTATAAGTATATCACGAGCACTGACACAAAACTTCAGCACACAACGGTCGCGAGACACATTTTCGTCCAGTGGCGGCGAGCGTATACAATGCGTACAGCGCGCGACTGACGATGCAAGCAAACCAAAGAGTGGCGGGGACTAGAATGTTGACGGAGTCGTTCACGCGTTCAATAGGTACTACGAGTTCTTGATAGCTTGGTAAAGAATGGCATACTAGGCGCACATAGGGTAACTCGAGTCTAAAAAATAAAGTTAATAAATAGCATTTTTTACTTTAATATAGGTAGTACGTTTATATTAATGTTCATGAAAGTAATTTGAAATCAGTCGCGTCTCACATACCTACTACAGATAGAGTGTGACAAATCATAAGAGGTCGATAACAACAAAACATGGAAATATAATAAAAATACATACTTTCCAGGCTATATAAACAACTAACTTTTTCAAGTGGAATAGGTGTATATAGGTATTAAAATTCACGAGTAATTTTGTTCACAATGCTCATGACAGCACAGACTTATTACTGCAAACTATGAGTTGTCATAAATCGGTATTGAATACCAAATTTTATAGAAATGCATCAAATTTTATTGCTGCCCCCAAATCAAAGTTAGATAACGTACTGTAGTAACAACACGGCATAAAATGTTAGAAGTGCCACAAGAATATTCAATCCTATATCTTAAATAGAAATTGATGGCAATTGATGCAACTTATTACTCAGGCGTTATCTTCGAAATCGTGAGGAATTCTAAACTGATGTTCATTATATTACAGTCAGCGTCATATAGTTCGTGATACTCAGGGTACTCTAATAAATAGACGCAACTAAAAAGTCAATAATATCGGTACACACAAAGTTTTCTTATTGTTGTCAACAGTTTTGTCGTTCAAAAGGTCGACACACTCAAAATGTCATATGAATCGGCTCAGTCAAATTGCCATAAATATGGTTACAGTCTTCCCGCCAATGGTATCCAAACATTCTAAGTGTTCAAAAATATGAAACACATTAGAAAAATAAACCTTACTGCTATACTTTTTAAATATTATTTTCCTCATCAATTAGTTTCAAAAAATTTAAACACAAAGTGAAAGCGATAGAAACTACTGCTGTCCTTTTCATTTTAAGCCCGACGTCATAGACTTCTCTTTTGTTTTGTATAGAACTTCAGAATTTCTTGCATAGCCATTTACGATATCTGGGGGCACGGCAGTGGGGAGGACCAAGTCAAGCAAAAAAAACCGGCACGGCCGCACCATCCTTTTCAGGCTATTTTCGATCCCCTATAGCTACCTTGTAGACAAAACTAGAAACTTGAATTTTCAGTACGGACGATATGTCTCAAGGTATGTTAAAAAAATATAATCAATAAACAGCTACAGCTAAATAGATGTTAACCTCAATGATAATGAATATGAGTTATTAGGTATATTTCGTATTTAATTTTACTTGTGTACCTAACTGAAATGAACACATTCCGTATTAACGATAAACTGAGCAGTTCTGATAAAGCTACTTTCGAACGTAACAAAAGACGTAAAAAATCCAAATCGCATAATAAACCTATTTTGACTATTTCACTGCACTGTCTCTAATATTGCACTTCACATTGATACGACTGATGGGTAGTTGATGGTTAGTTGACATACACTGACAGATAATAGAATTACATTCAAACACTAAATCTAGTGTGAAAATCATCAGCCAGCATGAAACCTCAATACGCGATTGCGTAATGAGGTTTCATGCTGGCGTATTTTTCTAATGTGTTTCATATTTTTGAACACTTAGAACGTTTGGATACCATTGGCGGGAAGACTGTAACCATATTTATGGCAGCTAGACTGAGCCGATTTATATGACATTTTAGGTGTGTCGACCTTTTGAGCGACAAAACTGTTGACAACAATAAGAAAACTTTGTGTGTACCGATATTATTGACTTTTTAGTTGCGTCTATTTATTAGAGTACCCTGAGTATCACGAACTATATGACGCTGACTGTACATAATTAACATCAGTACTTACTCACATAGTTTAAGTAAATAGTCAAATAACAAGACTAACAAAGAAAATAACAAGATTACTTGAAATTGGTACCGCGATATCTTGTCCTACATTAAATATTTTTTTAATAATCATGAAATAACATTATTTTAAAGGTCGAACTTCAACCTGATACCGTATTCATTAAAATCAAGCCAGTATTTATGAATGTATCCCAAATTAGGTAAAGGATTAACGAAAAATATGTGTTTCATTTGTTTGATACGTCGCGAGTTGCAACCTACCTACCTACTGCCCGAATTTTCTTTATAAGTCGACTTTCACACGTCGACCTTCATCTCCACTACGTTTGACCCTTTACCTTTTAGGACAATTCCTACAGGAGCAGCACAAATCGTAGCCCTATTGCAAGAAGGGCTCAGCCTGCGGGTTGTCGCTCGTCGGCTCCACGCTCCACATGCCTTAGCCAGTCCTGTGTTTTGAATATTTATGGAGACTAATGGCTTTATCCCGAGACCAAAATTTGGACGGAGCCGGTGCACTTCGGAGAGGAATAACCGTTTCAACGTGTTAATCTCTGCGAAATCGGCATTTAACTGGAGTCAACGTCCAACAGGTGCTCCCAAGATGTCCGTGGGGTAGCAGCCATTTAGTGTAAGTAACTACAGTTTGTCGACGACTCAAGCAAGCGAATCTATAGATGATGGCCGCAATGGCCTTTTCATCGTCACCGGGCTTGCGGAGGATTGAAAGACTCACACCACAAAATTTCACAAAATTTTTGTTGGGAGGCATATGTTCGGAGAAAAAAACACGCGCCGTGCACGTGCACGTGCCGGTATAAAAAGTATCCAATGGAACCAAATGGGAATCGAGGCCCGCGTCCTCGCCGACGAGGACAGAATAGTGGTTGGTTTGAGGTGTATGTTGTCTGCTGTTTAAAATCTGCCATAGCGAACGTTATGGCGTCGTCTGGATCTAAGAGGGTGTTCCTAGGCTTAAGTTTGTGGGGGTGGACTACAGAAGAAACATAGTCAGCGCCCGAGACCACTAAACTATTTGAATCGTGGAGAGCAGAGTTGAAATAACTTGATGTGGCCACATACAATAAATTGATGTAAGAGCGATAAGAGCCGCTAAAACTATTGAATATATTGGTCATTATAAATTTATTTGTATATAACATGGTATAAAATATGTTAAAAAAAAATAATAGTTTAAAAAACTAAAAAACTTACTTATGTTATCTTTACTCTTTTTGGACAAAACGCTCCACGCTTTCTTTCTTAAATGTCTGAATTATTTTGTAATTTTTAGTGCGAGCTAAAAGCGTGTTTTTTAGTTTTTTAAACTATTATTTTTATTTTCTACTTTTTAGTTTTCTCATGTATCAATAATTATATAATTCTTTTTCGTATCCCATTCAGCAAACCCTTTCATTTAATACCCATATCATAGGGGTGCATTTCAAATAGCCTGTCCGTTATCTTGGACGCCCGCCATATTGGATTTGAATCACGTGACTATTTTTTTCGTATTCCTGACAGCAAACCCTTTCTTTTGATACCCATATCATGGAAGTGCATTTCAAACAGTCAGTTCGCCATCTTGGGGAGGCCGCCATATTGGATTTGTAATGACGTTTCTTAGCTAGTCATGTATTGTCATCAGAACTCAGAGCGTGTGCAAAATTTCATCTTAATCAAAGACCGGGAAGTGGGTCAAATTAAGATTCAAAGATTCCGTTACATACATAGATACATACAACCCGAGCTAATAAAAGCGTATTAATAAAATAAAAGCACACACATGTTTAACCAACGTTGACATGCCTTTTGGTGATCTTTAGATCACCTACCTACTAAATGTACACAAAATAAAATTAACCTATTCTTTGAATGCTTCAAACATTCATTTATTGTATGGAAATTATTTTCTCTAAGCCACCTAGTAAGTTTCTGTTAAAATAATCTATTAGGTAGCACTTTTAGTTCACTTGGTATCTTATTCAATATTTTTACATAGCGTCATATTGTCGTAAGTAAAAACTTAAGTTTGGACTATTATTTTAAACTTATTTGTAAGGGCCTCGTGTAGTCGCCGTCAGATGTATTTGAGCAAAGTGACCAAATACTTCTGACCAGGTAAAAATATAAATAAGTTTGCCTTAATGGCAGACGCGTCCGCCGACGTGTAGAGGGTGATCGACTTGATTGGCGATGCCATCTGCTGACGAATCTGTCTACGTGTAGACGAGGCATAAAGCTAAACCTGGGATGCCCCAATATCTAATAATCTTGGCAAATAGCATTTTATGTGTTCCAATATCAAACGCACGAGTCATATAAAAACATAGTTATTTTTGCGCTATTTCCTGAACCAGGTGGTAGGTAAGTTGAGAGATAAGTCGATTTATTTTTTTGAAATCCAAATTGTTCTTTAATTAAAATATTATATTTGTAACAAAAATGCATCAGTCTATCTGCATGGTTTTTTCGTAAAATTTTGATAGCACAGAAGGTAATGTTTATGGGCGGATAGTTTTCTATTTAAGCTCTAATTATTTATTGTGTAGTGGTGTGATAACGGATTGCTATAACATGTCAGGGAATTTCCTTTTTTCAAAAGATGGATTTATCAGATAAGGGGCCGTCCATAAATAACGTCTTCGTTTTTGTCAGATTTTAGACGGCCCCTAAGTGGAATTTGCCACTGTATTGTATGTCTCTTTGGTACAAATAAACGTATTATCAGTATCATGTATGAAACCTACTAATAAAACCAGAAATTTTCTTAAAATGTATGGATGTCTGAATGTAAGTAGGTATGTTATTCACTAAACGGATTATAATGATTTTTTTAGGAAAAGAGATGTCACTACATACAGGATACTTTTTATCTCGAATAAAGCGGGCGGAGTCGCGTGCAACAGATAGAAGTTTATATGATGTTTGGTGTGTGGATGGTTATATGCAAAATAAAGAACTCTCGTAAGGGGTAATGTGTGCCATTGAGCACTGTACTTAGGGTGCAGGGTGAAAGCAAAGTCTTAGATTTGGCCCTTAAACTAACGCTAAACGAATTTGGTTAACTTAATACCAAAACCATTGATATGATTTCTAGACAAAAATGCATTAAGAGCAATAAAAATTGTTAGTATTCAAATCTTGATTGATTCTTAGTATTAAATTGTAGTCACATAAAACTTAAACAAGTTAGCCCTTTGATGCCTTATTCCGGGCTATGGACCCAACTAAATAGGTAGATGGGAATATATAATCATAATATATACTACAAACATGTATACATGTTCATATCATTCACAAACATATCATTTTTCAAAAAACAATGTACCTACCTATTAGACAGCTCTAGACAATTTAATGGTTTATTCATATTTCTTTATTTCATGTGCTTCCAGTCAGTTATTCTATTATTGCATAGGATTTCCTTTTGATAATCACTCATAGTACTAACTATCAAAATAGGGGCATTACATAACGGCCACAAAATTCATAACATAATTTTAGATATTTTTATATGAAAACTGATTCCTGACTACCACAATAAAAGAAAATTATGTAAAATAAGAGTTCAAAGTTAATACAGGATCTTTGAAATAAAACCCCAAATTACATTTTCTTAAATGTATTAAACTTAGAAAAAGAAGCCTAGGATTTTTCCTCCCAGATGTTTCCTTCTGGCTTCTTCGTGATCCATAATACCACCACTTGTAGTAAGTACAAGGTATCTGAAATAAAGGAATTTTTTTTATTAAAATTAGCAACAAAAATTATCAATACTCACACACTTATTGCATTTCATAGAAAGAGAAATTGGACCAAATTAGGATAAAATTTGAATGTTAATGTTTAAAAAGACACTTACAATGTTCACTTTTAAAAGTGACATCAAATTAATGCCTTTTTAATTTTAATTTAGCACAACATGTCAAATGACAACCAACAAGAACTATTGGTGATCCGCGGTAGCTGTGCAGAAATATGGAATAAAAATCACAAAATTGTATGAATTATCTTCATAAATAACAATACATTAAAGAATAAATCCTGATAATAGATAAGAAAATTTTACAATTTTTTTTACATCTAAATTCAATGCAATCTTAGGATAAAAAGTATCCTATGTGTATCTCTTGTATTTCATCTATCTTTCTTGCCTAAATTCTGAATGTCATTCAAAGTTTTTGAGTGAAAATGTAATAAACACACATCCATACAATATTACAAACTTATCTTTAAAATTTATATATTTGCTGAATAAGTTTTGATTGAACCATTATACATCTTAATTATTAACGACTTATTCAGAAGGCAGCAAAACTAACATGAGTCCAGCTGTACCAATATTTTAAATACTATTTTTTCCTAGATGAAATCACAATATAACCCCTAATGCAGAGAACAGAATCACTGCCACCAGCATATTTTGTTTGATTTACCATTTAACCAGTAGAGTCAAAAACAAAATGTAATAACAAAGTAGGTACTGAGACAAACTTCATATTCTAAGCTGTAATATTTTAAGGTATCATCAACACAAGTGCAACTGATTCAGGCAACTATAAAATAAACGAAATGATGTACAACAGATTCATGTTAATGTTAAAAACTAATTTACAAAGTACTGCACTGCAGATGAGTTACTAATTCATTCATCAAGTTCCAAACAGCTTACATCAACAGAAAATAAAATACTGTTCTAGGTTTTAACTAGAAATACTGCTTTGAAATACTGGTCCCTAGATAATTAATAAACTTACCCAAACTGTCGGGATGGAAGGAGGTTAGTCCATCTTTCAATGTCATTGATTGGTACATCAAAACGAGGTGAAATAACCCCACATTTGTTTAATCTTCCTGTGAGGTTGACAACGATCTTGCCGGCTCTATGATCGTCGACAATTTCAAATTCGCCGATGTACCCATGCTTCATCATCACAGTCAAAAACTTGACGATTACTTTAGAACAAGGCCTGATGAGGACTTGTCTTTTGCCGCGTTTCTCAGCATTGTGAATCGACTTCAGGGCGTCACTCAATACGTTCATACGCACCATGGCTGAAATAATACAGAGTTTATTGTAAAACTATAATTCCGACACTTCCAGTAACACGGTCCAACACGGTTAAATGTCAAAACACTACAACATTGAAGGTTATATTAAAGTAACTTAGTCTCAGACCTAAGTATAGACTAAAATAATACTCCGTGAATAATGTGCGTATTGATTTTTAACAACAATTTGAGGTTTTTACAACAAGTACACAGTAAAATCTGCGATTACCTAGGATTTAAAACCCGCCTCAACAATCCAAACTGACAAGATCGTCGAAAAGAAAGACATTTCAGAACCAGTGTTGCCAGCGGTTTTTTTGGAATTAGTACTTTATAAAGATAAAAGATATTTTTTCTTTTTCCAGCTCAAGATATTTGTGCGAAGAGCTGCCCCGTGTGATAAAAAACATTATCTCTCAAAAATAGGCGATAATAATTTAGTAAGATTGACGTAGAAACTTATTTTGTATAATAAGATCAGCGTCTCATCGGTTTACCGAAATCGATTGCATGATTACAAATTCCCTACCTATCTTAAATGCTTGACATTTACAATTTTTTTCATAAATTTATAATTAAAGCGAAGGTCGATGTAACGCCCTAGCGAAGCCTAACGAAGCCCTAGCTTACGTACGCAATATTTACAACCCATACCCCAACCACATTAAACATAAGCCTCGCGTTAATCTTTAAATTAGGAAGTCTGTCTTTCGATTCGAACCTAATGTTATCAGTATCATACAGTAAATGACAAATATCTGGGATACAGATTCCTCAAGCACATTTCAAAGTAAATAATGGCCGGTACGAATACCAGCAAAATAACCGATTGAGTTTGTGGATCAATGGCGTTGCTTGGGATATAGTCTGCTGAATCTATTAACTTATCATGCCATTAGACAATCAGATATTAGAAAAGAAAATGTTTTTGATTATTGGCGCTATGGATCGCGTTTTATTCAGACATTAATAGTTGAATATGGGCGCGATCCATCCATGCGATTCAATCTGGATGTACAAGTGGATGCAGTTTACACTCGCGTGTGAACCATGTTCAGAAAATAATTGAAAGTCCAAAAAAAATACTAAACAGCGCTTTAACAGCAACTACACGAAATTAAGATTCTAAAATTATTATCGATGTGCTATTTCTATGTATATTTGTCTAGAGTTAATATTGATTGATTTTTTTTCTATTGTAGATACATACTTTGTTTTATCCGAGATTATGGGAGAAATGCAATTATGCATACAGACATCCTTTTCAAAATTGTTACCACAGCATAAAATAAATACATGGTGACTGGTGTGGCAAACACGGCTAAGCAATCAAGGGTGAATGGAATGGATAAATATCCGAATTTTTGAATGAATGAGTTTTGAATGATTGCAGACCGGACAGAGTGAGCTACACGAATGACGTTTAGCTTCGTGAATGAATGGCTGTACGATTTCCATTGTGCTCAATTTGTAGTACGCACGCCCGTCGCGTCCTTCAAACGGTAGTAGTTGGTCAAATTAAGTTTTCAGTAACTTTCGAAGTGCTTTAAAACTTTCAAGGGAAACAAAAATTATTAGTAAAACCATCTAACCAACGAAAAATATGATAACAAATCGGAATAACAAAATGAGAACTCTATTGTAGAGCGTTGTAATACTTTAAAAGTTAAATGTAAAGTTGAGTGAACTTGTGAGTAAATGCTACCTTGTTCATTTCATACTTTAGTTTGTTTCGCCGTGTCGCGTATTCCTACAGGTGTATCCTAAATGTTGTGAAATTACGGAACCTAGCAACCAAATCGGGATGGCATGCATAAGTGTTTTTACGAATCCTAACAGAAAAACCATGAAAAAGCCGTGTTAACTGAACAAGGATTATTATTCGTGTCATGGAAGAATTGGAGCGATTGTTCAAGATGACTACGAGTAAACTTTGCATCCTCCATGTGATTATCTTCCCTTGTATGCTTCACGTCGTGATCAGTGCAGATAATTCAGGTAAGATGGGCTTATTTTATTTAAGCTGTCGGTTGAAAATCTGTGTTTGTTGTTGTTTTACTGTTTTTTTAATCCTTCTCGAGATAACTTAATGAAAGAAATAAATACGTTTTTTTAGCTTTGTCGCTGAAGTACTATAAGCACATAAGTATTATGTTTGATAAAACTTGCATTTAATCAATACAGAGAAGTTGTGGTAGCTGATAATTAATAACCACATAATTCAATTAGTCATGTTATTAGACAACTAGGTAATTAAATGATAATATTTTTGTTATATTATAGTATTTAGTATGGTGTTTAAAGTAAAATGGTCCAAAAAAACACATGTCACACATCAAGCCTATTTCTTCAAAGGTGTTAAACTATGGCTTGTGTGCAACCAATTAATATTAAAGATGTTTTAGCTAAGAAGTGTTTGGAGACATTTCAAGTTTGACAATTTAAACAATGTTGTTTAATCAAAACCTTGTTTTTTCAAAGCAGCAAGTTTTTTGAAGCAACTGTTATGAATTTAAAATTATTTCAATAAGTTAAAAACATTTACTTACCTAAAGATAAAATTCATGATTTTATTTGTATGTTTTGGACAGGTTGTTTTTCTTATTTTATTATATTTATAGTTAACACAGGGCTTCTTAGAATGTAACATAGAATTTAACAAAACTATTTTTAATTATTTACACACCATGCTTTGAGAAAGAAAATTGAACAAGTAAAACAAGTGAAACAAGATGCAATTAATTGATAGATATTTAATAAGGTGTACAAAATCATTGATGTTTTGTCCTAGTTGTAATATAAGATAGTCTGAATCAACCTATGGATGTTTTAAAATTTGATTTTGAAAATGTTTCTTTGTAAATTTATTAAATTAGTATTACCAAAATACAAAGCTTGCTTTAGTTCTTAAGTCTTAGGTTTAATAAAAAAAAAACAGAATACAATTTATCTACATATTTAATGTGATTTCTTGAATATGGGTTAAAAATTAGATATTAACAAAGCCATGGGCAATATAATTATATTAATTAAAATGTTTCTGCTTTCCTTCCATAAACTATCACTATTGACTAAACTACCAACCACATTCTAGTGTGCACCTGCATAATCTCAGAAGTATTATAATAGAAATATAGATTTGGGAACAATCATGATCTTTTGTGATTTCACATTAATAACATTTATCTTCCTTTAAAAAGTTTTTATTATTGTGATAATGTCCTGAGAGGATATGACTAGTTGGTTTTATATTTACTTAAGAAAGTTGGTACATAAATAGGATATGGACAATATCATCCATAACACTTCTGACCATAAATGCCTGGTCAACATCATATTTTTTAAGTAACTGATGATTGTGATCTAGACATATTTCATGAAAATCGCCTATGCAGTGCTTTTTAAACTTATTGAGTATGCACACAATATCTGTTACTAAATATTTGTTGACCCTTGGAACATAGCAAAATAATTATATAGAAATTAATTTTGAATTATCTACCTACTTGACTAACATTATGACTATAGCTAAAGACAATAACCATCTTAATAACACTTGCTGATCCTCCTGAGACTCGTTCCTGAAAATATTTGATACTTAAAATTAAAACTCAATAAATTGTATAGCCCTTTAAAAGTATGGAGCATAATTATTGTTACTTTATAATTGAGTACCTATATTGGTATTAAGTAATTGGGTTCACTCAGTAAAAAAAATAACTAGATATTCTATTTACTCTATCAGTCATATTATAATATATTTTTTGCTTCTACATATAAATAAAAATTGATTGATAAAGTGCATCAAAGTTCAGTGAGGGATGCATGTTTAGGTTTAATGACAACAATCGTAATTAATCAAATTCCTAGCCAGTCATCATACCTATTTGAAGTAAAAATATTTTAACTAAAAAAATTAGAAATCCTTATCATAAATCTTGAATCTCTGTTACAGAGAACTATCTTCATATTATGGAAGAAAAAGATCTATACTCATAGGCCTGAACCTTAAAACACAGCTACCTAATAGAGATCTAAACTACTAATTTGCATTTGACGTCGGCAAAAATGAACTTCGCTAAAAAAGTCTACTTTGCGTTACCTATAAAAAAACCTATTTTAATTAATTAACTTGGTAAATTAAACTAATAAATATATCGACTTATCGGTAATATAGATAGCTCAAAACCAGCCAATACAATTGAATGAAAGAAATACGATTGATAGTTCGGCAACCCTAGTCTCAACTAGGGTTGCCACCTTTTTTTTGCATTGAAAGTACATTCGTTATTATAGGTAAGAAAAAAAGTAACAGTATAAAAACAAAGTACAGTTTATTTTTCATTAGTATTTTTTTTTGCAAAATAAAGTATTTTGACGTACTTTATTAGTCTTATAAAGTACACTTACCCTAAAAACGTACAATACTTTTTTCAAAGTACGGGCAACCGTAGTCTCGACTCACGAAAGACCGGAACTCTGCGCATTCAATTTAGGTTCGCCGCTGCCTTAGGGGAGGGAGCAGCGTATGTGGACTAGCCCACTCCACACTTCTTCATGGCGGCGACTACCCACATATAAGTGCCTACCTGTTACTATTTATTGATATGGAACAAAAATAGTAAAAAAATCGCGTTAATTGTATGGGCCCTCCTTAAATTTTTAATTATATTTAAAGGTAATATAAAATAAAATATTCTGGGAATAGTTTAAGCGTCTACATGGCGTTGTTATTTGTATAGAGCAAGAAACAGTAAAAAAAATCTCGTTTGTCGTATTGGAGCCCCCCTTAAATGTATGTATTATTTTATTTCAAGTATTTGTTGTTATAGCAGCAATACAAGTGCATCGTCTGTGAAAATTCTAACTGTCTAGCTATCACGGCTCTTGAGATACACCCTGGTGACAGACGGACGGACAGACGCACAGCGAAGTCTCAGTAATAGGGTCCCATTTTTACTCTTTGGGTACTTTATTTCGTAAATTTAGTTATAAGGGTTCACTAAATTTACGAAATACAGGAACAAATTTAATCATTTTTCTGTGTTGCTAGGCTAAATGCTTTCGGTATTACGTTTCATTTTACAGTATTTTTTATAAACAAACAACTTCTTAAATAGTTCGTACAAAAATGCCTTGCAATGTTTTATTAAGATACCAGTGCAGCTTTCGCAGGAAAATAACTCAATCAAGGACTTTAACGAACTTCGCTAACTTAAAGTGGTACTAAAATATTCAATGACGAATTAACGTCAGAACTCGTAATTTGCTTGTGCATACGGAGGTAGTTAACTTTCGTCAATTATTCAGAAAATGCTGAGCACAACCGCGACACAGTATTTGCACATTTTAGGTGACTCAATAGCCTCCAGCCTACTCTGTCGCTGAATAACTCTTCACAGTCGGTAAGCACGTGAGGACAAGCGGTTTTTACAGAAATGCATTCCTGAGCACGCACGCAAAAGTGCACTGCCTCCTACATTATGAAGTTTGTATGTATACAAGAAACTAATGTTGCATCTATTATTACTCTGAGTAATATTTATTCTAAAATTTCTAAGCTAGCAGCAATACAAAACACTCCAGTTTCAAAAAACTCCAAAATACCGGACCAGGCTCGCCGTACTCGCGCACCAAGCTCTTCGTGAAAAAAAATTTTTTGTTTGATATTTGTAGTTAGAAAAACTTTGACTTATTTTGTACCAAACATACGGCCTTGTTAATTCTGTGCTTATTGCAGTATTATTAATAAACCGCTCGATGACACTCTTTTATTACGGAGCACTAAAAACTATATATTTTTTTGTACATATTGACTATCTATGACACTTTATTTCGGGAAATTGAAAAATGTCTTCTAGAACAAAAACTCTTCCGTGTTTCATTGATAACACGTTGATAAAATATTTTATTCGACGAATGACCTGCGACTTGTACATTTATGAAGAAACCCCATACTTATTTATCACCAGTATAATGTCGAAAACAGGGTCAATGACATTCCTCGTAATTATAGTGATGCAAGAATGCATTTTATCTAAAAAGTTTCTTGCAGCCTTATTATCACCCTTATTGAGGTACCTACAAAACCAAATTCCGTAAATCATGATAGTGTAATTTGCAGTTGAGTTTGTTGTCCCTTTTGTACAAAACGTAATAGACAACGACGTAAATAATGTATTACTTCGGTTTCGAATCGAATATTACTGCGATGTTACGATGTTTGTTGTTACATTGGCAGAAGTGTCAGGCTCCAAAACCGAGATGACATCTCCGGATGTGACACTAACCCCACGACCCTTCTTAATTATTCAAGTGACCCAACCCGATCGTGATTGTGTGGATACCCACCGATGCACGTGCTGAGGTTACGAATAAATTTATGCGAATACCTATTTCGTATGTACATACTTGGTACATTTTAAAGAAATAATTTTGCACCTTCCAATATTTTAAACCTTATTAAAAGTAAGTTGACTCCTATTTTTTTAATGACTAGCCCAATGGAACGATGGTTTGTGCTCATGGTTATTGCTTCAATACACGTAGGTTCGATCCCCACCCAGGACAAACATCCATCTAAAGTTTTATTTGTGAGTGTTCAGAAATGTATTTAAGTATGTATTAACTCCGTTGGTACTATATTGAATACTATTTAATTGAATACATTTTGGTTCAAAACTCGACTTCCTGCTTTCTACTAGACTTAGGTACTAGTTAATGTAATAAACGCAAAAGCTTGCTTGAATGTACGAGTATATTATTATATTATATAGTATAATAGCCTGTTTTACATGACCTTAAAATTTAAACCTTCAATCAAACATTTTGCATCTTAAAATGTAGGTAGGTACAAAGTAGAAGAAACAACGTCTTTAAATAACGATTTGTAAACAAACATTATAAAAAACATTTTTTTAAACTAATTATACGTCCCAACATCAAAAGAATCTAAGTACCTACTTCGTTTCCTTATAATGAGAAAGAAAGGCGGAAGTGCGAAAAGTACAGGTAGAACAAAAGCAAGACACGTCCAACGTTTCCGAGAAACTGGGCTGAATCTAAAAAGACAAGGGACTAGAAAAAGGCGCAACTGGTCTAAAGGAAGGACTGATTTACTGTTACGTGCTATATACTCTATATGTATAATTACATCTTAGGATACTTGAAATGACAAAGAAATTATTTTAACTCACACATCCTTATCACATAACATTAGGAAAAAAACTAAATTTTTCGATCGCGATTTTGTAAGTCAAACAAGAGCTCTCTCTTATCAATCCGTGTCTACCGTATACCAATGACTTTAAAAAAGAAAATAACACATAATTAATTTTGAATGAATTATACAATTAATTATGTTTACCATTAACAGAAAAACGATTAATGTAATGTAAGCTACTCTTCCAACAATAAGTGCATTAGTATTTACTAAAAGTTCTCAAAATGATGAGAATATGCCTATGATTTTTATGCTTTTCATTTACCTATGAAACCAATCTCCTATTATGCTGGAAATAAAATTACTCGTATTTAATAAATAACATTAAAGTAATTAGTATTAGTAAAGATGAAGAGTTTGTTTTTTTGTTGAACTCGCTAATTTCAGGAACTACTGGCTCGATTTTTAAAAATATTTTTGTGTTGGATAGTCCATTTATTGAGGAAGGCATATAGGCTATATATGTATGTAATGTCAAGATGCGACCAATGGGAGTGACGACTCAGTGGAAAATGTGGAAAAAACGGGTAAAAGGTGAATAGTGCAATCTGGGCATATCTCTTAGAATGAAATACCTAGCTGCTTATAAGATAAAAATTAATTGCTCATTAAATAACGATCGGGATAAATCACGGTTAACTTAAGAACTTCTGAACATAATCTACAATACTAGGATTATAAAAAGTACTTGTATTTGTAGTCTTCTAATAAGTAATTTACGTAGTGGTGTAAGCAAAGGAAGTGTGCGTGCGGAGTGTTTCAAGATTTTATGACAGCCGTTTCGTGTGAACGCCACGGGCGCGTGTTGCGTAATCGACCATAAATTACAAACGGTTCAATAACAGTTTTAAGTTTCCTCCCTTTAAATTTCGTCTGCCTCCCACTCCCCTTGTATTTTGTACACGTCAAAACCGTGCACAAAACAACTGTCATTAATAAACATGTGAAGCGAATTCATAACAGAAACAAATATTTTACTAATTTGTTACGAAAATTTAATTAATAATCTTAATAGGATGTTCACCTGACCTGTTTTTGCTTTTACATAATATTATAATTATAAAAATCATTTAAATAAGTCATCTCTTAGTAAATAACATCCCCAGATAGGCCATTGAACCTTGTTTTCTAACGCAGGGAAATCAAAACTACTGTTCTACTGTCAAACAATCCACGACTTGGGATCAAGTACCACGCTGCGAAATTAGATTTGTTTTTCTGTTTCTCTAAAATAAAAAAACAATATTTTAAAATGAATCGCACCAAATAAACCACTTGTTGCTGCCCGTTTCTTCTATTGATTATAAAGCTAAATTTCATCACAAATTTTGATATAATATTTAAAAGACCCCGATACACAAACACGATTTAAGAAGCAACCCCTAAAAAGTAATGAATTGGCTACTTGACAGTGTTAACAATAAAATATGAAAAGTGTTAGATATGTTAGCTTAATAGTTAAGTAATCATTTTACATTTTTACTTTTTAATTAAAAGCATAGTTAGTATTTTATTTTTGCAAAATAAATTTTAGTTTTTTTATCTGTGGAACAAAAGAACCGAAACGGAAACCACCATTGCAATTCGGAAATGACAGCTGTCGGCGAAAATTATTTATTTTAATGTGACGAAACAATGATTATTTTACCGATTTAATTGAATTATTGTGTCTCTAATCGTATAAAGAATTTATTGAAACATTTTTCGTTTATCTTAATTAAGTCGTTCCTATGCGTATCGGTTCGTTGTTTAGGACGTTGACGTCATAATTGCAACAGTGACGCGACTAGGCGTTTTCGCGCGCTTTTTAAATGTGTTTCACAAAATCTTATTTTTCTCTGGTTATTTAGATTATTTCCACATAAATCGAATTGCTTGGGATATAAAATTAACGGGCGCACATTTTACAAAAATTTTTCAAAAACTGTCAAGTAGCCAATTGTCATTAAGCGATTGTACAGGCAAGCGTGAAGCACAAAATAGGGTAATCATACGCCTAAATAATGCCTAACACAGTTCTGGAAAAGGGCTGACTCTTATTCAGCTGGATCGATAACCAGAAATAGCTAAGATCTACTTTGCAAACTGGCGTTCTAATAAATAAGAAAACCACATCGAAATCGGTCCACCTGTTTGAGAGCACACAGCCAACCGAAAAACTAAAGGCAAATAGACATCAAAATTGATAATAACAAATTTAAGCCATTTTTATATATCCCTACTAATATTATAAATGCGAAAGTAACTCTGTCTGTCTGTCTGTGTGTCTGTTACGTTTTCCTGCTTAAATCTCTCAACCGATTTTGATGAAATTTGGTATAGGTATACGTTGAATCTCAAGAAGGGACATAGGCTACTTTTTATTAGAAAATAAGGGGGGGATGGGGGTAATACCACCTTTGAAAGTTTATATGGATAAATGTTTATTTTTGAAGGTAGAGATATGAAATTTGGCACAAATATAGCTCGAAACTTGGATTAAAATATAGACTACTTTTTGTTTCGATTATTAGGAGAGTAAGGGGTAAAACCGACCATGAAAGGATGTAGTCCTCGCGAACGAAGTCGCGGGCACAGCTAGTAATATATAATTGACATATTTGGCTGAAAAACTAAATGATTAACTTTTTTAATGAGAAGCAACACCGAGATCTGATATCCAAAAGAACTTCTCTACCACATCAGTATGTGATTGGTCGCCTCAACCCGATCACGACCGAATCCGTCAAGAAGAGTGGAATCCACAGATTATTTTTATTAATTTGGTAGAATACGGCTGTGTTCAACGCTTAAACATTATGATAATTAAAATAGTCACGTTAATTTAATTCTACGGATGCCTTAAACGTTAAATTCTCATACCCTCGAAAAACATTTCCTTTTCTTAAATAATTGCATTTAAATAGGATAATTTTGCAAACGGCTTTAGTTTAATCGCTCCTTTAATTCTTCAGGCAATTAAATTACCTTTAAAAAATAATAGTAAGGCTCCAACTCTAGGGCACAGCCCTCACTATAACTGTGAAGGCATTTGTAGGAGAGAAAAATTAATCAAACGCCTTTTATTTGGCAATCATAATCGCATCGTTTTATTGATTAAAAGGAGTTCAAGGAAGTACGTTTTCCATAGTAACGTGGTTTAACAGAAGACCACAATTCATTGCCCTCGGTAAATGCTGTTTGTAATGCTGAGTACTTTTTCATTGAATCCCAGTGAGTGGTGTTCCTGTTGAGCGACTCGCTCCTGATGAGGTTGCGAGCAGCTGACACGAATAAAAGGATCGATTAACTTCTATTTTTACTCATGGTCGTGTCGTGCAGCCCTGTGGTCGGTTCACTGAAATATGACTGGGATAAACAAAGGACATCGGGAACATTGAAGCCTGAAAGCTTTTTTGTGTTTCCGTTACATTTCACTGGAACTGATCGATTGAACATTTTTTTTCAATAATAACGTAATTTCGACGTGTAATTTATCTTCAACTGAAACAATTTGTTAGGATAGAGAATGATATTAATTTATTTTAGTCAACAACTTTGTTATTGCAAAGTGGTAAATCATTATTCTTGATAATAATGTTTACAGTAACATTTAGGTTCGTTGAAAATGTATTTATAAATTTTTTCAGATCACCACACCTGATGTTGTTGATTGTTCTTCTGTCACGGCTATACACTGTATATGAGTATATACACTGAGTTTAATGAAAAGATACCTTCGCATATTTTAATACTTAGAAATGGTACTAAAACTTTTGAAGCTCACGATTTTTAAAAGTAGGTTTAAACCATACGCCGGTTTAAGGCAAAGGAATAGAATACCATTGTAATACCGTTAAACAAAACGTACGTATTATGTATGGGTTGTAGCAGTTCTGTTATTGCTCTATGTGCACCATGCAATCCCGGTACCCTCTGTGGACAAAGTTCAGCGAGCGGTCGACGTCCGATGCCCGCATAAATTGACCTGCCAATAAGTCCGTTTGTTTTCGCCCGACCGTATGATGCATGAGGTGATTCGTTTATGTGTCCTAATAATACCAACACAATTTTACCAAAATGGATCATATTAACTTATGATATCGTATCGGCCACTATTTATAACACACACTCAGCATTTCAATGGTTAAAACAATTACTACCTTTTAACGTAATGATAGTCTAGGAAGTTTCAAACCCATAAAAGTTTATTCAGCCCTACGTAAATTGAGTTTCACCACAGGTTTTACCTAAAGAAGCCGAAGACGTGACTTATCGCTTACAGCGTACCTTATAAATGTTGATTGGAAATTAATAAAAGTATTAAATCCTCAGTGATACTCTTTCTCAGGCATACTCTCTGAAGACCTTTTCATTGATAAAAAGTATTAAACGTTATTGTTATTCCTGAATGTAACCCAGTTTGCTTAAGACGAAATCTTAAGTTATTATGATTTTTTTACGCATTTGTTTTTATTTGACCCTTTATGAGCCAATAGACCGGAGCCACAAAGATCTCCAGATGCCTTCAGGCACATGTATACTTACAAAATCGCTTCAGATGTAGTAAGTCCGCATTAGCAATCTAGAGTTCAACGAGTGTTGTCGTTGTTTTCATTTTCGAATCACGGAGGTTTTCCGAAGAAGTGGGGTGCCGTAATTTCAACTGCATTTTTATCCGGCTGGTTTATTTTTGGAATGCCAGGGGTGCCAGTCTCCCGCTATTCAAACACTTCATTATGAAACTATTTAAAAATTAAGAATAACAAAAACCTTTTAACTTATACAACGTGTAACGGAAAGGGTATAACAATATCAAAAATACCAAAGCAGTTAACGGTTACAAACTGTATGGAACCATTTGTAGCTGTGTACACGCATTTATTGCTTCAATATTTTTTTTTGAAATATCAGTCAAACACAAGTCAAAATTTTGACTAAGTCAGCTTGCACAACACTATCACAGTATTCAGGGTGTATCAGCTGTGGGGTCAACAACAACAATCAGCTCACACTGCACTCCTGGTATCCAATTAAATAATCTTAAATGGGTTCCAGATATTTATTTTCATACATTGTTCAATTTCTTATGATTGGGGTTTATTATCTGTATTATTATTTCCCTACATTTTAACAAACAAAAAAAACGAACAGTAGCTAAGCTAAGCTAGTTTCTCCTAACTTTTATAAATTTTTGTAAACATGTGCAAATGTAAGATGACAAACAGTGATCAATGTAGTTCCAACATATTTTGTCATGAGGGCGTACAAAAAGAAAAGTTATTTGAATATCGAATGCCGTACAGATCGTAAAAGTGAGTAAAGGAAAAGTAGATATTGATTTTAATTCTGAATCGAAAACTAGGCATTTTCGGTTTCACATTTCCAACTTGTTATAACAACACCTTTCTCGTAAGGAATAAAGAGGTTATGAGCGAGCTAGTTGACATTAAGGATTGTGAAATGGAACTTCTTCAGTTCTAACAGTTACAAAATGATATCAACAAATCTGTCGTATCAAGAACTATCTTATCCCAGTGATTCCGGCTAAATAGTATATTTTTAATATTTATCAAACTTATTTTTTAAATGAACCCTAAAAATGGGCGGGTCTCGTGGCTATGATATTTTACTATGGTCCTGGTACAAAAATAGTGCTAATTTAAAAAATGGGTTCTGCGTTTTAATTTATTTCGTTCCTACAATTTAAGCAATAATAAAATTGTGTTATTAATGTTGCGATTCTAATACCTACATTGAAATTATGTTCTTCAGTGTTAAGATTTTTCGCAAATTGTATTAAATAGGTACTTGGTAAGATTATGTTACAACTGTTTGCCCCATACTGTAAAACTATCAGGCGTTTTCTTTTTTTATTTAGAACAATTCGTAATTTCATTAAAGGCTTTTCAAGCAAAAATATGAAAATCTTATCGTATACGTTATGTCCAATAAATTAGGAATAAAGAGGTTATGAGCGAGCTAGTTGACATTAAGGATTGTGAAATGGAAATTCTTCAGTTCTAACAGTTACAAAATGATATCAACAAATCTGTCGTATCAAGAACTATCTTATCCCAGTGATTCCGGCTAAATAGTATATTTTTAATATTTATCAAAAATATTTAAATCAAAAAAATAAGCGGTGAAATATTTAATAAACAAAACTATTCCACTAAATGAGTTAACTTATTTTTTAAATGAACCCTAAAAATGGGCGGGTCTCGTGGCTATGATACTTTACTATGGCCCTGGTACAAAAATAGTGCTAATTTAAAAAATGGGTTCTGCATTTTAATTTATTTCGTTCTTACAGTTTTAGAAATAATACAATTATGTTATTAATTGTGCGATTCTAATACCTACATTGAAATTATGTTCATGACCCTTCAGTGTTAAAATTTTTCGCAAATTATATTTAATAGGTACTTCGTAAGATTATGTTACAACTGTTTGCCCCATACTGTAAAACTATCAGGCGTTTTCTTTTTTTATTTAGAACAATTCGTAATTTCATTAAAGGCTTTTCAAGCAAAAATATGATAAATCTTATCGTATACGTAATGTCGAATAAATTAGGAATAAAGAGGTTATGAGCGAGCTAGTTGACATTAAGGATTGTGAAATGGAACTTCTTCAGTTCTAACAGTTACAAAATGATATCAACAAATCTGTCGTATCAAGAACTATCTTATCCCAGTGATTCCGGCTAAATAGTATATTTTTAATATTTATCAAAAATATTTAAATCAAAAAAATAAGCGGTGAAATATTTAATAAACAAAACTATTCCACTAAATGAGTTAACTTATTTTTTAAATGAACCCTAAAAATGGGCGGGTCTCGTAGCTATGATATTTTACTATGGTCCTGGTACAAAAATAGTGCTAATTTAAAAAATGGGTTCTGCATTTTAATTTATTTCGTTCCTACAATTTTAGCAATAATAAAATTATGTTATTAATGATGCGATTCTAATACCTACATTGAAATTATGTTCATAACCCTTCAGTGTTAAGATTTTTCGCAAATTGTATTAAATAGGTACTTGGTAAGATTATGTTATAACTGTGTGCCCCATACTGTAAAACTATCAGGCGTATTCTTTTTTTATTTAGAACAGTTCGTAATTGCATTAAAGGTTTTTCAAGCAAAAATACGATAAATCTTATCGTATACGTTATGTCCAAAAAATTGGCTGTCTGTAAAATCGGTTTACAGACGATAATTTTACGTAAGAACGCCGAAAACATAATAAAGAAAAAGTATTAATTGAATTACATTTTAAATCCTCAAACTTGACCATGCAAAGTAACGGAGCTACAAGGAATCCATGAGTATGAAAGATTTTTTTTGTTGCGAGTTTTAGTAAAATAATCTTGAACCCTAATTGATTGTCACAACTTTGTACTTGGAATCTCAGAGTAAGAGAGAGACAGAGATTAGAATAGAGAGAGTGCTAAAAATGTGATTCAGAAATGACTACTTGTACTGTTTTCTCAAGCATGGAATAGTCATAAGAGAAAAAGAGACAGATGACGTTCAGTACGTACACTCTTTCGCTGCCGTACACACTTTTAAAACATCAGTGTATCTATTTTAATGCTACAAAATTCAATAGTCAATATTTAGACGCAAGTTCATACCAATTCTGAAACCTATTAAATTTTGTCTATTAATATTTTCCTTATAAGGTTGAAATCGTCGAAAGAGTTGGATGTACCTATTATGCTATTAATTTAAATATCACAATGGTGGTTATCTTTTAGTGTTTACTGAATCACATCTGAAATTTGTTGGTTTAGCGTTTCTCATTTTGACACTTCAGTTACGTCGTTGTGTTGTCGTCGCCGTGACAACATCTCGTGTTTTTGCTTCTGGATTACCTACTTCCTACGGATAGCCTAGTGATATTTCGTGATGTCTTTGAGCAATAAAGAACATTCGAGATGATTCTCTGTGTCGGAGCAACCGACGGCAGCCTGATGGCCGACCGAGAGCTAGAGAAAGAGATTTACGAAACCATCTAAACGCTCGTTTCCATCTGTGGATTGGGCGAGGAAGTCGTATCACATGGCCAGCTCGGTCACCAGACCTCAATCCGTTGGACTTCTTCTTGTGGGACTACGTTAAAAGGAAGGTGTACGCTGTAGCATGCTCGTCAAGGGAAGAGATGATAGAAAGCATCAAGGCCGCGTTCTGTACAGTGACACCACAAATGTTGCATAATGTTCGCGCATCTTCATATCGGCGAGCTGGTTTATGCATCCAGCTTCAAGGACAATACCTATTTTGAACCATTCTTCTGAAAAGTAAGTAGATAACTTTGTTCTAAATCCTCAATTTATCAATTAGAATTTGGTTTTTAAGAGATAAAATAAACTATGTAAAAAATTGTACTTACGTAATTAATAATAACAAATTGGTCTTTATGACACGTTAATAAGTCCTCATTTCGTTTGTTCCAGGTGTTTCCATAAACGTTCGCTACAATGTACCTAGTGACAACGCCGATTCCTTTGTGCTGCTAAGCCGCCAAAGCAAGCCGAGGTCGCACGCGCTCACGCCGAAAAGTACTAGGCGCGCATGTCGAGGAAGGAGGTGGAGAAATTCAGGATCGCAGTGATTGTAGTGAAGTGATAACGTGATTTGGGGTCGCTGACCTCAATAGTGTTGTGATGCGTTTGTTTACGTTTTAGTCAGTCATTATAGTTAATCATTTTTTATTTCATAAAAACAATAAAGTGTTTATTTTAACTCGGGATTTCGTATATAGAATCTATACAAGGTATAGTATCCACCTACTTTACATTGTTACCCCCTTTCCGTTACAGGTTGTATACAACGTGTTTATAACGAATTCCCATAACTCCGGAGTATTGACGAGACCACTTATGAAAATCGAACTGCATGTGCCAATTTTTATTAGTTACAAAAAAAAAAGTTTTCTAGTTTTCATACAAACTAATTCCAATATCAATCGACTACCCATGTGAAACACCTTAATGTAATGAGCGACAACGTCGCCTATTAGCACTCGAAATGTATGAATGATCGTACTTATTTATAAGACGCACGTACACAAATGCGACATGTCGCATTTGTGTGCGTGCGTCTTCGTCCACTGTCACTCAGGTCAGCTTAGTAACTAGGGCTATCACAAGGTAAGGATTAGTATGCGCTATAAAAATTAATTTAATATCGGTAGGTGACATTCAATTTTTATTAAATAACATTGAAATTTACCTACGAGTCCTTCTCTGTAGAGTTTGAGTAAACCAAAAATAAAAATTTATTTTAAAAATTAATTAATAAACCAACTACATTGCAAATATCGGAAAATATGGCCTCCTAATCTGTGACTTATCTTCTTCTTCTGATGTGTAGCCCAGTTTTTTTTTACTTTAGAGAGTTTGGCAAGTTTGATCTAAGTGTTATAAGTGTTACAACACTTAGATCAAAAACATTAAACCAACCGTCGTCCGACCTTTGCAACCCTTCGAATCGTGAACTATTAGAACATGGTAACACATTCAGAATAAACTAAATATGTAGGTTTTGCGTTGAGCATGTCATACAAAAATCCGCACATAACAAAAAAAATGCAGGCCAATATGTGAAAATATTGATTTATTACTTCTCACTGTCGAAATGGCGCAATTTCGTAAATGGGTATTGTATTCATTCAGTAATAATTACATTTTTAACAATTGTGGTCAAATATCAAAAAGTTAAATTTTATTTATTTCTTAAAATATGTAGGTACAAATTGTACACCCCTAATACGAAATGGAGGAGCCACACACACATGCATATCATTTATTGTTATATCACTTACTTTGCTCTCTCTTGCACTTAGGAATACGCTACACCTGTGTGAAAGGGAGGCCCGATAGAAGTTCCTTCGTTTATCGTTGAAACGAAAAATTTAGGGAAGAGACTAAAATAATCGCGTGTAAACAAGATCGATACCTATTAGTGTTTCCCGATTAGAATGCAAAATCAAGAAAGTTTTACGAGACAACTATTACGAAATCTGTTATTTTCAGTGATCCACAAAGAAGTGACGTCTTTGACTAATGTCTAGGATATCAAATGGAGCAATCGGCTATCATAAGAATGTTTGTTTGCTTGTATTATTTTAATGTCGTTTCGTATTAATTTCTCATTTTAATTTCTTAGTTTAAAGGAAAAATGTTTGATGTTACAATAATAATCACACTCATTGTGTTCATTCAGATGCATTTAATGTGTTGTATTTGTGATGTTTTAACCATTAAATTATAAATTAGCCATTTTATTGTGACCTCGTGTATGAAAAAGTCATAAAAGATTTCTAATTGAAAAAGATTTTGACGTTTTAGTTTTATGGTGTAGACGAACAACTTAAGCTTTTAGACAACCACAAAAGCAACAAAGTTGCCGTCAATTTTTTATTAGATTTATGTGATTAATAGTAGTTCTTTGTTGTAAGCAAAACGAAAGCCTCGTACCCTCCGGCGAATAAAGTCTTTATTAGCCCGGCATAAAGTCGTAAGCCGCGTAACACGTTACGTCAAATACGACTTTATTCGCCGGAGGGTGCGACTTTATGAAAATAATAAAAAACTTTTTTGTTTGGTCTTGATGCTATATCGATACCAGCGCAATTTGCACTACACTAGTTAGGATGGGGAAGTCCCGTGCGTAAATTTTCCAATAAATAAGTTTGACAACGTCGCCAAAATAAAGACGCAGAACATGGGTGTCAATTTAATATCTTTGTACATGAAAAATATTAATTACTTCGAAAGTATGTACTTTATGACACAGGTTCCAAAGACAATTCTTATTATTTTTAAGCATAGAATTTAATCCTAGAGTTATGGGAATTCGTTATAAACACGTTGTATAAGCAATCGATTAAAACTGTCGTCAGTGACTCAATAACGTATCACCACATCACAGTTCTATTTTAGTTCTTATGACAACGATACAAGGGCGTTACGAAGTCTAATGTGACATATACAAATTACTACTCTTATCTACACTAAAATTAAAAAGAGGAAAGATTTGTATCTATTTTTGTTTGTTTGTAATGAAAAGGCTCAAAAAGTACTGGGCCGATTTAAAACATTCTATCACCAATAGAATGCTACATTTTTCAAATTTGACATAGGCTACAAAATTAGAGATCCTTGGTAAAATTTGAAAAATTTCAACAGAAAAGAGGGAAAAATTCTTTAAGGCGAAACGATGTTCGCCAGGACCGCTAGTCGCAAATAAAACCTGTCTGCAGTTTTTTCCGGCTGTAATGCAATCGGTGAGCTCCAAATTCACAAATTGGTTATAATCTATCACTTATCTACTAGTATTGCTATTTAATTTTTACTTTATATTAAATGAATTGACACGTTCTATGTATAATATTCAATTACATACATCGGAATATATTTGTACTTTGGTGTAACAATAAACACTTCTATACAGTGAAAAGGACAAGCCCCGAGAAACTCGTGGGTTCTCTACTGGGACCTTCTGGCGTAATAAATAAACCTAATAAAGGCAGCATACCTTCACCGCAATAAATTTCACACATAATGCCATTCGTTTTTTGTTTTTGTTTTGATAATGCCAAGAAGATGATTTTCCATTAAATCAACCTAATCCATTTTACTAAAATCTTCTTTACTTTTCCAAGTTAAAATACAAGATGAACTTAGAAAGATAATCCCACATTTTGTAAATTTGTTCAAAACGAGTACAATATCTGTGCAAAATACTCGTTTTATTCCTGTTTGAAAGTGCTTCTGTTCTAAAAATACGTACTTATGTTGAATTTGACTACACGCCACTTAAGCACCAATCGAGGTGTGTTCGTCACGCTTGAGCTCGAAGGAATATCACACAAAATTTCCCACGTGGTCCATTGGGACTTTAAAAACGTCTGTACTTTTATAAAGGATGAATTAGTAAGTACAAAGTTCAACATTTCAACAAAATTGACTTAAATTCAAACGCAAATTTTTGTATAGTTAAACGATTAATAATTGTTACTACTCTTTCATGAAAAACTGAATAGATTGAACGTGGTAGATAGAAGAGTAACTAGATGAAATGTAAATTAAATACTTTAAAGCGAATTAAGTTGTGAACTGTTCGTAAATATGTATTCAAATTCAATTTAGTGACGTAAATTAGATAGCTAGAGACATTGTTAACTGCATGTCTAAGTATTCAATTATGTCTGATTTGTTATAATGGAAGAAATAGGAAGATCAAAATAACAAAAATCATAACCAAAGGGTTGAATACTTGTATGGCATTTGCAACCGTTTAAAATGGTTAAATAAATATTCCAGATTACTATTACATTCTAAAACATTAAATTGTCACGTTACAATCGTGCAACAATTGACGTTATTCGTACTCCGATGAATTGTGGTAATGAAAGTAAGTATACACAATTATTTTCATTAAAGTATCAATATCGAATCTTTTACAAGTATCTTATGTGTTAATCAAGTAAAATTTGATACATATTATGTATACACATACATCATTCATACATTCAATTTTACAAACTTTGGTGTTTATAATATTAGTAGGATAAATTCTTCGCGAGCAAAGTCTCAGGCGAGAGCTTTAAGAAATAACACAATACAATTTGGTAATAGTTCTTATTTCCACTACAATATAACATAATGTGCTGCTACGTCTAAAATATATCGGATATTGGATGCCTTATTATCTGAGATAATAGTTGTTGGATAAATTCTTAACTGTGTAAGTTTGTACATAATTTAAATTAACGCTAACTGTTTGCCCGTCATTTTATTCGTGCAGTATAGCCGTGCATCAGCGGTGTGGTATTCATCGGCTGCGGTATTTTATTCACTGCATATATAGCTAAGTACACTTCTACAGACCGGTTGTGGTGCGGTCATGCCGCAAGTCGCCAATCGCTGCGATTGGAACCTAACATTATTACGGCATATTGCACATTCAATCTTGTTTGAAGTCTTTACTTTTGTTTCATTTCCTTAAAAATAAATCTGGTCCTATGGAAAACTTATAATAATATAATATTAGGATTATATAAATCATATCATATCATATGTAAATCAGAGCTACACTTGAATGAGTACCTTATCTTGTAAGTGTCCGTTACACATTGTAATTAGATATTAAGACACCTAACGTAAAAGTCCCGTCCATTCGATATTCTCCTATTTCGGCATGTACGTGTATTTGTAACAGGTAGCATTTGTGATTTGGATAGGTACTGACCAGATAGATAAATATTTTTCTAGGTCACTGTAACGTTCACCGTTCGGTTCAGTTCACTCTAGTTTTATAAAATACCCCAAAAACGAATTTAAAGCCTTCCATTGTTAACGGACTTACAACCTTAAAACACTGGCTGAATCGTAATAATTTGTACGTACAGCTTTTGCGTTTGTTCTGCTGAATCAAGTTTGCATTTCATTAACTTTTACAAAACATTTCATGGCAATCTAAAATAGCTTCCCAGTTTCGTTTGGTAAATAATACCTAACTATTTTCTTCCCAGTATGGACGGATTATTCAAAAAGCCACTGCTTTTAAATGGCTTCTATAATAAAAGGAGTAAAAAGCCCAGAGAGGCTTCCTTTGCATTACGTGTAGCTAGCGCGAGTGTGGCGAAACCGACGACTCATGTTACCGGATCCCCAACTGTTCACATTATGGGGAAAAACATTTGTTACATTTATAACTTTCGCTCATATACATATAGTGATTAAGATGTCTCTATTGATGTTAATGTTTTGTAATTGTCTCACTATCTGTCTGCATTTCTTTCGCATTTGTAACCTTAAATTAAGTTTAAGTAAATTTGAAATAGGTCGTGTTCAATTCCTCTTCATCGGAGAAAGTCAAAAAATATTTTTGCGGAGATAAAGAGCATAAAGTCATTAACAAAGCTCCCACGATAAAATTTATTTTTAAAATTAATTTATTTTTAATTTAATTTTTTATTTTATTTTAAAATACTTAAATTCTATGTTTAGGTATCTGGCCTATAAAATTTGGTTCTTGACCATGATTGGAAACTACGATAGACCAATACTATGGCACCCCGCAGCATACGATAGCGCTGTGCTTACTTATCATATTCCAATATACAGTTTCGTAAATTAATTATAATAATTTGGTGCATTACTTTATTTTACAAAAATTACTTAAAAGCTTTATACGTAAATTGAAAACAAAATATCTGATGAATTTTTTTTGAGACTGAAAAGCACACTTACCTACGTATAAATCATACCTATATACAAAATCAAAAAGTGCCAATGCCAGCAGTTCGGGACCTATAAATATCAAGAAGATCCCAGCAAGATATTAGGGAAATAAACTTATAAAATATTTTTCCACAACGCAAACCAATTACAATAAACTTATAAATTCTCTTTACCATTTTTATTAGAATTAAATACAGTGAATTTAGGCTAACTAAAATTAAGTTAGATAAATACACTATTCACGAAATGTAATCTCATCTTGATAGAAGCACCTCCCATTCGAGGGCTTCTAGGAAAAATAAAATGGCCCGTGAACCTCGCCTATTAGTATGTTAGTGGTCGCTAGCATCGACTGAACGTGCCATAGGTGTGAGTCACGTAACGGAAACGCTTCTTACTCCGATATTGATGTCTCTACTTGATGCATTCCCAGGGTTTACTTTTAATACCATTCCAGTTCGAGCTCGTTTATGTTCCTAATCGAAATGTCAGTGTTACGCGCTCTGTCGTAAATTAAATGAACCTTATGAATTAAACCGTTTATCAACAAACATCTGCGCACCCCAGTCCGTGTATAAATTAAACTCGGTTAAACGACTGTTTTCTCTTTACAAAAACTTAAGCAAGGCTGCCTTCCAAGATTCAATGAGAATACTTTTGTATAATCGCGATTTTAATGTCCCTAAGTTTAATTGTTTACGAGAAGTGTATTGCAGTACTAAGAATACATTGGTATAGGATGATTATTGATTAATAAGGCTTGAATGGAAGAACCTTTGTACGTGAAATGCTCGGTGAAATATATGATTTTACAATGTCTTATTTGGGAGAATCAGTGAATACCAAATAGATTTCCATATTGAAATTAAAAGGCGCTCATTTTTTTAGATGTAAATAGTTTTATAGTTTAAACTTAGTTGCAATCATTAATTCTATCCAAAAATCGTAGAACATGATAAAATATGTATAACAAATAAAAATGACAAACAATATTTTTTTACTCATACATGCTTGTCGTATTCTGATCCGTTGTGGAATTACTTTTTAATCATAAAAAATACACGGGACTCATTTTGCTAAGTACCGGATACTCACGTTGAAGATACAGAAGGTAGCAGACATGTAAATCATACTCGCTGCTGTTGGCACGGTTTTCTCATTTTATATTCAACCTATATTCCAGTACTATGTGCTTTAGGCGGCTTATCTTGTCAGACATTAAATCATATGTGATTACCACACCTTTGTTTACATTAAAATTAATACACCAATTATTTTATGTTTTAGATGAATAATTTTAAGTGGAATTAAATTTTAATAGATATAAATACGTCATGTCGAATATTACGAGCATAGTTTATTGACAATCTAACTGTAAGTCTTGGTGCAAAATTAGTAATAAGATGAGCTTTTTTTTGTAAAACAAACTGAGTTTCTTGCCGGTATCTTCTCAGTACTTATAGGTTCCGAACCGGAGATAGCTTCATTTGTTTTATAAAGAGACTGACTTTTAATAAGTATTACTAATGTAATCTATATGAATAAAAATATTGACTTTGATACTCCTGAAAAATACCTTAGTATATTGTTGCATAACTTGTGGTGATGTAGCTATATGTACTAAACATATAGCTACATCACCACAAGTTATCTTATCGTTCATCATATCAGTCGGCCATTAAAAGTTGCACCAGTAGTATGGTACTCGTATTGTTTTCATGTGCGGCATGACATCATGACATTATTAACTACTAAGTACTTGCCCTAGTATATAAAATCTGTTATCAAATATTAACCTTGTACTTTATTTTTGAGCTCCTGAAAAATGATGTTATCATCTTCGTTTAAAGCAAAATTGTAATATTTGATTGTATTAAAAATAAGGTCTGTATCTAAAAAATTCAACGCGGAAATATATGTAACCGCTTCAAAAAGACTCCACGAAGTATTTTTTTTATTATTTCCTTATTGTCAGGAGAAGTAATATTAGATAAAATTTAACTTTGGGATTTACCGGGATGGTACGTGTGAAGGGCCCGTGGGCCAATAGTTTAAATAAGACGAAAACACTACGAAATGTTAGGTAGTTAAGTAGTACTTATTAAATTCATTTATATTATTTATATTTAAACGAGAATTACTTATATATTCACATTACATATAATTGGAACCTCGGGAACGGCTGCAACGATTTAGTACATAGGTGGTTTTAGGGGCAAAAAATCGTTTTAGCTAAGTTTCATTAAAATGAAAAGTAAATTTTATGTTAAAATGAGCTACAAGTTGAATTCATGCCTCTGAACAAAGTCGTTCCCAAAAGCGATTATTTTTTAATATCAGTGTATAATTTTCAACGAAATATAACTATCATACGATTAACGAAATAAAAATATCACACAAAACTCTGACAACCAGGTACATACTAATATTAATTTTAGCTGGTATTAAAACAGAACGAAATATGATCAATGTGTAAAGACTTGGTCCTTAAGTAAGTACCATAATAGGGTAGAGGTGTGATAATTACAGATATTACAAATCAATTTACCCGTCTTATAGGCTACTCAAATAATAATACGTACCTTTTGTTACTACCACAGAACGGGCAATATACACTAACATGTGTAGTGTAGGCAAAGATGCGTTAACTGGGCCAGATCCACGCCAGTCAATCAAGAAGTAGAAAAATAAACAAACGCTCGTTTCCAGGCCTAACTTCCCAGTATATTTTTGTGTATCGACAACGTTTTATGTAATCACTAGAATGCTTTCTATAGGCAAATTTTACTGTATCGTGCTATACAAATAATGTTTATGAACTGATTTACAATACTTAGGTATGAAATGCTAATGCTCTTAGAAAAGAGAAAATTTGTTTGATTTGTCATTGAAAACTGTAGTGGATTTTTGTTATTTAAGGAAATTGTTTGCAAAGTAGTGTTTACCGCAGCCGAGGGAGTAATTGCACGCTGTGAGCTGCCGATGTCCTTCTGAATATGAGACATCCCATCCCATTCACCGGCCGCCTATTCATTGCGCTAATGGGATGGGAAATGAGAACAACCTTACTTGTAACTTTGTGTTCGTTTTATATTTTTATTTTAAAATCTATTGCGTTCTATAGCGTAAATATAATTTATTATATAAGCAATGGTAAAATCCCGTAATACGGCATAATCATATGATAATTATTGACTCACAAAATATTTTATAACTGCACTTACCAAACATATGTTAAACAAATACAATAATCGGCGGTACGTCAGAAATTGTGCTCTGCCGGCCCAACCGTCTTATTTTAACTCTAATAAACTTCCATAACCAAGCCTCCCATGAAGTATATTTACTCATAACACTTTTATCCTGGATCAGTACTTCTGATAATGCGGCGTGCCTTTGTTTGGATTTATGGCAGCCAAACCGTAATAGTCTCAACGGACTCCATCTAAGGGAAAAGGGTTAAATCCGGCAAATCTTCCAGTTCAGCCGCTATACGTCACAATTAACTAAGTACTCTCAAAAAAAGATACTTTTTCGAGGGAAGCTAAGCTCATTTATAAAGCTTTATTTTGGAGAAAACTCTTTTTCTACAAAAAACGTTTTGTAACATATGAAAAGGGCTGAGGTAGGAAATTAGTTGTGATATCTGTCATTTAAATGAAAATATATTAATTTTACGTACATGTGATTAAGTTATTTACAATCAACAGCTAGCTTAATCAATAAGTTAACTTAACAACCAAGCAATACATTGAAAGCAACGTTTAACCAGATGACAGAACGTCGTGTAGATTTTGTTAAATGTATATTTTTGATTTACGTGTTTTTGTTAGCCATAAACTTAATTAACTAAGTCCTATTAAGTAATTTCCAACAGGCAACTCAATACGTCAAGTCCTTAAAGGTTGAGTAATTCAAGTTTACTATTGGTCTAGTAACCGATAATAAATTAATTGGATACCGGCGTTTGATGAACGGCCTATCCGTCGAATTTTCTGGCTAGTTTATAAAACAAAGTTTATAATTCAAATTTCCGGTTCTGGTATTAGTAAAACTTAAAATCATCTTACGAAGGAACCGCCCGTATTCATAATTTGTAACTTTAATAATAACTGGTCAAAACTAAACAATGAAACGCGACCTAGTCTCGTTGAGAAGCGAATGATCGTCGCGGGACTGCACCGTTTAACAAAACATACCTAGCCTAGTACTAACCGTTACAACTTTAAACAATAACAGTCCTCGTACATTTACACGCGAATAGAAACTATAAGAAACGTTGAACTGACCTAGTAGCTTCCCTTATGGGAAACAGTTCGTGGAAATCTTACTTAATACATTTCCATGAAATAAAAATCGTAAAAGATTTACAAAATGTTACTACCTAAACGATCATATGATACTCGTTTCAGTTGTTGGATTGCTTCCTCCTTAAACAGTGGGATGATGTTTAATTTGTAAGTGTTTTAATGCACCAGCACTAGGACAGCAGGTTAAATAAAATTGGAGTTTATTTTAAAGATATAACTTTTTTAAACTGAAAGTATTTATTGTATCTAAGATTTATTTAGTAAAATTACTATGTACGCATGTATTAAAAAGCACAATTATATCTTATTAAGCACTGCTCTCTGTAAAATGTTAACAAAACGTTTGCGCAACTGATTAATGATTTGTATCGCAACGAGCTCCGAACGACCGCAACCGCCATTCCGATACGAAGATAAATTCGGTCAATGAGCAACACGCCTTCTTAATGTTGCTGACTCTGCTGCAAACGAATGACGTGTCTCCTAATTGATCGTGTTTTTATGTCTTGTCTATAGCCAGTTGTGACACGAGCCACTTTACGCATTCCAATGCAGTCTCCGGTAATTATTAAATTTAAAAGTTCTGAATTAGATCCTAGATACAGTTGGGAGAAGATGATTACTTAACTATCGTATCCTAAAACTCGAGTAAATTGGTACGACAATTTCCTTTTTATTTCATATATGTATTACTTTTTTATATAAAACCGAGAACTGTCGCAGTAGTTATCTCTAAATACCCTAAGCATTTGTGTAAAAAACCCTTAAAGTTTAATTGTAAGCAGAGTAATAAAATGCATTATTAAAAAAAAATACTGCAAACATGAAAACATTACCTTTTGTCTCGGAAATTGGCAAAGGATTATTTTATATTTTCAAGTAACCTATATATGTATACTTCGTCAAAAAGCATTTAAAAATGCAGCGCCAAATAGCCCATAAGAAAAACGGCACCGGTGAGACGAAATCGGACCTCCGAAACTCGACCACTGTTGAGTTTGTTCATGAATATCGCTTGATCAGTAAGTAGAATGTAAAGAAAAACAGCCAACTACTACAGCAATGCCTATTGTAATTTAATGGCATAAATACCTACGTTAAGCACATTCCACAATATCAATGATCTTTAGTACCTACTAAACAGCCGAAACTTTTTCATTCAATGTTTAAAAAATGAAATCTTTGTTACAGTACAAATGCAACCACCACGATTTAGTATGCAGCCATCATCCTCAAATAGTGTAGTAAGAATAGGCACTACAAAAATATTGCAGTGCTCAGCATTAGGTAAGAAAATAATAAAAAACAAATAAAATTTAGAAACAAATCACTTTCTGGGTGTCATTCAATTGAGTAAGAAGAATATTAAACATTGGATGTGTGTCTTTTATTCTCAGGCATTCCCCAGCCCATGTACAGATGGTTAAAAAATGGCGTACCCCTCGGGGACTATTCCTCGGAAGTATTTTATAAAATACACAATACCCAACAGCAAGACGCCGGGGCTTACCAATGTATCGCTAAAAATGATGTCGGGGCAATTTTCAGCGAAAAGAATAACATTGTTGTCGCCTGTAAGTAAAGTGTTTCTTTGAACAACTTGTTTTCATTATGCCAAGCTGCTTTAGTATAATGTGTCTTGGGAAACCTTAGACGAAATTTTATTTTTTACACGATGTATTCTTTATTGGAGGTAACCAACGAAAAATACTTAGCAGAAACAAAGAAGAAACTTGCTTCTTAGTGAGCAGACAAAAGTGTAAAGAAATCCAATATAATTTTATTCACCGACGTAATATTAAGAAACTATTTTTTTAGACATGGGAACATTTGATAAGGTAACTGAAGAAACCATCACAGCTGAATCTGGTCGGGCTGCAGTACTAGATTTTCCGAATATAGAGTCCGAACCTCCGCCATCGGTTATTTGGCAGGATGAAAGCGGAGCTTTGCGATACGATCAGAAATACGCCGTTACGGATGAACATCAACTTGTCATTCTTTCTGCATCACATGACGATGAAAGATCCTACAGGTTTGTATCAATTATTTTGGCTTTACAATAGAGATATATATTATCATACAGAATTGTAAATATGTATTTATTTCAGAGTACGAGCAATTAACACTCAATTAGGGAAAGAAGAAAACAGTCCTTACATTAACTTACATATTTTTGGGGATGATAGTAAAGAAGTACCACCTGAAATTATAATAAAACCTAAAGATAAAAAAATTATAAAAGGCCAAGAGGACTACACGAATTTATATTGCGTTGCAAATGCCAGGCCTCTTCATGAATTAGAGACATTATGGTTTAAAGATGGTATAATGATTGATTTAGCTGGAATCACGTTTGATCTTAACGATCAATGGAACCGAACACTCAGCCTTATATCTGCTAATGTCACCCATACAGGACAGTACACATGTCAAGCTAGATTACGAACTGGTGGATTTGCCACTGTAACTGCTTCTTCCATGGTGACCGTGTATGAAAAACCAGTTTTTCTATCCAATTTAAAATCAGAAACTTTTGGTGAATTCGGTAACACTATAGTTTTAGATTGTGACGTACAAGGAATGCCTTTACCTGGTATAACATGGTATAAAGATGCGCGTAAGATTGCTAGTGTTGGTGCTGAAGCTGCAAATCATGATAATGGCGATGTCTATGATGGTGAGGGCAGGTATAGAGTTGAGGTAGACCGTTCTCTGGTTATTAGTAATTTGAGGATGGAGGACATGGGAATTTACCAATGTATAGCTAGCAACGAAGCAGGAGAATCTTCAATCTACACCTGGTTAAAAATTAAAAGTGAGTAGCCAACTTCCGTTTATTTATTTACGCTTGCTCAGTCGGTGAGAGTAACTGAAGAGTGATCTTTCACTGCCGTTCGTCTAGTAACTTGTGTGAACTTATGGTCTCATCTTTACTTTCTACCTTGGATAAATTAATGTAACTAGTTATTAAAACAGTATAGAACTTCTATGATAATACATGTACTAATAATAGTACAGATAGAATAACCTTTGCTATTAAAATCGCACAGAAAAGGATAATATACGCATACCACGCAGTCACATGAAGTTAATTAGGATGAGGACGACAGACAAAAAGGCAAAAACGTTCAGATTCGATACTGGCAGTAAGAAAGATATTGTCATTTTGCACAGTTATTAGCAGTTAGTTACGTTTTATAGCACTGAGTGTTTGCTTTCCCATTTTATTTCTCGGTTCAGGTGCTTTTTATAAAATAAGTACACCGTTAATTGATTTGTATATTTTTTATGAAAGATGTTTTTTTATGCAAATAAATAATATTAGTAAATAAAAAACAAAGTCATAGTTGTTTTTTATTTACTTTATTTTGTAGCTAGATTTCTTCTTTTTTAATTAAAAGCATGTTTGAGTTAGCGAGTACCTTAGTCTAGTAAATATTACATACAGGTAAGTTTATAAATAAGACTCGAATTCGTTAAGTTAATTCCAACCTTGAATTTAACTCGCGCTCATCTCGTGAAAAATTCACCTGTTCGCTGCCAAATTATAGTGAGTTTATAAGACACCTGCGGAGTTTACTAAGTGTTAAAGCGACGTCAATTGCTCTTAAGAGCTTAAAAGCTGTAACATTGTATTTCCCTGCTGGCTTGCTGTTATTTTGTAACAAAATGGCATGTAACATGATAGTTACAATGATACATTTCTTACATTATAATATCATATTTCAGTTTAACTTACTACAATAGTAGGTAGGTACACATAATTTTTTAACAAATCAAAGGTTTTCTTAATATGGGCACAAGCTGATCACCGAAGATTTGAGTTTTACACGGAGAGTAAGTATGTGGCAATGGAGTCATGTTGCTACATTTGAAAGTCTACATAAGATTATAACTTCAATATAGTAATTGTAACAGTACTATATACACATATGCATGCAAATTTGGATATAATTATTTGAATCACTGTTTTAGTTGGATTTTATTGCGTGATACTAATATTAAAATGTTAAGTTCGATTTAGTAAGGCTAGAGTAGTGAATTAACTTGAGTGCGTGTGGCTTGTAGCATCCCCGCCCGTAATGCAGACCCCGCCGAGCAACCTAACTGTGCTGGACGGAAAGGACGCCTCGATCGCGTGCCGGGCGATCGGAGCGCCCACCCCCAACGTTACCTGGTACTTCAACGGTTAGTAATTGTCGTAATTTACGTTCATTGCAATAACCCGTACAACGTTCTTACCTGCGACTCACTCCCATGCAAGATTCTGAATTAATAAGTAAGTGTGGACGTCTACAATGCACAAAGAAGTAAGTAGGCCAAATAGTATCTGATTAGTTACTCGTTCAGAGTTCTAAAGTAACTGATTAATACAACGTATTAGCAGCTAGCGTGTGTACGCCCCATTACCATTAAGGCTTCGCAGGCATTACATTGAACTATGTACGTGTATGTAACAATAGTGTTATATCAGTAGTTAATGTAGGTACGTAAGTAAGTCTGATCATTATATTTTCAAAATAGTATTATTTGACCGTATGGTCAACCAAGAAAATAGTTTAATAGTTAACCACTTTTGCAAATAAACTTTTTTTTGCAACCAAAATAACTGTAAGGTTCACTTAAATAACAACGTTAACAAAATACAACCTGATTTTTTTTTTCAAGCAATTCCAACGTCGTTTTCGACTACATAGTTTTAGTGCATACTAATAAAGTAACCACTTAGTAGGTACTGACAAGTCTCCCATGCGTATTTCATCCTACCGAAACGCGACGCTACTAAATTGCTCTCATTTGTGGCTAATTGGTGTTAGCTTCAATGTTGATTATACCAATTTGTTTAAGCTAAATGATAAAGATATGTTACGATCATAATGTAAAACGATTTTCTAAAATATTACAGATTCGCTCATTATCAATTTATCGGGAAGGTTGCAAGCACTCGATGAAGGAGATTTGCTAATTACGAGTACAACAACAGCTGATACTGGAAAATACACATGTGTTCGCGGCAATGATGCCGGGAACGTATCTGGAGAGGCGTTCCTCACCGTTCTTGGTACTGCTTATTACATTACCTAAATAAATAATGATGAATAAATGATGATATTAATTTGAAAATTTATCTTTAACAGTTCGAACCCAAATTATTGCTCCGCCAGTGGATACAAGGGTTTTACTAGGTCATACCGCAACGTTACAGTGTAAGGTTTCAAATGATCCTAATGTGAAGTACAATATCGACTGGTTTCATAACAAACAGTAAGTATTATACAACATAAATCTAAACGTTACATAAATACGATTGCTTGAATTTCCTTTCCCGTTGTATTCAAGTATGGGTTTATTATACAGATTTGATCGTTTCGGGCGTGATATACGGAAGTAAGTTGTGTAAAGATTCAAATGAAACAAAAGGAATACGTTTCAGGGCTATGACAGCGGGTTCCCGTGTCTGGGTGACGGCGGAGGGTGCGTTAACCGTGCAAGCCGTGCGAGCGAGCGACGCGGGCGAGTACACTTGTGTCGTGACGTCACCGGGCGGCAACCATACGCGTCACGCGACACTGTCCGTCATCGAACTGCCGTTTGCGCCCACCAACGTTCGGGCAGTGCGGCTAGAAGGTGCCACTCAGAGGGCAGTCAACATATCATGGACATCCGGCTTCGATGGGAATTCGCCAATCCAAAAGTTCATTGTCCAAAGACGAGTCGTACCAGAATTCGGTCAGTTGATATCTTCTTATCTAACCTGAATTATGAAAGATAAGACATAAGTATTTCTTTTACGGTTTCGCACGCCTTTTTAGAAGATGTTGGTGTTGATTAACCCGCTGACATAATATATTGTCAGATTTATATGTAATCTCAAACAGCGCCCTTAGATTTATTATAAAAAAATGTATGGAGTCTGCGTAATAAATCTTGATAGCTCCACTATCCCACAATTGCGCCTAATATTATCTTAAGGCTATTGATATATTATTTTAATTTTTAACATACTTCATAATAAGGACAAACGTGTGCTTTTGTTTAAACACCGGGAAACTGGGTACGACCATGAATACACTTCTAATAGACGTGGTTCAATTAGGTCCCACTGGCCGACGTCGGGTTAAATAACAAAATAATTACTACGGAATTGAAACCTTAAGATCTATAGTATTTGTAATATCTCTCGATTCAATACTGATTATTACAGAGATTTTAACCCATTTCTACATTTTTAGGTCCTACCCCAGACCCTTTATTGAATTGGGTTACCGAACCTACGAACGTATCAGCGAATGAGCGTTGGGTCTTACTGACTAGCCTGAAGGCCGCCACATCTTACCAGTTCCGTGTGTCCGCTGTCAACACAGTCGGGGAAGGCCCTCCCTCCGATCCGACCGACGTCCTCACTCTTCCCCAAGAAGGTAGGAAAGGATATTCACGACGATAAATCTGCCAAAAACTAAATTCAGGTGTATTCACCAATAATTACATTTTTTACAAGATTTTATGCTTGTGAAATATAAACAAAATTGCAATTCTGCACTAACGTGTAACACTTACATTATCATATGCAATATGCAATTGATGTATTTGAATTTATTCCGTATCAAATAATTTGTGTATTATAAAGCAAATTCATTACACACACTCCCATATTTGCACATTATCATAAACTCTTGTTATTTTTTTTACTAATGAAAACATAGGTTTAAGTTTCATTTAATTTAAAATAAAATGTATTCTCTTTGTGATCAAGCAGCCAGCGATCTTATTTGCTGCCAAGGTATGCGATAACACTATAAAGTAGATGGATACCTTCGTATTTCTTTTTGGTCATGTGTATGTGATTTATTTTAAAAAATGATGTCATTTCACTTATTTCATGTCGAATGTTTTTGCATGAACTATGAATGTCTTAACTTTAAGAATTATAAGAGTAACTGCTTGTGTTATGCGTTGCAAAAGAAAAAGATGACATGACTAGGATTTGAAAACGACGTGTAAATTTCAGCTCCATCAGGGCCTCCTGTGGGATTCATGGGGTCGGCGCGGTCGTCGTCAGAAATAATTACACAATGGCAGCCTCCCCTCGAGGAGCATCGAAACGGCCACATACTGGGCTATGTCATCCGATACAGACTACGCGGCTACGATAACAGTCCCTGGACTTTCCAAAATATCACCAATGAGGCCCAGAGAAATTACCTCATTCAAGATTTGATAACGTGGAAAGATTACAACGTACAAATAGCTGCGTATAATGACAAAGGTGTGGGAGTCTTTTCTGACAGCTACACTATTAAAACAAAAGAAGGCATACCAGAGGCGGCTCCGGATAGCGTGCGATGTGAGCCTTTTAATTCAACAAGCATCACTGTTTGGTGGACGCCGCCAAATCCTCAGAAAATCAATGGCATCAACCAGGTATAATAAGATTCTGCAAACCAATTCCAAAATAAGTACCTTATAAAAACCGAGTCTATATACTATATATTTTGACTTTTTTAGGGTTATAAAATGCAAGCTTGGCGGTGGGATGACCACGAAGGTACAAATGTAGAACAGAAGCTTGTCAGTGTGCCGCCTAATTTGTTGGATCCTCTCACCGAACAAACTGCGGTTATAAGTGGACTTGAGAAATTCACTGAGTATAATATTTCAGTTTTATGCTTTACTGAACCTGGCGATGGACCACGAAGCGACTATGTATTAGTAAGGACAAAAGAAGACTGTAAGTTTCTTCCCTGTCTAAATTTAGCAAAATGTAATTTCGTTTAACGTCCTCAGTTCTAGTGTCGTTACGACTAAAACTGTAATTTTGTTTTCCAGTACCGGACGAAATAGTTAACTTACAATTTGACGACATATCTGACCGAGCCGTAAGAGTGTCATGGTCGCCTCCGAAAAAATCTAACGGCGTATTAATCGGTTACAAGCTCAGCTACGAAATAAAAGAAGACGAGAATTCGGTTAAAGAAGAGATTTTACCACCGAACATTACAAGCATCAAGGTCGAACATTTACAGGTCTGTTTGCTTAGTAATTTTTATTGATGTTTTGTGAAACTAATTTAATGGAAAGTTGTTTGTATCTTGTTTTATACCTCTGCATTCTATAGTCTTCTTGTACCGGATTCCCAGAGATTCCCATACAAACAATGTCCATTGTTCCAAAGGCATACTATTAACGGTAAATACTTACCATTTAATAAGATAAAAAATACGGCAATGATGACAGATGTAGCTAAGTCATTGAAATGTAGCTTCGTTTCTAACATATTTTAGGAATATATAATTTTAAAAAATATTCCCTTAATATGAAATATAATATGTAGGTATGTATTCTTATTGAACTTAAAAAAGGGAAACCATGGATGATCTATATGATATAAATAAATAAATATAGGACAATACTACATAATATTGCTCTGATTCTATGTTTAGTAGCTAAAGCACTTGTGTTACAGAAATCAGAAACAACAACGGTACCACGACACCCAAACCCGAGACAATATAGAAAAGAAAATTTCCCATATTGATCCGACTGGGGTTCGAACCCAGGGACAAGGCGCGTCGGCAAAGTCCGGCCCGTTCGCCTCTAGACTACGGTGGTCGTCAATCTTTTTAAATGATTGTCCCCCTATCGTGCAGAGCCTTCCTGACGTATCGCCACTGCCATTTTCGAACGACGCGATTAAGATCGTCCCGCTATCTACGTCCAAATAACTAGTGATCTTTCATGTGTCTTTTTCTATGTACCGATCGATTGTTTAAAATATTCTAAATTGTATATCTAGGCGAGTACTCACTACAAGTTCTGGCTCTGCGCTATGACGGTGGTGGGAGAGGGCCCGGCGCGCGCGGCCACCATCCAGTCGGGCGTGGAGCCCGTGCTGCCGGACGCGCCGCGCAACCTGGCGCTCTCCAACATCGACGCCTTCTCAGTGCTGCTGCAGTTCACTCCGGGCTTCGACGGGAACTCCTCAATTTCGCAGTGGACTGTACAGGTAACTGGGTCTTTCATATAATAAGAGCCTTATTAAAAGCGGATTGTGTTACGAATGTACGCAGAAGATGCGCATCCGCAACATCAAGTTCTGGTCGTCTTCTAAATGTATGTGGCACGCGTGTCCGTCATCCAATAGGACACAGAGCATGTGCTACGTTCACGGAAACGTTTTGTTTCTCAAATCAACCATGCATGTACATTATGATTGATCTTCAAGGGGTTGTTAATAATAGGTACTCTCTTTGAAGTATCGAGTGCAAGTTTTCTTTGTGAAATGATAAGACGTCGTGATTTCTTAAATATGTAAATAAGGCTTTAGCAAACTATAATCTGTACGTCTGTCGTGAAACTCATCACCATAAGCCTACACCTACAAGTTGAATATATCCTATACGGTATACCACTGTTGAACAAATTCCTCCCCTAGTTAGCGGCATCTTGTCCTGTCTTTAGCTTTAAGTATGTACAATAATCCCGGTACTCATAGTACAAAGAAAAACCTGATGTGTGACCAGTTTAATTAGTGTTATTGTCTGGCGCATTTTTTAATTTTGTATACCATTGATAAATTCAGTAATAAAAAGGTAAATAGTCCACTATCTGACACCAGCGGTTGTATAATATGTATATCGTTTAATACCAAACGTATTTTTATAGGCACAAACAGCTCGTAATTCATCTTGGGTGACCATATATGAAGTGAATGCTCCAGACGCGCAGTCGATCCTTGTTACTGGCTTGATTCCTTTCACCACATATCGGCTTCGCCTGATAGCCACGAACGTTGTGGGCTCGTCGCAACCATCTGAGCCGTGCAAGGAGTTCCAGACCATCCAAGCACCCCCGCAGCATCCTCCTAGAAACGTCACCGTACGAGCTGTTAGTGCAACCAACTTGCGAGTCAGATGGATTGTAAGTATGAATTACAGTAGACGCTACAGTAGACAAAAGACAACCTTAACAAATCTATGTTTACAAACACGATGGATCACAAAACAGTGTCAGGTAGGCAATATTTTTTTCAATCGTAACTCTTCTGTAATCCGAATTAAATCTTGAGGTACCTCACCGTTTAACAGACCATTTAGGATATATATAAACTATACAGTAGTATCATCCTCTCCATATGTATATAGTATCACCCCTAGTAATGAGGCGAACTTAAATAAATAAAAATATATTTTGTTTTCTCACTTTTTGTATTTTTTTTTTAAAGACCATATGTTGCTATTAAGTTTTAAACTTATGTTAATGTTTGCAGCCTCTACAACAAAGCGAATGGTATGGAAATCCAAAAGGCTACAACATCACATACAAACGTAGCGGCACCAACGACACGCTCTACAGTGTCATTGACGATCACACTGCAAATTCTCATGTGCTGAACAACCTTGAAGAATGGTCAGTTTACGAGATACGCATGACTGCCATCAACGAAGTCGGTACTTCCACAGAAAGCCCCACCGCGACAGAAAGGACTCGTGAAGCAGTGCCTTCCAGGGGGCCAAGTAGTGTATCAGCAAACGCCACATCGTCTACAACTGTGGTTGTCCTTTGGGGCGACATCCCAGTCCAAGATCAAAATGGATTAATCGAGGGGTACAAAGTTTGTTACGCCGCGGTCGTTCCTCCACCGAGACCTGACCACAAAAAGATTGAATGCCAAGCTATACCATCAAATCAAACGCATACAATTACACTGACGGAGCTTAGAAAATATGTCGTCTATCAAATTCAAGTACTGGGATATACCAGATTGGGCGACGGTGCTTTGAGTGATCCGCCTATAACCGTTCGGACGCATGATGACAGTACGTTTGCCCCTAATTATAAAATATTTCAAATTTTCCTACTGTGTGACGTAATATTAAGAATATGTTAATTTTCAGCCCCTGGACCACCATCAAACGTGTCATTCCCGGATGTGACGTTCTCAACTGCACGGATTATATGGGACGTACCAGAAGATCCTAATGGCGAGATATTAGCTTACAAAGTCACTTATCATCTCAACAACACATCTCAGCATATGTTTTCTAGAGAATTTTTACCGTCAGATAGAACTTTCAGGTACGCTTTTCATTTTTCTTAACTCCAGTTTTTACTTAATTTAATTAAAATAATTTAAAAGTCTCTACTGTGAATGAATATTATAATTTTTATGAAAGTAGAATAGCCATATAATAATCATCAGTAGGTATCTTTTATTTTGATACTAACTTTTCTTCTTCATAATATTCGCTCACTAAAACTTGAAAGGCTGGAATGATTTAGCTAATTTTCATTATAAAATACCTAATAATGGAAGTCCAACAGAAGTTTAAAAGGTCAGAGAATATGAAAATAATAGAACAATTTTATTTCTCCTCCAACATCAATTGTTTATGAATGTTCCATCGATACGCTCAATGCTGACTCATGGGGTTGTCCAAATGTTTTGATAATCGACGATTTTGATTTTAAACTCCCAAACATACTAACGTCATGATAACAATTAAGTACTAAAAATATTTGTTCCACATTCAATCTTTGACAAATTCTTAAGATATATGGTTTCACAACGTTTGTCGACAGGGCGACGGATCTAGCGCAAGAGCAGTACTACCTGTTCTCAGTGACGGCGCAGACGCGGCTGGGCTGGGGCGGCACGGCGCGCGCGCTCGTGCTGACGACCGTGAACCGCGCCGCGCCCGCGGGCCCCGCGCGGCCCAACGTGGCGCGCTCGCTGCTGCAGCCGCACCACATCACCTTCTCATGGACCCCGGGCGACGACGGCTACGCGCCGCTGAGGTGACGTGTCAACTTAAATACAACTTTAATTACTTTCTAGAATAGTCAAAATTCTATTGGAGTACTTTAACTATTGTGCAACAAAACTGTCATGCAGCAATCATATGAAGTTGAACGTTATGAACTTTGAATATTTTGTGGATATAATAAATTCAGCGAACACAAACCCTAAGGCTTTCACTGGAACTCCAATCACCGGTCCGCCTGAACTGTGACCTTAATAAATAAAAAATTGTGAAATATTATAGATCATGCATAAACTATGGATCAAGTAGAGTAGACAACGCATGTTACTAAAGTGAGAATCATTGTAACAATAGGTGAGAAACCCAATAAATAAATAAACTCTCACCGAGTGCCATAATAAACAAGCGTATTAAATTATTAACCTTATTTCCCAAGATAAAGGCGTAGCTTACTTTGGGAGCCTCTGAAAGTCATTTAAAAGGACTACTTTTAAAGAATTTTATAGATTATTTATTTTATTTTTAATTACTCCATTAATTGTAACCGCAGGTATTACACCGTCCAACAAAGGGAAGACGGTGGAACTTGGCAGACGATCCCGGAACGCGTGGACCCTTTCGCCACGTCCTACACCGCGGAGGGACTCAAGCCTTACACCGCGTACCAGTTCCGTATACGGGCGACCAACGACATCGGCCCCAGTCGCTACAGCAACGCCACTGAAACTGTACGGACGTTACCCGCTGGTAAGAATAATTAATATAATGCAGTCAGTGGGCATTGTATCAAAATGTAGGATTGAGATAAATGTCACCAAAAACATGCAACTCGATGTAGCTTTGGCCACTTATACATATTGACTTGTTTAGCGACAACATTTGAAGCAAAGCTAAGCTGAATGTTAACATCTAACGACAACGAATCACCATATTTCCAGCGCCGAGTAAGGCAGTGGAGAGTTTACGCGTGGTGCCTATAACGCCTAGCAGCGTGCGCGTGCAGTGGGAGCCGCTGGGCGAGCAGTTCTGGAGCGGCGACACCCGCACCGGCGGCTACCGCGTCTTCTACCAGCCCCTTACCGACTTTCCGACCGCTCTCCAGCAGACTATGAAGCAAGAGGTCCCGGGTATCAAGGTTAGAGGCGTATGCTCAGGCTACGCTATTTTTAAAGGGCCCTTATCCTTCAATAACCAATTTGCTGGATCTTTCGTTTGATTGAAAGATGAGTTTGCTTGGGCAATTTTTGAAATTCTAAACTACGTCGGCTTACCTGTCTTAGAGCAAATATTCTGAGTTTTTATAAAATTACATATTTTTTCATCAACATAGTTCAAGTATCATTGTTAAAAAATAGGCAGAGAGTCGACTGAAATTTTTTTCCTGTCACCATTTAAATTACGTAAATTGCTACTTTGAAACTAAGCAATTTTTATTGAACAGACGTCCGAAGTGGTTCTGACGGATCTCTCCGTGGACCGCAACTACGAGATCGGCGTGTGCGCGGTGAACTCGCAGGGCGCGGGCCCCAGCGGCACGCCGGCCGTCGTGTGGGTGGGCGAGGCCGTGCCCACGGCGCCGCCGCGTGACGTCACCGCAGAGCCGCTCTCGCCCACTGAGGTCACGCTCACTTGGAAGCCGCCACTGCTGGCGCAGCAGAATGGCGACCTACTGGGATATAAGGTACAAACAATTTAATTTGGATCTTGAATTCCTAGGTCCGGACTACTATGGTTACGGGAGGTAACTAGCTTTGAACAACAAGATTAGGGACGGGGCAGCCCCGCCGATCAAGAGAGAGTACTAAGGTGCTGGGGTCACCTTATCCCTATCTGAAATACCCGTTTCAACAACCAGAGATCACAATTTTATCCCACTTCTGATACGTCGTAGCCTCAGCAAGTAAAAAAATGCGTTGGTTATTTGCAGTTTTATTTCATAAATTATACTTGTTTTAGATCTTCTACCTAATGACGGAGTCGCCAGAAGAACTGGAGCCAGGAAGAAAGGCAGAAGAAGAAATCGAAGTCGTTTCAGCGACCGCAACTTCCCACTCGCTAGTGTTCTTAGACAAATTTACACAGTACCGTATTCAGGTAGGCTTTAAAAGACTGAATGATAATAACAATATTATTTAATGAGAATAGGAAAGGAAGAACTTAGTTTTTTATTATATTATATCAGGTTCTAGCGTTCAACCCAGCCGGCGATGGTCCTCGGTCTACTGCCATACTTGTTCGCACACATCAAGGATTGCCGTCAGCGCCGCGTAACATCACATTCACTGATATCACGATGAACAGCTTGGTGGTCACTTGGGAGGCACCGTACCGGCGCAACGGCCTCATACAGTCGTACCTCGTCACCTATGAGACAGTGGAGCAGGACGAAAGTAAGGAATTCGTTCTAATTTTTTATTTTAAAATTTTGAGGTATCTAAGTGGGAAAATTGGAACAAACTTGTAAAAGCGTATTATCAGGTGCCTCTGAAACCACGTTGAATACGAAGAAGTTCACGTTTGTTTTAATTTCTGAGGCTACCTTACCTACTCTCGTCAATTACTGCATACTCCATGGACCTAATATAATAAACAGGACTGATAACTCTGAAAATTTTCATTATGAAAAATGAACACTATTGCAATGCAATAAAGTATTAATTCCTGTGCGCTTTACACAGATGCAAATCCGAGCCGACAGAGATAGCCAGGCCGGAGGCGTGTGTCTCGTTCTTTGATCTTTCTTAGATCTTGCCAGCATAAAATAATATTTCTGATCTAAATTTTGCCTGATCAAAAACTCAGTTTATGCACTTGTATTTAATTGTTATTTCAACAATTGTAAAATAATAAATTATATTTTAATTTATTTCTTTGATTTTATACATAAACTATAAAGAAAACGTAAAATAGTATTTGCTTATTTCTAATTTCCTAGTGGTAACCCTCTAAAGCATCACCATGAACTGTCATGGTGTCAGTAAGTCAAACTGTCATTGATTGAGTTTATCAAAATATTATTCTTAATATAATTCTTAGGCACCTTTTAAGATAAAATGGTGAAAAAATGTTGCGTTTATACTTGTTCAAGTGAATCATATAGTGATTGCCATATATCGTTCCACAGGTAAGCTTAAAATAATCTTACTGTAAATCTTACCACTAGGGTACCCATAATTCTCGTAATATTTCAATTGTGTGCTCGAGTTAGTTCTTCACTGTTGTACATTTATTTACAGTTAACTACCTTAAAAATTAAGTAATGTGACAAAAATGGCTCAGCAATACACGTAAAGCAAAAAAATCACTAAAAATTCTGTCGTATGCAGCCGGGACTTGCTATACCTACGATTTCTCCTGTGGTAAGTATCATTAGTAATTGTTTATCATGCTTCAACGCAACAACACACAACAAGATTTAATTTTAGGAATCTTTGTTTAAACACCTAATCAAGTATTTTAAAAAACACTATTTGTATATACACTATACATAGTCTTTTAGGTTCCATACCCAAGGGGTAAAACGGAACCCTATTACTAAGACTTCGCTTTCCGTCTAACTGCCATCAGGCTGTATCTTGTGAACAGTGATAGTTAGTTATAATTTTAATTTTTTGATGCCTTTATAACAACATTAAATACTTAATACTAAAAAACAAGATAATATACGTATGTAAAAGGCTCCCATACAACATACGTGATTTTATAGCTTGCCGGATATTGATAGCTATTACAGTTAGACACTTAAAATATTGACAGAATACACTTTATTTAAAGACAAATAATTAAATTGAAATAAAATAAATACTTAAGAAGGATTCGTTTTACAGTCAAATATAGTAAAATCTTTACGACTTATGTACTTGGCCCGGTTTATTTTTACTTAATTCTTTATATGAGTATTATTTTGTAGGTCATAAACTGGATGTAATATGTTGCACTAAGTTAACTGTAATGTTTATTTTACAGACCAAAAAAAATAAGTTCTCAGTAATACATTGAGCCACCGACCACTACCAGACTCTGACGAAGAAATCCTACATCCTGCCACCTCTTGAACATATTATCATGTTTAAAAAGTCGTTTAATCGATCAAAATGTTCAAACGATGTTTTTTGGTTAATATTAATATTGGCACTGAAAACAATCTGTTGCCCACCGTGATCAGAAGTTAGGTAAAAAATCGTAGACATAGACTGGCGTACAATTATTACAAAAGCCATTCATTAAACATGTAGCCGAAGCGGCTGTAATTGTACTTACTAGCAATTATTTTAAGCATTGTTTCAACTATATTTTCTTGTCATCTGTATCAACCAAAGCATGTAAATGGCTAAATATAATAATAATAATAAATAAATTTAGGGTTATTCTCGTTGTCCCTACCAGGCGCGTCCCCAGCAGTAGGGACAGTGGAAAATTCAATAAATGATTCAAATTTATTGCCATTGTCCCCATTGGAGTAAAAGGGAGTAAAATTATACATAAATTATATTGAAATAATTCAAGATATTTTTTTCAAACCTATAAACATAAAAGTAATGCTGTCCCGGTTGTTTTCAACAGTCAAATCTGTCCAGACGATAACTTTGTAACATGACGACCACCGTGGCCAGATGCGAGCGGGCCGGACTTTGTTGTTGTTGTACCATCTCTGAGGTCCCGGGTTCGAACCCGGTCGGGTCAATAAGGGAAACGATCTTTTCTGTATTGTCTCGGGTCTGGATGTTGTGGAACCGTCGTTGTTTATGATTTATGTAACACAAGTGCTTTAGCTACTTACCACAGAATCTGAGCAATGTATGTGATTTTGTCCAATATTTATTTATTTATTTATTTTACTAGATGTAGTGGGGACAACGGGCTAAATTTTAATTATTTAATCAAATGTCCGTTATCAAAATAAATCTTGTTGTCACCCTATTAGAAAGGGACACGCGCCTCTGTGGTAGCTATCTCGCTCGGCTCGTTTTTTGGCTGCGAGTGCTCGGTCCTGTTTATTATACTAAGTCCATGCATTTACCATACATACCTCAAGGAAAGGACAATAAAATTGTAAAAGCGACAAGATTCGCTTAAGTTTAATCAATGTAACAGACCACGCTAAATACTTAAAGGTTTAGTAGACATTAGGCTGAATATAACTGTTTTATTATTTATTTATTTATTATTATTGTATTTTTTCAATACTTCACCTCGAGGGGATTATTTCAAAATGGGAGGTGTGTTTTAAATACTTACCTTACCATCGTTCTTGGGAAAGGATCAGTAGGCCTACTCCCAAAAACGAAATATGTCGGATCCGACGACGGATAGCAATTTTTAATTCTCAAAATCGCAACCAACTCACTTCGAATGCGGATAAAGCGTTATCAAAAAACAAAATATTATTTATACAAATCCAAAACCACGGTTTTAATTCGCATTCTTTTGATTAATCTTTAAAAACGAAACCTTTCGTTTGTTCGTTTCGTTTTTGGGAGTAGACCCCCAGAGGAGTGAAACTCTAACTAGATATAAATAGTTTGTTTCCTTCTATTGATTTGATCGCCATATACTACTGTCTATTATGTAATGCAATTAATTAATAAAAGATACAAATACCTCAAATACAAAAAAATATATAAACTATTATGTATAAGGCATAAAGTTTAATAGTTATTTTTTTGCTTAGGCGTTGTAGTTAGCGAAGCGGTGATACAGATAAATAAAGTCATTTTAATGAAACTGCGTGACTATAATAGTTTTATACCTTTTAAGCAATAGTATATTTTATTACAAGTATTTGCTGAATCCTTAGCGTTACGCTGAATTACCTAAATTTAAATATGGGGTTTCTGGCGAGATGCTTTACGGCAGACCCAAACAGGAATAACTGTTGGTAATAACTGTACATTGTAATTTACAAAAATACATTTCCTTTTGAATGTGTATTAATTGATAACTCATTGTGCATAATTGCGGTAGTTGACAAATACTGTTGTATAAAATATAAATAAAATAAATATTGGACAACATCACATACATTGCTCTGATTCTGTGGTAAGTAGCTTAAGCACTTGTGTTACAGAAATCAGAAACAACGACGGTACCAGACCCGAGACAATATGGAAAAGTTCGTTTCCCATATTGACCCGACCGGGGATCGAACCCGTAACCTCAGAGATGGCGGTCGCCAAAGTCAGGCCCACTCGCCTCTCGGCTACGGAGGTCGTCATGTTGTAACAGTCATAGGATGGGGGTTACCTACTGAGGAGCATGACGTGTTGTTCAATTTAAGTTAATATAACGTGAATCCTTCCATGTTTTCTTCGTTCACTACTAAGTCAAGTCAAAGTCAATATTTTTTTATTCATATGGATTACATTATTAATACTTATGAATACTCAGTCTCTATATACAATAAATGAAGCTACCTCCGGTTCGGAACCTATAACTACCAAGAAGATACCGGCAAGAAACTCAAGAGTTTGTTTTACAAAAAAAAAACTAATCTTATTACTAAATTTGCACCAAGACATACAGTTAGGTTCCATACCCAAGGGGTAAAACGGAACCCTATTACTAAGACTTCGCTTTCCGTCTAACTGCCATCAGGCTGTATCTTGTGAACAGTGATAGTTAGTTATAATTTTAATTTTTTGATGCCTTTATAACAACATTAAATACTTAATACTAAAAAACAAGATAATATACGTATGTAAAAGGCTCCCATACAACATACGTGATTTTATAGCTTGCCGGATATTGATAGCTATTACAGTTAGACACTTAAAATATTGACAGAATACACTTTATTTAAAGACAAATAATTAAATTGAAATAAAATAAATACTTAAGAAGGATTCGTTTTACAGTCAAATATAGTAAAATCTTTACGACTTATGTACTTGGCCCGGTTTATTTTTACTTAATTCTTTATATGAGTATTATTTTGTAGGTCATAAACTGGATGTAATATGTTGCACTAAGTTAACTGTAATGTTTATTTTACAGACCAAAAAAAATAAGTTCTCAGTAATACATTGAGCCACCGACCACTACCAGACTCTGACGAAGAAATCCTACATCCTGCCACCTCTTGAACATATTATCATGTTTAAAAAGTCGTTTAATCGATCAAAATGTTCAAACGATGTTTTTTGGTTAATATTAATATTGGCACTGAAAACAATCTGTTGCCCACCGTGATCAGAAGTTAGGTAAAAAATCGTAGACATAGACTGGCGTACAATTATTACAAAAGCCATTCATTAAACATGTAGCCGAAGCGGCTGTAATTGTACTTACTAGCAATTATTTTAAGCATTGTTTCAACTATATTTTCTTGTCATCTGTATCAACCAAAGCATGTAAATGGCTAAATATAATAATAATAATAAATAAATTTAGGGTTATTCTCGTTGTCCCTACCAGGCGCGTCCCCAGCAGTAGGGACAGTGGAAAATTCAATAAATGATTCAAATTTATTGCCATTGTCCCCATTGGAGTAAAAGGGAGTAAAATTATACATAAATTATATTGAAATAATTCAAGATATTTTTTTCAAACCTATAAACATAAAAGTAATGCTGTCCCGGTTGTTTTCAACAGTCAAATCTGTCCAGACGATAACTTTGTAACATGACGACCACCGTGGCCAGATGCGAGCGGGCCGGACTTTGTTGTTGTTGTACCATCTCTGAGGTCCCGGGTTCGAACCCGGTCGGGTCAATAAGGGAAACGATCTTTTCTGTATTGTCTCGGGTCTGGATGTTGTGGAACCGTCGTTGTTTATGATTTATGTAACACAAGTGCTTTAGCTACTTACCACAGAATCTGAGCAATGTATGTGATTTTGTCCAATATTTATTTATTTATTTATTTTACTAGATGTAGTGGGGACAACGGGCTAAATTTTAATTATTTAATCAAATGTCCGTTATCAAAATAAATCTTGTTGTCACCCTATTAGAAAGGGACACGCGCCTCTGTGGTAGCTATCTCGCTCGGCTCGTTTTTTGGCTGCGAGTGCTCGGTCCTGTTTATTATACTAAGTCCATGGCATACTCTTCCAACTGAGCTAACCGCAAGTTATCGTAGGCAATGAAATTTATCTGTTGTATCAACCCGTTAGCCTTCCCTCTAGTCCAGGTAAGTGCCCTCTGCCGAATATGTTTAGCACTACATACTTATTTTTAGTAACAATGTCGTAGGGTTTTATTCTAAAAAAAAATCCATCGGCACCGTGATGGGCACCAATGCGGTTTGCCGAGTTTCTTAAGTAAGTGTTCGATCGATGCGCAGAGTTCAGCCGGCAAGTGAAGCAGAAGGTAGAGGAGCGGCGGCTGGCCGTGGGCGGGCTGGAGGAGGAGGTGGAGTACTCGTTCCTGGTGCGCGCGGTGACGAGCGGAGCGGGCGCGGGCGCGGGGGCGGCGGCGCGCGTGCGCACGGGCCCGCAGCACGGCTCGCCCGCGCCGCCGCGCGCGCTGCTGCTGGCGCCCGACCCCGCCGCGCTGCACCTCGCCTGGGAGAACGCGCCCTCCGGCAGCGGCCCGCTGCTCGGCTACTACATCGAGGCCCGGAAGAAGGGTACGCACACTCTTTCATCATCGAATACTACTAACCAGGACACAATGGGGGTTACCGCTCATTCAAAATCCCCCTTTTTTGTGAGAGGAGAAATGCATTTACGCACCGTACCGTTCTGAAGGGGGGTACCTGAGGGAGGTGACGCGTGTGTGGGACTCTATGCCCTTTTACGGGCAGGAATAGCCAATAAAACCCCCCTGGACTGGTTCTGTTCCTATGGCATCACCATCGCCTTGATGGTGATGCCATAGGAACAGAAGACCTACAACAGCATCACCGGCGGAAGGGCCGCTATTTAAGCAGCCCCCTCATCTCCCCCTGGAATGTTTTGGGGAAGGAGACATTCAAAATCCCCTAGATAGCAAGCAAAACGTGATACGTACGTGAGTTTCAACTGCTATGTGATGATTATTTTTGTCATGTCAAATAGCCAACCGCTGAACATTTGACCACACCTCCACTTATTGCTATCTAGTGGTTTTTTCTTGCACAGTAACCCCCATCATGGAACTTGATAACTAAATCTCCCCATTTATTACAAAATGCAATGTCAGTTGAATCTTAGATAAATCTGGTAATCTTAGTTTGTCTTTAGTTAAAATTCAAGTCAACAATTTTTACCATGAAAGAACCCCTATATATAAGATGTCGTTCACATAACTTTACAGAATATTTATTTCATCAATAGAAATTAAATATTGTAATTTTTATGTGTTCATTCATTTTTAACGCAGCAAAGGAATCATGGCAAGTCTGTAAGTAAAATTAAATAGCAAATTTAGCATATCATCGCTAACTCATTTCCTAACTACTTTTCATGTCATGAGTATGCATACGAACGTTTAATATATAATATTATTCCAAAGATTTCTTCTTACGAACATTCTTACAACCATTATAAGCATTTAAAACAATAATATTAATAAGTTTTCAGATTCATTTTTATTTGTATAGATGAGTATGTGTCTCAGTTTCAATTTCTTCATGTGATTTTTTTTCGTCTTACCTGCTTAGATGCATGTGAATGCCTACCCGAAGCTCAGGCCTACTAACAAATTTCTTTATTTCAAACAATCATGTTATACTAGTAACTCATTTCACAGACGACGCAAGATGGGAGACCATAACACGCACCAGTAACGGCATGTTAGTTGAGTTCACAATATCGTACCAAAGCCTGTTGCCGTCGACCGCCTACTCGTTCCGTGTCATTGCGTACAACAAGTACGGCATTAGCAACCCAGCCTACAGCGATAAAGTGATCGTGACGCCTTCTAAACTGTACCTGGAGTACGGGTACCTTCAACACCGGCCCTTCTACCGCCGCACCTGGTTCATGGTGGCGCTGGCCGCCGCCTCCGTCATCATCATCATCATGGTCATCGCCATTCTCTGCGTTAAGAGCAAGAGTTATAAGTACAAAAGTGAGTAATTTCATAATAGTAATAATAATCATAGTTTAAATATAAGAACTATTGATGGTGTTAGAATGTCCATTCATGGTTTGAAGACGCAGGCCTTACTTTCGACTTTATATCGCCCGTATGTCGGACTGCAAGATTTTATCGTGATGTGCTTTTGATTGTACAAGAGTGTGTCAGTAATAGATGACTTGTGCTAAAATAGGTATATATTACCCAAGACGTGATTTCTTGCATCTGGTTTAATTGCAATCTATACTCAATACTTAATATTTTTATTGCATCTTTAAATCATCTATCAAAACAGTACAAATTGGCCCTTCATCGTACACATCATGTTTTCATAAAAATTGCAGAAGAAGCTCAAAAGACGTTGGAAGAGTCGTTGGCGGGCGAAACGGACGAGCGCGGCTCGCTCGCCATGGACCTGTACCGGTCGCGGCAGAACTCTGCCGGCAGCGCGGCAGCCGTCGCGGGCGGCACTCTGCGCCGCAAGCCCGGCCTCGGCAAGTCCCCGCCGCGCCCCTCTCCCGCCAACGTCGCCTACCACAGCGACGAAGAGAGCCTCCGCGCCTACGACGAGAACCCAGACGATTCCTCCGTCACCGAGAAACCGTCTGAGATGAGCTCCACCGACTCCCAGGTGATCACCATTAAGATAAGCGTTGTCTAAATCACACTCCGTGGGTCGTGACACTAAATTCGGACCTTGTTTCTTTCCCCTCACCACATCCGTTCGGATTTCGTGATGGTAAATATTTGAATGAGTAATCGCTATCGCTAAATTATAATTTGGTCACGCTTCCAAATCCGATGAGCACTTGTTTCTGTTGTAATTGAGGCTCGTGAGCATTCATTTGGCGAATCGAACGCGTTTGCTTCTTTCACATGTTCAAATTAGCCGCGTTTTATGCGCAGGACCATTCAAGAGCTATAGAATTTAATGAGCAATTCCTGGCTTAAGATGCCACGGCTCAATTTTGTACGAATTTTTCCATTTTTCTTTAGCTCAGTATCTGGTAATCCTATTCGACTTCCGGTTCCGGTATCAAATAGAATCACACTACAGCGGGATTTCAATTAGTGAAGTCGTGAAAAGAACTCTGTATTTTTTTAATTATTTATCTCAACCGTAGGTTTAAGTAGGCGTGAAAACATCCAGGTTATAGGAACACCTCTAATTTTTCTTACCAAATAATAGCCGCTTATCTTTGCGCACGCGGTTAATGAAAAAAAGAACGACGCCTGTAAAAAATCAATCCATCTTGCAATATCGTTTCGTCTCGTCTAGTATGCTCACTAGCCTTTTTTTAATATAATGCTGCAAGAATTTATGTTAGGCACAAGACAATTACCTACACTTGAAGCCTAAGGTGAACACAGTAGGTACGCATAAAAAGCTAAAACCTAACTAAACAATTTCCAAGATAAATAATGGATGTAATAATTTACAAAAATAATTCAATTATTTAAAAAAACAGCACATAGTTTTTTATTATATTACTTCAATCATTTACATTTATTATAGAAGGGAAGGGATGCCAATTTTAGAGCTTTTAAAGGAAAACAGTACAGAAGGTAAATGCCAAATCGATTTGAACTTGGCAACACTGTCAAAATGCCAATAAAATATTCAAGTGAATCCCTTTGTGAAAGGGTTATTTGGGATAGGGATATATAGTAGTTCTTTGTCTTTTTTAATAAGTAGAGATCCAATTTGTTCTTTGTTATTTTTAAATAAAAAAAGAGTACCATTTTACATTTTCTTTGTTGTGGGAATTAGGCATGAACTAGAAATGAAATTTCCATTTTATTTTAGTGAAATCTTTTAAAATTGGTTCTAAAATTAAATTAATTACAAAAAATAATTATAATAATAGGTACGTATCTACTTCCGCATACGCAAATGTAAATAATGTCGTAGAGTTGTATTTTTTCTTAGTATTTACTTTTAATTTATTTTATAGAAGCTAGTAATATCTGCGCATAAGTTTAATTAAATAGTGATCAAGGTTTTGTAAATCATTCTAGAATTCGGAGAGTGAAAACGAGAGCGTCAGGTCAGAGCCGCACTCATTCGTGAACCACTACGCGAACGTGAACGACACGCTGCGGCAGTCGTGGAAGCGGCAGCGGCCCGTGCGCAACTACTCGAGCTACACGGACTCGGAGCCGGAGGGCAGCGCGGTGATGAGCCTCAACGGCGGGCAGATCGTCATGAACAACATGGCGCGCTCGCGGGCGCCGCTGCCCGGCTTCTCCTCCTTCGTATGACACGAGCCGCCCGCCACGCCGCCCGTGAGCGCCGTGCACATGTAGCTTACCACTCGCCACTGTGGATATTATCTTGTTTACTTTTGTACATACGCTACTTTCTGTTAAGTTTTCGCAACGGCAGCTGGTGTTCGAAATTTCAGTAGCCATTGTGATCTCACCGATCGGAAAACTTTAAGTCTAAGGATAGTTATTCTATGGAGACCAATATAACTAACAAAGTTTAATAAATAAGTTAGGAGATCTCGTTACGTTTATTTCGTGGCAATAAGCAAAGTGGGCCATATGAATAAAATATTACGTTGATACTTTAGTTACTTAGGAAAATTGTGTAAGACTAGTGAATAAATAGAAAATTATGTTGGACACTGGTCATTTTTGTGTGGTTCCATGGTGTAGAATTCGAAACATAAAATGTTTTACTCCTTTTTATACAATTGTCAACAATTTTAAACCTACTGCAATTTTGGATATCTAGAATATATGTATATATATAGGTAATATATAATATTATATAGATAGTCCAATGCATTATTTTAGTATGTTAATGAAGTTAACTTTAAATCTGTGGACCGGAACAAGTATAATGGTAAAACATTTTTTTTTATTCCCAGTGTCCATTAAAAGCATAACTTGAATATTTCTTGTATGTTCGTACTCAGACTAAGGGCTTTAGTCCTTTAAGAATCCTTGGGATATATTCTTACAGTATATAATCCCTTATATAGCATATTATTCATAAGCAGCTATACAAACTTTCAAAACGGTTAATATTAATGTTTAGATATTAGATTTTATTGATTATATGCATAATTGTAGGTTCAGCTGCTAGTTTCTTAATTGCAAAGAAATGAATGGACCGTTTATTACTTTTGGTGCTGCCACATAAAATGTAACTTCTCAATAAGTGCAATTATCGTACTTGTGAGTAATAGATTCGATGTGAAATAAGTTTCAAATCTATATGATAAAAGTGATTAGTGAGCGAAAATATGTTCTTATTGACTAATATGAATTCTCACAGCTTTACAAACATGAAAGCTGCAGGTAGGTGGGACTGTGGAATGCACAGTGACGAAATCCCTGGGTCAATTTAGAATAAGGCTACATTGTTGTTTTTTGTAACTTCCAATTTGTTTAGAGACGCGTTCACGGCCAAGCACGGCTGTATATAAAAAGCTTTTATTTTTTTTCTTCAATTATGTTCTTGTACGGCCCTCAAATCTATTTAGTATGTAATTTGAGTTGATGCGGAATCATTTCTACTTTAGACAGCCCCTATTTAAACTAAATCATAGTCTATAAAATGAGAAATATTTTATAAACATAGTCTAATCAGTTTTTATGACTCTTAAATATTTGTTAGGATTTTTATATAAGTAAAGCAGTTTTAGAAAACCTTAAATAAATTTATAAGAAGTCGAATCGAATCAACTAAGTACTTACTTATCTCATAAATAGTTACTCTGCATTCTGTACACAATCAAAACAGTATTCATACAAATATTTATTTAGTCATTATAAATAGGTTAGGATCGATTTAAGTTTTATCAGTAAGACTAGTTTTTGCACTTTGATGTATTATTTTAGTATATGACTGGTTTAACAGCTTTTTCAACATGTTTATAAAAGTTTTATAACATGCAATTGACTGATAGTTTTAGATTAAATTTGTTATTGTAAATACAATTTTTATACTAGGCAGCTGCATGCATTTACTAAATACTAGCAAGATTAAATTTGGCACAACTTTAAAAAATCTGTGATCTATCGTAATTTTCTGTATCTTGTAGTTGAGAGTTACATTCTGTCTATGTGTTCATTAAATAGTTATCTCTTTATACAAAGATATGAACATCAAGTAACCTGATATTTTATAAAACATAATTTTAATAAATGAACGCTAGTATTTTAATTTTTGTGTTATAATTTTAACACTTACGAGATTTCATTGAATCTAAAAGTAGAAAAAAATATAGGACGCGTAGGTAAATTTCAAATTACCCATGTTAGTGTTCCAAAAGTATAGTGTAATTAACTAGAATTGGGTCGTTGTTGGCAATGATATGAATGAATTATTTTAGTGCACTATAGATTACATTCCATTCTTTCGTTTTACCTTTTATATAAAGGACTCTATTTGTACAATTTTGTGAAATTTTGTTTATTTACAGGTGCCATTTTTACAAAAGACTTAACTGGATGAAACTATTTTAGTATAGAGTAGCCAAACGCCAAAAAAATGTGGCCACACAAATACTAGATGTTACTTGGCATAACATAAATCAATGTACTTTTTGTGACAGAACAGTAGACATAAATTGATTTGAGTCATAAGTTAAAAGGAGAAATAATAAATTTACTTAATTTTATATTGCTTTATCTTTAAAGGACATAAATGTTAGTCAAATGTTTTACGTAGTGACAGTATCGTATGGCAATATTAGTCGTTCCGGTAGTCACATCATCTACGGCGCTACTTTTTAAACATATTTATAAAAGCTATTCAAAAACTGCGGGAAAACGCCGCATAACTTTTTTCTAAAAAAATTTACCTGCATTGTCTTATCTTCTGTTATGTTTGGCACCCTATACTTAATAGACTAATTCTGTAATGTAAAATGAAATTCTTTAGACAATATATAAGAGTATTATACTTTGAGGTTTTTTATTTTAAAACTACTTTTTAAATTGAACTAAGTGTACAATGCTCATCTCATCAATTACTCACCAATAATGATGGTGGGACGAATGAGAATTAAAAGATATCCTACCCGTTCGTCCCACCAAGAATGACGGTGGGACGAATGGGAATAAAAATTAAATATAATATTAATTTCCCGAGAATGATTCAAATTTTAAAAAGTTCTTCCAATATGTGCCGAGGACTCCTCGCACATGATGCCCCCCTGATGGATCCATTCCAAAATTAAATTTTAAACCAAAACAGCACCAAAAATGAATTTACTTCACTCTTTTTCTTTCATGACTGATATCCTCAACTTCTTTTTTATATAAACTTTGCATCTATATTAAAAAGAACAATAGCCGGTTTTATTGCTTAGTGGTATTCTCTACCAGGTAACCCCAACATATTATAATAAAATACTTTTTGTTATCAGACATATATTAGTTAAATACAAAGCTTTTCACATTTGTCAAACCACTCTTTGGGTACAGACTTTGGCTTGCTTCTTATTTGCTTGATTGCATTGTAAGCAGCTAAATCAACAACAGAAAATTTATTATCATAAATCCAGTTCTTTGCTTGAGAAAACAATTGTAAAATAATGGCTTCTTTATTCTTCTCTGGGGTTTTCTCTAGTTTGTGGCAGAGATCTAAGAAGCCTTCCAAATTATGATCATAGTAATCATATGGCAAAATACTTGAATAAACTAGTGCCAAGTATCTGAGAATGTTGACATTACCCACAATTGGGATAGCAAGTGTAGATAATTTCAATTCTGGATCTGCTGAAACTGAAATATTTTTTTTTTATAAATAATGAATTCAACTATATCTTAGGAGTTAAAAATGTTGTGATGTTATGTCAAATAATATTTACCAGATTTAAATATCAGTCGCAAATTAATTTTTAAAGCATCACTATTGTTTTTCAAGTTTTTCACAAATGCCTTGATTTTTGATACTTTCTCATTTGGTACAGAAGAATGAATATGCCATGTTATGTTTGCATTTATAGAAGAATTCTTCAAAAATACATTAAGATACCATGGCAAGTTATCTGGGCTGAGGTTCAATACCACTTCTTCAGGTAAATTTATCTGAAAAACATTTTATCAATTAAAGTAGAGATAGTGGTTCCTGAATGAATGACTCAATTGCAGTACTTCTTCTAAACAGACAATGGGCATCTTTCAATCTTCCAAGATTAGTTCATTTAGTTCCGTAACTCGGTGATATGAGAGTTAAACATACAGATGCAAGAAAATTAATATTATGTAATATTGATAGTATTTTAATAATATTACTTAAATAATAAGTGCTTAAAATTAATTAACTAAATAGTGCATTACTTATATAATAAAATAAAAAAATTTCGTGCCGGTTCGGACGGCTGGGTGCGCGTGACTGGGTTAGGACAATAAAAACACTTTATAAATCCATATCAAGTTACAGGATTGTTAAAAGTATCACAAAAAATATTCCAAATTAGTATTTCAAAAAATATGTTACTCACAATTTGACCTGAGTTATTAACAAAATTTTGCTGGACATCATTTATCTTACAAATTGAGCTAATTGTTTTTATCCTATCATAAAGGATATCAAGTTTCTTGAGAAGTTGATCTTGTCTTTGTTCCAATTCAGCCATTTTCTTATTTGGACCCTAAAAATAGTTTCACACAATAAATTTATTTTATTTCTTTAATTAAAAATATGGAATTTGAAATAACAAATAAATGGATCTTTCACCTACAATTTGCTCAGTTAATATTTTATCATGATAATTTAGTATGCACACTCAAAAATATTAGGTTATATGCCAGTTGGCAGTAAAAGATATTATTGAAAAATAAACCTTAAGAAGTCTGATAACCTGGTCACTAATATTAATATTGTTTTCGTTTCCCAGTAAAGAGTCGTTCGGATTTTTAATATGATACATGCACTTCGGTAAATGTAGAACTTCATCGTGTGTTATAATATTCTTCATTCGGTACATCATGATTCAGTGAAAAGGCAATGTACCCAGACACAATACTTTGTATTCTTACGCGTCTTAACAAAGGCGATTCCTACTAACCACAGAACGATTTAAGATTATATGTTTAGTAGATCAGTCAGAAGAATTACTAATTTCATTAACTAAGAATAAATTAGCTTTAATAGAACCACAGTGACAGAACTTGAGTGACTTTTATAAGCATGAGAGAGATGACAACATAGGTAGGTACATACAATATATCTATGTACATAACATACATGGACTTAATATATAAACAGGACCGAGTACTCGCAGCCAAAAAACGAGCCGAGCGAGATAGCTACCACAGAGGCGTGTGTCCCTTTCTAATAGGGTGACAACAAGATTTATTTTAACAACGGACATTTGATTAAATAATTAAAATTTAGCCCGTTGTCCCCACTTCATCTAGTAAAATAAATAAATAAATATTGGACAACATCACATACATTGCTCTGATTCTGTGGTAAGTAGCTAAAGCACTTGTGTTAAATCAGAAAAAACGACGGTACCACAACATCCAGACCCGAGACAATACAGAAAAGATCGTTTCCCTTATAGACCCGACCGGGGATCGAACCCGGGACCTCAGAGATGGTGCAACAACAAAGTCCGGCCCGCTCGCATCTCGGCTACGGAGGTCGTCATGTTCCAAAGTTATCGTCTGGACAGATTTGACTGTTGAAAAAAACCGGGACAGCAATACTTTTATGTTTATATGTTTGAAAAAATTATCTTGAATTATTAAAATAGAATTTATGTATAATTATACCCCCTTTTACTCCAATGGGGACAATGGCAATAAATTTGAATCATTTATTGAATTTTCCACTGTCCTCACTGCTGGGGACGCGCCTAGTAGGGACAACGAGAATAACCCTTTTTCGAAATAAATAATACAAATTGTCAAAGGTATCTATTTATTTAGCCATGTACATGCTTTGGTTGATACAGATGACAAGAAAATATAGTTGAAACAATGCTTAAAATAATTGCTAGTAAGTACAATTACAGCCGCTTCGGCTACATGTTTAATGAATGGCTTTTGTATTTTGCTTTACGTGTATAGCTGAGCCATTTTTGTCGCATTACTTCATTTTTAAGGCAGGTAACTGTAAATAAATGTCCAACAGTGAGGAACTAACTCGAGCACACAATTGAAATATTACGAGAATTATGGGTACCCTAGTGGTAAGATTTACAGTAAGATAATTTTAAGCTTACCTGTGGAACGATACATGGCAATCACTATATTATTCACTTGAACAAGTATAAACGCAACATTTTTTCACCATTTTATCTTATGAGGTGCCTTAGAATTGTTTATTTTGATAAACTCAATCAATGACAGTTTGACTTACTGACGCCATGGCAGTTCATGATGATGCTTTAGAGGGTTACCACTAGGAAATTAGAAATAAGCAAATACTATTTTACGTATTCTTTATAGTTTATGTATAAAATCAAAGAAATAAATTAAAATATAATTTATTATTTTACAATTGTTGAAATAACAATTAAATACAAGTGCATAAACTGAGTTTTTGATCAGGCAAAATTTAGATCAGAAATATTATTTTATGCTGGCAAGATCTAAGAAAGATCAAAGAACGAGACACACGCCTCCGGCCTGGCTATCTCTGTCGGCTCGGAATAGCATCTGTGTAAAGCGCACAGGAATTAATACTTTATTGCATTGTAATAGTGTTCATTTTTCATAATGAACATTTTCAGAGTTATCAGTCCTGTTTATTATATTAGGTCCATGATAACATACCACATTTACCACTGTGGATGAAATTTGTCAGTGACACTGACAAATTGAACAAAACTGCCCATGCCATTCCTCAACAATACCCTATTTCCCTAAAAAGTATGGGAATTGCCTGTAGAACAATTTAGAAAATAAGACCACTGCAATAAAAATTTAGAACAAATCAGAAAAATTCTATTGACTGATTCCGATCTAAGTGCGGTTTACTATCAGCCAAACAACAGTATCGTAACTTGTATCGTCACATGCGAGAAATTTAACGTATTACGTTGTGCGTGCTACTGCTAGCAGGAGACAAAATTGTTTCAACTGTCGATTGGCTGAAAAATAACATGTGACCCTCGTATTTTCAGCTAATCAGAAGTTCTTAAACTTAATTTCAAATGACATTGAGGAGCGCGAAAAAAATTACTACTATATACTATTAATAGTATGTACCTCATAGTATGTGCGCGCTCTTAAAAATGTCAAAAGCAATGCGATAACTGATACGCTGAAAATACAAGCACAGTGTACCTATACAATGGACTTAGTATATTATATTAAGTCCATGATCTATACCCATAGCTGGGCACCGTTAATCAAACAGTTAACTTCGTTAATCGTTAATCCGTTACTAAAAAAGTTAGCTTCGTTAGTCGTTAAAGCGTTACATTTCGAAAGAATTAACGCAAGTTAACGTTAATCGTTAATCCGTTAAAATATAATGGAATCCGAAATCTAAAAAATGGACCAGACCTGGGATCTGATTTCATGTCTTCCATGATAGGATCACTGACAGTCATTTAGTAAAACGCTACGATGCGTTTCAATGAAAAATTAAGATATGAAACTTCCATTTGGAAACCCTTTTAGATTTCCTACGGTTTCCGAATAACTCAAAACCCCCGACTTTACCCAATTATTATGTAACGAAATATAATAATGGACGTAAAAATACTTTCTAAAAAAGGGTTGATATCTCGAGAAATCGGTAATAGATATTCTTAAGTACCTAAACAATGAATATTGATATTTACAGTTTTTTCCTAACCTGTCTGTTTCTTGAAGATATACTTAAGAGTAAATGTAGCGATAATAATTTTACCATAATAGGTACATAACCGAGGGGCTCAATCCGTCAGGGGCTGCCTTTCCTATATGAAATTTCAACAAAAATTTAATCATTCTCATGAGTATATTTTATATTATCGTTAAACATCTACAATTCTTCAATAATTGTATTCACGTCACTAGACAAACTTTAGCTGGATTAATGGCAGCCCCCAATACTCTTGAGACTATAATATTTTTTGAAATCCTGAGTTACATATGTAATTTTTATTATTTGGGAACATGCATTTAAGCTACCACGTTAGTGTTGCCGGATAAGTATTGTCTAATCTAAACAATTGGCTACTTGACAGTTTTTGAAAAAGTATTGTAAAATGTGCGCCCGTTCATTTTATATCCCAAGCAATTCGATTTATCTGGAAATAATCTAAATAACTAGAGAAAAATAAGATTTTGTGTAACACATTTAAAAAGTGCGCGAAAACGCCTAGTCACGTCTGTGCTGCAATTATGACGTCAACGTCCTAGACAATGAACCGATACGCATAGGAACTACTTAATTAAGATAAACGGAAAATGTTTCAATAAATTCTTTATACGATTAGAGACACAATAATTCAATTTAATCGGTAAAATAATCATTGTTTTTAATAATTAAAATAAATACTTTTCGCCGACAGCTGTCATTTCCGAATTGCAATGGTGGTTTCCGTTTCGGTTCTTTTGTTCCACAGATAAAAAAACTAAAATTTATTTTGCATATCGAACACTTTTCATATTTTATTGTTAACACTGTCAAGTAGCCAATTACAATCTTATAATCGATTACAATCGATCGGTTACAGTCATAACACCAGTCTAAGAACATGAACTCATCAAACACAAACCCGTTATTGAAAACCGGATCAAATCGGATTATTAGTTTAATAGATTTAAAAGATTATTAGTTTAAAAAATTTAAACTAATAATCCGATTTGATCCGGTTTTCACATTACTTTGCACAAACGCACACACAAACATCACCCTAAACGCATATACCTGCTCCGGAATTGGATTAACGATTAACGGACTTCAATATTATTAACGGAAGTTAATGAGTCCGTTAACAGTTTTTCAAGTTAACTTAAAAGTTAATCCGTTACTCAAAATGTTAACTTCGTTAATTAACAATTAACGGATTAACGAGTTAATGCCCAGCTATGCCTATACCCAATCAACGGACGGTATAGAAACTTTTGTAGTCTCTTGCGAGAAATTTGACGTATAAAATTTACTCGCGTGGCGCATACTAGCAGGCCTAGCATGCGCGACTTCAATCGATTTTGACGTTTGTTAAGAGCGCGATAAAATTTAGTTGCGTTGCGCCATGGACTTATTTATTACTAGCTGTGCCCGCGACTTCGTTCGCGTGGACTACACATCCTTCCATGGTCGGTTTTACCCCTTTCTCCCCTAATATTCGAAACAAAAAGTAGTCTATATTTCAATCCAAGTTTCGAGCTATATTTGTGCCAAATTTCATATCTCTAACTTCAAAAATAAACATTTTTCCATATAAACTTTCAAAGGTGGTATTACCCCCATCCCCCCCTTATTTTCTAATAAAAGGTAGCCTATGTCCGTTCTTGAGATTCAACGTATACCTATACCAAATTTCATCAAAATCCGTTCAGCCGTTTAGGCGTGAAAGAGTAACAGACGGACAGACAGACAGACAGACAGACAGACAGACAGACAGACAGACAGAGTTACTTTCGCATTTATAATATTAGTATGGATACTAAGTCCATGCGTTGCACATGCTAGGCCTGTAGGCCTGTAGGATAGTGTTGCCGTCGATTCGATTGTATATCGATTATAATCGATTATTCCAAAAAAGGCCTAAATAATCTAATAATCGATATGACAATCGATAGTATCGATATAAATTAATATATCGATACTATAGATATAAATTATCCTACAGTAGTGTTGCCGATTAATCGATAATCGATTATCCGGCAACACTACTGTAGGACATCTATGATTTTTGGGACAGCACTTTTTGTAATGAAGTCAGATGCAGATGCTTGGATTCATAGCACGATTACCAACTTGGTAACATAAACGCACATCCGACTAATTTTACTTTTTATTTCTAGTAACTATACTATTAAAGGTTGTTTTTAAAAATCTTTATAAAAATATGTTTTTTTCTTTTTAAAGATTTTTAGTCGTATTTGCTTTAAAATGTTTTGTATTAAACTTAGAAAATATTTAATTCAGTTTGGATTTGACTAGTCCCGCATTAGAAAATGGCTGCTTATCTGGATAACCAAGTGGTTTTTCTGTGCAACTATTTCTTCTTTCAGCTTTAGCTTGCAAAATTCGTAAATAAAGTCTGCTGTGATTTTGTTGTATCATAGAAGAATATAGTTTTTCCTATTTTAGAGCGTGTCGCCGAAGTTAAAGAACCTAGTTCCATTGGTACTTCGAAAATTCAATAATACAAGTATGAAACGACATGGCGGCCTCAATCGACCAATGAGAAGCCAGCATCTAAGCGTTTTAGAATTGCATGTACTCACATTTCGCGTCATTACAGTTTTGGTGCCTTCTTTCTTTTGATAAAATTTAGTGCCTCATTTCTTATCAGTGAATAGATTTTTTATAATAAATAGTGCGTGAGACTTTATTCAGTTGACATTTGAGTTAGTGCTACGTTAATTTTACCACAGTTTTCCCAGCCGCTGGTATCATGACTGCTTTGGATTTAGGATGAACTGAAATGCAATTCAATCGTTTTGTTTTTGTAAACAAGACTATGTTTTTGTGGTACACGTGCGAATCGGTATATAATTGACAGTTGTTTTCAACAATGTCAGGAAGGGGGGCTAAGAAACGCGGAAGGCCTCCGAAATCGGGGTGTTTTGAAAAGAATAGAAAATTTCAATACCATTTGATGAAAAAACCCAAATATCTGCAATCACAAAATGCGGGATCTGCTTCTGTAGCAAGTACTCCATCAGCTTCGAGAGCATCGTCTCCACAGGGAAGCGACATCAGTAAAAGAAGTACACGAAAACAAAGAGGTGGAAAAACTCATAAAAGTAAAAGGGGTGGTTTGTCTAGTGCTTATTCACGTAGAGGATATAATCCACAAGCTGCAGATTACCATGAGTCTGAATACCATTATGGCTCTGATTTCGGGGACGAATACAGCGATAGATCGGAACCTGAAGAAGAACGCGGTAGCGACAGTTCTGATGGTACTGGCGGTGACGGTGCAGCAAGCGACAGTGATTTCTCTGTAAGCAGCTACAGTACATCTGGAGGAACGCCTAGGAAAGCTGGCGCGAATGCTCTTCGTGCGCCTAGTCCAGATCCACTATGGCTTCAAGAAGAACGACAGATACCACGTTTAGAACTTCCACCATCATCAGATGATTTAATTATCCCTCAAAAATTAGTACTACAAGTTGTTAGCATTTATGAAGTCTTGAGGCACTTCAGGCATCTAGTGAGATTGTCTCCATTTCGTATTGAAGATCTGTGTGCAGCTATAAGCTGTGAAGATCAAAGTAATTTACTCATTGAAGTTCATATAATGCTGCTGAAAGCTTTACTGAGGGAAGAAGATGCCCAACAGACACATTTTGGTCCTCTGGACCATAAAGATAGTGTTAATATCACTTTATTTTTGTTGGATGTTATGACATGGCCTGAGGTCCTTAGAATTTATGTTGAAAGTGATAAATCATTTGATCAAAATATGGTCAGAATTGTTAATTCATCAGAATACCCATTTACATCAATAGAAGATAGAGTAGTGGTGCTGCAATTCTTATGCAATCAATTTTTAATAACAAACCCAGTTAGAGATGATCTTCTTAGTGAAGGTAAGTAATAAAATTTAAGTTTACTTGCAATTGCTGTAACATATTCATTTCAACATGTATTCTGGTGGCCCAGGGTGCACTGTGACTATGCTATGATCCTGCTATTATGTTTTATTGCATAATGTTAAACAGGCTCACTTGCATCAAAGGTTGCTATAAGTCTTAAATAAAGACAAATATAGAAATCTTTTTATATATTTTTTCAAGAATTGTGTGTACTTAGGTAATGAGAGCTATTCAGTGTTCCAACAGACCAGTTATAAAGTTAAAAAACATATTTTAAAATGTCCTAGTAAAATTTTAATGTATTGTTTCATTAAAATTTAGCTTTTACAATTCTTCTTCACACAGTTTATTGGAATTAGTAACATAAACACACTCTGAACACACTCCACTGAACTTTGTTGCTGTGTGTCATGATACATTTTTATTTTAATGTTCAAGCATAATATGTATTTGCATTCTATTTTAAAAAATCTAACTGACAAACGAATTAGGAGGAACTGAAGTGCTCAATTTTATAGAGCAATGCTGAAATATATGAAAGTGATGTAGATATGGTTGAATAAGTCCAAGAGCGGCCTGGTCATTGTGACTAGAACCATTTTAAGAACTAAAAATATTTTTGCACCCAAGGTTTATAAAAGGTAAATACACCAAAAAGTAGCAACACCAAGTGTTGTTATATAACTTTATAGCAAAACAAACATAACAGTAGATAGGCCCATTGGTGTACATAATGAAAACTACAGTTCCAAAAACTTTTCATTCTACTGCTAAAGTTTACTTTATCAATTATGTTCATGAATGTTTGTATTATAAGACATAGTAAAATATTTTTTTAATGTATCATTTTCTTTGTAGCTGCGATACATTATGATGATCACTGCCGAGTTTGTCACCGTCTTGGAGATCTTTTATGCTGTGAGACTTGTCCTGCAGTATTCCATCTTGAATGTGTTGACCCACCACTGGTAAATGTGCCATCTGAAGATTGGCAGTGTGCTCTTTGTAAACAGCACAAAACAATTGGTGTAACTGACTGTCTTCCGGATGCTGAAAAGCAAGGACTTCTATGTCGTCATGAGCACCTAGGCTTTGATCGACATGGTCGCAAATACTGGTTTATAGCACGCCGCTTATTCATGTAAGTATTTTAATATTTATTGACTACATACTTACGTGGTATCTCCCCTAATATTTGAAACTAAAAGTAGTTCATATTTTACTCCAATTTTCGAGCTATATTTGTACCAAATTTCATATCTCTAACTTAAAAAATAAACATAAACTTTCAAGGGCGGCCTATCCGCATGCCTTATTTTCAAAACAAAAAGCAGCATATGTCCATTCTTGAGGTTCCAACATATACCAGTTCAGTTGTTTAGGTTCAGTTGTTTAGGCGTGAAAGCCGGACAGATAAACAGACAGACAGAGTTACTTTCGCATTGATAATATTAGTATGGATATCAGACTTGCAATAAATATTCAGTGTAATTTATTATTTGGGCTAATAATAGCTAAATCTATAAAACTGGTAGGTATATAGTTGGCAAAAATATTTTTTTTCTTAATTTCTATAAATACAGTAGGCGCTTGAGACGTCATACGACAATTCTATTCAATGTATCGTCTAACGACGATTTATTGGTTTGGTTAGGTTAGGTAATGCAAAAACAGGTGTCCTATATTTTAGGAAAATCTAACAGTTTATCACTTTACAGTAGTTAGGGCGCCAAGACTAAATACTAAACTAAACTTGACAAATTTTAAGAACATCTGTAAAAACTAAGATGACAATTTAACTTGCTATTTGAACTTAAACTTACTTGCTCTCTGCATTTGAACTAGCAGAATTATAGCAATACATAACTAAAAATGTGTTTTTTTACCTTTTTAGTGAAGCGGAAAATGGCGTCGTCTGGTATTATACAACACCAAGGCAGTTTGAAGAATTGCTTAACGTTTTAGATGCTGGAGAAATGGAAACACCTTTAGTAAGAGAGCTTTTAGAAATGAAGCAAGAAATAATGAGACAAATGGAAATAACTGAAAGATTAACAAACCAATCAAAAGGCAACCGCAAGTCTTATTTGGAGGTAGAAAATGCTAATATTATAAAGCAAAGAAAAATACGAGAGAAAGTAAAACAACAGGATCCAACATTGGGTTTAAAACTAGATGAAGACAAAATAGAAAGTGAATCTTCCCCTGTCCCTGATGGAGATGTGATGAATGAAGTCACCATTTCCAGTGAAGACACGCCTGAAGATGATGAACTAGACGCTGATGATGATGATGACCCAAAACGAATAAAAAACAAAAATAAATTAAAGAAGAATGATGAGAGTAAGTATTTTTATTGTGGAATAACATTTAATTATAACTTATGGTTGTTGGTTAAATACTATTGTATTGCAAATTATATAATTATTGGTTTTTATGTTTTCAGTTACTGAAAGAGTGACACGTCAGAAGTCTAATCAAATATCGAATGGGACATACTTATTCAAGTTGGGAAATGAAAACTCATTTAAAAATTATATTAACCAATACACCAGTAATTCTTTAGCATTAAATAAACCTCAGAGAAATGAGGAAAGAGATAAAAAACGATACATGTCGCACAAGTTCTCATTATCATCTGCACAGGACTTTAAATGGATTGGACTACTCAATGGTAACTAAAATAAAATTGCCATCATTCACTTGCTTTGTTTTCAGGTCATCTACCACACAATATATTTGAAAAACTAGAAAATATTTATTCATTGTAATTCCATATAAATATCATCTATACAAATAATGTTTTTTTTCAGCTACTAAGCCATTACTGGTAGCAACATTAAGACAAACTTTGTTGCAATTAGAATCAAATATAGTGATTCAGTTCATGCATCCAAATTGGTCTTTATTAAGAAAACCCTGGGTGCAAGCTGTACAGCTCTGTCAGGCGCCAAGAGATTTTTCAAGAGCTCTTTGTGTCCTTCAGGTAACAAACATTTCTTTCGATAATAATTATACAGAATATGTTGGGCTTCAAATCGTCATAATATATTTTTATCCGAAATTTGATTGATTATTTCTATATTTACAGGCTTGTATTAAAAGTGTAGTGTGGGTACCGGCATGGCATGAACAACTAGGCCATGTCAGACTCATTCGAACAACGGCTGCGGAACGCGAAGAACGCAAAAAACTTGATAAGCGAGAAAAGAAAGAAAGGGACGAAGAGGAAGAACGATATAGAACATCATATAATTTCGTAAAATATTCATTAGGTCTCCGACATCAGGTATGTTAATTTAATTTAATTTTTTTGGCTACAAATTATTCTCAAACATGTTGCCAAGGAACTATTTACACTAATTTAACATTAATTTCTGCTTAGGCATGGAAACAAAAAGGCGAAGAATATAGGATTCATGGACAGTGGGGGTGGCTATGGAACTCATCCACAAGAAAGTTTAAAAAACATAACACAGCTCCTAAACCTAACCTTTCAAATGGCCCTGCCAAGGTAGCAGTGCGAGTTCGAGAAGGGAATATTATTAAAGTACTGGCAGTGGAACCTAAAACTTATGAATGTTTGATATCGGATAAAGCTGTGGATAAAGATGTTCTGGAAAAATGTAAGTAGAATGTCATTTTATTATTACATAAAATATAAAACTCCTTTGAAATGTTTACTTTACTTTATCTTAAAAATTATTGTTTGATTGTAGTGCCCCCATCAATGCGCGATTTAGCTGTGGAAAAAGAAGATGAAGAATTTGAAGAAATAGATGTAGAAAAGGCTCTGAGCTCGTCAACTCGAAGATTTTACCCTAAAATAGCCAAAAAATCTAAACTGGACGACTTCCTACCACGTCGTACGTATTTGAAGCTCATGGAAGAAAAGAAAATATCAAACATACTTACCAAAGTTAAGAAAGAAGACATGGATGTGAAGAGTGAAGAAGATAAAAATATTGATGTTGAGAATGATGAACCGGAAGCTGACATATCCGTATGTGACATCACTAACAGCGAAAAGAAAACATCAAATTCTGATGCAACATCAAAGACTGTAGATGAACTCAGAGAAAAGTACCAGAAATTGGCACAGCTAACAAAACATTATAAGTGTTATTCATCAGGCTGCAATAAATTAGAACCACTAGCTTTACAACACGGCTCTAGCATAAAAGTTAATTGCTATTCGCCTTTATGCATACAAAAGGCAAAACTTTTGAATGACTTGCTTGCTATATTGAAAAGTGGTACTTCAAACTCTACTTTGATAATGAATTCCAAAGATAACAATAAGATGTCAATTTTAGAACAGTATTTACTAGGCAAGACCGCTGCTTCTGCAAACTCAGAAGAAAATATACTGTCCGACTTATTGTCCGCAGTAGCGTGTGCGCAAGAATGTGATAATAAAAATACAGATTGTTTTGTTAAAAGAAAACTAAGTGGAGAAAGCGACGTGACTGTTAAGACTGAAAAAGATGATGAATCCTTATGTCTTCTAAAATCAGAAAGTACTTTAGAAGAATCAGCTGTACCTGCAGTAGGAAATGAGATGGATATAGATATTACTTCTGGTAATAATGAAGAAAGTGAGGTCGAAATTGGTCCTCTTAAGGAATTAACTGATGGAGACCAACAAAGTGAAAGTGGTGCACTTGATATAGAAAATGATAAAACTCGTCCGCCAATACCAAAATTAAAGATAACAAGAGGTCGCGCTTCGAAGTCATCAGCTAACACAACAAATGTAACTAATCTCAATGAAGTTAAGGACTCTTCCTACAAATGTTCAATGACTTCAGCTAAAAATGACGAAAAATTGAAATATCGCGCTACTGTCAACAGACGATTTGGTCTTTTGCGACCCAAAAGAGACGATAAGACGGTGAAAGAAGAAAAAACTGAAAGTGGTTTAGTAAGAGTGTATTCAACTGAAAGTCCTTCTGGTAGGGTTTATCTTAAAAGGGTACAGACCTCTGCAGTTGAAAAGAAAAAGAAAAGAACCCCTGTAAAATATCCTCTTTGTTCAACATTCCATACAAGAAGTAAAGCTAAGACAATTATGGTGCTGCCACATCATGAGCTCAAACGACTCTGTAGACAAGCAGGCCACAACACTGTATCTGGTTTTAGCCATAACGCTAAACCTAATCAAGCCGTCTGGCCTTATCCTTGTGCGCGACCCCTGTTCAAAACTTGCTGGTTGTATCGCACGGTGAACTTACAATGGCTAGCTAGTGCGGCGCTTCAACTGCGTATAATGTGGGCGTGTCTTCGCTGGGACGACATGGCAGCTAAGCCGGCTGCCGGAGACGGTAAACATCAACTGACTACGGACACTGAAATCGTATCGTTAGAATTACTAAAACACCGGCACATAGGGCAGTTCTCGGAAAGGACACAGTACCTTCGGCGGCGCGTTGTGATACCGCTCGAATTGCCGAAGACGGTGCGCGAAGTGACGTCGATACGAAGCGGTTTACGAAAACGAAAACGAGCAGAATCTCCTCAAAATACGGAACCTCAGGTAATATTATAATGTAGTAACAAATGATAAAACAACCGTTTAATAAGCAAATTAGTCGCGTCTTACTTGAGACATTCCATGGGTTATAATTTTTTAATGTTCGTACTTGAAGTATGGCGGGAGGAGGCAACGGTGCATTTAAGACGTAGCAGAGCAGCGAAACCTGTATAAACCGCACTATCTGACAGCGTCTTTGCCGCTCCCGCTACTGTGTAAACGGGCTCTTAGTCAAAAAGCCGATCATTTCGTCAGAACGTATGCCATTCGTTACGGAATCTCTATTAACAAATGAATTCTGACCTAATTTTGCATAGTTTACGTTTGACTGACATGATTGTCGTTTCCATATGAATAAGCTTCACTCCATGTGGGTAGGTGTCGGAAGAGTGGGTGGACGAGGACAAGCTGGAGCTGTGGGAGGTGCGTCAGTACGGCGAGCGTGCCGAGCGCGGCACGCCCGTGACGCGCACGTCCACGGGCAAGCTGCCGCCGCGCGCCCTGCCGCCCGCGCACGCCGCCGACCTCAAGGACAAGATGGAGCAGCAGCTGCGCGACCAGCGCGCCGCGCACCAGCAGAAGAGGGCGCTCGAGATGGCGCAAGGTATTCGTCTCGGCCAACACCGATTATAAAAAATGTCGAACGTCCTTCGATTACTAACGATACCTGAGCCACTCTAGCGCGAAATTAAGATTTCAACGAAACTCAGCTTTACATGTTTCTTACGCCCACAACCATCTTTGTTCTAATGTTTTCTTTAAAAAGAGACGAAAATTAAGACCATGAAATGGTTTTTTTATGTATTTCTCAACCTTGATTTGGTTAAATTATGTCTTATTCAACTTGAAACAGAGTGCAGCACGATTCCAAAATAATAAATATGAACTAGTACAGATGTGAATAAATATTCAAAATATAAAATGTCACTTATTTTTTATTACAGACAAATCGAAAGCTGCCACTCCTAATCAAAATTCTGGAAAGAGTACTCTTACTTCTTTATTGACCACTAATACCAGTACTCCAACTGGACAAAAAACCGTAATTGGTACTAGAAGAATAATCATGACAAAAGGCGCCGATGGCTCGACGCGGGTTATTACGCAACCCATCACAAGCACCACGAAGTCGACCGTGGATAGCCCTTCGAATAAAGCAGCTGCTACGCCTCAGAAAGAAGGTCCTCAAAAAGTGCAAATTATTCGTGCTCCTGATGGAAAAATCACTGTTCGCGGTTTGCTTGCAGGCCAACAACTATTACAGATGCCAGATGGGAAATTACATGTGGTTATGGCGGGACAGCAAGGCATCTCCGGCCAGTTAGTTGCGGCATCACCTTTAGCAAAACCTGTGGAATCAGTTAATGAAAAAGATGATAGGAACCAAATGAAAGTGGTCAACGATGAATTGAAACTGGCGTCCTCTCCTAGAGTGGCTGCTTCGCCTGCTCAACAAATAGTCCTACAGGGTAATCGACAAATTGTTGTACAACCTACATCACAAGTGGTGGTACAACAACCACAGCAAGTGGTCGTACAATCTCCACAGCAAGTCGTTGTGCAAGCCGGCGCGAGGCCGTTGCAACCGCGTGTGCAAGCTATGCAGACAGTGCTGGTGCAGGGACAGATCGTGCAACGCCAAGCGACACCTGCGGTCGTGCGCACCCCAGTCCCGCGCCCTCAGCCGCCGCGGCCCCGGCCGGCTTCCACTCAGCAAATCGTCGTCAACAATCCCGTTCTCGTACAGCAGATAGCTGCCGGCAAAATTCAGCTGGCAACTGTCAATGGTCAACAAGTGTTAATCCGACCAACTGGAAATAACCAAGCTCAGATTGTAGCCCATATCGGGCAGAGTGCGGCTTCGCCTGCTCCTCCGCCGCCTGCGCCGCTGTCGAGGCCGGCGACAGTAGTGCCTGCGCCGCCGCAACCGATGCCGCAGCCGATGCCGATACAGCAACAATTAACGGAAGATGAAATTGTCGAAAAAAGACTTCTCGTCGGTCAGCCGCCCGGCACTGTCATCAAAACTGTTACGGCTCAGGTGAGTTGCTATTATCCTCAACATGCCAATATGTTATCTATTATGTTGTGTTACTGTAATTTATGCTATTGACTAATAAAGCTGTTAAAAATGTGATCAAGCACTCTAATTCCTGACATTGTGTTAAACTCAATAAATTGAATGGGGTGATCATTTGTTTAATATGTTTTGAATTTGGTTAATAGGTTATGCAGACAAGCAGTGGGCCTAGCATTGTTCTTCAAGGACTCCATGGAAATTCTCTTACTCCTCAACAATTGGCACTGGTGCAACATCAAGTGAAGCAGCAACTTTTAAAAGGTTAAAAAATGTTATTTTATTTAAAACGAATTCATGTCATTTTTAGACTAAAGGTGAAATAATATAGAACTATTTCTTTAATTTAAAATCGCAATTTTATATGACTTTATTCCTTGAATCTTATGCAAATATTAATTTACCGCGAAAACTACCATTTAAGTTTCTTAAATAGACGTTTTAGTTTTTAATAATAGTGAAAACAATTTTCAGCACAAGAGTCTACTGGCAAGCAAGGCATGTTAGGTCCAAGAAAAATGTATCTAGCGGTGCAGCCCGCGGCCACCGCGCCGCCGCCGCTCGCACCCGTCGCCGTCGCGCCGCAATTGCTGCAGCCGCTGCAGCCGCTGCAGCCGCTGCAGCCGCTGCAGCCCATGCCGGTGCCGCACCAGGTAATCTATTACTACTAAACACGACGAAAAACAAGTGGAGTGCTGCGCGAATCTTAGTACGGGAACCGATGTCGCCAAACACATACCTTTTTGAATAGTGACTCTAATTGGTAGTTTTAAGTAACTTAAGGTTAGTCAGTTATAATCTTGTAAAATTTTTAAAACTGTATTGTTATGATTTTTTTGTTAATATTATTTTAGCTGTGATACCCCGATGTCAAAATCTTGCAAATTGTGCATAGCTATGAGCTAGGGTGTCGGATGGGAATGCAGATTTTAATCAATCAACCTTATCGCTTGAGAATAATCAGTTGAAGGGAATATTATACAAGTATGATTACATCGAAACTCTTATTCGCCACTTCCACTTGTTTTATATTTGTCACTACATCTGATTGAATGACCTTTATCGTTCCACTAGAAAATATGATATTTACAATACGGATATGGATATGTAAAGGGGAAATTGTTAAGGTTTATTGTGTACAAACAGAAAATGTTAAAATTTTCCCACCCACTATTTCGTTCCTGGGTTTCCTCTTATTTACATTACATAAGAATGACAATAAATTGTTAAAAAAACTTCGTTAAAAAGCGTCCAAATAATTTAAGCACAGATAAAGTGGAATTACATTTTAATATTAACATGTTCAGAAATCGAACTAAGCCTAAATAAGAAAGTGCACAACATCTAGTTACTCATAATTGGCTACTTGACAGTGTTAACAATAAAATTTGAAAAGTGTTGGATATGTTAACTTATTAGTTGAGTAATAAATAATATTACATTTTAATTGTTTAATTAAAAGCATAGTTAGTATTTTATTTTTGCTAAATAAATTTTACTTGTGGAACAAAAGAAACTTATGTAAATTGAAACTACTATTTGTGTGACGACACTAAACACTGCAATTCGTAAATTACAGCTGTTAGTGAATTATATTTATTTTAATGTGACCAAAACCGATGATAATTTTATCGATTCAATTGAATTAGGGTGTCACTAACCATATTAAGGATTTAATTAAAAACATTTTCCATTTATTTTAAAATTCGATATTATCAAAAAATTAAATCGTTCCGACCCGTACCGATATGGTGTATAGAAAGTCGACGTCACAACTGCAACAGTCACGTGATTTGGCGTTTTCGCGCGCTTTTTCTCTGATAATTTCCATTTTTTCCTTGCTTGCTTGGGATATGCTTGGGATATAAAATTAACGGGTGCACATTATAGGACATTCTTTTTTAAATTGTAAAGTAGCCAATTTTCTTGTCGGCAATAGCATGGAGACAAACTTGTCAATGCCTAGTGGGGACTATATCTATCGTAGATGGTTACCATATGTTTATCGTAATTAAGGATCTATTTTTTTAATGATAAATCAAAGGATGTCTAATAAACTCTAAAAGAGTTGATTTCAATTCCAAGAAGTATAACTGTCTCAATAATTACATTAAATTAAAATGATATTACATTGAATTCCGACGACTGTTTTACACAAAGAAACCAAATTTCCCCCTTACAATTAAGGGCATTACTGGTATAATAAGTAATATTTGCACTGTTACTGTTAGGATAAAGCAAATATATTATAACTATGTATTAATTACTCAACAATATTTAATTAGGTAGGTAATAGCAACAAATTTAAGTTAATTTATTAGGTCCAGTATTTGAAGTTCTTTAGGTATAAAATTTACAACAAAAATTACTTCCACAATTCATGGATGTAAAGACATAAAATGTGTATATTTTTAACTAAGTAAGTAATAAATCCTTTCATTATGAGTGTTAGTTATAGTTCCGGCGTTCATATTCGATATTACCCTGCATGAAATATAAAGGTAGGGATTCAATTATTTTTATAAAAAAATATTATCACATTCTGTACTGTCTTTTTCATAGCGTGTAAATAGATACCTACTTGCAGTTCTAAACGTGCCGCTAGAATTGGAGCTCCATTATGCTTTTGTTTCTCCTTACGTTTATGCATTGTGCATCCATAACGATGGAGCGCAGGGGCTGCTATCACTATGATCTGATCTGATTTGGCGAGTCTGATTTATTACATTGGAATTGCTGCCATCTGGCCTAACATTGAAAACTATTTGGACAATAGTTGGGAACATGCGTTTCGAAGCGCGGAATCACTGTTTTTAGCTGACAATGTTCCAAGCTATATTTGACCCTACGACATTTAGTTCACGAACACCTTGATTGCACATTCTCCCAATGACCGACAAGCTGGTAAAATGGTTCATGCCATTACTATCATGATATTGTTTGTGTGATTGCGTTGAGCCTAGGTATAACGTTGTTACTTAATTCTGTGGTTTGCACATTTAAATTTGGCTCTCTGTTAATCTTTAGGCTGTAGCTTCAAATGTTTAATTTTAATATTGTTATTATTTTTAACGAAAACTGACTGTAAAAACTCTACAGTGAAAATTTAACACAAATTATAGTTTTTAAATACATCTCAATAATTAAACGTGAAGGATAAGATACGGAAGAGTTTAAAACCAAATTATTAAAATAAACTTGTAATGAAAGGATTGCAATCTGGCGCTTATTCCTTAAGATACGTATTTGACTGAAATATTCTTTAAAATTATACCTTTATAATTTCGGTAAAACACATAATGTATAGGATTTCGAGACTGCTAGAATGTCTGTTGTGAAAAATTACAACAGCAATAAAATTAATGTTATGTAGATAACTAAAAATCTGTAAATTACACCAAAGATAAATAACTTTTGTAACTACGTAGAATGTGTATCTGCTTTATAAAATATAATTAATATCATTTTATTTATATTATTTACGATATGTAGACGTCTTATAACTATGGAAAGACCCATAACACTTTAAATTCAAGACATTATTCATACATTGACAGTTTTAGAATTATAATACATCGAGGCATCTAATGTATGTAATATCAGATAAATTATTTTAGTTCCTAGTAATTCTAAATGTAGTATTATGAGGTGGGATCTGCCATAATTAAGTCAAAACAATTTTCTACTGCAATATTGCAATCGGATTAAAGAAATTGACAGTCGATTGCCCAGTACTTTCAAACCTTGAATTATTATTAATTAATATAATTAAGTAGTTATATAAATGTACTAGTCAACTAAATAAAAATTATTTAATATGGCGGTAGAATAGTGTTGACTATCATTTATGGAACACAGGTTCATACAATAGTACCTAGTTCATCTAAGTTCCTTAGATTCGTATAGCTTGAGAATTGTAGAATCAACCATTTTGCAAGATGACAAACTGGATACATTGCTACACAATATCCGTTTTCAAAATCCCATTATACCACTCATTTTGACCATTCAAATAAATGGAATATCATTTTGTATTATGCGTGATTCTACATAATTTTATCTGCATATATATTAAACAGTTTATGTACTATTGGGAGTGGTTTTTGATTCTTGAGTTGACACAGTTACTTTAAAAAATCTTCAACCAACTTAATTATTCGGTACAAGAATTGCTCATACACCACCTGTTAAAAGGAATGTAATTAGATATCAAAAATAAAACCGTAATTATAAAATAACTCGTGCAATATTATCACTTAAATAAAAAAATACATTTGATATTGACTTTTATTTCACCAGCTCCTGTTTATTTATGTAATTAATTTTTATTTTCACTTTATATTTTTATTACAACCGTTTTGTGGGGGTGTATGGGCAATTATTTACTTAGCTTGGATGAAGAATGAGGTGAAATGAATAAAAATGTTTAATTAAATTCATAACTTTGCAGTAGTCATCACTTACCTCTTGAATCACTGATATATTCCCACAAACGATTTAAATTATCTTTTTGATTTTTTTATTTTACATTTCCCTAAAAAAATTGGTACAAAGGATCAATTGAGTAAGTAGGAGTTTTTATTTGACACATATTGTGTCTTTTTTTAATTTTAGGATGGTAATGATGAAGAACAAATTAAACGTCAGCCTCTTCTAAATGGCGAAGACAATGTAGCCGAAGCGGCCAGCCATAAGGAGGCTACGCCCTCGAAGCCCGAGGAAATAAAGGACAATAATTCGAAAACCGATATCGTAAATTCAACTCATGACGGAGTACAGAGCAATAAGTTTGTGCTTACGCCCGATTACATACAGCAGAGTGAGTATTGAACTTTGAAGCGCCCAGGGCGCTGTAAAATAAATTAAATTGTTAGAGCTCTGTGAGTATCTCATCTCTTAAATAATTTCCAGCTATTCGCAGCGCGTTAAAGCAGGAAAATCTCAATCCAGAAATAGAAGAGAAACTGCTGCAACTGCAACGCTATCAGGAGAAACGCATGAAGCCTGAAGTTCAAGTGGAGCGGGAGACTCGGGCGGTGGCGGTGGTGCCGCAGTCACCGTCGCCGCCTCCGCGCCGCCGCGCGACCTCTTCCAAGCACGACGACGATGACGAGTGGGTCGACAGCAGCCCGCGCAAGCGACCTCGCACCGCGCGGCCGCCGTCGCCGCCGCCGCCGCCCCCGCCCCGCGCCCTGCCCCGGACCGCGCCGCCGCCTCCGGCCGCCGCCGCCGCCGCCGCCACCGCCGCCGCCACCGCCGCCGCCGTCGCTGCCGTCGCCGCGTCACCGCCCGCTGCGCCTCAGCCCGCGCCCGTTCCGCTCTCGGCCTTAGAAGAACGACGCCGCGCTGCTTCTACTCATTCTAGATTGCAAATGCTGTTGTTCAAACACAAGGAAATGCTGAAGAAAGATATCATAAAAAAAAGAGGTCTCCTTGAAAAAGAGCTTGGCGTTGAAATTCAGGTATTTTAAATCTATTTATAATACATAATTTTTTTTATTACTTAATGCTAAATATGACTTCACTAATATTAGCCTTTTTTCATGTTTATTTATTTCAAAGAAATTCTTTTAATATACGGTATATGGTCTTCCTATCGGTATCGGTACATAAAATACTGAAGATAATGACAGCCCACTGCTGCTCAAGCAAAATGCAGGCTCAAATCGAATTTTGTACGCGTAAATCCACCAGGAAAACTTTGATGTATACTGAGGAATGATCTACTTTATTTACAGAAGGAGCTATCAGCGGAATTGGCGCTACGTACTCGAGCCGAGCGCAGCAAGCAGGAGGAAGTGCGAGCCGGCAAGCGGCGCACCGCGTCCAACAGCGCTCGCGACTCCTCCACTCCCAAATCAAACAAACGGGCAGTTAAGAAAGAGAAGTTGCTGTGCTTGTGTCGCACTCCATACGACAACACAAAGTTAGTTGCAGTTTTTATTCAAAACGAAATATTACCATAAACAAATTAATTTAATTTGATGATTACTATAAGCGTTTAATTAACATAACATTTAAGTTTGACTACACTACTATATATTTTATGTATTTTCTGCTTTATAGATTCTATGTGGGCTGTGAGCATTGTAGTAACTGGTTCCATGGGGATTGTGTTGGAGTTACTGAAGAAATGAGTAAGACTATGGAAGAATACGTTTGTCCCGACTGTCGAAGAGCAGAAGAGACGCAAGAATTGTACTGTCTTTGTAGACAACCATACGACAATTCTCAGTAAGTTGTTACAACATTACATTCCGCATCTAGAAATTCCGTATTATTATTAAATTCACATAAAATCAAGGATAAGGTGTCGATAAAATACCTGATGTGATTTCAGCATTTTTCCAAGTCAATCATACTTATATCACTTTTTCAGATTTTACATATGTTGTGATCGGTGTCAAGATTGGTTTCATGGGCGATGTGTGGGCATCTTGCAATCTGAAGCTGATAATATTGATGAGTATATTTGTCCAAATTGTCAAAAAAATAATTCTGTGAATTATGCAAATATGAAGGAACTTACACCTAAAGACTTTGAGCACCTGAAGAGGCTTGTCAAACAAATCCAACTCCATAAAAATGCCTGGCCTTTTATGGAACCAGTGGACCCCAGAGAAGCGCCTACATACTATAAAGTGATAAAAGAACCAATGGGTAAGTAGAATTTGTATTTATTTTTAGTTGTAATGGTGTGTGATTTGTATACAAATTACATTCTTTGTAGAATAATGAATGCTATGATTAAAGTTAAGTACTGGGTTAAAAGAAATATAAAATATGTATGAATTTACCTTCTCGTCAGACGTAAAATCAACAAAAGAAAAATGTATGTGTTGATAGGGTCTACCCAAATAAGGGTCTGCAAATAATCACAAAAATTTTTCTTTTAATATTTTGTTCTTTTTGGTAATATTCAAATAATGTTTAATATTAGTAGCGGTTTTAATAACCATGTATTAAATTGCCAAAATCTGACTTAGAATCTAATTGCCCAACATCTCCACCAACCAAATCTTTCAACAATTTGTAATTTCATTTTTAATATTGGTGCTGCTGCTTAACCCCGTAGATAGGCTACATAGGTTTAGGTGTCGGAAAGGGTGACAGTTTCACACAATAAGAGCGCTGTGGCCCCGTGATGCAATCCATTGCGACTAGATTTCCGAAAAGCGAGCTAGCGGCTGGGCCCCTCCCCGCTTCCCGCGCAGCGTATTAGCGCGGGGAGTTCAGTTTAAATGTTAACGAATTCGTGGTCCAACCTCTATTAAAATTGTATAGTATGCAATATTTCAATACAGTTATATTTTAAATTTAGAAAAATATTATAAATTTATTAATAGAAAACTATTGTTAAAATCATCATCAAGATCATCTTACTAAATTTCGAAGAAAATACTTAACACTATGACCTGATATTGTCATATAAAAAAATTTGTTATTAATACTAAATTTGGAAGTGATTTGTGTGGCCGTATAAAAAAAAGCTATTGGAGTAAAGTCAAAATGCAAACTGGTTTTATTATTTCCAACTTTAATTTAAGAAACTCTGTCCATAAGATTAATCAGTTTTTTGCTGAAATTCCCATCACATTTCCCATATGTAGGTCGAAAAGGAATGTAGTCATAAATTATTTACTACATTCTTCTACATGGTTATTGATTGAAATATACATGGTTATATATTGTAGGAAATTATTAAGACAAACTACACATTAAAAAAAAACTTTTATTTTCAGATTTGCAAACTGTGGAACGAAAAGTGAACGAACAAACTTATAGTACGTTAAGTGAGTTTATTGGTGATATGACTAAAATATTTGATAATTGCCGGTATTTCAATCCAAAAGACTCAGAATTTTATCGTTGTGCAGATGGACTTGAAGCATTTTTTGCACAAAAAATTAAGTACTTTCGTGAAAAGTTGTTTGAATCTACTCAATGATAATAGTGCCAGTGTATATTAGCGACATATATGAATTATGTGATCGAATCAAGTTTGCAGAACACGATAATGGATTCAGCTTTATTTTCTTTATGATCTGCATCAACTATTCAACTGTAAATTGTAAACAATGTGATGAAAATTACAAAGAATAATAATTTTTAAAACATGTATCTTATGAGTAAGTCAGCCCTTGTTCCATGTTTACGTATTTATTGTATTTATTACATATTCACATTATCGTCCCATTACAAGGCTGACTCTCTTAGGTACAAGTAAAACTACAGACAGAATAATTTATGTATACAGTTTGTGAAATATTATGTTAGCTAATGTAACTTAGCAAGTTTAGTTATCTTGAATAGTGCTTAGCATAAGATAAAACCTATTTGTATGTAAGTAATAAATTTTTAATAATATACATCTCAATGATGGTTGTGTTTATTTAAATTTTCATATTTAACCCATTGACCGCCATTGACGCTTTAAAGCGTCATCAAGAATTTTGATCCAGACGCCGACGACGCATTTAAGCGTCATTATTTACCTTGTGTTTGACGTTGAAATAACAAGTAATGAATACCATCTCGTATACATATTTATACACACCGCGCATCAGGATACGACAGATTATTATTATTGATGACTAAAAACGTCCTACAGCATAGAATTGAGTTAAAAAATGATAAAAATCAACAACTAAAATTATTAACGTAAAATCAGACTGCACGACGCCGTGGACGTCTTAAAGCGTTAGGTAGTGATGTGACTAAGTGTTTTATGTTTATTTAATATGTAGGTATTAGATGATAACAATAAAATGTGATTATTTTTCGATTGTTCTACTATTATAAGTGTATTAGTAAATAACTATTATCATTATCTCTGCCTATACACATACTTGATAGATGGATTGATGATGCTCACTCGTCATATGGTTAACGTACGTATTTTTTGTCTGTTTATATTTTACCTAATTATTAATGTTTACAGTCAATTGAGAAAAAGTTTGTAATAATAAACAGATGGCATGCCATTGTAAATTAATTTCATGACTATGTATTTACTATTTATTATTGAATTTAATCTGCTTAAAATATACCTTAATTTTATTTCATTAAATTTAATGTTATCGATATACCCACCTAACTCCACAATGTCGTGTTCACTTTAATGTACTGCCAACGCCAACGACGCTTTAAGTCGTCCGCTTGTGACGTCATAAGCGCGTATGCTGCTATTGATAGTGTTGGGAGTTGAAGGTAGATAAAATATTTTTTTCAATTGGCTACTTGACAGTTTTTGAAAAAGTATTGTAAAATGTGCGCCCGTTCATTTTATATCCCAAGCAATTCGATTTATCTGGAAATAATCTAAATAACCAGAGAAAAATAAGGTTTTGTGTAACACATTTAAAAAGCGCGCGAAAACGCCTAGTCGCGTCACTGTTTCAATTATGACGTCAACGTCCTAGACAACGAACCGATACGCATAGGAATGACTTAATTAAGATAAACGGAAAATGTTTCAATAAATTCTTTATACGATTAGAGACACAATAATTCAATTTAATCGGTAAAATAATCATTGTTTCGCCACATTAAAATAAATAATTTTCGCCGACAGCTGTCATTTCCGAATTGCAATGGTGGTTTCCGTTTCGGTTCTTTTGTACCACAGATAAAAAAACTAAAATTTATTTTGCAAAAATAAAATACTAACTATGCTTTTAATTAAAAAGTAAAAATGTAAAATGATTACATAACTAATAAGCTAACATATCTAACACTTATCATATTTTATTGTTAACACTGTCAAGTAGCCAATTACCCTACAAAAACTAAATGCTACTGAAGTTATTGTCCGTGTTTCTATATTGCAGACTTTTTGAGTAAAAACCCACAATTATATTATTTACGAAAATAGTTTAAACAATAATGGGTTGTGTTGAACTTTTACATATTCTAGAAGTAGTTGATGATGATATTTTTAATAAATCTTCGCCTGATAGTGAAGTAGGAGAAGTGTTTCTTTTCGAGGCACCTATTTATTTGAATCAAACTAAATTAATGATCATGACAACCGGATCAACAAATTCTAATTATTTCGTGAGTTATTCCATAAAGATTATAATACCCATATTTATTATTTACTTAATCAACTGAAAAAAACTATGTATGATAAAGCTCATAAAAATTTGAAGTTCACTATGTCGCTGCTAGTTTTAAAATGTATTTAGGTGTGACGTCATACGACATTTCAACGAAACACTGCACCGTGATTTTTTGATTGATTAAATAAAAAAAATATAAATGTTTATCGTTAAGTGTATATGCACCGTAAAAACCAGGAAAAATGATTTTGGTGTAAATTTGTAAAACGCCCCTTCGTATAACTTATTTTGGTTTCTGTCTATAGAAAAAAATAAACAATGTTTTGTTGCTCTTCTTATACAAAAAATAAAAATCATAATAAGTTCAAAAGGTGTACCTACTTATTATAATTTCATCACCGACATTAATTCATATTATTTTGTTTTTAACCAACACAGTGGCGTTTATTCCAATTACATCGATAAAGTCCTTAACAACACTATAAGAGTAGGTAAAATTTGTCAAACATTTAAGTTGTGATCGCCGATGACGCTTTAAGGCGTCGACTAGTTGCGCCAAAATTCCTTGCATACTTTAAAAAATCTTGTGATAATTTTATGATTACTAAGACATATAAAATTACTATTGATCTATTATTTCTTATTACGTTCAGTGTGTATGAGCATTTATTTCTTTATCCTTTGTAATAGTAATAAGGTTCCGAAACAAACGTTTATTCTTATCGTTTAGTGCAGCATGTCACATCACTATCGTATTGGGCGAAAATTCTAGCTAATAATACGCATGGCGTCGGGAGCAATATTTTCTATTTGAAGTCCGGCGGTCAATGGGTTAAATACGTATACATTGAAAGATAGGCGAATCGTGGCTCAGTGAAGGAGCTTTTACGTTAGGATGTACTGGATGGCCGCGCATGATGGATGGCAATGCGTACGTACGCGTAAGATGCAATTCCAATTTTATTTGCCACTAATATAACTAAAATCGTAAATTCATCTACAGAAAAATATCACGAAAAGGTCCATCTGCCTGTGCAAGGCTATGCTGAGTGATGTAAACTGCGCTGGAGCGCAGTTTCGGACTCTTTGAAAAATGACTCGCAAGGTGTTAGAATTTTCTTACATGTTAAATGTACCATTATCTTTTTGTAAATTTGAACTGCCAGATCTCTTTATAGCAGAACACGGAGCAATTTGACATTGAATGGGAGAAGCGTACACTTGCACGACTAAACTCGGTATAATTTGAAATCTATATATTTTTTTAACTAGTGCAAGTCCGCATGGGTTTGTACTTCGGCAGAGTTGATATTAAATGCTGCTAGGGCCTACTTCCTTCCCTTGTTGCTCGATGGATATAATATAATCGACATTATGATTTGTAATAATACTCTCGATTTATTCAAATGTCGACTTATAGGCATAGGATGCGCAACACGTCAAATTTCTCCGTCTATTCCCTGTTGCTACCACATGGATTGCCACCGGTGGCAAATTGGAATTAAAAATCCCATTTGCAACTGGTGGCGACTGGGAAGTGATTTCCCCCACTTACACTTTGCTGTACATTGCCGTCGTAGAAAATGAAAGCATGAAATAATTTATTCAAAACCTGCCCCTTATTTGATAGTATCACTTAGGCTATAGAAAGTTTCTAACATTGCAGTTAGTTGGTTATTAAAGTAACAGGTATGTAAGTAAATTTTAAGCGGAACATTAAAAATACAAGGATGATTTATATCATTTTTTATTTTGATTTTCTATGATTAAACAAGGTTATCTAAATAAATAATCCCACCAAAAACATTCTGTAAAAAAATAGCCAAGTCTCGATGGAGCCGCTTGTTTATCTCTAAAAAGTAATGAAATCTAGACAAAGTCCTGCCAAGTCTAAGGTTTCTTACTGCGATTTCTTTATTATTATAGTTAATGTTGTTGGACTTGGCCGTTGAAGGGTAAACAAAACCAGGTGCTTCATGACGCCATTGCACCAATCTGTCGCCAGAACCGCTACCCATTGACGATGGAAAATTGCTACTTGGAAAACATTGATTCAATAAATACAAACTGGGGGCGTCATCTTAACATAGCCAAACCAAAGTCATTTTAGAAAAGTTGGTTTTCCAAATTGATCTGACTGGAAATCGAACCCGGGACCTTTCGTTTTTGCACCGACAAATGCAATCCCGTTGTTGAGCAATATTTTCACAGGGTACCTACCCTCGATGAGCTACAAACCTCCTTAGAGCCATGATTGCGCTATCTGCAGTCAAACTACAAACCAAATCCAATTGAACTGCTCTTGTATTGAGACAAGTGAAGAGTCCCAAACGCCTTGCACACCCTTTGCTACACTCCAACCCAATTTAGAAAAAAATATTTTTTAAATTAAACTGTTAGGGCACCTAATAAGTATCTACCTAATTTAAATATCAAGTAGTACCTTAACACGATGGAAATTAGGTATGTTAAACATTTGCAATTTGCCGATCCTAGCCCGTAAAAGAATAAAGGTAACATTTGCTTATGGATGTTATCAATGAAATGCTGCGGCACGCGGCTCACGTGATGATGGTCGGTGACTGTTGCGGCGGCTTTTTTATGGATAACTTTGTAAAGCTAGTTCTCAATCTTTTAGCACTGACTTATACTAAAAGAAACAATACATATTTACTCATTTTCGCTACAGATTAACATATCAAAATTTGGATAGTGATTAAAAATTCAACCTGTATACATTGCTCAGATTCTGTGCACTTGTACTAAAGAAATCAGAAAGAACCGCGGTATGACAACACCCCGAGACAAAAGGACAACAGATCCGAGACAATATAGAAAAGTTCGTTTACCATTTCGTCAATGTTCGAACCCGGCACCTCATAGATGGCACACGCGCTACGCCAAAGTCCGTCCCGCTCGCCTTTCGGATACGGAGATCGTCAAATCTACCAAGCGTAAGCTGTCAATTGAGTAGCTATGATTTTTAAAGTTATATTAAACAACAAAAAGATCCCGCATGCATTCCTTAAAACTATATATATAATTTTGTTTTATTTATATATATTATATTGTTTAATTATTATATTTATTTATCATGAACCTATGTATGAATATTCTATTCTCGTGTTTAATTTTCTGCAATTTATAATTATTAATTTTGTTGTTATCCATACTCACATTTTTACTGTTACCGCACCCCTAAACGTACTGTCTGCATGACCCAATGGTTGACTGGTAGAGAATGCTCCTTATTAAGTCCACCTTTTGTACTTTTTTTTTGTGCAATAAAGTTTTTATATAAAAAATAAAAGTTTTTATTCTAATGCTCCGTCTGTAATGGCAGATTAATGTAAACGTTTTTTCGCCCATCATGTCTAAGAACAGACTTTTTAATACGAGATAATTCGTATACAGCAGCGAAAGGGTTAAGCTTCTATATATTAAAGTATACCTTTGCAAGTGTCATATTAATGTTTTATCCTTACCTTCCCGAATACTCCGTGGAGGCAATCAATATAGAGTTTAAAAAAAGCTTTCAAAGCACAATCGGATCTGGAGCAGGTTGTGCCAAATTTAGTGTTGATTGATTATTGCTGTTCAAATCAACACCAAAAATTTACACTAAAACGTTAGATAAATTGTCTAGTACCAAAGCCCACGAAATCATAAATACTTTTCCCTTCACTACCGAACGCCCCGGATCGCGGCTGGCTAAAAGTCGTTAGCTAGCGCTTTTTTTGCTTGAAAAAGTTAGCCATTCATTCATTCATTTTTTATTTTTTCTACGATTCATTATACGTGTGCGTATCCGAATGTTGTTAGGACATTTTGGTAGAGGTTATGTTTACTGCTTAATTTTGTCGAGTCAGAATTCAGAAGTTTATTTGAAGGTGCTAAACGTACTGAATCATTTTTCAAGATACAACGAAGTTTGAAACATGTTGGTGACATTAAAAACGCTGCAACAACTATCTTTTCAAATAGAAATCGACCCGGAAGAAACTGTCAAAGCCTTGAAGCTAAAAATTGAAGTCGAAAAAGGTAAAGACTATGCAGCGGACCACCAGAGACTTATCTACGCTGGAAAAATACTTCTGGACGACAATAAGTTATGTACTTATAATATAGATGAGAAAAAATTTATTGTCATCATGGTGACTAAGCCCAAAACATCTGAAGTACAAGCTTCATCCACTTCTGCTCCTGAAGCTGGTGAAAGTGCTTCCACGGAAAGCGGCGATGGTAAGGACAAAAAACCGGCGGAAGAAACCCCAAAACCACCGGCCGCAGCTGAACCCGAGCGATCTGCCGAACCACCAGTAGCTACCGAACCTGAGTTTGAAGCCACAGTTCAGAGCATTATGGACATGGGGTATAATCGGCAACAAGTCGAGCAAGCATTGCGAGCATCATTCAACAACCGAGAACGAGCAGTAGAATACTTAATAACAGGTATTCCAGAGGAGTTACTTCAAGAACAAGAGGCAGAAGAAGGTACTGATGAGGACCCATTAGCTTTTCTACGTGACCAACCACAGTTCCAACAAATGCGTGCTGTAATCCAACAAAATCCAAACTTATTAAATGCTGTCCTTCAGCAAATTGGACAAACCAATCCTGCTCTATTGCAAGCCATCAGTCAACATCAACAGGCTTTTGTTAGAATGCTGAATGAACCAGTAAACCCTTCTAGTGGTGGCGCTGCCACTGAGGAGAGTGCTGTGGAGGCTCCGCCGCCTGCTCAACAACCACAAAATGTGATTCAAGTTTCACCTCAAGATAAGGAAGCTATTGAAAGATTAAAAGCATTGGGATTCCCTGAACATATGGTCATCCAAGCTTATTTTGCTTGTGAAAAAAATGAAAACCTTGCAGCAAATTTTTTGTTGTCTCAAAACTTTGATGATTAGTAATTACTCTTTAATTGATGTACTTGTTACAGTGAAGAGACAAAATTATAAATTTAATTACAAAAAGTGTATTTCATACGTTGTTCTTATGTCCATAGCCTAATAGTTTACTGCTTGTACATTTCATGTGTATTTTTACACCTGAGTTCACAACATTTTGTCATTGTCTAACTAATAAATTTCTTATTGTTCCATTAATTTATTATTTTTAAATGTATTTGTTACTTTAACTGAACACAACATTTTGATATAAAATAAAAAAGACATTTTACAGATTTTGCTTCTATCTTCATATTTTATGTTAGTCCAATATTTTACTCAAACAAGCTTTAAAAAAATTATAATAAATATTATAATATATTCTTCAGTATTGTATATAAAATCAAACCCCATATGATTACAACTTTAATTCCATTCAATCAGTAATAGAGAATAAAGTACGTGTATATTTAAAAATACCCATTATGACCTATAATTTGATGTCCAACAAGTACTATGATCTTTCATTTGAACAACCAATATCACAAACTAATCCATATTGAATTTATTTCATTGCCTTAAAGGCGTGAACCAGCGGAAAATAAAAACGGGTCTCAGGATACCTCATTGACAGGGCCGGCGTTAGGGTGGCGCGCGGTTGGGCAACAGCTCGGGGCGCTAGAAAGCTACCCTGAGGTACCCAGATGTATTCCCCTAAATCAATGTATTGGTATACGCTTTTACAGGGGCGCTGGTTGAAATTCGTCCAGGGCGCCAGTAATGCTAGAACCGGCACTGCTCATTGATGCATATTCAATAACCAGTTTGGAAGTAATAGGGAAACAGATGAAGTACCTAATAAAGATAACGGCAATCATAACCCTCCTTTTTTGCATTACCTTCCACCCACAGTATGGTATAATTTATATTTTACTAGCTGTGCCCGCGACTTCGTTCGCGTGGACTACATCCTTTCATGGTCGGTTTTACCCCTTTCTCCCCTAATATTCGAAACAAAAAGTAGTCTATATTTTAATCCATGTTTCGAGCTATATTTGTGCCAAATTTCATATCTCTAACTTCAAAAATAAACATTTTTCCATATAAACTTTCAAAGGTGGTATTACCCCCATCCCTTCCTTATTTTCTAATAAAAAGTAGCCTATGTCCGTTCTTGAGATTCAACGTATACCTATACCAAAAATCATCAAAATCCGTTCAGAGGTTTAGGCGTGAAATAGTAACAGACCGACAGACAGAGTTACTTTCGCATTTATAATATTAGTATGGATTATATTCTGTGCTTGGTTTGTCACATGGGCGGCTAAGAGGAAATTGTACAATAAGTATATTTTGGCTTCCGTGAAAAGAAAAATAACTATAGTTAGGTATGATATCCATACTTAGGATTTTTTTAAATAAAAGTACCACCTTAAAAAGGTCAATTACATATTTCTCACGGTAAGATGAATGTAATAGGACAGGAAGTTGGTGCACTAAGATACGAACATTAAGTTTATGACTCCTTATTCAATTACCGAAATAAAATAAGTAATGAATAAAAAACAATACTTTAGACTTAACTCCTAAAAAAGGAACTTTTCCAAATAATGAAAGTATTATTCAATACCCTAAAGAAGAATGTAAATTTTTCATATTATATAACGTTTGAGACCTAACTGTAGTGAACGTCAGTCGCACGCAAATACCTGAACGAATATGCTAGGAAAATGAATATGAAGTCACATTATGTATTTATGATGCATTTGACGACCGCTATAGCCGGGCCGGACTTTGCCGGCGCGCCATCTGAGAGGTTCCTGGTTCGATCCCCGGACGGGTCAATATGGGAAATGAATACATACATAGGTATGTGATGTTGTCCAATGTGCCCGTGTAAATTAAGGAGATAAAATCCTATTGTCAGATCCTGAGTAGGGGCCTTCTTTGAGTAATCTGGGAAAATGCATTAAAAATATACCGACAAATTGTTAACTTCCTACTCTCTTGTAGTCTGATAAAGCGTTATTAAACCACATCTTTCCTTGGTTTGATTACATGTGTTTGAAGCCCTACTACACCTTTTCCCTCATCGCTGTTGACACAACACTACCATTTTGTTATTATATGTAGGTAATAGTTTATGCCGTGCTTTTAACAGTGCTAACCTGTAGGTATCATAATTGGAGTTGAGTTGTGTGGAACAATTTGAATGTTCCATCATCTTTTAAAGCAGATGTCAGCGTTTTAAGGGCAGGTTCAGTGCGAAATCACGAATTTGCAGCGATAATGGTCAATGCAATATTTTCAGCATTTTATGAGACTCCACGAATAGGTAAGCTAAAATGTGCCAAATCCACTATGCACCCTATGTATGTACGTACCTACTACAAACCTCTGCATTAAAAATGCCAAATATCCACTAGAGTGAGGGCGCATTCCATTTACATTTCGTATCGGACCGCCGCCGCGGCGCCGCCGTGCGCTTGTATTGCGCACGGTCGTTTGCTTATAAGCAAAAAGCGCGATACGACAACCGCCCCGTTTATAAGAGGGAAGATATAATAAAAATCACCAAAAGTACATGTTAATGAAAAAGTCGGTGTTGCTTTTTCAACGCGACGCTTTTTTTATGTTTATCAACAAGAGCACCAACAGTCAATACCTAAATATTGTACAACACAACCCGAAACATTACTCCGATTCTATGGTGCCTAAGTAGCAAAAGCACTTCTGTTAAATAAAATCATAAACAACGGACGGTATCACTGCACCCAGAACCGAGATTATATAGCAATGTTCGATTTCCAATTTGACTCGACCGGGAATCAATCCCGGGACCTCAAGAGACAGCGCGAGGCGACAAAGTCCGACACGCTCGCTTATCGGCTATGGAGGTCGTCAAACTAGATAGCCCATGCCTTAATCAAAAAATCACTAAAATATAAAAGAACGGCATTCGTTTAATAGGCGTGGTGCGGACTGCTACCGTATAGCAGCCAGCTTGAAAAAATACTTTTAGATGATCTGGCTACTTACATTTCGGAAAAGTTTTGTGCTAAATTGTTTGTGATAGGGGAACAGAGGGTAATGGGAGCCAGAGGGTAATAGGAGCGGTGCAACTGGAAACTAAACTACAGCTCGTACGTATTCGGTTGCCACTCGGACTCCTTTGGCATGCTTTTTTCGTATTTACCTAAGGTGCCTGACTCGCCAGTGCGACGTGTTATGTGTCCACAGACGATTATACATTTTTTAGTCCGCACTTATAAAAAATACGAAATTTTATCGGCCAGATAAGTATGAAGTTATGTGTTTGTTACAATCAATCATTTTTTAATTTATAGCTAGTGTTGTCTATTTTAAGTATCTGTGCTTGTAGTTTCGTTACAAGCTAGATAAAATATTAAATTTCATTTAATTCCAAAATGGTGGTAGTCGGGTAATCAGAGCTTATTAGGCTCTCATTACCCTTTGAAGCTCCAATTACCTCATATGCTTTTTTTAGAAGCCAAAATGCCAAAAAAACGGGAACGTACCACTACAAAAGCTTCTAGGACCATTGAAATCTTAGACAATTTTGTCAAAAAACTTCAGTGTTGCGATACAATAGCAAACAAGGTTTCAAAAGAGACTGAAACGCCCTACAGGACGTTGCAAGTAGATTTAGATTAGCAACATCCAACAGGCTACACACTTTCTCCAAAACTAGAAAGGCCACCTGTGTTCACAAGAATCCATTCTGCCTACTATGTTGATAAGTACATACAGTGTCGAACAAATTTTACGGACTGATGAGGGTTCAGTTTTGTAAGGTACACTGAACAATCTGGTGTCGCAGGTAAATTTCAGAGAAGAAGTCTGCTTCAAGCAGAAGCTTCTTGGCTTCATGAAAAATTATATACTTGGCAGATATATTCTGAATGTTTTTTTTCAACGATATCCTATTCAAAGTATAAGAAAGCAGAAGCAATAAGCATCAATAGGATATGACAAGCACAAAAAATCTTTTTGAGGATGAAACTGACACGTCAGAAGACGAAAACCTTGAGAATATTTGCGAGAATTAGTCAGAATACTCAGAAAAAGAAACATGCTGTGCCATTTGCTGTAAAGTGGGAAAAAATAACGAAATGCGGTACGGACGGCATGTGGTGCCGTACGGCACATAAACAAAGTTCTGATTCTGTCAGCCCGGTAGATTATATTTGCGTTTTTTTGCTTAGATCCTTAAACTCATTGTTACACGGATATCTTTATATTAGAATTTATATAAATAAGTGACATTTCATACTGATAAACAAATCTTTGAGTCTAATTTAATGAGTAAGTGGCTCCAATTACACATATGGGAAATTTTAGGCTCTCATTTCCCGCACAGTGGGGTAATGAGAGCGATTCTGTTTTTGTCTTTAAAGTTTATTTGTGGCCAAATGATTAGTTATGTAATGTTAACGCTATGATTAAATGAAAGCCAAATAAGAAAGGATTTAGTTTCTACAAAAAAGTTTCGAAAGTATCCACAAATTTGACTTTTATTTAATTTTTCCCTTAGTAGGCTCCAATTCCCCCCGTCTCCCCGTACATCGGTTTTCTAGAAAATGCAAAATTTACCTACATCCAGCCAGCTTGAATAGGTCTGATTTTTCAGTCGTCAGAAAAAAATTAACTGGCCGATAAAGTATGAGTTGCTTGAATGAAAACATTATAAGTAGGTACATAACGTACGAACTATATTTGACGGTTTTAAATTAAACTTCTGACTGGCACTTCTTAACCTATTGAACGCCATCCACTTTTTAAGGAAATTTACCCCTGACGCCGGCCTATTAGAATCTGTTCGTGTTTATCGCTCACACTAGTGATGTTGAAATTTTATCGATAATATATGTATATTCTAACGATAAAGAGGTATAAAACAGTGTAAATTCAAAGAAAAACAAATAAAGCCCTTATGGGGAATATGTATCAAGCTTTTAAAAAATACAAAAATATAACTATAAAATGTACTACGTATTCATCAGTTCTTCTACGGAATACATATTACTTCAAAATTATATCGAACTTTTGGACATTTAATATGTAGTCGGTAGTAGTAAAAAAATTGCTACATAATTTTATCTACTTACCCACATATGGCCCGCACTATTTTTCCAAGCGCGTCGCTTGTGACGTCATAAGCGGGCGCCTTTAGGAGTCCATGGCGTAGGGTTGACGATGATTAATAAAAATCTAGTAATGTTTATGAATGTATCGATAATAATGCCAACATTTTTAAGAGTCGTGTTTTGTACAAAGTCGGTGATTGCCTTCCCGTAACTGCGTTAAGTGTTAAAGTTATTTGAAGAACCATGTCTACTGAAGACAAAACTGAAGTAATTGAAAATAGTCAGGACGGCTTAAGTTTTCCATCTCCTTTATACGGCAAAAGAAAGAAAATTGAAACCAATAAGTATATGGGCACTCAAACCGAAAACACTTTTGTCCAATTTACTAAAAGTAGTATAAATAACTTTCAAGCCATTATGGTAATTATGAAAGATGCCCTATTTTTCAATGAACATCCCCGTGATCCAAGAAATGCGAATTTTGCTGCTTTAGTAGCATTTGAATTGGAAAAGGTGCAACCCGAGGATCGTTCATTGGTATACGTCCGAGTACTTGACTTTTTTAGACAAATTTGAGGAGAGTATAGTTGGCATCAAGCTGCCCTTCATTGGAATATTAACATATAATAATTGTTAACATCAATCGTAATTTAGATTCATGATTGTACTTAAGTTGATATTACAAATCCACATTTTAATAAATGCATAATGTTGACATTATGTATATTTTGTGTACCTACATCTTAAATATATCCAATAAAAATAATCGATAAAAGCTCATCACTGGTTGACACCTTCAGGAGTCAAAGGCGTCACGCGAACTTAAAATTTGTTTAAAATTCAACACAAAGTTTAGACTTCATTTTTAGTATGACGACATCAATTAAATACGTAGGCAGTTAGTAAATAAAATGAAAACACTCCTATCGAAATTATATATTTAGAGATTCGAACCTTCTAAAAGAAATAAGTTCCTCAAAAAATGCGAAATTTGGGCTCCTATAATAGCCTTTGGCGTCTGAGTCAAGGGAATCCAATGACGCCTAAAGTAGTCGCTGGCGCTCAAAAGGTTAATAACGTAATGTTATTATATGATATATAATACAGGTAATCATTACAAATACGGTCCCTTTTTGTGGTCCACTATCATTTTGTCACAGTAATAACATTGATTTCTGGGGTCACATCGAAGGGATTGTGAGAAATCATTAAAAACTTATGTCCGATCTACTGGAGTTAAAGCTGGCAGGTCAAAAGTATCTTAGTCTTCGAAATATGCATTTGTGACGAAGAAACTTTTAGTCATGTACCTAATGATATTCATCATATTAAATTTGCCTTACCAACATCCATTATGGGAGCGGCCAAGTATTACTTAACGCAATTTTTTAAGATTTTTGACCCCACCCCTCTCCCCCCTACGTAACACACCGTAACATTTTTTCTGTCCCCCCCTCTCAAAACGTTACGTAACAATCAAATCCTAAGTTTCAGGGATTCCCCATGAACTATTAACGAAAATGTTTGCAAACTTACGAGAACAAATTAATTTACGACTACACCAATCTGGGGATTTCCTGTAGAGTGTAGACCCACGAAAAGGGTTGCCAATTTTAGTTTTAATTTCTTATTTTTGTAAGTAAAAATGTTACGTAACCTGTTGTAAGAAATATTCCTCCCGCCCCCGTACCGCATCGTAACGTTTTACGAGACCCCCCCCCCCCCTTAATTGCGTTACGTAATTCTTGAACGCTCCCTTGTGAGGTGATCATAATTTTACACCCCGACCTTTCGTGGCATATCGGAGGTAAGAATTAAACTACAGATTTACATGAAACAGTTAATATTATTATTATTTATAAATAGCATTAAGTTAACATAAAAAGCTATGTTGGTATAAACTTTATTCATTCTAAATTTAAAGGCACTTTCCACAATGTCTATCAATAAATCTTAAATCATTTGCCATGACTGAATTCAACTTTACAATTATATACACGAGAAACTTTAATCAATGAAAAAGTAAGAACCTATAGTTTATGAACTAACTATTAAAATCTTCCGTCAAGCGACATTTCATAATTTCTTAGAATGGTCAATCATGGCAAATATACACATTAACCTTATTTTAATCTGGTAGTCAACTAAATTTACCCTCTTCACAAAAAATAGTCATTTACGATTTCTATAAGAAAGAATGGCGATTCATAGATTTTTAAGGTACACCAGCTAAGATCTGTTATCACAATGACTGCATAAAATGCTTAGAAATGAAAATACTTAGTGGTGATATGAAACATCAACCAATTCTTTCTATCCATAATATATTAATATATACAATGGATCATTTTTATACATACATTCTTCATAACACTATTTAACTATACACAATATACATGTTTTATTTTCATTTATATTTCATTCAAGAGACGTAGACAATTGTAGTTTTAATCTGTACATTGCAATGTCTATTGCACGAAATAACTAAATATTAGCTTTGGCTTATCCATTACAAACACCCTGCTGTTGGTGTCGAAAATAACTAATAATTCTGTTCATTGTAATATAAGACAATATCTTTGATCACAGACATTCTGACGTGATACATACCATATACCCAAACTTTGCAGTGTATAAACGATATTCGCAGGAAAATATGTAAGTAGTATAAATAAACTGAGAATATAGATTCATATGAGCATATTTTCTACTTTCCATAGATTAATAAAACTCGAACCAGTAAATGGCACACAAGTCGAACTTGGATAAAATTGACTGTATAAAATTATTACAAAAGGATAACATTTTGGAATGGTAGATGAACCCATACCTATAAATAATTCGTAACATTAAGGCTTGGTTGCACTAACTTAACTAAAACGGTAACTGACGAATTGACGGTTGTCAAACTGCGAAATACGTATGGGATATTACATTCAATTCCCATATCGTCAGTTACCGCTAAATTAAGTTAGAGCAACTGAGCCTAAGGGTTTAACGATACAATTGTTAAAAAATATGAGCTACTTTTTTACTTGTACGCAAAACAAAACCAAACTGATGAATGTTAAAAACAATAACAGAAAATTACAAAACATACATAAACAATTCAACATTATATCAAAATAAACTATCAATACTTAAGAAACCCAATAGATTTCAAATAGTTGTTAATTAACAAACTACCGAGTGTTGATTTTTTGAACAAGAGCCCCCGGTAATGACAATCAACCGTTGCTGTACTAGACAAGTGCTCTAGCACTCGTTTCGTAAGCTTATCGTGAGCACAAGAGACGGCGCGTGCCTCCGGTCCCCGCGAGGAAGTGAGGCGGCACAACACCCGGTTACCCGGCTGGGCCTCATTCTGTCTTTTGCTGACAGTACAATTCCTTCAGAGATTTGAGCTCCTCTATTAGTGCCTTATTTTGATTTTCAAGAACAGCCACTCTATTCTCTAAACATTTAATATATTCTTTCTTCTTGCGACGACATTCTCTTGCTGCTTCACGATTTTTCAACAATCTTAACTCACGTTTGCGAGTTTGGTCTTCTAACATCGGACCTGTAAACATAGTACCATTTATTCGTTTCTCTGGTGAAACTCGGTATTTTCGCCAATTCATAATAGATAAAGCTTATAAATTTCCAAAACCAACCCGGGACATAGAACTGCGCCTCCTGATTAGTCGCATACTGCACGATGGCGCCGCCGCTCGCCGCCCCCGACACCGCCAGGGTGTGAAGCCCGCCGTCACTTTGAAGAGCTCCAGCTGGAATCACTATCATATTCTCATGTAAAATAAAGCATTAAAACTATTCATATAAAATTTTATTAACCCTAATCTAATAGCTTCATGAACAATATAAAGATTGTGCTCTTATAGTAACATAGTCAATTTTACTTAAAAAGTGAAATTTTGAAATTTACATGTATACCTATTTCTTCAATATTTCACTGCATTGTAAGTCTTTATAATTGATAGAAGGAAAATTAAAAATAGCATTCGTAATTATTGTTATTCCCTTAGCTAAGTAGTTGCTATCGCCACATCAAATTGATCTTTCATGTCTTTGAATTTGCAGCGAAAACCTATAAAATATTTTGATGCTAAATTTAGGTCAGCATTGAATCTAGAGAAACCTAAAGAAACTTAAAGAATCTAAAGACTTATAATCAAGCTGAGATTACCTAGTGATAGCGAACTTAAACAACCTACTGTACTCGGTAGAAGTAGCTGGTTCTGATTTGTAACATTTGTCATGAGCGTATAGGTATTGCGAATAGCAAGTTGAAGATGTTAATGTCGAATTATCCCCTTCATCATTCCTCCTGCTATACTGCAGTGCGCTTGGCAGTCGAAGGCAGTGTGGTAGTTTAATGACATTTGAGAGTTGGTTTTGATAATACACCAATCTACATTGATCTCTTTTGATCAAATACCACAACCATTTTTTATGGCGTAAGATTCTAAAATTTTTAATATAAAATATTAAATTTTACCTGAAAAATTAGATGAAGCTAATCAAATTTGGTTTCGTGCTGTAACTTTTTTTGTAAAATTGCTTGTGTCTAATGTTTTGCGTGCATAAATGTGTACTTTGCCAAAATATGGTCTAAACTATGGGTTTTTGGTCAATATTAATACATTCTATGTTCACTTACATATCCAATGGTCCTATTTTAAATACTTATTTCAATACAAGAAGGAAAGATATGGAAGGTTTAATAAAACACTGTAACCAACTTGAAAGATCTCAGCTGGAACGAATACCTACGTACTGCGCACGCATTAAATATTTTACACTAGCTGTGCCCGCGACTTCGTTCACGTGGACTACCTCCTTTTATGGTCGGTTTTACCCCTTTCTTCGCTAATATTCGAAACAAAAAATAGTCTATATTTTAACCCAAGTTTCGAGCTATATTTGTGCCAAATTTCAAATCTCTAACTTCAAAGTTTATATGGAAAAATTATATTTTTTTTTCCATATAAACTAAAATTTGGATTAAATATTTTAATTTCTACATTTAGGAAATTTTAGGCCAGTTCCTACTTGGACATAGTTGATTTACAAAATATTTTAGATTAAAATGTTGACATAAATAGCATTGGTAAGTGAGTAATTAAGGATTTGTAGTATTTAATCGGAATGTCAAAAGATATTTATTGACAACCCTCATACATGTTGCAACAATTAAAATGTGTAAAAAGAAAACTTTCTTACAACAAAATTATTTTTTATTTTAAACGCCGGCATAGCACCCGATTCTTCGCTACTTTTGGTCGCAGCGTGCCTTCCTCGATAAATGGACAATTTATCATAAAAAAAAATCGATTCGAACCAGTACATCCTGAGATTAGCGCGTTTAAACATACCTACTTTTTATTACCTTTATAATATTAGTAAATAATTATAGTAAAACGTAATTCTTAAAATAGATTTGTCTATTTTTTACCAGACTCTTGTTGACTTAGCAATTACATGCAACTTAAGATGATAAATGAAGTTATTTAAATTCACACATTTTCATTGTGCTGTTTCATCGAAAGGATTAAAACATTGTGATCATGATGTATGGAAACGTAAGAATTGATATCTGTATTTTAGTAAAGATTAATCGAAGCTAGTAAAGTGTTTATTTTATAAGATAATGTGAAAACTAAAAAAAAATATCAAACCATATGTAGTGCAAATACTTAACATCTGGGATTGTAATGCTTCTAATACTATTGAAACAAGTAAATAATTAAAGCTTCATTTAGATTAAAAAAGAAACGCAAATTGTGTAAATGTTTTGCTGAATAGGTACACATTAATACAAATCCCATTTACTGGTAGGAGGGAGGATGACGTCATCCTTCAACAATACCCGCGCGACCGCCGAGCTTACGTCATCGCGTCGCATATTTTAAGTTCAGTGAATGATGACGTAATCTCCAAGTCCAATGTGAAGTGACACATGCAACTTTGTAGTTAGGTGTAACGGATTTTATAAACTCCAGAAAATAACATTACATTTTTTTTTATGTTATAATGCTAGGCCATGTTTATGTAGCCAATGTACATTATATTCACTTCATATGGGTGGCTGATTAAAAAATTACTTTATTTACTTTGTTTCCACTCAGAATGTTAGCCAAAGGCTAGAAATTTAAAGAAATTGTGCTTAGAAAACTCATTACATTTGCCTATTATAATGGGAATTATTTGCCTACTCAGCTAACAACATGGAAATATGTATGATGATGTTTCAAAGCTGATGGTTATGCGCTATATCGGCCAGGATATTGTTATGATGTAACAGGTTAGTGACACATTTTGCACACAGAAACAAGAAAGTGTCAGCAGCAGCACATATAACTGACCTGGTGCAAATGACAAAGGAGATGCCAGCGACACTTCATTCTCGCATCCTGGTTTAGTTCCCATGCGATTTTCTGTAATATTATCAGTTTCTTATACTGTTACATTCAACACTGTTTTTTTGTGTCCAATCTCCTGTCCATTGAGTAATTTCTTCTTTTTAAATTTATTTCATTTTGTATTCTTAACAATACTACCTACCTATTACAGTTCTCTGAAGTTTATCTATTGATGTATATTTTGTGACATAATAATTGACCATATATTTATATAAAATACACAATAACTTAAGTAATTATAAACAAACAATTATTTAACTTGTTGAGTATATAATATCCACCTAATAAGTTAATTGCAGTAACTTATTGTTTCACAAACTCTCCAAAGTAGTAGTACAATGGGAAACATTGTCAGAGGTAGTAATAATATTTTTGTAATCTATTGTCACATTTGATTATGTAAAAAGCACAATCTTTATATTCAAATGGTAACATTTGAAAGCTGAAAAATAATAATAGCTGCATAAGCTTTAAAAGTGTAATAAAAGTAACACACATTCTTGACAGGGCTATTCCATTGATGGGAAATTAATAATCAGTTGAAAAGATTTCTTCAACAGGTCACTATCCCCATTTATTTAACTAAGTAAGTACATTATTACATTTACAAGTAAACCAAATAAATAAATTTGGTCCCAATTCAAAATATCACTAATAATTTAAAACTTACCAGCAATTTCAGCACCACCAAGATCATTCAGGATTTTCCTGTATGATGGACGTCTGGTTAACATTTCTCGATATTTGCGCTTTGGACCTTCATCATCACTACAGCTGTCATCACTGCATGACTGACCCTGGGAGCTCACTAAAGTATTTGGTTCCGGTTTTATCTGAAATTAAATTTAAAAAATCATTTACTAATTGAGACCAAATTAACTAATAGAGAACTCCATAATATATTTTTGTAATTCAATTTACCTGTAATGTTTGCAATGTTCCTTGTGTAGTGTGTATCACCGAGCTGGGTTTACTCACAAGAATCACATTCCCTTTAGGTAACTGTACTGATTGTATATTGGATGCTGTTTGGATAACAGACTGCTGATTAGGTTGTATCACAGATTGTACCTGCAATTAAAAAACAAAATGAAAGAAGTCCAACAAGAACACTGTAATACAATAACATTCAAACAACAATGTTTGTTTATGTTATTCTAATAAGTTATTTCGATAGAAAAGACAAGGATTTTACAATGCATCAAGCCAAGCAACTAATATTTCACAGATATTAATATATGTTTATTGTTAAACAAACACCTGTGCTGATGGAGCTTGCGACGGAAGAGTGAGTTGCACGATGCTCGTTACGGCGACGACATGAGGCGTGGAGCTGGCCGCGGCGCCCGCGCTCGACAGCGGGTCAGCGGATCCCGCTCCTGCAGATGTGCCGTTCTCCTCCACCATTCCGTCCATGCCCACTAAGGTCACCTAAAATATTCAAGGTCAACTCTCTGTGTATATGCCTTGCTCGTCAGAGGCAGCCACTGCAGAAACATTCGCATCCCATCATTTGATTCTGATACGAGCACTGTTGACAGGGAAATCCTAAAACGGTATCGTCGCGTAATGGTAGGGACGTTTTCTTTTTGCGTCTAACTTATTAGCAACATATTTTTCAATGTATTGAGATCTTAGATACAAAGCTGCAGGAGTTCTACATTCGCATGAATTATCCATATTTTGTAAACCCAAATGTTGGTGACCGTGACAGGTCGCAAGGTTTGTCTTCAGTACAAGCACTCACCAGTTACGTATTCCTCGTCACCGTCTATGCTGCGTCCGGAGTGGGCGAACGGGATGGTACGTAGTAGCCACGTCAACTGCGAGAAGACTCGTCACTGGCGGAGACCTATGATCTTGAATGCGTCATAACAATATGGCCGAAATTTGTTCGGACGCATGCGCGCGACCACCTTCCTTTGCCCACCCCCACCGCGTATTTCTTTGACAGAAGAAAATGACAAGAATTTAGGACCATAGACGTTGCTTGTATTTTAAGGAATTACCTTTGCTTTGTAAAAATAATAAAAAGAAACTGTCAACTGTTTGTTTGACGTTTTGAGAAAGGGATGTATACTTTACTGCTTGTTCATCAATCGATTGGTCTATTAAGTAGATAAGTATATAGTTGAGTAGGAAATATAAGATAAACAATATTTAATGAATTACAAAATCTGTAGGGATAGTGGTCTGAAAACTGGATTTAGTTCGTCAGTTCATCTGTTCATATTATTCAAAAGTATAAGTCTTTTACGTTTTCCACTTAATCAAAAAATATACATTGAAGGGAATACTCGCATGAATGTGATCAGTGGGTACATTTAGTACCTACCATGACATAAACAGTCCCCACCCCGCAACTTGACATCGTGCCAATTCAAAAATAAGTACAAGTATTATATTTTTTAATGAACTAAAAACTATCTGGCAATTTTAATCCAATCCGCTCTCTTGGCATTTGGAATAAAGTATCGATAAAACGTTTCTCATTACATAAACATCCTTAATGTTCTGACTGAAAGAAACGTCAATGATGGGTCAAAACGTCAAAACATTGAAACAAAAAAAACAACTAACTTAAAAAAACACCTCCAATCGTCTTCTTGATAACAAATTTAATTAAGGGTGTGAATTAATCAGAATTATGACTTCAAAAGGTTCCTTTGAAAATCAGTATGAAGACTATAGTCCTGAAATCGCAAGTCATATTTTAAATGATTCTAAAGACGGGGTCAGTTAAAGTTATGTTTACAGTCATGTATAAGAAGTGTAATTAGTATTAAATAAATTAGAAAAAAACAGATAACAGTACTTTAGGTATTTTCTAACTAATGCTCTATTTATAGCTCTATAACTTACGAAGGATTCACTAGTGGAATATTTTCTACAATATCGATTTCAAAAGCTTTTGGTGGTTCAGTGAGTAGCTATTTTCTTGTAAACAACATTTTTAATATAACGAATTTTTTTGTTCCTTTGCAGATATCTGAAAAATTTCAAATAAAGTTGAAAAATTTTAGATCTGTTAAATTACAGACATTGCTCACTAAAATGGGTAGAGATATTTATTACGATGGAACCGTATACACTGGATCTGCTGGTTTGGCATTATTTTATTTTATGTGTGCATGGACAAAAAATGAGACTGATAACAAAAATGATATGTTCAAGGTTTGTTTAATGTTTTTATTGAATAGTTTCTAACTGACACAGTTAATAAAATCATATTATTTTGCAGACAGCCTTGGATTATATAAACATTGATGAATTGAAGGGCCGCAGAATTAGCTTTTTATGTGGAGATGCTGGACCTCTAGCTTTAGCTACTGTTATATCTTATAAACTAGGCACAAAACGCCCAGATAATCTACCAGACTACAAATCTCTGTCTCAGAGGTGGTACTTCTTTCTATCTATTTTTAATTGTGAAAAAATGTCTATGACCTATTTAAACAGAGCTGAAGCATTCATAACTGTTAATCATATTTCAGATTAATGTCTCTAATATCATTATTGGATGAATCTCCAGATGAACTACTTTATGGCAAATGTGGCTATCTTTATGCCTTACTCTTTGTCAATAAATATATAAGTGGAAAGGAAACAATCCCTGCAAGTCATATTGAAAAGGTGATTACCTTTGTGAGATGATGGGTTGGTATTGAGTAGTAGTACATATTTGTCTTTCTCTTCAAAATATTGGTTTTTGGTTGATGTGTCTGAACAGGAGTTTGCCTACGATTTTTAATCTGTAATATTGCACAGCAAACATAACACCTATAAGGTGTTATAAAATATGATGCCACTCTATTTTCCCCCCATATGTTATCTGACCCACACCCTGGGCCACGCCACTCTTTCCCCTTGCACCACGCCATGCTCCCACTTCCTTTGACATTACTCATCTCTTATTTTTTAAATATTAAAGTAACAGTCTCAAAAACAATTTCCAAGATTCTAGCTGCTGTAGTGTGTGACTCACCTCTCCACACTGCTTTAAAAGTGATGAAATTTGTGTACAAATTTTGACCCCTCCATTCAACCTCTTACACCCTCATTTTGTAATAAAAAGTCCTTTCTCAAGTCAAATACTATGTTCAAACTAATTTCATATAAATTGGTTCAGTTGTTTTGGTGCAAAAGCCGTACAGACAGAGGGACAGTTTCTTTCGCATTTATAATATTATTAAGGATGTCATTTTACTTTAATAGAGTTGACTTTAGTCAACTCTAATTTATTAGAACAAATATTTTAGGTAGTACAAAGTATACTCAAGTCTGGAAAACAATTTTCTACTCAAATGAAGTCAGATAGTCCACTTTTGTGGCAATGGCACGACAAAATATATTTTGGAGCTGCTCATGGAATGGCTGGAATTTTGTACATTTTGTTGCAGGTAAATATCTAGTTAGATTAATATATTTTCATGACAAACATACCCTTACCAGATTTACTTACCAAACAATCATGATAATAGTTGTATAGGGAATAATCTTCTTGAGATTATTATCTAAGACTGTGTTTAGTAAAATTGTAAGTGGATATTAAAGTAGAAAAAAGCCGAGTCAAATGACACGCCCAACGTTATGCGTTAATTTTTAATATTCAACCCCGTCCACTCCAACTTCGAGCTAAGGTTTGTAGGGAAGTATGGACCTACGAAAATAATCCACTGACTGGTTCCGACTTCGATCCTTATTTTTGGAATAAGAAATTATAGTATACTTAGTGGTAATACGGTTAGTTCGAAGTATTGTAGGTCTTTTGCTGAGTCAATAGCCGGTGGATGGTGGGTCATATTTTTAGCACTTACCTATAAACAGTTTGTCCGGACTGGTACACTACTTATACCGTAGGACCTTATAATAAATAATGACATAATCTGTTTTTCTTTCTTCACTGCTTATTTTCAACCTTTCAGGCCCGCCAGTACATAAATGTAATAGAAATCCGAAGTTTTGTCAAACCAACCCTGGATTGGCTTTTGAACCATCGCTACCCCAGTGGAAATTTTCCATCCTCTCTTGGTAGCAGCTCTTCTGATAGATTGGTACAATGGTGTCATGGTGCACCAGGGTTCGTGCCTCTTTGTATTTTGTCTTATCAGGTACTGTGTTACATCTTATCTTGATTTTAAAAAATGAATGTTCCGACCCTCCGAATCGACCGAGTTATCGTTCGACGAATTTCATTCATTGCTCGTTAGCCCGCATGCGGGAAGTCCCTGAATATGGTCTAACGACCGATTTATCGACCTATGAAAATGCGCCTTAAAGGATGATTTAATAAATCGATTTTTCGCATAAATATTAGACAATAAATAAATAAATATTGGGCAACATCACATACATTGCTCTGATTCTGGGGTAAGTAGCTAAAGCACTTGTGTTACAGAAATCAGAAACAACGACGGTACCACAACACCCAGACCTGAGATAATGGTGACAAATGCAGTAACATAATTGATAGGATTTTAGGAAAAATACGAGTTGCTTTGGTAACATTAAATGGCCTTACCTATGATTGGTTTAAGTTCGCTATAAAAGTTAATAGGTAATGCTGTACCTACCTACCTACCGTCCATTTTGTACTTACAGGCGAATTAACATAAAACTTACCACACTGTTTTTGAAGTCTAACCACATTAAATTTCCAAAGCCGCGTGCAACAAATACAAGTTTGTATGTTAATGGTTTAACATTAAAAACATGGAAATCGCCAACCAATCAACCTCATCGGCCAATCAGATTTCTGGTTAGGTACAGTGCGTGACACATATTGACGTTATGAGTGTTCAGATGTTATTGGGATCTGCTCAGATATTATTAAAGTAATGAATGTTCAGATATGAATGGTAACTTGTGGTGTATGGAACTTTTTGACATTTTAACCGTTCAGAAGTATTTCGTCACTTTGTATGCTCCGATATATCTGACGGCGACTGTACATGTTAGCAACGACTCTTTTTGCAATCTTACACAGGCAACTCGCACTTTTGCAAAAATCCTATCTATTTTCAGTTAGGTTGAGAAATATTTCGTCACCATAGGAAATAACTAGATTTCTTTGCAAAGATTTGGTTTATCAAATCCCACATTTACATGAAACACAAATACGTGTAGGACTGAAAGTACGTCAAGTCAAGTATGCCTCCTAAAATTAGGTTTCAGGTCGGTATTTTTAAATTCTCTTAAATATGTTATTTTATACTGTTACAGGTCTTTGATGAAGATAAGTACATGAAAATTGCACTTCAATGTGGTGATGTTATATGGCAGAGAGGATTGATTACTAAAGGATATAGTATTTGTCACGGTGTAAGCGGTAATGCGTATGCGTTTATACAACTGTACCAAGCAACAAAAGTAAGTATTTTATGACCGCTTTTTTTTTCTACGTTATTACTGTTCCTTTAAAAGGATAAGACGAATTCAAATAGCGTATATTTGCCACATACTCCTAGAAAAGAAATAGGGTAGAAGTAGTAGAAATATGCCCGAAATCATTCGATCTGATCCGATGCGAGTGATCTTCATATTAATCAAATAATTATGTTAAGGTTTACCAATTTGGGAGTTTCATTTCTTAATTTTTTGTAACGTTTTACAAATCACATAATACTTGAACGCTCCCTTGACTAAATTTGCCACTGATATAACTCATATAAAATTAGGCTGAACAAGATTTTTGTTGAGCAAATTATATCTATTGTCTGTAGAAGCCGATTCACCTCTATCGCGCATGCTGCTTTATGGAGTGGTGTGCAGTGGAGCGACCAGGTACTGAGCTGCATCACCCTGATAGACCAGCCTCGTTGTTCGAGGGCTTGGTTGGTCGTCTTTATTTAGCTGAAGATATTACAAACGTTTTAGACGCCCGATTCCCAGCATTGTGTTTGTAAAAGAATGAAAGAAATTATGCACTTATTATGTTGTTTATTTAATCTCTACATAGGTATTCTATTTACTTTTTTTAGACATCAACTTCGTATGTAAGGTTTTTCATAATGCGCTTCAGCTATCTGCGATCCTTCCTCTACTAGCTAGGTTGTCCGCGGCTTCGTTCTTGTTATTTGGTCTATCTAGTACCTCATCAATCTTTCTACCAAATTTCATCCAAATCCATTCCGTCGTTTTTTCGTGAAAGAGTAACAAATATAAACATTCAGACATCCATTAAATCTTAAAAATTTTCGCGTTTGTCATAATACAGTTTGTACAGCTTCTCGACATAGAACGGTATCAGATTATGGGAAAAATTAATTAAAAATCTGTTTGTTTGTAAAAAATATTTATTACAACAATTAAATTATTCCACTTAATTATATAATATCACCCAATAAAATTAATATAATTATACATATATTTGTTTGCAGCTTACTAGCCGTATTTTCGTCACACATTGTGCCACAGGTTAGGTTAAGGCATTTTATAGTAGGTAGGTAGATACAGTTTTAATATTGTATTATAATTCAAAAGTTAATTGGTGATTTGGCATTTGCATGACATGGATTGATCCTTATAGATCATGGCCCAGAGTAATAAATAGTGTTTTAGAATTTGTTTAGTATCCCCCCCCCCCCCCTTTATTACAAAACATTTCTGGAAATGTGTAGTAAACAAAATCTCGAGGGGATGCCTGTAAAAAATTTGGAAGACATGACAGTAAATTTGTTTAATCTATTTCTAATTACTTAGCTTTTTACGACTTCTAGATATAAAGGTATAATACCTACCGGTCAGAGCAGCACATGGTATTGAGTTGTACCATGTACCGCTCTATCCTCATATGTACTTAGTTCAAGTTTATCATATTTATAATTGAAACAAATGCTCCAAAAAATATTAAGCTGGTTTTCGTTAAAATTAATGGAGAATACAAGGATAAGATAAAAAATAATTTCCCGAAATCCGCTCTAGGTTTTCGGAAACAATAGCTTCTAAATAATTTGTTACTATAGTATGTGTACTTTGTTGGCTTACCGACCTATGCCTATGCAGATACTAACTAGCTAGATCTTTGAAAACGTTTCTGGGAGAGAGATGACAACAATGAGGCATTGGTCTGTTTTTGAATGATTTCTATAAGTAACAAATTGATATTACAGATAAATTACAGATTTGGTACAATTTAGGCAGTTATACTTAGCAAATTATGATTATGGCCGTGAAAGCATGTTGAATTTTTAAAGTACAGACGCCACACCCACATCTCCCAATAATAAGTATCTGAAGAGTCATCACTTCAAACGTACCTACGCTAGTGTTCAGATATCATTGGTAAGTTGCGAGTTACAGAGCAAAGTAAAGAGATTTTTGGCCAATATTATGATCGTTTTTCTCTGTCCTAGTAAAATAATATTTTTTTCATAGTACCTTTGTGAATGTATGAGATCAAGGTCGATTATTCGTTTAGAAGATTTACATAATACACAACATACATCTTAAATTAGCAGTCACTTATCGGGCTTAGAAATTTATTCTTAGGGGTTAGTACATTTTTTACGACGATTGTAAACACAAATAAAACAATTTGTAAAAGGTTGGTTAGGTTGGAATACCTTTAATTTAAGTCATAAAAAATAGAAGCTTTCTTTGCATTCCAACAGATTTCTTAATTTTTCACTTCCAATCGAGAGGGAACATGACCATGACACCCCATCCCGCTCCCTCCCCTATCTGCATTTGATTGGAGTACCTACTGTACTAAATAATAGTTTTAGTTCCACTTTTATTGTAGCGGTAACTAAATAACAGGTTACAAATACAATAATTTGTCACATTATGTACTTACTTCTTGTTTTACTTCAAAAGGAACGGTAAAATTTCGTTCACCAACGGTAGCTTAGAGCGTTAGTGTTTTTAAACGCAATTTAATTGTCTACATTCTTCGGACATAAAATGCATAAATGTGTACTGTTTACCAATGCAGTCTATGTACTTGAAAATAACGCTCACCGTCAACGCTCCCACGCACACGGCTGGTTGTTCCTATCTACTGGATATATGATAAAGGAAGTCTACAATTTGCGTAAGGTGCTCTTTCACATAGATCATTTGCCTGTTAGGTATTATTTAAGATCGGATTTTGAGCTTTACATTATAATACTTGGTTCATAAAATTCGATGCGTGCGCAATTCACTCTGAATTCGCATTGAAGTTCAAGTTGTAATAAAACACATTGTTTTAACTCTTTATGAAGCGGAATTACAGACATAATAAAAATTAATCGTATATTTACCAATGAGATATTGGGGTTTTAAATGTTAATCCTATAGGTACTGTGATGCTCGGTTGGCCCCCCTTACTGATGTCATTCATGCTCTATTGTGTAAAGTTACTTTACAGGTAATTTTCTAGGTGATGGAAGGACTTATCATGCACCTTTGTAACTTTGTTAGAACTTACTAAAGCTAAAACCCAATTTTGTTGGTACTTACTTTAATTCAGAACATATAAAACTGCGGTGTCAATGAATGTGCCATCACTGGCTAATGGGGGAGGTGTATAGTGGGAACTCGGAATCATAGTGGTAGTTTTCCTAAACCATCCAATAGAATCGATCTTGACAATTAGCTCGCTAGAAGATAGAAGTTCTTTAAGACTTCTTTTTGTGATCGAGTATTTGTGTTATTGGTCTGGTGTGTTCTTTTAGTGACGGGGAGCTGTGAATTTGTACCTTCGCTTGAATCTCGTTCACATCCCTTACAACCGTAAGCAGGCGAGGATGGTGTGTGTGCGGTTGCTGGTTTCGAGCGCTTTCATATGGCCAGCTATTATATCTTATGCCTTTGGTTTTGTATTAATCTATCATACTTCTTAGCCATGCTTGGAGACGCACAAAACTGAAGGTACAGACAGTCACGCAAACCGTTGTAATCGACTGGCCGACTGGCGGAGTTTATAATGCATACATTAATATGCAGCACTGTTGCAATCGTATACAAACTGTACCTACTATTAAGGCAGCGCTGTGTGTGCTGATAAATATAACAAGATCGTACCTGGTAGATATTTTTTGCCGGGACGTCATCTACTGGGCTAACAGATCGTATGCAGTTCTAGAGACAACACCGACTTCATAGTTTTCTTCGCTGATGCGAAATATTTATTCATGCAATACTCGATCTAATTACACAGGCTTAGGAAGCACCCTCACCGATGCGAAAGCACTAAGGCCCCATTCACCCCGGTCCACCGGCTTCACGAACGGGACGAAGTGAAAGCCTACGAACAAATCCACCCCAACGGCACTGCAGCCGCCCGGCGTCAGAGCAGCGCGGCTCGTGTGTCGGAGGAGCCGTGGACTCGTAGGTCCGGCGGGCGGGCCCGGCGTCAGAGCAGCGCGGCTCGTACAGCTCGACGCTGGCCAGCGTGGCGCGCGGGCGGTGCGTCGGAGGAGCCGTGGACTCGTAGGTCCGGCGGGCGGGCCCGGCGTCAGAGCAGCGCGGCTCGTACAGCTCGACGCTGGCCAGCGTGGCGCGCGGGCGGTGCGTCGGAGGAGCCGTGGACTCGTAGGTCCGGCGGGCGGGCCCGGCGTCAGAGCAGCGCGGCTCGTACAGCTCGACGCTGGCCAGCGTGGCGCGCGGGCGGTGCGTCGGAGGAGCCGTGGACTCGTAGGTCCGGCGGGCGGGCCCGGCGTCAGAGCAGCGCGGCTCGTACAGCTCGACGCTGGCCAGCGTGGCGCGCGGGCGGTGCGTCGGAGGAGCCGTGGACTCGTAGGTCCGGCGGGCGGGCCCGGCGTCAGAGCAGCGCGGCTCGTACAGCTCGACGCTGGCCAGCGTGGCGCGCGGGCGGTGCGTCGGAGGAGCCGTGGACTCGTAGGTCCGGCGGGCGGGCCCGGCGTCAGAGCAGCGCGGCGCCGGCCTCGGCGCGTGAGTGCGGCAGCGCAGGCCCGGCTCGCCAGGCGGCGGCGCGCGGCTCGTACAGCTCGACGCTGGCCAGCGTAGTGCGCGCGCGGTAGAAGGCACGCTCGCCGCCGCTCTCGCTGTCGCCGCCCGCCACCACCAGCACGCCCTCCGCCGCGCCCGCCGCGCACCCCGCGCGCGCCGAGCACAGCGGCGCCACCTCCTCCCACGAGTCCTGTTCACGCACAAACATAAACAAAATAAAAAAATATTTTAATAAACATGTACAGTCGCCGTCAGATATATCGGAGCAGAGAAAGTGACCAAATACTTCTGCTCAGATATTATTGAAGTAACGATATATCTGACGGCGACTGTACAGTACATATTATATAAAAGTTGCTTTCTAAACAACTTAGTAAGTATCCGAAAAGTATGTAGTTCTAAATATATTCGGCAGAGGGCACTTACCTGGACTAGAGGGAACGGGTTGATACAGCAGAAAAATTTCATAGCCAACGATAACTTGCGGTTAGCTCAGTTGGAAGAGCAGCACGCGCGATACGTGAAGGTTGTGGGTTCGATTCCCGCACCCCAAGGGGTTTATTGTAATTAATGCCGGAAGACGTATACTTGTGACACCCACATTAGATAAAGTCTGTATCGCAGGTGCCGAGAATTCTTTTCATTCCGGTTTAAAGTCTCGGAGTTGTATTTGTAAATTTTTGCATCAGTTTTCATTGACTATTAACCCTTTGACCGCCACGGGCGCCTTTAGAGGTCATCCAAAAAAATGCCCAAGACGCCAACGACGCCTTAAGGTGTCATTATTTTTTTCAATCTTTAATTCGGATAAACATAATTTAATCTAATAATTTTAAACAAGTGACATGTTATAATAGATTGTTCAATTAATGAATTACATATTCATTGAACTACAATTCATGAAATTATAATACTTCCCACAAATTCTTTGTTTTAAAAATACCCTCGAATTGTATCAAAATACAATGTCTCCAGAGCGCCAGTGACCCCTTCAAGCGTCAGATAGTGATGTGGCATAATACAATTTAAGCATGTACCCTCTATCCAAATTCATGTATGTCTTCACTCAGTTTGATAACTTAAAAAGTGAAGAAGTGTTCGCAAGTTGTATAAAACTCAGTCTTGTCAAATTCACCTTCATCATGGCTCTAGAAGATAGACCCAGTTCTCCATCGGTTTTAGCAGGGCCGTCAAGAATAAAAGTAAATAAATATACGGAAAAGTTCGCAAAAGCAATATAAAACGGATAAGGAGACACAATCTGAAGGTATCATCACTGATCCCATCCCATTTGCTAAATATCTGCCTAAAATAAATAGTGACTACCCACTATCGACAAAAGTAAGAACGTTTCTAACTCATTTCTAAATGACCATCTCCTGAACGCCATGGGCGCCTTAAGGAGCCCGCTTGTGACGTCACAAGCGGATGCGTGCTATCGAATAGTGATGGTAGATGTGGGTAGAAAATTTTAAATTAATATGACGCTACCCGTTAATGATTCGTATATCTATGATGTGTACCGTTTTGTATTATATTGCGTGTTGTTTTACAAAACAAAACCGTTCTTAAATAAATTTTTTTCGAATCATTTTATGTATACCAAAGTTTAGACAATTTAAAAAAGGAGAAAGAGAAGCTAAATACTGTGGCATTCTAATGGCTTTGAAATGGCGTGACAAGAAAAATATACACATGCTAACAACAATCATAATAACGAAATGGGACCAACGGAAAAAGTTAATCCAACGACAGGTTTACCTGTTCTAAAGCCATTGACTATAATAAAAATATGGGTGCGGTTGATATATCAGTTATGATGCTAAGCGGTATACAGTGCATTAGAAAAAACGTAAAGTGGTATAAAAACAATTTTTCCACATTGTTGATTTACATTTATTGAATTCTTTTAATATTCATAAAATAATTTTTAGCACTCATTCTTTCCGAAAGTACCAATTGTCATTGATACGGCAAATAATAACAAAATATGGAGAGATAAAAAATCATTGACCATTTATAGCCTGTTAACCGCATTATATGCATTTGCATATTTTAATGATTTTTAGTTATAATAGCATATTTTCCCAAAACTAGTGTATTTGCATAAATACAAGCTTTATTGTAACAAAGTTCAACTAAATTGCCTTAACATTTTTTATTCGCTTGTAAGTATTATTCGTATCTACTATCTGCACTAAATAGTTTTTGAGATACGACTTGTTCTTGAAACCAATGTTATCAATTAATACCTATATCGTAAAATATCGATAAATCATGTGTACAACACTAAAAGTGCTCGGACGTAAGCTTAAATAGGTAGCGCATTGACGCCATGGGCGACTTAAGAAGTCAACTAGTGATGCCGGTAAATATGATAATTATCAGAGAAAAAAAACATTATTTAGGTTTCTATTGGTTTACATTTATTGATTTCACATAAATGTTTGATCAATGAATATATTAAGACTTCTCGTAATAAAAAAAAAGGTAAAATATGCAATAAAAAAGTATTAAATATTGTTGAAATAATTATTTTCGATAACTTTTCCCCCTCCTTATCCTATATTTGCTTTCTTAGGTCACGCGACGTCGTGAGCACATCTGCTAAATAATACAATGGCTGTCAAAGGGTTAACAAATACCTTGTCTTGTGATTCATAAGTAGCACTTACTAAAAAATAAAAATATGTTGCGACTTGCAATACTTATTTCCTTTATGTAGCGTGCCAGTGCGCAACGAAAGTCATAGATAAAAACGTAAATGCTGACAGCCCTGACAATAATTTATATAGCCCGCTCGCTAAAATGTACAGTCGCCGTCAGATATATTGGAGCAGACTCGTAACGTAATATGTGTCACGCACGTCATGTGTCTCATTTAGCTACCGATGTAGATGAGTGTTCAGATATTATTGATTAGTTGTGTGTATATAAATTATTGACTAGCATCTGCTCAGATATTACTGAAGTAATGAATGTTCACATATCAATGGTAATTTGTAGTGTATGGAATTCATTGACATTTTTAACTGTTCAGAAATATTTGGTCACATTGTTTGCTCCAATATATCTGACGGCGACTGTACCTGTCACATATCCTATGTTAAAATTTGATGAGATATGGTAGATGAAATCCCCACTTAAACCCAAAATTTTGCATTTTTTTCCTACATAACTATCGATGATGGTTGCAAAGCTTTATCATCTTCGCCGATCTTTCGGGAGAGTGTAGAAGGCTCTCACCTCTAAAAGTTACAGGTATTTCTACTACTTACGTCATCAAAACTATATCTTTCAACCGAGGTAAGTACAGTGCGTCCTGGCGCATTCCCGCCGATGACGTAAAGATAGTTGTCGAGTACAACGGCCGCCGCCTGACTACGCGCGTGCCGCATAGGAGTCAGCGTCTGCCATTTCCGTGAAGCTGGATGATAGCACAGCAGATCCCTTGTGTGTCTCCAAGTATGTGTGCAACCACCCACAACGTATATGAGCCCTTTAAACAAATTTTATATGATATAGGTTCAACATGATTAACGATACACATCTGTAAGCAGAGAAACTAAGCAACACCTTTTAAATTGGCTTCTTGACTCCGTTCATTTTATATCCCCAGCAATTTGATTTATCTAGAAAAAACATTAAATTACCAGAGAAAAACAAGATTTTGTGTAACACATTTAAAAAGCGCGCAAAAACGCCTAGTCACGTGACTATTGAAATTATAACGTCAACGTTCTAATTAATGAAACCGGAATGAGTTTCTGTTTAAATCTATCGACTTTTTGAATAAATGGAAAATGTTAGCGACACAATAATGTAATTTAATCGGTGAAATATTCATCGTTTCGCCACATTAAAATAAATATTTTTTGAAGACAGCTGTCATTTCTGAATTGCAATGGTGGTTTCCGTTTCGGTTCTTTCGTTCCACAGATAAAAAAAAATATTTTGCAAAAATAAAATACTAACAATGCTTTTAATAAAAAAAGAAATATGAAAAAATATTGCTTAACTAATAAGCTAACATATCCACCACTTTTCATTATTTTGTTTTGAACACAGTCAAGTAGCCAATTGTATGCGAACGATCCAAAGTAAGTATTACAAAATCATTTAAAAATTAATGATACCTTCAAAGTTCACGACGCCCATTCCAAATCTTGGTTCCGGCATTTTCCCTGTCAATGTCCACTCGTCGGTGACGGGATCATACTCTTCAACTGACCCGCCCATGTCAGACCCAACCCACCCTCCAAAGGCATACAGGTTTCCATTTAAGCCGGTTATACCAAATTCACAGCGAGCTTCTTTCATTGGTGATATGTTTGACCACTTATCAGTCTAAAAAGCAATAATAGTATGTATTTCAATTAAAAATAAAAAATCGGCCACCTACAAACTAATGACACAAAGTTATTCGACAATGTAATCAAGTGTCTTGGCCAGAAAATAATCAATTGTATGTCCTAAGACAATAATCCCACAGTTCAATAGCGTTGAATTGTTGAATGGACAACAATATTATTCTATATAAGTAAATTATCGTATTTTTATGTAACGTAAAACGGCCGCACAGAAGCCGACAAATAATTGCCGTCGTTGAATTGCAAGAATTAAATTTTATTCGCACGCTCAATAATATGACTTCTTGTTGAAACAATATGCTAAAGTTCACGTTAAACTCACGGCCGATTGGAAATACCTACCCACTAATTTCCTGGATCTAAATTCCTTGTTAAAAAGTATTTAGTGCTTCAGTATTGAACCTGTCTTCCCTATCAATCACCCGTTCTACACTTTAGTTTTGATGATATTGGATGAAAATGGATAGACTGAACTTACGCCATGGTAGGGACGCGACCACTTGTATTTAGTGGCAAAATGTTTGAAAGTGGTGGAAGAGGTCTGTGTTCAGCAGTCCTTTGGCTCAGATGATGACGACGATGATGATGAGGTGTTGTTTTACTAGGTATGAATTTAATATCGGGCCAAGTAGATAAGTAGTGCATACAGTAAAGGAATAGTCTTTTATGCTCTGGATACACTTGGCCAGACTTTACACTTTGTAGGTACCAACCTTATCACGTGGGGTATAAGAACTAATTTCGAGCTACTAGTAAATATCGTGATGTCTTGTTGACTGTACCTGTGGGTCGTAAACCTCTCCGTTAGCTAGTATTTGGCTGCCTTGTTCTCCGCCAACAGCGTACACCCGTCCACCGAGCGTAGCTACACCCGGCTGGATCCGAGCTATGCCCATCGGAGATAGTTCCTCCCATTCTCTGATTAAAACAGAATATACTCGATAGGGGTCTTATATTTTAAAACATGTTTCTTAGAGTGAGTCCAGATTAAGTAATAGTACTACGATGATATCACCCACACAAATGTTACATAACTTTGTTATAAAATACCTACTTACGTTTTGTTACGGCCAGAGACTGTACATTTAAATAATTTTGATACAAAACCCTTTTATTGACATTTCTACATTTTCATACAAATAACTCAACATGAATCATTTTCCTAGTCGGGCTCTATTAAAGGGTCCAATTAATCTTTACATCTGAACTATAATTATAATTAACTTCTAGGTTTTACATAAAAAATCTACCTTAATGGCCGTACACATGGGAATTTTAATTTTGTACTGTGAATGCAATCTGGAGTAAAGTTAAAACATATCCTAAAGTCGTAAGATGATTTCTATAATTGATGGATTGATGAGTTTTTTACAAAATTGTATATTAGATATTGTAAAGAAGCAGAGTATATCTGGACAGATAATGACGGCAAGGCATTATGTTTTCGGTCGATGTAAGCGATGACTAAAATATAAAATTTAAGACTTTCCCATCCCATTTTAAACATTTTAAATAAGTCAACGGGTCAAACGCGACATTTTTTAGTAGTTCATACGAACTACTTACTGCCCGACGTTTCGATTAGGTTGCACCAACCGTGGTCATACCGATCGAAGTGAGCTTGGTGAATTAAACCTAAAGATATCCGTTAGTATGATTTAAAAATCGTAAGTACCTCTTATGCAAGTCGAATTTAAGCACAGAGGAGAGAATATTGTCGATGGTGAGCGGCGGGTGCGCGGCGTTGTCGTGGCACGAGCCGCCCGCCACCAGCAGGATGCGGCGCGCGCGCGCACGCGGCTCCGCCGCCAGCGCCACTAGCGCCCCGCGGCCCGTTTTCTGTCAACGAACGCTACTGTCACGCACGGTAACGCTGAATTGAGACTGCCATAAAAAGGCGTAGTATGTGCAATACGTCAAATTTATCGCATCAGGTGACAAAAGTTTCGATACTGTTAATTAGTTAATGGCACACTGCGCTCGTATTTTCAGCCAATCAGCAGCTGACGCACTGACTTCAATCGATTTTGACGTTTGTTAAGAGCGCGATCAAATTTAGTCGCGTGGCGCATGCTAGGCCTGTTAGTCACATTCGATAATAGGTATGAAAAAATAGGTTTTTCTGTCTGTCTTTTATAAAAACGAAATGTACAGGTGGACTATGTAGTTACTGGTCCACAACTCATTGTCATCGATATAAAACAGTTTTTTTCCAATGACAACTTTTTTATTATTATTAGATACTAGCGACCCGCCCCGGCTTCGCACGGGTGCAATAGGTACTAAACCTTGCACTTTATTTTATTACATTGACTCCCCCCGTCAGTACTCCAGTGACGCTTACATGGAGCTTACATCGCATGCTGGCTAGCTGAGCGCGGTGAGCGGCAAACACGCAACTTTTTTCTAATACTTGCATTTTTAAACTCGTGATATCTTCCGAATGAAATGTCCAAATTGAATAATTCAAAAAGTTATATAAAGGTATTGAAGCCGACTTGAATATAAACTTATTTAGTTTGATTAGGGTAATTACCAAGGTACAAATAAAGAGCCTTTTCAAGCGGTGGCATATTAATTAAATTTTAAGAATAAAAAACCGCTTACAGTGACATAACTATAATATTTAGATATATGCTGTCGCGACACTTTTTGTAGATAATGATGAGTTCTGCAAAGTCATACTACATGATTTTGTTCGATCATCAATAGTTTTCGCAGTGCACGCGATGTAAGGAATTTTTCAGGTCATTTTGGGTTACATTATTGGAGTTTTAGTAAGGATCCCTAATTTTTTTGAAAATATAATATAGCCTATGTCACCCGAAGATAGTGTAGCTTCCTAACGGTGAAATAATTTTTGAAATCGGTCCAGTAGTTACGGAACCTATTCATTACAAACAAACAATCTTTCCTCTTTATAATATTATTATTATATTATATTATATAGTATAGATATCTTAAATTTGTACAAGATTACCTATGTTAAACTTCAATTACTCAACAAGAATTAATTGTCCCTTAAAAAAGCGCACATAGGTATGTCGATTTGCTGAAAAAAGTCTTATATTAATTTAACAGACTATTTTCAGCAAATGTATATAAATATATACAAACATATGTTTAATTATCTTGCTATAAAAAGATAAAATTCATGCTACTTACCATATCGACTCTCACTGTTTTTAAAGCAACTGCTATTGAAGGATCTTGAACATTTTTCAATGCCTCGTCTAATACTTGAGGAGAAATTAATGGCAATCTAACATGCCCCAAAACTTCAAAGCAGTGGCGCCTACGACATGCAGGGTCATGTTCCAACCAGCGAAGAGCGGGATACAATACCTAAAATGTTCGTAAAATATTACAGATTTACATTTGAATATCATATCAACTTTATGCATCATCAAATAATACTAATTAAACTGTTGCTTGTTAATTATCCGTAATAAATTTGAATCTGATCTGGAAAGACTGACTAAATCAAAATGACTAGAACTCAAATGCATGCTACTTTTTTGTTCCATTCAATTGTTATTTGAAAAAGAACTTCCTATTATTCTTAAAAATATCAAACTATATTATTATTTTATTGCGGTAAAAACAAATGTAAAACACATATACATATTTACACATTTACACACCATAAGACACTTTCAGTCACGTATCACAAATCACATAAACATTATACTCGTATTTACGCTTACCACAAGATTAGTAAAAAAACAGAGTTTACGCACAAACACACATAATAATAACACTCATGTTTTACTCATATGCTATTCTGCTACTATTGTCATATTTACACTATCATACTCTAGTTTGTATTTAAATGGCAAGTTTTCTCACGAATATTATGGATGACCACTTATACGTTTCTACAGACATTGATACTTTTTCGTTAGGTCAGGCGTATCTATGCTCCCCAGAAAAAGCATTCTATTTTTTAACAAACCCGAATGACTACTTCAAGGTATTTCATGTAAATATACGAAGCATAGGTAACACTATAAATTTTGAAAATCTGTTAATTCTTCTGGACCGAATAAGATTTGCCCATGACATTATTGTGCTGACAGAGTGTTGGTTGAGCAAGTGCCCTTATCCTCCAAATCTACCTGGCTATACAGCTTATAACACAAAATACAGTAATCAAAATGATGGTATTGTTGTCTATTTAAAAACTAATCGATTAGTCGATGTCGTTGAGCGTAATATAAATGATGCAAATTGCATGACAATAGAGCTTTCTAAAGATTTCGTGATAATTGCCATTTACCGCTCACCATCATGCAGAAATATTGAAAATTTTACAAATTCATTAGATTCCCTACTAGTCACATTACGTCCCTTCAAAACAATAGCTATTATTGGTGACTTAAATATAAATATCTCGTCAAACAATGTCTATCCGAACTCCGACTCGTATTTGAATTTACTTGCATCGCATTCCATGCTACCTGCTCATCTCTTTGCAACGAGAAACAGAAACTGTCTTGATCATTTGATACTTAAAACCGATAAACCAACTATAACAATGGTATTAGACTCTCTGATCACTGACCATTCTCCTGTCATTTTTTGCTATGCTTCATCTAATGTCAATGAACGAATGAGTATTCGGACATCCAAACGTATTAACCTACAAGCGTGCTTAAAGGAAATAGAGAACATGGATTTCTCGGATATAATTAATGACACTCATCCTGAAAGTGCGGCCCATACCTTAGTGCATGAGTTAACTTTGCTATTGAATACAAACACAGTAACTGCCAACATTGCGAGTAGGAAACGCATTCTTAAGCCATGGATCACTCCGGGCCTGTTACGATGTATACGGCATAGAGACAAATTATATAGGAGAACTAAAAATCAGCCAAATAATGACATAATCATGATAACGTATAAAAGGTATAAACAATTTTGCAATAAAATACTTAAGAAGGTTAAAAATGATTACGAGCGTTCAGAATTTCATAAACATAAAAAAAATCCGAAAAAAATATGGAACCTTATCAAAACACTCTCAAATCTGAAACAAAAGCAGTCGTCATCTGACGAGCTTCTTTCTACATCCACTAACCCTCAAGTTTCCGTAAACTCTGTGAATAATTTCTTCGCTAGCGTAGGAAATGATTTAGCATCTAAGCTGTCATGGAGTCCTCCTAATACATCCACTCGGGTTTCCCTTAAGGAAATGGATGATTCTGTGATGGAGTCCATGGCATTACTTGGTACAGACGAAACAGAATTGGAGGAAATTATCGTGGGGCTGAAGCGGGATTGTGCTACGGGCTGGGATGGCATACCAACATCTTTTATCATTGATGCGAGACATGTCTTAATTCCAGTTTTAAAAAGCATATTTAATCTGTGTATGTCAGCTGGTACTTTCCCTACCGATTTTAAGAGGGCCTTAGTGCATCCAATCTACAAAAGTGGGGATAAACAAAATGCTAATAATTACCGACCAATATCTGTGTTACCCACTTTGTCTAAAATTTTTGAGAAAATCCTTAATAGAAGGCTTATTGGCTACCTAGACTCTAAAAATTTGCTCGCTCCAAGCCAGTTTGGATTTAGGGCTAACAGGTCAACAGAGGACGCAGTTCTTGAAGTAACAGGTACTATAATGAAAAATGCTAATTGTAAACGGCCCTCGATTGGTATTTTTATTGATCTTACTAAAGCATTCGATACGGTGTCTATCCCTATACTTATTACCAAACTTCATAACATTGGTGTTCGAGGTGTTGTTCTCGATACCTTTAAGAGTTACCTGAGCAGTCGAAATCAGCGCACTGTAATAGTAAACTATACAAGTAAGGACGAACTGATAACTTACGGTGTTCCCCAGGGAAGTGTTCTTGGACCCACCCTGTTCCTTATATACGTCAATGACTTATGCCAATTGCCACTGCCTAACAGTAAAATTGTAGTATATGCTGATGATACTGCTATTATCACTCATGGTGAATCTTGGGAGCAAGCGCGCTTGAGTGCGGAGGCAGCTTTAAAATCAGTGATGGTTTGGCTTGCTCGCAATCTGCTTACAATTAATCTGAGCAAAACTAGATTTATCACCTTTTCGCCGAGGCTCTCGTCACAACCTGATACATATTTTCAAATAAAGGCCCATAAATGTGGGACAGATTTTAAATATCCATGCTCCTGTAACTTAATATCACGTGCACATAATATCAAGTATCTGGGTATAATACTAGACAGCGTCCTATCGTGGAACGAACACATCAAAGCCGTGACGGGGCGGATTAGGAAATTGATCTTTATTTTCAGTAGATTGAGGGCTAGCGCTGATCCATCTATCCTTAGAGCAGCCTACTTTGCCCTTGCACAGTCAATAATAAATTATTGCATATCAGTCTGGGGTTCCTCTGGCAAGACAAGGTTATTACCACTCGAGAGAGCACAACGAGCTGTTTTGAAAGTTATGGCTTTTAAGCCCATTAGGTACCCAACTAATCTTATCTACAGTTTTTGGGAAGTTCTATCGGTTCGAAAACTGTTTATTCTTAGTGTAGTTCTGCGCAAACATAAAAATCTTCCTTATAACACTAATTTTATACAAAATAAAAGACGACGAGACAAGGTATGCGAGATCCGTAAGTGTAGAATAGAACAGGTCAAACATCATTACAATCATATAGCTCCCCTCCTTTATAATAAAGTCAATAAAGAATTAAATATTTATCCCCTTAATATTCACAGATGCAAAACTCTTCTCACAGAATGGCTACTAAACCTTGATTACGATGCTGTCGAATCACTGATTAAATAACTAAAACATGTTCCGTTTATTAATCAATAGTTAACTTATTTATTAATAGTGTTAGGGTTAACATATAAAATGCACGAACGTGCGCATGTGCTAACGCAAACACTTAAGCACACACCCAGATAAATTCACACACACACACACACACACACACACACACAAACACATACATACACGCACACACACACACACACACACACACACACACACACTTAAATGTAAGTTATCTTAGTTAAAATTTAACTTTCATGTATTTTATTTAAATTCTGAAACGTCTGTCTTTGAGGCGGGCGCTAATGTCTGCGACACAGTCTTAAGACTATTGCAGCCATTATCGCTACAACTGTTTGTAAAATAATTGTATGGGTTTCAATAAAGATTTATTATTTCATGCACCGCCACTATAGTTTAGCTGATTATAAAATCTGGGGTTGATAAGAAGAAAATGCTACTAGGTTAAGTTCGCAAACAAATTGTGTATCAAGGTACATTGTGTCATTTATGTACAATAGTCTAAATAATTTAAAATGGTACTCAAAGCCACTATTCCAAGCGGATGAAGTCGCGAGTACAGCTAGTTCGCCATAATGAAATGACGTAAAGATAGCCTACTTCTTCAAGCGTAACGCATATTTATTTGACGCTAAATTTCTCAAGCGTAACATCTCATAAATAATATATGAAGTGAAAATTTTAATTTAAGGTAAAAATACAGAATCTATTATAATCTTCAGCACAGGTTTTCTTAGTAAAAGAATTCCAGCCATTCCCCTTTTTATTGTGACAAAAAACCGGCGTAGGAAAGCCGAATCTAGCTATAAAATACGTCTATCACCTATACTTAGTTTCTGAGATATTTCACTTCAAAATCTTAAAAACTGCCTTTTTGGGTCTACTTTAAACAGATTTAACTATTTAACTAATTATTTTTAGTTATATTAAATATATGCCAAAGGAAGCAAAGACCTTTGCCATGGAATTCATATTAGGTTTATTTATAAATTTAGTTTAATTGAGAAAATATTTAATACAATTCAATTATTACAATTTATTAGTATCATTCTATATGGAAAAAAATGCTGCAGTTAGAATCTAATTACTTCACAAATAATAATGCTAGACTGATAATTTAAATTATATTTCAAATACGAGAAGTATTTGTTTATTTTGTAATGTTCAATTATAAAATTAACTTGCTCGAAACTGTCTACAGACTATGATAAAATACCTAAAATTATTGAATTTAGTTTTTTTTATAAATTCGAGGTGTTAGAAAAAAAATAAAACTAGATTCATGTACAGCAGACAAATAGCTACAATAACCATCGACTCGCTTTAAAGCAACATGCAAAACATACAATTTTGTTGCCTTGTGTTATTAATATAAATTGATTTAGATTGGATTAACAACATTACAAAAGTATTTAAAATAACTTAGAATAAAGATTTGATAGTACATTAAAAACAAACTTGTTTGTTGTTATAAATTTTGTAGCAATATTATAATATTGTTTTATTCAAATTTTAGTTTGAAAATAATAATAATAATAAATATTGGTCAACATCACATATCGAGGGTTCCCTGGTCAAACCCGATAAGTGACAAAAATTGAGAATTTTAGTTATAAATGCAGTTAAGATGCACTTTTTTTGCTCTTTCTAATGGTATATTCCAATAAGCCGAGTTTCAATTTATCACAAAGATACGCTTCACTAAGAACCCAATAAGTGCTACTTTTTTCGTTTTGACCAATACATAAACAATATAAGTCTACTTAAAGGAAACTTTTTAAAATTTAATTAGATGAAGAACCCAATAATGAATATTTATTGGGTTTTAAGAAAAATATATTTTAGGAAATTAAACTAAGTGACTTAAGGTAAGACAAGTTATTTGCACTTATTGGGTTTTCATACCAGGGAAATTCTGAAAGCATGAAGTTTTACTTAAAACTAAAATCCATCAACACATTTTGTTGGGTTTTACTATTATAATATTAAGTATGCAAACAAATTTAATCATTAAGCTAAAACCCAATAAGTACTACTTATAGTGTTTTACTTCAAGCAAATATTAGAAATGACATATGAAAACCATACTTATCGGATACTCGCACGAGCAGATATCAGCATCGGACTGTAATTTTATTTGGGGAAGAACCCAATAAGTAGATATGACAGTAGACATAACATTAGACAGGTGGCGACAGGATCGCGAGCGTTGACCATCGTTTGATTGCATTGCGCGTAATTTTGACAAAATAGTTATACTTTCCGATTATTGAAACGAAATAGCATCATCTAGACTCCGGAATAGGGAACTTATTGGGTTTTACCTCTAACCAATTTAGGTTACAATATTTACGTACTTAGAAATATTTTTGATGGAAGGATAGTTTTTGGGTTTCACGTCTTACTTTTTATTTTTGTTTTACATATTTATAATTACAAGGTTTTGAAATAATATTACACTTTTTACGTATGAATAAGAGGATGCTTTCACAAACCTCAGCATAGTGTTCACTTAGAAAATAAAAATATCAGCATTGATGTGCAGATTCATATCAATGGTACTATTGTTTGCATGTCCTAAATTTAAATATATTTTTTGAAAGTATTTATTTACACCATTATGCAATGTTTTCATTTATTCAGCAAGATCAGAGGATTATTTATTTTTCTCACGTACTATGACCCTGTGCTTTTTGGGGGCGTATTCGCTATGTTCGTGGCATATTGTTCTGCTTTCTCCTCGCAAGATTATCTTTGGCGCAAATAAAAATTACTCGTCAGAACTTGATAAGTCACAAAAAGATATTGCCACGCAGATTAATAGTATCATCAAGCATATTTTTTTTTGGTGACAGACACATGTAATTTTTTTAAATCATGTTATATGCATATAATGTGATTGTGCCAATATGATGTTTATTGGTAACTTTAATTTTACCTTTGTTTCCAAGATTCAGATGTAATTTTTTTTATATAAAATGCGGTGTATTGTCTCCTTCCAACCGAATGGTAAGCAAGAGAGGAACCCACATCACGATGACAACGGATTTGATTTCGTAATATTCTATCCGTTAGCATTGCCATACTGGCCTGCATGATGTTTCTTCACGCTCCTTTTGAAGGAATTCATTGGACGGAGGAAACACATGAGCCGGCAACGAGGCACATTTTTTAATGGTACGTCAAAGATTAGAGTTAGCAAACTTTTTGGTTCGCGATGGAATATTTTCCACGGTGAAGTGATAACATCGTTGGCCAGCTCTTTTAATTTTGTAAAGGAAAAGAGAAGGCGGGATAAGAGAAAACACTTATTCTGAACGCTCACCGAGATAAAAAAAATAAAAGACAGTAAATAAACCAATGTCTCTACGAAGTTGAAGAGGATCGAGGTTCTCAGTAATGTCTTCAACATTAATAATGCGCACAGCCCTTTGCTGTAACCAATCAAGACTATCCATAAGGTATTTGGCGGAACCATCCCAGAGATACAAGCAGTAGTCAGTCCAGACAGGACTTGACTTGAGTCTTGTATAAAAGACGAAGCTGGTCCGGCGTGAAAAAACAACGCACTCTATTCAGAATCCCCTGTTTTTTGGATGCTAATGAGATGAAACTCTCCATATACTGATCTTGATTAAGGTTGCAGCGGATATCCATGCCAAGCATGCTTAGGCTGTTACGCAGGCAGAGGGGAGTGCCCTGATGAATGGGAAGCGGAATGAATGGGGATGTTTTTGTCGAAAATGTGCACTCTTGGGTTTTCTTGGCATTAAACTGGACCTGGTTATTTGAACCCCATTGGCTCGTGAGGCTCAACACCAAATCCTGTTCAACGACAAAATTTTCCCGTACCTCCTCCATTACTGCGCTGCCAGTTCCGAAGGTCAACCAAGGTTTCTTCCATTGACCGTACTGTGATCAGCATAGAAATGTATGTTTCCAAGCAGTGGTATATCATTTATATGAAGAAGGAAGAGGGTGGGCGATAAATAAGTATAAACTGCTCGTATCCGTCAGACACTATGTGAATTCTACGTCACGCAGAAAGCCGGAAATCCAGTCACAAAGCCGAGTGGGTAGTCCATATGCCGTAAGCTTGGAAAAAAGAGCATTGTGCCAGACCCGATCAAATGCCTCGGCAATTGTCTCCCCCCTGAGATGCATTACATACGCTAAAAGATCAACCGTCGATTGTTTCGGCCTAAAGCCGTGTTGGAGATCGTTAATTAAGGAGTGATCCTCTAGGCAGTAGACCAACCGGTTATAGATGATCCGTTCCATGACTTTGAACAGCACTGAGGTTATGGTAATAAGGCGGTAGTTTGATGGGTCTAATCGGTCGAAAAATATGTACACGAAACAAATCATTCCCGAAGAAAATAATAACTGGATAGAACATTAAATGAAAATTATCCTTAAAATTTAAACAATAAATAAGTATATAAATAGAGTATAAAGTATTTAATAACCTAATGCAAACATAATTACAATTGAGTTTTGCTTGGAATTGATAAAAACTTAAGTGATTAAATCGTTTTTTTCTCTCAGGTGAAACCCAATAAGTCGGTACCCTTTACCAAAAAAAAAATTTTTACAGAAAAAATGTAACCATTAGAAGTAAAATAAATATGAAAACCAAATCTTTATGAAATATCATTACTAATTAAACTCAAAATTGTGGACATTTACTTATTAAAATGCACTTTTACTGCTTACAAACCTTTAACACCGATTATCTCAGAAGTATGTTTTTAGCACTTATCGGGTTTGACCAGGGAACCCTCGATATGTTGCTCTGATTCTGTGGTAAGTAGCTAAATAAAGCACTTGTGTAAGTATAAAGCACTTGTGTTACTGAAGTCAGAAACAACGACGGTACCACAACACCCAGACCCGAGACAATATAGAAAAGTTTGTTTCCCATATAAACCGGGGATCGACCTCGACACCTCAGAGATGGCGCGACGCCAAAGTCGCTTGCCTCTCGGCTACGGAGGTCGTTTAAAAGTGTATTTACTTGAAAAAGCTACAATATACATAGGATTCATTGATAAGAATGTACCTGTGCCTCATTGTCAACTTTCAGTTGTTCAGAAGATAAAAGAGTGACCAATTGCGGCAGGGGTAAGTCTAGGAGTTCGTCACCCTTTGCTACAATATTCCAATTCGCCTGAGCATGTTCTAATGCTTCTTCTGCTAATTCAGAGCAGTTATGTGCTTCTGCAAATCTAAAAAAATTACATTGCTATGAAAAGTTTCAAAATATGATAACAATTTTACTTGAAAACTTAATCATATTACATAAAATAAATGAAAAATTCCATAAGTTTATTATTTAACTGTCAGTAGGTTGTAATGGGTGGTTATCTTGTGGTAATAATTTATAAAACTAACCGTTTTCTCAACTTTACAGGTATATCTATCAAATAACTGTTCTATATTATTTATTTTAGTGCCTTAACTAGAGATTTTCATGTCATACAGCTAAGAGAATGTTTATATGGTCAACCAAACACCCTGATTGTTCAAGGCCCCACATGATCTACCCTAGTTTCATGTAGTTACCTAAAAATTCCAAGAGCATTTGATGGATGTAATTCTCTTCGTAGATATTCACCACAACCTGTTACTAATTCCCTGAGCTGCAGCATGTCTGCAGCTATTAGTAAATGTTGTACTGTTGCTTTATCTATAACAATTTCACCTGCAGAAAATATGTTAAAGTAAGTACATAATTTTGCTCAATAACCAGAATTATAAACATTTAAAATAATTTAATGGGTCAAAGCGCAACACCATTTATATTTAGTAGTTAATACGAACTACTTACTGCCCGACGTTTCGGTTAGGTTGCACCAACTGTGGTCATGAGCTGACTAAATTAAAATGGTGTTGCATTATGACCCATTAAATTATTTTAAATATTTATAAAATGGTACGCATCATAATGTTAAATTATTAACTGTTGCCAATTTTTACAGAACTTTGGTTCCATTTTTGGAATAAAAATTATATGTGTTATCAGAGTATTGAATCTGTCTAGCTACAAAATTTCATGCCAATCAATACAATTTTTTTAGTCAGAAAGAGCAACGAACATTCAAACATCCATGCAATTTTTATATTATATGATTCTAGGACCTATCTGTAAATTCAACAATATTGATCACAAATATTTGAATAATATATTATTTGACTCTCTTTCTATTTCTGATACTTAAATGAAATAAATATAACACTAAATATCAATGACAATTTTTTAATTTGTTTACATGCAAGAGCTACAATATGACAAATGAAGACTTAAGAACTATTAATAGAGTTAGGATGCCAATTAATCATTATCTTGACTATTTTTCAGAGCACAGTAATATTATGAATCTACAATTAAGTATAACAGACATACCTGTGTATATAAAATCAATTATCATAGGTAAAATGTCTGGCGGGACACTTGGCAATGCCACATGCCCTTTTTGGCTCTCCTCAAGACCAACATTAAACATTGCATCAAAATATGCACAGCTGGCAGCAAGAACAACACGATGGGCCTGGAAAATTAAACACAACATCAAATTTTCAACATGTACGTTTTAAGAACATTTTTACATGAAGCATTTCAATAAATCACTAAGAACTTTCAGATTTATTTGCAAAGTTAACTAACGAAACATTTTATAGATTGTCTTCTTGGCTAAGAATGCTAAATACAATTTTACTTTAGTCATTTAAGAACTATGGTTTACTCACTTAAAAATGAACAGATAAGATGTGTAAAGTATTTAAATAACCCCAGTAACCTACCTTAATTATGTTTTGCCAGCTTTTTAAGTAAACAGTAAGTTATGGAGCTAAAGGTCAGGATAAGAAAATAGCATACCTTTACTCTTGTTTTTCCCGATATTAGGTCTATATCACAAAACCTGCCGTCTCTTTTGAAATGTTGTAAATTCATAGAAATCTTTGTAGCATAGTCGCGATATTTATATGGGCGAGCTCCATCTTTGCTTGAACACTTGTTAAACATATTTGTCGACATTTTAAAACTTTAAAATACAATAAAATAAAATCGAACTATATCTTAAATTATATTATCAAGTAAAACTACATCCCGGAACACAAAAAAAAACAATCAATTGAAAATTCTATCACATATTTTTTGTTGATTTGGGAAAATCATCTAACTTTAGATAAGTAAAGGTTTCTGTCACAGTTTGCCCCTATTTGACAGTTTACTTTTGTTGACACTGACGTTTGCATTTTCAGACCAAAAAAGAAATACATAAATACACACCTACACTACCTCATGGACTTAGTTTATTATATTAAGTTCATGCACTACCTACATAACTATTATTTACTAAATTTCTTTTCTCTTTGCGTCACATCACATACATACGTTTCATCCCATTCCATTAAAGTAGAGCTCATTAAACTAAAGTTTCATGAATTCTTGCCGTTGAAAACTGTTGTTGAATAACCAAGAATGTGGCCCTTTAAGTATTCTAACATCAACAGTGTTCATGTTTTATCTAAGCTGAGTTGTAAAAACTACATAAGTACTACATATCTATACTTATAATAAATCTGGAGAGAGGTCAATTCTGAACATGAAATATATTTCCAAAATAACTATCAAGGGGTGATTAGTGATCGATACTGATGCCATAAATATAGGTTCCGAACCGGAAGTACAAAACTTATTAAAGTAGTTGCATTGTATTCAATGACGATTCAAAAGTGTTTTATGTAACCTACTTGAATAAAGAAATATTTGAGTTTGAGTTTGAAATGCAATCAGTAAAATTTTTGTCTGTCTGTCTATAAGTTCTTTATAAATAAAAACTACTCCACGGATTTTAACGAAACTTAGCATAATTATTCTTCATACTCCTGAGCAGGTTACAGTAGGTATACTTTTCATCAGACTACGATTAATAATAGCAGAGCAGTGAAGTGAAATGTTGAGAAAACGGGAAAAATTTCTTAATTTTTTAAGCTTCCGTTGCATTTGCAGCTTTAATGATTAAAGCTTTACAGAAATCATGTATGACAGAAATTTTCTCCTTATAATTATATAAGAACTAGCGACCCACCCCGACTTCGCTCGGGTGCAATGCTGATACTAAATACAGTACAGAAAAACTGAACGTAGGCATGCTCCACCTCCACCCCGTCCGGTCGGTACCACCGCAAACGATACGTCCCACAATTTATGAATCTGTAATATCTTCGAAAATATTCATTTTAATCATATACTGTAAAGGCTTTAATTAGATCTATATTAAATCAATAATGTATTTAAGGTATTTAATTGGATAAGAGTTAATGCTGCATTCGTCAAAATCGCTTCGAAAATTTGCCATTATTTGTCGTAAAAAGTAAATGAACCATACCATCGCGGAGTTTTCTGTAGACCTTTTTAATGTGTGTGTACAATACTTAGTACATTATTTTGATAAATCTTGTAGGCTTCAGCCTGCGTTTGCAATGTATAAGCGGAAAAAATTAAATTATTAACGTGTTTTTATTGTGTAATTCGTTAGTGATGTCACATTAAAAACCTCAAAAATAACAGTATTTATCCACTATTTAGTGGATATTATTTTCCATATAAACCTTCCGCTTGAATCACTCTATCGGGAGTTACACCCGTGAAACACCCAACAGCTTAGCAGCTCGGATCTTTCAGATTATATTCTCTACGTCTAGTCTTATGTTATAACACTCTCACTATCCTTATTTAAGAAAATAAACATTGTTATATACCAATTCAATAAATAAAGGAATCGGTATTTAAACATCAAAGTTATACATGAAATACGCTAATAAATCATCGCACGTGAATACTGAATCATATTTTTTGTGTAACGGTCGCTGCTTAATTTTTTACAAATTTTGACTTTATGCCTGTCTGTTTGTTCCGGCTTTCTAAAATGGCTGGACCGATTGTAACAGGACTTTTATTGGCAACTAGCTGATGTAATAAGGCTTAGGCTACTTATATTTTAGAATTCTTAATCCTGTAGTTCACGCGAACGAAATCGCAGGCACTGCTAGTTTTTGTAATAATTTAATAAATCTAATGGGAAATAATCTGATTCTATTCTGTTGCCTAAACACCATGGATTTAAAAATAAACAAACGTCACAAATTTCACGTCAAAAAAATATTTGTTTTTGTGTTTTATTCATGCATTGCATGGATTAAGACGGAATAATGAGTATTCTTATCATTCGTAATTAATTTTGTTTTGTGCTTGTATCTAGCTGAGAACCCAAATGTTTGCATCCTTCAGAAAATTGATAAAATGGGGCTCTTCCAAAAATCTAGAGATCAAAAAAAGAGAACAGACGTCACATATTTTAGTTATTATGAAAGGAGTACTTGAGGATGTTTTATTTTGGAAAAAAGTGTGGCTGTCTTTTTCCTTTGTATTGTTTCTCAACATGATATTTTTGTAAGTTTTCATTAACATTTGAGTTTTCGATATACGAATATAAGTTTCCTTTTCTTAGAGCCCTGGATCATTAAATATCCTGGTTATTTGTTTTCAGTGTTTGTATATATAAAGAAATCAACTTTTTAGAATTAGTACTGTACATTTACATTACAATATTAATAATTGATGGATTTGAGTCATGGTTAAAATATAAACACAGGACAACATGTTTAAAAAGATTAGCAGATCATGATGGAACCAGATTGTCATTGGTATCCAGACAAATGAAGATTTTCATAGGAAGGAAGTGGCTAGAATTTATGTACTTACGGGAAACGAATCATACAAAAGTAAGTTATAATTATTTTTTTTAAAACACTGATCAAAAATATTTACAGAAATAATATGAGACTTTATTTTTTTAGATCATATATTTCAAAACAAAGTAAATTTAATACCGGCATTCTGCTTATGACTTCCACCATTATAGGATGATTTCTGTTTATATACTTGATTATGAAAGTTTTACTACTAAGTTTTACAAAATGTTCTCATTATTTCTATCCCCCATTAATTTAAAGCATAACTCTTGAGAGGTACATTTGTTTCAATAGTGTTCGATGTAATAAAATACATGTTTTACATCATAACTTTACTAGTAATAGCACTTGTCAACAAGGTTTTTTGCCACACACTCCAATCACTACTTATTCTGTGTATGAAATATGAATTACTTGATAAAATAATGTATTTATTATTATATTATTGGAAGTGAACACAATATGTATTGTTTGACTAGAATTTGGAAAATAATCAGTACCATCACCTCTGGTTCGGAACCTATAACTACCGAGAAGATACCGGCAAGAAACTCAGTCTTTTTTTTTTACAATTAAAAAGCTAAACTTATTACTAACATTGCACCAAGACAAACAGTTAGTTTGTCAGTTATAAAAAATAAGTATATTATGAAAGAAATAAAATAAAAACATTTATATTAAGTAAAGTAACTGTAGGACTTCATGTGTGATATTTAAATACATCATTTTTGTACTTTTTGACCTACATGCATCTGTGTGGTCTTATTCTGACATTGATTGAGAAAACTTAACAAAACTTATTAAAATAATATAAAACATGTAAGTACAGGCGAGCAGATTATTTAGTGATCCACAAATTCTTATCTTTAATATACTCTTATACTCTGTAATAGCCTTTTTTCAAAAGACAACTTTTAACATATGTCTTCAATTTATACAAAGGTAAGTCAATAATTACTTCAGTAAGTTTATTGAACATTTTTATGCTTAAAGCTACAAATGAATTACCTATTCTATGAAGTCTATGTTTAGGAACAGCTTGTTTTTATTTCTAGTGTTAATGCTATGAGTGTTTGATTTTTTAGTAAAAGTTTTTTAGGATTTTTTAGTATATTGCGATGCAACTGTTAGGATGTTAATTTCCTTAAATAACTATCAACGAGTTGTGTGGTCCTAGCTTGTAAATGGCTCGGATGGCCCTTTTTTGTACCACAAAAATAGTTTGAATTTCGGCCGCAGACCCGTCATAGCAGCAGGCCATACGACATATCTTTTTATATAATAAGACTTTACTTTTAATACAGTTTCAATTAAAGGGGTGTTGAATAAGTTTTGGAAAAATTGTCCAATGTTTCATTGTTGATGTTTCAGAAAAGGAATTTGATATTTAAGTAATTTAAAAAGGACACAACAATAGAAAGCTGTATGGAGTATCAGAAATTTAAAAAAGTTGAAATAAAATTATTTATGTCACTCATTATACTAATGTTTTAAATGCGAAAGTAACACCCTTTGTTACTGGGAAGAGAGACTCGTTGTAGGGAGAGTGAGAGTGGCCTGGTGCAGGTGGGAGAGTGGTGTGGCCCTATAATACTTTAATAAGCTGTTCTCAGTTCAATTCTACAAATAGCTTGTCAACATATTTATTTGTAAGCATTTGTCGTATTTGTACGAAGTGGATGAAGTCGCGGGCACAGCTAGTCCCCTATATAAAGCATCTTAAAGAATTTTTGGTCTTTTTTTTGTATAATTCCAAAAAAATTAACCCATTTAAACAGTTTGAACAGTTAAATTCTCATAAGTAGTTCATAATCAGTTGAAAAGTTTGTGTTTGTATGGCATTTAGAGTTAGAAATTTTGTTGACTTGTGTAATTTTGATGAGGAATGTTTATTACTTGAACAAGTAAATTAATTGATTATGATAGAATTTGATAGCAGGATAGCTATATGTGCTGCCTTACCTAAACATTGACAATCCTATAATTTTTGAAATGAAGGGATTACCTGTATTACAACTTAAATTATGTTATTTTCAGGCCTTTTTACTTATGAACATGTTCCTGGGAATACTGTTTTTAGCTGGAAAATATACAAGTGGCTACTTAGTACTTTATCTATTGTGTATGATTATGTGTTTTATGAATAAACTAGCTCCGCCAGTTATAAGAATGTTAAAAAAAATACAACAAAATGCAGGTAAAATTAATTTACACATATTTTGCCAATTTTGCATCTGACTTAGATTTGTAGTTATCTGTATTAAGTTTATAGTCTGACGGTGAATTTAGGGGATACATTCTAGGTCAACCTTTTTATTGCTGGGCGACCAATTTACCCAACTGCAAGGGTCAATAGCACATTTTATTATGAAGTAGGTATCTATACCTATACGTTTGTGATTGTCAGTCATGAAACACAGAGTGGGTTTTCTATGTGAAATCGAATTCTCTAGAGCGACAAATCATGAGCTCGACAGTCCGCTAGTTGCATCAAATCTCGCATGACATAGGTTAACTCGAAGCAGCATTTATCAAGTTATTGTTACGAGCTTCGGGTTCGTGACAATAAAAACAGCCGATAAAAATTACCAAAAGTCACACTTTAATTGAACGCCACTAATTACAACCTTAAAACGCACTAATTAAAACAACAATCGCTCCCAAGTCGCACTTCAAAATCGCTTTCGAAGTAATCACTTGTATCGCTAATTCAATACTGTCCCGGTCGCGGTGAATCCCGGCCTTTTATATTGCCGCGGCCGTTCCCGAACCTTCCAACGCAGAAACATCCGGAACATTCGCGCGCAGTGCGGCCTTGAACGGCCGTACGCTCGGTCAAGGTCATTGTTCTAGTAAATTCTGGCGTACGCGTCTCGACTCTCTGTAGTCCCGCCTTTCCACACTAGATGGCGCTGGTTACTGCGAACGTTAATCGTGGCGCGTAACACTGCCCCCTCCTAAGACATGCTCGTCCCGAGCATTTTCGGCTCCATAATAACGCGCCAATCGATCCACATGGACGATCTTAGGAGTACCCCTCGCACCTTTTTGTATCCGGTAGGTTACGTCATTGATCTTAGTCACAATTCGATACGGCCCTTCCCATTTCGCCTGAAGCTTAGGAGATTTCCCCTTGCTGCGGATTGGATTGTGCAACCACACTAGTGAACCTTCGTCAAACTCTTTACTGTTCATTTTGCGGTCATAGCGGGTTTTCATTCTTTCAGACATTTGCTGGCCCGATTGTCTCACGTGCTCACAAATGTCATTCATTTTGTTCCGCAAGTTATTTGCATAATCTGTTATACTGCATGGGGAATCAGGTGGTATTCCGGTGATCAAGTCTGCAGGCAGTCGTAGTTCTCTTCCAAAGTTTGCGAACGCTGGTGTTACCGATGTACTTTCGTGAACAGCGCTACGATATGACAACAAAAATGGTTGTATGTGCTTGTCCCAATCTCGTTGCCGATTTTCCACAACTTTTGCCAAGTACCTCTCTAGTGTCTGATTAAATCTTTCCACCATTCCATCCGACTGTGGGTGGTAAGAAGTTGTTCTTGTTTTATGAGTTCCCATAACTCGACAAGTTTCCTGGAATATTTGGGACTCAAAATTCCTTCCTTGATCACTGTGGATTTCTAAGGGAACTCCAAAACGACAGAAGACTTCATAAACTAACTTATCAGCAACTGTCGAGGCTTCTTGATTTGGAATGGCGAAGACTTCCGGCCACTTAGTGAAGTAATCCATCACAACCATGAAATATTTGTTACCACTTTCACTTTCCGGGAACGGCCCCGCAACGTCAAGGGCTATCCTCTCCCATGGTGCGCCCACATTGTACAGCTTCAATGCACCTCTACTACGAGTCTGAGGTCCCTTTACAGCCGCACAACTTGTACATTTGCGACACCAGTCCTCGACATCGTCCCGACAGTAGACCCAGTAAAACCGTTCTCGTATCTTCAGTAGTGTCCGTTTTACTCCCAGATGACCTCCTGAACAACCATTATGGTACAGCTGTAGAACATCCGGTACTTGACCTTTGGGGACAACCATTTGCAGATGACAGCTGTCTCCACGAGCATTTTCCCATCTACGGCACAGAACTCCATCCTGAATCACCAAGCTGTCCCATTGGGCCCAATAGCTCTTTGTGATCGAACTCATCGCTGAGACGTCGCTCCACCTAGGCTTAGGAACTCCGGCCTTCATCCACTCCAGAATCGGCTTGATGTCCGCATCCTCCTGTTGTGCACGTTGTAGGCTTTCCTTCCACTCGTTGCTAAGGTCTGTCTTGAGCATCCTCACAGGAACAACTTCTTTACTTTCTTGCCTGGTACAATGCTTGCAGTCTTCAGGACAAGGTCTTCTTGACAATGCATCTGCATTACTATGAGATTTTCCGCTGCGATGTTCCACCGCAAAGTCGTATTCCTGCAGTAATTCAATCCATCTCGCAACTTGTCCTTCCGGATTCTTGAACTGCAAAAGCCATTTCAGTGCAGCATGGTCAGTTCGTATGTGGAATTTCCGCCCCAGAAGATATTTGCTAAAGTGCTGCAACGACTTTACTACAGCAAGCAGTTCTCGTCTCGTAACACAATAGTTCCTTTCAGGTTTCGACAAAGACTTGCTGAAGTAAGCTATCACAATTTCTTGATCGCCATTCCGCTGGGATAATACACCGCCAAGTCCTATGTCACTTGCGTCTGTGTCAACTATGAATTCCTTACTCACATCAGGGTATCCCAAAATAGGTGTTTTGCACAGACGGTCCTTTAGCTCCTGGAATGCGATGTCACAACTTCCATCCCAGCAGAAATGTCGCTTCTCCTCCGTTAGCTTATGCAGGGGTTTTGCTATATCTGCAAAGTTCTTAACAAAACGCCGATAGTAGGAACACAAACCAAGGAATGCTCTGACCTGCGTCTTGTCTTTTGGGATTGGCCAATCCTTTACAGCAGCGATTTTCTCTGGATCCGTGCTGATACCTTCTTCAGACACTACATATCCCAAAAAGCTAACTTGCCGTTTGAATAGTGAACACTTCTTCGGGCTTAACTTGAGGTTGGCACTCTGGATCTTCATGAGCACGCGTTCCAGATTTAGAAGATGTTCTTCAAACGTACGGCCTACGATGATTATGTCATCCAAGTAGACTAGACAGGCATCGCCAATCAGACCGGTAAGTACAAGTTCCATCAACCTTTCAAACGTTGCCGGAGCGTTGCACAATCCAAACGGCATGACTTTGAATTGCCACAGACCCTTTCCTGTCGAGAATGCAGTCTTCTCCTTGTCTTTAGGATCAATTTCAACTTGCCAGTAACCACTTTTTAAATCTAGCGTGCTAAACCACTTTACTCCAGTAAGCATGTCCAGCGTGTCATCAATTCTTGGCAAAGGATAGCTGTCTTTCTTTGTAACGTCGTTCAGACGACGATAGTCAACACAAAACCTCATGCTACCGTCTTTCTTTCTTACCAGCACTACAGGTGAACACCATGGACTAGATGAAGGTTCAATAACACCATCCTTCACCATTCCCTCAATCATGGTTTCCACGTCCTTTTCACGTGCTACGGGCAATCTCCTTGGCCGCTGACGGATAGGCAATTCTTCTCCTGTGTTAATTTTGTGTTGAACTAAGCCAGTCCTTCCGATGTCAGCATCGTTTGACGAGAAAACGTTGGCATACTTGAGCAACATTTGTTTCGCCTTAACCATTTCATTTTGGGACAGAGCGCTGCGGCAGTCTTCTAAAAGTGTGGTCACTCTCGTTTGTGTATCTTTGCTGACGGTCCCGGTCGATTGATGTTGGCATCGACGCAACCAATCCACTTCCTCGCAAGTACCAACTAGTGTGCCTTTTTCTATAACCTGTTCCTGGTCACAAAGGTTCAGCACACGTACCCCTGAGATGTCGGTGGCTCTAACCAAAGTGCGTGCCACTTTCCATGAAAGGTCATTTTCTACCCTTTCCACAAGTACACAACGTTGAGTTTGCCCAGGATTCCGAGGAAGACTAACCGGCACAATCGTTTCCGATCTCGGCGGAAGAACAATCTTTTTAAGGCTGTATACATTCCCTGGTAACGCGCCTTCCACGAAAAGTTCCTCTCGTCCACATTTCAGAACACCTTGCTTGACGTCAATTTCGCAACTATTCTTCCTCATAAAGTCAAGGCCCAGGATGCAATCGTCCATTATATCCGCCACAATGACATTATGCAGGTAGGTTCTGTTGCCTAGCTTCAGCCCCATCTTCTTCTCTCCATGGACGGGTATGCGCTGACCTGTGGCTGTTACCAAATTAATGTGTTCTCGGTTGTATGCAGAGTCCCCAAGGGACCGTCTCATAATTTGGGAACTGACAACCGTGCGAGAGGCTCCAGTGTCTATAGTCAGCTTACACGGCGTTCCGTTTACCTCGCCCTGGATGACTAGGCTGTTCCCGTCTTGGGTTTGTTTGATCGAAACCCTTGGGGCTCTTTGAACCTCAGCCAGCACCCGCCCCGCAGTCCTGGCTATTACTCGTTTCCCTGCTGCTGGTGCTGGGCGGTGCTCTTAGCTGGACTGCCGTCTTCTCCTTCTGCAGTTCGCTTAGGGCAACTGGATCGAAGGTGGCCCCTTTCCCCGCAGCCATAGCACCTAGGGCTGTAACTTTTATTGCGGTCGCGAACTGAAGCCGCTGCAACCTCCCTGACGCGATGGGAACGATGATCCTGCCGCACAGCTTCCACCTCCAGTGCATGGGCCAAGGCGTCCTTAAGCGTCCCATGGTGCCCGAGCCTCACAGCAGCTCTAACTTCAATATCGCGGATGCCGTCGATGAACGCCTGCACCAGGTTCCCATCAATAAGCGCTGGTACGGACTGGTAAGCTTTACGCACCAGCTTCTCCACTTCAAGGGCCCACTGCTGCAAGTTTTCGCTGCTGCGTTGCACGCGGTCCTTAAGCTGTGCGCGAAACACGTGTTCCAAGTGAGCGTCGCCATATCGAGCCTCCAGTGCCTCAAGGAGCTGCTCGTAAGTCACTTCCTTACCGAGAGCTTCCAAAACTGATAAGGCCTGGTCACGAAGGCCTAGGGTGAGGGCAGTCATGGCCTGATTTTTATCCCAGCCGTTCGCTTTCATGACTGCCTCAAACTGGATTTTGTAGGCCGACCAGGAAGAAGTTCCGTCGAACGGTGGCACTTTGAATCCACGTAGCGAAGGTGTTGTAGCTACGGGAGCTGCGATTGCTTCTCCAAGTTTAAGACAATCCAGCGTTTTCTTAACGTCTGCCATCACGGTCTTCTTCACATCAGCCACTACGTAGTCAACCCGATTATTGACTTGGTCGATCCGGATTTCAGCTTCCAGCAGGCGGTTGTCATGTTGAGCAACCTTATCCTTCACCTCCTTTATGTCTTTCCCGAAGGTAGCGTGAAGGTCCTTCAGAAGAAGCATCTGCTCTTCTTGGCGGCGAGCCTGTTCCTCCTGGCGGCGAGCCTGTTCCTCCTTGTCCTGCTGCCTCTGGTCTTCCAACCGACGAGCCTGTTCCTCCTGGCGGCGAGCCTGTTCCTCCTTGTCCCGCTGAAGCTGTTCTTCCAATCGACGAGCCTGTTCCTCCTGGCGGCGAGCCTGTTCCTCCTTGTCCCGCTTTAGCTGTTCTTCCAACCGACGAGCCTGTTCCTCCTGTCGGCGAGACTGCTCCTGCAGCATCATCATCAGAGCAGCAAGGTCTGGTGCTGCCGATGCTGCTGGTGTTGCTGTGGACGGGCCGGCCTCCGTGGTTAATAACTGGCTTTCCGATTCCTGCGGCAAAGCTCCACCAAAACGTCTCTGGTCCGTCTCCTGTTGGCGTTGACTCCGGGTACGGATACCCTCCGTGTCGTCTTTAGGTAAAATCGGCATAATTTAAATCCCACTTCTGACACCAATTGTTACGAGCTTCGGGTTCGTGACAATAAAAACAGCCGATAAAAATTACCAAAAGTCACACTTTAATTGAACGCCACTAATTACAACCTTAAAACGCACTAATTAAAACAACAATCGCTCCCAAGTCGCACTTCAAAATCGCTTTCGAAGTAATCACTTGTATCGCTAATTCAATACTGTCCCGGTCGCGGTGAATCCCGGCCTTTTATATTGCCGCGGCCGTTCCCGAACCTTCCAACGCAGAAACATCCGGAACATTCGCGCGCAGTGCGGCCTTGAACGGCCGTACGCTCGGTCAAGGTCATTGTTCTAGTAAATTCTGGCGTACGCGTCTCGACTCTCTGTAGTCCCGCCTTTCCACACTAGATGGCGCTGGTTACTGCGAACGTTAATCGTGGCGCGTAACATTATTATAGAAATTAATAGTTATTAAAATTTGACGATATGTCACAGTTCGATTCCTGGTTTATGGACAGTAAAAGAAAAATACTTGCAATTCTAACCTGTTAAGATAACCCAATATCTTCGTACTTATTTCAAAGTATATTTACATAACTAATTCATTAAGTAGGTATCTGTTTACCTAAATGAGTAAAACCCTAAATATTTTGCTCATGATTTCTCCATCTTATCGGGCTTTTATTTTCAAGTACAAAACCCCCTCCAGAATCCAGTTGTCCACTTTCCTTTCAATTTTTTTGGAGGGGGAAATGCCTACCGCACCGTCACTCTCTGCGGGGAACAGTGAGTGGTGTGTTGGGTTCGCTCTGAATAAAACCCCTTCGGTGGCCAGCGATGCACATTTGTGGGGGCGTCGGGATGCCTTGCGGATTCTACACAGGCTTCCCCGACAAGCGGCCCAAAACGCAGCTAGAGCGTGCCTGCCACCTGACATGCCCCACCCTCTTGGGACCGCGGTAACGGTCGCCAGGCTTACCCCACGCCTGGCGTCTCCGTTCCCAGCAGCGGATCTTATGTGCGGCTCCGCTGCCTAACGCCGCTATATACACCCGAGCCTTTCACTCCAGCTCTCCCTCTGAGAGCCAGATGGAGTCCCAAGACCCACCGGCCGCGGAGGATAGGTAGACCGGCAACGAAACACAGCAGTCCTACTCTTCCTCCACGATCCGCCTCTTCCCTTGCTGGCTTGCCGCAGAGAGCTAGCTCGGGATTCATCTTCGTTTCACCCTGTGTGGTATCCGAGGCTGGGTGGCAAGGCCAGCCTCATTACACAGGGCCAGAAGGTTACTGAGCCCCCCCATCGAGAAAAGATGCGGAACCCAGCTGGGGCTGTTCACTAGCATGCCTGATTACTAATGTTAATTAATATCTATTTAACCAACTGCGGTTAATTTGTTTCTTTGTATAATAAATACCTATCGAATAATAAATTAATTTTATTTACAGAGTCAGATGTAGAGTTTGAGGGTCTTATTCCTGACGTATCTGATATTGATCTTAATTTACTATCTATTGAACCAGAACCGAACCAAGTGTTTGATGAACGTCAAAGTTTAGGTAAGTTCATAGATCATTTTTATTTCTTTTTTATAGATGCCCTAGCTATGCCAGCGATTTCGTCCGCGTGGAATAGTGACTTTAGGTATTATTTTTAACTAGCTGTGCCCGCGACTTCGTTCGCGTGGACTACATCCTTTCATGGTCGGTTTTACCCCTATCTCCACTAATATGCGAAACAAAAAGTAGTCTATATTTTAAAAGAGCTATATTTGTGCCAACTTTCATACCTCTAACTTAAAAAATAAACATTTTCCCATATAAACTTTCAAAGGTGGCATTACCCCCCTCCCCCCCCCCCCCTTACTTTCTAACAAAAAGTAGCCTATGTCCGTACTTGTTCAACGTATACCTATGCCAAATTTCATCAAAATCGGTTGAGGGGTTTAAGCGGGAAAGCGTAACAGACAGACAGACAGATAGAGTTACTTTCGCATTTATAATAATATTAGTACGGATTGTTTGGGCTAGTTACTTGCTGAACGATAGGTAAAATGTAGGTACGTCGGAATATACACTTTGGACTTTGCACCGCCCTTGTTACTCAAGTCAATATTTCACGCGGACGAAGACGCGAACACTAACAAATAATCTCGTTAGGTACGCATGAAGATCACTCGACATAGGTATTGGGTGCTCCGTTGAACTAAACTTTGATCAAACGGAATCCTTGCTTATTTTGCTCCCTCTTAGGTAAACAACATACATTTACTTACTCAAACTCACAAAACTCCACAAAAACATATTGCCCAACAAATCTTGATACAATTAGATACACATACCTACTTACACAACTTTTGTCCAATGTTTCTTTTTATTTTGCTTATAAATTCATCTTCCACTTAATTATAACATAATAATTATGGTGTAAAATACACCCTTACTTAGGTATTAAGATACTATACGGAATATTAGAAATACGTATGTAGGTAGGTATATGCACCACACACTATTCCTAAACACACACTACTTATTGTAAATATACAAGTAATTAAATTAACTGGGTAAATAAATGAATTCTTATTTATTTATTTCAGAGTATTGGAAACCAAATGATGTACCTCTTGAAGAAGCCAGTGATAGTTCTGATAATAGTAGCTCTCTTGTAACGAATTTATCCATTGATAAAATGCAAACCCTTGATAAAGATGTGGAAACTTCCGATTCCAGTGAAGATGAATACATACCACTAGGTTGGTATATATTTGTTTAAATAAATTTAAATATTTATTTTGAATAAGACGAGACTGGTTCTGATTTGTGATCATAGTCGCGTGTTCCGGAATATAGAGAAAATAGCTTTTAATGTTGGCTTCTACATGAGCCACGCAAAATAGTGTAAACACTACAAGATGAAAGAAATCTATCTATAACGTAGTATCCCAGTTGGAAACAGTTACCATTTTTCATTTCCAATGCTGGATTCAAAAGTCTGGAGGCTCTGGCCAAAAATGGTGTGGAGGCCCTCTGACCGCTATCTATCTATCGCTATCGTCTATCCTGAGAGCCCTTTTTTGTGGAGACTCCAGCAGGCCTAGCATGCGCAATACGTCAAATTTATCGCATGAGACAACAAAAGTTTATATACCGTTGATTGGGTGATTGTCAACCGTGCTCTTAATTTCAGCCAATCATCAACTGCTGATTTTGACATTTCTTACGAGCGCGATAAAATTTACTCTCGCGGCGCATGCTAGGCCTGTAGGTCTGTAGCCCGGTTTAGGCGAGGGCATTCCCTAAATCTGGCCCTGCATTTCACATTAGCATTCTTTAAGATTCTGTATTTTTCTTTATCTTGGTATTCGATTAAATCGATTAAAAATACAAATATCGATTTGATGTGGAGAACATTTAATTATTAAATTCATCATACAATGAAATAACAATAAATGTGGAAGATTTTTAGTCTCACCCAAATTATCTTGCGTCTCAACTGCTACATGATTGGTAATTTTTTACATTACTATTAACGTTCAGCGACAAACCAATCACGTAACAGGTGGACCGTAAACTTTCGCATACCAATCCGTCAAGCCAACACACAATGTTTTACTGTGTACTGTGTCTAAAATTCCTAGAGTTCCGGGTTGTAAATAGTGATATAATAATACAATTACCTGTCCCCTTTTTTAAAGGTCGTAAATTAATTGTATTTCTGTATTTTAGAACAGAAAGATCAGTTGCAATCTACATTGGAAGTACTTCAACCAGCTGCTACATGGAGCACATCAGCTTACAATGCCTTATGGAACCTTTCAGGAGCTGTAGCAAATATGGTGTATACTAAGACAGATGTTATTAAGAGAAAACGGGTGTCAAGTGTAGATTCATCTGATGGCTTTGAAATGGTGGAAAAACAAGACTTGCTTTAACATATCGATATTGGACAAATGGAATAATTATAAACATATTGATTTATACAAATATTTATTGGTAAAAATGAAGTTAGTGTTTCTAGTAACTTTAAACATTACTAGACATATTTTCCAAACGGGACATAAGTTCCTGGTGTTGCTTTTTCAACGCTATTAAACGCACATTATTCAGTGCATTTCGAGCTACTAACGCCTCCAACATAGGTCTGGACATCTGTAAATTTTAAAATAAAATGTTGAGTAAGTGTATCAATTGTAAAGATAACATGATGTAAATAAGTCAGTATTAGAGTTGGCTTTTTAGGAATTAGGAGACCCATATACAATGTTTTTTTGTTTTTTTAATAAGCAAGGAACCTATTTTGTAGAACAAGAAGAACCATACAGCAACTATGTACTCAACTAATTATTTTAGACATATTTAATGGTACTGGTATAATTGCTCAGGTTTTTGTATACCACAGAATACTACATCAAGCCATTTCAATCCAAGCTTTTAGACCAAACTCAGAAAGGTTTTTTTTTATCTACAGATTTATTTTTAGGTCCCTATCTGCCTGCACTTTTAGTGGAACTAACATTTTGTTCTATTAATATAGTATGTGAAAACCTTTTCAACAATGTGGCCTATTGCAATGGTCCTGACAGCTGCATTGTGTTGCTTGTTTATAATGTCATCATTTTCTCTTAGCCCTACTTCATTGTTGTAGGCTTCATCCTCTTCTTCTTTAAGAATTGTTGGCAGTTGTGTCAATATCTGCAAGTTTTTGAACAATATTATTTAGACAGCTGCATATTGAAGTTTACTAATAATTAAATGCCAGTATGTAGCTATTTTTGAACACTTTATCGGTTTTAACCCTCAAATTATGATATCAATTGATAGACATACTCTATTGAGAGCCATGCATCCAATGAATAGCCATGATGTTACAGATAGTTATTATTTATTAACTATCTAAGGAGATATAAAAGTATGTCAATACTTATTAAACCTCCTCAGAAACTGGCCATTTATTCTCATTATAATGATTCCTTTTATTCAAAAAGTAAAATTTAGTTTATAATCAAATAAAAATTTTACCCTATACTGTTAAAATTTAATTCTTTATACAGTGTACTGATTCATAAAAGGCTTGTTTTTTATTTATTGTACTTACTTCAAAGTTATTTGCCAATAAAGAGTCATTGTTATTTATGATTTCTAATTCTATTTCTTTCCTACTCTGACTTGATCCCTCATTAACCGATTGAAAACAAGTGATTTGTATCTGAAATAGATAAAAAGTTAGTTTTTATAAAAACAAGGTGTTGTCTGCATCTTCATTCATACTTTTTCTTCCGGAATAATGTGAATGAAGATGCGCATTAATTAAATATCTGATCTACTGAAATTCATCCAAACTATTCAGTTTTTTTTTTGTAAAAGTGTTAAAATCATACATCCATACATTATCATACACTTTCGCATTTATAATATTAGTACCTGATAAATTTGGCAAATAGTAATGGTACTGTAAATAAAAAAAAATAATTTAAAAAATATATATAAAATTACCGAAGGAGCTTTTGTTGACTGTTCTGTAAGAAATACTGCAAATATAATTCCAACAAAACTTGAATCCATGCGCTGATACATTGATTGTGTTGCAAGGTCTGAAATGAAGGATATATTTTTAAAATATGATTTTAGGTAATAATATAATAGTGTTTCTTGATTATTAAGTGGTGGACATACCAACATGTGAAGGCCAAACTGTTATATGAGGATGTGAATGATACCAGCCAACTACTCTAAGAGACCTCCCTACTTCGGCTGCTAATTCTTCAGCTCGCACTGTAGCTTGAACTAATTGTTCTTCAGATATCTCCACACGGTCTGGCTTTTTGTCCAATCGCCGCAATATTACTGAAGATTCAATTGAAACTAAGGAACCATTATCATGAACCTGTAATTATTAATTTTGTTATGTTTACCAAATCAATAAATGGGGAGATGGGTAACTCATAACATCCAAGTTCTCACCTCACCGATAAGTAGACCCATAATTTCTTCTTTTTCTGTTGACAAGGCATGTTGTGTACATACTAGAGCAACATCAGTTGATAATAAAACTTTCTTCAACATTTTGCCCGGTGAAACTAAGACGTCAATAGTAGAATCCAAAATTACTTGTAAATAAGAAGGATCTTCCGTATGTGACCTATTGAAAGTTGTTAATAATTACACAATATAGAAAGAAATCCTGGTTTTAACTATTAATTATCACAAAATAGGTAACACAGACCAATAGGTAAGGCTCAGTCAGATAATGAAATCTGTCAAATAATTGACCTGACAGACAAATGACATGACATCTTATCTCATCTAGGCATAGATTATAAGCATCCAGCACAATGAGGAAAGTAATTTATGGAGAGGCCCTTGACAATATAAACCTACGTTTTTTAACTTAAAATAATATAAACCACTAAGTTTAGTTTAGTAGTAAGTAAGTTTATTTCTTTCTGTCTACCATACAATTGCCTTTGACGAAAGAGACAATTATATTTTAGTTTCACTCATGTGTGCTAGAAATCTCTCATATGTATCAGCGTGGCAGAATAGCCATTTGTAAAACCTGGGTTTATGGCAGTTGTGTTGTCAAAAGATTGTAAAATTTGAGATTTGGGACGACCAGTTAATAAAACAACACTGTGAGAACACTGTGCATTAAAATGATTCGCCGCGTTGTAACGCGCCTTAAATGAGGAGGCATACAAATCCCATTTTTTATTCAAAGCTTCATTCTTTGAAATAAATATAATTCTATTATATTTTACTTTTATTATGTAACACAATCCTACTCATGTAAACAAACGACAAATGAAGTAAATTAACATAATGTTTGTTCCACAAAAATGTGACCACTTAGAAACACATAGTACGCACGCACGGTAGAAAGAAAGAGACATAGTTATATTTTGTGCTTTATGCTCTAACAAATAAAAATCAAATAAAAATCTTTGCGAAAAAAACAAATAAAAATCTTATACGTTGACAAGGGCCTATCCACTTCTTTTCTCATTGTAGGGCACACTTATATTACCTGTGGTGCGAATGCTGTAGATTTTATTTCTATTCATTCATTCTTAACTATTAGCTGCTGTGTTGTGTGTGTGTGTTAGTCTGTCCTGTAACCGCTGTGACCGTGACTGTTGTTGTCTCCCCGTAAAGTCAATACATGTAGTTTATTTAAATTGGGATTCATTGAAATAAATTACTGTAATTTAGGGAGTTTGAAAAACATCGTCAGTTACAGACTGTTGGTATTATTGAGTACATGAATATGAATCTTTGTGTTCAATTTATAAATATCTTTGTGTTTTGTAGGTACAAATAAAACATCTTTATACTACAATGATTGGAGTATTAGATGGATTGGTTACCAAATGCTGGCCAGCGACCAGGATGCTGCGTTGTAAGTTTTGGACTATTAAAAAATGTGTGGTCTTCCATTTGCTCATTTACCATCACACCAGGTCGCCATTAAATTTGCAGAACTCTGATTAATTTTGTAAAACTGTTAAGTCGAACCTATTCTTACAGGTCAATTGTTTTTCTCGACTTTCTCTACATAGAGGTTAGTCAAGAATAAGTCAAATGCTAAAAAATAATGTACTTTATTTATTTATTATATATAAAATATATTTTTGTATATTTTATAATGTTTATATAATGTAAGTATGTCTTTGAATATTTTGTAGTAAATTATTGGTTGGAGTGTAGCAAAGGGTGTGCATTTGGAACGTGTGCGTTTGGGACTTTCAAAATCCGCCACTGGCTAGAAGATATTGGTTCTAGTGTTAAGTCTACCTTTTTTACTTTTGAGTGCAAAAAAGTTCACTAATTAATAATTTGTCATGATCACATAGTTCAGTATGATCAGAGATATAATTTGAAGTGTTGTACCTACTTTAGGTCCCAATGAACTTTCTTTTTTTTTAACATTTTTGGTATCCACACTAAAATGTAGGTACAAAAAATGTAGGTACAAAGAAGGGTTTTCTTATGTTGGTCAGTACCTACATGCTTATAGGATTTTCTTGAGTGCAACAAGTACTAAAAATCGTACCTATTAAGACCTCAAATATATTTTTGGGTCTTTAAATAGTATGAATTAGGTATAAAACTATGTACTTACCTATATACTGATTTCATGCAGCGCAAGAATTTATAATTTATACCTATGCAATAGACCTTTGATCTCTAGATGGCATTGAGCTTTGTGACCTATATTTCCGTATTTCAAACAAAAAGGTCAAAAATTATCGTTGTTGTACGCGAGCACCTGTTAAATATTAATTTATTTTGTGTAGGTATAGTATGTATTGTTTCATATAGCGGGAACAGAAATAAATTTGTAGCGAATGAGAAAGTCCTAAAATGATATTGCCACCTGGTGACGGATCGCAATTGTATAAATTCAATCAATGAATAAAATGTGCAACTAATGGCTTCATTTCAAAGATAAACTGCTAGGCGGTTTAAAAATGAAATCTGTAAGAAAGGGATGTCATTTTAACACTTAGGCACACTCAAGCACTTTTTGGTAGGTACTTGCGATCACTTGCGCGGGGTGTTAACAGCATCTTAAGCATTTTTAATTTTTTCGTACCGAAAGGGTAAAAATTAGAGATGCAACGGAAAGTTGTTTGGCCGGATACAGGATACCGGATATCCGGCTGGTGATCAGGCCGAATATCCAGTATCCGACCGCCGGATATTCGGCCGGACAAACGATACCTACCTAAATTTTAGTTTGTCGGCAGTACGTCGTCCAGGTTACCTGTTACGTATTGTAGGTTCACATAATATTTAGTTATATATTTACTTCAAAAATAAATAATTGTGTCTGATATTGAATAGATAATGGCACGGAATCCTACGTGCGTGAGTCTGACTCGCACTTGGCCAGTTTAGTAGGCCGGTAAATCCTTAGTGTATATTTTGCTAAAAATCATTAGCATTTAGATAAAATGTAAAACGAGATTATCCAGAGCTCAAAACAGATACGTTGACGTAAATATTTGACTGTGGTGCTTATTAGTTTGATAAAAAAAATGTCATATTGCATGGCAGCTTCATTTGTTTCCATCAAGTAATAAATAAAATATTTATTATATTTTTTACAGATTCGCGGGGAATGGCAACGATCATACAAGGTGAACCAGCTTGCCCCAGCATCAAAACGCCTGTTCCTGGGCCAAAAACGATTTCTTTACTAAAAGAACTGAATTCTTATCAGGTAAGATTGTTTCCTATTGCATTTTAAGGTGGTAATGTTTGGATTAGAATATCTATTTAAAAAGCCCTAATATTAGGTCATCATTTTGTTTTTGAGGACAGCGATAAATAATGAAATTAATTAATGTACAGCAGATAGTAGAGTTCAGAATCGCAGGTAGGTATAAGCTCGTCATGAATAATACCCTTTTTTTTTCTTTTTTGTATTGCACTTCAAGATTGACCTCATCCCACCTGATGTTAAGTGGTAATGAGGTCCTAGCTTAAGGGTGACAAGTACAGCATAATAAATCTGTTTCTGGACTTGTCGCCCTTACCTTGTAGGCTTGACCCCTGCTACTAATGTAGCACCCCCCAGGAGCTCTGAAAACCTTACTCACACGCAGGAACACAACAACACAGAAGTGATTGTTATTTGGCTGCGGTCTTCTCAGCGGCGTAGCGTGGGTGTCGGCCGCCCGGGGCGGAAGACAATTTTGCCGCCCTCTTATTTAGATATTTCAATTTAATGTATACTATACATTACATTACATACATTTAAATAAAAAAGTTTATCTAAGTTTTACAATCATCTTTATTATACATTGATAAATTTTTATAACAGGTACACTCAAGAACGCGTCAACCTATACACTTTGGACTTTGCAACATTCTTATTAACAAACGCATAAGATCGAAACTTGAACTGCGAGTGTATAGCTTGATGTGAGCTCGACTGTACAATATCTATCACCGCAGATTAGGTACAGCTGTCGATCGTCAGATTGTCAAAATTAAATAATTGGAGAATTGAATATAAAACGCAAATATTTTTTTTATTAAAAATTAGAACAATACTATTATAATAAAAGACTTTGCTCTTAAAAAAAGTAGACGTCAAAGTAAATTTATACGTCTACTTTTTTTAAGAGCAAAGTCTTTAATTGCACCTTCAATGTCTATAGCATCACACATTTCTTGCTCAATAGACAAGATAGCCAAATTAGTTAGTCTTAAAGTACTCATGGTTGATCTTAAATAATTTTTAATCAACTTCAATTTTGAAAAACTTCTCTCACAGCTGGCAGTGCTTATGGCAACTGTGAAAAATATTCGTAGCATTATTAAAATATTGGGCAGAGCATCTTCCAGCTTGGACTCCACAATTAATTTATTTTCGTTACCTGCAGCAGCAACGAAAGTCCGTAGTCGAAGTCGTTCCAGCTTGAAATCCTGCTCGTCAATTTCGACAGATGCGTAGTCTAGATTACATTTAGTGTCGTCTGGATCTAATAATATAGCCGGCGATAGATAGTCAGTCATTCTCGCTGTTGTTTTGTTAGCCATAAACAATCCAAGCATTAAATAAAATACAGGGAATCCCCGCAAGTCGTAGACGGTGTTGCCAGCAGTCGCTACAAAATATCATTCAAAGAAAGGGGATTCCCCGAATCCGTTACAGAATAAGTAATGAAAAATTCCATGCTCTTTTCAATCGGTCCTTTGTAGTTGCGTTAAAAATATGAAATGGTTCAAATATTTTTATTATTTATTGTGAAATTTTGCCGCCCCCTAAAATGTGCCGCCCGGGGCGGGCCGCCCCTGCCGCCCCCACTACGCTACGCCACTGGGTCTTCTGTAAGGTGGAGGTATTTTACCAGTCGGGCTGCTCCAGTTCGAGCGATAAATCGCTATGCCCTACCTCTCTTAATACCCTTCGAATCCCACACGCTTCTTCAAAACTGTTTCGGTTTTATTACGTCATAATAAAGCATCACAAATGACGACCCGTTTCGTTGTTTTCTTCAGTGTTCCTACTCGTAAGATATGTATCTACATTTCGGGTTGTCAATTCCAGTTCTTCAGCCTCGGAATTTCTGATATGCAGCAAATCTTTAACACCACAATTTTGGATTGAAAATATTTTAACCACAATTTGTTCTACTCTCAGTAACAGTGCAACTAAGAGCATATTTTTTTTTGCGGTGTGCTTTGTTTTCTTATCTTTTTTGAAGTTTAATTCTAAAATGATGCATTTTTTTCATTCACGAATTTTTGTACAGTAAGAAAAACAAATAAAAATCGAAAAGTGCCTAATTGAATTAAGAAATTATCTTTTTAAAATTTTTACTTTTTATTATATCAAAACCAACCAGATACAAATGGTTTTTAGAAAAAAGAGATAAGATTTTATAACATGTTCATTTGTTACATACCATAAGCGAAAAGACTTTACTGAAACCTAATAATACAATTGATTTCCAGCAAGCAGATTCGGTTCAGCTGTTTGCAGACTATGATAAAAGCATTGGTAATTACTTTGTGGATGCTGATGGAAATGAGTTCTTGGACGCGTTTACGCAAATATCATCAGTTCCAATTGGATACAACCACCCTGAAATGTTACGTGCATTCAATGATGAACATAACTTAGTAAGTACTCACCTAATTTAGTTTTGTTTTGAGAATTGATGTTTAAATTTACTGCGATATTAATTTGTTTTTTAATTTGCAGAAAGCGTTAGTCAATAGACCAGCTCTAGGGGTATTCCCTTCGAAAGATTGGCCTGAGAAATTAAAAAATGTATTATTGTCTGTTACTCCCAAAGGGCTAAATAATGTCTCTACCATGATGTGTGGCTCATGCTCTAATGAAAATGCTTATAAAGCAGTTTTTATTTGGTATCGTACAAAGGAAAGAAATGGTGTAATTGATTTCACTCTTGAGGAAATGAATTCTTGTATGTTAAATCAAGCACCTGGAGCACCAAAACTTTCAATTATGTCATTCAAGGTATTGTTACAAACTTCTAGTTTTAGAACAAGCAATACCCCTATCGAATCCTCGCTTATGTGACTTTCAACCAAAATTGTTGCCTGACGCTCTTTAAAGCCCGATTCCAATATTTTTGAAAAACCATCTAGTTACGTATAGTAATAAATTATACGAGGCGTAAACTAAAAACGACGAACGGACGACTGTGACAGCAATTCATATGGAATGTGAATTTGAAATTAGAATTAACGACTCGTAGAAAAACGAAATTTTTGACACATTACGAATCGTAAAGTATTGGAATCGGGCATAAGTCTATCCATAAAAATACCATTACGAAAGTTTTGGCAATGTAATATGTTTCATGTTTAAGATGTATTTGATGTGTTCTTTTTTATTTCAGGGCAGTTTTCATGGGCGCACGTTTGGAGCTCTTTCTACGACGAGATCTAAGCCCATCCACAAGTTAGATGTGCCAGCTTTTGATTGGCCTGTAGCACCATTTCCGAGATATAAATACCCGTTGTCCGAATATCAGTCAGAAAACCATCAAGAAGATGAGAAGTATTATACATTCATCATTAGCTATAAAAAAAAAATCTTGTGACATTTTCAAGTTAATTATTGTTCTTTTTAATTTTTTCTTGCTTGCTGATTTCAGGCTTACACTTTTTAAGTTTTCATTATTTCGTAACCGTGAGTTGAAAATATTTTTGATTTATTTATTATATTAATTTGTGCTAGCTAGTAGTGCCCTACCCTATAAGAAAAAATGAAACTGTGTTTCCGTTTATTATACACTTAACTCTATGAGAAATATTTTATGTTAGCCATTTCGAATGAATTGGATTCTTTAATTGTTCATCGATCTTGTGTGAACTACACTGTAACTGAGAATCTGAACCTCGTGACACCGAATTGTGTGAATAACCGCGGAGTCTATAAAAATAAGCTCTGGGGTTCAAGTAGAACGAAAGATTCATTCGCATACTTAGATGGCCAAGTAACATAACATTAAAAATGCACTGATTACAATTTTTACCACCTCAAAGATTGCCTGCTTTGCTTTAAACACATACTAGTACCAAGCTTAATAGACTAATGTATGTATGTATATTGATTGTCTTATTTATTTACCCTAGTCACTCAATTGCACACTGCACATATTCTTATCTTGTTAGACTTAGTTATTATATTTGCTGTCATCAATGTAGCCTTGTGCCTTGTTACTGCCTACTAACACTGACATCAGACTATTCTCTCAAGTATTTTTTATGCCATGAATTAAGTGTTCTTAATTCTGTTTAAAGTTCGGATTAATGTTGTCTTTGCAAAGTTTTCTAAGCTAGGCGGAAGAATTTCTTCTTATTTCTTCAAAGAAAATCAATTCCTTTTCTAGCCTTACAATTTTATTATTTGTTTTGAAATTCGCCGGCGCCTTTTTTGGTTTGCAAAGTCTTATTGGTATACCTACTGTAGATAAGCGAAATGTTTTAATTGTCAATAATAGATAATAGCTCGTGGATTAATGTGTGTGCTTAGGCATATTGTGTAATTCCGCCGTTAACACGGCGTCTTCAGTTTGGAAACGTTCGTTATGTAATATGCCGATGGCAAAATAACAACTCGTTCAATTGTTAATATTTAAACAACGACAACGACGTTGGTCTTCAATTACTTAACCTAAGGTTAATTGAACTAACGGTTAATTCCAGTGGTAAATAAATAAAACTGTTAGTGACTCATCCATTTGGTATTTCATACTTAATTTGAACATTTAATATCTTAAAACACCATTTAGATTTGTAGTTCATTATTGTTATAAATTCAATAATAGGTACTGTGCAGGCCATTATGTAGATAGCGTGTAAATCGTCTATCAAATATTTTGGGCATACCTAATAATAAATTTGTCTTCGCGATTTAATAAACCAACAAGCGTTTCTAAACTGGCGACGCCGTTTGTAAACGAAATACTCGTAATAACTTAAAATAAAACCGAAAAGGTTACCTACATGGTAACAAAAGGAAGATAAAAATCTTACTTCAATGATAAAATAAACTCCCAATTTCCATATTATCATTTCTGAAAATGTTGATACGGTGTTGAAACATAAATTAGTCCTGATTATCAACAGATTTTTTCAAAGTGGAAGTGTTCACCTTCGACTGTCAAACCGTGAAATATCTAGTACCTATTATTAAACCTTAAATTTAGAATGTCTTAGTAACAAGAGATTTCGCTACGTTTATGTGCGACGCAGGGTAAGCCACGGTACACATACAGCACATAAAGGTTGCACTTGCAGTTCGATTTTAGTTCTTATTTGCACTTCATAAGGACGGTACTAAGTCAAAAGTAATCTAGTCTGACGTGTTTTCGTACATTTACCTAAAAATTATTTCAATGACTCAATATGTAATCTAATCTTATACTTATTCATTCGGATGAAGGTGCAGATAAAAGTTAAAAGAATGAAAGAAAATAAATTATTGTGTCATCGTAACTCTTACTCTTTACTAGGTTAGTTGAGAATTTTAAAATCAAAATTCCAGCCATAACCCTAATGGATTATTGAGATTTAAATTGAGACAAGCTAATTGTTTTTGTCATTTACAAATTTCAGAAGTCACGTCTTCACGTATGTTCTCGCAAATAAAATTGATTCGAAGGTCTCGAATGATTTACTATAATAGTTACTGATCTGTTTCTGTATATTCCCCTCCTCACTTATCTTGTTAGGAGTCGTGATTGGTTCAGGGTTAACGCGGCTTGTCGAGATATTTGTTGACACTTACCTATGGTTGTATATTTATACTAGTAGTATGGTTTCATTGGTATGGTAATAGGTCGATATAATTGTAGAGTAACACAGTAAGATACTATGTTACTTAATAAATTTCAATTGTTTTTAGGTGTCTGGAACAAGTAGCAGATGCTATAAAGGCTTACAAGACCAAATCCAACCCGGTTGCTGGAGTTATTGTGGAACCTATTCAATCCGAGGGCGGTGATTATGAAGGGTCTCCATATTTTTTTCAGCAACTTCAAAAAATATGCAAAGAGGTTTGTATTTTTGGAAATTATATTCATATTAATTCCGAAAATGTATGATACCTTTATATGTATACATGATACAATGTATGATACATTTATTAGATGATATTATATTACCCCCGCCGGTCTATAATATCAACAACAAGGTAACAGCTATTTCCTCCGAGCTTTTTTTTCGATTTCCGGCCACATAAGGAATTAAGCTATTGGTTTGCTTGTCCGTCCGCTCCACTGTGAAAAACAGTTTATATCAATTATGTAAATCGTACTTGACGGGCTTTTTTGCAGAATGGAGTGGCTTTGATCATTGACGAGGTGCAGACGGGATGCGGCCCCACAGGCAAGATGTGGTGTTATGAACATTTTGAATTGCCGTCGCCTCCTGATGTTGTTACGTTTAGCAAGAAAATGTTGACGGGCGGGTTTTACTTCAAGTCTGATTTCAAGTACGTACCTAACCATCGAACTTACATTATACGAATACAATTCCTTGAAATTACGAGGACTGTACGCCTGCCCCTTTTGTGATTCAATGACCTAGATTTCGGTCAAATATCTTTGTATACCTACTTGGAACATGGCACATTGAAGTTATGCGCATGTACGATGGTTTTAGTTAATTTACAATGGCTATCTAATTCAATTGGCTACTTGACAGTTTTTGAAAAAGTATTGTAAAATGTGCGCCCGTTCATTATATATCCCAAGCAATTCGATTTATCTGGAAATAATCTAAATAACCAGAGAAAATTAAGATTTTGTTTAACACATTTAAAAAGCGCGCGAAAACGCCTAGTCGCGTCATTGTTGCAATTATGACGTCAACGTCCTAGACAACGAACCGATACGCATAGGAACGACTTAATTAAGATAAACGGAAAATGTTTCAATAAATTCTTTATACGATTAGAGACACAATAATTCAATTTAATCGGTAAAATAATCATTGTTTCGCCACATTAAAATAAATAATTTTCGCCGACAGCTGCCACTTCCGAATTGCAATGGTGGTTTCCGTTTCGGTTCTTTTGTTCCACAGATAAAAAAACTAAAATTTATTTTGCAAAAATAAAATACTAACTATGCTTTTAATTAAAAAGTAATAATGTAAAATGATTACTTAACTAATAAGCTAACATATCTAACACTTTTCATATTTTATTGTTAACACTGTCAAGTAGCCAATTGGTGACAAAAGGATACGGCAAGAAATTCAGAAAACCAAAATATATTTACCTATCCAGATGAAGACTCGAACACCATCATTTATGTTAAAATTAGGGTGGTGGAGGGTTCGAGCGAAATTAATATAATTTGAATATTAAAAATTATTGCCTTCAAAGAGGCAAGTTTTGTAGATGTAAATTGACAAATATATTTAAATTAAATGTATTTTACAGGGCACCTCATCCCTACCGTATATTCAATACTTGGATGGGTGATCCAGGAAAATTGATTCTTCTGGAACGTGTATTAAAAGTTATCAAACAAGAAAATTTGCTATCGCTTGTATCAGAGACAGGGAAAGTTCTTAAGGCTGGTCTTCACCAGTTAGAAAACGAATTTCCTTCTTTGGTGAGCAGCGTACGAGGTCGCGGCACTTTCTTGGCCTTCAATTCGTGCAATACTGAAACTCGGGATAAAATTAACAATAACTTGAAAAAACATGGTAAGAATGTCAAAACTATATAATAGAAAATTCATTTCTGAAATGTATTTACGCACATAACGTCAGAACTGAACTAAACTTAATTCTGGTTTTATTTTTAGCAGTTGTTAGAACAAGGTTTGTAAAATAAGTTTAACGGGATAATATTCGTACGAAGCCGCGCCGGGCTACTAGTATTAAATAAAAAAATCAATACGCGTTTAGGAACGTAGATGTGTGTGCGGACAAGTAAAAAGCAAACGTTTTTCCGAAATTATATGCGTATTCTAGCATCATAGGTAACAACTAAATTATTTGGTATGCCCTGGAATTTAGTTATTCCGTTTTTGCTTTCTGAAACCGCTTATCTTGAATTTTCTTATTTTTTTTATCAAAATTATATTTCGAAACTGTCAAATTAAATGGGTAGGTACATAAAATGTTTTGTAGTGTGATTTTATCAAGGATCTTAAATTTTCAGGTGTTCTGGGCGGTGCATGTGGCGAAACAGCCATTCGTCTAAGACCAGCATTGGTTTTCGCTCCAAAACACGCGGAAATCTATTTAGACACATTGCGAAAAACTTTAAAGGAGTTCTAAAAATTTTACGAAATTGTTTTGTTACGTGGGTATCACAAATTACGTAAATATTTCAACAGTATTATTATTGTAAGTATTTTGTGCAGTATTGAATTATTATTGCCAATTATTTTTATATTATTTAAAGGAATGTATTGTGAGTAGTTTTGATTTAAGGATAGGCTGTCATATTTTACGTATTTTTAATATCTACCTTTGACGAAATGTACGGCTCAAGTCATGGTGGATTTGGGAAAAAGTGTTGCAGCTACTAGATATTTCGCTAAAGAAACCAATCCCGGACAACTCTACCATATTGTAATTGTATTAATATAGTCCTCCATAGGTGATTTACGCCTATACATTAGTTTTAATAAAAAAGTGTGGTCTAATTTTATTTAAAAGATAACTCCACTGGGCATGTTAAAAAGTATATTCTATTAGTTATCTTGAGCTGGAGTCAATTGCCATATTTGTGACTAATACGTTAAAGTGTTAATTTGAATATTTATTCACGTCGGAATCCCTATTAAATCTAAAGTAAAAATTTACACCGTTTGAGAAAACCTGTTCGAAAGATGGGGATGGGGGTCGCTTCAAATAGCTAAAGTCTTGGTCAAGTAACACAGTAAGGCTAGTTAGAATATTTTCCACGAGTAAAAATAACACTTGAGATGAAATTGTATGTGATCAATAATCTCAGCTATTCCACCAAAATGTCGATAATCCGACTTTAAATATATCTGTTTTTACTTAGTTTTAATGAAAATAGTTTAGAATATTGAAAATGTTATATTTAATGTTTATGCGAGCACTACTTGTATGCCTCAAAATGTCTTCCAATATACTTATGAACCTGAATTAACGGAATATTATTTTTTCCCAATTTTATAATCTATGTGTCCAAATAAGGAAGGCTGGTATGTAGGCAGAATATAATGTGGTAAACACTGAGTGCTGCCGGCTATCGTTTACCTAATATGATAATTGTACGAGACTTCGGGCGGGAAAAATCAAACACAGTGTTTACTTTGCCCACAATACGATTTATTTTCACTAGTTCGCAACGAAATAAACTACAATAATTAGAACAATTATTGTAGTTTATTTTAAGCGCGAGCGACCGAACCCGACATCTTTACAAAATCGCAACATACAGGCCTACCTATATATTTTTATAGCATGCGCCACGCGACTAAATTTTTTTCGCGCTCCTACCAAACTTCAACATCGATTGAAGTTTTGACGACCTCTGCAGCCGAGAGGCGAGCGGGCCTGACTTTTTTTTATAATTATAAGTTATTATTTAGGGAAAAATGTTGTAAGTTTTAATACAGGTGCTAATTGTTTTCTTGGGTGTCTAATATTTGTATATCCTGCTATTGGATACAGGATGATAAATACATACATATAAGATATGAGTTTATTATATTATAAGTTTTGATTTACGTATTATTTATTCCTTTTAGTTTCGACACTATAAGAGATACCAAATAGACGAATGCGTCCGTGGCCTCTTCACTTTAAGCATTTCGATAAGTTTGAAAGGAGCTATTTTTCGTTCGTAGCGTTCGCAGATGAGAAGGTATTTTTCGCGATCATAATAAAATATTGGGCAAATTTCCAGGAGATGATCAATGTCCTGAATTGAAGAACTGTCGCACGGGCACAGGCTGTTGTCGCAGATCTTAAAGCGCTCCAGGTATGCCTTGTGGTACCCGTGGCCAGTCAGAATTTGGGTTAATTCGAATGAGATGGGAACATGCTTGCGGAAAGTAGCTATCTCCTCGATGGAGTTGAACCACTTCTTTGTTCCCTGCCCCTGAGTGTAGGTATGAAACTCAGAGTCCCATTCCTTTCTCATTCGCTCTCTTATCTTTCGCTTGGCGAGAGATATAGGAAATTCGTTGAGGGCTGTAGGGGTCTTACTCGCGCGACGAATTGGCAGATGCCGACGATACCCGTATGAGTTTTAACCCACACGAAGTTTGCCGACAGCCCGAAGTTTGATGCCGAAAGGAGACTCTTGTGGATGCTGTTGACGAGTTTATGGGTGTTACTTCTGTCGGCGATGGCCTTTAGTGATGACGGGCTGTCAGTGAAGATGGTGAAGTCACTGACCTTTTTCGCCACAGCCCATTCCAGTGCTTTGTCAATGGCGTAAAGCTCTGTGAGGAAGACAGTCGCAGCTCTGTTTATGTGAAATATCTTGGTGACTATGTTGTTTTCCCCTGTGATGATGACAGCAGCTGCGCCGGTATCTCCGGAGTCCAGTTTACTGAGAATTTACGGCAGGCAAGCACCTAAATTATACCGAAGAAAAGTTAGGAATAACTATCAAGACGAATTTATAACAAAAAAATTAAAGGCAAATTAATTAGCACAAAATGGGTTAATTGGAAATAACAGTGAAGATTTAAGGGTTAAATTATTGAAACGTAAATGTACTGATAAACCGAATTTTACACGAATTTTTTCGCGGGCCTGACTTTGGCGAGCGCCATCTCTGAGGTCCCGGGTTCGAACCCCGGTCAGGGCAATATGAGAAACGAACTTTTCTATATTATCTCGGGTCTGGGTGTTGTGGTACCGTCGTTGTTGAAGGAATTGTTATCCACACAAAAAAGTAAGATTATGTGACTAACAAATTTATATTCATATTATTATTCTTATGATAAAAGCTAGCCACCACTGTTTGCCATCTAACCCACAATTTTACTGGTTTTGAGTAGGTAGGTAGGTAGGAACAGTTTAGCACGGTTGATTTTTTGCGAGCTCAACGCACAGCTCTGTTCCCCACTGAGAGTGACTATGCGGCAGGCATGTCTCCCTCGAAAAAATCGGTCCATTTTTTAACCTAAAAATCTGACAACGGTGAGTTCTTTAAAAATATTTTCTTATTCCTAGATAATACTGAAATGGGTAAGTCTGGGTATACCTACATTATTGGATACTTAATATTTTAAGTAGGGTAGGTAAGGTACCTATAGTAGGTAATTCTTATTAATACAGTTAATTCAGTTTCCTTGGGTTATCCTTTGCAGCTTTTGTTGAAATAAAATATGTAGATAGGTAAAGAGTTAAAACAGCGGATTAATATAGTTGTCCGTATTTTACATAATTTATTATGGGTTAGGAGGCTAGTCGTCCGCGTCCTACTGGGCCCGAGGCCCAGTAGCCCCCCATTTAGAAAAATATAGTGGTAGGGGAAAAGGGGGTAATAGGAGTCACTTAAGCAAGATATGGAATAAAACACACAATTTTTACTTTATCTTTATTTTAATTAACGTTTCAAGTATTTTAATTATTACACTTTCAATCTCAGACAGTTTCATTACCTTTGGAATCATATATTAATTAATAATAAACTTTAAAAAAAAAACGTCTTTGACCACCATTGTCCATATCTGAGGGCAATCATAGTCACTATGAAGACAATGAGAGTCAGCCTACCCTAACAAATGTCACATACGTAACCTTTTGGCGAGTCCCATCATGTGCACCTAGCGTGTGCCCATAAGCCACAAACAGTGCATCTGTACCATAATTTGTTGTTGCGACCAAACTTATCGCATGCTAAACATTTATTCAAATCGTCGTCTTCATCATCGTCACATATCTGATTAAGACTAATATCGGATTCTGAAGAACTGTTTAGATTTTGAAGTACGCACCTTTTGGCCATATTCGCAGTGTCTTTCTTAGGTTTCTGTTTCTTGCTAGCATTCGGCATAAGGTTTTTTCCTTTTGCTGCTCTAGATGCTTTCTTATTTTCTTTTTCAACAAGGCTATCTTTCATACACAGCTGTTGATGTCATAATTTTTGCATGTTGCTTCATCCGTCCTGTTCTTATGGGCTTTTCAGGAATTATTTTGATAGGTAATGAAAGCAGATCTAGGGCTCACGTTGCTGACGAAGTCGATGGTATTGCATCAACTGCTGTGAATGATGTTGATGGCATATGAAGTATTTCTGCAGACGACGAGATGGTGTTAAATTTGTTGTAACCGATGATTTACACGGCATTGGATCTATTATTGCAGATGATGTAGGTGGAATTGAAGTTGTTGGAGCAGATGTAGATAAAATGACGATTGAGGTATCTTGAACAATTACTTCAGGTTGGGTTAATAGAAGATACGTTTTTTATCCGGTCTGCAAAAGCCTTTTCGTCTTCTGCTGTGAATACAGGAAGTCATCCAAGACGTGGTTCTGATGAATCGTCCTTCTTTAACCGCTTTTGGAGGCTTGAAAAAGGTATATTCATTAGCAGCATTTCCCACACTGTACCCTTCCCTCATAAGAGCCTTAGCTTTTGATAGTGTTTCAGATGACCACTGAGCCTTATTTGTGGACCTGACACGTATTTTTGGCATTTCTGAAATAGAAATGAATGAGATTTACGTAATTATAAGTATTTTTCAATGATTACGGGCATATTGGAGTCGACTCTCATTGCCCGCACTGCAGTGACTCTTATTACCCGATCGTACTAAAAGTGTAAAAAAAATAAATGAAATTTTAATTTGCTATTGAAATGCCAGAAAACTTTTTTAAATCAATAATATAACCTTAAAGACACACAATAATCTACTCTAAGTATTAAAAATGTATGTATTGATGTACTCACCACTTATTTTCTGCACACGTAAAATTACATGAAATGAGCGCGAAACTGCGCTACGACCTTCCTGTGCAAACGATGGACGCGCACTGGACGGGCTATCGGGGGGCCGCGAGTTGTGACGTAACGAGTCTTTATGGACAATATTCGTTTGTTTAGCTACTGTCGTCTAGGAACTAGAACGCTGACCACCATTGTCATCTGACTCTCATTGCCCCTTTTTCCCCTATGCTCGTCCTACATCAGGTGAGTCGTCCGCGCACAACTGAGCGTTTTTTATCTTATTTATTGGAATTTAGTAGTTTCGACTATAACAATAGCAGGTTCAGATGAAATGGATTTAAAAAAGATATTGAGAACATGAATTTTATGGAATGAACGGGTTTCTAAATGAGGCATCGAACAAACATTTGAGCGGGTGGGTATGAGTCAGTCGATACGTCAACGTTGCATGGACGGTGTGCCGCCACGCAGACACTCAACAGATACCTACTTGGGTACGTAGGTATCTTCCTACATGAATCAATTACCCGTATAAGTGTACACAGCAAAATTACCACGTGGTCGGAGCAATCGATGTATTTGCCAAGTAACTGGTGCCGGCACCCTGTAAAACTGTTCTGCGAGAGTAGGTACTTACATTCCTACCTCATCACACAAACTCATACAACTTTTCTTTCAATTGACCGCGATGATTTGAAGAAAGTTTAATGCGGTTTTACACGAACCTGTCATTTTTTACGCCATTCATGTGAGTCACGTTTCAACGATTTTGAAGTGCGTGGAGCCGTAGAAAGCTACATTATAATTGTGGCAACCTATCCACAGCACCATATATACACACACTCTCTCTCAGATAACAACACAACACATCTCTCTCAGTGTGTCTGCATTAAGAAACAATTGTCATGATGATAGTTCTGAAAAGAACTGTGTATAAATCAGCAAGACCGTCGTGTGCTTCACCAGGAATCACCACCACACGCTGCCGCTGAATATTACGACCGACGCAACGCGAAGTGCCGCAATCGCAACGCCCCGCGCAACGTCGACCACGAAGTTCACCGGACGTCCGCGTACGCCGCTGCTCTTGGTCAAAATGGACGAGCGTCTCTAGCGGTCACTCGATCTTGCACATGTGTTGCTAACCGCCCGCGCGCACTGTGCAAGCGACCCCCTGTAGAGGCACATTTCCCAGAACACGCGCGCACGCGCGCGCCAAGACTACCTCGACAAGTGCGGGCGCGCGCCCTTTTAGCATCGGCCAATCAGAGACGAGAAAAAGCAAGCGACAGTTTGCTAACCGCCCGCGCGCACCGCGCCAGCGCCCTCTGGTGAGGCAGTTACGTTGAGCGCGGGCGCGCGCGCCAAAACTTTTTCTTAACAATTTTACCATCTGCCAATCAGAAGGATCAGTCATTCTATTGGTCAGAAGCTGTCCTCATACGACACATTTTTGTATATAAGCTGAACATATTTTACAATTAATAACATTCATTTCTACACCTTCTACGGAGTTTTACTAAGAAGAATACCTCGACCTTCCCTCACCAAAGTGGTGACCCCGACGTGATCTGCGAAGCCAACGGGAAACCGACGTGATCTGGGAAACCGACGTGATCTGGGAAGCCAACGGGAAACCGACGTGATCCAGGAAGCAAACGCGGAACTCTGCCCAGCCTGGGATTGAACAATCCACCCTGGAGGTTCTGCCGCTCAAGAAAAATTCAAGCCGAAATCCCTGCTCGAAATTCTGCGACAACGCGTCCATCCACCATGTCGTCCGACGAAGGAACCTCTACACAGAGACAACAAGACCAGCCTACAGAATCCGCCACAATTTCGCTTCCACTGCGAATTCCACCGTTTTGGCGCGACCGACCACGGCTTTGGTTTTTTAGTTTCGAGGCCGCCACACACGCCTACAGCAAGAGCGACCAACAGCTTGCCCAAATGGTCATCGCACAGCTGGAAAGGCAAGACGTCGAGCAAATCAGCGACCTGCTGTACAACCAACCGAAAAGCGATGTCTACAAATCAATCAAGGAGCGTCTAATCACAGCCTACGAAGAATCTGACACGCGGCAATTTCAAAAGCTGCTGTCAGAGATGAAGCTAGGCGACCAAAAGCCTACTCAACTACTTCGTCGCATGCGAGATCTTGCTCGCGATAGAATACCTGACACTACGCTAAGGCTTATGTGGACCAATCACCTACCTCCACACGTCCGCTCCGTACTCGCCGTCAGCGAATCATTCAGCACAGAGACGAAACTAGAAGAATTGGCTCTTCTCGCTGATAAAATGATGGAGCAGACCCACGAGATTGCAGCCGTTACATCCACATCAACTACGCCACCGCTGTCAACATCTCAAGCCGACACACAATTTCTTGTCAACGAAATTCGCAAGTTGTCACTCGAGATCGCGGAACTAAAAGCGAAACCGCCAAATTACACTAATCATAGTTACCGCAGAAATCGCTACCCGTCTCGCAGCCGCAACAGCCAGTCCCGATCTCGCACAAGAGAAGACTCACTGTCAACGGTTTGCTACTACCACCGAAGGTTTGGCGCACAGGCAAGAAAATGTACCACGCCGTGCTCATTCAACAAAGAAAAGTCGGAAAACTAGACAGAACGTTGGCAGCGGCGGAAACCAGCGTTCAAGAATTTTCGTACCGTCTATTCGTCACGGACAAGAAAACCGGACTCTCGTTTTTGGTAGACACGGGCGCAAACATATCCGTCCTACCAAAAACAAAAGGCCACACATCAACAGCGCTGCCATTTAAATTGTACGCCGCCAATAATACTGAAATACCGACCTACGGAGAGAGAACTTTGGAACTCGATCTAAACCTTCGCCGTCCATACAAATGGAGATTCATCGTAGCTGACGTTTCAAAACCGATTCTTGGCGCCGATTTTCTTGAACATCACCAACTCGTCGTGGACCTAAAGAACCGAAAGTTAGTAGATAGCGTCACTAATCTAAACATAACCGCACCGGTACGAGCCACGAACATCCCTACAGTAAGGAGCATCGATATCGCAAACTCCTATCACGATATCTTAGCCGAATTCCCTGGAACTACAAGACTAACCGCCATGAACCTAAATAGCAAAATCAGCGTACAGCACTTCATTGAAACCGAAGGACAACCCGTTCACTGCCGAGCTCGTCCTATACCACCGCATCGGTATGAAAAAGTAAAAAAAGAATTCGAAAATATGGTTGAACAAGGCCTATGCCGACCTAGCAAGAGTCCATGGTCTTCACCGCTACATGTTGTACCAAAGAAGAATGGGGATATTCGAGTCTGTGGGGACTATCGCCGCCTAAACGCGATCACTAAACCCGACCGATATCCTGTCCCACGCGTCAAAGATTTCACATACCAGCTCAGTGGAAAAAATATATTCTCGACCCTAGATCTTAACCGCGCTTACCAACAACTCAGCGTGAGGGAGGAAGACATCGAGAAGACAGCTATTATCACACCTATGGGACTTTTCGAGTTTCCACGTATGTGTCCAGGACTCAAGAACGCGGGACAAACATTCCAACGGTACATCCATCAAGTACTCAGCGGACTAAGCTTTGTATTCCCATTTATCGACGACGTACTAATCGCAAGTAGTAGCGAAGAACAACATCGCGAACACCTGCGAACAGTACTGCGTAGACTCGAAGACCACGGCATAACCATTAACCCAGCCAAATGTCAATTCGGTCAAACCGAAGTCAAGTTCCTCGGGTACATAGTGTCTCAAGACGGTATCAAGCCACCAGCTGAAAAAGTCAAAATCATCAGTGACTACCCGAAGCCCAAAACCATCGAGGAGCTACGACGATTTTTGGGTATGATAAACTTCTACCGCGACCATATACCAAACGCAGCCACAATCCAAGCACCATTAAACGCGCATCTGCACAATGTAAAAAAACGAGACAAAACGTTGATCGAGTGGACAGAAGAGTCGTCTCAAGCATTTGAAGCTTGTAAAATGAGCATAAGCAACGCCGTTTTACTCGCTCACCCATCACACGACGCTGCCTATGCTATTTTCTGCGACGCCTCCGACAAATCAGCTGGCGCCGTTCTGCAACAGTACGTAAACGAAAAATGGCAACCACTCGGTTATTTCTCGAAAAAGTTTTCCGATGCGCAGTCAAGATACTCGACGTACGATCGTGAGTTACAGGCAATGTATATGGCCGTAAAACACTTCCGCAAGATGTTTGAAGGACGTGAACTTATCATCTTCACGGACCATAAGCCGCTCACTTTCGCAATGTCAAAAGTAAATTCTACAACTGAAACACCGAGGCGAACTAGACAACTTTTGTTTATTAGCGAATTTACGACCGACATTCGTCATCTCAGCGGTAAACAAAATATAGTCGCCGACGCACTCAGCCGTATTGAAACCATATCTTGCCCGACCACAATTAACTACGAAGAAATCGCAACCGCTCAGCAACAAGACCACACTATCCAGCAATTACTACGACAGGAAAATATCACCTTAAAGAAATTAACCATCCCGAACACCAACATAGAATTATATTGCGAAACTTCTTCATCGCAAATCCGACCCTACATACCAGAAGATCATCGTTACGAAGTTTTTAAAACCGTACACAATACCAGCCACCCCGGTATACGCACGACTCGCAAAACGACTTCACGTAAATACTTCTGGCCATCAATGAACGCGGACATTGGCAAATGGACGAAAAGTTGTATCGACTGCCAGAAAAGCAAGATACAACGACACACGTTCTCCGCCACTTCAAACTTCCCGCCAACAGAACGATTCCAACATATTCACGTCGACATCGTTGGACCGCTACCTACAACTAGCAACGGAGATCGATACCTGATCACGATGATCGATCGAACAACCAAATGGCCAGAAGCAATACCCACGCACGAAATAACAGCCGAAATCGTTGCCGAAATAGTATTCAAACATTGGATAGTACGCTTTGGTTGTCCAACCACTGTAACAACCGACCAAGGCAGACAGTTTGAAAGCCACCTATTCAATAACCTTATGAAGCTATTGGGTATCAAGCGAACGCGTACTACACCGTACCACCCACAGAGTAACGGGATGATTGAAAGATGGCACCGCACTCTTAAGTCAGCATTGCGCGCTAAACTATCAGCTGCGAACACATCGTGGGACCATGAACTTCCCACGATACTACTCGGACTGCGCGCAACTGTAAGGACCGACGCCGGTGTTAGCCCAGCTGAACTTACCTACGGCTACAATTTACGACTCCCAGGCGATTTTTTCGAAACATCATCACCCAATCATATCATGAACTATACATACGTGGAAAAACTTAGAGCTACCATCGAAAATAATAAACCGCAAACATCATCTGTACATCATGACAAGCAACGTATCTTCGTGCATCAAGATCTACAGACATGCACCCACGTATTTTTAAGAGTCGACGCAGTAAAGAAGCCTCTCCAATCACCATATGAAGGCCCATACAAAATCATCACCAGATCGGATAAAACTTTCACCATACAGCTACCTAACCGTCACACTACCGTATCTATCGACAGAATTAAACCCGCGTACCTATTAAACACCGCAACCGAGAATGCATACCATCAGCACCAGTTTTCCTCATTACCGGAATACCACATCACTACTACCACACCAGCCTAGCGATGTGCCGAGTACGGTTGGACTCGAGTTAGACTCGATTCCTGCATTGGACTCGCCTACTCGAATACCAATTTATTTTGATTCGAGTACGCCGGACTCGATTCCGGTACTCGAGTCAGGAAGAATCGATTCGTACTTACTAACTCGATTCTATTTATGCGAGTTCAATTGACTCGAGTCTAGTATACGAGTTTTGTTAACTCGCTCGTACTCGCAAACTGTTTACTTAAGAAATGAAGTGGCGCGAGTAGTAACAATACAAACAAGTTTGAACCTGCAACTTTTTGTTTTGATTTGCTTGTTTTGTGTCAGTTAGCAGTTATTGTGAGTACTGAGTGAATTTATTTAATTGTTTTTTAATACTGGAAGTGAAGTGTTTTGATTGTAATTAAATTTATTATATAATGGCGCCGAAAAAAACCTCAGGTGTATGAAAGTGTTTTGAGAAAGTGAACGGCGATAAAATAAAGTGCAAAAACTGTGACTCTGTATTTAAATATTTCAAAACTAACTTAAAAGGGATAAATAGTAACTTAGATACATACATATTTAAAATCATTAAGCGTCTTCATAATCGGATATGAGCAATATTTCTTTTAAGATTGATGCCAGCCGCAACATTTGGAAAAAAGGAATCGGTAATGAGCGGACTCGAGTCCAGCCGGACTCGAGTCAGTATTCGAATACTAAACATAGAATTCGAGTAAAGGGAATCGAGTCATGATTCGAATACCGTATAAACTGACTCGAGTCGACTCGATCCACCAAAACAGCGACTCGGCACATCACTACACCAGCCACCACTACCGAACCTCTAGTCACCAGAAACTCGCCGCATAACAATGGCACCTGCGCGCCGTGTAATGACAATACCGACACACCGCCGCCGCCGCCCAGCAACAGCGTCTCGTCAGCACTGAAAACAACCCGCTCAGGGCGTGTCGTCAAGCTGCCGGTACGTTTCACTTGAGGGGGAGTACTGTGGCAACCTATCCACAGCACCATATATACACACACTCTCTCTCAGATAACAACACAACACATCTCTCTCAGTGTGTCTGCATTAAGAAACAATTGTCATGATGATAGTTCTGAAAAGAACTGTGTATAAATCAGCAAGACCGTCGTGTGCTTCACCAGGAATCACCACCACACGCTGCCGCTGAATATTACGACCGACGCAACGCGAAGTGCCGCAATCGCAACGCCCCGCGCAACGTCGACCACGAAGTTCACCGGACGTCCGCGTACGCCGCTGCTCTTGGTCAAAATGGACGAGCGTCTCTAGCGGTCACTCGATCTTGCACATGTGTTGCTAACCGCCCGCGCGCACTGTGCAAGCGACCCCCTGTAGAGGCACATTTCCCAGAACACGCGCGCACGCGCGCGCCAAGACTACCTCGACAAGTGCGGGCGCGCGCCCTTTTAGCATCGGCCAATCAGAGACGAGAAAAAGCAAGCGACAGTTTGCTAACCGCCCGCGCGCACCGCGCCAGCGCCCTCTGGTGAGGCAGTTTCGTTGAGCGCGGGCGCGCGCGCCAAAACTTTTTCTTAACAATTTTACCATCTGCCAATCAGAAGGATCAGTCATTCTATTGGTCAGAAGCTGTCCTCATACGACACATTTTTGTATATAAGCTGAACATATTTTACAATTAATAACATTCATTTCTACACCTTCTACGGAGTTTTACTAAGAAGAATACCTCGACCTTCCCTCACCAAATAATCATCTCACCTAATGATAATTGGTACAGGGAATGTCATCATTACTTAAAATTTATAAAGCGTGTTTAAAAATAGGTAGGTACTTTCTCTTCTCTCTTCTTTTTCTGCTCATATACTTAAAAAATATTTTATAAGGTGCCAGAGCGGGCAAATTAAACAGTGGGATGCTTCCCCATAATTGGCAACAGCTCATCAACCTTTTATTTTGAGTCCCCGATCTTTGGTAATTCATGTTTATGTTGCTATTCTATTTCATTAATCAATTTATTTAGGAATTCTCAATATGCTTAGTAGGTAAAGTATAGACAGCAATGGCGTTGCTGTTTTCTCTAAAACTTTTAGCACACATTTAAAATGTAGTGACAAAATTAAAAGCAAAATTTTATAAATGTTCACTGAATTCTTTATTACGGTGGAGGGATGCAAAACCGCTAGTAAATATTATTTATGAACCATGCCAGAATATTACTGAACCTAATACATACTGCACTGCCATCACAGTTTGTTCAGGTACATACATATCAAAGTAACACTTTCATGTGTCGAGCTTTCTATATATATTTATTTGAATTTAAAAGTAAAGACAATTTTTATGAACTTCTCATTTAAAAAACGGCGTCTTTAGACCCTCCTCTATCCTCTTTAAAATTTAAACTTTTAGTGATACCAAAACCAGCCAGATTCAAATTAATAGTGCAAACAATAGATATTTTATATCAGGTTTGTAATATTATAATGCAAAAAGGTTTTCCCCTAACCTGATATTACTTATAACATGTGAACAAAATAAAATTGGGTACTGCCAGACATTGTACATGTCTGTACACACCACTACTGCCTACCTACACACTTATTTACTTGCAAAAAAAGATCCTATTTAATTCTAATAGCAATGACAATAATACAAACGGAATTGCTATTATTGCTTCATTTTTGCAGCCTATAAAGTATTCTATTGTAAAGATAATATTTTTGTAATCATATTTTATTACAAATTATTAACCATCAAAGGAAGCAAGATTAGTCTTCCCATTTTTAGGGTTCCGTACCCAAGGGTAAAAATGGGAACCTATTATTAAGACAGACATGTCTGTCCATCCGTCCATCTGTTTCATTCAACAGCTAACGTGTATTCTTTCCTTTTTGGCTTGATAATAATAATGGCAATAGTTTTATTTATTTTTTTAAAAACTTTATTGCACAAATAAGTACAACAGGTGGACTTAATGCTAGGGGCATTCTCTACCAGTCAACCCTTGTTATCTAGGCACATAAAATATTCTTAAAATACTTGATTGTAGGTATACCTATTTATATTTACTTGAATGCAGAATAAAATTTAAGTTTAAAAAAAAATAGGGGGGCTCCCATACAACAAATGTTAGTTTTTCTTCTATTTTCGTTTTTAAAATCAACACCAGGTAAACGGTTGAAACATTGACAAAATATTAAGGAAATTTGTGTACCTTTATGTTGTTTCCCAAGTCAATAGTAAGGAACCTTTCGAGCGAGAGCCCGACTGGCTTGAAAGGTTCCTTACTTTTAATCTTCTTTCTTATCTACCTACTACACCTTTGTAACTTAACAGTTAGGTATTTAATGTATCACAGAAAATACTTGGACTTCGATATTCGTTTTTATACGCAATAAGGTCGGTTTGTAGGTAAAAAATTTACAAATGTGACAGACTGACATGCTTTTGCGTAAATACATTTCGAAGCCCTTTATTTAGTCTTATAGGAAATCTGGGCTCATTGTCTAAACAATATAAGTACATGAAACATAATGACGTCAGTTTTATTTTTAAAACACAGCTTTGGTAGATGAGGACGTGGTACTTACGTATATTTGTCTACTCATCTAATTATAACACACAAATTCTCTTGCGACGTTTAAAAATAGCGGCCATGACTCTGTAGCAGATTATTATGAAAGTAACTTACTTACAAAGTGTGTCTATCTGTGTCCTGATTGCCAAATATTTTAAGTTACTTTGAAAAATATACGTTATAAAAATGTTAGATGTTTAAGAGATTTTTTAATATCCCAGTTTCGTATTTTACGCATAACTCATACAAAATCTCAAACATACAGATCAACTTGCATGAGAAGTCCTTAGGCATTTTGCACTATCATTATCTATAAAAAAATATCTTAGCATAGCTTGCGGATATAGAACTTCTGGATACATAATTTTTTCGGACTAACTTCTCTACTAAGTAGGTACGCTGTCGAGACCATGAAATGAAATCAGTTGTAACGGAATCCTATTAATATCTAGCTTCGATCGATACAAATGGCCTAGTATCTATTGTGCAGACGTACTTTTCACATTATGCACTTGGCCTTGGCTTCTTTACTGTTTTTATTGTTTGCAGTCTGATTTGTCATCGATAAATATTTATTATCTACTCCTGGCTATACCTATACCTACTCCTTATTGTGTTTTTACGCGTCTATTGCAATTACCTAATAAGTATTTTAAATATAAATTTAGATTTAAACTAACGACAGCTCAAGTACAACTTTTTTAACAAGATAAAAGTATTTGACTACGTCCAAAACACTCATAATATTGTATTAAAAGGAAATTAAGATCACCTAAAAGGAGCATCTTCATTTAGTTACGTCCAAACTTGATATTTAAAAAGACTCCTATATGCTCCAGGTAGCACACACTCGCTGAAGTAGTGAATTTGCTCCAAGCGACCTTACGCCTCGTATCGCCCACAACAGCGCAGGCGGCGCTATTTGCGCGCCGAATGATTTAAATAGATCACATCTGAAATATTATTTTTATGCGCGAAATTTCAACAAGCGCCAAGTAAAACTTCTCATTTCACGTAAGGACAAATCAGCAATTAGGTATGTATGTAATAATAAAATAGTGGCTATGTATAATGTTATGTTTTAAAGTTACGCGAAATGTTAACAGTGAAAATTCCCATGCTTATTTGTATGAAATTTAGGTATCTCCTGTACAAAAAAAAAGAATACTTACTCCTGAACGGTGGAACAAGAATGTATGTTTAAATTAAAGGTCCAATGTTTAAATCGAAAAAAAACCTATCACTGTTCTACGTCTGTCTCACCGGAAATTTGCTTATCTTTATTTTTTAATAGGTACCTACATATGTACCTACTGTGTTTGTTGTAAATAATTTTTTAGCCTTAATTATGGATTGGTTTCTTTTTTTCCCTGTTTCCAGATTAGGATCAACCTATATTTTACTTTTTCAACTGAAAATGAAGCCTTTCAAACCCAATTAAACGATGTTTACTATAACCGATTTACTCCATAGTATCTTTCAATTGCATTGTTTTCATTCACAAAAATAGAAATGTAGCCTTTGACTGATTTTGCATTATTAATTCATGTACAACAGGAAAATAAATTGAAATCGTAGCTATCTGTGAAGTCATATTTTAAATCAGTTGCTTATTTTCTCAAAATTAAAAGTTTCAGTGAGATATTTTGTATTGAAATTGATCACATTTTAAGAATTTATAATGATATCTCAGGAATTTTTATACTATTAATTCTTTAAGTGATCTTGTGGAGGTCTTTGACAATTCTAAATAAAAAAAAATACTTTCTTAATTGGCATTTTTGTTGACGGTACAACGCATTTAGTAATGATACCTTGAAGGACGAATGGTATTACCAAATAAGTTCAAACAATTTGTTACAAAGACTAGCGATGCAACAAAAATACTTAAATAAAAGAATTATAAAATATCACGATGAAAACTTCATCACAATTAAGTTACCTCCCATCTAGCAATATTTTAGAAAGTTTTTTAGAAATTGCGCAGACGCACGCATCTGTCCGAGGTTTAATCGCGAGCAAACGAAATGTCTCAATCCACTATTTTTCCTTATCAAAATGAAGTAATAAACAAATGAAAGAAGTAATTAGAACTAGGTAACTTATTTTGAATAAAATATACATTTTGGAAAATTGCTTTTTGGGATAAACTATGGGACACAAGCCATTTTTCGCCATTGATAGCTAAAAAATAAATTTAGCTGTTATGATCAGTCATAAAATTAACGGCGTATTCTGAATACCTATAGAGCGGGTTCTACCTACTAACCCATTTGTATTTAGAGCAAGTTTGTTGACCTCGTTGACCAACGACCTGTAGTCGGATAAACACAAAAGCCGCATGTTGATGTGCTCCGCTGGTGTCAGTGATACCTTTGCCAGTTCGTTTAAATAGTGCCGCGATGAGATATAGGTAGCAAAATAGTTACCTATTCAATAAATGTCTTACACTTTTTTACTTGAATATTTTCATATGTTATGTTTTGGGTCGGTTTGTACGGTTGATCAACATAATAAGTTGGTACTTTCGATTTTTATAAAGGGCTCTTTAGTAAAAAGATTAACGAGAACGCTAAAGATTCCAAGTTTTTAGAAATACTTATTATTTCTATAGTTATAATAGTTCGGTATATACCTACCACATAGAGAGAGAGTAAGTACTAGAGAGTTTTAACGTAACGAGTAACTACGTTTAGTACCGGACCGGTTTTTAAAAGTGAAGTTTTAGATTTGACTGACTACTTTTTCAAGTTTTACTACTTTCTATCACTTATTTCGATTTACTTAACCAACCTACTTACATTTTTACTTTGCCTTTTTTTAGTTTCGGTCGTGTCTGTCTTTATCTTAACGCGCATCACTTCAACTACTGAATGAATTTAAATGCAACTTGGTATGATTTGAGTTAGTGAAGCCTATATAATTAAATAAATGGTTAAACCTGTGATAACAAATTAATTATTTTAGCTCTGTACTAATAGGTACCTACCTATTAGCTAATATTAGAAAATAATATTCTTCTCATCTGAACCAAAACACGAAATAAACACGGCGATATCCTTCTCACATTGTACCTATCATATGAGTTTGTTTGTCACCTAGGTATACACGAGACAACTATAGGATTGTTATGTTTTGATTCTGGATACGTGGATATTGTCCGAGACCTAGATATTGAAAGTAATATTGTTTTATCAAAATCAATTCATTTATTCATGTTGGTTACAAAGAACACTTATACATTGACAAAATGAATAGGTACAACCCAAAATTTAAGTTACAGCCAGTTCGGAACCTAGAGGCCTAATTTTAAAATAAGATATTCCGAATCTGATGACGGATAGCAATTTTTAATTCTCATAATCGTAACAAATTCACTTCAAATGTGAATTCAGCGTTTTCTAGAAACAAAATATGATTTATTCAAATTATTCAAAAACCACGTTTTAATTTCCACACTTTAAATATTCAAATACAAAACCTTTTGTTTGTTCGTTTCGGTTTTGGGAGTAGACTCCCTCATCCTACCGAGAAGAAACAAACTCAAGCAGAAACTCAGTAGTTATCCTAATCTTAACAATATTTATCCTGAAAAGACCCTACGCAGGCTAGGTAGTTACCGCCAATAGCTAGTTTATTTATCATTTTATTTTATTAATTTTAAGAGCTCCATATAACTCTAGTTCACGTATCTTTCTCCCTCTTTTGAGCCCTCTTTAAATAAAGATAAGTAGGTAGTTGCAGTTAGATATAAAATAGGAACATTTAATAGGTGTACATAACGGATGAACGCGATTGGTCTGTAATGAATACACTAAGTGAGTAAATTTTGGTTTTACATAATGCGTACAGGTAAACTTGTTAGTTTTTAACAACAATATACCTAAGTAGATACTTATAAACTAATATTTGGGGTCAAAATATTGATGTTCCAGATTTAATACCACCCTACCTGTATGCTATCTTTCAACTTACATTTCGACGGTACCAATACCACCTAACTTTATGAGATAATGATTTAGACCCTTATTGTGTACTAAATAAATGTTTTTTTTTTATTATTTGAGCACTGATAGTTAGGCGGTATTAGCACTTCACCAGCGTTTTTAAAATGTATTTTATGATCAAACCTATCCTTTGTATATTTTTTTGTTTTAAAACTAGCCTACCACTTGATTAAAATATTCTGTACGGTATGCAAACATGAATGCAATTAATAAGTATTTAAATGAAGTGACGTCAAAGTAAATAAAGGCTCTCAACGTATCAGCTGGATGACTGTACTGCAGTTCGACCGGTATAGCGAAGGCCAAACTTATGATGTAGACAACTGACAAATCTTATTCAGACTTTGTACTAACATCCGAAATGTAGCATAATCATTCGTGCCAGATACAATTTGCATTTCGAAGTTCACTTGTATTACAGCACTCAAAAATAACGAGAGTAACACAACACCCAGACTAGAGGCAATAAAGAAAAGTTCGTTTTTTCTAAATTGACCTGACCGGTGCTTGAAACCGGGGCTTCCGAGATAGCGCGACGCCCGATAATCCGGCACGCTCGTCTCTCGGCTACGGAGGTCGAACGTATAATAATTTTTATTAAACAAGTACCTCTATGTACATGGGTAGATACCCATGTACATGGAGGTACTTGACATATCCTCCCCTCCTTTTGGCGCTAAAACTATATCCACCTACAAAATGTTTGGGTTTGAAAACACAACCACATTTTTTTTATTTGTGGCTCGTCACTTTATCGCTTGCCACGAGCAGCCAAAATTACACACAGAGTCTCACGTTTTCAATGGTACATAGAATATGTAAGTCTGGGTACCGTATTGTATCAAAGCAGTCGCTAATACAAATCAAACGAGCCAAAACTCTTAAGTATCATTTTATATGGCTGAGTTCCTACGACCACCTCCCGGCTCCGTCAGATCAACTACATGTCGTCATTATATTGTATTGTCTCCGATTAAACATGCACATGCTTGCATAATAAACATATTGTTAATTAAAATAAAATTATTTTCATTATATTGTATGAATGCCCATACATACCTGTGATACATAGGTACTTATTGATGCAATTGAATGGAGTGAAGTTCGTGATAAAAGTTTTGCTATTTTGGAACTTCATGTTTGTCATTCATTCATTCATTCTTATCTGTCAGTCGTTGTGTGCCGCTCTGTGAATCGCTTGCGTTGTTTGTTCCATGTTCTAGTCTACAATAGCTAGGTGCGGTTATGAAACATTACAACATTGCTTTGTCTTATCGTGTCTACAGCTAAGTGGCCCCGTAGCCATGTTTTATTGATTTTACGAACTAATGAATCAATTTCCCCCATATTGACGGCATTGTCAACGGAGGTTCATTTTGATTAAAACTGTCGAACTGTGTCATTGGACAAGATCAGTCATTCGTTTCTTGCATGTGTGCTCGACATAAACGTGTTATTGTATTCTGTGATGTGATTTTCGTTTAAGACAAAATTGGGAGATACTCGAGAAAAGCTTAACCTGAAGTGAAAGATAGTTACCTTCCAGTGTTCGACGTCTTGATATTCGTGGTCGGCACCTACATAAATCACCGGAAGAGCCAATGTTATTTTAAGGTTTGTATCTAACTATTACAGGAACCGAGAAACAGAACTAACACTAGGTGTAATTAAGTCATTACGAAACAGGTGTGCTAAAGCAAAGCCGTTGCAATATACTGTGCAGTGTCTATATTAGCATTTCAATGTAAAATCATTGGTTGTGTGTGTGTAGGTGTCAGGTAGGTTGAAGTGAAACGAAAAATGGAGATACCTACTTGTCAATGTTCCTTTTGCTTACTTATTTTATGGGAAGATTGAAAAATAAACTATCATGATCAGGGAAAAAATATTCCAAGACACATTGTTAACAAGGAGCTTGATTATACTGTATTAATTGGATATAGATATGTCCACAAGAAATGTTTAAATAGTTCATAGTCATAATGAAATGTCAGTGATAAGAACTACAATTTTCAATTTGCTGTTGAATTTGTTGAGCTGAAAATAATAAATGAGTATCATGAAAATTAATTATGTAGGTACATATTGACATTTTTTCAGAAGAACTAGGTTTTTGAAAGTGTTTACAACAATTATACCCTAAGAAAGATGTCTGCAAGTGATCATTCATCATTGTCCTTTCATAACTATATTCTTATCTGGCTAACAAATTCATAATGAAACTTGTACTTTATTTAGTGTTACTAATTTTAGACTTTAATATGTAATAGTAACAAAATATTCTTTTTATTTATCTGTAATGAAATCTGTTGTTAGTTCTTTAAAATATCATCAAAGGATGTATTTGACATGTATCACACAGCACAGATGAAACAAATAATTTGTTTCAACAGCTGATAACAATAAAGTCATTTGCATCTGGCCATAAATAATTGATACTATATATCTGTCATACACATTTAGAATAAAAATCAATATCAAAATGGGGGTTTGAATTTCCATTATAGTTTGACAGGATCACAATGTACAATTTCCTGCTTCTAATTGGATGATAATATGAAAAAATATTTTAATTTAAGAATTGATCAGAAGAGGTTCCAATTTTTATTCTGTGAATCATAACCGTGTTTTGCTGTAAGTTATGAGGATTGTGTTGGTATTCTTACAAGACAAAGAATTGCTTTACATTTGTAAACAATTAACTCTTTTCATTTTTCATAAAAACCTTAATTTTTGTTAATGATTACAGCGAAATACTCTTATCAAAAAATTTTATACTTCGTAGTATATGTAACATGATTTCAGAGAAATAAATTGTTTAGGTTTTGTACTGAAATTATAACTTTAATACAAAATATTGAATGAAATACTTTTAAATTAAGAAACAAATGGTTTTCCTTTAATTCTTGTTTCTTTTCTTCTAATCAGTTTTTTTTAAATTTCAGATATTCAGCCCCTTGAGGGAGATTAGCTATGGTGGACTACTACAGGGTATTAGGCGTGACTCGGACTGCTACAGAGACAGAAATAAAAAAAGCGTATGTTTACATTTTAATTTATATATTTATTAAATAATAATCACGTCTGCATATATCACAAAGTTTCACCAAATTAAAAACTAAACTAAATTTTACACCATATGTTCTGAATATGAGTAAAGTTTCTATGAAATTTAAGCCTGTGTGAGCCTATGTATGTGGTTTTCATATACATCGTGGACCAGAGCCCTGATTGTTATAATAAAAAATTATAACAATGCATGTCAATATTCAGTGCCAACACTAACCTTTGTTTTATCTTGATATTTTGGGTTTTAAGAGGAATGTGACCTACATATTAGTCAGTTATGAAAAAAAGGTACTGCAAAACAGGGTCAACTGTTGCCTGATCTTAAATCTGATTAAGTACTTTGACTGCAATGGCACAGCAGAATATTCTCAGGGGGGAAATAAGGGACAATCAAACAAGTTTAGATAACTTGGGTTACAACTTCTTTCAAAATGCCTCTGAAAATATGAGAGTGGCGTTTCAAAAAATGTAATGTAAAATTTCAGGTACAGAAAATTAGCTTTGAAATGGCATCCTGATAAGAACCCTGACAATGCAGATGAAGCCAACAGAAGATTCAAGGAAATATCTGAAGCATATGAAGTACTTTCTGATGGTAAGTTATTTTCTATTGTTACACTTATAAAGTTGAATCCATATAAAATACATAAACAGGACATTAAAAGAAGAAGATGTTTTGTAATATCTGGAACAATTTTTTTCTAGTGGAGTGGTTGGCACATAATTATTTTCGGGATTCAAAGTACCTAGATTGAACTTTTTTTAGGTCCTACATTATGTCTTAAATCATTATCAATAATCCTAAAAGTGTATGTTACCACATGTTTGCATAGTTCATGCATTTTTTAATCTTATATTCAAAACAAAGAGAGTTTGTTATTCTTTTTAGTAATCTACCTTTTAATAAAAGTGATAGTTATTATTACATATGTAGTTAAACAATGAATGCATGTAAAATAAATACTCAAACTAAGTCTATGCTAGGTACAGCTCCAGGCTGACACTTGACTGGATAGGTGTAATGTTAATCAGGAAACTTGATTCACTAAATAATACCATATCAAGGTTTAACAAAAGAATATCAAATGTCTATAAGTATTTAATTTTTTTAAGTTTATGGATAGTTCATCTCACCAGCAACTTAAATATCACTAACATAAATAAATATTTTATCTTTTAAAAATACTTATTTCGTCTTGACCTGAATATTAAAGGAGATTATGGAAATCTCAATTAGTGCGCATATAATAAAGAACTATTTTATTGTTGGGTAGAAACCAAGCGGAAGTTATATGATGCAAGGGGATCCAGTCATCATGGGCACAGATATCAAAGCAAGAATGGAGTTAATGGGCATCGACACTTTAGCTTCAAGGGGTTTTTTGGAGAGACACCATTCCACCGCTTTTTTGGTAGCTGATCTGATGTGTTTTATTATATGAATATTATCATTGAGCGAGTAGTCGTAAATAATAATTCACTTGCGAGCAGTAGATTTCGAATTATTTCAATATCCCATTATTTTAAAAACTTGACTTTGTATTATCATTAGTCCGAACATGCACAAAAATCCTGATTTGTTACATGAGATACAAAATAGATAACTTTTATTGGCTAATAATATGACACACTTGGTTTTATAGCAAATCAACAGTCGACATTGTGATTTTATTGATATTGTTGGTTGAAAAGAAAGTCTTGACGATAACATTTTATTCGCATGTCGCGTCAAACCTATTGGGGCAGTGAAAAGTTCATGATGAAAGTAACTTTTGGTTAATTAATTAAATACGAATAAGTATTTTTGATTTTCTACTATTATTCATATAAACTTTAAGGCGAATTTATTGCTTACTAGTGAAATTTTCAACTATTGCTTAAATTTAGTTCAAAAGAATAATACAAAGTACATAATTGGATTATAAATATAGTCAGATAAAAATAAAATGTAATGTAATTATTTATAAAGTGAGGAAAATATGCTGATAAGCATGCCAGCTATTGCATCTCTGTTATGACAAAGTAGGCTATTAAAAATATTTTACACTATATAGTAAAATTAAAGTTCATTATCCTTATTATTCCTAATCAAAATTATTAGTAAGTGTTTCAATTCAAATTGTATATTTGGAAAACATATTCTTTTCTATATACCTACCATAATTTTAATTTTCTTTTTGAATTGCAAACAAGTCTCCAATATATCTTTTACTACGCACTGATAATATTCAAATAAACCAGCTAATAAATAACTTGCATTGACAATTTTTTACTAACAAATGATTTTTGTGTGGAAAATTAACAGTTTACAAACAATAACAAAATGACTGGTTTTGGTATGAAATATGTTTTTATGAAGCGTTTGATTTAGTTTGGAGTCCTCTTGTTGCTATTAGGTGTCCTAGCCATTCCTATAGTCTTCAATACAAAAGTTTAACCTAACGGAAGTAATGATTTTATAGGGTTAGTTATTAAAATAAATAACTACCTATGTGGTGTATACAGAAGTAGTTCCTGAGATAAGTGTGTTCAAGCAAACAAACTCTTCAGATTATAATATTATTATATATTACATTTTATCTATCTGTTATTAACGCTCTGTCCTAAAACCCTAAATAACCGATAGGTACTTGTTACAATAAAAGAAAACGAATTTTCTTGACTTCAGTCCCTCAGTGGTGTTGAAGTATTTTAATTTGGTCATGAAAATATTCTTTAAAAATTTTCATTACTGATGTGATTCCGATAACTATATTTGTGTTTTAAGTAAAATAATATTTTGAAGGTTTAATTTATTCATAAATACCATATAAAATAAATATATATATATATATATAATAATAATATTATTTTACTTAAAAGACATAGTTATCGGAAACACATTAGCACAAAGCACTTAATTAAATATATGAAATTAAATGACAATATTTTACAGCTAACGTGGTCCAGTTATCACTAGGTTTGCACTAGTAATTATTAAGCAAAAGATCGATCATATTTTATAACGTTGCTACATTTTAGCGTATATGTTTTACTGTTATTAACTTATGCTCGAAGTGAAATCATTCCTAATGGCATAACCCATTGTCAACAGACTTGCACAGCCGTCAATGCGCTTGTCCGAATTCTCTATACGGTTCTATACTGTTTTTGCGATAAAGCTCTTGATAAAAGAAAAGTGGGTAGTGAAAGGGAAGAGTTAACATTTGGTACTTTAAAAATTGTTCGACATCGCTATAACCTGAATAGGTACAGCTTAGGCAGGGTCAAAATTTTGACATGTTGCTACCAGGTATCTGTTATTTTAAAATTGTTGTGAAATAATAATAACTTTAAGTAAAATTCAGCGCTTTATCATTAGTTAGCTGTTCCATTCACCGTTAGCCATTTTATGTATTGAAAATAATAATGTCCTACTAACATATTACGTAACTGCCCATATACCCTACTCTAATAACGGTGATTCTAACAAGTATTTTCTGTGACTAATATTAAATCATTAAGTTGTGTTTTCTGTTTCACAGAACGGAAGCGGCGCATGTACGACCAGTACGGCAAAGAAGGTCTGAACAGTAGTAGAGGTCGCCGGTCAGCTGCTGACGACGATTACGATTTTGGTTACGCCAGTTTCCCGTTCACATTCCGAGACCCCGAGGAAGTGTTTAGAGAATTTTTTGGCGGCTCTCCTTTCGGCGACCTTTTTGCTGGTACGTAACATTTAAATATCTGAATAACTATCTATTGCCATTTGATCTTAACATTTTAATTAGAAGTTTTTTATTTCCAAGAACGTTGTAGGAAATATGAGGGTACAGGCATACCTGCACTGGCACAAAAGTTAGTTTATGTGTGACGAAACCATTAAAAACAAATTTCTTCACGTCAAGGGCAGAAATAATATTATGGGAATGACTTAAACGTGTGTAGCGATTCCCGAAGTTATTTGGACTGCGATTTTCTTGTTTTAATTTTCTACCGTAAGGGTAACCTAAGAATATTATTTTTAACTTACGCCCTCACTGAAGAAACAAGGAAACTGTTCAAAAGGACATTAATAAACATAAAATTGCTCGCATCGCTCTCTCGCAAATCAATTGGCGTTATATTTATTTTAAATGTCTTATCTCTGAATCTAAAACTACGCAATGGCTTGCTTTAATAATATTTGTACGTAAAAATTTATATAAAAAAATAAATCCCTATTTCCTTTGGTCACGCCACTAAGCGTAAACGGTTGGAGCAATTTAACTTTTTTTGTAGTTGTGTTTGTTATCGTCAGGAGAAAGATCTTATGAAATAAAATATTACAAAAAAATGCGGGAAAACTACTAGAAAATTTAAGTATACTTTTGTCGTCGTGGGTGAAAATTAGTTCGAATTAAATAGTCATCATTAAGACAAGATGACGTCTGTCGGGTCAGCTAGCAATTATATCTTATCTTATCTTACTAATATTATAAAGAGGAAAGATTTGTACCTATTTTTGTATGTTTGTAATAAATAGGCTCAAAAAGTACTGGGCCGATTTAAAAAAATATTTCACCAATAGAATGCTACTTTCTTCCAATTTGACATAGGCTACAAAATTAGGGATTTGTCTATAATTTATATATTCTGTCGATAGTGAGATAGGAAGAAAAAGTCCTTCTGAAATGAGACATAGTTTTGAATGTTAATATATATGTGGTTCTATTGCAGAAATCAATGGTCACGGTCACCACCACAGGCACGGGCGGCGCAGCCACCCCAGCACGTCGCTCACGTCGTCACTGTTCAGCCCGTTCGGCTTCGGCATGCCGGGCCTCGACGACATATTTGCTCATGCCACATCCAACGGGAACGCGTTCACTTCCTTCTCGACGTTCAACAGTTCCCTGGCGGGACCCGGCAGTGCCAATATGAGGAGCACTACCACCACGACGCGTATAGTAAATGGAAAGAAGATAACAACCAAAAAGTTAGTTTCGATTCACTCTACGTCAACTAAAGGCATCATGAACTTTTTGTTTTGTGGCGTTTCTTGATTAGATTTAGTCCTCCCCAGATATGTCTAGCTTTTCCGCTTATTACGGTGCAAACTTTTTTAAAGTCCTATCCTCCCTAAAAATATTTGTCTGATTATTTTACGAGAAATAACTTTTTCTAAAAGTGTCAAACTTGCAAATAAACTTCTTTCTAAATTATATGACAAATTATGATTTACATTACAAATTGTAATTATTTAATATTTTCCATTTCAGGGTCACGGAAAATGGTCGAGAGACTGTAATGTCGTACGAGAATGGGGTTTTAAAATCAAAGACTGTCAATGGTGTACCTCAATCACTAACATACAGCTAAACATTTAAATTAATAATTTCTGTTAATATAACCAAACGTGATCCAAATGTCAACTGTACTCAACACAAGCAAGTTAAAGTTCCAACTTATGCATTATGTAATTTTGATTAACTTTCAATTTTATTTTCTTTAACTGTAAATTTTAGTGACGTAAATTTCACACTTAATGTAGTTAATTATAGGGTCGCTTTTTAACTTTAAATTTGAGTGAGATTTTAGAGTAGGTAAACTGCTCAATTAAAGAAATCTCTCTCTTTAAGGAATTTTGTGTTCTATTACATCGCACGCGCATCCTTGATCTCGAACTCGGCCGGTGAGTTTTGTAGGTACATGATTTAATTATTATTAAACAAATAACGATAAATATTTTGTGTAACGCGATGATAATACTATTACTTTGCTGCCAATTATTTTTTTTAGCAGAATAGTGTAAATTTTTAGTCATACTTATATGTCACTTACTTATATTTTTATGTTGGAACAACTAGATATAAACAATCTTCGTAATCCTTGATAATGAGTTTCACATAAAAATACCCAGAGACTAAGTTAATTATAATGGAAAGCATTTTTTCTCACGATGCAAAGAAAAAATCGATAATTGTGAGGGATTGTTTTCAGATAATTTTTCCAATTACCTATATACTTACCCTTGAATGTTATTGTTAATTTGGAAAGTTGCATATGTAGCTCGGATTCCTAGGTCGTTTTAATTGCTATGTATCGGAGCACAGGATAATTTAATGGATATACTTAACAGATTAATTATGGTATAAAGATACCATATAAACATCTATGCATATTTTAGTCGAACAGCATTTTTAGACACCATCATATCTTCATATAACATTTAATTAATATTTTTTTGTCAATAAATCATTCCCGTAGTAAGAAAATAAATGTCTGTTACTGCTTGTCTGCTCATAATGCCGCCCTAAAAGCTTTATATTTATTTGCACCGGTATTATATTATCATTCCTCTATTTTCAAGTGGTGGATATGTTTTGTGGAAATAAAGGATTACATTAAGCCATTTAATACCATCGCTAATTATATTTCGTATATTTTGTGATTTATGTTTAATACTTTGATTTTAATTATTTTAAATCATCCTTATGTTTAGGTTTTCCAAATATGTTCAAAATTATAGTCACTATTTACAGAATTCTCAATTGCTATACTAATCGACTAGATAATCAATTTGTCAGCCTCAATATAATTTGCAAGGTCAATGTGTACTTAAATAAGTTTTGAAATATATTTGATCGATATTCTGTTAAATTCTGTGAAAATCGAAATCTTGTAACTGACAAATGGACAGCAGTTAATAGATAATATCTTTAGTGATTATTACATGCCTATTGCTATTGCGATAATCTTTAAGCAAGATACTAGTGCAAGGTGTATATATTTGTTGACCTACAAGATCTCGTTTCTTAAAAAAATGTCAGCAAACAGAGCACTGCAAAAGAATGAATAAACAAATTTAATTAACTTCTGTGTTGTTGTTATTTGGTGATGCGAGGAGTAAAATAAGTATTTGGTTATTGGCTCCAATTTCTTTTAAGATAGGATCCTGAATTCACGTACTGATAGCGTTTAAGAAACCATAAGACTAAGGCCGCACTACGGCTAAACCGCCGCGGATTTTAACGGCCTGATTTTGTGATTAAAAGAAACTAATGGAAGCGACCGCACTGATGGTTTTTTTTCCGCGACTGATTTTAAAACCGCGTTTTGTTAGAATGGTAGTGGAAAAAAAACAAAATTTGTAGTCCACATAGAACTTATATTGGCGTCGCGGTTTTTTAAAAGTAGTGCATGCGTTTCGGGCGGCTTAGCGGTTTCACGATTTACCACTTGCGGGAAAAAACCGTAGTGCGGCCTTAGCCTAACTTTTCTTATGGGGCAGTAGTCCCCGGCAAAGACAATGTGGTGTCCTTTGTTTTCCAGGTCCAATTAACAAATTTTGCAGTTATTAATGAACTAACAAACTAGTGGTTTGCCCCGGCCTCGCTTGCGTAGAAATCTTTTACACCTCGGGTTCCATTATTGAAATTTTAGACAGGATCCTTAATTATTAAAAACCGGCCAAGTGCGAGTCTGACTCGCCCATGAATATAGAATACATAATATAGAAGTTTATATTTGAGTCGATTGAATTAAAGGTAAATTGCGGTTTACGATTTATGACTTATTAAAAAAAACTGGCAAATGGGAACAAAAAGTTGCCACCGGTGGCAATCCTTTGAGATACTTATAGCCTAAGTGATATCGTCAAATAAGGGGCAGGTTTTGAATAAATTATTTCATGCTTTTATTTTCTACGAGGGGAAGAGCAAATACGGCGAAGTTTAAGTGGGGGCAATAACTTCCCAGTTGTCACCGGTTTAACTGGGAATAAAAATTCCAATAAGATTTTTTTTTTCTTTTTTGTGTATGAAAATCTTAATGCGGTTCACCGAATACATCTACTTACCAAGTTTTCACAGTATAGCTCTTATAGTTACGCAAAAAAGTGTCTGTGACAACGGACAGACGGACGGACGAACAGACATGACGAATCCACAAGGGTTCCGTTTTTGCCATTCTGCTACGGAACCCTAATAAAAAAGATCTATATCACCCGGGGATAATATATTTGAATAACCAACACCTATTCACCTCACTACTGAATGGCGTTGCGCTGTATCGCATCATGTTTTATTGTATGAGGCCGGTTTAAGGATACCCTAAAATATTTTGATCTTCATTAATTGGCTACTTGACAGTGTTAACAATAAAATATGAAAAGTGTTAGATACGTTAGCTTATTAGTTAAGTAATCATTTTACATTTTTACTTTTTAATTAAAAGCATAGTTAGTATTTAATTTTTTCCAAAATAAATTTTAGTTTTTTTATCTGTGGAACAAAAGAACCAAAACGGAAACCACCATTGCAATTCGGAAATGACAGCTGTCGGCGAAAATTATTTATTTTAATGTGGCGAAACAATGATTATTTTACCGATTAAATTGAATTATTGTGTCTCTAATCGTATAAAGAATTTATTGAAACATTTTCCGTTTATCTTAATTAAGTCGTTCCTATGCGTATCGGTTCATTGTTTAGGACGTTGACGTCATGATTGCAGTAGTGACGCGACTAGGCGTTTTCGCGCGCTTTTTAAATGTGTTACACAAAATCTTATTTTTTCTCTGGTTATTTAGATTATTTCCAGATATATCGAATTGCTTGGGATATAAAATGAACGGGCGCACATTTTACAATACTTTTTCAAAAACTGTCAAGTAGCCAATTGTGCAGTGAAATTAAACATTTATACAAAACGCGTCAATATGAGCTTAAGTTAATCTGGCCTGGAAATCAAATAAAAAATTACATAGTATTTAAATTAATAAATTTATTCTTTAAAAGTAATTTCTATTGTACAGTATTTTACAAAATTAAGTAATACCGTTTTACTTACATTACATATTTATTATCTAATTAATACATATAGACTGGTGTAGAGTGGTATATAAAATATGAACAACCCATTTACCAAACCTTATTTTTTTCAATAAATCATTAAAAAACACTTTTAAGCTACATGCCATGTAATGCCAACAATTCTTGTTTGATAAATTCCAATGAGTCAACCAAATATTTTTGATACATAACATATCTTTAGAGCAAATAACAAAACCCTAAAAAAGCATGATAAACAGATAAATATTTAAATATTGACCTTTTAACAGTACTTAATCGTTCCCTGCGACATTTAATATACCAGCCCCTGTTATTCACATACCTTAGAATCGTTTCCGTTGTGGAAAGTTTTATCACTGACCAATAGTTTTGGTTAAGAAACAGACAAAGCAAGTTCCGAACTTGAAACTGTTTCCGACTTTTTTAAAGTATGGAAAAGGAACAAAGTAATTGGATGGTTTTACGTATTGAGAAAATAATACGGAAATTGTAGTATCGCCGCAGCGGTGAGCAGCGGAACCACTGAAATTGCCGTGCAAAACTGTTGTTACGAATATAAAACTACTCGATTACCGTTTTTTAGTGCTAAAGATACAGTCCCATATACATTCAACGTAAAATATACACAAACATTATACATAAATATAGTTATACCTACTTAGTGCTTTCTTACGGTCATTACACCAATACGTATCTACTATCTATAAGTAGATATTTTAAAGCAATCATACCTAATTTTATTAACATTTCCCCTTGGACATTTGTACAAGTACATAATAGATAAAAAAATATTCCGATTAAGTTAAGCGACTGCATTAATAAAATATTCTTTTTAAAAAAAAATCTGTTTAACAGAATTATGTTTTAAATGGAAATGATAAATCCCATCTAATTTGTAGTTTCAGTTAACCAATAATTTTATTTTGTTTGTAAAATTAAATATTGTTTTCATCTGAATTACTAGAATCTCTATTAATAAGTAATTTAGTATTTGTATAAGAATATGTTCTATGTTTAATAATATTTTATAATTAACTATTAACGTCTGTAATGCGATCGAGTGCGATATAGTGCAGTTATGGGCCCTTCATCAGGATATTCAATTGCTTTTTCCGCGTTAGGTACGTAAGAAAAGCCATCAAAGTGGGTAAAATCACGAGCTACAGCATCTTCTAGGTGGTAAAGTCGGGTTGGACGATTGATCTCGATCAGATTTTCTGTAAAATAATTAAAACTTTAAAAAAAAAAATATTTAACTCTCAATAAACCGAAATTCCAGACACAATAGTAAAACAATTGTTCTTTGTCCTACCAGTAACTTACCGGGATTGTAAGGGTTAAACTATAGAAAACTCAACTCAATAGATTCATAAAAAAGTACAGCAAAATAGAATACAATGATTTAATTAACATTTTGATAGATTGGTGTCTCCTTCAAATTGTCTTTTTCATCATGATATGAGTCACTGGTAGGTCAAAAAACAATTGTTTTCTTATATGTCTGGGGGGTCAAAACCATGTCACGAGAAACCGCTCGCATTTCGATATTATAAAACCGCAATTATAGTAAATATCGAGATTTATAGGTAGTTTAACGTTATTTTCACTGTATAATGTTCATACATTTCTGATAATATTTTGTTTGCAGGCAGGGTACATTACCTTGCGGCACATATCTGTTGGACTGGTCCGCGGCCGTAAGATAATAAAACGGTTGGTTCAATCCGAATTGTAGATTCACCTCCATTTCAATTTGCTCAGCCCACTTCGCGTCGCCGCTGATGTCCCAGCCACGTATGATGCCCACGTAATCAAACTTTTTGTGATAGCAAATCATGCCAACGGCATACTTCACAATACTAGCATGTCTCTTCATCACAAACTAAAAACAAAAAGTACATGTAAAATCATTTTTCTAAATTTTGAGTTATGTGATTGATTTTATCAATTGATTAAATCTGATTATTAAAGTCATTATAAAAATAATTTTAACTTACTTCTTTCATTAGCGGTTCTACGGGAACATTTAAATATGCTAAAGATCGAATAATTTGAATATGTTCGTCTCGTAACTGAAATAGGACAAAAACGCTGTTAAGGACCTTAGGAAATTAGGTTTTTTGTTAATCACTTAAAGTAATAAAGACGGTCACCAGCAACAAAATCTAAACACTCGAGCTCTTTTGACCTTATCATAAGGTTATCTTTAGAATACGGTTGTATACATATTACCTAGTACACGTGACTGCATTCGACTCGGGAATGTTCAACGCCGAAAGCAATTGTATATTAAATTATTTCTCATATAAACTTACATAAGTAAGATCGAGGGTGGTGCTCATTGCGGGTAAATGGTTATTGTCTATCAGGTATGGGAGAAAGTTCCTGTACGGGTTCAAATGATTGTGGCTGGTACCCAAGAAGTCTAGTAAATGGAATGCATTTTGGGTGTTCCTGAAAATAAGTAAAATTTCATAAATACTTACTAAGTAGATACCTACTTAGTATTTATAAGGTGGTTAAAACAAGTACATATTCTTTATCATATCAATGACCGAAATACCTACCAATTCTTGATGGCACCCATGCTCATATGGAACGAAGAATATATGTACTGCAGGAGAGAATCCGGGCAGTACTTGTAGTCGCTACTCTGGTTGACTTGAGAAAATGGGCATCGACGTTTGGGCTTCAGCTCACCCGTGGCGAGGTCGACGGTGTAGAGGGCGGGGCGCGCGGGGTCGCTGGTGTCGCGCCACTCCACGAACAGGTGGTTCGGGAACGCGACCAGCGACACGCGCACGCCCGACCGCGCCGCCACCGCGTGGTACACGGCCGCCACGCAGATCAGGTTGCCGCATCTGTTCGTCAGGACCTGGCGCCAAAAAGCTGAGCCTGCAGATATTTGATATTCGACGACCTCCGTAGCCGAGAGGCGAGCGGGCCGGACTTTGGCGTCGCACCATCTCTGAGGTCCCGGGTTCGATCCCCGGTCGGGTCAATATGTGAAACGAACTTTTCTATATTGTCTCGGGTCGGGGTGTTGTGGTACCGTCGTTGTTTCCGATTTCTGTAACATAAGTGCTTAATAAGCTACTTACCACAGAATCAGAGCAATGTATGTGATGTTGTCTAATATTTATTTATTGCTTGGCCTGATATTGGCTATTCAATTTACATCAGATATTCGCCGGCAAATTACGATATTCCGAGGAGTTTTGCGTTGGCAGCCTACATCTCATATTGGTCAGGCCAGTTATCGAATCCCTATATTCTAATTTGTGGCCAAAACCGAATGCCCTGCCTCTGCCTCCCTTGATCCGGTTTTACCATCTCCATCATGTTCGTCGTTTTCCCTCAGACTAAAGAGAATAACTTGCCCCTCCCTTAGACATTTGGCATGGGTTTGCCCTTATAAAACCTTACTTACACATAAAAGTAGCCTCCCGCGATTTCGTACGAGTGGAGTTAGTTATTTACACATAAATAAAAATAAAAATAATAAATATCTAGACACATTTTTACAATTAATGAAGAAAAATTTAATATTTTATTGTAATCAGCGAATTTCACAGGAGCCACCACCATCATCATTATACCATCTTTATTTCCAATATTACTGTAACTGTTTTATATTATGAGTCTTATCAATATGCTCTTGCAGTTACCAGAAACTTTTTCGTGAAGTAAACTCAGGTAGTAAAATCTTAACACTAATAAAAATAAATGGGTTGAGTACCTTGTTGATATTGAGAGTCTCTAAATTGGCTGCAGCCGTGACTGCCATGTGTCTTTGATGATAAATAGCTTCAGTGATTGCTTTAAGGACTTGCTTTTCGCTAACCAAGTTCTTAGCACATCTTTCTGGGACCGGTATAGCTGCCAGTTTAGGGTTTTGAGCATTTAATATCTCCTCAACTTTTTTGACCAATTCATTTATCTAAAATTAAAAGTAAAATTTAAGTCTTCAAATAATTATTCATTATTCTTTATCACAGAATAGTTAAACAATAGTATAGTAGCTTATTTGATTGTTGTTCACAGTTTTACAAATAAGTTTAGTTCAGAGCTGCGTCATTTATGGTGTAAAATAAAGTGTTTGAAATAACTGTCTTTGTATAATTTCATTACTATTTACAACAGTAGGTATCTTTTTAATGATTTAAATTAAAAAACTGCTTACTCTTTTTTCCACCTCCGAGTCTGGATGTAAATTAACAGTATCAATCCACTGTAAAAAGAAATTAACTACAACCTCGGGCATCAGTTCATTTTTCATATGAGATTTTACCCACTTTACTGCAAGATAAGTTTGGATTAAATGACGAAGTACTACTTTTGCATAGTACATTTCAGTCAACGTGTATGGTCTGAAACAAAGCAAATATATGTAAATATTTATTCTTACACATGATTGATAGGATCCTAAAGGTTTCCAGTGTAGAATATTTATTGACTATAATTGATGACATTGACTGCTCTACTTTGAGTTGATATTTGCAAAAATACATTACATTGACAATAGTTATAATTACCCTATATATCCATGCATTATCAAATGTATAGGCATATGTATCCCTATGTCATATATCCAGTGTAATTTTTATTGATCTGATATATTCATTATGTATGGATATTACGTATTATCATAATATATATTATTATATGTGTTGACATGCAAGTTTCTTCAATTCTGTTCCTTACTACTTTGGATAAATCTGCGCCTATCATTGTGTTATAAGTTAGCAAATGGTCTAAAAGTCCCCAGCTTATACAGGTTGAATTTTTAATCACTATCCAAATTTTGATATGTTAATCTGTAGCGAAAATGAGTAAATATGTATTGTTTCTTTTAGTATAAGTCAGTACTAAAAGATTGAGAAATAGCTTTACAAAGTTATCCATAAAAAAGCCGCCGCAACAGTCAACGACCATCATCACGTGAGCCGCGTGCCGCACCATTTCATTGATAACATCCATAAGCAAAAAATGTTACCTTTATTCTTTTACGGGCTTAGGATCGGCAAATTGCAAATATTTAACATACCTAATTTCTATCGTGTTAAGGTACTACTTGATATTTAAATTAGGTAGATACTTATTAGGTGCCCTAACAGTTTAATTTAAAATTTTTTTTCTAAATTGGGTTGGAGTGTAACAAACTTAGAAATTTTTTCACGAAAAATATGAAACTTCGTATTCTTCAAATGTTAGTGTTTTAACGTATAAAAAGGCTCCTTTTAAGCTCTTTTTATACTTGTTATTAACGAACACTCCTTGACATCTGCTTGTCGCTCGCCGCCTTCGCCGTCCCCCACCCACCACGCGCCTCAACACGCGCCCGCGCATTGCCCATTGATGTTTTCGCTTTAATAGTACAGTAGAACTCCAATTATCCGAATTAATGGGGACCGGGACCCATTCGGATAATCAAATATTCGGATAATCGGATTTTTTTTTTAAATTGCCATTGTAGAGAATAAAAGCTACGTTTTGATATTGCACTATTTTTTTATGGAATTAAATGAAAGAAACATGAAATTTAGAAATAAAAATCATTGTTTTTAAAACATCTCCGTTAATGTAAGCTGTTTTGCGGCTTCGCGGGGGGAAGAATAATAGCGCTCTTAGACTTTTTTTGGACATTTTGTGATTCGGATAATCGGCGATTCGGATAGTCGGAGTTCGGATAATTGGAGTTCTACTGTAGTAATAATATTTACGATAGTCAGGGTAACCATTCGATTTTTAAAACTGGAGTAATGAATTTATTGTGTAAGTTGGACCTACGTTTTTTTTTCAGAAATGGGTTCTATTAACGATACCTAATACCCAGAAAAAATTTGGATAGTGATCAAAATATCTTCCTGTATAAAGTATGTAAACCGGATCCGTACACCCGATCTGGTGATTCAATGCTGGGTTTAAAGATCTGAAGGCCCTAAATTTGTTGCAGACTGTATCTTTGGTTGTACCCATATATTGGTTACCTGATATATATTTCTGAATTTCAATCCCTACATACATTAACATTAGTAATTTAAAACTCACTTTTGAACATGATTATTGTCCACATTTGCATTACCCTTCTTTATCATCTCTTGTAAAATGAAGATCACATAGAAATAGTTAAGATTGTCACTTAATGCAATAGCAAAGAAATGTCTTATGTCTTCTAAAGTCACCTCATAGTGTTGCCTGTAATAATATGTATAATTATAATAATAATTATTAAATTTAACACAAGTAGGTATTGTTAACATTAGTAACAATGGAATTGGTAGGTTTGTTGTAGTGCTGTAGTATTCATGATTATCATGTATTCATGCAGCCCTAGGATACGCAAATTTATCGCATGAGACGACAAAAGTTTCGATACTGTTGATTGGCTAATAGAATTTTCAATTGAAACCAATTAGATTCATCATTTTCCGTATCAAATAACATAAATAGGACACTAACTTTAATTTGAAACATACTTACCAGTAAAACGAAGGTGACATAGCATTTATCTCCTCGAATAATTGTTTCCGTAAATTCTGAAAGCTTTTGAATGCATTTAGCCAAGCACCTTCACAGTATTTATCGACGGATTCGAACATAACAGTAGGTAATCTGAAATGGTCAAAGATTACTTTTTGTAAACCATTTATTTATCTAGTTAATAACACGCAAACGCTTGTTCGATATACAATTATGTAATATCACAAATAATATATTACACTCTTACATGGATTTTAATTTGCCTTTCCAGAGTATCTCATCGTGTAAGACTATTTCCCAAAAACGTTTGCAGGTGGTTCCAAAAGATATAATATCACGAACATCACTGTATTGAAAAATTATAGTTAGGATCTCATTGGGAAGGGAATGAATTGAAATTTGAAACTCCTCTTCCTTCATTGTATAAACAATATAGCACGAATTATTTTTTGTAGATCCACTTATTGTTTTTATTGGGGATTGTCGAGATTGTTTGATAAACTTTGCTGGCAGATTGGAAGCTTAGGATTGAGAGTGAAGTCAGCTGTCAACTGTCTGTCAGCAGTGTTACCAACTTTTAATTGTATTCCCCCAAGTATGTGTAAAAATTTGAATTCGGTGGAGGGTAATTTAGAAAAATGGTCGATCCAATTTAGGGATATTTTGTGAGTAGTAGTAGTAAACTTGCAGATACTATTTGTTTCAAATGAGTTCACTTTATTTACTTCAGTGGGGTTACTATACTGTTCGAGGCCTGTGGCAATTGTAGCTTATGGGACAATATTTAAATAAAAGCCCGCCAGTCTGACTCGCGCATACCATTATCTATTCAATATTGTAACCTTATTAAGAATTCACTAAGACCAAAGTCTTTGCACTCAGACCAAAGAGTAAAGGGGACTAGAAATACCTACAATAAAAATGCGTCTAAAAGAGTTTCCTAAAATGGCTGCCAGATCCTAGGGTTGTCAAAACCATGCAATCGTAGTAATGTATATTATAGTAAGTTATTCTATAAAGAGAAAAGATTTGATTGTTATTTGTTTGTATCTATCGGGCTCTGTTTGAAACTATTAGAGCATATAAATTAGTTTTTAAAGGTTAATTAGAAATTGTAAAGGTTCACAGTCCCCGAGTGATATAAATTATATTATATTTAGTTTACATTAGATAACCACATTAAAACTTTTATAATAATGGTTTTTAAAAATTGCTTCAATTTATTCTTTAATAAATCATTACATTCGAAAAATATCATGAGATAAAATAAAAATGCAAGTAAAAAACCCACTTGCCTATCTAGGTATTCAAAATATATGTGTCATTTCAATTCATATTTTGCTGAATGGGAGAGGGGAGGCTTCAATTTTTCAGAGTCCAGTCCTGCCCATTAGATTTTACCTTGATCAAGCCAATCCATTAAATAATTTAAAGGTTATCTAGGTAACCTTTGCTACTACTGGTTACACTTACAGTCTCAAGTAAGCATTTCTACGTACATTTTCAAAACACTGACTAACTAACTGCTAACGTAGGCACGAAGAATAATCTTATGTTCTATAATGTACAAATTATATTTAACTTCGAGCGAAGATGTTTAATTTGTGTGTACCGGATGCCACGCGCCATTTGATTTAGTTGAAATGCTAAACTTAAAACTATACGTCGGGAAGTTGTGTAAACGAACCCTAAAATGTAACAATAACAGCAACAGGAAGACGCTTGAAGTATTCACAGAATATTTTAATTGTATAATAGGTATGTACCTACGTTAGACTATATTTTGGACTTTGCATCGCCCTTATGTCGTACACATAAGAACTAATATGGAACTGCCAGTGTTTACCTTGTTTTGCCGTTGACCGTACATGGTAATCTTGAATGTACTTACTATATAATTACAGGACTCCTACTAGATAATAAATGCGGATTAATGATCAACCCGAACCCCGTCCGAAAAATTCATAATACCTACCTAGGTAGGTACTTTACTTGACCCGGGCATCGAACCTAGGACCGAGATTATAATCCAATAGGTAACCAAACCACAATACCATTGAGTAATTTTTACATTAACAAGCGGCAGAGTGGACAGTCATGTCAAACAGCAATTAGTGGTAGGTATTATTGAGAATCACGAAACAGATTATTTCGTTGGATAATAATGTAGGTAAGTATTAATGGTTAGTAGGTACAGTCAAGTGCACAGAATACAAACTCACTGTATTAATTTTATTGCTTGTGATTATACATGTGAACATAAATAAATATAGCCCTTCTGTAAAGTTGCAAAAACTTCACAGATCCGTCGCTCGCACATTTCCTCTCGTGCGTAGTAGCGATGTTCTCTACAGGTATGCTTCATGACCAGTTTATATTAGCATGAGTACCAATAGTTTCACATCCCTAGTCTAACCTTTTTTGTTATTTTAAGAAGGGAAAATGTGCCTCGGGGACGACTGCAGGGCGTGGAGCTACCTACTAGAACCATCCGCGCACCTCCTTATCCCCTATTTATGACAGAATGGGAATATAGTAGAACGGTAGAACTATAGCTGCCACGGCGCATTTCATTCTAACCTCATCTACCTGCATAGATATGTATCTATCCTTGAAACTTTTAACAAACAATTAGCAGGATTATGTAGCGTATCAATTGGATCTACCAATTCCACTGTGATACCTATCTACATTATGAATATGGATTAGTTAGATACAATATTAAGTCACGCCACGCCAACGGATAATGGCCGTTGCGTGTTTCGTAAAAGCTTTTCAGTCTTTCAGTAAAAACCGGTGAACGAATTGGTCTCATGGCATTTGTCTACAGTTGTTGTTTTTGGTTTTCGTTGCGTTTGGGTGGGATATTTATTGGATTTTTTTCAGTGGTAAGGTATTTTTCTTTCATAGGCAGATATACGTACGTTTTAGTGGGTATACAGGCCTAGCATACGCAACGCGACTAAATTTTATCGCGATCTTAACAAACGTCAAAATCGATTGAAGTCAGTGCGTCAGCAGCCGATTGGCTGAAAATACGAGTGCGGTGTGCTATTACCCAATCAACAGTATCGAAACTTTTGTCGTCTCTTGCGAGAAATTGGACGTATTGCGCATGCTTGGCCTAATAGAAAGCGTAAGAAGCCTATCTATTTCAGAAGTTAAGTTATATTGAAACTTTGTTTTTGTTCGAAAAAACAAACAGTCCCCTACTGTTGCAGTAAGTACCTACCAATGTAGATAAACGTCTTTTATTAAGTTCTAGTTTAATATACCTACCTAAATTAACTACAAACAATGATATTTAAAACCATAGATATGTTATACGTTCATAAAACTAACGAAAAATCTGTGCTAGTCGAGTGCGACTGCACACATGCGCAATTCTTATTAACCACATTCTTAGATGATGTGAAAGGGATGGCTTAATTTAAACCATTAGAACAAAAGAGATAAGTAGTAACTCTCTGTTAGGCACATGAGTCAACTAAATGTCACTTGTTGATCAATTACTGCTCTGCACTGGACACTTGAACAAAGACTAATAAAAACAACGAAACAGAAGGTACAAACTTTACGTGTACTCTTTGTCTCTTATTTCGTGTCTTTTTATTTCAAATATTTTAGGAAATTCAAAAACAATGTTACTTATTGATTGACATTATTTAAGAATTACATTAATTATTTATTCGGGATTCGGTTTAATGCGAACGTTCGGTTTTAAAAATAAAACATAACTATAAAGGAAAAACAACTTTTATTACAAAAAAATTACATATTTGAGAAATTATATACAACTAGCGACCCGCCCCGGCTTCGCACGGGTACTCTAGGTACTAAAATATGTATGTATTATACTTATAATCCTTGCACTTATTTTATTACTTTCACTCCCCCCGTACCCCAATGATGCTTACATGGAGCCTACATCACATGCTGGCTAGCTGAGCGCGGTGAACGGCAACCACGCGACTTTTTTCTAATACTTCCATTTTTAAACTCGTGATACCTATCTTCCCAATGAAATGTCCGAATTAATCAAAAAGTTATATAAAGGTATTGAAGCCGTCTAGAATAGAAAGTAATTTATTTTGATAAGGATTAATACCAAATTACAATAAAGAGCCTTTTCAAGCGGCGGCATATTAATGATTTTTTTAGAAATACAAACCGCTTACTGTGACATAACTATAATATTTAGACACAATAATATGCTGTCGCGACACTTTTTGTAGATAATAATAAGTTCTGCCTTTGCAGAACTTATGATAGTACATGATTTTGTTCTATCATTAATAGTATTCGCAGCGCACGCGATGTAAGGATTTTTTTATTTACTTTTTTTAATTAACTACCAGAAGTAAAAAATTTGCATTCGGTACACAATAATAAATAAACAATACAAAAAGGCTGTGATAATAAAAATAAACACAAGCATGCCGTAGGTATTAAACCAGACATTGCTTCTGTGTTTTCTATTCGTGTAATCTATGACCGAACACATTTTGTCCTTTTCACACTTGTAAAAACATCAATGTACTTTCTCTTTTACCTTTGTTAAAATAATTTTAAGTAAAAATATTTAAAATTTAATTATTTATGCATAATTATTGTTTACTTATATGTGATACGAGATCCCCTTAGCGTTATTTACTTTCTTATCATAGTTTGTACACTTTCGAAACACACACGATGGCATTTTATCGGATTCACAGTCACTGACAGAGACGTCACATTCGTCGTATCGCTTTTCGCAGACTGGGGATAAGACGTCCCAATTAGGACGTTTTAGTGTCTTCATATTTCGCGCATGGGTAACATATCTATTATTTTTAAATATCATTGACTACAAAGCTTAACTAAGCTAAGCTTTTATTTCCCAAGTCACTGATCATGCGTCACAAAATAATAAAGATGTAGCTCCCGCCTAGTCGTTTCCCTCTTCCCTCCGGTAAGTAGTAGGTACGGAAGGGGGTCTGATTCAGTAGGTAATTACTCCAGTGCCTAAAGCGAACGATTCATTTGCATCGCCCCAGTCCGGCGTTGCATTAGTATATAATATTATGTAAAAAGGTTATAAGATACGTATCTAACAAAATAATCTTAAAAATTAGCTCCAGGCATTGCTGTTGCTGATTGGTTGTTGTTGTGCCTACACACATCCAAAGCAGGTTGAAGATACTATAATGGATTGGATTGATACTTTGGATCTTGTCTATATGAAACATTTTTTAGAAAGCGTTAAAGCAGGTAATAGTATTACAAAATATATCTTATACTGAGATGTAAAAAATAAATAGATCTGTGATCTATGATGAAAATGGCTTTTACATTCTGCCTAACGAGGATGGGTGTACGTAAGGCTTATAGAAGAATATTTTAACGCACCTCAATGAATTAACATGATTGGGATTTCATCTTTGTAAATATTAATGAAGTGTAAATTAAATAAAAAAGCAACGTGGCAGCTTATATTACAGTTATCATTGAAATGAGGGGAGGGGGGAGGCATTTGGATGGGGATTATCGCTGCATGAGCAGCGACAATTTGTATACTGGTGTTATGAAGCCTAAATTAGCACGAAAACCATTTGAATGTTGTTAAAACCATGTCATTGCCTTACTAAGGTAAGAGCATGCGCCGCGGACACTATACAGCGCCATGTAGTGCTAGTGGCTGGTGTTATTCAGTAGCGCCCCTCAAATGTGGTAACCCTAAATCCAACGGTCCTACGTCACCGTGTACGCAGAAGATACCACCTACCTACCAGAAGTTCAATTTATGGCGATAAAAAATATAAATTGCTGACGTATAATAATATTTCCAGATCCAGAAAAATATTCGTCATCAGGGATTACAGTGACATGCATTTACATAGCAGTATGCATATTATTTATCTATGGAGCATATACAGTGAGTCACTAAAAAGACTTAAAAATGAAAACTACTTAATTGAAATAAGTTGTTTAAGTAACTCTACTAAATTCCTTGTTTTTTATTTAGTTCAACAACACGTTGATTATTTTATATTTGCTTATGGAATTCATGCGGCTCATCCTGCTGTCCATATTGATAGCAAACTTCCTATTTGTATTGAAGCAAAACACCATGGATATCGGGCTACTCATTGGAGCTAGCGTGGCTGGAGGATTCTTTTTGTGTAAGTTGTAAAGCAAAATAACAGTGTTGTTAGCACCAACATAAACGGTACATAATTGAGTAATTTTATGTAAGTTACGGTTTTATATGGCAATAGGGAAGCGGACTAAAGTTAGTTTAGTTAGTTTTTAGTCCGTATGTTAGCTAATCCAAAAATGTATTACAAGTGTTTTTTTACATTTCCATCTAATCAAAAAATAACGGAGATACATTAAATTGAATCTTCGCGTGACGTCAGAGATATAGATTTTAACAGTTCCGGTACTCACCGGTAGGGCGCTACTTTTAATATTTCATTTCTTCTTAGGTAACGATTTAGGTATATAACGATGGTCAGAACATGAAATCTATGCCGATTAATGTATCATACCTATTATGCTGCGGAATTTCAAAACCTAGTAAGGGACAGTTTATGAAAAAATATGGGTTTTTGCCGAGTTATGTTTATAATGTAAATAAGCACGAAATTGCATTGTCAAATTCGTCATTTTAGGCTTCGAAACGAAAATAAAGGAATCGGTAAACCTAGTAAGTCCACATCCATAACAAAGCCTGCTCTGAAAACCATTTCAAAACCTAGCAAGGTACAACGACAATTTTAAAACCTAGCAAGGGACAAACACGCTCACAATCTACGACTTACTAAAATGTAGGCGCGCAATTTAACATGAATTGACAAGTTCTTAACCTAGCAAGGTACAACGACAATTTCAAAACCTAGCAAGGGACAAAGTTCTTAACCTAGCAAGGTAAGTACAACGACAATTTCAAAACCTAGCAAGGGACAAAGTTCTTAACCTAGCAAGGTAAGTACAACGACAATTTTAAAACCTAGCAAGGGACTGTCCCTTGCTGGGTTAAATTGCGCGCCAACATTTTAGTAAGTCGTAGATTGTGAGCGTGTTTGTAGTTGTTTAAAAAATATTGTTGATTATAATGTGTCCAAAGACAGTTTTATCGATCACGATAAATTTTTAGTGCTCTAAAGAGTAATGACATGCTTCGGAAAGTATAAGAACGAGTTTTTCTAACATTATGTTGTTAGAATAAAATATTTCCTAACCTCATCAATACTCTACTTGTACTGATTTTGTTATTTGAAGGGAATATGGACAAACATATTTATGTAGTGGAATTAAATAACCTTATTGCAATTAATATAATTTTTTCCTTGCTTACTTGCATTAAAAATAGCTTTGCTGCCCAGGATAGCATCATAGTATCATATTTTTTATAGTTACCAAGTTACGTAGACATATTATAAAATTTCAGCTCTATCGATTCAAGGAAAATCATGTTTCTGTTGCAATCATCGAACTCCAACATCAGTGGGTTGATATTTAAGGCAAATTGTTCTTACTTTTCAGTGGGTATGTTCTACTTATGGGTGTGTGCTGTGAATTTACCGATTCTAGTAAACGAGATGCAGCTTGACGAACACGCGGCAACAATCAACAGGCTTCAACAACTGCTGGAGTCCAATAACCAAAAAACATATGGGGATCGAACAAATCAAGTACCCATTGAAGGTTATGCAGGGAATTCACGCAGTAACATGTTCATTGTGCCGAGGAACCGCGCTGTCCACAGGCACTAGCCGTAGATTATGGATAATAAACGAAAACTACGATCTTTGTTATCAATTCTTTGAAAGACTACTTCCTACAGTTCTTAGCAGCGAGACCTAGAAACCCTGAGGAACGGCTCGCAGTTATGAGACGAGTCTTAGTTGCACCAATAGTCAGTACCTACCTACCTAATTTCATAATTAAGTAGGTAGGTACCTACTGACTATTCGTCGATTGTCAACTCGCAAACATCTTTGGAAACTGACTATTTACGAACCTATGAATTAAAAATAAGTTCGATAAAGTTACATTTTAAGCTTCCGTTATTTCAACGATCAATTCACTATGATTTAAAAGGTCTCATACCTACAAGGTCAAACTAAACTTTAAAAATATTTTAAATTATTTTTGTGGATGGTAATAAATAAACAATTTCAAGAACAGTAAATAGATATTTAATTTCATGACACAAGTACCTAGTTTTCACTTTAATTGTATACTGACAACAAGGAATAGATAACGATCACTACAAACAGTGTTTTTTCATTGAGCCAGAATGGGGACGACGCGGCCTTGTTTTACTACGATTTCGGAATATTCCATGCTGTCTCAATTGATTCATACACTGCTTGCATGCACAAACCACATATATGTATAACAATATACAAACTATTTATCAAATTTGTAGCTATGGATCTAGAAATGGACCAATAAATAAGGTATCTACATATTATGTAAGTACAATCTAAAGTATGTTAATGGTATCAACCAAAGAGATAAAACCATATTTCCTGAATTAAAATGAACACACACCTTTAAATACCAAATTATAACCCTTCAAGAATTTTAAAACTATTTTATTTGTCATCTATTAAATGATATGAAACATCTTATATCATATATAATCCGTACCTGGTTCTGATTCCGAACAGATACAAACATTGTACATTTTTTTAAATGAAAGGTTGTGTTAACTATGCATATTTATTAGTATCTTTTCAAACAAAAGTAACATTGCATTTGTATCTACTTGGTTTGGCTTTCGGGTCAAACCCCACGTAATCATATATACTAAAAACTATTGTATGTTATTGTTATGTCAAGAAATCTGTATAATTACTGTGGTAGTCGACTAAAATAAATATAAATTGATTGGATTAAATGATTAAGAAGAATCATAGCTGTTCCCTACTAGCATGCGCAAGACAAAATTTCTCGCACGAGACGACAAAAGTTTCGATATTGTTGATTAGCTGATAGGAAAATGTACTCGTATGTTCAGCCAATCAGCATATCACTGACTTTGACATTAGTTAAGAGCACGATAAAATTTATTCGCGTGGCGCATCCTAAACGTCGTTGTGACCAAAGTGACCAAATTATAGAAGATGCCTTTTGTCAGAACTAATTGTTTTTGTATTTTATATGTACCTACTATTATCTCAGTAAATATTAATACTTTAAAAACTGTAACCATGTTATGAACGCTAAATATTTTGAAGACGAGATATAACATCCTCGATGTTTGCATCAAAAACTCCGTAAATGTAAATAAATATTCATAAATATATATATTTCTTTAGATATAATGGAAGTCACAATACCTCATAGAAACTACTAACATTACACGGAACTGACTTGCATGGCGGCAAAGCGTGGTGTCGTTTCAATGTCTAACGAATCGGTGGTCACTTGCGACCGCGAGTCTGAATTCTCAGTGCTATTTTGTATTGAACTCATTGAAATTTTGTCATCTTTGAGACTCCCATTGGTATCAGCACCGCCATCAATTGAACTGGTTTTTGGTTGACCGTCAATCATATCGCCACCCCCGCCACTTAAAGAATTCCATATTCCTTTTGAGGATTCTTTCAGATTCACTTTTTTGTCACTTGTGATTGCATTTTTGTCTTTGCTATCTTTAGGTTTTTTACCAAGCACTGGGAATGAACTAAGTTTTGGTTTGGATGAACGCACTGCTCCACCTCGTTGAATGGGCGTGGAATCAGATTCTCCTTCCTCTGTTATGGATGTAAGTACATCTGTAGAGTCTGTAGGTACCACTTGTCCGGCTTGTATTGGAATGTCATCTGAAAACAAAACGATTTACGATGTCCACAATTATATATTTTATATTGCCTACCTCCAACTTCATTAAAAGAAATTTGCGAATCGACTAACACACTTGATTTCTATATATATTATAGTAAAATTGTGTAAAAGTACATAAGTTACTACTGACGGCACTATGATTACGACTAACTAAAGTGCATTAGTTTATTATTCTCCAAAATAACCATTAGATACTAAATGTCAGATGTATAAGGTGTACGTAAAGTGTATCACATCCTCATCCGTTCTGGCACGTTATAAATACATACATCATCGTAGCTTTTCGTGATAGGCCATTGATGGTGGAACTCCAAACTATTCTATAAATAAAATTATAGCGGTTGAACTTCGACTGGACAAATTCCAGCGCTCGAAATTGTACAGACGAAAATTGGTTCCGAATTATAGAAATATATCGGAACTGGGCGCTCTCATTATGAAACGTACCGACTCAAATGAAGGTGTGAAATCTTTATTGTTACTTAAGCTTGATCCTATCAAACATGTGTAAAAACAGATAAATACGATTTGTACTTCAATTAACACAGGTGGGGCATACCTGAGTTATAAAATGTAAAAATAAAAATAGGACAAGTATCATCTAGTGCAGATAATGGATAATAATTATTGCTCATATCATCGTGAAAATAAGATATTCTTTCGATCTGGAAGTCAAATAAAGGAGAGCTTGGAAACACTTATTTGGTTATCAATAAATTATGTGCATTGCAAATGCTATATCTAACGAATATTGTAATTGAATGCAGTGTAGGTATTTTGTAAGCATGAACTGGTTAAGTAAGTGGCTAATTTAAGATTTGTCTACCTCAAATAATTAATCAAGATGAAATTAATCTGATGTTTTGATGTTTATATTATTTTAGACTCTTGATTATTACATTATGTTATGAGTTGACATTTGTATTATCTACATTAGAAGAGTCAGAGTTAATTGACTGGTTCAGTGAGCTGTCACTCTGTCTAGACATTTTCCAATATTGCCCATCAAATATTTTAACAAACCCATTGGAAAAAGCTGCTTTGCATTTATCCACGTAATGAAATGTGGTGTTATCTTTGATTCCAATGTAAACATTTCTAGTCCGATAATGGTTATTATTATCCGTACATTGCGACCATGAGCATTCATTAGGCAGCATGCAATAATTGTGATGTTCATCTGTGGTAGAGTATTTGAAATTTCATCATCTATTGAATAGAAAACTTACAAAACAGAAAAAAAATAAAAAAAATCATTTCATCAACCTCACCTGGTAATTTCTTGGTTCGGAATGATGCATTTGTTATCATAGACTTGGACATCGTAACAGTAGTAGTCGCTGGTGACAATGCAACACTTATACCCATAGGGCCATCACAAGGCTGACCTGTAAATTTAATATTTATTGGTAATATATGTCCGAAATTATCAACTCATAATACAACTACTATAACTAAGTTGAATTATTTACCAGATGAGTTATTTTTCAAGGAATTTATCACGGCACTAGTAACTAGCATGACATCAGGAAACAGTTCATATTGCGCCCGTTTATCAATATCCTTGACTGCTTGAAGTGCCAAAGTATAAAATTCATTGAACATGGCAAAATAGGCGCCTTCTATCATTTCCAGAAGAAAATTTGGGGATACAGGAATTCTCGGCGTTGATTTATTGGAACCAATTTTTTTGTGGAACCCTTGAGTGACAATCCTGGAATTTTAAGATATAGATGGAATTACAACAATGTGGCTGTCAAATTTATGCTATAACTATATATCCTCAATCAGCACCAAAGTTGCCAATGTACATAATAGTATGTTGTAACTTACCTTGAAGCAGCTATGCAGAAATGTCTTAATGCCAGTTTTGGTAACAAGCTGAGTTGTCGATTATAAATAAAGAAGAGTGCTGACATGACTTTAAGACGATTTTGTGCATTAATCACTTCTACCTGTGATAATGGGCCCCAACTCACTAACTTTGTATTACATTCTTCCCATCGACGAAGCGCATTTTCTGTTAAGAACTGTGGCCCCAATGATAATGGCTAAAATTAAAGATTAACAATCATTATATGAATAATTTTAGACTTTAAGATAATTTTATGGTATCTATTGTTCATACTCATGATATGTCAGATATTTTCTTTTATCATCTATCATTCATTAAAAAGTGAATTAAATTGAGATGTCATAAATTATTTGTTTTAAAACTACCTTTTCCTTCGTTCTGGACTACATGATTTTGAATTAAATTTTTTTACATTATAAAAGTAGACTAAGTGATTCCTTATTGCATCAGCTACCTGCCAGTAAAAGACCCGTCAATATCGGTCCAGGCATTTTATAAAGCCGGAACAAACAGACAGACAAAAAAATGGAGTAACTTCTTCCATTTCCCCAACAATTTTCTTCACTGCTCTGCTCCTATTGATCGTAGTGTGATGTAAAGTATACTATAACCTGCCCAGGAGTATGAACAATAATTGTATCAAGTTATATAAAAATCCGTCAAGTACTTTTTGTTTCTATAACAAAAATTTGACTGAATGCATTTCTGGTATCAGTATTAATCAGTAATCACCCCCTGATAGTAATTTTGGAAATATATTTCATGTACAGACTTGACCTCTTTACAGATTTATAATAAGTATAGATAAAAGTCAATAAAATTACCTCATGATAAATAGATGGCTGTGCTAACGATGGCAGCCGAAATGATACAACCTTTGGTTTTCCTGATTCATCAACAACTTCATAATTGTATAAACCTGTACAAAATTGGTTCTATTTAACATATGTTCAATTAGATACCCAACTATTAATTTATTTATATTAACAGAAAATTAGGTTGGAGTGTAGCAAAGGGTGTGCAAGGCGTTACCTGATTTCAAATACTATCTTACCTTTAGAGTCATAGATAAAAAAAGGCAACATGGAATAAATATGAGAAATTTTAAGAGAACTTCAATTAAAATAAAAATATGATAGAAAAATTTATAAAGCTGGCTTACATTTAAAATAAGAACTGTGTGGAATAATTGATGGCAATGTGTATTATAGACTAATGATTCTAATTAATATTAGCAGAAAATTAATTTAAACTGTTATTTACAACACAATATTTAAAAAACTTGGTTCACCTATTAGTAAGGTCTCTATGCAGCGACATGATTTTACATTGCCTTGAGCAACAGAACTTAAATAGTTGTATATGAGTGTTGGGACAAATTGTAAAGTGAATCTTTGAAGTTCAACTTCCTTTGACCTGTAGAAACTAAACAGTTGAGTACAAACATTGTCCAGCATCTGAAAACCAGATAAAACCTAATGTTATTACATTTTAGTAATTGTTTTGTATTAAAGAAAGATAGTAGCTGATAAAAATTGTGTCCACTTCATCCACGTCCAGGAGATCTTACTTAATGTGTAAATTATTTTATAACTAAACAGGCAACTTTCGTTTTCCAAAGGATGTTTAATTCTACAATGAGTAAATACCTCTTCTGGGACTTCGTTCTGGTGTTTGTTTCCGCTGACATCTGCTTCATCTTCACTGTAGAACAAATTAAACAAAGCTGTTGCTATTTCATGGTTATGTTCATGTTCTGCAGCAAAACTTTTTATTTCATTCTCTTGTAGTGAAGTATATTCTGATACCCATTCCGTTATCAAATGTTTCCATTCAGCCATTTTTGCTGTTAATAACAAACCAAGATCAATAACATGTACATCATACAATTTTCCACATAATTTTTCATACATCACTTCCTTACCGATATCACAAAAGATGAGAACTATTGATATATAACTACACTGAAAGAAAATGATAAAAATTACGAAAGAAAAGGGTCTCTTCAAATCACGCAAGTCCTTGTATTGTAATATTTACGCAAGGTTTATTCTACTACAGAAGGTGAAATACTGCCACAGCTAATTCAATTTCTTTTTAGTTTGGGATTTATCGTATTGTTTTTGAGGATTACATTAATTTGGACTAATTTATTTACTGTGAATGAATTTCACATAACGTCATTGGAATTTGGAAATCAGTCAACAGCAAAGCAAGCAGGCAAGCAAGCCCGCAGCAAATACATAAATACATGACAGACAAATTGACAATACACACACACAGAATGTAGGAGATGACAGATGATCTCACAGATGACGGCAGTGTTACTAAATCTAAAATGTTTTCTCCCCATAAATGTTACAGCCTGCGACACCAAACCAACCACTTGCCTTGTGGACAAATGATAACTTGACTACCAACCCGATGTTTAACTGTTACGAGTCTCAACATTCGTCATTCATCTTCGCAAAAATTTTGAATTCTCAATTCAAAATATCCGATGTAATGTTCTTCCACGTTATTTCCGGATAAAAAAGCATCATAATAGTTTATCGATGTCGGTCGTGGGGCTTTATCTGGAATTATTTTAAAGCTACGGAGCTGGGTGGTCAGATAGAATTGCCACGTAATGTAACATGACAGCACTTAACTAAATGTCATTGTCAAAATTATTGCAGTTGTGGACTGTTGTTGGAGTTCTAAAATCTTAAAATTTTAAATAAATCTAAGGCTTACGATAATTTTATACAATTGTTTGATATATCAATGGGTTCCTCCCACAGTACTGAAGTGCCTGGAGGTGGTACTGATGGATATCACATTTTACGGGTATGTATTATTCGCTGCAGAAAGATCGTTCCAACAAATGCACTCTTTTTCAATAAGACACGTCAATATTTGATTTTGCAGGTGCAAGACGGTTCGCCGGGCCAGAAAGCCAATCTGGAAGCATTTTTCGACTTTATAGTAGCCATTGAAAATACAAGATTGGACCAAGACAATGATACCTTAAAAGAGTTACTAAAGCAAAATATAGATAAAACTATTAAAATGGTAATATACAGTAGTAAAAGCCAGTCAGTCAGAACAGTAATGGTTACCCCTAGTGCCGATTGGGGTGGCCAGGGCCTTCTTGGTGTTAGTATCAAATTCTGTTCTTTTGAAGGAGCCACTGAAAATGTCTGGCATGTGTTGGTAAGTTAAAAAATAATTTTTGTGCATTAGGCTGGAATGTTAAGCACAACAACTTTTTAATATTAAAAATGGCTAAATTCGGAAAAATAAAAGTTTAAACATTTAAAATTTATTGTTCAACAGGAAGTTCATCCTTCCTCTCCTGCTGAAATAGCTGGATTGAAACCTTTTTCCGATTATATTATTGGAGCTGATTCAGTAATGCATGAAAGTGAAGATTTTTTCACATTAATTGAAGCTCATGAAGGGAGAGCTCTAAAGCTGTATGTGTACAATGTGAATGATGACACATGTCGTGAAGTAAACATTACACCAAACCATAATTGGGGAGGAGAAGGCAGTCTAGGGTGTGGAATTGGTTACGGATACCTGCACAGAATTCCAATTCGGAATATTCAATCAGGAACAGGACAGGATCTGTATGAAACTACCACAAAGGTAAATGATGTGAAACATTTATTTTGTTGTTTTTTATACTTTGATATACTAGCTGTATCAAAGTATTAAAACAACATCTACTGTATATTTGTTTTAATCAACTCATTTATTTAAGATTTTTGTCCCGAAAGTGTTGTTAGCTGTGTCCTGATTATATTTTTCATATTTTCCAGGAGCTACCCCATTTTACTCCCAATTTGTATAATATGAATGCAAATACTGAATCAGCAAATATTGGACCACAAACATCCAATGTCCAAGCACAACCTGTGCAGACCCCTCCACCATTTTTGTCTGGAGTGCCTATGGTTAATCCTGGAAACTATGCAACACCAAGCTACCTGGAGAAGCCTCCATTAAGCCACGAATTGCATCAGCAACCACCGCAAGCTACACTACCATTTACACAACAACAACCTGCACCTCAACAATCAATTGTATCAAATATGGCTGCCTACTCAAGCAGTAAGTTATTATTTTAGTTTCATTAGAGAAGACAGGTGACTTTCAATCTTGCCAGATCGATTTCATCAGATTAAATGGTTAAAGTGAATGCCAGTTAAACTTATTTGTAATTTAAACTTTGAAAAACCTAATGCTATGGATTTAAAGTTATCAACGTTCTAGGTAATTATTAAACTAAAATTTAGTGTTATTAAATTACTGTTCCTGTAGACATCTTTTACATTATGTATAAACATTAGGTGTTGAAAAAGCAACGCTTGCATGTTTTCTTGTTTCTAAATTCCCAAAAGGTGGCAATAACGTTTAGATTTCAAATATGTTCTCTATAAAAGCTTAGCTCCTTACTATTTATCAGTCATCATTACAATTTTTCTTGCCTATAGATTGGTCTGAGGTAGTGTAAAAACAGATAAATTTGGAAAATTTTTCATTTGCAGATCTGGCAGATACAACACTAACTAATTTGGGAAGTATACCATCAGTATCGAATATGCAACCACCAGCGCCTTTACCAAATTTACCAGGTATTCCAATGAACCAACCTCAGCCGTACATTCCAATGATGCCTAGTTACTCTCAACCTCAAGGAGTTCCAGCAGCATCATTCCCACAAAACACTACACCTGTAGCTACGTTTGATATGTCCAATTTCGCTCCAGCGCCTATCCAACCACCTCCAATACCCAGTGGGCCATCCATGATGATTCCAGTATCATTACCAGGCATGCCACCAATAACGGTGAGCCTTCCTGTCTCCGCCATACAAGAAATACATCAGCAACAGTCACAACAGCAACAACAAGACTTATTATCATGAAATGATATTTAATTTGTTTGCATTTTATAAATATTATTGTTAAGCAAAAAATTTAATTGTATTTGCTGATATTTGTGTTACATTTATTTAAATGTTATGTTCAAATCATGTACAACAATATTGGAAGGCTGCTAAAGCATAAATTATTGATGTAGTTGTGTATGATGTGCAATATGTTTAGTTTGATTTATTAACTATGACTAGTATTTCAGTTATTGACATTTCAATATTAAAAACATCTCGAGAGTGATATGAATGTTTAACTACAAATTACGAGTGTATTTATATGCCTTCCTAAGTTATTTTAAGTGTACATTAAACACTGTAATTAAATAATGATAAAACACAATCATTTCTTTAATTACTGAAGTCCTTACAGGTAGAGACAATAAATATGGAATATGGAATCGACATGAATAACAAAAATAGGTCACTGGTGTGAATTATGCAGCTGTCAAACAAACTGGAAGTAACATTTGAGTACATACCTACATAGATGTAATCATTTGGTACCCGACGTAGGTACAGTAATTGGTAACGTAACATCATATAACTAACTATACCTGTGACTTTGTCCGCGGCGAGTTTGAGTAGCATTTTATTTTTTTAAGCCAGGAAATGCACAAAACTGATGTGTAAGTGTAAATTGGTACCTAACTTTATAAGCTACTAGCTGTGCCCGCGACTTCGTTCGCGTGGACTACATCCTTTTATGGTCGGTTTTACCCCTTTCTCCCCTAATATTCGAAACAAAAAGTGGTCTATATTTTAATCCAAGTTTCGAGCTATATTTGTGCCAAATTTCATATCTCTAACTTCAAAAATAAACATTTTTCCATATAAACTTCCAAAGGTGGTATTACCCCCCTCCCGCCCTTATTTTCTAATAAAAAGTAGCCTATGTCCGTTCTTGAGATTCAACGTATACCTATACCAAATTTCATCAAAATCGGTTGAGAGGTTTAAGCAGGAAAGCGTAACAGACACACAGACAGACAGAGTTACTTTCGCATTTATAATATTAGTAGGGATGTATAGTATTGCGCTTCAAACAGCTTATTAAATTATTATTAGAGTATCTAGTAATGTTAATCTCTAAATAGTTCAGTAGTTTTTGCTCGAAAACAGACAGAGGGCAGACAGACGGACATATAGATTTGCGTTTATAAAATTAGTAAGGACTAGCGACTTGCCCCGGCTTCCCACGGGTGCAATTTATATTCAGCTGACCCAGTGAATTCTGTTCCACCATATGGGCAATAAATATGCAGATTTTGGTTTGCGGACGAACGGGATAAACAATTCCTATCACTTATGATAGGAATAAGAAGGGACATACCTACCTATCCCTTTTGTAGTTCTAAGCGACCTACTAACCAATTTTCAGCCAAATCGGTACCGCCATTCTTGAGTTAGAAATAGTGTAACTAACACTTCTTTCTTTTATCTAAATAGATAAATGCGACAGTTTGTAAGAATGCACAAATATACCTCTGTCTAGATGTTGTGTACTGTGTACGATTGTTAGCATAGTATGAATGTTCCATGATTGTTAGGTACCTACCTACTCTAGAACTACTGAATGGATTCAGATGAATAGTAGGAAAGTAGATGGTATACCCTATTCAACATACTATATGATGTTATTATCTCAAAATAACGCGAACTAAGTTAACAACAGCTAGAATTTTTATTTATTTTTGTTAAAAATTGTATTTTATAAGTAGTGCACGCTTGACAACATGTATAACCAAAAGGACTAGTGCGAGAGAATATCTTTACCTAGACTAGATATGTGTATATGCTTGTCCAGGAAAAGAAAAATAAAACACAGTTTTTTGGTCATAACTAGTTTATAAATAAGTACAATTGAAATCGAACGCGCTCATCTCATTTTTTTCTTATTTGAATAAATTATTTAAAATACATTGTAAAATAAGTAGGTATGTTTCGAGATATCCTAGAAAATATTAGGTATGAAATTATTATCTAGTATTTACTAAACCCCATTTTACATTGAACAATTCTGTACGAAAACATATGATCATTCATTAGTTTTATTGAACCAATCTACAAATATAGATAACAGTTAATACTATAAAAAAAACTATATTGAAGTTTAATAAATACGTAAATTGCGGAGAACCATTGTAACTTTATAATAATTCTTGTAAGAAATATAGGTACATTCTTTAAACATAAAAACACAGCTGTAAACACCTATCAACTGCGCGGTCACACTCAGTAAAACTAAAAGGTATGTACCTAAGTTTGTAAATTCAAGATCTTTTTACACTTCAAAATAGCAAGTAGGTAAGTAGTCTCTCCTCGGTTCCTTGCTCTTAATTTGACATCTGCTGTTTTTGGAAATGTAATCGTGCTTGGGTAGCAGTCGCTACATATATATTTATTGTTATTGTTTGCTAAACTCACATATTTCTGTCTACTTATTACTTAGGTACCCATTTCACTGAATTACCTACCTATCCAAATACGTAGCCTAATGTAAGTTAAACTTTTGGTATGTTCTTATTAAATTAGTTTGACTTTGCTTTATTTCTAGTCAAACTCTTAGGAAGATATTTTTAAAAACTGGCGTTAGCGAAGGTATGCTGAGATGTTGATATTTTTACTTACCTACTTTCGGATCATATTTACGGTAATGTAATACAAGTAAAATACATTTGCTTTGGCTCTGGTAACGCTTTTGATTTTATGAGGCTTCTACACAAGACATAGGCTCGGAAACGATATTCTAGCTAGGCTAAGAAAAATTGTGTGATGTTTGCCCGTTGGAGGTGGGTTCGAGCTTGAAGGTATTGAAGTGGTTGCATTCGTCGGGTGGCGGCTTCTCGGGGTCGAGACCGAGCGCGGGGTTGTCCAGGCCGCGGGTGAGCGTGGGCGCGTCGCTGTAAAACACGCCGCCCGCCAGCTCCGAGAGCCGCCGGCGCCGGCGCGTGTCTTTGTCGTCCGCCATGCTGGGCGGCCGCACGCTCGAGCTGCGCCGCCGCTCGGACCCCAGCCGCGTAGGCACTCGCAACGTGTTCTGCGCAACGAAATTGGATTCGTAGATTAAAGACTAGATAAGGGTAGAGGCCACATCAGGCGTGCGCATCTGTAAACAAGGTTGTTGTTTCTATTCTTAGCAAATCCACTAAGTGTGTTTTAGTGTATGAAAGGATATAGGTAGTCAAGGTTACTAGAAAATACGAACTAAAAAGATTGATGCGTTGCCTTTTCATAAATCGTACGATGAGGGATCTTTATGGCATTTGCGTAAGTCGTAAGCTAACTACAAAAACTAAGTTTTTACGAGCAGAATACATGTGACATATGAATCTTTACGTGTTCCACCAAGACTTCGCTCAGTAGAGTAAATCATATCTGCTCTACCTCTTAATCATACCTACGTACCTACCTATCTATTCTACTGAGAAAGTGTTTCTACATAACTATGTTTTTATTGTTGATCCTTCTCCATTATTAAGTCATTTTACTTATTTTGTTACGTAGGTACCTACTTACAGTGCTTTTAGGAATAATGTACCTATCGCATCGCAGCTTGTATTACAGTTCGTTTTTTTGGAAATAGCACTTTTTTGTTTTTTGGAAATGCTTCAACGATCCCTCTCTTTTCTTCGCTTATCTACTTTTTAATTTTCTTCGTTTTTCAATGCCAAGGGATGATTACGGCTGTCCGGCGCTAGGTGCCTGGCGTGGTTTAGGGATTTACCCCTAAATAGATTTGATATAAATTTGACAAGGGCAGCAAAGAGATTGGCTAATTCAATAAGTCTATTTCCTTAATTCAATGAATTAGTAGTAGGTAAGCGTAGGAAGAGCATAGCGTGGTCAAGCTACTGCCATCTGGTAAACTTCTCTTCTAGTCTCCTTATCGTTGGGCATAAAGGAACTAGATAGGTACTTGAAGCTGCCACTCACCTTCATCTTATTCGGCAAGGAGTTGAGCAGGGACACGATGGGCGGCGAGATGAGGTCGATGGGCACGTGGGCTGGGAACGTGACGCCGGTGAGGACGGACACCAGCAGACCTGCTAGGATGGTGGCAGCGCATCCAAGGCCTGAGTACCACAGGTATGATACTCTGAACAGCCAGAAAACTGCTTCGTCGTGCGCCTCACTACAAATAGGATGGTTAGATTAGGTTAGAATTGTTTATTATTTTTTTATTTTTATCGTTTATTCAAAATCCACAGCTCTTAATTAATTAATTTTAACAAAAGAAAATAAACTTAAATATCTAACATACAGCAAATAACGGATTTTCCACATATTAACAATTTTGGAATCAGAGGAGAATGCACAATTTCAAAATCTAGCTAATTTAATTCATTCTAAATATATGTATATATTGTTATATATATAGGTACATATTATTTAATTTAACTATATCTAATAATTATAAATATACATATTAATTAATTAAAATTAAAATAAATAAATACATAAATAATTACATACATTCATATAAGAAGAAGAAGACATTGGAGGCATTTCTGTGTGTAAAATCAGGTAGCTAGACGTAGGCGGAAAGTGCCTTATTGGTGTTTTTTTTGAAAAGAAAAATAATTTAGTGTTTTCGTGAATAAGTAACATAAACACATTTATATTTTAAGTTTCGCTTTTATAATAGAATTGGACCGACCTACCTTCATACCTACAGGTAGCCCGATTAGCGCAGGCAGTTGAGAGTTAAGATTTAGGGTTTCTCTAATTTGTGCTTGTTTGTAGTCGGTACCTTTTTCTCATTTAGCTATAGCTAGTGAGGAAGTTCACTATGATTATCTTCTATTAGTCAACACTTTTTTCACTTTCATTTTTCGGTCATATCAGCATTACAGTTAAAGTAGAGTTTAAAATTAATTATATCATGTGACTGATTGCTAACTAATTTTTGATATTATGATTGTTACCCAGGATTAAGAAATATGTGTGTCATGTTGTCGGAAATTATACAGCCTTCAGTAGAAGCGGGCAGCCGTGGTGTGGAGACCTGCGCCAGCTGGGCGCCTCCGCCGGCCAACACCACCAGCAGCAAGCCGAACACGCCGCCTGCCACCGCACCCTGAAATACGTATGCAGGTATAAGGTTACCAGTAGCATTGTTAACATTTTTTTGGTGAGGTTCTACAGAAAAAAATACAGAAATTGGTTTACTGGACATATTCAAGTAGGTACCTACCTACAATTTACGTTATAAGTTAGGTACCAAAATAGAGAAAATGTTAACAGAAAATATAAATACCACAAATATCTAAATAATTATTAAATACTTACATATAAATTAAATATAGGTATACCTACATTTACAAATAGTATTTACGGTTTAAACAAACAGATAGAATAAATGTATGAAATCATATTAAGTTTGTTAAGGATACAAGCTCACGTTTAGTTAAGAGAAAGAAATAATGATTTTACTCTTGATTTTCAAATGAGAGAAATGAATGACGCACAATATCGTCACCTGATAAAACGGCGGGTGTGGGACTCTTCCGCCTGCCTCTTGGAAGAGCAAGCTACCCACTAATACATACTTGGGATGAATCTGATCGCATTGGAATGTGAAGTTGAGGGAAATAGTTCAACCACAATAACCAACAACTGGAATGGCGGCTATTAGGCCCTGTCTCTTTTTCCGGGTGGTCGTGAAGGAAGGATAGCCGGTCCAATCCAGGCATATCCTTACCTACTTGTATATCTACTTCGCGGAGTCGATATTTTTAACAGATACAAGCCACGTGTCTTGGAGTTAAAAGGACGAACAAAAATATTTTGTATTATATTTTAATAAATGATAATTGGAACAGTCAATTTGCAATGAATGATGCCTTTATATTTTAATAGGTAGGTACCGATGAATAATGATGTTTAAGGGGACTAAGTTTATCTTATGAGGTTTTTCAAGAGAAGATTGGATATATTTTTCGAGAAACCTTAGGTTCTTGATACTTTACCTACCTAACTAATCTAGGTTTGGTAGTACAACATTTATTAGGTGTTACGTAATTACTAAATGGTAGTTAAATATAAATAGTTTGGTCATTAGAATGCAACATTATCATAACTAAGTCACGTTAATTAAATAACAGTAAAAAGAATACGCGCGGGTAAGAGGTGGATAACTACCTACCTACCTACGATTTTTTTGGATTTAGTTACGTAGGCGCCACAGGTTAACCACTTAATACTATCTATTAAACTTTGGGCGAAATGTCGACGATACCAGCCACTTCAGAATTTAAGATTATGCAAAAGTTGAATACTTATTTAAGCATTCGTATAAAGTTTATGCAATTTATTTACACTTCTTCAGACTGGGTTGCACCCACTCAAAATCAAATCAAAACAGTTAAACTTTCATGGATCACTCTTGATTGGCCTTGATCGTTTCGAAAAATGGTTTTCAAGTCTGACATGGAAAGGTCAGAGGCATGGCGCTTTCTGTCTAGTCAAACGTAATCGTCTGCTCCACGGTGGCCTTGACCTAGTCACCGGATGCATCAGTGACGGCGTCACCTTCACTTTACGTACTTTACTCACTTTCGAAGAAAAATTAATGCGCCCGACAGTGCATGCATCACCACACTATCAGCGGTAGTCTAACTTTTTCACGAGAATTATGACCGCATTTAAATAATAGTAATTCAGTAAGTAAGGTCTAGGGGCCATAATAAACGTGGGGCATAAGACCGAAGGTGGATGTCCATATTCGATCTAACGGTATCGTCCTCTGTCATTGTAACTAGAAGGTACTTTTTTATTTCCCAGACAAAAAGCTTACGGTCAGATAGAACGATTTTTCCCACCAGCAAAATTCACGTAGGTTACGTAAGTAGATACTTCCAATAAGTAGGCCTAGCTCACGTATTTCCGACATAAGATTATGAGAAGACAAAAATGTCCCTGCCATTGATTGTCAGATAGCGTAGGTAGGTAGTTCCCATATCCCTATTTTCAGCCAATCAGAAAAACAAATCTGAATCTATGTATTTAAGACATTTTAACGCTGTTTGATCTAAGCTCTATGCTATAGTGATACGGTATAAATTTATTTTTTGATTCTCATTTAGTGATCAGATGTGCGCCATGCATCATAATTTGGAAATGGCACCCATTTAATGGTATCTAGGCTAAGGAATATTCTTTTTCCAGCCATAGTTGATAAATTTACCGAAAAGGAGACAGTTTAGAGGAATGAAAAAAGTAGATATTAAAAGTGACGCATGACTTGTGTGTCGGTACCTTTGCGTTGGCCCATGGGAACAGCATGCCGAGCGAGAAGAGCCCGAGCGAAACGCCGCCCGCCATGCCGTTGAAGGACAGCGCCAGCTGCAGCACCGGCCCGAGCCGCTCCACCGCGAACACCAGCGCGAACGATACGGCGCCGCACACGAAGCACACCCATCGCGCTATCTGCACGTTTTAAGCATATTTTTTTTTATTTTTTTTTAATGAGCCACATAAACACATCAATCATTCTTAAAATTTGTATAGTGCTTTACACTTCACTAGCGAACTTTAAACCACGGGCCGATAAGTATGTAGTTCTAAACATATTTGGCAGTTAGCGGATGCTAACGGGTTGATACAGCAGAAAAAATCATCGCCTACGATAACTTGCGGCTAGCTCAGTTGGAAGAGCAGCACGCGCGATACGTGAAGGTCGTGGGTTCGAGTCCCGCACCGCAAGGGAAGATGAACATTTTCTGTTTCTTTAAATTAATCACATCAAGCCATAGTGTTCTCAAACTTATCATATTACCTATATACATTTGCGAAGTCGATTACTGCCAATGTCACCCGAGAATTTAGGTACATAATTTCACGATGGAACATTGATGTTTGGTGTTCTTAGCTCTACAAGGATTTCGTAGAGGCCAATGATCCAGTTGAAGCTTGATTCATCAAGGAAAAATCAAGTCTAAATTAAGTTCACCGCCACGTGAACAAATATGAACACCTGAAACTTTAATTCACCTAATGATAAAATATTTATAAATATTAATGAATCTCCGAAACGCATTTATTCTCATAATTGGTAAAATTAGACATTTATTCTTTTGTTATGTTCGTAATGGTTAGGTTCGGACAAGTTTTGCAAAAAAAAAAAATTAAAATTTACGCGTGGTAATCCGCGGCGCGGCGTGCCGCTACTAAATATAAAATCCTTCTTACTTCCGTTCTTCATTCACATTCCTTGTACATTTAAAAAACAGCAAAAATCGAAATAACTTAGCTCTTATGACGTTACCGTAAGGTTCACTGTAAAATATCTTATAGTGGATATGTTACTGTAAAAGCTCGAACTGCAGTAAATCCTAAGATATTCCAGTAAAACCTAAGATTTACCAATTCCTAATGGTAAATGTCCCAAAAGATTTGCGATTCGAACTTTTACTACCGTTCCGTTGGTAAATCTTAGGATTTACATTAACGGCACGGTAAATGTTGAAAAACAAAACATGTCATAACGTGCTCAGCGCATCGAATTGTAGCTTGCCGCCCCCGCTACCCGCGCACCGTCTCCGCCACTCCGCTCGCCTCAGTCGCTCGTTTGACACGTTTGAACTCGCACGATAAATTGATTTCTAATTGTATTTTTGGTGTTTAAAAGTTATTTGTGAATAAAAATGAGTATGAAGCAAAGATTTTATGAAATAATGGACGAGCTTGTGGCAAACAAGAAAGATAATAACTTTTATCTCGATAAGGACAAATACGCTAAGTGTTTAGAGGAAGTAAAAACTGCAAAGAACATTAAAAAGAAGGAAGCTGTTCATTACAGGCGTATAAAACGCTATGATATTTTGACTATAGGCGGCGAAGAAAAGCTAATTGCCCCGATGAAGGAAGATAATGGAGAAATCAAATATTATGTTTGTTACGACGATTTATTTAACATTCTCAAAGAAACGCATTTTGCTGTTGGACACGGTGGAAGAACAAGGATGCTCAAAGAATGTAACCGCAAGTATAATAATATTACAGTTGAGGCTATCATGACATATTTGAAATTATGCCAACCTTGTCAAAAGAAACAGAAGACTTTGAAAAAGGGTATTGTCATTAAGCCTATACTTCATAGTGAAATGAACTCACGTTGTCAAGTAGATCTCATAGATCTACAAACTAATCCTGACGGGAATTATAAATTTATATTAGTTTATCAAGACCATCTGACTAAATTCGTGATCCTTCGTGCACTTCAAACTAAACGCGCAACTGAAGTCGCATATCATCTATTGGATATTTTTACCACTTTTGGAGCGCCGAGCATCCTTCATTCCGATAATGGTCGGGAATTTAGTAATCAAATAATTGAAAATTTATGCTCTATGTGGCCAGACGTTACAATCGTACACGGAAAGCCAAGGCATAGCCAAAGTCAAGGATCGGTAGAGCGTGCAAATCAAGACATAGAAAATATGCTCAGTACGTGGATGGAAACCAATCAGATTACAAAGTGGTCAGAAGGCTTAAAATTTATCCAGGCCATGAAAAATCGAGCATATCATGAGGGAATCAAATGCTCTCCTTACGAAGCAATGTTTGGTAGTCCAATGAAAATGGGCATTGCGACATCAGCTATTCCTAAAGATATGATTGAACTATTAAAATCTGAAGAAGATTTGGAAAATGTGTTGCATTCCCGAAAAAATGTTGAAAATATGATAGAACAGGACAAGGAAAACAACGTGGTTGGTAATGAGTCAGAAGGAATAAAAAAAGGAAACAGTAAAAATGTGAACAACAAAACACAAGAAAAAGAAATTATTGCACTGGAACCGACCACAGAAAAACAAATAACCGATGATAGTGATGAAACCAATCTAACTTTTCAAATACAAACCGATTCAGAGACAGAAAGCGCTATTCAAGCTGAACAAGATCCAATACCAAAGAAGATAGAATCTATTCAAACAATAAGAACAAAAGCAAAAGTTAATTTGGAAAACCAAGCTGAAAAAATGAAAACCATGTCAGCTGATAAATATTCAAATGTGGAAGTGGGCCAAAATGTAAGACTGAAAGTACCTGAAATTGACAGAGCTAAAACTGACCCAAAAAGCATTATTGCAGTTGTGATAGACGTAAAGGACAATGAGTTTTACCAACTAGGTACCAAAATGGGAATACTAAAACAGCTTTACACCAAGAATCAGTTCGCCGCATGCTCTGAAGATTTTATAAAGATAGAAGAAATTGTTACGGATAAAGAAGTGAGTCTTCGAGAAGTTGTCGGAAAATTGTCGTTAACTGGAGGACAAGGATTAAAAAAATGTAATTGTCAAAAAAAATGCTCGACGAAAAAATGCACCTGCAGATCATCAGGATTACTTTGTAATTCTAAATGCCACAGCAGCAATCCTTGTTGTAACAAGTGAAATGTTTGTTTAGGTACCTTACCTATTAATCAATCACATTTGATTGTCTTTTTTTACTTTTAAACCAAATAATAAAAAAAATAATAATTAAGTTTGACTAGCTTTTGTAAGCATTATGATTGTATGTCGTTGTTAAATTCCAAATAGAGAAGTACTGATTCAGTTAGATATGATAGAGATTGAGATATTCAGAGATATACGTTATGTGTTTTTTCAGAATAATTTAAATAAGTTAGTATTAGTTTGTACTTATTACTATCATTATGATACCTTTAAAATACTATGTACCCGTTTTGTCTAATAGTTCAAAGTAAATAATTCAGAATTAATCATTGTTTTATTCCTAAAACCAACATCTACCAGCTGACAGTGGTAAAACCTAGCATATACTGAATTCGAATGGTAAAAGCTCGAAAACATCGTCGTATCTTCAGAAATACTTACATTTACCAACTCATGTCGGTAAATCCTAAGACTTACACTTAAATCTTAAGATTTACCGTAGTTCGAGCTTTTACAGTAACAGATACATGACGGAAAGAAACCGGGGGCGTCAACCCTGCATTCACCTGGGCCAATGCAAATTAGAAAATTTCACTTCCCAAAAATTTAATTCGCGTCAGTTGCGTTTTAGGCTCCTACCATAGTCACATCATGGAGGTCGTCAATTATGTTTCTGTGGACTTACAAGTACGACTTGCGTATTCTTGATTGCTAAGTCTTCGAGTCCTCCTGACCAACCTAGGTAGGTAATACGAACGATGCTTGTCCCCTTACATCCATGTAAAATCATTGGAAGATGTAAGCAATTAAATATATCTCCTATCAGTAAAATTCCTCACAATAATTTACCTCCATCTCCGAGAGGAAGTCCTGTACATCAATCACGAGCATCTGCAGTTTTTTTTCATAATATCTTGGTACCTAAGTATCTACTAATCTACCTGTAAACACGCTATTAATATTTCTATGAAACTTACCAAAGCCCCCTTGTTTTCAGGAAGCTTAATACCAAGTAGCCCAGTCACCAAATCCTGACAGGCAACTGCAGCCAGGGAATTTAAAGCGGAAGCAACTGTACTGTAAAAAAACAATTATAGGTAGACAATAATATTATTATAGTATGTAAATTTTACTATAATTAAAAATGGGATTTAAGTTCAAGGAATTTGTCATAAAATAATTAATTACATATTTATTATTCGTATGTAATTTATTTGCTTAAAACTTGATAATTTAAGATGTAAACTAAATTCAAAATGCAACATCCAGCTCCATTATAAAACAAATTAAAAATTAACCAAACATCGAAAGCAGGCAGTGTAGTATCTAGTATTGTACTAATTTGTTCAGGACAGGCGTATGAGTTGCAATTTGCGATATGACAGATGTTCCCAATTTATGAAGACTTGTAAATCAAAACTGGTATTCTAACTGGACTTTACTAGTTAAGTGCTGGTCTGAAGTTGTGCTTGTCTGGGGCAGTTCCAGTAATGTCTTCATAGACTTCACAAGGATTGCAGAAGAGTAAACATTCAATTGTTAACAAATTCATCCCGTAGATCTTGTAAGGATATTTTAAAAAATTAGACGCAATAAATATGTGTGTGATTGTGACAGTGTTACCCGAGACTGGCGGCGAAGATTCCGGCGACGAAGAATCCTGGCATTCCTGGGTAGGAGCCTAGCTGCTGCATAACGTACAGCGGCAGAATGCGATCAGACCCGTTGGTTATTCCAGCCTAAGGTAAGTTAATTAACAATTGTTAATTTTGTTTGTTCTAAATAGAAATGCATTATCTGCTTTCATGTACATATACTTGTAAAGGGGCGGGTATTAATTTAATTCAGATTATATTCTACCTGTGAAAATCTGTGTTTTTAACAATACGCTTAGGTCCAAATAGTATCGTGAATTCTGGTATTGATTAGTAATAATACCATTATTCTAACGTGACATAGAATGAGATGTTTTAATTCTTATTTCTATATGAGTGTATTTTTTATTCCTGCAAAAAGCCATATTTACAAATGTTGCCCGTTGATTTGGATATTCTCTACAATAGATATTGTAATTTGGAGGTAGTAACATCCATTTGTCGCTATCATTGCTAATTCGAACTAGATCCGCATGCAAATTCGGCCTAAATGTGTTACGAGAATAAAAAGAGGGTTACGTAATAATGAGCTAATTTTAATGCAACGGTGTCGATGAATAGGCTTTTAAGTATATTAAACGTACCTGAAGTGGATCACAATCGGCGTAATGGTACGCGAGGATGGCGCCGGTGACGAAGTTGACCGAGTAGACGGCGGTGAGCCCGATGGCGGACACCCACAGTGCTATGCGAACTTGCCCTGGAACATGAGTTATTCAAAACGGAAATTTGTTTTCCTTAGAGGAAAAATATAACCTGTGACCAGGTGGCGCAACCTTGGTACCCTAATAAAAGTATGGCTAACTAGTTAATTTCAGTAATTTTGTTTCTTTAAAATCACCAAAGTGCAACTCCTGTGTTCCAACACATGCTCAAGTGCTGCTGAGAAAAACTCATTGTTACACATTCCTTTTGAGACTAATAATAATGCGACATTATTAAAAGTTTCGTAGGGTAAACCGTTGCTTTCCCATTTAGGTGATAATTAGTGTGGAATTGTTTTAGGGAGTTCCACACGCGTTGCTGTGCTACTCAGGCGGTAGAAGGTTAGGTTCGGTGTGTCAAAGCATTTCTCCTCAAATCCCAATCTAAACGTAGACAATAATAATATGGTTGCTTTACCTATACGCTCCACTGAGAGGTATTTCTGCACGGAGGCTTGGTTCGCGCAGAACATGCTGGTCCAATACATAGTACCGCCCACCACCACCGACCAGAACGAGTGCCGGACTGTCGGGTCTGGGTTCATGCTAGAATCAAAATAAGCATTGTAATGATAGGATGGATAGATCTATGACTTCTTCATTGTCCCCCTATGTTACATAGCTGACGATCATGTGATGATACATTTATTTAATTTCATCCTATTGGTAGGTATTCTTTGAGGCCTTTATCTTTGTAAGGTTTTAGTAGCTAGGCGAAATGTCTATTAACCTTTTTTGTACAGCTCTGCACTTGCAGTTTACAAGAGCATATTTTGGTACAGACAAAAGCACTTAGGACTTTGCACCGCCCTATGTACCGTGACGTGCCGTCGACCGAACCTACATACCTACTTATATTCTATCTCATGAAGTTCATTTTGGTTTAAATATAATGAAGGCATATTTTAAGTGTAGGAGCACTAAGTTGCTTAAACCGTTCCCTCGGTAGCTGCGCAGGCCAACCATACTAACTGTTCAGAACTATTTGCACTAAAGTAAAAATATTTTTAAGAGAAGTGTATTTTGTTTGTCATCAATAAGCAAATTTTGGCACAGCAGCTTACGCAGGCACATGCACATTGCAACTACAATCAAACGGACTAAAAATCGGTTTGTAGTAGGTACATATTGTGTACATTACACCTATAAAGCGCAGTTCACAATGACCAAAAGTGAATATTTTTGCTGATTGATTTGATTTGTTTTTCAAAATTCTTTTATTGCCATAAATTTAATAAATACATTATATCTTACGACTAGCACGCATCGACATAACTATTTCATATTTTATATCTACTTCGGGCTGAGAACACCCATATAAGGTAAAAAGTACAAAAATAATGAGCAATTTTTTTTTACTAATTGTAACGAACAAAACACTACATAAGTAGTTAATTTCTAGTAGGTATTTATAGTTTAAATACATTTATATTTTTTTGCTGATTAAACTCCTTGCTGTGCTGTAGCTTTGTAATAACTAAAAAATACTTACTTACTAGTACCTACTTAGTTATTAATTGGATTGATTAAAGTTAGTGTTTGCTATAAGGTCACCTTTAGTATCGCTGATGGTGGGAATGTTTATATATTGCGTATGGTTGAAGAAAATGTTAATTTAACGAGTGTTGTCGTGTTAGTACACTTGTTTAAAAGTGTGTCGTGAAACCTGTCGTCGATCAGTCTTTTATTAATACTCGTAACTGCTTCATATCGGCCTGAAAAACATACAGCCTAATATCTGGGAGTTCTTACTCAAAGAAGTGCAGCCTATCAGTGCGTCTCGCGTGGTCCCAGACGGCGTCGAGGCCGCCGACGCCCGCCGCTCCCATCGCTAGCACCGCCACCAGCGACCCCACCAGCACCGCCGATTGGAACGTGTCTGTCATTATGACTGCCTTCATTCCGCCCTGCCAAGCAAACGGACGTATAGTTCTCATTAGGAAGCTTAGACTAAAATATAATATTAAGAGTTTTATTTAGGTTAATAAAATGGTACCCTTGTGGGTTATTCAGAAAGCGGTTTTGCAAAACGAGAATGGGCCGTGACTCACCTAATAAGCGTATATCTCGCCTCTACAACGACCTCATCAAAAAGTTACCTGAGCTTGATGTTAATTTTCAGGGTCATTTCAAATTTCTATGTCTCGTCAAAAATAGTGACGTACAGTAAGGTTTTAATTCTTTCCTTTTTCTTCTTTGTTTTGTATATTATATTAACAATTTATTATTGTAACATTCTTGTATTTTACGAATGCTGTGATTACCTATTATTATAAGTACAGTTAGATTTTTTTTTATCTTAAGTTAATTATGTATATTTAGTTACTGTAACTTATGTTGGTGATCCAATAAAATAAATAAATAAAAGGATGGCTAGACTTTTCTTAGCACACATTCACACAATTTCTCGCCCAATTTTGGAAAAAACAACTAAACTTCTGAATCTGAATTATATTTTGTCTAATATATTGCCATAGTGCTATAGTGTATATTAGGCGTAAAGACGTGCGGGGGGTGGTTGGTAATCTCCGCTGTTTTGTAAAAGTGAGAGCTAGTCTCACATTCGTCGCTGTCCTACCAAGACAGCGGTAATATGCGTCAAAGCATTTACATCTACCTCCACAAAAAAGGGCGACTATCTTCTTAAACCCTCCCTACGAGCAGGTAAAATGTAAAAAGCAACTTTGATGTTCAGAATTTTCTATTGCTATTCTGCTAGTCGTGGGTGGAGACAACATTAGAGATCATTAAAATCGTTTCAACCAGACTTTAATCACAAATGGTGTAACTAACCCGACTTTGATTTATTTAGATTACCTAATAGGTTGGGTCGTTCGGATGCGGAGTTACATGTAAAATTTCTCTCCGTTAATAATAAAAAAGCATGAAAAACTAAATTTAGTAAATAAAACAAAGTAACAAGTAACTTACTTGTGAAGCATAAAATATGCAAACGATGTACACCAGTGAGACTGCCAAGTATGTGTTCAAGCCAGTCACTGTGAAAAAAAAGTTATGACGAAGATTTAATTACCGGTACTTTAATGAAAGAGATTAAATGTAAATTTTATCCCAGAGAATCGGTGTTAAGAAACTAACGCGCTAGTAAACCTTTCATTAGCTATTTTTTCGGCGGTCGGATTACGTGTAGCATGTAAGAAAACAAGTCATTAACATTCTCTGGTTGCTAAAACTGAGCTAATCGCTTGCATTTCTAAACGTTATGTTTCGGCAATAGCACATTTGGCGTTGAAGGAGAACATTACTGTGAAATAAAGCCATCCATTAAGAGAATGGTGGAGCATCAATCATAATTGAACATTATGTCAGCAGGTAATGGTCGGCCACCGTTGAGGGGTCGATAGCGGTTGCTGTGAGTACCATGAATTTGTCATTGCATTAGTACTATTTACTCGAGTTAGATGATGTCTATATTGCCTATGAGCTCAGGTAAGGGCCCGCCAAAAGATTGCGGTGTAATCTACTCATTTTTGTTTGATTTATAAATAGGTATACTTCATTGATCTTTAATTTTTGGAATGTATTGTTATGTAAGTAGGAGCCTCTGCATAACCGAACATAAGTAGAGCAACTCGCTCCCTGACCTATAGAGGCGCAGGAGTCACGTATCAAGTAGACCATTGTGATGCCGAGTTCGGTAGTAGGTAAGTCGTAAATAAGTGATGCTATCGCAACACTCGATTCTTGCCTGCATGCCAAAACAATTTTAAAACTTATAGCTCATTAAACTTAAGCGTTGAAAGGAAGACAATTTCTGAATAAGAACGACGTAGGTAAGCGTTCAATAGTTTCAGGATTGCCATCGAATATTGTGAATAGCAAACGTGGAAAGAATACCTACATTGGCTTGACAAATAATAACATTATTATTTTGTTGGACAAAGATGATGAGGCCGTGGTCTTAAGTACCATAAATGCGTAAAAGCTTCATTATTTTCAGAATAACAATAGGCACCTCATATCAACTATTACTAACTTAAATCTTTGGATGCTGACCGTACATAATTGTCCAAATTGCTACCAATTTCTTAATCCTATAGAATATCAATAAGTCATTCCTCCATAATACCGTTTCATAAAGTTGAATTATTATGCTGACGTAATGATTATAGCACTTAAAATCCCATTCGGAATCTTAAATGATATTTTATGACGGCATTGTCGTCCCATTGCGTAACGCGTTGATCGTGTATCGTGTCGTGTGCGCGACCACGTACAGCACATACCTAGTAACCGCTTTGGATGGATCTTTTATGATCCCATGGCAATATATACTGATACTTTCACTATCCTAGGCCTAGGCACACTTGTAAGTAATAATTATGACTTCAAGGATCCATACATAGATATGTAACCGATTCGTTGCGGTATCAATTTTAGAGAAATTTTCATAGTGGCCTTACTAATTTGCTATGACACGACGTGCATGTTAAGCGCCATAGAAGTTGATGGCACGCCTATTGTGTCACGTATATCTTAACTTAAAACATATTCTTGTCTACTTTTTTAATGTAGTTCATTGCAGGATAAATATATTATTTTGTCAATGTAGGTAAAGGTTCTCAACATTTGCAATTTACAAAGAAACTTATGGGTTTTAAAATTGTACACATCTGATATGTCATATAAGCATAGTTGGGCACCGTTAATCAAATAGTTAACTTCGTTAATCGTTAATCCGTTACAAAAAAAGTTACCTTCGTTAAACGTTAAAGCGTTACATTTCAGACGAATTAACGCAAGTTAACGTTAATCGTTAATCCGTTAAAATAAAAAAAAAATATTGGATGAATGGTTACGGATTCTCACCAGGACCTGGGATCCGATTTCATGTCTTCCATGATAGGGTTTTGATTACTGCACAGTACACTTTTTCAATTCACCTAATATTACGTACACATTTCCTTATCCACACGCAAATAATTACTGACAGTAATTTACGGAGCGTTCAAGTATTACGTAACGCAATGGGGGGGGGGGGGGTTATGTAAAGGAGGGGAGAGTCAAAAAATCTTCAAATATTGCGTTACGTGAGGGAGACCTATGCCATATCGAATAATAAACATCGAACGTTCAAAATATGGAATACTTGCTGTGCCTGCGACTTCGTTTGCGTGGACTACATCTTTCATGGTCGGTTTTACCCTTAAAAAGTAGTCTATATTTTAATCCAAGTTTCGAGCTATATTTGTGCCAAATTTCATATATCTTACCTAAAAAATAAACATTTTCCCGTATAAACTTTCAAATGTGGTATTACCCCCATCCCCCCCTTTTTTTAACAAAAAATAGCCTATGTCTGTTCTTGAGGTTCAACGTATACACCTAATACCAGATTTCATAAAAATCGGGAAAGCGTAACAGACAGTCAGAATTACTTTCGCATTTATAATATTAGTAGAGATACAAATAATCTTATCTCTTTCTCACTCGCACGCGCGTTCTATAGTGTGTTTGTTTCACTCGCGACACGTGCTGCGCGCCACTTGTCGTTTCATACTTGTCTTGTCTGAACCTGTTTATTTCGCCACGCCACCGCGGTACAATGCGGTGAATAGTAGGCATTGGATTACCGATTAACGGACTTCTGGATTATTAACGGAAGTTAATGAGTCCGTTAACAGTTTTTAAAGTTAACTTAAAAGTTAATCCGTTACTCGAAATGTTAACTTCGTTAATTAACGATTAACGGATTAATGAGTTAATGCCCAGCTATGCATATAAGCTAATAACTTACGAGAGTACATATTATGTCTGACGTGTTATACACAACTGATAGAGAAGGAATTATTCGAAAGAGTATGCAACACCCATATATTGTCATGGCATTTAGTATTTATAAGAGACCTAGGTATTACTTATAAATAGATAATAAAATATGAAGTTGATTTGAGAAATGAAAAATGCTCTAAATACAATAGGTTCTTTTATCTATCTCGACAATATAATTAGAACAATTTAAAAGGGGACATTTAAAATTGCAATCTGAAAGCTTTTCTGAGCTTAAAATTGTTAATTCTTCATATTTTACATGCTCACTTAGAGCTTCAATTAAATTATTTAATAATAAGTAAATTAATAAGATTGATATTATTTTGTTTATGAGGAACAATGAAGGCATACGAAAATCATAAAGATGATAAAAAGGTGTAATATGTCAATATTAAAATACAACTTTCTGTTAGTTCAGTTGTAAGCCAATAATCAAATCAGGTACTAACACTACTTTAGACTACCTACTTATACATATATAAAGTAACCCGATACAATGTTCCCCGACAGCAAATTATTTTTAAATAAGTAGTTATATAAACTGCACCAAATCTGCCTATTCTCATTATCTCACTTATGGACTAAGCATGATATTGAGAAACAAACGAAGATTTTTGATGCCTTTGTAGATCAGCTCGAGTCGTACCTACTTTTATTCATAGACATTAATGTGTAGCACGGTAATGCGTACAAACGACTTACTATATCCCTACGTATAAGTACTTAGGTATACAATATACTTATTCAGGTCTCTGAATGAGTACATCCCTAGTCAGAGAATGAGGGTTTAAAAGATTGTAAGAAAGTAAAATATCTCATTTGTGTTACCGTTACAATAGTTCAACATGGAACTAGCTTACCAAAGTATTCACAAAATACAATGATATGTATGGGGCATGTGACTTGCCCTAAATCGAATCAGTGCTAGTCATGTACAGTATTGCAAAATTTCTTTTGACATTGACTACTTGGTCATGTAGGTTCGGCCAATAAAGCGTTACGTTTTGCGGTATGAATATTTTAAACGTAACTTCGATGAATAGAAATGAATTGTTAGGTAAGTAAATCGTATGGTTCGCGTGTGGTATGTTTTACTGGAGTGGACTTCTCTTGAATTTCTCTGGAAATCTTGTGTTCTTGTTATTCTGAACAAACTGAAAACATTTTCAAAATAATCTACTACTAACGTACCTACCTACCTACTTCTACTTTAGGTTCGAAATATCAAGCCTGCGACGTAATAATTAAAAATAATTTTTAATATGTACAATTTCTATTTAATTTAGAAATTATCTCGTCGCTGTAATATGCGCTGTAATCGCTGTAACTCTTGGAGTAGCTAATGCGTTAACTTAGTACCTACCAGCCCGAAATATACTGTGTAGCTGAAGAGGTGTCCAGGTGGCACTTGGTATGGCAATAGCAAAAAATCGGCCAAGTGCGAGTCTGACTCGCACACGAAAGATTCCGTACCATTATCTATTCAACATTAGACACAATTATTTATTTTTGAAGTTAATTTATAACCAAATATTTGTGAATATTTCAAGCGTCTACCTGTTACTGTTATAAATATCGAGCAAAAAACGGCTAAAAATCACGTTTGTTGTATGAGAGCCCGCCTTAAATATTTATTTTATTTTAATTTAATTATATATTTTTAAGAAAATATATAACTTAATATTCTGTGAATATTGCAAGCGTTTATCTGTTGTCGTTATTAATACATCAGTATGAATACGTTTTTAAAACACAGAGCAAAAAACGAGCCCCCTTGAAATAATTATTTTATTGTAGTATTTGTTGTTAAAGCGGCAACCGAAATACCTACATTATCTGTGAAAATTTCAACTCTCTATCTATTTATGGTTCTTGAGATAGGTAAGGCCTGGTGACTGACAGACGCACAGACGGGCGGCATACAGCGAAGTCTAAGTAATAAGTTCCCGTTTTTCGCCCTGTTTTACCCTTTGGGTACGGAAGCCTAGTTCCTTTTATGTTCCATTTGCCAACTTTTGTACTAGAACTACCTACCCCCAACATAAGAATAATTAAACAGGCTACGTATCGTCTTGTTTGTTTAAGGATTATAACTAATTTCGTATATTGTAATATAATAAGTATTTGCATAGACTAAGCCCATAAGTTATAAAATGTATTATTATTAAGTAAATATATTCCAAATCTCATTTTAAGTGAACATTGTATAAGTTCTTATGAGAAATAAACGTTCTTTAAACCTAAGCCTAAAGAAGTTTAAGGTTTACCCACCGTCTGAAAGCGCGAGCGCTGGCGCGTACACGGCTACGGCTGTATACAGGATCATCTGCATCATGTAGAGCGCGCTGGCGTACACACGTATGGACTTGCAGAACCGTACTTCCTGTCAAAATGTAATTAATCTTTAGATTTTTGTTGTTCCTTTTTTATTCGAACAAAAGATCCATAGCAACTGAGACTTGATGCAAAATTCAGTCAAATTTTCACATCAGCAGGTTATGGGGCATAAACGAAATATATCGGATAGCAATTCTTGATTCTCACAATCGTACCTAATTCACTTCAAGCGCGAATCAAGCGTCATCCAAAAAACAAAATATTATTTATGCAAATCAAAAACGAAAGCTTTCGTTTTTGGGAGTAGGCCTACAGGTTTCTTCGACACACACCCTGTTAGAGGTCTGCATCGTGGAAGCATTGGGTAGGGTAGATGACCAAACATTTCTGTTTAGTTCAACAGTTAGTTAGATTACCTAAAAATATAAAACATACACTTTTTCGTTCATCATGTACTCGTACCCTACCTACTTAAACATTTACTTAACACTTTGCGAAGTGAGGGCGCGCTAAATTTTAGCGCACCCTCACTTTGCACAATTTTTACGAATTAGTGTTGTGTAAACACGCCCTTCAGTGAAGTTGGTGCGCTGTATTTTCATCAATTTTTATTAATATAATACATTTTCATTTTATTTTGAGAATCTAAATGTCATCATTGTTTTTATTTAGGAATCCGAGTCATCATCCCTATTATTTAGGAAAGTATCGGGATCAGAATTCCCTACAAATTGAGTAAAGACATTTTTAGTCAAATACTAGCTTGCCCACTTTCATAATAATCTATACTTTCTATTTTTTATGAAGGTTAAAAGCTCTTCACTTCGCATTTATTTTACATCATTGATACCTTTTTCAAGTATGAGTTGAAGTACAGATAAATACCAAGTATTCGTAGCATGACGTCAATCGCAGCCTCATGAAGACCGGCAGGTACAGCTGGCTGGCGATCGGCACGACCAGTACGAATGCAACACAAATCATCCAGAACTGCGCGCCGGCCATATACATTTCCGCCGGGTTTCCCAACAACTCTATGGCTGTGATGAAACTAAAAATGATAATTAAAGTTAGTAAGAAGTCATACAGTTTGTGCGTAAATGCCGAAGAGAAACACTAAGACTGACTAGCGCGATCACATAAGCTATCATATTATACATATATTGAATTGAATTGAATTGAATGAAATGTTTTACCTTGCAGCTAAGCTCAAAGCCATCGGAAATGTTCCCATTGAAGAGCCTCCTAATAGGAAATCATCACCAGAAGTTGGTTTCTCACCGAAGTATCCATAGAAAACCCCAATCCCGCAGGAGATTATTAGCATAGCAGCTAGCACGCTGTAATCTTCCCAACCAAAATGTCCGCTTTCAAGAGAAATGTTCCGTCGAGTATGAATTACATAGCTGGTTCCAATCGTGGTCTGGTTAGTCTTTTTAATTTGTGGTAAACTAGGTGTTGCAGATACGATGCATAGTAGAGTCAAACAGCAGACAAATATCCTAATTAATGATGTGACCTAAAACAAAAAAGAAAATGATTGGTCCGATACGAATGTTACATAAACCACGCGCGCTCAAAGCAAATGTAATAAAAAAATAATAATTTAACTTATTAAACGTTTTTCGATGGAGGGAAATACTTTCACATACCGCACCGTGACCCAAGGATGGATCTTTAGGCAATCGCCAAGTGGTGGTGCTTTGGGAAATCGAGTACATCTCACCAACCATAACACGGAATAGCCACTTACGCGACCCCCGACGCTAGGGTAGACCCTAGCTAATTAAAACTTAAAGTAACGTATGTTGATTGTTTTAACACACTTACTATGAATTATTTCTATTATTATTTTAAAACTATGTTAAAAGTAAAAACTAACTATGTTAACAAGCTTAACTCATTATTTAGCTTTTATCATTATTTAAATGGAGATCGATGTACCTATTTTAAAAATGTATGCTTAATCTTGTTATGTATGTAGGAATTTAAAAACATTTATAAGAAAATGTATTGCAGACTTAGGCGGTCTTATGGCTAGAAAGCAGTTCCTTTCATACAGCCAAGCAGAGGAAAAATAGTTTTCAGTTAGTAGCTATTTAGATAGATAGATAGATACACTTTATTGCACACAAAATTTTATAGAAATTGGTTTTACAGACATATTCAAGTAAAATATAGGCGGTCTTATTGCTAGAGAGCAATCTCTTCCAGACAACCTTTAAGTAGAGGAAATAGTAGATATCGAGAAACGAGAGACTATTTTAGCCTTGATAGATCATTTATACTTATAGGTAGAGCCCTCTTTTTTGCTTTTGAGAATTATACTAACTGAAGTTTATGTATTTAGTGATTGCATTAATAAATCTTACCTTTCGTGAGAATTAAACACATCAAGACTCGTTTACGCTCATATAACAAACATGAATTACACTATGTTTGTTCACAATTACCTATCTTCTATCTTAATTTTTAATTAGCCACCTCGTAAGGTATATTCTATCAATCAATTCGCAAGCACGTAGGTAGATTGCTTAATTGCGTAATCGGTGAACGGCTAATCGTACTCGGTTCAATGAGAAATAATTTTCGCTGGGTCATACGGTATTTTTTCAATTACGAAAAAGTGTGTTTTCAATTGATCACCAGACGCTATTGGACCAAATAATTAACTTCCTACGACATGGGTGACTCATTAAAAACACAACATCAATTAGTTTCATTGATAGGCAGTAGCAGAGGCAGTAGCGTGTGTCATGGAATCCCCATTGTTTGCGTCGCTTCGTCGTTTCCTTCGAGTTTTTTTGATGTTTCATGTTAGTATTTGAAAACAAAATTATACTCGAGTAATTCAATAATTGAGTTATTATTTTAAGTATTTAACTCTTTTATAGTACAGAAGATGTATACTAATGGCACAAACTAATATTTTTTGAAGTGGTGAATGGAAACCTTGATGTAGGCTATGCTCAGAAGTTTACATTCAATGGTTGAAATGATGATGAGCTCTACTTATTAGATTTATGGTCTTAGAACAGGCTTTCGCTTAACGATCTATGAGATCTAAGCTATCAGTATTTCAAATTCTTGTTATATTTTTATTACCTCTCTTTAACATTCTTAGGTGTCTGATAGGTAAATTGCCGTAATTTCTTGATTTATTGTGTATTATTTTTTTCCTGAAGAAATCTTATGGAGCGATAAACAAATTAATGGGCGAGACGCGTGCATTGACGGTTGGCCGATAAAATGTCGCCGGACAAATGCGGTATAAGCCGGTTCACATCTGCTCCAGCGTCCTACAACCGGATGACTCCGGATAGGACAAGACAATAGTCGTTGGAAGGGATCTATGAGTGCCTCGGAGAAGTGCGTGCCCACATTCCACGCAATCAAGTATAGCTGTTGATTAATCTATGGTTTTAACTGGGAAGATTTTAACAAAGAATACCCTACGTACGTATTATCATACGTCTATTTTGATGCCGTTATTAAAATAATATAAATTAGTCTGATTAGACAAGCGATGGCTAATCAATATAATCAATAAAAGATGTAAACCACTCGTAAGAGGCAGTAAAGTATTTTAAAGAGCAATTTTTATTAAAATTACTGTAAAAGTCGAAGTACTGTAAAATTATTACAAGTGCTGCAAACTACGTGTTGAAAATTTACCGAATAATTTGTGCTCGAATTTGTCGGGCCTCTACCAATAAGATGTTAGAGGAAGATAACCAAAACAGAATCGAATGAATAATGCTATTTAAATACGAGTAGAAAAATCTTTCAAGATTTTAACCTGTATGCGAAATTATAGCTTTTGAAAGTATTTTATGACTGAGTTTCTTTATTGAAACTGAGCATTGATCGTGAACTCCCGAAAATATGACTGATTAACCGAATCAAAAAACCTTTGTTTTGTTGTGTAATTTAGTTAAATGTATTGTAAGGAGTATCTTAATGAATAAATAATTAAAATATGTAAGATATTGACTTTGAATGGTTCTTCGTTGATTATTAAACTGTTAGAGATAGATGCATGAAATTGAAAACCAATTTAATAAAAAGATACAAAGAAAAGAAATAATTATATGCATATTTTTTAAAGATAAACTGTAATTTTGATTACATCTCAATTGTGATGTAACGTCGGCAATGAAAATAATCTCGCTCAGCGTGACCTGTGTAGCTGCATTGTAGGTCGCCACGGAGCTGGTTTTTTAGTGAAACCGTACTGAGGGATTCCTAACGTACACTAAGCATCATTAGATAGTATACACCTCAGTACTTTGTCGCATTAAACGTCTGCGTGATAGACTTGTTTAAAAACCAAAGATGCTGACTATACAATAGTATCCTGTTGTTTACGGCCAAGCTATATCATTGAATTATGTTCAAGTAAAGATTTTCTACATAAAGTAATGGCTTATAGAGGTACCTACTGGAGTAAAGGGGTTTGGAGACCTTTACAAAATATGACAGCTTTAAAAATGTCATGTGATAACTAGGCACTAACTTGTACCTACGTAAAAACATAATAAGAGTAAAGATGGCTTTAAAACTTTAAAAATTATTTAAAATAAAATCTTAGCTCTGCAACAAATATTTAGTAGGTATTGCTTCATAAATAATTGGATGTATCACCAGATGTGTGTTATAAGGCCGTTTCGCGATGAAGAGACCTAAGTAATTGCCTCCTATCAGCATACTTCGGCCGTGAAGAAATTTTACATAATATTGAAATGAGAGTTTTGTTTGCTATAATTATCTGACACGGTTAATTAAAGTTATTTATGCAATTAGTTTCTAATTGATGCAATTACATGATCAATAATTTAATTTTTAAAAATGGAACGTATAGTCCGGTCAATCTACACATACCTATAAAGGTACATAAATTCTACACAAGCTGCAAGTGCGTATATGTAATTTTTTTAAATTTAATTAAACGTATCGTGTTAAATTTCCTCATCGTTCCTACATATTTTGACGATAACTACTTTTTCAATTCTTTGATTAATTATATCTTAGAAATGATAACTCTAAGAAAAAACAGTTTTGATGCATTTTTAGATAATTTTATAATCTACATTTTTATGTGAGATAATTTTATGATAAAACTTACCATTATGTTGAAAAATGCGAAAAAACAATTTTTAGGGATTTTTGACCTCGGACCTCGAATATTTTTTTTTCAGTCATCGGAATGATGAGGAACTTTTACATGTCATTTTTATTTATGTATTAAACAATTACACGTACTTTCAGCTTCCTGTAAATTTATGTAGCTTTACTCTTCTAATTTGGTAAAATTTGAAAAAAAAAAAAAATTCTGCATGACTTACGTCTCGCCTTGAATGCAGTCCACTTTTATAAAGTAACTAAGCAAATAAATACTGAATTTACACACTAAAGTAACAATACACAATAAATATGGTCGATCACTTTGCATTTCTCTTCACTACCCTCTATCAAATACTTTCTTTTACAACAAAAATATTGTCTGACATAATTTACATATTGAAAGGCATCATGTCTCTTCGAGACTATCAGCCTTTTGTTCTTATCCCTCTAGGGCAAAAGTTTGTGTGGCTAAAGGCATTAATAAAAACACAAGTCATGGATGTTTATGAACGTATTTTAGTATTAGCCGTTGCATGCGATATTGTTCGCGTAATTTTGGGACAAAAATTATGCTGTTCATTAATCTAGTAATGAGGGGTAGGTATGTACTATGTATGTAAATCTAGATAATTACTAAATGTAATACTAACTGATTCAGTACATAATTGTATTAAGGAGTATCCAACAAACATATCTACAAGCAGTCATTCACACTTTCTCATTTATAATGCTGTTTCCCTCGCCTTCCTTCAAGTTATACGTTACACTACTCGAATAGGTACAGACCAACTTTCAGGTTTATAATATGATGTTAGGATTCATTACATTATATCTGTTCACCTAACAACAAATAGTACCTATCTCTACAACCCTATTTTTAGGTTATGCGAAACCTTAAAACTTCTAGTTTGTTTGTTTGTTTGTTTGTAAGTTGGTTGTAACAGTAAAGTTATAGGGGTAACTCAAAAACTCGCGAAGTTACTGACGCGCGGTCATAATTACCGCTGGGGCGAGGGGTGTATTGTACCTACCTTATTGAAAATTAAAACGTAACACGGTATCCAAACTATTGCAATCAGTTAGTTCCATCTTGTCTAAAAACTATTTGATCGGAACCAGTAGGTTCAGGTTCTGATCAAACAGTTTTCAGATTTCGCATAAAAATAGTGGTTTATTGTATGCACAAGCTTTATCTGGCACGATGTGAAGTATTGATGATGTAGCAAATATTTTTAATTGATTGCAATACATTTTTTGTGGAATAAAATAGTAGGTACAGGAAAAATAATAGTATCGATTATGTGGGCACAAACTAAACATTCATTACATAACTAAATTAACAGGATTGAACGAAGATTTTGTCATCATTAAACAGGTTATTCTATTTATTCTGTTCTGGAACAAATGGTTAAGGCAATAAAACAAAACAGAAATTTACTTTAGTTTGTGCTGACAGAATTGGCACCAATATTTTCCTTTTATAATAACGTAAAAGCTTTTTTATGTTTTTGAAGTAAGAACTAAGATCCAGGTAGGTACTCACCCAAATGCTGCTAGAAGTACATTTGCTCCTATAATAGTGTTCAACCGCCATTGTATCTATTCTGTTCTAGAGACGGTACTTTTGAATGTTTAGTGCGTTTGGTGTTGTTTACATATCTCCTGTAAAATAAGAACTGTAATGAATTAGTCGAGAGCGTACTGCAAAGCTGGGCTGAGCAATGAGCAATGTGTCGGACATGCACACCAATCAAGGGAACTGCGTGTCTATAAAGGCGGAACCGACAGTCCTTATAGGTTAAGAGCACGGGAAGTTGGTGCGCACCCATCGCATCTTCACTATTAAAATACTGAAGACTTTATTTGTGGTGTCCATCACTAATCCAAGTGATTGAAATAAATACCTAAATAAGAGAGAATTTAACTCAAATTTGCATGCAAAATGCCGATTGTCGAATTAATATTACATACATAGTAGGTACCTAGTAATACTATAGAGAACAGCTTGCACTCTTATTCAATTTCAACAATGTTTGAAGAAGGTGCTAAAGGCAAAACATCATTCAAATCACTAAGAAAACATGAAGCAGGAAAATTGTAGTGATCAAACGGCAAGGATTGCGCCTAGGGATCCAAACGATACATCGATGTTTAAAAAAATCGATATATCGTTCATAAACATCGATGTTTTTACATCGATGTTGAAACTCAAAACATCGACGATATATCGTTCTTTATGAACGATGTTTTATGACCGATGTTTACTAGCGCCATCTATTGATTTGTGCGTATACTACCAAGAACTCGTGCAACCTTGCCATACAAAAACAATACTTTTTTAATATTTTGTTTTTTTTTTAGTTTGCGTAGTTTGCGTAGTATCGTACGAAACATTTGCCAATAGTAGCACCTTCAGTCCCCAGTGAGCGGCTATTTTCTGAAGCTGGAGCTGTTATTACTCGATAAAGAGACCGATTGCTTGGCAGTAGATTATCGAAATTATTATTTTTGAATTCTATATTGAAAAAGAAATAGGTTGTTGTTTTGTTAAATTCCTCTCAAGTATAATAAATATATCTCCGTGTCTTTGATTTTGTTTATTTCATAGTTCTTCCACTCTTCATATCCTAGTAAATTATATCTGTATTATTTAAAGTAGGTAAGTAATTTGTGCATCAGTAATCAGTCTAACTATATCAATCTGATAGGAAAACGCTTTTTCTCTGTATTTCAAGGCCATTTTGTCAATCCTATAAGTATTTTAAAAAACACCGATATATCGTTCATAAACATCGATATATCGTTCATAAACATCGATATTTTCGACATCGATGTTTGACTTTTAAAAACATCGATATTTCGACATCGATGTTTTTCATGAACGATGTTGCATCCCTAATTGCGCCACCTAATTTAATGATATCTGACCGAAAGCACATTACGGTAAACGCTTACAGTTAGACATCGGTTCTTACGTTTATGAAATGAGGACGTCAGAGAGTCCAAAGTGTGTGTTCTAATGTACATCAATAGGTGTTTGTTTAGTTATTTTTTTAATATTGCACTTCAACATCCTCATCCCACCTGATGAGATCCTAGCTTAAGGGCGACAGTACAGCTTAATGAAGCTGCTACTGGACTTGCCGCCCTTACCTTGAAGTCTTAACCCCAGTTACTAATGTAGCACCCCCCAAGAGCTCTGGGAACCTTAATCACACGCAGGAACACAAAAACAAGTTTTCAACCAGAACAAGATCGGTGCGCCCCAAATTCACCTGTTCTTGATCTGCTCTATTAACTGAAACGTACAGCTGAGCTTTTATCAACGCCTAGGGTTTTCACACGTTGTAACAATAAACAGTTACATCAAATACGTTGTAAGATTCTGTTAGAGCTTTAGAGAGGGTTTTCCACCAGCTTTAACTTAACTACCATTCAGAAACTTCTAAAAACACTTGTTCTATCTTGCGGCTTCATTCGGATGGGTTTTTAAAAAAAAGGGCCTATACAGCTCTTCCCACTATCTCTACACAAAAAATATAACCTAGCTTTGTTGCGACGCGAAAGACCTCTGTAGAAACAAACACACTTCTTCCATATTTAATATGAATTTTATTCTAACTCTTTCTTTTTCTTTAATTCTTACTCTTACTAAAAGTAAGGATCAAAGAAATTGTCAAGTTTTTTTTACATCACTCTACATCTGTCTTGATTGTAAATCTAAAGTAGTAAAGTAGGTATCTACTTCTTATTACGCACTCATTATTCTGATGTGTGTAATTCCTTTCACAAACAAATCAAGTAAGGTTGGGTACTTAACTATCTTCTTTTTTTATTACCGGACGAAGGTGAGTACAAGGTGTGGATTAATTTAATAGATCTTCGTGATTAAGATTTAATAATTGAAAAGTAAGAGTAAATTGAACTATGTCACGTCATCTGCGTGCGCTATTTGGTTAGCTTTGGGTGTTAAATGTTTAAAACTTTATTTTCATATATACGGCCTATGTATACCTAATAAGAAACATACAAATACCTACTAATAGTTGTCCGATTACGTTTATCAGTATCTCTATCAAATTTTATCCAAATCCAGCTATACAAAATACGCGTTTATAATATTTGAAAACTACGAGAGGAATCGAAATTTTGGACAACTCGTACCTCAGGGATAATACAAAATAGATTACAGGTATCTAAACAAACATTACAAGGCTGGAGCGCATCCTACAAAAGTACCTTATCACTTGTTATTTTACAAATGGTAATTATAGAACAGCACTGAAAGACGAATGCGTGGCTGTGTGAAATAATAACGATAACTGGAAAATACCAAGACTGATTGATTGTGAAGTCCTAAACAAAAAAGGATTCGCTCAATAATTACGATACCTAATAGACACGTACATTTGTGGTAAGAGAGGTATACTTTAACGGGGTCTTTGACATCCTGATCGCGTCAATCGAGAGCTCTGTCGGCCATCGCGAGCGCACTGCAAGCACTTACCTTCTTACTAGTATTTCCACATTATTGCCAACTAAGTCAAGGGTCAATTATTCGCACTTCAAATGGAAAACATTATCTAATACACCGAGATTAGAAGACTCTTGTTCGGTTCACACTCTATTTAGGTAATGTTCAATCCAACAGGTAATTAACAACTTATTAGTTAAAGTAATGTAGCTCTCATATATTTAAAAGTGTGTTGTGGCCGATCGTCAAATCACTAGTAGCACCTACTTCACTACCTTCAGAAGGTTATCGCTTCAAGCAATTTTCATGCTTTCTCGTCCATGCAAAATAATGTTGTTGATACGTTTAGTCACGCATTTGAGAGTAAATAAGTACTTATAGAAATTGATTCTAGTCTACAATAAATCTACAAAGATTTTTACAATTAAGGATGTACTTTACCTAAGTTTGGTGAAATTGATACTTATTAAATAAAAAAATTAAGGGTTTATTGAAACTAATGCATGATAAGATGTAACATTTTGTGACGGCAGCCTAAATCAATATACCTATCTAATATGTAACGGATTTCAATAAAAGTTTCTGAACCTTTTAAACAATTTTTTGAAGATCTGTAATATTAAATATATTAATTTTCGTACATCGGCCAAACTATGGCGTGGCAGTGACATCGATTCGATAACTATAGCTACCGGAAATATGTTACGCACGTCTCAGCTAGTCTGGACGAAAGTACCTATTTTGTGTTTCATGGTGAGTGACGACAGACGACTGACGATTATAACGAGCATTTCCGTAAAAATCCTACAGAAAGTTTTCCCACTAATATTCCCATAATCAGTCGTAGAGTGGCCAGAGTTCAACTGGAGACTTAATAAAAATTTTTTCAGCTCCTTGCCAAAGTAGGCTATATATATAGCCTATCGCTTGTATCAACTATTTATGGACTAAGAGTCGTCCCCCTGGAACCTCATATAGGCTTGTTTGATTTATATGTTGAATATAAGATTCACATACAATGTAAGTATATGTAAATTGAAATCTTATCTTACTGAAAATACTCTGCCATGTAGAGAGTAACAAAAAGTCCTTAGAGCTGTAAAATTAAATGTAGCTTTTATCCGAGACTTCCTTCCTAGAATAATAGACTAATAAACGCGAATTCAATAGCCAGTTAGCTCTTCATATTTTAAGCTAAGCCCGGCGGTGTAAATAAACTACTTGGTAAATCAGACAAAAGATAATAATAAGTATTAATTTGTTTACGAATTTTAAATCGGTTGTAGGTACTACTGTTACTGCTACTGTATTACTAATAGTAGGTGCACGTTGCTTCGGCATCCTTTTATTTTTTATTAAATTTCAAAACATAATTAATAATATTAGTATTACTTCAATTAAATATCCAACATTCTCTATATTAGGTATTTATTTACGTTCCTTGAAGCTAGTTGATGAGGTAATGCGTAATAAAATATAATGTGCGCTACAAGCTGTGTATTGCCAAACAAGCCGTTGAAGAAAGGACTGCGCTCGCGCATCGGCTACCTAACCTGAAATTAACATTTGAACTCATGACACCCGGTACGTACTTGTGGTCAGCCATGGTTAGAGATATATTTTCCTGAACCTTATTCTACACATAATACAAGTCAATTTACTCTGTAAGGTTGGGTAAGTAAATCTCTACCCGGTGGTGGGTAGTATTTTACGTTCACCGCTACACTTACCTAGTAAAGCTAATGTTTCACCATTAGTGGCTACCAAGATGCGTTGATCTCGTGGTGGGCCTATGAGAATGTCGGTTACTATTGTGCCTTTTTTGTGTGTCAAAGCAATAGAGAGGTTAGGGTTGCCACAATTATCAGTGTTATCTAAATCAGTACTTAATAATGAATCATGAAAAACGTATTTCCGCTAAAAACTTATAAAACTAATTCAGAAATTTACCTACCTACGTTGTACCTACTTTGGAGCCTTTATTAAAACTACGACTCAAAGTAAAACCAACTAATTGAATTAAATACTAGAAAAATTACCTATAATGAAATTACATTTTAAAAATAATATAAGTTCAAATCTAAAAACAATAAAAAACGTAGAAACTCTCCAAACTAAATGGCTTCTAGCCGGTATATTCGCGCTAGAATGAGCGTGCCTAATCCGCTGATATAATCAGAATATCATGTTTGATCTTCTAAAATGAATTATTATGTAAGATCTATTTGAAAGCTTAAATATGTATGTAGAAGTAGATACGTGAGTAGCTGAAGAAACGTTATTGTGCAAATTTAAAACAGTAGGCATTCTTGAAAGACCATGGTAGTGAAAACACATGAAATTAAAGTCGAGAATTCGGCGTCCAATGAAACGTCAATTTCAGGAAACTGAAACAAAACATTTGACGAATGTCTGAACAGAAAATGACTTAGGTACCTATAGAGAAGTTAAATTCCGTTCCTGGTCTTATTAATTCCTTAAAACAAAACAAAAAAGTAGTCACATAAAATCTATGTAGAGTAGGTAGGTAGTCAGATTCAGAAGCCAGATACCTATTTTTTAATCATTTTAGGTTTCGTCATTAAAATATACCTATTTTTTAATAGAGTAAGGCATTATTTTCTTAATTTATCCTGCCTCACATAAGCTTGTACATTTAAGTAATACGTACTTATTTATTTTATTTTCTAGTTACGTCTGCACATCTCGCTTTATTAGCAGCGACTGTCGAATAATTATGAAGTTAAATTATTTTATTTTCTCAGTCGTAGGTCATTCCAAAAGTAGAAAATGCATAGTTGATGAAAGTTGAATATCTGCCCTCGAGCCCCGGCGCGCTCGGTGGCGTCAGTAGGAGGGCGCGCGTGAGCACCATCGCATTGCGCAAGGCATGTGAACCATCGAAAGTGCCCCCTCCCCCGGATATGGAGCGTGCATCTCTTATAAACACAGGTGGCGCCGGGTCGCTGGACACTACACTGTCTAAGGCTGCGTCTAACTGTGTGCTCAGGATGTGTGATAAAACGGTAGGTTCCTGTGACTCACTCAGTGACCCAAACAATCATCTAGTGACCTGGAGTGATCAGTCAGAGTTCAACACCAGTGCATCGGGACCTTTAACAATGGCGTTAAGGGCATTTTTTTAAAGTGTTAAAGTGCTATCAATAAATTAATATGTAAATAAAATTGATTCTGGAGTCTAATTTGTAGCAGCATTGGTTGAACTAGAAGTTTGTGTGTACAGGTGCTGAGATCTTTGGTGCTGGCGGCGGTGGTGGCGTGCGCGGTGGCGCGGCCCGAGCCCCCGACCTCTTACGGCGCCCCCTCGTCGTCGTACTCGTCGCCATCGTCCTCATACGGAGCGCCTGCGCCCCAGTACGGCCCGCCCCAGCAGCCCATCGTGCACAAGCATGTGTACGTGCACGTTCCTCCCCCGGACAACGAGTACCAGGCCCCGCGCAAGCCCATCTACGTGCCTCCTCCCCAGAAGCACTACAAGATCGTGTTCATTAAGGCGCCGACTCCACCTACCCCGACCGCGCCCATAATCCCGGTGCAGCCTCAGAACGAGGAGAAGACCCTCGTGTACGTGCTGGTGAAGAAGCCCGAGGAGCAGCCCGACATCGTGATCCCGACGCCCGCGCCCACGCAGCCTGCCAAACCCGAGGTTTACTTCATCAGATACAAGACGCAGGTAAGGAATCATTAGATTGGTATTCGTTGGTTCTGACTAAATGTTACTGAAGTAGTGTTAGTGAAGGTATCAACATAAAGGTGTTAAAAGGTACAAAATAACTATAAAAGTACTTAAGTTAAACTAACGTGAAACTTGTAGGTATAAAAAGTTAATTATTGCCAGCAACTTTGCCTAGGCATAAAAAAATCCCTTTATTCGATCCTAATTAAGCTTTTTTTACTTTACTTTTCGTTACTAAAGGGAAAGCACAAGACAATTTTCATATTACAAGTGACACAAAAATAAGTTTTTTAATTTCATCGATTTTATTATTTTTATAGTACTATACGCCGTACTAGCGAACTTTAAATATTAGAAACAGAAAAATTTTATCTCCCCTTGCGGTGCGGGAAATGAACCCACGACCTTCACGTATCGCGCGTGCTGCTCTTACCAACTGAGCTAACCGCAAGTTATCGTAGGCGATGATTTTTTTCTGCTGTATCAACCGTTAGCCTTCCGGTAAGTGCCCTCTGCCGAATATGTTTAGAACTACATACTTATCGGCCCGTGGTACATTCGTTGCAGAAATGTTTGAAAACCACGGAATCGAAGACACCTTGGCATCTTAATCGATTTTATTATTTTTATAGTACATGTTTACTACTCCGTGATTTGATATTTTGTGACAAAACGAATGAAATGTAAAGTTACTATTAAATATTTAATAAATTATAAACTAATTCAAATATAAAAAAAACCCGTACATAAATAAATAAATGCGCCAGACAACACACCAATCACCTGGTCGCAAACTAAGGTTTTCCCTTGACATTGACGACGACAGATACTAACTGGGGGCGTCATCCCAGCACACCCAGACTCAAGTCAATTTAGAAAAGTTCGTTTTCCAAATTGACCCGACCGGGAATCGAAACCGGGACCATTCGCGCTTTGGCCGCTTACCTTAACCACTGCGCCACCGAGGTCGTCATACATACCATGCCCATTTTTAAATTTATTGGTTAAGAGTCAGAGGTCAGGTCAAATCGATTACCTCGTTAGACCATGATTTGGCTAATTACCTACTTGACAAATTGAACTTTCAAATAAAGTTGTTAAGGTGTTAAATTAATAAGGTTGAGAATAGCGCCGATCTATATGCCGTTAAATATTTTTTTAATCTGAATAAACATTCATTTGAATTTGCATCGTAGTGAATGGTTTATCACTTACATCACGGTATAATTGCGGACCGGAGCGCGGGCGGGCTTAGGCGCGACGCACTCTGCGAAGCGCCGGGGATGCGCTCGAGAAAGTGCGCGAAACATTTCCTGGAACACTAGGAAGCACTATCTACGTGACCTAGCACGACGGCGCGTGCACACCTGCTATCATCATTACCGTGACGCAACAAGGATGCTACCGTTCTCAGGCAAAATAACAGTAACGCAATGCAGATGAGTAATATTTCGCGTCATTAGCTGCACTGTGGCTGTTTCCTTTTGTTTGCGTGTCGTTTTGTGGGAACATCGCGTGGTGACCCAAATTGGAACTATTATCCCCAAACAATGCACTACGAAGGAAATTTGTAACATGATGCAAACGTTGCAATTGTATTATAGGAAAAGTGGAGAGCAGGACTTGACATTGTTTATTGTGTTTTGTTCTTGACATTCTTGAATAGATAACAACAATCTTCTTTATTGCTCACACATTATACATTTGTTAACAGAGTAACATAAAATGCGTAATGCAACGTTACTTACCTAAATAACAAACGATTTGTCAAACAAATGAAATTTTATAAATGTAGACCAGAAATAACTATTCACATAGCAGCCGTAGCACATATAAGTAGCAAAATGAGAATACACTTTTTTATTTTTTCTTAAATTTAGTTCGCGGATGTAAAAAAGTACCTACAAAAGGCAAACTGTATGCCTGGAGGCTCTTGAGCGGAAAATTATGAATAAAATCTATTTTTTTATATCACGAATCAATTAAAAGAATAGTACTAAGGTAGACGGTAAAAATATATTCTCGTAAGGCCAAATGTCAGATACATAAGATTTCTAGTGTACCTATTTGCTTTTCTGGGTCTTCGAACCATATCAAATAGATATCTACCTACTTAAATCTTAAAATAGTTTTCCCACAACTGCAATGTCCAGTTTAATCTTATCTCGCACGATGAGACTGACGAGTTTATGAAGAACTTTTAAACTTTACTAAAGTACAGTTTCACACTAAGAATTACAAATTTTGCAAGATCGCGTCTCTTTTCGGCATCGTTTACCTAAATGTTGCAATCCGGTAAGCAACTGATTATAGTAAATAGATTATTCTGAACTCTTATTCACATCGCATAACAAACGCGTCAGGATAAGTTGGATAACTTTTATTTGGAAAATCGTATTCAACGATCCCAGGAATTCCTAATCAAAACATGGTTCTTGGTACCTGTTACTTACCACCGTACTACCACCTCTATGTCAATAAGTATGTAATGTACGCAATCCTCAGCTTCTGAGTACATTAACCGAATGAACAAAATAATGAAAGCTATTATGTATTTTCCCAAGATAACCTCCTCAACCTCGATTTTATGGCCAAAATAATTTGGTTCACAAATCTTTGCAAAAAGACCGTAATAATAGTGGGTGGATTCACTTACAGTGTGTGGTTGCAAAATTCACAAATGAACAATAGAATTTGGCAGCCACTTAGTATGATTTGTATATGGTTACCATAACATCCAATTTACCCTACTTTTGTGTGTTATTCTGTAATAAATAAAAACTTTGTTACGTAACACATAACTACCTGCATAATTGTGGCAATTTCATTCAAATAGCATAATAATAGCTACATCATTTTGAATGAAGCTAGACGAAAGTAGGTGTGGTAGAGAAAAATAAAAGATAATAGTAGGTAGGTAAGTGGTACTAATGTACAGTTCGGAAGAGTTGCATTAAAACGATTAAGAATGAAGGTAAATTGTGAGAAGGCATACTTACTTATAAAAACGTTTAGCTTTGTTTGGACATCAAATATCATCCTCGTTATGTACCTAATTGTCTAAATATTACCCAACATTTATTGATTAGACACTTACCTAATTCGTTTTTATTTTTGGAAATTTTAGTCTTTTGAAATGTTATATTTTTTGGGTTTTGCGTGTGTAGTAAGAATAAATTTATGACTTATCATAAACATTAATGTAATAAATATTTCAAGATTTGTGTTTGTTCTGTGTCAGAGTGTAGTAATGTATTTTAAAAAATTAAAAAAATATATGGGTATCTTAGGTATTTATTAGTTGGTGACACTATCTTACGAACTCTACTTAGTTGGGGCCAATATTTGACCGTGTCGAAAGTAATGTCTTTTCTTTTTCTTTTCAGAAACAAGAAGGATACCCAGCGGCCGCCCCGCAGCCAGAGTACGGCGCGCCCGCCTCCGCGCCCTCGTCTGAGTACGGAGCCCCCTGAACTGTCCCCACCACCGGCCAGCTGACCCTACCCTCTCAACAACTACCAAATATCTTATTAAGTACGTTTTAGTCGTAAGTGGGGTATACCTGCACAGGACAGTTGTATGGCTTAGGTCCTTCGTTTTGATATCAACAGTATATTTTACTATTTGAATTATGAAATGTAAGTGCAACTGTGATATAAGTATTACAGCCTACTGGAGTTTCAAGTTTCCTGGTATCCTATATTATTTAAATTTCGTCACTTTCAAATGTGAGTACAAAATATTCGTTTAGGACTGTCTAAAATAGGGTAATCAAGGGCAATATTCTTTTGGGAAACTGTACAAAGCGACGTTTCAACAACTGTCGTCCGGCGAAAGAATATATCTATCTGTGCTTATCTGAAGCAGACAGCGAAAGCGACCGAGGATTCAATTGTGCCACTGAAATCCATCCTTTGGGCCTGTTCAGCAAATAGTTTGGGACGAGTTGGGGTTCAAAATAATTATTTGAATTGTATCAAAAAAAAATGTACATGACATGATACGTTTAAAATTTATAGAAAGCAAACAACACCCCGCAATCTATTTGCCTGTGGGCCCATAACCTCAGCCACAGCCACAATGGTCGATCAGTCAATTATATGTTATTTTGGAAGTTACAATAATACAAAATCTACAAGCAATATTAGGTGCCCCTAATTATTACCCTGGGCGAGTATTACACGGCGGGTTGTCTCGAGAGGGCGCGGCGGCGACCCTGGCATTGTGCCCAACTGTGCTGCGTTATTTTTTTATCGTACATCAAATTGATGTGAATGTTTGTAAATATATTATTTTTATACGATTAAATGTTTTATAATTAAACACGTGGATTTATTTTTAAAATTGGCATTAGTACTTTCTTAATTCAAGCGGGCAGGCAACTGCTTTTGATTAAGCTTAGAAAATTAAGCAATACATACTTAGTATATCTAGGTTAATTAATAAATATTGACTTGGTCCAAAAATAACTAGCGCAAGCCCACGAGGTGTGGAATAATTATTTGATTCGTATCTATATTTAAATACCCATGTACCTTCGTACCTACGGGTTTATGTAGATTGTGTATTTTTGTGTATGTACTTATATGTTAACATACATAACAACTGAACAAATACAAAATTTGCGCCTAGTGCGATTGAAATCTATGACCCACGTCGAGTAGAAGATAGTCACCACCAAATAATAAATTCGTTTAATTTTTTTCTTATTTTTTCCCTTTGATTTTACCTATTGTTATTCTGCTAATCCTAAAATAAAAAAAAGGTCCGGAAAATAAGCAAGTGCGTACGTATACCTACCAGTCATTCTTGATTAATTAATATTTTAACTAGCCAACCAGATTTTGTATCAGATATTAAAATTTACTTCATCTAAATAACTTAAGAACTTAATAAATCTGTAAATAAAAAAAAGGCAATGGGATCCAAATTACCAACTTTAAAAAATAAAACAACTTAAAATGTAAATTTTGAACTCCAAGACGTAATGCAGTCATGGATAGGTAATCCGTACATATTTCTATTAAATTATTTCAAAGCTTTATTCTAGGTAGGTAAACCTATATTCTAAAATCTCAGAAACGTATATACCTTACCAATCCACCTCTACTTAATGTTACTTTGTAGATCTAATTAAATTGATATCGTATCGTGAATTTGGACATAAAATCAAAGTATGTCTGGTAGGGTAAATTAAACGGAATGCACGCGTGCCGAAAACTATTCCGACAGAAGATATCTTCATTATATCGCAAATAAATATTTGCAAGAAAACTGTTTGGTTGGGACATTTGTTAGTTATTACGAAAGTCGCTAACAAATACCGGGAGGACCCTGATTAGTAACCCGCTAAAAGCGAAAACATGTGAAACATTTAGAATAGTAATATACAGGAGGTACCTAATAGTTACTCAATGACCCGCAAGCTTCATTACGCAATTTATTTCTAAAATGGTACAAATATATAATTTACGTGTGCATTGGTGGTTACCTCAGCGTGGGTAAGCACATCACTTTACTTTTGTAGGTGTGTCAGTGAAGGTATTCCCAAGGAAAAAGCCTTGATTTAAAGATAAACATTTTTTCTCAAGGTTTTTTTTTCTTTTTGACGTACCTACTTATAGAACCCTAAAACCGAGTTAGTTGTTCAACTGTAAAATTTTTATTCGGTTCCCTACCTTACTAACATGCTGCTTCTGCTTGAAACCGGATCCTCTATCTGTTTTTTTTACTATATGATAAGGCCTGGAAAAACAACATGTAAAGATGGTAGGTATTAGTATAAAGGTAGCCATAGAGTCACTTCAGTGGTGACGGTAGTGTGTGGTGGATGCGGTTCAGAAATTAGCATCTTACGTTTATAAAAAGAAAGTAAACGTTTATGTACGTTCGTACAAATTTGATTACCTATCATTTAAACGAATTATTTTTGACCGATGCTACCCTTTACCGAACAAAGTTTCGCCGAATCATACAAAGTCATATTATTCGGGGAAACGATTTTCGATGAAACACAGCATCGGTCAAATATAATTCGGTAAAGTGATAGGTAACCATCAATTTTATAAAACATTAATTTGAATTTGACAAATAAAATTATGTCCTTAGAAAGGCAAATAATAGTTAAGCATTAAAGCTGCTCTTAGGGCTGATTAATCAACCGTCTGATAAAATGAACAAGCCGATAATTTTAACTCAAAATCATATTTCTTCATTCAACATGAATGACCTTAAGTTAACGAGAATAGTTGCATCCACTTTAGATTCAGCAAAACTACAAGAAGACATCAATAGCCTCCATGAATGGTGTACTAGGAATAGGGTGGTATTAAACTCTGAGAAGTGTTTTCATATAAAATTCACTAGGAAAAGAAATAAGTTATCCTCAGAATACGCTATTGCTGGTAATAAACTCAAGGATGTTACCGTTATCAGGGACCTCGGTGTCCTGATAGATAGTCAGTTGCGGTTTACGGATCACATTGATAAAATCATAAAGGAGGCTAATAGGTAAATCATTGGGGTTCATCCTACGAACAACTAAGGACTTTAAAAATCCTACTACAGTCACCCTTCTCCATAATAGTTACGTAAGAAGCAAGCTGGAATATTGTTGCTCAGTATGGTGTCCAAGCTACAAATTACATATGATCCGTATTGAAAAAGTCGAAAAGAAACTAATTCACAATATGACTTACCGTTTTAAGATCCCTCGCACGCTGACATCATACCCTGATAAAGCGAAACATTTCAACATAGATACATTATATGCACGCCGGAATTACTTGGATATGTCGCTCTTACACAAGCTGATGAACAACAAAATAGATTGTCCAAAACTTCTCAACAAACTAGAGTTTCACATTCCAAAAAGAACTCCCCGATATCCTTGTGGGTTGTTTAGAAAAAAGTTTTGCAGAACGAGGCTGGGTCGCGACTCACCTGCCACACGCTTGTCGCGCCTCTATAACTACTTAACAAAAAAGATACCCGAGCTCGATGTCCACCATCATAGCCTTCCTAAATTTTTAAATGTTCTACATAATCATATGGCACCTTTTCTTTAAGTGCAATAATAACTTATCCTCAACTTCTCTTTTTAAATTTAAATTTGTGGTTTTTTTTTATTTCTTTTTATACTTTTGATCCATTTTATCGCAACAATAAGTATGTAATGTGTAAGCATGCTGAGATTACCTTTTATTACAAGTGTAGTTAGCTGTTAATATACTGTATAAATTGTAACTTTTTATTTACTGTATCTTGTGTTGGTAATCCAATAAATAAATAAATAAACATTTTGTCAGCTATTTCGTTCGTAAGCTCGTGGGTTCGCCTCCCAAAACATCATAAAATACGAAGGTCATCTATTCCGATAGTACCTAACCAGCTAAAAAAAGCGATAAAGAGTGATGTAATATGCAACTAAAAGCGCAGAAGAATATTTTCTTTTTGAATGTAGGTTGTTAGACGGTCGTTGTACGACGCACCGAAAGAAACGCCTCGATGGTCTAGTGGTTTACGTTTTTATTATTTTTATAGTACTATACTATACTATACTATAGATGGTAAGAGCAGCACGCGCGATACGTGAAGGTCGTGGGTTCAATTCCCGCACCGCAAGGGGAGATAAAAATTTTCTGTTTCTAATATTTAGTGGTTTACGTATTGGATCATGATCTCGGCACCGAGTTCAATTACCTGGTCAAGCAAAGAAAGATGTTTTAGATTTATGGAACATAGCTTGTGTCTGTGATCACCAGCCCGCTAAGCGTGGTTGGTGATCACAAGCCAGTATCTACACATTTTTGTGATGATAACTTGCTTGATTGTGACGATGGAGCTCTGGAGAGGGACATTATTAGGCTGTATACCTACTTACTTTTTATAACAAATCACTAACTTAATATTTGTCAAAGTAGCCTCCCGTCTGTCTGCCACCATGTTTGCTTAGATCATTGAAACTACACGATTGATTTTGATACAATTATTAATGGATAGAGGAATTAAATATGTATTATAGCAAGGAAAAGCCGAAAACTTTAATAGATTCTACATTTCAACCGTGCGTTGCCAGGCCAGGTCGTTAGTAATTATTTTGCTAAAACACCGGTGAAAAGTTTTATGCATAGCTGGGCATTAATTCGTTAATCCGTTAATCGTTAATTAACGAAGTCAACATTTTGACTTACGGATTTACTTTTAAGTTATCTTTAAAAAATGTCAACGGATTCATTAACTTCCGTTAATATCCAGAAGTCCGTTAATCGTTAATTCAATGCTTATATTCACCTCATGGCACCGCGGCGCGATTGGAAAAACACGTTCAGACAAAGAACAGCGCGTGTAGCGATTGAAACAAAACACTATACAAAGCGCGTGCGAGTGAGAAAGCTGCAAATAGATTCGTTTTGTTCATTTGATTTGAACCTTTGATTCATTATATAGAACCCAAAATTTCAGTCAGTGATCATAGCGTGTTGATAAGGAAGTGAGTAATATTAGGTAAATCATGGAAGACATCGGATAATCACGGAATCGGATTCCAGTGAACCTTGTGAGAATATGCACCTTATTCCAGACGATTAAAAAACACATTTTAATTACGTATACAAATCTTTCTCTGGTCCTAACCTCTTATCTTCCGGAACCAAAACCCAAGTTCACTAACGCAACAACATAAATATTTATTTATAACGTATATAGGTACTTTAACGGATTAACGATTAACGTTAACTTGCGTTAATTCTTCCGAAATGTAACCATTAACGTTTAACGAAGCTAACTTTTTTAGTAGCGGATTAACGATAAACAAAGTTAACTGTTTGTCATCCAGCTATGGTTTTATGTAATAAAAATTTACAGACAAATGCGATCATTGTTCAAATAAAAAAAATACTCTTGACAAATTAAAAAGTAGGTACGAGAAGAGGAAAGTAAACACAGGCTATGTTGGCCGAATGTTGCTCGTTAGTAGTAGGTAACTTGTCAATATGAATAACTTCTCAATATGGACAAGTGGCAGTTGATTGAAATTGCGTGAAGTGAATATGAACGTTGCATAATCGGAAAACATCATGGAATAATATTATTATGTACAATAGCGTACCTACACCTAGACGTCTCATGCTTAATAAGCGAGAATTTTCACTTTCCCAGCTCCAATCATCTTTAATGGTTTCAAAGTGTCGCATATATGCTATCTACTTACTCGTAAATATATCCCCTTAGGATGTCATCACTATTTGTTATTGATACCTACTTCCGTAACGCTCTACAAACTTTACCATGACGCTGGAATATCCTATTACACTTTACTCATTCATTGTTTCTATCGACTATAAAATAACGAAATAAGTAGATTCGTAATTTTTGGTACCGTTCACAATAATATTGCGTTACGTTACATAGGTCGGTACAACTTTATGTAGGTACAAAATTGTTTTTGTTATGTTTTTATTGATTTGAGATACATATATTTACCTACTTTTATTTGGTACGTCCCTACACGTATTTACTTTGCCATTAATCATGAGTAAGTATAATTCCAATGTACAATTTTAACGTTGCACATTATACAATCTTGGGCATGTGTTTGAAAAACTAGGAGGTAAGTAGGTATGTATCTACATTTGGAAAGCAAAAAAACTAAACTTTGATTACAGAGGGCCCCACTAACTGGACCATTATAATCATGACAGTAGGCCGAATTGTCCATTTAAAAAAAATAGTGATTCTTGAAACAAAATAAGTCGGATACGACGGCAGAATAGGTAAAGCGTTATCAAAATACAAAATATTATTTACACAAATAAAAAAAACACGTTTTAATTTGAAAACTATAGATTAATCTTCAAAAACGAAACCGTTCGTTTGTTTCGTTTTGGGAGTAGATGATGACTTCATACGTTTTTTATTATAGTACCTACGAAGGGAATGATTCTTAGTAGGTATGCATAAAAATGTTTCATCGCGTCAAGATCCATCGCATTCTCCTTTTATGTTAATCAACTTAATGAATCTAGGCATTAATGATGATGTAATTATTACAACCTAGTAATTTTTGAGTAGGTACAAATTAATTCAATGCCACGGTAGGTAACAATCTCCAGAATCGTCTAGAACTGTCTTCTGCTTCTAAAAACAGTCGTAAAGTTCACCGGCCGCTTCAGTGGCTATTTTGGTCCTGTATAACGCCGCGATTCTCGAACTCTTAGTTTTCATCAACAAACGAACCATCCTAGACGTGAATAATCAAAACAGCGGCACTGAAATGGCTATGAAAGTTGACATTGAAGTGTCAATTGACTCAGAACCAAGTGTGGTGGCATGGGATGAGAAATTGTATGTTGGAACAGAAGATGGATCCGTAAAAGTAAGTTCAATTGTTTTTATCTCGCCTTTTTTTTTCGCTTCAAGTATGTATTGAAAATATAGGATGCCAAGTAGGTACTAGCTTAAGCCTATGGTAATTCGAAAGGTCCAAACAACATTGGCTTTTGGACTGTCCGAAAAAAATTGCATTCCGGCTTTATGCAGCGCATAAAAAAAATTTGCAACGATAGAGCGAAATCGTACGTTTGACTTACTTATATACCGAACTAGCTGTGCCCGCGACTTCGTTCGCGTGGACTACATCCTTTCATGGTCGGTTTTACCCCTTTCTCCCCTAATATTCGAAACAAAAAGTAGTATATATTTTAATCCATGTTTCGAGCTGTATTTGTGCCAAATTTAATATCTCTAACTTCAAAAATAAAGATTTTTCCATATAAACTTTCAAAGGTGGTATTACCCCCATCCCCCCCTTATTTTCTAATAAAAAGTAGCCTATGTCCGTTCTTGAGATTCAACGTATGCCTATACCAAATTTCATCAAAACCCGTTCAGCCGTTTAGGCGTGAAAGAGTAACAGACGGACAGACAGACAGACAGACAGAGTTACTTTCGCATTTATAATATTAGTATGGATAAATAACAATAATTCTAAGTAAGTAATTAGGCATTTCTAACAACAACACAACAAACTAAATTTGGTAGTTACCAAAGGTACCTATGCTAACTTTTGTCCTCGACTTCGGTCGTTTGCGCGCTTTAGATATCTTTACCAATTAAAGGAGTGAAGCTTTTATGGCCAGGCATTTAAGTAAGGTCACAAAAACACTGCCCTGATTTTTTAATTATACTTAGGTAGTGGGTACCCTTAGTTAATGTTGCAATTATAGATTGGCCCAAGGACCGTGGGATCCATCCATTTATGTACCTATATAGGTAATACATTTATGTTTGTTCTGTGTCTGGGTCTTTATAAATATACTTATTTAAACATAGGTACATTGTAGTAGCAGCTTTGTTCTGGTTTCCATAACACAAGTAAGTAGGTACTAGAGCTACTTACTTGGTTTGGAGCACAAACAAAATCGGTAATCAAGTAGTTTCATGTAGTACTAAATGGTTTCCTATTTTCTCACTATGTAATACCTACAATTGGATTACTGTATTGGGGGCAAAGTAGGTATGTGATGTTTGCCGTTATTTTTATTTTTATCAGACATTCGATGCTGATCTTAAAGCTGGCTTGTCTTGGCAAGCACACGGGGTGCAGCTGTTTGCCATCGCAGCAAGTCACGGATTTGTCTACACAGCTTCCAACGACGCCGGAGTCAGGGTTTGGTCCGACAAGGGTGAGAAAGTCGCAGAGCTACCAACTACCGGCGCTGACGTTGGCACGTTACATGTCTTCGAAAAAAAACTTTATGCGGGAGATGAAGGAGGCAACGTAAGCAAAACTTAATATATCTATACATACACTTTTGCCTTTGAGGTCCTGGCTCAGTGGCTAAGGTCAGCTCCCAAATCACGAAGTCGCGGGTTTGATTTGCCAGTCAGGCCAATTTTGAAACAAATTTTAATTAAATTGACTTGACTTTCGGCAATGGCAGCGCAAGACATTATTTTGATAATGTTTCGCTAGGCACTCTGATGATACAAGAAGGGTTTAAACATACCTACCTTAATGTGGAATGTAGCATTTAATTGTCCTAAACTACATTGACTAAGGTGCGATCAAAATTTAATAACCTGTTTATGTAGGCATTGAGGCGCCACGCCCTTTGCCTCGCAATGGCCTTGTGATTTGGATGCGCTGGGTTGACAGACCTAGTTAGGACCCGACGTCCCCCTTCCGGTCCAGCTTGCCGCAGACGAAGGCGGCTTAGGGCGCGGCGACGTTACGACCGCGCCCAGCTACCGCGGGGGGACCGGCCAGCTGATGGTGTGAGGGCGCTTCAGCCGGCATTGCACCGGCCGCCACTGCGATGGCGGGCGGGATGGTTCTGTAGACTCATATCTGGCGCGTTTATTAGGTATATTTATTACATATTTTCTAATCTTCTTGTCTACCTTTAGGATAGAATTAGTATTTTTCTTTTCGACTTACCTACTGAGATGACTTTAGTAAGTAGTTAAAGTATCCTAATGAAAAGGAATAGAATCGTGTTTTTGGAAAAGTAATTCAGTCAGTCCTCTTGTAAAATGGAAAAGGCAATACCTTCAACAAGCAGTATACATTGCGCATTTTATCAGATAGTTGGTAGGTTTATGATTACAGGTTTATGTTTAATAAGATTACTTACAATTTTTGCAGGTTTTAGTTTACGAAAACCATGAAGAAAAAGCAAGATATAATGTGTTAGAAGAGGTTAAAGACTTATGGTTAAGTCCTCCTTTTTTGTTTACTGTACGAGATCTAGACGTAACTGTTACTGAAATTAAACCAGGTACTTACATATATATTTACTAACTAAACACATATTATATGTGGTTAAGCTATTTAATTAGTACAATTTTGAATCCCACTTTATTTTCTTATTTTATCGCATTATTCGTGCGTGGTATCAGCCTGGACTAGATGCTCATCTAACAATTAAATTCATTGTAAATATTTAAGACTTATACCTACCAATTGTGTTGCTTTGAGTTACTTACCGCCATTGAATCTTTATCCAATGGAATACCCTGGGCACACTAAAAAAAGCAATAAAGCTAATAATTTAGCGATGGTAGCAGGTAGTCTACATAATAAGAGCGACCTTTTTTAGCTCCCAGCCTGATCTCGTAAAAAGTACATGGTTATTATTGGTGATCTTGACATGGACTAGGGCCTCTAGGGGGTCCTCGTCGATTACGAGGCTCTTGCCTAGAGTACATAATAGAAAAGAGAGTTGCGACCGAGATTGAAAAACGAAATGATACCATCATACTCAAAGCCACAATACATAATATTAGATTTTTTTTATTTTAGAAGACTCAAAATCTCGATTTGTGACGCGGCATACGATGGAAGGCCGAGCGCCGCTGCGTGTGGCGGGCCGGCATCTGCTGGTTGCGGCTAGAGGTGGTAACCATCTACGTTTACATGATGTATCTGTTGACACTACATTCAAGCTTTTACACGAAGTTAAGGTACATACTATTTTTAAAAAAATACTAGTAATATGTTACCAGTTGTGTTGTTATGCACCTAGATCTGTCTCTTATTAGTGATCTTCACTCTAGTAAATATGAAATCCTAATTCTAATAATTATGATGCTGTCTAATAGTATGCATATTTAGCAATTTGATTGTTTTTGCAGTAACATTTTATAGACAGATCATGGTTCTTAGGAACAAAATGTACATAAAATGTTTTGATTGTTGATTCAGGTCAGTGACATGATATTGACTTGTCTGTCAATATGTGGAGACTATGCATGGACAGGAGGCTGGGATGGTGTTGTGCGCAGGTGGAAGATCGACGGGGAAGTCTTGCAGAATGCAGGAGAGCTCAATTTAGGATCATGCATAAATGGACTAACCTCCAGTACAAACACCACTTATGCAATTTTATCTGGAGGAAAAATTGTACGAATTAAGGCTGAATAATCATTTAGGAGTATGTTTATTAATAAAACCATATCACACCTCTAGATGAAAACTCCAGTAACTCAAAAATTATGCATTTAGAGTAAGTGTAATTTAAGAAATCCTGTCCCGAACGTCTAAACTTAAATTAACTCCCAAAAGGCTAGTCTAACAAGCTAAAGAATACATTATCCTCGGGAATACCTCTTTAGACATTTAAAACCAGTGCAGTTATATATTTTTGAAACAATTTTCCGTCTTATCCTAAAATATATATTTTGAGTTCCTTGAGTTTTCATCTAAGGGTGCGATATAACTATGTAAAATCTCTTAACACTGATTAATTGATTCTTGGGAATCACCACAAATTGCAATGGACAGATTGAGATGAAATTTTTCACCCAAGAATAATAATAAATTATTAAATAGTTTTATTACATTTGTTAGATGTTAAAACACAGCACAAAGATCTTATAATAAAGAATTTTCTTTTAACAATTAATTTATTACTTAGTTTTATGACCATCATTTACAAGTGAATAATAAAATATGCATTTCAATTAATTTACAATTTTATTTTTAATGATGCTGAGATCAATACAGCTTGAATAATAATGGCCATTCAGATGATCCAGCATCTTTAAATCTTAATTGACCCCCAAATAAAAGCAAACAAAATAAAAAACGCTTATTCTTTTGATATTTACTAAGTAATGAAAATTTTACCTACAATAATTTAAACAGTTTTTCAAATTAGATTACGATTTCAACATCACAAAGTTCCGATTCAGAGGGCAAGTAAATTGATTTTGGACTAATATAGTTCGGGTCAATTGGAGGCAATCCAGCTTTTTCACGTCTACGCAACTCTAAAAATGCTTCACGCTGGGCCCAATCTCTCAAATGCACATCAGGAGCGTAAGCCCAAGCGAATCCACCAAACACTAAACAAAGTGTGACAGAGAAGAAGAACGAGGCGTGGTGGGCATTGGTATCGTCTTCCTTGCTTTTGTAATCGAACCCGTAGCTCACCCAGTTTTTGTCTTCAGGTTTTGCTTCGCAGACAGTCGTTGCAGTGTCGCTGTTCCTCTTTGAGGTCGAAATAGTCCTGCTGACCTTAAGATGATGGTTCCAGACACATCTTTGCATGAGAGGCATATGACGAAGCTTGATCAATCCTGCCATTATTTATTTCGTTAGTACTAATTTGCGGACTAAAATTTGCGCACAATATTAAATTATTTACGATTTTCGTAAAGGTTAGAAGACTGAAGGATTATGAAACAATCGCAAATGTTGCCACATTAAAAAAAATGTCAACACATTGTGTTGTCAAAATATAAGTCTTATTCATGGACTTAATATATAAACAGGACCGAGTACTCGCAGCCAAAAAACGAGCCGAGCGAGATAGCTACCACAGAGGCGTGTGTCCCTTTCTAATAGGGTGACAACAAGATTTATTTTGACAACGAGAATAACCCTAAATTTTTGAAATAAATAATACAAATTGTCAAAGGTATCTATTTATTTAGCCATGTACATGCTTTGGTTGATACAGATGACAAGAAAATATAGTTGAAACAATGCTTAAAATAATTGCTAGTAAGTACAATTACAGCCGCTTCGGCTACATGTTTAATGAATGGCTTTTGTAATAATTGTACGCCAGTCTATGTCTACGATTTTTTACCTAACTTCTGATCACTGTGGGCAACAGATTGTTTTCAGTGTCAATATTAATATTAACCAAAAAACATCGTTTGAACAATTTGATTGATTAAACGACTGAGAAACTACTTTTTAAACATGATAATATCTTAAGAGGTGGCACGATGTAGGATTTCTTCTTCAGAGTCTGGTAGTGGTCGGTGGCTGAATGTATTACTGAGAACTTCAATTTTTTTACTTTTGGTCTGTAAAATAAACATAAAAGTACTATACATATTACATCTAAAAAAATTACAGTTAACTTAGTGTAATATATTATATCCAGTTTATGACCTACAAAATAATACTCATGTAAAGAATTAAGTAAAAATAAACCAGGCCAAGTACCTATAAGTCGTAAAGGTTTTACTATATTTTACTGTAAAACGAATCCTTCTTAAGTATTTATTTTATTTCAATTTTATTATTTGTCTTTAAATAAAGTGTATTCCGTCAATATTTCAAGTGTCTAACTGTTATAGCTATCAATATTCGGCAAGCAATAAAATCACGTATGTTGTATGGGAGCCCTTTACATACGTATATTATCTTGTTTTTTAGTATTAAGTATGTGATGTTGTTATAACGGCATCAAACAATTAAAATTATAACTAATTATCACTGTTCACAAGATACAGCCTGATGGCAGTTAGACGGAAAGCGAAGTTTTAGTAATAGGGTTCCGTTTTACCCCTTGGGTATGGAACATAAAAGACTATGTATAGTGTATATACAAATAGTGTTTTTTAAAATACTTGATTAGGTGTTTAGAATAAGTTTACTAAAATTAAATCTTGTTGTGTGTTGTTGCGTTGAAGCATGATAAACACTTACTAATGATACTTACCTTACAGGAGAAATCGTAGGTATAGCAAGTCCCGGCTGCATACGACAGAATTTATAAGTGATTATTTGCTTTACGTGTATAGCTGAGCCATTTTTGTCGCATTACTTCATTTTTAAGGCAGGTAACTGTAAATAAATGTACAACAGTGAAGAACTAACTCGAGCACACAATTGAAATATTACGAGAATTATGGTTACCCTAGTGGTAAGATTTACAGTAAGATTATTTTGAGCTTACCTGTGGAACGATATATGGCAATCACTATATAATTCACTTGAACAAGTATAAACGCAACATTTTTTCACCATTTTATCTTATGAGGTGCCTTAGAATTGTTTATTTTGATAAACTCAATCAATGACAGTTTGACTTACTGACGCCCCATGGCAGTTCATGATGATGCTTTAGAGGGTTACCACTAGGAAATTAGAAATAAGCAAATACTATTTTACGTATTCTTTATAGTTTATGTATAAAATCAAAGAAATAAATTAAAATATAATTTATTATTTTACATTTGTTGAAAAAACAATTAAATACAAGTGCATAAACTGAGTTTTTGATCAGGCAAAATTTTGATCAGAAATATTATTTTATGCTGGCAAGATCTAAGAAAGATCAAAGAACGAGACACACGCCTCCGGCCTGGCTATCTCTGTCGGCTCGGAATTGCATCTGTGTAAAGCGCACAGGATTTAATACTTTATTGCATTGTAATAGTGTTCATTTTTCATAATGAACTTTTTCAGAGTTATCAGTCCTGTTTATTATATTAGGTCCATGGTCTTATTTATTTCAGAAGCTAAGGATCTGTGCTTAGGATGTGCTGAGCATGGACTTAGTTTATTATATTCAGTCCATGGTGCTGAGGTATTGTGATGGCTCTTTAAAATATTTTAAATGAAAATAATGATGTCTAAAAAACGTATTCAAACTAGGTACATTCTCTTGTTGATTATAACGAGCTTGATAAATGTCTTTGCAGAATAGTTATAGTATAGTTATATATATGCTTAAAATTTCGGGCTTTTCGAGATGCCACTTGCTTATAAGATTATGGGGTCCTCGTCCATGGGTGTTCATTTATACAGAAAGTTCAAGAGAAACTGAAAAATAAAATAATCTATAAAGTAAACTGCGCTGAGTGTCAAGCCTTTCGTCCACGTAAACAACTTCCCTCAGACCCGATTGTTCCTTAAAATATGCCTAAAGTATAGAATGTTGGCCTCAAATTAATCCTGAAAAAACTAGCATTATGTTCTGTCTTAAATGATATAAGTTCTCACCTCACGTGGGTAGGCTTCACACCAAAAACTTAGTTGCCATCCAATACAAAAAAGACAATGTTCGAGGAGCAAGGTAAACGCGGTAATCTCAAAGGGTAATCTCCATAATCGTTTGTCAAGCTTATTGACGGTCACTATTTGTTACTGTATGGCTATGATTATTTAATATTATTCTCAATAAATATAAGCATTTAAAAAAAAAGATCATTTGAATGCCGAGTTTTCGTGTAGTAGATGAATAGTATCGATATGAAATGATGTAACTTCAACATCATTGAACTACGAGGGTGGATTGAAAAGTTCGCGGCTTCAGCAAGAAAACAAAATAAAATATAAACAAAAGTAATTTTTAGTGACCAACCGAAACATGTTATTTTGCCGAAACCGAAACCGAAGGTTCGGTTTCATTGTAGTTTCGGCCGAAACCGAAACCGAAACCGAACCTTTTATAAAAAAAGTCCTTATTTTTTTTATTTTTTTTGTTTGGTTAATCTTTATAGTCAATAGATTGATCGCAGGTGACATGACAGTGAGGATGGCGTTTCAGAGCGTCTCCTCCATTAAGGAGATCTCTTTTTTTAACTACTAGCTGTGTTTTCTAGCTACAGAGGTCTGCGACAGACTTTCTATTTAGTCTCCGCTTGTGGCCCGGATTGGTAAAATTTAGGGCCAAGGGATTTGGATGTTGTTTTAGTCTTGACATGTAACGTTTAGCAGCAATTTTTATTTCCTGTTGTACTGTGCTTAAGTTCAAGATCACATGCATCTCAGAATTTCTAATGAACCACGGTGCATTTGTTATATTTTTAATTATGACATTATGGAGTCTCTGTATAATATTTATATTGGAGGTACTTGCAGAGCCCCACAATTCTGTTCCATACATCCAAATTAGTTTCAAAATAGTCTTATACACTGAAAATTGTAGTCGATAGAAAGTGCTGAGTTTCTCCCCAACAACCAGTAGAGGTTTCGGTATTTGATGTTCAATTGGTCTCTTTTTGCAAGTAAGTGCGTCTTCCACGTTAATCTCCTATCAAGGTGTATTCCTCAGTATTTCACCACGTCATGATCAGGTAGCTCTTGTTCGCCGATTTTCACGGGTGGGCAGTTACCTGGTCGAAGAGTAAATGTTACTTGGACAGACTTTGAAGCACTAGCCTTCACTCTCCACTTTTTGAGCCAAGTATTTATTTTATTCAGGCCATTTGGTAGCATGTGGGATGCCATACAGGGGTCCTTGTGGGTTGCGAGTATAGCTGTGTTGTCAGCATATGTAGCAATTTAATTTCATTTGTTTGTGGCAGATCAGCTGTGTATATTGTATACAACACAGGTCCCAACACAGAACCCTGGGGTACACCCGCTGTGATTTCAAAAAACCCTGATGTACAATCGGCTTCTTTTACTTGAAATAATCTTTCAGTAAGGTAGTGTAGGGGTCAGAAGGTTGCGTAGTAAAGTTGCGTGTTCAGATTTGGATGTTGGAATGTCTTTTATTTGCAAACTTAGGACTATATATACAAAATCTTAAAATAAATAAACACACATTCTTATTGGCTAATTATAGTGGACAAATGAAAATGCTTACATTTAAACCTATTACAAAATATTTACAACAAACTGAAACTACGTTATTGGATATAATTATTTACAATTAAATTAACAAATCACAGGGCCTACATTTTAGCCAGTCAGGTGGCGTCTGTGACGTCAGGCGTTACCGGGCAGGGAGCCACGGAATTAGAGCGAGGTGGTATGCTCGGACCTCTCGATGCAAGGTAATAAATATAACCGGCGCGAAACTCGCGCGCTCCGCAGTCTAGCTACTTGTATGCACCGAGAGGGTCGAGATGCACTCTCCCATATCACTCCCCCTCAAGCGAAGCGTACGTTCTTCTTGACGGCTCGACCGGTTCTTGTAATGTATGGGAGACCGTCGTTCGTCGATAAAGAGGCGGGAGTCGGCGCGCTGCTATCGGTCGCGCGCGTACAATCTCTGCTTCTCGCCGTGACGTCAGCTGCAGGCGTTGCTACTGCGTCTTGCGTTTGTTCGTTGCACATGTAGGCGGGCTTCAACCTGTCGAGCGATATGACAGCTGATCGACTCGGTAGTTGTATCTTGAAGTGCTTGTCCTGGCGTTGAAGTACTTCGTAGGGCCCGTCGTATGGTGGAGTGAGCGGTGCTCGCACGGTGTCGTTTCGCACGAAGACGTGTGTACATGTTGCGAGATCTTTGTATACAAACGTTTGTCGGCTCGTCTGTGTGCGTTTTTCGGGTGCAAGGGACGACATTGTCTGCGTGAGTTGACGCACGTAGTCTGCATCTTCAATGTTCGACTGAGTAGGTACGAAAAAATCAGATGGTATACGTAGAGTAGCTCCGTAAGTCATCAACGCGGGACTGAGGTTGTTGTCGTCTCGTATTGCGCTGCGTAGTCCCAGAAGTACTGTGGGCAGCTCATCAGTCCACGTAGTGGTTGCGCCTCGTGCCATGAGTGCTGCTTTCATAGTTCTGTGCCATCTCTCTATCTTACCGTTAGCTTGTGGATGAAAAGCGGTAGTTCGGATTCTAGTTATGCCGAATTTCTTCATAAGAGCGTTAAACAGCTGCGACTCGAACTGACGTCCTTGATCGGTCGATATGCGTAGCGGGCAACCGAAGCGTGCTATCCAATTTTCGTACAGTGCTTTAGCGACGATTTCAGCGGTGATTTCTCATACTGGGATCGCTTCGGGCCAACTTGTACACCTATCGATGATAGTAATGCAGTATCGATAGTCGTTTGATAGTCGCAGTGGGCCAACTATGTCGATATGGATGTGTTCGAAGCGTTGCGACGGCGGGAACGATGATAACGGTGTAACGACGTGACGACTAACTTTAGCACGTTGACAGTTGATGCAGGCTCTTGTCCAAGTAGTGACTTCTCTGTTCATCGAAGGCCAGAAAAATTTCGAAGTCATCTGCCTCCGCGTTGTTCTAACGCCTGGGTGGCACAGATCGTGTTGCGCTTTGAAGGCTGCATAGCGATATGCCGCAAGCAAGTAGGGACGAGGCGTAGATAACGTGACCTCGCACGTGATTGGTCGGCTGAGTCCAGGCAGCGTTATAGCGCCAAACTTCAAATTGTCTTGTGTTTTCAATGTTTTGAGTTCTTCGTCGTTAGTTTGATCGATGGCCAGCTGATTGTAGTCGATCGTAGTCGGGCAATGTATCTCCTCGATACGAGATAAGGCGTCGGCAACTGTATTTTCTTCTCCTTGTATGTACTTGATACTTGTGCAAAATTGACTAATGAAGTGTAGTTGTCGCTTTCGTCGTGGTGTGTCGCTGCTACTTGCTGATCGTGATAATGCGTGGACGAGCGGTTTGTGATCGGTGTATATTGTGACGTCACAGCCTTCTATAAGTCGGCGAAAGTGTTTGACAGCCGAATACATCGCTAGTAATTCGCGATCGTATACGCTGTATCGTCGTTGCGTTGCGCTCATTGTCTTAGAGAAAAATGCCAGTGGTTTCCAAACTTTGTCGATCTTCTGTTGAAGTACAGCGCCGAGACTGGTATCGGAGGCGTCACTCATGATGACGAGTTCGTTGCCGCTGGTTGGATAGGCCAGTGTGGTAGCTTCTGAAATGCTTTGGCGGCATTTTTCAAAAGCGGTTTCTGCTTCGGGCGTCCAATTGATCGGTGTCTTGTCATTTTTCTTCTTATTATGTAGGTACTTATTGAGTTCGCTTTGCAAATCGGCTTGATGAGGCAGGCAGTCTCGGTAGAAATTGAGCATGCCTAGGAAGCGTCGTAGCTCGATGATGGTGTTCGGTTTCGGGTACGAAGATATTGCTTGAGTACGTTCCTCAGTGGGTCTGATGCCTTCAGCTGATACTTCGTAGCCCAGGAAGTTGATTTTTGATTTCCCAAACTCGCATTTGTCGATGTTGACGGTCACGCCATATTGTGTCAGGCGCTTGAGAACTTGGTGCAGAGTTTGCTTCATTTCTTGTTCGTCATCAGCATACAGAAGAATATCATCAACGTAACAAAATACTCCTTCTAGGCCATGTAAGACTTGGTGCATGAAACGTTGAAATGTTTGACTTGCATTTCTGAGTCCGAATGTCATGCAGTTGAATTCAAACAGACCAAACGGTGTTATTATTGCTGTTTTCTTTGCATCTTCGCTGTTGATGGGTATCCAGAAGTAAGCCATTTTGAGATCGAGTTTTGAGAACAGTTTCTTGTTACGTAACTGATACGTAAAGTCTTGTATGCGTGGTATCGGGTATCGGTCTGGCTGCGTGACTGCGTTAAGTCGTCTGTAGTCACCGCAAACTCGTAGTCCCCCATCTTTCTTCTTCACCACGTGAAGTGGACTTGCCCAGGCGCTCATGGACGGCTTGCATATGCCCATCGTTACCATGCGGTCGAACTCTTCTTTGGCTGCTTTGTACTTGTCCGGCGGAAGAGGGCGCGCGCGTGCGTAGAGCGGTGGGCCTGTTGTTTCGATGTGATGGACGACGTCGTGTTTGGGTGGATTTTGCAAGTTCATTGGTCTTAAGACTTCTGGATATTGTGCCAGTATGCCATGGTAGTCTTGTTCGGGGCAGATGATACAGATTGTTTCGGCTGGTGTGTTGATTTCTAAGGCGTTAACTGACAATTCGGTGATTTTGTCGACTAGTTTCTTGTTGTCTAAGTCGACGAGCAACTTGTAGTGACGAAGGAAGTCTGCTCCGAGGATCGATGTCTTGACGTCTGCCACTATGAATGTCCATTGGAAACTGCGACGTAAGCCAAAGTTTAGGTTGATCGATTTTTCTCCGTACGTTGCGATCGGCGTACTATTTGCCGCGTATAATCTGTAGGCGTTATCTTTCTTGTTAATTGTTCTCTTTGTTTTCGATGTTGCAGCTAGTACGGAGATGTCAGCGCCAGTATCCACGAGGAAACGTTCGTGAGTGTTGCGGTCGTGGACGCATAGGCGATTGCTTGGAGTGGAGACACCGACACTCGCCACTGTCGATGTCGACGTTAGTTTAAAGACGTCTTGTTATTACTGTTTTCTTGTTGCCTTCTACTACACGGTGATTCGCATCTCTTAGCTTGATCACCGAATCGAAAATGGTACTTGCATAACCATGTTTTGTTTGCAAAATCGCCTGGTTTCACGTCGCGCTCGTTCCGCTGCTTTGAGTGCGAGCGGGAGCGAGAACGTGAGTGAAAGGGACGGCGATACCGTCGCTGCGGCTGAGAGGCGCGGCGCGAGAGTTCAGCGACCTCGAGCGCGAGCTTCTCGACTTGCCGTGATAACGCTGATAACGTTGATAACGCGTCGCTTTGGCTTGCTTCTCTCGGCGTAGTTGTGTTTGATATTGCAGCGATAGATGGTGCTTCTGAGTACTCTGCCATCTTGTCAGCCATCGCGGCGAGAGTGTCGAGTGTTGATTCCATGTTGATCGATAACACGACTCGTATCTGCGCTGGCATTTGGTTCAGCCATTCGATCTTGAGACCTTCTTCTGTGATCATACCGCTACCGAGTTCTCTCATCTTCCTTAGCAGCTGTGAGGGCTTCTGGTCGCCTAACTCGAGTCCGCTGATGAGTTTTTGAAAGTTTTTCGCTGCGGACGTGTCGTACGTGGAGAGAAGGCGTTCTTTTGCTGCTTGATATTTCCCTGTAGCCGGCGGGTTGTACAGGATGTCGGTGAGATGGTGTAGGTCGACTGTTTGAAGTTGCTGAAGCAGGTAGGTGAACTTCTGTGCGTCGGATGTGTGCAGCGGGTCGACTGTAGCCTCGAAGTGAATAAACCACGCCCTTGGCATTTCACGCCAGAATGGAAGGAATCTTGACTGGACGGAGACTCCGGCAAGCTCGTGGTGGGAATGAGCCATCTTCTGGTCTGACTGTTGCGGATTTTCTGCAGGAGCTTGAGCAGGGATTCGTGCTTCTTGGTGGTTTTCTTGTCTTCCGGCCATTTCTTCAGCGTCGATGGTCACCAGTTGTAGGGGTCAGAAGGTTGCGTAGTAAAGTTGCGTGTTCAGATTTGGATGTTGGAATGTCTTTTATTTGCAAACTTAGGACTATATATACAAAATCTTAAAATAAATAAACACACATTCTTATTGGCTAATTATAGTGGACAAATGAAAATGCTTACATTTAAACCTATTACAAAATATTTACAACAAACTGAAACTACGTTATTGGATATAATTATTTACAATTAAATTAACAAATCACAGGGCCTACATTTTAGCCAGTCAGGTGGCGTCTGTGACGTCAGGCGTTACCGGGCAGGGAGCCACGGAATTAGAGCGAGGTGGTATGCTCGGACCTCTCGATGCAAGGTAATAAATATAACCGGCGCGAAACTCGCGCGCTCCGCAGTCTAGCTACTTGTATGCACCGAGAGGGTCGAGATGCACTCTCCCATAGTAGGATTCCAGGATTTGAAAATATGTGTGAGGAAGCGATTTTACAAAGTAGTCTTCTATGCCACACTTTGTCAAACGCTTGCTGAATGTCGGGAAATACGGAGGAGCAGTACTCTGTGTTTTCTAACGAGCTGCTAATTTTTTTGTAGACTCTGTGCACCTGTTCTGTGGTTCCGTGTTTTGATCGAAAACCGAACTGGTGATCAGGGATTATCTTTCTTTCTACAAGTATAGGTGCTATCCTAGAGAGTATCAAAATCATCAAAATAAAACTATATGACTTGGTCCAAAGTGTTCTACACATAGCTATAAGTTAGATACTGCTACTGTAACTTATCTACTGAGTTTCTTACCGGTGTCTTCTTGGTAGATATAGGTTCCGAACCGGAAGTAGAATCACTTTGCATTGTATTCAATGACGATTCAAAAGTGTTACATGTAACCTACTTGAATAAAGAAATATTTGAGTTTGAGTAATAGTCTTTCAAGTAGTTTTGATACCACTGGCAGTAAGCTAATAGGTCTATATAATGTTATACCATTTGCTGGTTTGCCTTTCTTGTGGATCATCACTATCTGTGATATCTTCCACAAGGACGGGTAGTTAGTTCTTCGTCCTAATAATGTCGTTGAATAGTGAAGCCAAAAACACAAATGCTTTCTTTGGTAGTTCAATCAGTACCTCTTTGGTGACGAGATCATAGCCAGGAGCTTTTTTGCTATCGAGTTTTTGTATCTGATTTAGTACTTCTTTAGGTGTGATTGGTTTGATTGGTATGTCCAACTTAAGGTCCTTGTTCATAACATCATCAATATCTGAGTCATCTAGTTTTGGGTCTGCATTGTTGGGTACAAACACTTTTGCTAAGTGTTCAGCAAATGCAGCAGCTTTTTGATTGTTGGTCCTAGCCCAATTATTTAGTGTTCTTATAGGAGGCCTGATAGTTTTTGGTTGGTTCATACTTTTAGTGACCTTCCACAGTGAGTAGTTAGAAGCCTTTGTGGCCGATAGTGACTCTAAATAGGTTTTTGCAGTGTTATTTTTCGCTTCAGATAAGGCTTCTTTGACACTCTTGATGGCTTTGTTGAGTGCCATTTTGTCTTCTTTCTTTCGACTGATATGCCAGACCCGACGCAGCCTTCTCTTTTCTTGGATTTTTTCGCGTATTTGCCAAGATATATGTTAGAGATCTGGGGTGCTCCATGAATAAAATGATACACTGCTTGAGGATAATGTTTATTCGACTAGAGTTCGAATAAGAATGAATCACATTGCAAACGGTAGCCGTATTTATAAGGCGATCAAAACAACTTCCGAAGTGGTAGGGGTAAGCGCACCTGCAACGTGCACGTGCCTCATTAACTTGTTTACGAGCTAATGATTCACTTGCTAATTTGATCGCCCTACAGTAAAAATAATGAGTTATACTTGTAGAAGGATATTTTACATACTTAATCAAATATTAATTGAATTAGAATTCATAATCTTACAATAATAGTTGAGATTGCTTAGAACGCTATCACGGCCATTCTGATCTGAAGCTCGTGCTCTGAGCGGAGATACATTCAATCTGTAAATTAAAAAAAGTGCAGATATAATTCAATTTATTTAAACCAAACCGTTAGTAAATTCAATCGAATATATCACGCGTCAGTCATCATGCCCAGTTATAAGACTAAATCACTACCGTGATCCGTGCAGACAAGTGGCATGGGTGTTTTGCCCAGTTGTCAGACTAAATTGTTGATATAATCCGTACTGACAAGTGGCAAACATATTCTTTTGTATTTTGCCCAGTTGTCAGACTGAATTACTGATGTAATCCGTACCGACAAGTGGCAAACATATTCTTTTGTATTTTGCCCAGTTGTCAGACTGAACTACTGATGTAATCCGTACCGACAAGTGGCAAACATATTCTTTTGTATTTTGCCCAGTTGTCAGACTAAACTATTGATATAATCTGTACTGACAAGTGGCAAACATATTCTTTTGTATTTTGCCCAGTTGTCAGACTGAACTACTGATGTAATCCGTACCGACAAGTGGCAAACATATTTTTTTTTGTATTTTGCCCAGTTGTCAGACTAAATTATTGATATAATCCGTACTGACAAGTGGCAAACATATTCTTTTGTATTTTGCCCAGTTGCCAGACTAAATCTTTGATGTGATCCGTACAGGCAAGTGGCATACACTTTTCATTATTATTTTGCCCAGTTGTCAGACTAAATCACCAGGGTGATCCGTACAGACAAGTGGCTATTCGTTTTCACTATAATATATTTCGGTATCGCTATCACGGCTGTCTAAATTTGGTGTTGATACTGCTCTTATGTGTTCGTGTGACACAACGGCGATTTTATCATTGCGTATACTTTTAACTTGATTGCGGTAATTTTCAAGCTTTACATAGTACAAAGTCACCCATCTTTTATGGAATAACTGTAGCGCGCTTTTTGTTAAATCGGTCTTTATTTTTGTGGGACTGTTCGGTCATTCTGATTTCTAACTTCTTTTTTGAGTTTGTATCTTGCATCTAACAGGCTGTATCTTGTGAACAGTGATAGTTAGTTATAATTTTAATTTTTGATGCCGTTATAACAACATCAAATACTTAATACTAAAAAACAAGATAATATACGTATGTAAAGGGCTCCCATACAACATACGTGATTTTATAGCTTGCCGGATATTGATAGCTATAACAGTTAGACACTTGAAATATTGACGAAATACACTTTATTTAAAGACAAATAATAAAATTGAAATAAAATAAATATTTAAGAAGGATTCGTTTTACAGTCAAATATAGTAAAACCTTTACGACTTATAGGTACTTGGCCTGGTTTATTTTTACTTAATTCTTTACATGAGTATTATTTCGTAGGTCATAAACTGGATGTAATATGTTACACTAAGTTAACTGTAATTTTTTTAGATGTAATATGTATAGTACTTTTATGTATATTTTACAGACCAAAAGTAAAAAAAAATAAGTTCTCAGTAATACATTCAGCCACCGACCACTACCAGTCGAAGAAGAAATCCTACATCGTGCCACCTCTTAAAGATATTATCATCTTTAAAAAGTAGTTTCTCAGTAGTTTAATCGATCAAATTGTTCAAACGATGTTTTTTGGTTAATATTAATATTGGTACTGAAAACAATCTGTTGCCCACAGTGATCAGAAGTTTGGTAAAAAATCGTAGACATAGACTGGCGTACAATTATTACAAAAGCCATTCATTAAACATGTAGCCGAAGCGGCTGTAATTGTACTTACTAGCAATTATTTTAAGCATTGTTTCAACTATATTTTCTTGTCATCTGTATCAACCAAAGCATGTACATGGCTAAATAAATAGATACCTTTGACAATTTGTATTATTTATTTCAAAAATTTAGGGTTATTCTCGTTGTCAAAATAAATCTTGTTGTCACCCTATTAGAAAGGGACACACGCCTCTGTGGTAGCTATCTCGCTTGGCTCGTTTTTTGGCTGCGAGTACTCGGTCCTGTTTATACGTAGACAGAGGAACTCTGTCTACGTGTTTATATATTAAGTCCATGATGAAATCGTGCCTCTCTAAACACTTGACATTGGCGGAATCACTGCGTTATCAAACGCGGGACAGAGTCCATAGAAAAAAAAAAATTGGTTGTTCGGGCAATCGGTATATTGTGATTTTTCTGTTGCTAATATTTGATTTTATTTATCCCAAGTGCAAAGATAAATATCAAAGAGGCTTTGCCGCTACAGTTTTCATAATGGTGGTAAGACAATACATTGAAGAACTTAAATATTTGGAGAAAATCAACCCTTACTGTTGGAGGATTAAAATGGGGTTCCAACCTAACATGAATGTCGAAGGAATATTTTATGTAAATAATACACTTGAGAAACTAATGTTGGATGAACTCCGAAACTCGTGTCGCCCTGGTATGACCGGAGGATTTTTGCCCGGCGTCAAGCAGATAGCGAACGTCGCCGCCCTGCCCGGCATCGTCGGTCGCTCGGTCGGTTTACCAGATGTTCACTCAGGATATGGATTTGCAATAGGTAAACATCTTATTTTTTCTTTTCTATTTCTATTCTATTCTATTCTTGAGTATGACAATGATTGTGTGAGATGGAATAGTCTCTAGATATTCCATCACCCAAAGACTGTTTGGCTATACATAATGTCACATGTGCATATATAATTTTCAGTGTGCATGATAATGGAAGCAGTTGCTAAAGTTTTTGTCCCACAGCTGTGCAGCCATCTAACACTATCGGTGTGTGCTGAACATGTTCAAAAATTGTGTTGTTAGAAATAAGAAGAAAACAATGTCTTTACATAATATTTGGTATATGTATGAAGCACTATACTATTTTCATAATTCAGATGATAACAGAGGTTTTACAAATACTATTTTTACAAAAACAAGAGTTCTTATCAGTACTAAAATCTAATACAAACCTTATTATTATTATGATAGGGTATATTTAATTATATATATGTTAGCTTATAATAATATTAAGAATATTAAAATTATAATTAATTACAATGGGAATATAAAAACTATTAACAAAAACTAATTAAAAACACAAATTTTGCTATCCGAACCCGTTAGTACCCGGCGCAAAGGTGCCCATCACACTGGCCGCATTACCACGCTGAATAGCAATGGCCAGCCTCTGCACCAGGAACGAACCAGAACGTGAGTCGCCTAAAGCATCACTCAATCTACGGCCTATTTCACGCACAAAGTCCCTCGCCTCCGACCCCCAACAGCCCATGGTCTCCACTGCCACGGGCACAAAGTAATAAAGAGGCTCTAAATTGGCATACTTAAGCCTCTTCTTCAAACATGCATCTTCCGCAGCCGCTGCCGGGTAGTGGATAGTGCGACTGAGATGGCTAGCGGCTACAGTGCTGAAAAGTAGCGTCCCAAAATTAATATTATTATCTAATATTGTATGATATATGTTTCAGGCAATATGGCTGCTTTTGATATGTCCAATCCCAAAGCAATTGTTTCTCCTGGAGGTGTAGGTTTTGATATCAACTGTGGTGTGCGCCTTCTCAGAACTAATTTGCATGAGAAAGATGTCCTACCAATTAAGGTAATAAAATTTTATTAATTTATTTAATTTAAATCTACATATTAGATTTTGTTGTTTAAAGAAATACTTTATTTTATTGCATTGACCTACTGGCATGAGTATTCATTGCTTCCTGGAGTATATTATGATCTGTAAATAACTTTCAATTGATTGCGCTTTTAGAAAATAAATGATTTATAAAAATATTATGTTATGTCTTTACAGGAACAGCTAGCTCAAAGCCTGTTTGATCATATACCTGTTGGAGTAGGATCCAAAGGTATTATACCTATGAATGCTCGTGATATGGAAGAGGCTTTAGAAATGGGAATGGACTGGTCTCTTCGGGAGGGATATGTCTGGGCAGAAGACAAGGAGCATTGTGAGGAATATGGACGCATGCTAAATGCTGACCCCTCTAAAGTTAGTCTTCGTGCAAAGAAGAGAGGATTGCCTCAACTTGGAACTCTTGGTGCTGGCAACCATTATGCTGAGATACAAGTTGTTGATGAAATTTATGACAAATATGCTGCTGGTAAAATGGGTTTGGAAAGAGTCGGACAAGTTTGTGTTATGATCCATTCTGGCAGTAGAGGATTTGGTCATCAGGTTGCAACTGATGCTCTTGTACAAATGGAGAAAGCTATGAAGAGAGACCAGATTGAAACAAATGATAGGCAGTTAGCTTGTGCTAGAATAAATTCTGTGGAAGGCCAAGACTATCTAAAGGCCATGGCTGCTGCAGCTAATTTCGCATGGGTCAACCGTAGTTCAATGACATTTCTTACACGTCAAGCATTTGCTAAACAATTTAAAATGGCTCCAGACGACCTGGATATGCATGTCATTTATGATGTCTCACATAATATTGCCAAAATCGAAGAACATATTGTAGATGGAAAATCAAAGACATTGTTGGTTCATAGGAAGGTAATAATTAAAAGTTCTGGATTCCAACTGGTAAAATTAATGGTTGAAATAATAAAAAAGGATGTAAAATTAAAATGTTCAATTTTTATAGGGATCAACTAGAGCTTTTCCACCTCACCACCCCCTGATCCCTGTGGATTATCAGCTGACTGGACAGCCTGTACTTATTGGTGGAACAATGGGAACTTGCAGCTACGTTCTCACTGGAACACATCAAGGCATGACTGAAACTTTTGGGTCAACTTGTCACGGTGCTGTAAGTAGCTACAAAATTAAGGTTTAATAAGATTGGCAATTAACTTACGGCATTAACTTATTCTGTTTTTCTTTTAGGGTCGTGCACTATCAAGAGCAAAGTCTAGACGTAATTTGGATTACAAAGAAGTTCTTAACAAACTTGAAACTCTAGGTATCTCTATCAGAGTAGCATCCCCAAAACTGGTAATGGAAGAAGCTCCAGAATCTTACAAGAATGTAACTGATGTTGTGAATACATGCCATGCTGCTGGCATAAGTAAGAAGACTGTAAAGTTACGACCTATTGCAGTAATTAAGGGTTAGAAAGATATTATGATCTTTAAAATAAGTTATATGAGTGTTGTAATTTGTAATAATATGTATAACTTTTTATATTTTTCTCAAGACTTCTTATATTTAAAATAACATTAAACTGATTTTTACAAACCCAAATATTCGTTATTATTATATCTTCACATAGAAAACCTAATTGATGATTTTATTTTACAATATAAACAAGGACACTACAGAAGATGGAAGCTGATAATTCAAAATATTTTAGATAAGTACGTTCGCGTTATTTTGTGATCCAAAGTATTATGTATGTGAGTATCATCTATGTATCCGAGCCGATATTATATTGACTATTGACAAGTTAATAATATTATGTAATACGATTGGTTTTATGATTAACTAGCGGCCGGCCGCGGCTTCCCACCTATACTATCCCGGTTTTATGATTAACTAGCGGCCGGCCGCGGCTTCCCACCTATACTATCCCGGTTTTATGATTAACTAGCGGCCGGCCGCGGCTTCCCACCTATACTATTCCGGTTTTATGATTAACTAGCGGCCGGGCGCGGCTTTCCACCTATACTATCCCGGTTTTATGATTAACTAGCGGCCGGCCGCGGCTTCCCACCTATACTATCCCGGTTTTCCATATTTTTCAATGATTCGTCGCTCCCATTGGTCACAGCGTGATATTACTTACCCTAGCCTTCCTCATAAATGGGCTATCATTACCTCAGACTAAAACAAAATAATTTTTGAAATCGAATCTTTAGTTCCCAGATATTAGCGCGTAGTCTAATAAACAAACTCTAAATTAGATACAAATATGGAATAAGAAGATCTATGGTGTGAAATGAAAAGAAACAAATTTTTAATGCATATAATTTTATTTCTTTTTATAACAGGTATCTCACTAATATTAACGCATAAATTAATACTTTTATAGTCTAATATTTGGAGGTATTTCTTTAATGACTATGATTGAACCCATTTGGCGTTGAGTAGGTACAATGGAATAAAATAACTACATTTTTTTATAGTCCTTTGAGTTTATCGGCTATCACAACTAACAGGGCGGTGCCAAGGAAAAATAACCCTGATGGTAAGACGGTGACGGTTTTATTGACTTCAGCTGAAACAGATAAAGTTACTAGTTAAAATCAAGACATGTCAATGACTGAAATCAAATGCAAGCAGGCAGGATAGATACTTACCAGCATTAACTTCGGTTTTTTCGCCGTCTGTTGCCCAACCCATGCTTCGAGTGAGAGCTCCTTCCCATCGAACTCTTCGAACGTCGCGTTCTAAAAACAAAAAAAATCAGTCAGTATGTTCGCTCTTATCCCGTAGTGCTATGTACATGTAGCGCTGAAGCGTACTCCTGCGGTACATCCGAAGGGCCTCCATTATCACGCATCGAATTTAATGAAATCTGGCCTATCATATCGCCGCACCGTAGCAAAAGGCTCATAATAGTTTGGAAATGGAAATAGCGTGTTATGAAAAACATACAAAGTACACAAGCACGTCAGACTACACTTTGGACCACGCCCTTACTTTTTTTTTTTATCAATTTAAACACTACGTTCTGTCACACACTGGGACATTTAGTAGCTGGTAGGTCAGGGTCTGTAGTGGCATGCTCGGAATATGACCTGGGTCACATCTTACTTTACTTTATTGTGATTTAAGTATATCCTGGGGGATTTTTCGTTTTAGTCTACGAGGTGCGTGGTTTTCCTTCATCAAGACTTTTGCTAGGCGGTTCCGGTGGTTTGTGATCTTCTCTTTATATGTTTTTGAATGTCGTAGAATTTCTTGTTTGACAGTATGTACTTGAAGGTCGTGATGTAGCTGTTCGTTTGTTACATACCAGGGAGCGTTGGTTACCATTCGCAGCATTTTGTTCTGGAATCTTTGCACTATTTCGATGTTGGAGTGAGAGGCTGTCCCCCATAATTGGATACCATAGGTCCAGATTGGTTTTAGTATTGCTTTGTACAAAAGAAGTTTATTACACATTGTTAATTGTGACCGACGCCCTATTAGCAAGTTTACTTGACATGCTATTGACTGTAAAAAATCTAACTGCTAGATATAGTTAAAATATTATAATGATTAACGTATGTATTCATTAAAAAATTATGACTTGCCTTCGCCAGTTATTGCTGGCATGAACGTGTCGGCAGGAGGGCTTGGCGTGGCTGCGGGCCATACTCTTAACGCTCGCCCCGCCACAATAGCTGCACCAAGGGCTGTGCTTTCCATCATAAGCGGCCGGATCTGGTAAACAATTCATTTAGAATTTTAAATATAATTAGACCCGATGTAGCAAAAAACCTTTCTTTTAATAAACCCTCGACAGTTCGATATTCGCGCATCTTAGTTTCAATTTTATTCATAGTAGTAGGTATAGAACTATTCGAGCCCTATAGTTGATAGGGTTGCGTAAAAATATGTAAGTATACCGACATTTTGTAGAGGCGGAACACAGGTAGTGTCCGACTAATTTACCTTTAAAAAAAATAATAAACAATCAAATTCACGGGTGTATCCCATTATTTCTAATCCATCAATATAGTATTAAATCTTTTGTCGTATCATGCGAGAAATTTGACGTATTGCGCATGCTAGGCCTGTATGTCAGTGTTGCCGGATAATCGATTATCCCTTCAAATAATCTAATAATCGATTGGACTATCGATTATATCGATATTAAGTTTAGGGCCATATAATCGATTATAATCAATATCTTTTTCACGGTTTCATTTTGAATGTGTTATGTCTAAGAAGACATAATATGAATGACGATTAAATCTAAAAATAATTGCAAATTAATCGATTGCAACATAATAATCGATACAATCGATAGTATTGACTTGATTTCAATATCGATTTAATCGATACTATTGTCTAATCTAAACAATTATAATCTAATAATCTTTACTATCGATTGTCATATCGATTAATAAATTATTTAGGCCTCTTTTGCAATAATCGATTATAATCGATATATAATCGAATAGACGGCAACACTAGTATGTCAATGCTTGGGCGGTAGGTACCTACTTGCAAAAACACTGGAAATGTTGTCGAAATGGAAATAATGGGACATACATTGAAAAATACATTTGTCCTATTATTTTTCTACTGCAGTGGAAAATAGCAATAATAGGATTCACCCAAATTCATCAGTTTGGGATCTATGATGGCTTAAACGGATTGCCAGATAGACATGTTTAACTCATAACACCCCATCGTTATTGAGTGGGGGGTTAATTACTCACCACCGGAATTCCGAGTAAGTCGGCTTGCATCTGCATGAGAATTGAATTCTGTGCCATGCCGCCATCAGCAAGCAAGCGACGTAGCGGAGCACAGCTAGATTCCATGGCATTGGCGACAGCCTGGGTCTGGTGGCAGACAGCTTCTAACGCAGCCCTTACGATGTGTTCTCGCCGCGTACGGCCACTTAAACCGCACATAACTCTAGATGGAAGAAACATTAGGAAATAGGAAACCTGTTTGAATTGCTAATCTATCCAAGTTTATAGAGAGAAAAGCTAAATTCAATCACAAGCGGTTATTTAGTAATCATGGTATTGGTAACGCTGACTATAGGAAGCAAATAAGTCAGTTACGAAGAGACTAGATGAAATTATGAAATTTTAAGGTGCAGGTGGTTTCATTTTGCAAGATTGTAAAAACAAATTTATGTAATACCTACATTGGAATAGATTAAAAACATATACCCAGAGTTTCACGCCTCACTAGCGAACTACAATTAATTTTAAAGGAACAGAAGAAGGTCGTGGCTTCGAGCCCCACAACGCAAGGGGAGATGAAATGTTTCTGTTTCTTTAAAAGTTTCAAAATATTGTGATTTCCTTTCATAATTTTGAGTGTCTAAATGCATCATAAAGAAACTTTTAGGGAGGCCAATGAATAAGCGCGTCATTGTTAAAATTTATTAATAAATACCACATTAGAGATACTTGGTAAATTTAACTGACCTGAGCTTCAACCACAAAGATATTATATCTTGAAATTTTAAATTTTTTTTTTTGGCCGGGGACGGGGTCGAAAAATGAAGGTGGCAACGAATCAGGTAGACCAAATCATCACTAAACGTTTTGTGTTGTCAACATTAACACGGGTTAGCGATATTATACTTCCAGTGGAATCGCGCGTTTGGGTATCATTCTTTAATAGAAGACGGTTTTATAGTGTGATATGGTTACATAACATTTAATACTGTCATAATATAAAATAGCTTTTACCCTCTAGCATCTTTTCTCCAGTATGGTGAGTAAAGACCATTAAATGCTGGCACAAAACAAATGCTTCCTTCATCATCATCACCAACTGCAGCTGCTTGGGACTCCGTGTCATGGACATCATGTAATATTCCGATACCATTTTGAAGCCACTGCAGAGTGTCTCCTAAAATTAAAATAACAAATATATGGTTTGCTGCTGGTTCTCATTTTCAAGTTGAACACTTAATTTATTGCCAACCTACTATTTCAAAATAACCTGAAAATCTTTTCAATTGGCTACTTGACAGTTTTTGAAAAAGTATTGTAAAATGTGCGCCCGTTCATGTTATATCCCAAGCAATTCGATTTATCTGGAAATAATCTAAATAACCAGAGAAAAATAAGATTTTGTGTAACACATTTAAAAAGCGCGCGAAAACGCCTAGTCGCGTCACTGTTGCAATTGTGACGTCAACGTCCTAGACAACGAACCGATACGCATAGGAACGACTTAATTAAGATAAACGGAAAATGTTTCAATAAATTCTTTATACGATTAGAGACACAATAGTTCAATTTAATCGGTAAAATAATCTTTGTTTCGCCACATTAAAATAAATAATTTTCGCCGACAGCTGTCATTTCCGAATTGCAATGGTGGTTTCCGTTTCGGTTCTTTTGTTCCACAGATAAAAAAAGGAAAATTTATTTTGCAAAAATAAAATACTAACTATGCTTTTAATTAAAAAGTAAAAATGTAAAATGATTACTTAACTAATAAGCTAACATATCTAACACTTTTCATATTTTATTGTTAACACTGTCAAGTAGCCAATTATAGGTAGGTATTTCAACCATAAATGAGTGATATTTTAGGTCAATCTCAATCAATTAACTATTTTTTTTAATATTGATCAGATAGAATAGAATTTACCTGCAATCGCTACTGATCCTTCTAATGCATATGTGGGCGGAGCATGGGGTCCAAGCTTATATGCAACAGTTGTGAGTAACCCACTCTCAGAGTGGACTATAGAATCTCCTTGAAAAGAAAAAAATATATAAAGTCATATAAGCTTTCAAAATTTACAATAAACTTTAACAAGGGCTTATTGGATGGGTAATATTTATCATATTACCTGTATTATATAATAAAAAGCAGCCAGTACCAAATGTACACTTCACTTGACCAAATTTCATACATCCTTGTCCAACAAGAGCTGCCTGTTGGTCTCCTATACACTGAAATTTTTAGATAAAACTGTATTTCCCAACACATAGTTTATCCCTATTTATAAAGTGCTTGTGATGCAAATGCACAACAGTTCAGGAATAACTAAGTGTTTAATGGTCAATCAAAAATTATCTATATTACCTTTTGATAGAAGCTTGTATGCATGGAAACACATTACATAGCAAAAATGGCAGTCAATCTGTAAATGAATGGGGATATTTAATGGACCTGCACCAAAGCATGACACTTAATCTTTTTAAAAGATACACTAACCCCAGCAATAGGCACGCCTAGGAGAGGCCCTGATGAAATGTAGCCATAAATTTCAGCTGAGCTTTTGATCTTTGGCAATATTTGCGGGGGTATATCGAAAAATCTCAGTAAACCTTCATCCCATTGTAAGTTTTTAAGAGACATCAGTTGGGTTCGGGATGCATTGGTGACATCTGTGGCATGTATACCTCCATGATTGCCGCCAGTTAGATTCTATAATAAAAATAGCAAGATTAATTATATTATTGTTGACAACTACCTGACTATGTGATGTGCCTTTGATATGAAAAAACTCTGAAACGTCAACCCTTAATTGGGCAATGAGAAAATAGTTACCACCTTAGATTTAACCTTATGATTCACAAGCGAAAACTAATGAAACATTTTGGTGCTCCATGCCTCATTAAGGGTTAATAGTATAATAGTAGGTGTAAAGAGTATAGTCACAATCACTAGCTTCGGCTGTTCCAAACAAGAAAAGATAAATATACTTAGCATAAGTAGTGTTGCCGCTCGATAGTCTATCAATAGACTATCGATAGTTGGGCAAAAGCAATAGTATCGATAGCCTTATCGATACTATCGATAGCCCCGTAAGTGTCAATACTATAGACACACATCAATACTACCGATAGTATCGATACTATCGAAGTTTAAATTTGGATGCACTATTGATACTATCGATATTTTTTTTTTTATAATGCACTCCAAGATTGACCTCATCCCACTTGATGTTAAGTGGTAATGAGTTCCTAGCTTAAGGTCGAAAAGTATAGCATAGTACAACTGTTACTAGACTTGTCGCCCTTACCTTGAAGGCTTGACCCCTGCTACTAATGTAGCACCCCCCAAGAGCTCTGGAAACATTACTCACACGCAGGAACACAACAACACCGGAGTGATTGTTATTTGGCTGCGTTCTTCTGTAAGGAGGAGGTATTTCACCAGTCGGGCTGCTCCAGTTCGAGCGATAAATGCCCTGCCTCTCTTAATATTGATAGTATTGCTTCTGAATATTGCAATACTATCGATAGTATCGATAGTATTGCAGTATACTCATACTATTGTACCAAACTTAACAATCGATACTATCAATAGGCCTATCAATATTATAGATGATTTTCGAGATCAACTATCGATAGTATGGAAACACTGGGCATAAGATATTGTACTAAAAGCATTAACAGACTGTGCATATGCACATCCTGCAGCACTCATAACAATTTTTAAACTACTATTTAAGAAATTTAAAGAGTACTTGAAACACCATTCAGAGCCATAAACTTGTAGTAACAGCAAATATTCCTTTAAAGTTATGTTACTATCAAAACTGATATTGGTTATCTTTTTTAATATTATATGACTTTATCGTCTGTCTGATATAGTCAACAAAAAGTTGTGTTCTAATTTATTTAGGCAAAAGGGATTGTGATCTTACCCATATTAACCAGGAATCCACTGTACCTGCCATACACTCTCCCAAAGCTATAGCTTCTGCTACTGCTGTTACATTTTGTATAAGCCATTTTATTTTTACAGATGAAAAATAGGTAGACAAGGGAAGTCCACTTGTTTGAACAACAGCACTCACACATTGAACTCCTTTTTCTTTCACTAAATCATCCACTATTTTTGAAGTTCTCATGTCCAACCAAACTGCCAAATAAATTGTTTGTTTTAACTAAAATTCATATTTAATTATAATAAATTGTATGATTAGAAGTTCTTATACCTATGGCACTATAAAGTGGTTCTCCGGTAACTGCATTCCAAATTATGGTTGTTTCTCTTTGATTTGTTATCCCAATTCCAATAACATCATCTGGATTTATATCCAATTTTCTTAAGTTATCAATTGTAACCTGTAACATGTATCATTGAAAAACTTGCAGTTTGGAAATCATCAGAAATGGATATAATACCAGTTTAAAATTGATGGATAAAATTACTCTTAACAGCAAGTTATATCAATAGGGAAGTATTTCAATATTTTTATTTCTTGATTAGCTGTGCTTCTACTACAGGAAATGAATTCAATTTATTTTTTTCTAAAATATACCTAAGTAACATAAGTTACTCCTTATTACATCAGCTACTTGCCAATACAATACCTGTCAAAATCAATCTAGCCATTTCAGAGATTAGCCGGAATAGACAGACAGACAAATATTATTTTGGTGTATGTAGGTACCAAATACATGTAGTAAAAATTAGTTGTTTCAATGTTACAAACAGACACTCCAATTTTATTTCTAAGTATGTAGATGATGGCTAGGTCAGCTACACCATTAAAGAAAGAGACCTTCCTTCTGTTTATTTTGTGTGTTAAATTAAAAGGGCCTCATGAATCTAGTGCACAGATTTTTTACTATAATGTGCCCTAGTTAACTCATTAACCTATATTATACTTGCACACATTATTAACAACTGAAAAAAGCACTAGGTATATATTGAGAGAGCAATTACGTATTCAAACCTCTAAAAAATATATACATAGTTTGACTGTACAACCATTCCAAGACAATTTTCTTTCATTATTAAAATAAACACTCAGTAAGAACATTTCATACAGGCATACCTCGATGCACTCTAAAACTGCGTTTAAGATTTCTAAAGCATCTTGTTCAACCCATCCTTCCCGCGGACTAAACCGTTTCAATAAAATTTGATGATATGTTAACACTTCCGATGTATTAGCTGCGAAAACCTGTTAATTATGAGAAGGTTAGGAGATTAAACGACTGGTCAAAGTCAACAATAATAATATATATGGATTAATTAGATATTTAGTTGCATTAGATTCAAACAAATTACATACCAAAAATTTTACGTTAGATGTGCCTTCATCAATAGCACCTATCAGCGGTCCAAATCTGCCAAATTCACGCATTATACAGCTTAGAACAAGGCTGCATAATTTATTATTTACAAAATGTTTAAATTAATTTTAAGAGTTTTTGTAAGTTCACTGAATTTGAAAAGTAATCACTCAAAAAAATAATTACATAGATACTGGAATTGGATTGGAATCTTGGATCAGCTGACAGCTGACTGACAGCAGTGCTACCAGCTCTAAATTAATAGGTAATTAATATTAATTTATATATCTCACATCATCATCAGCCAACTGCTGATTGGCTAAAAATACGAGGGTATTTTATACATATTATTATTTGAGTTTTATCGATCACACTTGTGGTAGGTATATCCTAAGCGGGAATCTCACTTGAAGAAAATAGTAGCAAAAAGTACGGTGTTATCTAGCGTTCCGAAGGTTTCATGCAAGGCAATATACAGTTGAAACTTATTTTAGGGTTTGAAGCAAATTATTTATTTATTAAAATTTTGTTGCACGTAAAAAGTACTTAAGTGCCTAACAGTGAACTAAAAGTGCCTAAAAGTAACATTCTTTACAAACTCACAGATTTAAGCAGAAAGTATGTAGCGATGCAAAAAGTTACCTCTGATTATATATTACACTCTGCATTTTTATGTATAGTCAGAACGCTCCCTTTTTTAAAACAAATACAGCGCTCGTCATTGTAACTAAACACCGGCTCTAAGGACCTTAGAATAAGGAAAGTATAGAAACCGCATCATGACAGCAACAATGTAACCGTCCACCCCAAAATATTTTTTTTCAACATTGTTTTGACGTTTAACAATTTAAAAATGAGTATTAATATCTATTTATTCTTTGGTAATGTAGCTAATGTCGATTTTAATATCGATAAAATGTGATAACAATATGGGTGGTGTAGAAATAGGGATCTTTTTCTTCTGTCTATATAAAAATAATGAATACATAAATAAATATCAGGCTATATCACATTGACCTGAGTCCAAAGTAAACAATTTAAGCACTTGTATTATGGAAACCAAAACCAACGGTGGAACTAGCCCTGCTTTCCTTCATAATTTCCACCAGAGTAGTACTAACATGCTAGGATGAAGAAGACTACAAGAAAGCAGTTGAATAATTTAACTTTTGTACGACTGTATGCTATGCATACCAAAGTGTATCAGCATATCGACAATCCAGTACATACTTGATTTCGTTTATGATGTTTGCATAAGTATACGAAAAAATAAAATTACAGTGCTACCAATATTTATTATAAAAAATATATAATTTTACAAATTAGCGATTTGTGTAAAATTAAAACTTTTTGCAAACAAATGACATGTAGTTTAGTCCAACCATAGATCAGAGGATCTCAATCTCATATTACTTTGCAGTTTACTTTATTGATTTTCGCCCTGCAATGGGATTCTGTTTTCACATTTCCTGTAACAAAATACAAATTAAATAAAGTGAATTTAGTTAGACATGTTTATATTTATATATCTCGTGTCGTGAATCATACTTGTTCAATTTATGTCGAACTAAATCTAAAATTTCATACGATGCAATAGGTACATTATGCCATTGCCGATATTTTAAGAGTAATGACACCATTTTTTACCAGTCTTGATTAATTCTTATTTACGTGGTATCATAAAATAACTGAAAATATTTTGAACAGATCTAAAAGTGTGTGCTAAAAGCGATCTAAAAGTGAATGTGTTCCAAAATTTTATCGACAAGTACGATGAAATTTTTTTCATTGGCACATCACTACAACAACAAATATGCATTATTTAAATTTGAAAATTTGGTTATAAATGCGGCTTTATTTTGGGAAAATTAAAAATCTTAAAGGTTAACAAGATTTTTGTAAATCTTTGGCTCATTTTTACTACATAATACGAAAATGTTTTTGCAAAACTTACCGATGAAGACGATATTGAATAACTCTCGTTATTTTTTAAATCACAAACTTAGAAACCACCATCGTCTTTGATATACAGTTATCCACGTCCGCAATTATAATAATTATTTGTTTTTATTGAGTTTTCATACATAATTTTGCTACATTATAAGAAGATTTTCTTATAATGTAGCAAAATTATGTTTTAGTGAAATTCAGTTTGACAATTCAATAGCCTCTATTCCAGCGACGCTGGAGCCTCGCGGTCTTTTTAGGGATGATGGCAAGAGACCGGATGGAGCAACGCTGGTGCCCTGGAAACTGGGTCGAATCCTCGTGTGGGACGCCACTTGCGTCGACACCTTGGCTGCATCCCACATTCAGGGCACTGCACAAAGGGCTGGCGCGGCAGCAGACCAGGCTCAACTTCTCAAGCGCCGCAAATACTCATCTCTTCTCAAAGATAACGAATTTGCGGCGTTTGCAGTGGAAACTATGGGTCCGTGGAGTTCCGATGCTAAACATCTGTACGGAGTTTTGGCAAAAAAACTGGTCCATACTTCAGGCGACCCCAGGGCTGGCACTTACCTCGCACAGCGTGTTTCGTTAGCTATTCAGCGAGGTAATGCTGCCAGCGTCTTGGGATCGATCCCACAAGGCCCAATTTTAGAAGATTTTTATTTTTTATAATAATATTTATATTTGTAAATATATAGTTTAGTTTGTATTGATAAGTTTTCATTAAATATTTAATATTCAATGTCAGTTTGTCAAAATACGAGATAGGGATACCATGGATCCTGTCACAAGCATGCGCTAGTATTTGATAATACTAATATACATAAGTGTGACTATTAGTGATTCTTATTCACATTTAAAATATAAGAGTACATAAGCTAGAAACCAAAAACAGTTTTCGTTTATACTTTATAGTTCTATTTAATAGTGGCACGGTATTTTGAAATAGACAAAGGGGTGTTTTAAACATTTAATATTAAATATTTAATTTATTAGGTGTATGGAAATATTGTTGACTTGCGTAATGGATGCGCAGATGCAAAATATATATCAAAACATGTTAAAACATGGTTTATGATAAAGTTGGTATCGATTAGTAGCACTATTCTGGAAAATATGCAATACTAATAAATTAGTAGCATAATTATATACATAGGAATAAAATAAAGCGTTTAGTAAATAGTTACGAATATAACAAATACTGTTAAATACTAGAAAGTGATTTTTCAATTATGGCCCATCACTGATTAAAATACGGCCATTAAAATTAGTCGTATTTGAAATTGAATGTATTTTCAATTTGGTAACGTTCTATTGGCAGTCTATGGTCTGGACTCCAACTCCGGAGTCCAGTCCATAGATTTTCTATCTGCAGATGCGGACTCCAATACAAGCTCTGAGTGGTTTTTGTTTCAGTCACACTAGGTAGCGCTGTATGACTGTATGTGAATAAGATAGCTACGTCCCAATTGCGGTTTTTAGCGTTACATCTAGGAATATAATATATCTATGTTAAGGACCTAATTATTGACATGTTGAAATCAAATGAACAAAACGAATGGCTATTTTCATAGTTTAATGTCATACGGTCTATTGCTGTGGGGCTCAGCTTCTGACATACAAACCATATTTGTATTACAGAAGAGAGCTATTCGATCTATATACAGCCTTAGATCGAGTAATTCACTTAAAGAATTATTTAAAGACATTAATATTTTTACCGTAGCCTCCCAAGTCATCTTTGACTGCATTATGTATGTATGTAAAAATCATCATTTGTTCTATAAGAATTGCAATATACATAGTTTCAATACAAGAAATAAACATACGCTCGCTATTTCAAACCATAGGCTTAGTAAAACCAGTAGTACATTCGTGAGATTAAATATAAAAATATTCAACATGTTGCCGCAATGTTTTATTGACTTACCCATGCATAGATTTAAGGTCCATATTAAATCATTTTTATGCCAAAAGGATACTACAAACTTGATGAATATTCAAACGATAAACATATATAGACATGATTGTCTGCTCGCTTACACACCATAGTTTTAAGTTCTCTACCTCGAAATTTTGTAAAGATTAGGATAACTACTGAGTTTCTTGTCGGATTCTTCTCGGTAGAATTAGGTTCCAAGCCAGCTGTACCTTCAATTTTGGTTTTGACGATGTATTAGTCTTACTTGCAACCTACATAAATAAATGAACTGACTTGACTTGAATCTATTCGCAGCTTTTTCGCATGGCACTCGCGGTGCCATTCGGTGAAAATTAGGCATTGGATTAACAATTAACGGACTTCTGGATTATTAACGGAAGTTAATGAGTCCGCTAACAATTTTTAAAGTTAACTTAAAAGTTAATCCGTTACTCAAAATATTAACTTCGTTAATTAACGGATTAACGAGTTAATGCCCAGCTATGGTTATAACCATCCGAAACCTTGGCGTAGCCAAATGCCACATGCCGATGCCGATGACGGGCAGCAGCGTCACCGGTAAAAAGCTACGCTCTGCGATCGCCAACCCGCCTGCCCAGCGTTGCGATTATGGGCAAAATCCTCCAAATGTACAAAGTACAAAGGCCACGGCTCCCAGTTCCCGCTAGTCTCGCTATTCCTGGTCACGGTGGCGACCACGGTAACGGCGAGGCGGGGGGTGCGAAGAATCTCCGGGCTACGGTAGGCCACCACACAAAACTGACCATTGCTACGTATAACGAATGCACTGTGCGTCCGTTATACTTATAGTTGCTAGCCGTAGACGGCTTGACTCGCATCTGGCACAACTTGAGGTGGAACTTGGGAAAATTAGGTGGCACATTCTAGGGTTAAGCGAAGTCCGAAGGGAGGGGGAGGACACCGTTACCCTGGAGTCGGGCCACCTGATGTACTTCCGTGAGGGAGACCAACAATCTCAAGGTGGCGTCGGGTTTCTGGTCAATAGGTCTCTCTCTGACAACGTTGTAGAAATTTCCAGTGTGTCGAACAGGGAAGCGTACCTAATCATCAAGTTCACCGAGAGGTACAGCCTCAAGGTGGTGCAAGTGTATGCACCGACCTCGACACACTCGGAAGATGAGGTGGAAGCAATGACGTCCAGACTCCGGCCGACTCTGATTCAAACCATGGCGGGATCTGAAACGTTCCAGTCGAACCTGGAGAACCGTTTTGCTGCCGTGGGAACCACAACTGATATTGACCAGAATCTTGAAAATGTGGTTCGGGTACTCAGGGAGGAAGGTACGAGATTTTGCAACATGCAACGTAAAGGGAAGAAGTCAAAACTTTCCGAAGAGACTTTGAGGCTAATGAGGCAACGACGTGAAGACCCACCTGCCACTTTGTCGGGTGTACGGGCTCTCAACCGGGAGATCAATAAACTTGTGCGACGTGACCTCCGACGCTCTAATACTCTAGCCATTGAAAGAGCTATTGAGCAAAATCGGGGGTCTAAGGTATTCGTTAAATCTCTCGGAAGAAGTCACTTGACCAAACTGGGTTTTAACTGATAAAAAAAAGGAGAATACTTAATTCAACCGTTTATCTAAATGTCGATGGCCAGGTTTTGATCATGATGTCCTGGAAGAATCGCAGCTAAGCGGGTTGTTTTGCATTAATGATTAGGGATAAGTAGGGATTTATTTGTCGAAATTGTCGACGGCTTGTCGTCGTCTGTCACCCACTTTTGTCGTCTGTCACTGCTCTGTATCTGTCACAAAACTCACAAACAAACTTCAACCTAAAGTTTGTGTAGTATTTAATATTTGATTTTATTCGCTTTACGTTCCTCCTTGCTTGGAAAAGAATCCATAAAATTTAAAGATTCATGAAATTAGCTGAATTATCATCATATTTTTCGGTTATATAATGATGGCTGCAATCAAATTGGTTATCTCTGAAAATGGTAAACTATTGGATACTGTAAATAAGGAGACTAAAACACAACCTGAGCAATTGATTAAGTCTCTAGAAGAATTTCAGCGAACTGCTAACCAAGCTTTAACTAAGCTTATTGAGCAAAATGGTGGTGATTTAGGTGAGTGATGGTCAAGAAGGCGTGTCTAGAGTCTATTTCACATTTAAGATAACATTGTTGTTTATTTATTCTTTAAACAAAACAAGTAATTGTATAAAATAGGTAGAGTCCCACAAAACTGTTCACACAGTTTTTCTGCTAAACTTTCTTTTTATAAATTATTTTATTTGTCTTTTGTCGGTTGTTGTAATGCACAATGCTTTTTAAAGACTGAAATTTATTTTGAAAGCATATTCATTTTTATGGTCTTACCACTATAATATAAACATAATCATCTTAAGCTGAATAAGTAACTTTAGTTGGTCAACATAACTTAACCAAATCAAATCTTTTCAGCAGTGAAGTAATATTATGTCAACAAAAAGTATCCCCATGTATTTTTATCAATACACATCCTTCTGTATTTGTATAAAAATGAAAATGCGTGTTTTTATCTATTTAATAGTTTTAGAATATTTACTGTATCACAACTGCATACCTACCAATTGTATTATAGTGTGTATGGGGACCCATTACATTGGATAGCTTTTTCCAATAATTTGACATTTGTGTTTGATGCTGGGTTTTTGAAGACACACTGGCATCATGATCCAGATAATTTGATAAATAATTTCATTTAGCTACTCTTGTTCAATTAACACAAGTGGTCTCTCTTAGGATTTGAGAAATAAGTTGAGGCTTTAGTTTAAAAGTTTAATTCATAGACAAATATTTCGCTTTAAATTAACTCCTTTCTGGTAATTACATTCTGACTTCCTTTATTGCTTTAGTAACTGTTCCTGATGAATTTCAATAGTTATTTTAAGATAAAATGTATATTAATATATTAATCTTGTAAATGATCTTTATATCTCCGGAAACAAAATTTGTCAAATTCACAATGCCAAATGTTGGAAAACTGAACATGAAGTTTAAGTTATGTTGAAAATTGTATGAATGGTGAACCTATTGATTAATTAATTCTACAGTATTTCTTGGCATTACTCTAGATTTTAAATTCCAATTGAGTGCCCTGTTTTATTCTTGGCCTGGCAGGAAGGCTTAGGTGGGCTGCACAGGGTTTAGGTTCTTAATTTGACTGCTATTGCTGCTATTATAACAAATTTGTTTAATTCAATTACTTACATAACATTTTGTCATTTAGTTTTTTTTATTTTTTGGTTTCTGGATTTTAAATTATTTAACAATTTGTCTGTAAACATTGTCCAGTTGTTCATGCCATATTTAAGCCTTATATCAACATTTCTTAAATTATAAAAATGTATGGATATAGAATACCTCCTTCAATTCTGTTAATAATCAAACAAAATACAATTTATTTATGTACCTGTTTCTTGTGGGTTCTTCTCAACATCATTCATATTCAAATATGGCAGTAGAATACTAAACTTTTATGGACAATCTATAAGTACCTACTTTTGTAAAGCTATGTCCTATTGTATCTACCAAATTTTATACATAGTCATTCAGTAGTTCGTAAAAGAGTAACAATAAATCCATTGATCTAGAAAAAAAGCTTATGTTATATGAGTACGATTTTTTTTGCAGACATTAGTGATGATGCTGATGAGAATGAAGATGAAGCTGAGGATGACCAAGTGAGTCCAAGAAAAAAAAAGAAATGATAGTTTAGGTTAGTAATATTTACCCATGTTTGTAATTATTATGTATGGTCAGTTATCTTAATTAATAAAAATTCAATTTGTTTATACTTCAGTTTTATTTATTTTCTTACATTTCTATGTATCATTAAGTAAATTATATTTACAAATAAGTATTACATTTACAAATTAATTGTAAGTATATTATTATTCAAGTATGTACTGTTTTATGAACTTGTAGGTATTTTATGTAGTGTTGGTTTTTGTACTAAAGAAAAGTTTATTTCATTTAGAAGTAGAAATAAAATAGTAAGTAATTTTAATAGTGGATTGATGGCAGTTAGTTCAAAATAATCTTAGGAATAGCAGCTTTGATAATTTATTATATTTTTAATCTAATGGAATGTCATCTGTATATTTATTATCACATCACATAATTGGTTTCAGAAACATTGAGATGAGTAGTAACAAACAATTTATTTAAATAACTAATAACCTAAATTTAATTAAACTGGAGATTTAATAAACTCCTTTTTTTAATAATTTGAAAGAACAGAACATTGTTGATATGTCAGTTGTTTGAAACAATGAATAATCTTAATATTTAAACAATAAATTATGTTAAATATATTCTTCAGAAAGATACAAGAGTTCCATATTTTACTAATAGGTATCAAATCTAACCACTGGAATGATTTTAATTTAATTTAAACAACTAAATACAAATACAATATCCATTTAGTCAGGTCCCTTTTTTCTACCTGGGTTGGTATTACACGGCTTTAATATTCTGTATTTTTTATCCTTTTTAATGGTAAACCCAACATTTTGGTATTCCTATTTATAAACGAGCCGTTTCCCGAGAGAGGCGCCTATTATGTGTTTGGGATATGTTTTTCGTTTTTGCTCTACCCTCGACAGCTCTTCCAGGAAGCAGAGCAATTGGGTTTAACTTAAGCCTATAGGCGCTAATAGTACCTACTTTTTATTGCTTTAGGTCTCGTACTAAATTAGACTTAAAACTTACTTTTCGTTATTAAACAATTACGACCCACAATCTATAGAAAGTTTCCAAAATAAGGGTAACAGGTCCACTGTAACCCTTTTACATGTATAAAATAAGAAAGTGTATTATCTGAATTATTTTCTTTATTTTTGTAATTTGTCTTTATAAAACGAAACATAAAGAAAATGAAACATCTTAAAAGGTCAGTTTTTAGATGTAAGGAACGATAACGTTATTCGAATAATTTAAAACCTTCAACCATACAAACCAATTTTTGGCTCCCTCGTCATTATGTACATATTATTGCGTAAAGGCCTTAAAGTGTCGTTCAGGTTACCTAATCTAATTTAAAATTCGAATGAAAGCAAAACAAATTTAAATTATTTTACCGGTCCCATTTTTTAGGCTGCAACTGTAGGTAGGTATATCTATAAAATGATTGATTGCAAAATCACCATCACTAACTGTAATTGTACCGTTTTGTTGGAAGTTTATTCTCATAGATTGACATAAATAAAATTGTACATAAATTCTTGTATTCTCATGGTTTTCTACAATTTGGTACTGTCTACTTGAAACTACATAAAACATTTGGATTTATTTCTAACCGTTTGTTGACCCACAATATCGTCAAACATTTAAAATGTGTTTTGCATCAAATATGTTTATTTTAGATATCGTATCTTGTATGTTAACTAGTAGTTTGGAGTTAATCAATCGATTGTCTTTCTCGCCCAAAATACCTACTTGTTATATTGAACGAGCATGCATAATTTATGTTTTTCAATATCTACTTATAGACGAAGTGTTCGCTTTCGAGTATATCAAACTATGTCACCGTTACATGATTATTGTTAAGGTCGAGTGCAGTCTCTGCTTCATTGTAAATTAATGATAATGTGATGAAGGAACGTCTTGCGATATTATCATTGTCTTGTTTATTCCTGATATCGCAGAGTAGGTAGGTACATCCTTAGCGGTATGTATTACATACGTGCCTAAATAGATATGCTGTAGAAAAAGTAGGTACCTACCTACTTATTCGTCTGATACAACTTTATTGCGAAATCGCAATTCGTAGTTTTAAGCGTTTTGGCTTAGTATTAATTTTAGCTATTCTATGGAACGAGTCGTTGACTAGTTAATGTTAGTTTTGTCGTCTGGTGGTTCAGATTCGGAGTAGCATATATCACAACCGCTTATGCCACATTCACATATCGATGTTGGCCTTACTGAATGACGGAATTTCTGAAAAAGACAGATTAAAAGTTATTTATCTTATCCTGGCCAGCTTATCTAAAGTATCAAAATATTGGCGATGTAGGTAAAATTTGTATCTAATATCACAGTTCAGTTAGAGTAGGTAGAGATAAAGGATAAGTCAAAAATGATAAGATCCATTACCTCTCCTAAGGTTTTCCCAGGCGCTCGGACCACTGTTATTACTGCGTATACGGGAATACAAAGCAAAGACAATGAGGCGATTAGCCAGCCAAGAATTTGTGCCCACACGGGGTACGTGTACTGGCGGTAGCTAGGTGGGGTGTAGTCGATCAGGCTGGCCACCCACAGCGCCAGCAACAAAGCTGGGCACGCAATCAACCAGCAGAATCGGAAGTAGAACGAAGGATAACGACCTGCAAAAGAGGGATGTAGTTGTTATCTTCATTTGTTATTAGGTATCTATATATACGCCTTCGCGTGGCACAGTCAAATGTAATTTGGATTTATCGAGACGATGAGATATATATTTTTTTAATATATTTAAATATATATGTAATGTAACGACTGTCATTGAAATGTAACGACAATTTTGACAATTTGAACAAGTAGAGAAGTATGACCTTTACTACATAGGTACTAACAGGTAGTCTATTCAATACAATACCTATCTGAATATGATGGTGGTAACGGGTGTAGGTATGTGAATGAAATGAGGATATCAGAGATTTCTCGAAATCCCTATTTAAAGAATCTGCCGGTTCCCCTACGCTACGCCACTGGGGTATTCTATTCTAGTATGTAGTAAACATGGATTGTTATATCTTATCGACCAATTTAAATGATATATTGCACACAAATTGTCTAGAATATGAAAAAGGACACAAAAAGGTTGCGTGGGGACATTTTGTGAAGGTATTGTAATTTTTGAAGAGAGAGGAGTCTAGCGCGCTGTGGCGTTCTTTATACCTTATATTTTACTGCTCTATTACTTATCTACATATATGTTAGGTGTACAATACTACATATACATTTAACGTATTTTTACTTAGGCATATATCGTATTTGTAGTAACTAGCCTAGATAATTTAAAATGTTACCCAAAATAACTAAATATTCCACGCGGACAAAGTAGCGGGTACAGCTAGTATTTTTTGTAAGGGTATTATTTTAAGCGCTTTAATGCCAAAATCTGCTGTGATACTTTCAGGCAGCACTTAAATTATGACGATTATTATCACCTGTGATCATTGTGTAAAACAGAAAACAATAGCAAATTGCCTTGTTTAGACTGTCCATGCATAAGACAGGATAAAGGATAGTGTCACACACCGATACCTACTTTATTGATTATGGCCAAGGCGGAAAATCTCGTTGAGATTGAGCCAGCTACATATTTAGTACTTCTTTTTCTTCTTTTCGGAGTTTTTTTACAAATACATACCTACTATTGTAGCCTAAGTACTCACTCATATGAGAAGGTAGGCTATATTATATCTCTCTTGGATGGATAAAGCAATTAAAAATATATAGGTAAAGATATTCCAACGTACAAGTTGATTTGACATAATTTTTATAAATTAGTCTCAAAGCCAAAGCTCCTTTAATTCCTAAACCTAACTAAATCTAATGTTTTTTTCATTTTCATTAATAGCTCTTTAATAGATTCTTTTGGCGTTTGCATATTGCTTTATCCGCTTATTCATTCTTAACCATATCTATATACGAGCTTATTTGCCTTCAAATATTAATATTCACGGAAGTTATAAATAATAAATTGTACATAGTTTAATATATAAATTATTTAGGAAATGTTAAGATCATACGATTTACTCACCTGTCATTTGTTTAATATTACGGGACAATCTGTTTGTGCCGTAGAACCACGCAATAGCAACAACTTCAAAAAAAGCGAGGTATGTGATGCTGAGTGAAGCTGCGTAGTAATCCATCAATTGGAATACATATATTCCGCTATGTATAATGTGTGGCAACCCGAAGAATAATGAAACTGCGCATACACACAATACTAAGAGTTCGTGGTACACCAATTTCCTCCGTATCATATCAGGGAAGCCGTCTTGTATTGAGGTTACCACTACCTCCACTATTGCGAACTGAAATTAATAATGACATATACAGTTCTATAATTTTAAATCTAAACGGATTATAACGAACTTTTAAGGATTATACGTAACACTGACCTGGCTGTTGAGTCCGAGACAAAGAAACATGAAGAAGAACAACACAGCCCATAATTGTGACGCAGGCATTTTTGCGATTGCTTGTGGATACACGACAAATAGAAGTCCCGGACCTGCAATACCGCAAGTGATTAGATTCCTAGTTGGTGAAATAAATAAATTATTGCTAAGCATACTAAACAAAGAACGATCTTTAAAAAATATTGGCAATAAATAAAGCAAACAAGTGATACTGATTATTGCGATGACAGTTCAAACACATTGCAACCAAGTATTGATATATAAAATATAAATAAAAATAACTCACTATCAGCGATAACAGTTTCTACTAGAGTATTCTGTTCAAATGCAATGTTTCCAATAGTAGCAAAGGTGAATATTCCCACTATAAGACTAGTCACTGCGTTGACCAACGATACTGCTAGAGTATCGTGGAGAAAATTGTTATCAAATCTGTTGTAGGAAGCGAACATAATCATAGATCCAAATGCTATTCCTATAGAGTTGAAGATCTGAGATGCCGCATTCACCCAAGGCCTTGACTGTTTCAATAATTCCCATCTGGGGTTGAAGAAATATCTCAGACCCTTATCTGCACCTTCTAGTGTTAATGATCGACCCAGGAACACTATAATCAACAGAAAAGGTAGTGTTGTGGTGATGTAACGGACTTTGGCGGATGATTTGATACTTTTCCAGATTGCGAAGTAGACTAATACCCAAGCACAGACTAAGCAAGCTGCCAATTCCCACCGCATGCCACCAGGAAATTCAATACCGTCGCTCATGTTCAAGACTTTTTTCCTGAAAGTAATGTTAGAAAAATAGTTGTTTAAATACACATGAAGGTGGGGATTCAATTTTAGCGTCAGATTAGGTATTCCTTATAATGAAGCGTGAAGAGGAATTCCACGTAATTAAATTGCATTAGAAATCACAGGCATTAGATATTTCGTAAATTATTTTTAAAATATACCTTATATAAAATTTTACGATAAAGTAAATTAACTTCGGAGTTCCTTAGTCTTGCTGGGATTTACGAAACCCAAGTATTTTGTATAGATAAGTAGAAAACTCCAGGATAGGAACCGATCTTTGTGAATATGTGGTTTTCCTTTTCGTTAAAATAAATATTAAAACGGGAAATTCAAGTCCATTGTGTTTAATGCACCATCTATACCTACACCTGGTTTCTATTTTTTATTGTTCAACAGAGAAAGCGGTTGATTTGTTTATTTAGGTGTTATCTTGTTATATTTAAGCAACACTCGTAGATGGCCTAGATTGCGGTAGGGTGTAGCAAAGGGGGTCAGAAATATTTTTTATTGTATTTTGTATAAAGGTGGTACTTGAATTTATTTAACTTTTTGCTTCGTTTAGTTTAGGTTAGAAAAGTGACCAAAAAACAGAGTTAAAGTGTTATATTAACGGACTTCCTTTTCTACACCTGCACCCTAGATTGTCTTGTAAATAGGCAATCAATATTATCACGGTTTACATGACAAATTAAACCTTACTCGAAGAATTGTTCTGTAGCTGTTTGTGACCCGTTTGGTTTATTTCCATGCCCAAGAGGTGGTACCCAACACTGATTCGTATTCCACCGGTTGGCGCAAGTAGCCCATGGCACCTCCGACTTAAATGATGTGAAGAAGTAGTATATCGCCCATGCTATTATAACAGCGTAGTACGTTGACATTAGAAACGAGATCACCACGCTTGCAAGGCCTGCACCTGTAAGAAAACAAAAAAATCTACGGTTCTAGTAAAGAAAAAATAAATACCATACCTACAATATAAAATTAGTCCCCCATTTTGCTCTGTGTCATTCGCACGGTAGAGCATTCATGAGCTGTGCTGCCCATTGTTTAACTTTGTCTAAAAACATTTATTCGGTAGATACTCTTTGAATTTATTGCGTTTATTTATTAAGATCGACGGACAACATACGGAATTATATAGTGACATCGACGCCTAGCCAGCCCAGTTTTGTCTCAATGTTATTCATTTTAATGGTATTTCATGTTTTTCTCGGACTCGTGCCAAATTGGAATGAAGGAAGGATGACCAATTTTGCTCAAATTTCGTAAATAGTTTTGAACAATATTTTAAATACTCTTATTATCGTATTTGTATATCTTAAAACACCGGATACTACCAATTAATGTAATGTTAAAGTTATTTATTAAAATTACCTTTGAAGAGTGGACATATTTGTGAGAGAGCCCCTATGGGTCCATGTGCAGTGTATTGGCCGACCGCCAGTTCCATGAAGAGCATAGGGACGCCACACACCAGGAGTATTATGAAGTAAGGAATAAGAAATGCGCCTGCAACAGATAAATATTAAAAGTTATGTTATGTACCTCCAAGTAATACATTTTTAAATCTTTTGCCCGCGATTCGGTCGCGTGGCACTTGAAATCAGTAATTTTTCTCCGTATCAATAACTTTCCTAGAACTTTATCGTTAGTATAAAAATATACTGGATTGGTCGAGCCCTCAATTTGCGCTCTGCAACATATTTGACGAATTTTTTTTTTTACTATTTAGAGTTCATTGATTAATGGACATTACAGACAAATTGTAGTACAATATTGCCTATTTTTATCGCAAAACAGCGTTCGGAAAAAAGTAACAAGTATTTTAAAAAATACGACGCGCTGTAATTGCAACTTGTTGGTTCTATGCCATAATATCTACTTTTACAATAATATGAAAGAGCAATAATAAGCTATTGAAATGCCAGTTATTTTTATTTTTTTATTTAATAACTTTGCCAATGATCTGCTGTATTTGTTTGATTATTGTTTTTTTGATGACGCAAAGAACCATATAATATATATGGTTATGTCATGGGCGTGAATATATAATTTAACAAATCATATATTCACGCCCATGACTAACGCGGAGCGATAATGGCGATAACATATTTATAAGGTTTGGGGAAATAGTATGAAGTTCATACTTCTTTAGTTCATACTATGAACTAAAGAAGTAAGCTGGGTTAATAACAAACAATAAGTATCTAAAAGTATGTAGCCTTCAAATACGGCAATATTTTTTATTTGATCTTTTTGGACGAATAAGCGGTATGAATAAGTACCTACCTACATATTAAGCTATCCCTGAAATAAGACAAACTGTATTTGTGTCAGTAAAAAAAATAATAAGTTGCATGTCTTATACAAAAAGCTAGCTAGCGGCTACACGTTACTGTACAAGATAATGTTTAAAACAAACGGTGGTATTGCCAATTTTTGAATCAATTGTAAAACTTGTAAAAAATCCTTAAGGATAAGGAGTACCTAAGGTTAGTATTTTTTAGTATTTAATACGAACTACTTACCGCTCGACGTTTCGGTTAGGTTGCACCAACGGTGGTCACGAGCTGATTTATTTACAACCTAACTGAAACGTCGAGCAGTACCTAAGTATTAATTACTAAAAAATGTTGTCGCGTTTTGACTCGTTAACTTATTTTAAATGTTTGAAATGGAACGCGAAACCGAAAAAGCGATGTCGTAAATTCCATACTTATGGTCAAGCCTGGCTATTATGGATATGTATGAAAATGGGAGTATAAAACGATGTAGGTACCTACTAAGTAGGTATTTACTTTCAACGAGAGGTGTTACATTTGATATTATATTAAGACTGGAAATTACAACATTATCTTGAAACGCTGGGTAAATCTACTCGTTTGATATGGTAAAGTTTCAAAACCCTTAAAATCCAGTATTCAAAAGTATGTATTTTACAAAAGTTTTGAGTATTGCCGATGCATATGTAAAAGTAGTGCGTAAATAGTTGCAATATAATCAAGCTTAAGTTCGCATGATGCAGTGTCTAGTATTTTTTATTTCTATTCTTACGTCTTGTGCCTTGCTGATTCTATTTTTTACTATGTTCACTGAACAAACACCAAGTCCGTATCCTTGATACCAATGAGTTGACCTACAGGAACTTGTACAAATTAACCCAGTCGTTGGTCCAAAGCCTAATTACCTCTTATTGCTTTTGAGTGGGTTTTGATCCCGTGATGACATACTAAGACTACGTATGTAGCTATGCACGTTCATTGGTCGATTTGTTGATGTTAACACGTTGACTATCCATACCCTATATACATCGCACGAAAAATTTTTTTTCTATTGTTAAGTGTCCATTCGTGGTCTTTACAACACAACATACTCCGTTCGGTCAAGTTATATCAGAAGCGTACCATATTATTTCAATCATTTCGTTTATTGGATGTCACCTTACAATTTATAGAGTTGGTACAGAATTTAAGGTATTAATGTGACGACCTGGGAAAGCACAGCAACTCACTACTTATTTTTAACTAAAACTGTCTTTCATGGTTATATTTTTTTTAAGTAATACATTATTTATTAGCATACCTATTAACGTAATATATTTATTCTTATGCATCTTATGGCAAAACAAAAAGATACCAGAAGATTAAAAGCTACACCTATTTCAAATCGATCAGATTCATTAAACCGAGACAAGAATAACGAGATGTGGATAAATGTGTAAATTTTAAGGTCAATAGTATTTTTTAGGTACTCAGTGTTTGATATATTACTGACATATGTTTTATCTGCGCAAACACACATGTTAGCAGTAACATAATAACTAATAAATCATCTGATATCTTTTCTGTAAATCCTAGCGCTGAGAAAGTCTCACTATACCGAACTCGACAGATGCTTACAGAGTATCACATAACATAGTATTGTACCTAGATATTAATCACTGACCAGTTAGTGTAAAATGACTCTACTTAGCAGTTGGCGACACAAATAACCCGTGGTCACGCATTATTGTGTACTCGTTCCTGTACATGTTTGCCTAGTAACTTATCTAAACATTGTACAATACATTTACATGTGAGTACTACATTTGCACTATTTCTTAAATGTATTAATGTCAAAATGTGATTTTAGTGCCTAATTCAAAAAAGGGCTTAAAGAACTGCAAAAAAAGAAGAATTTACCTAAACTCTTTTTAATACATATATGGAAAGTGTTTTTGGCTTTTTTTTCTCAAGATATTTTTCTCTTTTGATGTATCGCTTTGAAAACAGGTATGTTAAGTATCTTATTTGCAGCTAATTTCCCGTAGCGTTGTGCCTCGAACACATAAATAGATATTTATGAGAATGAACACCTATTCTAGACATAAGTTTATTATTTTAAGATTTAATTGGCTAAATTATTTAATAAATTCCAACTAATATAAAAAAATACAAAAAAAGATTATCAACAGCAAACACAATTCGAATTGGTCTAAAAATTTACGCCGTTTAAAGTAATTGTTACCGCCGCGCTCACGAAAACTGATTTCTCTGTGGAAGTTTAAGCTGTATAGGTAGAGTTCGTGTAAACTGACATTACATTTTAATTCGCATCTCTCTTCTGGTTAACCTAGAACCTACTGGTTCCAGTATTCTAATAAAACTGCTCATGAAAAATTATGGATAGACAAAACATTTAGTGTGTTTTAGCTCGTTTTCAAACATTGCCTTTTTTCCTACTCTATACTTTATTTTTATATACGTAGTTGACACTCATAATACTCGGAATAATTGTTACAGGGTTAGTAACAGTCAACCGTTGGACGTAAAGGGTCAGTCGCATCAACTTAAAATGGTTAGGTACGGACCATTTGAAAACCGTTAAGTTAGTGCATGCCCCTAACAGTTCATAAGTCATAATTTAACCAAATATTAATTTTTCCGTACCAAATATAAGTATTGTCAAAGTCTGTTAAACGATATTATCAAGAAAACGTGAATTTGTGATTACAATCACATCGTGAAAATGTAATTATTATGAGTTGTTGATTTGTAGATCACAGGACATATTTTTGTCGTTCACGTACAATGCCACGAACATCACGACGATCTTTTTGTTGCTTTAATGAGTTAATTTACACTGATGACGAGATAAAAGGAGGAACGGTCGCATAGCGCAAAATTTTAAGTATCTTATGTACGTCATGTGGTAATCATTGTCTGCCTTTACTTTGACAAGAACGTACCTGTCTTATCGATAGATAATTGGTAAGTAACCTGTCGTAAACATTACTCATGAATTTATCGAGAAAAAAATGCGGGTGTGTTACGTTTGTACGACTTTATTCAATTTTGGCAATTTTAGGAATTGCTTGAAATAGGTGACTAAACAGACATTCCTACCCGTTATAGCCAACATTTTATCATAATGCCTTGGAAAAAAGCAGCGAGTCACTGGAACTCCTACTAAAATAGTAGGTAGCTCTAGTAATCTTCTTTGTCGCTCAAGATTCAGCCTACATTTTTTGAAATGAAAGTGAGGCTAAATATAGATCCAATCAGTAAACGTAACTAATTTACGTATAGATATTGAATACATTTTGCATTTTAAAACTTCTTACTCTAATTAAAAATGGTAAACGTGATTAAAATTAACTATATTTCTAGAGTTTCAATGTCGAAGTGTCCGGGCCGCGGACAAGGATTTTTTAAGGATGAAATGCATTAGCGGACTCTACCGTTGCGTCGGAAAAGGCAGCTTTTTACCTATGTGCCTAGCGTTGGCCACCATTAAGGGGGGATTGAGACCTGAATATCCTCAACAAGATTAGGTGTGCTCACGCAGCTAGTGGAGCCGCTTTGCGGTTAGGGCGGTGGCGAGTAGTCTTGCTACTCGTTTAGTTTGAAGTAAATAACCTAAAGTACCTAATATCAACTTTAAGGTATGATGACACGACAATAACAGCGTATATCTTCACTAGAAACTGGATGAGAATAAAATAAGAGCTCTTGTGTTTACATTTCGTAACACGTGTCTGTATATATTGAGCCTCGTATGCCTCGCTTGCTTTTGTACCCATTAAGGATTATCAATATTCATAATGTCTTACCCGCTTATTATATCAACATACCTACAACATTCAGTGTTGTAGGTATGACTAAAGCCTAGGTTTCGAACCAAGGTGGGGACGTTAGTGTCTTGGATAAAACAACTAACTATTCTCTACTATAGCTATTCTATAGCGATAAGTAGTTAGGTTTTGAGAAGGACGACCTCAAAATCAACAAGATATGTGCATTTTGAGGTAAATTATACAGAACATTATGTTTGGGGGTTTCCAGTTCTGGTTGAACTGTAGTCACTGCGACCTATGTCATTCATTGTTACTCGCGTTAATTTTATAATATGTTCCGGAAGGCTCAAAAAGGAATGAAATTCTCATTTAAGTATATTTCATTTTCTGGTTCGCTTATGTGTTAAGGATATCACACAGTAGGAGGATCTATTTCCTCGCAATTGCAATTGTAACAGTTACCTACTCAATTTCATGTGAAATTTCAATTTCTCAGCTTCAACTACCGCATTGGTATAAGAGTACTAACTGTTTAGATTAGGTTTTTGGTATTAGACTTTTTTTGCGAGTATCTATCCACAATGACTTTCTAAAACCTGGTTGTTTCGCTAAGTGTTTTTTACTCAGTTTACTCATATGACTTATGATTTTTTAAACAATAACATGGTTAATATGACTGAATAAACTCACCTCCACCACTCTTGTAGCAGAGGTACGGAAAACGCCACACGTTACCGAGACCCACGGAGTACCCGACACAGGCCAGCACAAATTGTATCTTGTTGGCCCAAAATGGTCTCCGTGGCTTTAGGTGATGGTCCGCCTCCTCCTCCTCTTCTTCACAACTTTCGTGAGATGCCATGTCCTCATCGGGGGGCCTGTATAGTTAAAAAAACTTGTTAATATATATTTTACGACTTTTCTAACTGTGATTGATTTTTGTACAAAAGTTTGGTAGTTACAACTAGACATGCCGCGAATATTCGGCTACTATTCGGTATTCGGCCTATTCGGCCACTTTGCTGGGTATTCGGTATTCGGCCGAATAATAGGTACTATTCGGCCGAATACCGAATACCAAATCATGGAAAAAATAGACACATCATATTAATCAAGATTTGTATTTATTATCAAACTACAGTACTTTAATAAGTAAAATTAATGAGCGGTAAGTTGTGATGGATAAAAACAAGCTTTTCAAACGATTACGCTTTTCGTCGTAAATGATACCAGCTTCAGAAAACAACCTCTCACTATACACGCTACTCCTGGGAGAAGAAAGATAAACTTTAGCAAATTTCGAGAGGTTTGGGTATTGTTTTTCATTAGCTAACCACCACTTGTAAGGATCAGCTTTCCGATCTAGGCGATTTGATTTCAAATAAAAATTCATCTCATTTGCCACAGTATTCTTCTCCACGTTCTCCTCATCATTGCTATTTCGCATATTATCTTTGGCGACTTCCTCAAAGCAGTTCCAGAAACTGTCGCGTATTTCAAATGACTTATCATTTTCGTTCAAGTTTCTTCTCTTACGACGTGGAGAAGAATCGTCATTGGTACTACTAGACTCATCATTACAACTTAGTTTCAGAGCTTCTAGAAGAATTTTTTGTCTTGCTCTTTGTGCTTGAACTAAACCTAGAAAACTTGTTTTGAAGCGGGGATCAAGAAATGTAGCGACCAGATATTTGTTTTTTTCATCAAAATTAAATCGCTTTTCAAGCTCGGCTTGTAGTGAAGATATCATTGTCACTAAATTTGGTACTCTCTCAGCCGTCTCTGCTTTTCCTAAATATTTTAATAAAGTAACTGCATGTGGGATCTGAAGTGATCCCACATGCAGTTACTAGATGATATACTATAAATAGATGCAGGAGATACCTGAGCTGGTTATTTTTGTAATCTCTTCGAATGGTTTGAGAAGTTTGATACATTGTTCCATTAATTCCCATTGTGCATGTGTTAGGTTATTTAAAGAATATTCGGCGGCCGAATATTCGGCGCTTCGGCCGACAGCGTTGCCGAATATTCGGTATTCGGTATTCGGCCAAATCACTATTCGTGGCAACTCTAGTTACAACTAAGATGTGGTGAACGACAGTTCAGAAAAAACAAAAATAGTTATTCGAAAAACATAAGATTCCTTTTTTTTCTTTTTATTACCTTGTCTCATAACTTAATGTGAATGTTAAGAATACATATAAGATGGGTTTAATCTACAAAGGATATTAAAACAATTAAAAGGGACAAAAATATTATACTTTATATAATCATGTCATGTCAGAATGAACTGTTTTCGTTTATATATAACATACTAGCTGTGCCCGCGACTTCATTCAAAGTCAAAGTCAATATTTTTTATTAATGTAGATTACATTTGTAATACTTATGAATCGTCTCTATACAATGCAAAAGAAGCTACCTCCGGTTCGGAACCTATAACTACCGAGAAGATACCGGCAAGAAACTCAGTAGTTTTTGTACAATTAAAAAGCTAGCATTCGCGTGGACTACAGGGTTTTTCCAGTTTTTTCCCGCTAACTCCTGTTCCCGTCGGTATTTTGCAATATCCTGTTGCAACTAAGCTTTAAGTTTATTAAGGTACCTGCATGCCCAATTTCAAGCGTCTGACTTAAGCGGTTTAGATTTTTCATACAAAAGGATTTTCCCGCTAATTCCCGTTTCCGTGGGAATTTCGGGAAATCCTTTCTTAGTGCACCTCTACGGTACCTAAGCTACGTCCCTTCCAAATATCAAGTGCCTACGTTTAGCCGTTTAGGCTGTGCGGTAATATGTCATTCAGTCAGTCAGTTTCTCCTTTTATATATTTAGATGTATATAATACATATTTACTAACTTTGTTTTATTGAATGGCAACTAATCTAACTTAATCAAATATACTTTAGCTTTGCCAGTACCACGTGGGAGTTTTACAACTTCAAGATAGAACACGTATGTTCGCCGCTAGCTTTACGAGGATTCCGTGGAGCCTAATATGCAGTTTAATCTGGTCTCTTGGCATCATTGGGTCTAAAGCAAGTTGTTCACAATCGGACAAGTTTTTTCCACATTTTCCTCGGATTCTTTGCTCCTATTGGTCGCAGTGTTATGTTATAAAGCTTAAAACCTTCTACGATACATGGAATATCCAACACAACAATCATTTTTAAATTTGAACCAGTAGTTATGTACAAACAAACTCTTCAGCTATAATTAGTATGGATTTAAATTTGAACCAGTAGTTATGTACAAACAAACTCTTCAGCTATAATTAGTATGGATTTAAATTTGAACCAGTAGTTATGTACAAACAAACTCTTCAGCTATAATTAGTATGGATTTAAATCGCCTCGTTACCAAATCGTTATTGCACGTAAAGTATAAAAGATAATAAAGGTACATCTTTAAGTAATAGACATAGACCGTCGTGGACTTTTTTAGAACTTCTTACGGTGTGCAACAAATGTGTTTCTCTACTGTATTATGCACAATATAATTCTTCTTGATATTATCTATAAAAACTTGATTAAAATCCATTGCGTAGTTTTAATGCTTTAAGCACATTATTGGGGCAGATAGGCAACAGGAAGCGGCTCAATAAAATGGTAACTTAGGGGTTTATAATCTTATAGTGTAAATTTAGTCAACTTCATCACTTAGAATATCAAATATTTTAACAAAATACCTACCCGTTGAACTTGTACAAATGTACATCAATAAGATCAAGTTCAACGAAACTTGGCCAATGACGAAAGGTCAGTCTTTGCGAAATTACAAATCTTGGTAGTATGTAGGTACTTATCTGTTTATGGAATAATACTAGCTCTTTAATACGTAATGTTGTAATGAAAAGGTATTAACTAAGTTGAAAATAATTCAACTTATTAACCAAAAAAAACTGTTTTGTTTTTGGTGTGGAATTATGTACTTTTCGTCCTTACATTTTTCCCTGTAGTAAAATAGAGACGTCAAAATAGATTTTTTTATCTGAACAAAATATGTGTAGTACATCGGTCATGCATCGAATCATACAATATCGTATGCCATTAATCCCAATTTTGACATATCGAAACAGCTGTGTCTAAAACAGTAATTTATAAAGATTTATCACTTAGTGTGAGATATAATACAACAAGGACTGTTCAGATGTTTAAATTTGATACGTAAGTTTATTTTTATTTTTGTTTGTAGCTGGTTTAAAACTATCCAATCGAAAATTGTTATCTTACATAGTTATAAAATCCGGTCACGGGTAAATCGACGGCGCATGTCTACTTGAATCTGAACTGAAAGTTAATTGAGTTAAATATATATATATATATATGACAGAAATATGTCTTGTTACATTTTTTTTTAAAGAACATAGGTTACATATTAATGTGCTGTGATTCAGATTGAGATTACGAAAATTATTGAAGATAAATTTATCATACATCAAAAGAGAAATAGGATAGAAATTACCTATTGATTTTGAAAAAATACAAGATTTTTTTTTTAATTTTGGGTTCGGTAAATGTATATATCTTTATCAATACTTACCCAATAAAATTCAAACTAATATTTTAGTATTAACATTTGTGTATTTTCGTTCAAAATTATGTTCTGGAAGGTTTTTGTGACAAATTATTTAAAGGAGGGGTGTTATAGTACTAGAGTATTATAAATACATATTGATTGCGTTACCCTTGACGTTCAATTACGGTTTGGTTAGCTAATAGATAAAGTTAAATATAATTTTGTTTTATACGTATTAGATTATAATTTTACCATTATAATTTAACGTTTAATTGCGGTTTTGTTGCTACTGACATATCGTTAAGTATTGTGCAGTCAAAAGCAAGTCAGACACACTTCGGACTTTGCACCGCCCATATGTCGTATGCATAGGGTTTAAAATCGTACTGCAAGAGTTTATCTTGATATGCTGTCGTCCGTACATACCATTATAAAAAATATCTATAAGAATGTTATTTAACGTTAATTGTTATCTGTATTGGTAACGTCGCCAAGACATATGTGCTATGTTATCATGGTAGATCTACATTAAATGATCATGAAACAATCCTAAATATTTTTTATTAACGGACTTTATTGGTCCAGATAAGTTTTAATTATTTATCATACGATAAAAATAAGATTATCAGTGTTATTAACGGTTTAGAATAATGAGGTTAAACATTATAATCTGGCGTTGAATACTGGCCCAATTGTGTTTAATTACTTTAGTTTACAGAACAAAGACTATATTTTTATATTGTAACTATGTTAGGTTTAAGATTATGGAGTAATTTTATGTTAATATTTGTAAAAAATAATGTAGGATTTAAAGTGTCCAAGATAACACGATATGTTGACAATGTGTAAGTTGATTTCAAACGAAATGACAAGTTATTTGCACGCTAAGTAATAAGATATTAAACATTCAGATAATAATTATAGCCCACACTGTGATGACTAAATTTATAGTGAAATTATAGCTTAATACACATACAACAAGATGTCATTAAAGTTGGTCCTAAATACTGTAAACACTGATAAATATTATATTATTACTGTTTATTTACCCTATGGAAGTCGTAATCACTCAAGTCAACTTCCCTAAAATAGGTACATAAGTGTAAGCGACATGTAGAAGTCGACTTAAACTAGAGACAAGACGAGCATGACCCGATTATAAAAGACGATAAACAATTTTATTGTAATAAAGGTTTATGTTCTATGTTTATACTTAAGGAATACAGGAAAACGCAAGCTAACATTCAGCTGTTTATTATTATCAGTTGGTATTGACGAGCAATGTCTGAATAAAATTTTATGAAGGTGTAGCATTTATTCTGAATTGATTTCAAATAAAAATGTTTTATTTCATGGTGTAACTTTTGGTGACCTTTGTCGATGACCTTAAACCCGTGATAGAGCTTTTTTTAGTTATGTGCTAGTTTTTCTGAGAATAATAAATTCACATAAAAATACCCTCACATTTGCACACTTAATTATGCTGTATAAATTCTGCTACGATAATGATTAATAATAAAGTCAGGTTTTATATAGTATTGTGATTTGAGGACCGTTTGAAATATTCCGTTCACGCATTACTATTAAAACTTGGAAAACATTCTTATTTAGTTTAAAACATTGTTACGGTATACGTGCTTTTGATGTCATTTACATCATTGAAGATTTTTTGTATGTATATAATCGTTTCTACATATTATAATTAAAAAAGTTAAAAAAACAAAATTAAACATTATAGATGTTTATTGACCACTTGTTCTAGTATCGTTATTATTTTGCATGTTTTAAAATAAGAACTCCCTTTCACAGACAATTTGTGCGTGTAACTAGTACAAATGGTGCATTTTAGTTGAATCATGGTCACCATGCAATACAAAGGGCTTTAATGACAAAAATTCCATCACTGTAACCTTGGTAAGCTGTGTTTGGATTAGAGAGATAGATGACCTACACAGGTGATGGTAGATTAATTAATGTGATGTCAGACTGCTCGACGGGTTTACTTGCTTTACTTTAGACATTCTCGTCGAAATTATATAACCTTCCTAAAATCTATCAAAGTTTCGTGGAGAAAGGACTGATGCTAAAAGTTATAGATAAATAATGATAGTATGGTGGTCTTTTAAACACAGTTTATCAAACAACAAAAAAGCTTACAAACATTAATATTTCCGAAATTTATTCTCTTTCCTTAAATTTTGTCATAGTATGGATCGTAAATTTTAGTATGAATATTATTAATTCATTGCTACAAGTAATTAATACAAATCAAAATTGAAGCCACCACGTAGATATATAGTTTTCATTTAATCCACAAACGTGGTTTTGTTCTGTATGCGATTGTTAGATAGGTACCTACTTATTTTTTTCGGTAAACATTTTACTAAATTGTTTGAAAACAACACGATCTATTCGTCAAAATAAACCCTTGAGTTTTATTTCACTGCGATAAGGTTCATAGTTGAATGAAGTAAGGTACATGTTAGTGCACGTGAGTGTACGTGAAACGTTTTTAAATCATTATCAACCAGGCAGTGATAAGCCCCGGCATACGATCAATCGTTGTATTCGTGGCGTAAGCGAGATACACGAGAAAAGATAGTGTTGCAGTCTTATCAGTTCTTGCCTTGAAGGTCACAGGTTTGAGTCTCCCGCTAATCCCTTCAGTCTTAAAGGATTTTTGGCTGAGGTTGTCAAATGATCCACATCATTTGACGTCTGACGACTATACGGCGAAAACTAGCATTTTTCTACAGCAAAATGGACTTATTCGATAGTTCTACTAATCTTGAAAGTACATATTGTAAATGAGAGCCGGATTGGATAGAGGTTTTGTAACTCAAGGTAGATTAAACGAGGCAGATGAAGCGAACTTTATACGAATATAGGTGTTGTTTGGGTTTGGGAAACAAAAAATATTTTTGGTTCGCAAGAAAATTATCACGCGGATAAAACCGTTTGCAAAAGGTAAGAACAGTAATCTTAGCACAAACTAAACGATAATCGAATAGTTTTATGTAGTAGAACCGCAGTGAGTTGTCGAATTACTGTAATTGCCGTAAAGCTATTTGATAAACGTTTTAGTTTGTGCTAAGGATGCAGATAGTACCTATTTCCAGTCCGATTAATATCTTTAGTGCATGTTACATGTGGCAAAAGATGACATTACTTTTTTATTTATGTATCCTTTCTGGCCTCAAGTCACGATGTAAGATAGCGCCAAAAATTAGGGGCACTCGTAAGCAGACATATTTTGCTTGCCAGTTTACCTGGCATTTCCATCGTATTAAATGCATATCCCTTTGTTTATTTGTGTGTGTGTTCGTTTCTTACAGCTTGTGTTATTGGCAATCTTTAAAAAAATGTTAAGAGCGGATGCATGTAAACGTTTAGGAAAATCTTGAAGTGAAGTAAGTTAATATTTGTATCCACGTAAAATAAAAAGGAACGCTAAAATGTAAACACGCGCATAACTTTAGAAACACATTGGATAATAATATTTTGTAATGTTCGTAATTATCAGGACAAGTTATATTAAAATTTTGATAGTTTGCTGAAGAAAATAAAAGGACTTCTATCTTATTTATAATAAACTTAACTTCTAAGCGTATTTATACGGGGTGTCACGAGGGTTGAAAATTTTAAAAGAAACATATGTCATTTTTTTAAGAATTCGTTAGTTTTTACCGTAATATTTGATTTTTGTATACCTTTTTAATAAAAAAATAACCAAATAGTTTTTTACGCCAATTAAGACAAATATTATCAATGCATAGCATAGTTCTGTTTTACTTACTAATCATACAAACAATATAGTTTAGATTTTTTCTGAAAAATTCAAATGTTTCACTTTCACATGGAATCGAATTTAATCGAACGTGTGTTTTGCAACTTTATCAAAACTTTCCGGAAGAAGTCGATTCCTGTATCTTGTATTGTGATGAAAATTGATAATATTATCTAATTAAAAACAATTGATAATATGAGCATTGAGCATATACAAAACAAACAGATCTACCCCCCAGAACATAAAAAATATACCTACTATTGAAACACCTACGCTTTCCAAATCCTTTAAACTTTAACTGCTTTCCGTTTTATTACACTAGAAAATTAAAATATTTAACTTCTATTTTCTTAAAACATTCGAATAAAACTTGGATAAAAACAAGTCGCTCATTAAATGCAAAACAGATGCAAAAAAAAAACCTCAATTCATTTTATTTATTGTTTGTTTTAGCCTTCCTGTTAAATAAAGTTATTTGGAATTGCGTCTGTTTTGCATTTAATGAACGAAGTGCGATGAAATTTTAAAAGTTATTTCTTGAGGTACTAGAAATATGTACGATGAAAGTAGACTTTAGGTAGGTTTTATATCCAATTATTGTATCTGAGTACTAAACTGTGGTCCGGCCACAGAGGATCACACTACAAAAAACGGTTTTTTTCGATTTTTTCATTGCTAGGCGTCACGTCTCAGCAAATTTATGGATCGGGAATAAAAATGAATTTAAATTTGCGATATTTAATAAAGAATTTTGAACTTATTAAAATCTAATTAAAGTTGAAACCCCTTCTTTAAAGCTACAATAAAATACCATAAAAATAATTTCCAAATGTAACTAAAAATCAGTATTTCTTTCGGTACATGAATTATGAGTTTTTCCTTTAAGACAAAATTATATATTATGTACCGGTCTCTGACATATTTTAAGTAGTCGCATTACGAGTATTATATTAGGTATTCGATGCAAACGATTTATCATGTATATAGCCTATAAACCTTCCTCAATAAATTGACTATTCAACACAAAAACAAATAAAAACGTTATATTATTAGTATAGATTGAGGCGGAAACTGTAAGGGTGGTTCAATAAGATATTTGTTGAAGTAAAGAATACGCTAGTAGCATCCTTTTCTTAGTGTCTTACTTGGTTATTGTACGTTTCGACAAGTTGGTCCAACCCCCTGGTAGTTATTGTATTTTACCACATTTAAGATGTATACATAAAAACCCTCGAAAATAGGCCCTAAGTTAAAGTTTTAACTTCTTTCATTCTCCTCTAAAGCGTTTTCTTTTATCATTTTTGTTTTCCATAATTTTGTCGTAATATTTTTGGGCCGGAGCATGGTGACGTAGACCCCTCGTCTCAATAGAGCAGCCACGACTGATTGATGAACAAAACATACATGTTGACATGCATGTGTCAGGTGAAATAGAAAGACAATTTTCTACGCGGAATAAAAACGTAGTAAGTGCCAAACTAGTTTTTTTTAATATCTCGAAAAAAAAAATATTTTCAAATATGTTTTTCTGTTATGTATTAAAATATAAATTCAGTTGCATGTATAGTTTTCAAAATAAATCGAATCTAGATGAAACATAGACCTAACTTTGTGATATTTTTCTATCGAGAAAATATTACAAATTCATGTTTCTGCTCAGACTAGTCCCTTTTAAATATAGTCTAATATTCATATTTAAAAAAAAGAAATGATTTAAAGCTTGTTTTCAAGTGTAAAAATCGAATCTAAAATCGACAATTTGGCATGGTACCCCCTCTTAATACGCCAAGAATAAGGACCCCCTAACAGTATTTTATTTTAAATGTCGGTTTATCACAAACGTTTATCAATATATTTTGTTTGTAAAACCATTGAACTTCTGTGTTACTGATGTTTTAATGGTGGTCAAATCAGCCAAATCATGTTTCATTTTTTAAACTCAGATCTCCGTTGCCCTGAAAAGGTGAATCCAGATCACAGGGGACCAAAGGATTATCGTGCCTTATGGTGCAAGGATCTACTCAGCATGTCTAACCACGCGACAACTACACAATACGAAATAAACATTTATAATTGCCTCTGTTTACGATTTAATTTCTCAGGAAATCGGAAAATGTATTGACATGAACATGATCATTGACTTTATTAATTTTATACTGGCAGCCAAATTTAACTTTTTTTCACTGTTTGCACTAGAAAATACCAATATTAGTAAATTAATTAATGGGGATGACAATCTTCTTGTTACTCATTGATATGATAAACTATGATAGGTTTTTACGATTTTATTACTCGTAGATCAATGGTCATGCCGCAAGAAAAGATGAATATGATTATGTTATTGTTAAATAACTAATTTGTTGCTCTAATAATCCTCAAGTAGGTAGGTATTTACAAAGCATTGTAACGTCTCAACAATTTCTTTCATATTAAGTAAGATTGCTTGTTATACGGGTATTTGACGAGTATGTTTTATTTCGAGATAAAATGATTTATTGGTTTCGGCTCTTTAGTGATTTGTCACTGATAACCAGCCGGTGAGAGTGGGTGTCACAATTATTTCTAGATAGGTGTTACAAAGGTTTCTACTTACGTTTGGAAACGAGAATATTTTTTTTAATAGGTTCAGCAACAAATTAACTTTTGTCCGATCTCATTATTTTATTATTTTTAAATAAGGTTAGTTATTCATAATTAAAAAATATATAATGTTTAGGAAATATTAAACAATAAACAAGAATTACTGATAATGAATCAGCGCCTCCAAAATTAGAAATTACAGGCATCAGTTAGCAACTTTAGAGAAAAATCAACTAAAAAACACTATTAATAAATGATTACTATACTGAATTGCATATCCTGAGGGAAATTTTTGATAACTATTTGGTTAACTGTAAAGTCCTTTATTTTTGCATGGCTAGGTTCCCATTCTAGACGATTGACCAAACTGTTTTGATGAAATTTAGTAGGTACGAATAAAGTCTTGACTTAAATTTTATATTTATAAATGGGTACTACTGGAAATCGCTTATTACTCTATTTTTTCATCAATTAACCCTATAGATTAAAACCAATTGATATTAGGGCAGTATGTAGAACTGAAATCTGTATCTTATGTACCGTTATAAAAATTATTCATATATTTTTATTTATAATATTATCCAACAGATAACTTATCATTTCAACAGGAAATAACTTTTTTAGGATTTGGGTGTTACCGACTCAACGATGACGGATTAATTGGGTACGTTATGTTCCCGGAAGAATCTCTGTGATAGATCAGACTGTCAATATATGAAATAATATATATACGGTCGACTTGAGTAGGTACCTTGCTTTTTATTGAAGTCGGTTAAAAATTGAAGTGCTACAATGTCAGTGAGATGACTATGATGATAATGCGTCGGCCATAATAAGATAGAGCAAATGGAGCGGGTGTTCTAGGCGCCAAGTCATATGCATTATACTTACTAACTCAACTACCAGCTGAGCAATAACAAAACAAAAAAATCCGCCCAAAAAAGAAAAATTATTCATTTTGGTAACTCCTAAACAACAATCTACTAATGTGGTTACAGTTGATTGATTAATAAATGCAAATAAAATCGCATTTTCGTGTGCGTTGTTTCATTAATTTTAAATGACAACCTCATTTAAAATTAATGTCTAGTGTTTGATGTTTGAAACAAATATGATCTAAAACTCCTAACCCTTCCTGAGTGATTAATCTGAATTTAAATGTTTTACAATAGCCACGCTGGAGAAGGCACGGGTAAAAACTAATTAAATATAAACAATCAGACTGATTAGCTAACGCAGAACTTATTTAATATAACTCATTCGGTATAACGATACTTATTATTAGGTGATTTTCTACCGTCAATAAAAATGTATATATCGTAATTATATGAATAAGTATTTATTTTAATTTAAAATAAATAAAACATCTCAACAGAAGATTTCATTTTTAAAAATGTAACCGGTACTTATTGTTTAATAGACAGGTTTACCGTTAATTTGATAACAAAAGAAGTTTTGTTAAAATTTGTATACCTACCTCCTGGCATTATGTTACGGCGTACGAATTGTTTAAAAATAAAAATAAATGTAGAGTTACTGTTGAAATTAACTTTTAATCTTTGTTTTAGTTGGGGTCGAAGATCTACTAATATTATTTTATTAATCGTAAGATACTACGAGTACGTATACTTACTTTCGTAAACCATTTACCTATAATCTTTGATAAAATGATAACTACCTACCTATATGTAAAAGTACTTATTGTGGAGTACAAACAAAGCAACAGTCATTGTTTATATTGCCTCTATTTCATATATAAACATAAACAAGTAGGTATAACTTGAAGCCCCTTTAATAGATAAAAAACAAGGTTAATGCACGAATACATCTATTTATAACTATTCTCATTACAATAGAAGTTATTAGCGACACTAAGTGATAATATCAAACCCTAAAAAAAACATAGTTTCTGCTTTAATTGTACTGGATTTAATGGCTTTTGTGTTATTAATTTTCCATAATATGTTTCACATTTTTGGAGCTGGCTTGTTAAATATGATAAAACTACAGTTTTATCATAATTAGTGCAAACATTATTTCAATAGCTACAATGTATGAAACAATCTACGTAGGTAACTACCTATTATACTAAAGTACATCATTTGTGTTTTTAACATCACACGGTAAGTTTTTATCCTTGTCGAGAAAAACTAACACTTAGTTTAGCTACTTACTTAAAAATTATGTTTTAGAGAGGATCTTACTCATGAAATCATTAGCAAGAATCAATATTTATTAAAAACATACGACATGATTTCCAAACTCCGGTAAAATATATCTTTCTTGGACTTGGATGGACTTGGTTAGTTTGTATGTTGATAATAACTGAGGATACAGAGTCACAGTTGACAGTTAAGCCAATTGAATAATAGCAAGTCAGAGGATGTCTCATTCGGTCAGATACTCACGTAGGAGGACGTACTAGATGGAACAGTTCCGTAGGCGAAGTCGGTACTCGTTTAATAACCATTTTTCGTCCGTCTGTGCACCCCATCCCGATGGATGCCAGTGACCGTACAGATTGGGCACCATATTGGTTAGTGCCGCTATCGGAGCCTTCGGGGTAAACTGTCACTTGGTCGTAGGGGCGCAGGCACCGTGCAGAAGCAGCCCCTGAGGCGGCACTCACATCGCGAATTCTGTGTGTGTCTGTAAAGCTCTTTACTTTGCGCATTTGTCCAGAGGGCGTCACAATCGGAGACGGTGCGTGTAGATTAAGAAGCTTTGAGTTTTCCTCTCCTTGGTCCTCGTACTGCTCCACGTGGACCGCCACGCTGGGCGCGGCGGGTTCCGCTAACACTTCTGATTTACTCATAATATCACGTCACAGTGTCATGACTGAGTGATTGCAGCCGCGTGCGTCGTTGCCGACGCGCGACTAAACAAAAACGGACGCGAGCGACCGACGTCGGTTTGGGTAGCCGACCAACTGATTCGTTCGTCAATCGCAGTCAGTAATTGGTAAACAAAGTGCGATTCTGGTAGTGGGGAGCAGCAGGAAGGGGGGAGGTGAAGTGCCGCGCATGCGCCGTCGTGGCCGTGTTACGTAGCGTTGCGCCTGCGTTTATTTCAGGGTTAAACTAGTCATTACGGCAGTCTTTAAATGACAACTGTTGCTATAACTATGATAAATGAAAAAAATACGTACTTTTTCCGTGATAATTGTCTATTAAATGACTATTGAAAGCATTTTTCGTTTTGACCATTACATTCTGAGAGTAGAGCCATAGCTCTACTCTCAGTAAGAATGTTAAAAGTTATGAAACATTTGGGTGGAAATTAAATATAAACTGAAGTTTAAAAAAAAATCTTTATTAACCTGTGAATTTTTACAAAGGGCTCGGAGTGCGAATAATTGTTCGGTAGATCATGCATGATATGAGCAACTGTCCGTGTTATATTCTTAGTTCTAGAGCTCTTTTGTTTCTGTTTCAAGCCGAGATTTAAATAATAAATTGGTACCTACGCTAAATACCACCATAAAATGTTTTGAGAGTCAGTTTGTAACTTGGTAAGTAGCCAAGGCTGAAGTAGGGCTTGTAGTGTTAAGTCGAAGGGCATTGCTCTACATAGTATTGTGAGTTCGTAATTCTTGGCAACAATGGCAAGCTAGTTTATACGAAATATTTTTGGTGAGATATTTTTACAGTAACACGAGGCTATTCCAGAGTGTGAATAAGTATTAGGAGGAAGCAGGCGTATATCAGAAAGCGCTCAGTATTTTAAATAAAATCACGTTAAACTTCCAATTTAAAACAAAAAATCTAATTTTACCGAGTTCATTTAGCACATTTATATTAAAATAAATTCAACGATTTATTTTTGTAATAAGTAATTACAAATCCATATTTTAGCTCTATACAGTCAAGTATGTGTTACGTCAATTTTTTTAGATTCCTCGCATAGTGGGATATCTGAAAATACCCGATGTACCTATGTTCCGCGATTTTTCTTAATTTTCGAGTTTTAATTTTTTTGTGTATTTTTAATGATTTCTACAATGAGGTTTTGAATATTCACATCTTTTTCGCAGTAGGTATTTTACTATATTTTTATTTGTGACCTGACTTTCTTGAATGTTGTAATAAAAAAAAGTCTACTTCCTGAAATTACTTAAAAAAGGCTTGAAAGTTGAAACTTTAATTTTTAGTAGGATTTACTCAAACATTCAACTTCAATTTGAAAATACAAAAAGGTGTCTCTCTTCGGAGTATTTTTCAAAACCCTCCAACTTAAATGCACTGAAACATTAATATCTATACTTATAATAAATCTGTACAGAGGTCAATCCTGTATATAAAATATACAGGGGTAATTAGTGATCGATACTGATGCCAAAAATGCAATCAGGAAAAATGTATGTCTGTTTGTTTTTTATAGAGACAAAAACTACTCGACGGATTTTAACGAAATTTGGCACAATTATTCTTCATACTTCTAGGCAGGTTATTATATACTTTTCATCACGCTTACTTTCAATAGGAGCAGAGCAGTGAAGGGAAATGTAAGAAAACGGAAGAAATTACTCCTAAAAACGGGACCCTATTACTAAGACTTTGCTGTATGTCCGTCCGTTCGTGCGTCCGTCCGTTCGTCCGTCCGTCCGTCTGTCTGCCTGTCTGTCTGTCTGTCTGTCTGTCTGTCACCAGGCTGTATGTCAAGAACTGTGATAGCTAGAATGTTAAAATTTTCACGGATTATGTATTTTTTAACACGCTTTTATTAGCTTGGGTTGTATGTATCTATGTATGTAACGGAATCTTTGAATCTTAATTTGACCCACTTCCCGGTATTTGATTAAGATGAAATTTTGCACACTCTCTGAGTTCTGATGACAATACATGACTAGCTAAGAAACGTCATTACAAATCCAATATGGCGGCCTCCCCAAGATGGCGAACTGACTGTTTGAAATGCACTTCCATGATATGGGTATCAAAAGAAAGGGTTTGCTGTCAGGAATACGAAAAAAATAGTCACGTGATTCAAATCCAATATGGCGGGCGTCCAAGATAACGGACAGGCTATTTGAAATGCTCCCCTATGATATGGGTATTAAATGAAAGGGTTTGCTGAATGGGATACGAAAAAGAATTATATAATTATTGATACATGAGAAAACTAAAAAGTAGAAAATAAAAATAATAGTTTAAAAAACTAAAAAACACGCTTTTAGCTCGCACTAAAAGTTACAAAATAATTCAGACATTTAAGAAAGAAAGCGTGGAGCGTTTTGTCCAAAAAGAGTAAAGATAACATAAACGCTCCACGCTTTCTTTCTTAAATGTCTGAATTATTTTGTAATTTTTAGTGCGAGCTAAAAGCGTGTTTTTTAGTTTTTTAAATTTTATGCTAAAAGCAAAATAAAATAATTTATTTAAGTAGGACTCCCGTACAACAAACTATTGTAGAACGTTTGAAATATACACATAATATTTAAATGTATATTTTCTTAAAATATAAATAATAAAGTTAAAATAAAAAATATATTCAAGGGGGGCTCCCATACAACAAACGTTATTTTTAGCCGTTTTTTGCTCAATTTAAGAAAAAAATCATTCAAACTCATGTAGTCCACGCGAACGAAGTCGCAGGCACAGCTAGTACTTAATAAATTGTAACTTTTAATTAATTTCTGTTTTTTATTTGTTATCTGAAAACAAATATTTTGATTTAGATTTTTGCTTAAATTTAAATCTTAGTAGTGAAACCGAAATTATTATAAAATGACACATGCTACAGTTATTTTACAAGAATTTCATTATAAAAAGTGGATAAATTATTTTTAATGCTTTATCGTGTTTCAATGATTTTAAGCCTATCCGCAGCGTTATTTTATATAGCCACCACAAAAATATTTTCCAATTCGAGGCAGTAGGTAGTTTCTGAGATTAACGCGTTCAAAACTTCAAACAAACATTCTCCTTAGCTTAATAACATAAGTTTAGGTATCTATCTCTCTAAATAAAATATTATTTTTCTCAATTTTTTTCATTGACTTACAAACCGAAATTAAAACTGAATAGGTAATGAAGTGTAGTGTGTAAAAAAGTGTGCAGAAAAGAATCAAAACACTAATAGGTTACTCATTAGGATGGAAGAACTTACCTACTTATAAGAAAAGCATAAGATTTTTTTCATAATGATTTCGTTTTTGTATTTACATAAATAAGTATTCCAATATCAGTGATTTGCAACAATATTACAGGTTCATTTATTTATTTTTCAAACATCTTACAGCTTAACAGATAATTCCAAAGCGCTTATAAGATATGCGGTCATTATTATTATCAATATTACATAATTCATACCTAAAACCACTCATATAGGTATGTAGGTAATAGATACAATTCTAGTGTCATTTGTTGGTCTGTTCTTGTACGTCGTAACAAAAGTTCATATATAAAAAATAAATTCGTGAAAGTATAAGAACTTACCACATTGGAATATATTTTTTCTTCGGTAAATTTATCAGTGCCGCCGCTGAAGGCATGTTTTCAGTGCAGCTTCCGATACGGTGAGATAATGACTGATGTATCGATCAAAGACACACTGAACTAACTTGATGTTACTTTAAGCTACCTACGTACTACGTACCCGACCAGCCTTCGGCCGCGCCCCTCCACAATTGCTAATTTCCTATTCGTTCCCTCTTCATTATCACGTTCAATTTGCAAGATTGTTCACAATAGATTATTTTGTACGTAGTCTCACCAGGATGTCATACTGAATACATGTACAATTAGATATTTATATCGGTTCGAGTAAACAGTTAATGACGTAATATGTTCAAGGACGTGTCTTAAATATTTTTTTAAATATTGAGTAGGAATAAGATTTCAATTACTACTTATATTTAACTAGCGACCCGCCCCGGCTTCGCACGGATCTAATGTAAATACTTAGAAATATTTACTTTTCTATTGTTTATTGCAAATAAAAACCTACCTCTTAAATCACTCTATCTATTAAAAAAAACCGCATCAAAATCCGTTGCGTGGTTTTAAAGATTTAAGCGTACAAAGGGATATAGGGACAGAAAAAGCGACTTTGTTTTTTTTATAGTAGCGCAGTATATTGGCTTCTCCCAGCCTGATGGTAAGCAAGAGAGGAACCCACATCGCGATGACAACGGATTTGATATCGAAATATCCTACCCGTTAGCATCGCCATACTGGCCCGCAAGATGTTTCTTCACGCTCCTTTAGAAGGACTCCATGTCAAAGGAAGGAGGAAACACATGAGCCGGCAACGAGTTCCACTTGTTTAAGGTCCGGCAAAGATAGGAGTTACCAAACTTTTTTGTTCGTGATGGAATATTTTCCACGGTGAAGACATGACATCGTTGGCCGGCTCTTGTGGTTCTGTGAAGGAAAGGAGAGGGTGGGATAAGGGAAAACAGTTCCTTTGGAACACTCACCATGATAAAGCCTATATATATATGTTTTATACTATGTAGTGATACCTAATATTTGAACTAAGTTTTTATCCTACATATTTCGAATTATTTTGAAAAATTAACTTGGTCATATTACAAAAGTATAAATATGGATACAAATTTTGAAGTTACGAAAAAAAACCGAAGAAGAATTGTTATAAACTGTTAAATAATTTATTCCATAAACTGCTACATGTTTTCCCATCGTTGATAAGGAAATCCATAATTATTATCTTTCAAAACGTTAGCTCCCCATTAGAAGTATTAGAAAATGGATGTTAAAAATATGTGGAATCATATTCCTTATTAAAATTAATCGCTGAGGGACCGCAATAACTTCATCTATACATGTATAAATTGACTAGCTAACGGGACAGCCCCAAATCGCTGATAGTAAAGACCTGACACATGGGGTAGTATCTATCTGGTAAAGTCGCTATCACTCGTTGTTGCGCTCCTCAGTACCTTGTCCAATTGAACTTGAAATGTAGTGGACATAATCAATAATATAAATTATCATAATAATAGTTAGTTTTAATATGATAAAGTACCTACTGACGTGTACAGCAATTAATATTTGTGATCGTAAAATGGTTAGCAGACCTGGCTGTTGAACCATGGTTCTTGGGTTCGATGTCAGCACTATTGAAGTCAGTAAACGTGTCCTCATAATTGAAACTTGCTTATATAAACCGTTTCCAGCGCTAGCTAGTGCACTTTCTTCCGGCAAACACACGCATATCGTTTTGTTTTGCTCGCGAGTTGGTGTACGGTATGTACCTAAATCGTTCCTAATTTTTTTTTTATTAAAAGTATTGAATTTTTGTCCGTAGCCTCACCACGTGTCCGTAGACTCTTTTATTTATTATATTTTTTTTCGGCTAATTTTGTTGCACTAAACTTAAACTTTTTCAACTTCTATGGTGAATCCGGCACTGCCTAACGTAGGGGAAGGTCGGATAGCCCCGGCCGGTGGGTATCCTCGACCACTGTAAGTACCAAGCTTTCACCCCAGATAAACAAATTTTGCTTACTAGAAAGTGATTGCAGAGCCGCGTGACCAAATAATCTAAACAGTGGTGCTGTTAACTCTGAGCGGATAGCCAGTGACGACGATTTGGATTTTTCGAGAATATTTTTTCGTGAGTCGATTACTTTTCGAAGCCAGATAAAATATATCAAATGTAAGCACTCCATTATTACTTATTATTAGTTATAATAGGTTATTGTTTGAGATTTCATATTGTGTCCGATAGTTTCGCTAACGAAGCAGGTTTTATTTCTATGAAAATGTTTTTAAGATTAAGACGATCGGGTACCTCCGACCACATGTATGTCGGGTAGGGTCGACCACTTTTCGGTGAAGAATACGTAGGTATTCTTCACCGAAAAAGTGGTCGATAACTCTCGTACGTACGTTTTGTACGTCTACTAGAAAGTATCAGAACATAGATATGTTTTTTATGTTTATTTTTTTATTTATATGTTCATTATTTTGTATGTTCAATTCATTGGATATTCATATGATTTATTCATTGTTTCATGTAAGTTTTAAACGGCCTTACCCCTTTGTTGTTATTACCAATTTCCTTTACCTGAAGTTTTACTGGAGTCCTTTTTAATTATTAATAAGCATGTGCGAACTGAGCGATACTTGCAAACACATGCGCCAGAGAGGAGTAGGTACTAAATCTAATCAAGGAGTAGAAATAAAGTTGCAATCACGTGGCTAAAGAAAAGTTTATGGAAAAAAAGGTTTGATTTTTGGCTGCTAAAAGAACTATCCTTATTTTGTATTTACCTAGTAAATGGCCCGCTGATTCAATGGTTAGCGCTCCTGTATTTTAAACCAAGGGTGTTCGATTTTCAACAAAGACATTGTGATCAGTTTATACTAATTCATTATTTTCATGCAAGTTGAAATAAAACCACTTGTTTTATTATTATTAATATCGTCATTATTATTTCGCTTAACCTATAATATAATCAGTAATGTATTTTACATAAAATTATGATGATTTCGAATATTTATATTAAGAATATCACAAAATTCGAAGGAGGCGACGATTCCACGTTAATAGAGAAATATAAATTAATATAAAAGTAAAACTAGAGCAGGGCGCGGCGAGCGCAAGCGAGGGGCGCTGGGGCGCGGCGCTCGCGGCGCCCTCGCCCGGCGGTCCTCCGGCGGCGCGCACAGATGAGTGAGTGAGAAGGAAGAGCCGACACCGCCCGGCGCCGGCGGAGGAGCGGGGCGCGGGACTAGCGGGCATCAGCGCTGGAACAGCGGGTTAGGGAAGTCGGGCGGGTGCGGCAGAGGCGCGGGCGGCGGTCGTGCCCGGCGCCACGCCACTAGCCAGCAAGCCACCGCGGCCGCCACTGCCACCAGCGCCAACAGAGCCGTCAGCGCTAGCGCTACGGCCAGACCGGCGGCCGACACGCAGACCTCGCCGCTGCCGCCGGCGCCGCCTGCGCCCGCGCCGCCCTCGCGCTGTCGGGCCGCACGTGACGCTGACCGCCGTTCGAGCGTCAATATCTGGTTCGATTCCACCGTCACCTCCTCGCGCAACTGGCCCTCGATGCCCGACAGAGAGCCGTCGCTATCGATCGCTTCTCGTTTTCTTCGTTTTCCGTATGCATCTCGCCCGCGACAATTGACCTAAAAGGAAAAAAGTAATTTTTGGTTATTTCAATTGAAGCTGTATATGTTTTGACTAATTAATTATTTTATGTTATTATTTGTATATTTAAATTATTGAATTCTTAGTGATTTAAAAATTGTATCCAATAACACCATTTCAAATGGTGTTTTCTACAGATCGATAGGTTTTTTCCTAATGTTGGTGATTTTACATGCCTGTCCAAATGGGACTAGCGCGTATGAAAAATCCTCTAGGTGGCAATATCTGGATGGCAAATTTATTGCACAATAATGTACAATGGGTGAACTTAATGCCAGGTACATTCTCTGTCAGTCAACCCTTGCGTCATGCAGAGTTGGTTTGTTTTACGCCCATAACATGCCACCAAAATGTAAAGAATTAAAAGATTAAATAAAGTACAGTCATAACTAAACCTACAAAAGTTTAATCTGTTAGATCACTTTAAATTCAATAGGTAGGACCAAAAGATACTCACCGGTTGGCACTTTCCGAAGCAGATACGAATGTTACATTGGAATTTGATGTTGTCGCTGCTCGGGAACTTGAACGCGTTGAACAGCACCTTAAGGGTGCCGTCGTCATTGTGGTCCCATTCTCCGAAAATGGACGGGTCTGTGGCGCACCCGTCCGCGTCTGTTACAGTGTACTCGTTTTCAATGTTCGTCGCAACTTCGCTGGTCTTTGCTATACAGCTGCGAGCGAAACCACCGTATATACCTGTAAAGAAATAAAATAAATCGTAGAGACTTCAAAATTAGATTTCAAAATTGTTTGGGTCGCACGATCGAGATGACGACATTTGAAGACCCCGAAGACTTTTAAAACACCCGACAGTTCGAAATTAGCATAGCATCTTGGCCCAGATTTCCATCAAACTTGATTAAAACACTCTCTAATATTTCACCTTTAAAAAAAACAAATCAATTCATCTGTCCCGGAGAATGGAGCTACGATGTCACAGATAAGTCAAACCACGTCGTTTATGCATCGGGAGTTAAAAAGTAATTTAGAGATATTCTGCGAATAAACCTTCGTCTTGGGAGTCTTTGATGTCATGATACCTATCGATGTATTATAATTTCTACTTACTGCTCGGTTGAACGTCGACTTGCAACGTAAGGTTTTCTCCGACGGTGGCAGAACTGACTGTGTCTCCCGTACGAGTAACTATTTTCATGGCACAAACTGGGGGCGGGCCTGTGTTGGCGATGGTGCCCGCCGTAGTCAGCATTGATACATTGAACGCCAGAGTTACGTTCTTTTCTCCAGTTTGATAAATACATTTGATGTGGAACGCTTTGGCGTTAGATGTTACCAGTTTCAAATGGTCTTGCATTACCAGGACGAAGCTCGCTAGGCCCTGTTAACCAAAATATAGATAGAATTATCGTTACATATTTGTCTTCGTCTTTTTAAAAATGCGATGATATTAGCTGCGAGAATTAAAATTTATGAATTAAGACTTACGTTGACATGCACTAGGCCGCAGTTGCCGAAGTGAACAGTGAAGTCCACAGGGCTCTCTTGGTTCACTGGTGTGTTCACTACCAGCCCACAGCGTTCGTCCTTACTATAACCTTTCACGTATAATAGTCCGTTAAAGCCTTCCTTTATCTTGAGACTTACGCGTATACCGTTTGCCAAACAATGCACCTGTGATCAAAGTTTCAGTTTAGTTAAAGCGCCAGACAATCACACAAATTAACTAGTCTTAAATAATGGTTTTCCTTCGTACTATGAGACTTTGTACAGAGCGTGAACCTTTTACACGCAAACCCAAGCTAATCAGGAAAATTTAGTTTTAAAAATTAACCTGACTGGGAAACGACTTACATGAACTTTGGATGCCAGTGTCTTAATCGTGCTAGTTAAATATAGTTAAATCTTAATAGATGTAGGTATCTACCTACTACTATTAGATACACATATCTACCTACATCTATTAAGATGTGCTTTTCCACAGAACATTTTCCTGTTAAATAATATAAATAACTACCGTTACGATCATTCAGATTTTTGGTACACTTCTGGCTAACATTAATCTTAGCTTTAGTATTTTTGACAGACTTATACATTACCTGCATCTCCGGTAACGGGAAATCAGTACGATAGGTGACGTTTGGCGGTATTAGTGTTTCGTTGCATTGAACTCTAGGGTTGCCAGCGTAGCCTTTGGTGCAAGTGCAGTGGGAGCGGTGTCCGTATGCGTCGCAGATGGCATTCTTTCCACAGGGGTCGGCTTCGCACGCGTCTACGCAAACGCCGTTGATGCAGCGCTCGCGGTCATCGCATTCGCGGTCGGCGCTGCACACGACGCGCACGCAGGTGCCGCCGCGTGCCCCCCAGCCGCGCTCGGTGTCGCACACGCAACGCCCACGCGCGTCCACCGTCCGTCCTTCTTCCTCGCGACACGGTGCGCACTCGCCTAATGAGTTTAGGCCTTGTCCTTCTACGCATGCTGCACCAGGAGCTGCATTAAAATATTTAAAGAGTTGTTCGTTATTGAATAGAGAGATTGTAAAAAAATGGAAGATGGGATATGTAATTGCAATTGATTGTTTGTAGATTTGAACCAATCTCAATACCGACATTTTTCTCTCCGTATGCATAGTGGTGAACATTTGACTTTACCATGAATTCTAGTCGGTACCAATTTGTATTAATTAGAGCAGAGTACTAAGCATGAATAGGTTATTCCAACGATTTTTAGCCTCGACTTAGTTGTGCTTAAAATTAGGTATAATAGTAGCATATCAGTGGCCAGACTTCAAAATAATTTAATAAAAGGTAGTGACTATTGTTATCTATAGTTCCTCGCCGTAAAATTCGATTATAAACTTTTAACTTACGTCTATTTGGTGTACATTCGAGGAGGGCGTTGCCCCTGTATCCCGGTAAGCATTCGCAGATCATTGTTCTAACTGGCAGCGTGTCGATCACTGTGCATTCGGCATTTACTCCGCACGGTTTAGTCGTTTGGCATGGGTTCACGCATGCAGCGTTCAGGCAGACTGTTCCCGATGGACACTCAACATCTGTTTCACATTGAGGCTGATCTATCTTCTTGCAGCCAGTTTCCGTGTTGTAGTGGCCAGGTGGACAGACGCAGTGCGATTCATGAACGTAGACGCGGCACTCAGCAAGCTCATTGCAAGACGTTGTAGTACATGGATTAACACATTTATTGTTTATGCATGACTTGTCTAGTGGACAATCGCTATTAGCACGACATCCTATAGGTGTGCAAGCAATCGAAGGATTACCCGTTGTACCAATTCTGCACTGGCATGAGGCCCGATGTTCTGAGCCACGACATTCGGCTGAGGGTCCACATATATCTGGTTCCACGGAGCAAGCTGGTATGCATCGGTTGTTAACGCATGACTCGTCATCTGAACATTGTGAGTCAGAACGGCACAAAATTTGATAGCATCCTGTTCGGGCGTCACCTATAAATCCTGGCTGACAGGCACAGACTGGTTTGTGATCTTTTATAACACAGTCTGTGTTTGGACCACAGTCACATGGATTTTTACATATGGATGTTATACAAGCGTGGTTCGATGTGCAGTCGGTGTCAGTTTCACAAACAGCGTCTTGGAATGGTGTTACTGGACGACAAATGCCTCCACCATTACTTACATATCCTGGTGGGCATGTACAAAGCATGGTACGGACTGGAAGTGTTGGTGAAACTTCACAACGGGCTGGTGTAGAACATGGATGTAGAGCCGTACAAGGATTAACACATTTAGATGACAAACATGCCGATCTCGATGGACAGTCAGCATCCACGAAGCATTCGACTATGATTTCAGGTTTGCATTCTATGTACGGACTTCCAATATAACCAATATCACACTTACAGACTGGAATATGATTTCTGACCAGACATTTAGCGTTTACACCGCACGTATTTCCTGCTAAGCAGGGATTGACACATCTGTGAGCATGACATTGTTTGTCTAAGGGACAGTCTCCATTAGTTCTGCATTCAATGGCGTTACATCCTATGTAGGCATCTCCTTCAAATCCATTACGACAGCGACATAGCGGCCTGTTTCTTTCAACATGGCATTCTGCATTCGCACCACATGTATTATTTAAAAGACAAGGACTGAGGCAATTTCCGTTGACACATGCTTCGTTTGACTCACATTCCGAGTCTGTACGACAACCCAGTATACGGCAAGCACGATGTGGATCGCCGTCGAAGCCTTCACGACATGAACAGACTGGACGATGATCACGGACAAAGCATTCAGCATTTTCTCCGCAGTTGCATGGATTTCTGCAAATTCTGTTAACGCACGATTCTTGATCACTGCAGTCTTGGTCTGATGAACAACTTGGAGGCGGTAACTGTGCAGTCTTACACGACCCTCCTTCGTCTGGAACATATCCTTCAGGACAGCGACATACCAAAGTTCGGAACGGTATGCTATCCGACACTGAACAGCGAGCGTTTCCGATACATGGTTGCAACTCGGAACATGCTTCGCGACATTGATCTCTTAAGCAAGCATGTTTACTCGGGCAATCGCTATCAATACGACACTCTGGTTCTCCAACAACCGGTATTTTCTCGCAATGCGTCAATGGGTCTCCAGAAGGAAGGGCAGGTGGGCATTTACAAGAGGCAGCATGGTTTCTTGCAAAGCATTCTGCATTGCTTGCACATGGATTTTCTCCCTCTGCTGTACAAGCGCTACGACAGACTCCTCTGATGCAAACGCTGTCATCATTGCAATCGCTGTTTATTTCGCATTCTGATGTTTGGCATCTGGTATATGGATCTCCAATACTTCCTGCAGGACATCTGCAGTTAGCACGGTGAGCTTTGCCATAACATTCTGCACTGATAGCGCAGGGTGCATCTATTACGCATGGATTGACACAAGCGCCATTGTAGCAAGTGTCACTATCAGAACATTCGGAATCCGAAGTACATCCAACTAAAAAGAAATAATAATATTTAATAACATATATAAGAAACGCAAGGAAACTGCAAATACTTAATATTTTATGATCTAAAAGCTTACCTTTCGTACAGCCTATGTAAGGGTTGCCTGAGTAGCCACGTTCGCAGTAGCATACTGGATGGTGTCTTATTACAGTGCATTCTGCGTTTGATCCACAAGCGCACGGTTCCGCACAGAGGCCATTAATACACGCCTGTGATAATGGGCATTCCGAATTAGCTTTGCAGCCAACTGTTATCACAGATTCTTCTGGAGCTGCAACAAATTAAAGTTTAATAAGTTATAGATCTGCATGATTGAATTAAGATTTTTTTTTTTAAAAAGATACTTACGTGGTATACATTGTTCGGTTGGCACGCCTGAATAACCTCGCGGGCATGAACATTGTGGTTTGTGGTCAATAACACGGCATAGTGCTCCAGATCCGCATGCATTCGCACAAGGATTGACGCACAGACGTTCTCTGCAAGCACGTTCACTACTGCAATCGTCGTCGGTGTAGCATTCTGGTATTGATTGTCTGGGTTCTACGTTACATTCGATATTAGGATTTCCATAATAACCTTGTGGACAAGTACAGTGCGCTGCATGATCAACCGATTCGCAGAGTGCATTCTGTCCACATGCGTTGACTCTACATGCGTCTACACAGCTTCCTCGTCGACATACCTGACTCAAAGCGCAATCTAAATCTGTGGAACATTCTGGTTCTGGTGGAGTACGACATCCACTATCCGGTGCTACTCTACCACCGTCTGGGCAAACGCAAGCGACTGCTCGTAGAGGTAATATATCGACGGTTTTACAAATAAGTCCTAGATCGCATGGATTGGTTAGGCATAAATCAGTGCATCGAGCGTTAACACATGCGAGTGGTGAAGCACAGTCTGAATCTCTGACGCATTCGCTGGTAATTTGTTTTGTGCATCCTTGTATGTACGGTTCACCGGATAGGCCAGGTGCACAAGTGCAAACAGGGCGATGATCTCGGGCTGTACATATGGACCCAGGAGCGCAGGCATCATCAGAACAAGCTGGTTGACAAACGCGGTTGAGGCGGTTGCAGGTCTGGGTATCGTCGCAGTCCTCATTGTAGTGACAAATTGCTGAGATGCAAGCACGACGAGGATCGCCTTGAGTTCCAGGTGGACAGCGGCAGGCAGCTACATGCGCAACAGCCTCGCAAATGGCATCTCGGCCACAAGGTGACCCAAGTGAGCATGGATCCTGGCAGTAGCCTCTAATGCAGACCTTGTCAAATGGACAGTCCTCATCGACAGAACATTCCGCTGTAAAAAAAGTTTATTGCTCATTATCTGGTGTTCTATTTTTATAAAAATAGTCAGATATAAATTATTTTATTATTACTACAAGTCAGTACTCACGTGTGTAACATAGACGAGCGGGGTCGCCTGCGGTTCCGGGTGGACAGCGACATGTAGCTCTATGGTCGAGCGGAGTGCAGAGTGCGCCCGCGCCGCATGCGCCTGCGCACGCTGACACACAGCGACGTGATACACACGCTTCCGCGGCACCGCATTCTGAGTCTGATGTGCACTCGGCTGAAGGACCTGCTAAAATAATAAATTAAACTTATTGAAATTATCCTTTTTTTAAAGGGAAATAATCACATAATTAATAATAACAGAAAAGTTCGATGCAGATGAGTATGTATTTATATAAATCAGATCTCTGTATCAATTTCTCAACTCTTGTATCTGATTTTACCATTAAATTTATTGAAAATAAGCATATGTTATTTAAGCAGATGTGAATGCTTATGTGATAGTGACCTGGCGTGCAAGCAACGTTGGGGTCGCCTTGCAGAGGTGGTACGCATCTGCATTCGGCAGCGTGGTTTGCGGCTCGGCACTCGGCGCCGGCGCCGCACGCTGTGGCTTCGCACACGCCGGTGCATCGTCCGTTCAGGCAACGTTCTTCTAGTCCGCACTCGTTGTCTGCGCTGCATTCCCCTCCTAAGTAAATTAAATTATACCATTGTTATTTGTATCATACGATACAATGGAATCATTTTCTGTACCTACCATTGAGGCAGACAATTTGGCTGTGGTAGACTATTAAAGTGCCACTTTAAAAACGCGAATTTCTTTGCAGTTGAATCTCGTTATATGCACGTATTGCTAACTCATAATTTTAAAATTCGATACCGTTAGATTGAAAAAATATTTTTTGGACTTTAATAAATACTCAAAATAGTAACCTATTAAGAACCTTTTTTGTTTTAAATAAAAAAAATATTGGATGTGGACATCGATACGTATCTACCGATCCATAAATCAGTGCAATTACCTGCTGACATTATGTGCTCATTGTGGCCAATATATACATACTTATGTGCTTTTATAAACAATTAATTTTTAAAACAGTGATTTATTATACAGTGTTTCGAACATATTTAATTATTATTACATTCTAAAGACATGCACATATTACTACTATTTTACCATAGATTCGTCGATTATTTCTTCTATTTTTACCATATTCATGTACTGGAGTCCGCGTTCAGAAACTATCACTTGAATGGAAACTGCATGTAATAAAATAAATTTTTAACCTTTAGGTTAAATTTTTCATAATTAAGAACTTACATTAACTTATTGTAAAAAACCAAGTAAAATCATACTTTCATGTCTAATGTATTATGTCATACTAATATTTAAAATACATTCCCTAAATTACTTACTTGGGTTGCATTGTACTGAAGCATCGCCTGTAAGAGGCTTAGGGCACTCGCACACTAGAGTGCGGAAAGGCAAGGTGTTGGCGACGCGGCACACAGCTCGGGCTCCGCAAGACGTTTTGTCGCATGGGTTAATGCAGCTGTCTTGAAGACAAGCCAGGCCTGGACCGCAGTCTGCATCTTTGTCACATTCTGCGTGCTCGACAACTACAATACAATTTTTGTTTAGTATAGCAACTATTCAGTGAAGCAACAAGATATTCTTATGAACGCAAAATGAGGTGGCGTGAATATCAGGCTGACTTGATCTGCGCAATTCAACATTTCATTCAAACAAACAACACATACCTGGTTGACATTCAATCTTGGGATTTCCTTGTGTTCCTCGCGGACATTCACAAACTGGCGAGTGTCGTGACACTGTGCAAAGTGCACCTTGCGCACATGCGCCTGGGCAAGGGTTCTGACAGACTCCACTTCTGCAAGCTAGCCAAGATGCGCAGTCGTCGTCCACTAAACATTCCTCCCGACGACATCCGGTCCAGGGGTTGCCTCGTGTTCCTGCATCGCATTCACAAGACGCAGTGTGTCCTCGGGCCACGCAATGAGCACTTGTACCGCAATGAATTCGTGTGCATACTTTTACACATGAACCGCTTTCACAGCTCTCATCATCTGGGCAATCGTTGTTGCTATGGCACTGGATCGAGTAACATCCTCTATAGGCGTCGCCTTCATATCCTGGTAAACAAGCGCATCGAGCTCTATGTTGTCTAGCTAAGCAGCGAGCATTTATTCCACAATTATTTGGTCCGCAAACTGGAGAACAGTGTGAATCCACACAAACAGAGTTATCAGCACACTGTTCATCTCTCACGCATTCGGGAACTGGTGGTGGTGGTGTTGATATAATAATTCGTTCGCAACGCACAAAAGCGGAGCCTGTGTATCCTGCTGGGCAAGAGCATACAGCTGCGTGCCTCACTACTGTACATAAAGCGTTCAAACCGCAAGCGTTAGTGCAAGGGTCTGTGCATTTTCTATTGATACAAGCCCGATCTCCGGCACAGTCGTCGTTGACAATACATTCTGGATAAGTACAGAATCCATCGCGGCAAGTGCCGTGTGGACCGCACGGATTAGGGTTGCAAGGGTCCTCGCTTAGTGATGGTTCTGTAATAAGAACAAACAAAATAAATAAATTGACATAAAGCCATGGAAAATCTAAAAGATATCGAAAATGTATGTATCCAATTATACCTGTGGCTCTGCATTGTAAGAACGGATCGCCTGTTGTTAACGAAGGGCATGAGCATATTGGAGCGTGGTCGATGACGCGACAAATAGCCGCTTGGCCGCAGGCGCCGACACAGGGGTCAACGCATTTGTTGCGGACGCAGGCCCGGTCGCGAGGGCACTCCGAGCTGACGACGCACTCAGGTCGGCAACCACCTGAAGCCGCGTCTCCGCTGGTTCCGGTGGGACATGAGCATACCGCCGTATTTCCTGACACAGTGCATAATGCTCCTGGACCACACGGTGATGGTGTACAAGGTGGAGCTGGACATAATAACAAAACATTTATGTAAATAAGTGAAAAGTAAATTATTTATTGCTCCATTTAAACACAATTATTTCTAAAAAATGAAATTGTAATTTGCATTAATTACCTGAAGGAATAATTTCACATATCTCGAATGCGTTTCCTCTAGTACCAGGTGGGCATGAGCATAATGGTATGTGATTAACGGTCTCGCAGTCTGCGCCCACGCCACAGGTGCCGTGGCATGGATCTCGGCATCGTGACCGTATGCATGCTCGTGTCGGTGAGCAGTCCGAGTCCGCTAGACATTCCGGTCGGCAGCCGGTGTACGGATCGCCGTGCAAGCCAGGCTCGCACTCACAAGAGGCACCTACGCCTCTCACTCGACATACAGCGCCGGGACCGCATGGAGATGGAATACATGGGTCATTCGGTTGTTTTGCTGTAATTTTAAATAAAATATAAATATTACGATCTATCACCCACGATCTACAATCATAGCAAATACGTTAAGCGATAGCTTATTCGGATTCGGACAGATATGTCCGAAAGACAAAAAAATTTAGGGCGTCACGTCTCAACGAGCGGTTCACCTAGTTTCACAAGTAAAACCCATGCCTAAGTTTTAAGTGCGAAAACATAAGCTAGCCGCAATCGAGATTCCCTAACATTTGTATGTTTTTAAAATCACGCGCATGTAAGGTAACGTATAATTTTGATTCGTGAAAGCGTTGTCATCTAAATCTATCTTACGGATATTTCCGATGGGTCGACATTCCACTAGTGGGTTTCCTGTTGTAGATGAGGGACAAGTGCAACGCGGCTGGTGGGCGACTGGAGTGCATTGCGCGCCCAATCCGCACGCTCCCGGGCACGGGTCTACACAACGTCTATTGACACAAGCGAGCCGGCCGTCGCAGTCGTTCGAGCTCTGGCACTCGTATCGGCAGAACGGAGGAGATCCCAAGAAGGTATCTCTACAGCGACACCTGCCGTTGATGCAATCAGCGTTCGGTCCGCAATCAGGACACTGTGAATTCTTCGGTTCCGTGTCTAAAGCTGAGACCATAAGTAAACAATTAGTTACTCTTAGCTTAAAAGAGGAATAACAAATATTCAAATCCATTAAGTCCTTTCCATACATCCATATCCTGTGGTACATCCATACATTACGAGTATTTTAATTTTATTTATTAAAAAGTAGGTAACTACTTAGGATGAATACATTGACAAACTATTTAATCTGAATCATGGTTTATTTACTCAGTTATTGTCATGTCTGCAATGAAATTAAACTCTCATAAAACTGTAAAAGAATTTACTTACCTGGTAAACAACGTATGAATGGATCGCCGACGTAATTTGGCGGACACGAACAGATAGGTGAATGGAATCTCGTGTGGCAGATGGCGTATGCGCCGCAAGCACCTGGGCAGGGATCTCGGCACCTGTTTTTAAGTCATGATATCATATTAAACAATATAACTTGACTATTTCAAATTTCTGACTTTTGACTTGATTTTCACTGCTTCCTAACTTTATAGTTTCACCAAGTGTTTAGTTATTGTTTTCTTCTTTCTTTACATTGCAAAAATGCAAATACCTACGATGGTATTAGTTAATGTTAACCAGTGAGTATAACGTACCGGTCGTTGCGACAGGCGCGGTCGGGCGAGCAGTCGGCGTCACGTCGGCACTCGGTGCGACAGCCGGCGCCGCGCTGCTCCACGGTGGCGGGCCGGCACGAGCAGTGTGCTACAGTGCCGGATGCACGGCATATGCTGTTCGGTCCGCAAGGATTTGGCGTGCAAGGGTCAGACACCACAGGTTCTGGCATGACGTAAGTACACAAATTATTTACATTACTACCGATTCTCCAAAAACCTACAGTAGGTACTCACAATAGCTGACCGATGAACATGTGATGTAATAATAGGATAAAAAACAATGACAAAAATCTAATTAGGTATTTACGTTTTGCTAAATAAATTTGTCTGGAAATTTGGAATTCTTACCTATTGGACGGCGACATGCTATGAACGGATCGCCCTGAAGCGGCGCTGGACAGTCGCATATCGCTAAATGATTGTACACATTGCAAATTGCATCCAGACCACATGCATTTATGCAAGGATTTATGCATTTAAAGTTTACGCAAGACATTTGCTTCGAACAGTCGTTGTCGTTTGTGCATTCCGGTCTGCATTCTATTGTAGGATTTCCATGATATCCCGGCATACATGAGCATGTTCCATTATCACAAATTGCGTTGATTCCACAGAACGCTCTTGCACAAGGATCGGTTGGTGTTGGTACTTCTGGCTCTGCAAAGTATTAGAGTGTTAATTATGCGTTTTTTTTTGTTTCTATGCTAATAATAATTCACAATTTAAATAATTACCATTTAGGACGTAGCAGCCTTCGAAAGAACTACCACGGTAACCCGTAAGACAAGTACATATGGCAAGATGATTCATTGCTCTACAGTTAGTGTTCGGCCCACAGGAGCCAATGCAAGGATCTACACACTTTTCACGTACACATGCTTTATCATTAGGGCAGTCTTCGTTGATTGTACACTCTGGAGTGCAATGCGGAGGTGTTCCTAAGTATCCTACATTGCAACTGCAAATTGCTGAACCGGAAACCTCCCGACATGTAGCAAAGAGACCACAAGGACTAGGCTGACATGGAGATGTTTTCACAGGTGGTTCAGTTATAATTTTCCTGCATATATAGAATGGATCTCCTTCAAATCCAGGAATGCATGTGCAGTATGGGCTGTGACGGTGAACGCGACATTCAGCGTTTTCTCCGCATGTTCCAATACACGGATCAACACACTTTTGTCTAACACATGCTTTGTTAAGTGGACACTCTGGACTTGACAAACATTCTGGCCGACAATTTGGAGGTGATCCAACATATTCTTGCAAACACGTGCATATAGCTTGGTTATTTGAAACCTTGCAGGTGCTGTAGGGACCGCACGGAGAAGGACTGCATGGATTACTTGGTTTTTCTGTAAAGTAATAGTTTAAAATAGTAGCTATAAAGTGGTAGAAAAAAAAACAAAAAAACTATTCATTGTAAAATTTATGTTACCTTCTCTAAAGATGCAATTATCATATGGGTTTCCAATGTAGCCAACTAGACAAACGCAATTAGGAACATGGTTTACTATTTGGCAACGAGCATTTGTTCCACAAAGTCCTGGACATGGATCTTGGCATTTGTTATTGACACATGCCAAGTTTTCTGGACAGTCAGAATTAATAACGCATTCTGGTCTACATCCCTCATAAGGATTACCAAAGTATCCTAAAGAACAAGAGCAACTTCCAACATTATTTCGCTCTTGGCATATTGCGTTTAATCCGCATGGATTTGGAGAGCATGGTCTAATGTGGTCTGCTGGTTTCGGGGCTGGTACTAAAATAATTAAGAAGTAAAATTTAGTATTATATTGCCGATTGTTAGATTAAGGGTATATTAAATTAAATTTTTAAAATACTTACCAGTAACAGGAACACATTGATCAAATGAATCTCCTCTGTATCCCGGTTGGCATATGCATTGTGGTGAATGACTTACAACTCGACAATCCGCATTGCGACCACAAGCTCCAAGACATGGATTGACGCATTTTTTATTGACGCATGCTTTATCAAAATTACATTCACTGTTGGTGACACACTCTGGACGGCAGTAAGGAGGATTACCAATAAAATCTGCTAAGCATGTGCAAGATGGAGTATTTCCAACAGGTCGACATATTGCATTTGGTCCACAAGGAGATGGTTCGCATGGTGCTGCCTTTGGTGGTGGGTCGCCTGAATTAGTAAAACGTGTTTAATTTTATGTTCATACAATAGTTTAATTTGATATGCTTTATCAGTTTAATTTGATGTGCTTTATCAGTTTAAAAATGAACCGTTTTTTGGTCAGATAAAACTTACTTTGAATGATAATTGTACACATAGTAAACGGATCGCCATTGTATCCGTTGGGACAGTAACAAATGGGATTATGGTTGTGAATTCTGCACTCCGCATTCAACCCGCATGATCCTCGGCATGGGTCGACACATTTCTGATTAGAACATGACATTAGACTGGTGCAATCAGAATTCACTAAACATTCTGGCCTGCATGACGGTGGTGCACCTATATAACCAATAAGGCAGGAGCATATTGCTTGTTCATGCATTGGACGACACACACTATTCGGTCCACATGGCGAAGGTTGACAAGGGTTTCTTTGTGGTATTACTGAAAACAAAAAAGCAGGTAGTGTTAAAATTTGTTATTATTAAATTATGGTGTCACTTTTAGTTATCTTTTTTGATTTATATTTAATAAACATCGTTAAGCAAACTAACTCACCATGTAAAGGACTGCATGTAAAGAAAGCATTTCCTGTAGTATTTGATGGGCAACTGCACATAGGAACGTGATTATAAACTTCACATAGTGCTCCTACACCACACAAATTTATACAGGGATTGATGCATTTGTTATTTTGGCAAGCCAAATGTAATGCGCAATCAGAATTGTGCGTACATTCGGGACGACAACTCAAATAAGGGTTGCCGAAGAAATTGGGTTTACATGTGCACTGGCCATCATTGCAATCTGCATTTGATCCGCAAGGGCTGGGATTACATTTATCATAAATAGCGGGAACTGGTTCTGAAATAGAAATAAAATTCATATTAGGAATAATTTTCAACGCACACTTATATTTTCGAATGTCAACTGTTTTAATAAGTACTAACCAATATGTGGCAGAACATGGCAACTTTGGAATGGATTGCCAGTGAATCCTTCTTTACAGCTACATACTGCAGCATGTTGGTATACATGGCACTCTGTTTGTAGGCCACATGATCCCGGGCAAGGATCCCGACACTTTCTGTTAATACAAGCCAAGTTGCTAGGGCAGTCAGAGTTTATCGAACATTCAGGTCTGCAATTTGGTGGTGTTCCAATGTAGTTGTCCATACAAGAGCAAATTGGTGTTTTATTAGTTACTTGACAGAACGAGTTCGGACCACATGGTGATGGCAGACACGGGTTCACATCAGGTTCAGGTATTTCTGCAAAAAATAAGAAAATAGTTGAGACACGTTTTTAATTTTGTAGTAATTTTACGAACCTGATTTAACATTCAAAGATATTTATTTACTTTGTATCACTGCACATCTAATAAATGGATCTCCTTGGAATCCTGAGCGGCAACTACATATCGGAGCGTGATTTACGACTCTACATTCGGCATTTTCACCACAAACACCCAAACATGGATTAACACACTTCTGCCTTACGCAGCTCTTAGTAGCTTCACATTCCGAATTGACTGTGCATTCTGGTCGACAGTTGGGTGGTGAACCAAAGAAATCGGGCAAACATGAACATGTAGCTTGCCCATTATTATGTTTACAAATGGAGTTACTTCCACAGGGATTTGGTACGCATGGATCCTGGGGCTTTGAAACTGAAACAAAATAATAGGAGATAAACGTAAAAAATATTTTTTAAAACTGAAAACAAAACGATAAACACAGAATTCAATATTTACCTGGTTCGTTTATTATTATATGACAGTATGTGTAAGGATTTCCAGTGTATCCTACTGCACAACTACACGAAGGCACATGATTTATAACTTGACATGTTGCTGTTGAACCGCAGACTCCAGGACAAGGATCTTCACATTTGTTTCGTAAACATGCCTTATTGTAAGGACAGTCCGTATTCACTGTACATTCTGGTCTACAGGACTCATACGGATTTCCAAAGAAACCAATATCACAAATACAAGCTGCTGCACCGTTTGTTGATACCTTACATCTGGCATTGGCGCCACAAGGGGAAGGATTACAAGGATTTTCTGGGGCGAAATTCTGTGGCTTTTCATGACAGGCTGTAAATGGATCACCGGTGTATCCGTCTTGGCATGAACACATGGGACTATGGAGGTGTACTGCACATAGCGTATTGATACCGCAAGATCCCGGGCACGGGTCTTTACATTTGTAGTTTATACAAGCCTTATCTGAAGAACACTCATCGCTTGTTGTACATTCTCGTCGACACTGTGGTGGTGAGCCTTCGAATGTCGGTTGGCAAGAGCAAGAGGGAGAATTTCCGCTAGAAGAGACTGTACACAGACCGTTGGGTCCACAGGGCGATGGTACACATGGATTAATAGATGGTGGTTCCTCCATTATTGGTAAGCAATGTGAGAATGGTGATCCAGTATATCTTTGAGGACAACTACAAATAGGATTATGATGGAAGACATTACAAATAGCATTCTGCCCGCATGACCCCGGACAAGGATCTTGACATTTTCGATTGATACATGCCAAATATGGTGGACAATCAGTGCTCTGAATACACTCTGGTCGGCAGTTAGGGGGGTTACCTATGAAACCCTGTAAGCAGGCACATATTGCTTGGTTGTTAAATTCGCGGCAAATACTGTCAGGTCCACACGGAGACGGTTCACACGGTCTTACCATTGGTTCTGAAAAGATAAAGCCAAAGTAAATACAAATCTAGATGTCTGTCATAGAACCCAATTTATTCTTGAAAAAGATAAAACTCACTCTCTATAACAGTACATTGTGTAAATGCATTGCCTGTCATGCCAGATGGACAGCTACAAATTGCCACGTGATTATACACGTTGCATTCGGCATTTACTCCACACATGCCACGGCATGGATCGACGCATTTATTCCGGAGGCACGATTTGTCTAGCGGACAATCAGTGCTCAAAACGCACTCCGGTCGGCAGCCGACGTAAGGATCTCCGTGATATTCTGGCAAACATGTGCAAACGCCTTTATTACATACGGCGTTAGTACCGCACGGCGATGGATGACACGGGTCGGGATCTCGTTGTGGCTCTGAAAGTTAAATGGGGATAACATTAATGTTACGAGTAGGTACGTTATAGTCGTTAGAATAGCCTCATACAACATAAAACATTGGTAATTATTACATTAGGTAATATGATAAACTACCCTAGGTAATTATGTAAAAATCTAAAAAATATTACCTTGAGGCTTGATATTGCAAGATGAGAATGCATCGCCTTCATATCCCAGCGGACATGAGCAGACTGGTATGTGTTTAATTACATTGCATATAGCATTGGCTCCACATGAACCGAGGCATGGATTTACGCACTTCATGTTAATGCAAGCTTTGTCATTGCTGCAATCCGTGTTGATAACACATTCAGGCTTGCAATTTGGTGGGCTGCCAAAGAATCCTGTGATACACGTGCATGATGGAATTCCGCCTATATCACGACATTCCGAATTCAATCCGCATGGTGATGGTATACAAGGGTTTGTCGGCTCCATAATTGGTTTTTGCGGTTCAGGAAGTAAGTAACATATTGAGAATGGATCGCCTGTATATCTCTGTTTACATGTGCATATTGGATTATGTTTTATAACTCTACATTCTGTATTTACTCCGCACGATTTTGGACATGGGTCAGTGCACTTGAGGTTTTCACAGACTTTGTCTAGTGGGCATTCAGAGCTGGTAACACACTCAGGTCGACACATCGGCGGTGAACCCTGGTAGCCACTTGAACAGGTACATATAGCTACGCCACCTTGAGATTTACACTGACTGTTGGGTCCACATGGTGACGGATTACATGGATCGATTATTTCAGCTGTAAAAGTAAATTTAAATAAGAAACCGATCTACAACATTTGATAAGACGTGTCATTTTAAGAATTAGATAATAGTTTAAAACATGTCATTATTATTTCATGGGGTTAATTCAATTTTTTAATTATTTATTTTGCTTAAATTTTTAATTTAACGACTGGTGCCGCAGTGACTAAGATCTTCATATCGAAAAAAATCCAGAATTCGATTTTCGATCAGGTCCATTTTGGAAACAAACTTTGATAAATTAAATGATGTATATGTGTATTGGATTAAAGCACTTGCAGCACAATTAATACTAGCTGGGAGTATTTATCGTCTGGTTTTCATAGCAAAAAGGACAACCTTAATTGCGATCAGTTGTTTGGTGAGATTGCTTAGCGCACAAATAGATAATATTTATTTACTTACACTGAGCTTTAAATGTGCATATCTTGTACGGATCACCGAAGTGCTGCTCAGGGCAGGAACAACTAGGAATGTGGTTAATAACATTGCAGTGTGCATTTATTCCGCAGGTGCCAGGGCATGGGTCGTAACATTTATTTTGACGACAGGCCATATTTGAAGGACAGTCCGTGTTTAGTAAACATTCTGGTTTACAAAGCTCGTAAGGATTTCCAAAATATCCAGGTAAACAACTACATGATCCAGCGTTGTTACGTTCTTTGCATTCAGCATTAGCACCGCAGGGTGAGGGTACGCAAGGTGTGGGTCTTTCTTGCACCGAATTTTCTACTAGGAAGGTACAACTGAAGAAGGGATCACCAGTAAAACCATTTTGGCATAAGCATACGGGGGTGTGACTCACAACTCTGCACTCAGCGTTTGTACCACAAGATCCGGGGCAAGGATCTCTGCATTTTCTATTTATACAAGCCATATTAGGTGGACATTCAGTATTGCTTGTGCATTCAGGGCGACAGTTTGGTGGTGATCCAATGAATTCAAGTGAACATGTACATAGCGCATTTTCACCATTTTCAGTGCATTCCGAATTAGGTCCGCATGGCGATGGTACGCATGGATTCACAATAACCGGTGGTGTTGCAGCTAAAAAATGAAATAACATTAAAATCATGAATTACTTAATCAGTAAGTTTTGAATGTAATATAATATAATAAATATTGGATGAAAACTACTTACGAATTAATTGACAGGTTGAAAATGGATCTCCTGAATATCCCGTCAGACAAGTACACACCGGATTATGGTTGACCACAATACAGTGTGTATTACGGCCACATGCTCCTGGACATGGATCTATGCATTTTTGGTTTGAGCATGCTTGATTTAAGTTACAGTCACTACTAACAACACATTCTGGGCGACAGTTTGGTGGACTTCCAATGTATCCCTTCACGCAAACACAAACGGCATGGCCGTTTACTTCTCTGCATTGACTGTAAGGTCCACAAGGAGAAGGTTCGCATAGGTTTGTGTTCACTGGTGGCTCTGTAAAACAAAGGACATAATGTTATCACACTAGCATATTGAACAAAAATAACCTTGATGTATGATTGTAGGTAAATCTCTTAAATATGAAGAATATTTTAACACTAGCGGTCCCGGCGAACTTCGTTTCGCCTTAGAGGATTTTTCCGCTTTTCTGTTGAATTTTTTTCTGAATTTTCTTTGCTATAAACCTCACGGAGCCCGAGACCTTTCCAACGAATGCAAAACCGTGGAATTCGGTTCGTGCGTTCTGGATTTATAGCGTCATGAAGGAAAATCCGAATTATTTTTATATAGTAGATAGCGGTCCCGGCGAACTTCGTTTCGCCTTAGAGAATTTTTCCCGCTTTTCTGTTGATTTTTTTCAAATTTTACCAAGGATTCCTAATTTTGTAGCCTATGTCAAATTGGAAGAATGTAGCATTCTATTGGTGAATGATTTTTTTAAATCGGCCCAGTACTTTTTGAGCCTATCCATTACAAACATACAAAAATACAAATCTTTCCTCTTTATAATATTAGTATATACATATATATTTTTATTTTTATACATGACCACTTCTAGCTATATCTAATATAGCGACCCGCCCCGGCTTCGCACGGGTGCAATAGGTACTAAAATATGTACGTATTATACATAATTATAAATATTGCAATTTATTTTATTACATTGACTCCTCCCTTACCCCAGTGACGCTTGGAGCCTACATCGCATGCTGGCTAGCTGAGCGCGGTGAGCGGCAACCAAGCCTTTTTTCTAATACTTGCATTATTAAACTCATGATATCTTTCGAATTAAATGTCCGAATTGAATAATTCAAAAAGTTATATAAAGGTATTGAAGCTATCTTGAATATAAAGTAATTTATTTTGATAAGGATTAATACCAAGGTACAAATAAAGAGCCTTTAAAAGAGGCGGCATATTAATAAATTTTTTAGATTAAAAAACCGCTTATTGTGACATAACTATAATATTTAGTCATATGCTATCCCGACACTTTTTGTAGATAATGATGAGTTCTGCAAAGTCGTAGTGCATGACTTTGTTCTATCATCAATAGTTTTCGCAGCGCACGCGATGTAAGGATTTTTTCAGGTCACCTTTAATTACATTATTGAAGTTTTAGTAATGATCCCTAATTTTTTTGAAAATATAATATAGCCTATGTCACCCGTAGATAGTGTAGCTTCCCACCGGTGAAAGAATTTTTCAAATCTGCCAAGTAGTTTCGGAGCCTATTCAATTCATACAAACAAACAAACAAACAAAAAATCAAACCTTTCCTCTTTATAATATTAGTATAGATACAAGTATAAATGTAATGTGACATGCAATAAACGAATTGAATTGAATTGAATGTAAATCAAGTACCTTGTTGTTTTGTACAAAAATGGAACGGGGATCCTGTGTATCCAAAAGGACAGGAACACATCGGTATATGATTGAAAACTTGACAAACAGCATCTGTTCCACAAGTTCCTATGCATGGGTCGCCACATTTGTTCCTAATACAAGCTCTGTCTCTTGGACAATCAGAGTTCAAAACGCATTCGGGCTTGCATCCAAAGTAAGGATCCCCAAAGTATTCTGATATGCATGAACAAACACCATCATTACAGACGGCGTTGGCGCCACAGGGTGAAGGCGAACAAGGATTTACTGGTGGTTCTAAAACAAAAATAACAATCAGTACAGGAATATAAATTAAACAACATCTATCTTCTAGTTTTAACTGTTAACAATCTTACCGTTCTGAACGATGGCACAGTTTACGAATGGATCACCTGAATATCCAGGCAAACATGCGCAGTTTGGCACGTGGTTGTTGACATTACACTGCGCGTTGTTCCCGCATGCCCCTGGACAGGGGTCAATACATTTGTTATTGATACATGCTGTAACTGCACTACATTCCGAATGAATAGTACACTCCGGTCTACATCTTGGTGGGGATCCAAAGTAGTTTGGAAGACAGGTACAACGTGCATTTCCGGCATATTCTTGACATTGCGAGTTGTGTCCACAAGGCGAAGGCACGCATGGGTTTATATTCACTTGTGGTGGCGAAACCGATAATGGAACTAAAATAGAAATAAAGGTTTTGTAATCAATCAATCAATTATTTGGATACTAACTATATGTAAATCATTACAAGTTATAACAATTTATACTTACTGGGGACACAGTTGGTAAAGGGATCGCCAGTGAAGAGATCCTTGCACGAACATATTGGATTATGAGCAAACACCTTGCAGTTAGCATTAGTTGCACATTGACCTATGCATGGATCGACGCATCGTCGATTAACACAGGCTTTGTCAATCGAACATTCGCTATTTATAGTACATTCTGGACGACAATTAGGTGGAGTGCCAACAAAGTCCGTTTGGCAAGTGCATACTGCTTGAGAGTTGACCTCGCGACATTGGCTGTTTGGACCGCAAGGTGATGGCGTGCAAGGTGTAGGCTTCGCGAAATCTAAAATTGATGATCACATATGTATTTTTGAATATCCAATATAACGATCTGAATTAATAAATCTGATATAGAGAATAAGTAAAAAAGTTAGAATAAGTTGTTTTTTACCTTCTATTTTTTCAACACAATACGTGTATGCGTTGCCTGTGAAACCCGGTGGACAGTAGCATGAAGGTAAATGATTAACGACTTGGCATATGGCATTCGACGCACAAACACCAGGGCAAGGATCTTTGCATTTATTTTGAACGCATGCTTGCATTGGAGGACAATCTGAATTGATGACACATTCCGGTCGACATCCTTCATAAGGATTACCAACATACGTTTCAAGACATCTGCAAGCCCCAGCGCCATTTCGCTCAGTACATTCCGCATTTATGCCACAAGGTGAAGGTTCACAGGGTGAACTATATTCTATTGGAACATCTGTAAAAGAAAAATATATTATAGGCATTTTGAAATCTTATCCATACAATTTTAAAGTATGTTCCCGTACACTAAAAATAATTACCTCTAATTGGATTGCATGAAACCAAAGGATCTCCTGTTTGTCCATAGGGGCATGTGCATATTAAAGCGTGACTAACAACCTTGCAATCAGCATTATATCCACAACTTCCTGGACAAGGATCTCTACACCTCTGATTAACACAAGCCGCATTGCTGGGACATTCTGAATTACTAACGCATTCCGGTCGACAATTCGGTGGGGCACCTATAAAGTTAGTCTGACAAGTGCAAGACGGTGACTCTCCAACAACTTTGCAGATCGAGTAAGGTCCACAAGGCGATGGTGTGCACGGTTCTACAGGTGGCAACGGTTCAGCAACTAAAATAAAACATATGTGAATTGTTAACATATGAAAATAAACAATTAATCAATGTCGAAAGTCACGAACAAAAATGAAAACTTCAACTTGAACACTTATGACGTTACCATAAGATTCACTTCAGAATGAAATTGAGTTAAAACATACCTTTAGGAATGCATCGTGTAAATGGATCTCCAGTATATCCGTTTGGACATGAGCATATAGGATTATGATTTACAACTTCACATCGGGCTCCATACCCACATGTTCCCTGGCATGGATTAATGCATTTATGATTGTTGCAAGCTTCATTTGAGGGACACTCTGCACTTATGGTACACTCAGGCCTACAAGATGGCGGGCTGCCCACATAGGTTGGCAAACAAGAACATGCTGCTTGGTTATTTATATCCCGACATTGGCTGTTAGGGCCGCATGGATTGGGATTGCATGGCTTCACATTGGAAACTGCAAACAAAAAATAGTTTTATAAAATTTTATCAAAGGTTATTGAAAACGTAAACAGAGTTTAATGACTTTAAATACTTACTTTCTACGGTGAAGCATTCAATAAAAGCATTTCCAGTCATTCCTTGCAGGCATGTACAAATTGGAATATGTTTATACACATTACACTGCGCAGTAACAGCGCATGTACCCGGACATGGATTCACACATTTATTGCGAGTGCAGACCTTATCTAAAGGACAATCCATATTTGTGACACACTCAGGTCTGCAACCTATGTAAGGGTCTCCTTGGTATTCATTGAGGCAGGTACAAATGCCGTCTCTACAATTAGTGTTGAATCCACATGGAGACGGGTTACAAGGATCAGTTGGTCGTTCGTCTAAAAATGAATTATTGGTATATAACTTACATTATTGAAAATATAATCAAAACAAATTTATTCAGTTTTTAGCGTGTTTTAGGTACCTTCAACTGGTTGATTTATCGCACAATAAGTGAATGGATCTCCAGTGTACCCTTGCGCACATGTGCATGCTGGATTATGGTTGAATACGGTGCACATAGCATTTTGCCCACAGCTACCTGGGCACGGGTCGCGGCATTTCATATTTATACAAGCTTTGTCTGACGGACAGTCTTGATTGATTGCACATTCTGGCCGGCAGTTCGGTGGAAGACCTTGATAATTCGGTGCACAAGTACACGAAGGACTTCCATTAACATCTCGACATATTGAATTTTCACCGCATGGATTTGGTAGACATGGATTTCTACTCAGTTCAGGTAGTTGTTGTATTGGAGCTGAAACAAAACAATACAGTTTGAATCTTAAATCTTTTAAAAAAATTATTTCAAATACAAAAAATATATATACTTACGGCGCAAATAACAACGTGTAAATGGATCGCCAGTAAAGTCCACTTTACATGAGCAAATCGGACTATGATTGATAACTCTGCAGTTGGTGTTCAATCCGCAGTGATCAGGACATGGATCCTTGCATTTCTTATTGACACAGGCCTTATCTGGTGGACATTCTGAACTGACAGTACACTCAGGTCTACAGCCGGGCGGTGAACCGATGTAATCCGGCATACAAGAGCACGCGCTTTGACCATTTGATGGGCGGCATATGCTGTTTGGTCCGCATGGATTAGGTACGCAAGGTGTAACATGCGTAGAGACAGGTTCTAAAAAAAAACAGTACAGATCAGGGTCTTCATCAAATACCTGTAAATATTGCAATGAAATTAACTTTAATTACCTCTATTAATACGACATTGTTGATAAGGATCCCCAATATATCCAGTTGGGCAACTACAAACGGGTAAATGGTTGACTACAGCACAGCTAGCTAGATGGCCGCAAGTACCAGGGCACGGGTCTTGACATTTGTTACGAATGCAAGCTTTGTTTGGTGCACAATCTGTGTTTATAGTACATTCTGGTCGGCATCCTTCGTAGGGGTTTCCTATATAGTCAGGCAAACATATACAAGACCCAGCAATATTTTGCTCCTTACAAATTGCATTAGCCCCGCAGGGTGATGGTTCACACGGTGTAGGTTTCTCTGGGACTGTATATAGTGGTTCAAAACAACTAGAGAAAGGATCCCCAGTAAAGCCATTGTCACAGAAACATGATGGGGAGTGACTAATAGTCCTGCATTGGGCGTTAATACCACACGCATTAATGCATGGATCTTTACAACGTTGATTTATGCAAGCTAAATTGGATGGACATTCACTATTACTTGAGCATTCTGGCCGACAATACGGAGGTGAACCAAAGAAATTCGGCATACAAGTGCAAGACGGAGATCCTCCAACCTCTTTACATATGGAATTAGAACCACAAGGGGAGGGTGTGCATGGTGTAACTTCAGCTGAGACTGGTTCTGAAATAAAATAAGAAAATAAGTCACCAAATTTTAACTCAATCAGAAATACTTTTATAAAAAAATCAAGATCGCACTTACGGAAGGGTATGCATCTAACGAATGGGTCTCCTGTGTACTTAGCCGGGCATACGCAAATCGGATTATGTTTGACGACATTGCACTGTGCTCTTACACCGCACGATCCTGTGCATGGATCTATACATTTCTGATTACTACACGCTCTGTTTAACGGACAGTCGGAACTAACACTGCATTCTGGACGACATAAAGGTGGGCTACCAATATATCCTTGAACACAAGAGCACACCGCTTGTCCACTTATTTCTCTACACTGACTGTTGGGTCCACAAGGAGACGGTAGACATGGATTAGTTTGCGCTGGAACTAAATAAAAGAAAACGTTCAATTTAAATGAAATTTAAACATAATATTTTATTTATGTAAGATGTCAGCAATCGATATCATGCATGTTTAACATCTCAATAACGCATGAGCTGGACATACCTTTGATTAGTTCGCATGCATAGAAAGCATTGCCGGTCATTCCTTGAGGGCAGCTACACATAGGAACATGGTTTATTACATCGCAATTAGCATTTGCAGCACATGTTCCTCTGCAGGGATCTATACATTTGTTCCTTACACATGCTTTATCCCTGGCGCAGTCAGAGCTCAATACGCACTCGGGCCGGCAACCAACGTATGGATCTCCTTGGTGCTCTTCAATACAAGAACATACACCGTCTTTACAAATAGCATTTGGTCCACATGGCGACGGATTGCATTTATCAACGACTTCGTCTTCTGCAACAATAATGTTTTAATATTGTTTATATAAATCTAATTTAATTTTTAAAAGTACTCATATATACTTATTTCAAAAAAATTCAAATAGGTACATACCAATTGGTTTTGGCACACAAGCCGAAAATGCATCACCAGTGAGTCCTTGAGGACAGGTACAAATTGGTATGTGTCGTGATACCGAACATAAAGCACTTATTCCGCATGAACCCGGGCATGGATCGCGACATTTTTGTTGAATACAGGCTTCAGATGTCGGACATTCGGAATTTATTGTACACTCTGGTCTGCAATTTGGCGGACTACCCATATAATTAGACATACAAGAACAAGAAGGTATATTTCCTATTTCTCTACATATAGAGTTTGGACCACACGGTGACGGTACACATGGATTCCTGTATGGCTCCAGATCAGGATTGGCAACAGGAGCTGAAAAATGAGGAAAGTAAGTAAAAAATATTTTAGTCATAAAATTATTCTGACATTGTATACTCGTAGTTCATGTTTTACTACTTACGTGGGATTGGATTACATCTGGTAAATGGATCGCCGGTGTATCTAGATTTACATTGACAAATTGGGCTGTGGTTTATTACTCGACATTCTGTATTAAGTCCACAAGCATCTGTGCAGGGATTCTGGCATTTTTGTTTTATACAAGCTTTGTCTCTAGGACATTCATTACTGATAGTACATTCAGGGCGACAACCAGGCGGAGTTCCAATGTAATCAGGTAAGCAAGAACATACAGCTTGTTTGTTAACTTGTTGACATCTACTGTTTGGTCCACAAGGTGATGGTTGACAGACATCAATAGGTGTTTCTTGTACTTCTGAAATATTTAAAGTCGCACATTGAAAGTTTAGGTTTCGCATTAAATGATGAAAATGAATGTTAGGATGCATATAATTACTTACGTTCAGCGGTGCAGTAACGGAATGGATCACCAGTATATCCGCGTTGACAGGAACAAGATGGTGCATGATTGACGACTTGACAAAATGCATTTGGTGCACAAGCACCTGGACAAGGATCCTGGCATCTGCTTTGAATACATGCTTTGTCTGTCGGACAATCGGTGTTGATAACGCATTCTGGTCTGCAGCCTTCGTACGGGTTTCCAAAGTAATTTGGTACACAAGTGCAAGATCCAGCTCCGTTAAATTCTTTGCAGACTGCATTTGCACCGCATGGAGATGGTTGACACGGTGTTGCGATTTCTTGTACTATTTCTATTCTATGACATTCAATAAATGGATTACCGGTGTATTCTACTAAACAAGAGCATGAGGGAGAATGGCTTATCGTGTGACATTCAGTATTACTTCCGCAAGCTCCCACACAGGGATCTGAGCATTTTTGATTAATACATGCTCTATTAGGTGAACACTCTGAATTGCTAATACATTCAGGTTTACAGTATGGTGGTGTTCCTACAAAACCGGCCATACATGAGCATGATGGAGATCCAGAAACTTTGCGACAAATAGAATTGGGTCCGCAAGGTGAAGGTGTACAAGTGTCTATAGGTTCTGGTTTGTATTCTTGAACAAAACATCTGACGAAGGGATTTCCCGTAAATGATGGTGGGCACGAACAAATTGGATTATGGTTGATAACTTGACATTTAGCTCCAACACCGCATGCTCCTTGACAGGGATTTATACATTTCCTATTACTGCAAGCTTCGGCAGGCGAACAATCGGTGCTCACTATACATTCTGGTCTACACGAAGGCGGATTTCCAATAAATCCAACTAAACAGGAACATACTGCTTGTCCATTAATATCGCGACACTGGCTGTTGGGGCCACATGGACTTGGTTGACACGGTTGTGGCCTCACCACTGAAATTAAACATTTTCATTAGATACATAATTCAGAATATGTTTTATGTAATGTTTTATAAATGAGTTCAACTAACTTAAATTGATTAATTGATAATTACCTTCTACTGGAGAGCACTGTATAAAAGCGTTTCCTGTCATACGTTCTGGGCACCTACACATGGGTATATGGTTGATTACGTCACATAGTGCATTTGTAGCACAAACTCCACTATTGCAGGGATTGACACACTTGTTGCGCAGACAAGCTTGGTTTTGAGGACAATCAGTACTAAGTACACATTCCGGACGACACTCAAAATATGGATCGCCTTGGTATTCAGGAAGGCACGTGCAATCACCATTATTACATATAGCATTAGGCCCACATGGTGAAGGATTACAAGGATCAATGTCATCGTGGATTATTTCTGTAAATAAAATACATAATTGCTTAATTTCAAACTACACTCTTGAATAAATACAGAGGGACGCAAAAAGCAATTTTCCTTTTTTGGCTACTAATTTGCCTTTCAACTTTCCACACTATCCACACTGTTAAAATGTTTGGCCAACGTTAGAATTTGATATAAAACAGGTAATATTTTTTTCTCATTTATTGTTTATCGTTATAAGTGTGAAAAGTTGCTGCAATTATGAATCAGTTACTGAGAATGTTTAATGTAAACGGCACTGGAATAACACAATTGTAACTGACATTTATACGGGGCACCCCAAGTTATTAATAGATTAAGGCAGATAGAATAGTAGAAAGATAGGCTTGTCGGGCAGGGACTTTAAACAAACACTATGGCCAGGAAACTATTTTGCGTTCCTCTGAATTGTTTCTAAGGTTTTCTTGGTAATGTATAATTTATTAAAAGACAAATAGTTACCTTGTATTTTACATTCGGTAAAAGCATCGCCGACGTAATTATCGAGACATGAGCAAATAGGAGTATTTTTGTTAACTGTACATTGTGCATTCAAGCCACACGAGCCAGGACAAGGATCTTTGCATTTTTGATTAATACACGCTAAGTTACTAGGACAGTCAGTATTAACTACACACTCTGGACGACATGCTGGTGGAGCTCCTATATAGCTGGGTAGACAAGAACAAGAGGGAATATTTCCAATATCTCTACATTCGCTAAAAGGTCCGCATGGTGATGGCAAGCACGGATTCTTTGGTGGTTCCACATAAACATCTGCACTGGGTATAACTGCATAGCATCGACTAAAAGGATCACCAGTGTACCGTTCCATACAAGAGCATATAGGGCTGTGATTAATAACGTGGCATTTGGCATTTTGACCACATTGTCCTATGCAAGGATCTACACATTTTTCGTTTTTGCATGCTCGATTTGATGGACATTCTGCACTCACGACGCACTCAGGTCTACAAGCAGGTGGAGCACCTCGATAATCTGGCATGCAACTACACACTGCTTGGTCATTGATTACTTTGCAATTGCTGTTGGGACCACATGGAGATGGAGTGCAAGGATTAACAGGTGATTCCATTCCTAAAAAAATAAAATATAATATAGATCAATTGCACAATGCATACATACAAGGCATTAACACGTACATTAAACAGAGATACACTTACTTTGAATGTAACATCTCTGGAACGGATTACCAGTATATCCAGAAATGCAGGTGCACAATGGAACGTGATTAACCGTTTGACACTGAGCATTGGCACCGCACGTTCCAGGGCATGGATCTTGGCATTTATTTTGTTGACAAATTTTGTTGGAAGGACAGTCGGTGTTAACGGTGCACTCTGGTCTACATCCTTCATAAGGATTACCGAAATAACCAGATGAACAAATGCATGATCCAACGTTATTCCTTTCCTTGCAAATCGCGTTGCTTCCACAAGGCGATGGGGTACACGGTGATAGCTTCTCAGGAGGTAGTTCAATTATTTGTACCTTGCACTGTACGAATGGATCCCCAGTGTAGCCAGTCGGGCATACGCAGCTGGGCGTATGACTTGAAACACGGCATAATGCCAAATCACCACATGCTCCAATACAAGGATCGCCACATTTACTATTGATACATGCTAAGTGATTGCTACATTCACTGTTACTCGTACACTCTGGGCGACAATTTGGTGGATTTCCAATAAACTCGGGTAAACACGAGCATCTCGGGGCATTATTAAAATCTTCACACACAGCATTCGGCCCACATGGTGATGGAACACAGGGACTTGTTTGTACTGGAACTTGAAGAGCTGTAAAGAGTATGTTTGTTACAACATACGTGTAAAAGTTATATTATTGTATTTAGGAAACCATAGAATATTTAAAACAAAAGGACTAATTCATAAATTGGGAAAATATCTGGTTGCAACTACAATTTTAACTGACTTCCTTTGATCAATGGCGACAATAGTCACATTTTTAAATCTTTGTAAACCGATGGCAAGACTTACCTACTATTTTTGAGGAATTAAATCTATTTCAATAAAATAATTTATAACTTTTTTTAACACAAAAATTACATCATATTAAACATTATTTTGGTTTTGACTCATATAAGTTAAGATATAAATAATTAAAAGTATTGACTTACGTTTTGGAATGCATCTTGTAAATGGATCTCCAGACATTTCTCGGGGACATGAACAAATGGGATTGTGATTTACAACCTCACACAAGGCTCCGATACCGCATGCACCTTTGCATGGATCGACACATTTGTAGTTGCTGCAAGCCTTATTTAGTGAACATTCAGAGCTTGTTGTACATTCAGGCCTGCATGTTGGCGGATTACCGGCATAACCTGGTATGCATGAGCATACCGCGACATTATTTATTTCACGGCATTGGCTGTTAGGCCCACATGGAGTAGGATTACAAGGATTTGATGGTAAAGGAGCTGAAAAAGAAAGTACTTATTCATTAAAATATTACTTAACAAATTTACTAAGCTAAGTAACGTGAGTGAATCATGTTAAATACCTGATATGATGTTACAGGTGACGAATGAATTGCCTGTATAACCTGCAGGACAGCTGCACATTGGAATGTGGTTGATAACTTCGCAAAGTGCGTTTGCACCACACGTATCCGGACAGGGGTTAACACATTTCATCCTCACACAGATTTGATGATTCTGACAATCTGCGCTTACTGTGCATTCTGGGCGACAAGCCAAATACGGGTCTCCATGATATTCTTGTAAACATGTACATTCTCCATTGTTACATTCTGCGTTTGCTCCACAAGGCGAAGGGTTACACAGGTCAACAGGTACATCTGCAAGAAATGTATACGTATATGATATAACAACAAAATACTGAGGATAATCAGGCTTTTAAAAAAATACCCTTAAACTGTGTGCTTACCTTGAATTGGTGCTAATACACAACCAACAAACGGATCTCCATTAAAACCTTCATTGCAAGAACAAATTGAAATATGCTTAAGGACGGTACATTGTGCATTTTGTCCACATGAGCCTGGACAGGGATCTACGCATTTCTCATTTATACATGCAAGAGAACTAATACAGTCTTGATTAGTAACACATTCAGGTCTGCAATTAGGAGGACTTCCAATGTAGCCAGGTTGACATGAACATGAAGCTTGTCCGCCTATAGCTCTGCAATCAGAATTGACTCCACACGGCGATGGTAGACATGGGTCCCTTGTGTCATCAAGTTGCGGTTGAATTGCTAAAAATAAAAAGAGAGAAAAAAAATATTAAAATATTTAGGTATCTTTGTAACTAGGTAGTTATGTAAATTGAAATAAATTAAATTACCTGGTTTGGCATAGCATCTTGTAAATGGATCCCCTGTAAATCCTGATCTACAACTGCAAATCGGATTGTGGTTGATAACTCTGCATTCTGCATGTTGCCCACATGGGCCAGGGCAAGGCTTGATGCATTTTTGATTTCTACAGGCTTTGTCAGAAGAACAATCAGAATTCGTTGTGCATTCTGGTTTGCATGATGGCGGATTTCCATAATAATTAGGCAAACAACTACAAACGGATTGTCCATTAACTGTACGACATTGACTGTTGGGTCCACACGGAGTAGGGTAACAAACATTGATTGGACTTACGTCTTGTGCTGAAAATAATATTATGAATGATAAAAACATGACTTAAGTTATTTATAGAGTTAGTTAGTATGTTTATATAAGGTAAAAAGGAACTTACGTGGTATGATATTACAGCGTCTAAATGCATCGCCAGTGTATCCAATGAAGCAAGTACATTTGGGAGCATGATTAATAGTTGTGCATTCAGCGTTTATACCACAAGTACCTGGACACGGATCTTGACATTTATTACTGATACATGCTCTATTTCCAGGGCAGTCTGAATCAGTTACGCATTCAGGGCGGCATCCTTCATACGGATTCCCGAAATATCCTTCATTACAAGTACATGAGCCCACCTTATTTTGTTCTCTGCATACAGCATTAGGACCACAAGGAGATGGAGAGCATGGTGTTAGAATTTCTGTTGGCGTTTGTACTAAACATTGACTGAATGGGTCGCCTCTGTAACCCTCTGGACATACGCACATAGCAGAATGGCTTACTACACGACATTCAGCGTTTGCTCCACAAGCTTGTATGCATGGATTTATACATTTCCGATTAACACATGCTAAATGTGACGCGCATTCGCTGTTACTTATACATTCTGGTTTGCAATATGGTGGTTGTCCAATGAATTCGTCCATACAAATACAAGAAGGAGATCCGTTAATATCTTGACAGATTGAATTGGGTCCACATGGTGAGGGTTGACAGGGGTTTATCGTAACAGGTGGTAAATCTGAAATAAAATGTTTGAATTGTTTTAAATCAGAATCCACAACCGAAAAACTTTTGTTTGTTTATAATAATAATTAAAATCACTTACTTTGTGTAAACGTGCACTCTACGAATGGGTCGCCAGAGTGGGTTGCTGGACATGTACATATTGGGTTATGATTTATAACATCACACGTGGCTCTAAAACCACATGCTCCGATACATGGGTTGACACACTTTTGCCTTATGCATGCTTGATTTTGTGAGCACTCAGCATTGACAACACATTCTGGGCGACATGCTGGTGGAATACCCAAATAACCGGGTAAACAAGAACATACTGCTTGATTGTTTATTTCTCGGCATTGACTGTTGGGTCCACAAATGGCAGAGCTGCAAGGGTTTTCAGATGGTGGTTCTGAAAGATAAAAATAAGTAACAAATAAAATGTCAATTGGTTTTACCATATTACATAATTTGCTTTGCATGACATTAATTTTATGCATACCTCTAAGTGGATTGCAGGTTACGAAGGCATTACCAGTAAAGCCATTTTGACAACTGCACATCGGAATATGGTTCACAACTTGGCAAATTGCATTTAGACCGCAAGCGTTGATACAAGGATCAACACATTTTCTTTGAACACAAGCCTTGTTTTGTGGACAGTCGGTGCTAAATACACATTCTGGTCGACAGTCAAAGTATGGATCGCCTCTATATTCAGGTAGACATTGGCATTGCCCTTTAATACATTCAGCATTGGGTCCACATTGAATATTCGTGCAGGCATCTACGACAGTCGGTTCCACTGAAATGAGATAAAAGACTGGAGGTATTGAACTGTACGATTGGAATAATAAAATGATTTATTTAAAAAAAGCTAAATACCTTGTAATGGTTGCGGTCTACAGACAGTGAAGGGATCACCAACATACCCTTCAATACATGTACAAATTGGAATGTGATTAAGCACGTTACACGTCGCCGCTATTCCGCAAGATCCTGGACAAGGATCTTGACATTTCATGTTTATGCAGGCCCGATCACTTGAGCAGTCAGAATGGATAGTGCATTCAGGTCTACAATTAGGTGGGCTTCCAATAAATGTGGAAAGACAAGAACAAGATGGAGAATTGCCGATATTTCTACATTCTGCATTAGGCCCGCACGGTGATGGAATACATGGATTAAAAGTAACTGGAGGAGCTTCAACTGAAAATAAAATTTTTAAAATTACCATAGATATAGCTTTATACAATAGTTCGATGTCTGCAATGTGGTATGTCTACAACGCTTACCTCTGACAGGATTACAAATTGTAAAAGGATCTCCAGTATATGACGTTCTACATGTACAGATGGGACTATGGTTGATAACTTTGCAATTGGCATTCAAACCACAAGGCTTAGGACATGGATTTATACATTTCCGATCGATACATGCTTTGTCATGAGGACATTCAGAACTGCTTAAACATTCAGGTCGACAATTTGGTGGTGTTCCAATGTATCCTACTAAACAGGAACATACTGCTTGATTGTTTGTAGTCTTGCACTGACTATTGGGTCCACAAGGTGATGGATAACATACATCAGTTGGAATAGTGGGTGGTGAGTATTCTAAAATAAAAACAAAATTTATATTTTATTATACGAAAATTTCCACGAATATTTCAACTAACCACGAATGATAAAATAGTCAACTGACCTTGGTAAATACAATATTTAAATGGATCTCCGGTGTGTCCTGATATACACGTGCATAAAGGTGCATGATTTACGACTTGACAGATAGCATTAGATCCACAACTTCCAGGGCAAGGGTCAACACACTTGCTATTAAGACAAGCCAAGTTGGACGGACAATCAGTATTAACCACACACTCGGGTCTACAACCTTCATATGGATTGCCGATGTATCCTTCAAAACATTTGCATGAACCAGCATTATTTTTTTCATTACATTCAGCGTTAACTCCACAAGGTGACGGCGAACATGGACTAGATATAACCTCTGTTTGTATTGGTTCGTTAATGCATTCAAAGAACGGATCGCCGGTGAACCCTTGAGGACATAGACAAATTGGAGAATGGCTGACTACTCTACATTCAGCGTTTGGAGCGCAGGCGCCTTCACATGGGTTCTTGCATTTGTTGTTCACACATGAGTTATGTAACGGGCATTCTTCGTTACTAGAACATTCCGGACGACAGTAAGGTGGCTGACCGTGGAAGCCATCTAGACATGTACACGCGGGAGCGCCATTGACTTCTCTACATTGTGAACTAGGTCCGCATGGCGAAGGTGTACATGGATTCTGAGGTTCAGGTAGACTGAGTGCTAAAATTTTTAAATTATGTTATTAAGTTAATTATTTTAACAAAGATCATACTACGTAAATCAAATTATTTAAATAATACATACGAAGCTGGTAACATCGAGAGAATGGATCCCCTGAATAAGATTTTGGACAAGAGCATATCGGGTTGTGGTTTACAACTTTACATTCTGCATTAATGCCGCATGTTCCAATGCAGGGGTTAACACAACGTTGGTTACTACAAGCTTCGTTCGAGGGACACTCTGCGCTGATTGTACATTCTGGACGGCAATTCGGTGGAGCGCCAATGTTATTAGGGGCACAAGAACAAACTGCTTGACCGTTTATTTCCCTGCATTGGCTGTTAGGTCCACATGGTGACGGCTGACAAGGATTCACAGGTGCTATTTCTGTAAATAATAAAAAAAAACCATTAGGAAAAGCGTATATGTACTAGTTACAATGTGGTGTTCTGTGGTGTGGTGTGTTTGCAACTTTCAACATATTTAAAAAAACATTTTTTTTCGGTTTACGTACCCAATATTGGTCTGCATTCAAGGAATGCATTTCCGGTCATACGTTCAGGACAGCTACACATCGGTATGTGATTGACCACGTTGCATAATGCACTCGGAGCGCAAGTGCCTAGGCACGGATCTTTGCACTTATTACTTATACACGCTTTATCACGGTCGCACTCAGAACTTTGTACGCATTCAGGCCGACATCCTGAGTAAGGATCACCTTGGAACTCAGGCAGACATCTACACTGTCCATTAAAGCATTCTGCATTTGGCCCACACGGTGATGGCTTGCATGGATCATCTTGTACTAAAATGTTTGAATAAAAGTTTAATATTGTTTGATGTTCTGTTTAGATCACTGGATTCCTAATTGAACTTAAATGATAGTAACATACCTATTGCGGGTATAGTAGTGCATTGTGTAAAAGCATTTCCAGTAAAGCCTTCAATACACGTACAAATAGATAAGTGTTTTATAACTTGACAGTTTGCGTTAATGCCACAGGAACCAGGGCATGGATCTCGACACTTTTGATTAATACATGCTAGATTACTAGCGCAGTCCTCGTTAATGGTACATTCTGGTCTACAGTTGGGTGGGCTACCTTCGAATTGTGGTTGACAAGAGCATGATGGGATACCGTTAAGATTTCGGCAGATTGAGTTGGGACCACAAGGTGAAGGCACACAGGGATCTCTTTCAACTTGAGGTACTACTGCGGGAGCTGAAGAAATAAGTTTATGAATTAAACATATTAAATAGATTTAACTCAGAACCTCTTGAAATACCACTTAAAAAACCAACCTGTTATAATATAACATCTCGAGAATGGGTCTCCAGTGAATCTATTCTGGCATGTGCAAATAGGACTGTGATTGATAACTCTGCAATCGGCGTTCTGTCCACAGGGTCCAGGGCATGGCGAAACGCACTTTTGGTTCTTGCAGGCCAAGTCTAGAGGACATTCAGCACTCACAACACACTCGGGCCTGCAGTTTGGAGGAGACCCGCGGTATTCAGGTAAGCAAGAGCATACGCTTTGTTCATTTGATACTCGACATTGACTATTGGGTCCACATGGCGATGGTTGACAAGGATTCGTTTTTTCTACTTGTTGCGCTAAAAATTATAAACATTCGCATGTTTCATTTTTGTCATGTAGACATAATGGTAAACTACGATAAAATCTATATATATAAAAGGAGAAACTGACTGACTGACTGACTGACTGACATATCAACGCACAGCCCAAACGGCTAAACGTAGGCACTTGAAATTTGGAAGGGACGTAGCTTAGGTACCGTAAGGGTGCACTAAGAAAGGAATTCCCGAAATTCCCACGGGAACGGGAATTAGCGGGAAAATCCTTTTGTATGAAAAATCTAAACCGCTTAAGTTAGACGCTTGAAATTTGGCATGCAGGTACCTTAGTAAATATAAAGTTTAGTTATGGCTGTATTTTGAGAAATTCCCACGGGAACGGGAGTTAGCGGGAAAAAACTTTTGTATGAAAAAATCTAAACCGCGTAAGTTAGATGATTGAAATTTGACATGCATATACCTTAGTGAATGCAAAGTTAAGTCATGATTGGATTTTCCAAAATTCCCATGGGAACGGGAATAGCGGGAAAAACTTTTGTACCGCGAGTTAGAGGCTTGAAATTTTTTAGAATATGGGTATCTTAGCAAATGTACAGCTTCATGGGAATGGGAAACATCTTTTTCATGAAAAAATACTGCACTAGCGCCAGATTCAGAATAATTGTTATGTTGTTTTTTAATGTATTTTCTCAAAAAAAAAAAAAACTTTTTAAAATTTTTGAATGCAACATTCATTATTATTTACATTCGACACACACCGAGAAAAATACTGAAATGACACAATAACACGCCACGCGGACGAAGTCGCGGGCAAAAGCTAGTATAATTATAAAGATGTGAAAAGCGGAGTGATTATTTTGCAAACCTTTCGAAGTGACTTTTTTAAAATCCTTGACTCATGTCCGAATTCGTTATTGATTTGTACTGTTTACGATGGTGTTCAAGTAATTATTATTTTTATACAATATAAGTGGGTATTGTAACTTACGTTTGATAATACATTGTCTGAAAGGATCCCCGGTGTATCCATCTTGACATGTGCACATTGGCGAATGATTTACTACAACACAATAAGCATTCGCAGCGCAAGTACCGGGACATGGATCAATACATTTGTTTCTGGTACATGCTTTGTTACTCGAGCAATCTGAATTGACTAGACATTCTGGATGGCAACCTTCATATGGATTCCCAAAGTAACCTTTGACACATAGGCAAGCTCCAGCCCCGGCTCTTTCTTCACAGTCAGCGTTTGGCCCACATGGTGACGGTGTACATGGAGATATTGGTTCGTCAGCAATTACGTTATTTACAGTACACTGTACTGAAGGGTCACCGCCATAACCTTGAGGGCATATGCAAATTGGCGTATGACTTACAACACGACATTCTGCATTACTGCCACATGCTCCCGCGCAGGGATTTTGACATTTTTTATTGATACATGACATTTGAGGAGGACATTCACTATTAGAAATACATTCTGGCCGACAATTTGGCGGGGCGCCAATAAATTCGGGCATACATTGACATGATGGTATATCGCTATTACCGCTTAACTGACATATTGCATTGGGTCCACAAGGAGATGGTTGGCAAGGATTTTGTGGTATTGTAGGTACGTTGACAGCTGCAAAATTAAGATATTGTAAATTATTTTAACTACTTTAATTTAACTGTGTAGATAGTTAATTGCATCAAAATAATATGTAGTATTTGTACTTACGTATTGATACACATCGAGTAAATGGATCTCCTGATAATCCTGAAGGACATGTGCATATAGGATTATGTTTAATCACTTGACAAATTGCAGCTACACCACAAGCTCCTTTACAAGGATTTACACATTTTTGGCTGCTACAAGCTTTGTCAAGAGCGCAATCAGAACTTGCCACGCATTCAGGCCGACAGGCGGGTGGTGCACCGCGATATCCATTTAAACAGGAACACACAGCCTGGTTGTTGAATTCTCTACATTGGCTGTGAGGTCCACACGGGCTGGGTTGACATGGGTTATTCTGGACAATGTCTACAAATAATGTTAAAACACCAGTTGGTTAACATAATAATTATGTCCGTTTTAAAATCAGTTATACCAAAAAATCAAATACATACCGGTTACAGGATCACATTGAATGAAGGCATTTCCTTTTGTTCTAAAGGGACAAGTACAAACTGCCATGTGATTTACCACTTGACATTGTGCATTAGTGCCACATGTTTGAACGCAAGGATCAATACATCGATTTCGAACACATGCTTTATCCATCGGGCATTCGGAACTAATTGTACATTCAGGACGACATCCGAAATAGGGATCACCATTGTATTGGGGCAGGCATGTACAGACGCCCTGATTACATTCTGCGTTAGATCCGCACGGGGACGGATTACAAGGGTCCGATAAAACTGGCTCTGGGGGTATAAATATTAACATTTAACACTGAAGCAAATAACTGACAAAGAATACCTTCTTTATGAATATGAAAAATTACCTGTAACAAGCTTCAACACGCATCTATCGAAAGGATCTCCAGCATATCCATCCACACAAGTACATATGGTTATATGACTTTGCACCCTGCAATTCGCGTTTACCCCACATGAACCAGGGCAAGGGTCGATACATTTTTCGTTAATACAAGCTTTGTCGTTGGGACAGTCTGTATTAATTGTGCATTCAGGGCGACAGTTAGGAGGGCTGCCATTATATTGAGGTAAACATGAGCATGAAGGTGTTCCACCGATATCTCTGCATTGTGAGAACGGACCACAAGGAGACGGCAAGCATGGATCTTTAGGTGCCGCCACAATATCAGCAACTGTAACACAATTTTAATATTCATTTAAACAATTGTGATGACTGTGGATAATTTTTCCATTGTAAGTAGGTACTATGTATGATAATATTATACCTGGCAATATGTAGCAATTGCTAAATGGATCTCCAGTATATTGCGACCGACAGGAACATATGGGGCTGTGATTAATCACTTTACATTCTGTGTTTTGCCCACAAACTCCTTCACAGGGATTTTTACATTTTTTACGGATACAAGCTTGTTGTTGACTACATTCCGAACTTATAATGCATTCTGGCTTGCAAGCTGGTGGTGTTCCTATATAATCTGGCTGACATGTGCACACGGCCTGGCCATTTGATTCTTTGCATATACTATTTGGACCGCATGGTGACGGAAGACATGGATTCCGATTATAGCTAGGCTCATCTAAAATAGTTAAATTTAAATTAAATTATTTTCTGGCTAAGAATTGTCACTAACTGGCATAGATATAAGGTGTGGCCGCTATCGAAAATTGGCATTTAAAGACAAATGTTTAAATATATTTATAAGCAATGGCCTCTCTGTTTTCTTAATTAAACTTATTTTCACTTACCTTCCAACTTCTCTTGACAGCTTTGATAGGGATTTCCAACTAAACCTGGTATGCATTCACATTTTGGATCATGATTGACAACGTTGCACAGCGCATTCAACCCGCAAATGTTACTACAAGGATTTTGGCATTTATTTTGAATACACGCTAAATTGGTAGCGCAGTCCGAATTAACTACACATTCAGGGCGGCAGCCTTCGTACGGATTGCCTGTATGATCAGGTAAGCATATGCATGCCCCGGCGCCTCGTGATTCTTTACATAATGCATTTGGTCCACACGGTGAAGGAGAGCAAGGCGTAAGGGTTACGTCTACAATTCTGCAGGCAATAAACGCGTCACCAGTGTAACCAGGCGGACATATACATTGCGGTGTATGACTTAGGACCCTACATTCAGCACCTGTTCCACAGCATCCAGGGCAAGGATCTTTGCATTTGCTATTGATGCAAGCCAAATTGTCAGAGCATTCCGAGTTAGCGATGCATTCAGGTCGGCAGTTAGGAGGTGTTCCTTGGAATTCCGGGAGACATGCACATGATGGTGAGCCACCTACTTCTTTACATTCGGAATTTGGACCGCAAGGAGAGGGCACACAGGGGTTTTCATATTTGGGTGGTTGTTCATCTGAAATCACAGAATAAGTATTGGTAAATATGCTATTGGATAATCAAATCAAAGCATTTTATGACTGAATCAAAAGCTGTTACCTTCAAAAACGCATCTACTAAATGGATCCCCAGTGAATCCTTGAGGACAAGAACAGATCGGGTTGTGATTAATGACTTGACATTGAGCTCTTACTCCGCAGTTTCCTTGACATGGATTGATGCATCGTTGATTTGAACAGGCTTTGTTTAATGCACATTCGGCGCTCGAGACGCACTCTGGTCTACAAGTTGGAGGTGCTCCTAAATATCCAGACAAGCAGGTACAAATGGCTTGCCCATTCACTTCTCGGCATTGACTATTGGGTCCACATGGCGAAGGACTACAAGGGTTAAGATTTTCAACAATAGTATTCCGTCTACATTCAAGGAATGCATTTCCTGAATATCCGCTGGGGCATGTACACATTGGAACATGATTATAAACATTACAAATAGCAGCTGTACCGCATGTATTAATACATGGATCAATGCATTTATTTCTGACGCATGCTTTGTTTTGAGGGCAATCTGTACTCATTAAGCATTCTGGTCTACATCCAAAGTATGGATCACCATCATACTCCGGTAAACATGTACATATTCCATTATTGCACGCTGCGTTGGCACCGCAAGGAGTAGGATTGCAAGGATCAAGTTCATTATCTGGTTCTGAAAACAAACGGATCCTTTTACTTTCGTAGGTGCTATGTAAGACAATTATTTCATAGTAGCAAATTTCTTTATAATTGCAAAGTTCTGATAAAAATACATACGTACCATCTTGAATGGGGGCCAAATTACATTGTGAGAACGGATTTCCTGAATACTGCTCAATACAAGAGCACTGGGCTACGTGATTAAATACGGTGCATTGTGCATTTAAACCGCATGCTCCAGGGCATGGATCCCGACAACGCTCATTAATACATGCCTGATTACTTGGACATTCGGAATTGATCGTGCACTCTGGTCTGCAATTCGGTGGATTACCAATGTAATTTATTTTACAAGCACATGACGGGGCATTTCCCACCCTTCTACATTCTGCGTATAACCCACATGGAGAAGGTACACAGGGGTCCGATGGTGTGGATTGTGGTTGAGATACTGAAATAAATTAGTCATGATTCAATCTATTTCAGTACAAATATTACCTATATTAAAATAAGTTGAAAAAAAAACTTACTTAACATGGGGTAACATCTAGTGAATGGATTTCCAGTTAATCCTTGTTTGCAGACACATATAGGACTATGATTGATAACATTGCAATTTGCATTTTCCCCACAAGTTCCCGTACATGGATTTGTACATTTCTGATTATTGCAGGCTAAATGCGATGGACATTCCGAACTCACTAAACATTCAGGGCGACAATTCGGCGGAGCACCGTCGAAATTTGGAAGACATGAACACACAGCTTGTCTATTCGTTTCTTTGCATTGACTGTTAGCTCCACACGGTGAAGGTTTACAGGGGTTCGTTTCTAATACTTGTGCTGAAAGAAAAAACATGTAAATTTATTTTATTTTCCATTAAAATAATGTAACAATAGACGATATTATATTGTATTACATTCTACTTACGTTCTATAAGAATGCTGCAGTAACTAAATGGATTTCCTGTATATCCAGTTTGGCAAATACAAGTTGGTACGTGATTATTCACCTGACATAACGCATTTGCACCACATGTGCCTGGACAAGGGTCCACGCATTTCATTCTTGAGCAGGCTTTGTTAAGTGGACAATCTGAATTGACAGAACATTCTGGACGGCAGCCTTCGTAAGGATTTCCCAAATAATCTTTCAGGCATTGACATGCTCCTACCCCATTTAGTTCCTTGCAAATAGCATTTGCACCGCATGGACTAGGGCTGCATGGAGTCAAAACTTCCGTTTGCTCTATATTCGGTTGAGGGTGACAATAGGAAAATGGATCACCAGTGTAGCCAATCTGGCAAATGCATAATGGTGCATGACTCACTACTTTGCACTCTGCGTTAGATCCACACGAACCGACGCAGGGATCTGAGCATTTGTTATTCAAGCATGCCAAATTATAGTCGCATTCACTGTTGCTTATACATTCTGGTCGACAATTTGGCGGAGATCCTTTATAGTTTGATAAGCAAGCACAAACAGGGTCTTCACCATTTATTTTACAAATAGTATGAGGTCCGCAAGGAGATGGATCACAAGGATTTTGTTTCGGTTTCTCCACATCTATAATACCAAATACATTAATATTAAAAATTTGGTATGCTCTTAATTACTTGCGTTGCGTTAATAAGGTTATTATCAATTTAAACTTACCCATAAAAATGCATCTTATAAATGGATCTCCAGTAAATAATGATGGGCATGTGCATATTGGGTTGTGATTTATGACGTCACAAATAGCTCCAGGACCACAAGCACCAATACAAGGATTTACACATTTTTGATTGTTACACGCTTCCTTCAGTGGACACTCAAGGCTGACTACGCATTCAGGTCTGCATGTAGGAGGGCTTCCTCTGTATCCAGGAACACAAGAACAAACTGCTTGTCCGTTCGATTGTCGACACTGACTATTCGGACCACAGGGTGAAGGATTGCATGGATTCTCGACAGAAACTAAAATAGTAAAGTTTGCAGGTATTATTTGTAGATTTTGACGTTTGCTTCCAAAGCATTCTCTTGAGAATGCTTTAGAAGCAAACGTTTTGTGAAGAGATATATCTACGTTCGAAAAGTATATATTGATTTACTTAATAATAATACCATATAGCTTTGGAAAATAATCCAATTGTTTTTTATCACATTTTTTACCACTTTCATACATAATAATTACCTGCAAAAGGCCGACATTCTATGAAAGCATTGCCGCTCATGCCTTTTGAGCATGTACACATCGGTATATGATTTGTTACAACACAAATAGCGTTCAATCCACAGGTTCCAATACATGGGTCCACACATTTATTCCTTTGACATCCTTTATCCGAAGGACAATCAGAACTATAAACACATTCAGGACGGCAACCGAGATAGGGATCTCCGTGGTATCCTTCTAAACATGAACATAATCCGTCATTGCATATTGTGTTCGGGCCGCAAGGTCTAACCTGGCAGGGGTCAACAGGAGCTGGTGTGTCTAAAATAATAATATAACATTTATATCATTTTGAGAAAATAAAAATTGCAAATAATATGTTATGCCATATTAAGAAGCAATGACACTTACCCTCAAATGGCTTTGGAATACATTCATTGAAGGGATCCCCAGTGAATCCATCAGAACATAAACACACGGGAACATGGTTATTAACGAAGCATTTTGCGTACAAGCCACAAGATCCATCGCAAGGATTTCTGCATTTTTCGGCGACACATGCTTGGTCACTAGGACAGTCTGAATGTACTATACATTCTGGTTTACAAAATGGTGGAGAGCCAATATATGATCGCAGACAAGTACAAGATGGAATTCCGTTGTTATTACGACATTCTGAATATAATCCACATGGAGATGGTGTACATGGGTCTGTCGGTGCTGCTACTACAGGAGAAGTTTCTGAAAAGGTATGTTTTAATGAGTTATGTTGGTAAAACATACAAGTAGCGGTTTATCGTAATAACTGTTAAAATTGTATGTAAGGCACTTACGTAGTACTAATGTGCACATTGTAAACGGATTTCCCGAATAGCCTTGCCGACAAGAACACACAGGACTATGACGAATTACTTTGCATTCTGTATTTTGACCACAGGGCTTAGGACATGGATTGACGCATCGCTGGTTGACACACGCTCTATTAGTATTGCACTCCGAATTAACTGTACATTCAGGTTTGCAATTTGGAGGGGACCCCATGTAATTAGGAAGGCATGAACATACAGGTTGATTATTTACTTCCTTACAAATTGAATTTGACCCACAAGGTGACGGATTGCATACGTTAATAACGGCGAAATCTCTTTCTGAAATTAAAATAACGAATTTATTTTATCCCGGTACCAATAAAGTAACATCAAATAAATATGATAGGTGTACAAATATCTTACCAGGCAGGACAGAACAAACAGAGAATGCATTTCCAGTATAGCCGTTTATGCAATTACATGTTGGTTTGTGATTATTTACATAACAATCTGCATTAAATCCACATACTCCAGGGCATGGATCAGTACATCTATTTCGAATACAGGCTAATCGTAAACTACAGTCCGAATCAGCTAAACACTCCGGTCTACAGCCTTGATATGGATCTCCAAAATAATCTGGTAAGCATGTACATGATCCGGCATTGCCTTGCACTTTACATTCAGCGTTTACCCCACATGGTGAAGGTTCACATGGGTTCAGATATTCAACCTTTGATGGAGCTGAAATATTGATTCAAAGACATAAATTCACTTACCGATAAGTATTTCTGTCACCGATGAAGCACTTTCTTGGCTTCGAAGCGTTAGTCGAAGCTTGCTGGGCTCGGCGACGTTTAGTGACCTCCATTATCCTCGACAGCGTCACTATCACTAGCGGCACCGTCCTAAAGCAGCCGTCTCGATGAACGACCCAAGCTTACTGTAAGTGCTAGGTTATCTCCGCGTGCTCCGTTTCAAGCAAAGGCATTAATTTCACATAAAAGTTATATCAAGATGTTACGTCCCTTCTGGAAGCACTTCAAAAATCTAAATGATTAAAATGGTTCATTTTTACCGTCCTGATCCGAAGGCTTAATTTAAAGCATCAAATAAGAAAGTATGCCTGACATCACCTTCTAACCAAGCGGTGGGCATGGTCACCACTCGGCCTCAAAGTAAAGCCACGAATACAGTCCTATTTAAAAAATTAGTAATACCGTGTGAGGCGTGACTTGAATGGGCCTTTTTATACAATACAAGCACATTTTAAAAGCATGAATTATCACGCTTTGCCAAGCAGAGTGTTACATGCGCCGTCCGTATCTATACTTATAATTTACCTTTTAGATTTAAAGTATTTACCATTGAAATTTTATGTTTTACACAAAATCTTGAGACTCAAATAAGATACTAAAATAAAATGATTAAAATAGTTACAATTATAATAAACTATCTCACCTTTAGGTAGTGAACAACCCTGGAATGGATCACCCTCTAGACCTGGCTCACACGCACACGTGGCCCGATGATCGACGACTGAACAGATTGCGCTCGGGCCGCAAGCTTGCTTGCACGGATCTTTACAACGTTGTCCGACGCATGCGAAAGCTGCAGGACATTCCGCGCTGATAGTACACTCTGGACGACAGTTAGGTGGAGCTCCGATATAACCAGGCTGACAGCTACATGCTGGTGTATCTCCTGAGCTCAAACAGTTGGAGTTTGGACCACACGGCGAAGGTTCACATGGATCTACAGGCTGGACTGGAGGTGCTGGAAAATTGAGAATATATAATATATAATTTTATACTATTATATAGGGCCAAATTACGATGTCGAAATTACAAATGAAAGATCTATATCGTTCTCTTTCCTTATCTTTCTATTTTAATTAGCGTTTGCATTCAAACACTAATTGGGGTATACCGATACCCAGATTTAAATACTTTAGAGATTTGTTAGAGCTATTTATACAAATACAAGTATGACAAATTGTGGAGTGACTTATTAAGTATAATTCAGTGATTTATTTAATTGTTTAGGTACATAAACGTAACTCCAAATCCTTACCTGGTGCAGAATAACAGTACGTGAAAGGATCACCCGTATATCCGTCATTGCATGTACAAATAGGTGAATGTGCAATAACTTGACATTTTGCCCCGCGGCCGCATGCGCCTTCACAAGGATCGCGACATCGGCGGTCAATACAGGCTAATTGAAGTTTGCATTCAGAGCTGACGAGGCATTCAGGACGACATGAAGGCGGTGAGCCTATGTGACCAGCCCGGCAAGAGCATGCCGCGGCACCGTTAGCATTCACCGTGCATTCACTATAAGGTCCACACGGTGACGGTGAACAAGCTGAACGAGGAACTTCTGTAGGAACATAAAAACAATCCATAAATACTGTCTTCCGCTTTATAATACACCTTATTTAGTATTTTTTTAGTGAATTCATGATAACAATAAAAAAGGTTAATTTAACTTACAATATTATTAGGTGAACAAATTGCATTATGAATTCTACTTATTATTTAGTAACTAATTATTTTTACTCGTAACTATAATTAGTTAGGCATAAAAATACTTACCAATTTTTATTTCTGTGCAGTAGGTAAACGGATCACCAGAATAATTCGGTGGACAGGTGCATGATGGTATATGATTGTTGACTGTACATCTTGCGGCTGTTCCACAAGCACCGGGACATGGGTCGACACATTTTCCACCATGACAAGCTTTATTCGGAGAGCATTCGCCGTTAGTAGCACATTCATGACGACAACCCACATAAGGGTCGCCAAAGAATCCAGATAGACACGTGCAGATACCTGCATCGCAATTGGAATTGCTACCACATGGTGACGGATTACAAGGATCTGATGATGGTTTTGGCAGATCTGCAAATTTTAATAATTTATGTTTGTAAAAGATAAATATTTAAAAGTCATAAATCAAGTGGAAAAGATATTTCAATAAGGTTAACTTACTGATAACTTCCATGCATTGTATAAATGGATCTCCGGAATATCCAACTGGGCAATTGCATATTGGTATATGATCATGTACTCGGCATTCTGCTCTAAATCCACAGGAACCCTCACAAGGGTTAGTGCACTTTTCTGCGATACATGCTTGATGTGATGGGCAATCTGTATTTACCAAGCATTCGGGATGGCAATTTGGTGGTATTCCTGTATAACCTGAACTACATGAACATGAAGGATTACCGTTTACTGGACGACATTCACTGTATGGTCCGCAGGGATTAGGCTGACACGGTTGAGTGGTCACAGGTGTTATATCCTTCTGTACTTCATAACATCTTGAAAAGGGATCGCCACTCGTGCCATGTGGGCAACTACATAGTGGGCTATGATTAATCACTTGACAATTAGCGCCAATACCGCAGGTTCCTCTACAGGGATCGGCACATTTAAGTTTGTGACAAGCACGATCGGATGGGCATTCACTACTAACTGTGCATTCTGGTCTACAGTCTGGAGGGGCTCCTCTGTAATCGGGTAAACATTCACAAGATGCTAATTCACCATTTTCTCTGCAAATACTGTTAGGTCCACATGGTGATGGTTGGCAAGGTCTGACCTTTTCAATTACTTCAATTTTGCATTGCTCAAATGGATTTCCAGAATAACCCTTAATGCAGGCACATGTAGGGACATGATTAATTACCGAGCACTCTGCGTTCGAACCACAAATTCCTGGGCAGGGATCAGCACATTTATTTCGAATACAAGATTTGTCTGCGGGACAGTCTGAACTTAAAACACATTCTGGGCGACAACCCTCATAAGGATTTCCTTGGTATCCCTCTAAACAAGAACAGGAACCAGCACCGTCTCTTTGATTACAAATAGCGTTGGATCCGCAAGGTGATGGGTCACATGGCTGTGCAATTATTTCTGAAAATCACATAATAGTATAATAATTTTAATTTAACATGGTTGTGTTGGAAATAATAAGAACTAAAGAGGTATGACAAGTTTAACAAATGACTTTTTATTTATTGCTTACCTTCGCGAGGTATACACTGCAAAAAGGGGTTGCCTGTATATTTGTCCTGACAAATACATGAAACCATATGACTGACGACAATACAGTCTGCATTGATACCACATGATCCTGGGCATGGGTCTATACATTTATTAATTACGCAAGCTTGATTTGATGGGCAATCTGAGTTGATAACACATTCTGGTCTACAGTTCGGTGGCTGTCCCACGTAGTTATCAACACATCTACAATTCGGTTTACCATTTCGTTCAATACAAATGGAGTTTGGACCGCAAGGCGAAGGGCTGCATACATTTTCTGGTTCCGGTAGATTTTCAACGATATCGTAACAGTTCTTAAATGGATCACCCGTCTGACCAGGATTACAACTACAGATTGGACTGTGGTTGATTACTTCACATCGGGCAGATACTCCACAAGCATTAATGCATGGATTTATACATTTTTGATTAACACAAGATTTGGTTGACGGGCATTCAGAACTTACGACGCATTCAGGTCTACACATTGGTGGAGATCCCTGAAAACCTTCAATACATGCACATACAGCTGTACTATTATTATTTATTCTACATATGCTGTTTGGCCCGCATGTTGATGGGTGACAAGGGTTTCTAGGCACCGTTTCTTCTTCAAATATCGGTGAACAATGTGTAAATGGATTGCCCGTATAGCCTGTGATGCAAGAACAAGTTGGAATATGATTTATAACGTCGCACTTCGAATTCTGTCCACAAACCCCAGGACATGGATCACGGCATTTATTTCTGAAACAGGCTTTGTCTCTAGGACATTCTTGACTGCCAGTACATTCTGGTCTGCATGATTCATATGGATTTCCACTGTAGTCTTGTAAACACGTACACAAGCCATTATCACATAGTGCATTTGGTCCACAGGGAGATGGGTTACACGGATCTTGTGGAATAGCAGTTGTTGGTACTGAAATAAATTGGTTAAATTTACTACCGTACAAGCATTGCTGATTTAGAAAGGCTGCAAGAAGAACCGAAAAGTAATTGTGATATCAGGCACATACTATATTTTAAATATATAAATGTGAAATTAAAGTTTATAAAATCTTATCACAGCAAAGTAAAATACAAAGTGGCTTCCTGCAGTCGGTCCCTATATATTATTTAGATTTTAAAACTACGCAACGGATTTTGATGCGGTTTTTTAATAGGTGGACTAGCATAATTATTATATTTTTAATACATACAAATAGTACAGAAAAGCCGAAAAATTCGTTAGTATCTACATATATTGCACTAAACCGGGGCGGGTCGCTACGAATTTATACAGAGCTAGTTCATAACAGTGCAACGGAGTTCAAGATTCAAGATTCTGGATTTTAACGCTTGGAAATTAAAGGTGGTGCATTAAAAACTACCAAATCACTTAAATAATATACCTTCAGTTATGGCACGGCATCTGGTGAAGGGATCTCCCGTAAATCCTTCATTACAAACACATATTGCTACATGGTTTAAAACATGGCAATTAGCATCTACACCACATGAGCCTGGACAAGGATCTTCACATTTTTGCCGTAGACAAGCCAAAGACGCTGGGCATTCAGAATTAATCGTACATTCTGGTCGACAAGCCGGAGGAGACCCAGTGTATCCAGGTAAACATGAACAAGCTGGACCAGTGGCCAATAATTGGCAGCGTGAATGAGGACCACATGGAGATGGTGTACAAGATGGTGCCTCATGTACAGGTGGAATAGCTGAAATAACAATAATATTATGAGCAATATCAAATAATGCATCTATTTTAAATCGAGTTACAATATAATTCCTAAAACAAATTACTTACGATAACATTGTGTGAATGGATCTCCTGTCATACCAGCTGGGCAGGTACAAATCGGGTTGTGATTTTTAACCAAACAATGAGCTCTCAATCCACATGTATTAGGGCAAGGATCATCGCATTTTTGATTTACGCAAGCTTTGGCAGCATCACATTCGCTGTTGACCACACATTCAGGTCTACAAGACGGTGGCAATCCAACATAATTAGGCAGACAAGAGCATACTGCTTGTAGATTGATTTGATGACATAAACTGTTCGGACCACATGGTGTCGGTTCACATGGTGAATGAGGTGGGGAAGCTGTAATTTTAATATGTAATTTTTAAAATATGTACGTGTGTTTTGACATTTTTGTTAGCATTGATAGAATCTAAAAGTATAAAGAAATCAATCCGTCACTTACGAGGTAACACAATTTGTTTGCACTCGAAGAATGGGTCTCCTGAATATCCCTTAGGACAAGTACATATGGGTACATGATTTTCTACAATGCATTGAGCCATCTGACCACATGTTCTGGGGCATGGATCAACACATTTAAATCGTATACATGAGAGGTTTGGCGAACAGTCATCATTGTTTTCACACTCTCTGCGGCATCCTTGAGGACTGTAAGGGTCCCCTTCATATCCTTCTGAGCATACGCATGCACCCGCTCCATTGTGCTCGCGGCATTCGCCGTTGGGTCCACATGGAGATGGTGAACACGGACTTGATGTTGGTGTAACTTCAGTAACTAAAAGGATTACAATAAGTAAAGGTTACTACGTAGATGCTTTAGAATTATTTTTACTTGTCTTCATTCCTTAAGCTATAATTTTCAGTAAACTAAATTATAACAATAATAAATTATAGTTTTTAAATAAGAAGTACTGTTATAAATATATTTGAGCAAAAGATTATAAAATGAAAGGTTTGTATTTTTTTTACCTGGCACTACAATTTCTATACAATTATACAATGCATCTCCCGTGTACCCTTGCTGGCAACTGCAGACTGGCTTATGATAAACAGTCAAACATAGCGCGTTTGATCCACATGCACCTTGACACGGATCTGTACATCGTTCGTTTAGACATGCCGTATTGCTGGGGCACTCGGCGTCTATAGTACATTCAGGTCTACAATTCGGCACTCTACCAATGTAATTTGGTAAACATGAACAAGCAGCTTGATCTCCAATTACTCGGCATTCTGAATTTGGTCCACATGGCGATGGCGAACAAGGTTTGGAAATTGGATTTTCTCTTGCTAAAAAAATATAACATGGCTATTTAAAAATATCTCCGCGGGAAAAAACAAAAAACATAGGATCATTTTTAAGAGATATCGAAATAAAAAAAATTAATAGCTCTTACCTTCTGGAACGCATTTTGTGAAAGGATCGCCTGTAAAACCAGGAGTGCAGCTACATATAGGATTATGAGTTATGACTTGACAGCGAGCATTCAATCCACATGCATTAGGGCAGGGATCGATGCATTTTTTATCAACGCATGCTTTATCCTGAGGGCACTCCGAGCTGACGATGCATTCAGGGCGACAAGAAGGTGGTGTTCCAATATATCCATTTTCACAAGTACAAACGCTGTGGCCGTTTATGACTCGACATAGACTGTTTGGACCACAAGGTGACGGTTGACAAGGATTTATCGGTGCAGGTGGAATCACTGAAAACAATTTATATTATTTAAAGATAATACATGAAATTAAGGGTACTTATACAGGAATATTTTTTATTGACCAGAAAAATTTTAACCACATTATCAGTATCAGTTACATAATACATTTGTGTATGTATAAATTAAAAAAACGGAGTTAGTAATTTATCTGTTTAAAAAAGGAAATAACAGGCAATCTATCATTTTACTACGACAAGCGCGCATCAATACTACGTTTTCATTGAATAATCGCATCGTTTCCTTGTCTAAGTTAACGCGCACACACACACGCATAACAAGCGGGCTTAAAGTGGGGTGCGACGCGCGGGCGGCGAGGCACGGCTCGGGTGCCGCAAACAACCCCTGCGCCCGCGCAACCATCCAGTTTCGTGTTGACCGTTGACCTTACCCCACTCGATTTTTTTTTATGAAGTGAGATTAAGCGACTTGTTTATGACCGTGAACCGAACATTGTTGAAGTTTTAAAACAGCGAATTTTAGACGCTTTTAACGAAGTGAAACAACAACAAAGTGTACTTAATTCCTTAAAAGGAAATTTACAGAAACGAGCGCGTCTGTGCATTGACAACGAAGGTGGACATTTCGAACAGTTCTTGAAATACATGTAGATAGCTACCTATCTACACGTATTAAGATAGTGTAAAAGTGTAGTGTACATAATGCAAATGATTTGTTGTAATAGGTGTGATTCTAGCTTTCTAAATGCGCCAAAATTCGTTTTAATTGTGGGTAAGTACTTGCCTAGTTATGAATACCTGATATTTTCGACAACTAGGTAGATACCTAATAACTAAAACGTAACTTTTGACTGTCCTTAGCCAGATAAATTATGAAGGGAAAGTTAGAATTACAAAAAATGAAAGTGTTTTGACTAATTTCATTATTATTACCCTTCGCGAACCTATCGGGAGCTCAGCTGAGTGGGCATTGTTAGCGCAATCTTAGCCTTATTACGATGTTGTGAGAACTTGTTTTTCTTTGAGAAAGGGAAGGAGAGACAAGATGTCATAGGTACGTATTTCATTGTGATGTTGTGCGCTAACAGTTTCATTGAGTAATACGATGGATGACAACACATTTGTTGCTAATTTCGGCAAAATACAAAACGTAATTACTCTGTCATTATTACCCGAAAAAAAAATCGGTTTTCACATTTACGATTAAGACCTCTTCCTACATTCGTCATTAAAATTTTTATGGTTAATGAAAAATAACGGTGTAATTAATATTATAATTTAACCTTATTATTTATGGCTCACCTTCAACATCACATCTCACTAGCGGATTGCCGTTGTATCCAGTAAGACAAGTACACGTCGGGGAATGATTAACTGTTCTGCACTCGGCATTGATCCCACATGCTCCCGGACATGGGTCTTTACATCTGTTATTTGAACAAGCCTTATTGCGATCGCAATCAGAATTCGATACACACTCTGGACGACAACCTGTGTATGGATCACCAAAATATTCGGGGATACATGTACAAGAACCAATGCCGTTTCTCTCTTTACACAAAGCATTTGCCCCGCAAGGAGAAGGATTGCAAGGATCTGGTGGTGCTTCGGAAACATCTGTAAATAAATTTAATTTAATTGTAATATCAGGCTTTGCTGTTTCTTGACGCTTGATCTAATTGTTATTTCAAACTTACATTCAATTTGTTTACATCCACTGAACGGATCACCTGTATATCCTGGTATACAATTGCATAACGGTATATGAGTTGCAACTGAACATTGTGCATTGAAACCACAAGAACCCGGACAAGGATCTACACATCTTTCATTTTGGCATGCAAGATTACCAGGACATTCAGCATTTATGGAACATTCTGGTCTACAGTTTGGTGCAACACCTATGTAATTCGGTAAGCATGAACATGCAGGCGCTTCTCCGACTACTTTACATTGTGAATAAGGACCACATGGCGAAGGTACACAGGGATTTCCTTTAGGCCCCACAGTGATAGGTTCTAAGAAAGAAAATATGATAGATTAAGACAAAGATATAAAAATGATTGAAAGATAAAAGACAAGAAACCATTCAGAGAAAAATAGTTACAGAATATACAAGATTTGAAATTTAAATTACATCAAAATAAAACTTTCATATTAAATTTGGGATAATGTATTTTTTTTTAATTTCTTTATTGTTAAAATTACATTTGGGTATTTTAAATCAGTCTTCCTTATAAACACAAAATATTGACTCCTTTTGTTCTTACTTTGATCAAGCTGGCATGTTACAAATGGGTCACCAGTAAATCCAGCTTTGCATGTGCAAATTGGATTGTGGTTAATAGTTTGACACCGAGCATTGATGCCACATGTTCCGGGACACGGGTCTTTACATTTTCCTCGTATACAAGCTTGATGTTGCGGACAATCGGTGCTCACAACACATTCAGGCCTACAAGTTGGCGGCGAACTTATATATCCTTCTTGACACGAACAAACTCCGTGCCCATCGATTTCTTTACATGTGCTATATGGTCCACATGGTGAAGGCACACATGGATTTGAATCTGCCAGTGACGCTAAAATAATTAAAAAAATGTTTATGACAAATATTATTTATTCAATACAATTTTTTTCAGTGCATTATTTTAACCGCAGTTATTTGTTTTCATAATAATGATAATAATTTAATGAACATTTATCAGTTACCATCCATCCGCTCAAACTGGAATGGATGTCGACTACAATTCAATAAGTCAACAAGTGAACGTAAATATTGGTGGAAACTTAATATAAAGAATTGTTTTTGTTACATAATGGAGCAATCGCTTTAGGCGGCGGGGCACTGGATTCGCTAAAGTGCTGTTGGATTTAGGACAAGATACGTACTGAAGAAAGAGGTAAAATTTTGCACTGACATAATTTGTCTAAATTAAATTGACAATCTACTAACGTGATCTTTGAGGGTAGCAAGACGCAGCGGGATTTCCTTCGTAACCGTCAATGCATAAACACACTGGTGTATGGTGTGCAACCGTACACTGTGCATTTATTCCACATGCTCCTTGGCAAGGATCAATACACTTATTATTTGAACATGATTTAGCCAGTGGACAGTCATTATTTGTCACACATTCTGGACGGCATCCCAGATAAGGATCACCAAAGTAACCAGGCTGACATGTGCAAGCACCAGCATTATTTCTTTCTGTGCATAGTGAGTTCGGACCACAAGGGGATGGATTGCATGGATTTGTTTCTTCTTCACTTGGGACAGTGACTAAAAATAAAAATTACCGTTAATTAATTTGCCAGTCGCAATATTACAATATTTACATTATTTTAAATCTCACCTATGAAAATACAGCCACTGAAAGGATCGCCGGTGTAACTTTCGCGACAATGACAAACAGCTTTATGGTTTATTACCACACATTGAGCATTTGACCCACAGGATCCCTCACATGGACTGACACATTTTTCTCGAACGCATGCGAGATTACTGGGACATTCCTCATCATAGATACATTCCGGACGGCAGTTTGGTGCTCTACCAATATAGCCTGATTGACAAGAACATGCCGGTGTTTCTCCTACCACACGGCATTGGGAATTTGGTCCACACGGAGAAGGAATACAAGGGTTTGCCGATGGTTTTGGTTCAGGTCCTAGAAAGGAATTATTTTTGGAACATTTGTGGATAAATTACAAACATTTTAATCATTAACTCAAGTAACTTACTTGTTTCATACGTGCAATGTACAAATGGATCACCGTGGTATTTGGGAGGACAGCTGCATAATGCATTATGATTAACCACGGTACATTTTGCATTGTCTCCACAAGCTCCTATACAGGGATCAACACATTTTTGATTTAAACATGCCCTGTTTGGCATACACTCGCTGCTAACCATACATTCTGGACGGCATAAAGGTGGTGATCCAAAATATTGCTCTTGGCAAGAACAAATCGCGTGATCATTAGCCACTCGACAAATACTATATGGTCCACATGGTGAAGGTGAACATGGATCGGTCGGTGCATCATTATTTCCTAAAATACATTACAATATAAATAAATCCATTTTTTTAATAATACTTCAAGAATTAAAATAATAAGTAAAATGTAATGAAACATACTTATGTAACAAGATGTGAATGGATTTCCTTCATAACCTGGTAGACACGCACAAGAAGGAGCATGATTGTGTACACGGCATTCAGCATTCATGCCACATACTCCAGGACATGGGTCTTTACATTTATTGTTAACACAGGCTTTGTCCTTAGAACAGTCCGAATTTAATACACATTCTGGTCTGCACTCAACATAAGGATCTCCATAATAGTCGGGAAGACATGAACATGATCCAATGCCATTTCTTTCTTTACATATTGAATTTGCACCACAAGGAGATAGAGAACATGGACTTACAACCTGAGGTTCAATTGCTACAAAATAGAAAAAAAGATGTATAATCCCATTAGAATTCTTATACCAGTAATTGAGCATGTGTAAGTAATCAAACTTACTCGGTATTATTGAGCATCCCGCGAACGGATCCCCGGTATATCCTTGATCACATGAACAAATCGGTACATGTTTTACAACTGAACATGTTGCATGAAAACCACAAGATCCTGGACATGGATCACTACATTTTTCTGAAATGCATGCTAAATTCCCCGGGCATTCGACATCTATGACACATTCTGGTCTGCAATTAGGTGGGCGGCCCACGTAATTACGTAAACATGAACAGACAGGAACTCCATTAACTTCATTACATTGGGAATGTGGACCACATGGACTCGGAATGCACTTATCTATGGGAATCATCGGTCCTAACAAATCAAAATTAATTTATTAGACTTAGTTAAACGGTTCAAATACATTATTAGATAAAATTGTTTAGTAATTGTAAAATTTAACTTACTGTCTACGAAACACCTCACGAAAGGATCGCCAGTGTAGCCATTGAAACAACTGCAGATAGGATTATGATTCACCACTTGACACTGTGCATCAATACCACACATTCCAGTGCATGGATCTTGACATTTTAGGTTCAAGCACGCTTTGTCTGGTCGACAATCCGAACTAACAATACATTCTGGTCGACAGTTAGGTGGAGAACCAACACACAAATCCAAACATGTACATACGGCGTGTCCGTTAAATACACGACATTTACTATAAGGTCCACAAGGTGAGGGCTGACATGGATCTATAGGTTCCGGTGGTAGAACTAAAGATAATTTGAAAGAAATAATAGAAGTAAGTATTAGAATATAGTACAGAATATGAAAACAAAAAAGAATAGATAAAGAAGAAAGTCTTACTCAAAACAGGATAACATGCATGAAGAGGATTTCCACTATATCCAGGCAAGCAAGAACATGATGGTGCATGATTTGTAACTCTACACTCGGCGTTTTGTCCACAAGCACCGGAACATGGATTGACGCATTTATTATTGAAACATGATCTGTCTGTAGCGCAATCCGTATTCATGACGCATTCTGGACGGCAGCCCAAGTAAGGATCACCATAGAAATCATCTACACAAGTACATGAACCGGCACCATTTCTTTCGCGACAATTCGCATTAGGTCCACATGGTGATGGATTACAAGGATGACGTGGTACATCTTTTGGAACTGAAAATCATACATGTCATGCTTAAACTAAAAGTATACACTATCATGCAGATTGTGCACTATGTATACAACGTGCAAAATTGTGCTATTGAGAAATTTGATTGATTTGTACTTACTTTCATCGGGACTGCAGCCTGCGAATGGGTCGCCAGAGTAACCCTCGTTGCAAGAACAAATTGGTTGATGATTTTGAACTACACAACGTGCATTGAAACCACAGGAACCAACACATGGATTGACACAGGAACCTGCCATGCAAGCAAGTGCAAGCGGACAATCTTGATTGATAACACATTGCCGACGACAGGTAGGAGGGGCTCCCAACATTCCAGGTTCACATGAACATGAGGCTTGACCGTCAATGTTGCGACATGTAGAGTATGGTCCGCACGGAGACGGTAGACATGGGTCGGGGGCTGGATATAATATATCTGTTAATAGAAAAGTGAGAATTATTTAAGATTTTTCAACTAAAGCATTTATTAAACTAAAGTGATCCTATTAGTTTTCAACAATTCATACTTTACTGAATAAGTCAGTAGATTCACAACGTACTGTCAAACAAAGTTGATTATATTTGTTGAAGTTTAATTCTAAATTTGATGACACTTAACATTTCTATAAGTGTCCACAGTTGAAAATTTCCAGCCGGCACCAAAAAATTTCCACAGATCTTGGTTTTTCTGCTTGCATTTATTGCCTCCCTAACATCATGAAGGTCAGTTGATAATTTTTAAGGGGGCCGTCGTCCACAAAGGTTGGGAAATAAACCATATAATACTAAAACTGTCTTTAATGTAAACTTACTTTTTCTGTAACATCTGATAAATGGATCTCCTTCTGGAAGATTTTCTGGGCACGTACAAATGGGATTATGACCAACAACATGGCATCGCGCATCCAAGCCGCAGCTGTGCACACAAGGATCTTTACATTTTAAATTGATACAAGCTCTATTTGATGGGCAGTCTGAATTTACAGCGCATTCTGGCCGACATGCTGGAGGTGCTCCTAAAAATCCTGGTTTACAAACGCATGCAGCTCGGTCACTTACAACATTACATTCACTGTTAGGTCCACATGGTGATGGTTCACAGGGATTAAATGGTGTAGGAACATCTGAAAAAATAATGAAATAAACAACTATTTTCACATTTAAGTAACATCATTATACATTTCATAAGCATCGAGGAATTAGTACTTGAATTTTCGATAGTTTAAATCATTATACCTTAATGTATTATCTGAATAGATTGTTGACTAGATTTACTTAAAACGATAATACCATCTGTTTTTGTACTACTTAAAATGTTTTTATGGTAATAAATGATGGATCTGTCTCAATGTTGATACACTTAAAGTAACTATTTATAATAACTTACTTGGTTTGTATTTTTCGCGGCACGATGAAAATGGGTTTCCTTCATAACCCTTAAAGCATGTGCATACTGGAACATGATTAGTAACGGTACATTCTGCGTTTACACCACATAAGTCTTTGCAGGGATCACGGCAATGGTTTGATAAACAGGCAAGATGATTGGGACAATCTGAATTTATTGAACATTCTGGCCGGCAACCACCAGCATATGGGTTACCGATGTTAGGCGGTATACAAGAGCATCGAGCTATATTATTAACAACTGTACACATTGTATTGTCTCCACAAGGTGACGGATCACACGGAGTAGGACTTTCCCTTATTGGTTTTGCAACGCAGCCGATGAAGGCATCCCCTTTGTATCCCTCTAAACAGCTACATAAGGGTGTGTGATTAACAACGTTGCATTTTGCGTTATTGCCACAAGCATTCGAACATGGATCTACACATTTCTCATTTATGCACGCTTGATGAGAGGGGCATTCTTGACTTATCACGCATTCTGGCCTGCAGTAAGGAGGCGTTCCCGAATAATTAGGTCGACATGAACACACAGGTCGGCTTGATACTATTTCACAGACTGAATTTGGTCCACATGGAGAAGGTACACATGGGTTTTTGTCAGTAGGAGGCTCGGCAATTACGTCGGCACATGCTACAAATGGATCTCCAGATTTTCCTGGCCCACAACTGCATATAGGATTATGATTTATTACAATACATTCTGCATTTACTCCACAGCTGCCTTGACAAGGATTAGAGCATCTCTGATTTACACATATTTCTGTTTGCTGGCAATCGGAATTACTGACACATTCTGGTTGACACATCGGTGCAACCCCTCTGTGACCTGGTAAGCATGAGCATACTGCAAAACCAGAAGGTGATATAAGACATCTGCTATATGGGCCACAAGGAGATGGATCGCAAGTAGTCAGCACAGGTGGTGTGATGGGTGTATTTTGACATCTTACATATGGGTCCCCTGTAAACCCTGGTTCACAATAACAAACAGCGTGGTGATTTACAGTGTTACATAGGGCGCCCAGACCGCACACGTTCTGGCACGGATTTTCACATTTATTATTTATACATGCCAAATTTGGTGAACAATCGCTATTAACAACGCATTCAGGTCGGCATGAAAGGTATGGATTGCCGTAAAAATTGGGTAAACATTCACAAATTGATTTTCCATTGGAATCTTGACATCTGGCATTATCTCCACATCGAAGGTTATCACAATTTTCAACTTCAACAGCTGAAAAAAAACATTATTTATTTTGGATAGTTCCTCATTATAATATATAATAAATTATTACAACAGAACGACTTTTACTTGACTACTATAAGATCGCAACCCAATATAATAGGTGCCTTAGTTAAGCGGTCAGCGTTTAACTAAGGCACTTTGATCTCATTTCCGGGCTTGTTTTTCTCACGATGACTCGATCGTCAAATTAAACTATCTCAAGAATCGTGTAGTTTAAATAAAAGTTCATAAAATATTTTCGTGAACAAAGTAAACTAATTATTTAATAATCGTGAAGTGAATTTTGGACACTATTAGTTCATCGTTACTAATTTAAGCTATCTGTATGTAGTGTACATTCGGATGGCTCATTTCATTCAACGAAATTTCATTATAATGTTTTTCTTACTATTATAGTCTACGGTACTTACGTCTCGTCGTAGGCTTGCATAGTTCATATGGGTTTCCAACAAAGCCATTTCTGCATCGACATATAGGATCATGATGATATACAACACATTCAGCATCTACTCCACATGATCCTGGACAAGGATCTACACATTTGTTTCTTAAGCAAGCTTTATTGAATGCACAGTCTGAGCTTAATATACATTCTGGTCTGCATGCTGGATTATTAACTGCTTCAGGTCCAATGCATGAATCACAAATAGCAAATTGATTACCATAAGTGTCACAAGGTGCATTCGTATCACATGGATTTGGTAAACATGGCTGACTTGTTGTATTATCTGAGGGTATTATAATTGCTGAAATAATAAATTAAATATTAAATTATACGTATGAGCAATAACACTCTAGTTTGTAACCATTGCAAGTTATACTTACGGCGATAAATGCATTGCGTCATAGGATCTCCTATGTATCCGTCAGGACACAAACAAGAAACTGTATGATCTGAACATAAGCAAACAGCATTTATTCCACAAATGTTTTCAAATGAACATGGATCTTTGCATTTGCTATTTATGCATATTTCATTAGATGGACAATCTTGGTTCATTACACATTCAGGTTTGCATTCAATGAATGGATCACCAGTAAAATCTGGTGGACAAATGCATACAGCCTTAGAATCTTCTATATTTTGACACATTGCATTATAACCACATTTAATTTTGTCGCAAGGGCGTAATGATTTTTGCTCTTCTGGTGGCAAACAACAAATTAAAGGATTTCCTATAAAATTATCCTCACAGACGCAAACAGGTCGATGTAATTCTACGTGGCATTTCGCATTAAGCCCACATGCTCCTGGACATGGGTCACGACAAGTATATCCAATACATGCTCTATCGTGGCTACAATCATCGTTTGTTTCACATTCCCGTGAATGACACCCACTGATACCATAGGCGTCTCCAGAACTACCATCTGCACACGAGCACACTGCTTGTCCTTGGAAATTTACATCGCACACTGCCTGAGGGCCACATGGATTTGGACTACATGGACTGTTTCTCGGTTGACATCCAGTATAAGCGTTCCCAATGAAATTTGGTTTACAGAAGCACATTTCCGTATTGCTGCTTACATAACAATCTGCGTTGGGTCCACAAGGCCCTGGTTGACAAAGAACTGCTGGAGGCAGGTATCCTTTGTTACATGATTTGTATGGATTACCAACGGTACTATCAGGGCAGTAACAAGCCGGGATACGATTGGGGTCACAACGTGCCCCTAGTCCACATGTGTTAGGTTCACATGGATTACGAGCTTCGACGCAGCCTCTGACAGTATTCGGACTCTCGATGTATCCGTCTAGGCATGTACATTTAGCAAATCCATTTGATAATATTGTACATTGCGTGTTGGGGCCACACGGTGATGGATTGCAAGGATTACTTGGAAGTCTGCAAAGTTCGGTGGGTGGATTTCCTTCATAATTTGGTAAACAAAAACATGCTGGTCTTCCCTCCATTAATCGACATCCCGAAAATGGACCACACGGATTTGGTTCACATTCGTTGCCTTCAGGAACTGAAGATTTAAAGTAATAAAATAAATTTAAAAAAATTCGTATTCACTATGTAGGAAGTGTACATGAAACAATATTATCATGTATAGTATGACAACAAAAAAAAGTTGATGCATTGTTTTTATTAAGAAAAAACACTCACTGCAATTTTTGAAAGGATTTCCCGTCAAACCTTTTGGACAATAACAAATCGGGTTTCCATTGTCGTTTTCACATAAAGCATTGACACCACAAGGGTTCGGAACACATGGATTTTTAGGTGGTTCACATCCAAGGGTTGGGTTTCCGTTATAACCTGGTAGACACTTGCATGTTGCCCGATGGTTAAGCACATCGCAAACAGCATTCGTACCACAGCGACAAGGAGAACCACATTTACCGTTAATGCAAGCTTCTGAATTTGCACACTCATTGTCCGTTCTGCATCCTTGTACTGTAAATCATTTACGAATAACATTTTGGGAAATAAGTGAAATTATACAATGAAATAAATTTCTAATAAAGTAATTAACGTGATATAACTGTGGTAGTATTCTTACCTTGATAACACTCTATGAAGGGATTTCCCGTATATCCAGCTTGACATTTACATTGAATACCATGATTTGCCGGTGTGCATTCTGCATTATCTCCACATTTGTCCATCGTGCAAGGATTAATACATACTCTGTTTAATCTATCACATAGTAGTTCAGGTGGACAATCTTCATTATATTGACATACTGAATTTGGCACATCAAGTACTATAAAGTAATAAAAACATTATTGTAACTTAAGATTAAAATACACCAATTAGTGTTTGTATAGTTTTATCAAAAGTAATCTTACCTGGTGCACAGCCCACGTATCCGTTTCCTTGGTATCCTTCTGCGCAGCTACAGTCCGAACCATGATTTGTGTTTATACAGACGGCGTTTTGTGCGCAAGGATTGTGTATTGCACATGGGTACTGACATGCATTATTTATACAAGCTTCGGTCAATTGACAATCTTCATTCCGAGTGCAACCAACTGAGTAGTAAATTTTACATTAAATACCTTATACTACCATAAGTATTAATATTTTCGAAATTGGTGCTTTTGCAAGACTAGCTAATTCATTTACATTTCTTATTTTACATAACTTTATAGAATTACATTATTTACAAATTAAAAGTAAAACAATGAACCGTGTTATTTGTTATTCGAAGTGACTTGTTTAATTTATTAAAACACGAATGAGGCGGCCTTTTAGGTGTTCTAGTGGAACACCTGAAAGGAATTTAGTTATTTTCGCACTACTTTGTCTTACATGAAATAAATTAAAATAAATAATTCAGATACGTAAAATAATACTTGTGCCAGATATACAAATAATTAATTGTAGTTAAAGTGCTGACATGGTCAAATTGTTTTTAAATCTCCGTAATTACCATATGGCAATTATTTAGCGAAGAAAGTGCGATAACAACTTCATTCCAAATAAATTACTTAATTGTATTAGTGGATAAGTCGAAGCTTACTTTTCTTAGGTGAACATTTAACAGCCGGGTCTCCATCGTATCCGGCGGGACATGAGCACATTGGCCTCCGCGAGATTGGCTGGCAATTTGCTCCAGTACCACATACATTAAAATCGCAAGGGTCTTGACACAGTCCCATAAAACAGGCTTCAGTATCTATACAGTCCCGATCGGATTGACAAGGTTCTGGTTGCCTTGATGTTCCAGGTGATTCTAGTTAGTTAATATTACAGAAATTAGTATGTTGTTATTAAAAGACTGTTAAAAAAATGTACTGATATTTACAATTAATAATTATTTAGTAAGTAAATACAAGTTGAATATTTTATATACACATTTGTCCGATAAAACAGCCATATGTAAGCTTATAACGTTCATTTTAACGAAAAATAAACGAAATTAAGGTAATACATGGCTTATTTGATACTAAAACAGAATCCTAATAGGTATGCCAAATATTCTATGAAGTGCATACCTCTTCTACAGAAGTCCCCAGCTTCATGATCGCATATACAAACGGCGACACGGTTGACCACTTTACAGGGCGTGTTCAGGGTACATGGACTCGGCGCCACCTCACACGGATTCTGGCATACTTCGTTAATGCAGGCTTTATCCATGGGGCAGTCTGAGCTGAGCTCACACTTATCTTTTTTATGTATGTCAGTATTTACATTTGTCTCTGTCGAAGTCAAGTCAGTAGCAGCTGTCGATTCAGTCCAAGCAAAAATGTCAACATCTTTACTACGAGACGATAGGTTTTCGGTAGACGTACTTAAAGTAACCGTAGAATTATTTACTTCATGTTTAGATGAACTTTCTGAGAATATGTCAACAATAGCAGTAGCAGTAATGTGATCTAATTTATCGTGTGGAGGTGTTAGTTCGGTAGTATTTTCTTCTGTAATAGCTGATCGACTATCTGTTGAAGCGGAATTTGTTTTTCCAATGCCAGTAGTCATGTCAAATGCAGAAAAGTCTTTTAAAGTATTGGTTACATATTTTGTAACATGATCAGTTACTGTTTCACTGATAGTAGTAGATGTTTGTAAACTCGATATTGGTAAGTTTTTAGTTGTCGTTTCAGGAGATATAGTTACTATATTTTCTACGGTTGATTCAAAATTATTACCTACATAGTCCGTATTATCAGTACTTTTTTCATTTATGTCTTTTTCTGTAGTAACTAATGAATTTTCCATGTCAATAGATAATGTGGTCCAAACATATTCTTTTTCTGTTGTACTTTGCGTATCGGTGGGTTTAGTGGAAAAAAATTGTTGCGGGGTAACAACAGAATTTTCAGATATCTCGTCATGTTCAGTATAATCATGTGAGCTAGTTGTTATCTCATTTATAGTAAAAGCAGTATTAGAACTTATTTCTGTTCCTCCTTTAAAATTTTCTTCAGTGTTAGTTGTATCTAGCTTGTCATTATCTTTATAAAATGAAGTAGTCATAGTTTCAGCAAAATTATGCGTTTGTGGTTTATTTGATGTCGTAGTAAAATAATGAACACCAGTAGTTTCATCCAAAATAGTATTTGTCTGAATATTAATAGGTTCTGTGTTAAAGCGGTGTTCATTAACATCTGGATTATCCGTAGTTGTATCAATCGCTGACTTTTTATCAGTCGTCTGTAAATTGTCATCATACTTTATTTCATATGCAACAGTCGTCTGTTTAGTAAAATTTAAAATATCAAAAGGTGAGGAAGATTTTAATGTAGTGATATCGCTAGTTTCTGATTTTTGAGTGCTAGTTTCTTTAATTTTTTTTATTGTGTGCTGTATTGAAGTTATGCCTCTCTCGTCATCCGTTGTACCTAATGTTGTAGGTGGAATTGTTTCAAAAGATCCGTTTGTATTTCTAAAGTTTTGAGTAGGAGGATTTTGTGTTGAAACTAAATTAAAATCTGTAAAACTTTCATAATTGTCTGTTGAAGTAGAATGGTCCGTAATATTTTCATTAGGATCTATTGAAATATTTTCATAATTTAATGTAAAACTATTCGTTGTGTGGTCTTCTACCTCTAATTGATGTTGGTTCGATGAAGTTGTTGTTTCGATATTTAATGGTAATGAAATATTAGTAAATTCTTTTTCTGATGTTACAATTTTCGTTATATGTTCATAATTGTTAGATTTAGTATATATATTTTCAGTAGTGTCTACTGCGATTTCATTTTCTTCTAAAATGTTTGGAGTGAGAGTAGAATCTCGAAATGTGCTGCTTTTAGTTTTCGTTGACGAAACAGTTTGGAAATTTACATCTACTGATGGAGTCGTTGCATCTTGGTTAAACTCGTGTGATAAGGTTGAAAAATCGTATTTTGTAGATATTTTACTATCTACACTATCGTCGTTTATCTCTAATATATTTATAGAGGTTTCCGTTTTAGTATTAGATGGTAAAGTTCCTGGAGTAGTCATTGGTATTTCTTCAGTTGTAGAATATACAGTGTTTCTGTTTGTAATAGGCAATTTAGTAATAAAGTCTTTCGTTGATTCATTCATTGTTGTGAAGATTGTTGTTGTACTATCTTGCTCTGCAATAATGTAATTATTTGAATCTATGGTGTTCTCATATGTTGTCGTAACTTCAATACCAGCGTTATCTTTTACAGACGTTAGACTGATCGGGGTTGTAGACAACACTTTGTTTTCATTTGTAATAGACAGTGAAGAAACAGTTTTTTCTAAGTTAATAGTTGGCGAGTGTGATTTATCAGAATAATTTTCTGTGATTAGATCAGATGTCGATAAATCTTTTGTAGTGGTTTCGTCAGTTGATCTTGTAATCATATTTTCTATAAAGTAATCTATTTCACTTTTATTTTTGTCAAGAGTAGTTTCATCGGGAGCAATTGTTGTAGAAACAGAATTATAATCATCGTTAGTTATAAAAAGTGACACGTGCTCAGTAATCAATTCAGTATCACCCAACTGTCCAAAGGTTGTGTGTTGTGGAGATAAATCATGTACACTATCTTTAATTGTTGTCCCTGTTGACATTAATTCACTATTATTTTGATCTGTTTTTGTCTCAACTATTTCTTCGGTGGGTAAGGGCGTGGTATCGTCGTATTGCGCTGTATATATTTTACTAGATGTAGTGGTAATAACATTGGTTCCAAAAGATGCACTATCTAAATTCTTTATTGTTGTAGGCGTTGATTCATTTAAAGATTCTTCTATTTCATAAATCAAAGTAGTCCCATAATTTAATCGAGTGATTTTTTCATTTAACGTCGAATCTTTAGTTCTTTCCGTAGATTCAGGATCTAGTATACTGGAAGTAAATGAAGATAAACTAGAAGGTGTTGTTAATTTTGTTGATTGATCATTACCTATGAGTTTTTTTGATGAATTCACCCCTTCTAAATTGTGTTTTACATCTTTGGTTTCAAATGCGATTGTAGTCAAATCATTAAAGCTATTGTTTATTTTCTGAATATCTGTCTTGATTGGTGTTATCATGGGTGTTTTAGTTGTTTCATCTACTAAATCAGGTTCCGTTGTAGAAGTTTTTAAAGAAAATATTATTTGTGTAAAGTTATTAAGTTGTCTTTGGTTTTCTGGTGTTTTGGTATTTGTTGACTTATTGTCAACTGAGGATATTAGTGAATCATTAACTTCAGAAATTTTCGTATTAATAGGTTTAGCAGTGCTTTCAAAGTGAATAGTACTGCTACTATGGATAAGTTCGTCAGATTCTAGTGTAGTTCGATCTCGATATTTGTTACTGTCGACGTAAAAAGGTGCATCTGTAGTCGATGAATACTCAGTAGTATTGAATATATCTAAATCAGCTATATTATTTGATGTGACTACGGATTTTTCAGTAGTATGCTCTCTTTCTGTTACAGGAAAATTGGTTACACTTTCAGTACTTTTTTCAACGTACATATCTGTTAAATCCTCGTCACTTAAAGGAGATACAGATGTGTCTTTTTTCATCTCTGTTGGGGTAAAACTTGTTGCTCTATCAGTGATGGGACTATTTTCAACGAATGGTACTGGTAAATCTGAAGTAGTTGGCATAATAATTGTAGTTTTATTTTTATGTGTCTTTTGATCATTTGATACACTATCAATATTGGTATGGTTTTCGTAATATATTTCAGTTATATCTCCAGAAGTTAAAGAAGATACTCTAGTTGTTTCTACCAATTCCGTAGTTGAAAAAAATATGATACTATCAGTTACAGTAGTACCATTTTCAACAAACTGAACTAATACTGAATCCTTATCAGAAGAAGATGTTGTCGTTTGTTCCCTCTCTGTAGGAGTATAATTTTTTGTTCTGTCGTCATGATCCTGATGATTTTCAATTGATATATTACTTTTGCCTGCAGCATTTAAAAAAAGTGTAGTCTTGATTTGTTCTTCTCTTGTTGAATATTTGTTTGTTGTACTATCAACATTAGTAGCAATTAAATCCTTAGAAGTGAAATGTACAATGTTTGTGGCTTGGTTATTCTCTGTCATAAAATTATTCGTTATATCCTCAGAAATTAAAGTAGAAGCGGTTGTAACTATTACTTCCTGTATTGGAAAAGTGTCGGTTAATCTATCAACAACTGTGTTTTTTTCGACATCAACAGTAGAATCTTTAGAATCATACGATGATGACAGTGTAGTTGGTGTCCTCTCTGTCGAATAATTATTTATTGTACTGGCAGCAACAGTATTATTTTCGGTTAGTAAATCAGTTGTATCCCCAAAAGTTAAGGGCGATAGTGTGTTAATTTGTACTTTCTCTGTTGAAGTGTAATTTTCGTTACTCTCAAGTTTAGTGTTTTCGACAAATTTAACAGTTGAAATCTCAGAAGTAGTGGGAGATAATATTGTACTTTCTTGTTTTTCAATTGGAATAGGGTTTGTTGTACCATCAATTAAATTTGTATCAAGTGTTGTTCGTGATTGAATATCGTTTTTAGCTAAATCATAAGTAGAAATTTTTTCGCCTATGTTTGAAGTAGTTATATCATAGTATTCATTTACAACTGTATTCGATGTTTCCAAGGATACGGCAATAGTAGATGACTCTGTATATGGCAATTCATCATTTAATTTATTTGTACTTTCATATGGGAAATCAGTAGTAAAAGCATTATTAGGGAAATAATTGGCTACATTTGACTGACGTGTGATTGTCGTATCGTCGGTTAAAGAAGAAGAAGTAATAATCAATTCTGTAGTCGCTTCAGTTTCAGTAATGTGTAATTTAGTAGTACTTGAAATGTTCAAGTCACTGTTATCTATATAGTTATTGTCAGCTGTAGTATAAGTGACTGCTTCCGTAGTCGTCGAATCGGTGTATATTTCTGTTAGTGGGATATTTTTAGGTTGTTCATCTGTTAATGGGAACGCAACAACAAAAGGTTAATTATATATTCGTCATTAATATGAAATTAAAAATTATAATCTATCATTAAAAGTGAAGATAATAACACTAAAAACTGTAATGAATATGCAAAATAACATAACTGTTCTAATATATAATTAAAGAAATGCAAAAACTAAAGCCCAAACCATAAACATAAATTATGTAAGTATGCATAATTACTATGATTGTGTAGATAGTGTAAAAAAAGAAACAAAATAATTCTAGTAATTCATAGAGTTTAAAAAAGCAACTAGCTTAGTCTAAAAGTTCATTTAAGAATTTAAGAAGCTTGTAAGTGAGAAATGACAGTTTAATGAAGTAGGTAGGTACTATCTAATAGACAGAAAAACTAATACTACGTTTCGACAAATAGATTTGAGTAAGTCTCAGAGTATCTCAAAGAAGATAACATTTTATATGTAACTTGCCTGTCGGGTCTGCCGTGTCATCGGTTTGCCAGTATTTTGTGGCGTTTTATCGGACAAATGGTATGCTATAAAACCAGTTCATCTGGAGTTAGTTTTGCTATTCACATAATAGAATTATTCGTCGACTCACTAGTATTATGATAGGAGTCCACGTTAGGCCGATTATGTGAAAATGATAATGTATGAGTAGTAAAGTAAATAACGACCTGTATAGGTAGGTATATACTTAAAGTAATATACAATTCGAACAGTAAGGTAAATCACACAAGGCAACATAATTAGCGGTGTTAATATTTTATTATGAATGTGCCGAAATAATAGTAAGACACTTACTTTCCATGCAGGCGCCAGAAAATGGATCACATGGCACTCCAGGTCGACAGTGAGCACAATTTGTAGTTGGCTGATCACCTGTAGAAAAAATACTTAGGACTATTAGGTATATAGGTTTTTTATAAAAAATTTGCAGCATATTATATTTTTTTCTGTCCCATGCAATGATTATAAGAAATAGAGATCCTTTGCATTTGCTGAAGGCCAATATAGATATATATGATATTTATTTTATATATTCTGTTATATTATAATGTGATTATCATTTTAGAATTGTTAGCTTTGTCAAAACTTAGTTCTAGGACTTACCCTGTATGCAAGCGCAACCGTCACAGTAGGTGTTAGGATACCTCGCGCAGTCTGATGAAGTTTGGCATTGGCACACTAAGCAAAAGAGATGACAGCAAGTCAGTTTTTTTATCTTGCCCGAATACTGTAATTTTTATGTTATTATGATATGGAATTGGAGGTGTAATTATATTTTTTTAAACCATGGAGAAGGACGTGTTGAAGTTTTGCGTGGAGATTTCTTTATCAATACATATTGTACCTTACAGTAAAAGTCTACTAACTAAAACTAGCTTTATATTTTCATAAAATTTGGCACATGTTTAATACTCAAAGATGCGCTTGGAGAGGATTGAAAATTTGCCCGTCTCGTCTCGCCCGTCTGGTGGAAAATCAACTTGATAGTGGGTATATAGTAGGTATACCTTTCGAGCAGACGGGTTGGTGGTCCACGACTGCGCAATGGTGCCCAGCCGCGCACGGGCCGCCCCGCGCGCACGGGTCGGCGCAGCGGCTCTCGATGCACGCCAGCCCAGGCGCACACTGCTCGTGCCCATCACATGACACCGCTGCCGATCATACACACCAATGTAAAGGGTCGTGTTAAATAGCATCGATCATAAATGTATTTTAATTTCGTAAAAATGAAGAAATAGTAATGTATATTAAACTGAATTTAAGAAAATATTTCTGTTTAAAAAGTAATTTTCCTCATTTTATTAATTATCAAATCAAGGTCAGAAAAAAGGTAATATTGCTTATTCTTAGAATGCATTGTACATCTACGGAGGATTTTATAAATACTCTACGATAAAGTAATTTTCCTCATTTTATTAATTATCAAATCAAGGTCAGAAAAAAGGTAATATTGCTTATTCTTAGAATGCATTGTACATCTACGGAGGATTTTATAAATACTCTACGATAAAACAACATATTAAGTGAAATGCAAATAAATATAGGTACACACACAATAAAATAAATTTAAGTATTTAGTTCTGTAGACATTAAGCATTGTATTTATTTTCTGCAAACTCTGTCTCGTGGCAGTTTTGTTGCATGTCGTATTAATGCTTAAGCTCTGAAAGCGTAACAGTAGGTAAGTGTGAGTAGCGCATCCACCACCGAAAATCCAAGTCAAAGTTAGATTTATGTGAAATAATGTATGTACGTATTTACAACATGCTTGAAAAAATATGATATTATCATGCCGTTGATAATAATCTACCTGATACAGAAGAAGTTCGAACTGTGGAGAGAGATATATATGAACATGCTAGAAATAAAAGAAAAAGAACAGCGAAAGTATTGAATGAAGTAATAGGTAGGAACTATCAACATTTCCTGTAATATGAAGAACAACATAAAGATTATTAAGATCATAATTTATAGTTGCTAAATATACTAGATGGTACTCTAATACTTATTTGAATTTTCATTCTTGTTGAATTACCTTTAATGCAGCCTCGTTTTTCGTCATGTGTGAACCCATTAGGGCAAAACTTGCAAACAGGGTGGTGATCTTCTACTGTGCATGGAGCACCACCACAAGCATCTTTACAAGGATCTTTACATTCAAAGTCTATACACGCTAGGTTATTTGGGCACCCTTTATCTCTCAGGCATATAGATAATGTCGGGTGACAATCTTCTACGCATATACAGACTGCGCGATGCTCTTGTACTTCACACTGTTTCCCTTCAGGGCATATCGGATCTCTTGATGCTAGGCAAGGATTCACACACTTGGAATTACGACATGCCGCATTAGATGGGCACTGTTCGTCCCTCGTACACTCTGCGTGTTCTGGTGCGCATGTCAATTCTCCCCTTTCATTCAAAGCGAATCCATTTCTACACACACATATGGGCTTGTGATTTCGGACTTCGCATTTCTGATTCCTTCGACAGTTTTGATAACCCAAGCACGGATTCCGACACTGGTTACTAACAAGATCGCATGCTAATTTGGATGGGCATTGCTTAATCTCTGAGCAAGTGAAGGTGGCGTTCAGATCTGACGTGGGTTTGCAGGTAGGGTCGAGGCGGCAGGCGAGCCGCGGCTGGCCGACGTAGCACTGCGGGCATGAACACTGCGCCCGATGCATCAGCGGCACGCAGAGAGCGTCCTCGCCGCACGCGCCGCGCACCGTGCAAGGATCGACGCAATGTAAGCTTAGACACGCTCTGTCTACGGGGCAATGCTTGTCGCTCGTACATTCGACACCTAGGAAGATGTGAAAGAAGAAAGCAGAGTCGAAAGAGCGGTACCTTCAGCCGCGAAGAGGAAACTTTCTCACGAGACAGTGCATGCTTTTTGAAACTGATAGTTTATGACCAGAAATATGTATACAACGGAATACAATACAAGCGATATGTACATGAAGCCGGACAAATTGTTACTGACTGTTTGATAATTAAGCACGAACGGTGAGAATGCTTCCACTAACGTCAATTATTACAATGTACAGATATGTTACTTAGACCCATTTTAAGAAAACATATTTGTACGCAATGTAGTAAATAAGACATCTTTACACTATAATAATACTGGAAAATTACTCATATTTTACACTTCCTAAGGATGAGCCATTGAAGGATATGGAAATTAACTACGTGGTGTTAATTTATTTCTAATACGATTATTTATTGAATTCCTTTGTCGCCCAATCGATTACATCGTTGGTGATTATGTGAAAGACGTGTATATATATACATTAAGAATTTATTACACTTTTGCATTAATTTAGAAACCCACTAACGATAGTGTGGTAAAAATGTATTTTATTTTGAAATAAAATATCAAAAAGTGCATTTGTACAGGGTGTCAAGACGAATGGTAGAGATCTATAATGTATGAATATGAAATGATACTCACTAGTATGACACTCGATGTCAGCTTGTCCTTCAGTGCCAGGTATGCACCGACACACAAATTCTCCACCTTCTCTTAAACACTCTCCATTAATACCACAACCGGTGGTACGACAATCTACCACGCTACGTTCGAGGGCACCTACGAATTAATTTACATTATTATTTTTTCCACTGTTACAGCAGATAAACTCAATAAAACTTGAGACTAATATGACATTATCAAATCGCAGATTTCAATATAAAACATTTGATCGTGTATTGGCTGGTATATTAAATCTAGTGTAGTAAAACTGATAAAAAATTTAGACCAATCACAGAATATATTCTAAAACAACAGAAGTATTCGAAATTCAAATAAATCAGTCAGTCGGACAGACTACTTTAAATTCAACCACGTATTATTATATAGGTACCGTTTGATTCATAGTCAATCTAAAGCTTAGTGTCTGTTTTAGGAGTCAATCGAGATGGTAAACATCAGAATAAACAATGAGTTCCGTTCACTGAGCACAGTTACTTACATTCTATATTAGGGTCGCCGTTAGGATAATTGCGTGGGCAATAGCACTGTGCTTCTCCGTTCTGGCCGATACGGCATTGTGCATTTGTTCCACATGTTTTGTAAGCACAGGGCTCCATAGTACCACAGAAACACTGTCTTTGCGGATTACCCGCACAGCCTGGTGGACAAGTGCACTCGTAGCTACCGTCATTTAGATCTCGACAGCGAGAGTTTATTCCACATGGATTACGTAAGCAACTACCCGCCGGGGGCTTCGAACATTCAATTTTAGGATTTCCCATGTAATTTGGAGGACACGAACACTGCGGTATACGATTTGTAGGTCGGCATATAGCATTAATACCGCAGGCTCCAGAGCATACATTCTTGCATTTCCCATCTGGTTGGCACTCTTCATCGGCACCACAGTCTTCACTTTTAAGACATTCATAAGACTTGCATTCCTTTAAAGGATCGCCGGTAAATGCACTAGGGCAACTGCATACGGCACGATGTCGTGTGGCTAAGCAAATAGCATTTTTACCGCAAGAGTTTTCTCGACAAGCGCTTACACAGAGTTTGGAAGAACATAACATGTCATCCCCACAATCTCTGTCACTATTACAGCCAGGCACGCAAACACCCCTTGTGCACAGTTGTCGCTGTGGACATTTGTTTCGTGGAGAACATTGTAATCTACAGCCACCGTTGTAACATTTTTCGCCACAAGGGCAGTCTCTGTTATCTTCACATAGTGAAACGCAATATCCACTATCATCACAAGGACAAAAACCGTCGCATACTAAATTCTTTCTCTTGCACTCCACAAGTGGGTTGCCAGAGTAATTGCTTGAACAACTGCATTGGGCTCGGTGATTCAATACTTGGCAGTCGGAACAAATACCACATGCGCCGCCATCCTTACAGGGGTCTAAAAATTTGTAATAAAAGCGGTTTTATTAAATATTTTAATGTCAATCATTTTAGAAAAAAAAATGTATATATTTACCTTTGCATTGGCCATTTATACAAGCTTGATCAACATCACAAGCGGTATCGTCGCGACATCCTGGTTTGCATATTCTGTTTTCGCAAATGTGACCTTCACTACAAGCATCATCACTATTGCACACTACTCTACATATTCCTCGAATGCATTTTTCATTAGACAAGCAGACGACATCGCTGTAAAAAATATAGTCATAGATGTTTATTTAAAATAATAGTGTAGTAAAGCTTAAGCATTGAAATAAATTCCAATACATGGACAAAAATAAATAAAATTGAAATTTTCGGTAGTTAGTTACCTGCGACAAGATGGATGACATGTATCGCCATAACAGTTAAAGCCATCTGGGCAGTTTTTGTTTGTGTCGCATGGCGCAGGTTCACGCCGACATACTGATTTTGCATCTCCGACCAGTGATTTTGGACAAGAGCATACTGGCTGATGATCTCGTGTTGTACATAATGCGTTTGCACCGCATGTTGCAGGTTCAATACAAGGGTCAACGCACTGTCCAGATATACAGGCTAAACTGCTGGCACAGTGTGAGTTTGACCTGCATCCTGTCACACATAGTCTCCCGTCACAAACTTCATCGTCAGAACAATGTTCGTCAGCGGTGCAGGCATACCGACATACACCTGAGTCACATCTTTCGCCTTGCAAACACTCTGAACCGTCCAAGTTGCAAGTAGGTCGGCACCGATCGTCTTCACATCTCCAACCGTTTGCGCAGTCGGTATGTTTATGACAAGACGATGACGGAGCTCTCACGCAACCAATATTAGGTGTAGGATTAGGTATTAAATCTTCCAAACAAGAACATGATGCTTTTCTGCCTAAGACTGTACACACTGCATTCGGTCCGCATGGGTTGACATCGGTAGCGCACGGGTTTTGACAGTAATTACTACTACAAAATTCATCTGGACCGCAGTCTTCATTGTGTCTACAGCCATATTGACAACTATTGTCCAAACAAATATGTCCGAGGAAACAATCATTATCAACACGGCAAGTTACTGAAAGAAAATATTAAAATTAATAAAATAAAATTTAACGATCTTTCCAGCTCTAGCGGGAAGCGATCAGGTTTAGAACCAGAATTCGATTCGCGGTCGGATCAGTCAAAATCAAGCTTTTCTTTATTGTCTCAAGACTATTGACAACGTCTTATACATCAGAAAAAGATGTAAGTATATGATGTTGTCAATATTGATTATTATTATTTTATAATGTTTTAAATGTATGTAATAAATATATGAACCTAATATACAACTACATAAACAATATAACTTACATAAACAAACACCACTGGAGCATCTTTCATTCATTGCGCACTCTTCATCAATGTTACAATTTGGTAAGCACATAGAGTCCTGGCAAGCGTATCCATTTTCACATTCGCCTGCACCACCGCAAAGTCTCGGCACTACAAAAAGTTAGGTTTCATAATTAAAAAAAGTTACTCACGTTTAATTTTATGCGTGGTTGTGTCTGACCTTTAAAACTATCCATCGCTTAGTGTTAAGTATATTTGATGCATTGATTTTTCCGGGACTTATTTAAAGATACTTACTCCTAACACATTCGACGTCTTGGTTTCCAGTAAATCCGTATGGACAGCTGCATTGCAACACATGATTCTGAGTACGGCATACAGCGTTTAATCCGCATGACTTTTCTGTTTGGCATGGGTCTACACATTGGCCACTAAAACACTTTTCTGATGACCCACACTCTTCATCAAGGAGGCATAATCCTAAAATAAATTAAACAGTTAAAAAATATATAAATTGCGTTAGATTGTAAAGCTTTCTTCCTCCCATTAAATGCAGTTATTTTATTATCGTTGTGTGTATTTAAGAAAATCATACAACACTAGATAGTAACCAAAAGGGATATCGTAAATCATCATCATATCCGTTAATAAAATATCGTTATATTTACCTTTGCAGATCCCCTTGTGACAGTAATGATCACCAGGACAATCGACTTTTGCAGAGCACGAAATTTCACGTAAACGGCATCCCTTATCTCCCAATGCATTTCCTACATAACCTGACTTGCATTTACATTGACCTGTATGTCTAGATGCAACACATTCTGCATTTGGTCCACACTTATAGTTTTCACACGCATCTTAAAAACAAAATTTGGTTATTAATAACGTAAATTAATTCACATTTATCTAATATCATTATGTCAAAAATATTTTTACCTGTACACTTGCTCACACCATCTACTAGAGTACATCTCGCGACTGCCGGACAATCTTTATTGAACCTACATTCCTGCGCTTTATGACATCCCTCGCTGTATGGGTCTCCAACTGATCCCTCAGGACAGACACATAATGCTCGATCGCGTATATTTTTACATTCTGCTCCATTACCACAAGGATTTGATGAACACCAATTAATTTCCGTACATCCTTTTAAGGGATCCCCTGTGAACCCAGGCTGACAATAACAGATTTGTCTATGTTTTTCAGAAGAACATACAGAGTTCTCACCACAATTATTTCTTGTTAAACAAGCAATCTTACACATGTTTTTCTCACAAATCTTATCGTCAGAGCAGTCTGTATTAGAGTCGCATTGTTTTCTTTTGCATCCTTGCAGGGGATCTCCGAAGAAACCTTGTTTGCATGAACATACGGCCTGATGATTTTTACCAACACATGTGGCTTGCCTTCCACATGGATGCTTTTCACAAACATTATTGCATTGGGGTATGACATTCCTGCCCATTGTACATTTTTCATCGTCTGAACAATCAGTGTCCGATGTGCAATGCGATTCTTTACTACATATATTGTTCAGACAAAATTGGAAATCAGGACAGGTGCCATTTGAATCGCATGTGATACGGCATGTTCCTTGAATGCATACTTGATCATTTAAACAATCCCGTGAATTTTTGCACAGACCTAAAACAAACACAAACATTAAATAAAAAATAAATACGCCAGACAATGACGCCATGATCTGGTCTAAAACTACGTTTTTTCCTTGTTCTATGAGTACCAGTCGACGGATTCTAACTGGGGGCGCTATCCTAGCACACGCAAAAAACTCAATTTAGAAAATTTCGTTACCCAAATGACTTAACCGGGAAACGAACCAGACAATTAGCACTTTGGGCGCATATCTTAGCCATTGTACTGAGGTCATAATTTAATTTAAAGTTTGACCAAGTTGTTCTATATAGTTATTTTTATTGTATTGTCTAACTTTCACAAGAATCAAAATATCTACATTGGAATAAAAAGCGTAGTCGTAGGTAAAAAACACGTACCAACACACAAATTATCAATGCATCGCGTCCCCGAAGAACATCTACTATCGTCAGTGCAGACCTGAACTGGAACACATCCTAAAACTGGATCTCCAGTGTAGCCAGCTGAACATGAACAATGTCCTATGTGATTTCTAGAAAGACAATTGGCATTTTTACCACACGCTCTTGGTATGCTGCAAGAATCTTTACATTTGTAGTTTACACATGCTTCTTCTGACGAACAATCTGTATCTTTAGTACATTCAAATTTATTGCAAATTTTGTATGGATCGCCTTGGCTATCAGGTGGACATTCGCAAGTTGGTTTGTGCTTAGTTACAACGCATTCTGCGTTTTTACCACACGGCGATAGCTTTTCACAAGGATTAACGCAGTGATTATTTAAACATTTCGTTTTTTCGGAACAATCGTCATCTGAAAAGCAATCACCAGGCATTCTACAATTGCCAGTCACGGTGTCCAATATTGTTCCGTTGACACAGTTACAAGCATAAGACCCTGGCGTGTTTACACAATTCGCATTCAATTGGCAGGGATTGTTAACGCATTCGTTTATATCTTCACAAATATTATTTGTTAAATCGTATCCCGATGAACACGTACATAAAGCTTTGTGGTTTTCAATCTTACATATACCTCCTTGACAAAATATCTCCTCACATTTATCTGAAATAGAGAATACATGTTGTATTATATTTATTTGGTATTTCGTTTCATAATATTGGATTACATTAAGAAAATTAATCCTTACCCGAACACTTGTTATTCTTCAAGTTGCAATATTTATCACTGGAACAATCTGAATCATCAACACAATCCACTTTGAAACATCCGATATTTTTATCGAATGGATTTCCTAAATATCCTTTTTCACAAGCACATGTGACCTGGTGCTTCAAGACAGAACATAACGCATTGAGCCCGCAACCTTTGTTTTGACAGGGGTTTGTACATTTTCCTTTAATACAAGCCAGTGAGTCTTCACATTGGTTATTATTTCGGCATTGATTTGGTAGTAAACAACCGCTTTTATATGGGTCTCCAACAGCGCCCGTTGGACATACACATTTGAAGGAACCAGGAACATCAACACACTGGGCCGAAGGATGACATGGGGTATTTCCACACTCGTCAATATTGATACATTCGTCTTCTACCTTTTTAAATCCAGGCAAGCATTGGCACTTTGAATTTTTACATACTTGATTATTAAGACAATCTGTATCTAATTTGCACCCCACTATACAAATGCCAAAACTGCAGTGTTCTCCGTGTAAGCAGTTACTACTAGAATGGCAAATTTTATGACATTTATTATCACTACATTTTTCACCTATTGCACATCCAGAGTTATCTTGACAAGGAACTTGACACAAGAGGCCGATGCACATGTGGTCTGGTGGACATTCTGAAGTTCGAATGCAAGAGCTTGGTTTTCGGACACATGCTTGTTGTGCTGTTGGTGTGCCCTCAAATCCAAGAGGGCACTCACATTTCGTGCCGTGATTTATTTTTGAACATATGGCATTAGGGCCACAAGCTCTCGTTACAAGACAGGGATTTACACATTTATTATTGATACAAGATTCTTCGCTAGGACAATCTTCATTACTTCTACATCCAACTAAACATTGCCCAGTTACACAAGCTTGTCCGATACCACATTGGGAATTTTTGTTACATTGTGTTACGCATAGATTCTTTACACAGACTTCGCCTGGATCACATTGACTTGAATTTTTACAAGCTCCAAAACACTGACCATTTGAACAAATGTCGCCATCACAATCAGATTCAGTGTTACAAACAAGTAACTTTTTCTTGCATGCATTTCCACCTGGTATACTTTCATACCCATCCGGACACAAACAAATGGCTTTACGATTCACTATTTTACACAAGGAATTTATACCACAGGCTCCATCACATGGATTTGTGCATCGCCCGTTGATACATGCTGCATCTGCTGGACAGTCCCGATTACCGTTTGTACACTCATCTTGTTTGCGACAACCAGTCTCTTTCGGATCGCCAATAAACCCTATTGGACATTTACAAGTGTATGATGAAAGTCTTGGTTCACAAATGGCGGAAGAATGACATGGATTTGGGTTACATACTTCTATTTTTTTACAATTTACTTCAGGTAATGGATCTGCTTTATACCCGCTTGGACACTGGCATGTTGCTTTATGATTTTCAGCAATACATACGGCATTATCTCCGCAAGAGTCTTCAGTGCAAACCTGCATGCAAGTATGTGTCATTCTATTGCAAAGTTCATGGGACAAGCAGTCAACATTGTAAATACAAGGAACTGATTGACAACCCCTTTGTAAATCATTTGGATTTCCAGTAAATGGCCCAGGTGGACACTGGCATTTTGCAACATGGTTATTAGTAATACAAAGAGCATTAGGTCCACACGTGATTTGTTGACAAGCTGGTATGCATTTCTTTATATTTCCTACATTTTTACATATTTCACTTTCTCTGCATTGTGCATCATCGGTGCATTGGTTTTTGTTAATTAATGAGCAACCATCTCGATCATTAGGATTACCAATAAAACCGGTCAAACATTCACATTGACTCTTGTGGTTCTTCGTTAAACATTTGGAATTTTGCGGACATGTGAATAATAAACAATTATCTTCACATTTATTTACACCAAGTACATCTTTTTGACATGATTTGTTATCTTCGCAATCGTTATCTTTTTCACAATCGGGAGTAGAAGGCTGTTCACAGCTAGAGCTTATAGGGTTCCAAAGAAAACCGTCTTTACAATCGCATCGTGCATTTTTGTTAGATACTCGGCAAATTTCATTAGCACTACATGCTATGGTTGAGCATAAATCTAAACACCGGTTTGTGGATCCATCCACAGGGACACAAATTTGTGGTTCCGCACAATCACCGTTTTCATTACATTCTACCTCATTCGGTTCTCTCTGTTTTAAATGGCAACCTGTTTTGATATCAGTTGGTTTTCCTACATAACCTTCAGCGCATATACAATGTGCTTGATGGTTTGCGCCTATACATAAAGAATTGGGCCCACATTGTAATTTACTGCATGAGTCTACACATTTTCGGATATTCTTGGCTATTTGAAAACAAATTTCTGAATCTTTACAATCTCCGTCAACCATACATTTATTGTCTGAGATGCAGCCTCTTTGTAGATCGTTTGGATTGCCAGTATTACCAGGTAGACATTGACAAATTCCTTCTTCGCATATTGCTTTGGGACCACACATAACAGTACGACACACATCAACACATTTAGATTTTTCACATACATATCCATCAGGACACGTAGCATTATGGGAACATGTACACATGCTGCCTTCTACACATTTTGAAATTGAAACTTGTGAGCATAGTTCATATGGATTACCAACATATCTACTTTTGCAAATACAACTGAAACTTCCAGGAGTGTTAATACATATAGCATTTTCAGCACATGGTTTCGAACCACATTCATCGATATCTATGCATTGTAGGTTAGGGTTTCCTACGTATCCAGGTGGACATAAACATTCAACATGCGATCTTGTCTGTTGACAAACAGCATTGAGGCCGCACGCCGTTTTTGCACAAGTGATTTGACGTCGTGGAAGACATTTTTTATACGGATTTCCAGTAAAGCCTTTATCGCACTTGCAGACATTTGTTTGTCCATAAACACAGTGTGCATTATCACTACATGTCGGATCGCAATCTGGCGGAGATATAGCTGAAATTAGAAAAAAAATAGAGTCAGTTACTTAATCACTTTATTCTATATGAAGATAATGGAAGAGGATAAAATACTTACGTGGCATACACAAAAGGTCGGGATTTCCAACAAAGAATGCATTGCAAACACAAATTCCAGTGTCCTCGTTGCACGAGGCACCTACGCCACATACGACACCCTCGCACCGTTGCCTGCACCGGCCAGCTACACACGTTAGAGGTTCTTCACATGGCACTCCAGCCCCACACACATCTCTTCTACATGCACCGCCAGGAAATGGATTGCCAACTGTTCCTTCTGGACAAACGCACGTTGGGCCAGCTTTTGAAATTATACATTGAGCACCAGCAGCACATGAATAGCTATCGCATCCTGAAACAAATTACAATTGAAGGAAAAAAAATACTTATTTCCAGACAACAAGGTCAGTGGCAGCATCTTCCTTGTTTATGAATTATAAGCTGGATGTGTCAAAATGAAAACAATAAAGGGACTATTCTTTAATGTTTTTTCAATTTTACATCAGAAGTTTTATGTTAAAGATTAGGAAATTGGGTACTTACCAGAAATGCACTTTCCTCCTTCTGGTTTAGTATATCCAGGATTACAACGACACCAGCCGGCATGGTTATCGACTTCGCAGAAAGCATTAGAGCCGCATTGCACACTGCTACAAGGAGATACACAGGTGTGATTTAAACATGCTAAAGTGTTAGGACACTGGCTGTCTGAACTACACAATTGTTTCTGTGTAGGACCATCTTCAAAGTTACCTGAAATAAAATATATTTTGTGAGCTAAATTTTCCCCGCACCACGAGGCCTAGTTGCAATATCTTTTATCAATAGGAATATAAAAAGCCTACTTACATCCTCCTTTATACGGATCCCCAGCCATATTTGATGGGCAAACGCATTGATACCCTCCTTTTCTATCGTGGCATATAGCACCATAAGCGCAGGGAGCGCTGTGGCATTCATTTCTATTGGTACAACCTGTGTAGGGGTCACCCTCATACCCTGTCATACACATGCAACGAGGTGGATCACTTGGTGTACATTTAGCGTTTATGCCACAAGTAAATCTTTCGCAAGGGCTTTTACACTTTTGACCATCGGTAACATCTAGATAAAATGGTGGAGGGCAAACACATTTTCCAGGCTGAATACATTTTTCGTTAGGGAAACAATCAGAATCACTGATACACCGTTTTTGATTGAGTGCGCAATGACCTGACATCTGATCTTTACTATAACCAGAAGGACATTTACATATAAATGAGCCAACAGTGTTAACACATTCAGCACCAAAGCCGCATACAGGTTGACCTGATATGCATTCATCTATATCTTCGCAAGCTCCCTCAGCTGTTTGTGAGAAACCTGCTGGGCAAGCACAATAGCTTACCCCATCAGAAATGACTATACATTCGGCTCCTTTGCCACATGTGTTGTCCTTTGTACAACCAGAAAGAACACAATTGCCGTTAACAACTTTGTATGGGGGCTGACATTGACAATTGATATCAGTACAAACTTCACAAAGATGGTAAGGATTTCCACTATATTCCGATGGGCATTTACATTCATAACTACCTGGTAAATTTTTACAAATAGCGTTCAGCCCGCAAGGAGAGCGCCCATGGTGTGTACATTCATTGATATCTTCACACAAGCCAGTTTCTTTACTACGTATAAATCCTTGAGAACAAATACACACATGTTCACCTTCATGTAAAATGCATTGTTCACCTTGGGGACAGGGATTAGTATTACTGCACTCATTTGGAATAGTACCCGGTACACAACCGTCTAAGTAAGGATCACCGCTGAAACTGCCTGGACATTCACATTGATATCGCCCTGGTACGTTTTTACACACAGCTCCGCTGGCACAAGGGTTATCGTCACATTCATTAATATCTTGACATCCGCTAGAAGTTAATGGATCCCCAGCGAATCCACTTCGACAAGTACATTGTGCTATTTGATCGTGAAGAAGGCATTCTGAGTTACTTCCGCATTGTAAATTTTCACAAGGATCTAAAAAAAAGTATCAATATCAAACACGTATTCATGAAATAATCTTGATACAAAATTAATTTCGCTTTGTTTTAAAAAATATCATATTCTAAAACGCTTCCTAATCACAAAGTTTGAGAACGTTTAATAGAGATAACGTAGCTTGGATCTGCTCCAAAATAAAGTGCCAAACTACAAATATTAGGAATAAAAACACTTACGTCTACAATCATTGCCTATATTTGGCTCTGGACATAGACACCTAGCATTTGGATCACATAATGCATTTCCGGGACAATCGTTATCATTTTTACATGCAAGAATTTCAGCACAACGCAATCTGGGATCTGGATCGGGTATGAATCCTTCCGGACAATCACATGTGAATGAACCATCTTTATTAATACAGTCAGCTCCTACTCCACAGGCACCCTCTATTTGGCATTCATCAATATCTACACATTGTTTGTAAGCGTCTCCTGAGTATCCATCAGGACAGTGGCAAATAAAACTTCCAAGGGTATTTGTACAACGAGAGTTGACTCCACAACGACCAACAGGTCCTACTGAGGGGTCACATTCGTCGATATCTATGCAACCGGCAGCTATATCAGTAGGGTCGAACGTCCAACCTTCCTCACAAACGCAATAAGCTTCGGACCCATCAGGTTTGCAGAAAGCATGTTCGCCACATTTGACGTCTTCGCAAGGTGCTCTGCATGTTATCCGAGGCGGAGACCCTACAAAACCTGCTGCACATTCACAGTTGTAATCACCGGGAGTATTAATGCATAAAGCATTCTCGCCACAAACATTTTTTTTTGTATTGCATTCGTCCACGTCCACACAAACAGTGCCTTTAGCATCAAATCCTTCTTTGCAAAAGCATTGGCCCTCTATACATTCAGCATTATTAGTACAATCAAAATTTGATTTACATAAAGTATTGACATCCACCTGCAAGTAAAATAATATTTAATTAATAAATTTCCAATAATTTGAAAAATCATTAATAATGTTTAGATTAATACCTGTTCACAAGCAATCTGAGGATCTGGTTTAGCTCTGTATCCCTGAGGACACACGCAATTGTATCCTGGTTCAGCATTCTCACAGATGGCGTGCGTGCCGCAAGGTCGTTCAAATATCTCGCACTCGTTGACATCACGACAGCCGCCGGGCGTGCGCGCATCTCCCGTATACTCCGGTGCGCACGCGCACACGAAGCTGCCGATCGTATTGGTACACACAGCGTGTGCGCTGCACACTGCTTCGCTACTCTTACATTCATCCACGTCTGGTGTAACAAATAACGGACGTCTAATTACTTCTGCCGCTTGTGCGGTCATTAACACAATACACTCACAGTAGGTACGCCGACAGCCGTAATGAAGAAGAAAGAGACATAGAAACGTTCGAACGTAATGTTACAAACGTTGACAGAAGAAAATGAGAGAAAAGGATTTGCTATATTTAACGAAGAAAAATACAATTTCACATTTAAGAACAAAGAGAAAACCTTATTGAATGCAAATGAGAAGAAACATGTTGCCGAGTCAATTTATTGGCAACATAATGTATGATAGAGTCGTCGAGAAGTCCTTTTGCAGCCGACGTTTACTGGTGAAGATCTTTGCTGAAATCATCTCAATATGTTGATATGATTTAACGGCATAAGTTATTTTGATGAGGTGATTATTAGTAGAAGCGTGAACTACCGCGCGTCATATTTGCAGTAGTATTCAGTCAGCGCGACTCGTTAAAAGTGTTTGATTAAAGTATTATGAAGCGTTAGACCACAGAAGACGAGAGGGTTAGCGTCACACCTACTGGCGTACCAGTTCATAGGCTTACCGGTGCATTGAACGTCAGGGTCTCCTTCAAAACCTGGTGGGCAAACGCATCGAAAAGCACCGGGTAGGTTTTCACAGAGGGCGTCGCGTCCGCAAGAAGCGCGCGCGCACTCGTCGTGGTCGCGGCAGCCGACGCGCGGGTCGCCTTCGTAGCCAGCCGGGCAACTGCACTCGTATCCGCCCTCCAAGTTGCGGCACTGGGCGCCAGCTCCGCACGCGTCCGCGTTCAGGCATTCGTCCACGTCAACACACTAACAAAATACCCATTTAGGAACAAGCTTCATGATTAGAAAAAATTACACACATTTATAAGTCAATCTTCATCAATTAATCAAGTGTTAACTTCAAAGGTCAATATATATCAATAAATCAAAATTAACAATTTATTCAATATTATAGAGAAGATATCATTCCCATATAGTGGTGGTAGTTTACTTGACTTGACGATTCATAAATGCTTTTGTAAAAGTTTACATGAATAAAGACATTTTCTATTTCTATTTCTATAATCACTTACGCCATCGAATGGATTTCCGGTATAACCAGCTTCACATGCGCATGTGTAATTTCCTGGATAGTTCTGGCATACGGCGTGAGCACCACAAGCACCAGGTCGACGACATTCATCAATATCTATATTATGAGAGAAAAAAGTATTCAGCTAAAAATATTGTATATTGACAAAACCGTTTAAAAATAGACATTTTAAGATTGATAAACTACATCCCAACGCACGTAGAGCGTTAAGAGACGTGGGCAATAGGTATAAAATAGACCTAATTATGTCTTGAAACTAGCATTAGCCTCTTATAAGTAATCTTTGGAATCTTCGAAATGGCAATACTCGTATATTTTGCTTACTTTCATAGAATGAAAAGAAAGAAATAAAGAAAATACATTTATTGGCTTTCACAAATTATCTTAGAATTGTGTCGTATTGTATTCTACTATGGGAGAAGGTATGCTTCTGATAAACAAACTATTTTTGTATTGAAGAGGCCAAACAACGTTACGAAACAACGTTCCAAGCACCGAACTTGCCGATTTAAAAATACTTTTGTAATGGTCCCATGAATTAAGATATTTTCTCTTCTATTCCTTGAAAAACTATAGAACAAACAGTGTTCTATAGTAAAATTAGTAGGTATATTGTTTTACGCGACATCGGTACAAATGAATTTCGCTGAAACCCATTCAGTACCATGCTTAAACATTTAAAAATACATTGTTAAGGAGCAATAACTCATTGTAAAAGTATACACACCTCGGCATTCCTCTTCACCGTCACCTTCGAAGCCTCGATTACATTTGCAAATAAAATGAGCTGGCAAATTACAGCACTCTGCATTTGCCACACAACGACCAGCGACTGCTGGATCATCGCACTCATTTATATCTAATGAGAAGGAAAAAAATCATATTGAAATTTATACAAAAAAACAAAAAAATCTTGTGACTTCAAAAATGTTACCTCTGCAAGTGAATCCATCGCCTTCGTACCCAGGAAAACACGAACATTGAAAACTTCCGACTGTGTTTGTACAATGAGCAAAAACATCGCACGGTCTATCTTTGCATTCATTTATATCTGAAAATTAATGATTGTATTCTATATCTGGTTTTCTCTTTTTACAAGAAAACTATAATTGTGATAGAAATATTTACGTACCAGGTTCCTGGCAATTACATCCGCCGAAACCATCATTGCAATGGCACACACCGTTTAGACAAGCACCATTTATACAACGTGCGCCATCTTCTTTGGTACAATCATCTAAAATATTAAAACGAAATCACTAAGTCTAATCTAAAATCGAATATAATGAGATGTTACGAAAACTACATTAATACCTATACGTATTAACTGTTTGAAAGTGTTAAAATGACAATAACACGATGAATAATACACATTACTACAGTACGAAAGTTCATCAACATGGTTACGAGTACGTATAGTTAGCCTACGTGAGTTTTGCTGCGCTTATGAGAAGAGCTATATGTATAGACACATTATGTCCATCAAATTCATTCATAAATTCACCCACTATTGTATTGAAGTACTGCGTGGCAAACGTGATGCACAATAGATAAGGAACTAATAAATTTAAAAATCGTTTTATGCCTAAATCTAAAGACCGTATATTCTGCATCTTTACTTAAACTTCATTTCTAGTTTCAAGTATAAGGATTAAAGATTCTTAATTCTGTGAATGTGAAATCCATGCTAGATTTGGATATTCACATTACCATACCAGTGAGAATAATCTACCTGATAAACTAGATCTAATGTAAAAATAATAAATGTTAGGTGTTTAACAAAGGTCACCGCTTTTTGAATTGCCAGTGATATGGAATCCCAAGGATTATAATATTCAACAAACATTATTTAACTAAAGGCAACATTAAATAATCGAGATATTCAATCATTAAGCTTACCTGTGCATTTTAACTCTGACTTGAGTTCGTCGGATGCCTTATAACAGTCCGGCACACCGTCACATAATTTAGATAATTCATATAATTGTAATATTTGTGTCGATTCGTTTACTTGACAGCCAAAATAGCCGTCTTCTAAATTTAAGAAAAACACTTCTCGTTTTATTCCTAAACCTATTCCATATTGGCTTTGTGTCGCTACCTGTGGAAAAAATTATACATTTTCAAGGAACACACACTAGCATTGATTGGCAGGACTAGTTAATCTAACGATGTTATGTCATAACTACTCACATGTGTCGTTGTGACTAAGAGCGTCCAAACCACGAGCGGTAAGGTTTCTATGTACATTGTTTCTGAAACAATAGAGAAAATGCATTGAGTACAAATTGCAAGTTTAATACTAATTCAATGTGTTTATCAATAAGAGTACCTTTACTATTTTTATTTTAACGCAAGTGACTTCTGCAATTTAATACATTTTGCTAGTCATTGTTTCTATTTCAAAAATAACTTAATTTTAGAGCGTTAATTAGGTATAAAACTGAAAATGATATAAGAGTTATACCCAATAGAGTATTTGCCTGTAGAACTAATAACGGAAATGTTTATCGTTTGTGGTAGGAAATAATATGAATGTTAATGTATTATATTGTATATTTATTTTAATTTTTTTACTTTTCTGATTCAAGGTAAAAATAAACAAAATGGTTACGATTCCCTTATTTTACGTTCAGTATCACATCTGTATCTTTAAATTATGGAAATACTCATAAAATTACTGTACTGATTTGGCACATAGATGTGTAGGGAAAGCTAATTACCAGATTTTTTTATACTTAACTAAATGGAAATGAATTACCTACGTTAAATACTCTCAAGGAACTAGTATTTGATTACAACATTAGACATAAATGTCCTATGACCTGGATTATATCACATAGTTTACATCTCTTCCTGATGGTTAGGTACTGCTGTGTTCGTGATCTAATGAAGATTAAGAAAATCTTTGAAACATTATCACTGCATATTTGAGACTATGATTTATATATATTTAGCCTTGAAAATAATGGTACGGGCGCTTCTCCGATTTTTATAATACATAAAGAAGATAGAGAAGAGAAGACAACCTCGAACTAACGTTTCCTACAATGTTATTGCAAATGGGGTTGTAGAATCTAGTTTATTATGTGTATATACAGCAAGGTCGAATAAATACGGTGGGTGTCGTCTAACTCGTTATGCCCTCGGTGAGAACAAGTATTAGTACCATAATGATACCGGCAGGCACTGACCGGCCGCTGGCGGACTCCGCGGTTACCGATCCGTAGTGGATCTTCCTCGTAAACTTACGTGAGCAATTTAAAAAACATTACTGCTGTGTACAATATTATAACAACTTATAACGTAAGGCGTGGATAACAATAATAATAGTCTTCACAAATAATGCATAATTTATTGTTTTTATGAAAGCAAGTACGATTTACTCTCTGAATTTTTTTTGGATTTTTGTTAATTACAGTTATCTGTAATTCATATTTAGGGCTAATTTTTCAATCATATGATAAAAATACTTTATAAGTATATCAAAGTAGTTAAGTAATTTGTTACGGAATATAACTTACATATAATCAGATTTACTTTATTCGAATATTATTGCTTACCGGTCAATTATAAGAATCGGGCCTAAATGAACAAAAGTAAGAACTGTAGAAATTAAATTAGTAGACAGTTGATCCACCATTACGCGACCGCCAATTCATCATCGATTAGTTTCTAATTTATAGTTTAATTAACCGGTGATCGTCTATCAATGATGTCGAGTGATTCTGTTATATGTTTGACAGAATATTTATGTTTTGCTAAAGCAGGCACATTATCTTTTTGTTCGTCATGCAACGTTGGCTAATTCGCTTCCCATGTTAGAAGAAAGTATAATCTACTACGTACGTCCCGTCCGTACGTTAATATTGGCTTCCATACATTTGTTTAGTTCCACGAAATCAGTCACTTTTCCAATGGTTAAACTCCATATTATGAAAAAACTGCCTTAACAAGAACATTTGCTTTTGCATTTTCATTATATTTTTAATAACTCGTATCCGCTTTATCTAGCTCTCATTATTTGATACAAGGATTTATTCTGCCTTATTATAGTGTATTTCTGCAAATAAATTGCTTTTAATATTGATATCCGAGGAAATCATGCACTGTTAATGTATATTTTATGCTTTGATAGTGCCCTTAAGCCAAATTTGTACAGTCTTTTATTTACTTCTTATTAAAACCAGCTCTATTAAAAAACTAAAGAGTTTGTTTGTTTGTTTAAACAAGCTAATCTCAGAAACTGCTGATTCGAATTTTTTTTTTGTGTTGGATAGTCCACCAATTGAGGAAGGCTTCGTGCTATATAACATTACGCTGCGACCAAATGGAGTATAAAATCAGTAGCAAAATGTGGATAAAACGGGGATATTCCGCTTGAGATGCCGCGGCTGGCAAATGATATAATTAATTAAAATGTATATAAATAAATAAATAAATAAATATTGGACAACATCGCATACATTGCTCTGATTCTGTGGTAAGTAGCTAAAGCACTTGTGTTACAGAAATCAGAAACAACGACGGTACCACAACACCCAGACCCGAGACAATATGGAAAAGTTCGTTTCCCATATTGACCCGACCGGGGATCGAACCCGGAACCTCAGAGATGGCGCTCGCCAAAGTCAGGCCTTCTCGCCTCTCGGCTACGGAGGTCGTCAAATTATATATGACATTAATACAACAATATGTTATTCCACGGAATATAATACTTTTAAACAAGGTATTAGATATAATCAGGCTCCCCTATTACCACATTTTGAGACTCTAGTTTTCATAGTGATAGAGGAGTTTATACATGCAACAACAATTCAATGCAGTACATACAGAGACAATTTCATATAATTTTCATTGAGTTAAAAATAGTCACAAGTACAGTTTGTTCGCTCGAACTCAACAGTGATTAATGTCGTGAATGTCTTGTCTGTGCGCGACCGGCGTTTCCGTTTATAATAACAGCGCGACAAAGGCGAAGGCTCCAAACCCGAGGTCAGTTAACTGTGTGAGAGGTATATTTTTCGTCGCTGCCCTAACTTATCTAATAGAAACACTATTATTATCCGAAGAAGAAGAAATATGTAAACCGTTCCAATTAATACGTTTTATATTAGCTTTTTATAGAGGCACTTTTATCTTAACATGACCCTTTCTTCAATTCTGTTAATGTTTAAAAGTTTATGATAAGTTATCTTTAGCAACGTTTAAGTAGAATACGGAAGCAATAGGACATGCCACAAATAATCTCAGGTATCACTGCGACCGATGCATTTGTATTAGGACAAGCCCAATAATTTACATAACCCTTACAAAACACCTCATTGAATATTGATCAATGCTAATTTGAGCTCACCACGTTGCAGACAACTACCTGATGAAAATACGCAGCAATTGCGTAATGATACATTTGAAGTATGATCATACTTATTAACTTGTAGAAAAAATTACTTTGGTTACAATTTTTGTGACTTTTCTTTATTTGCCAATTCGTGAGGTAAATTCAGAAATATCGGTGCAGCCATTCTTGAGGTTGCTATAAAAGGTGTAACTAGTGCGCCTCTGTCTTATTCATATTTAGATGTTACCTACTGTTTTATAATATGTGTTACTTAATAAAATATAAACGTTTCAATATAGTTCACGTGGCCAAAAGGCCAGTTTTAAGCTGTATTCTATTTGAGACCTTGACCTTATGGAAATTAGTTTCAGCCATTATGAACACACCTAATAGATATGTAAGTATATTATTTTGTACGGACATTATTGTTCTGACAAACAACATTTTATCAACTTAATTCAAATAGATATTACGCTCCTTTCTTGACTAATGAACTTATGGTCAATAGCGCTTTACAGTAAAAACACATGCAATTCAATATGATTTGTATGATGTCATTTCGGGTTCGATTCCCGGTCCGGCCAATATGGAAAAAAAAATATGTACTATCTCCGGTCTATACCGTCATTATTTCTGTAACATAAGTGCTTTTTATCTTAAATTCAGAGCAATGCAATATATGCAATGTTATTATTATTGGATGTGCTATTTTTATAGACTCGATCATTTTTTACAACATCGATGTTGTTACTGAAGTCCACGGGCCGTGTCCAAATGAAAATCATTTCAAAAATTTAATAATATAGCTTTGTGTATCTTGGATTGTAATAACTTATTACTTAATAATACGAGTAATATGTCCTCGACATACCTAAAGGAGTAAACAAAATCCAAAGTGCCTTAACTGTACATCAAATGTTTTTCATCCTTACTGTAATGATAACTTCAGTGCCTACGGTTGTTACTAGTTTATAAAGTCTTACACGCACGTAGCAATAGGTCTGTATAGCCCTTGATGCAAATAGTATCACTTTAGTGTAAATTGAATACGAAGGTGCCTCAACAATATGTTAAATAGTGAAGTTTGTTTAACATCTGCATGACTCTACTACGTTTGAAGCTGTAATTATAGCTAACTATGAATCTGTGTGTAAAAAATAAAATGTAGCTCTAAGAGTTCAAGGGTATATTATAGGTACTTGTATTCGAAGGTCGTTTTATAATTAATTTAAATGGCTTCTTAAGTACGTCATTATTTGGAAGTATTTAATGAGATTATATTAGTATGAGAAATATTTATTTAAGAGTGATTTTTTTCTTTAGGATATTATCTTATTTGACGTCAAGCATTACTTGTAAAACATGACACTAATTTTGTAATTAAATAAAATGTAAATTACAAACTGTTACTTAATTGCTTTCATCGTCTTATGAATTGAAAGCTTCTCTGAAAATAGTTTCATAGAGCATACGTAGAAAAGCAAACATTTCACGGCAAAAATGATTATCAGAGGCCGTCTTTCTGCCCACTCATCACAACACATCACTAGCCGTAGCGATCAATATTACGTCACATTAGAAGTTATAAATCGGCATGTGAGTTCGCGTGTACGAATGCGCTATCACGTCAGACATTAAAATGTGTCCGCGCGTCCGTGCGCCCGCTTACGCCATTCACTTTCACAGAGTGTTCGCGCCGCGAGCTCGCTCCGCGCTCCTACGGAAAGTAGGCTGCGAACAATGCCTCCACACCAGTTTTCTCTCTGAGAAACGATTCCCTATTAATGATTGTCTGCAGTGCCTTATCAGATTCCCGTATTCTGCCCATTCGAACAAAACGATCGATTGTCGTTTCATAGAGATAGTTACATTAGAATTTATGATTTTACTTACTAATACGGGTGTCTATATTGTACCTATCCGGTAACCCGGTTTTGTGGCAATTAACATTTTGTCTATTCGTCACACTTTCCTCCTTAAGCAAACACATCGATTCCATTCTATCCATACACCGTGGGTAAATTTGAGGTTACTTTGTGCGTGCCTTTAAGGCGGTCCTATGCAAACCATCCAAAGCAAATTGAATAATATCTTATCTTCAATTAAGGTAGGATACAATGAAGTTTGTTCACTAAATTTATAAATAAATGTATACCATAATATATCCACTTCACTGTTTTCTAACTTGAGACTTTTGTTTAGTTTACAGGAAAAAAACGTTTTCAAACAAGAGCTTGTTATTTATTTTAGGTATGGGTTTCACTTAGTTTAACTTTAAAACACATAGCTAAAATAAATAAATCTTTAATTATTCTAGCTTTATGTTTTATCCAGTTTGCATAAACAATATTCATACCTTTATTTACATTCTGAGGCATTTATTGCATACACCGCCTTAACACGATCAAAAAAGTAGAGTAGTAATCGAGCAGTAACTTGGAGAGTTTTGTATAACACTTTCAGTAGATACTCTGTGTTTGTACTCCATATGATTATGAATGTGCCAATTTTTTTCTACCTGAATTTCGATGATGGCTGCGAAGCATCTTCACCGAATTTTCGGAAACCAATACAGAGCTGTGTTTGGTGATTATTATTATTTCTCGTAGACTTATGACTTGTTAATGATACCTACATTAAATAATAGATTGGAAAGTCGTTATCTTTGAGAAACGAAACTATTTTGTTTTACTAATTTAAATCAACATAAGCTAAAAAAATATTAAAGATTAAAAGAGGCATTTTTTTTTGCAAATTAGGATAGAATATTATTTACTGCTATTCTATTCAAATTTCCTTTTTTAATATCTTGATGACTCTGCCTAAATGTAGAAAATAAAATAAAATAAACATGAACTAACTGCTTCCAGCTAGTCAAAGTTAGCACTAATTTCTTTGGCAAAGAAAAAGCTTAAAGTCGATTTATTGTCCTGTGTGTTTTAACTAAACATTAAACACAATTAAACGAACTGCGGTATTAAAATAGTCTGTTCGCAACTCTTTTTACAGTATTACCTACAACAATGTTCCATGAAGTAATGTTTTTACGTGAAAAGAGTAATGTTCGTCCTTGAGTGCGCTAAGTGCGATGCGCTGTCGAACCGGTCCTGCCGTGATCAGAAAAACCAGACTTCGAAACAGAATCGGAATGTAAGTAAGTAATACGTCAATAAGTAGTGCTAAGAAATTGTAGGTAGGTAATCATGTTTCGTTGTTTGTACACCAATAGGTGGAACTGGGCATTAGAATGCCCTGTTCCAATATTTTACGATTCGTAATGCCTATGTCCAAAATAACTATCTGTTCTTCTACGAGTCGTTAATTCTAATTTCAAATTTACTTTCCATCAGGCCTAGCATGCGCCACGCGACTAAATTTTATCGCGCTCTTAACAAACGTTAAAATTGATTGAAGTCAGTGCGTCAGCTAATGATTGGCTGAAAGTACGAGTGCGGTGTGCTATTAGCCAATCAACAGTATCGAAACTTTTGTCGTCTCATGCGATAAATTTGACGTATTGCGCATGCTAGGCCTACATATCAGCTGTCATCAGTCGTCTGTCGGTCATTTTTAGCTTATGCCTTGTATAATTTATTACTATACGTAACTAGAACGAATCGTTTTTTTAATATTGGAACCGGGCATAAGACTACAATATAGAAATGCGCTTACTCTAAACAACAAGTAGAATGGCGATGGTTATTATTGCCATATTGTATTTCGATATAAAATGGTCAAGAATCGTCTTGAACATAAAATTGCAACGTAACATTATCGATATAAATCGCTCAAAGCGAATGGCTGGGTTTCATTGTGAACGGTAACAGTAGTAACGCTAGCGGTAGTTCAACTGCAGTTTTTCAAGTAACAACAGCTGCTTGTCGTTTGTGTGATACCTTGCGATTATAGTAAACTAGCTGGTGCCCGTGACTTTGTTGGGTTGGCGTTTGTTCGGGATAAAAAGCATCCTATATATTATGTTGATCTAGTATCTCATAAATGTTGTGTTGTGTGTATATAACCTATTCATAGAGAAATATTATTGGTTTTTTGTGATAGATAATCATTTTTTTTTTCAAGTTAATACTAGAAAACTAGTACTCCACTTAATGGTGTAGTAAAAAAGTCAATTTTATTACACGTATGTACGCTAAGTATTTACATTCGTTTTCTAACTACGTAAGTTTGGTTGCACAATATATCTTTAAACGTACCAAACGGCTCGTTAATGGATGCCAAGTCACATACTTTAGCGCAGTCGCTATAGATTACAGAAAGTTACAGTTAAGTCAAATTGTCCAACTAAGCTTTAAAAATGGGTTCACAAACTTAAAATGTATTTTATTATCAGCTACCTGCTAATAAAAGTCCCGTCAAAATCGATCCAGCCATTTAAGCAAGCCGGAACAAACAGACAAATATTGTGTGTATACCTATACCGTATATACATATTCATATGCATGTAGTAAAAATATTATATCAATACCTATTACTAATAGACAATCCAATTTTATTTATAAGTTTCATTGAGTAGTTTTTGTTTCTATTATAAACATACAGACAGACAGACAAAGGCAGTCAAAAATTTTACTGATTGGCATCAATATCAATCACTAATCACCTCCTGATAGTTATTTTGGAAATATATTTCATGTACAGAATTGACCACTCTATAGATTTATTATAAGTATAGAAAATAGTTACAATCATGTATAATAAATACCTTTTTAGTCACATATTTTTTTCCAATATGTACGATTAGATAGGTCTTCAGTGTTATTAAATATTTTTATTATTATAAAGCCGAAATAGACTTAATACCTTAAACAAAACTTAGTGAATGTGTTCATGTTTTTCTCGCGGTGAGCCTGTGAACGATATTTTTAGTTACTAATCGCTATGCCCGTTAAATAGCATCAACAACAACAATTAAGCTGTACCTGCAATAAATTAATGAACAACAACGCCTATCTTAAACTAGTGGTTTTATTTTTTAGAAAAAATATATATTTTAGTGATAATACTGTCGGTAGATAATGATCAGCGGAAAAGAGGCGGAAATAAGACTACCTATTAAATTAACGGTAATGGATCCACACGGTACTACATTTGAACGTAATTACTACTCGAGGCGTAAAAGATATTGTGTTAATATTTTTGCTATTGTAAGAACGTAATAGTTTGATTTTAATACATAATCCGTAAACCAATCTTGCAATTTTGTAGTGGTATGCTCAATAAGTTTACCTGTGCCCGGTTACAATATTTTACGATTCATAATTCATAATGTGTCAAAAATGAGTTATCATTGTTTTCTAACCGACTACGGTTTTAGCTTACGCCTCGTATAATATATTACTATCCGTAACTAAAACGGATCGTTTTTCAAATATTGGAACCGTGCTTTAATATATTTTTCTGTAATTCTTTGTAAATCAAAAATTAATGTTATTTTTTTCATTGCGGATAAAAAAAAATTAAATGCATACATAGAATAGAATAGAATAGAAAAGTGTTTATTGACACACAAAAATAAAAAATAAAAATACAGAAATACACACACACACAGAACATAATGTGGTCAATTAGGTTCCACCTCAGCAAATGCTGCTACGGCATTATTTCTAACACCGCAACAGCGCTGGTATTCTGGTGGAACCTACCTGCTTGGAAAAATAACTAAAGCCGGAGCTCTTGCTATTTCTCCACGCAAGCGAGTGGCTACAGTAGTAAAGTGATTACAGTGAAGGAAATACCTAATGAAAAAAAGAAAAAGAAACAGTGAAATCAAATAATATTACATACATTTTCCAAGCCTATTAGCTCATTCCATGCATGTGAACAAACAGGATAGATAAAAAAAAAGGTATATGTTGACATTTAATGAATTATTTATTTGCACAAATATGAATTAATATAAAAATACGAAATAACGACTATGATTTTCATATTCATTTGCCGCATATTCGTGTCTCATTTTATGATAATTTTAATGGCGTTTGCTTGAAACCGCGTTATTGTCCAGCGTGACGGGACATCGTGCGTATACCGATAGAATCTATTAAAGGAGAGGACGGTCCGTGCACAGTAAAGTTCCGGTGTTGCCGGCGACTGTGTTCGCGTAAGGAATATACAAACAGTCTTGGCGACCATTGTTGCCCGGCCTGAGCGCAATCTGGTAACTCGTTCGCTCAATACCCACTTATGTATAAACTTCTAACAAGTTAAACTCTTGTCACTAAATAATTATAGCTATTAAAGCGCACGCTCCTTTTTAGGTAACTATTTAAATTGTCATACTAATTACATACGCAAATGTCAGGAATGAAATATCGAATCTTTGTAAAAGAATAACCCAAGCTCAAATACTATTCTTGTGGCAAGACGTTGAATTATTTAGAAATCGATTAAAACGCTAATATGTGTAGGTAGCGAGGGCGTGGGCACACGAGGTCAAGTTAGATATGAACAAGGATATTGATCTCACTGAAGGCATGAACATTCTCAGCCACGTCAAAGAACTCCCTATTCCTTATATGTTTAAGATAGTCACAAAATGTCTGAAAGAGAAAAAGCCATTTTGCTTGATCATTCTTAGTAATTTTCTTAGTAATCGAATGCAGCATTACTTTTTATCTTTTATTGAGGTACAAATAAGCAAGTTAATCATTTTTATTTATATAAAACAACAACAAATTTATTTAAATACATCCCACTATAGGTACAGGTTAGCCGTCGGGGCTAAATAAGTATAATATGTTGTTTATTTTCATGTTACATTCTTGTTTGCTTTTTTACAAACATTTAAATCAATAGTACTATTAAGTTGTATTTAAAAAAGTATTTGTAAACGGTTTGAAAATACATTTTGCATTTATTGGAAAACTAGAGGTCGACAGATCTCTAAATCTGGAACTTCTTCTACACATATTGTATTTGCAGTTATTTCAAAATGTTCCATAAAAGAACTTATAATTGACATTTACGAGATTGCTGGTCGTCTCACAATTGGAAGTGTCGCTAATATAGTGGTGCAAATGCAATGAAATAATAAACGGAAATGTAACGTAAAGTCGTCAAGTGTGCACGTTTGCCAAGAATTTCTCACAAGGCTTGGGAGATTGATGGGCGCTGCGTGCGACCATGGGATCGTAGGGGTATTATATTGATATTACGGAGTGACATAACGGGCTGCGTCGCCGGTCGGCGCCCGCGCAGCGCCCATTCGCGACAGGTGGGTAGCGCCATCTGCGCGCTTATTGTCTATCGGTACCTACCTGTTTTAACTCTGACGTCATATCAAATGATTAAGCCATTTTACTTAGTGTGTTTTGTTGTACTACAATATTTTACGTAGGGTCTGGGGGTTGTGGTATCGCTATTTGTGATTTCTGTAACACAAGTAAGCTACTTAAAGTAATATATAATCTAAATCTTTTTAGACGTCCAACATTTAGATACTAAATTTATTTTAATTAACTATTATTACTACTAAATTTATTATTAGGGTTTGAACCCAATATCATAAGAATGTGACTCTATCATGCCTACATATTTCACGTACGAGTCATATTCTCATTGACATACAACTAAACTTAAGTTCCCAGGACGCGCAAAAACAGTTATTGTAAGCGCAGATGCACGCATTTGTTTAAAAAATTCTACACATTTTTAATGAAGTCGTTTCAAGACTTCTTTGTAATTTTACAATTGAAAAATGTCGCGCCTGCAATAAAATTAAAATTGTAACTGGAAGGGACCATTCTTAACGCCTAAGTATGGTTACAATTAATTTGAACCTAATTAAAACAGTACGGGCATAGCATTAAGATGCCGTGCGAATTGAGTATAAATTCTCAACATGGAAAAGAATAGCATCTATTTCGAAATGTATGAAAAAAACTTCTTGATCCGTTGTTGATTACAAGCGACCGCTTTGTGGGAACAGATAGCGAAGAACAAAGGGGCCTTGGGGCGGCGGAGGTTGGCGCAAAGCGGCACGCACGGGTGGAGCCGAGACTACTCGTGCTGGGCCTTTGTATAGCGCGCTGCATGTGTTTATTGACAAAAACTTGCAACTCATAAATGCATACAGCTCTAAGAAAGCGATTGTTAGTAAACTTGTTCAAAGGTGATAATTTTAGATGTGGGTGGTATCTTTTGTAACCCGTTCGATATTTGAACCATTCATCTCTATATATAAAAATAAATCCCTATTTCCCTTGGTCACGCCATCACTCGTGGACCAATTTTACTTTCTTCTGTTGTGTTTGTTATTGTCAGAAGAATTTTATAAAAGAAAAATATTACAAAATTTTGCGGAAAATTAGAAAATTTAAGAATACTAATTGTCGTCGTGGGTGAAAATCAATTAGGTACAATCGTTAAGATAGAACAACGTCTGTCGAGTCACCTTGTTCGTTAAAATAAAAAGATGATACCTAACGTTGGTTACTTATTTAAGCCTCATGGATCGAAAAAAGGACATGAAGGGAAAAGATCCTGGAATCCTTAAACCTCCGCAAGGCAAGCGGGCCGGACATTGACGCCGCGCCATCTCTGAGGTCCCGGGTTCGATCCCCGGTCGGGTCAATATGGGAAACAAACTTTTCTATATTGTCTCGGGCCTGGGTGTTGTGGTACCGTCGTTGTTTCTGATTTCTGTAACACAAGTGCTTTAGCTACTTACCACAGAATCAGAGCAATGTATGTGATGTTGTCTAATAATATTTTGTTTTTTTATTTATTTAAAGGATAATCCCCAATATTTCATTCAACATACGTTTAATGTTGGAACACAAAATAAATAGAAAGATATTACAAAAATGCCTGCAAATTTAAAGCTTTGGTAAAATTTGTAATGTATTTTGGAAATTATATATACTTTGACGACGATACGTTGATAAAAAAAAGAAACGTTTATCTAATGACATGATGTGGCATTTATAGAATAGCAACCTATAAAAATAAAATGATGTCACCCAGCATTATTACATTATTACGATAAGGCGTAAGCGTAAAGGGACGTATTAGCTGCGGCAATACATCCCAGATGTGCCCCTAACACGAACTAAAACGGTAATCGAGTAGTTTCACGTAGTGTGTACTAGTTTAATATGCAGTCAGTAGTTCCGCTACCCACCGCTGCGGCGCTCCTCGATTTCCATGCCATTTTCTCTCTAAGCAATAATATTAAATGACAGTTTTTGTTCGTGCTAAAGACACTGATGTCGGATTGTTAATAGTATCGTAGAGAAATAAAAGAACTGTAGTACGCAAAAGCATGTGTAATAAGTACATTTTCTACATTTCAAAATATATATTGTTTCTAAATTGATATTTATCTAAACAACACAAAAGTAAATTCCAAATTATACAAATAAAATCAGGAGCAACGCCTTTAAACCTCGCTTTGGCATTTTCACATTTAAAGAGGGATTGTTTTGTTTAATTTAAATAGTCGGTCGACTCGAAGTAGGTAAATAGTGGAATCGTATTGAAAGGTGAATAACAATAACCCAACACATATCCTATCAAACGCCCAAACTAGAACAAAACCTTTAATTTCTCGCAAAATATTTTAGTACACTAAAAATTTGTTTGATAATCTTGTCAAATACCGTAAAATAAATCTTGTAACGCACCAGTAAATATATCTCGAATTAAAAAAAAAATTGTAAAATTTCCTATGGTACGTTACACCAACCCACTATTGTATCCCTGCCTATACGAGTAGGTATATCGCTATTCTGTGTCTTTTTTAACTTCAAGTGATTTTGCGACTTGTGTAAATGAAACAGATATGTTTTTTGAAAATATTTAGTGAATCAAAGGTACTTTTTTATTATAGTGATTAATAAAGAATGCATTTTTACTCTATAGACTGACTTAACGATTGCACACACCATACTTGTTCATAATGTTAATTATTTTTGTACCGACAATAATCAAGGCTTTATTAACTGATAAGTGCTGATTTGATCATTTTTTGGATAACCTCTTTATTAATAGATTAACGTACGAAATAAGAATTTCCTACGTATTTTGTGTAAATAAATCAAAGTTAATCGAGCCAGAGTAAATTGTTGGATATAAACGGCGTAACATATTTTAGAGACAGGCATAAATATCTTAAACTATCGATTGCTATTTTGGGGAAATTCACAGATAATTTGAAATAAAGTTTCTATATTAGACCAAACTATATGCGACACGGTTCGCATCGCGCCGCAGCAAGAGGAACGTAATGTACCTAAATACGTAATAACAGTTTGCTTCCAAGTTCTCAGTTTTTCAGTTGCATAAAAACTTAAGCATGTTAAATAGAGGCCACTTATAATTGTTTAAATTCCACGTCCGTTCTCTAATAGGCTAGTAAGTATCTAGATTTTAACGTATTGATACATTTATTTATTACTCATCCTTGGAGATACTGCGATAAAAGACATTATGAATAATGTATCAAAGCTTCGCAAACAAGGCCAATTGACATTAAGTATTTTGATATCGAGATGTAGAAACAGGTTAACATGGTAATTATTCCTGTAGTTTAACTGTTTATAATCCTATACGAGCAGTTGTTCGTTCTTTACAATATTTAATGGTAGATGTATAGGTTATAGTATACTCTGTTCTAGTTATATATAACCTTTTTCTTAAATTACACACTATACCTAAGTAGAAGTAAAAAAACTGCAGCAATATCCGTTGCGTTGATTTAATAATCTAAGTATACCTACATACGGACAGATAGTGGGAACCAATAATTCATATTTTTTTGTTACAACCCAAGGGAAGTCACCAACACGATGCATCCACTATTTAGTTTTAAAAGTTGCACCCATAACGATTGTAACATTTATGTAATGAGATAGGCACAAATCTTATGCTTTTATATTATATGTTAAAATAGTCTTGCAATTCGTGTTCGTTTTGTTTCATTTCGTTGATAAAACGTATGTAAATTGTGTATCTAAAAGTAATTGTTAGTGGTTTTAACCTATAGGCTGAGTTTTTGTTTTAAAATTTAAAGATGTCTCATTAGCTATCAAATATGTCTACTATATTTAACATGCCCATCTATCTGTCCATGATTAGTTCTAACACGCCAAGACCAAGCGAAGCCTTCGAGAAGAAAGGCATTGACGCAATGGCTATTGTTACTAAAATATCCATTTAGCGTGGCATAGCACTCTCGGGCCAAGGCTGACTGCCATATCGCGTATGTTGCCGCCTGGCCCATTTTAACTGTCACTGTTTCACATAGTAACTGCTTTAACGTAGGGCCTTAAATGTTAATTGCGACGCGCGTGAATATTTTACTTATGTGTGACTTGGTAAAGCGTGTGTGTTATGCTGCGATCAAACATTTTTGTAGATGCACAATTAGGACCTAAAATGGCACCGGCAAAACAAGGATTAAAACATTATTACGCTTTGTTTTGTTTTTAATCAAATTTTCAAATTTTTTAATCGATTAAACTGGATGACACCCTAGGCCGTTTTGCTATATTTACAATCACGAGCAATGAAATCTGAACATAAGAGCTCTTATGACGTTACCATAAGGTTCGCTTTAGAATGGGGTTGTATACATATTCGTGCATGTGACTGTACTTAATAATCACGCGAGAGCTTAACTTACTTATTACTAAGTGTGTATTTTGTTTTTTTAGATTATCCCACTATTGCCAGTTGAGCTCTTGATGGAGGAAATACCAAGCTACTTAAATAAGTAATCATCTCATAAACATACTATTAAAGGTCGAAGATAGAAGTTAAAAGTTTTTTCTTGACTGGTCAGTCAGAATAGTGTCCATAGGTCATGGGATACTGGTATAATTTTCAAATGTAGATAATACACATTATTACCAGATTTGCAATGACCATTCATATTAGCTCTAGTTAAAAGTAAAACTATTACGAGTGCAAATTTAGAAGTCTGAGAATAATGTTATGTGTACATTTCTACTACGCACTCACAATTCAGTCTACATAAATTTATTTGTTTATTTATTTAAAAATTGTATTGCACAAATAAGTTCAACAGGTGGACTTAATGCTAGGGGAATTCTCTACCAGACAACCCTTGAGTCATGCAGATAGTTTGTATATGGGTGCGGTATTAGTGGAGAAAGTGCATAAATAACTAGTACAAAAATAAAATAACTTTACGGTATCTATTAAATATACAATGATGCATACACATACCATTTAAGTTAAATAGAATATATATTTAAAATATCACGGTATACTTAGATTTACATAATATAGATAATTTATAATATATATAAAAACAAACACATATCTATAAATTCAGAAGATAAATAAAATAAATTGGTTCAGCAATTGACAAATTCGTGACTATCATTACTTGTTAGCGAGAGAGAAGAAGTATTCACGAACTTTAATTTTTAAAAAAATCCTTAGTCAGGGATTGTTGAGTATGAGCGGGCAGAGCGTTCCGTACATCTTATTTACCAAGATACAGGCTTTCCCTAATTTAGAAGTTTGGATATGTTTACTTTGAAAAACATAGCATGGCTTAGTTTTTAAACATATATTGGTATTCATTCCATATGCTTGTGCAATTTCTTATCCTTCACAAACAACATACAATTCCTTGAAGGTCACATTCAATTATATTTCAATGTTTCTGCTATGGATAATTGACCTCTCACAGTAACGAATTTTCACAAATAAATAAATTTCCTTTAACTTCCTTAACATAATGCATTAAAATATCGTCTTATTAACTAACGTCATTAATATTGCTAATACTATAGATACCTACATCTACTACTCGAAATCTAGTTGGTTACATAACTTTCCAATGGGTCACATCATAAATTATTGGTGCCGATACTTTCTACCGTGAATTCGAGCAACAGTAAAGGCAAGTTGAGAGCACTTATCTCCGTCTGACGTAATGATACGTTCGTAGTTCAGCTGAGCTGTGCTGAACGGTTGCATGCGTCTGACCGTTCGAGTCTAATGAACCTTCTGATTCTTAATCGGAATTACGAGTTCTACTCTCAGCCTATTAGTACCGAGCTTGTGTTTTGTAAGGCGAAACAAATTACGGTTGTTTGCGATTTCAAATGATTTGAAGTTAAAACAAAACATTAGGATAGGTACGTAAGAACTCTGATAAACCCTAAAAATTTGCGTAAAGCGTTGTCAGGTGTAAATGTTGAATGGTTGAAACTTAGAAAACCTAATAACTACATGTATGTGTAATTTTGTTACGGGAAGAAGTGTAAGGTAAAGAAAGAACAATCGCATTTATTAAAATGACACCATAAAATTATAATTAAGAAATTCAACGCATCCAGCATTTAGAATTTCAAGTAACTTGAAAATGTTTCGGAGTTTTGTACTAAAAATAATTCAAGAATTCAGACTGCAATAGTATCGGTAATGCAACTAAATTAATTATTTCTTTGACGTCTGCGTATTACAAAATGTCACTTGTATGTTTACAATCAATAGAGTATCTATATCAATTTTTGCAGATATAAAACCAATACTTGATTTTACAGTAAATAAATAGTTAAGCAATATCTACCTACTTGTTTTATTTTTTACAACACGCAGTTTGCCTTCAGCATATTAAATTAAGCCATTACAATTAAGGTTGGCTTTTTAAATGTCTTGCTGGCACTAAAGTGATGGACCAATCCCATTTATAATTTAACTAGCGCTTCGCCCCAGCTTCGCACAAGTATATCGTTTTTTTACCTTGGGTTACATTATTGTCGTTTTAGTAAAGATCCTCAATTATTTTAGAAATATATAGTCACCCACGGATATATGATAGCGGATAGTCTCCCACCAGTGAAATAATATTTCAAACCGTTCCATAGTTTTGGAGCCTATTCAATGCAAACAAACAACCAAATATTTCCTATTAACATTAGCATAGATGACCTCTTTTACGTAATAATTAATATGTATCATTTCATAATCTAATTAGAGTCGTTTTTAAGTACTTATTATTATAGTACTCTTCAATTCTTATATTGATATCAAGATGCAGCAGATACGTGACACATCTTAGTAACATGAGTAAGGAATAATCGAAAATTTTAAATATCAGAAACGGGTTGAAAGTTGTAATGTCGTTAATGATAAATTTAATAAAACTTTGCAGGGTATATTCCCTTGGAATCGTGATTTTTCTTAGCAGTTATTAATATAAAAATCTATGCCACTAACCGTTGGAGCTTTGCAATAGTATTCTGATAAGTCATGGTATTACTGCATAGCGAGCGATTTGTTCGGTCGTTTGAATGTGCAAACTGTATCCGCCTCTCGCCGCGCACCCACGGCGACCCCGCCGCCCACAAACCGCAGAATTGGAACTCTCGCTCGGATTAGCTCTACCTAACTAACAAGATGCTCATTCACTTAAGTTGAAAGTTACCTTTTGGTCGAGATTTTGTTTGCTTATATTTGATTTCGGGGTATTTTTTGGAAAGCTAAGATGTTTAAGTGTTTCGTTTTCAAATTTCTGGCTCTCTACTTACTAAATTGATTGTAGGGCTTATCTAGATTTAAAGCGGACAAAACAACATATCTACTTTCAAATTAAAATGTTGACGATATTGATTATATATATATATATATATATATATATATCATATTGTTGCAAGAAACTCTTACTATTATGAATACTAAAAAAATATTGATTAAACAAGAACGGATTAACTAGTTAGGTTATAGGAGGTTATTTTTTATCATACTGCATGGTTTTCAGATCTATTGCAGTTCCTATAATAATTGTATGTCCAGAATCTTTTTAAAACGTTTTAAAAAAACAGGATAAACTCGTGTAAGTAAAGACAAATCAAAGTACCCACTAGTTACAACAAGAAACTAAGGTAATAGATAGTATATCTTTATGCATTTAATCACTGAAATGATTCCTTTAAAGAAGGTGGCATTTACCCACATCATAGTTTCAAAGAAGTAATTTAGAATGGTATGCCTGTTTAAAAGAATGTGGGCGCTTGCACTATTGCATCATATGTCGCAATCACTGACCGCCGGATGCAGCGAAGGAAAAACAGCTTTTCCAGCCCAACATGGAGATGCGTGGTTACATAAGCGTGCATCACTGGGTGAAACCGCGCGTGTTGCAACGTTGCCTATTGCTAATCCTTAGTGATCCGCGACATCGGTCCTTCTTATGTAATGCGACGATTTTTAATTGGGCGCCGATCAGTTGGTAAATCTTTCAGGGTTAACGGCCAAGTATTTGGAGCCTACCAAAACTATTCGTTACCTACTCTAGTTTCGCATTTAGTTATATAGAGGTATAAAATTGGTATTCAAAAGTTTGTCGATTTGGTAGAAAATCTGCTGGTTTAAATTTTGAACCATAGATTGAGTCCTTTTGTCCCGATTCATTTTACTGCGAATCGCTAACAAGATTTGAACCCACCGTCTTATTGGATTTTTAATTGGTGTCATGGTTTTGCGAAACTTTAATTACTTTTTGTCAGTTCTATATAAATAGATAACTATAGTGATATTTTATGGATACTTTTATTACGTACATTACAATAAATAGGCATTTTTCTTCTAAGCGTCTAAAATAGATTTTTACAAATAATGATTTAAGTTTTAAACAGTAGCACCGTTAGTATTTTAGAGGCACATACCTACATGGGATTTACTTTCCCATTACATGCTAACTTCAGAAGTCTAATGCAACAAAGCTAATTAGATTCCAATGTGACTTAAAACTCAATTAATAAATGATAGAAATGTATGCATAAGAAATTTGTAAAATTCATCGTTAGTTGACATATCCGCCATGAACGTTATTGGAACGAGATCAGATAGGAATAGAGAATGTATCGAGAGAAGGCGAGCGCAGTCGCGGGGTCGCAGCGCAGTGTTGCGACACGCGCCTGGCCGCGGGTCCCAACCTTGAGATCATCGGTGAGTGCGGGACCGGTGGTGTGCGGGGCTCATTCCTCCCGGCAGAAGCGATTCGCCTTCCCTCGCCGGCAAGCGAACAGCCGTTAACTCCGCGGGATTTGCCGCGCACTGGCGGTGGTACTTTGTAGCGATACACTCTCTGTACAGCTAAAAACACACCATCACTCAACACTGCATGAACTCCAAGGATCGGAGCGGACCGTTCGCTAACGGGCACGTAACGACGTCGAAGTAGCGACTGCGGGTCGTCAGGACGCGCGACCGAGATGTTGGCCGGACAATGACTGAGCGCGGCGCGTTGAGGCTGTTGCGCGCGCGCAGCCTGCGCCCCCCCGCCCCGCGCCTGCACCGCACCGCCCCCTCGCCCCGGCCGCGCCGCTGCAACCTCGCCCTCGAGCGTGTTTCCCAGTGGCCGAGCTTTTGCCAGCCCTGCTCTACACGAGCTAAAATTGCAAGGGCGATAAAATGTACCTACTCGAAACCTGTTTTCGAAGATATCAGACTCAAATGGCTGCAGAGATTTCTTCCAGACTTTTAAATTCGGGATGCGCGTTCAATTAAGAACCCAAGTTTTATGACCGTCCGCCTATCCCACATACGATATGTTTATGATGATAATCTAAACATCGGAACAAATTAAGTCATGAAAAAAAGTGTGTTGGAGCTTCTGTGCGGCTATTAACATCCTCTCGGCTAGAGCGGCCGACGCTATAAGCGCGCTCTTCGTTTTTTCTCATCACCAATTACACCTATTTCTATAGGTCCATTGAAAAACACAATCGCAGTAATGGCTCCACAATTCGATTGTGTGTGGCGAGTACGCCTCTAGAGATATTCAATTCAAAGCTGAGCGATAAAGTTGAAATTGAATACAAAATAACACACGACGTTGTTCAGTACTCCGTTTAATATAAATTGTTTGTATGTTAAGAGAGATATCGGCTCTGGAGAGTCGAGAAAGATTAAAGACGGTTTAGATATTTTATTTTGCATTGATTTGCTGCATTGAAGATGTCTGGAGTGCACATTCCAAGCCAGAGGTTTATTAATACACTCGCCTCTTCTCGCGTCCGCCGGTTGCGTACATCGCTGAAAGTTAATTTATTGATTCCCTGCAATCAGTGGATTAATTTTGTACGCATGACTCGTCCAGACATTATTAGCAATTACCATTTATGACTTAACCGCAACGATTTCGCTAGCGGATAACTTAACAAGATAAAAACTCAGTAAACGGGATGCAATTTGTAATGATGAGTAGGTATTATTATGCTCACTTAACATATCGCAAAAACTTATAATACTCTTTAATGGAATTATTTTTTTGATCTTGATTCGTTCTCTGTTAAAAGGATACAATTAGGTCAATGTAAATAATTGCAAATTCAACTCTAATATATTATTGCGTTTAAACAAATATTCAACATTTGTTTTTTTTAATCGTAAATAACTTAAACTCATCGTGTCCTATCTCGTAATGATTACTAATTAAGATTAGTATAGCTGTAGTCAGTTGATGGATATGTCATTAAAGAAGGCCTATGTCCACGAGTGATTTATGAGTAGAAGTAACTACCTGATACTCACATACAAATCAGATACGAAAAAACCGGCCAAGTGCCAGTCGGACTCGCGTACCGAGGGTTCCGTACAAACCTGCAAGGTTTACAAAGGTCGTTCATTACGACAATCGAGTCATAACTATGGTATTTTTATTGCAAAATGAAATTCATAACATTACAATGGGGAAAGATGGAGGAGCATAAATATTTTGTAATGTAACTAAAAATTTAAGGTTTTCGGAATTTTTCCTTTATGTGTGCTATAAAACGTTGCTTCATGCCAAATTTCAAGATTCTAGGTCGACTGGAAGTACCCTTTAGGTTTTGATTCCCTTGCGAGTACTTGCGAGTTTCAAAATATGCAGCTTAAATTGCTGTTTCTTTTGATTGCGTTGACATAGAAGTTTGATTTTGTAACAACTTAAAGGTATTATAGACCTGAGTATTTGGTATGAATTTCAATTTAATACCTTTACGCGTTTATGAGGAAATGGGTAGTAAGTTTAAAATTATTAAAAAAATATATATTATGTGATGTAACTAAAAATTTATGGTTTTCGTAATTTTTCCTTTATCTATGCTATAAGACGTTGCTTCGTACCAAATTTCAAGATTCTGAGTTCACGGGAAGCACCCTGTAGGTTTTGATTCCCTTGCAAGTGTCGAAAATTTCCGGCATAAACGGCTGTATCTTTTGATTGCGTTGGCTTAGAAGTTTGATTTTTTCACACCTTCAAGGGACAGTAGACTTGAGTAATTGATATAAATTTCAGCTTCATACCTCCACGCGTTCCTGAGAAAAAGGGTCTTGACAGACGGACGGACAGACGGACAACAAAGTGATCCTATAAGGGTTCCGTTTTTTCTTTTTGAGGTACGGAACCCTAAAAAGGACTTATTCTCGATTTCTCTGTGATCTGATAGATTATGGTGTCCCCATCATGGTGCGGTCAGCAGCACGTCAAGGTAAACACTAGCAGTTCGATATTAGTTCTTATGCGCACGACATAAAGGTTATTGCAGAGTCCAAAGGTGACGTGATGTTGATCGTATTCACCACCATCGAGATATCTCCTTTCAACCAAATAAAAACATCAAAATCGGTTCATTAACGGTGAAGTTATCCAGGAACAAACATTGTAAATATTTATATATATGTCCGAAAGAAAATAACAGACCTGGAGCGTTTTTCTCAAGATTGGCAAGACCTTGATCCAGATAGAGAACGCTGGAAGTGTAGTGCCTTTGCCCAGCAGTGGCACAGTTTATAGGCTATTAAAAATGTTTAAAATAAAGAGTAATGTGTTAAGTTTTTTTTAAATAATTAATAACTACCTTAATAATATACTGGTAACAAATATTAGCTTAGTAGTGTGCGCGCATTTCGTAGCTTCGTACCTTTCCGCCCTATATTTTAGACATCAACGCGCTCCGGGACGGGCACCACAGTTTCGCTATTGTATACAAAGATGACTGTCAAATTCGTGTTTAGTTTCCCTGTTGTATAGAAGTATGACTGTCAGATAATTTACTATTTGTAAGTTATAGCTGTCACAATATATTAAGTTATCAAATCCATTATTATGTTAACTGTACCTCTGAATGAGCTCTACCTGCACAAACGAAGCTGGTGTGGAGGATGCCCTAATTTGATACCAGTTTTTATTCTTTTCATAATTCGAGGAATTATGTATACATCAAGTATATCATTAAAATGTCGATGGGATAGCAATAGGATTTTATGTGTGTGAGTAATAGTTAAATCTTATGGAAACAAAACATTTGTATTATTACCTAACAACACCAGACCATATAAAATTAGAAGGTATATTTTCTGTGTTTATCTTTATTGTGTAATAAAATATAAAGGTAGACTCAGTATTAAATTGCAATCGTAAACTAAAACTATCATAGAAGTACTAAGATTATGTAAAATTGTCTTTTATTTCGACTTGACTCTATAAAAGTAATACGATAAAATATATAAAGTTTAGCCTGTCCAGATGACAATGATTGGCATACATTAAAAGCAATAGTAGTTAGACTGCCTAAATTGTACAATAGTTTGTCTATAAAACCATATTTCTACAAATGTTTAATGATCTAAAGTACACATATGTATCTACTTATTTTGCTACTTTCAACTTTATTAAAAAACACGCCCTAAGATTAGGTATAATTACCTAGCACATAACAAAACCCCTAATCAACTAATACCATCGATAGACTGGACTAGACAAATGTATGGAGAAGTCTCCGAAAGCTTAGAACTAACAAATGTGAACTTTAGATCGTATTGATCGCCCGAGAGTTATGTATTTAGGAATTAATTTCAGGAAAACATATGCGTTCAGCCCGCAGTTTTCCGCACTACTTCTTGTCGGACTTTTTTGCCCCATCACTAAACGCAAGACTTTTGAAGATTGTGATATCTGGTTTCTAAAATAAGATTTCAAACATAAATCAAAACACGAATATTTGACGTGTTTCGAGATCAAATCTACGACTCAGGCGCAAAGGGCAAGGTCACTGTCAATTGAGGCATTAATCAAATGTCTATTTCATTCTAATGCACGCATGCATGTCAGTAGTATATAAAAGTTTCACTACTTTCAAAACTGATTTTTCTTAATCGATTTTATTATTTTTATAGTACTATACGCCGTACGAGCGAACTTTAAATATTAGAAACAGAACAGACTGATTTTTATTGCCTAGTGATCGAACAAAATAAAAAATGCGCCTGACAGTCACACCAATCAACTAATCTCCAACTGAATTTTTTAACTACTTTTTTTTGCTACTCGTACTCTTAGGCGGATCCCAAGCTGTATCAAAAAGTATATTCTTTAAATTGGCCTGACTGAGAACCAAACCCGGGACCTTTCACGCTTCGCCTGCCACCACTGCCACAGAAATCTTCATATTAATATTGGTCGTACGGACGTGTCATTGAAGTGCACCAGAGGTATTATGTATTTTAATGATATTTACTTATATCTCATTTTAAGTGAAACTTTAATGTTAGAGAAATAAATTTCTTTAAACCTAAGTGTAGTTTTTGTGATGTTACGGGTAAATTGATTAGATTTAAATTTAAGCCAAACTAATGCTGGAAACCTTCATCTTACAGAGGAATTCCTACACCATTATTCACATTCAAATACTCAAAAGTCGGAATTTTGTGACCTCGCAAATATGTATCGATTTACATATTTGACTACATTTGTGAGATGACACACATTCTCGATGTATTTTACCAAATTTTATTAAAACAATTTTATAACTCAGTTTGTAAAGTTGCTATCTATCGTTAATTGAAGAATAAACTTATGAAGAAATCAGAGCTAGAGTGTTGTCACTAAAAAACTGGACATGACGTGATAATAAGGAGAACCGGTCTTCGTCTTATTTTATTCCAAATAAGGCGTGGATACATTCAATAATAAACTGAGTCAGTTTTCTTTTTGTAATGCGTATAACCATATGATCGAACAAGTAATCATTCTTGAATTACTTGAGGATAACTGCTTGGACTTAATTAAATTTTATGTTATCTTTAATTATTACTTTCAATTAAATACTCAGTTGTAGGTAATTGGTGATACGTATGTACAATATTTTTGTTTATATTTATTTATTTAAAAACTTTATTGCACAAAAAAGTACAAAAGTACAAATGGTTGACTGGTAAAGAATGCTAGGAGCATTCTTTACCAGTCAACCATTGGGTCATGTAGATAGTTCGTTTATGGGTGCGGTAACAGTAAAAATTTGGGTATGGATTACAACAAAATAAAATGTTTTAAACAATGCCTTGACATGTTCAAACACAAGACTTTCATTAAAAAAAATCCCACAACATTCTATCGATTGGCTGGACATCATTTTCGTCATCGGGTAGAAAATACACATCATACATAATTATATTTCCAACTAGCGGATCATACAGACACGTTCTGTCAAAAAGATTTGGAATGTGGCAGTTTCTTGCTCCTACCTATTTCATAGGTAAGGCCAAAAAAATCTCCCGGACAGAACCGGCACCCCGGATAAGGCGGTATGTAGGGTTCAGCTCGGGTGACCAAAGTATCGGTGAGGTAAGCATATATCCCTCGTAAAAAGACTTCACTAAAGGCTATCAGTTTTCAGAAATGGTGTATGCAATTTGACCCGTTTGGTAACTGTTAGACCGTCAGTAAACAGTAAAAAACTAGGACCTAAATAGAAAAAAGTATTTTTCAACTTACAGATATAACAAGGATTGTGTAACCTCAAATTAAACCCTCATTAGTGAACATTTACATCGACATTTTGCTCATTAAATGCAATACAGACGCAATCCCAAATACCTTTATTTTACAGGACGTGAAATCAATAAAATAAATCAAACGAATTGTGGTAAAAATAGGGTTATTTCAGATATATCATAGCTCCTTTTACTTTGCAACATTAACGTATCTCTATGCGATTATTATAACGTAAATTAAATTATACCAAAATCAATGGTAATAGGCCGAGATAAGCGTGCAATTGGCGTCGCTTAGCTCAAATGCTCAAACGTGATGCGCTCGTGAGGTCAGGCGGCGCCGGCGCCTGCTCAATAGACGGCAGCACAGTTTCTACGGTACTGACGTAATTTTATAAAAAAATAACTTTTAATTTTTAATTGTAAAATTTGATTTATTTGTAAATTAAAGCTAAAACAAATAATCCACATAAAGTGATAATGTCTGTTTATATTAATTAATTTATTCATGAAAATAAAACTATCTAGCAGAAAATAACTCTAATACTTTTTCTAACTCTCAAAACATGAAATTTTGCTATGATACGAATAGGGATCCGTAGAAATAATTCATTTTCCTAGCTATTTGCAAAGAAACATAATGTTTTTCGAGATATGAATGTTGAAATAGTTCGAATTAATTTGCCTGAACCACTCTGTGAATACGTTGTCTACGTGTTATTCAAACCGGATCACAACAATGCAATTGTTGCTACTTGGCAGTTCAATAGTAACTTGCACAGCGATGGTAGATATCCATCTAAAATTACTCCCACGGTGTACCTACTCTACTAGTAAAATTATCTCAATCTTATGGGCTCCTACTAGCATGTACCGTATATCTGTAGTATATAACTACATTTTTTGTTTTATATTTTAGCAAATCTTAATACGCAAATTATCTCCTGGATCTCCTTCCACGAAATTTACAGAAAAATGTAAAATGACGCCAATGCCACGTAATCAAAACATGTTCTGTTGAAAAGTATTAAATTTGTACTTTCAATTCTGCAATTCTGTACTTAATTTCTTAAGGAAATCTGGGGGAACATTTTAAATTAGCATTGCGGAAACGTTAAGATTGATTTATAAATTTGTGAATATGTAGGATTCACAAAAAACTTTCATTTAACTTGTTTTATTTAGTTGTTTGGTACAAAATTTATTTTATAAAATACTGTTTGTAATGTTTTACTAAAATATATAGACTTTTAAAATTTAACACTAGATAATAATTTAGCATGGAGTCGGAAATTCGCTATCATCACGGGTTATTAGATGAGTACTAAGGCGGGGCGCTGCTCACACCTGCATGCAGTAGAGCCGTCATTTCCTCCTGGATTGCAGCAATCCAGATAATTGCTTCGAAACGTTATACCTCGCCGACTCCACAGAAATACTTAGTTCATAACTTGAAGTTGGTACAAATATTCACTATAGGCGAGATGCGAATAAAGGTAACTATTGTGTGAATTTTATGGCAGCAACCAAATGTGTCGAGAAGTAGTTAAGGCCGAGTGAACCGTTCTTATTTCTAATTCCCAACGGTCTGAATGTTGTAGTCATTTTCCACGGCGTGGCACCGGTGTGCCGCGTAGCGGTGACCGGCTAACGGTCGCGGAGGTACTCGCGCAGGGCAGCCCGCGTACTTGCACCGAAACACGACCGGAGCTTCATCAGATATGCGCCAAATCGGTTCATTCATTAGCTGAATTTTATTTTCGAATTCTTATGCTATGGAATTCCAAAACTTGTCCTGTCAAAAACTAGAGATACTTCACATTATTCCGCTTTCTTTCGACACTTCGAAACATGGGGTTTTTTTATTCATCGATTTCGATGATCTTTTAATTTTTACATGATGTATTGTGAATATAACGCATTTACTTAATTTAAAATGACTTAATTAACTATTTTCACATAAAAAAAGGATAAGGATCGTGCGGCTACCTAGCCTCAGAATTTCATCACCAATTGTAATATGAATTATCACCACAATGGCATATAATTACTATCGTTTTGATTCTAAAATAGTTTTTCATTTTGATAATAATCACTAATATTATTGAACACATAAGGTAAGTAAGTAAAGTAGCAGCTTAATAAATGGTATATCCGAATACCAATAACACGTTGGCATTGCTGGTTGAAGTCGTGTGTTTGTGAATTTGTGCAAGGCGTGATTATGGTATGGTTTGCCAGTGTCACGGTCGCCGCGGCACGCAACAAGGTTGCGCGCATACGTGGCTGCACATAATGTTATGCCATACCATATCGCGGCGCACCATGTCATTACGCCGACGCTATCGAAGACGCCCGGCAAATTGAAAACCCTTATCATAATTATCTACATTTGCGCCTGAATGGCTGTCAATGTAATCGGCTTATAATAGATTATATCATGGGAATGCAGTGAGCTTTAATGCGAAGACCTAACATTCTGTCCGGGAATGGAACGAATGACAGGAAATCTAGCTGGAAAGGCTTAAAGACTTCCGTTGTCAGGCCTTCAAGAATCAAGAAATTATAATCCATTTTATCAATGATGTTCATGCAAAACCTAACTCAGAACATACGTACGTTGTATTCGCTGAGACTAGCACGGATACAAGCCATTTTCCCGTTACACAACGCTACTCTTCAACTTTCATAATTCTTTACCTAAATTGTAAAAATATATTTTTTAGAAGTATTAGACGATATTTATTATTATTCATTTTGTTGTTATCAATACTCACATTTTTACTGTTACCGCACCCGTAAACGAACTATCTGCATGACCCAACAGTTGACTGGTAGAAAATGCTCCTAGCAATAAGTCCACATTTTGTTCTTGTTTTTGTGCAATAAAGTTTTTAAATAAATAAAATAATTATTTATAATTAGTTTGTGGGGGTTGAAATAATCTGGGATTATTTAAAAATTCCCCTCTCCCTTACTTGTACTCGTGACTAGCTCTTGTTTTACTAAATCCTTGTAATTTGTTACTATTTCAGACAATACTTTCCGTTCCGTTCCGTTCGTTTTTCTTCATTTCTGCTCGATGAACTAATTCTGTGCCTAGCATGAGATTCCCGCCACAAGGAAAATTTGACGTTTAACAATGTCAAGTTGAGATGACACAACTATTTCATAGAAAAGCAGACAATGCTATTTAATTTGTCAATAAAGCTAGCCAGCGAGTGACATCATTGAAAATCAACATAGCGTACCTATCCTTGATACCTACCAGTTTCTGCCGACTTGCCAGCGATTGTTTACGAATGAGAAACAACTTTTACTTGCGGCGATTAAGTTTCCATATAAGTAGCGAGGGGTATTTCTTTCTGTGAGATTTGGCACAGAGGCTGTGGGTGTGATTTCGCCAGCCGTGCGACTTTCTCCGCGTGTTGCAAGCGGGACGTCACGAGCCGAGCATCTGCGGGGAGCGATCTCGTCGTGTGACATTTTAAGCGTATGTGTCGCAGCCACATAACGGCTCAAGCGAAATCTGCAATATCGACAACGCACCTGTAATTTTACTCCGACTATTATGAACGTATTGGCGGTGTGCTTGGTGGAAACCACACGTTAAGAACCATTCCAAAAGCATCTTAAATGAGGATCAGTGATATATCATTTGATTCGTAAGCTTCACTGATGTTTGTATGAGTTGAATTGATTACAATCATTATATTTGATTTACTGAAACGTTCAAGACTTGCCATTGATTGACCTTAGTGATAGTGACAAAAGTATATAAGACCATGTATAAGATCAAAGTTCATAATAACCTACAAGCTCGTTTGCTTGAACTCTTCGTAAGAAACTGGCTTGGCAATAAGTGAAGTATTCATGGCTCTTTGGTTGCCTTAGTTGCTGCCAAGTCAATGAATTATTATAATAAATGAGGTGTGTGCGTCACACTTATAACAAACCACTCACGTGTGGGATTTGGCATTTTCAATTCACCTTATCCGTCCTGCGACATCATATTATTCCATATATTGCTACATAATTTAGCGACCAATACATTTAATATTACCAACTACATTTAAAAAAAGGCTTTAATATCATCTAATGAATCAATATTTTTACTGGCTTCCCGGAAGTTATGGTATTTTCCATTTTCCTTGAAGAAACCTCAATGAAGTTATTAAGTTTTGAAATATCATTTATGTTAGTATTTTTTATTCTGTTGTATCAACTTTAGGTTAGATGATGTATTAGTTTTTTTTCAACGTACTAAAAATTGTAGAGCTTCAAAAAACTACTAGAATATAATTATCTTTTTTTGCAGCCTCTAAAAACTATAAACCGAACCGGAAGTATCTCTATTTGTTTTATATAAAGTCTATTCATAAGTATAACTAATGTTTTCTATGAATTCACTGGAACACAACACTAACTAACAAAAGTACATAATAGTATTGCTAGGATAAGACTTACAACTCATTCCTACAAAACCATATCCCCATTTTAATGTTATTACGACGACGAGGAACGACCCCAGTTCTGACAAATTAGGTATACTGTCAAAATGATTACTTCTCAGAGTTGTTTTCCGACGCCGCGACGGTGCCGCGGTGCGGCGCATAGCACTTTACGCCTCTCCGCTACTTAAATATCACCATCCAAATATCAAGGCAGGCCGGTTCTGTCGCACTGTCCACCTTTGGAAAATAAAACAGATTACTAATCATTCGCCCCTCACTCGCCGCTTTTGCAAATAACAAATGAATCACCGGCTCACATGGAGGTGTCGTTTAAATTAGGAAACTTGTATATTGGTTTTGTCTATCCGGGATCTAAATTAGAAATTATTCCTTTTTGTGTGGTCATCAGCATCAGAAATTAATTGCAGTTGTCCTTTTCAAGATTATTAGGATTGGACGTTTTTGATAATTGTGTCTATTTATTGTTATTACACCTTTTTAAAAGTAGCTTTATCTGACTGAATGCATACATACATTTTAGATACTAAATGCATGACAGATACTGGTACCTGTGAATTACCCAGGAATGTTATGGATTGTTTTTTAAAACCTCTAAATTTAGATTTCTATCGCCACTTTAATGCTAATATTAACGTAATAAGAATCCAATAACGAACAAAATAAAAAGGCTTTAAATGTTTCTTGCTTGGTAACTTAGTAGAAATGTTATGACCTTTACCATTTTACACAGAAACTCTCAACTTATGCCCGGTTCCAATATTTTACGATTCGTAATGTGTCAAAAATGACAATTCATTTTTTCTCCACCCGACTACGCGTCGTTAATTCTAACTTCAAATTTACTTTCTATATCAGCTGTCATCAGTCGTCCATGTCGTGTTTAGCATACGCCTCGTATAATTTATTACTATCCGTAACTAGAACGGATCGTTTTTCAAATATTGGAACCGGGCATTAGACAATATAATAGCCTATGTAGATACTTACTTACAGTGTTGCTGATGTAACGTATGTACCTAAGTATATAAAAGTCATAAATATGAAATGTGCTACTTATTAACCATACTTAAAGTTTTGCTTAAAGAATTCAAACTAGTTGTGTTTGAGAACAAAAATGAATAAAATCTATGTAAATATATATTTGACGACCTCCGTAGCCGAGAGGCGAGCGGGCCTGACTTTAGCGAGCGCCATCTCTGAGGTTCCGGGTTCGATCCCCGGTCGGGTCAATATGGGAAACGAACTTTTCCATATTGTCTCGGGTCTGGGTGTTGTGGTACCGTCGTTGTTTCTGATTTCTGTAACACAAGTGCTTAAGCTACTTACCACAGAATCAGAGCAATGTATGTGATGTTGTCCAATATTTATATTTATTTATTTATTTATTTATGCATTTTATTCTACTTTATATATAAAATCACTTTTGTACATGTCAGCCACTGAACTTTAAGGTAATAACTGACTCTTTCCAATCAATGTGCAGTCGCAGCAGAAGGCACCAAATACAAAAATGTAAAGTCAAAAGCACGCCAGCCCTTGGACTTTGAACTCTCTCTTAATGTCGTAAACATAAGAACTAATAGGTAGATATAGAATTGACCTCCATGTACCTACCTTTGCCTATACACTACGTCAAATGCAAATTTTTTCACACAGATTCACTCTCTATAGCCACCCCTATTATCTGGTTCATATTAAAAAACCAAACCGCAGAAAATTTGACTCTCACTCTATTGTGACATGACCATGTTAGCATACTAGCCACCAGTATGGATCTATTCTTTGAAATCTAGCTTTGTATACTTAGAATAAGGAGACATTGTAACATTGAAAAGAGTAAGTGTCGAGTTTCTTGCCGGGTCTTCTCGACATGATCAACATTTCGAACACGGCGCTAGAATACTTAATTTGTACTGACGATTCATAAGTGCTTTTGTAAAGCTTACATGAATAAAGATGTTTTCTATTCTAGTACCTCGATAATAGAGATTCCCCAATGATTGACCATAAGCAAAGCCCGCCTAAGGCTATCGCCAAACATTAAGATGTAACAGAGTAACAAAGGGTGTTGCACAAATGCCAAGCCTATTGCGTAACTAGGTGGAGGCAAGAGGGCCGTGGGCAGAGTCCTCGGGGCGCGTGGGCGCGGCGAGCGGCTGCCGCGGCCGTCGTCGAGCGCCACCTCCGCGTGGGAGGAATGTGAAACTGCCATTGACAGCTCCTCGACTAATTGATTGAAGGTTGTTTTTCATTAGGTTCCGCCTGTTGTGGCTGATGAAGAAATCCTTAGGAGCATTTTTCTAGATAGTAGCACCTGCTCTTTATTTTTATTTTATTATTTTGTATTTTCATATCATGTAATCTACCTACCCGTTACTAAGTAGCATAACAGTGACAACGGTTCGAAAGCGATACTGGTACTAAATTTATGCACGCTGCGATACAGTATTGGATGGATAACCATTAATAACGAACTTTGTGTCTTTTACACGAATATATCTATGCTCGAGAAGGCATATTAAAACTGTCGGTCCCAGTTAAAATTAATATATCACTTGAGAATAGTGTAGTTTCCTATCAGTAAAATAGTTTTTGAAATCGGTAAAAAAGTCATATCGTACTTCATTCGACTGACTTGTTTTGGGCCTTAGTCCGCTTATAAACTTTTTATAGTTTGTTAAGGTCACCTCAGTGTCCAGTGTCCTCAGTATTATTATTTTCTAAGTGCTATTTAATAAATGACGGCTTCGGTCAATTCTATACTTAAGCGTAGAAATATCCTTTTATTAACAAACTTACAAACCTCATACAAAGATGCGCCACAGATGTGATTTAAAAGTTGGTAAGGACAAACCGTAACCTCTAAGTATACAATAGGCGATAACTCGAGAAGTGATGTGAAAAATTTGAAGCAGGCGACTAAAATAAAGGTATAATGTGTGTACAATGTATTGAATTATTTCGGTCATGGCGACTGCACGCGCAGCGCGTCTGTTCGGATTTACAGATACGTCAATGTGGTAACCGCTTTGCACATAAGTAAACAATTGAACTCTATTATGCGTGAGACCTATTTGATCGCATGTCAACCGAGTAATACCCACCTCAGTACAGTACAGGGGCTTATTCACAAATGTCAGAAATGTATACGATTCGGAAGTCAATGTGTTGTCTATTAAATCGTATAACCAATATAACAATGCGGAAACTATATTTATTACTAGCTGTGCCCGCGACTTCGTTCGCGTGGACTACATCCTTTTATGGTTGGTTTTACCCCTTTCTCCCCTAATATTCGAAACAAAAAGTAGTCTATATTTTAATCCAAGTTTCGAGCTATATTTGTGCCAAATTTCATATCTCTAACTTCAAAAATAAACATTTTTCCATATAAACTTCCAAAGGTGGTATTACCCCCCTCCCCCCCTTATTTTCTAATAAAAAGTAGCCTATGTTCGTTCTTGAGATTCAACGTATACCTATACCAAATTTCATCAAAATCGGTTGAGAGGTTTAAGCAGGAAAGCGTAACAGACACACAAACAGACAGACAGAGTTACTTTCGCATTTATAATATTAGTAGGGATTAAATAGCGGACTTAACAGACATTGTCCTGTTTTAACGACGACTTTTAAAGTAGGTATATATTTATTTTTATATTTTTTCTTTCTTAAGAACCTTCTCCTGACCATAGCAAACACAATAAAAGAAAAGGGATATTGGTCCAGCCGTTCACACATGGTGGTGTAACCAAGGAAAATAGGGATTCCTTTATATATATTACTAGCCGCGACTTCGTTCGCGTGGACTACATCCTTTCATGGTCAGTTTTACCCCTATCTCCCCTAATATTCGAAACAAAATGTAGTCTATATTTTAATAGAGTTATATTTGTGCCAACTTTCATATCACTAACTTAAAAAATAAACATTTTCCCATATAAACTTTCAAAGGTGGAATTACCCCCTCCCCCTTATTTTCTAACAAAAAGTAGCCTATGTCCGTTCTTGAGGTTCAACGTATACCTATGCCAAATTTTATCAAAATCGGTTGAGAGGTTTAAGCGGGAAAGCGTAACAGACAGACAGACAGAGTTACTTTCGCATTTAAAATATTAGTAGGGATTAAGAATTAAGATTGATATTAATCAATCTATTATGTTTAACCTTGACTAATGTCAAGAAAGAGATAAAACATAGTTTCCTACTTCGTATCTGATTCCGACGTTTGATGATTAGGTAAGCTGGTAAGTATTATTCAAATTTGTTCTAACGGAAAAGTAAGTATAATTATGTCGTAGATTCTTGTCTAATCTAATCTAATCTAACCAATAATAAAAATAATCAAAACAAAATGTACAGAATATTTACAAAGGGTTGTCCGCTCCAGTATCAAGGGTGCCCAGGATGATCTAACCAATGATTTTTATGATTGTGAGCTTTATTTTAAAGTTTTTTAAGAGTCCAAACTTTCATGTTGGATTGCTTTATATTTTTTGATAATTTGTCCACTAAGCTAAATTAAAAAATGTTTCATGTGACAAATATAAAAATGTATATTAAAACAACCATACATTTTTTCCATTGGATTGGGAATGGCTTTTCATTTCATTTTTTAAGAGTCATATCCTTAAGTTTGTACATACAAACATGGAGTCTCTCCTTTGAACTATTATTTTACTATAATATCTTAGTCATTGAAAATAAGTTCGTAATCAATTACATTTGTTTAACAGATAATACAATAATATGGGGGGGGGGCGAAATTGCACTTTTAAAAAGTCGATGTGTGGTTGCTCAAAACTGGAACAAACATAACTTACTTTGAAAATCTCGGAGTTTAAGGCAATAAAATAAGGATCACAAATCCTGAATGGTCTCCTTCCTTTACTTGCAATCTAAGAATTTACAGATGCTATTCACGCCATTAATTAGGTACGTAGTTTGATATTAATCCAAAGGAAATAAAAGACTCAAGCTATTCCACTATTTTCTTATTAGATGATCTTACTCATATTTTTAAACCCGTATCAAATCGATAAGTAAGGTCCAACGACCTCAATCAAGGCACATCATATCTTCTGCAAAAAATATAATATTATAGCGTGATACCTATCTATGAACAGTACAGCGCCAAGCGACGCCGCGGCGAGGAAGGGCGTCGCGTCACATGCCAATGACATCATGACGGACCACTTACTGTTACCTAGTCTGCATACGTGATCCGAATTAAAACAGCTGGCTGTATTCATTTCATATCCAACTCCAACCGCATACCTAAAGAAAGGCACTTACTGTGAAAGCCAAGAACCATTTAGTATGCGTATCGCAGCTAACCAATCGAATAGTATCGTCACGAAGATTCCCCAAGGAGTAATCGAAGTCATTCAGAATATAATTAGAAGTCATGAACCTCCAGTTGCATTGTCCTTTTAATGTCAATAGTGCAAGATACCTAGGATAGGATAACAGAAGGTCACACACAATATAAGTATTATAAAAACCAGTTTTCACAACTCTGCTGCAGTGCCTAAGTGCAGAACAAAAAGTCGTAACGTCGGCGTTTGTTTACGGCTAGGTGGTTCATACAGTGTTGCAGCAGTAAACGGTGGTTGTCGGTTGTCGGCAGCAGCACTTTGGCGAGGGGACTTTTATTGGCGAGCGAATGGGGCGCGGGCGCAGGCGGCGGTGACACAGCGCTAAAAATAGAGTTTGCAGTCGGGGCCGCTGTGGCGCCGCAGACCTGTCCGGGCCACCCCGTCCCTCCCGAATGCCCCATCATCCCACCCGCCATTTTGTGATCCGCAGACCGTGGCGAATAACAACTTAGCTCTAGATGCTGCCTCGCCTCACGCCAAGGACGTCTCAGCGTTTAGCCAGTTTAGTGATTTCCTCTCCGTTGGGTTAACAATAAAAACTTAACCAAAAACTATTGTTCACGAAACAAAAGAGGATGAACACGCGATTGATACGATATGCAATCTCAAACCATCAAACTTCGGCTAACCACGCCTTTAAAAACTTACCTACTCACTAAACATCTGTTAAGGCTCAAATTACAGACCGAAAAATTAACAAACTGTAAAATACGATTATATAATAAATCCAATTATAGGTGTTTGTTAAACCAGTCCAATATCTCGCACTATAAATCATCAAAGCTTTTTAAGTTATATCACTCCAATATAATCAGTAATTTTGGTTTCATAAGACTCCAGATCCCATAAAAGCATTATCTACCTACTAAAATTATTAAGTTTATGATTTTATACATTACATAAATAAGTCTTATTACATAACATATGCTTTAGATGAATGGATAACATATCACTTTACAGCTATTACTGAATTATTCAAAATTGTATTTAAGATGCAGGAAACACATATTATTGCACTTATTAACATAATATAAGTGTTTAAAATACACGGTATTAATATTACAAAGGTACTCGGCTAATTAAGCGCATTATAATCCTGTAAGCGAATAACAAACAAAGTTAATTGCTCAAGTAACGAGCAGCCAATTCCGTCTCGCAATTGGTTATCTGATATCACGGTGGATAAAAGCCGGTGACGTACAGGTAATTGGGGCGCAAGGTCGGCCGTAATAATGAGCAGATACGCAAAACAAAGCTCGGTCATTTGATATTGTAAAAAAAAAGAAAAACAGCTGTAACTACCGGAAAGTCCATCCAGACGGAACCGAAAGGAAAAAAACTGTTTTGGAGATGACTTCAGGATACAAATTACACATTATACTTAACCAGTTTTATTAGAATCCGTGTATTGATTGTGAAAAGGTGAAAAACAAATAAGCTGTATTTTACAATAATAATTTAATAGGTAATATAAATGCAAGAATATTAATCTCGCAACCGTTTATTTTATATTATGAAACTACATGTTACTTTTTGGAGTCAAACTAATTTGTCTACTTATACTGCAATTAAAGTGTCTTAATATTTCTAAGCATTTTTGTATATCGCGTCATAAGTACAAAAAGCGCCAATTGACTAAGCAGAGTTAACAACACATACATAAATAACTCACTCACAAATAATAATATACCAAATGTCGTAAAGGACATGGCCTCTTGCAGCACAGGAAGATGATGTCACTGCTTCGACTGGTTTTGCTTATTATTCGGCTGGTGTTTTACAGAACCGAATATATTAGACGCTCGATACGTTCATTAGCGTTGATTTTCTAAAATATTATAGTCTGGACAACTTTCGACACCCGTGTGTACCTACGTGAAGTAAACTATATTATATATGTTAAGTTATTAGATTGAATGTAATTTATATACTAACTAGATGTTGCCCGTGACATTGTTCGTGTTATTTTGAAATAAATTTATTTTATAGTATCGTATATGTAATAATATCTTTACTATCTTTATATCAAATTTCATCATAATCAATACAGTAATTTGTACACGAAATATATACATTCTATCAAATATTTCGCATTTATACACATACATTATAATAGGAAAACAACGGGTTCAATACCTAATTAATGTGATTTTTCAATCATAATTTATTAAAAAATGTACTCAATTTTCAACACTTAGATCAAGGTGGTAGTAGGTAAGCCGAAATATAGCAAACACAAAAAATTTAAACAAAATTACAACGTTATGCCTACAGGTGGTAAAATGAGATTCAAACCTCACATCAAAACTTAATTAATGAGCCACAGCTCTCGGCAACTGCTACGATTTTTGATTAATTTATTTTCAAGTTGTCAGAGGTGTGCGGGCCAGCCCGCGGCGAAGATGATTCCCGCCGCCAGGCGCGGCACTTTAATTCCCGGTGCCCTAAGCGACATTGAGATCATTCTCTAGCCGGTATACCACTTAGAACTTTTTCTGGCTTATTGCCGCACTTAATACACGGGCCTTAGCTACTTAAAGACTAACAGGTATGCAGCCAAAAAAAGAAGATAATATGAGTATGTAACTTAAAGGTCGCCGGGAGAAGATGCTCACAATAAGATGACAGACGTGCAAAAGAACGAACAAATGGCAATTACGCGTGCCGCTGTAACATTGTTTTTTATTATTTAATTGGTCAAAGACTCGTCGTCAGGCTGACCATCAGAAAACCTTGGAGCTATATAAATAAAGTAAAATTAGTTGCATGCTGCATAGCTGATGAGTGATGAGCAATCAATACCGATTCATATTGACTGAAGCTTGAAAGTTCACATGATTATATGCACGGCTACTGTACAAATACAGCCAATTAAAAAGCAATATTGCAAGAAGGTCTTCTAAACTAAAGAATGAGATCATCCGAAGACCTCGACTGATGACACAAGCCATGATTCAATACACTCACGGACCTGTGAAACGGAAAACAATTACTTACATTCTGCTGCCGTCGCCGTTGCAAAACAAACCGTTTGGTAAAAAAGCTTTTGCGCGTCCGAAGTTGTTTTTTTTATTAATGTACTTACATTAAAAAAACAAACAGTAACTTACAATTCTACATTCCTAGCTTGTACTATTCTTGTATTTTGCACAATATTATGACATAAATAGGTGCTTCTGCCTTTAGTTTTTCCCTTCTTACAATTATTGTATCGGCATGGCGTTAAGTGTGAAACCTTGGCCAACGTATTTAAAATAACATAAGTGTAGATAATATTATGCTTATGACTGACATCCACATATGTTAGTAAAAAATGTTATAAGTGATGGTGACAAGTGATAAGGTAGACTTGGTCGTTATTTGGTGTTTTGGGTTCGTTTGCATAGGCGTTTAGCAAGTCTCGTGCAGGCCGAACTGTACAAACAATCTAGTGTAGGTGTGGTATGGCGAGAAAGAACGGCCCCGTGCTATATCCGTCGGTTGTTGAAATCGGCACATTGCGCAACGCATCTTTGGACGGACCGGTAACACACTTGAGTTTAAACAAGCCTGTCTGCCGCCCGAGATACATTTCACGGAATTTACATTGTGACCACGACTCTGCGATTTGCTTACTTTTACGAATACATAAAATCGAACATTTCGTAATGTTTGCTGTTCGTAAAAATTAAGTTAAAGTTTTTTTTTAAGTCCCTTCATTCACAATCCACTCACTTGACAATGACACTTTTAATAGGTTTGGGAACAAATTTATTCGCATCCCTACTATCCCTACAAATATTATAAATGCGAAAGTAACTCTGTGCGAAAGTAAGGGGGGGGGGGGGGGGGGTAATCCCACCTTTGAATGTTTATATGGGAAAATGTTTATTTTTTAAGTGAGAGATTTGAAAGTTGGCACACATATCTATAAAAATATAGACTACTTTTTGTTTCGAATATTAGGGATATAGGAGTAAAACCGACCATGAAACGTACGTAATCCACTTTTCTTCACCAGTTATCAGCTTCTTCAAACATGATTTGGATTTATTATGTCTTAATAAATAAATAAATGCGCCAGACAATCACACCAATCACCTGGTCTCAAACTAAGGTTTTCCCTTGTGACTATGATTACCAGACGACGTATACTAACTGGGGGCGTCATCCCAGCACATCCAGACCCAAGTCAATTTAGAAAAGTTAGTTTTTTCTAAGTTAACCTGACCGGGAATCGAACCCGGGACCTTTCGCGCATTGGGCACCTACCTTAGCCACTGCGCCACCGAGGTCGTCCTAAAGGAATACAAGTCTACAGTTCATTAGGATTCTTGCAGTGAGCTTGTCGACCAGAGTTAAGTTTTTTGACATCAAAATGTTATGATTAATTAAACGCTTAAAAAGAAATGTGTGCTAGATTCCCAGACAAACTACTCGTTGCCATAAACATAAAACATTTTGTTCGCGGTTTGATTTACATTTTTACAATATTTGGGAAAAAAAAAATATTTTTTAAATATAAATGTTTAATGGTTACCAAAACCAGTCATATACAAATAATATAATAAAAATAAAAATGTTTATTTTTCAGACAACTAAGATCCATATCGTGTTAGTAAATTAACTTAATAACAATGTTATAATAGTATATAGCCAAAAAGATTGAATTCCAAATTCATTTATACTGTATGCGAATCCTCCCATCCTGCTATACCCATTTCTGATTTATTAGATAGAGTTATTTTTAAAAGAGGGCTTACCTAGTGTTGCTTAACAAAAGGTGCTGACTAAATAGTATTTATTTCAGGAAAAAATCTTTTATACCGAAACATATAAAGGCTATAAACGAGTCAAAATATTAGAGATGGACTAATATTTAAAAAATAATTTATTTGTAAACTTTTACAAAGTTACTTTACTTTATACAATTCAAATGCTGTTAATACGTCAGGTATAGACGCAGCAAGGGGCACTGGTAGGATGACATCGCTGGTGCTGTGCTCGGCCTTCTTATACCACGGTGCGACGGTGCTGGCTGGTGTCAGCGTCAACGTGTTGATAGCTGATTGTTTCCATGGCGCGATTGTTCCAGGTAGCGCCACTAACGATGTATTGTTGTCTCGTTGCTGTGCAAACATACGTTGTGGTATTCCTTCCTTTTTATTTGTTAAGTTCGGTGTTAGGGTCGGTTGACTATCCCCCCTTAAATTTGAAGTCCCAGGTTTCTTCCAAATCTGGGATCGGAAAATTTGAACTGCAACATAGACCATCATTATTATTAATATCGCAATTATGATGCAATATTGAATTTTGTTATGCAGAGTCTGTGTCTGCAACTCATTTATTTGCTTGAGTTGTTTTAACTTCTTATGTATCTTGTCTGTATCATAACTAAGTTCTTTTTCTAGAACTTCTTGAGTCCAATTCAATGTTATTTTGGCAATGATTACTTTCTCTACAGACTCTTTCGTTCTAAATCTCCTGACGCCTGAAATATTCAGCTCACAGTTCTCTCCGTCTAATAAGTAAGCTCCTTTTATCAAAAAAGTGTCAAAGTCTTTTCCACATCTAATATTTTGAAATAACAATCCAAGTGCTATCTTTTGCTGAACTTTATGATTTGAAATAGCTAAATATTGTTTATCTAAATGTTCTTGAATATCAGTTATTCTTTTAATTTGTTTATTAAATTCTTCTAATGATTCATTAGTTACAGATATTTGTTTATTATATGCAACTTTTAATGTTTCTAAATCCTTTTGAATATTAATTAAATCATCTTGATCTAAGTTACCAGTAATAGCTTTAATAATAGAACCTAAACCATTAATTAAACCTCGTTTAACTCTAAAACTGGCTTGGATATTTAAGTGATTACATATCTCCTCTATATGTTCCATTACAATGTCTATCCTATCATAAATTACTTTTACATCTTCCATTTTAGAACTTAATTTCGCTAAATTGATTGATTCCTTTATTTTATTCTTGTTATACATTATAGGTCCTATATCTAATCTATGAATGATCGTCCATCTTCCTTCGATAATTTTTGTAGGTTTTGACTCGACGAGAATTAAATGTTCGTTTTGATTTAATTCGCGGAACTTGTATCCGAAGATACAGACACATCTGTAACAATAAGTTCCTCTACATGATATGTTTTGCCATTACTTAATTTATATTTATTATTTGGCAAACAACTACTTATGGTATATGGACCTAAATATCTTGGCTTGGTCTTATGCCTTTCAGCCATACTATTTTTCAAATAAGTTCTATCTCCTACTTTATAAATTTTTGGAGGCCTTATGCCTAAATTAAGCCTATTATTTCTAATATCCTTTTGTTCTTTTAATTGGTTATGTACATTTTTATTTAAATTTTCAACAAATTCTTTTTGTTGTGTCGTATAGTGTTGAATAGTAACCCTGAGATCGTCAAAGTTTCGTAACCTTGGCTTTCGTCCGAAATGAACCTCAAACGGCGATAAATTTATTGCACTATGCATTGTATTATTATATGCATGAGTAATAAAATATATTTTTTGATTTCTATCTAATTCAGAATCTCTTTGTAAACGATATAACTCTTGTATAGTACTATGGAGTCTTTCAACATCAGAATTAGATTTATGATGTTGTGGAGAGGTCGTGTGATTAATTATACTATATGTTTGAAATAACTCATTTAGTATTTCACTACAAAATGATTGCTCTCCATCATGCACTATTTTATTAGGTGCCCCAATTAATGCAAAAATTTCCGATAAAGTATCGTAAACTCTACTCTTTTCTGTAGGTTTAATTATAGCGTATTTAGAAAATTTATCAATTATTGTTAAATACCATTGCCTTTCTAAAGACATGAAGTCTATGTGCCATATTTCCATAGGCTTTTGTGGTGTTTCAGTTAAACTAAAGTGAGTTCTATTAGGATGTCTATCATACTTTTCCTTTTTACATGCCTCACATTGTAAAACATATTTTTTAATATGTTTATGCATATTTTCCCAATAATATTTTTCTTTTAATTGCTTATATAAACTTTCGATTCCTGCGTGTCTATTATCTTGTAAATGATAATTCTTAATTAACTTTAATTGTTCCTCTTTATTATTTATTTCTATTAACGATTTTGTATACCTAACTGGCTTAAACTTACTATGATCAAAATATTTCCGATAAACTTCAGAAATTTTACAATATAGCTCTTCATTTGGTATGATGAAGGCGTATTTTTCATTACCTAAATATTCTAACATAAATTCCTTAACAGTTTCTTCTACACTTTCGGGTGGAATATAAAAATACCAAATCCCTTCATTTCTGGTCGCCTTTTTATAAGGTGCCATTTCAAATACTACGCGCCTTAGTCTTTTGGGCGGGTAAGCATGGATAATTGGAATTCCATTGTCACTATTATCTACATTGGAATGTATAGTTTGACTACTAGATCCACTATCACTTAATGCTAAATCTTGTTCTAAATTTACACGCGAAGAACTAGTTTGATTTTCCGCATTTACTTGCATGGAATCATTTGAACTATCCGTATTAAATAATTTAATTCTACTTAACGCGTCTGCTACGTAATTATCTTTACCCTTAACATGTTCAATTTTAAAATCATAATCTTGTAATTTTAATTTCCATCTTGTTAATCTTTGATTAGGCTCTTTTAATTTAGAAAGCCATATTAATGCTTTATGATCTGTACGTAATAAAAATTCTCTACCATAAATATAAGGTCGAAATTGAGTTATTGCCCATATCATACTTAATAACTCTTTTTCAGTGGTATTATAATTTTGTTCAGTTTTACTTAACGTTCGTGAAGCGTAAGCAATAGGATGATTGTTTTGGCTAAGTACGGCGCCTAAAGCAATATCAGATGCGTCCGTAGTAACAACAAACGTTTTGTTAAAATCTGGAAATGCGAGTATTGGTGCATTTACTAACAAACTTTTACAAGTTTCTACTGCTTTAACATACTCTTTATTATGTATGTCTATAACAGCATCTTTCTTTGTAGCCTCAGTAAGCGGTTTTACTATTTTACTTAAATTTGGCACAAACTTTCGATAATATCCTATTAATCCTAAAAATGCACGAATTTCTTTTAAACTTTTAGGTATAGGGAATTTTTTAATTGCCTCTATTTTCTTTTGATTTGGCTTTAAGCCGTCTTTGTTTAAGATATGACCTAAGAATTCTATTTCTTCAGCCATGAAAACGCATTTATTTTTGTTAACTTTTAAATTAGCTCTTCGTAAAGCTTCGAATACTTGTTGTAATCGATTTATGTGATCCTGCTTAGTTTTTGAATATATAATTATGTCATCTAAATAACATAAACAAATGTTTTTATTGATTTCGTCATTAAGCACACTATTCATCATACGTTGAAAAGTTGCTGGAGCATTTTTTAAACCAAATGGCATTCTCAAAAATTCGAAATGGCCGTTCGGAGTACTGAACGCGGTCTTTTCAATTGAAGCGTCGTCCATTAATATTTGGTGGTAACCAGAAGTTAAATCTAATGTTGTAAAATATTTATTGCCTTGTAACTTAGAAAATAATTCCTCAATATTTGGCAAAGGGAATTTATCTGACTTAGTTCGTTCATTTAGCCTGCGATAATCAATTACCATTCGCCATTTTTGTATTCCTGATTGATCCATTTTTTTTGGAATGATGTGTACAGGAGAGGCCCACGGGGATTCTGAATGTCTAATAATTTTTTTGGCTAATAATTTGTCAATTTGTTTTTTAACTTCTTCCTGTTGTACTTGAGGTAACCTATATGGTTTTTGGTAAATTGGTTCCTCATTTATTAATGTTATATGATGTTTTATTTTTGTGGTGGCACTATTCGTAACTTCCTCGGTAAATAAATCATCATAAGTCTTACAAATATCCGTTATACTATGATTGTCTATGTCCGTCATATGAAAAATTAATAACTCGTTAGTTGGCATGGAAAGTTTTCGTTCCCCTAAGTCAATTTTAGCTTCGATTTGTTTAATCATATCCGTTCCCATTAAAAAATCGTATTTATCACTAAAATTGTAAATATAAAATTTTAACTGTCCTTTATCAATGTCGCCGAAATATTTTTTCCAAAACGGAGTTATAACTACACCGTTATGATAAGTTACTCCATGTGATGTTTTCACAGAAAACTTTTCGTTTTGAAAACAATCTGAAAAATAAGTTTGTTGGACCTTAGGCGTAATAAACGACCTTTGGCTACCGGTATCTATTAATATTTTAAATTTAGGATCGTCCGTTTCAAAATAAGGTAAATAAGATTTAATGTGATTAAAATTTATGTGTTCTCGTGTCGATTTTGTGTTAGGTAAAAATTTGGTACATTACCTCTTTGTTGTCTTGAATTATTTTTTTCTAAACACAAATTATTTTCACTAAAATTGTCACAAACATTTTGATAACTATCATAGTTTTCTCCTAATTCACTTTGGCTATTTATATTAAAAACTTCCTCAATAAATTTTCCATTACCGACATTTATTTGGCCGGGTTTTAGGTGAAGAGCGGTCCTCATACTAACGTCTTGCGCTTGGGACTGGTTAGGTACGGGTCGCGGCGCTAATTGCCTATTGTATGCAACCTGTTGTTGAAAGTATGGGTGTTTAGTTTTCGCGAATACATTGGATCGCGGCGGGTATTGGAATTGAAACGATGTATTGTTCCTATTCGGTGCAGAATTCATGAATGGAACATTATTCTGCCTCATTGGGAATTGTTGTCTATCTGTTTGATTCGTTAAAATCCTACTATCCCAATTATTACGAGGTTGGATAATTTTTGGAGTTGGTATAATATTAGAAAATTTTTGTTTTATATTTTCGAATCGTCCCTCAGCTTCCAATTGTAAGATTTTTGTACATGTTTCTGTAAAAGTACAGTTAGAGACGTAAATTTGATCATGGTACGGGAGGCTATTTCGTAAGGTATTTTGGGCCATGTTTATATAAGGCTCCATAACCTCTTCGACTAAAGTTATATTAGCATATTTATCCAATAATTTACTTTTTATGAAAAATAGTCTTTGTTTTAATTCGAAAATAAAGTCATTGTACGACCCTTTTCGTTTTATATTTGATAATTCAATTAATAACGTATTGAATTCTCGATTGTCTCCACATTCTTGCTTAAGGCTATTTTCGATTATATTCCAATCGAAATTATGGGAGATCATGGTAACTATAAGGGCTGCTTTCCCTTCTAATTTGCTAAGTAGTAACATTACATTCTGAGGTGTGTTACCCCCTACTACTTGAAGCCACTGTTTCGCGCTATTTAAATAGTTATAGAGTGTGAACGTATCTCCGTTATACGAAGGGACGAATTTAATTAAAACACTAGGGTCTACCTTGAGTTGTACAACTGCCGGCTCAGGTTTAGGAGTTACCCCAGATGCTGAAGGCAGCTGAGTGTTGTATCCCTGCATCGTAGGACGAGGGTCGGTCATCGTTACCTTACTTCCTTTATATACAAACTTCGCTGGACGAAGGATGGGAATTTTGGTGGTTTACAGGATAGTGCTACTTGTACTTACAGCGGTAGGATGATCCCGATGTACAGCATGTATATTTTGACGAATTTGTTTGTGAGGTTGCCCAGTCTACAGACTTAAGAGTCTTACTTACGTAATGGCGTCTTCGGAGATTTGTCTCGGAAAGATCTTACCAAAAATAAGTTTACTGGACCGCACGTTGGGCGCCAGTCAAAATATTAGAGATGGACTAATATTTAAAAAATAATTTATTTGTAAACTTTTACAAAGTTACTTTACTTTATACAATTCAAATGCTGTTAATACGTCAGGTATAGACGCAGCAAGGGGCACTGGTAGGATGACATCGCTGGTGCTGTGCTCGGCCTTCTTATACCACGGTGCGACGGTGCTGGCTGGTGTCAGCGTCAACGTGTTGATAGCTGATTGTTTCCATGGCGCGATTGTTCCAGGTAGCGCCACTAACGATGTATTGTTGTCTCGTTGCTGTGCAAACATACGTTGTGGTATTCCTTCCTTTTTATTTGTTAAGTTCGGTGTTAGGGTCGGTTGACTAACGTATCAAATAGAAAATTGTTATGGTACTCCTACAAACAAAAAATATTGTGTAATATCATCAAAAATAATGTTCGTACCAAGTTCCAGCTGCAATCAGTCCTTAGGTATTCATTAGCAGAAGTCGCGAAGCATTATGCCTTCAAGGTTGTCACACAAGTTGAAAATCATTGAATCATTATTACTGCGAAAACCCAAAGCAAACGGAGGTCATGTTTAAAACAAATGAATGAATTATGTTGTTTTCTTTGTAAGGTTTTTGAACAACTGGAATGTGTTGACACTTATAATTGGAGGTGAATAACCCTGGAGTAGGTAGGTACATCAAATCAGAACACTATATTTATATGAGTCTGTGAAGTTTTGTTTGGAACTCTAAAAGTAATTTATAATTAATACATTTTTTATGTTTAGTGGGAGCAGATTCTTTTCGCTCAAACTATATTAAAATTAGTGCGTCCTGCGTCCACAATTTTATTAACTAACCTTCGTGAGTAGTTATGAAGTATAATAACTACCTTTATAGTACGATTCTATACTATAGTAATGAGAAAATAAACATAATTAATTTGATAAATGTCTCTAATCGTTATTTTTTGTTAATAATAAAATTATTTATTTACCTGAGATCGTGTAGCTTGTATCTATCTATATCTTGCTCATCTTCGGATGAAACGTTAGCTACAGTTTGTGCATTAACGAACTAAGTGTTAGCGAACCTAGGGTATGCAAGGCAATAGGCGAAGGCAGCAAGGGCCCACTGCATAATGCATAAGGTGCGGTGCAATGGCCGGCGCAATCTGCTTGTAATTAGTCCGACGCATCTAAAGGGAGCTACCTGCCGGCCGGCCCTCCACACTAGTGCTGTACGGGTATAGTTCACTAGGGAAGACCGCACTTTTTAGTAGTTGGAGAATGCAAGTCTTACGGCCTCGATGGTTTAGTGGTTTAAGTACCTACCAGGTTATAAATCCGAAGTAGGGTCGATTCCCGGTTGGAGTAAAGTATGTTTCAGATTTTTTGACTAGCGTGGTGGCTAATCCATTGCTGCAACAATTCATTAAATTCATGATGAATAACGAAAAATTGTAAATGGTGATGAATGAAATAAAATACAAATAACAGGAAAATCCGGAAAACAACAAAATAATAGGAATAATTATGGCTATCTCCATTTCACTGCGACACAGACTGGTAAAATTTCCACACTAACAAGACGAAAGTTTAAAATATCTGAACGTCTCAGAATATGTTTTCTTTTTCAATTTCCTTTTCGAAACTGGCTAAAAGGTTGACTGGTAGAGAATGCCCATAGCATTAAGTCCACCTGTTGTACTTTTTTTGTGCAATAAAGTTTTTAAATAAATAAAAATAAATAAAAGCCGTGTGTATAGCAGGTAGTTAGCAGGTAGCCTTTTTTATTGAAAATTGTAGAAATTTTGTTTTTTTTTTTAAATAACCTAAACGACATTCCTACTAGACACGTAAGAAATATAAGAGCAACTTGGTTCATCAAAGCTCTGTGAAGTAAAGTAATCGCTCCCAATCACAGCCTACTTACGATACGCAAGTCCAGATGGGTTCTCACGCAACACCGCTTAGCATACTCGGACACAGCTACTGCTCCGCCTACAATCCTGGCACCTAGTCTTGTCCTCCGTTGAGAATATTCCATCATTTTAAAAATATCTAGCGGGAAACTAGTCGTAGCAACAGAATTAGCATTACCTAATGGAAACTACCTACGTGGTCTAGTTCTATTAACTTTTATTGAGTCTCGTGTATGTACACGGTAAGATCCTTGTAAAAAAAATATTAAAAAATTAATTAATGTATAATTTGTGCATTTTAAAAACAGGTCCATATAAATCAATCTTGCAAACATAATTATGTTCGAAAACTCTTAAAACTTAATTGAAAATATTTCATGAAACAGATACTGAAAAGACCTTCAATCTCCATATTCATATGGTTTAAATGATTCATTGAAGTTTCATCAAAATTAACAAGATATAGCGTAAGTCCTCCTATTGCACATAATTCACAGCTGATTTTGAATCATTTCATTGATTTAAGTTTCAGATTTAAAAAGTTTTATTTCTTTTTTTATTGGTTTTAGTGGGCATGCTGGGTTGACGCCCTCACTTAATGTCCATCTTAATACGGTCAAACAACTTCAACGGCTCAAATATTACGAGTAGTTCTTATCCTCGCGCCATAAAGGTGGCACAATGTCCAAAGTATAGGTACCTATGTCTGTCTGACGATCTTATGACTATGCCTTAGTTTGAGACCAGTTGATTGGTATGGTTGTTTGTCGCATTAATTTATTTACTAAGACTTAATATTCTACTGATATAATAAACGTACAAGTTTGTTAGAATGGTAGAATGGATTTGAATGAAATTTGGTAAAAGATACATTTTATCCCGAAATAACTTAAAAGAAGTCACGGGCAACATATTGCTTTCTAATATGAAAAAAAAGCGTGATAAATCATTGTTTGGACGCTAAACTTCTCTTGCCGACTGTGTCTAGTAATTTGTGACTGTGAAGTGAATGTCCGAATCTTTAGATTTAGGTGTAAACGTAGTATGATTCGTATCTTGCTAAAGAAATCTTATATAAAATGAATATAAACGAAAAGTTGATTGTTTATTTAAGTACAACAAATGGTTAAACATACAAAATTAGACTAAATTGGATTGTACAAAAATATTTCTGTAGTATTTATGTTTCTGATTTGTAAAGTCTGTCAAAAAGTATCACTTTTTGAGTACTCATTAAGCTAACGAGTGATGTACCTACCTACTCGTATTAAAAAAAAAAAAGTTTATGAAACGTTTACCAATAAATGTAACTGTTAGTAATGAATTGTAGTCCAAAAATACTTGTAGAAGAGTACGGTAACTAAATAGATACTAATATTAACATTACTAATGTGTACTTTAAACATACGTATTTTACAAGTGCAATCAAGTTTTATTGTCAGTTTCCTGTATTTAAAACGGCATAACCATGATATCATTTGTTTTTAACCGATGATTAAGCTATAAATCTAATTACCTACAAGACTAAAACAATATTTTAATTACATTAATATATTGTGTGGAAGAAATATGCAGCACTTGATATGACCACTAATGTAATTGGTAAGAGACCACTTCAATAGGATGTAGGTATTAAGGTATAAAATTATTCAAAAGCTATTACTGAGATGAGTAATAATGAATTGTACAACTAATGACCGGGCACCGAGCTGCAGAGAGAACGATAAAATGGTAAAATGCAACACGCAACCATTGCACCGGACTGCCTCGACATTGTTCCACTGGGTTAACGAGAATAATAATCTAGATTCTGATACCGCGGAATTAGCTGAGATTTCATCTTTATTTCTACAGGTATCTTCCATCTAACATGCTTAAATGTGATTCTTGATTTCTAATTATTTCAAAACATTCATCTTCGTATATTTTTATCTGTTTAACGTTTGTGTTAATGCTCATCAATAAATCTGCAATTTTATCGTAAACATCATCAGTTTTAACGTAGATTAATACAATAACTGCTTGTTAACACTACCCCTTTTCCATAGTGTTTTAACCACTCATCCCGAAACTTGTGCAAAAAATATTGAAACTATTAAGAAGTTTGAAAATCGATTCTATCTATTCTTGGTCTGATTCTAAAGTCGGCGGTAATAATTCTCAGTCTCATTTTCGACAGAGTTGTTGACATTTTGGCAAATTGAGTACATACTCAAGCAAAACGTAAATAAAATGTCCACATACTTACATTCCCAAAAATATGAGTATATTAATTTAATAAAAATATGAGTATATATATTAATTTAATAAAAATAACAGTCCATCCAAGGTTTCAGATAAGACGTAAAACTCAATATTTTTTTGTGAAAGGACTAGTCCTGGTACCTAGGTACCATCGCAAAAGTAAACTCTCACATTTCAAAAACTACTTTACTGTAAGCTTAATGATAAAATTTCAGTGTTGAAATCAACAAATATAATAAATACTAATTAAGTTATTATCACACAGTTTCTTGACCGTGAAATATAATTATAGTTCTTATATATTCACATGGTGCAGTAGCAAAGGTAATACAGATATACAAAAACTAGTTACACAGGTATGAGTAGCATCCTGAAGCAGGTTGCGCATGACATCAGCGCCGCGCATCACTGCGTGCTGGTGCCGGCCCAAGGTAACTTACCCTATTATTTTTAACATTGATTTCCATATTTGATCTCTTTTGATAAACATGCATTATTCAGCATTTAATTATTACTTAAACCTGGTAGGTATTTACACAAAATCATACAAGAACTTTGACACCCTTATGCATTTTACGGTTCTTAATGTGGAAAAAGTGAAATTTATTTGAAATAGTATTATTGAGAGCTATAATAATGTATGTCAGTTTGTAACAATATTTTTTTTTTATTTTTTTTTTTTTTATTTATTAGGAACAGCAAACAGCTACAAAATACAGTGTTAACAAATAAACAGTACTTAAATTATTTTATAATAATGTAGCCCACGACGCTATCCACATGTTACTATAATCGAGTTGTCGCGAACTGCTCAAAATGTAACTAATATTATTTTTTACAAACAGATCAAAACACAATGAAAAGCAAAAATTGGGCTTTCAGGTGGACAAAAACAAACAAACCAAAACAAAAAAAAAAAAATTGAAAAAAGGATCAAACACTGCAGGGAGCAACGAAATAGCGATCCTACAATGACAACTTTTCAATAACAGATTTTTTAAAATAGCTAATATTGTTAACAAATATATCAGTATCGTTAGCGTGAAAACTGTCATTATAAGACCGCATCATGCGCCGAATCGGTATTCGCCAGCCGGCCTTCGTGCGACTTTTACCTATTGCAAACAGGCGGCCAGCACGCACCTCTCGTCTATGTGTGTTTCTAGGTACAGAATAGTATACTTTGGAAACTAACTCATTACAGTCGAATTTGTTATTTACCAGTTTATACAGTGTGACAGCTTCCAAGTATCTACGTCTAGTAGCAAGTGGTAACAAATCAAACTTACTTAGCAACGGGACATGGGTCAAATACGTTCTATAACATCTATAGTGCATGGTACGTAGGAACTTATTTTGAATCTTCTCAATTTCCTCTATATACTTTTTATAATATGGATTCCAGATGGGTACCGCATATTCAAGTTGGGAACGAACAAGGGACTTGTATAAATATAAATATGTAGATGGACGTTTGAAGTCTATTGTAGACCTCATCACAAAACCGTACATTTTGAATGCCTTTTTAATAATATTGTCAATGTGAGTATGCAAGTGTAATGTTACGCGCCACGATTAACGTTCGTAGTAACCAGCGCCATCTAGTGTGGAAACGCGGGACTACAGAGAGTCGAGACGCGTACGCCAGAACTTACTAGAACTATGGCCTTGACCGAGCGTACGAGGTCAAGGCCGGACTGCGCGCGAATGTTCCGGATGTTTCTGCGTTGGAAGGTTCGGGAACGGCCGCGGCAATATAAAAGGCCGGGATTCACCGCGACCGGGACAGTATTGAATTAGCGATACAAGTGATTACTTCGAAAGCGATTTTGAAGTGCGACTTGGAAGCGATTATTGTTTTAATTAGTGCGTTTTAAGGTTGTAATTAGTGGCGTTCTATTAAAGTGTGACTTTTGGTAATTTTTATCGGTTGTTTTTATTGTCACGAACCCGAAGCTCGTAACAATTGGTGTCAGAAGTGGGATTTAAATTATGCCGATTTTACCTAAAGACGACACGGAGGGTATCCGTACCCGGAGTCAACGCCAACTGGAGACGGACCAGAGACGTTTTGGTGGAGCTTTGCCGCAGGAATCGGAGAGCCAGTTATTAACCACGGAGGCTGGCCCGTCCACAGCAACACCAGCAGCATCGGCTGCACCAGACCTTGCTGCTCTGATGATGATGCTGCAGGAGCAGTCACGTCGGCTGGAAGAACAGCTCCAGCGGGACAAGGAGGAACAGGCTAGCCGACAGGAGGAACAGGCTCGCCGCCAGGAGGAACAGGCTCGCCGCCAGGAGGAACAGGCTCGCCGCCAGGAGGAACAGGCTCGTCGGTTGGAAGAACAGCTTCAGCGGGATAAGGAGGAACAGGCTCGCCGCCAGGAGGAACAAGCTCGTCGCCAAGAAGAGCAGATGCTTCTTTTGAAGGACCTTCACGCTACCTTCGGGAAAGACATAAAGGAGGTGAAGGATAAGGTTGCTCAACATGACAACCGCCTGCTGGAAGCTGAAATCCGGATCGACCAAGTCAATAATCGGGTTGACTACGTAGTGGCTGATGTGAAGAAGACCGTGATGGCAGACGTTAAGAAAACGCTGGATTGTCTTAAACTTGGTGAAGCAATCGCAGCTCCCGTAGCTACAACACCTTCGCTACGTGGATTTAAAGTGCCACCGTTTGACGGAACTTCTTCCTGGTCGGCCTACAAAATCCAGTTTGAGGCAGTCATGAAAGCGAACGGCTGGGATAAAAATCAGGCCATGACTGCCCTCACCCTAGGCCTTCGTGACCAGGCCTTATCTGTTTTGGAAGCTCTCGGTAAGGAAGTGACTTACGAGCAGCTCCTTGAGGCACTGGAGGCTCGATATGGCGACTCTCACCTGGAACACGTGTTTCGAGCGCAGCTCAAAGATCGTGTGCAACGCAGTAGCGAAAACTTGCAGCAATGGGCCCTTGAAGTGGAGAAGCTGGTGCGTAAAGCATACCAGTCCGTACCAGCGCTTATTGATGGGAACCTTGTGCAGGCGTTCATCGATGGCATCCGCGACATTGAAGTTAGAGCTGCTGTCAGGCTCGGGCACCACGGGACGCTTAAAGATGCCTTGGCCCATGCACTGGAGGTGGAAGCTGTGCGGCAGGATCATCGTTCCCATCGCATTAGGGAGGTTGCCGCGGCTACAGTTCGCGACCGCAACAAAGGATACAGCCCTAGGTGCTACGGTTGTGGGGAAAAGGGCCACCTTCGATCCAGTTGCCCTAAGCGAACTGCAGAAGGAGAAGACGGCAGTGCAGCTAAGAGCACCGCTCAGCGTCAGCAGCAGGGAAACGAGTAATAGCCAGGACTGCGGGGCGGGTGCTGGCTGAGGTTCAAAGAGCCCCAAGGGTTTCGATCAAACAAACCCAAGACGGGAACAGCCTAGTCATCCAGGGCGAGGTAAACGGAACGCCGTGTAAGCTGACTATAGACACTGGAGCCTCTCGCACGGTTGTCAGTTCCCAAATTATGAGACGGTCCCTTGGGGACTCTGCATACAACCGAGAACACATTAATTTGGTAACAGCCACCGGTCAGCGCATACCCGTCCATGGAGAGAAGAAGATGGGGCTGAAGCTAGGCAACAGAACCTACCTGCATAATGTCATTGTGGCGGATATAATGGACGATTGCATCCTGGGCCTTGACTTTATGAGGAAGAATAGTTGCGAAATTGACGTCAAGCAAGGTGTTCTGAAATGTGGGCAAGAGGAACTTTTCGTGGAAGGCGCGTTACCAGGGAATGCATACAGCCTTAAAAAGATTGTTCTTCCGCCGAGATCTGAAACGATTGTGCCGGTTAGTCTTCCTCGGAATCCTGGGCAAACTCAACGTTGTGTACTTGTGGAAAGGGTAGAAAATGACCTTCCATGGAGAGTGGCACGCACTTTGGTTAGAGCCACCGACATCTCAGGGGTACGTGTGCTGAACCTTTGTGACCAGGAACAGGTTATAGAAAAAGGCACACTAGTTGGTACTTGCGAGGAAGTGGATTGGTTGCGTCGATGCCAACATCAATCGACCGGGACCGTCAGCAAAGATACACAAACGAGAGTGACCACACTTTTAGAAGACTGCCGCAGCGCTCTGTCCCAAAACGAAATGGTCAAGGCGAAACAAATGTTGCTCAAGTATGCCAACGTTTTCTCGTCAAACGATGCTGACATCGGAAGGACTGGCTTAGTTCAACACAAAATTAACACAGGAGAAGAATTGCCTATCCGTCAGCGGCCAAGGAGATTGCCCGTAGCACGTGAAAAGGACGTGGAAACCATGATTGAGGGAATGGTGAAGGATGGTGTTATTGAACCTTCATCTAGTCCATGGTGTTCACCTGTAGTGCTGGTAAGAAAGAAAGACGGTAGCATGAGGTTTTGTGTTGACTATCGTCGTCTGAACGACGTTACAAAGAAAGACAGCTATCCTTTGCCAAGAATTGATGACACGCTGGACATGCTTACTGGAGTAAAGTGGTTTAGCACGCTAGATTTAAAAAGTGGTTACTGGCAAGTTGAAATTGATCCTAAAGACAAGGAGAAGACTGCATTCTCGACAGGAAAGGGTCTGTGGCAATTTAAAGTCATGCCGTTTGGATTATGCAACGCTCCGGCAACGTTTGAAAGGTTGATGGAACTTGTACTTACCGGTCTGATTGGCGATGCCTGTTTAGTCTACTTGGATGACATAATCATCGTAGGCCGTACGTTTGAAGAACATCTTCTAAATCTGGAACGCGTGCTCATGAAGATCCAGAGTGCCAACCTCAAGTTAAGCCCGAAGAAGTGTTCACTATTCAAACGGCAAGTTAGCTTTTTGGGATATGTAGTGTCTGAAGAAGGTATCAGCACGGATCCAGAGAAAATCGCTGCTGTAAAGGATTGGCCAATCCCAAAAGACAAGACGCAGGTCAGAGCATTTCTCGGTTTGTGTTCCTACTATCGGCGTTTTGTTAAGAACTTTGCAGATATAGCAAAACCCCTGCATAAGCTAACGGAGGAGAAGCGACAATTCTGCTGGGATGGAAGTTGTGACATCGCATTCCAGGAGCTAAAGGACCGTCTGTGCAAAACACCTATTTTGGGATACCCTGATGTGAGTAAGGAATTCATAGTTGACACAGACGCAAGTGACATAGGACTTGGCGGTGTATTATCCCAGCGGAATGGCGATCAAGAAATTGTGATAGCTTACTTCAGCAAGTCTTTGTCGAAACCTGAAAGGAACTATTGTGTTACGAGACGAGAACTGCTTGCTGTAGTAAAGTCGTTGCAGCACTTTAGCAAATATCTTCTGGGGCGGAAATTCCACATACGAACTGACCATGCTGCACTGAAATGGCTTTTGCAGTTCAAGAATCCGGAAGGACAAGTTGCGAGATGGATTGAATTACTGCAGGAATACGACTTTGTGGTGGAACATCGCAGCGGAAAATCTCATGGTAATGCAGATGCATTGTCAAGAAGACCTTGTCCTGAAGACTGCAAGCATTGTACCAGGCAAGAAAGTAAAGAAGTTGTTCCTGTGAGGATGCTCAAGACAGACCTTAGCAACGAGTGGAAGGAAAGCCTACAACGTGCACAACAGGAGGATGCGGACATCAAGCCGATTCTGGAGTGGATGAAGGCCGGAGTTCCTAAGCCTAGGTGGAGCGACGTCTCAGCGATGAGTTCGATCACAAAGAGCTATTGGGCCCAATGGGACAGCTTGGTGATTCAGGATGGAGTTCTGTGCCGTAGATGGGAAAATGCTCGTGGAGACAGCTGTCATCTGCAAATGGTTGTCCCCAAAGGTCAAGTACCGGATGTTCTACAGCTGTACCATAATGGTTGTTCAGGAGGTCATCTGGGAGTAAAACGGACACTACTGAAGATACGAGAACGGTTTTACTGGGTCTACTGTCGGGACGATGTCGAGGACTGGTGTCGCAATTGTACAAGTTGTGCGGCTGTAAAGGGACCTCAGACTCGTAGTAGAGGTGCATTGAAGCTGTACAATGTGGGCGCACCATGGGAGAGGATAGCCCTTGACGTTGCGGGGCCGTTCCCGGAAAGTGAAAGTGGTAACAAATATTTCATGGTTGTGATGGATTACTTCACTAAGTGGCCGGAAGTCTTCGCCATTCCAAATCAAGAAGCCTCGACAGTTGCTGATAAGTTAGTTTATGAAGTCTTCTGTCGTTTTGGAGTTCCCTTAGAAATCCACAGTGATCAAGGAAGGAATTTTGAGTCCCAAATATTCCAGGAAACTTGTCGAGTTATGGGAACTCATAAAACAAGAACAACTTCTTACCACCCACAGTCGGATGGAATGGTGGAAAGATTTAATCAGACACTAGAGAGGTACTTGGCAAAAGTTGTGGAAAATCGGCAACGAGATTGGGACAAGCACATACAACCATTTTTGTTGTCATATCGTAGCGCTGTTCACGAAAGTACATCGGTAACACCAGCGTTCGCAAACTTTGGAAGAGAACTACGACTGCCTGCAGACTTGATCACCGGAATACCACCTGATTCCCCATGCAGTATAACAGATTATGCAAATAACTTGCGGAACAAAATGAATGACATTTGTGAGCACGTGAGACAATCGGGCCAGCAAATGTCTGAAAGAATGAAAACCCGCTATGACCGCAAAATGAACAGTAAAGAGTTTGACGAAGGTTCACTAGTGTGGTTGCACAATCCAATCCGCAGCAAGGGGAAATCTCCTAAGCTTCAGGCGAAATGGGAAGGGCCGTATCGAATTGTGACTAAGATCAATAACGTAACCTACCGGATACAAAAAGGTGCGAGGGGTACTCCTAAGATCGTCCATGTGGATCGATTGGCGCGTTATTATGGAGCCGAAAATGCTCGGGACGAGCATGTCTTAGGAGGGGGCAGTGTTACGCGCCACGATTAACGTTCGTAGTAACCAGCGCCATCTAGTGTGGAAACGCGGGACTACAGAGAGTCGAGACGCGTACGCCAGAACTTACTAGAACTATGGCCTTGACCGAGCGTACGAGGTCAAGGCCGGACTGCGCGCGAATGTTCCGGATGTTTCTGCGTTGGAAGGTTCGGGAACGGCCGCGGCAATATAAAAGGCCGGGATTCACCGCGACCGGGACAGTATTGAATTAGCGATACAAGTGATTACTTCGAAAGCGATTTTGAAGTGCGACTTGGAAGCGATTATTGTTTTAATTAGTGCGTTTTAAGGTTGTAATTAGTGGCGTTCTATTAAAGTGTGACTTTTGGTAATTTTTATCGGTTGTTTTTATTGTCACGAACCCGAAGCTCGTAACAGTAATTTAAAATCCAACTGTATCCCCAAATCCCTCACATTTTGTACTTTTATTAGAGCGGTATCACAGAGTTTGTATTTAAAGTTTAATGTGTTTTTATTTTTGGTAAAAGATATATAATGGCATTTTGGTATACTTAATTGGAGTCTGTTAGTTACACAGTATGTTGATAACTCATTTAGGTCCTTTTGAAAAGACATACAATCTTGAATAGTCTTAACGGGTTTATATGCTTTGAGGTCATCGGCATACAGTAGGAATTTACAATTTTGAAAACATTCTTTTATATCGTTAATAAATATTACAAACAGCAGAGGTCCAAGAATAGAGCCCTGTGGTACGCCTGAGGTGACCGACACGCTTCCAGACTGATATCCATTTATGACAACTTTCTGAGATCGATTAAGTATATAAGATGAGAACCAACGCAATAAATCACCACGAATACCATTAAAAGCGATCTTGTCAAGAAGTAGTTCATGATCCACTTTGTCGAAGGCCTTTCTAAAGTCTGTATATACAGCGTCCAATTGGACGCCTTCATCAACAGTTTCAAATAAGGTGTTTGTGAATGTCAATAAATTTGTAGTGGTCGATCTTTGCTTAACGAAGCCGTGTTGTTCGCCAATAATAGTATTATGTAAGATAGGATAAACTTGGTTGTGGACTAATTTTTCAAAGACCTTCGACAGGGTGGAGAGTATAGAGATCGGTCGGTATTGTTCGACATTATGTCTCGATCCGCTTTTATGGACTGGAGTAATATTTGCACATTTCCATACTCTTGGGAAAACTCCTTCTTTCATGCATTTATTATATATTATGTAAAGTGGTTTACAAATACTGTCTGCAGTAAGTTTTAAGAAACGTGGGGGAAGGCCATCAGGTCCTGGTCCTTTTGAAGTGTCAAGATTTTTTAGTTCCTTTCTAATTTCAGTTTCGGTGAAAGACATACTGGATATTAGAATATCTTGGTTACAGAAGTTAGGGGGAGGTTGCCATTGGGTCAAGAAAGGAGATGAAGGTTCAAAAACTGATTGAAAGAAAGATGAGAACATTTTACAAATAGTGACTGGATCATTCGATTTGGTATTTAGGTATTGCATTGTGGAAGGTATTGTGGGTTTAGATTTACGATTCGATATATAGGTCCAGAAGTGCTTGACATTTTTAGTGATGCTATCTTCAACGGTATTTAAATAACGGAGATAACACTGCTTGCACTGTTTCTTGAAAGCTGTACGATGGTGGGAAAAATCTTCGTAGTCAATTAGATTACCAAATTTTTTCCACTTCGCCCAAGCTTTCTGTTTATCTCTGAATGTTCTTATAATAGAGCGTGAAAACCATACGGGAAACCCATTAGCACGAGAATTACAGAGAGGTGTGTGTCTCTTAATTATTTCGTCTAAGATATTATAAAAGGTATCGAGACAGGAGTCGACGGACAGAGGTTGCAGCAGAGCGTCCCAGTCTGTATTTTTAATTTTGGTGTTAATGGAATCGTAGTCCGCTTTATAAAAATTGTATTTTACCATAGGACGTCTTGTCATTGCTTTGTACATAGAGCTTATGTTAACAAGTGCAGTAAAAGGTGGATGGTGCGGATCAGACGGTACCAGTGGATCAGATGAAGATTGAATAATGCTTCTGTTGTTCGATAAGAAGAGATCAAGTATTTTTCCGTTTTCATTAAAAACACTGTTGTATTGTGACGCACTGAGCAATTCCATTGAATTTATTAATATATTATAGGTGGAAGATGACCCTATGCTAGTCAAAGGCGCAAACTTCCTTTCGCCATTAACGTCCAAAGATGATGAGGCTTGTGGTGACCATATGACGTCAGGAATATTGTAGTCACCAATTATATAAAACTTATCAATGCATGAATTAATTAGAATGTCTTGAAGTGAGTCGAAATGTTTTTCATAAACATCTGCAGAACTATGGGGAGGGATGTAAGCACCACTTATGAGGTGTTTTTTTGTTTTATTTGCACTGGGAATTTCCACTAAAATATGTTCGATGTGCTTAGCTTGCGATGCATTTGCTGTCGATAAATTGTCAAACAGGGCGGGTCGAAGTCCACGCAACACCGCTACGAGAACTCCACCTCCATCTTGTTTATTAGACAATAAACGGTCCCGATCACCACGGTAAACTACGTATCGTTGGTCAATGAATTCGTTATTTTCTATATCATCTGTCAGCCAGGTCTCGGTCAAAACAATGACGTCATAATTGTTAGATAGAATATTCATGTATAGTGTTTGTAATTTAGTTCTAATACCCCTGCAATTCTGATAATAAATATAAAGATGACTTTTAGCTGATGTTATATCATTGTTATCCATATTCAAATTGTTTAATTTTTATTACACATTTATATATTATTGTTGGTTTTTTGTGAGAATTTAATAATTTTGAGTGTGTATATGAGGAAGTGAGAGACTCATTACTGTTGATAATATATATATTAATATCACTTAATTTTGTACTTACGCGTTTAAAATTTTTTGTCCCATTGTTAAGCCCTTTAAATATTTTTTTGAAATGTACATATAGAGAAATTAAAACTAGAATATTAATAAAATAAATTATACAAATATAGTGCAATAAATGACGGTTACACTGCAACGAATTCAGTAGTCATTTTCCTTTCTGCATTGTAAGCCTTTCAAGGTCACTCTCGCCTCGGATTGCAATCGCAGGCGAGTCGTCTTCTTCGCGAACGAGAATGGTTGAGTTTCTAATCCAGACATGTTTACAGCCCAGTCTCCTGGCAGTATCTCGACATTTGCGAAACAATTGTTTCTTCTGGAGAGTCAGATGTTCATTCAAGTAAATTGCAGAAGGGGTTCCCTCGATGCCAAGCTGATCAGATTTAAGAGATTTTGCTTTTCGATACGAAGCGAGTATGTTATCTCTTAGGATACGTGTTGTGAATTTAGCAATTATATTTTTGGGTCTGTCGTTACCTTGGTGTGCGTGGGGCACCCGGTGTATTGAAACTAAGTCTCCTTTCGTAAAGGGGTGGCGGATTGATTTACAGATGGCCTCTAGAATGCCTATGAGGTCTTCATTGCGCCTATCCGACACACCGCAAATTTCAATATTTGTTTGTCTGGCCTGCTGCTCCAGGGAATCAATTCTTGACTGAAGATTGGAGGTGGCGGTCGCTGTCTGATCATTGGAAGTGTTAGCTAGGTCATCAACTCTTTTCTTCAAAGCGTTATGGTCATCTGTTTGGTACTGAAGAGAATTTTGAATGCAAGCTATTTCAGTGTTCATGTTACACACATCCTGCTTCAGAGCTGTATAGTCCTTGCGCAGTAATTTCATTTCAGCCTGTATTTCGGACAGTGAGCCTTTAATATCATCACGAATGCTCATCACGTTAGAGTTCATCTCGCTTCGCCATATACTGATAGTGTTGATTAGCTCACTAAATTTTTCCATCGAGATCGGTTCTACTGGAGAGTGAGATGATGATTCGCTCCTGTCTAGAATTTCACATGACATGTCCATGGATTGTTCCATTGATGGTACCTGATTAGCCCGAACCGGAGTGTTCAAGTTTGATCTAACCCGGCGAGAGACGTTCGTGCAGGCTGGGCAGGTCCAATCGGATAAAAATTCCTTGGATAGTGACTTGTATTGCTCAAGTTTTAGATTCAAGCATTCGTAATGGTAATTATTTTTACAGGCGTGGCAACGTAATGCCCCGTCCGCGTTCAAAGATTGTTTGCATCCGTTGCAAATCATGGTGTGGCCAGCAGAAACTAAACCAAGTACTAGTTCCAAGAAAAGAGAAAGAGAAAAAAAAAAAAGGAACTATATTAAAACTAAATATAAATAATATAAACAAGGGGAAAACAAATCCGTAGTAAGATGAGAACGGGGCCTTCCTCAAAAAAAAAAAAAAAAAAATATATGAAAAAAATATTAATCTTGAGTGGGATTCGATCTACCGGTTTCCAGACTGCGAACTACGACTTACGTCCGTGCTTAATGAACCATCTAACTTAGAGTTACCCTGACGAAAATATCAACCACTTTGCAACGGCGTAACAGCCGGTTGTAGGTTTTTGTATTAGATCGAGTATGTGTCAACTGGTTCACATTAACACCGCGCGAGTAATTTTACGAATACCGCACACAGGCGCACCAAATTCTAATTTTGTCACCAAATCACTTGACCAATTTTCACAGTTTATATGTAGAAATGTTCCTCTCTGTTTGCTCAGTGATATTATATAAGATTCCAGTCGAAAATCTAACTTTTTCCCGCACTTATCAATTTAATAACAGGATCAACAAGATATGCGACTTTCTTATTGAGCAGCGCGACGACGATCTCGACGAAATATAATGTTTAATTACTTATCAGTTTTCCTAAAAAAGCTAAATTATTTTTTAAAATATATATATTGCAGTCAACTAACCTACACTTTTATATACAAGTATTTAACCAATTTTCTTTCCTAAATTTTTTTCTTATCAATTTAGTGTTTTTAAAACAGGCGACATCCAGCAAGCACTAAATTGTATGACGTGCCGGCTGCGCAGGCGCAGGTTGAGTATGACGTCAGCACCGCGCTTCACTGCGCGCTGCTGGTGCCCACGACACAAGGTGATGAACTTAGCCTATTATTATTGTCCTACTTAAGGATTCCAAACTTTATTAATACAAAAGAAGAGAAGGTTTTAGACAGTGATTATTTTAGAAAGTAAGTCTACAATTAAGTCCTTATTACAGTTAAAGCTCATACTTGAATGTAGAGTAAAAGCAACATACTTTTCCAAATGACTCTTCGTCAATCAGATTTACGATCAGCCTGAATAATAAAATGTATCAGTCAGAATATCTAACCCGTCCCGTCTTCTAGAGAATAGGCAAAATCATTAGCATTTTTTGTCCACAATGCTTATTGTTATTGCACGACCACTACATTACGCGTCAGGGTAACAATCGCCAACTTGTTTCTCGCAGATTTACGTACTAAACTATTCCTTGACAACAAATAGAAGACCCATCAAATGATGACTATTTATAGACTATAAATATTTTAATAAGCTCGTTACTGTTCCAGCGGGCGGTGGATCTGCATTCAGAAGCAATAACAGCAGCTAGCATTTCGAATAACAAGTCTCGTTAATAGAAAATAAGCATGCGGATTCCTCAGCGGTGCTTATTCTATCTTACAGTGTAGGTACACCCTGCATAAGATATTTTATTTTATATCCATGACACATACTGAAGACACATCACGACAAACAACATGCGGTAATGCAATGAGAATATATGCATTAGACATGTTTTTATCCTGCTAAATGATCACATGAGCCTAATGACAGCAGTATTATGAGGTAATACATGTAGGTATACCTTGCGGCTACCAGCACGATCTTTTTGACGATGATGATGTCAGCTAGGAATGATGACGGAAACACGCTCGTTCAAGGTAAAGCAGTGAGACAGCGAAGCAGAGAGCTAGGCTGGCGGGTGGCATATGTTGGCGCGTAAGTGGGCGAGGGCCTCGACCGCTATTCGTGGGCCTGTCACTTAACCAATATCTATTCGAAATACACACTGCTCGCAATCTGTTTGCGCTGACATTTACGTGAGCAACAGCACACAACTTAACCTGTTCTATATTTGCGTCCATTGATCTTCTAATTTAAGGAAAACCATTACTTTTTACTGCGGTCGTCGTATATCTAATTTTAGTAAGCTAGGCTTCTAAATGTGAAATTCATAGATATAATTTGATGATAGAGCTCTGATGTTCAGTGCCCTAGAGCTTTCCAGTAATTTCGTGGAAGCCAATAATCCAATATAAATTTGTATCAAGGTACAATCTGGTCTACAGTTAGTTATTCACGTGACAAGTCACTTGATATGCATTTTAATGCGATCCATGTTAAAGATTCTACTACGTCATATCCATATAGTTGCATAAAAATAAGAAAATTCACACAATTTACACAGTTCAGGTCAGGACTGCAAAACCTTTTACCTACATATTTAAAAATACCAGGGGAAAACAAAAAATGTATACACATTTTAATCCAATGACTTTTTGTTGGTTTCAAGGTACACAGATGAAGATGTGAGTGTAGTTATTACAGTGATATTAGAGTTACCCTGACCACAACATCAGCCGTACAAATGACAACTGACCAAATACTCATTAAATCATAATTATAAAATGTTATTCTGTTTCGTAGGTAGGTATGCGTATTATTTGTTCATATTAAAAACTTCTGGAAAGAGAGGTAAACAGTAGGTGTAACAGAACATGCCAACTTTCTGTTATTTATTTATTTAAAAACTTTATTGCACAAATAAGTACAACAGGTGGACTTAATGCTAGGGGCATTTTCTACCAGTCAACCCTTGGGCTACTTAGACCAATGTAAATATTAAAGCTGTTTCATAAGCAGACACGGCCTTTGACAACGTCCGTAACTGAGAGACGAGCGGGCCGGACTTTGGCGTCGCGCTATCTGAGATTCCGGGTTCGATCGGGTCAATAATATCGTAAACGAACTTTTCTATATTGTCTCGGATAGCTGTTTCTAATTTCTGTATGTAACACAAGTGCTTAATCTATTTACCACAGAATCAGAGCAATGTATGTTGTCCAATATTTATTTATTTATTTTCCTCACCTAGTTTTAATTCTTCATGTGGTTTTATTATGGAATCCATTACTATCTCAAATAAAAATGTTTGTACGTGCATAGTTGAGCCACAAAGTTAGCAAGCGCCTTGTAATTAAACAAACAAGGCTGGAGGGACCAGTTTTCTTCAAATGTGGATATCATGCGGTTCAACGGTCGCGTGTAAAGCAAATGCCTGCCGACGACATTGGTACTGAGCTGGTCGTGCGCAGGGCTGTCTGTGTAAATTTATTGAGTCGTAAAAGTAAATTTCTGTATAAATTTTTATATGAAAATTTAAAGTCATACTGCTTTTACTTTATTTAATGTGAAGAATTGTCACGATACCTTTAAAGATATGTAAGAAAATTAACAAGACAATATTAAATATACCCAATCATTAATTTAGTTTCGAACTCTCCATACAACCATTCTTTGAGGTACAGACAGAACATACAAAAACGTTGGAGGAGGGAGGAAAGGTTCTTTCGGTTTTAGCTCATATCGTGTTAACCAAAATATCAGTGCAAATCCTTTTACTTACGTAAATTAATTTACAAAAACATGCATCTTTACATATTTTTTTCTGCTTTTAAAAATACGGGTGGATACCATCAGTAAACTTTTCAACGGTTAAAAATGAGACTTCTTTATCATCAAAGAAACCATTGCCTCCACCCTGACAGAAATGTAAATCCTTAACATTTTAATTTGGGCACATTTAGAAAAGGTTACTATCATCGCTTACTAGTCGTCACAATACTGATCAATATTCGGTGTTGTTATGAGACTCAGCACCTAGGACCAAGGCCGTCTTAAACAGCTCTGGGGCCTTGGGCACACAAGTATTTGAGCCCTTTTGAAAAGTTAAAGAAGCTATTATACTAACAATTTCAATAAATATGATCATTTATTATAGGTACCTACATAATTAAATACACACATATAATAATGTCATTAAGAATAATATAATTTTATTGAGTGAAAAGATTTTTATTGAGTGCAATCTTCCATTATATTATCATCTCCAAAAAAGTGTAATGTGCTCGATCAAATTTGAGAATGTGTTTGAGAAATGGTTCGGTTCTTCGGGGCCCCCTGAGAATAGTGGCCCCGGGCACGTGTGACTTAAGACGGTTATGCCTAGGTACTGATACTTCACAGGTAACCCTGGTGGTGTGGCGAGTAACACGCCACTTGTCGTGCCACTCATGTACAATAGGTAAGAGTATATCGCGCTATTAACAATACTAGCGTTTTTTCGGTGACAATCTCAAATGTATACTTAATGCACAGTTAAACATTTATAAGCTGGTCGCGCTTCATCAAGTATTAAATTCTTAATACGATGCGCTTTTACTGCTTTTACGACCCAACAGTTTAATTGTTATTAGAAAACGTGTTTCGAGTCTCTCCAAAAAATAAGTAAATGCACATTTTTACACCGGAAAAGTATTATCTATGTACAATACATACAGGAAAACGTAATTCAGTATTGTAAACTCATTTACACTATAAATAAATAAAACAGTAGGTAAGAAATATATGGTGGATCTTTTTTTATTCGGGATTTCAGCTAATTAGTCTGTCTTATCCGTAGATATAATATGCATTAGAAACAGGTCTCCTTTTTCGCATATTCGTAACTATATAATATACGGCGTAAATACAAAATACTAAAAAATTACAACTTAACCTACACCCGTAAAACGAATCTCATTCAATTTTATGTTCACGTAATTGATAGTTCTTTGAAAGAGAACATATTTTATAAAACCTGGAACTATAATCTGGACATGTTTATAATTTCATTCCCTTGGGCAAGCCGCCACTATAAAAATAGATTTGAATGGCGAACACAACTCACGGCTCGCCGGTAAAATTAAATCAACCGATAATTATTATTGAATCGGATTCGAGGCATTCCCGTTGAACTCTTTTGTAAGAGCGGGTGATCTCCCGGCGCGCACTACCACAGCGCTGCTTCAAAATAATGACTAAAATACCGAATCCGTCACACAATGAGCCATTATTAGGAAAATGGACGAGACACAGATTTCATCACAGATATCTCAAAGGTTCGCTCAATGAGGAATTTATCAAGTTGAGAGCGCGGTCGCAGCGAAAGAAAGTGCTGATAACAATCTCCGCCGTCATTAACGCAATGCGATGCCTCTGATAAATACCTACTTTATACAGGTACAAGACCAATAGAGTAATTCATTGCATAAAACCCAGTAATCATATTTTGTATGGCAGTGCAAGAAGTCGACCACGCAGGTATAGCGTTTGGAAAAGAAAAATTACACACTATTACGTGCAATTACTTGCTCTACTACTCTTTAAATAGGCTTAAGTTCAAATACCAACGTAAACTATGATCTATTTTTTAAATGATGGAATAAACTTGATACTTTTTTTTACTGTAGACTCTTAAACAAATATTCAGGTTACATTTGGCACATAGGTACAAACGTACGCACGTACAATTAATAAAATCCTGACTGTACCTATGTTTCTAATATTATGTTAAGTATTTAATGAAATTAAAATGGATTTCCGTTCATAAATGGAGCACCGCGCAGCTAGTTCCGGGTCCAGGTATAACTCAAGTAAAGTCACGACGATTTTCAGCCAAATCAGTCTATTGAAGTGATTCAACTTGCATGCAACTTATAAAGCGATGTTTTGTCAATATAAGCGATTATCTAATGCCCGGTTCCAATATTTGAAAAACGATCCGTTCTAGTTACGCATTGTAATAAATTGTACGAGTCGTAAGCTAAAAACGACCAACCGACGACTAATGAGAGCTGTATGGAACGGTATTATTTAACGACTCGTAGTCGGTTGGAGATAACCTGGTAGTCATTTTTGACACATTACGAATCGTAAAATATTGGATCCGGTCATTAGTAGTTACTTTGAACATACCAAGGCAGTTGCCAGCTTAGTTCCACCCATAGATGACGCACCGCGGGCCGGACCCGACGGCTTCTTTTGGCTAATGCCAATGACGCAACTCAAACCTTATAGAGATTCGGCCAAATTGGTAACAAATCGTGCAACTTGCTTTTGATTTAACATTAACTATCTATGAGTGTGAGAATCAGCATAATAAAGACACAAATGTAATCATCTAATTTATATTGCTGAAAAATACTAATATGGTTGAATTCATTACAATTTATCAATGTTAACGTTTACTCGTAGTGTCATTAAAGGCTTTATTTTATAATTTGCGTGCAGCATTTTAGAAATCTCCTGTAATTTACCAAGGGGGACATATACATTTTCTCAAAACGCTCTTTGTAAATATGTATATAAATAAAACAGAACAACTACACTAAACGGGATGGTTATTTCTTTATAATGTTTACAATGGTGGAGCAGGATTACATATGAGAAAAACATTTTTCGGAAATTCACTGGGATTATTACGGGTTTAAAAAAAAAAGAAAAAAAGGCAGAACTACTTTGTAGAAAAAAGTAAAAAATGCCTTAATTCTATTCGTTTTGCGAGTCCAAACTTAGAAAGAGTATTCCTTGTATTCAATTGTTTTTCTAATAGAAAATATTACACGAAATTTTAAAATAGCGATTTTTACTCCTTGTGTCAGAATTTCTAACAAAGCTTTGTATCAAGTACCCCAGGCAAGCAGTATAGGTTTAAAGAACCCTCTCAAGTACAAGCCTGCATACCAGGGCATTCAAGTCAAGAATCACGGACAATGAAAAGGCCAATGAACCACTGGGATCCTAGTATCAACTCCAGTGGAATTTCAATTAAATATTTATTTTGTAATAATCTTAATAATTAAGAGCTATCAGCTGTGTCTCGCTAAATGATTCACCCTATCAAAAAAATTCTGGTTTTGATATGCAAACTTTCCACACTTTTAATTAAAAATATCAAAGAGAAAGTATAAGCTTTTTGATAAACTTTGCAATATTCGCCGTTGATCATGAATAGTATTATCGATACGCATATGCCTGTATTTATAACAAGTTATATAATCGAAACAAAGTACTTACCATAAATCTATATTTCTTAAATACAACATTCCGCTTTAAAACAATGTTACATCAAGCATGACGAATTACTGAGTAAATGTAAGCTTATTTACCCTTTAACACTTCTATTAAAAAAGGGGGCGCCTGAAATGGGAGGTTTTATTTACCTACACGTCATGACAAGATATTAGAAGCTTAATTACATCGCAACACTTATTATTCTGCTAATGGTCCGGGTCGTAGGATGCATTACGTAATGCACTCGTCAGGTCGGTGGATGCTCTGTGAAAGGTCACAGTGCTCGGTGACCGTGGCGGGCAGAGGGTACGTGCCGTAGCGACATGCCCGCTCTTAAACATAAATATGTATGTATAAGAATACACATTCGTGCTGTGCGAACTCCGGAATGCAGGAGAAAAACAAATCATGGTGTTGAGACCTGCATGTGAAGGGCGCGGGTCTACGGTGCCTAATGGTGGCGGAATAAAATTAAGAGTCAAGACAAGCACTTATTTTTACTAGTTTTAGTAGCACTGCATTTCTAATCTTTTGACAATTGTAATTGAAGCCAACAATGCGCGCAAATTGCTTTAGACACGACAGCCTAATTCTTATCATTTTTAAAATGTCCGAGCTATGTAGTTGAAGTCACATTAGGAAAAATAATAGATGTTTCGATTTTCTGACCGCTGTTTCATACAAAATGTAGATAATCTAAGTGGTTTAATATTTTTTGTTAATTTAGTAATTAATGGACTAAGTATACCTTTACCTCGGAAAGTAACCTTGGAAATAACTAAAAATTATTTCTGTGTTCTGTTTTTTAAAAAGTACGTGAGCACTTCTATAGTAGTAAGCTAGTTAGAAAAATAAATAAGCAACGTATACCTAACTACTATCATTAGATGTGGAATGACAAATTTAGCGGATTCTGCCGCAAGGGTCTTATTACGTATTGATTATGCAAACGCTCGCTCCTTCCGGCGCGCCGTTCGCGGCCCAGGATATGGCTGCTTCCGTTGCTCTGGCCTGAGACGCCTGCTCTAACGGTCACAACCTCTATAAACTACCAACAATTTTCTTCAGGAAGAATAAATCTAATAGCAGCGGGAGGAATCGCGCCTATTCCGCTGCGTTTACCATTCGACGCGGCTCGGTGCACGTGAGAATACCTACACAGCTTTGTGCAAACGGTAACCATAACCACCCATCGTATTTACCTTGACCACAATATCGTCTGTCAATATGATTGTTTAAAGAACAAGATCGTTTCGATCGATTGCAATAACATGCTCTTCGAGGATTAGACCAATTTGGACATTCAGATGTTTGACTATCGACCGATCATTAATGTAAAGAAAAATAAGTATGAAGACGTTTTCCAAATACGGAAATTCATTCAAGTAATTTTCTTCAATAACGTACTTATGCATCAAATCTCGAAGTCAATTATAAATATTGGAAATAAGTAGATAATTAGGTTCATGGTCCCTTCTTCATTTCATCATTTGATCTAAGTAGGTATGTTGAATCTTATAAACGTCTACAAAAATTGGCTTTTAAAAGGGTCTGGTCAAGATACTTCTAAGAATCTAAAATTCACCATTACCTACGACGTATCTTATTGCACTGAAGATATATCTCCAGTTTTAACTATTGTCTCCTGACATGTAATTTTAAATTAAACGTTTTGCGTTGTGTTGTAAGTAAAAATAATAAAAGAGCACATAAATAACTACTCGCATGTTTACTCATAAGTATAAAGTATTCCGGAGGGTTCTCCTAAGTGCATGTATTGCGTGCTGACCGAGGCAGTGATGTACGAGCATGCGCACACGCACTGGGACGAGGCGTCGCGCTGCGGCGACACTTCAACATAACATTAACACTGGCGTCATTGGCTTATGCCAACTTCGCATGCCATGCCGTTGCCCTCGATGTGCATCCACGATACGATGCTCAAATTGCACTCGGTCGCAACCCACTCGCGTTAAATAAAAGTTTAGTGCCAAACCCATTGCATAGCCCGTTGGTTACATTAGTTTGACATCAACTGGTTTAATTTGATTTCCTGAAGATTTCTTAGATTTCGACTGCTATTACCCTTTTGGGAATACAAACATTGTTTTTTTTTTATTAATGCTAGGTTTCACTATGATGGATTTTACAAGTACCTAAACAAGTTATATGTAGGTACCTTATCATACTTAGTAGCTATAGTTCTCTCACGAGGATTACCTACCTAACTTCATTATCTATTCTCTTAATAGATAAACTGTAAAAACATAGATAATATTTCGGATATATTTTCGTATTCGTTTCGTATGATAATGTGGTAATGGTCATGGTGAAGTACGTGTGGCCTGCATCACCTAAGTCTTAGGGCCTGTACCAGAGCCTGTACTCAACTTTTGGGCATAATATATTTTAAAGAATTCATTTTATTTGTAAACAACATCGCACGTACAAAAAGGAAAATCGTGAACCCGCCAATGCAAATATTTCCTATAAATACGGTTCACCGGCAACAAGTCTAATACGTGACCGATGGTATAACTTGAAAATCGAGATTGAAAGTTGGATTCAAAGATACTATTGTGTCGTAAATCGTTGTTTGTGCGCTTGAAGAGCCCTAAGGAGCGCGGTCGTGATCGTGCGCGCGCGGCGGCGCGTGAGTCCCGCGGATGCACGGGTTCATTACCCGCGCCCGTTCCAGCGCGCCATCCACAATGGCGGCCATACCATACTCGACTCGAACACGGTAAACCACCATTTTTGACACTTACACACAATAAGAATGAAACGTAGATGATGGAGTATACGTAGGTACAAGGGATACTTGAAGCTCCCTACTTATAAATAAATTAACACCACATAAACTCTTAAGTTCTAAACGAATTTTAAACCAAATTGCGGCCTATTAATACATCTTTTATCTATAATAACTCCATTGTTTTTCGCACTGACACATACTCCAATTCACGTTACATTAGTCAAATAATATGAACCATTTTTTATTAAGGAAACACAAAAGCTAGCGTTTTTCGTCGCAGGAAATACCTTACTTTTTTCCATTCAACTATGCATCCACATTTCATGTGGCCAGTTTTGTACAAATTCACCGTAGCAAAATAAAAACAGTAAACCCTAATTTCATGTTTAAATCATAAAAAAAAATTCTCCTTCTAAACTATAATAAAAAGGAACTGAAGAGTCTAAGAAATTTGTCATGTCATGTCAAACTTTACTGTTGAAAGCACACGTACCTAACTATATATGATACAATTAGGTACAAGTTACAATTCAGGCGTTAACCCGGAAGCGAGACTGTTTTAATACACTTTAAAGAAATTTGTGTCACACCTGTGTGTAGACTGTGGAGTGAGAATACAATACACAAAGAAGTACATCACACAGAGCATTTGCGTACGAGTAGATACACGCAAATAATTCTTTTCTTTAGTAATGTACGCCACTTTCGAACACTCGCTGTTCCTTCTTTGTTCAGTTCAATTCCAAAGTAAAACACGGATGTATGTACAAAATGTAAGGAAGGATGTCTCTAAATTAAATATAGGCACTTCAAGTATAGTGTAGTTAAGTACTTATTTTCAGTCTAGTGTAGTTTACTTTTGTAAATAACTATTGAAATAATTAGGTAAGTATGTCAGTTTGTAGAGGAAAAAGTTACTATTTACTTTATGAATCAGAACATATCTATTAGCAAGTGCGTAGTCTACCGAGATTGGAAAGCAATTCGAGAATTGCATAGTTAATTAGGTACTTTAAAAAAACATTGAAGTATGTTAATACTAGATACCTACTTAAGAAGGATGATGTAAATGTTTTCTTTTTATAAAAGTATTATAAACTGACAGCCCGGCATCGCCCCCGAGAATTTTCAAAGTTTTTTTTTATGTAAATAAACCTTGTCTGGATAATTCGATTAATTATTTTAAAAAAATTAAATAATAAATATTTCCAAACGTTTCTGGAGTATTACGCGTATATAGGTAGGCAGGCATACATACAATCCGTTGATTTATAGTTTTATTTTTATTAATACTATGAACTTTAGGGACATACCTACAAAGTATGTATAAATAGGCCAAAAAAATCATCTGTATTTATAAAATGACATTAGTATCTCGACTCTGAACGCATCAAACGTCGATAGGTACTATGAAAAACCTTCTTAATAAAAGATTATTTTTTATTTCGCAATACTTTCGTTACCTATTATATATCTAATAAATTATTCTACATTTAACTGCAACAAAAAATGTATGAACCCTGTCATGTTTACGATTCATCACATTCAAAATCCGAAAGTAGAGCAACAAAATTTCCTACTTAGTTAAGCCAGCCAATACATTTCGTATTATTTGTTGTCACAAGTGCATCCAATGGGAGCGATTGTAGGTACGTTATAGCGTGTGTTGTCTTACAAAGACAAATTCCGTCGAGGCACATACTTAATTACACATTAATAAAACAAATGTAGGTAATTCATACGTAATGAGATATTCAATATTTTTTAAGTTTTATTATGGACTAGTTTATTCCTGCGGCTTTGCTGGAGTGAACTTTTATGATAACAAGTACCTATTCTCAAGGCAAGTTTACAAAAAATACAAATATTCCTTTATACTTTTAGTATAAATTTAAACCAATAGGTACCTGTATAAAAGAATACACACCTGCATAAAATAAGTAGGTAACTTACTCAAATAAAAGTACCTACCGAGATAATGTCAACACAGTCTTAGGACGACTATTGGTATCCATCCATCTGAATTCAAAGCATGTTTGGCTTACAAAAGCAATTTTTAAATAAATAATGTGTCCATACCCATTTTATGAATTTTTATTATAAGTATTTCATTTATGGTGATAATAGCTGTCGCGAGTGGGATGTCGGGAAATCATACAAATGTATAAAACCTGTGGGTAGCAACCTATAAGGTCAGCCTTGCTCCCACACGCACCTTATAAGATTAGCTCTAAAATGGTATCTCATATTAAATAAAAAGGAAATAAGTCTCATACAATATTATAGAACGATTTTATACTCTGTGTCATTAATGATAAAGTTTGTTTTTTTTTTAATATGAGCAAGATATTATTTCTTTTAAAACTCGGTTTGCAACATTCACCTTTGCCTAAAGAGGCAAGCGGATTTTAGAACGGCACTGTAGGTAGTGGGCGATAGCTGAGTGTAGGGAGAAATCTTGCTCATTTCGCGATGTTAAATTAATTGTAAACATTAGTCAATGTGATTAATATACAATGACAAGCATACATGAAAACGTTGCACTCTCCGGATCACTACCGCTGGACATCACTTAGTGTGCAGGTTTTTTTCGTTTTCCCGAGGGAAATCCGTCATGCATACAGCGGGAACAGCAATGTGGTTATAATCATAATAATCATAATTCATTTTTTTATTCATGTTGACTACAAGTAACATATATGCATGGATCGTCAAAACAAATAGAAAAAAAATTAAGTTACAACCGGTTCGTAACCTAATCGTACCGAGAAGGATCTAGCAAAAATCCTAATCTTTACAAAATTTCGGACTACCTATAAAGAACAAAAAAATATGTCATAATATGCTGAGTGAAACATTCGGGATGGAACAGCTGATAATCGTCTTCGTCCTTGTAACCGCGGATACCGTCGGGCAATCCAGTAGGGTGTAAGGGATATAGGGAGACCGGCCAACGCAACTCCGCATCCTCCACTTCCCCCGCGCTTACACCTACATGTTGCTTGCTCCCCGCGCGGCAGCGTGTCACTGCACAGCTATGGTGGGCCGTCCACGACACACCGAAGACCCTCGCTTCCTCCGCAATCCTCTTCTAAAGTGGCTTAATGCATAGAACGACCATGTTCTACTCTCCCCGCCCACCCCGAGGTTTAACTAAGTTTACATATCACAGAGTTACTATACGTTGACCCAGAAGATACGTTTTATGTAAGATAGATCGGCCAGGTCGAAGCCCTAACTTGAATCCGTTAAAGCATTGTTGGTATAAACTCAACCGTCTGGTTCTGGGCCAGTTTTTAGAACAGGCCTAACAAACCTTCACGAGCTACAAATCACAATTCAAGAGGAGTGGAATGCAATTTTATAAAATTTCATCGACTCGTGAGGGCGATGAGTACCTAAAAGGACGATTAAAAACTTTTTTTTCGTTTTGTTTTTGTTTCACATTATGAAAAAATCAAATCAGAGTTCCGAGGTAGTAGGTGACCCGGTTTATTTGCTATACAGTGTAGATATTTGATTTTTGTTAAGAAACTGTCATAATTTGCTCTGGATATCTATAACACGCAACAGGAGTAAATTCTCGAACTCTGGCACTGCTCCTTTATCAGAGTCAATTTTCATTACGATATAGGAGCCAAGAAGTCTACAAATAATTACACTTAACAAAGTTCTGGCTATAATTAGGTACGATAAAGTCAGATCTTTTTCTGTTAAACCATACTGTATATTACCTTTAAAGGTCCTAAGATCTTAAACATTCCAAAATAAGGAACATTTCTTTTAATTAAAATCCGCGACTTTATTCTTAACTGGGTCACTTCGCCAATTAACTATGACTGAAAAGTACCTACTTACAATCAATTAAACTGTATCATAAATATGTAACCACACTCTTATTTTCTGCCCATTACCAGGTGATTAATTACATTTTTGTGGGTGGGTGGTGTTTTTAGTTAGGGTAGTCCTCGCTGTTACGACCGGGGGAGTCCCACACACGCCGCCGTCCCCACGGCAGCGGTATAGTACGAAAATAATTTTACTTAACTCAAAAAAAAAAGATGATTGATTACATAAAACAAAATATGCAAATTATAATGATTAGAACCACAGACATATACTATATTATAAGATGTCCGTGATTAAAACTTAAACTTGTTACCTCAATGAAATGTGTCCTGCCTGCCTTTAAAGACTCATAAAGACTATAATGATGTCAGAATTGCGGTTTTATCTATGGTGTCATCAAATTAAAAACCGATATTTACACTCAAAGGCAGACATCTCTGTTCTCTATTTGTCTATAGTTAAGATGGCAGGTGATGAAAGTGACAGGTTTGTAAATACTGTTGAATTGCAAAATTTATATTGTTTTTTATTTCTTATGGCTAAAATATAATTACAAATAACCGCAATTCCGTTAATATGTTTTTTGCAAGTTGTATTATTAAAATACCAATTGACAAATTTTAATTATCTTTCTTTGACAGTGATCTGAAGCCATCGAGTGTAGCGATTATTAGAGAAGTTTACGACAGTGAAAATGCACATATCAAGTTTGAAATGGAATTGGAAAGAGCACTGGAGGCCGGCGTGAGAGTCATTGTTATTGAACCTGAACCACTCGGGGAAGAAACAGCACGATGGATTTATGTTGGAAACCTCTTACATAAAGTCTCTGTTTACAGTGGACTTTGCGGCATTGCCTCAGGTATTTTGCCTAATTATCATTAATTTTTGTAATTTTGTAAAGACTTTTTATGTACTTTTTCACAAATGCTCTATTGACCTTATTATTTTAATTTTCACTCTAAAATTGATCAGCAAGCTATGTGTGGGACTTAGAGTACACTTTACACAAAAAAATCCCACAAACTTAAAAATCATAATGCATACCTACTGATATGTTTGTTGATTTCAGGTCTGACTTGGAGTTCATTAGTATGTGCCCCATTCGGGATTGTTTCTGTTTTATGCGCTGGATGCTACACTCTCTCATGGCAATGGGATCCATGTTGCAAATATCAGGAGGAAAAAGACCGTCGGCATTTAGCAACTCTACCTGTTTTGAGTGATCTCACATCAGCAACACCTGTAGTACTTGTACACTCTGATAATAAAAGAAAAATTGCTTTACATAGTACCGTGTCACTAGCCGCTGCAGCAGTTTGCTTGTGGAGACTATATAACACATTTAAATAAATGAAACTTGAGTTTATGTATGTAGCAAAGTTAATTTACAAAATATGCTTACAAATCAACCTATTGTTCACAAATGTAAATTTCCTATGTATAACATTAGTGCTACTTGTTTTGTAGAAAAATAAATAATTCTGAAGAATGCTAAGACAGTGTAAAAATGGTAAAAATAAATATAATTGATAGTAGAGTTAGAACAAGCCTGTACAAAAGATATTTTCTTTATATTATTATAAGGAGCTTTTTAGTTAAGTATAATAGCCATTTGTTAGAAGATTCTGTTATCTCTAATGATAACAGTAAGCTGTTATCATAATAAAAAGTTGTTTTAAAATGGTAAACTTTATTTAATCAAGTATGATATACCTACACCACATGAATAATTATAGCTTAAAATTAATTAGTTTTAAAACAACAAAAAGGTTTCCTATGTATCATATTGATAAACTTTATTCCCCACAAAAAGTTCAAAAGGAGGAATTAAGGTTTGGAGCATCTCTACCAGTCAACCCTTGGTATATAATAAATAAATAAATAAATAAAATAAATAAATGCGCCAGACAATCACACCAATCACCTGGTCTCAAACTAAGGTTTTCCCTTGTACTATGAGTACCAGACGACGGATACTAACTGGGGGCGTCATCCCAGCACACCCAGACCCAAGTCAATTAAGAAAAGTTCGTTTTCCAAATTGACCTGACCGGGAATCGAACCCGGGACCTTACGCGCTTTGGGCGCCTACCTTAGCCAATGCGCCACCGAGGTCGTCAAAAATAATAGTTGTATAATAGAGCCTAAACACTGATGAAGGATCCCTTTTAGAAAGATAAATGTATCACTAACAACAGCTTAAACAACACCTACGATAAAACAAAAGTAAAACGCATGGGGCGAGGATATAATAAATTGAAATCGCATCAGTGATTTTAATTATTTCATACTTTGACAAATACATAAACATGGTCATTAAGAACATCAGACTATAATAGCTTTAGACTGTATCGTAATTAATATTACGATACAGTCTAAAGCTATTTAGTTAGCATATATTTACCATGATGTGCTGTTAACCATAGCTTAACTAGTTTGCAGGTACTCAGGTAGGTACTGCCAAGTGAAATAAGGGTTGCCGGTTCATAGAGCATCAATATGAATTTTCCCATGATCACTTAAATAGCAAACAAGTAGTTGACAAAATGGTATCTTGTTTTTATATCTAGATCTGCTAACAAGTAACAACAATGTCTACATTCTTTATTTTCTCATCAAATACCAGAACTCCAGACAGAATATAAAATTCATCACTAGAAATCGTTGGGAAAAGTTTAATCTCTAATATGAGCGCCTGGGCAAAATAAATAGCAAAGTGTATTTATGCTTTTTCACATTTTATAAAATAGTAGGTGTTGTGCACAGACAGTTTAAGATAAGGTAGATAACTACTTTATCCAGTGATAAATTAACCATTTCCCTGGCATACCTACGTAATCTGTTGAGTTGAGACCTGCCTGTAAAATATGGTTCAAAAGAAATCTAATTACCAGCGAATGAAATCTTAGAAATATGTTGTGGATGTTACGGTAGTAAATGCCTTTTAAATCGCAAACATTAATAAGTCAAAAAACCAAATAATGAGTTGAATTCAAAATTATGAATAAAAATGAATTCAGATGGGATTTGGCTAAGGCTGCAGGTGAGGGTTGACAGACATAGAAAACTTAATTGTATTCAGTAGTCAATAGGAATTTTTATTTCAAATCACCAAATATCTTAACAATTATCCTTGAGTATTGCTAGTACCAATCTCATTAGTCAGCCTGTATATTTGCTCACAATATCTACTCTACTTGTTTTGCAATGTACTGAGTAAAAAACTGAAAAATTAATAAAAATTTTGGTACAAAAATTGTAACAAAAGTCACAAAAAATCTTATTTAAAAACGTACACAGTCGCGTCCTTCCTTGCAATAAATTTTATCGTGCTCTTGACAATGTTAAAATCGATAAAATTAAGTTTGTCAACGGTTGATTGGTGAAAATACGAGAGGTGAGTTAAAGTAGCCAATCGAAAGTTGAAACATTTATGTCGTCACATGCGAGGAATTTAACTTACCTACCTACCTATTGTGAATGTTAAGCTGCATACAGCAATTAAAAGTCGTAGGTACCTACGACTAAGACAGGCTGCCAAATATACACCTTAAACCTATAACTTTAAGTTGATTCTGGTTATATTATCGCGAGATCATGAACTGATTGCCAGTTATGGTAGTTCTGACAAGCCTGCGCTTAAGTCGTTTACAAATCGGAATTTATTAGATTGAAAGTTGCAGCACTGACAATTTACAGGATACTAGCGGTCTTCGTTCGGTACTTCGTTTCGCCTTAGAGGATTTTCCCGCTTTTCTGTTCATTTTTCCTGATTTGTTTTTATTCTATAAACCTCACCTCACGTGGAAATCGGTTCGTGCGTTCTGGAGTTGTAGCGTCACGAAGGAAAACCCGACTTATTTTTATATAGTAGAAGATTCCTACTGCTACACATCTCTTCTGTTAGGTTTTTTTGAAACTGTCATCGCCGAATAACAAAAAACTCAAATGACAAAGCGTATTTCATCGAGAAAGCGGCTACCGTCTAACGCATAGTAGCACCCATTTTGTGTACGTTAGGATTTGCTTAGATCAGAAAGGTAATGATAACTGGTCGGCGATGACGTTGCAACAACGGCAGTAAATTAACGGTCGGAATACAACTTCGTAATTTTTAAAGGAGCTATACTCCCTTGGAAGTAAAACGTAACTATTATGCAATAACTGTATTTTATATATATTTGTTCCTTTATAGACATAAATAATTATTCAATACCAAACACAGATGACAATTAAAGTGGGTAGTGCCAATTTTAGCATTACACACGACCCTGAATTTAAGAGGTAGGGCATAGCGATTTATCGCTCGAACTGGAGCAGCCCACCTGGTGAAATACCACCACCTTACAGTAGACCGCAGCCAAATAACAAAAAACTTCGGTGTTGTTGTGTTCCTGCGTGTGAGTAAGATTTCCAGAGCTCCGGGGGGTGCTACATTAATAGCAAGGGTCAAACCTTCAAGGTAGGGGCGACAAGTCCACAACCACAAAAGTTAACAGCTTTATTATGCTGTACTTGTCGCCCTTAAGCTAGGACCTCATTACCACTTAACATCAGTGGAATGAGGTCAATCTTGAAGTGTAATACTTATAAAAAAAACCGAGAATTCAAACGTCAAAAGTACAAATCGGCCTTTAAACCTCCATTCCCTCTGCAATAAATGCGGCTTGAGAAACTAAGGTACGAACTTACATGCATTTTAATATACCCATTCAAACGTTTTTGTAAATTTTAGTTGCCTTTCATTTACAATTAGGGTTGCCAGACGGTCGGGAATTGGCGGGATTCTCCCGCTTTTTTGCTTGTCCTCCCGACTCCCGACAAAGCGAATAATCTCCCGACTTTCGTCTAACGAAACTTTGAAAGAAAATTTGTTCACATGGAGTGATCTCTTAGAACTCATAGATTTTTTTTTAATTTAATATTATATTGACACTGACCATTTGCACAGTGATAATTGTTCTTTAAAAGAAGTTTTTACTTTAAATCGCTTTCCAGAAGAGATTAATAAAATGACAAATGATAAGCTATGGGCATATTTTATAAGAAACTGCGTCGAAGTTAAAAAATTTACCAAAATTGTATGTTTTATATTTTCAATACCAGTAAGTAACGCTTACTGCGAACGCGTTTTTAGTATACTCAATAATTTATACTTAAAAGAAAGGAACCGAATGAGCATGGATTTAATAAAGGCGGAATTAATAATTCGTTTGAATTTTGACGAAAATTGTTTTAATTTTAAGATTATTTAATTTTAAGGTCATTAAAAATATTATTGAATAGCGATAAAGCTCAAAAGTTATTAACCGCCGTTAAAAAAAATTACAAATACTTATGGAAAAAACTTAACTACAGTGAAATACAAAAATATTTGTTAACTTAATATATAATGCATAATTATTAACTTATTTTTTTATTTCTCCCGACCAAAGCCCTAAAATCCCGAAAAATCGGTTATTGATCCCGATAAAAGGAAGAATCGATCTGGCAACCCTATTTACAATTGTAAATTGCAGTGAAATTTATTTACAATTATTTGAGTAGCAAAACATCGCACTTTATAGCATGCAGGCCAAATAGTAAACTACATTAAATAACATAATCGAGACTGGAATGTTATTACTACAAGGTTGACTATGACATTCCCGCCTGGACATTCGCGGCATATTGGACAATTTGCCGCCCTGGCTCTGACAACTGAGAACTTAAAGAGTCAAATTCGTTTTTTCTGCCCTCTTAGACATTAACCAAAAATAAATACATGGTGAGGCATGTCTCAAGAAAATTGCCAATTTTGGCACGAACTGACTTACTACCAGTTCTTTATCTTTTTTTGCAATTGTATCAAGTATCTTCTCTGCTGCATATTCTGGAGTAAAACCACTAGCAGTGCTGGTGTCCATTCCTGAAAAACAAAAGGACTCTCCTTAAACTTTTATTATTTCCAGCACTAAGTGTTGTGTTAGAGATTAAGAACGCATTGTGATGGAATACAACCGTTTAGTTTAGTAACTGAAAGAATACTGAGTTTCGTATGGGTCGCAAGACTCGGTCGCGTAGATTCGTAGGTAGCTGTCGCCCCGCGACCTGCGACCGGCAACGGTTCGCGGTCTCGCGTCGATCTCGTCTTGATCGAATGCTACCTACCTTAAGAGTCTAGGTATCAGGAAAAAATAAGCCAATACGGAGGAAATTTCGTATCACACACATTTTTCAAGGGTAGGTTATCATTACCTTTGGGTATAAAACAATAGTATACAAATTGCATGGCATTTTCAAGCAAGGCTTCTTTTCGAGACTGAATAGAGCGTTCAGAATGAAATGTGTTTAAAAGACACCTGACTACAGAAGAAGCAGCTTGCAGCTAAAGTTGAAGTATTTAGAAAAAAAACTACTAGACATCTAACTATGTTTCAAATTATTCTTTTTCTAACCATTGTGTGATGGCTTCGAGAATCCTTACGCCACTTCAAAAACACGGACGTATTAGGTGTTCTTACTGGTTTTAGAAGAACTGTGTTTCAAATAAATTAACGAGTCAAAACGCGATAATACTAACTAATTACTACCCGAAGTTTCGATTAAGTATCACATTTTGACCAGTTAACTATTTAAATGTTTAAAATGGAATGCGAAAGTCTTAAAAGTCTAGGTATAAAATGTGTTTTGTTTGAATGACTACAAAAAATTATTTGAGACTGAAAAGGAATAATTATTTGGGGTTCAAATTCAACCTCCTTTAATTATATACACTTTGTAACCTTCTCTCACACATTTTAGAATGAATTTAGTACTTAAATTAAAAAATCTTACTTCCATGTTTGGTTCCAGCTTCATTAAAAGCATTTAACGATATAGCAGTTTGTATATATCCTGGACTGACCATCGTTACATTGATATTATGTTGATACATTTCAGCTCGTAATGAATCTCCAAACGCTTGCATTGCATGCTTAGATGCAGCATATGCAGCACGATCAGGAATAGCTATCAGCCCTTGAACTGAACTAACGAAAACCACATGACCACTTTTATGTTCAACCATTTTTGGTAACACAGCTGAAAATAATAAATAACATTACATATATACCTATTTGTATCATAATGCATTGTTAATAAAATACAAGAAGCAACATATAAAACCAAACCTTTAGTCAATGCAACCGTTCCAAAATAATTTATGTTCATAATTTGTTTAAACACCTCCATTTTTGAGTGCAAGATACATCCACGATGTGACACTCCACCATTATTGATTAAAATATCAATATTGCCACAACTATTATAAACTTTGTGCACAAAGTCATCAATCTGATCTAAATTTGCAAGATCCAATTCAATTGAAACAGGCTCCGCTGTTGGAATAGACTGCAATTGTGAAAAAAAAAGAGATATTTAAATTTATTATTCATTTACTTAAGTGTTAATGACTCATTTAGTTAGTCAATATACTATTGGAATTCTTTTTTTATATTAGTACCAACCAAGAAACCTTTTCATATAAAAATCAATCTATATGAGTTTTTAAAATACACCTTATTTCTTTTTTGTGCTGTTATATTGGATTATCTAATCTTTACAGAACTCAATGATGAAACTAATGTCTTGTCATAATAAATCATTAAAATTTTGTTACTTCACATACATACATAACAAATAGAAAATGCAATATAACAGCACTCAATTGAGTGCAAAATTTAATTTAGTTTAAAGTGTGTCACTAGGCCCATCAGTTTAATAATCCTCTTTGGCAATTATATCGTAATTGGTGACAATGACTGTCAAAATATTCAAGCGCATAAATGGTTTTTTTCATTAAATGTTTTTGATGTATTTAAAACTAATAGAAAAAGATAAAATTATATAATAATAAGTATATAAGTACCAATTTTTTGGACTGAAGATCTTCTTTCACTCTGTCCAATTCATTTTTGCGTCTTGCTGCTAAAACTACTTTACTCCCTTGTTCATAAAACACATGTGCAAGTGCCTCTCCAATGCCAGAGCTTGCTCCAGTGATCACAACCACCTTCAAAAAACAGTATCATATTATAATCATATGCACACAACCTCTCTACTTGCATGCATAAAGTTTAACACATACATTTGCAATGACTTTGTTGGCTTTATATAACTTTTAGGTATTAACAGCAGATATGACAAAAAAAATTAATCTGAGGATTATTTATTTTAAGTCAATCATCCTATGGAATCTTAAAAAACATTTTAATTAGAAATGAAAATAATAACATGTTTAAAAAATCTACCTTTCGGAATATGTCAGATTCAATAATTATTTTAATTAATTGTTTACAGTATTTATTTGGGACTCATCACTTTTATTTTAATTTAAGAGACATCATAAAAAGGGTAAAATGTTTTTAAGCTTACGTAATACCTTATTTAAATACAGCCGAACTGTTAGACCAACGTACGAGTACAAGAAGGTAACAATTTCAAAGTCTAAAGTTCTCTTACTCACCTTTCCACGTAGTGCAGCCCGGCGTTTTCTATTATTTATATGCCCAATCAATGCGTAAATAGCAACAGTAATACCTAAGGGTAATCCTAAATATTTAAAATACCAATTAGCATTAGACAAGTTGGCAAGAAGAGGTTTCATTATTGAAGTTACGTGAATTATTAGATTTTACTTGGAATGCTACAGAAATGCGCTGCAGTAACTACTAACAGTAAGGACGACAGCACTTTAAAAAATATTAAAATAACTTCCACTGATTATGAATTAACACAATATTGAAAAATACTATGTTATCAATATATAAAAATTACGATGAAAACACACAAAAGTTATTTTTGCAGTCAATGTTCTTTTGATTTTTGTGGATTTTAGTTTGACAAGCATGACATTGACATGACATTACAATAGGGGTTTGCTTGGACCAATGAGAAAATAAATATCTTTGGTCTGAGGCTTGGACTTGAAAACCGGAAAATATTTTTGCAAATTTTAAAAGTGTAAGTTATGTATAGCCTTGTAAACCATATTTTTAATAAAACGCGTTTTAATATATAATCTGGTTCCTAATTCATTAAAACAGCTGATTTCTTTGATAAAATATTAATAAAACAAAATTTTACATATGACTTGTACGTTCTATAAATATAAAAGTAAATATTAAAACCTTGGCAATCGTTGTTAGTTTGTCCAAACAGTTAATTACTTTCTATGCATTAAAGTCCCATATTTTCTGAAATTTGGATCTAATACGCTTCTTTTTAAAGGTCTACCTCTATCAGTGTCATACTTCGCGAGGTGTTCGCTACGCAAATGGTTCTGAAGCTAGGTATTTACGTGGACAAGAGGTTAGACACCATTTGACACTCAATTATGCCTAGCATGCGCAATACGTCAAGTCTATCGCATGCATGAGACGACATAAGTTTCGATACTGTTGATTGGCTACCTAATTAATAGCACACCGCACTCGTATTTTCAGCCAATCAACAACTGACGCATTGACTTCAATCGATTTTGACGTTTGTTAAGAGCGCGATAAAATTTAGTCGCGTGGCGCATGCTAGGCCTGAGTGAGTTTAAAATAATCTATAAACCAGAGACCAACTTTAAAGATTATTATATTTTTCACTCACTATTTAATTTATTAGAATTTATAAATCAACACCAAGTTGATACACTAACAGGCCTAGCATGCGTCACGCGTCTAAATTTTATCGCGCTCTTAACAAACGTCATAATCGATTGAAGTCAGTGCGTCAGCTGCTGATTCGCTGAAAATACGAGTGCGGTGTATTAATAGCCAATCAACAGTATCGAAACTATTGTCGTCCCGTGCGATAAATTTGACATATTGCGTATGCTAGGCCTTTATGACTCACAAAATAATAATGACAGACTGCTTTTTCCTCCATTACCCCTCATAAAAATAACATGTTATCTTAACTATAGGTCATAACATACTAGGAAAACTGCGAGTAATTACTCCATTTTACATGCATTTTCATGCATCAACCTTTAAAGTTTTTGTCAATGGCAACACTAACACACAATTTCTTGATTACATGTTGGGATTATGTTTGATTTGTCCTGGTTGAAATTTATTAGAAAATATCTAACATAATGTTACAGTGAGTATATGGAATAATAAAATAACGGAGAACGATTTGCATCTACGTGTATCACCATTTTGCTACCTCAATTGGGAGTGCCGTGTAGATGCGCTGACCTTCGTTTTGATGCACAACGCACAACAAAGCATCAAATTGACGGCTGCCCCATTTCCACAACAATCTTTCGTATTTTTGTTGTAATAATAGTTATTATCTCGCGAGCAGTGACTAAAAAGGAATAGTTCTACTTGAAACGTATAAAATCAAAAGTGATATTTCGGTAAAATTACCTCACAAATGGAAATGCAACGTCGACGACGCAAACTGTTTCGTATGATGTGTTACTGTGCAACTATTATGACTTTCTTTTCTTCTAGGAGAGTGTTAGCGGACTTGGATAAATGAATTTTTGTTAATAAATTAAATTACAACCAAAATGAATGAAAGGGATATTCCTAGTGTCCCAATTACAACATTAGCAGGAGTAGCCAGCTTGACAGACTGTAAGTACTTATTACTATTCTTATTTCCTGAAAATACCCAATAAAATGTGGTTTGCCAATTATGATCCCGTGTAACTTGTTGGTAAATTTATTAAAATAGTATTATCAATTCCCTTCTTGCTTTGTCAAGAATAATTTTGTAAACTGGTTGGAAAATATTTTTTATTGTAAACTATTTATTCTTATTTGAATAAGTTTTGAATAGCCTTCCTGTTTTTATTCTTATTATTGATGCAGGCACTCGGGCTTATTAAAACCTGATAGAAACAAAAACCCTAATTTATTCCACACATTTTTCATTAAGATTCTCTATAGAAAGAGTTTTCCATTTTAAACTATCACTAAAGCAGTGTTACTTGTATGCGTTTTTTCTTTAGTTATTGTGATTTGGAGATTGTATGACTGTATGACTACTAAATTTAGTTGAAGGTTTTGGTTAGATTACTTAAGTTTATTTGAAATGTAGGCATAGTCCATATGCTTGGTAGGTTTCTATGTATTATCTTTAGTCTGTATTTTATTGTTGATGTGCACTGTAAAAAAATCTTTTGAAGTAATCATGATAATAATTGTTTAAAGGTGAAGTACCATGTCTCTACCTACCTTACATTGTGTTTGTCTTAGTCAGAAAAAACATCTGATATGTATTACTATCTCAGATTAATATGTTTTCTGCATAGTAGTTAATAAATATTTTGGATATTACATTTCAAAATAAAATCAGCATAAAGAGACCTTCCATTCAAAAATAAAATTTTCTCAATTTTTTATGATAATTGTCGTGATGTCATAACAATTTATTTATTTACTTATAGGTTTTATTGGAATTATTTGATACTCCTGTTTTCAATTGAGGCTATTTATTTTATTTGTACTAATAATTTTGCCCTTTGTGGAAATGTGCTGTTACCATAGCTGGGCATTAACTCGTTAATTGTTAATTAACGAAGTTAACATTTTGAGTAACGGATTAACTTTTAAGTTAACTTTAAAAACGGTTAACGGACTCATTAACTTCCGTTAATAATTCAGAAGTCCGTTATTCGTTAATCCAATGACTAATTTTCACCGCAAGGCACCGCCTAATCTTTACAAAATTTCAAGCTAGAGAACTTAAAACTATGGTGTGTAAGCGAGCAGACAATCATGTCCATATATGTTTATCGTTTATATATTCATCAAGTTTGTAGTATCCTTTTGGCATTACACATGATTTAATATGAACCTTAAATCTATGCATGGGTAAGTCAATAATACATTGCGGTAACTTGTTGAATATTTTTATACTTAATTTACGAATGTTCTTTTCTCCCCCCCCCCCCTCCCCCCCCCCCCCATGTAATGCATCGGAACGTTTTTCTGTACTCCCCCTCCCTCTTTCTTTAAAAAAAGACGACCACACTAATACAATCACAATCGAGGGATTCTCCGTAAACCGTAGGGAAACAAATCTTTTCCAAATGGGAGTTTCATATCTTAAAGTTTAATTAGACCGCATCCTAACGTTTTACATAGACCCCCACCCTGCCAATATGCGTTACGTAATACTTGAACGCTCCCTAAATGACTGTCAGTGAACACTTGCGTGTGCATAATAGGTAATATTAGGTAAATTAAAAAAGTGTACTTTGCAGTGCAGTAATCAAGACCCTATCATGGAAGACATGGAATCGGATTCTAGGTCTCTCTAGATTCTCACAAGGACCTGGAACCATTTTGATTACCGATTAACGGATTAACTATTAACGTTAACTTGCGTTAATTCTTCAGAAATGTAACGCTTTAACGTTTAACGAAGCTAACTTTTTTACTAACGGATTAACGATTAACGAAGTTAACTGTTTGATTAACGGTGCCCAGCTATGGCTGTTACTAAGTTTATTACTTGTAAAGATGTAGACCAAAGTATCAGAATTTCACAAAACTTACCTGAATTCAACAAACATTAACAATGTTTGCAGTCTGAAGCCATATTATTACTTCATAATCATACTCATATCACATCAATTTAGTAATACCCTAATATATAGGGTATGTTTAAAATATTTTATTATCTTCGCATCAACTCCAAAGTTAAGAGAAAATTAAAAAAAATAGAAAAAAATACTTGTTGTATTAGTAAGTGCCCTAAATTGTGCCTTTCTTGCAAAATAAATCAATAGGATGTTGTGACTTGATTCCCAAAAACTGGTCATTAAACCTTGAGGTGGTTACTCTACACTATGGCTGAACTGTGTGGGCACAGGGCACTAAAAGTAGAACTAAATAGAAAAGGCACTATAGCCACAAAGGCACAAGCAACAACATATAAAAATTGGTAATGCTTTTAGGGTTTTATATGCGTATATAGGGAAACAATACCTAAATTAACATATTTTATAAGCAATAATGTCATAATTAACTGGTTGAAAATTTGGGTAGTTTATTATGTTGGTAATTAGTATTTACGTTGAGTATAAAATCAATAACACACATAAATCTCTTTCAGTATTACCTGTGTTACCACTTCCAACACCTTTACCTTCGACATTGAACAACAAATCACAACTTTTCCATCCACGAGTAGCTGAAGAAGCAGCTATACTACTTGCAACTAGAGATGATAATTTGGTTACATTGCTGTTGCAGTCTCTAATGCAAACCTCTGTGCAGCACATGTAAGAATGTTGACATTTTTTGCACTGCTTTTCTCATTGATCTTGTATAAACAAATATAATACAAAAGATAGACAATTATTTAGAAAAGTTAAACTAAACTCTTAAGAAGACACAAAAATAGATTCAAATAATCAAAATGAATTCTACCAAATTAAGTAATTTCAATATTTTCAAAAGGAACACAGAGAAAACATAAATGTTCATCACATTAATGTTTGGCCTGACAAGTGGGTTGGGATGAATCCCACTACCCTTGATTCAACAGATAGTATTGTTGATCCTAATACCATCAGTCTAGTCAAACTAGATACTTAATATGCTGAAGATATTTTTAATCAAAATAAAAATGTAAGTGTTATGTGAGGTCAATGAGTATTTCCTTAAAATGTAATTTTATGAAAAATGTATAAAGGAAATAGATTTACAATTTAATTGTATTTCACCAAACATTTAACTAGATTGTAGTTATTTAGCTTGTTGATGATTTTCCCTTGCAGAGACCTCAAAGATGAAAGTATACCAAACGCTGTAAGCCCTGCACCTCAACAGTCTACACCAGAGTTGTTAAAAGCTATCTTACACGTAAATCCAACCATATTTGATCAACAGCAAAGAAATCATTGGGGCAATCATTTGCATGGAGCAAAATATAATGGAATGTCGCCTTCCGATTCCTATAATTATGCAGGACACAATGCTGTTAACTCAAGTCCATCAGCTCATGGGACAACTGTTCAATCTGGGACTGTTCCCAACCAGCAATTGATTGCACCGCCCTGCCAATCATCTCCCCATGTCAATATGGGCTCTCCTCCCTCACAATCCCGACCAGGGAATCAAGTGAATATCACAGCTCAGAATAATGTGTCCCCATTGTGGAATAGTGGTAATTCTTCCAATACTTACACAAGTCCAATATCTAATACTTTAATGCCCAATTCCCAAAATGGGGGCTTTTACAATAGTTTATCACAAGATAGTGGCAGTTTTGGGACAAATTTGAATGAAGAAAAAGATCCACTTTCCATGTCGCCGGGAAACCAGCCTGATCAACAAAGACTGCACATACAATCTCAGGAGAAGACATTTGAGCAAGGTAATGTTTTTAGTACCAATTACTAAAATTAGCTAAAAATCAAAAATTCAACTAAATGCCTAAACCCTCCTGAACATTGTAATTAAAACAAACTTTAACATTCTTTATTTATTTATTATGATTTCTGGTTTTAACTTAGACTTTGAATTGAATTTAGATGGGAATGTGATGACGGGTCAGTCGCCAGCGCAAGCCAGTGTGGCGCCGTCGCCGCTGCGCCAGGAGCCGAACGTGCCTCAGCCGTCGATGGGGGCGCCCTACGCGCCGCCGCAGTTCGACAAGCAGGACCCCACCAAGAGCAACAGCTCCCTCAATAACAGATATCCTGTTGTCAAAATAGGGCGACTATCGGTAAAGTAGCCAAATCAAATATTTAATTAAGTGTCATAATGGCAAATTTTTATATTTTTGACTAAGTATTTTCTCTTTTTATATATTTTTACAAGTATTTATGAGACAGATTTTAAAGAAGTATTCTTTTATTTTGGACATTTCTCATATCAAGTATAGTTGCCACCACCTAAATAGTAAAGTCCAAAAAATTTGCTTTAACAAATACTTCATACCTGTAGGAAGGACTACTGAAAAAGCATGAACAAAGTTCTGATGAAAAATCAAGAAAAAATAGTGCCCTTGATTCTGATTCTGATGATAATGCACCACTTAAGGCTAAATCAAGTAATTCCAATCAAGCTGTAGACAAAGAGAGAGAAGCCATCGACATAGCCAGAGAGAAAAACTGGGAAGCAGTAAAGAGAAAACATGAGGAAGCAAGCAAAAAAGAAGAAGCTGAAGCTGCTATTGGTGAGTAGTCAAATATTATGTGTAATGTCTTAATACAATATTTGGATATTACGTTTAAATCATTTCCTTTAATGCTAAATCTCATTCTTTTACAGTTCGCCCCAAACTGCGAAAGGTTGAAAGGAGATTAGTACCTGTACTAGAAATGTTATCAGTAGACGAATTAATGGAGACCAACACGTATCAACGTTTTAACAAGTTAATTGAATCAGTATTTGAAACTATTGATGATGATGTCATCATCACAGATGAAATGGGTAAGTTAATTAAACATAATACTGTACTATGAATAGAATAGAATAGAAAACATCTTTATTCATGTAAGCTTTACAAAAGCACTTATAAATCGTCAGTACAAATTAAGTATTCTACCGCCGTGTTCGGAATGTTGATCATGTATGTTTTATTAGCCAAGCTGTAATTGTTATTTACTTAATTCACATAGTAAGTTCTTTCTTACCTTCATTTCTAATCAATGAATCTGTATTATTTCATAGAGGGAACAGATATTCCGGAAGATCTCTTACTACCGCGTTATCAACTACAAGAGCTGTGTTCTGAGGCAGCTAAACTTAAAAATCTTGGTGCTATGGAAGCAATTCCTTCAGACAGACTAGTTCGATTACTTAATATTTTGGAGAAGAATATTAGAGCTGCTGAAAAGATGTCGTTGGTTGGTGATCCTGTAAGTATTATAATCACATTTAAATGAAATTGAAATTTAAAAGTCAAATTTATACCTTTATTTAATTTGACAGGATGACAGTGAAGAAATGCGACAAATTTGGATCGAATCAGCATTAGAAAGAGTGATGTGTGCATCAGATGCATGTCTAACTTCTTTATACATAATGACCTCACCGAGTATGCCTAAGCGCGTGTTTCTAGAAGATGTTATAGATAGAATCATTATGTTTATTAAATTCCAACTCAACAATACAATATACTGTGTATATGATCCTGTATATAGTATTCAAACTACTTCTAAGAAGAAAGGTAATATATTTTTCATTTTGTACATAGAACACTGAGATTTAAGAAGTATAATATTTGAAAGCAGGAACTTAAGTCTAAAAATAGTACATAGTTTTAATCTCATTAAATAATTCTAATTTTAAATATATAATTGTAATGGTTTGTCCGCTGTTAAGGCTTGTATCGACACTGCAATCTTAATTCGCGAGGCATGCCATGCTTGTAATGTAGAGACGCGTTTGCCTCGCGAACCAATGAAAGAAAGCTAAGTGCTCAAACGTACTAATTCGCCAGCAGCCACGTAATATCGATACACGCCTTAATATTTTTTATATTAAAGCCTTCAACACAATACTTGGTAATAAATGCCACACTTAGATTTTTTTATCTAAAGACATATATTACGGTTCACTTGAATTTGTTCTAATTTTAAAAATATTAGAAAAAAAGAAAAAAACGTATTTAGCACATAACATTTTAAAATAATTACATAAATAGATACATAGTTTTAAGTCTACAATGTGCCAAAAACACCACAACAACAATCCACTCAGCGTTATGCCGTACATTTGGAAAGAAGGCCCAAATGTAACGACACTTTTTAGCGGTAGATAGATACACTTTATTGCACAGTGTAGAAAATTTATAGACATTGTTAGAACCGACATATTCAAGTACAATGTAGGCGGTCTCATTGCTAGAGAGCAATCTCTTCCCAACAACTAACCACCTAGGTAGAGGAAATAGTAGATATCGAGAAACGGGTACGGGCGTGCAAAATGAATTGTATTAAATGATGAATGTTTGTAAATGTTAGTGGACGGGCGCAAGAGGCGCGGCGGCGGCGCGACGGGCGCGGGCGGGGCGGCGCGGCGCGGGGCGGGCTCCTCGCGCGCCGTGCGCGACCTCTACACGCACGCGCACGAGTGCGTCACGCTGCTCGCCGAGCTGCTCGCCGCGCACCACCTCACCGACACCACGGTGCTGCACGCCTCCACCGTCGGCGTCTCGCCCTTCTTCGTCGAGAACGTCAGCGAGCTGCAGCTCTCCGCGCTCAAGCTCGTTACGACGGTTAGTCACGCCTACACTATTTTAAATCTTTATACTATGTGTGTTGATTGCTCATGAATGGATTGAACATTCACGATCCTCGATCAAAGATTTTAATTTTTTTACTTACTTTTTTGTCGTCAACTCGCTCGATCATCAGTTACAAAAACGTAACAACAAATTTCATTTAGTTAGGTAGGTACTTATCTACTATACAGGTATAATACACTTTTAAGACTTGAGTTTTAAAATAAAGCAATATAGTGTCGCAGGCATTTTGAGTGAATCCGCCGGTTATAAATGGCGTCGTCTGTTTAATAAAGCTCGCTGTTATGTAATGTGCCGAATGCAAAATCAGGCAAAATGACAACAGTTTGTTGTGTTTTAGGGTGACCATGAATAAAACACTGCTTGGACAAATTATACTATTCAGGTTTCGGTTCTCTTTTGATACTTTATTAAAATATCCAAGGACCAAAAATTACTTTTATTCAACATCAATTACTTAACCTAAGGTAAATTGAAGTAATTAACGATTCTATTGATTAGGTTAGGTTAGTGACGAAAGTGAAGCGCAAGCCGAGCGAAAGTAGCGGGTATACCGCGGTAGCGGCCGGCGAAGCGCAACGTCTAGCTCTTTTGTAATAATATTAAATTCAGTAAAAAACAACACTATTAAATTGACACTGAAATACGTTAGTGTTATAAATTTCAATAATACTGTGCTTTGCAAACCAAATGCTATGGTCACCCTAGTTTATCCTTTTTATACTTCAATTTGTCTTCGGCATTTTACATACCATTATTTTTAAACTGACGACGCCGTATGTAAACGGCGGATTTACTCAAAATGCCTGCGACATATACATTGTTTTTGAAATCAGTCAGTTCTTCATAGCATCAGCCAACGTGGTCAATAAAATAATTCTTTATATTTTTTTGTTTCAACCCCTTTTTATTTGACTGTACTTTGTATAGACGTGCGAGTTGACGACAAAAAAAAAGTAGGTAAAATCGTGAGTTTCGCGCTCACCAGTTGACGATTAACATCCCTGTTTTGAACGCTTGAACGGGATTCTTGTTAGTGAAATTATTGTCAAGCGTGTTACTAAACTAAGTTTTCGAAATTCATAGTATCTTATTTGTCATTCAATATTTGATGATAATGTTTTGTTACAGATATTTACCAAATACGAGCAACATCGGCGTCTTTTGCTAGAGGACATCTTAGCCTCAATAGCTCGTATACCTAGCTCGAAGCACAACTTACGGTCATTCCAGTTAAGTTCAGACCAACACATACAGATGCTCACAGCTCTTGTACTGCAGTTGGTGCAGTGTGTAGTCACCCTGCCAGAATCCATGTGTAAGACTCAGGATAAAGAAAAAGAACATTCTGAATCTGATAGTAAGAAGGTAAGTCAAATAATATAGGCCTCAATTTTTTTTTACTTTAGAAGTATTCTACAATTGGATAAATATGTACCTGATAAATTATGGCGTCTGTCGTTGGTTTCCATCGCTACAAAAATTTCGTGATTAATAGATAGATAGATACACTTTATTGCACAGAAAATTTACAGAAATGGGTTGTACAGACATATTTAAGTACAATATAGGCGGTCTTATTGCTAGAGAGCAATCTCTTCCAGACAACCTTTAGGTAGAGGAAATAGTAGACATCGAGAAACGGGTACAGCCGTGCAAAATGTTGGAAAAAAATACTAACAGAAAATATCAATATAAATACCATAACGACATTAAAATATTAAAAAAATACGTAAAAATAAATAAAACTTTAATAAATAAATAAATACCTACATAATAAATAAATAAATATATAAATTTCCATTAAGTATTTATGATTTAAACAAGTAGAAATAAATATATGAAATCAAATTAATTACCAACAATGCTTAGCATAGTTCGGATTTAGTTAAGAGAAAGACAGAAAGATTTTACTCTTGATTTGAAAATATTAATATACTGCTGTTAGAAAAAAATTTAAAAGTTCGGTGATTTATTGCTCATATGTACGTTCATTATTTCTGCAACAGTTGCAGCATTAAAATGTCAAATACGTAAACACTATATCAATATTAGTTTATGGTAAACAGTGACTTATAGACCTAGCATGCGGAATACGTCAAATTTATCGAATGAGACGACAAAAGTTTCGATACTGTTGATCGGCTAATAGCAAAGCGCACTCGTATTTTTATCCAATCAGCAGCTGACCCACTGACTTCAATCAATTTTGACGTTTGTTAAGAGCGCGATAAAATTAAGTCGCGGGGCGCATGCTAGGCCTGTTAGATGGAAATGAAATAGAGTTAGAGGAGTGAATAAGGAACTGTGTAATTTTTAACCATGTGTTGGTTGCACCGTTGGCGCACTGATGATGTGACCTAGGTCACGTCCTCAAAACATACAGTAGTTATTTTTTACTGAAATTAGGTATTTTATGTTTTAATCCTCGCGTTTGTTATGGTTATCCATTAATGGCTGAGCCAGAGTATTTTTGTATAGATGGAACTACTTTTCTCCTTCATGGAAGGTTTTGTAGGTTACTGGGTAATATATCGTTGGGTACAAATCAAGTAACTTAAAATTGGATTAGAGGGGTAGATGAAATATTGTACAATATTATGTAAGTGTTATATTTTCAGCACGTTGACAAAGATCTGACGATAATATCGAAGTACGAAGCAGCGATCAGTGTGGGCGGCACGTTCCTCACGTCGTTCCTGAACAAGTGCCGGAGTCGGTCGGAGGAGGTCGACTTCAGGCCCCTCTTCGAGAACTTCGTGCACGATCTACTCACCACTGTCAACAAGCCCGAGTGGCCCGCCACTGAGCTGCTTCTGAGTCTTCTTGGAACTATGTTGGTAAGTTAACTTAGCTCTGCTTGTATTTTACTATCAATGAAACATTGAAACTTTAGTCTGAATTTATTTAGACTACTTTTATTTTTGTCTTACGTGTAGCACCAGAGTTTCAAGTCAGATATTATATATGTTAACTAGCTGGGGCGCGTAGAATATTGTCTTCTTTTCCCCCTCTTCCAACCCCTTAAAGCTTTTATTTTCGTATTAAAAAGTAAGTAGCCTACATATGTTCTATATACGCTAGAGACTATAGATATCTTTGTATAAAATTTCATTTAAATTGGTTCAGTTGTTTTGACGTGAAATCGTGAAAGAGCATGACCGTAAATTAGAGAAAGATCGCAATCATCATCTCGATATTAAAGAAAGATAGCTTAAGCACTTGTAATATTTTAAAGAAACAGATTTTTTTTTATCTCCCCTTGCGATGCTGTTTTTAATTTTTTTGTTCTTTAAAAAATGTAAAGTTCGCTAGTGCGGCGTAAAGCACTATAAAAATAATAAAAATCGATTAAACACTTGTGTTATGAAAATCAAATAATTTTTAAAATGCTTCGATTTTTTTTTATATATACTACGAAGGAATCATGTTTCGATAGGTATCAGGCACCTCAGTATTTAAAAATATCTCAGTTGACTAGCCAGTCAACATTCCTGTTAAATGTTACCACCTGCGTATTTGTATTTAATCACATTTTAAGGGGTACCTCAAAGTACGAATCCTAAAGTTCATTACTATCAAATATGGCATCACGGCAGTCAGTGTAAGGTGTATTATTCGGTGCTCAGGTGAAGTACATGTCGGACAAGTCAATGGAGATGCCTGTGCGCGTGGCGTCGCTGGAGTACCTGGGGCTGGTGGCGGCGCGGCTGCGGCGCGACAGCGTGCACTCGCGCGCCAAGCTCGCCACCATGGACGCCGTCGTGCGCGACATACGCGCCGAGGAGGAGAAGGACGGGAACCAGGCGCAGGTCACTTGCACACATATTTATATTTTCCTGACTGTTGGCCCGCCTCTGGGCTCACGTCGGAATAAAAAGTTTTATCCAAATTCATTTTGTGGTTTTCGCGTGGAAGAGTAACAAACATCCTTTCATCCACTAACAAACTATCTATGTAATCATATTGATGAATAAATAAATAAAAAAAGGCTTTTGACCCGCCTTGATAAATATCAACACAGTTTTTTACGATATACGCGGAATTAACCAATGCTTAAGTCTATAAGAACAAGCTCTTTGATTTCAAAACAGTCGCAAGCGCGCGCAGGATATCTAGGTTCTTATCATTTTTTTGCAAATGTGAATCGAGGAAGGCGCTATGTCATTATGTCAGCATTTTTGTACATTCTTATTCTAATGAAATTGTAGTATCAGTGCTAGTATTTGGAAATTATTCGACTTCGTACGCGTGGACTTAGTCTTTTCTAGTAGTAAGTATAGATGGTCGGTTTTACCGTTATCTGCCCTTATATTCGAAACAAAAAGGAGTCCATATTTTAAACTAAGTTTCGAACTATATTTGTGCAAAATTTCTAATCTCTAACTTTAAAATAAACAGATTACTTTCGTAATTATAATATTAGTATGGATAATTGTTTTTGCAGAGTGTAACATCGGGTCTTGACGAAGACGAGGAGAGAACAGAGTTTCTGCAACGTGTCTTACTTGATTACCTTGCTATTAATGGACAAAAGGATCAGGCATGGAATTGTGCGCGACATTTCTACATCACCCAGTGGTACAGAGACATGGTCGTGCAACCGAAAAGTTCGTCCCCGACCAAAAGGCCAAAACACAAATCAAAAAAGCGCTACAAAGACGAAAGCAGCGAGGAAGAGTCCGATGCGGACGACGACAGCGACAAGGAATCTAAGGCTGATAGGAAACACAACATAAGCGCCGTGATCTCGGCGGAAAAGTTCAAAACCATCCAGAGGCGGAAACATTTCTTTTTGGAAAAAATCCGCCCCTTCCGGTACCAGGGTGGCACTCAAGTGCAAGTTATGCAGTCGTACATCGACTACAGCGGGGCGGAGTTGATATCCCAGTACCTGGCCTCTAAGAGGTCGTTTTCGCAGAGTTTCGACCGGTACCTTCGGAAGATACTAGTGATTCTCTGCGAGAATACAATAGCTATTCGGACTAAAGCTATGAAGTGTTTGGCGATGATCGTTGAGGCGGACCCGGCGGTCCTGGCGCGGCCTGACATGCAGATCGGCGTGAACCGCTCCTTCCTCGACCAGTCCACCGCCGTGCGCGAGGCCGCAGTCGACCTCGTCGGCAAGTTTGTGCTGAGCCGACCAGATCTCATTGACAAGTATTACGGAATGCTGTCAAATAGAATTCTCGTAAGTACCTAGATGAACAAATACGGTAAACAAAACTTGACCGCTCTGAAAATAGAATACAATATTTGAGTTTTGTGCAATGACGCTTCCTTTTTTTTTGTTAATTCTAAATTGCCATTATTAATAAACAACGTAGTTTTGAGTGATCTTACCCACTGCACGATTAAATTTTATTTACTTATTATTTTTCTAAAATGCTTCATTACTCTTCACAGGACACTGGTGTATCAGTTCGAAAACGTGTGATAAAAATTCTAAAAGATATTTGCATAGAATGCCCCGAGTTCCCTAAAATACCAGAAATATGTGTGAAAATGATAAGGCGAGTTAATGACGAGGAGGGCATCAGGAAGTTGGTGATGGAGGTGTTCCAGAACATGTGGTTCAGCCCTTGCCCCCACTCGGCGCGGCCCGGCGCCTTGGACATGACCGCGGCCGCCGCCGACCCGCTCACCAGGAAAGTACTCAACATCACCGACGTCGTGATATCCTCCAGAGACATGGGACTGGAATGGTTCCAGCAACTGTTAATGAGCGTAAGTGTTTGTTCAAAATTATCATTCTACTAGTTTCCGCCGTGACTTGACCGCGTCTGTGACTATTTTTCCGGCTTTATGTTGGTAATATAACATTAAGTGTAGCATAATCAGTCTTGAAAATGCAACATAATTTAAAATTTTCATAATAGTTATTCAGCTAATTTTTGTTACAGTTGTTCAAACCAAAAGAAGACAAAGAGGACTCCACTAAAATTATTTATCAGCCCCCAAAATCTCTTTTAGTTGCCTGTCAACAAATCGTAGACTGCTTAATTGAAAATTTACTTCAATTAGAAGAATCCAGCGCCGAAGGTAACTACAAAAAAATATCTGTGACATACAATATTTAGAAATAATGTAGTAAATGAAAATTAATAACGAACCTATCTATTTTATAGGCTCTTCGTCATCTCAGCGCATCTTGGCGTGTCTTTCAACGTTGCATTTATTTGCAAAAATTAGGCCACAATTACTAGTTAATCATGCATTAACAATGCAACCGTACCTGAGTTTGAAATGCCAGGTGAGTTATTTTTGGGATAATTACATTTTGATAAGTCTAAGTAGGTCTTACCTTTTTTAATTACCATTCTCGTTCACAATGAGCACTTATTCATGGCGTGGGAATATATTGTTTATCTGGAGAAAACCAACAAATTATAGAGAAAGCTGTACATGGAATAACAGCACTTAGATCAATGCAAGCATCGGTAATTAACCTTTTTAAAAGGGTTAACAAGAGCGAGAATGGTTAAATTGGTAACAAAAAATACGTTTTTTTTAAATAATAATTTTATCGCGTTATTCCTTGCACACTGATATTTTATACTTGTCGAAACGAAAACGAACTGCAACTTGACTCACCCCCGTTGTAGAAGACGCTAATAGCTTACCATTAAATGATTTATGTCGGTTGTTTATCTAGAATCAATACGAGCAGCAAATAATGTCGACAGTGGCGTCGACTCTAGAACTAGTAGTGCCTCTGATGGAGCACCCGAGCGAAGTGTTCCTGGCACAGCTTGAGGAGGACGCCGTGAAGCTGATCCTGCAACGAGGGCAGCTGGTCATCGCCTCCTGCATTGCGTTGCTCGCCGCCATCGTCAACAACCTCACGCACAACTACAAGCTTATTAGAGACGTCTTTAATAAGTACCACGGTAAGTTAACTGATTATTGCGACCCAAAAATGATTTATCACTGAAAATGCGCGCTTATAGATTAGCTCTTACGATTTACTTGCGTATGCAGTAAGCATACTTATAACAAAGCAAAAAAATCACAAAAAACCTGTCACAAGAAATAACGGGGAAGATAACACGGGTGTACTGTCACTACATTTGGGGGTACCAAATATAATAATAATCCTTCCAGGTAACCCGTCAAGTGTTACAAGATTAGTGGTTTTTGACATGACGAGTCAATATAAACACTGTTAGAACATATTCTTTTGGATCAAAGAATAGAAGATTGACGATGTGAGTCCTTTTATGGTATCATGGCACGGTGTTGTCTATGGTCTAGCTCTAGTGGTTTAAGTAACGGGGCATGATCTCAGGGTCTTGGGTCCGTTTCTGCCAGGTTGAGCAAATTACATTTAGAATTTTTCGAACATAATTTTGTAATTACTACTAGCCTGCATTTGGCTGGCTTGGTGATAAAGCCAGTTATAGTCTTCGAGAGGTGATTTGATTGAAATGACGCAGGCCTTAGCCCTGTAGTGTGAGGTGATGTTCCGTGGTCTGACGTGGTGAGTGTGTCAGGCGTGCTGCTGCAGTGGAGGGCGGGCTGGCTGCGCAACGCGTCGGCCACGCGGGCCCTGCACGCGCGCCCGCACTTCCGTCGCGCGCTCTTCATCGTCGGCCTGCTGCTGCGCTACTTCGACTTCACCGACGCCACGGTCATCGAAGCGCTGCCGGTACGTCGCCTTGCCCGTCTGAGGGGCTACCGTTAACTACGATTGGAACTTCGCTCGAAATCTGTTGAACCGAAATACCAAACCATGAAACATTTACAAACCACTTATCATCAATTGACTCCTAAACTAATCATATTGTTTTTTTTTATTGCTTTCTAATTGTGTGTTCGTAACCCAAATTTTGTAGGGCGGTTAACGCTCGTATGATACTACTGGTGTTGCAGGATGGCCTTAAAATTTAACAGCGCGTAGATGTAAATAAATTATTGATCTGAAAAAATCATAGCAGCCAAACCCTAGCTTTTAATAATGTCGGTACTGATATTAGCATAACCAATGCCCTGGGCAACTTCTTGCCGGCGACCCCTCTAATGACGGATCAAAAATATCGGATAAAGTCTGACCTGCTACAATAAATTTCCAATGCTCCTCGTATCTAGCGACCGCTCAGGGTCGCTTACCGAGTCGTACCCTAGCTTTGGCTATGGATAATCATTCCGATACTTTGCTATGCGCCCCCATATCAACATATCAAAACAGCTTAATTCCCTTAAACAGAACGACATAAAGGAGCAAGTGTTCAACACAATGATGTTCTTCGTGGGCCTCGAGGACGAGGACTTCGTGTCGCACACGCTCAAAGCTCTCGGCTCGATCTGCGTGCGGCACTACGAGTTCATGCTACGGCCCGAGCTCAAGGAGTTCTACCACCAGCTGCTGACATACGACCTCGCGCCCATTGAGATGAAGGCGGACGTCCTCAGAAACATCGAGATGTACTTACAGGAGGAGGAGCAGAGGATGATTAGGCAAGATAAGGAATGTAAGTAACAGCATTCTTTGCGTTTATATAATAATATCCAACAACATCACAAACATCGACCTGATCCCAAAGCCAGCCAGCAATTTTGTTATGGAAAACAAAATCAACCGTCGCACCATAGAATATGGTTGAGAGTTGGGATTGGTTCAGAGTGCCAACCATTATACCATCACGCCAGTAAACTCAAGTCAGGCATTTAATCAGTTCTTAGAAGGCTACTATAATATATTTGTGGGGTGATAATATTAATGCGGGGGGATGGTAATAGCACAAACGCTTGGCCGTGACCAGTAGAAAGCCTTATCATGGGATTACATATCTGAGCTTGTTATTTTGTTTGAACTTATTACCTTTTTCCTATATTAATATACCATGTTAATATGGCCGTCATATATCCTTACCATCGTTGCCATAAACGAAAAATAGCATTGTTAGTTCCATCAATTCGTATGAAAAAGTGATACAGAAAGCGCTTTCTAAGCCTTTAAACTACGAAATACTACAAATTTTATCGACAATGTTCTATCATCTCTAATGTCTATTACTTCAATACAGGGTCGAAACGCTCAAAGCACGAGAACCTGAAGGAGATGGGCGACGTGTCATCGGGCATGGCGTCAACGGTGATCCAGCTGTACCTGAAGGAGATCCTCGGCGCGTTCCTGCACCCTAGCACCGTCGTACGCTCGAGTGCCATGAAAGTTGTGCAGCTCGTACTCGCGCAGGGTCTTGTGCACCCCGTGCAGGTAAATAACGCCTTCACACCCCCCTTTTTTTCAGAGTCCTTTTTTGACGTCAATTGTAATGTGGATCATTGATCATTGGTTATCAATCTAAAAATATCATAATCAAACTGGAAACATCACACAAAGCTGTCGACCCCGTGGGAATCGCACCCACGAGCCAAAGCTCATTATCATTAGACCACAGCGGTAGTTCGCTTATACAATAAAAGGTATCAGTATAAAAATATGGAGATGGCTTCAAATTAATAACTTTAACTAGTACCCCGAGTAGGAATGGTAAAATATGCGTGGTTTAATAATTATATCACACGCTTTTCGGTCAACCTAAGGTTTCCTATGGCGCCGTTATTGAGCGATGTAAAGTGCGGAGGAATTTAGTGGGTAGGCTCCGCCGCTCTTTTCAGAACGGGCGAGTCCCTACACATACGATTGAGGCAGCTTTTGCTCCAATCTATCCTTGAATACTGAGAGTAATCAAAAATAAACATTGACGTCAATCTTATCGAAATTAAGGATTCTATTGGTTAAATGGTCCCCATGAGGTTTCATTTGGAGTTTATATTTTATTTTTATACATCACCTAAATGGAATTTCATAATGTTTCAATACTCATATGTTCATTTCAGATTGTTCCATATTTAATATGCATGAGTACGGACATAGAAGTTACCGTATCGCATACAGCAGATAAAAACTTACAAGAGATTGATAAGAAGTACCCAGGGTTCATTCACATGAAGGCGCAGCTGGGCATCAAGCTATCGTATCAACTGCAGAAAATTTTGCAATCCAACAAGAAAAATTTCGTGATACGAGGATTTAGGTAATAACATCTCTTATTTTATAAGATACCTGTAGTTAATGTACTTCCAAAATTGTACGACGTTCCCTTTAACAATATTTGTTTATTCTTTGTAGGAAAAAAGAACAAGATGATTTGCCTTCTTCATTGAATGGTTTCTTGTATTCTTTGCTTCGGAATACAAGGCCACAAAGGAGGGCGTTAGTTTTGTCTTTGCTAAAGCAATTTGATGACGTCTCTGTAAGTGTTTGGATAATTTACTAAAAAACAAAATTATTTAGTTATATTTTTGTGGTTTTAAATTAATCGTTTTATTATTTTTTTTCAGACTGCACCTTTAGATCAGATGTTGTACCTGGCAGACAACCTAAGTTACTTTCCATTTCAAGTACAAGATGAACCCTTATTTATAATACATCACATTGATATCATTATTTCAACATCAGGTTCAAATCTGCTACAGCTTTTTCGTGAAGTAAGTATTATATAAAATAGATTTGACAGTACTCAAAATAGAGACTTCACTATCACTACATAATATAAAAACAAAGTAGCTTTTTCTGTATGTCCCTATGTATGCTTAGATCTTTAAAACAACGGATTTTTATGCGATTTTTATAGATATAGTGATATATGAGGAATGATTATATGTATAATCCATAGCTCCATACATATTAATGTACAGGAAAACTGAAAACTTTATTTGTATTTATTTGCACCCGTGCGAAGCCGGGGCGGGTATCTAGTAATATACAAAACTAGAAAAGAACGTAACGTATAGTAGTCAAAACTATTTCATTGTGGCATTTATTTGCCAGGGCTTAATAAAAACGAATGCGGAAGAGAGGGAGCCGCTAGACGAGGAAGAGGACGAGGAGGAAGCGGAGACGCTGCTGACGCGGTTACCGGAGAGCACGCGGGCGCTGCGCGACGCCATGCGCCAGGCGCGCGGCTGCCTGCTGCTGCTCGTGCTCAAGCAGCACCTCAAGCAGCTCTACGGGTTCACGGACGCGTGAGTACAGCGTTTGTAGACTCCTAGCGAAGTAACCAAGACACTGCTGCCGGAGAGCACGCGGGCGCTGCGCGACGCCATGCGCCAGGCGCGCGGCTGCCTGCTGCTGCTCGTGCTCAAGCAGCACCTCAAGCAGCTCTACGGGTTCACGGACGCGTGAGTACAGCGTTTGTAGACTCCTAGCGAAGTAACCAAGACACTGCTGCCGGAGAGCACGCGGGCGCTGCGCGACGCCATGCGCCAGGCGCGCGGCTGCCTGCTGCTGCTCGTGCTCAAGCAGCACCTCAAGCAGCTCTACGGGTTCACGGACGCGTGAGTACAGCGTTTGTAGACTCCTAGCGAAGTAACCAAGACACTGCTGCCGGAGAGCACGCGGGCGCTGCGCGACGCCATGCGCCAGGCGCGCGGCTGCCTGCTGCTGCTCGTGCTCAAGCAGCACCTCAAGCAGCTCTACGGGTTCACGGACGCGTGAGTACAGCGTTTGTAGACTCCTAGCGAAGTAACCAAGACACTGCTGCCGGAGAGCACGAGGGCGCTGCGCGACGCCATGCGCCAGGCGCGCGGCTGCCTGCTGCTGCTCGTGCTCAAGCAGCACCTCAAGCAGCTCTACGGGTTCACGGACGCGTGAGTACAGCGTTTGTAGACTCCTAGCGAAGTAACCAAGACACTGCTGCCGGAGAGCACGCGGGCGCTGCGCGACGCCATGCGCCAGGCGCGCGGCTGCCTGCTGCTGCTCGTGCTCAAGCAGCACCTCAAGCAGCTCTACGGGTTCACGGACGCGTGAGTACAGCGTTTGTAGACTCCTAGCGAAGTAACCAAGACACTGCTGCCGGAGAGCACGCGGGCGCTGCGCGACGCCATGCGCCAGGCGCGCGGCTGCCTGCTGCTGCTCGTGCTCAAGCAGCACCTCAAGCAGCTCTACGGGTTCACGGACGCGTGAGTACAGCGTTTGTAGACTCCTAGCGAAGTAACCAAGACACTGCTGCCGGAGAGCACGCGGGCGCTGCGCGACGCCATGCGCCAGGCGCGCGGCTGCCTGCTGCTGCTCGTGCTCAAGCAGCACCTCAAGCAGCTCTACGGGTTCACGGACGCGTGAGTACAGCGTTTGTAGACTCCTAGCGAAGTAACCAAGACACTGCTGCCGGAGAGCACGCGGGCGCTGCGCGACGCCATGCGCCAGGCGCGCGGCTGCCTGCTGCTGCTCGTGCTCAAGCAGCACCTCAAGCAGCTCTACGGGTTCACGGACGCGTGAGTACAGCGTTTGTAGACTCCTAGCGAAGTAACCAAGACACTGCTGCCGGAGAGCACGCGGGCGCTGCGCGACGCCATGCGCCAGGCGCGCGGCTGCCTGCTGCTGCTCGTGCTCAAGCAGCACCTCAAGCAGCTCTACGGGTTCACGGACGCGTGAGTACAGCGTTTGTAGACTCCTAGCGAAGTAACCAAGACACTGCTGCCGGAGAGCACGCGGGCGCTGCGCGACGCCATGCGCCAGGCGCGCGGCTGCCTGGTGCTGCTCGTGCTCAAGCAGCACCTCAAGCAGCTCTACGGGTTCACGGACTCGTGAGTACAGCGTTTGTAGACTCCTAGCGAAGTAACCAAGACACTGCTGCCGGAGAGCACGCGGGCGCTGCGCGACGCCATGCGCCAGGCGCGCGGCTGCCTGCTGCTGCTCGTGCTCAAGCAGCACCTCAAGCAGCTCTACGGGTTCACGGACGCGTGAGTACAGCGTTTGTAGACTCCTAGCGAAGTAACCAAGACACTGCTGCCGGAGAGCACGCGGGCGCTGCGCGACGCCATGCGCCAGGCGCGCGGCTGCCTGCTGCTGCTCGTGCTCAAGCAGCACCTCAAGCAGCTCTACGGGTTCACGGACGCGTGAGTACAGCGTTTGTAGACTCCTAGCGAAGTAACCAAGACACTGCTGCCGGAGAGCACGCGGGCGCTGCGCGACGCCATGCGCCAGGCGCGCGGCTGCCTGGTGCTGCTCGTGCTCAAGCAGCACCTCAAGCAGCTCTACGGGTTCACGGACTCGTGAGTACAGCGTTTGTAGACTCCTAGCGAAGTAACCAAGACACTGCTGCCGGAGAGCACGCGGGCGCTGCGCGACGCCATGCGCCAGGCGCGCGGCTGCCTGCTGCTGCTCGTGCTCAAGCAGCACCTCAAGCAGCTCTACGGGTTCACGGACGCGTGAGTACAGCGTTTGTAGACTCCTAGCGAAGTAACCAAGACACTGCTGCCGGAGAGCACGCGGGCGCTGCGCGACGCCATGCGCCAGGCGCGCGGCTGCCTGCTGCTGCTCGTGCTCAAGCAGCACCTCAAGCAGCTCTACGGGTTCACGGACGCGTGAGTACAGCGTTTGTAGACTCCTAGCGAAGTAACCAAGACACTGCTGCCGGAGAGCACGCGGGCGCTGCGCGACGCCATGCGCCAGGCGCGCGGCTGCCTGCTGCTGCTCGTGCTCAAGCAGCACCTCAAGCAGCTCTACGGGTTCACGGACGCGTGAGTACAGCGTTTGTAGACTTCTAGCGAAGCCGGGTAGCACGCGGCAGACAGCGTCCTACTGTACTTTTAAAGCCATTGTGACGATCTTTTAAACCCATTGTGACGATCTTTTAAACCCATTGACCGCCATTGATTGAGATGCCGACGACGCGTTTAAGCGTTATTGTTCACCTTATGTTTGACGTTAAAATAAAAAGTAATGAACACCATCTCGTAAATATATATTTACACACCGTGCTCCAGGATACGATAGATTATTATTATTGATAACTGAAAACGTCCTACAGCATAGAATTGTGTTCTAAAATGATAAAAACAACAACTAAAATTATTAACGTAAAATCACACTGCACGACGCCACGGGCGTCTTAAAGCGTTCGGTAGTGATGTGTCTAAGTGGCCATTTTTAATATTATTTATTTAATATGTATGTAGCTATTAGATGGTTACAATAAAATGTGGTTATTTTTCTATTGTTCTACTGCTAGTGTATTAAAAGTGTATTAGTAAATAACTTTACATTATCTCGGCTTAAATACATACTTGACAGATGGATTGGTGATGCTGCTCGTCAAATGGTTAAACGTACGATTTTTTTATGTTTTACCTAATTATTAATGTTCACAGTCAATTGGCTACTTGACAGTTTTTGAAAAAGTATTGTTAATTGTGCGCCCGTTCATTTTATATGCCAAGCAATCGATTTATCTGGAAAAAAAATTTAATAACCAGGGAAAAAAAAAATATTTTGTGTAACACATTTAAAAAGCGCTCGAAAACGCCAAGTCACGTCACTCTTGCAGTTATGACGTCAACGTTCTAGATATCGAACCGATACGCATAGGAACGACTCAATTTAGATAAACGGAAAATGTTTTAATAAATTCTTAATACGGTTAGAGACACAATAATTCAATTTAATCGGTAAAATAATCTTTGTTTCGCCACAATAAAATAAATTATTTTCGCCGACAGCTGTCATTTCCGAATTGCAATGGTGGTTTCCGTTTCGGCTCTTTTGTTCAACAGATAAAAAAAGTAAAATTTATTTTGCAAAAATAAAATACTAACTATGTTTTTAATTAAATAATAATGAAGGAAAGTTGTTGAATTGCGTGAAAAATAACGTTCAATACATTTACTGAATAATACTATTTATTTTAAATGTAAGAATACAATTTCAGTTTTACAACGGCACGTATATTTAAAAAAGGACGCGAAGCGAAAGTGAACTAATTAGCGCCACAGGCGGCAAAAACTATAAACTTTAAACGTTGCGTTCCATTTCTAACAAATAATAATGTAAAATTATTACTTAACTAATAAGCTAACAAATCCAACACTTTTCATATTTTATTGTTAACACTGTCAAGTAGCCAATTGAGAAACAGTTTGTAATAATAAACAGATGACATGCTGTTTTGCATTGGTTTTATAACTATGTGTTTACTGTTTATTATTGAATTTATTCTGCTTAAAATATACCTTTAATTTTTTTTTATTAAAATTTAATGTTGTCGATATACCCACTTAACTCCACTATGTCGTGTTCACTTGAATGTACTGCCAACGCCAACGAGGCTTTAAGTCGTCCGCTTGTGACGTCATAAACGCGTATGCTGCTATTGATAGTGTTGGGGGTTGAAGGTAGATTAAAATATATTTTTATTAAATAACCCTACAAAAGCTAAATGTTACTGAAGTTATTGTCTGTGTAAGCACTTTATTTACGGAAACAGTTTAAACAATAATGGGTTGTGTTGAACTTTTACATATTCTGGAAGTAGTTGATGACGATGATATCTTTAATAAATCTTCGTCTGATAGTGAAGTAGGAGAAGTGTTTCTTTTCGAGACATCTATTTATTTGAATCAAACTAGATTAATAAGCATGACAACTGGGTCGACAAATTCTAATTATTTCGTGAGTTACTCCATAAAAATTATAATACCCGTATACTCAATCAAGTGAAAAAAACGATGTATGATAATGCTCATAAAAAATCGAAGTTCACTACTTCCTGCTTATTTTAAAATGTATATAGGTGTGACGTCATACGACATTTCAACGTAACACGGCACCGTGATTTTTTTGATTGATTTAATATAGAAAAAAGAAGAAAAAAGTTTCTATCTATTGGAAAAAATATACAATATTCTATTGTTATTCTTATACAAAAAATATGTAAATCATAATAAGTACAAAAGGAGATTATTTTGTTTTTAACAAAAACAGTTGCGTTTTTCCCCATTCCTTCGATAAAGTCCTTAATAACACTATAAAAGTAGGTAAAATTTGTCAAACATTTAAGTTGTGATCGCCGATGACGCTTTAAGGCGTCGACTAGTTGCGTCGAAATTCCTTGCACACTTAAAAAAGTCTTGTGATAATTTTCTGATTACTAAGACATATAAAATTACTATTGAGCTATTATTTCTTATTACGTTTAGTATGTATGAGCATTTATTTCTTTATCCTTAGTAATAGGTAATAAGGTTCCGAAACAAACGTTTATTCTTATCGCTTAGTGCAGCATGTCACATCACTATCGTATCGGGCGAAAATTCTAGCTAATAATACGCATGGCGTCGGGAACACTACTTTCTATATGAAGGCCGGCGGTCAATGGGTTAATGTCTCTCAGCTCGAGACACTAGTAACAGGGGTCAAGCCTTCAAGGTAAGGGCTACAAGTCCAGTAACAGCTATTATTATGCTGTACTTAAGCCAGGACCTCATTTACCACTTTACATCAGGTGGGATGAGGTCAATCTTGAAGTGCAATATAAAAAAAACATTCAGTGCATTTTATACCTAGTTGAGGCCGCGCTACGGCTAAACCGTCGCGGATTTTAACCGCAAAATTTTGTGAGTTAAAGAAAGTAATGGAAGCGGCCGCACTGATGGTTTTTTTCCCCGACCGATTTAAAACCGTGTTTTGTTACAAAATGTGTAGTCCATTTAACTTACATTGCATCGCGGTTTGTAACCGTAGTGCGTGCGTTTCGATAGGTTTCGCGGTTTTACGATTTACCGCTTGCGAGAAATAACCTTATCCTAAATAAGATTAATTTTGCTTCTAAGCCATGCACGAGCTGCATTAACCAAAAGTAATTTCGTTTGTTGCAGGAAGATCAACCAGTACTCGCCGTCGGAGAGCGTAAAGGTGTACGAGAAGGCGGTGTCGCGACGGCACGCGCCGGTGTTCGAGCCCAAGGCGACCATCGCGCAGATGCAGCACACCGACGGCGACGACGAGCTGGACGAGCGCGGCCGCCGCCGCCTCGTCGACGACTACCTGGAGGTGGGCGCACTGCACGATACTTAACCGATTCCGATTATCTTATCCATACTTCCATACTAATATTATAAATTGCGAAAGAAACTGCCTGTCTGTTTGTTTGACTAAGCGGCTTTCACGCCACTGAACCGATTTTGATGAAATTTACTATAGGTATAACCTCTAATCTAATCTATGTCCGTTACATAGGCTACTTTTTGTTTTGAAAATAAGGGGGTATGGGGGTATACCGCCCTTGAAAGTTTATATGGGAAAATGATTATTTTATAAGTTAGAGATATGAAATTTGGCTCAAATATGGCTCGAAACTTGGATGAAAATATGGACTACTTTTTGTTTCGAATATTAGGGGAGATAGGGATAAAACCGACCATATATATTTATTGCTAGAAGAGACTAAGTCCACGCGCATGAAGTCTAATCTAATATATAAAATTCTCATTGTTAATTGCCTGTTGCCATATTCCTCCGAAACAGCTTAACCGATTGTTATGAAATTTTAAATAGGTACATATTCAGTAGATCTAAGAATCGGCTACTATCTATTTTTCATACCCTTAAGTGATAGAGGCTATCCAACTCTAACATTTATTGTTTATTTTTTTGGATAATATTTTTTTTTATTGTTATAATGTGGCATGAAAAAATTCTTACAACCTTAAATGTTTACCCTTATATCGCCAACCTATTTTTGAATACTTGCTTAAATAATTTAATCATTTTTCATCCCGCTCCCTAGAAATAATTAATATGGCAAAAAAACGTTTGCCGGGTCGGTTAGTAATCTATAGATGTCCTACCTACTATTGTAACCTTTCTATCAAAATGTTTGTAAGCGAACAGTTGAGACCTAAAAAATGGCACCAGCAAAACAAGGCATAACACAGTAGTATGCCTTCTTTCGCACTGATCTGATTAGATATTGGAATGGCAATAAACTATACGTATATCACTTTAGATCTTTTCTGTTTGAAACATGTACGTAATAACGCGGGGGTCAACAAACTTCGTTTTTGTTTTGCACGGAACTGTAAGTCTGTGAAATATATGATCGAAGTCATACCAAATAGTCGTATTGAGTATCCTTTTTCACTGTCGTATTTCAATATATTCGGTACTTTTCTTCGTCTATTTTAAAGATAAATTTTACCATCACACCTAGGAGTATGTAACAATAGTATAAAACGCGTCGCGCAAGATGACACTAGACGGGTTTCTGTTAAACCAATATTATTATACAAACGTTAATAAAAATGTATCCATAAAATATAATAAGTACATTTGGAGGCTAGAGCTAGGTGTTTGTTAGAGCTGCCAGGGCTGACTTACGTGATAGATAGGTGGGGATCCCACCGCATGTTTTGTGGAATTTGACGTTAAGCTATATAAAGGCAAATGGTAACGAGATTAAATAAATAAATATAAAAGTAGTTATGATCGTATCCTATAAACGATATAAATATGTTTGAATATTTTTTTGTACAGTTCAAACAACTCATGCTGAAGTTCGACCCCGAAGAAGAGGAAGACGAGGAAGCGGGCGCGACGAGCGGGGCCGGCGCGGGCGGGGCTGGCGCGGCCGGGGCGGGTGCGGCCGGGGCGGGGGCGGGGGCGGCCGGGGCGGGGGCGGGGGCGGCGGGGGCGGCCGGGCCCGCGGGCGGCGGCGAGCCCGGCGGCGGCGGCGCGGCCACCTAGCGCCTGCGATGAACGTAGCCGCCGCACCGCGTACTGCTGTACTGCCGTAGCGAGCGTTCCGTTGTACATTATGCTCCACCCCGTCGCGCCCGAGGGCCCGCGGCCGAGCGCGAGCCGATCTTAAATTCTATAATAAGTTATATTTGAGAAACACGATTTTGTTTTTATATTAAAGTCTTGTGTGTAGATAATTTTTATGAAGAATATAAAGTATATGTACCTACTCTGCCTTGAATTTTTCGGATGCGATCTCCGATTGAGTCGATAGAGGTGCGGCGCGCGATCGCTCCGGGCGTTCTGGAGCTCCTAGATTTCCTCTGACGATTTGTACATACTGGGATCCATGTAATATTATAATATTGAATAAAATATTTATGTTGACATTAGAGGGTACTGCAATAACCTGCATTTCTTATGATTAAGAAAAAATTAAAGTTAAAAGGCTAGATTTTTACATAATTATTTTTCTATTTTCCCTTTTACATTTTTTTCATTGCATATACATAGGAACATAGTTTTTTTTAATTATTAAGGAGTACAATTGTTAATACACAAAATCATACACTTATTAAGGATTAAAATTAAATAGTAAAAAGTTTTACACCGACATTTTGTCTTGTCTTTCATCAGAAATAGCAAATTTGTTACAAAGGAAGAAAATAAGTGTTTCTGAAGTCGGCTTGACCTTGCCGTCGGCTATCAGTCTCCGTAAGTTGCGTATGCGCTGCTTGTGTGGGTACTCGTGTGACACTTGCTGAGGCTGGAAAATACAATCATTATCATTTTGGGATAAACCTCGATTTTGGAACAAATTAAGGGTGACTGATTTCAACAGTCTTACCGGATTCAACAGACAGCATTGGGTTGTTGACACTAAATACAAATACTTTTAGGTATCAATACTGTAAAAGAGGACATTATGTTACAGCGGCCATATCGAGTACTTGCAAATTATCTTTGAAATTCGATTTTAAAATGCTCCGATACTTATAAAAATTTAGTGTGTTGATAAGTATCTATCTATTAAGATTGCTACCTTAAAAAAATATATAAAGTAATTATTTTTTGACAGGTAGGTATTAAAAAGTATCTCAATTGAATTCTTAAACCAATCAGCATCCCAATGGGAGTGTTCGCGCATGAAAAATCCACTAGATAGCGATAAGTAGGCGGGGGGGTCCAACTTTTTGATTGGTGATTTAAATGTCATGGTGATATGTCCGTCAATGCCATGTAAATCATAACCAATCACATAGCAGTTAGGCGCTCCCACGCCTACGTATCGCCATCTAGTGGATTGTTCGTACTGCGTACACCGTCATTGTGCTATTTTGACCCTGGCAAATAATTTAAACGCACCAAACCATACATTTTCAAACCTAACCAGTTACACAAACACTATAATTCCAATAAATAGATATTGTCCAATTGCCAAAAAGTAAAAAGTTATACTTGTTTACACGGAAATGTATGGAAAAATATAGAAGACGTCTAATGACGTCAACTCAAACTTAAAATAGGAATAGCCTTGATGAAATCCGTAAACCTGGTAGTTTAAAATGTTAATTTAGCATTTTTATACCCTCTATATCCTATGCTAGATTATCTGTCTTAGCGTTATTTGAAGACATTAAAAAGCTTTAGTCATGAGTTTTTATATCACCCACCAAACATCCTTTCCACAAACCACACCAGTGCTGTAGAAATTAAGACCGACCGATTAACAGATTTTGACTAATTTGTAATCTTATTACAAATTGTAATAGGTTTGGAAAGGTTTCATAATCAATAGTTAGGAAGCACAATACGATTGTGTTTCAAAATACGAATGCGGTCTATGTATTCTAATAAACACTTGTTAAAAAAGTAGAGATGCTTCGTTCCGTTTAAGATTTGTAGGCCTACAAAAAAATTACGGGTTTCCGCAAAAAAAACTTTAATTAATGAAACATGTGCTTTTTCTATTTTATTGATGAGAGAGAAGTTTTTCTAGTATGTGAAAAAGCTGCATTTGAACTATAAATGCATCCATTGTTGTTAGTTTTATGATGGTTTTTTATTGACGTTGAACACTAGAATAAAAATAAACAATAACTAAATAGGTACATATACTAAGGCTCCCATCGATAAAACGTCAAGGCAAGCTAATAAGACAGTAGCTTAAAACGCTTACATGGCAGTAGACCCTAATAACGTTACCTGGTCGTCCTGCGAGTGGTCTGGTGGCGGTATTCCGATGATGGAGCTGTCCCACATGACGGGGTGCCATGGGCGGCGCACGGGCTTCTCGGCCGGTACCAAGGGCTGCGGCGGCTTCAGCGGCAACGACCTCACGTCCACGTATTCATCCTCCTCGACCGGCAGCACCTCGTATTTACTCATTTGCTGAAGATTAAAATTTGCATCATAGACTTTATTCTCCATTTCCGGTGAAATATGGATTTAGGACTTTCATTAAATTATCAAAACATAACAAGGTTAAATGAAATTTAGTTATCTAGAGGGGGTTTGTACAGTCGCAATTATTATCTTACCATAAGGGCGACTAATAAATGAATTGCGTATCTGTGGGACTGCGAAGTAATCTCATAATGGAATCTTGTTGGGTACCTACCTACATGAAACGAGTTGCCTTATACCTTTATTACGTTGTGGAAAGTAAATTATATATTTCACCGGCATTATCTTTGGTGCAAAATTATATTACCTTGTCCCTTAACAAAAAACCTTCACTGGATTTATTGCGTAGGTATAGGTAGATCTGCCAAGTTACCTTAATACCATAGCTGGGCATTAACTCGTTAACCGATTAATCGTTAATTAACGAAGTTAACATTTTGAGTCACGGATTAACTTTTAAGTTAACTTTAAAACTGTTAACGGACTCATTAACTTCCGTTAATAATCCTAAAGTCCGTTAATCGTTAATCCAATGCCTACTATCCACCCCATGGCACCGCGAGTGCAAGTAAGAAAGCTGCGAATAGATTCATTTTTAACCACGCTGGAACGGAGCAGATATATGCGTTTAGGGTGAGAGATGTTTCTGCAAAGTAATGTATCCTCCACCTATCTTATAAACGAATGGTCCGATTTTGATGCGGTTTTCAATAACAGGTTTGTGTTTGATGAGTTCATGTTTTTAGACGGGTGTCATGGCTGTAACTCACTAAGGGGCGCCACAATATTAGTGCAAAACAATGTTACAATATAATCAAAACGAAATGTCCGATTACAATTCTGTTTTCAGAAATGTGTACCTACGTGGTAGCTTAAATGCATGTTTAACCATTTAACCCAGCTAAAGTTTTTCTAGTGCCTTGAATACAATTATTGAAGAATTGTAGATGTTTAACGATGACATAAAATACACTTATGAGTATGATTAAATTTTTGCTGAAAATTTAGGAAAGCCAGCCCCTAGACGGATATTGCTCGGTTATGTATTATGGTAAAATTATTATCGCTGCATTTAAGTATATCTTCGAGAAACAGACACATTAGGAAAATACTGTAAACGTAGATATTTATTGTTTACAGTATTATATACAGTAGTATATCTATTACCGATTTCTCGAGATACCAACTCATTTTTAGGAAGTATTTTTACGTCCATTATAATATTTCGTTACATAATAATTGGGTTTTGAGTTATTTATTATTTTTCGATGAAATTTTTACCGTCTTGGGTTTTTTTCGAAATGTTTAAAGTACCTACATTTGATTTCAACATGTAATTAATTACTTAGAGCCGGTGTTTAGTTAGAATGACGAATGCTGTGTTTGTTTTAAAGAAGGGAGCGTTCAAGTATTACGTAACGCAATTTTTGAACATGTTTACTCCCCTCCCTCTATGTAATGCACCGCAACGTTTTCCAGTACTCCCCCTCCCTCTTTCTTTAAAAAAATAAACACACTGAATACTATTGAGAGAAACTAAAAGGGTTTAAAAATGGGAGTTTCATATCTAATTTTTGTATTGGAATGCATCGTAACTTTTTAGATAGCCTCTCCCCCCCCCCCCCCCCCCCCATTTGCGTTACGTAATACTTGAACGCTCCCTAAATTACTGTCAGTGATCATTTGCGTGTAGATAAGGAAGTGTGTAGGTAATCCCTACTAATATTATAAATGCGAAAGTACCTATCTGTCTGTCTGTCTGTTACGCTTTCCTACTTAAACCTCTCAACCGATTTTGATGAAATTTGGTATAGGTATACGTTGAATCTCAAGAACGGACATGGGCTACTTTTTATTAGAAAATAAGGGGGGAAAGGGGGTAATACCACCTTTGAAAGTTTATATGGAAAAATGTTTATTTTTGAAGTTAGAGATATGAAATTTGGCACAAATGTAGCTCAAAACTTGGATTAAAATATATACTACTTTTTGTTTTGAATATTAGGGGAGAAAAGGGTAAAATCAACCATGAAAGGATGTAGTCCACGCGAACGAAGTCGCGGGCACAGCTATATTAGATAAATTGAAAAAGTGTACTGTGCAGTGCAGTAATCAAAACCCTACCATGGATGACATGGAATCGGATTCCAGGTCCTAGGGAGAATCCATGACCATGCATCCATCCATTTTGATTATATTTTAACGGATTAACAATTAACGTTAACTTGCGTTAATTCTTCAGAAATGTAAAGCTTTAACGTTTAACGAAGCTAACTTTTTTAGTACAAGATTAACGATTAACGAAGTTAACCGTTTGATTAACGGTGCCCAGCTATGCTTAATACCTAAGTCATCACCTGAGTATCTTTTGTAGGTGTGTTATGGTGGCAAAACTTCTACTATTACTACTGTACACATACTACTATTCCTCTTTAGGCAGCAGAGCTAAGGAGGGCCATAACACAATGCTGACCAACAACACTAACAACGGGGATAAAAGTACCTACCGACAAGAAAAAGGCACGCATCAGGTACAAAATCTTTAATCTTTTGCATGCATTAAAACAGGTCAAGGACTACATCGCTGACTATACCTAACTATCGACACAATGGTACAGTCCAAAACAACGATGTCGCAAATCATTACGTAGGTAGGTACGTACATCTTATGTAAATTCTGATAAATCTGTTTACTGAACAAAATTAGATCACGAAAACATTTTTGCACATTGAAGTAACAAAACGTCTACAAAAAAAACTACGGCGCAATAACAGCGCTTTTAATTCGATTAGTTACTTGGCAACGATACAAGAAATCATTTTTCGGCTTCATGGCCCCGGCCAGCCAATCAATCGGAAGAAAATGTTTTAATTTTAACACATTGGTGACTTTATATTTTAAGTTTGGTTATATTTAAAGCAGTGTTGTTATGGAGCTCCATGTCCGTAACCGAAACTATCGGATATTCGAAATAAAATAAGATCCGTAACCGAATCCGATATAAAAAAGTTTCATGTAGTTTCGGATAGGGCAGAGTCTCACTATTATCACTGCTTAGTAAATTTAACGTGTTTTGACTAGTTTTTGTATAAGAAATAATTAGGTAGGTATATACAAAATCGAGTAGCTGTAAAAAATAATTACTTGTTTGACTGATTTGATATTAAAACTTACAAAGTACAACTAACGTCAAATCATTTATATTCTTATTTGTATTTCACTTCTACACTACCATAAAAATCTAATATCCATAACCGATACTATCGGATAATCCGAAATAATTTCATATCTGAAGGTAACCGTAATCGAAACCGATATAATATTTTACATACATATATCCGTATCCACACATGTATCCGAAATTATATATCCATAACATCCCTGATTTAAAGGTAAATAATCGGTGTATTGAAGATAACTCAAAGGGAGATAATTCCATGGCTGGGACTTAAGTTCCTAATAAACGAAGTTAACATTAGAGAAATTGGTTTTACTAATCAAGCAAGTATCAATAAGTGGGTACCTATATAATTTAGGAGGTCCATTGTATGCGTTTAGGTACCTATTTCTTTTACGCCCCCTAACGCAAGTCTAAGATAGACCGATATGAACAATATTTGTGACATGGTCATCTGATCATTCAAAATATAGCATGAGATTATTTATATCTTAACGCCAAAATAAGGCACTTTTTCAGTCGAAGACTTCTAACATATGAAATGTCCACATTATGGAAAATTACTAAATTATACACAAAACCATGTTTGTAATTAGAGTATTATAGAAGAGATTTAAAAACAATGTTTAATCACGTGTTAATGTATTCTGTATTAACTTAAACCAGCATTAAATCTTTGACTATGAAGTGATTTTTTGACGGATACCAAAGCGATTAAAGATTTAAATGACTTATTTGTGAATCAAACATTTATGGTAGGTAGGTATATATATATTTCAGAACTTTGCGAGCCTTATTGGGAAAATATAAGACAGTAAAAAACTACCTACAAGTTATGGATATTAGGGAAAATGGTTTTCCTTCGCACGTTGCCACATTCCTATAGTTAATATGCTAGGAAAACTAGACATATGTACTTGTATGTTATGATCAGATCTTTCGTGAAATTAATCGACTACAATATATTTATGTACCTACTATCAATGTGCAATAAGCTCAATAAGTTTGTTACTAACAAATGAACTAGCAAAAAGCTAAAAAAATAACAAAGCGTGACCACTGGCCCATATATATATAAGTAAAGAAGTAAAGTAGTATTTACTTACCAATAAATTGATATAACAATCCAATAAAGCAATAACTACGTAGTAATTTTCACAAGATTCACCGTTCAAACTCGCTCACAGAACAATCGGTAAGCAGTGCAGCGGCCTGAAATCGCTATCTGTTTATTATTGGCTACTAAATCTCATAAAGCTTTATTTATAATCACAAGTGTACTGTTGCATGGGTAGAATTAGACCAACATGATTCGCTTTCTCTTGAAGACTGCTCGTATAAGCCTGTGTTTTGCGTTTACGTCTCCTTTCTGACGTACCTATCTTGGACAATTACCAGAAAAAATAGGAGCATTAAACGGTATTGTATTGACAATTAGGACACGAACGCGAATCTTTGCCAACAATTCATCGTTTGATTCTGTATTGTCGATCGTAGACGGATCTCAAACAAATCATTCACTCTTCTTACGACCCGAACATCACCTACTTAGTATCTTCGTTCGTGAATCCGTGCGTAGGTACATTTCTACTCAAACAAACCATGCTCAATTTATTACATTTAAAAATCAGGTCGAATCAAGCTTGCAATGTTTTGATAATTTAATATTTACATACTCACATAATCTTCCAACCTTTTTTGAGTTCAACTACCTACTTATCTCGTAGCGTTTCAATGTACATTCAGCCTAATTGTCTAAATTCTATGAATAAACCAAATGATCTAGTTCTTAAAAAGTAGAACAGACTAGGTAAGTACATGATTTCACTTTAGTAGGTAAGTTCCTAATAGTGTCGAACGTTATGTAGATCATCGGACATGCTCTGGGTAGCCACTGAGGGACTACTCCCACAAAAGAAATATGTCGAATCCGATGGTGGATAACAATTTTTAATTCTCATAGTCGCAAACAATTCCCTTCGAATACGCATTAAGTGTTTACATAGAACAAAATATTATTTGTGCAAACCAAAAACAACGTTTTAACTCCCGAACTTTTGATTATACCTACTTCAAAAACAAAATCTTTCGTTTGTTCGTTTTGTTTTTGGGAGTAGGTATGCGTAAAATACTAAGTGATTATATCTAACGTTCCTATTATTACCACTAACGTTAGGTAAAATATTTTTACTCTATTTACAATGTGGGCAAAACTGTACCTGGCTGAAAATCACCAAGGTTGCGAATTTCAAGATTGATTTTATGCCAAAAAACATTTCAAGCTATAATGATGACTCTTAGTTTATACTGTTGCAAAATTTGTACGTTAATAAACTTTGATAGGGCAGCACACAGAATTCTATACTTTTTTTGTAATATTGCTTTTTTTGAGTTCTTTTTTTATTTTTTTGTTTATCAGGAGTCTTCATTACGCTGTAATTAAAAAACAACGAATTTGTCAAATAATTTTATGAAAAAATGTAAGTGAATCGTCATTGGGAACGTACCATCATGTCCGGGAACGTTTCCAAAATGACCGTTCTCGAAATGACGATTTCAAATAAGCGCGCGCTTTGATAGTTCAGCAGCCATCTTAAATGCGACCTGTCTTTGTCAATAGTATTTTAATTAAGGTTACTTTGTTATTCCGGGTTGTAAAAAAGAATCACATCAATAATTAAATGTAAAAAACACGTTCACGAATTGACGGACTATTGATGTACGCTCTTCGAATAATGAATGGAAAGGTACGTACCACTTAGATATTAATTTATTTGCCGATAAATATAATGATAGCCGGCTTTGTTGTCGTTTGCTTCTTTACTCACGGTTGACACAGAATAACTGCGTAAAACTTTAAACTATTTTTGTTTTTGTATAAAAAAAACGGTATACCAAGTAATGACAGAAGTTGAATTCCTTAAATTTTTCATTAATATTTTGGACTTATTGTTAAAGATCCTGCATTAGGACGCGTTCCCGGAATGACTTTCTCTGTGTTTATATTGATTTAATTAAAAATGTACTTCTTTAATAAATTGTATTATTTGATGTACACACAAAATAGGTTAGTTGTAATATTTTATTAATTTTTCTTTCTTAAAAAAGTCAAGATTTAAGGCATTAAATTACTAGCAAAGCCAATTCTGCACCTTGATGATTTTGAGCCACCTACTGAAATTGGTTTTAGACACATTACAATACAATTTGACCTGAGAACAAAACTGTAACTTCGCTAGGCGCGACCTTCTACATAGGCGCCCATAAGACACATCACGCGTGCTTCTGCCTGTATCTTCAGTAAGAAACCCGAACAACTAATTTCAATATAAAACAAGTGTTAACCGTGATGTGCTGTTTATCGCACCTACTATTTCTTTATAATGAGCGCTCCTTTTCCCCAAGAATACAAATTGTCGCTATTTAAAAGTATCACTGAAATATCGTATAGATAGTAAAACTCTTACTTTACTTTCAAAATGATCCCATAAGTTTGATGCACGCTGAAATACCTCAAAGATATGAGTTTCGGTATACATTTAAAGATTATATTTTACAGAGTCTTATTAGTTAATAGCTGTGCCGGCGACTTCGTTCGCTTGGACTACATGAGTTTGAATGTATTTTTTCCTTAATAAAAGTAGCCTAAATTATTCCCTATTTCATCAGCTACCTGCCAATAAAAGCTCCATCAAAATCGGTCCAGCCATTTTAGAAATTAGTTTCCACTGACTTGAAGTCCGGCTATAACGAACATCTAGCAAAAAACGGCTATAAATAACGTTTTTTTTTTATGGGAGCCCCTCTTGAATATTTATTTTATATTAATTATTTCTTTTTGAAAAAATATACATTCAAATATTCTGTAAATATTTCAAGCGTCCAGCAACAGTTTCAATTAAGATCAAAAAAAATTAAAAAAAATCACGTTTGTTGTACGGGAGCCCCACTGAAATAATGATTTTATTTTGTTTTTAGTATGGATTGTTATGGCGACAATAGAAATACACAATCCGTAAAAAAATCAACTCTCTAGCTATCACGGTTCTTGAGATACAGCCTGGTGACTGACAGACAGATAGACGGACGGACGGACGCACGAACGAACGGACATACAGCGAAGTCTTAGTTTTTACCCTTTGGGTATGGATACCTAAGAATGGAGTAATTTCTCCCGTTTTCCCAACATTTCCCTTCACTGCTCTGCTCCTATTGATTGTAGCGTGATGTAAAGTATACAATAACCTGCCCAGGAGTATGAAAAATAATTGTACCAATTTTCGTCAAAATCCGTCGAGTAGTTTTTGTTTCTATAAAAGAACAAACAGACAGACATACATTTTTCTGATTGCATTTTGAGCATCAATATCGAGTACTAATTACCCCATAATAGTTATTTTGGAAATATATTTAATGTAGGTACAGAATTTACCTCTACAGATTTATTATAAGTATAGATTAGGTACCTATCTAATAATCTTACTATCTACCTACTTAGGTAATATCATAAACTGGGTAATACAAGATTTTGAACACAAAACGTGAAACCTTGATTAGTTATTGCGAAAACATGTATTTTATAGAATCAAAAAATAAATACTTATTTTTCAAAATCTAAAAATATATCAACAAATTCAGAACATACCTACTCTTTTTAAAGTTTGTAAAAGTGCCGTTTATATTCAACGGTGTTCTGTATAAAGAGCATATCTACTTGAGGAAAATAACATACCTACGCAAATTTACCTATTATTAATTTAGGCAAGAGTAGGTACCTATGTAGAGCCTCGGAGTCAAGTGAATATATTCGTGATAACATAACAATTAAAGAGTTAGGAAAGGAAAATAATTATTTACTTTATGATATGCACATGAAATTATAATACTAGACTACATTTTTGACCGACTGTTCTTACTAACATCATGGTGTCAAGAAGATAATATATTTTTATTAGTGGGTATGAGTATCTTACGAGGAATTTGCATCGTAGTGCGCGTAAGAGCCAATACCGATATGCAAATGTTTACCGTGACGTACCTACTGTTGACCGTTCATTTATGTTTCTCTCGGTCATATCTCAATGTCAAGTGAAATGTAAAGGTCAAGAAGTGTACTTTATGGAAATTAAAACACTTTTAACAAAAAAAATATCATTTTATTTCCAAAAAATATCTATAACTAGTTAACAACGAATTAACAGAAAATAACAGACAGTCCTTCTAAATAACAACATTAAAATAATATCCGTTGCGCAATAGCGCTTGAAAAACCAACAACTTCAAAAAACATTGAGCAATTAAGTAAAAACGTATTTCGGTTACGCTGGTTTATTTAGAAACCGTTCATGTCAAATCAATAGAAAATCTGTGAAATCTTATTTAAGTTATTATGCAACAAATCTCTTAGGTAGGTACCCGTTACATTCTGCTTAGGCTTTTGTGAAACGGACACGCTCTACTAACATTGCTTGTGTTGGCTAACAATACCAGCCTTAATTTCTTACGCACCCGCTACTGCTTCATCGAACGAAGCTTCGTGTTCTGACCTTGACAGCATGAACTCTGGTAACGTGACACCTAAGGCGGCACTGTACCTCGGCATGGTCTCAGCCCAAAACGCGCCTTTCGAATTTGCTCCTGCAAACTCCTCAGGCGCCGCTATGTTTGTTTGGTCAACGATTTCGGCATTGGTTTCTGCTTCAGATTCGACACTTCTTTTAGTCTTATGAGCAGCTTTCTGTTGCTGAGGGGCCGGGACCACTGGTACTGCGCTGGCGACGGTGTTGGTGGCAGCTGTGGCTACGGCGCCTTGAGCCTTCTTGCGTTTTAGCTTCTTACCATATCCACTATTTGCTACGACGTAGGCGGCCGATTTTTGAGCCGGGGGAGCGCTAGTCGTCACAGTCTGACTTTCTGCCCCCTCCGCGTTTGCTCCTTCGAGCGTTACTGGTTTAGACTTGAATTCTTTAAGTTCTTGGTATGCTAAATGACTACGTTTTGGGGCAGATTCTGATACAAACATGCATTCTTCATGTTTTAAACCATTCTTATCTAAACACTGGAAACAGGTCATACCATTTTTTTGCACTTTTTTGCAAGAAGACCTGTCTTTCTTCTTGAATTCAGCTAGTACGTGTTCGACATCTTTCTTTTGTTCATTATCAGTGTAAAAGCCGGGTAAAGCCTTTTTATAATTGTATGGTTTCGCTAGTGAATCCGTATTTTCCTCGGAACTCTCACTTTCGCTTGCTTTTAGAGCTTCGCTCGGTGTGGGTTTCGAAGAGTGCACGTAATAAGCCTTATATTTTTCTCCTGAGTCATCACCGGCAGCATCTTTGTCGTCTTTCTTGTAGCTGCTATAGGGCTTTTCTTCTTCGGCTGACGATGTTGGCTTAAATTGCTGCACTTCATCCTTGGGATTCTGGTATTTCGCTGATTTCTTGGGTGCTTCCGATTTAGCATCGCCTTCGGGCTCATCAGGTTCGTCATTACTATCAAACTTTCTTTCCTTGGAATACGCGTATTTATTGTTCTTTGGCTCTGCCACATAAGAGCACGATTCGTAATTTCCGCCTGTTTTGGGATCCTTACATACCATGCAAGTCATATCGTCTCTTTTAACTTCTTTACAGTTTTCAGGATTTTGTTTGATTTCTGCAGCTTGTTTTTCAGACAATGCTTTTATCCTTTCATATTCTTTATGATCATATCCTGAATCATATCCATACGGATACTCGTAGTCTTTTTTGGGATCTTTCTCTTCTTTGTACGCACTGCTATAGATTGAGCTGTCAAACGCTTTGGGCCTTGAAGTATAGTCGGCTTTGTAGCCGTAAGGATCGTCTTCATCTTCGTCACTGCTCTTTTTTAAATTTTCTCTCTTCCTCCCGCTAGTGTATCGTCGAATTCGGCTTGATCCTGTAATATAAGCATTTGGCTTGTAGTTTTGTTCGATTTCGTCGTCTTCCGACAGTTCTTCTTTACGATATTTGAGAGGGTGGGCAACCTCAACATTAGTTACTGCGGGTTTAAAATATGCGGCAACAGTAGGATTTTTTTTCAAATTTGCCAAAATGTCTTCGCCCTGCTCGTTTTCTTCGGGTTTGTACACTTTATAATCAGCATCATGTACCGTGCGAATGTCGTAGCGTAAGGGTTGCAAAAGCGGCTGTGCTTGCTGCTGCGCCGGCCGCCTGGGCTGCGCCACCAGCTGCGCCGGCCTCCCAGGCGGGTTAAAGCTCTGACTTGCGATCGGGTTAAAACCAAAGTTTTCAGCGGCAAATGCGTTCTCCCTGGGTGCTAACCGTGTTTGCAATGAATCGATGGAACTACTGACAATGGTGTCGAATAACTGCGGGTATTTGCTCTTATCTACTTTTAGTACTGCTGCGGCTATAGGATTTGAAGCCAGGGAAGTGATGCCTGAAAAGACGATAACTTGTTTTAGGCATTGTACTCATTAACTATTATCACAGCGTGCGTCCAAAAGCGTTGGTATGGGTTGTGGTGCAGTTATTATTTGTAATACAAACCCGAATCTCCACCGCTGAATATAGGTGCAAAATCCAAGGGTTGAACGAATCCATTATCTTGTTCCTCCTTGCAAAGAACACCTTCGCATATCACCCATAATAGTAGCTGCAAAAGTCGATCAATAAATGAGATAAAATTGTACATTTTTCCACTTGATTAAATATTATTTCACCGTTTCGTACCAGACACCCGAGTCTCGACATTTTGAAAAAATGGGTGTGAACCCAAACGTTATTAAAATTCAACTACTCCTCGCTGTACAGAGTTGTATTTCTCGTTTGGTTTGGGATGAAAGTAACGTCACAATATTGCAATGACAAGGTTTTATAGGCGTCATTATTGCGAAGGTGAAAGATCGGTGCAACCGAGCGCGCGCGCCGCTCAAGCGTGTCCGGACAATGGCCGCTTGCTCCATCCGCGCCCGCGGGTCAGCCGCCATCTGCTCTCGCTCGCCCACACTGCACCATGGGCAGCCGCTCAGACCATTCACATTTTCTGCTCGGACTTCATCATGCCGGTCATCCGAATAAACATTTCATGGACTTCCAGCGTACCTAATTACATCAATTTGCCATCGATTGATTTGTGGCATGCTTATCAATTCTACTAATCATGCTACGGTGTATTAACTACAACCACTATTACTACGGTGTGGTATTTTAATTGCTAATGATGATATAATTACGTTAGTCTTGGCCCTCTTGGATAATCTTTGTTTTTTTAATTACACTCTTACCTCTTAGTACCTAACGTCAATTTGACAGAGATCGACTATTCCCAGTTGCCATACATACAAGTGATTAAACTTTCCTGTACATTACTCTTTCCGTCGTAAAAAATTAAACCATGAAATAATTTATTCAAAACCTGCCCCTTATAAGCATTGATAATAACACTTAGGCTATACAAAGTTTCTGACATTGTAGTTAGTTAGTTAATAAATCACTTCCCAGTCGCTACCGGTGGACAATTGGGATTTTCATTCCCATTTGCCACCCATGGCAATCCATATGGTGGCAACTGGAAATAGACGATAATATAGTGCTACCTAACGATCTTTGAATAAGCCCATTCCACACTCAGAAATCGCAAAAAGGATATGATACCTTACTTATAGTATCTTACAAGTACTTCTATTATTTATCTTAAACAAAATAAAAAACATGATTCAACTAAAATTCTTGTATTAAATTAAGAAGGTACGCAAACATTAGGTAGGTATGTATAGGCAATCCAATTATGTGAGTTTTATAAAATTTAGTTACTTTGACAATTTTATAAAATAACAATTAATAAAACTAAATAAGTTTAATTATAACATAGGTATACATATGTACACAACATCGCAAGTATAAATAAAACAGATTTAATTGAAATGGCGACTTTGCATACATAACAAATGTCACTAATTTTATGTATAGCTAGATATGGTTTGATGATACAAATAATACTTAGTACCTATGGCAATGTAAGTTCAGTCATTAATACAAATATATAAGATTAATGTAACGATTTCGCTTATCCATATAGGTGTGAAACTCTTGCAGTTCGATTTATTTGTTCTTATGCCCACGACTTATAAGTGTTACAAAATCCAAGGTGTACCTATAGACCGCCGCGCTTTTGAGTATACCATATTATTAAGTACCTCACAACGGACGACACGAATCCAAATTAGATAAAAAAGTCTTCTTATATATTGAGATCCAATCCAACTGAAAACCACCATACCGGGCAGATCCAACCTTGACAGCCAATCGCACGTTCACAGGCGATTTATTGCACTTTCTTCGAGCTTCTTCAGTAAAGCTTGACACGTAGGGCTGCCATCAGCTTCTAAAGTCGACATCATACTTCTCTGAAATAAAAATAGAACATGTCACTCATATAAAAATTATAAATATTACATAACAATTGTAAATTTGTTATTTGTTCGAAAAGTCAGTTCTATTGTATAAGGTATATACGGAAAAAAATGCCAAAAAGGTCTATTAAAAAAAAACCGGCCAAGTGCGAGTCGGACTCGCGCACCGAGGGTTCCGTACAAACCTGCAAGGTTTACAAAGTTCGTTTATTACATCAATCGAAATCGACAATCGAGTCATAACTATGGTATTTTTATTGCAAAATGAAATTCATAAAATTACAATTGGGAAAGATGGAGGAGCATAAATATTTTGTAATGTAACTAAAAACTTAAGGTTATCGTAATTTTTCCTTTATGTGTGCTATAAAACGTTGCTTCATGCCAAATTTCATGATTCTAGGTCGACTGGAAGTACCCTTTAGGTTTTGATTCCCTTGCGAGTACTTGCGAGTTTCAAAATATGCAGCTTAAATTGCTGTTTCTTTTGATTGCGTTGACATAGAAGTTTGATTTTGTTACAGCTTAAAGGTATTATAGACCTGAGTATTTGGTATGAATTTCAATTTAATACCTCTACGTTTATGAGGAAATGGGTAGTAAGTTTAAAATTATTAAAAAAAAAATATTATGTGATGTAACTAAAAATTTATGGTTTTCGTAATTTTTCCTTTATTTATGCTATAAGACGTTGCTTCGTACCAAATTTCAAGATTCTGAGTTCACGGTAAGCACCCTGTAGGTTTTGATTCCCTTGCAAGTGTCGAAAATTTGCGGCATAAACGGCTGTATCTTTTGATTGCTTTGGCTTAGAAGTTTGATTTTTTTACAGCTTCAAGGGACAGTAGACCTGAGTAATTGATATAAATTTCAGCTTCATACCTCCACGCGTTCCTGAGAAAAAGGGTCTTGACAGACGGACGGACAGACGGACAACAAAGTGATCCTATAAGGGTTCCGTTTTTTCTTTTTGAGGTACGGAACCCTAAAAAGAGGTAAGGTAAGGTAGGAAAGACAACATATCAATTAATGATAATGACGTTAATTTTTTCATCACAATTACTTTAAGATGTCATAATAATTATAGACAACTATATCATAGAAGACTGCAGTCGAGAAAGACACTAAAGGGTGCTAAAAAGATAATAATATGTAAGTACTGGGAAATTCGCCTAAACCGATATTTTCCGACGCTGGAGGAAATTCGCCCAACATGCTGGTAATGGAAGAACCGACACTGAATACGAACGCTTATGACACTTACAGCTAATTTATTATTCGAATCCTGCAACTTTTGTGTCAACATCCACAAGTTGGCGGCTAGGCTGAGCATAGCGCTTTTGCTAAGGTCCCCGCGCCTTACCACCCTCCAAAATAATTCCAACGCCAGATTATATTGCTTTTTAGTATCTTTGCTGTCACCGAGCATCTTCAAGACCACAAGTAACTCTTGACAAATATTTGTGGCATGTTTATCCAGCGCCGCTAGGAATTCTTCCTCAGACCCGTATAATTTGTCATTGGAGAGTACTGAAAAAAATATATCATATGTATATTTCGTAGTCGGTTGGTCCACTAAAACATGGAATATATGGAAATACCTAATGTAAATAATGGTGAAAAAATGTTTCGTTTCCTAAAAACGAATTCAAATACCTACCCATGTTTTGATTTTTTTATTGAATGTATCATGGCGTTTTATACGAAACCCTTTTCCAACACGTCAAAACAATATTTAGTTTTTTTTTTATTAAATTTGAAATATGTATAGAAGTAGTGAAATAATAACAACTACTACATACCACTATCGATGTGATACGCGTAGTTGTCCTGCGTCATTTCGGCGAGTATATCCAAGGTGCGCAACAATGTATTGTAATACAAAGGATCAGTCTTCCTCCAATGTATTCTTTCGATCATCTTTATAAAACCAGTCAAAATGTAGGCTTTGCAGTTGCTGTCCATATTATCCTGCAAAAAAAGTTAGGTATTTTAACAAAATTACAATTCCTTTTATTAGACACCAACATAGTTTTGGCGATCGTGTCAGATCTCGTCTCAGGAAAAGTCATCAGTAAAATAAATATGTCGATAGAGAATATCTGAATTCGTTAGAAAACCATTCGTTTAAAAACTTACTGGCAGTATTAAAATCGTCGATAAAAAATCGCTAATTATTCCGCTAACTTTTAGCTGCGTTGGTTTCTTTTGTCCATCTTCTAATATGTACTCCGGGATGTCGGGAATCAACCCAACCAGGGCCTTAAAATTAGCTTCGGCTGAAAATAAAATTGAAATATGAAAAAGTGAAAATACTTTTGAATTTAAGCCTCCCAATTGTTGAATGCCTAGTGGCCCGCTTCGGTTCCGCATGGATAGATACATAGTTTTTATTTACTTTTGATTACCCATACACATTATTTGGGTTTAACAAAAGGATCCTAGTATTGGTTTTAAAAATATTGCTTACGTCACCCGTTGAAAGTGAGTTTTCCAACGGTAAAAGATTTAAATAGGCTGGTTATTTCGGAGTCTTAGTCTTCTTATAATATAAGCATTGATTAAGAGCTTTTCGAATCATATCTATCATCCACTTCCAAATTTCATTTCATCAAAAAATATTTATGTTTTGAAACAGGTAAATGTAAAATCAGGGTCGTCAGCAGGAGGTCATAGAAATGTCAGACCTACGTGCATTAATAAATATTACCGTTAATGCTTCTACGTGATTTTATATTGACTGACTGTAAGTTTTACTCCGTAGATTTGTTATATAAGTAGGTACGTTTTATAGTCATGGTATGGTTATGTGGTGATACGAAGTAAGAAAAACCACAACTGATAATAAACAGCGCCATTTAACCACCATAGGCAAGTTGTAATACTCGAGGTACGAGTTCTGCTATCGGATCTAAAACCGCTAATGACTGGACTAGGGAGGATCTCTAAGAATAACTGAATTCGGTGGAGGAGAGGACAAAAAAGCACGATTTAATCTTGTTTTTAGGGTTCCGTACCCAAATGGTAAAAACGGGACGCTATTACTAAGACTTCGCTGACAGTGCGTTCCTCAGTCCGTCTGTCTGTCACCAAGCTATATCTTAAGAATCGTGATAAATATAAAGTTGACATTTTCACAGATTATATTTTTATATTGCTGCTACAACAACAAATACAATAGTCAGGTACAGTATCTTTTTTTTGGGGAGAAATGCATCTCACTTTTACCAGTGGGAGGTGGCAGCGTGAGGTCCACACCCTCACCGTCTCGATATTGATGCTGTGGGAACAGATGACCTACCACTGCAATTAGATATAGCCTGGTGACCGATAGACGAACGGCGGAGTTATACAAATAGGGTCCCGTTTTACAATTCAGGTACGGATAGAACACTATTAAAAATAATGTAGATCAGTTCAACCTTGTCCAATGCAGTTGTTGAGCAGCGCGACTTGGCCAGACAGCAGGTAGAGCTGCGCCCTGGCGAGCGCGCAGTGCAGCGAGGGCACCGTCACGAAGCAGTACGCGGCGCAGGCGCGCTGCAGCCAGCGGCCGTCCGCGCGCGCCGCCGTCGCGCTCACGGCCTGCACACACCACACGTCCGACCACTCCACACACCACACGTCCGACCACTCCACACAACACACGTCCGACCACTCCACACAACACACGTCCGACCACTCCACACACCACACGTCCGACCACTCCACACACCACACGTCCGACCACTCCACACACCACACGTCCGACCACTCCACACAACACACGTCCGACCACTCCACACACCACACGTCCGACCACTCCACACACCACACGTCCGACCACTCCACACAACACACGTCCGACCACTCCACACAACACACGTCCGACCACTACACACACCACACGTCCGACCACTCCACACACCACACGTCCGACCACTCCACACAACACACGTCCGACCACTCCACACAACACACGTCCGACCACTCCACACACCACACGTCCGACCACTCCACACACCACACGTCCGACCACTCCACACACCACACGTCCGACCACTCCACACACCACACGTCCGACCACTCCACACAACACACGTCCGACCACTCCACACACCACACGTCCGACCACTCCACACAACACACGTCCGACCACTCCACACACCACACGTCCGACCACTCCACACAACACACGTCCGACCACTCCACACACCACACGTCCGACCACTCCACACAACACACGTCCGACCACTCCACACACCACACGTCCGACCACTCCACACAACACACGTCCGACCACTCCACACACCACACGTCCGACCACTCCACACAACACACGTCCGACCACTCCAGACACACACAGCCAAGAGATATCCTTTAGGTGGCACAACGTAGTCGTGATCCCTAAATTATTGATTACTTTTGATATGACTTTGACAGGCATGGCAACCTGGGCGAACCAAGAGGAAGGTAGTTTCTGTCATTTGCTGTGATATTTACAAGTTATAAAATTATGCGCCGCGCCTCTCCGATATACTTATTTGCAATGGCCTCAAGTATAAAAAATGCCGCGCCATTCATTGATTAAAGAAAGTATATTATAAATAGCCTTTATAACATTCGTTTATTTATATATCGACTAAGTGCTTGAATAATATGATTTGCACGCCCCCCCTCCCCCTAAGCCAGAACCTGGGTGGGTACGCATGCCCATGTATGGAAAAAATCACCAAACACGTAACAGTTGGACCCGACACCTACATATTGTCACCTTGCGAATTTCTTAAACGCGATAACCTCTATTAGCCTTTTTCTTGTGAAGCTTTTAGAAAAATCTTAAGGGCAGCACTTGGGGAGGAACTAGTGCAACTTTGGGCAAATAGCTGCTTCATTTTCAAGTTTAACGTTTAAAATGAATTGGCACAACAAGTTAAGCCTAAAGTCATTCTGCAAACAAAACGAGATATGATGAGATGATATAGTTTCGAAATCGTGATAAACCTTATGGGTGTGTAATACAGGTACAATTCGTTAGAAACTACATTTGTACCTACTTCACTTCACATATCCCTGACTGATGAAAAATACTAAAAAAGAAGGTGGTGTAGAATAAGGCCACAATTGCAGTTTTTGCAATTTTACAGGGCCATTTTAAGATATTTTTTGCATTTAATGTGGTCTAGCTCTGTTATCATTATGTACTCTAAAGTTGTCCACCTTTAAAAGACATAAACTATATATTTTATTCTTTTGAGACATGTGCTTTACATATAAGTATTAAGAACTTTCAGTGTTTTTTCTTAATTTTATTTTTAAGGCAGTTGACAATGGTGCCCTTGTTCTATCAAAGGTGCGATCAAATGATCAAACCATCATGGGTTTAATTATTAAATAGAAAACACTTTAAAATGTCTAAATTTTCCTATAAACTAAACTATAACTCTGACCAGCACTTGTGGCTGGTTTAAAAGCACATTTCCGTTTTACCTAGGGAAGCCTATCCTAAATGTTATTGCTAAATTCTCTACACGAATACGAACCTTTGTTGTTATAAATAATGTAAGTAGGTACTTACTTACAACGGTTAGGTATATCTAACCTACAGTAAAAGTAAACTCTGTCACTACTCACATGAACCAACGCAATCAGTACCGAGTCCAATTTAATAAAAGCTGATCTGCACTCAACATAGAAATTCAGCTGCTGTTCCAGGTCGTCTTCATAGACCACGGCTTGTACGAATTTGTTGATCAGTTCCGCGCACACTTTACTCTCGTCTTCCACAGTAACCGCACTACATAAAAAACATGTTAATTGTTACTTTTTCAATTTATTTTTACTTCTAACGTTCTAGTTTCATTGTTGGTTTGGTTTTTTGGTCTTTTTGATGTATTTGCTATTATAATAGAAAGGCAATTTCACATACGGGAAATCAATGAAACAATGTACCTACTTAAGCGATGTTATTTTACAACAAGGGTTAATTAAATAATTATAAACGGACATTATATCAATTTAATGATCTTCAATGTGATTTCTAAATAAAATCTAAAAAGTGAGGAATTTTGTCCTACATTTTTTTTTGGACTGCCAGAGATAATGACATTAGAGGAAAAAAAAACTTTAAATTTACTTTCACAATAGATACATACAAAATGTAAAAACCTTTTAAAGGCAGCCACATCATGCCCTATAAACAAAAACTAAATAAATACTAAATTATTTATAAGTAAAAATTTAAAATGATGGTATGGATGCAAATGTAAGATTCAGAATCGAATGGAAACACTTAAAAACATATAGTACAGACAGACTTACTTGATCGAGTCATGTAATATGCAGCACAGCCTCATAAGGCTGGCGATGATGATGTGGTCCTCGATGTGCACGGAAGTGAACCTCGAGAAAAACATGGACAGCACCGTTTTGGCCATCATGGTGCGCGCGCTCGTTGTCTGCACCAGCTCCACCAGGGGCATAAACGCGTCCTGATAAATAAATAAATATGGACAACATCACATTCATTACAACAGAGCCTTCCGCGTGAAGATGAAAAGGCCATCTGCAGCCATCATCTATAGTCAGTCAGGAAATAAAATTATCTGATTTCGTAGTAAGAGCTAAAACACTTGTGTTACAGAAATAAGAAACAACGACGTTACCACAACACCCAGACTCTATACAATATAGAAAGTTCGTTTTACATATTGACTCGGTCTGGAATCAAACCCAGAACCTTGCCACTCGGTTACGGAGGTCGTCGAATATTTTTTTTTTTTTATTCGACAACTTATACAAATAAGGTTCCACTCTTAATATGTACTTACCAATGATGTAAACATCCGTCTAAGATTAAGATGTTTGTATTTATACATTAATATTTAACGTGGAATATTGTTATTAGAGAGCGAGGATAATCAAATACAAGCATTCATTTGTTTAAAATAAAATTATTTGACATGTTAGGGTAGAGGTCAGCATGTGCCTCATGAAAAATAAAAAAAACAGGTAGCTTACCATCAAAAAGAGTTCTTCTACGTCGGGAACAGACTTCAGCATTCTCTTGATGACAAATTGAAAGTTACCAGAAAATTCATCAGCTGGCTTTCCACATTTGATCATATAGCGAATCGTCCCTCTCAGTATAATGTTTACATGTTGTGTCTGAAACAATACGTAATGTGGTCGTTATGAGTGTTCAGATATTATTGGTTAGTTGTGAGTATAGAAGTTATTGACTAGCATCTGCTCAGATATTACTGAAGTAATTAATGTTTAGATATTAATGGTAACTTGTAGAGTACGGAACTTTGAAACTGTTCAGAAGCATTTGGTCACTTTGTCTTGCACCAATATATCTGACGGCGACTGTACATTATGATAATTATTATGACCTATAAGCGTACATCAAAAAATCGCATTTACCTAATTTCATGTAATTTCTCAAGGGCATTCATTGATGGCCACTGTCGTAATTATATTCATGTTTAAGCGAACATATTTTTTCTGCAATGGTTATTTATTGATGATTTTTTTTTTTTTAGTTTAATCATGTCTTAATATAATAATTAATATACTTCTATCAAGAGGCCAGCAATGCGTTGAAGCTTACCGATAAATGAGTACACGCGAACTGTAGCCATGGTTCCAGTACTTGTAAAAACTGGAAAGTAGATATTAAAGTGGTAGCTATTTTCCACCAAGCCTGGACCAACGCTTCTGCTGCCAGCTGCCGGTGGCTCTCCGCGTTGCAAAGGTGCTCTCCCAGGCATACAAGGATTTCGCTTACTAGCACTGAAAACAAACCAGTTTAGTAATTCGATTTGGACCATGACTTTGGCTTATTTTTTTCAACAAATCTTATTTTGACCAATTTGAGTCAACTATTATGGCGTCTATTAGGTACATTAACAAAATGTCCGAAGTTTCAGAAGCTTATTTAGATATGTCTCAAGGAAGATAATTCTCATCATATTTTACGAATCATGAAAAGGTAAAAAAAAAATACAGAAAAGCATTGATTTTATTGTATTATTTTAACACACATACCCATCGTATCAGCAGATTTGTGGACCAATTCTAATATCTTAGAAGCTTTTTTAATGACCGTGGCCGAATCAAACGCGTTTACAACGCAATATAAAAGCAATTCACTGTAAAAAAATATATAAACCCTCTTACACAACAAGATATATGAATATCTGAGATGATAAAATAGCAGATAACTTTCTTAGGCATAATATTTAAAAACATTAAATATTTATTTGCGATTAAACACGCAAAACAAAATTGAATGACCTTTTTCAAATTCCAAAACAAATTAAACATATTCATACGGTAAATTAGAATGTCAAAACTCTGAAAACACAAAGTCTAAGATAATTAATTTATTCATGTAGGTTACAAGTAACACTTATGCATCGTCAAAATGAACATAAACCAAAATTAAAACTACAGCCGGTTCAGAACCTAATTTTACCGAGAAGAATCCGACAAGAAACTCAGTAGTTATCCTATAATTTACAATATTTAGAGCTAGAGAACTTAAAACTATGGTGTGCGAGCGAGCAGACAATCATGTCCATATATGTTTATTGTTCCATAAGATTACGTCAATAATTCGTGAAAAATACAGCAAACCCGCAAACTGACTAGCAATTGCAATAATGAAAATATTTTAAGACAAGTTACAGAAAACAATTCTTACTTGTTATCTATCTCCTCGCATCGCTCAAGTAATTCGTCAAATAATGTAATTTTACATTTTTCGGAATTTAATGTGCCATGTAGTAGCCAATCTACTGCTGGTACATAAAGATTTAAATATTTGTCTAGTGTTAATAGTTGAGTCTCGTATTTACTTCTCATCATAGGGTGGAAAATCTGAAATAAATAAGACATTTATTATTTAAGATGGTTAGCAGAACTATGTATGATGTCTCATTCTGGATATACTTAAGGAAAACGTTACTTAGTTATTATTCTATACGATATTACATAAATCATCATAAATGTATTTCTCTTTGTTTTTTTAATAGCCTAAAATTGAGTGAAAAATAAGTTTCATTCTATCACTTTGAAAATTTCAGCCAAATGACTCAAGTTTATCTAAAAACCTCTACAATAAAAGAAGTGAAAAAGATGGGAAGATGTTGAGATCCTTAATATAAGCATGTATTACCTGTTGATATTCTTCGAGAAACTCCTTTAGATTACTGTAAAAGAATTGTTCACTTTCTTTTCCCAACAATTTCGCAGCAACCCTACATAAATATAGGCGCAAATAAATGGCAACCAAGGGATTACCTATCCCTCTAATCATAGTAGTGAGCCTTGTAATAGTTGGCCTTATTTCATCTTTGGAAATAAATGCGTAACATTTAAGCAATGACATCTCCATATACAAACGTGGGAGCAGTTCTCTGATGGAGGCCATTTTGAACAGCCAATTCTGACAAGTCTCTTTAGCTGACTCAGGAACAGATTTCGGGTCAATATCGTTTAAATCCTTCACTTCATTTTGCCTGAAAGAAAATCATGATGACAAAAACAAAAAACTATACAGCACTAATGTAGATACTGCTAAGAGATGTTTCAAACTTATGGCAGTGATTTTAGACAGATTCTTTAATTTATACTTAATATATAACTATAAATTATGTTTGATTTTATATTGAGGTATGTATAAGAATCTCTAATATGGCAGGTTAAAAATGTGATTGACCTTAATAACTAAACATCTGTATTTTTATTATATCCCAGATGGACACTAACTATTTTAACACTCAAGCTCTTTTTATTACTTAACTATTTAGGATGTTAATAATAAAATATTAATTTATGTTCCAAAATCTGAACAATTATGTCTTTAATAATTATTTTTTTACTCACTGAAAACTTTTTCCCTTGAGTCTGTTAAATACTAGAATACCAAAAGTGTCCAGTATGTCAGTTATCAATACAAATTTGCTAGGATAAAATTGCATAACATTGATGTCAGATAGTAATTTAGAGCATTGAATCCCAATTTTAAATGCTTTCACTCTTTGTTCAGAATCCCATGCCTGAAAACATTTATTACAAACACCATAAATTAATACACATCTACCCACTTATTGCTTACTAATGAAAACATATTATGTGAAAACATTACCTTTTTTATTTCATCATTAAGTAAATTGATTTTAGTCACAAACTCCTGTTGACTCAAACCCATGGTCTTTCTTACAGACCCTTCATCAAAATCATCTAATTGTTCAAGTCTGTGTTTTACCTTTTCATTCAAGTTTGATACTTGTCTAAAAAGAGCTGAAAGGGAACTAACTTAAAATAAAATAAAATAAAAAAGAAAACAAGAAAATAAGTAAGGTTTTCATAGTAATTGAATAAGAATTAAACATTTTGTTATGTGGCATACTTTTTTCTCCACCAGGAAGAAAGCTGCTCACTATTGTTAACTTTTCTCCAGTAGTATATTTATTGAGGATTGTTGAACGCCTTGTATGCCAGGAACTTGTGTAATTTATTCCACTGTCCACTAGCAACTCCATTGGATTATTCTCCTAGAAAATTTCAATTATCATAAATATTTTTATTCAAATAAACATTTACTCTTTACTTTTTACTTACAATTTTACTCAGCTCAATTTTAATGAATCAAAAATATAACTTTTAGCTTTCTTATTCTATACCTAAATAATGTCTTGTTTATCAGCTAATAAACAGTATCAAAAATACCTCTTCCAATTTCATTTGCTCAAATCTTAAGAGTGGATCTACTTCCTCAAAAGCAGTGCTCCATTTGTTAAGATTTTCCATAAAACTTTTACTTGCACTTTCTCTCTGTAATAAAATACACAAATTTTAAATCATTTATAAAAATGACCTATTCTTTAAGAATTATTCTAAAATTACTTAAATTATAAAAGCACCAACCTAAAATAATCCGCACTTATAAAACATTAAAAGCACTCCTAGTCACAGTGAGTGATTTTAGTTAAATTAATGATTCAACCTAATCTTGTTTTCACCAAATATTTGTACTCAGATTTGTTTAGGTCTGGAAAGGTACAAACATGGTTTTAACTAGGACTAATAAAATGTATAAAATACATACCACACTTATTTTATTAACTTTTAAAGGATGAGTAGCTACTTCAAAACTTGGATATTCCTTGTTAGCCAGCTTCTGCTTCTTTCTTGATGTCCTAAATGTGGATTTAAGAAGTAGGTAACTACATTCCAATAGGGTCAGGTAAGAAAATAAATTGTAAAACAGTCTTAGACTAAGTTAAGCTATGTTGTTGAGTATTTTGTAAACTATTCGAAGTGGTTTTTCAAATCACTTTTATAAAATCTATCAAACATATTTAGATTAGCATACCATTCATAATACACTGGCATTGTAATAATGGAAGTTGTTCCAGTGTGTGGTTCCAGGTTCTCGCAAAAATAACAACGGGTTGGTGGTGAATAAGTTACCAGATCACGCCTACCAAAAGTAAAGTATATGAAGATCTATCCACGATAAAGCAAAGACGAGGATGTTACTTTTAAAAATTAAAAATGTTGTTAAAAAGAAACAATAAAAAGCATTAATCCACTTTAAACTTGATATTATATTCAACGAAATCCAAATTTATTTAAAATGTTTTGGTGAGATCAGATTTTAAATACAGATACTGAAAATAGACAATTATCATTTTGATTGAATGACAGATTAGTGATGTGTGGATTTGATTTAGACATAGCTCCATTAGAATTAAAACGAATAAGTACAGTACGCGACTTAGAATAAGAAAAGTATATATCTATGGTACGCGATTGCCGCCACAGACCAGAAAGCCGCGCTCTGAATTTTATGAAAGCGCAATGATTGGTTTGTTTTTATTAAGCCGAGCATACGCAATAAGTCAAATTTATCGCATGAGGCGACAAAAGTTTCGAAACTGTTGATTGGCTAATACCATACCGCACTCGTATTTTCAGCCAATCAGCAGCTGACGTACTGACTGACTTCAATAAATTTTGACGTTTGTTAAGAGCGCGATAAAACTTAGTCGCGTGGCGCATGCTAGGCCTGTATGTGCGTTATAGGAACGAAATACGAATGCAGTGTGCTATCAGCTAATCAACAGTATTTAAATTTTGCCGTCTCATATAAGAAATTTGGTAGGCCGGATTTACATGTCTATAAGGCCTGAAAAGTATGACTTCTCAAATGCTATGACAAAAATGTTAATCTCCTCTAGCATGCGCAGTAGGTTCGTCAAATATCTCGCAGAAGACGACAAAAGATTCGACACTGATGATTGGCTCATAGCATATTTTGTCGACCTCCGTAGCCGAAAGGCGAGTGGGCCGGACTTTAGCGTCGCGCCATCTCTGAAACTAACTTTTGAATATTGTCTCGAGTCTGGGTGTTGTGGTACAGTCATTGTTTCTGATTTCTGTAACACTTGTGCATTAGCTACATACCTCAGAATCAGAGCAATGTATATGATGTTGTTGTCCAAACATTTCTCTTGAATTTCCAACCAATCAGAAACTCACGCTCTGAATTTTATCGATTTTAACTATTAATATGAGCTGGGAAATTAGGCCTAGCATGTCAATCAAATTCAAATTTTTCGCATGAGACGACGAAAGTTTCTATCAGGCCCATTCAGGCCTAGCATGCGCTGCGATAGTAAATTTTATCGCGCTCTTATGAAATGTCAAAATCTATGCGTCAGCTGCTGATTGGCTGAAAATACGGTATAGAAACTTATCACCCAATCAACGGTATATAAACGTTTGTCGTCTCATGCGATAAATTTGACGTATTGCGCATGCTAGGCCTGTATAACATTTTCAGCCAATCAACAATGATGCATTGATTTTGATATTTCTTAAGAGCGCGATAACATTTACATGCTTGGCCTGAATATCGTTGTTTGGCTGTTAACGTAACACCTTCGCATTTCCCATAGATTTACAGCTTCCATATTCTAAGATATTGTCTTAGAATAAGAAAGCTAGGCATTTTCATGTCAATCAGCAATCGACAAACTGATTTTATTCAATGTTGAAATTTAAAACGATGTGTGTGGCTCACACAGACATCTAAGGCAGCCCGCACTCCAGCGCCACACGTACACGTATCGAAAATTTACGTCGCCACAATCGTTGCGCTACAATTCAGCTTACTACAAATGTATTGTATATACGCACATCGGAAGCACAGTTGTAGCGTGGCATCGCTCTCAGCATATCGACGTCATCTTCTAATGACGACGATTTCTTGAAGAGAGAGCGATTCATGAGAGAGACAAAAGACGTTATTGGGTTCATCCGTTAAATAAAAATTGCACAGATTACCCTTTCATTGAATTTTTCACCAATCTTAGTCCAAATAATGTCTGTAATCCGTCTGTTACTATAATCATTGAGTGTATAATTGTATAATATAGGGGTTTTTAAGACCTCTGCAATAAATGCAACGTAAAATTAAATGTTGTCTTTCATTTTTTCAAACTAACGCGACAAAAAACGACCAGGGTGTCTACTCTTGAAAACGAAATATGTCTGATCATCATTGGTCGGATCCGATGACGTTTAGTATTTTTTATTGCTCATTATCGCAACTAACACACTTCGAATGCGAATAAAGCGTTATCAAAAAACAAAATATTATTTATACAAATCAAAAATCACGTTTTAATTCCCTAACTTTTGATCAATCTTCAAAAACGAAACCTTTCGTTTGTTCGTTTCGTTTTCAAGAGTAGACGCCCTGGTTCAATCTTGAATAATTGTAGCGCGGATGACGTCTCGCCACAAAGTGCGCCCGCTACAAATGTTCCCTCGGTGTGCGTGCTCTCGTAGGAATATATGGGGGCGTTAAATGTGTCGCATTTCAAATGTGGCGCTACAATTGTGGAGAAACAATTTAATGCCTGGTGTGCGGCCTGGCTAATAATATGTCTGTGTATCGATAGTATCGCTTTAAACTTGATATCGATATAATCGATTATAATCGCTTATATCTAATAAAAATAGGTATCGATATAATCGATTGTCATACCGATTATTAATTAGGCCTCTTTTGCATAATCGATTATAATCGATATACAATCGAATCGAAGGCAACACTAATTTCCATCTCTTTACATAATTTTAAAGTTTTGATCATTATAATTTTCTTGAACAACACATCTCTGATAGCAAGTAGTGTTGCCGGATAATCGATTAACGATTAATCGATTATCCCCCCCTCAAATAATCTAATAATCGATATAATCGATTATATCGATACCTATTTTTATTAGATATAATCGATTATAATCGTAGTCAAATACAATATAATCGATTATATCGATATCAAGTTGAAAGCAATACTATCAATATAATCGATTATTTCGATATAATCGATTAATTTGCAATTATTTTTAGATTTAATCGTCATTTTTATAATGTCTTCTTAGACATAACACATTCAAAATGAAACCGTGAAAAAGTTATTTATACCCTACTTTTTATTCATAAAACGTGATAGCTAAGTTTCTTGGTACCTACCTGAACTGTACCATCATGGCGATACTATCTAAAAATAATTGCAAATTAATCGATTATATCGCTTTCAACTTGATATCGATATAATCGATTATATTGTATTTGACTCAGATTATAATCGATTATATCTAATAAAAATAGTTATCGATATAATCGATTGTCATATCGATTATTAGATTATTTAGGCCTCTTTTGGAATAATCGATTATAATCGATATACAATCGAATCGACGGCAACACTAATAGCAAGTTAAGTACGGAATTGGAAATAGGTACGGGTTCATCATACACATTTGTGGGACTGTGTTACTAACGATTTTCTCGTTAGAGGCAATCATTCTATATAGCAATATAAATAAAAAAATATTCGTTTTTACTGAAATAATTTACTTAATACAAAAATAAATGATTCTAACAGATGTTACAAATATACACATCATTTTACACAAAAACATACCTACTAAAATTCGCCAAAACCTGATGTGAGGGAAAAATAAGGGATCATATTTTAACTCCATTTGATTCAAGGTGCGACCACTAGTTCCTTAAATAACTGGTTTCCCGCGACTTCGTTCGCGTCATTTCTGGACTAGTAGACTGGAAGTATAATTTATGTTAATCTCATCTCATCTATCTTTTCACCAAATTTCATCCATATCCATTCAGTAGTAATTGCGTCAAACTCTCTCGAACTCAAATATTTCTTTATTCAAGTAGGTTACATATAACACTTTTGAATCGTCATTGAATACAATGCAAAGTGATTCTACTTCCGGTTCGGAACCTATATCTACCGAGAAGACACCGGTAAGAAACTGTAAGCCTGTGTAGAATCTGCAAGGGATCCCGACTCCCATACAACTGCGCAACGTTGGTTACCGAGGGGGTTTTAGTTGGGGCGAGCCCGACACACCATATCTCTGTTCCCGCAGAGAGTGAAGGTGAGGTAGGCATTTCCCCCTCGATAAAAAAATCTTCTTTGCATAAAATAACTTCATTTAAAATCAAATGAGGTTTAAAGCAGCTACATAAAAATATTATAGATAATTGAAACAAAAAATTATGTACCTATATTCTTGAACTTACTTTTGTATCAATACAAATATATTATCCTTATAACAATACTCACAGAAGTAGTATAAGAGAATACTTAAATCAGAATTCCACAAAAATAATATACTTTTGATAATAATAAAGTAGGTACTTAAAGAATAAAGTATCTAGAAATTACTAAGATACCACGAAAATGTATCTAAATATAAGATACAAAATAAATATAAAATTAGTATTTCAAAGACAAGATGTAAATACGTATTTTGTATCTTGAATCTTTGTTTCTGATAAATTTAGGTCACATCTGTGGTTGTATATCAGGCCTAGCATGGGCCACACGACTCAATTTTATCGCGCTCTTAACAAACGTCAAAATAGACTGAAGTCAGTGCGTAAGCTGCTTATTGGCTGAAAATACGAGTGTGATGTGCTATTAGCCAATAAAAAGTATCAAAACTTTTGTTGTCTCATGCGAGAAATTTGACGTATTGCGCATGCTAGGCCTTTAAGAGTCAATAAATATACCGTATATTACCTCAATACTTTGTGACCTAATTTTGATCTATTAATACTTAATGGTTTTGCCAAAACTTATTTAGAATCCTGTAGAGACCAATACCACTCGTTTGTCAGTCTATATAACAATATAGGGGCTATTATCTACAATTACATTAACCAATGAATAGCTTTAATTCATCAATTAAATATGTGTACTTGGTAAAATTGTAGAAGTACATGTTTATCCATGTATAATTTTAGGGCTGATGTGAATGTATAATTATCTAAAAAACTTAATTCATATTATCACACCTCAGAATAATAAATTCTGTATCACATAATTGCACCAAATAAACTAATAATTATCTATATCAATAAATTTTGCTAATTTTGTGAGTGAAGGTCGCATTCATATATTCATCTTTATAAGATGTACTGGACCTTGTCCTTGCTTTACAGATATTGCAACTTTTTCTTTATCTAGATGTTTCATGTAAGCCAAGAAACACGTCCAAACTAGGCTGCACATACTTATGAATGGTACCCTGTTTCGTGGAGGGATTAAACAAAAGTTAATCATAGCAACTGCAGGCCATATGGAAGCACCTACCTGAAATAAACAATAATTAGCATTTAAAAGATGATTTATATATGTGTCAGACTGACTGATTATAAAAGTAAATTTAAAAGTAATCACATGATACATTTGTAAAAATTAACTTTATACATACAAAAGTAGAAACTTTGTTAATTTATTATAACTCACTTTATATGTTGGCCATAATTTGGCATTCACTTCAGCAACAGCTTCATGAAAAGGTTTCATTTCCATCAAACTCATAAGAAAGTAAAAGCTGCACATTGCAAATGGAGTGTATGTCAAAGTTTCAACGAATGTCTGAAATAATAAACTTGTTGATATTAAACAGTACTAGCCATAAACCTTCATAATTAGAACATGTACCATTTATGGACATCAATTTCTATTTTATATATAACTGATAGCTTAAGCTTTGGACTGATAGGTCAACATATAATTTTTCACACTAAATTTGCATACCTTAATTATACCAGCTCTAATAGTATTCCCAGGCCACATAACATTAGCAACAGTTAACCAACTATAAAGCGTAGGGGCAACATAACAAGATCCATAAAGACCATAACGAGCACTTCGCCACCAATCATAATTATCTGAAATTTAATCCTAGATATTTATTTTTAAATATAAATTCATATAATTGCCAAAACCAAAGTCATATGCAAAAATTTATAAAAATATTTAAGACTTAAAAATAACATTTTGAAATCAATAAATGTAAAAATATACATCAATTAAATTTACTATGTGAGAATGTGTGTGTGGATGTAGATTTGCAAGCTCGCCCAAATAGATTAAATAAAATAGCTTGAGACCACTGTTGGTGAAATGTTGGACAATATTGCACAATAAGTGGTTCAAAACTAACTAATAAGAATATTATCACGTTTCAACGTTATTTTAATATAAAAGTACAGTTAGTAATTAGATAATATGTTTTTTGAAAGTACTAACAAAATTATATTTACAGATCCTATTTGAGGTACAAATTGAACTATGCATAATTAAGTACTTATTCTTCCACTCGCACATGAGGTGCTAAAGTCAAAGTATTTTTCTTACTCACCTATAGATTTTCCTTCGAAAGTTTGTTGAATTAGGCTTGAAATAGGCCAAATTACGCTGTATGATGCCATACCGCGAAGAAGAGGATACTTCTTAAAAACCACTCTCAGTATGCTGATAACAGGCATTTTTAGCACAATACTACTCTTAAATATATACAAAACACCACATTATGTAAGAATCTCATAATTCTGTAGGAAATACATCCAGACGACCTTAAATTAGAGGAAACGTCATTGCAAATTCATAAAACTTTTGATGAAGTGCCAAAAAACTTTTACACGTGAATTTGACGTTCCTTTTGCGTCAGAATGTGTAGGCCAGAGACTTAGAATAGGGAAAGTATATTAAATCTATGGTCGATACTATAGCTAAAAAGTAGTTCCCTGAACTAAAAAATAATAAAGTCAAAAAGGCCGAACTGACTGACAGCCTTATGTCAAATTTGTGGTAAAAAAAAAATCCAAGTCGATAATCAGGAGGTTACTGGGATTTTATATTTTCATTTAAACAATTAAGTGCACCAGTGCTCGTGGTTCATAATTTTTACAGTGGTTAATTATAAATGAAAAATAAGTTTATTGACGGTTTTGATGTATTAGTATACGCCGTGTCAACTGAGATTTGCACTGGTGTTTATCAACCTGCTAATATGACACACACTTTTTAAGATCAACTATATCAATAATGTCTGGTAGTAGCTCGTTACTATTCTCCATTAACAATGAAGGTAAAGTCTATGCTTTATCAACAAGTGGATCTTGCTGGCGTGAATTTATGTACCTCGGCTTGGAATTCAAAACATTATCAGCTGTGCCCCACCACTTATGGGCCGTAGGAGGAGATCGACAAATATACTTGCATGTTTATGGATTAGAGATTCCGATTCGAGTTAAAGAAGAGTCTTATGAAAATGAACGATGGCTTCCACTCGAAGGATTTAGTGGCCGACTGTTGCCGACTGATAGGTATCATTTTTCATCTCAAGATGGTACAAAAGACCGATCTATTGATCGCATTAGATTACCTTCAATGGCATGGCAATGGGAAGGTGATTGGCAATTAGAGCTCACCCTCGATGGGCAACCGTTAGATCATGATGGCTGGAGCTATGCAGTTGATTTCCCTGCTCATTTTAGTCCAGCAAAACAGTGGAAATCATGTGTAAGAAGACGAAAATGGATCAGATACAGGAAATTTAGTGCAATGAACTCATGGTGCGCAATTGCTCCTCTTCACAAAGATCCTACCCAGGAACCGTTTATTGATGTATGTATTGGGGGCAATGAAGTACCATATGCTTCCCCTGGTACCTTGTCTGTGTGGGCTATCACTGCACATGGCAGAGTTATGTATAGATCAGGAGTAAGTGTAATTTCACCAGAAGGTTTGAAGTGGATTAATATAAGTATCCCACCAAGCTGTGATATTAAACAGATCTCTGTGGGGCCTTCAGGATTAGTCTGGACTTTACTTTGGACTGGCAGAGCTATAGTTAGAAAAGGAATAACCAAAGATTGCCCTACTGGTGATGGATGGCTTGAGGTGAAGTCTCCTAATGAAACGAAACTGTCTGTAATTTCAGTGGGTTTTAATGCAGTTTGGGCTATCAGCTCTGATGCTAGAGTTTGGTTTAGAAAAGGCATTGATGGAATTCTAGCAGGATCATCAGAATCAGCTGCTATGGGAATTGGTTGGTTGGAAATTACTGGAAATATGGTTCATGTTTCAGTAGGAAGGAATGATCAGGTATTTGCTATTGGAGAAACAGACAAGTGTGTGTACTGGCGAAGTGGCATTACACCATCTGAGCTCACTGGTAAAAGATGGAAATTGGTGCAAGCCAATATGCAGCTCAGCAGGACGTCTAGTTCAGCAAGTGTAATTTCATCTGCATCAAATGCTAAGCACCATAGTTTAACTACTTTGAGTGAAACAACTCCGGAGCTTAAGTCAAACATTAACCTACACAATTCATGGGAAGAATCTCATTCTGCTCCAATTGAGCATACACTTCCTATTAAAAATACCAAGGAAAGACGACCAAAAGGAAATACAAATATTGAAAATATTGATTTGACTGGTAAAAGCTATGAAACTACTTTGAAAAACCCTCGTGCTTGGAGTCCTGTTCGTAGTGTTGGCTCTGTTGTAGGTATGGAAGCACAGCCAGATAGTGACAGCAGTGTGTTTGATGTTGATTCAGGCATGTATTTTGATGAAGAAGTTAGCCAGACTGCTTGGGGGACTTGTGATGCTACATGGGCATTTGTTGAAGCTGGTGCTTGTTCAATAGATACAGTGCAAGTACCTCATTGGTTTACTGATAACCAAAATGTCCATAACTCTGATCTAAACACCAGGTGGAGACTTCAAATATTGGAAAGCTTAAAAAGTAGAAATCAAATCCAAGATGTAGATTTATCCACTTATGGTATAGCAATTGAGGAAAAAGGCTGGACACGTAGTTGTGAAGCTAGATTAGTTAATGTCACTAATACATGTGAAGATTGCATTTTGTCCCTTTATTGGCATGCATTGGAGAATACAGGAACATTATCCGTTTTTCAACCAGATGGCACTATTAAATTTATACTCAATTTAGGAGAGGTCACAAGTGTATTTACTTCTTCAGAACCAGGATGCCCTAGAATTACTCTATTAGTCCCACGACAACTCAAAAATGGTATTAAGGTTCAATTTATATCTGAAATGGAACAAGAAGAATGGTTTTGTGTGTTAGTAGATATAACTTCTCAAATCAATGGGCTTTCTGGGAAACCTTCACAAAACTCAATCTGGTCCATCACCACCTCAGGAGACATTTTTAACTGGGATCCAATGGCAGCACAAATGAATAATGAATCTTGTGGCTCTTATGTCAAAGAATACCAAGTTTTCGGAAAATATATATTATCTGGGTTCTGTACAAATTTAAATAACAATTTCTTGCCTGGAAGTACCCTAAAAGTTACAGGAAGCATGTCTGATGACATAAAAAGATTTCATGTTAACTTGCAAGGTCCTGAGATAAAGAAGCAAAGGCATAAAATAGAAGTTGAAGTAACAGATATTCCTTTCCATTTCAATGTAAGATTTGATGAGGGCACTGTAGTGTGCAATACTAAGTCATTTGGTAGCTGGGGAATAGAAGAACGTCATCCCTTACCATTTACATCTGGACAAGAATTCTCACTTAAGATTACAAGTGAGTTACAAGGATTCAAAGTCATAGTCAATGATCAGAGCTATTGCTTTTTTGAACACAGATTAGCCCCTGAGAGCATAACATCAGTGTCAGTCCAAGGGCCCTTGAAACTGTATACAATGGAATACTGTGCCACCAGTGTAATAATTGACCCAGAAGAAATGATTTGGAGAATTATGGGAGGCTACCTACGAAAAATTGAATGTTGTCAAAATGGAATTATTTGGGGCACAAGTCATGACCATAGAGCTTGGGTCTATACAGGTGGTTGGGGTGGTGGTGTGTTGAAAGGTTTGTAAAAATTTAGTACTTTAATAGTTGTTGTTATCATTATTATACATAATAACTTTGTTATCTAAATATTTACTTACCAATATTCGTAATCGAAAGTTTATTATTAGACCACACCTTCTATCATGAACACAGTACATTTTTCATGAATTTAAGCACAATATTTTATTTTTAGCAATTGGTGCAAATGAGGGTATCAATCCTATGACAGACACACAAACATATTGCGTATATGAAAACCAGAGATGGAATCCACTATCTGGTTACACATCTACTGGGCTACCTACCGATCGCTACATGTGGAGCGATATAACAGGAAAACATAAAAGGACACGGGAACACACCAAATTATTAAGTCGCCATTGGCATTGGGTATGTGGAATGAAACTAATGATGTAATGTCTTCACTTAGACGGTATTTACAATTTATTTAATACAATTACTTAGTTATGTACTTAACTTTTTTGAACAATTGTTTATTTCAGATATCTGAATGGATGATTGATTACAACACTCCTGGGGGAGTAGATAGTGATGGTTGGCAATATGCTACTGATTTCCCGGCTCCATATCATGGCAAAAAAATATTCACAGATTGCGTACGCAGGCGACGCTGGTATAGGAAAGCTCAAATTGTTACGGAAGGTCCATGGATCCGCGCTGGAAGCACAGCTTTACTGGATATTTCATTATGGGTAATTTTTACCTGTAAACCTCTGTACAAGTCCTCAACAAAATGGAAAATAATTTACCTCTTAATATTATTTCGTAAAACATTGGTACATAATGTCGGATATTTTGAGGATGCAGATTATACAATTTTTTTTGCTATAAACTATGTGATCTTTTTGTAAATTCACAGCACAGAAGATTCTTAGGGCGGTTATCCTATAAAGCTTTTTATTTTAATTTTGCAGAGCAATAATGAAGAAACTACAGTCTGGGCTATCACTCTAGGGGGTGAAGCGATATATCGCACAGGAGTTACAGCAGCCACGCCTACGGTATCTATGCGTTTTTATCTTATAAAATTTAGTTTTCCTGTTAACTCGGAACATTATCTGTCTGTAATTGGTATATTTTCGTTAACTGATTTCAAATATATCTAAATTTTATTAACCTGGCTGGAGTAAATTGCGTACATACAGCTGAACTACACTACGCTACGGTTAGCGCCACTTGTTACACAGTGGGTGGCGGCACATAATCTAGCCTTTGGTAATAATATACTGGATATGCATAACTGTATTTACCGAAAACTACCACACAAATTATCTTAGAAAAGTTAAATGTGTCTAGCTTAACTGCTTGTGCAGTCAAGAGCACATCATAGTTAACACCTGCTGTTGGGTATTCGTTTCTATGCAGATGATATAAGCAGTACATAGTGTACTTAGATTGAATAGTCTAATATACTCTTGGCTGGACCACTTAATATTTAAGCAATTAGATATGACTCACCCCAAGCAAATGACTCATACAACACTTTCTTCATACAATCGATTTAAAAATCAAAAATGTGTAAAATTAGTGTAACACCTTTAACTACTGAGACTTACAAAAATCGTTTCCTGTGTATGTAGTTATAACATAACTGACCAGCAATTCAAAAAGGCTGGGACATTTTGCCCCATTCCGCACCCCTTGAAACCGCTCGAAATGCGTCAGTGCGATAAGGCTTTACTAGCAGCTGGTTATAGTATTATATGTAACATTTTATGTTTTCAGGGAGTACACTGGGAACACGTAAATAGTCCTCAATCTTTGATTGCAATTAGTTCATGTAATTATATGATATGGGCAGTTGGGCGTAAAGGAGAGTTGTACTACCGGGAAGCATCATCAAAAGACAACATTTCCGGACTTAACTGGAAACTAATTGAAGCACCGAAGCCAAATGGCCCCTTTAATCAAAAGACAATATTGGGGGCCAAGTCCGTGTCCTTAACTAAACATTCAGCGTGGGTGCTACTCTCGAACGGTGTTATTACAGTTCGAACTGAGATTACACAAAAAAACCATAATGGAAAGCAATGGAAATATTTAACAGGTAAGGACTTACTATAGGTTTTACTTTTATCGTATTTGCATGTTCAGAAAACTCACAGAATTAAATACATCAACAAATTTAATAGCTAGCCGTTCCCAACACATTGGTGTCCTAACTCCATGTTATGCAACAGGCTCTTGAGTAATGGTACGAATGCATGTAAAACGGGATTTCTCAGCCTTATTTCGCCGAGCCTCACTAAACCCCCAATTACGTATTTACGAAAATGAGTAAAAAACTAGTATACCTGGTAGCGATTGAATGGCAATTGTGACTACCTCACATGAAAAATCCGCTAGATGACACTACGTGGGCGTGAGGTCGATCTGCTACATGATTAGTTATTTTTGACATGACATTGACAGATGTCTCACCATACATGTTAATCACCAATCATGAAGCAGTTGGACCTCACGCCCACGTAGAGTCATCTAGCGGATTTTTCAAGCGCGGTAATTCCCCATTTGGAACAGTTAATGTACCTACCTATGCGTTTAATATTTTTTTTATTTCGGAAATGCAAACCTACCTATCTTTATATCCTTTACTTTTCTCTACCTGAAGTAAAAGTTTCCACTTTGGATTTATAAAATGGAACTTCCTCATTGCAGATTGTGAGATAACGTTCAAAGACGTGTCGAGCATTGATCATGAGGTGTGGGCGGTGTGCACCGAGGGGGTGCTGTACCGACGGCTGGGCGTCACCGCTGACAACCCGACTGGCAGCGTGTGGCAACGAGTGCACTCGGGACCCGTGGTACATGTATCAGCACGAGGAAGCTCATTACAATAAGAATAGTTTTTTAGCGCCAAAGAACCAATGTCTTCATTCTTATGATTTTTGTTTATAGTATTTGTCACCAAAGGAACCTCATAATTACCTGCCGTAGGTATTTAAATCGAAAGAAAGCATGTTAATGGGTTTACATTTGAAAGTAGTGAGCTCGTCCTTTCGGTAATTTTATTAAAAAAAGAAAGTAGGTATAATGTCAAGAGGAAATGTTAACTTTTATTGTTTCTAAGTTTTCATATTAATTGTCACCCTTGTTCGTACAAAGATCTTAGTGTCTCGAATTGTGAAAAGATCTTTTTTCAAAATAGGCTCACATTAGTTTAACAAGATAAAACTACATCTACTTTCAAGCTTCGCGACAAGACCGTTATCAACAAGAATTCAGTGATATGGATTATTTTGTCATCAAGAAGTAAAATCTTTGCTACTACGACATAAATTTGATAAGCCAGTAGTTTTATGGCAATAACTGCAATGCGCTCTCTTCCATAGATTACGTTAAAAAACCTAACCTCTGCGTTTTTAGAACGGAGCTTGGCATTGGTCACATGCTATTGTCGCGTTTGTGTTGTATCGTCACGTTCTAGGCTGCCTAGTTCTAGCGTGACATGTTCCTTTATGACTGGTTTTTTTAGATTATTTTTAGTAATAGTTACAGATAACCAGCTTTTGTATGGTTATTATTAGAAAAAAACCAAATAACTAATTTGATATTATTTGACTAATTTATTTAAAAATTATATTTTTTGGAGGTAAAGCGGGCCTAGTGCCTAAAAATTTGACTTTTATAGACTGAATTTAAGTATTTTATATTGAGGTGATACCAAACATTTAAAAGGGATATAATAATATTTTACTTGTAGAGAAACATTGAGAGTGCTGTCATTATCCTGACTCTGCCTGCAGTCATACTACCTGCGAGACGGGTGTCTATAAAGACCTGCATGGAAGAGGGACTTTATTTCGTAGAAAAATACATACCTAAATCCTGAAGATTCCGTATATAACTTGCCACGAAATCAATAAACACTGTTAGTCCTATTTCTTTTCCAGATTTCCCAGTTTTTTTTCTAGTCCCGTTTATTAAAGTTATTTATCAAAAATTTTAAACCTATTATTTAGCAGGTCGTATGCGTACCTATTATTTTATATAATCTACATATAATATAGCTCCCATAACTCCCTTGAATACGTTAGTTTCTGTAAAACGGTATGTAGGGCATTGGGGATAGTATAGACACTTAGGCGGTTAACCCACTGCACCGCACTCCGCCGCAGCAGGCATACAAATAATCTGTAGCCAAAGCATTATTGGTATGCATACCACTAGTGTTTTCAATACAAACTGAGATACTTGCATATAATGTTTAAAATTGTCACCCCGCGAAGCTTGGCGGAGCGCAGTACAGTGGGTGAATGCCTTAAGGGAAGAGGGCATGACTTTGGTATATACCTACACCTTCGCCACCTCATACTCAGGTTCCCAAATTAACTGACAAAAAATATAAGGTCAACAACAGTACATCTTGGTGAACCCTTGCAGCGGAATATTTGTTCTTATGCCTACGACATAATGGTGGTACACTTTACATATAATAAATACTACTCCATGCCCTATATATTAATTTCATATGTTGCTATCGGTCGTATTATGGAACAATTATGTTAGACGGTCTAGTTTATCGCTAAATCGTGTGTTATGTAAAACCGCTAAGATACTCTAAATGTCTATTGGAAGTTTTTTTCCTCACATTCTATATTGTTTCAAGATTTCAGTAACATAGTCCGTAAATGTCAGAATAGATAGCTCAACTTATTTTAATGAATTTATTATTTGTGTAAGAATACTTAAAATAATTAATAGAATGAAATATGTTTTTATGTACGATATTAATTGAATAATACTATTTGATTATTTGTTGAAGACTGTATAGAATAGAAGTTATGAAAATCTTACGTGTCTACGTGCGATGGTTTATTTGACCATTTCCTAATATGCTTTTATATAATTAAAGCATCTATCTATTCCGCACCTTAAAGCCTATTTGCAGCATTTCTTGTAATCTCAATTTATCCTTCGTCACGATGGTGTCAATTTCAAATGAATTAAATATTTTAATATTAAAGAAATGCTGCAAGTGGGCTTTACATAGCTTTGTTAAAGGAATAATATTCAGGCTAATATGATGAATACAAAACACCATTCTCGTGTTATGGACGACGGATGAAATTTAACTCGTTTTAAATATGGAAATTAATTCCTGAGGGTGCGCTATAAGTAGACCGGAATCAAGTTAATATAAGTAATTTCAATCGTAAAACGATTCCGAACATTCCAAGTGAAACAAAGTATTGGCTGGTATTTTAGTGTTTAATTTTTTTTTGTAGAAGCGGTTAATCAAGAGCTAAAAAGTTTTAGCCGATTTTTAACTGTTAAAGGTCTGCACAAAAAAAAGCACACCAACAGGTGCCGTGAGTATGTATGTTGCAGGGACACGGTACTTTTGTTCTTCTTAGTGGACCCCTTACAACTGTATTGAACAACGCAAACAATTGGACAAAAGTAACGCGAAAAATACAAGAGACACGTGGATAATAGAAGCGCAAAAGTACCTCGTTCATGACCAAATTTTTGTAAATAAATTTAAATAGGTAGGAATCGGCTATAACACCTGAAAATTAAGACTTTATATACGTGATTCCCATTCCACTGTTAGTTGTTTTAGTTTTTAACCAAAGTATAAATGACCATGAGCACATAATGACAGGGTGTTATGTTTAAGGGAAAGATAAAATGTGTTATTTTCGCAGCAATTTGACATACACTACATACACATTTCGAATAATGCTAAAAATTGTTTTGTTTAGTTTTACAGATAATATAATTGGGTGCTAGAAATGCTCCTGATTATGTATTTTATTTCCATTTTCAAAAAAAATTATAAACGACTATTATTCCATAATATTTCGTAATTATAGTGATAGAAAAGAGCAAAAGCTATAGGTACTATTACTCCATAATATTTCGTATTTGGTGTTTTAATGTGATATTCAAACTGGCAGTGACGATAATGCCTTATTATTTTCTAGTCATTAATTGCAGCGCTATTATGGTTTTGCAATAACTGAACTGTAAATATCTGTATTAAAAATGTTACTTTTATCTCGAAGCAGTAGCTTATGCTTGATGTATAAAATATTGTATAATGAAATGCTTTTTATTTACTTCTTGTGCTTTTTGCGCAATCATAAATCAACCCCTTTTCCTCGATTTTATTATTTTTATAGTACTATACGCCGTACTAGCGAACTTTAAATATTAGAAACAGAAAAATTTTATCTCCCCTTGCGGTGCGGGAGCGGGAATTGGTGCGGGTGGGTCGTGGTCATAATATTTAAAACCCCTTTTCCTGCTTCAACCCCAATATAATATCCTTTGTAGGTACTGAAAATTAATATGTATTTTATCTAAAAACTTAACAAGTAGTATCAATGTAGAGTTTTGGGTGCTTGGCCAAACAAGTGATCCCTTTTTTATTTAGTAATTATGACGTCATTCATCGTCTAGACCAGTCTACTAAAGCCGATGGTTGAGCAAGATTAAAATTAAAATAGAAGCAGTATTTTCTCAGTGCCTTAAAACAAAGGTGTACAACCAATGTGTGTTACCAGTGATGACTTACGGCTCTGAGACGTGGTGCTTCACAAAAGAACTTTTTAGAAGGCTCAAAGTTGCTCAGCGAGCTATGGAGAGGTCTATGCTTGGCATTTCTCTACGTGACCGAATCAGGAATGAGGAAATCCGTAGACGAACTAAAGTTGCTGACATAGCCCGTAGGATTAGTAAGTTGAAGTGGCAATGGGCTGGCCACATAGCACGAAGATCGGACGGTCGATGGGGCAAAAAGGTTCTTGAGTGGAGACCACGTACCACCAAGCGCAGTGTGGGACGGCCACCTACCAGATGGACCGACGACCTAGTAAAAATTGCTGGGTCTCGTTGGATGCAGGTGGCAATGGGCCGGTCGCGCTTGAAATCGGTTGGAGAGGCCAATGTTCAGCAGTGCACAGTAACAGGCTGAAATGATGATGATGATGAGTCTTTTTTTACTTCTATTAATCGGTTACATTTAATCCGATCTGTTAACGCGCGCTAACCCTCCAGTTTTGTAAATAGCCTTCTATGTATCCCGTTGATAGTCTTCTACACTTTAGTCATAATAAAATATCTTGGGTTTTACTAAAGATCTACTTCATTTCTACAGGATATCGTAAAATATTGGTTTCCTTCTGGTACTGGTACCACTACTATCGAATTGTTCTTTCTTGTAATCGGGAGGGGGTCGCGCCTCTGTTACGAATTACATATCTTTCTTACAACAGGTTACGTAACATTTTTACTTATTAGAAATTAGGAAATTAAAACTGCCAACCCCTTTCGTGGGTCTACAGGAAATCCCTGCCTGGATTGTTTTGAATTGGAGAAAGAAGAGTTTCAGAATTCGAATCTGTTATCTGTTGCCGACGTTTTGAGATGGATGAAGGAGTAAGAGTCAAAAAAGTTGTGCTTAAAACCCCTAATGTGTAAGACATTAAAAAACAAAGTTTGCATCATCTATTTATTTAACACTTTCACAGACATTTTAAATCCCTTATTTTTAATTTAGTGACTAGTGATGTAATAATCTTGTGTACGCATATATGCCTAGTAAGAGTTTGGAGTTGGAACAGCATGCACCTATAAAAACAAATACTCGTCATATAGTTGACACTAAATGTATACCTTAAACGTTTTAGCACTTGTGTTTCTTAAACTGGACTAATGCAGTAAAAAGGTCAATTTGTATAATATGGTGAATAGATGCAAAAGTGTTACACTTACAAAATCGCAAGTAGCTGAAATATTTAATGGAAATTCTTAAAGCCATCAATATATGCTTGATTTATATATATTTATATATACAATTTATTACATCACTTTTGTCCATAATGTATTATGTTTTGAATATAAACTTGGAAATCAAACAAGTAAATTTCGTGACTCAAAACAGAATTACGCGAATTACAAAAGATAGTCTAACTCGTATCTAAGATAGTGGTTGTTGGGATCATTTTGTATTCTGGGATAGCCGGCAACCAGTGCGTCTTGTCCTCCTATGTAGAGAGTGTTGTAGATTTTCCAGTAAACATCCCGAACTTTCCTTGCAGGATGAAACAGGCCCTGAGAAACAACCAGATTATATACAATTTCATAATTGGTCATCATAACGCAAGTTATGCATTATTCTTTGCTACTTAGTGTCACAGTAATCGAATAGATGAAAATTAATCGATAAATGTTTAACGCACATCACGCAATTTTTGAGAAAAAGTAAAAAATAAATTCGTAGTTGGAAAGGAAACAAAAAATAGTTTTGAATTACCTGTAATGCGTACTGGAGTATCTTAACAGGCCCGAGAGCGACCCGCATCCCTTCTACGGCGTCCATGAACGCCTGCACAAGATGAGGCGAGGTCTCGAATATATTTGGCCACACGTGATTGAGCAAGTGCACTAATGCGTCTTCACATCCGAAACCATACACACCAAGCGCCATGTGTTTTATTGCAGCACAAGCAGTTTGCCGATGAACAAGATCTCTGAAATATACATACTTAATATTACCTCTACATTCAACACGAACAGTTTAAAACTATGTTTCAGATTCGGGTATTTGATAGCCTCTTTATTGTCGCAGATTGTCTTTCCTAGGAGTTACCATTTCAGAAAGTAGTTTATCTGCGGGGGAGGGGGGGCTGCTTTATGGTTGAGGCAGCTTGGATGCTGCATGAGAGCCCAACAAATGTAATGGTGAGGTCGCAGAGGAAGAGGAGGATGGATGCCGTATGTCGATGCTGGCTTTTCTATACCTACTCCACAGTCTTCAGGTTCAGAATCTCATTATGATGAGGCCGCAGCCAAGGCTTGGACTGAAGAATTCAGAACAAGAAGCAGACATTGCAGTTTTAAGGAGGACTGAAGTCATATTTTTCCAAATAATTAAGTATTTGTTTGTACCTGTCCATAAGAGCATCTTCCAGTAATGGACATACAGCATAGATGTAGTCTTTGCCCATTTCACCAATATATTCAAACAAGAAAGAAAGTGATTTTAAGACACCGTTTTGCACATTCAATTCAGGAACCCTGTACTCATTCATCAAAGCTGGCAGGACTGTAAATGGCGAACACGTCTCAGCTACAATAGCGATAGCGACTGTGGTACAAACTCTGAAAAATAAAAATTAAACATTTCATTAACAATAGGGATGAAGATTCGGTAAAAAAAAACGATGAGTCTATTTAGTCAGACAGATTTTCAAATACAATGAAAACCTAATAAAAAGTATTTATGATGATACAGCGCATTAAAGTCTAATGGACCGATGTCGTTACGTCACTATTTAGTAAGAACCGAACCAAAAAGTGACGTCGCGCTAAATTTCTACCCAATGTTCAAATATCTTATTAAAAAATTGTTTATTAAATATTTGACAAACATCAATTAAATTACATTAACGTTGTCACATTTTAATTCTATTTAAACAATAAAGAAGTAACATTGATTAACCAAAGTAGCGTAAATGATTTCATTTGAGAAGTCACTGTAACAAGTCGCAAGTTTACTAACCGATTTTGTCGCTCTTGAACCTTCAGATTATTTAGTAGTGTAGCCAACACATCGTGGGGACCAATTGCTTTGGCAATGTAACCGAATGTGTTGACTGTTGCTCTTCTGATAGCTTTCTTGTGTGCTTTTAACAATTCCAATAATTCAAAACATATTCTCATCCATTCTCGTGCAGATACGAACTCAGGCCCTCTGTCTGCTATACGTCCAACTAAATCTATGCAGTTTTCTTGAACTTTTTCATGTCTGTGAAACATTTTATAGTGTTATTGTGGGAAATTAAAAACAGTTGACTGATATATCATTTTGGGGATTTAAAATTACTTTAAAAGAACCAAATTCCTCCTTCGTTCCTAGAGCAACTATTATCAACAGGATTAATCGCAATCAGACCTCAATTGTTCCGAAAATTATGCAATATCGTGAAATATGAATAAACCTCTTATATGTACATTATTTAATATCACTCCCGTTTTATCCGACCATTGTGCTATTTTCAAATGGATGCGTGCTGAGCGTATCAATGCCAAATCTAGTCGCTGCCTGTTCTTTATGGCTCCATGTTATGTTTGTGTCTAATGAGAGATTTGTTCGTCGTTTAGGACGGTACACCAATATAATTTTTTTAGGACCACCGTGTTTTGTAAAATAATTTGACTATGTACACTCGTTGTCTTAATTTCTAAATTATTGTGATTTTAGTCCAATAAGTGAAATTTGTTTCTCAATAAGTGAACACCTATCGTTATGCTAATGGGAAATTAATAAAGTTCTTGAGACCTATATTTATATAATGCCGCGCATAGTATTTGATAATTGATATATCAGCCTATTATATATCTATTTTGTATATTTATTAACATTTGCATTACCTGTTCTTCAAAATTGGTGTTAGCCTGGGTAGTAAGTCCTTTATTGGAGGAGTCATTTTGGTCATACCAATAACATTTACAATGGCTTTCAAGGCTCCCAATATAGAACCAAGTACTTCTGGATATTCTTCACCCAAATATTCATATAATACCACACCTAAATGACCCATCAATTTTTCCTACAACAAAAATTAGTCATAATTATTGTGTTTAAAATTTAAAATGCAATTTTTGTTTTAGTTTTTCATTCGTATTTACCTCTTGGCAAGTTTTCATAACAACCGCTATTCTGGAGATCAGATCTGCAGCTTGCTGACGTACTTTGGCTGATTTATTATTCATTCGCCACAAGATTATACCACAAATTTGCGGTAAATAAGGTTTCACGCGTTTCCCTAACTGATTTACTATAGTGCCAAAACCATTCAACATCACCACATCCTGTAACAAATAATAATTATAAAACTCTTATATCAAGAGACATTAATTGTTTAATTCATGATTATCTTACTAATATTAGAAACGCAAGTCGTACGTAATAAATGGATGGATATTTGTAACTCATTCACCCAAAAACTACTGAATGTATTACACCAGATTAACTAATAAACCTGGATAGTTTACATACCGAAATAAGACAAACAAATGGGCGGGTTACTGCTAATATGATACTTACTTCAGTGGTCTGTTCTTGGAATGCGTAAAGTATACCGTCAATTAAAGCCTCCTCCAGTTTAGAGTCAATGTCAGCAGCACCCAAGTTAGCGAGAATTTTTTCTATGGATTCCATTACCATTTTTCTGTACTGTTCATTGTCGTCTTTGAGATCGTCCACAATCCTGTTTATTATTTCCGATGCACCAACCTGACATACAAAATAAATATTAAAGCAACATGTTTTCGAATTAGCACCAAACCAGAAACATTTCTTCAGGGTCAACAGTGAAACCGATTCCATAAAATATATAGGTCAGATTTAATAAAAAAATCATCCACTATGTCGCTTTTTACCTTTACTAAGTCTATTGTCTCATACTAAGGTCTTCTTAACAGAGTATTATGAACTCGACACGCGTGAGAACCTTGCAATCAGCATTTGATAAATTTCCAGATATGGGTCAAATAGATATAGCAAGGGCGAAGGCGCTATGTGTTGTTTTAACGTAATTTGTACTATAGAGCGTTATACGGAATACAACAAAAAATTATGCAGTATAGTTAATAAAACACCAACCTTATTTGCAATTTCAACAGTAGTGTCCACAAGCTGACGATAATTGCGTCTGTCAAGCGCCATGCGATGGTTCCAAAAGTGTTTGAAGAAATGTGGTAAAATCTCGTCCATTATATACTGTGGCTCCACACCGTCTGTACCACAACATTGTTTCACTACCTGAAGATTTAATTATTAATGTAATTATTGTGTGAAATATTATATTTTGTTATTCGAGAGAGCGCTTGTGGCGCGACGGATCGTACATTTTACTGATGATTAGGATATATAATGTGCTGAGGAATGGATGGATGTGCCAGCATACAAAGACGTGATAGAAGCCAGATAATACCAGCAAAAGCGAAATTGGTGAGGCGTTCATTTGAAGTTAAATTAATCTTATGAATTCCGCCCACATCATCTATGCCTTAAACAGTTGTCAATTCCAAAAATAATTAAGTTAAGCCTCTCTGTGTCGTTTACTAAATAAACGATTGTCTACTTACTTTTAATACAATCTTTTTCATTTCTTCATCTGGCGACTGAAACTCACGAATGAGGATCAACATCACTTCACGTGTATAGTAGTTGGCGTATTCGGCGTCCATAAGAGGAATAAGATAGCCAATCGCTTTCAAGAACGCAGCCAGACCTTTACCGCGGTGGGTCCTGATACCCTTCCAAAGAGGTTTGAGGACAGAGTCGAAGGACTCGATACCGTAGGGCGTAGCAGCTTCAGCGAGAGCAGCGCTGGCTAAAGCGGTGATTGTGCGGACTTTTTGTTGTTCGTCAACCAATCCTGAAATTGCGAAATGCATATTTAAATTAATTTCAGAAAAATATCAGAACACATTACCACACTATGAGTACCAGTTATGCCACAGTGAGCAATCTGCAGCTACAATCAAGCACACACCAAACTTAATACCGTCCAATAAGCATTTTCTTGTGTCACTACACATTCGTTTATATAAAGGCGTAGAAAATAGAAAAAGAAAATAAACTTACCGTGTTCAATAATTTCTACCAGGGACTTGAGATGAGGCAATATAGCGCAGCCCATAAGGATCGCTATTTGTTGAACAATTTTGATTCCTGTATGCCTAGCTTGCCAAGATTTTTTTGACCTGCATACAGCTTTCAAGAATGGCAATAGGGATGGAATACCTGTGCAGTAAAAAAATATATTTAGATGCGATAACAAAATCTTATATTCGTACTTACTTACCTATTTCTTATAATAAATCTAAACTTACCTAAAGCCGATGCAACAACGGCGAAAGCTCTGGCCGTCGTATTACGTACGTATTCATCAATATTATCAATATCGGGTCTCATCGTAGAGATCATGGTCGCTAAGCCAGCTGCTTTCGCTAAGTTAGAAATTATTTCACGACCCTCGACACGCGCGTAGTAATCTTCATCAATAAGGAGAGGTTCTATTACGACCAAGATCTGATGAATAAACGGCATTGGTTAGTTTATTTCATAATAAACTTATGTATTAACAATGAAAGTGTACTTTGTTTAACTTACCTTATGGACATATGGACGAACTAGATCATCAAGTTTGTAGAGAATTCTGTCAATCACTTTAACCAGCAAATGACGTTCTTGGTCTTCTAGAGTGGGACTCATCAAAAGTGGCAGGATTTGGTTAAAAAGGGGGCCTGCACCAAACTCTCGAGCCTTGTCTGTGATTTGACGAAGCGCAGCTTTGCACATTGGTGGAGTACCATTCTGGAACAAAACAATGTATTCTGAACTGTTCATTTATTTTATGTTAGTTCATGTAATAACAACCAAATTAATAAATTTAATTAATACTTGTAATACTAATTATTTTTATAAATTTCGCATATATCAAAACTTTAAACAAAGAAAAAAGTCAGGGCCATGAAGGATGAAGAGTATAATAAAATAAATAATACCCACAGAAGTATTGATGTTTACTTTATAGCCCGCAGCGTAGCACGTCATGTTCCGATAAATACAATCTTTTTATAATTTTTCTATACCTAAGAATACTCATACTTCAAAGAATATTCCAAAAAAATACTTAGCGATATTGGTTCAAATGTTACAGAGATTTGAGCTTAGTAACACAATCAGCGATAATTTTTTATGTATTAAGATATCATATAATAAAATAAAATGTGTATGCTTCAAAATCTATTTTTTTTATATATTATTCTCGCATTCTCATTAATCTAGCAAGGTACCCCCACCTACCTCTTGGCCTGAGGGCGACACACCAGTTGCGTGTTCTATCTACACCACTACTTTTTAATTTGTACAAAGAATTAAATGGGGTGCTCGGTATCAACTACTGATCATATTTGCGTAGTCATAATTTTAAATATGTGAAAACAGCAAAGTTAATAGCGTTTGTTTTAATCCCAAAATTTCGCCTTTTTTATGCACGTAGTTTATGACGTAGTTGTCAATCCATTCGAAGACGTATCCATGAAAGACCACTCGCTCTCGCGACCGCGTGCTCTCTCGCTCGCACTTGCTATGAACGAAACTAGACAACAGCTGTTATCATAATTTACCTATGTGAAACTTTAAAGTCTAACTTGTGTCATTCAAAATAAGGTAAAAAATAAAATAACAATGCAACCTAAAGAATTTAGATAAATTATGATATTCTAACGTTTCCTTCATACTTAAACCGGGTTTAGGACCGGCAAAATTACTTTTTAACTTGAGTTGACCACAAACAAGCAGCAAAAATACTTAAAAAAATCAAATCAAATTCTACCAAAAAGTAATTTTGGCGTATTTAAAAAGGTAGAATCAGCTGCTATTTACATTAATTTACATACTTATTTACAAAACTTACCTAAATACTTACAGATATTTTAATTGTTGTTTCAAATGTCCTCCTTCATTAACAAGGCAAACACGAGCACGTTTTATTAAATTGTGTGAAAACTGTTTAAGTCCAGTCTCTCAGGGGGCGGTGTGTTGGTAAATGAGTTCTAGACACGGTTTGAGTAGAAAAAAGGTAGGTATAATAAAGTAAAAGCACAACAGAAAACTGGGTATAAACAAACAATAACAAATTAAACTCCTGGACGAAGAGCGCACGCGTCGCGGCCATTATGGCCTTTGATGGGCCGTCCATACGGTTCAAACTCGCAGAGCGCTAGCACCCGCTCTCGGGAAGATGGCCGGAGTCGACGGCGCGCGCACGAGTAGGCCCACTAAATTCAAATCTTACTCGTTCCGTTGCAGATCCGGGTGTTAAAAAAGGATTGCGTTACAATTGTTATTTAACGAGAGAAGTATTGGCCTCTGTTGCTTCACTTGTACGTACGGTACGATCCAGTTGGATTCACAATTTTCCAGGCACAGTACTGGCCAATAACAAGCAGCGTCATTCGTGCTTCGCCGGGGATCTTCTGCAAAGTACGCCAGAACATCGTCGTACAAGTTTTGTGAATATGCTGGTCTTTCTCGTCCTTGGCTATGGGATGGCACGTGGAATGAACCATGGTCGAGTAACCGCTGGTAAACACTTAGCACAGGTCGAACATTTGGCAGTCAAACGTTTGGGTAGTGTTCTCCATACAAACGCACCGCGGCACTCGCGTTTTCTCCAGACAAAAAATACGCACGTAACATGGCCACATACTCCCGAGTGAGTATTGGTATGCCATCGCGAAGATACCACCGCACTAGTCGCACCGAAATGAAAGGCAAAAAAAAACGCGGCAGACGTGCGCACAGACCCGGAAGTAAAATGGCACTGTTTGTTTACACTTGTCACTAGCGCGGGCGCCGGGAAAGGGGGCGTGGCTTTGAGCTTCGACGCGAGTTTGCCGGAATTTATCAATGAAGTATCGAGGCGGTCGTATACACAAATCAATGCGCTACGCATAGTGCGAGTAACTCATTGATTCAAAGGAGTGTTTACCAATTATTGCATATTTTAATAGATAATTTTGCGATTTCATTTTTTTGTTTTTAAACTACACAAATATGATCAGTAGGTGATAAACAGCACCCCAAATTTTTTTTTGTACTATTTAAAAAGTAGTGGTGTATAGTTGTGTGATACTACCTCTCGCACGACTAAGTACCGGAGCTTTTCGTTCAGTCCAGACGCAGTTGAGCGTTCTAACGAATCTTAAAATGTCTAGTCTAGTAGACACAATTTTTACGGTAGTACAGGTTACTGACTGTGGAATAGTACCTTAATTTTCAGCAGCAATTTCATAATCTTCCTTTCCTTCAGTTCTTCGGGGGAGAGCGTGTCCTCGTCGACATCAATGAGCAGTTTGTCAAAGTACTGAGCGTCTTCCGGCTTCATGAAGGGCAGTTGCTGGCTACCCTTGGGCTGCGGGTCGAGGAGGCGCGCGGCGGCGGCGGCCGAGCCGCCCACTTCCTCCGTCTGCATGAAAAAGCCGATTGGGGTACCAGCCAACGGGGTCGGCGTCGCGGTCAGCTTACGAGCCGGCGTGCGAATCGGAACATAACCTGGTCAACAACGTAACTGATTAACACGGCGTTACAGTCACATGCCATCCTAGTCAACATTGAGCATGCTTCATTGACTAAGATAATTCACATTCAGCAATCGACGTATTAAGCTTAATCTGGAAGTCTATCCGACGGCATGAGACTGTAAAGCCTTATTGTCATCATTCATCTGAAAGAAAAAGTGAGTATTAAAAAAAGTATCTAGTCTCATATCAAATTCAATAACACATGTATTGTTTGACATTTTATTACGATGTTAGCGTTCCGCGTAGTGAAGAGTTTGTTTAATACATGTGTCCTGAAACTAAAGTTAAAATTAATAACTAAATGGTTCTTTTAAAATTTGAAAATAAATTGTGGCTTAACAAAATAGACACTAAAAAGGTCAACCCAATTCGAGGGTACATACCGGCTGGGGGTGGTAAAACCTTGTACCCAGGTGGGAACATGGCATCCAATTCTTCATCGGTGTAAGGTCTGTTGCGCTCGTCTATTTCCTTCTCCCAACGATAAGCTTGCAGCTGCTCGGGCGTCATGGCTGCCACATGACCGGGAGTCGGCGTCGCGAGAGCCATGGCTTTCACGCCGACAGGTGTAGACTAAAACATTAATATTTGACTTAGAATAAAAATGTTTCAAATAGGGTAATAATAAAACTAGGTTGAGAACAAATGTACAAAGTCCTATTAAATATTGACATTTATTAATTAATAAGAAGCAGAACTCATGTGCGATGGTGGTAGATTACAAAGTTTGGCAATTGGCTACTTGACAGTGTTAACAATAAAATATGAAAAGTGTTAGATATGTTAGCTTATTAGTTAAGTAGTAAAGTAAATTTTATATTTTTACTTTTTTTAACAAACGAACCAAAACGGAAACCACCATTGCAATTCGGAAATGACAGCTGTCGGCGAAAATTATTTATTTTAATGTGGCGAAACCATGATTATTTTACCGATTAAATTGAATTATTGTGTCTCTAATCGTATAAAGAATTTATTGAAACATTTTCCGTTCATCTTAATTAAGTCGTTCCTATGCGTATCGGTTCGTTGTCTAGGACGTTGACGTCATAATTGCAACAGTGACGCGACTAGGCGTTTTCGCGCGCTTTTTAAATGTGTTACACAAAATCTTATTTTTCTCTGGTAATTTAGATTATTTCCAGATAAATCGATATAAAATGAACGGGCGCACATTTTACAATACTTTTTCAAAAACTGTCAAGTAGCCAATTGTAATTCCACATCAAAACAAAATATTATGGAGGATCCAGCTACGAACTACTAACGTAGTTAATCTAGCAAAAATCTCGCGTTATCGAAACAGCGCGTTTTGCATTACCTAAATGTTTAAGCAGAAGTAAATTTCGCGTTCATACTTACTCCTCCAGGTGTAAAGACGGGCGTGTGCGGCGTGGGCGTGGCATGCGACGGCGTGGCGTGGGTGGGCGTGGCGTGTGAGGGTGTGGCGTGTGACGGCGTGGGCGTGGCTGCGGCGGGCGTGGCTCCGGGCGTCTCGTCCCAACGCGAGCGGCGCTTGGTTCCAGGAGTCGGTGTCTCTTGGATAGTGTCCACGCCTGTGCCGCGATCAGTACGGGGCGTCTCGGCCCATCCGCTGTTATGCCCCGGAGTTTCTGAAGATTTCATCAAACCAAACTTAATCAACATGTTAGATTGTACTTGTAAAACTATTTAAAAACTGCTGAATATATCTAAAATATAGTTCTATCTTTTCTTTTTTTTAATTGTGTATATTAAACATACAAGACTATACAAGTTCAAAATATTATAAAATCATCACAATTATCCATGCCAATATCAAAAATTGAAAAGTAACTTAATCAGTAAACGAAAAAAATATACAAGCATTTCTAACGCTTGAGAACAAGTAAGGCACAGTGGGCGTGGCTTAATAAAGTGACCTAGTGACGGTATTCATATTAGTAGTATTCAGTCGGGCCGCGAGAGCAGACAGTCTCTCAACGCTTGTCAACCACATGATTAGAAGAATATATTTAACTATGCCTATAATAGTATATCGCCTATATAAGTACATACAGTCATGTTATCACTAAACCTTGGAAAATAAAAAATAATTATTGTTTAAAGGAGAATGTTTCTTAATATATTGTTTGTTTTGGCTCTTTCTCTAAGTGATTCATTTAATTATTGCACAATAATATAAAATTATATATTCCAAATGGCTTAAAGTTTTTAATAATGTAAATTAACATAAACTGTTACCTCTGTCAGTCTTTGGTGTTTCATCCCATCTGTTTCTTCTAGAAGCATGTTGTGCTGGAGTTTCCCTGCCCGGTGTGGCATGTCCAGGAGTGATGTGACCTGGAGTTGCATCCCACACTCGTGCAGATGGGGTTGCTCCTGGTGTCTCGCCTCCTCGTCCACCTGCTCCAGGGGTTTCCTCCCAGGCACCCCTCTAAAATATTGGGAGGTTTTTTATAAAGAAAAATTACCTAAATCATTATCTTTTTGTTGTGGTATGTGAATGAACATCATAACTTTTTAATCAAAACAAAAATTAAAATATTAACATTGACATCTATTCATTTTACTATACAATTAATAATTACTTATTATTTTAGATAGAAGTGGTTTTGTGTTTGTTGTTTGAGTGACGCATCACAGTTGCACAGTATTTTTTGGTAATTGGGTGAATTTGCTAAATTATTGTGATTTTGAACAAATGTGATTATTCGTTTAGCACTTTTTAAGTAGGTAGATGATTTCATTGGTATTTCCAAGATGCAGTGTACCACAGACATATTTTTAATTTTGTTTTTTTTTTCATAGACAAGTTCTTCTTTTTCTTTTTACTTTTTTTTTATCTATCCTGTTTGTTCACATGCATGGAATGAGCTAATAGGCTTGGAAAATGTATGTAATATTATTTGATTTCACTGTTTCTTTTTTTTTTTTTTTCATTAGGTATTTCCTTCACTGTTATCACTTTACTACTGTACCCACTCGCTTGCGTGGAGAAATAGCAAGAGCTCCGGCTTTAGTTATTTTTCCAAGCAGGTAGGTTCCACCAGAATACCAGCGCTGTTGCGGTGTTAGAAATAATGCCGTAGCAGCATTTGCTGAGGTGGAACCTAATTGACCACATTATGTTCTATGTGTGTGTGTGTATTTCTGTATTTTTATTTTTTATTTTTGTGTGTCAATAAACACTTTTCTATTCTATTCTATTCTATTTTTTATTTAAATACTTTATTGCACAAATAATGGTGGACTTAATGCTAGGGGCATTCTCTACCAGTCAACCCTTGGGTCATGCAGATAGTTTCAATAGACATCTTAACTAGCATGATATCAGTTACCTCATTGCTTTCCTAATAATCTATAATACAACTTTTTTATATAAAGTTTCCCATGTCAATCAGAAACAGTGAAAGTTCTTCATAAATTGTAACATTTCTTTTTGTATTGCTATTGATAATCAAAATACAAATACTTCCTCCCTGTATAACCCTCCTAAATTATCAGTTTACCTCAGTATCCCAAGATGGTGTGGCTTGTGAACTAGGAGTAGCAGAAACTGCTTTCTTCACCGTTGGTGTATCTTCAGTGCTCTGGTCCCAGCGGCCCTTACGTTTAGCTGCAGTTTTAGTTGCTTCCCCATTTGATTGAGCTACTGGTTTGAGGGTACCTTCTCTAGCTCTTTCCAATAGTTTTTTTCTCAACTAGAATAATACATATGATTATAAAATTAGTGTTTAGCATGGTCAAACCATATTTTAAATTACAAAAGAGTAATTAAATACATACTTCTGTTTCTTCAGCACGAAGATACTGTTCTTTCATAATCTCTGTATAAGTTCTTGACCCAACATCAGGTGTTTTTCCACCTAAAAAGTAATAATTTGATTCAAAATGTATATAATCCATTTGATGATTAATTTTAAAAATGTAATATTTATTTAACATGCGTTAAATTGTTACCTTCAGCAAATGGGTCATTACGCTCTGGTGAAATAATCATCCTTCGTCTCTTTTGGCGATATTCATCTTCTCTGTCAGCAATAGTTGGGCGTCTCTTGTCAGCAAATGGATCATAATCTTTATCGCTCTGAAATATTTATACAATTTTTTTTAAGTTTGTCATCAACTTTTAAATAATGAAACTATGTCAATACTTGCTTTATATTATTATACACCATCAAATATAATATCAACTTAAAATAGAATATTAATAGGCTGTAAATAAGTCATCTCATTATCTCTTATTTAATAATTGAGCTGACTAGGTTTGGGGTAGGGAATAGCACACATGTAAAGCCAAAATATGTATAAAGACACATACCTGAGCTATGTCATTTAATAATGAAGCAGGGGCAGTATATCCAGATCTTTTTTGGGACACGGGAACATTTTCAACATCTTCATCCTCGACTTCATCGTTGGCGGCAATCGAGGTAACGTAACCATCATATCTTGACTTTCCTCCTTGCCCAGCATTGTCATAAATGTCACTATCATAGTATGTCTCTCCCAAAGACACTCCCTTGCCAGATCCGTTTTCTGGTAGTTCATTTTTTTTAGACTGTATTTCCCTGATTTGGGCTTCAATAGCTAAACAACAAATAAAACATTTTAAACTGTGTAATCCATAGTATTTAAGACATTTAGATGTTAATCTAACGTGGTGCTTAATATGTTTTCGAAGTGACGGGTAAATTTGGTCTTCGAGTCAAATTTATTGGATTTACATGTAATGTACATAATATCTTAGTATTACATGTTAGGATTAAAACCATATACCAACAATCCTAAAAGCATCTCAAACAAGCACGATTACAAAAATGGCTGTAGTAATCAACCACAACAAGAGCAACTTATTCACACTAACCTTCGTGAGTTCTTGGTATCTTATCCATATTTACTGCAGGATACTGTATATATTCGCTTTACGAAGTTTTACGCCGTTAAAATTAAGTTTTCATTACAATTTACTCAATTTTAACCCCCTTCCGCAGTAAGACAATTTTTAACCATAAAGTAAGATCTTTTTTTTTATTCCATCTAAATAAAAGGCAGACCAGATAAACAATCACTTAGGAGCCGGGCCGGGCCGACCGAACGCGCCGAAATGAAGAGACGATGCACGGAAAGGAAAGAACCGAAAGAATCGACCAGTGTTATTTTTCTGTACTTGTCGCATGACAACACAGACATATATTATTAGATCCAGATATCCATCCATATATTCGTACAAACTTAAATGTTTCACGTAATAAGGATATTCAACTATTTATTCACTATAAATTGAAAGACGCGAAACACCGAAAACATAAAGAAAATTATATTTTTCGAATCTTTTGCTTAGAATCCCCAGGTCCGTTGAGTCCTGATGCGTAGCAATAATATAGTGATAAATTAGAATTATATAGACTAAAAGATCCACACTGAAAAATGTTATTAGTGTAGATGATTAATGGTAATGTAATAAATTTAATATATTTTCAATTTCTTAAAAATAAAGCAATTCCTTTTATTGTCAATTAAGATTTGAAAGATACTAGTACAAAAATCCATTAGTGCCTTTTCTTGAAAATCATCCGCTATTAAATTATTCGACATGAAAGTATGCAATGTTTTTTTGCGGATTTAATTGTCAACAAAGCCTGTCCGAATTGCGCTTGTGTGGGAAGGGCCTAAGAAGACGTTGTTGTTCTTGTCTGTGCTCTATCTATTTCTTTTCTCTCTGATATCTTTCTCCTCGCGGCAGCACTGGGTACGTGTGTTTCGCTGGAGAAAAATAAATTTATTGTTTTTTTTCCACTGTTTCTTGCTAAATATTATCATATTTTGTGCAGGAGAAAGAATAGCTGACCCTGGCGCCCTCAGGATAATAATTCAGGTTGATTAGCTACAGTACATACGGTGAGTACCATACGAGTTTTACAAAAGTCTAGTTCCACGTCAAATGTGTTGGAAGGTGACACGTATTATCATCACAAATTTAGGATAACAATTTAACCACATTTCAGAAATAAATCTTGTACATTGATGTTTCTGTTTTTAAATTACAATTAGTTACTGCTATTATTGATTTGACCTACAGACCGTACTCTATCTAGTATGTTCATAGATAACTTCAAATATGCATTATGATCAGACATGGTTTCAACTAATAACTTAAATTGCTTTGACTGCCATAACATTTCTAAGTTATGATAGAAATTTTCTTTATTATAACTGGGACATTTTGTAGCTATGAAAAAATATATATGGTCGAATTGAGAACCTCCTTTTTTTTAAGTCGGTAAAAAAATAATGATTAACTTAAATGAAAATTAATTTAAAAGATAGGCTAACCAATATTGTATATAAAGTTTAGTTAATGAGTTAATGTTAGAAGATGTTAAAAATATCCCACAATAATTAAAAAATATTTGGAACTTGTATCTTTATGTATCTGATTTTATTTAATTTATTTTAAAATGTTGTTAATTCTAGCAATAGTTTAAATCACAATTTGGTATGGTTCAGGATATAAAGTACCCTATATGAATAGTATGTCATTTTTATTCCTTCCCTGTCACTCATTATTTACTTATCAAATTTCATTAACAACCATTAAGTAGTTCTAGCATTACAGAAACAACAAGAAACATACCATCATTGAAACATTTACAATCATAACATAACATAGATTAAGGATAACGAATACAAATAAATAATGTTTTTAGTTCCAACTAATTTGAGAATTTCTCATCCTATTGCTAAATTTAAATTTCAATAACCACTTAGTACCTCTATTAACAATAGGTACCTTCTTTTCAAAAACATCAATGTCAAAATGGGCATCACAAAAAAATTGTTTAAAGCTCATTTGCAGCAACTTAACTTTAACGGTAACCGAGGAGTTGACCAATTTAAAATGTTTTGGATATGACCATTAACATTAATCTGGTGCAACTGCTTTAATTTTTTTGTCTATTGGCCCTATCTCCTGTTTAAAAGCTAACTATTGCTTTCAGATAACCATGTACATGGTCCTTAAATGTATAGTTTTAGATGTTTTTAGTGAGTAATAAGTTTGATCCATCAAACAAGAATGCCAGTTTGATAAATGTGTTCTATAAAATAACATCAAAAGTTATTTAGACAAATGTTGCAACATGACTTGATGTTTTTTAATTTTGATTACATTGTATACATAATTAGTGTTGTATTTTCTACCTGCTGTGAGTTTTAATTTTGATAATAGATAAAATGTTTTAAATGAACTCATTTTCAGTTTTCTAAAACTATTTCAAAAGGAAAATTATAACAAAAAATAATTACAAGGTTGATGAAATAGTAATATGGTAGGAAATTAAAAATCCTATCCATCCATTACCTTGCTTGCTACGCATTTCAGTAACATAAGGAGATATAAACTGTCAGCTTTTAGATAAAATTACATGCCCTATTTGAATAAAATTAATATTATCTACCTAATTAAATTATTCATAGTGCTCATCAATATTGTAACCTCTAGGTTGTATAACTTTGCTACTGCAAAACATTGGGATAACTACAACCTAATGTTAAATTAATACAATTGATTAAATACATAATATGAACCTTATTATTAATTTATTTTAAAAAGACAGATAAAATCTAGGTGTAGAGAAACTAGATGAAATTTAAAACAAAATCATGTTCAGTTTTCGTACAATTATGACCTTGAAGCGAAAATTCAACACCAGAGCAGTCTTTAATAATGTCACTAAATTAAATAGCTGTTAAAAACAATTGTTCAAATATATGATGCAAATACAGGTGGTGAGTTGAATTGTGAACAAGTAGGTATGTGATAATGATAATGTTAAAAGTAGTGGTAAAATATGTCTTTATTATTCAGTACTGTAACGACTTGGCGCGGACAAGGACTGCTGGAGGAGACGAAAATGATGCATCAGCAATCCATGATGGTTGGAGATATGTTACCTGTTCACCCTGAAATGCCTGTTCATGGTGAAGAAATGAATAACGTGGCATACGACGGCAGCGGTTCCTACGCCTATGATGACCTCTTTCCTGCTCTGCCACATTCGCAGCCACCAGTGCAGCGAAACATTCAGCAAGTGACCAATAAACTTCGGGTTGGGTCTTCTTTGCACACTCAGGTAGGTTTAAATACAAAAATGGTTTTACAAAAGCACATGTTTCGAAAGTTACGTAATCTTTGAGATAATATAGCATAATGATAATGAATTATTTTTAATGTTGCATTTGGTATAGATAATGAATGGTCTTACAGAAAGGTAATGAATTACAAAAGAAGTTATCTATTTTATTATTTCTTTCATCATATTTATTTAACTTTTTATTATAGTACCTAGATTGTGGAAATGTTAAATCAATAAATCCACTATAGACTTACTCCAAGTCACTTTTGCCTATTATTCCAATCAGAATATTGATCATGAGCAGAGTAGAGCTGCATGCTTTAATTGAAATACAAAACACAGTTATTTAATTTTAAAATAAATAATTCAGCTGAACATGGGCTAAAAGCATAGTAAAAGAATAATTATTAATCAGTAAAACCAGAGTTTATGTTAGTTAAAAATTGGGTTGTTAAATGTACTGTCAGACAATAGCCTATCATGCTGGAATGAGGTGGTGGCTAAATGTGTAAAAATGTATTTTGGAGCTATACATATTTTAAGCACTAACTACCATACCTCGGAATTAGGTATTTAAAATTCAAATAACAAAATATGTACATTTTAAGAAAGTAATTGAAATACAAATACTGGGTACATACATATGTATTTGAATTTTAATTACAAGTAGTAAAGTATGGCCTAAACTTCATCATGAGACACAAACTCCTGGTTACCAAAATATCCTGGAAGGTCAATGTATTTAATTTGTTTCAAGATAACAGGAAGTTTTACAGTAGATATGTTTGATAGCACAATCATGTCAAGTGCCAAACAAAATAACATATAGGGTTAATGTTGGTTGATTCTAACAGCAAAAAGGTGTCAACTTAGCCTGTGTAGTTGCTATCTATGTTAATCTTGATACATGTTTAAAATTATAACTTTTGTCAGGTCTTCCATGTGCCATATGAAGAAAGGAAACTGGACAATGCTAATACCTTTGGCGAAGGTGAATCACTGAGGACATGTCAGGCAATCACCAAAGATACTGGAGCTCATATTGAAATATCCACCAGCAAAGATGGAAGTCTTACGTTCCTCATTACTGGAAAGCATAGTGCTGTTCTTGAGGCTAGACGCCAGATTTTGACGCATTTTCAACAACAGGTACAATTCAGTTTTTCATTGGTTTAATGGTTAAAAATTATGAAACATTAAATTAATTTTATGTTTTATAGGCTAGCAAGCAAATTGCTATCCCCAAAGAGCATCACCGTTGGATCCTAGGCAAACAAGGGCAGAAACTTAAAGACCTTGAGAAAGTTACTGCTACTAAAATTAGTGTGCCAGGAATAGCTGACAACAGTGAAACTATCACCATAACTGGCACCAAGGAGGGTATTGAGAAAGCTGAACATGAGATCCGAGTCTGCTCTGAAGAACAGGTAATGAGATCAGTAGAGAATGGATTTCTTACAATTATGGTAAATGAGTGAAATTTTTTAATTAATGTTTTATTTTTTTTTAGTCTCGGAAAGCTTTTGAACGTATTACAATTCCAAAAACCTATCATCCATTCATCCAAGGCCCATACGGTGAACGCGCTTCGGCCCTGAGCGCGGAGACGGGCGCTCGCATCCACATCCCGCCAGCGTCTACGCAAAGCGATGAAATCGTTATCGCGGGAGAGAAGAATGGAGTGCTTGCTGCTAAGGCACAGATTGAGCAGATCTATGAAGACATGGTATGTAAACAATTTATCAAACAGTATTCACGGCGTATAAGTGCGCTGCAAATGTACGCTTTGTTTCACTAACAGTCATGACTTCGCACGTGGCTTATTCAGATGTATCGCCCACGCAGTTGAACTCTGATATACGGTAGGTACATGGTTTCTGCCTGGGTACTTACCGCCCACAGCAGCTGTCTAGATCTTTTTGGACACTTGGTTCCATTATGTTAGGCATCCATGACTGTACCATTTATGTTAGGATAAATGAATGGTTGAATTTCATTTGCACAATTATAAAGAAATTTACTCTTGCTTTCTTTTTAATTTTGATTCCTTATTAAAAAATCACAGTATTCTTAAAACTGGTATCTCATTTAGTTACCTTAGGGACGCTCAAGTATTATGCAACGCAATTTTTTAATAGTTTTGAACAATCGATTCATTCCCCGGAAACCGTAGGGAAAACAAAAAGGTTGGAAATTAGAGTTTCATTTTGAAACTTTTTTGGAATTTCAAGCTCATCGTAACGTTTTTCAAAAAACAAAAGACATTTTTAAATCCTTTCGTTAAGGGCGATGATGCAGTTCTATTCTACAAATTCATTTTCATTGCTATTTTTCTTAACAGGTCAAGAAATGCTCAACTGTTCGTGTGGAGGTTCCTAAATCTCAGCACAAATATGTGATTGGTGCAAGGGGAACAACAATTCAAGAAATACTTAAAGAAACTGGTGTATCTGTTGAAATGCCGCCACCTGATTCCCCTACTGGCACTATCACTCTACACGGACCCCATAATAAGATTGGCCTAGGTATTTGTTTATTATATAGTATCCTATTCATAATGATCAAATATTTACATGAAATTTCGTGTAACAATTTAAAAATTACTTAATTTTTCTTGCAGCTCTTTCTAAGGTTTGCGAAAAAGCTAACTCTGTTAAAACAGCTACTGTTGACGCCCCGACATGGATCCATAAGTATATTATTGGCAAAAATGGTTCAAACATAAAGAAAATCACCCAAGATTTTTCAAAGGTTTGTTAATTTTTTTTTTTTTTAATTTCTACTTGATGATATAATGCATTTCTATGGAACCTGAAGTAACTTTAACCTAATGTGCAGGTTCACGTGGACATTACTCATTCCGAAGACAAAGTTAAAATTGACGGCCCTCCTGAAGAAGTAGAGCGTGCTCAAGTTGAGCTTGACGACTTTGTGAAGAACCTGCTAGCTACCCTGACGTATGTCGAACTCTCTGTTGACCCCAAGTTCTTCAAACACATTATTGGAAAGAGTGGATCGAACAGTAAGTATCTAAATCCTTAAAAAAAAAAGAACGATGTTTATTGGCCAGTCAGTTGACATACTAGTCAGAATGAGATCCCTTCATAGATTTTCTATAAAAATACCAACCTATGACGTCACTATTAAATACACTGACTATCAATTAGTTTCGGAGCATTTAAATGATAATTTACAAAAATCAATATGGTTGATGTAACATAACTTCTTTTAGGACTAATTGTTTAGTTGAAACCAATTTATTTGTGAATAGTGTTCATCCCACATCCCAGTTTACGATTCTTCAGTATGGTCAAAAGCATGTCTGTCTGACTAAAACACTTTATTGTGTTCTGTTAGTGTATAACTGTTCAGCTAGTGTTTTAGGTTTTTTTACTTACCTTATATTATGTTTTAAATATTTTATCTTTTTTTAACAGTTAACAGACTGAAAGATGAGACTGGCGTAGTTATTAATATAATCGAAAATGAAAACAACAATGTTATTCGTATTGAGGGCAGTCACCAGGGCGTTGCTGATGCTGAGAAGGAACTGAGAGAGATGGTAATGAAATTGGAAAACGAAAGGACAAAGGAGGTTTATGTTGATCACAGATACATTAAATCACTTATTGGAGTAAGAGGTGAGAAAATCAAGGAAATCCGTGAAAAGTTTGATCGCGTTCTTATTACCCTACCTGATCAAGGACAAAAGCGCAGCCCAATCAAGCTAAGAGGTCCCCAAGAGGACATTGAAAAGTGCGAAAAATTCCTTCACAAACTACTGAAGGAAATAGCGGAGTCTTCCTTTGTCCAGGAGGTGCCAATTTTCAAACAGTTCCACAAATTCATTATTGGCAAAGGTGGTGCCAATCTAAGGAAAATTCGTGACGAAACACAAACGCAGATTGATCTCCCAGCTGAAGGTGACGATAGTGATGTGATCACTGTCCGTGGCAAACGAGAGAACGTTGAAGAGGCCGTCAAAAGAATACAGCAGATACACAACGAGAAAGCGAATATTGTTACTGAGGAAGTAACAATACCTCCTAAATATTACAACTCGTTGATTGGAGCAGGTGGTAAACTTATTCATTCCATTATGGAAGAGTGTGGTGGAGTTCTTATTAAGTTCCCGCCAGCGGAGAGTGATAGCGACAAGGTAGTTATTAAGGGCCCAATCGAGGACGTCGAGAAAGCTAAGCAGCAGCTGTTGGCGCACGCGTCTGAACGCGAGCTGACGTCGCACACCGCGCACGTGCGCGCTAAGCCGGAACATCACAAGTTCCTTATTGGGAAAAATGGTGCTAATATTAAAAAGATTCGCGAGCAAACTGGTGCTCGTATTATATTCCCAACTGAGAAGGATGAAGACAAAGAAGCTATTTTCATAATTGGTTAGTAAGATCATGTAATATTATAGATTTCATCTAGTTTATTGAAATTGTGTCGTTACATGTATAAATATCTGCGACTTATCTACCGAGATAATTTTAAAAACCATTTCGCACGAATATCTCGACATCAGTATTTTAATCTACTCCCCCACCGAGTCATGCAAAAAAGCGTTATTATAATTATTCACGTTTGTATATAATTGAATCTTGTTGTTAACAAGATAAAAAAAGGACAAATTACTATAGATAAATTGGTACACTGTAATACATGCATAAGCCTACCTACATTACAGTGTTATAGTTAATTTAAGTATGTGGATCCATTGCTATTGCCCGTCTGTAAAACACCTTAGTACATTCAGCTGGTTTAGCTGTGACTGAGCTTGAGTTGTTTGTGCGTTCAGGGCGTTCTGAGCAAGTGGAGGCAGCGCGCCTGCAGCTGGAGGCGGCAGTGGGCGAGATCAGCAACGTGTCGGAGGGCGAGATGTCGGTCGCGGCGCGGCACCACCGGCACTTCGTGGCCCGCCGCGGCGAGGTCCTGCGCCGCATCGCCGACGAGTGCGGCGGCGTGCAGATCAGCTTCCCGCGCCAGGGCGTCAGCAGCGACCGCGTCGTGCTCAAGGGCCCCAAGGACTGCATCGAGGCTGCCAAAGTGCGCATTAATGAGATCATCGAGGATTTGGAGGCGAAGGTAACCATCCTAAAGCTTGTGTGAAATATTGTATACTAATGAACTGACTCAAGTTAAATTACTGTATTATTAATTGTAGGTGACTGTTGAATGCGTGATCGCTCAAAGGCATCACCGTACCGTTATGGGCGCTCGTGGTGCTAAGGTGAAGGATATCACTGCAGAATTTGATGTACAAATTAAATTCCCTGAGCGTGACACGGCAGAGGCGGCTGATATACCTGTGAAGAATGGGGAAGAAAACCCGAGCACCGAGCCTGGAACAAATGACATTATCAGAATTACTGGCCGCCCTGAGAACTGCGAAGCGGCCAAGAAAGCGTTATTGGAACAGGTATGGTGATCAGAATATGAATATAACTGTTTAAATTTAGATAAGTGTTCAACAATTTAGCTGCATGAAAACTATTTCTAATTACAATATTAAATTTAAGGTGCCCATTACCATTGATGTAGAGGTACCTAACGACTTGCACCGACTGCTTGCCGGCCAGAAGCGGAGAGAACTTATGCAGACATATGACGTCCATATCTTGCTACCACCAAATGACGACACTAGTGATATTGTGAAGGTAAAAATATCAAAATATTATTCTTAATGTATTTAAAAAGTTCTAGTTTTCAAAATTATTGCTAACTGTTAACTACTTTTTGTAGGTGACTGGGACTCCAACCAATGTGGAAAAGGCAAAACAGGCTCTTTCTGACAAGATTGTTGACATGGAAGAAGAGAAAAAGGATAGACTTCTAAGGTATTTCATTAATGTTTATCCCCAAAAACTGCTTAAGAATTTAAAAATTATAACCTTTAAACCTTCAGGACCTCTAAGACAAAACATAGCTGTCTTTTTTAAGAGCTTTCACTTTCACTGTTTAAATAAATGCATAGAAATTGGTTTGACTTGAAAAATATGATTACAAATCTAAAAATATATCAACTGTTCATCATTCATTCCTAAGGTCGTTTGAGCTGAAATTCAAAGTGGATCCTGATTATCACCCCCTCGTCATTGGCAAAGGCGGCACTGTTATAACCAAGATTCGCACAGAATATGGAGTGCAAATTAATCTTCCCAAACGTGGTGAACCTGATGACGACACCATTACGATACAAGGCTACGAGGACAAGGCGTTGCTGGCCAAAGATGCCATTATGGCTATTGTTCATCAGCTTGTAAGTATTATTTGTAATTTTGAAGTAAAAATAGATTTTAACCTACATATTAAGATTTGAAGATAGATAGATAGAGCTGAAACAAAAGTATTTGATAATATTTTACTAAATTGGGTTGTATTTTTTTAGGATAACCAATTCCGCGAGGAGGTAGATATCGACCCCCGCGTTCACCGAAGATTAATCGGACTCCGAGGCAAGAACATCAGGCGTATAATGGATGAATTCAAAGTCGACATTCGCTTCCCGAACTCTAATTCTCGACAGGGGGAGGACAGCATTGTGGTCATAACCGGAGACGAGGACAATGTTCTCGATGCCAAGGATCACCTTCTGAACCTAGCGGAGGAATACGTAAGTTTCGCACAACCCAATTTCTGATTATTCTTCCTTCAATTTTAATGGCTTTAAAACGGAATATACCCTTAATGGAGATCGGAAAACATGGATCTCGGGTAGCAGGAGTTAATGTTTTTGTTGTCAACAGCTTCAGGACGTGGCCGACCACCGGTACCAGCGGCCCGCGGCGCCGTCCCTGGGCGACTTCGGCGAGCTGAGCGGTGACGCGGGCGGCGCAGGGCCGGGCGCAGGCGGTGCGGGCGGCGCAGGGCCGGGCGCGGGGGCGGGGGCGGGGGCGGGTGCAGCGAGCGGCTTCGTGGTGAAGGGCGGGCCGTGGGAGCAGCGCGCGCCCGACACGGCGTCCACGCACGAGTTCCCGACCATGCCGGGCGCGCCCCGGGCCGCGCCGCCCGCCGCGCAGCCCTCGCCCGCGCCCTGGGGCCCGCGCCGCTGAACGCTCTCGCCCCCCTCGCCCCGCTCGCCCGACTATTAATATTACGTAATACATACATATTCGTGTAACTATATACCCGTTTTTAAGAAGTCTGCTGGTAGAATAGAAATGATTATGCTCCGTTCCGCCCCACGGTTCGCATCGGCCGGATGCGGTCGTTTGGCCTATTTCCGCTGCGAGTTTCGGGTGCTCCGGCGCTCAGTCGATCGGTATTCCGAAGACTGAATCGATAACGATGCAATAAAATTAAGGATCTATTAAACTTTATCGTTCGATTAGGTGTCTGTATATCACATATTGTCTATGTTTATCCAGTGAACTCCTTATTGATAATAATCACATTTCGCAATGAAATTAGGCTGATCGATTTATTAAGTTTATATTACTACTATTATATAGTATTCATTATCGCCATGTTGTTATATTATTAATGATGAATTAAATTTTTATCAAATTGCCATTCTAATTTGTTGATTTCTTTATTATTATTTATAACCGGATCTAATTATGTAAGTTTTGAAATTTCAAGCATTCTAATTGAGTGCATAATTTATGTTTCTATGTACTTATTGGAGAAATCTTTAATGAAATGTCTATTTTTCATAATAATTTTCAAGATTGTTTTTTCTACTCCTATGTTTTGTAAGTGTTGCCTACAATAATTGAATCAGTAAATAATAAGACAAGAATGAATATTTTTACAAAGTAATTTGTACATAGTAAACTGCGTTTGAAATAATAATAAAATCTTTTACATGAAAATAATGTTCTTTAATTATAATTACAACCAGGTATTTTTAACTTTAAAGACAAAAATGTTAGAACTCAACAGTAGCATTATTTCTTTAACCAATGTCCACAATCTAAATTTGCTAAGGAGATCGACCAAATGTATACCTACTTCATCATATTTGTCGAACTAATCTTTAATCAAATATGCAATCATTTAGTTTTTGGGACACATACACGATATTTAGTGAGCAATTTTTACCATACTAAGAAAAAAATTAGATCACCCTCCTTATGATAATATAATTAATCCAGAGGTATGGGGTGTAATTTAAATGAATATGGTATACATTTTAAGTTATTTCATTGAATTCCAAGTCTGAACTTCCGTCTATTAAATATTACATACACTTTGTACGCAATATTTCGTAGTTTGCAATTAATTTGATGATTTAAATAAAATCATTTACTCATAAAATAGCTCAAAAATATATTCAAGAGCGAATACCTTCTTTAAAGTTAAGCATACATTTGCAAGTTTGGATCAATAAACCATTTTTTTATTAGTTTCAACTGACAAAAACAGAGCTCAAAAAATAATAAAAATAGGAAATTAATTATTGATACATACCAAGTTTTACGTTTTAAACACACTCTGAGAGTCATGAATGGGCGCAAGGAATTGTTTCGGAATGACATTACAAACACGTACAGTCGCGGTCAGATATATCGCAGCAGACAAAGTGACCAAATACTTTTAAACAGTTAAAAAAGTAAAAAAGTTCCATACACCACAAGTTACCATTAATATCTGAACATTCATTACTTCAATAATATCTGAGCAGATGCCAATAACATCTGAACACTCATAACGTCAATATGTGTCATGCACATCATGTGTTTCATTTAGCTACCTGTGTAGATGAGTGTTCAGATATTATTGGTAAGTTGTGTGTATAGAAATTATTGACTAGTATTTGCTCAGATATTATTGAAGTAATGAATGTTCAGATATTAATGGTAAGTTGTGGTGTATGGAACTTTTTGACATTAACTGTTCAGAAGTATTTGGTCACTTTGTCTGCTCCGATATATCTGACGGCGACTGTACATTTATATTATTCAACCTAACGGCGTCATTTAGCTCTAATTAGAACTGATATTCTCCTTCCGTGTACCAAAGCGCCTTGAATTGTCAGGGACCTAAAAATACGTTTGTAATACTTTATTATCTATTCACATTAGGTTTTTTAATGTTGCGTAGATGTTTATTCACCTTTATTCGCATCTGCCACCTTCAAATCGCCACCCGGGTGGTGGTTGGCACTAATAAGTGCCGTTCACCACCCGGGTGGTCGGTAGTACCGATTTAGTGTCATCTGCCCCCTTCGTTATAGTACAGGGGTTGCATTTCGTATTGAACATTATCAATGGAAATTTAAATAAAACCTCACTGGATATAATGATTTATGAGCAATTTAAATATATGTTTATTAATAGGTAAAACATTAACTTTCACCACTTAAGACGATATATCTTTAGAATTATGCCTTTACAAACTCTGCTTTGTTTTACAAATATTTTCACAACTTTTACTGAGCATTGTTGTTAGTTAAGTTGCAACAATCCGAAAAAAAATATTGGTCCCTCAGTTCACACACACACGCCATTTTATTCTATATTGTTTTAAATTGATTGGATTAAAAAAGATTAAAAATACTCTGTAAGTGTGAAGCAATATAATATAACAGATGGCACTATTTGTTTTTATTATGGATAAATGAAACAAGTCAACACTTAAGAGTGTAAATTATCGTATATATAAAAATGAATCGCTGTTCGTAAAACGGCTAGACCTATTTGGCTAATCTTGGTCTTGAAATAATTTTCCGAGGTCCAGGGTAGGTATAAAACCAGGGGGGGAGGTGATACCCCTACCTGGCGCGTCCCCCGGCCGGCGGATAGGGGAAGCCGTCGGCTGCCGCCCGGAGGGTACTCCCGCTTACAGGGATGCCCTGCGGACGGCAGTCGGCGGTCGGAGATTAGCTCCCGCGGACCAAACACACTGGGGGGGTGGGGTAGGCGGGTTGGGGATGGGGAATGGGGGGGTGGGGAATTTGGGGGGGGTGGGGAATACCGTCCTCTCTGCTATTCTCGGTTTGAGAAGAGCAGTTGAGGGCGAGGCGTGTAGGCGTTAGGGCTCGGTGGGTCAAACTGGCCAAAGTGGCTGGGGAGACGCGGTCCTTTTCAGGACCACCACCGGCAAACCTGCTTCTCCTCCTTGTAGCTCAGGTAGGCCTGGGGAGGGGGGAGGGGTAGGGGGCTTGCCTTCATTGGCCGGCCCAAGAGGAAGGATACCTCCATAAAAAACCCCCTAAGCCCGACGTTGGGAGTGGCACGAGACGTCGGGGCCATCTCTCCCTCGGAGGGATGGTGAGGAGATGGGCAAAGCTCCTCCTATCGACCCCACCGCCCGGCACCGGCCGACACCGGGTGTGTATTAGGCTTCCCCGTGCAACTGGCTCTGCACGGGGCGACCTTTGTTTCCAGCAAAACTCGTGGGAACAGTTATGGACTCAACACAAAATAAAAAACTGGGGAAAATAGTAGTCGGGGGGGATATTGACTCGGACGACGTCTCGGACGTGTCCGAAATGAGTTTGTCCGATTTGTCAACTCGGACAGCATCACGGCGCTCAAGTCGCGCTGGTGTTCGAAGCCGCAGCAGCAGCTGCGCGTCTGCAGACGGAGCGGTGTCGTTGGCTGGGCGGAAACGGCCCAGTCAAGAAGCTAAGACAGGGGATGTCGTCCTTCGCAAGGCACAGCCAGCGAAGAGGGGCCGCGGGCGTCCGCCCACCACGGGCGAATATGTGGGTGTGGCGGAAGCCAAAAGAGAGTTTAGGAAAAACATGGAGGAGTTGGAGAAGAAGAAGGCCGCAGAGACCTGGGACCAGACCATCTCCACACACGTTGAAAAAGTCAAGCGTACGGCAGAGGAGATTGTCTACGTTGAGAGAACTCTCTCGCCAGAGACAGTAGCGCGGGGGGAGGCATCGAGGAACTTAGAAGACCGGCCTTCGTTCCTCCTCGTCGCCCAGTCTACGAGGACAGCGGACCTTGTCCGCAATATAGCCAAGGGATCCGGCAACTTGAAGGGTACCTACGTAAAGGCCCTCAAATTGGCAGCCGACGAGTGGGAGAAAGTGGCTGCCAAGATGTATGAGCGCAACTCCACTCAGGAGATAAGAGCGCTAGAGGTGACGGCCAGGCGGGTCACAGAGGAGAATGATCGGCTTAAGGAGCGTCTGACCCGCCAAGACAAGGAGCTGGCTGAAGTTCGTGCAGAGATTGCAGAACTAAAGGCGAACATGGCTGCGCAGAGAGCCCCCGAGAAGCAGTATGAAGCCAAGCTGCTTAACTACCTCGACTCCCGATTTCGGGAGTTTGAGAAGCGGCTTCCACCGGTTGCAGAGCAGCGGAGTGGGATGGCTGAGAAGGATCCGGCTGCGGGGCCGAAACCACGGACTTCTGCAACGCGGAGACCCGCTGCACCAGCGCCTGCGCTGGAACCCCAGGATAAGGGGAAGAAGGGGAAAAAGGGGGGAGCTAAACAGCCCCCCCCTCCTACGGAGTCCCGCCCCCTGCCACCTCCACCCGCGTCGATGGACGCGGCATGGTCGACGGTGACTAAGAGGGGGACGAGAAGAAAAGCAAGGGCTACGGAAGCCCCACCGCCTCCGCCTCCGCCCAAGCCACAAGCGCAGAAGAAGGGACGGCCAAAACTGCCGAACCTCCGCCCCACTCAAACGGCGGCAGTATCAATCACGATACTGCCGGAGGCCGCTGAGCGGGGCCTGACTTATATGGAGGTCCTGACCAGGGCCAAAGAGCGGTTTTCCCTGCAAGATCTGGGGATCGAGAGGCTGAGTTTTCGTCCGGCGTTGACGGGGGGGCGACTTCTGGAGCTTAGCGGCGGCTCCGAAGCTGAAAACCGCAGTAAGGCGGACCAGCTAGTGGAAAAGTTTCGCGAGGCCGTCCCGGTGGATGGCGTGAGATTTGCCCGGCCGGAGAGGTGCGCAGAATTGCGCATCTCTCAATTGGACGACTCGGTCACCACCGGGGAGGTCGCGGCCGCGGTTGCAGAAGCGGGGGGGTGTTCGGCGGGTGACGTCAAGCTGGGTCCAATACGCCAAGCAGGCAGGGGAATGGGGGCCTGCTGGGCCCGTTGTCCCGCGTCGGCGGCGAAGAAATTAGTTGCGTCGGGTCGACTGCTGGTAGGCTGGTCTGTAGCAAGGGTGCTACTTCTTGAGACCAGGGACCTGCGCTGTTTCCGGTGCCTCGAAAAGGGGCACGTCAGGCTGCAGTGCGGGTCTGAGGTGGATCGTAGCACCCAATGCTACAGGTGTGGTAAAGACGGCCACCTAGCCCGCGATTGTGGGCATGAGCCGCACTGTACCTTTTGCAGTGCGGCGGGAAGGAAGGCCGACCATATTGCAGGTGGCAGGGCCTGCAAGACCGCGAAGCCCAAGAGACGGGCCGCTGGTAATAGCGACAAGCCGCCGTCGCAACCAGCTCGACCCGCCCCTGACGTCCAGATGACGGGGGAGTAGGCCCTTAAGGCCGTGAGTCCCGAAGGCGCCAGAACGGGGAATTCTGGCGTCGCTCGAGGTGACGGGGCATGCTGGGTGGTCCGGCATGCCCCGTGGTGCGGCAATTCCACCTGCCGCACCAAGACGCGCTGCGCCATGCGCGGCAATTGCGTTTAGGGGGGGGATTGCGTAATGCTTTAATGGCGCTTCCCGGCCCCCCCCGCCACTGCGCAGAGTAGGACCACCCCGGGAGTTTTAGTCGGTTCGAGTCCGACACACCACTCTCTGTCTCCCCGTGGCAGAGAGTGACGGTGCGTGGGCATTTCTCCCGGGAAACAAAAAAAAAAAAAAAAAAAAGGGTAGGTATAAAATAAATAATAATAAATAAATAAATATTGGACAACATCACATACATTGCTCTGATTCTGTGGTAAGTAGCTAAAGCACTTGTGTTACAGATATTAGAAACAACAAAGGTACCACAACATCCAGACCCGAGACAATATAGAAAAGTTCGTTTCCCATATTGACCCGACCAGAGATCGAACCCGGAACCTCAGAGATGGCGCGACGCCAAATTCCGGCACGCTTGCTTCTCGGCTACGGAGGTCGTCGAAAAAAAGGTTATAAATTTAAAAAAATAGGCGTTACGAAGTTCTCCAGGACAGCTAGTATTATTAATTTTTGAAATTTAAATAGTTGTTACATTATACAAATAAATATTTAATTTTATATAAATACCACTTTAGAGACAGTAATATTCGATTATTTAAGAGAACTGAATGGGAAAAAAAATGCAAACATTAATGAAGACAGTTATTTATTTATTGTAAAACAATTTGTTTACAAAAAATCATCTTACTTATTTAAGTACAATTTTTTACAAACAAACCGAATATCCAAATCATGTAACAGAGGTACTTGGTCTCCTTTACAAACAGACTTATTTAAATGAATATTTTTCCTACATTTACTTGAATTTGAACAAATACAAATGGGAGTTTCACTATGAGAATTTTTCAATTTGATTTTGTCAGTGTAATGGGAGAAAGGATCAGAAATAGTGTTCACACTATCAATATTAGTAGTCAATATTAAGTTAGAACTGGGGTATATTAAAAATGCAAACAATGTAAGGGCCACAAGACACTGAATAGGTATTACTGTAGACCAATACTTTTGAGGATAATAATAAATGTTAAAGTAATGCAAACAAAAGTCTGGTGTGAATGCCCAGATACAATATGTACCAAGAGCAGTAGAACTAAACAAATACATGAAGAAACCATACAGAGATCTTGCATGTGTAGGTGCTGGAGTATGCTCTGGCATTTTCAAGATTGAACTTCAAACTGTTTTATAGTTTTTACGATTAACAAAATATTCCGAAATGTTGAATTAACTGCTACTCTTAGCTTCTTCTGGTCTGTACCTTTAAATGTGCTGCAATAAAAATATTATTTTAAAATTGAATTAGTATATATAGTTTTTATACTTATACCAGTAATGTGAAAATGTATTAATCATTATTTTAAATGTACTAGAAATAGAATAGTTAACAAAGACATTATTATTACATTAGAATGAAAAATTATACACACATGTCTAAAATGTCTTCATTGTTAGATATTGATCTAGAAACACCGCTACTTTTTAATTCTTTGTCAACATTTAAAATCTCTTGAACTAATGAAGCAGTTTCCCTTGATGGAAAAGGTATTGTCAGTCTCCTGGAAATTAGAGGTGAATGGTATTACTAACAGCAAATAATAAGTGCGTAATATTCATAGGCTAGTTCATAGATACCTAGCTAATATATTGTAATAAAAATAACTATCTATGTAAATATATTAATTTTTTTTTCAAACAAAATGTGTGTGGGTGTATTAGACCATCAAGAATACATCGAGATGGATAAACACACAGAAAAGTAACATAATATTAACTAACGAACAATATCACATACATTGACCATTTGACCTGCTCCCAAAGTAAGAAGCATATGCTTTTGTGATGGAAATTAGTAAAAAATTATCCCACAAAAAATAATACTTACACGTTCGTTTCACTCACTTCAACCATTATCTCATAAATTATAGGCTTACTTTACAGACCAAACGTAAAATTACCCTGAAATAAATATTTCTAAAGTAGAAAAGAGTGAGATCTACATGTGAGCAAATCCAAACAAATCGCGAGTTTGACACTTTATTCGTGTATAAATGTTCCTTGCACAGACCAATAATGAACCAGACGACCAACTTCACATTTGGTCTGTTTCGTTGCGACATGTCATTTTTGCCTGTCTTCTTCCAGCAATTTTCAGGATTGCCAGCTCTAAATAAGTAGTTTCCATGTATGAGAATAAATGAGAAAGTTTTGAACACTGTGACGTAGCACATTACCCGTCTCTACCGCACTTACGAGCACTTAAATAGGGTACTCCCACGGGTCTCACCAACTCAAATTTGATTGGCTGTGATGACGTCATAAACTTGTAGTGATGTATTTAATAGTAATTTATACATATACCGGTTAATTCCGGTTATCGGGAAAATAGTGAAGTATATAACCGATGTTTATCGAAAAAAATACGGTTTCTAAACGGAAATCTTCTTAAGTTGAAAGATAATAAAAGTAAATTAAAACACCAATCAGTTCTAAAATAAAACGTTTAATGCTTTTACTCCTATAATACAATTGCTCTTAATAACACTTCCTACTGACATCGTGATTTAAATAATAAAATTAAATTTATACAACGGCGATTCTCAAGAGTTTTTTGAAAACTTTATAATAAAGTACAACTGACTCATATAATACAGTAATTATACATACATCAACACTTAAAAAAGTAAATTACAAACTTCAAAACAATTTCCAGTGTGCCGTTTGGAAATAATAATTACTTGCACTGATTTATTAGACCTACACCTACCTAGAATAAATGTACAACTAGAACAATGAACAAATTTATAACAAAATTAACTTTAAATTAATTAAGTTGTAAAACTATCTATGAACTATTTGAAACTATCCAAAATACTTTAGTATTGAAAAAATGATTTTTTGCATAATTTATTATTAAATACGAGTATGTTTAGTTTACATAACAGTTAACGTCATAAAGAATAAATATTCCATTGTAATCAATAATTAATTCTCTTGAATTTAATTCTTTACTTCAGCAAATTTTTAAAAAGTCAAATATTTGTAAATATTTCAAACATCACTTTAGTTTTTTAAAATAGAAGTTATCTTATCACTACTACTTTTTTATGTAAATAATCTTCACAAAAGCAATCAAAGATAATTAGCACAAATTATATATTACTTTACATCCATGCTAGTAATAATTGGCAAGTTAATTTTAACAAAATTGCAAAATATCCAACATATATCTCTTGATATTAAAAGTATCTGTTAATGTAAGGATGTTTGGTACTCTTTCATATGACAACTAATGAATGGATTTTGAAAATAGTTGATAGCTAGACAGATTAGCTACTAAAATAACATATTGGATATAAATAAACAACAAAGTCGCAGGTATTATAATAATCCCATTGGGATTTTCATCAACTATCAATATTAAAGTAGTAAGTTAATTTATAGATTTTCAATCTGGAACTCTCCAAGTTATTGTTTTATGTAGATTTTGAGCCATTGAACACTTATGCTCTTTCCCCAATTACTGAAACATAAAAAGAAAAAATTAATGAAATTAAAAAAAATCTACACTAATATTGTAAAGCTGAAGAGTTTGTTTGTTTGAACACCCTAATCTCAGGAGCTACTGGTGTGTATAGGAAAATTATTTATGTGTTAGATAGTCCATTTATGGAGAAAGGCTTTAAGCTATCTAATATCACACTGCAACTTGTAGGAGCGAAAATTAAGAGTAAACTGTATAAACAGGGATACATATGAAAATACAGGATACACATGGAAAAGCTGGCCGCTAGTTTGTTAAAAATGCTAGTTTCAGAGGCAGAATATCCATATAATTTCACCATGTGACGTGCAATCCACCTAGCACAAATGCCGGTGCGATAGAAGCCCCCGGCTTCGCATGGGTAGTTTTCTAATATCTAGAGACTCTATGTAAAAGTGTTACTTCCCAACAATGAATATATATATAAAGACTGACATTATTTTGATGGTACATGTGAGGGGACAAGTTAAAATCTACCAACGTAGTTGGTATAATTGTTTTTGCAACATCTATGTTAAATGAAACTGTGATGTTTGTTTTGTCCAAATGACTCAAAACGAAATGTTAAATAAATACAATACATTACCTTATTTTCCTTCTTGATGGAATGGTATTTTATTTATTCTTCAAGTTGTACAAATCTTCAATAGCTGTTCCTCTAAAATTTTATTTCAATTTATTTTATTGCCAGTGCCAGCTTCTTCAACTTTATAGTTAACACTGTAAGTGACAAGTAGCCAATTGGCTACTGGACAGTGTTAACAATAAAATATGAAAAGTGATAGATACGTTAGCTTATTAGTTAAGTAATAATTTTAAATTTTTATTTTTTAATTAAAAGCATAGTTAGTATTTTATTTTTGCAAAATAAATTTTACTTTTTTTATCTGTGGAACAAAGGAACCGAAACGGAAACCACCATTGCAATTCGGAAATGACAGCTGTCGGCGAAAATAATTTATTTTAATGTGGCGAAACAATGATTATTTTACCGATTACATTGAATTATTGTGTCTCTAATCGTATTAAGAATTTATTGAAACATTTTCCGTTTATCTAAATTAAGTCGTTCCTATGCGTATCGGTTCGTTGTCTAGGACGTTGACGTCATAATTGCAACAGTGCCGAGACTTGGCGTTTTCGCGCGCTTTTTAAATGTGTTACACAAAATCTTATTTTTCTCTGGTTATTTACATTTTTTCCAGATAAATCGAATTGTTTGGGATATAAAATGAACGGACGCACATTTTACATTACTTTTTCAAAAACTGTCAAGTAGCCAATTAAAAAAATCACATACACACGGCCGAACAATGTGCTACCGGCTGCCAGGAAAATATGACCAAAATCATAAATTATAGAAGTAGGTGGCGATTCTAATGAATGAATTAGAATATTCCTCATATCGCACACCTGGTGCGACACTGTCACTTTTGCAAAAAACGCCAAAATGGGTTAAATATCTAAAAATGATCTTATAGAACCCTTTTACTCGGTGCGATAACGTTACTTGTGTAGTGCACATAGTTTCTATATGAGAACGTGAGTGTCATTACGACACACCTACATAGTTATATTTTTTTATTAGAGCCAGAACGTCACTTTTGAGGGGGTTAGATGGCTTAAATAATGATATGGTATATTTTTTACAACATAAAGAGATTAATATTTATCAAAATGTCAAGTTAAAAGTTGATGTTGTAGTTGATAAGCTGTTCATCTCATCTATATATTCTTAAGTCATTGTTTTGTGGGGTGTCAAAGTTTTAAATGCTTCTCCTGGAAAACTATATTTTTGCATAAGTGACAGTGTTTGTAGCATCGGGGGTGCGATATATGAAATCAATGTCTGAATCAGATTAACACCTTACGAATACCTCTAATTAAGTTATGTAATTACACATTATTTCAGGATATCTTAATATTTAAAAAACCATACTTGATTTTATTTACGGTAAGTTCCGGTTGCGCCACATCACTATTTAAGAAATGCAATAAGCTGACAACACTCGTAATGTCAATTTAGTCTACGAGATACGAGAATCATACCCTAAAGTGACAGTCATCGATAAACTTTTTTTTTACAATTTTGTCAACTGCAAAGTATTGTACCGTGAATGATTTAATTGAATGATCGCGTCCACTAAGATAATAATGAAAAACAAAAATATGTTACTTTGCCTATAAAACAAAAGAAATAAATAGGTTTAAATTAAATATTCACATTGTGGGACCGCTGCAGTTTTTTATTTCTGTAACACAAGTGATTTAGCTACTTACCACAGAATATAGATAACCCCCAATCATGGACCCATGGACTTAATATATAAACAGGACCGAGTACTCGACGCCGAAAAACGAGCCGAGCGAGATAGCTACCACAGAGGCGTGTGTCCCTTTCTAATAGGGTGACAACAAGATTTATTTTGACAGCGGAAATTTGATTAAATAATAAAAATTTAGCCCGTTGTCCCTACTTCATCTAGTAAAATAAATCAAGATAAAATAAATAAATATTGAACAACATCAAATACATTGCTCTGATTCTGTGGTAAGTAGCTAAAGCACTTATGTTACAGAAATCGTAAATAACGACGGTACTAAAACTCCCAGACCCGAGACAATACAGAAAAGATTGTTTCCCATATTGACCCGGCCGGGGATCGAACCCGGGTCCTCTGAGATGGCGCGACACCAAAGTCCGGCCCGCTCACCTCTCAGCTACGGAGGTCGTCATGTTCCAAAATTATCGTCTGGATAGATTTGACTGTTGAAAACAACCGGGACAGCGTAACTTTTATGTTCATATGTTCGAAAAATTCTGTTGAAATGATCTTGAATTATTTCAACAGAATTTATGTATTATTATTCTCCCTTTTACTCCAATGGGGACAATGGCAATAAATTTGAATCATTTATTGAATTTTTCACTGCCCCACTGCTGAGGACGCGCCTAGTAGGGACAACGAGAATAACCCAAAATTTTTGGGAATAAGGAAAGGATTATGAAATAAATAATACAATTGGTCAAGGGTATCTACCTATTTATTTAGCCATTGACATGTTTAGAGCACAAAATTGAAATATTACAAGAATTATGGACACCCTAGTGGTAAGATTCACAGTAAGGTTATTTTGAGCTTACCTGTGGAACGATATATTGCAACCACTGTACGACTCACTTGGACAAGTATATATGCAACACTTTTTCACCATTTTATCATTTATGGGTGCCTTAAAATTGTTTAATAGATGAACTCAATCAATGACAGTGTCACTTACTGTCGCCATGACAATTCATGATGATGCTTTATATGGTAATCACTAGGAAATTCAAAATAAGCAAATACTATTTTTCGTTTACTTTCTAATTTATGGATAAAATCAAAGAAATAAATTAAAATAATATTTATTATTTTACAATTGTTGAAATAACAATTAAATACAAGTGCATAAACTGAGTTTTTGATCAGGCAAAATTTAGATCAGAAATATTATTTTATGTTGGCAAGATCTAAGAAAGATCAAAGAACGAGACACACGCCTCCGTCCTAGCTATCTCTGTCGGCTCGGATTTGCATCTGTGTAAAGCGCACAGCAATTAATACTTTATTGCATTGCAATAGTGTTCATTTTTCATAATGAAAATTTTCAGAGTTATCAGTCCTGTTTATATATTAAGTCCATGCATGGACCTAATATAATAAACTATTAGTTTTTTTTTTGCGGGTCTGTGGTTGAGTGACGCACGTTCTTTGAATTCTATTAACTAATTATTTTTTAAAACACTATTCACTTCTTTCTTATTTGAGCTTCTTCCATTATTAATTATATCTGTGGTATCTGGGTAAGTTAAAAACACTAATTTTCTGTTATATTAATATTTATTATATTCTTCTCTTCCTTAACCTAACTTTTCTCCCGGGGTATCCATTATGAATATCCCCCCTAAGCCCCCTGATCCACCTGATGACCCTTTACCGTCCGAGGACGTTTTTACAACACAAACAGATAGCCCCATCTCTGAGTCGCGGAAGCACAAGCTTCCCTCAGACCCTAACTGCACAAAAAGTAACCAAGACAAGAGGCATAGGAATATCAACGATATAGACTCGTCTGTGTCTTTACAGTCTGTTTATACCCACCCAAGCTTCACAGAAACTAGGACCTACACGGAAAATGACTGTACGCCCTTTATTGTTCATGTATCCCGAGTTGAACCTGACCCTGCCGCGGGTACCACTATCCGTGCTATCAAATTTGGCCAACTTATTCACAAAAATAATATTAAAAATATTTCCAAGGATGGTGTTAAGAACATTGGCAGAAATCGCATCTCTATTGAATTTAAGAAAGCTCAGGACGCCAACGATTTTGTCATTTCCTCATTTTTAGCTAGATATAAATTCAGCGCCGTTATACCTACATATAATGTCTCACGTATGGGAATAGTTCGTGGAATCCCTGTTGATCTGTCTCTTGACGAATTTGTAGAATCAGTTGAACTACCAAGTAACTGTGGCATCATTCTCAAGGCTCGTAGATTAAATAAAAAAATCTATCAAATGGAACCATTAACTGGACTCCCACTCAGACCATTGTTCTGACTTTCTCTGGCCAGATACTACCCGAGAGGATTTATAGTTTCCACACCTCTTTATTAGTGCAAACCTATCAACTACCTACAATTCAGTGCCACAATTGCTGCCGTTTTGGTCACATCAAAACACAATGCCGGTCGAAGCCCCGTTGCTATCGCTGCTCTAAAGACCACGTAGGTGAGACGTGTGAAGTTTCAGAAGCATCAGCCACTTGTTTACATTGCTCAGGAGTTCACTTTGCCACTAATACAGTTTGTCCAGAGCAGTTAAGGCAAAAGAAAATTAAGTCGCTGATGTCAGAAGAGAGTATCTCTTATTTTGAGGCCTCGGCCCGCGTACCCAACGCCAGACGCTCCTACAGTGACTCCGTCAAAGTAGTGCCCGCCTCCCAATCCTTCTCCTCCCAATCTTCCCTTCCTTCACCCCCCCTTACCCACTCTTCCTCACCTCAATCTTATCGGAGAACCATCATTTCTAGTCCACGTGCGAGGGCTTCCCTCCCCAAGGGCTATGATCGTCACGCCCACCAGGCTATTGTCGCCAATGTTCCCTCTTCCCTTCCAAATGGCTGTGCTCTACAAAACCCTCTACAATCCTCTCCTCAATTACCTGGTAATGCCATTGAATCCCTAGTAAATTCCCTATTTCAAGTTCTCGCAGTCTTTAGTGACGCCATACCGCCCAACGTTGCCTCTTCACTTGCAGAAATCAATCAGTTTATTTCCTCAGTAAGTCGTCCCCAAAATGGCTCTAACGGAGACTTATCAGTTCCTCCAATGGAACTGTAAAAGCATTCGACACAAAAAGAGCGAAATTATTTACATTTTAAACAAGTACTCCGTGTCAGTCGCTGCCATCTCTGAGACATGGCTAAAGCCGGGATCCCCTTTTCGGATTTCTGGTTATGCTAGTCTCAGGGATGACAGAGATGATGGCTACGGAGGAAGTTCTCTTTTAATAAACAAAAAATATGTGTATGATTCTCTCCCTATCCCTGCTCACAGCCCAACATTTAATGTTGTTGCTGCTAGAGTGGCGGATATTTCTTTCGTATCTTTGTATATACCTCACCCTTCCCTCTCTATTATTCCAGACCTAAATTCTATCTTCTCCTCTATCCCATCTCCTATCATCGTTCTTGGGGATTTCAATGCCCACCATGTCGCCTGGGTCTCATAATACAGACACCTTTGCCACCTACCTTATGGACCTCTTCGAGGACTGTAATTTATGTGTTTTAAATGATGGTTCACCTACAAGATTGGTACCTCCGAACCAAGACCCTCGCTCAGTGGTAGATCTCTCCGCCTGCTCCCCGAACCTAGCCACGCTCTGCAAATGGAGAGTGCTGGAGCAGTCCCATGGTAGCGACCATTTTCCCATTATTGTCTCAAAGCCGTCATCAGTAATTACTTCTATCTCTCCCCCTCCTCTCCTTAAATATAAAATCCAAGATGCTGATTGGCAAAAATATTCCAGCAATGTCGAGAATATATTATCAAGACACATAAATACTCCACCAACAACAATTCAGGACCAATACTCCATATTCATGGAGGCGCTCACATCTGCCGCTAATGCCAGTATCCCTCTGAAGAAGCCAAATCGCAGAGGACTAGCACCCCCTCCTTGGTGGGACTCTGACAGCTCAAAGTTAGTTGCTGTTCGAAGGGACGCTGAAAAACGATACAAACAAGCCATGAATATGGAGAATTACCTTAATTTCAAAAGAGATGCAGCTCGTACCAAACGGGAGCTAGCCAAAAAAAAGAAAAAAGGTTGGCTTAATTTTTGCCAAAGCCTGTCTCCTAAAACCCCTCCCTCCGTAGTCTGGAAAAATATCAGACGATTCCGTGGTTCGCTCGCAAATCCATCTCCTTCCTCAAATAACCCCTCACGTTGGCTGGAAGACTTCGCTGACAGACTCTCTCCTCCATCAGTCCCCAATAAAAATTGCCTACCTATCTACCCGGTTGCCGGACTTGATACCCGCTTTGACCTTCCCTTTTCCTTACCAGAACTTCACTGCGCAGTACGAGGTCTTAGAGACTCCTCCCCAGGCGAAGATGGTATTCCCTACTCATTTCTAACTCATCTTGGCCCATTAGGGGAAAAATTCCTCCTCGATCTTTTAAACTCTGTATTTTTATCAGGTAATGTTCCGGAAGTTTGGAAATCGCAGATTGTGATCCCCTTACTTAAGCCCGGAAAAGATCCTACCATATCCTCTTCCTATAGACCTATAGCCCTTGCATCCACTCTTTCTAAAGTATTCGAGCACCTAATTAAAAACCGCCTCGAATGGGTGATCGAAAATAAGGGTCTACTAGCACGCACACAATTTGGCTTCCGTAAATCTAGAGGAACTGTAGATAGCCTGAGTGTACTAACTACCGATATCCGAACTGCGTTTACTAAAAACGAATACCTTGTCGCGTTATTTCTGGACATTGCAGCTGCCTACGACAATGTCGAACTTCCGGTGCTCAGAGAGAAGATGCTTCAATTGAGTCTCCCTGCGAGGTTAGTGCATTGCGCCATAAATCTTCTGATTGGCAGGTCTCTAAATATCCGATCATTTGGTCATACCCTTCCTCCCCGTGTTGTCTGGAAAGGCCTTCCGCAGGGTTCCGTCTTGAGTCCCTTACTTTATAACATATACACCTATGACCTGGAACAATGTGTGTCTTGTTTTAGTCATGTTCTACAGTACGCCGATGACCTCTGCCTTTACTCTACCGGAAAGTCCATTGATGATATAGCTTATAGACTTAATTCGGCCCTTTATTACTTAAACGACTGGCTTGAGGATCACAGTTTATCTTTGTCAGTACCAAAATGTAACATCGTGGTATTCACTAGGAAGAGATACATCCCAGATATTGCAATATCCTGTAATAGTCAACACATACCGGTAAGCGATCATGTTAAATTCCTAGGTATCACTCTTGACTCTAGGATGACTGGTATCCCTCACTTCAACAATGTGGTCCAGAAGTGTGAGAAAAACATAAATATCTTGAGATCCCTTTCCGGTGTCTGGTGGGGATCCCATCCTTACGCACAAAAGCTATTATACAACTCAATAGTTCGAAGCCACCTGGACTACGGGTCTTTCTTGTTGGAACCCTGTAGCAAGGATGCCCTATCAAAAATTGAGAAAATTCAAGCAAAGGGCCTTAGAATCATTCTGGGAGCTATGAAATCATCCCCAAAGAATGCCATGCAGGTGGAATGCGTGGATCCCTCTTTAGACCTACGCCGACAATATCTGTCAGATAGATTCTTATGTAAAGCTAACCAATCAGCTTCTCACCCTCTTTTACCCCGCCTTCAAGCTCTATCTGACTTAATTTCAGATCCTTCCTACAAATATTGGACCCATAAAGAACTTCCAAAAATAATTAAGAGTTTCAGAAAACTTCCTTCCCTGTCTTGCCCGATGTTCCAATTTGATAATATCCGATATTTCAAACTTCCTATGAAGCTTTAATTTTCGAACCGCAGGTGTTACTAGATTTTGGGATATCCAAGTGTGACCCCACAGCTGACTATAAGTTTTCAGAACGTCTTGGCAAAGACTGGCAAGAATGGTTGCCCATTTATACTGATGCTTCCAAAAAGTCAGATGAAACCGCGGTCGGTAGTGCTGTGTGGATTCCTAAATTCCAAGTCCTGCTAAGCTTCAAATCTCCAAGGGAATCTTCGGTGTTTACTGGAGAGGCGTTAGCAATCGTAGAGGCTATTGTATATGTTTTGAGCCATAAATTAGATAAATCAATAATTTTTACGGATTCCAAAAGTTGCCTTCAAGCTATCCTCAGCAACTGTTTCAAAAATAAATCTGTTTCACCGCTAATTCTAAAAATCAAACAGGAGCTAATCAACTGTCCATTAAATAATATCAATGTAGTTTTAGTTTAGATTCCCGGTCATAGTGGTATACGCGGCAATGAACAGGTAGACATCTGGGCTAAAGAAGCTATTAGAAACGGCACTGAGACCAGTTTTGTGTATGCCGCTGATACCTTACCTTTGGCTTCAAAAACTCTACTTGAAAACTGGCAGAGTTATTACACTGAAACTTCCAGATATAAAGGTCGTATGTATGCCAGCATCCAACCGTGGATACCACACAAACCATGGTTTTTTAAATACAAATCTTTCGAAAAACGAGTATTAACAACTATTTGTCGCCTACGACTAGGTCACGCGTGCACTCCAGTTTTTTTGAAAAAAATCAAGGTAAAAGACAGTTCATTGTGTGAATGTGGTCTAGATGAGGGTACCCCAGATCATATTTTTTTCAACTGTCAGAAGTACCCTATTTCCCTTTATGATGTTCTTCCCAAAAAGTTTCCCCGTCCCTTTAATTTTACTAATCTTTTAATTCTATCTTCGCCTTCTGTTGTAAAATTATTATGTAAATATATTTATTATTATGATATTAAATTATAATGATTAACTCTCTTCCTCACTATTCCACTACTAATGTTGTATTGTCTATATTGTGTCGTACTTCTTTGTTTTAGGTGTTGTGAGAGAATGAAGATCTCATTTCAGAAATGAATTAGCTCTCACCACCGCGAGTTCTACATAAAATAACGTGTCTCTCTAAAGACTTGACATTGGCGGAATCATCGCGTTATCTAGAGACGCGAGATAGAGTCCATTAATAAAAAAAAAAAATAAACTATTAAGTCCATGCCCCCAATCCACAGAATCAGAGCAATGAATGTGAATTTAACAATATTTAAAAGTGACTGCATCAGTAAGTTTTAGTAATTTGTTAGTGAATGCCAATTACAAGTACAAAGTTTTTGAAACAAATTAGGTTTAAAAAATATTTTTCCTGAAGATAAATGAAATAGTTGAGTTTTATTTGTTTCCTTATTATGTCGATTTTATCAAGACAACACAGGATAATTTCCATTCACGAACTCACGAACGAATTAAGAATATGTGAAAGTACAATACATTTTTTTTAATTCCGTAAAGTGGTATCACTTTAATACACTTATTTATAAATCAGAGCACCTATAGACTGTAGAGAGAACTATTACAGGCCTTTAAAGCATGCGCTTTATGACTAAATTTTGTCGCGCTCTATTCAAAATTGATTGAAGTCGGTGCGTCGGCTGCTGATTGACACTTAAATCCAAAATTGCGGACGTCCAAGATGGCGGACAGGCTATTTAAAATGCACCCCCATGATATGGGTATCAAATGAAGGGGTTTGCTGTCAGAAATACGAAAAAAATGTCACGTGACTTAAATCCAACATGGCGGACATCCAAGATGGCGGATTGGCTATTTCAAATGCACCCCCATGATATGGGTATCAAATGAAAGGTTTTCCTGTCAGGAATAGGAAAAATAAAAATAATACATATCTTTAAATAGGTACCTATGAGTATTTCAAATTAGTAAGTACTAAATTAAGTTTTGAACAAATGTTTAAAACGAAATCAGGGTTAAAGCTTTAAAAAAATGTACGTCTCAAATTTTTAAATAGTAAAAACAAGTAATAGCATTTAATATACTACCGTGCTTGGCAGGCGCAAAGCACAAGCATTCGTACAATTTAATGTTTTCTACCAGTAAAGTAAAAACAAATGCAAAAACCATTCCTCCTTTTAACATTCAAACAGCACCTAGATAGACTGCAGGCCGTGGTTTGGACAGGCCTGGCCTAAATAATTGAAAATAGGTACTATGTTTCAGTATTTGAAATTTGACGACTCCCGTAGCCAAGAGGTGAGCAGGCCGGACTTTGGCGTCGCGCCATTTCTGAGGTCTCGGGTTTGATCCCCGGTCGGGTCAATATGGGAAACGAACTTTTCTATATTATTGTCTCGGGTCTGGGTGTTGTGGTACCGTCGTTGTTTCTGATTTCTGTAACACAAGTGCTTAAGCTACTTATCGCAGAATCAGAGTATATCAGTTGACCACCCCTACAAATGAGGGGTGGTCAACTGTGGTGAAAAAGGGTAAGGGAAAGGGGAAGAAGTCCCCTGAGGTGGCCTCATGTTCACCCGTAGCCCAGTCGGTTCCCTTGGTGGGAAATAATAAAAAGGCGGCTAAGACCGCTGCTCCCCCGCCAAAGAAAAAGTCCCCGGCTTCAAAGCCGAAGCCAAGGTTGGTTCCCCCCAAGACCGCTGCAGTGGTCGTGTCCCTCACTGCAGAGGCCACTGAGAAGGGGGAAACATACGAATCTGTCCTCCGTCGGGCTAGAGAGGGTATGAATCTGAAAGAGATGGGAATAACGTTGGCGTCGTCGCTGCGTTTTCGCCAGACCCAGTCGGGTGCTCGGCTTATCGAATTCCCGGGGGCTGGGTCGTCGGAGAGGGCCGACACATTTGCGGCCAAGATGAGAGATGTGCTGCCGGAGGGTCTTGCCAAAGTGGTGAGACCCATCAAATACGCGGGATTAATTATCTCAGACCTTGACGACTCAGTATCCAGGTCCGAGATCATAGAAAAGATTGCCGGAATTGGTAACTGCCCGGCTGATCAGATAAAGGCGGGTGAGGTTAGGCGTGGACGTATGGGGATGGGGGCCATCCGCGTTCAATGTCCCGTTGCGGCAGCAAAAGCTGTTCTTGATGGTGGCCGCTTCTTAGTGGGCTTCAGTTCCGCGTCGGTCCGCGCACTGGAGGAGCAGCCCCTCCGGTGTTTCAAATGCCTGGGCATTGGACACACCCGTCCCCTCTGCCCTTCTCCAGCTGATCGTCGGGACTTGTGCTTCCGCTGCGGGCAAGGAGGTCACAAATCCGCGGCCTGCGGAGAGAGGAAGCCGCATTGCAAAGTCTGCGCGGATAGCGGAAGACCTGCCGGCCACATCATGGGGGGGAAGAGTTGCAGGCCCCCTCTTAAGAAAGGAAAGGTGAAGGCTCAGACCCAGCCGGCCACCTCAGAGCCCAGTCCGGCAGTAGGCGTGGAGGAGGTTGAAATGTCCATGCAATAATGGCCCAATTCAACCTCCTCCAGACTAATGCCAACCACTGCCGTGCAGCCCAAGACCTGTTGTCCCAGGCCATGGCGGAGTGGTTGGTAGACGTGGTTGTGGTAGCCGAGCCATACTCGATCCCTGACAGCTGGCTAGGTGACAGTGATGGCACAGTGGCCATTTGTAGACGTGTGTTATCAAACTCTCCCTCTCTCTCGCTTCATGAGAGAGGGTCTGGGTACGTCTCGGTTTTGTGGGGGGATATTGTAGTGCTTGGCATTTACTTCTCGCCAAACCGTAACTTGCAGGACTTTGAGTCCTTCCTGGGCATTCTGGAGGAAGTCATAGGTCGCGCTGTATCATCTGGTCGTCACGTCATGGTGCTGGGCGACTTCAATGCGAAGTCGCCGTTGTGGGGAAACCCAGTTGCCTCCAGCAACCGGCGGGGGCAGCTGGTGGAGCTTTGGGCCGCGGCAACTGGCATATCCTTGCTGAATAGGGGCTCCATGCACACTTGCGTGCGACAGCAGGGAGGGTCTGTGGTGGACATATCGTTCGCCACCCCTGCTCTTGCCGTACGTGTCGCTAACTGGAGGGTGGACCAAACAGAAACCTTATCTGACCATAAGTACGTCAGATTTGTGGTCACAACAGGTGCGTCTGTCCAGGCAGTTAATACGCCCAGGACCGTGTCTTTTCCCAGGTGGGCCTTGCCTCGCCTGGATCGGGAAATTGCCAGGGAGGCGGCCTTTTTACAAGACTGGGTTTTGCCTCCCTTGGTTGGTCCAAATGTGGATGTCTCAGCGGCTCACCTTAGGAGTTCTTTGACCGAGGTGTGCAATGCAAGTATGCCTCGGTCTCGCCGATCACCTCCACGACGCGCCTGTTTTTGGTGGTCGCAGGAGCTTGCCGATCACCGCGCACACTGCATCGCAGCTCGCAGGACGTACACCAGAAGCAGGCGCCGAACACAAAGGGACCCAGCTAGAGAGGCTGTTTTGTATGAGGTCTACAGAGTGGCGAGAAATCATTTTAAGGCCGCCATCGCGGCCGCTAAGGATTCCGCTCGGTCGGAGCTTCTAGAGGGTCTCAATCAAGATCCGTGGGGGAGACCATATCGGGCAGTACGTAAGAAGTTGCGCCCCATCGGTCCCCCAATCACCGAGACCCTCGAGACAGGGTTGCTCAACCGCGTAATCCGGGGTTTGTTCCCGGACTGCGACCCTGGCTTCACGCCGCCAACGATGGTTCATTTCACGGGGCTAGAAGTTGCAGGTTCCATCCCTACGTTAGAATACCCTCCTATTACAGAGGAGGAGTTTGGCACGGCGGCACTTTGTCTACGTGCCAAAAAGACAGCTCCTGGGCCAGACGGCGTCCCGGCCAAAATCGTTGCACTGGGCGCGACCGTGATGGACCAAAAGTTTAGGGAACTTTTCGAATCTTGCCTCTCGGTCGGGAAGTTCCCTAAACTATGGAAGGAGGGGCAGCTGTGCCTCCTCCGTAAAGAGGGTCGTCCTCCAGATTCCCCATCAGCGTACCGGCCAATTGTTTTGCTGGACGAGGTGGGGAAGCTGTTTGAGCGAGTGATAGCCGCGCGGGTCAAGGAGCACCTTCGAGAGGTTGGCCCTGACCTCTCGAAGGCCCAATTTGGTTTCCGAGCAGGGCGCTCTACTGTTGACGCCCTGTTCGGTCTAAAGGAATTAATCCGTGAGTCCTGGGAGAGTGGGGAGGGTGTGTTGGCTGTCTCTTTTGACATAGCTAATGCTTTTAACACCCTCCCTCACTCTACAATTTTGGAGGCACTCCGTTACCATCGGGTGCCTCCATACCTCTTTGTTTTAATAAAAGACTACCTCTCAGACAGAGAGGTAGTCTGTATCGACGGGCGTGGAGAGTTTCGCCGTTTCAATGTTCGTTCCGGTGTTCCACAGGGGTCAGTTTTGGGGCCCCTCCTGTGGAACATCGGATATGATTGGTTGCTCCGCGGTGCCCTTCTCCCGGGCATGACAGTCACGTGCTACGCAGACGACACTTTGGTGACTGCCCGGGGGAGGGATTTCGGCGCGGCGGCGCGACTGGCTGCAGCGGGTGGCACTTTGGTTGCCAGAAGAATTGGGCTTTTGGGCCTCAGGGTGGCGCTCCAAAAAACTGAGGCCATTTTCTTCCCTGGGCCTCGGCAGCGCTGCCCTCCAAACGCACATATTTTTGTGGGGGGTGTCAGGGTGTTGGTGGGAGCCCAACTTAAATATCTGGGCTTAATATTAGACGTGCGGTGGCAGTTTGGCCCGCATTTTAAAGCCCTGTCATCGCGTCTCTTAAAGGCGGCGGATTCTCTGTCCTGGCTGTTGCCTAATCTGGGGGGTCCTAGGGCCAAATGCCGTCGGCTCTATGCCGGCGTGCTCAGGAGCATGGCCCTTTATGGTGCGCCAATCTGGGCAGACTCTCTTGGTGCGGAGAATATCAGGACCCTCCGCCGCCCCCAACGGGCCATAGCGCAAAGAGTTTGTAGGGCGTATCGCACCGTCAGCTTTGACGCGGCGTGCGCCCTTGCTGGGACGGCCCCGTGGCAACTTGAGGCCCAGGCTCTGGAGAAGGCCTATCTTTGGCGGGTTGAAATGAAGGCCTCTGGAGAGCATATTTATCCGGAGGACCTGGCTCGCGTTCGGCGGGAAGCAGCAGAAGGAATAGTCGAGCAGTGGGCGGAGACTCTCCAGACGTGTTCCTCGGGGCGTTGGACACTGGACGCACTCGGGCCAATAATTTTACATTGGCTCGAGCGAAAACTAGGGTTTCTTAGTTATCGAATGGTGCAGGTACTGTCTGACCATGGATGTTTCGGTAGGTACCTGCACCGGATTGGTAGAGAAGGGTCTCCGGCGTGCGCGAGTTGTTGTGCGCCGGAGGACAATGCAGCCCACACGCTGAGTACATGTGTGGCGTGGTCGGATCAGCGGGAAATCTTAGTTTCGGCAATAGGACCGGACCTCACGCTCCCGAGCGTAATCAATTCAATGCTCAGGAGCGAGTCGGCATGGCGCGCGGTTGCTTCCTTCTGCGAAGACGTAATGTCGCAGAAGGAAGCAGCCGAAAGAGAGCGGGAGGACAACCCGTCCGCCCCCGCCTACCGTAGAAGACGGCGGCTACGAGCGCGGCGCCAGTATGACCGCGCCATGCTACCGCATGGAGACCGGCCGGCTGGTGGTGTGAGGGCACCCCAGTCGGCATTGCACCTACGGTCTCCAGTGCGAGGCGGGGATAGTTCAGTGGATCGGCTTTCCCCGCTTACCCCCCCGACCATCCAGGGGGGAGGAGACGGGGCCGCGTAAGCGGCCATTCCGCCTGGCAGTGCTGTGGTGGTAATGGTTTTACTGCTTCCCATAGCGCCGCCGTTAAGGGCGAAGAGGTCCACCGGGGAGTTTTAGTGGGTAGGCCTGCCCTTCTGAGGGCGGGAGAGTCCCACACACGCCGCCACTCTCCCTCGGGTGGCGGTACGGTGCGTCACGCATTTCTTCCCGTTAAAAAAAAAAAAAAAAAAAAAAAAAAAGAATCAGAGTATGTATGTAATGTTGTCCAATGTCTAAGAACAGTTTCACGCACTACCAACAGGCGAAAATTTTCTGTCGCGCTGTTATTTCATCCACACTAGCGAAAAATACATAAGAGTAGCACTACCCTATCTCTTTCTATATCTGCCTTCTCCCTTGTTCACTGTTCATTCATAACTGCAAGATTGACATTTGATTTAATTACATTCATAAATTTTCCAAACATGGCGGAGCAAATTTGTAAATATTCTTAATTTGGTTATAAATTTAGATAGACAATTGAATTTTACATTAATTCCCAATTGTAATTGACCTCAATATATAATGATGACAACTTTCTAACCGTAACATAGTAAAATGTGAAAGTGAAATCCAGTACATAGTGAAGATAACCTATGAAGATAACAAACAACCTCTTTTTTGTTGAAAATCGTAAGTATTCCATTGAAAGTATAATATAATTTATGAGATATTAAGTGTATGTGCCTTGTGATATAAGTTTTTCTAAAAATCTATGTTATAACTTGATTATTTTTACTGGGAATTAACCTAACCTAAACAACTTTTAAACAAGACATGATTTAATTTTACAATATTAAAACACACTCAATACTACGTTATAGACGTATTCAATGTTCTTGATGCAGAGTTTCTACCATCTTCTTTACTTGAGATACTGTTTTGACTTGTAACTGTTTTTAAAGACGATGTTATTTTCCATGAAGGAATGTTCACATAGAAGAATCAATAGTAATTTTTCTTAATACATTTTCAGCATATAACTTGCAAATCTTGGGTTGAAGAAGCTGGCACTGGCAATAAAATAAATTGAAATAAAATTTTAGAGGAACAGCTATTGGAGATTTGTACAACTTGAAGAATAAATAAAATACCATTCCATCAAGAAGGGAAATAAGGTAATGTATTGTATTTATTTAACATTTCGTTTTGAGTAATTTGGACAAAACAAACATCACAGTTTCATTTAAGATAGGTGTTGCAAAAACAATTTTACCGACTACGTTGGTAGATTTTTACTTGTCCCTTCACATGTGCCATCGAAATAATGTCAGACTTAATATATATATTCATTGTTGGGAAGTTACACTTTTACATAGAGATATTAGAAAACTACCCATGCGAAGCCGGGGGCTTGTATCCCTGTTTATACAGTTTACTCTTATTTTTCGCTCCTACAAGTTGCAGCGTGATATTAGATAGCTTAAAGCCTTTCTCCAGAAATAGACTATCTAACACATAAATAATTTTCCTATACACACCAGTAGATCCTGAGATTAGGGTGTTCAAACAAACTCTTCAGCTTTACAATATTTTTAATTTCATAATTTTTTTATTTTTATTTTTCAGTAATTGGGGAAAGAGCATAAGTGTTCAATGGCTCAAAATCTACATAAAACAATAACTTGGAGAGTTCCAGATTGAAAAATCTATAAATTAACTTACTATGATACCTACTTTAATATTTAATGATAGTTGATGAAAATCCCAATGGGATTCTTATAATACCTGCGACTTTGTTGTTTATTTATATCCAATATGTTATTTTAGTAGCTAATCTGTCTAGCTATCAACTATTTTCAAAATCCATTCATTAGTTGTCATATGAAAGAGTACCAAACATTTTTCTAACAGATACTTTTAATATCAAGATATATGTTGGATATTTTGCAATTTTGTTAAAATTAACTTGCCAATTATTACTAACATGGATGTAAAGTAATATATAATTTGTGCTAATTATCTTTGATTGCTTTTGTGAAGATTATTTACATAAACAAGTAGTAGTGATAAGATAACTTCTATTTTAAAAAACTAAAGTGATGTTTAAAATATTTACACATATTGGACTTATTAAAGATTAGCTGAAGTAAAGAATTAAATTCAAGAGAATTAATTATTAATTACAATGAAATATTTATTCTTTATGACGTTAACTGTTATGTAAACTTAACATACTCGTATTTAATAATAAATTATCCAAAAATCATTTTTTCAATAGTAAAAGTATTTTGGATAGTTTCAAATATTTTATAGATAGTTTTACAACTTAATTAAGTTGAATGAATTCATTTAAAGCTAATTTTGTTATAAATTTGTTCATTGTTCTAGCTGTACATTTATTCTAGGTAGGTGTAGGTCTAATAAATCAGTGCAAGTAATTATAATTTCCAAACGGCACACTGGAAAATGTTTTGATGTTTATAATTTCCTTTTTTAAGTGTTGATGTATGTATAATTACTCTATTATATTACTCAGTTGTACTTTATTATAAAGGTTTCCAAAAACTCTTGAGAATCGCTGTTGTATAAATTTAATTTAATTATTTAAATCACGATGTCACTAGGAAGTGTTATTAAGAGCAATTGTATTATAGGAATAAAAGCAATAAACGTTTTATTTTAGAACTGATTGGTGTTTTAATTTACTTTTATTATCTTTAAACTTAAGAAGATTTCCGTTTAGAAACCGTACTTTTTTTCGATAAACGTCGGTTATATACTTCACTATTTTCCCGATAACCGGAATTAACCGGTATATGTATAAATTACTATTAAATACATCACTACAAGTTTATGACGTCATCACAGCCAATCAAATTTGAGTTGGTGAGACCCATGGGAGTACCCTATTTAAGTACTGGTAAGTGCGGTAGAGACGGGTAATGTGCTACGTCACAGTGTTCAAAAAAATCTCATTATTCTCATACATGGAAATTACTTATTTAGAGCTGGCAATCCTGAAAATTGCTGGAAGAAGACAGGCAAAAATGACATGTCGCAACGAAACAGACCAAATGTATGAAGTTGGTCGTCTGGTTCATTATTGGTCTGTGGAACAGTTTCAAATTTCGAGCAAGAAACAGCAAAAATATCACGTTTTTGTATAGGAACCCCACTTAAATAATCATTTTATTTTTAGTTTAAATTGTTGTTAAAGCGGCAACAGAAATATTTAATCTATGAAATTCTACTCTCTAGCTAAATCTTAGTAAGAGGTTCCCATTTGTATGCTTTGGGTACGGAACACTATTAATATTACACTTTAAGATTGACCTCATCCCACCTGATGTTAAGTGGTAATGGGGCCCTATAATAAGAGCGACAGGTACAGTAAAATAAATCTGTTACTGGACTTGTCACCCTTACCTAGGCTTGACGCCTGCTACTAATGTAGCGCCTCCTAGGAGCTCTGGAAACCTTACTCACACGCAGAAACACAACAACACCGGAGTGATTGTTATTTGGCTGCGGTCTTCTATAAGGTGGAGGTATTTCACCAGTCGAGCTGCTCCAGTTCAAGCGATAAATCGCGCTATGCCCTACCTCCTCAATTTTGATTTTGAGTATTTGTTATTATAGATATTCATGACTGGACAAAATTATAAAGTCCTATCAAGGTTCACGATGCAGTCTGGTGGTGATTACAAGAAAGGAGTCTTGTACGTTGTAGTATTAGGGTACCGTTTACCAACACTTCGTGAATTGTTTTAGTCGGGGGCTGATCTTTGTACGTCAGAAACGATATCGATTCTGATTGTCTGTTTTGTCTCTGTTCAATCGTTTTAATAAAGAAAGAGACCAAACGTAGTTACCCAATTCTATTCCGATTCAGACGTTTACGAATTCGTAGAACTTGGGATGCTGTTATAATAATTGTAAATTCGTCTGTTTATTTAACTGAATAATAAAATGTAATATTATGTAGGTACATGTATGTTTATAGAATGTTTTGAATATCCAAGCTTAGGGCCTCAATCTGGGGAAAGTATCATATTTTTTAAGTCTCCAATTTTAAAATTGAACAAACTGGTTGTATGCCATTTAGTTTCCCAATTTTATATTTAGTTTACTTTTGAAATAGCATTTGGCACAAAAAATATTGCAACTTTATTAGTGATGAAACATGTTATATAATTATATATCATTGGAAAATAAAACCTGCTTATAATTGGATATATATAGTGTAATAATAAATTGGAAAAACTTTATTAAAACTATAATTATGGAGCTCAATGTTAATATATTTTAAGGATAAAACAACACTTCCCATGATTAGTACAAAATAAAATTAAATATATTGTTAGTTTTTTACATAGGTAAAATTTATTTAAAAGTACAGAACATATGAAGGACTACACACTGAATTGAGATAAAATACTTAGTACTGACTTTGAAAAACGATGTAAGCCACTTTAGTATTCACAATATGAACTTATTGCATCAATTTAATGATTATTATTTGGCAGACCAAAAGAGATTTTCCAACAGTGCATAGGTCATTAAACCTTATAATATTATAGTGAAATTTGGAATAGAAGCTGTAAGAAAATCTGCAATTAGACTAGCCGCTACACCTTATATACCGAAACATGTTAGGGCTAAGAAATTTAATATGTGATGTTCCAGCATACAAGTTCAGCTGCATGCAGGCAACAAGGGGCCAGCATACACCCAAATATAAATTAATTTAAGTAATAGTTCATAGATAGTAATTTTAATATATTTTGTACAATAAAATACAATTAAGTACAACTTGTAGCAAAGATATTAAAGAGAGTAATATTATCTCAAGTGTTAAAGCTGCAATAACGTGTGTGTACGCACAAGGCATATTTACACAGCACACACGCACGCAACAACACACCATGTGCTGCACACTATAGTACATAATTAATTTTATTACTTAATAGAATATAAAGACACGCCCAAGCTGAAAACTTTCCCACTTACTTTACATATTTCAATGCATGATTAGCCAATGAACATGCCCGTACTTCACTAGCAGATTGCTATTAAATTATACACCGATCGTCGCTTAATATCACAGCTAATTATGCTTTGAAAATTATAGACATGTCTAATTTTCACTAATGTAGATAACAATGTAGAGTATAAGTAGACAATCTGAATAAATTTACATTACAATATCATGTCTTTTCATATGAAAATTTTAAATTACATTACCAAAAATTAAACAGTGCAGCGCATTATAAATAAATGTGCATACCTTAATATTTAATTGACTAAATAAATTTGTTGCCTGCAGATCTGACATATTTTAAATATCGAGAGGTAATATCTTAAGAGAAATTTTAACTTTAACTATTGAAAAAAAGTTAAATCCAAATTTAAAAATATTTTGTATCTATTACAATTCCCTTCAAATCCACCTAGTTATTATGAATGTGAAATATCATTCCAAAAGCTGAGTCTCCGTCACACATATTTCACTACCACTATTATTGTGGATCAAAAAGTAAGGATCGAAGAGATGTAGTAGCCAACACTTCACGAGTGTGCATTGCTGTTTACGTGTGGTTTCTTTTCCTGCGTGTCTGGTGTACGTTGGCCATCACGCCTTGGAGGCATCCGCTCATTAATTGCATCCAGCCCTTTAGCTTCAGCGAATGAAGTGATCTTGTGGTTTGGAGAGAATCCTTGCAAGGCATTCTTCAAAGATGTTTTACCGCCAGAGAGTGCACCCAAAGGTAAAGCTCCAGTGGGGGTCAACCCCTTCAGCTGCAGAACAGATTCACTCTCCTCACGAAGAACAGAAAACACATGAGCCATCTTTCCAATGGCACGGATTTTGTTGCGAATAACTTCTTTTCTGAGATTAGCTTCCTCCAATGCATCATCTCCTTCAGTCATCAATTCATCATCAGAGCAAATATTCAAGACATTGACCAACATTTCTGTGACTTTTTCGCCAACAAATGGAAGAGACCAAGTAAAGACATCCATGAAGTTCGGCAGCCAATACGGATGAGGTGAACAGTTGAACTGCCGGATATTCATCACATTATTTTCGTATTTTAAGACAGCTGCTTTGTTATTGTAAACATCCAAGTAATTAGGAGCAGAGAAAATAGTTATTAGGCTGGGAAAACCTGTGGTTTGACTTTTGCGGTACATCCGGTAACCAGCATCTTGAGCTTCATGGGCACGTATGATAGACAATAAATTGTTTCTTTGTAGGAAATCACAACATGCAGCATAGCTATAGAAATATGAACAACCTCTGACTGAGTTGTGCGAGAAATGTTCTGCATTTTTTTCATTACCAAAGTCCTCAAGGGGATCTGACCAAAGCAAGTCACACATTGCTCCAAATGCAGGTGGTTCTTTGAATCTATCTAGTTTACGAATATCATCTAAGTTGTTGATTTCAGGAGAGAGGCCTCCATGCACACATAGGAACTGCTGGTTCATCAGAGCAGCCAGAGGCAAGCAATCAAAGGCGTCCATACATGCATCATACACTTTCTCAGAATACTTGATTTTGCATTCTTGTTTGAAGGTGAAATATTCCGTCAAGTGTCGGCACTCATGGTTGCCGCGTAATAAGAATAATGTCTTCGGATAACACAACTTCAAAGCCCAGAGGTAAAGAACACATTCTATACTGAAATAACCTCGATCCACATAATCACCTAAGAATAAATACTTGGTGCAAGAAGGCGAGCCTCCCACCTCAAACAATTTCATCAAATCATAAAATTGGCCATGGACGTCTCCGCACACGGTCACCGGTGAATCAATCTCGATCATCGTTTTTTCTGATCGTAATAGGGTGGCACCATCTTGGATGATTCGTAAAGCCGCGTTTTCCTCGATGCGACCTTCTAAGATAAAATGTTGCTTCAGTACATCTGGAAGAGGCTTTCCAGCTTTTTCATCGAATACTTCCGATACAGTGAGCTTGTGGCTGGGAGGGAAAGCGACACTTTGGATCATACGCTGCGTAGTCGACACTTTATCATTGCTCCCGGACATATTTGTCACATAAAAAACACTAGGTCTAATCCATACACGCCACTATTTTCAAAATGGCAGAATAGATATAATACTAAAACAGAATCCCGATTTCACGACAGAGTAACTACTGCGCACTGGAAAACAATGCGCAAACATCTGGCGAGTGGTCAATAAAATAAACAGGGATATCGAGCGCGTTTTATTACTTTTGAAAATATCATTAAAATAGTAACACTGGCAATATCTGCAACAGTTGCCAGGACATACATTAAAAATATGTACAATTTCGTCGATTCCAGAATGAAGCAGCTAAATGCTGATAGTTTTTGATGTATTTTATTTAATGTAGGTAATACAAGATAATAATTTAAATAAATAATTAATTTAAAATAACTGGTTGCTGATATTTTTTAATTAATTTGAGAAGATATTTATTTAAGCCTACCTGAAATAAACACAAACATATTTTATGAATCTACAAACAGCTAAGCTCTCTTTTTAAGTTTAAACGATAGAATTAAAAAAAATGGGAATGTAATACGAATATTTGATACTGATTTTTTAAATCTAAAATAAGACGTGCATTTTAGTGCTGGCACTCACCAAAATTTCGTTTGTCTGCCGACTCATTTGCGCGGGAATTTCAAGTATTTAAATTACCTACACAATTATGTACGTTTTCGAGTTATTCTACATTTTATTCAATCCATCATTATTTATTCATAAATTATTTTGCATGTATTAATTGTGTTAGTTTAAAGTAATACTTTTAAAGACAGGAAGGGTTTGTATTTTTTACGGATGCAATTAAAAAAAAACTACTGGACCGGTCCGCGAGAACTCGGCACCGATGCAAACTTAGCTATTATTATATTACATATTCCTCTCTCGTATTGTTGGTTGTTATGGTAATGTCATGTAAGAGTAGCTAATATAAAAAATTAAGCTTTTTAAATCTATTTCAAACAAAATAGTAGATAAGATGCATTGTAATTTGGTCGCTATCAATCTGGTCACCATGAACTCGAACAGCACACTACAACTACAAGTACAACCAATAGACTTGAACTTCTGAATATCAAAGGACGTTTTCATGGCCCTACAGTTGTGCCTGCTATACACAATACGCATGGTCGCGTGGGTCACTTTTAGTGCAATTTTCCAAATCTGCAGGAATATGGTTCATTAGTGACGTTTATTGCAGTTGTACCTCACTATTTGTCCACCAATGCTGGAAAGCGTAAAAAAAAGGTGATATGTTCACCAGTGGGGACCACGCCACTGAAATCTTTTCGTTGGACCCAGAAGAAATAAATGCTCCAAATAATGCGTGCATGGTCCTTTAGTGGTGGACATAGAAACCAAAAAAGTTACTTTGTCCCCACTATGCATTTGTTTTATTTTAATGATTAGATATAAAAAAAAGAACAGAAATCTATTTCATCGTATTTTCATCCAAAATCAAAAGTTAACAACCAACTGTAGCAACTTAAAACATCTTGAAAAAATGTAGGTATAAACGTTAAAAGGTACATACATATAAAGTTCCGCCACTTACGTGCCGCTGTAAATTTTTAGTAGGTACCTACCTAGGTAATTATATAGGTATGTATTTAATGATTTGATCCAGTAGTTACAAAGGCGTTAAGATTGATGTAGTGTTCTCACCGATTCAGTATATGAAGGCAAAAATAGATAGAAACCTTCTGTAATAAGGTTACCCACTTATTGTTTTCGCTACCCTTCATTTTATGTTTTTTAAGTTACTTTATACTAATTGTTATAAGTACATAACTCATATAACCAGAGTTTAGTATTCATCCTAATGTAGTTGGTTGGTAAAGAATGAGTGCGCCCGGCAGGAGAAAAAAACGTTTGATAGGTTAGATAAGTATCTTACCTCTGAAATAAAGTTAAAAATAGTCGCTTGTGATAAAAATACGGACAGCATTCAGCACATTGTGCCACGCGCCCGTCAATATATAATTACACGTATTTTTGCCACACGGTTTCTACGAATAGGTTCTTTAGTGCAAGTAGGTATATAATGAAAAAAAAAATTATACTTTATGCTCGGTCATCAGAAAACAAATTTCGTGCAGGTATCTACTATATTAAACGCAAAAGCTTGTTTAAAAGGATATTTGCTCTATTCAGACTACAGTGTCGATTTGATGACATTTATTTTGTATATGGATGAGATAGATAGATGAAAATATAAGCTACTTTTGACCCAGAAATTATCTAAACGAAGGCAGGAAATAGCTAATTGTAAAAAATACATACCAACTGAATTTGCCACAAAGCCTTCTTTATTTATGAACAACTACCTAGCTCTGATGTGAAAAAAATTATCAAGTAATATGTGAGCCAAATATACATCAAATCCGAACAGCAGTTATTAAGAACGGGAAATCTTATTGTTGGACGAAGATTTTATAGTCGACGATGACGAAGCGCCATTAATTAACACAGCGTTCGTCGCTAGGCCAAAACAGTTGTTCACGGGTAGAAAATACAACAGAAAATTTGCTACTTTAAATTGAATCTTTTTTGTTTTAAATTGTTTATATTTTAAACTAAACAAAAATGTATGTACTGTTCATATTAAACAAATAAACGAACGGTCTCTAGATCCTCCGGGGTCATTCCAAGTTTATGTTTAGGTACTGGCTAATATTGACATACTCGTACTGCTGAGGTAGGCCCTACTGTTGTCAAGATAAGGTGGGAAATTGTCTTGATTCAACGCTATACCTAAGTGTATGAAAGAAAAGGACAAAAAGACAAGTACTTACACCTACGTAGTAAACATAGGTCCTACAAGTACCTTTGTGGTATTTTTATCCGGTAGTGATAAACGTCGGGTTACAAATATAATACTTACGCAATTATGGTTAGTTAGTAAGTAGTTTCATACTGGTTATGATAACATATTGGTGTTTGAATTGCGCACGGGGTCAGATCGACGTTCAAATCCTTACATACTAATCTTACAAACTAGCTGTGTCCGCGAGGGAAATTACTTTGAGTATAATTTAATATTAGGTAATTATTTAGATACCTACCCTGAAAATGCGAAAAATCACATAAGTATAAAAGATTGTGGGCAGATGTAAAAAAAATGATGCACGATTTTTTAGTCACAAATATTCCACATACCAATTTTTTAGCTTTTACCTTAAAAATTGCGGAATGTTTATACAAAATTCGCACCACATTTTAGGAAAGTGGGGTGTTGTTAGAAAGAGACAAAGTAGCAAAATAGTTACAAATACCTACTACCACATTATTTGAATAACTACTACCTATTACTACTGTTATTTTAATAACTAACTAACTAAAATGTTTGAAACTTTCTATAGCCTAAGTGATATTTTGAAATAAGGGGGGCATGTTTTGAATTAATTATCTACCTATTTCATGCATTCATTTTCTATGACGGAAAGAGCAATGTACAGCGAAGTTAAAGTGGGGACAATCCCTTCCCAGTCGCCACCGGTGGCAATTGGGATTTTTCATTCCAACTGAGAATAGAAGCATGTTTTTTACATTGTTATTTCTTTTGTCTATGATCTGCAGCGTCACTCTCTGCGCTTCTCTTTTGTTTTCTCTTAGGGGTAGGTAACGTCGTCGCGGCGCGTAACTCTAGCGGCATTTTATTTTCTTCAATTACTCAGAAACCTTAGTTCATTTTTGGGACAAATTTAAAAGGATGTAGGGCTCTAATTTTTCTATACCTATATTTTTATCGCGATACGAGTCAACATGCCGCGCGGTCTTGTCTGAGAAAAAACAACCTAACTGAATCCAGCGTGTAGGTTTGGCAATTTTTCGTTGGACTTGGCAATCCTATCCAGATAAACCAAGATAAATAGTTTTATAAACGTCTCCAAGTAGGAGCGGGCGTGCAGAGATTAAGCGGCGGCCGCGTGGTCTATTATTGTTCGTAATGAGTTACTCCTGAATATATACAGTGTTTTCATAACGGATCTAAAGAGTTTTTCAAACGCTCTCACTCACATACAACTACTAATAATGTACTTACCAACTTATAATGAATTTAGAACTTTCTGACAACCTAACCACACCACAGCCGCATCTTGATGTTCCACGGGTAGCATTTTCCAACGGTCTCCATTGTGAGGCGGAGGTGGTCCGGGGCTGCTTAAAGCAGTCATTCTGCCGGTGATGTTTTGGGAATTCAATGTTGACCCCGGACACCCTAGACATCGCTAAGGTAATGAGGTATCCGAGGCTTTCAGTGGGGAGTCTCCGTCCTTTTCAGGGTAGAGCTGGGGTTCCAACAAATGAGTTCACGACGTTAAAAGCTTCCTTACCGCGGACCAATGTATTAGCTTCATATCCGTGACCCACTAAATTTATTGATAGGTATTGTATGTAGTAATATTATTGTATCAAGTTAAGTAAGTTAGTTACAACCGCTAGATGCGCTGATAGCAGTTATAGTTCGTCATCGTACATCATGTTGGCAGACTAATTGCGTTAATAAGAGAATTAAGGAAAAAGCACTCAAAGCAGTTATAAAGTGAAATATTTTCCAATGCCAGTAACCTTTGATAGTATTATTTTTGAACTCACAGTTATAGAAGAAAATACCTAGAGATAAAAGAGGCGCTACCGTATTTTTATGGAAAACTATCATTATGCTAAGTATAATAATAACCGGTTTCTTTGACCGGTTTTAAAGCACTGATATCTACATTTACGATACGGCCAAACGTACCTAATCTACTTTGATGAAGAGTTTTAGTTAGCTAAGGACCATTTAATGTAACACATAAAGCGATCAGGTATATACAAAAGTAGACGTAGATTATTTGAACTATATGATTTAAAAGCTAATTCTAATGACTCTTCAGTAGTAGAATATGTTAGAAAATATTCGAAATTGTTTAAGAAGGTTTGTGCGATAGCAAAGTCAAATTTTCTCAAGAATAAAATAAAGAAGGCTACAAATAAAAGTAAAGTAACTTGGCAAATTATTAACAAAGAGACTTGTAAAAACAACATACATACTCACAAGTTCTCTCTTAAAGTTAATGATAGTATTCTCGAAAAAGATGCTGAAATAGCAAACGCTTTTGAATCTTTCTTTTCCAATATCCCGGTCACAACAACAAATGGCTTATCCTCAAATCCGTGCCTTGCTGAGTCCCTGCTCAAATCGCACGTGGATAAGTGCACAACTCCCTTCAACTTTGATTATGTTAATTATAAAACTATTTTGAAAGCTTTTAAGGAGCTTAATATGAAAAAAACTGAGGATTTGTGGGGTATTTCAGTAGAAGTGTTGAAAAATATCATACATGCTGTTGCTCCTCAACTGGCTTTTATATTTAATAAATGTATCGATGATGGTCAGTTTCCAAATTTAATGAAAGTTAGTAAAATAATACCTTTATTTAAAAGCGGCGATAAAAGTGACCCATCGAATTTTAGACCCATATCAATTTTACCCGCATTTAGTAAAATTTTTGAAAAAATTATATTTAATCAGATGCTTTGTCATTTCTCAGTTAACAGGTTATTTCATGATAATCAATATGGATTTACTAAGGGAAAATCTACAACTGATGCGGGAGGGGCTCTCATCAAGCATGTGTTTGATGCATGGGATAAAAAGCAGGATGTCGTAGGTGTATTTTGTGATTTATCAAAAGCGTTTGATTGTGTAGATCATCAAACATTGAAATTGAAGCTGCGGCATTATGGTGTTTTGAACAAATCACTTAGTCTTATTCAATCCTATCTGTCTGACCGTACTCAAAAAGTTAGCGTAAATGGATCAAACTCTTCTGGCGCTCCTCTGTTCATGGGAGTGCCCCAGGGCTCGATATTGGGACCATTACTATTTTTAATTTATATCAATGACCTGCCCTTTTATACAAAATACTTATGTGAGATAGTATTATTTGCTGATGATACATCTCTTATTTTTAAAACTAATAGACAGAGTGACAATGCTGATAAGATTAATGATGCCCTGAATCAAATACTTCATTGGTTTACATCCAATAATCTTTTACTAAATGCCAAGAAAACAAAATGTGTTAAGTTTTCAATGCCTAACGTAAAGCAGGTCAATACAATAATAAAAATGAATGATGAACATATCGAAGTTATTAACTCGACAGTATTTCTTGGCATAACTTTAGACTCAAAATTACAGTGGTCTCCCCACATATCTAACCTGGCTGGAAGACTGAGTTCGGCTGCTTATGCGGTCAGAAAGATAAGGTACCTAACAGATATGGAAACAGCAAGATTGGTTTATTTTAGCTATTTTCACAGCGTCATGTCTTACGGTCTGCTATTATGGGGATCTGCGGCCGATATTCAAACTATATTTGTTTTACAAAAGAGGGCCATCCGAGCCATGTACAAGCTAGGACCACGTGACTCGCTGAGAGAATTGTTTAAGGAAATTAACATCTTAACAGTCGCATCTCAATACATTCTCGACTGTTTAATGCATGTATACAAAAACTTGCATACATTTCCTAAAAAATCAGACAATCATAGCATTAACACCAGAAATAAAAATAAGCTTGCTGTTCCTAAGCGTAGACTACATAAAATAGGTAATTCATTTGTTGCTTTAAGCATAAAAATGTTTAATAAACTCCCTCAAGTTATTGTTGAGTTACCTTTGTACAAATTTAAGACATTTGTCAAACGTTGTCTTTTGAAAAAAGGCTACTACAAAGTGGAAGAGTATTTGAATGACAGGAACGTGTGGATCAGTGACTAGTGTGCTCGCCTGTACCTACGTGTTTTATATTATTTTACAAATATATATGTAACGCATTTTCTCAATCAATGTCAGAATTGGGCCTCGATGACGCATGTGAGTCATACAGTTAATTTAATTTACAAATAATTTACAAAACCTTTGCTTTATTATTATTATTATTATTTTAATAATTGATTTAAAAATTTTATTTTACAATTGACAAACTAACTGTGTGTCTTAGTGCAAAATTAGTAATAAGTGTAGCTTTCATTTGTAAAAAAAACTACTGAGTTTCTTGCCGGTATCTTCTCTTTAGTTATAGGTTCCGAACCGGAGGTAGCTTCATTTGCTTTATATAGAGACTATTCATAAGTATTACTAATGTAATCTATGTGAATAAAAAAATATTGACTTTGACTTTGACTTTGATCAATACTAAAATAATGATCTCGAAATAGGTACCACGAAAATAGCTATTTTCATTATTTTAGCAGCTGAGGCGAGCGTACTGGACTCTGACGTCGTGCCATTTTTGAGGTCCCTTGTTCGATTCCCGGTCGATTCATATGTTAAACGATTTTTTTATATTGTATCTGGGTCTGGAGGTCGTGGTATGTACCGTCGTTTTTTCTGTCACAAAATTGTTTTAGCTACTTACCACATCAGAAGCAATGTATGTGATTTTAACCAACATTTATTATAAAAATAATTTATATACTTTCTTGTATAACTTCTTATGTGCAGGACCTTGTTCTTTTTTATAATTGTGTGGTATTACCGATAATTTTTACCTTCTAAACTTAAACAAATATTTATTAATAGCAAAATTTATAAAGTTGAAATCATGAAAGAGTATATTTTGCTGTTGTGGAGTAAATATAAGTATCTTTTTAAAAAATAAAGAAATATAATGCTTATATTAATTTTGTTCATTTAAATAGTTGAACTGACTAGGTGTTAAATACTTAAACAAAAAGTTATGAATCATTAGATTTTTGCTTTTATTACTATTTACACATTATTCAAACTATTTCGCTTTACAGGTGTTTCATCCAATCTCACATTTAATAAATACGTAAATAAGTATGTTTTAGAAATACACACAAAACTAGTAAAATAAAAATTAAAGAAAATAGAACATCAATAAAAACTGTATTTCTAGAACCATACAACAGTTTTAGCCAGTTAATTTAACTATGACTCTTCCTTATGGTATTACCCGATGCTTAATATAGAAAGTCGTCAGTTCACTGTCACTGCGGAGTCTACTGTTTTGTACTTTGGTTTGCTGTGCGTAAAAGGCAGATATCTGTATTTAATCATATGCTGAAATAGAAATTATATGCAATGTATTAGTATTAATTGTATAATAATGTAGTATTCTTAACGAAGACGTCACACTGTGAATTTTAATTCAACTTAAGATCACAAATAACAAAAATACAGAAATATGATTTTTGTCTAGGAAAATTTTAAAATTATTACATTAATTCAATAGGTTCAACTTTAAGTTTATTGGTGAAAGATATAAAAAAAATTATGCTTTCCCTGCAGCACTTATGAGCATGTTGAAAAGAATTAAAAAAAAAACACATTTTTTTTAAGTTCCTTACCTTGATTTGTCTCTTCATTGTAATGCAGAATAATGTTATAAAATACATGACCAAAATCGGCCAGAATACTGGGATATTAAAGGCATCGATAAAAGTACAGAAAAAAGCTATGACAGTACTTTTCGTAACAGAAAGCCAAAATTTAAATTCAGGCAGTCGCCGGATGAAAGGCCTGAATTCTTCAGTAGCCCTCGTAGGTAACGCTGGGCCATTATCATCTTCACCTATAAAATAATTAAAAAATATTATAAAAAAATGTTACTATTCCAGTGAGATTTAGAAAGGAATTATACGTGCTAGTTAAGTGTATAAAGATAAAAATATCAGAATACAGAACAAACCAGAAACCACCAGTACACTTAGACTCGAAGAAATAGTGGAATTAAGGAAACATTTTTTTCGTCTTTTTTAAATACTTTGTAAGCCCAGCCCTCAACGAAATTACACATGGGAAACCGCGACCAGCCGCTAAATTATTATATTTTATTACATCGGTAACACTAATGCACCGTCTCTATATAAATCCAATTATGCTACTTCCGGTTCGGAACCTATAATTACCGAAAAAAGTACTTTTTACAAAAAGAGCTAAATTTATTACAAATTTGTACGAAGACATACAAGTAGTTCGTTAATTGTAAAAAAAATCAATGGAGTAAAAAAACATAAAAAGTACATTGTTATTCGATAATCAAGTAAATCAAATGAAGGACTTAGTGTGCAATATTAAAATATGTACATAATTTCTTACATTTTTGTCTACATCAGTGTGTCCTTATTCTGACATTAAATGAAAAAACGCAACAAAACTTTTTAAAATACCTACATAATAATATAATATTTAATACAGGCAAGCAGACTAGTTAGGGTTCACAAGTTAAATGTCTCATATTCACTTCTACTTTGTAGTAGCCTTTTATCAAAATACAACGTTTGACATTGTCCTATTTGCATCATCAGGCACAAATTGCGTGTGTTTGATTAATAATATTTGAAGCTACCATTGGTTCGGGAGTTCGTGCGTGACCTTATCTTACTGTGAAGAATCCGGAAAGAGGCGAATGTACATCGATTTTTTAATAAAATAGCCACAATATAAACAGAAAAATATTCTTTTAGTGCTCCTTTTGAACAAATAAATATCCTAAAATCAGAACTTTGTCAAATAGCCTATTACAGTAAACGAAAATCAATTCCGGCCGAGTCAATATATTTATTTGAAACGTTAAAGATTTTTAATATTTACATGGTCATTATAATATGTTCAGTCAGATAATTACGTAACAACAAGATAGCAGGTCCCACAAAGAAAGACCCATACAGAACGACTGAATAAATTAATAACTGACATATTACATGATCTCACAACTCTTTACAGTAGAACAACTGAGTTGCCAGACTTGGTTTATTTGACAAGTATTGTTTCTTATGGGATTACTATTATTTTAAGCATTCAGGCCAGGTTTTGCCTGCGACATCACCCGCGTTATTAGTTATTTCGTTACACAAGTATGCCCCCTCCCTTCTTTCCAAATTTGTTCGTTTCAAAGTTCAAAATACTTTTACTCATGTAAATTACATCAGTAATATTTATGACACGTCTATATAATACAAATGACGCTACCAGTACCACACATTCATCCACACATCCAACATTTTAACATCCATTAACGTCAAAATGCAACATACCTACACGAAATGCATACCTACTTTTTGAGTTGCTAGAGTTTTCATCTAAAAGTGCGATATATGATATTTTTAATTAAAAAGAAACCTTTTTTATATGAGATGCCTCCAAACATGGAAACCCGATAGCAATATGATCGGGGCAGCAGGAGTAGTAACAATAAGTATGTATGTATTGTTTCTATACTCAGTGCAGAGTATGTCTATAATTGTTTTTCAGTGCGTTTTCTGATTTGTTTTGTATTTTTCTCAGTTATAAACATAATAATTAATTGCTTCATCTGGAGTTTACAATAAGAAATGAATGCATAGAAAATATTATCATAGAATCTTCATTCGAAAACTTACCATCAAAATCCATGGCAGGATCAATTTTTGGTGTCAGGAATGCAATAAATAAATTTAAGTGATATATTCCAAGAGCATATGTTATAATATACCAACCCTGAAATACAAAAAAAAAATATTGATATCAGACCAGTCAGCATGTTTTAAAATGAAGAAAAAAAAATGTATGTTTTAATTTAAATATATTATAATTCAACCCAAATATTTATCTTACAACAAGCATGAGCCTCGTTCATTATACATTATAAGGTAAATACTCTTACAATGTAAAATTATTTATATATATTACATACATACATTAGCTACTTGTATATTTTGTAAAGTACATTTCAATCAGTCCTACAAACATGAATTTAACTTAGCACAAACAAAAACAATGTGAATTGTATATATTAAGGAAATTGTAGTAATACTCATAACATAATGTAGATTTCCATACAAAATTGTCCCTACAAAAAACAACTCGGATCACCGTTTTTGTTTGTGCAAAGGGTACTGAAACGTTAATTAAATTATAAGTTAGGAAAAAAGTTTCCTTGCACTATTATTAAAATTGATATATAATACTACTATTGATCATTTTTTATTTATTTAAAAATTTAACCTATATATACCTATAATAACTATATAAAGTTTTTTAGACAATTCAAATTGTCTGCTCTGAAAACCCAAAATCAGTGTCATTTCTTTATTCCACTCAAACAACCCACAGCAGACCTTCCGCTCAGAATTTAAGGATGATTTTTTCTCACTTTTATCTAACCTAATCAAAGGATGAGGTTAACACTTCAATCTTAGTTCAGAATTTTGAGCTAAGTCCTTGTCCTTTTCCTTTCCAATGCTTGTGTAAACAAACTCACATTTAATGTCTGGTGTTAGGTCCAAAATACAAAATCAATTACATTTAAACGCGCAAACTATTCAGTTAAAAAAATATATATATTAGAAACTCCAAAATAATTTTTGAAGACTTATCTATAGCCCACATGAATGGGTTTAATGAAAATATTTTTTGAGTTTAATATTAAATATGGGGAAACCCCAAAATTTATTGTTATTTTTCTATTTTTGTGTGAAAATCTTAATGCGGTTCACAGTTCACATCTATTAACTAATTTTCTACAGTAAAGTTATCATAGTTTCCAAAAAAAGTATGTGACATACGGTCAGACAGACAGACATGATGAATCCATAAGAGGTAAATTTTTTGCCATTTAACTATGAAAATTTTGGCAATTATTATTAATCTGGTAAAATTTACTTGCATGGAGTCATTGTTTTAGATACCTACATGGTAAGAGTTTGGACTGGTAAGATTACTTACTTGTTTTGTAAATATTCTAATTAAAAATATTAGGACCAGTACTACACTGCCAATCCATCTCCCTTTGGTGTATGGTGTCCATCTATCTAATGTTCCTTGATATATCTGGAATTTGAAAAATCACAAATATCAATTACTTCTGTGTTGTTGTGTTCCTGCGAGCGAGTAAGGTTTCCAGAGCTCTTGGGGGGTGCTACATTAATAGCAGGGGTCAAGCCTTCAAGGTAACAGTGACAAGTCCAGATTTATTATGCTGTACTTGTCGCCCTTAAGCTAGGACCTCATTACCACTTAACATCAGGTGGGATGAGGTCAATCTTGAATTGTAATATAAAAAAAAACAATCAATTTACCACAAAAAACTTCAATAAACAAATTAACCAAAATGAATGACCATTTTTATTAAACCTACCCTTTTAAAATTAGTTAAACATAGTCATAATTTCAATAAACAGTAAATTGCAGTTTTAAGCACTAAGTAGAGATAGGCATACCATGTTTCTCAGGGGAATGGGGTGGTTATGTGGGACACCCACCCTCTAAAACTTCATTGTTGAATCACAAATGTGCAAAAATAGTCTGCTTCAGCTATGGAGATGAACAGCAACATTTCTCATAAAGTTATAAGGTGACAAGAAACCAATAAAAACCCAGATCATTTTGTTGCAGCAAAACAATGGTTACAAGAAAGAAGTATTATTAATTAATGTAATTCCAAGATACTAGTATCAGGTAATGGTAGTAAATATTTTAATATATTAGTAATTAAAATACAAATACATATTTGTATAATTACAATGTAATTATAATTTAAATATCAAATAGAGGTATTTTGTAGTTAGTATTTTAAATACTAATGGCTTCAAAAGATATTTGTCTAGTTAAGAACATTTAACCTTCAGCTCTTCAAAACATATAAAAATGATTTTCTTTAGCAGTTTTCATTCACTTTCCCACAAAAGAGGCTGATTTGTCTCTTCTTTTCTTGTCAATCTAGGGTTCATAAAGTAAATTCGGGTTTACAGATCATTCATCTTCTATTACTCTGCTTTTTAGTCCATGCGGGGCTAAATTACTTGTTTTGTAATATGTATTTCATATTTTAAATACTTGTGGTATAGGTAGCATAGTTTGATGTGAATTTCATTTGAAGCAATGCATGTATTTTGCACAGACCTGAGAAGAACTGGTATGAAATATATTTTAAATATAGTATTTCATTCAGGAAGCATATTCATTACTGTATTACAATCAGTCCCTATCAACTGCTAGATAGTAAATAACCGGTAATGTGTTTGAAAAGACAAATGCATTGCAAATGAAATAAATTCAATGAACTATTACAAGTTGTATGAGTTATCTGTACTCTTATTGGATTTAAATTTCGACACTTGTAAATTCAATTGGTTTTAGGCAAGTCTCGCAACTGTTTAGCATGAGAAATAGCCATTTTTTATGTTTAAAAGTGAATTAGATAAAAATGTTACAAGTGATACATATTAATTTACATTAGTAGGTACATACAAACAAGTCTATTGAAGAGGTGCGTGATATTATTTCGATTAAGTGTCTGTAGTGAAAACTCAATTTACCTGAGAAATACGTGACCAAGCTTGAGAAACAATATTTCTTCTCGTGGTTTCAGACGCTAAATCATTTCCGTCCATCATACTGATAACTTTCCTGTTTAGATTAGTTTCTAGTCACTACACATTACTGTCACGAACTACAAGCTGTAAAAGAAGATAGAATAATATTTTTGTATTACCGATTGGCTAGTAAATAATTGGACACGGCATTACTTTAGTGAAGTGATTTAAATTTAATAAGCATTCATCGGGTAAATTAAACCTACTTTAACTTGGATTGACAGCGTGATAATGATCGAGAGGGTGTCACTGACACACTGACACGAGTTTAGTGTTCAATGTTGCCATAAAATCAATCCACGTCGCGCAAAGCATCCTGTTCACGATCACCCACTTGGATCATTATCACTATTTATACTTCTCACTTTGCTTAGCTTGGGGATAGGGGTAATTCGTATGTGGCTATCGATGAATGGGTATATTAAAAAGGAGAGTTTGATTACCTTCCATCATTTAAAAAATGCTCAAGTTTTGCAATGATAGTGAGCTCATAAGTGACATTATGAATTTGCGGCGCTTGCAGTAGAGACCATGGAACCATGATCCTCGCCTCGGGTGAGCCCAGAGAAGTCGCTGATATTTTGCTCAAAACTATGCCACAAGACAGTAAGCTAGACGACGTGTCTACTTTATAAGTTTTTAGGCCTGTTTTATTTTATTTAATTTTGAATACAAATAATTTAGTTTTAATTATTGCTTTTCTATTCGTTTGAAAATACACGTACCTTAATTTCTGAGAAGTTTTGTGAAATAAAAATATTATAACAGATCTATATAAACATAAAAATAGGCGTTTAACAGGGGTTTAAGGTAGAATAAAATATACTTACATCAAGAATGTGTTTCATGAATCGAATAACAAAAGAGATACCGTGGATGTTTTTTGTGACTGGTCAAAACCGTTTGTATCATAGCATAGTATTACAAACGTAATTTAATTCAGTCCTCTGTTTGACCGAACGGAACGGTATAACTACTTCTCCATACTCCTTCCCTAACGGCCCGCCACGCAATCCTCCATAATGCCATACTATACGTTACTTACTATACTCCTCCCTACGCCATTTCATGATTTTTATATTAATTTCATCCCTTTTATTTCGAAGCTTCTGGTTAAACAAATGACGATAATTCCTTAGAAACTTTTACCCCAACCCGTTTAAGCCCTTGCAAACCTAATTTTTTAAAATTTTTTGCTTAATAATGTAGCCTATGTCCTTTCCCACGTTCAAGACTATCTGAGTACTAAATTTCATTTTAATTGGTTCAGTAGGTTAGGCGTGAAAGCCGGACAGACGGTTCCTTTCGCGTTTGTAATATTAGTAAGGATTTATTAAACTTCTTTTACATAGGTACATACACGCAACTAGGAAATGTTTTTTGCACATTTTAATCCAGGGCTGTGTCAAACAATACCTCACACATAATAATGGACCTATGTAATGGACACTCACGCTTTTACTTAGTTTGTGGAGTTTTATAATAGAACGATACTTGTTTCTGATTTGCTGAAAATACGGTCTTCCGATTACCTATCTGTCCAATACACAATGGCATTAAAACCTCAAAACCGCGAAATAGAACTTGCGTGGACAAACACACAGTGTGCAGTGAAGGCGTAACAACGCCTACATAAATGAAAAAAATTAAAGTGACGTCACAAACACGTGATTTAGCGTTTAAATTATTTTAAAAATACTTCTCATGTTATACTACGAAATAATTCTAAAATAAAAACTGTATTTATGTTGCACGGCCGTACCCATTTCTCGCCATCTACTATTTCCTCTACCTTAAGGTTGTCTGGAAGAGATCGCTTTCTAGCGATAAGACCGCCTAAATTGTACTATAATTTTTCTGTAAAACCTATTTCTGTAAAGATTTTTGTGCAATAAAGTATATCTATCTATTTTTTCAGCAATATCGAATTATATGGGACGTTGTTAATACTTTTTCAGTAAGTGTCAAGTAACAAATTGAGTATACATGCGGAGAATTATTTCGTTTTTCTTGCTCATTACGTAATAATGCTTTACAATTGTCCAAAAATAAACACACATGGGACATAAAACAAACTATAAATGTATGTTTATGAAATTTAATGAAACTGTTTGTCTAATTACATTTTATACATTATTATTAATTCACATTTCAAAAAGATTACTTTGATGCTATGTTATTCAGAGTTCTAACAAGTATGTATAGGAAATAAATAACATAAATCAGAAACTGTTCCACATATTTTCTACTGCTATGTTTCTACCTACTACTATTATTGCATGTGTTTTTATTTACAAAGTAACATATTGCCTAGCTATACATACAATTTAGTTTATAGTATTCTTAAAATATTTTCGCTTTGAATGTAAAGAAAATTTTGGTCCAGCTAAATTCCTATAATACTCTAACGCAAGTCTATAGAAACTGAATGATGATTAGATAGAGCTGTACATTTTATTTAGGAAGCTTTTGAGCTTTCAGATGCAGAGCAATGTCTTACATGAATCATCATATGATCAGTTCATACAGTTGAAATTTCTTACAATTTATATCTGACACTAGACACAGTGTTCTTGTATTGATCTACTGTTGAATGTACAACACTAATAGAGCCAATAAAGGTACATTAAATGGACTGGAATGGTTGAAATTTACGGCTTCTCACATTTTATTTTACATATCAATCAATTTATTTTAATGTATCGTTTAAAACTAACAATTCAAAAACAAAAAATTCATACATTACATTGTAATAAATGCTAGTTCCAAACAATGATTTTGAATCAATAAATACTGATAGGTATAACAAAAACTTAATTATATGTATTATATAATTTACAATATTTAATGCAATTTATTTTGCATTCTTATTTCTTAACCTAATTATTTTTAAATATCATATAACCATATTTAAGGCAAGGATTGCTTTATTTATAAACAATATTGCTAGTGATATTTAATATAAAGGAGGACTACATTTCGAGTTTGTTTTAAAAGTAAACAATATAAGTTGCCTGTATTATATTGACCAAACTTTTGAATCTGATGTTAAGCTAAATTTCTATGGTTGCAACATATAGACAATCAAGTATACTCGCCAGCCGCTTTTTCTCACATTTATGATTGGAACATGCCTCGGTAAAAATACAAACACTAGTTTGTAGTATATATGCTTTGTGCAAATGTTGACGAAACATAATATATAAAATTAAAAAAAAAAAACATTCAACAGCATAGAAAACATACTTCAATCTTATTAGCGGTTAGGTTTCAATCAGGGCAGACACTATGAAATAAAAAAATATTATGTCTTGTACTTTGTTATTTATATGACGAGCTTGATTTATTTATATGAGAAGTTAATATAGTAAAAAAATCTAAAGATATTGATTGAAAAGGGACACCTTTGAAGAGTTCATGGAAACATACCCTTTTTATTTTGAAGTCACTTTTATATATATTATTTTCGAGTCTTATGACTTAATTAATGAGATGACTGAGGTATTAACAACACCATACTAACAAAGAACTCATAAATAACCATAACAAGATAAAATAATTAAGCTAATATTAATTATGTACTTCTAAATTTAATATAAACATTTGAGAGTAATTTATCTATTAGTAACTACTCTTGATATGTACAAATAGTTTACTTCACTGCTGAAAAGTTTTGCATCTGGTTGCTGCTGTTGGAAGCTACCCAAGAGCTGAAGACATCTCTGAAATCAAATAAAATCACATAATGATTTAGCTTACAGAGTCGCATATATTGCATATTAGCCTCATCATGCATAACAGAGTATTGGTATGATGATGAGAGGGCTTTATGCTACATAAGCTATATTGATTTTTTGACATACTTCGAAATTATTTAATAGAAAGTGAGTTCTAAGTAAATTGTGATGTCATAGATTGCTATCTGCGTAGAAATTAAAATAATCTTAGTTTAAAATTATGATTTTAAATCTTCTCAAGTTTTTCTATAATATAAAAGTAACACATATTATGAACTATTAAAAAAACTGCCTTCATATTTAGATAATATATTTACTTATTTACATTATATATTTAATTATTATACTATGTGGACTGCATTATGCAATAACCAAATAAATGTAAATGATTTCATTAATTTAAATTCCTATTCAAACATACTTCTTATCAATCTTAAAAAAAGATAAGATAAGAGTAAATATATTTTATGGTGTTGAGTAAGAGGTACTATTAATAAATATCCACCATTAAAATTATTGAGAATATGATAATTACCTGCAGTGGCTGACTACACATTCATTGGAACAATATTCATCTTCCCATTCACTATTTGCTATGGCTGGGTTTGTACAGCCTTGGCGGATACATGAAGGGGTACTTCTGTTTTCATTCTGCTGTGAAGAAGAGAATTTACAGAACTTAATATTAATGAATTTCTAGGGGTCTGTACCCAAAAGGATGCCAAATGGTCCTTGTTAGTTCACGCCATCCGCCTTTTTGCCTTTCCTTTGAAGGCTTAGAAGTCAGAAGTCAATCAACACTGCATGTATTGGTGACATAAAAATCCTTATAGATATTGAACAAAAGAATTAAAGGTCAAAATGTTTAGATATTTTTGCCTTCTTTTACTTAAAGCGGTAAAATGTGATGTTAGAAATGGTCTTCACCATTTAAGGAGCAGTTTTCCTTATGTTAAAGTAAGTTTCAGGAACTAATACATTAAAGAGTAAGCCTGTATTCCTTTTTGTTAATGAATATAAACAATTTGCAGAAATAGAGTCAAACTCTTGGAGGCACTACAGGTAATTAGTGTGAAAAACAAGTCATTGCAATGATTTGCAATCAATAATTGTGTCAAGATGTGTTTGCTTATTAACTTTCAATCAAAATGTAGAGCCACTATCAGGTTTTTGATTAGCCATTTCTCAAAATAATTTGTACAGTAAATTCAGGATTGTATTTTAATAAATCAGAATCTGAATAGTCTGTAAACAGAATAATAAGAACTTACATCAGGGGACTGTTGTGGCATCCCGGAGCTGCCATTACTGTTAGGAGAATGTTCTGGTTTAGGAACTTGGCCAGGTGCTTGCTGTTGTTGTTGCTGTTGTTGTTGTTGCTGCTGCTGCTGTTGTTGTTGCTGCTGCTGCTGTTGCTGATGTTGTTGCTGCTGCTGATGTTGTTGCTGCTGATGTTGTTGTTGTTGCTGCTGCTGTTGATGTTGTTGCTGCTGCTGCTGATACTGCTGCACCTGGTGCGCTTGTTGCATTTGTTGATGTGCTTGCTGCATTTGCTGATAAATTTCAATTTAGTTTTAAATAAAAAGTAATTTTAATAAGGCCCTTGATAAAGGCCTAAATATTTCTCATTTCACACTACAGTAGAAACTCGTTTATCCGGCCCTCAGTTATACGGATTCGCGATTATCCGGACTACCAACCGCGACCAATTTATATGTACCTACAAGTCGATTTTAAGGAAGCATGAACGTGTTGGAACTTGCATATTCCGCCCACGCCGTGTGGGATCGCTGCGGGTACGGATACGGATGTTTCTATTTTGGATGATATGAATGAGATATTGTCAAAGCTACAAATATGTCAGGATTGTGATGATGATGATGAAAGAGTGGGTCACTTGTGACAGTAATGATCAAAGCTTTCAGAGAGAATCAGATCAAAGGTTTGAGAAACAAACAAAGAGTGATACTGTGAGTTTACTACAACTGAATAGCAGCATTGAATGAAAAAGTTGCCTACCTCAAATGACAATTACCAAATATTTTAAACCAAATTAAACTTATTACCTACTTATATCATCATTACCAAATGCAAATTACCAAATACATATTGTAAACAAATCATTCGTACATATGTACCTAAATATTTTATTTCATGATTAATGCTGCAGTTTAGTATTATGTAGGTATATGTAATCTAAGAAAATGTACTCAATCAATATTTATTAAGAATGCTTCAATGTTTATTAAGAAATTAACACTTACTTATGTATGTACATACATACATAAGTAAGTGTTAATTTCTTAATAAACATTGATTTTTGTTGATATCTACATATTTGATTTTTCATACATTCGATTATCCGGATTTTCGATTATCCGAATGCCTATCGACAACAATTAGTCCGGTTAATCGAGTTTCTACTGTAGTTACAAATTTGATGTAGCCTATCATTGTTGGATATCTCTCATTGGACTTGTCACATCTTTATGTATATTCTGAGAGAGGATACCTAAAATGAATGAATTTTTTATGCAACATATAGAATAATAAATTATAATATAGAAGGATACATTTTTGTTTATTATTCTATTTTCAATATTTTCGTTTAGCATGAGACCTCAATCAAATCAGCATATTATGTGAGATACTGTTAATTCTGATACATTGAACTGCATTAGTCATACAATGTTGTATCCCCTCAGATGCTTATTCAATTGTATAAAACCTGAAAAATAAAGTTTACCTGTTGGGAATGATGATACTGCATAGCAGGGTGCACAGAGCCCATTGGAGGAGACTGTGACTGTACTTGTCTATACCCTGGGGGTGAAAGGCCGGAATTTGCTGCATAGTTTGAAGGTGATTGTGCTGGCTGATAGCTTCTAGGTGATTGTGCCAGATTAGGTTGGCAGCCTTGAGGTGAAGTTGCAGGGTTTACTTGATAACTTTGAGGCGATTGACCCGGAACACCCTGTATAAAAAGGGTTAGGTGTGACTAAAGTAAATTACTTGAATTTTATGTAGGACACACGCAACGGCAGCCTTTAAAAGAGCTTCATAAAATTTAAAAAATAATTTAATTCACCTGTTTACATATCATTGTCCTTTATAAGGTTGCCCCCATATTCACAAACCATTAAAAACAATTTCAATATCACAAACAATTTTAGGTCTATTTCTTAAAATTACAATTAGACAAACACAAGGCTTTACCAAAATCGATTAAAACCATATTCACATTTTTCTTAGTAAAAGTGTAAATTGTGGCACAAGTAGCCTTAAAAATAATTGTAAAAAAGTCTTAAAGCCAAATTATTTGTAATTTACTTAGTAATAAGTCCTGATATCATTATGCTCATTTCTTAATAAATAAATCAACAATCATTGAAATAAAACTACTGCATACCTGATAAGTTTGAGGTGTGTGGGCCATATTTCCTTGATAGCTTTGGGGGGATTGTTGAGGATTAGCAGGATATCCTTGTGGAGTTTGCCCAGGATATGCAGCCTGTGCCTGTCCTCCAGGATAGTTTTGTGGTGAATAGCCCTGCGGGACAGAGTTTGGCACAAATCCTTGGGGTGAGTGTCCATTTCCAAACGTTTGTCCTTGATAGTAGTTTCCGTAATTTGAATTGGCACTATTCGTATGATTGTACATTGTTTGGTTTTCTTGCTCACCACCCTAAAATGTTCATTAGTATTATTTGAGGTTATGAAATTTGTAAGGTAAACAATAACACAGAAGGACTATACATTGTAGTTGTAGAGTACATGTTCAGATGACTTTTGATATGATAAAATAAAATTACGTTGAATATAAGAAATCTTACGCGATCTCAGAAAAAATCTTGGGTACGCTTTGATCATGAGCTTTTTTTAGTATTTCTGTTTTATGATATACAAGTTTCAATTAAAACGTTTTAAACGCAAAGATCACGAATCTTTGGGCATTGGTTAAATCCGATTTTACTACAATGAAGTAAATAACTATCGACAAAAGCTCGATCACTACTCGTAAATTCGTAACCGAGACGGGCTTCAATACAAGCGAGCGTGAGTGAGTGCACTGAGTGAATGAATTAAAATGAACTGCGCGAAGTGCGGACGGAATTGCGCGCGCCGTAAGTCGTCGATCACAGTTTGACAGTGAATGCGTCAATATGACATTGACATTTACTTTTTTAAACGGGTTTGAAAAAGGCAATACATTCTAGTCAGCCAAGGACACAGATTGTGGTATTGGTACCCAAGTCCGAAACCTAGCCAGATATGTTACTTCGTTTATTTTCGCCCATATTTCTGATTGCAACGATGTTAACATGTACTTTATTGAGAATGATAGTTTGCCATTGGTTTTGTACAGGTTTTAACTGTACACTTTAATTTATTGAAACAATTTTGAACTTTCAAATACGCATTTAAGGCCCACTGCTTTCTTTAGATCTAAATTAAAAGTTTGATATTTTGATTTAGGATAAGAAAAAATGTAGTAGGGGCTCGGTTGTGTTAAGAGTAATTTTTTCAACTCTTTTAAGTAAGAATTAATAACTTTTCATATAGGAAATAAAAATACTAATGGAAGTCTATATTTCCTGAATGTGAAAATGCATGTATGTGTATATTCTAGACCAAATTTGAATCATTATTCATGAAATTCTTTTGGCGAGACATTTACCTACTTATGTTAGTGATGACACAAATACATCTCAAATACCATAAGTTTCCAACCATTCAATTTTAACTTGCTCCAAGAATTCTTCTTTATAATAACAGGGAAGAAAACCATATTTGATAGAATTAAAAATGTATACCTTTGATACTAAGCTAGCTCTGTAAGCAGCGAGTGCTTTGAGGTACTCCTTCTTGGCAACTTCTGTTTTTTGCTTGTATACCTGAATTAAAAAAATATCAAATAATTTACAATTATTGGTTAAATTTAAGGGTAGTAAAACAATTTATATTTTTATGTTTAAACAGCTCGCTTACACTTTTATGTTCTGAATCTAATCCATCCCACATGGAAGCAACAATTTTTGAAACTTCTCCAAAACTTGCATTTGGATTTTGTCCTTTAATTGCTGCTTGTGTGTCCCGGAAGAACAGAGCATATGCTGATACTGGCCTATAAAATAAATATTATATATTTGTTTGTAGTAGCATAACACTTTAAACAATTTAACATGAATAATAAAAGCATGAAGATAAAGCAAAATGTACACATATCATACTTTTGTGGTTCATTAGGGTCTCTTTTTTTCTTTTTCTTTTGAACTTTTGGTTTTTTCTGCATTTGTCCTCGATTAATTCCATTATCCATTGGCTCTGGAGATGATCGCTTAACACCCATACTGCTGACACCCATCTGCATATATAATTTAATGAATGTAACTCATTTTTTTATATAGAAATGCCATGCAACTTTTAAGTAAATACTTGTATATTATTGTGAGCCTTTAAATAAGTACATTCAAAATAAAGTCTGTAAGATAAAGAAATATTTTCTAAAATAACATAGTTCATTGGCAACTGAAAGGTATAAGAATAGGCATATGTCTATGTGTAGAAGTATAAAAGCGATAAAATTTGCCTATACCTGATGAAGCGTAGTTTGTTGCTGCCGGCTCGCTGAGCAATAATGGATAGGCAGAAGGCTTTCCGCATCACCAGGCAACTACCAACAAACAACCAATTTATTAGAATCTTTAATAATTACATTCTACTTATTTAATATCTAAATGGTAATATGTAGTGTGCCAATGAACTATATTCTTGCATTAAACAGAATGTTAAGGAATTTATATGATGTATGTTTTTTTTGGAATAAAGTCTATCCTTAATATCTTCATAACATTGATATTTTTCTTTAAAATTAAGTAACATTTAACCGATAATTAATAACTACTACTTATCATCACTTGTTAAAAATATATTAATCTTTCATCACTTGCACACATATAAACACTGGGCCTCCACTATTTATTTTTGGAGCCATTTTTTATCAGTAAAACTAAGCAGAGTTCTTGTTTAAACAATAACAACACACTAGGGACATGTCAACCCAGTAAGTAAATTTACTTAATGTATGTACCATTAAATAAACACATTTGATTTGGTTTTATATACAGTGAATCACTCTAATGAAATGAAATTATGGTTTATAATTAAAATTTTTACATGAGTGCTTTCTTTTCAAAAGTTTTTTTTTTGTTTATAATATGAATAATTTGAAAACAGTTTTTTTTACTATTATTCTGAAAATATATTTATGATACCTGTGAATGATGTGAAGGCACACTGTCATCTGAGTCATCACTTGTAGTACCGGGAGGGGAAGCTCGTTGTGGTGAGCCATATATTGGCCCGGAAGGCTGTGTAGGTGTGTTTGGGGTGGGTGGGCCACTCATTACTTGGCTCGGTTGCATCATAAGAAGTCTTTGCTGACCACCTGGTTGCTGCTGGATCATGTAGTTACCTGCAGGGGCGCCAGCGCCACTAAAGATCCAAGCATTTTAGTATTGAGTTTTAGACATAATGATCATAATTTTCAGTGTCCAGTTCCTATGATGCAATCATAATTTAAAAAAATTAAGGACAGCTAAAGCTAACTATTCTTTTACTAAGAATGTAAGTTATTTTACATCAAAATATGTACTCATATAATATCAAGCCATTTTACTCTTAATACTACTTAAGAGCAAAAATATATTGGCAAATTAAATACGAATTCATAATGTATGTGGCTCTTTCAGAATATAAGATTGGTTTAAGACAGAAAATAAATATTTTCATTGTTCATAAAATTTGCAAATTTGCATCAAAATTGAAGTGGTAGGCTAAAAGATACTAATCGGGGACAGAGTAGTTAGTGCATTTATCAAGGATTCTGTAGCACTCACTTTAACTTAGCATCTACTTTTTACTTACCCATGAGATGTAACTGGCGTATGCGGTTCTTGTAAATAAAGAGGTTGCTGGTATGAAGGCGCGCCTCCCGGTGGTGCTAATCCATCCTGAGCTGGGTTCATCATGCCCACCTGAGAGCAATAACATTTTAAAGTTTAGGTATCCTTTGAATTTACAACAAATTCTTGCGAAGTGACGTTATCAACATAACCTAAATCATATTAACATGTATAAAGTTTTATTTCAAGTTTTAATTAAATAACAAAGACCTAAATCTTTAACATATTGAATTCAGTTGTTTGATAACAAGTTCAAATTAAAATGTAAACTTTATCAACTTTTTTTGTTCGCCCAAGTTTGATTGAATCGACTGACAGGCCATCATGACAGGCTTTGTTTGTTGTCTATGGATGGATGGACTTGTTGGTTTTTTTTAAACGAACTTGTTGGTTTGGTTGGTTAGCAGTTAATGTTGCCAATTTTTAATTTAAAAACCCCGTAATATTGTGAGGATTGTCTGTAGAACAATATGCACACATTAGAAATACGGTTTGAAATCCCCTACATTACCCTAACCAAAGCTTAGAATCTCTGTATGACATCTTATCATAGCTGTGCACCGTTAATCAAACAGTTAACTTCGTTAATCGTTAATCCGTTACTAAAAAAGTTAGCTTCATTAAACGTTAAAGCGTTACATTTCTGAAGAATTTACGCAAGTTAACGTTAATCGTTAATCCGTTAAAATATAATCCAAATGGATGGATTAATGGTCATCGATTCTCACCAGGACCTGGAATCCGATTCCATGTCTTTGATTATCCGAGTCCATGGGTTTTGATTACTGCATTGCACAGTATTTTTTTAAACGGTTTTTTTCAATTTACTTTACTAGCTGTTACGACTTCGTTCGCGTGGACTAAGGTTTTTCCATTATATCTATTTTCATGGTCGCTGTTACCCCTCCCCATGTCCCCTAATACTTAAAAACAAAGTAGTCCATATTTTAATCCAAGTTTTGAGCTTTGGTATGAATTTTGAGTTTTGTGCCAAATTTCATATCTCTAATTTAAAAAGTAATTATTTTCCCATATTAATTTTAAAGGGCGGTATAACCCTCTTTCCCCCTCATTTTCACAACAAAAAGTAGCCTACATCCGTTCTAGAGGTTCAACGTATACCTACCCTTACCAAACTTCATTAAAATCTGTTCAGTGGTTTAGGCGTGAAAGCCGGACAGACAAACTGACAGACAGAGTTACTTTCTCATTTTTAATATTAGTATAGATTTTAACTTGGTAAGTATATTGGTTTTTAATTAAGGGATTCATTGTATATCACACTAGCGGTCCCGGCGAACTTCGTTTCGCCTTAGAGAATTTTTCCCGCTTTTCTGTTGATTTTTTTCAAATTTTACCAAGGATTCTTAATTTTGTAGCCTATGTCAAATTGGAAGAATGTAGCATTCTATTGGTGAAAGATTTTTTTAAATCGGCCCAGTACTTTTTGAGCCTATCCATTACAAACATACAAAAATACAAATCTTTCCTCTTTATAATATTAGTATAGATATATATTTTTATTTTTATACATGACCACTTCTAGCTATATCTAATATAGCGACCCGCCCCGGCTTCGCACGGGTGCAATAGGTACTAAAATATGTACGTATTATACATATAAATATTGCAATTTATTTTATTACATTGACTCCTCCCTTACCCCAGTGACGCTTGGAGCCTACATCGCATGCTGGCTAGCTGAGCGCGGTGAGCGGCAACCAAGCGACTTTTTTCTAATACTTGCATTATTAAACTCATGATATCTTTCGAATTAAATGTCCGAATTGGATAATTCAAAAAGTTATATAAAGGTATTGAAGCTATCTTGAATATAAAGTAATTTATTTTGATAAGGATTAATACCAAGGTACAAATAAAGAGCCTTTAAAAGAGGCGGCATATTAATAATTTTTTTAGATTAAAAAACCGCTTATTGTGACATAACTATAATATTTAGTCATATGCTATCCCGACACTTTTTGTAGATAATGATGAGTTCTGCAAAGTCGTAGTGCATGACTTTGTTCTATCATCAATAGTTTTCGCAGCGCACGCGATGTAAGGAATTTTTCAGGTCACCTTTAATTATATTATTGAAGTTTTAGTAAGGATCCCTAATTTTTTTGAAAATATAATATAGCCTATGTCACCCGTAGATAGTGTAGCTTCCCACCGGTGAAAGAATTTTTCAAATCTGCCAAGTAGTTTCGGAGCCTATTCAATTCATACAAACAAACAAACAAACAAAAAATCAAACCTTTCCTCTTTATAATATTAGTATAGAAGTATAGATAAACATTCTGCATTAATATAGTAAAACTTTGAAAATGCATTACTTCCTATTAAATCTCTTCTTCTTTACTTTAAATGTTATTACATACTTTTTCCTTATTTTCATACACTTTTCCATAAATCTACAATTAATTAGAACATTGTATGGTTCTATCTTTTATAGTTTAGGCATCGTACGCAAAATAAGTAACTTTTCAACCTTATGTCCGAAAATTTGTATTTTTTTGCAAAATAATATTTAGCCTATGTTACCTCTGAATAATGTAGCTTTCAAATGGTGAAAGAATTTTTAAAAACGGTCCAGTAGTTTTTGAGCCTATTCATTACAAACAAACAAAGTTTTCCTCTTTATAATGTTAGGGAGTGTCCAAGTATTACGTAACGTATTTGGGGGGTGGGGTCTATGTAAAACGTTACGATGCGGTCCAATAAAGACTTAAGATATTAAACTCCCATTTAGAAACCTTTTGGTTTCCTACGGTTTTCGGAGATCACTCATCATTCTAACTAAACACCGGCTCTAAGTAATTATTGACATGTTGAAATCAAATGAACAAAATGAATCTATTCGCAGCTTTCTCACTCGCACTCGTATGGCACTCGCGGTGCCATGCAGTGTATAGTAGGCATTGGATTAACGATTAACGGACTTTTGTATTATTAACGGAAGTAAATGAGTCCGTTAACGGTTTTTGAAGTTAACTTAAAAGGTTACTCAAAATGTTAACTTCGTTAATTAACGATTAACGGATTAACGAGTTAATGCCCAGCTATGCATCTTATGATATATTGTACACTTGCCCACGTCGATTTGTAAGAATTAGGAGGAGTACGAGAACCCCTTTGACTCATTCAAAATCCTAGCTTTGAAGGGTTTTGTTGAAATCAATGAAATCCAGATTTTAACCTGACGACAGCGATGAATAATTACTAATTGTATGATGCCAAAGGAACAGCAAACTTGGTTTTTTTATAGTGTTAAATTATAATTATAAGAGTCCGACTTTTTTTTGCAAATGCAAATTTTTGCGAAGGTACGTTAAGAATTGACCTTTGGTTTTTGTTGAGATTCTACTGTTACTGATTATAAATCAAAGATGTTTTGTTTAGGGGCCGTCCATAAATTACGTCAACGATTTTTTCAGATTTTAGACCCCCCCCCCCTACAATCATCCTATCGTCATTTCTTAATGACCCCCCCCCCCTTCAAAATTGACGTCATTACCAGTTTAACAAAATTTATTATCAAAAGACATACCTAGTATAAAACAAAGTCGCTTTCGCTGCCTGTCCCTATGTATGCTTAGATCTTTAAAATACGCAACGGATTTTGATGCGGTTTTTTTAGAGTGATTCTTAAGGAAAGTTTTTATGTATAATACATGAAAGTACCACGGGCGAAGCCGGGGCGGGCAGCTAGTATTATATGTAATATTATTGTCAGAGTATTTTATCTGTAGTTATTACTGTCATCATCATCATCAGCCTGTTGCAGTCCACTGCTGGACATAGGCCTCTCCAAATGTTCGCCAGCAGTCCTGCGCAAATCGTCACTCCACCTGGCCTGAGGGCGTCTTACACTACGTTTACCGAGGCGTGGTCTCCACTCCAGAACTCGTTTACCCCAACGGTTGTCGGCTCTGCGGCTGATATGGCCAGCCAACTGCCACTTCAGCTTGCTAATCCTGTAAGCTATGTCGATGACTTTAGTTCTCTGCCGGAGCACCTCATTATGGATTCGATCCCTTAGAGAAACGCCGAGCATAGCTCTTTCCATAGCCCGCTGAGTGACTTATTACTGTATTTGTTTATGTACATCTATGTATGTTTATTATGAGTTATTTTAATATTGTACGCGCCTTAGTCGCCTCTCACATTTGCAGTTTCACTTACTAGGTGTGCTGGAAGAAATTTCTTTTTAGAAATAATCTCTTTGTACGTGAACAATAAACTATAAATAAATAAGATAAGAATGACGTCAATTTCGAAACACCCCCCCCCCTATCTATCATTTACCGTCATCCGCAGACCAACCCCCCCCCCCCCCAATTTAGAATGACGTAATATATGGACGGCCCCTTAACAGCAGTAGACCCCCATAGTACCATACGACATAATAATATCATGGAAGTCATTAAAATAAAATCAATTTTGCCGTTTCAACATCATTCTAATTTATGTATTTTGTTACTACTCATGCAACAGAACGTCATCAAAATCTTCCTGCAGACTAGCAATATGAAATTCCCATCCCTTTGCAAATTTTGAAGTAAGTATTCTTAGGTGGCAACTCACCCACTAAAACTCACCCAGTGGGTGTTTCCGCTTTTTTTTTATTAGTGGCAATTTCATCCAAACTTTAGCCTTGTGGGTGAGACTACAACTTTGGGTAATGATTTCACGAGTTTTACCTTTAAATAAACCGTGTTGGCTTGTCTAATATTATAATATTGAACATTTTACACATATTTTTAAAGTATTGAGCAGGAGGTGGTTAATATGGAATCATTTGTAGAATTTGAGAGAGAGTATTATTTATGAGTTTATTTTAAATTTAATATTTTTAAATGATTTATTTTGTTTGTAACCTTTGAAAAGAACTGAAGTATTAGCAAATAACACTATGCCACAGGGGTGATTTATGAAGATTAGAAAAACCAAAGGTCCCAGTATTAAACCTCGGGGAAAACCTATTATAGTTATTCACGAAACGTCGGAATCCGATTCGAAATAGGAAACGATGTTTTATCACTTTCATAGCATAAACAATTGGACAGGGACAAAACAATTTTGAATCGGAAACGTTTCTGACGTTTGTTAATCAGGCCCCAGAAGAATTGGTTCCGTAGACACTTCTTTTTTTAATTCTATTTGTTAGGTAAGACTATAATACTCAGTGATTTGTTCACGACATGTAATGATGCCACCTCATCAACAACGTTTGGTGATCAACGCAATCAAAGTTTTTAGAAAAGGCACAAAACTCTTATCAATAAATCCGCAGACCTGGCAGCTCGAGTTGGTAGGATTAGTGAGTGCGCGTGCGCTACGAACGTAATATCGACAAAGTTCATTTATTATGTTCGCACTAAGACGCGGAAATCAGGTACTCGATCAATAATATATGTAGTAAGTTATTATCTCATCTATCTAGATAACATAACAAATGAAATCTATGGATTAAGACTTTCTAGTTTTTGCGTAAAATGCCTTTTATTTTTCGGGGAAATTTCTTTGAGAGCCAAAGCTTGCTTCTTAGCTCAATATAAATTTTTAAGTTGTAAATGTAAATGATAAAAAAGTAAATGAACACTACAAGCATACAAAATTATAGTTAAATGGATATTACTATATCCTTCACGACAGTTACTTGAACTAATAATAGGTAGTCATATCAACACACAGCAAAACATTCAAAAACCGACCTCAATTTACATTTTACTTATTTTCCTATTTTTAAATAAACTGTTGGTAAGTTAATGTTATTTTGTGCAAATATTAAGTTTATGTAATTATTCTGCTAAACCTGCGGGAGATTACCTACTGGTAGGTAACATGGGTTTACCTAAACCTATCTACCTATATCAGGCACCAGTCTTCTCAAGATTACATCAGGTATTGTGAGAGTCCCTGAGGCCTATTACCAAAAACGAAATAAATAGGATTCGATAACAAATCCTTTTTGATTGAAATTTTTAATTCACATATTCGTAATCAACTCACTTCGAATACGAATTGAGCCTTTTATAAAAACATAATATTATACGTTTGTTACTAAAGTGTTCACAGTGTATCTGCAATAATAGTTAATAAGTAAAAAAGGAAGGATGTTAATGGTAACTTCATTTTAAATTGTTCACTATTTGGTCATCTTGTTTGTTACATATCTGACAGTAGGTACCTACTCGTACTTTGGTTTATATTTATATCAACTCGTGTGTGCCTGTATGTACCTTTACGAACAAAAACGGTAAGTAGGTACATATATTATTATATCTGTTGTACATACCTATTGCGTATTCGTAGTTATATGGAAATTATTGAAAGGGCGTTGTAGCGGTGATTAGCAGAACGACATACGTATAAACCTGTCACTACGTAAAACTACTTGATTTGATCGTGATAGGAATTAGGGATGTTATAAACTTTAGTTGGTTTATGCAGTTGCTGTAATATCGGCACCTTTATTTACTAGGATATTGAAATGAATCTTTTGGTACACATTAAATTACAATAAAAGCAATCTAAAAAGTAGGGCGGATCCAAGATACTAATACGATTGCGTAACTATTGGGCTCCACTGGGCTTGAAGTTTATTTCGGTGCAGCTCCTTGTATTGGTTAGTTATGTTCAGTACACTTTAGTCTTACTTCTCGTAAAGAGAACGAATATTATAAGTATTTGGCTATTTGAGAATCTTGAGATTTTAAAATTATTTCATAAAATCAGGGCCACTCATGTACTTTCTTGTATAATAATAATATAAATTTTAGTTTTGGCGGCCGATTTCATTGAGATCAACCAATTATACAGGACTTGGTTTACGAAGGTGCCCAAATGTTTACGCAACACACAAGTGCACTCTCTCTTCCATCACTCAATTATTTTTCAAGGGTATTTTCCTTTTTTTGTTTAGGTTTCATGTATCTTTGGGATTTGGTCCTCAATGTAGGTAGGTAGGTATATAAAGTAGGTTTTTATAAAGTTTCAACCCCAATTCGATTAAATCAGAGATGGACAGAATGAAGAAAACTGAATAGCGAAACCACCTCTCAGGAACATTACATTTTTCTGTTTTCAAAAGGATTTAGACTGTCAATTCATTTGAATCGATATAGTTTGAATAGTTATTTACTTTTGAGCTTGTATCGCCATTTTATAGAGAAGGGTTATTTTTATTTTCTAGACCTAAAGAGTCGTTTTGATGGGAGAATTGAATGAAAAGACATTTATTTAATTTAGGGCATTGCTTTGATGCAATTAAAAAAAAGGTCAAAGGTCATTTGACATGTTTGACACGGTACATGGAAGTTCGCATGATTTTACAGAAGTTTTTATTTTAATCCAAATGGATTGGGGAAAAATATAAGCTATTTCTGTTGTTATGCTTTCTCCACTGACGTTTTTTTTCCTGATTATGGTTCATAGTAACCCGGATAATTCAAAACTTGACCTTAGCCTCTGCGTTTAGGAATATGCTTCAAGTAGTTTACAGAAGAAGAATGCAGTAAGCACCAAAACAGAAAGAAAAAGACTGTAATAAATTCACACTATCTACCAGAAGATCAGATATTTAACTTTCCACCTATAGAGTAGGTACTAAAATATATCGTGGGCCGTATGGTTCTAAAATCTTGAGGTCGCGGGTTTGCATAGTGTGGAGAACTATTTCACTATGTGAAGAAATCCCAGTGTCTTTAAAAGATTAGTACATTTTTAACTCGTAATATCTGTTGAATGGAATTTCTTGAATGAATAATTCAAAAACTTTAAAAAAGCTTCTTTTTTTAATTTTAGAATTGAATACTAAGTCATTTATTTTAACACAGATAATACCAAGATACAAATAAAGAGGCACTCTATCGACGCACAATTGTGAATCACGTTAGGATGCTGACAAGTATTAAATTATATCATTGTTTTTCTTTTACCGTGTTTATTTTTTAAGCAAACTACTTTCAGGCTACGAGAATATAGGTTAACAGACTCCTCGTTTTCAATATTTAATAAGGAAAAGATATACTAACCTGTGGTGCGGTGTGGTGTAGCTGGGTGTATTGGATGTGAGAGTTCTGTACGTTGGCTGCAGTCGCATGCTGCCCATGAATTAGGGGAATGTCAAACTCTTCGTCACCGAATGATGGGGTGTGAAAAGTCTGAAATAAAAAAAATAAAACTTAGGAGATCGATCACTTAGGCATATCTACGAATTAATTACACCAGTAACAGTTTAAAGACGGAGGTTCTAGGTGCGATCTCAGTTCGAGCAATGTATTTTCCGAAATTTCGTGGGTGTTCTGATCTGATCAACAATCCGGACTGAGTGATATTAAGATGACGCTAATTGATACTTTACTTATTATTCATGGGAACTTATTACCTGGGAGACTTTGTTTTAAAATATATTAAAGTGCCCCTAAATTAGGCAGATCTGCTCCAGCTTACCTCTCAAAAATAAACATTAATGTTTTTCATTCAACAAAACTATACCTACGACTTAGTCTAAACGGGTCTACACAAAGCATTAAGTTAGGTCCTGCTATTGTATTGCTCTACTGTGTAGAGCCGTTTCTTTTTCTATGACGAAACTATTAGGATACCAGTTACTAAAAATAGTAACTTATAGGTAACTATAGCCTATTAGTTAGATTTGTATAACATTAAAGGTCATTTCACTCCCTCCTACTGACCATCCACAGATTGAGAACAAGCCTCGATATGTGCGGTCACAGGTTAGAAACCTGCAAATTGATGAAGTTTTTATGCCCCGACTTAGCCTTAGAACCAAAGTTTATAGTAGTCTGACATGTTTTTGACTATCGCCATATTGTCGAAATAAAACAAATTTATTTCTTTCTTATTTCATTTCCTTTTTATTACTTCACTGGTAATAGAAAAACATGAATTAAAAAAAAAACTTGGTAGATCTAGAAATAGCAATCATTGGCCAATGACTCTGTGCCAATGAATTGTCTTGAAAAGATTTTGTGAATCTATTGGCCACATGTTACAATAAAGATTATTTTTCATGTAAAAGGAACGAGTGATTTGTAATACAAAGTCAAACATAAGAAAGTGTATGGGAGAATACGAACGCAAGAAGTTTGTGTACAATGTTAATGGTAATAAAAAGCTCTCCTCATAATTGCACCATTGTCATTCGTTCTATTGTCGTCATGTCTATGAATGTGTTATTATTATAGACTGTTATTCACTTTTACAAACAAATATATACTTCATAATGCTTTTTTGGAGTTCCCTACCTCAACATGAAAATAGGGATCGGGAACCCTTACGGAAGCACTCTGAACGTCTGTATGTCAACCTTCTCGTCACCCTTTTACCTTAGAGACACGTGGATGTATCTAGCTGAAATTTTGATTAAATACTCAGATCTAATGTGACAAAAATCAATCTCCTAAACCAAGGCAACTAAAAGGTACAGCAGGCAAGGGTGCAATTTTTCGTCTGGATTTAAAAAGTTTGATGGAGCTACTTAGCCAATTTGACGATGTTTGAAAGTAGATAATATACAAAAAATAAGGTGGATAGGTTAAACATATTGTTAATAGAATAGCACTGACCTGATCATTCATAGCGTATATGCTATTCTTGGAGTCGCGTTGTGCTAACAGCGGCGACTCAATATTTTCTGGTCGCTGCAACAAAAGAAAAGGCAGATTAATAAAAAGCCATCACAACAATGAATTAAGACAAAAATACACGCTCAGCTGTTGATATGGGATTGAATTTGGTTCATCTATATAAATCAAAGTAATTTGTTTTTTAAGATACATATATGTTTTTATCTAATACCATTAGTCTAAGATCCGAACATACAACGACCTTCACCGAGCTGATAATAGAATGAAACATATTTTATAACAAATTTTGTATATTAGAAATATATGTCACAAATCGGCTGTCTTAAAAAATCCTATATGTTGGTAGATGAATAGATCTTGGTGGAAGTAACAAGTATATAACATATTTTTAATTTGTGTGTTTCTAAATCCTCAACAGACTGTTGACTCTATGGTTTTGGTAATTGATTTGATACTCTTGGTCACAAAAATTAATGTATGCATTTTAATTTCCTAAAGGATAAAATTACATTTACACGAATGAAATTATGGGTAAAAGCTTGTGAATTTTCAAGCTGTCTACTCCGACGATTTATTAGATTACTGTGTACTGTTCTTGAAAGTTTCTTTATATTTATCCGATTCTGCATGTCATGAAAGGCATAATTCATACTAGAATAAAAAACTAAAATGTACACGAAGTTAAAATTATTTTCTGAATCTATGCTAATTAGTAGAGTTGTACGTCTTGAAAGTATGTTCAATCAGAAATTGAAATCATGATGCGTGCGCACTTAGAAATTAAGGTTACGAATAATTAAGTTAAAATTCAATTTAAAAAGTTGGTTAAGTGTATGTTTGTCTACTCACAAAAAAGTGGCGAAGAATGGAATCCTTCATGATAATGACATGATTGGAAATGAAAAACTCTTATAAAAGGTTTAATGGCAACGTTGGGTTTTGTTGAGCCCCGGGTACTAATCTACGGTATCGACTTTCCATATAAACATGATGTGATAAAAGAGAAAAGTCCTTATTCAGCATCATTCTAAAATTTGTGGATGCAGATAGAAATTTACTTCGATTTCTTTGATAGACAATAAGTAGTTTTTATCGCATGGACCAAGGATAAAACTCGTGTGAGCAATTCTGAAAATACCAAAATATTTTCAGCGAAGTTTATAGTTTTATCATGATTTTCATACATTTTTGTTTTATTTACGTCTGGTTTAGACTTAGTAAGGAACGATTATGATTAGCTAAATTTAATTTAAAAAAAAAAGTGGTTACTTTTTCTAAATTTAAGTTCACATTCTCGATTCTCGTTGATGCTCATTGTAAAAATAAACTATTATTGATAGCACATGTTAAAAGACATCCGCAACCAGCGGAGCAGCCACAATAGCAAAATAACTGTGGTGTAACTACCTAAAGGACTATGTCATATCATAGGAGACAATGTACAGCCTATATATTTACGTGGATAGTATTTATTGTTGGAAACAATTTGTTTTAATTTATCAAATTCGAATCTTTATATTTATATTAATCTTTTTATTTATAGAAGAGAAACATTCGTAGGTAGTAACTAAGTGTTATAAAGGATTTCGATAAATATTTTCTGCGATATGTATCCATAATATGAGCCTAGAAATCTCATGCGTCTAAGATCCAAATCGTCATTCAATGTGATTCTAGTAACCAGTTAATGCGTATAATGATCTTCATAAAAAGACTCGACGCTATATTATTATCACAATTTTCAAGGTCAATAAAATTTTCGACCAGAGAGCGTTGAAAATCATCAAGATATTCATATAAATGTAGTTTAGGGTCTTGTTAACACTTTTCCTAATAGTTTGTCTCTTACTTATGAAGAGTATTTTCGAATTCCTAAAATAATGTTTACTTTTAAACTATGGACCGATGAACTCACACGAGTTATGTTTAGTAGTAAGTTTTGAGTACCTACCCATTGATTTTATTGCAACGCAACGTCACAAGATTTCCTGAGCTTCGATTTGCGGGAACAATTTTACCGAACACTGTTGCCTTTCGCCATAAGGTGTACTTGTTTAGGGTGAGCCAGAGGTTTTATGCTTTCAAACGTACGAACTAGGGACTAAAATCAAACAAAAGACTATAGTTAAAGCGATTGATCGTACCCAACTACCTCGTTAACTTGCCGACATGATAGTTAGAGGATAAATTTTATTACTTTTTACTTTTTACACGATATTAAATTTTCTACGTTCCCTCTTGAGTAAATTGTTGATTGCATCTTACCCGGCACTGAGAAAATTATTCTAAGTTGAGCTTGGAGGAAATTTAATTTCTTATTATCGTAAATTTACTATAACGAGCCAATTATTATTTATTTTACATTATGATTGGAGCTCAAATAACAAGCAATTCTACTTAAGGTCATTGCTTAACTGGGTTTTAGAGAGCTTATTTTGTGCTTAATCTTGCATATCGACATTCGTAATCGTTTAATATCTTTTTTTTATCTCGTGACTATTATGTTTATCAATGTTTTTTTGGTATAAAGTACTACTATTTTGAAAACGAATAAATACTAAAAATATGGATGAAAAATTCACAAAACTCTACAACAATTTTCAGCATTTTACGCTTTCGATCAGATAGCAATTTTTGATAAAGTAAGAATTTCGATTGCGAGATTGAATAACATTGCGTTGTACGTTAAATGGCAGTCTGTCTACAACATTCGTTTTGATCTGTGCAACAGACACAACACTTTCGGACTTTTATTGCCTATTGCTATTGCTTAGTCTATTCTCGATATTTTACTAGTGCTTTAAATGTCACAATGAGAAATGAACGATAAGGAGTACCTTTATTTGCCTTGCGGGTAGAGCCATCTTATCGTGAGTTTAATTAGACATTACGTTGCAGGAAGGCCTTTCTTATTTCAAATCATATATGTTGTTAGTATTTACTCTATAAATGTTTATCGTAGTTAGGAATCTAATATGATAGGAGTTTACTTTTTATTATCCACAAAAAATGTGCGTAGTACGAACTTACATGCTTAATTAGGCCTAGCATGCGAAATACGTCAAATTTATCGCATGAGACTGTCGTCTCAATACTGTTGACTGGCTAAAAAAAAATAGCACACCACACTCGTATTTTCAGCCAATCAGCAGCTGACGCACTGTCTTCAATCGATTTTGACGTTTGAGAAGAGCGTGATAAAATTTAGTCGCGTTACGCATGCCTGGCATGAATGTCAATTTAACTATAATGTTAACAGACATAATATTTTGAAAATTGAATAAAATATGATTGATTTAACAAGTCTCAAATCGTCAGTAACAGTTATAATTAAGTTGATGCAGCTGAGCTTTAGTAAAAAAATGTTAAGTATCTTTAAACTATGTATTTTCACAATACTATATATCATAAATTGTCACTATTTAAATTTGTAAGTGAGCTATTTTCATTATTTAATGTTTTCAGAAGTTAATTCTAGATATTGCCAGAAATCAAATAATTATTCACAGAAATGTTTAAGTAGGTAAGTATCCAAAATAACAGGTTGTGTAACAGTTAAAAATCAAAATAAATATTATTTCACTGTATGGGGTACCAACAGATGACAAGGGTAACTTTTTTTTACAGTGTATACTTTTCTATTTTTTTTATATATTGTACACACACAAACATTCTTAAATTTGGCAAATTTGCTATTTTAGAAGCCTGTCACTCATAATACGAAACAGTGTGAGTATTTGAACCAAATATTTATGTACCTCTTTGTTGAATCGGCATCGATTATATTGCAAAATAGGTATTTTGTAGTCTTTAAAATGAAAACATTTTTTAGTACATAGTTTTTTATGTTTGTAACCAATTTACTCTAACTACTGCACCGAATAAAAAATGATTATTGTAATGCTATATTAGATATTATTGCGTAATATAAATTATTTTTATTTCAGAAGACCAACTCAACAAATATAATTAAAAACATTGAGTCAAAATTTCCTATCATAGATTGTAGGCGTACAATTATGATCCTTGTTTGAATTCAGTTATTTATCTGCTAACATACGACAAAACAGAACAAAGGTAATTATCTTAACTAATACTAAACCTATTATGTCATTGACATATCTGTACTATATAAATACAAACATGTAGTTACATTAGCTAAATTGAATGAATTCACCTTACAATATAGCCGCGCTATTTTAAATGTGAGAACCGTTTTAATCGTCCAAAATCCGATTGATCAACATTGTAATAGTACCTTGAGCCAGTCGGTCCCATTCCTCGGACCGGTTCCCGCACCGGCTGGGACGCGGCCCGCGGCCTATGCACACAACACACGCCAACGACAAGTGAAAGGACACCCTGATAATTGCTTTGGGTGCTATTGGATTTTGTAATATCGCAGCACATGTACAATATTTTACATTGTACGTACTATTAAACTTCCTAATTGTGACTAGGCTGTGCACTCGAGGTTATTTATTCAAAACTATTTTGGAATGATACGTAGGTATGCTAAATGTTAATTTTGCATTTTATCTCTCTTTCCACCTCCACCATCTCAGTTTTATCTAAACCTTTTCAATAGTTTTGGCGTGAAGGAGTAGCAGACATACGTCCAGGATATCCATAAATCCTTGCATTCTTATAAACTTTCGCCTTTATTATATAAGTACCATTAGTGGTACACCCATTAAATGATAGGCGTGTTTGTGACGTGTCTTGCTGTCTTTTGTGGCAGGTATGCGTATCTCAATATAAATAAATAGTAAACTTGACACTCTAAGTAATTGTTGGATCTTTAAAATGGTTTTGGTTCTTGTTGAGTATTTTGTTGTTAATGTAAACATTTCATTTAAAACAAAGAACACAATGATGATAGTCCATCCGGTAAATCTCGGTAATTGTCGATTATAATGTGGCATCCATAACGATACGATGTTTCTAATATGTTTTTAGAGCGTGGAAAGTAGAAAGTTTCGTAAAGTAGGTAAGTTTAATACAGTTCGAAAATTAACTGCTACACGATATTATTTTAAAGAGCTATTGCAAACTGAAACACTGTGTTCTTTTTAGTATCATTCGTTCACTCTTGTATCCGTAAAATCTTAATATCTATTTATATTTACATAAACACGCATTGTATCACTCGGTATTAAAATGAAGAAGTAACATTCAAATAGATACTTAATACATAGGATGTTAAATTCAAGAAAGCATAATAGCGTTATACGTAATGTAACTACGAAGTCTCTAGGAGGACATAATTGCCGGTCGGTGACCTCGTTTTATTCCTCCCACTAAAATAGCGTTAAATCAATTGATGTTATTACAATTGGAACGCATCTTTGATCGTAGCTTGCTTACGTTTTGTAGGGGAGACAAACAAATAAAAATAAGAAAGCAGGTGGATTCGTTTTTTTTTGCTTTCGAAAACCGGTAGAGACGCATTGTTTAAAGAGGCAGAGTTTATATAGTCAAAGGAATTTTATGAGTAGGTAAAGAAACGTTGGAGCTTAATTCACAGTTAATATGAAATCGTAGTCGCAGTTCTCGTTTACTTTTGTTAAGAGTTGTTGAATAGTTTGACAGTCGTCGTTAAATTGGCAATAATCCTTAAATCGAAGTGTCTAAATTTTATAATATTGTGAGATTTTTATATATAATTACTCACAAGTAGGTACAAAAATAAGTAATGATAAGCAGTTTACCAACGCATGAACTGAACTCGTTGCGCTTTTTTGTGAATTTTAAATGAGAAATACCAGCACGTTAATAAAATTCAATTTAGTCGTAACATTCGCTGAGTGAACTGCCGTTATGTGATGTGCCCATAAACCTTTCGTAAGGTTTCATGCCGCGGCTCACTTGCCCTATTTTTAGGGCAAGCACTTTTGTAATGCAAGTCTGTTTCATTTATTTTTAAAACTTAATGCTCTATCTATTTGTATTTTGATACCCTCATTTTGTTGGTATATACTTGTAGGTTCGTTTTGTGATTTATACAAATGAGTAAGTAGCTTGGACCTGTTTAATGTGTTTGCGGAAAAACTTTGTAGATGGAATTTGTAATGCTAATACTTTATACAATCCAATTCCATAAATATTTCTTGGATTTTACAAAGATTTAGCGATCAACAACAATACTTTTTCAAATTGGTCAAAAATGTTTTCCTGGCTTACTATGTTCTTTGTTATATTTTTATCTACATTAAACATACATACAAAATTACAAACTCGCACCTTCTTCACATTTTAATAGTTTAATAATTGAACTTTTTTACTCTATTTTTTAAAAGGGATGGGATGTTTGGATGAGAATACAAACACGTACCAACCTAGATTGCCTTGTAAGTTAAATTGACTCTACGTTTTCGTATTTGAGATAGTGTCCTATTTAAGAAGAGTTATAGTGTGGTTTGTAACGAAAAATAATTTATTTAGAAACCAATAAATAATTAAGTGCTGCTTATCTTATCTTCATATCAATATGCTCCAGTTGTCGGAGATAGTGACGTTTATCGTGTTTAAGTAAATAGTACAGAGTCCAGAGATTTAACTGCCTTTAATAAAAACAAACATATTTATTGCCATTTTAATACTACATTAATTTTTTAATGTTATAATTTATTTATTTTATTAATAATACCAAAAATGCAAGACAAAACTGTAGAGTCTAGTGTTATTTAATTTTTAAAACATAGCAAACTATTACTGAGCGACGATGTAAAATCTGCTGATAATGTAGTGGTACTACGTAATTTTCCAGCGCTGGAAACCGGAAGTTTTATACCTTAACATTTTTTTTTGACATAACTCATAAGTAAGACATTAATTAAAATGCAGGTGGGTCTAAAGAGCCGATTGATACGTCTCTATTTAGATTTTAAGAATATATGCAGATAATTAAAGTAGCATTTTCAATATCAACAACTTTTTAAAGAACGAATAAAAAATGAAGTAGTTTAATTAAGAGTTTTATATGAAAGTTTCATACGTACCATTTAAGTGTTCAGTTCACTGCCATATATTCCAACCAACGAAATTAAGTCGTTTTAATATCCCATTCAGCAATTAAATACTTTCCGGTTCTATGTAAGATCTAATTAATCTATCGAGGAAGAAAAATTATACAATTACAACTTTAATTGATAGAGCACTGGAGTTGCACAGTACGGTGTGACGCAACGTAGTCTCGAAAGTCGTTCACAAACTTTAGGCACAGTTAGTTTTCGATGTTTTTTTTTTATTTATCGCACTTTGTTAGTGAAGAATGTGAGTTAGTTCGGGAAGGTTTGTGGGGCGATGTTTTAACACGCTAGACGCACGTGCGGACCGCGCGGGAAGACTGCGTGGCGGTCGTTGTGCGCCGCGCGGCGGTGGGGCGCGCAGACACCGGCACATTCGTAGTGCTCGCGACCACCACGCACGGCTGATGGCGCTGCTGATGCCGACTCTGCTACGGTCTGCTTCTTGCTTTTCTTATGCTATTATGAGTAGCAGTTAGTGTTGCTAACCCCTCTACACACTACCCCAACAATAAAAAATAGGAAACAGTATGTAAACCGCAAAACTGTATTTAAAAACATGGACAATGGTTCGTAAACCGAGAACAGACGCTTGAAGAGCAAAGAGCTCACACTGGGATTCGAGTAAAAAATGTGATTGTCGATCATATCTTTTTATATTAGTCTGTGGTCAGGAAATCACCTCAAATTCCGATAACAGTACATATTATCTGTTAGGGCTATTGCGGTTAATTTCATAAGTATACATATAAATAGTTTCCAAATTATATATGCTTCGTATTATTGTTATTGGTAGCGCTGAACGTTAATTGAAAAACAGTAAAAACTAGGAATAAAACAGTGACTTCGTTTGAAAACAGCCAATGCTATTGTGATGCGGAATTATACAAAAAATGTTAATTTTATACAGTGACTAATAAGGTAGCATGGGCTATTTTTGATATAATTTTGGTAACTGAATATTAGCATTGATTCCAACGAATATGGTGCTTTCTTGCCTAGTGAGAGGTAGCCCACTGGTATTAAATGGGATTAACATTTCACTTAGAAACGTCACGTAATCTTGCAATGTCAAATCCAAAGATTTCTTGTTGAAACGATATCGAAGTTCGAGAACTGCCTCTTCCGTGTTCACATCACAGCATCACAGCTTCTCTACTGCTATGAATTGCTTATCTTGTTAATTTAAATTGAAAAAAAAAACATTTTCAGTTTAGTGACCTGTACTATTAGCAGCAACAAAAACGATAATTGAATATTAATACGTATTGAGGAAATAGTAGGAATTTCGAAGGAGCGCCGCAGCTGTAAGTAGTGGATCTTGTACATTGCCATACGAAACTAGTATAAATGCATACAGTCTTTACTGTATGCTGATAATAATATATAATGACAACTGGTCATTTAAAATAATTATAATAAAGAAAGCAACTTAATTAACAAATTAAACATAAAAATAAAATAATCTACAGCCTTTAAAAATGAGGTGCGTTGTGCACAACTAGTACTATGTAAGACTACTCGATTGCCTTTATTGTTCGTGTTAGGGGTATCTACTGTTTTGAAAGGCTTATGGTTGACTTTTAGGTCTCTTGGACCCTACATCAGCAAGAAAACTTTTGAGGATTGTTTCTTGCCGTTTCGCTCTCTTGTTTTGACTGACACAGACATTGGATCTGCTATGAGATAGATTCATACCTTGGAACTTCTAACAAATTATAAGCAAATGTATTCTTTGTGTATGTATTCTTAGAAACGATATTCCGAATTTTTACGGGTCCTTTACACATATACTTTATTGGAAGTGGTACTGACGCCGACTCTGTCCTCAACAGTGCTATGAAAGGATATTATATCCAGTCTAGGAAATGTAGAGCAGCAAGCTTGTATTGCATATTAGCACCACCAATGGTAACAATTGAGATTTTTGGGATATTTTGGTATCCCGAAGAGTAAACAAGATTGGTTGATAGCGAAATATGATTTGTTGTTGCCATTCATTCTGTGCTTTTAAAACAGATCCAAGTCGTAGAACTTGTAAGAACAACACGGGAGTGGGCGGCCTCAAATTATTTTAGAAATATTGTACATATGTTGTACAAAGTAAATGTCGTAAAGGTGAAAGTAAAAAGTTGTTTACTTGTGTTTTATGGTCCGGGTTCCTAATCTGGGGGCCCCTCTATAGTAGGCTGTAGCCCCGATTGCCCTGCTTTCAGAGAATATATTTTCTGTAATTGCGAATTAGTATCAGCAACGACTCCAACCAAACACCTCATCGGTGTCTTTTACATTAAAAAGAGTCACCAGTCGCGACGGAAATCTATGTCTACTATAATACACGATAAAGTTCTTTGATTAAATCAAAAAGTTATTTTGCTCCGACATGGAGGATTTAGAGCCTCCGGAAAACGCGTGCCCTAAGTGTCGTAGCCAGTCGCCAATATGGATAATCCATTACTACTTCTCCGTAATTGGTGGTGGGACGGGAGGAGGCTTGGTCCACTAATCAAAGCGATGCATTAACAAAATGCTACTCCAAATCTATGTACTTAGAATATGCTGCAAAATGTTATTTCAAGCCGGACATAAATTGAAATTAACATGAATTTTTCTACAAGATTCTTGTAATTAAAAAAAAAGATCTTGATTTTTCTTATGCTGCTTGTGACGTAGAGCATACTATTTAATAAAATGTCATGGAAGTCATTATATTATGATTCGTGGGTTTTTTTTAAATTTGGAATGTGGTAGGCTTATTCAGCATTACTCAAATTTTGATATCTTTTTACTCACATTCACAGATAAAAGATAATCGAAACAAATGTGAGTACTTAAGCCTGTTGCCAAATTAAAATATTCTGATATTCCAATTGACATTGACGTGGGTGAGTTTCACCTGCCCGCAGTTTCAAAACACTTCACAATATTGGAAAGAATTAGTGTGTTTTTATTTATTTTGTGGTGTACAATAAAAGAGGCACTTGCTGTTTATTTAGTTCTCTCACGAATTGAAAACGTAATGTGACAGCACACAAATTTAGTTCGGCAGGCTATCATCTTTTATTTATATTCGGCTAACCCAATAGGCATTGGTTAAGGGGTGCGTATGAGGCAACAGTGCCTTTTAACATGTAATAAATTTAAGGACTAACTGGTACTAGACAAACTACGAACAATCATAAAACATTATGATTAAATTTGGTCGGATGGTTTAAGGTTGAATTACCAAAGTTCGCTTATGATCATTGCAGCCACTGCGCCAAAATAACTTCAATGTAAAATTCTATGTTACATGTTTTATTATTACTAATCAGTTTAGGTATTCACACATATCGGTCTAATAGGCTGAAGAGAACTTCGCCATTGAAGTCCTTGTAGGTGAATGTTATTTTTTTTTAGGTTCATTGTCGGCACATAGCGTCGCATTGTAACGAAAATGAACCTATTAAAGAGTCTTACAAATAGTTCATTTTTTGAAATGAAATTAAGAATTCATGATAATGTTAAAAGTTGGTAATGTAAAAAGAAAACTGTTGTAAACCATATTATATTTAGTTATTATTATGCATACATAATAAATTGCTATACACTACAAGACGTAATTAAACAATTATAATAACTGGATTTGGAACTTATTTCTTGATTTTATTTACGTTTAAAACATGAGTGTAGTATTATTTGTTAAGTCACGCTAATGTAGGTTTTACATTTTTAAAGGTTGCTATACTATACTCCCCATAGGAATGGTGATTGTAATTATGACTATGTTAGATACTGGTGATAAATATAACATTATCTGTAAATACAGCATATTGGCCATAGTTAACGAGTGATTATTTGTAGCTTATTGATACAAGTAAATACATAACGAGTTAAGTATTATCCAGCTACTTCCCCTTTGTCATATCATACTTTAGTTAAGATTTAAAAAAAAGAATGACCATAATAGTTATGAAACACTAAATATTTGAAAATATTTTTCTTTGCATATTTTTGTACTTTTCTAAGTTCTAGAACATTACGAGAGTTCTCATTAAAACTTTAAAGTTACACTTTGATTACCGTTATTATAATGGATAATGTAATAAAATTTAAGAATGTAGATATGAGTTCAAAATACTTATAACAAGTAGCAAATATTAATAAATTCGTATTATATTTAAAAAGTTGTTTTTTATTATACTGAAAGCGTTATAACAGCGTCATACATTTCTAGCTATTTACTCAATTGTAGAAAATCTGCGGGTTTAAGGATTTTAGGTTACATTAGGTTTCATAATAATATAAATGAATAAACACAAAATTGTATTAATGATAATTTATTGCGTAATGTACATATGTTATTGCATAACTTACGTATAACTGCTACGCTAAATTCTTGTTTTGTGACTATTGTGCGGACAAGGTTTGAATATGAAAATTGAAATAAATACGGCAGTGGGATGTTCGCTGGGATAGTTAGTTTACGTCACACGTTATGTAAAAACTCATTATTTCCGTTTTATTAGGTGTAATGTTAATAATTCATGGCTACTTGACCGTAAATCTTTAGATTCAATTCATACTGAACTTTGTTTAAACTACTTATTTTCCAATACAAACGTTGTCTATATACGCTTTAGTAACGAGATTTTCTTAAATAGATACATTTTAGAAAACTGACAATAGCCGTTTCCAAATAGGTAAGTGTTACATAATGTTACAAATTTTTATTTTTAATATCAATACGATTATGTCCATAAAAATCAACAAATAATGGAAAAAAATGTCGGTTACTTATTACAAACAAGTTTAAACTGCTTATTTGGAAATCTATGAAAATAAAACAGACACATTTACATTTAATTATTTTCAAATTATGAAGTTAACATATCATTACAAAATGTAAATTTTATAAAAATTACGTATTCTATTTTTAAAATAAATGTCTTACTCTTATGTATTTATTATTTATATTCTTAAACTAACGCAAGGATCTAAAAATTATATCAATATATTTACAAAATTTTGAATTTTATTGTTACTTTCCGTTTTCCTCAAAAATATGTTTTTCTTCATGTTTAAATTTACAAAGTGATTAGATGTATGAGAGCTAATTATTATCTGCAAGATATTCGCAAATGTCAGAATCGCGGTCCTCAAATCTGTTACATTTTTGGAAAAAAATGGCAGAAATTTAAATTTCCGTTATCGTTAAAGTTAGTGCAATGATATATATTTTACATCGTAGAAATTAGATAGGAATCGAGTGCCGCTTATTTTTTTGTATCAATTAAAACAAAATCTGGTTTATACAAACATTATTCATTTGTTATCTAAGTTCCCATACTTCCTATATTACTAATTTGATTACCAAAATACTTTCAAGATTGCTTATAATAAAAATAGCATCTAAATATAAAATAAACTCTTACCTTGTACATATTATAAATCTTGTAGGCTCTCTCTTGGTCGTCCGATGGAATTTGAAGCGATTCCATTTTGATGCATTGAAATGTTCGTGCACTGTTTCCGAGATAGGATAGTCCATTTACGGCTTCAATTAGATTTCTTACTCGTTAAGACCTATTGATTGAAAGTTATGTTAATTTCATATTATACGTTAACGGAGAAAAGTTGTTAAAATATTGATGAAGCTGAGATTTTACAATTTAGATAGTTTGTACAATTCTAATGAAAACAAATTACTTAAAACTTTGTAGATAAAAGCTTAATTTTGGCAAATCTAATTGGATACAGTTTTAGAATTCAAAACTTATATTTTTTTACAAGTGATCATAAGTTACGTTATTAAATAAGTACGTATGAACTATGTTTAACTAATCCGATAGAAACATTAAACTTCCAACAAATGTTGCAACACTAACAAATTATTAAATAGTCCGTAAGTTAACCGATTTAAAAATAAAAAAATGCACTTCAAAGAGGTTGTTTACATTAATCGCCGGTCCGTAATTACGGTGTTTTATCAATGGAGAACGAGTAAAAAAGCGGGGTGTCGCCAGTAGGTGAAGCGCGCACGTGGCCGGCACGCCGCGAGGACACTTCGGGCCGCGAAGGGAGCACCCGCCGGAAACCGAGGCGCGCCGGGGCTCCTCGAGCACAGAGAAGTGGCGGACCGCGGCGCGTCGCCCGCGCCCCCGCACCGCGCACCCCCGCACATGCACCGACTCCGCAGCCTTCGTCTCCACACCACCACTCACCCCGCATACTATGTTTGCCTTAATCGCGAATTAAGGTTCCACCAATGTTTTCTGTTAAGCTTAGAGCTTAATTTGACGTCATTCATTACAGATTCCGTTTCTCAAGAGAATAGGGGAAATAAGCGAATTGATTAAATTACAATACAAGAAGGATGATGGGCGATTAAATATGTCGTAATTTATTTATGAGAAGAATTTAAATTATCTTTCTTGCATCGTAGTTTGCCAGTGATAGCTTGTAATTCGGTACAATTACGTAAGTTTTTACTCTTATTAAGTAGGATTTACTGGTAGGTTGAAAATTTTAGGAGCCTAGTTTAATTTTATTATTATTCCAAGAACCCAACCACAGTGACACCTGATTGAACTTTTCAAGAGCTTTTTTATCAAGGAATTTCAAATTGCATTTCGTTCTGATGCTTTACGCTATGTCTTGCATTGATGAGAGGGTCGGCGATATTATGCCAACATTTTAAGTCATGCTATTTTACAAGCAGAATAAACGAATATTCAGAACTTAATTTAAATTCAGCACGAAGAAATAAACAGCCCTGAATAAAATTCTGATTAGGCGTCCTTTGAAGCATCTCACAGACAGGTGTTTAAATTCCTTGAAGATAAGGGGATTTTATTGCTATGTTTAATTTACTTTAAAAGTTATCTTCAAAGGATTAGGAAAATAACGAAATAATAATACGGTATGGCAGTAAGAAAACGAATGTCCAACAGGTTTCACGCTAAAAAACGTTATTTTTGGAATAATCGAATATTGAAAGTCAACTTGGATAAAGATAAATGTAAGTAGTGTGGGAATTAGCACTTTAAAAGCACGCCCTTGGTTTTGGTTTTCATACTTAGAGGTGACGAATTGTGTAATGTTTTATATTTGCTTAGTTGTTTTAATGCATATCTTGTGTACCAATTCATAAAAGTATAACTATAGTGAAATACGATAATCAACATCAGAAAACACCTTATTGTTCTGTACCTAATTTTTATAATACTATAAAAAAAATATCAAAAATAGTGAAAATGTATTACATACAATGTAAATAAAGCAGCTATTCACACATACTTACATACAAAGTTACGTGCAGCATCTCGAAGCAATTTCAGTTCTTTAAGTATTTCTTCCTACGAATTTTCGCTCAATCATCTTTCTCTAGTCTATTTCCATTTCCTTCGATTTTATTGTTGCTCAACAAGACACATTCATTTATGGATTGTGATGGATGTTTATAAAATGTACTAGCCTACTGTTACCTTCTAAATATTGCGCGTAAATTTTTTTTCACCAGAAATATTTAAGGGCATGTTCTATTTATAGGAATGAATGTGACAAAATAAAATATTTTGTACAGTACCTATATACAGAAAATAAATACAGTTATGTAAGGTCTTACTAAAAATAAAATCTTCGTTATTAAGAAAATTAATGTGTTTTTGTTATCAACAAAGAAGGAAATTCTTACTTGTTAGCTTTTGCAAGTTCCTTCTCCTTTAGATTTTATGTATTTTAAACCGCTAGATTTAACTGTGAACGAGGAAACAAGACACTAGTATATGAACACTTTCTAGAGGCTATATGCATAGTTAAAGACATTCGCCCTTTTATATGCTAGATTTTTTAAACCATTTTTTAAGTCTGTAAGTAGGTACTTCTACGAATTCAGATAACAGATTGTATCAGATAATAAATGGTTGTTTACAAAAAGATAAAATCAAGAAAATCTTCTTTATCTTCTATGCTGCTCTTTGAATTCCCTCGACTGCTATGAATGATTTAGTTTTTAAGGGTACTATATGTATAGCCTTAGAAAGAGCGTACCAAACTTAACCGAATTATTTTTCACCGCTTCAAATTTTTCTTTTTAGAGCAAACTGTTTAGCGGTTTCGGTGCATCAGAAACAGTAGCATCGGTCAAACGTCATTCAACAAAATGTGAAACAACAATGTATGTAGGGATTGAGATGTATAAAGTGTCACATAATATATTATGTGTAACAATAACATGCGAAACGTCACAGACCTACGTGCATGGATGGATGGTCTTGTCCCTTGCCTATGTGCAACTTGTTATCGACTACATTACTACTTGAAAAGTCGCCAAAGAACAAAGTAAAAGAATTTGAAAAACACCGACAAGTTCAACTTCAAAACAAGCGTAACTTTAGGCACTAACTTTAACTTTAGGCAACGTCGTCAATGGAGTCAATCCTTAGCTCAAAGTGTCTCGAGACTTACAGGAAACCAACAAAGCTCGTCTCCCACGCCAAAGTAGTCGTAAGTGGTCAGAGAGCGTTCGCAGGCCCGTGGCGAGCGGTTGCGGTAGATCGCAGCGCAAGTGGTGGCTAGTAGGTCGGTCTATTTGTGGTGACAGGAGAAGCGTGGGTGCCGCGTGTACCGAGCTGGAGTGGCAATGACCTTGACACTAAGCGAGTGGCCTTGGGTAGCACGTGGCGGCTGACACCCGCTGTCTGTTGTCGGAACGCCGCCGCCGCCTTTCCCAGGGGAGCCTATTGTGGACACGCCTTGCAATTAAATCGGCATTCCGGCTTCGGAAGTAAAGTAAATTGATGTTAAGAAGCATGAAACATACACTTTAATAATATTGTTTCTTCAATGTTTCATTTACTTTGTCAATAAAAAGTAGCACATGAACCAGTATTTTGTTTGAACGTGTTGACATATAATTTCTACAAATTTACATAGATTACTTCTCTAGTGTTTTTTACTCTATTATTAAGAAACTACCACTATCCTAACTTACAAAATCTTCTAATTATTTGCATGTTTGTATTATTAGCTGCTCAATTACAATTTCTTTATAGGTGTAATGTAATACTTAGGAAGCCTATCTACATTTTTTATTCTCCGTTACCGTCAGCGATAAGGTAGCCTTTATTTTACTTAAATTTAAAATACATCAAAGATGCAATATAATGGAGTGAAGGACAGAATAAATAGTTTTATAACAAATACCTTTTTCCAACAGCTTCGACTATATTAGAATTTATGGTACAACACGTATCCTATATCATTTTATCCGTGCATCCAGTTTACCAGACAAATGTTACAATTAAAGAAAATAACACATTTCTGAATTTTAAATTAAATAGCTGTGCCCGAAAATTTGCTCGCGTGGAGTACAGGATTTCGATTTAATTTATAAAATTAAATTATTTTTCTAAAATCGATCCAGGCATTTCAGAGATAATATTTAAAGATAGCCTTTGAAAGAACTTTCACAAAAACAGTTCACTACAACATAAATCTATGTTAAAAGCAAAAATTGCAAGTCTTATCCACCATAAGGTCGCATGTGAATGGGTGCGATTCAGAGCGTCGGCGACGTGCGGCAGCGCGTCGAGTGCGGTCGCCGCGGGGCGGCGAGCGTTCAGTAGCCCCCGCCCGGCCGATACGTTTACGAGCCGACACTAACTTTGAGTAGGGCTGCCTTCCCGCATCACTCGGTAAACAACCTTCGTACCTCTGACCGCCGCAAAACAAACCTTCACGGCTGCTTCACACCTGTTACTGCAAAAATATCCTCTATGACCACGAAAATGTGTTTTTGTATTCTAGCTCCTGGGTACCTCGTTTTTCTCTTCGTTACCTCAACCCCTTAGTTTTATGACCCCCGAAAGCCACTATTGACCTTATTAAGACATCAAGCTTGTTATAAAGAATCACTAAACAGGCAATTAGTATTTGAGTATGAGAGCATACACCCTTAATGTGTCTCATAACTTTAACAACATTTTTGCATCACCACCTTCGTAATAAAACTGCTCATTTCTGTCTATTGCAAACTCAACGTCGATAATACGCTTTGAATAAAGATTTTGAGTTGCTGAATCTACCGTTATATACATTCCGCACTCTATCCTCGGACACTTATAATGGGGCAAAGCATTGTAATAGGCGACACTGATTACAGCGAAAAGTATATTAAATAGTTTAGCCTACATTTAATTTATGGTTAAATTACTAGTTATTCAACGCTTATTAGCTATCTGGCCTAGCTGACATGTATAATAAATCCATCTAAAAGCCAGGCCATCTATATAAAAGCCTTGTTAAGGCTTTTTCATAGATGGCCTAAGTAAACAACATTTTAAGAGTAAGTCTTCTTAAGTCTGAAGACAAGTAAGATACTTGTCTTCAGAACTTTCTAGTAATTCAGTACAATATTAATAGCGTGATCTTCTTCTTCTTATTTTTAAGTGTCCTTGTCGGATAACAAGTATGTAGCATGCGTTGTGACATACGTCAAAAACAGCCATTGTATTTACCAATTGTTAGCTGTTACCAATGGTTTCGTGCATATTGTTTCGTGATAAATGATCCTTACATGTAAATGTTGTGTTGCATTAATCTATCCACCAAATTTAATCGAAATACGTTGGATAATGGTGGCACAAAAGACTATGAAAAATCCATCCATCAATTATTTTCTTTAAACTTTCAAATGTTCACTGTGGTATTTAGTCAAAAAAGTATTTTATTATGCTATTGCATCTAATAATTAATATTTAATATAGACTACTTATATCATTGTTAAATTTGAGTTCATCAATTTTAGCAATAATTAACCTATCATTTTTAGTTTGCCTATGGACACACGAGTGGACCGTTACTGAAATTCAACAAAAACAGACTTTTAGTGTTTCTAATGTATGCAGATACATCCGCATCAAGTATTACTTGAGTATTTATTCGACGAGAGGCTTACTGGCGAACTCTAACCTCGGCTTTATCACCACTGTACACAAGGAGACATAAAACCAATAACAGTTCAGTCTATAGATAAAAAAGTAGTCGTTGCTATTATTTCTAGATGACGGGGAATCCCCATATAGGCAGCCCTGGAAGTAAGTGACCCGCCCGCACTCGTGCGCCACAACCTTGTTTATATCTCTACTCAATGAAAATAAAAGCGGCCGTTTCCTTAACTTTCCACGACTGCGGACCTGATTACACTTCAGCTAATTCACGTGACATAAGGCCTTCACCCGTAACACTTTTACCACCTCTTAACATTCCGATCTTCAAAGAGACGTGTCTGTAGGTACTTATTGCGGGATTGTGAAAACGTTTTCTGTATTATGGAAATGTTTGTTTGCAAAAATAAAACCTTGGTGGTAGGTATATTTCATTAAATACTATGAGTACAATCCGCTTAAGGGAGGAGTTAGATTAGATACTTTCCTATTTAGAACATGTCAAATTATAAATCTGGGTGGACGGACTGTAGGTAGAGCATGGACATTAAGTCCGCCTTTATACTTCTTTTTAAGAACTATTAAGTTAAAATATAATGCTAAAAATTAATAAGACCAATTTCATTATTAAGTTGGATTATAATTAAACCACCTCATACTACAATTATTTTTTCTTCTCGTACTAGTTTTGGCTGTGGCGTGACTTCCTTAAATTCTTTTACCTACTAAACATTTATTAAAATAAATAATAATTCTTGTTCGTATAGTACAACCCAAAGCCCAGTGTTATTTGGCTATCAGCAGATGTCTGAGATATTGTTTTAAAATATTACTTAATTTCATGTCTTCCGTATAATAGAGACTCATAATACGTGCTTATGGTACAATATATTAGTAGATATAGGAGAATGGCGACAGTGCATACTAATTAACGTGCTCCACTTTTCTTAACCGTCACATTTATTTAACAGTTGCAAAATTTCCGTTGCTCTTTTGTTTTGACTAAATCGCCTTGTGACGTAGAGAGTCGTGCGGCAAATTGAAACAACGATGACATGAATCAGCCGCGAGCACGTGCGGCAGGTGCCGAAGAACGCGTACGTGGCGGCGCCCGGCGCGACCGGTGTTGCTCGTCGCTTCTCTGACTACCCACCTAAACAAACATAAACAAACTATTTTTTCAAATAAATAATGTTACAATATGTAAGTTTATGTGAGCACACAACTAACTGCGTCGCGGCCATTTTAGATATTTATACGACAAATATTAAAAAATATTAGATGTTAAGTTAAAAAATAAAACTATATTACACAAAAGAGGACATTGGCTGATGAATATATTCGTTTTCTTATAAATTTACTTGAGACGTGCAAATCTTTCAATTCTCGTCTGGACTAGAATATAAATTATATCAGAAACTCAAGAGCCTTAGCCAGTTTCTGCTCTAGATCTTTCTTTCTTCAGTTCATCAGTATTATTTATCTATGAGGAACTAATAGAAAGACTGATAATCGAGCTAGATTTTCGTTGAATGGATTTGTAAGACAATTAATTTACCTATGTTTCAAATAATAGTAGCTGACTTGACTTATCAACCGAGTTTAATTTTATGTTCAAACCACCAATACCTCAAATATACAGATAATAATTGCGTGCACTTGGGTCCAAACATTTAACACGAATTAGATATAAATACACGCAGATTTACTAAATCGTACCAGGTAACGGAGCAATAAAACCGCGTTAACAATTGACCACTAAAGATGCTTGATAACGCTGTATTGGTCTTGTTTTTTTCATTCTGAAGCATATCTTAACAAACATATATTATATTTGTCTACGTGTCGTGTGGGAATATCGTAAAAATTATTTAACACGTTTACGGGTAAAACAAAACACTCTTAAATTCATTTCCAATACGGTAAATTACTAAAAAATTATGTAAGGTTACCGGTTAAAAATATAACAGACTTATTTCTAACCATGTAAACAAAATAATATTAGGATAAATTAGGTTAGTGCGAAGTCACTTCTTCGCACATTTTTACGAAATAGTTTCGTACACACACTCCTCCACTGAACTTGGATGCACTGTATCATCAATTTTTATTTATTACGTTTCATTGTATTATGAAAATCTTACTGACGGACTAAAAAGAATCATCCCTAATTATACAGCCAACTGTCAAACCTCTTTCTTAAAGTTTGATGCCTTCTAGATTAAGACATCTACTAAGTAAGAAGTTGTATGTAGTTTTCTATTTCTACCAAAGTCGCGTGAAAAATGACACGATAGAACTTAGGTGTTCGATGTTCTATAGGTTACTAAAGATTCCGTGGAGGGCAATGATCCAGTTAAAGCTGGATTGGCACAGTTCGATCATATTAATAAAAAAAATAATTGAAATAGGATCGATTATGCTTTTGTTTCCACTACTCTCCACCGAATATTGCTAGACCTCGCGGGCGAAGTCAGTAACATGACAACACTGCCCAGCGTACTGCTACCGGCATGAATGGGCCCCGCTTTTTATCACCTCTGTCGAAAGCGCCGGCCCGCAACGAACACCTGTAATTTACCTGTTTGCGACTGTCGATCACCGCCTCGGGCGCCACGTCACCGACACATTGTTAAAATCACAACAACTCCGATAGAAACTTTTGACTTCATATTAGCATAGTGACAGGTTCAACTAGCACTGTTATTTAAACGAATATGCGAATGAATATTTTATTTGAACGAAGGGGTCACTATTCTACTTATAGAACGGTGTCATTTTAATGAACTTAGATGCTAAATAGAGCAATGAAACTTTTTTTTTGCACTTTTATTGTCAATAATTACATTAAAATATTAGTCATGTGTTAAATGGAAAGTCAGTTAAACTGACACTTTAGTGATATTGGCTAATATCCTAATAATACAAGTCGACAAACCTAGTCAGCGGTCATTGTAGCATACCGTGCACATACGTCAATCGGCACTTTCAGGCATGGGCCTAGTAGTGTCAAGGATGTAATGTTTTCCTGCTTTCGCTCTTAGTGTTTATATATATATATATATATATATATATATATATATATATATACCTACAATAGAGGTACACTCTTTTAGGAGGGTGTTGAAGACAAAATTTGGCCCATAATTAGTAGCTTCAAAAAATATCTATTATGAAAAAAGAATATTTTTTAAAACCAGATCACAGTGCGAAGACCTACTTAATAGATCACAAATTCATTCATTCGAATACATAATACACAATATTAATGACCAATAATTGGAATGAATCTCAAATCCAATTTCCCATTTGAAGTTCTTTCTCACTTACATCTACAAAAGGTGAAAAATAGTGGCCGACATTGAACGAGTTGGTAATCAGATTTAAAACGATAATGAATTAACAAGATAAATTGAGTCAGTTTTAACGAAAAATACACTCGTAGAGCATCGTCAGCCGCGCTACGCGAGGTGCTACGGAATGGAATTTGCTACGCGCGGAATTTTTGTCGCATTCCCTCGATCGAATAATTAATAAAACAGGCCATCATTACATATTCATTCGCATTCTTGACACCGTACACACGTACGCTGATGATTCAGATCTTTTAGAAAGTAAGATTAATATATCTTATATATCGGTAGAAAGAACTGACACTTTTACTTTGGAAGTATAAATAAAAGTAAGAAAACCACATGGTTACAATTTGTGTCATCGTCTATATTTATAAATAATTGTAATTTGAGGTAAAGTTTGTGATTCTTATCTTGGTTGGGTGTTGTGTATAAAAAACAAATTAATAGATATAAATATAAAAACTGGGATACAATTTTAGTTTCATCGTCTTCTTTAAGTTACTACAAATGGCGCCTTGTTTAATTCTAGACTATGACCTCTGAGAGCGTCCTAGGGAACCGGATGAACTATATAACCTATATAGGAAAAATACTACCGATACATTCAGCTATATTTCAGGTTACAAGTCCCTATTGTCATCAAGGCATTTTTAAAATCATTTTTTCGGGTAGAGTTTAAAGCACCATAAGTAATATACTCGTAAGTCCAAACTAGTTATCAATCGTGTTTAAATGTTAGTTTTGGACATACGACTTTCCTTTTTCCTGATAAATCTAGGTTAGTCAATATGCATCCAGATGTGTTCCAGTGTTCCTGTTAGTTTTGCTTAAGGGACCCTTCGCTTTGTTTTGTTTTTATCAACGTCATCATAATCCTCAGAAGTACTTCTACTCTTAAAGGAACATTTCAAAATGTATTATGTCGCTGTCAGGGTTTCAATGTTTCACATTTAACAATAACGCTGTCGAAACAATATGTGGCGTGCACAAGTTAATTTGCATCTTAAATCAGTCACGAATGGCGATATCTATGGGCTTGTATAGGCACAATATAATTTCGTCTCGGTTTTATCGTATCACTTTGTCCCTAAAAATACCATTGAAGTTACAATTTATAAAAAACTCATGACGAAATATAATTGAAATGCCTACCAACACTGACTAGTATAAGTATTATGTTGTATGACGTTCACTAGTCGTTGTGGTCGATTCCAAAATAACCCACAAAGTGAGCAGCGTGTAATGTTCACACAGCACACGACTAGTTTCTATTTAACTGTAATTTTCTACATTTCAAAATGTATTGTGAATCTTACCAAATGCCAATTCCCAAAATTGCACTACAGAACCATCTTTGACTAAGTGCAATCGTTTGTTGCTTCAGTAAAATCTATCTGCCCATATCGAATTTTCCTCAGCCTAGAGCAGGAAATTGTGATCTTTGTCTCACAATCGAGTTAAATATCATTCTCTACGACGTCGAGGGCTTTCAATTTAATTATTTGAGGATACGACAATGACGCCGTCGGTACCAAGATTAGCTCAATATTTACAGCTCTAAAATTTATCCAGAGCAGCTACTAAGCAAAGCTTTTTCTGAATGGTATTCAATAAATAATTACCACCACTCTCAGAATCTTAAGTATTCAATTGAAACATTTTCTTAGCAAAAGCATCGTGTGAATAAAACGTTGTATGGTACACACGGAGCACTCTAAATGCGATACAGATAATATAATAAAATAAAATTGCGATGCGAATTCGTGAGAAAATTTAAATAAATGACTTTTCTGTTTGCACATAAAAAGAAATATATTGCGGCACAATGAATGTTGGGGGTGGTGTGGGGAGTGGGGACAGTCGCGAGGCGGACGACGACGGGGCGGGGGCGGGCGAGGGGGTGACCCACTTTAACGGGACAAGTAATATTACTTTTTACTTTTAGGTAACTATTTCATGTTTTATCGCGATAATAACATATATTGAACAAACTTTCATTTTCAGCTAATTTATTAAATACTGCTATTATTACGAATGATTTTATTCTCTTGGGAAATAACAAAAGCTTGTTAAAGTGAAAACGTTGTGATTGGTGTTTAGGTATAGTAGGTAGTAGTATTACCTGGAAAGTCTTAGCTTTTTCTTAGTTTGTATCTGTGTTTTGAACAAAATACACAACTTATTTAATAATTTCCAAGGAAAACTCTAATCAATCTTTCAAGTATTTTTTGGCATTTTTAGATGTCTTGGCTTTTTTGGGCTTTCGGAAATTACCTACAATATTAAGGAATCACTTTAGAAGTGTCCTTAAATCTCTACTCCTTAAACGAATCAAAATATACCACATAAGGCGCATTCACACAACAACAGGAAATCAATCGCAAGTCTCGAATCTAAACGAGCGCACAATGGCTATACAAATTGTGTTTTCACTGTATGTCTGTTTATTGACGTAGCTTGTTTACACATATACTACATACATATACTTAGGTTTATAATGTATTCGCGCTCTCCCATACACTCATGTTTTTATGTAGTAGGGTGCGTATTCGTTTGAATTAATTATGTTCTCATAGAAATTTAATTTTATTGACTTCGCCGTTGACTGGCGTAAGTAATTATTTAACAATTATGAATTAATAATACAATTCACAAAGCCTCAATTTAATTTCAAAAGATTTCTTAGCAAAATGAATTGTTGCCAGATACAGTCTTATTTCTTACATGTTCACGCAATATGACAAACTAACCCAATTTTCTTTTCTTCGGTCTCTCTTTAGACATACCTTTTAAAGTTTATTTCGTTTTTGATACTTTTAATGAATTCATATTTCCGTATTGGAAAAATTGGAAAACGAGACTTGAATTTCCCAACATATAATAGTATGTTCTTTGAAATCTAGCACTATCACCGTGCCTGTGTAAAGTAGTTTTTAGTAAATAACCAAGCCATTTTGATTAGTGTAAAGGAATTTTCCTGAAATAGTTCCCTAAAATTTGTAATAGATTGAATCAGAAGCTGTTGGTACTCTTTAGTACTTATCCGAAAATAAATTAGGGGCTTACATTTTTATACTAATATGAAAAGAGTTTTGTAAATTTGTTTGTAGAAAGTAATCGCGCGACTAATAATTGAAAATTGAATTTTTTAGCAATTTACGTTACTAAAAAAAAGGTAAAATTTACTGGCGGTGCTTAATGTTTAAAAAATTTCAATTCAATTCTGCACTGTTCTTATAGTATCACAAACTAGCGACCCGCCCCGGCTTCGCACGGATGTACGTAAATACTTAGAAATATTAGCTTTTCTATTCTTTATTGCGATAAAAACCTTCCTCTTAAATCACTCTATCTATTAAAAAAAAACGCATTAATATCCATTGCCTAGATTTAAAGATTTAAGCGTACATAGGGATAAAAGGACAGAAAAAGCGACTTTGTTTTATACCCGCCAATCATTCAAAATGTCCAAGTACAAGTATTACGTGGTTTTACAGTTATGATGCTTGACAGTTAAGCAAATATAATTTACAGCTTGTCCAGTAACACTAAACGACTTTTTATCTAACCAACATTAGCAGGTCGTAACGGCTGTAACCTCAATAGGAATTACCATTATGTTGTGGCTGGCACAGTAGTTCTTACGCCAAGACGGATCTGTTGACTTAGAAAAAGAAGGTGAAAAAGCACGCCGCTAGTTTAACTATCAGGAAATGGTATTCGATTTAAAATGGATATTAATCCTTAAAACGTTAAATTGTTATTTGCAGAATTTCAATGAGAACTAGTTGCTGTTAAATTAAAATCATATTGGCTTAATGTTTGCGCGTAGATACTGAATAACAATTTTTTTTAATTTATATATCTTCTTTTAATTTTCGTAAGGTTTTTCTCAATATTGAATGTTAGTGTGTGGAGGGGACTGGGCAAAAGCACGGAAGATTCTATTTTTGCATTCATTTAAAATGGTCACTGCACTGATATACGGTTATAAAATATGTTTTTAATTTCTCAAATACAGCCAGAATTACAACGCCTCAAGCTAGTCCGTTCAGACAAAGATATCCCGTCTCCCGATCTGAAACGCGATGTCGATGTTCACGAACGCCATAGCAAGGGAGACAAGAATGTATTTCCATTAACGGTTGTATTTCGTGAAGTTTTTGACGAATTTTATTCTGTTTTATAATTAATTGGCAGCCCGCCGTGGCTTGAAAAAATGTAATAAATGAAGAACCGCTCGACCTTTTTTTTTATTACACTTCAGGATTGACCTCATCCCACCTGATGTTAAGTGGTAATGAGGTCCTTTTTTTTTTAATGAGGTCCTAGCTTAAGGGCGACAAGTACAGCATAATAAATCTGTTACTGGACTTGTCACCCTTACCTTGAAGGCAATATTGATAATATATTTAATGTGTTTCATGTTAAACAATTCATTAAACTGTCAATACTCTTTTCTATCTGAATCCACCGTTAACATCAGACACTAAACTTTGGTTCTTCCCCATACGTAAAAAATACGTATTAGTCAAGAGACGCTGATTTGTGTTCTTGGTTTTCGTTTGTCTTAGGTTGAGATTATGTTACACTCAATGGTATGTTAGTTAGAAAAAAATCAAATAAAAGATTGGCTCACCACGCCATTAGTCTAAAAATTTGGATTGTAGGCTATATAATAAACGACTAAGCTGTGGTGAATGGAATTTGGAAAATAACCGAATTTTACGGGACATTTATGGGGAAACATACTCCATTGACCTGCTACATCAATCATCAACCGTCCCGCCCAACCACTCGCTTTTGAATTTGAGTAGGACCAGTAGCTACAAATGTAAAATATTGTGTTCATAACAAGAATGTATCTATTATCTATATAATCCGATAAACCATAAAATATCAGGACATGTTAAAGAATATTTCAACCAATTGTTGCGAGTAATATTTTAGGTAGTAATTCTCTGCAATCTAAAGCAGACATGTATTGAAATTGAACAAAGAAAACTTATTGTTCTTGTGCTTTTTTAGTTAACGTTATATAAGAAAAGCTATAAATATTTCGTAATATTGCATTTACATGTAAAGGCAGTGGTAAACGGTCGATCACATATTTATATTATTTGGAATGACTATGTAAACTATACAATGACTGAATTATATTTTACGCGACGTAACTAATATGTTAACTATGACTGTTTTTGCAAATCGTGTCACTTTTCAAAGTAAGTATACTTATGAAATGACATAAAATTTGTAACATATTTTGTCACAAAAATATCTTCAAAATAAGGTGGGATTATTCATTCTGAAAGTACTAAATTACAAATAAATATAGCTAGATACACATAGCAAATTTTAGAGCAACTTTCGTTGCGAGAAACCATATTCATAAATCCAAAATAAGCTGTAGTTGTGTAACAAAGTTTAAACTACATTGCTACGAATACACAATGTGTGACGTACTTTTGACTGTAAAGTCAATAGACCATATATTACACACTTTCGACTCTACTGTACATCATTTGTCATGGGCATAAGAACGAATATAACATTTTTATAGTAATATGCATTAGAGGGAATGGAACATTTCAGGGAGAGGTCAAAATCATGAATAAAAATGGTGATATTTCGGTAAATGATAACGTTGCATTTATTTTATAAATATTTCTTTCATTGGGAGACCTTTCAGTGACAAACTAAAGCAAAATTAGTCAACTAGGCTATTCTGTACATTCACTTTCATTGTAATTCACTGTCATGTATAATATATCTTTCTTAAGGAACATATAATTTATGTAAAAAACACAGAATAACAAAATACTATGAGAATGTGCGTTATTTATGGTGTAGACATAAATAAGAACTTGTTACATAACATTAAACGTTATCCATTCATCAATATACACAAATATTTATTTTAATATACCTGAGATGCATTCTTTGTTTCCTTTTTCGCTGCATAATAGAACCAAATTGAGTTAAAAGATTCTTGTAATTTTGCCCATACTACCTCTAAACAGTTTAAAACAATTGGGTAGACAGAATTAACCGATATGAAATGTGTCTTCTGCCAGCTTGTAATTGAAATACCTAGCTTGTAAATATTTTTATCAATTTTAATTTATTGACTGAATTTACAGCCTATATATTTTTAATTGAATTACAATTGAGTATTATAACCAAACTATTTTTAATGTTATATTGCCATTACTAAGCCTCTTCATCAACCTAGCCTGTGTTGTGTAACCCTGTTTAGCGAAAAGCCTTAATTATTTAATTACTATTTTGATCACTTGTCCTTACATTTGAAAATTCAAGATTTATCGCAGAAGTAAGCCCATTTTGAGTTAATGCTAACTCGATTAAAGCTTTGTGATTCACTATCGAAACGAACGCATCCATGAATTTGAATTATAAACCTAGTGTAAGTACAACAACAATATAATAACAGATACCTACATACGTTTGTAATGTTTCGTTAGAGGACTATTAAAAATGTTATTTGCTCGTATCTGTTGAATGGTGGCGGGGAGAGTGAAAGCTATTGTTTCTATATCGCAGTGACCTTTTTTAATTAATTCCGCCCGGCTCGATTAATGAGATCAAAGGGTTGGCTCTATCGTGAATTGGATGCCGGTAAAATGCTTTTGATATTTGCTAAAACGTTGCTTTGATTTTTATATTAGGCAGATCAATTCAAATATTAATACTTGTATAATATATCTTTCTTGTTCTATATTGTGAGTTGCTCATTTCAGAAACTTGGTGTGTAAAATCAGACGATACACTATATTAATAAATAATTATTTTGTAGAATTAGTAATAAGAAATAGTTCCAAATTTATTCCTGGACATTTTTCTTTCTTTACTGCAATTTAGTGCATTGCGTAGTTTTTAATTTATCGATTTACTGCGGGAATCTAGCGCATATTGCTAGGAAATCTAGCGCATTGAGCTTGAATTGACGATTACGAGATCACAGATCGAACATTGTAACATAGTTGCAATATCAGAATGGGCTCAAATTGTTGCAATAGCTTGGCTTGACTATACAACTTCTAATGTATTTAGAAAATCTTATAACATGAGACAAAAAGGGAATTTCAATTGCTGAAGTAAATTGTTTAAGCGGTTCTCCGGTTAAAATTATTAAAACAGTGCAGGACGGTTAAGTTAGTAACAGTGAAAGTGTAAAGGAAAGCCTTGTGGAAGTGGTTGCGGGCGTGTGGTCGGCATGATTATTCCCGCAGGAACACCGCTTAAGCCCGTCTCCAGGAAAATATTGTACTCAGCGTTGAACAGGTCTTTCCTGTTAGTCAATGCGAGCGTTTAGTTTTCATTACAATAACAAAAATATTTTTTATTTCTTTCTAATAATTGACTTATTTATAACTGATGTTACTTAAATTAGAGCAGGTAATTGCCAGGTATGATTGGATAACATATCAAACAATCTTAACTTTACACGGCGTGGGTGTTCTTCTACCTCTTATAAGGTAATGTAATCTTCGACTGAACTTTTTGTCGTTTTCGAAAACAGTAATTACGAGTAAATCTATTTTTGATTTCTATTTCCACTTCAGCTATGGTGAAAACTTTCATCATAAAGTTATAATATACTAGTTTTTTTGATGTTTTTGGATAAAAAAATCATCCACATAACATGACTTTCTTTTCGTTTATTTCTGCCAGACCCCTGTTATTTTTGTGCTCTGAAGTATTAATATTTCCAAAGGTAGTTTGGAAATGGCCTCGTTCAGCAATAAGATCGTCTAAATTATTCATGGATTCGAGGTAATGTACTTTGAGTACCCGCCTAATTGGGCACCTATTTATATATTTGAATCCACTTATAATACTTATCTGCCAAAATATGAATAAGGCTGAATATGGACTAGGCTAGGTGCTATTCGTGCAGATTCTATTAAGACGGGTGCTCAAAGCTGACTGTCTCAGTCAGTGATTTCTGTTAATATTGTGCAAATTTTTAGCTATAGTGTTCAAAACTAAAACATTATTCATTTCCCCACCCATTGATTCAAACTTCCGCATTTATACTTATTCGTAATAGGTAACATTATTTGGATGCATTAAAACCATTTTAAAAATTGTGTTTCAATCGAACAATAGAAATAACAAATCCCAGTCAAAATAGTGTAATTTACAGAGAAAACAAAGTTAGCCGTGTCTGATACAATAATCGTAAAGTTCATTTTTGAATTGTGAGAGGGATCTCCACCCCTCTTGAAGGCTCGGAGGCCCCGAGGGCTCTCCGGCACTCGTCCGGATACCCATATTGTATCCATACCTTATTAAACGCCTCCAGGCCCCAAGGTCAGCAGAGGTAAACCAATCACTCATAAAATTCATAAACATCTATCTGATTAGCATTCCTATGCGCGTATTCAGAGTAGACGTCTTGTCTACATGTAAATGGGATTCTACAAAATCTCGTCCAAGAAAACTCGAACGCAAACTACACTAATACATGTACTTGAGCAATTTGAGAAATGAAACGAAGACGAGTACTCGTTTATAAGCGTGATTTAACAACTCCAGCATATTGATTTTTACGTCGCCGTGGGCCCACCCCCTCCCCCGCGGGAAGAGTTGTGCACGGGGGTAATGCTAAAATGCTTGTTCCCCTATTTGAGAGTACATGCTGAAGGGAAGTTCTACTGCGGCAGCGGAAAAGCGGGGTTTTTCTTATTCATTTATTGCAACTTTTTTTACTTATCGTGCATATTTTACGTAAGATTTACGACCGGATGCGTCTTCATTCGAACGTGAATGTGACACACTTTCTATCGCACACTCTTATCTGTAATGCATTGTGTTTTAACAACTAGTTATGTGACCGTTATAAATAACAATAGACTACTCTGGAAAAATATTAAAACACTAACATATACAAATAAACCTAATAGCGTAAACTCTGAACTTAGTACCCTTAAATTAACACCTGTTGACTCCGCAAATCATATAAATAGCTACTTTGCTAACATTGGTAACGATTTAGCTAAAAATATTAGTTCAATAAGAAATGAAGACGATTTTAATCAATATCTACATAATTTACCAACCCAGCCACAATCACTAGTTCTTCTGGAGACGGATCATGACGAAATAAACAGAATAATAATGAACCTAAAATCAGGCAGTGCTCCAGGTTGGGACAATATATCTACTTCATACATCAAGTATGTCAAAAATGAAATTATACCTATATTAACACACTTGACAAATCTTTGTTTTGAGACTGGTATATTCCCCAACTCACTTAAAAGATCTTTAATAACACCTGTTCATAAGGGTGGAAATAAAGATGACATCAGCAACTATAGACCCATCTCGGTGCTTCCTGTCATGGCTAAAATCTTAGAAAAGCTTTTAAATATTCGTTTGCTAAATTATCTTGATTATCATAATATACTATCTCCAAATCAATTCGGTTTTAGGCATGGAATCTCAACGGAAGACGCCGTTACAGCTATAAGTACATTAATAACTGAACAAGTTGATAGAGGTGAAAAATGTGTCTCGGTGTTCTTAGATCTAAAAAAAGCCTTTGATACGGTTTCACATTCTATTCTTTTACGAAAATTGGAAAAAATTGGCATAAGAGATAAGCAACTATTAATATTCAAAGATTACCTGTCCAATAGGAAACAAAAAGTAAAACTTGACACCTGTACAGGTAATGACGTTGATATATCATGTGGCGTTCCCCAGGGAAGCGTTCTGGGCCCTACACTATTCCTAATTTACATAAATGATCTCTGTAACACACCTATTACCAATGCGAATATATTCTCATACGCTGATGATACGGCAATCGTCTTCACTGGTAGCAGTTGGTCAAATGTAAAAATAACCGTGGAGCGGGGCATGGCTCAGGTCGCTTTATGGCTGAAAAATAATCTTCTCACCCTTAATACCAACAAGACCAATTACGTATGCTTTAGTATTTATAACGGTTCTCAACCATGCCAAGATTTCAATGTAAAAATTCACACCTGTGGAGTCTTGAGTGGTCTCGACAATACGTGTAGTTGCCCACAAATAGATAAAGCTGAGTATGTAAAATATTTGGGGGTGATGATAGACCAAAGGCTATCGTGGTATCCCCAAATTGAACAAATCACTTCACGAATTCGTAAATTCAACTGGATCTTTAAATCATTGAGATATATTGCACCGATAAACGGAACAACCAGTACGGGTGATTCTAATAACCTACTTAACAAAATATACACCTCTCTAGTCCAATCTATAATAACATATTGTATCCCGATCTGGGGTGGTGCACACAAGACCCGTTTTTTAGAAGTGGAGAGAGCACAACGTACCTTGCTTAAAGTAATGTACTTAAAAAAAAAATCATTTTCAACGCAAAACCTATACCAAATCAGTAACTTACTAACAGTGCGGAAACTGTATATTATACAGACAATTTTAAAAAGACATAGAAAACTTCCTTACAAGGCTTGCATAGTTGGTAGGAGAAGAAATAAGAATGTAGTGTACGTTCCTCATAGGAAAACACACTTTGCTAGGATGCAATTTGAATCACGTTCAGCGTATCTATATAATAAAGTAAATAAGAAAATACTTATATACAACAAAACACATCATGAGTGTAAATCTTTAGTAAAAAATTGGGTAAAAGATTTAAGCTACGATGATATAGAAACATTTATGGATTATATGAGGTGATTATTGGTGACGTGGATTATAATTTACTTACACCCTGATGAAGTAATGTATTCAGTTCTAATAAGTATCTAATATGCATACTTACTACATACACAAACACACACACACACACACACACACACACACACATACACACACACACATACACGCACATACAAATATACACATATATGTAATATACAACACAAACTTACACTTAGATATAGAACCTACATAAAATATGGTTAACTGATATTATCATCTTAAATATATGTATGTATATATATATATATATATATATAACTAAATATATATTTGAGTTAAATGTTTGTACTACCTTTAGCGTATAGTTTATATTTTTGTTAAAACTTATAGTAAGTTCTTGGAACATGTTAAGAAAGAGCGGAGTCTCCTGGCACAGGCATTGATATGCTTAAAAGGAGGTTCCGACCACTGATTTTGTAACTGTTATCCTAATTAATAAACAATATTTTTATTTTTTATTTTTTATTTTTTACCGTTTTTATGCTTTATTTTGACAACACCTATAATTTTCAAATGAGGTAAGCTTGTTTATGTTCTTTTTGATTTGTTACAAGCAAATTTTCGTGACTGAGGCACATAACTGTGCAGTTGTTAGAAACTAACATACCATTTATGTATCGGAAGAGTTTCACGTGCTCGAAAATTGGATTCTTTATTAAAGCAAGGTCAAGTTTTATTGTTCTTACAAAATACTTAAGTTTGTACCTGTTTATGCTAGGATCATTGTTCAAGTACACTTAAAATGTATGAAAATTCACGGTGACTGTTACAAGTTTATTAAATAAAGAGTTTCGAAGGATGCAACAGAAATTCAAGCAGCAGCTAAAACAGTTTAAAACTTATAAGGCAACAAAGGTATTGTAAACGTTTGAATCTAAATTCTATTTACGCGTTTCTTACCATAACTTCATTGAACCTTGAGCCAACCTATTATTGCATCTTCCTAATATAACATAAGTTAAATCAACTATAGCTCAGTTGCACCAAATTAACCTCATCGGTCAATAACGAGTTAACGGTTGTCAAATTACAAAATTATTTTGTTTTGATTATAGTCACGCGGTAATTCCGCCAATGTTATTGTATAAGATGTGGAAGTTATGACAGCTGTCAAATACAGCTGGCAGCAATCTAACTAATAAATACAAATACAAATACAAATACAAATTATTTATTCGCATAATATGGGTAGGTAATACAGATGTTATAGAAATTATAAAAGTTTCACCACATTAAGCCTTACTTATGGCATGCAAATATTTTTATTATTATATTATTATTTATTATTTTAAATTAATCTAAACAATGTCAATAACAAAATTTGTCCAATAAATATTCATTTACACTATAATAACATTTTAGAAGCAGAATGTTTTTTACAGAGTGTTTAAATTTGTGGAAGTCACCAATTTCTATTACTGCTCTAGGTAAATGGTTATATATCCTGGGTGCCATACAGAATATATTATAGTTGAATAGAGCAGTTTTGTGAGGGGGAATACATAATTTAGCGTTATGTCTCTTGCTTTGAAATTTTTTGAATTTGTCTAGATTTTTCCTAACAAACAATATTACTTCATATATGTACATACAGGGTAGTGTAAGAATATTATACTTGATGAAATATGGTTTACAGCTGTCAGTTTGTTTTAATTTAAATATAGACCGCACGCACCTCTTCTGGGCCCTAAATGCCGTATCCTTTTCGGTGGAATTACCCCAAAATATAACACCATACCTCAAAATAGGCGCTACATAGCCGTGATAGGCAGTAATAACTGTTGCAGTACTCACTGTTTTGGTTAACATGTAGAGAGCATATGAGTAGCGACTCAGTCTTAGGCAGATGCTCTCTAGATGTGATTTCCAGTTCAAGTTATGATCTACATTAAGACCCAAAAACTTGGTTTTATCAACTAGTTCGATTCTATGCCCTAGATAGTGTACATCCATGTCAATTATTTCATTTTTTCTATTTCTAAATGTCATTAAATTAGTTTTTTGGAGATTGATTTTTAAATTATTTAATGTTAGCCAACTTATTACTTTTTGCAACGTGTCATTTACTTCATGTTCTAAGCTTTGCCGATCTGGTTTCGATATTATAATTGTGCTGTCATCAGCAAATAGTACACTTTTATGTTTTGTTATTTTGGTAAAGTCATTTATGTAAATAATAAAGAGTAAAGGACCCAAAACACTTCCTTGTGGGACGCCAAATAGCACTTCTCTATATGCTGAATAAAAGGTTTGCTCTATTTTTGATTTGGGAGATATCCTAGTTATTTTTGTAGACTGTGTTCTATTGCTTAAGTACGACTTTATTAGATTAAATACATTACCCCTTATACCATACGCATATAGTTTTTCGACCAGTATTTCGTGATTGACGTAGTCAAACGCTTTCGTAAGATCCATATATAAGGCGCAGGATAGTGCTCTGTTATCAACCTCACGTATAACTGTCTGGAGTAAGTTGAAAATTGCCATGTCTATGGTTTTATTTTTTCTAAAGCCTATTTGTTCTTCTGATAATAAATTATTTGATTCAAAATAGTTAACCAGGCGGTCATGAATCACTTTTTCGAATATTTTAGATATAACTGGTATCAGTGCTATTGGTCGATAACAGCCCATATCATGTTTATTGCCCTTTTTAAATATTGGTATAATTATAGTTTTTTTTAATTTTCCAGGAAATACACCTTGAGATATGCATATGTTGATAATGTGAGATAGTATGTATGACAATTTGTCAGCTATATGCTTTAGAATCTTAGTTGATATGTCATCGTAGCCAGTACTATTACTATTTTTTAATTTTTTTATTATAGTATTAATTTCTGACGGTGCTGTTGGGTACATAAACATGGAATTATTTCTATTTTGTATATTTAATTTAGGATTATTAGATGTCAATTTTTTTACTTGGTCAATGAAATAATTATTAAATGAATTTGCTATTTCTATTGGGGATGAAATTTGTTGATTGTTATTATTAATTTTGATAATCTGCTCTCTAGGTATATTATTCTTTCTTTTATTTATAATGTTCCAAGTGGCTTTGGATTTATTACTAGCAGAGTTAATATAGTTATTGTTTTGAGCTTTTTGCGTCAACTTTATTACTTTATTTAATCTAGCTGATAAGTTTAAGTAACGGTTCTTATTAAGTTCAGTTCGATGTCTACGATATTGCCATAGAAGTTGTCGTTTGCGTTTACAACAAAGCCTTATTCCTTGTGTCATCCAATGGGACGTGTTTTGGTAGATATTTTAACTCTTACTATGGGGAAGCATAAATTGTAGAATAAGCATAATAGGTCGTAGAAATGTTCGAAAGCAGAGTCGGGGTCGTCTGTTTCCAATGCATCTTTGAAACCAAGTGCCTCCATACACTGTTTGAACTTTCTTATATTGTCAGGACTGTAATCTCGTTTATTTACAAACCAATGATTAACTGGGCAATTACATTTTACTGGACATGATAATACTTGTGCGGTATGGTCTGAGATAGCAAATTCCAATACTTCGCTAGTGTAGCCACGTTTGTTCGTAAGAAAGGTATCAAGACATGTACCAGAGGCAGGCCGAGTTGGTTGATTAATTGCTATTTTTAGATTAAAACTTGAGACTAAATTTATGAACTGAATAGTTTCTTTACTTTTGTTAAGCAAGTTTATATTAAAATCCCCGCAAATTACTATTCTTTTTTTGCCTAAGCAGAATTTATTAAGAAGAGAGTAAAAAACGGTAAAGAACCTGTCTAGATCTGTCAGGCTCGTTCTGGGCGGTCTATAGATACAAATCACATATAAATTGTGTTGGGTAAACTCGATTCCGGAGCACTCGATAATGCCCTCCATAGAGTATTGATTTATATCATTTATTGGTATGACCTCTTGAGAGTTGTGTGCCAAAATACAAGACCCTCCACGCCTACTTTTCCTCGAAAAACAAGATGCAATAGTATAATTTGGTAACTTCAATAAATTTTTATCAGTGCCTATCATATTATGCTCCGTAATACATAAAATATCAATTGTTTTATTCAACGAATTAAGTGATAATGTTAGTAAGTCTGATTTAGATAACAAACCATTAATATACTGTTTAAAAGCTACTGTCATACTGTACTACTAAAATAACTACTGTTTAAAAGATGAAAATAGTATATTATATTAAATTAATAGGTAAGAATCAGTGCTTTTATTATGCTTTTAGTTTCAGTAGGTACCCCACCCCACACGCACTACATATTTAAATAATTTCCCAAAATTATAGTAAATAAGATATTAATTTATGAACAAAACAAAATAAATAGCCAAAATAGGTGGCGTAAGTGGAACATCCCCGCGAGTTTGTTCAGCCCCACCCGCGCACTTTTCAGTGGGCCGCGCCGCGCCGCGCGCACCCTTCGCTGCACCCCATGTGTTATTCTCCGCCTCGGCCCGCGCGGGACTGGGACGCTCCTTCATTTTACTCCAATTTACAAACTGAAAAAATTCAAACAAACATTTCCCAAATTAAATCTAATAACAAGTTCCTAACTCGCATTCTTTTCCAGAAGTTACGCGAGAGAACCTCCTCTAAACCAGCTTTTCACCTTGATTATAAGATATTGATGCCAGCCGCTTTATGAAATTACTTAATTAAATTTCACTGCGATGTTGTTGAGATAGTCTAGTTTTCTTATTTAAAACATAATTAAGTTGAATTTTGCCTTGAATTGGATTAACTAATCAATTTAATAGAATTGAAAGATATTTGGATTTAAATTGGTAGAGACGTGATGTAAAGTTATAGGTCAGAGTATGGGTATGACAGATCGATATCTGTCTGCGATGCCGCCGTCATGAAGGGGTAGCGAAAACGGAAACAAAAATATGATGTACAGTTTAAGCAATGTTTAGAATGACTTGTTATTTCAAAACGAGGGAGATAATATTAACTTTATTTCAAGGTAGTGTGATTTAGAAGTTTAATGATGTGGTATAAAATATTATGGTAATGTGCTATACATTTAACATCTATTACTTCCTAAAAATCTGTATTTTAAGAAGTTAAAATTGGCAATCGAGTAGTACTGCGTATAAGTATGGATATTATATTGGATTGGCGTCACAGCGATAAATATTGAACTAATGAAATTGCCTGTCTGAACTGTCAAGAACAACACTTTTTAATTACCGTTTTTTAACGTGCTAAGAATACTGAAAGTAATTTTGTAACCAAATATCTACTAGATTATAATCAGAAATACAATAAATGCTTAGGACTTTTTAGTATTATCTAGTTATATTTCAGTAATTTTTGCCTTTCAAGCGTAACTATGCCTGATTCCTACTTCCACCTCTTAGTGTTATTTTTTTGAATACTCATTCTGCGTTTGTAGGTACTTATCCATGTCATACGGTATTATTAAAATGATAGGTAATAAATACTTTAAGCAAATAGACTCATCTTGTTGCTAAGGATCTGTACTAATATTAAATTAGCATTGTGTGTAACAAATAAACTTATAAATTATGGGGCTGATTTGAAACATTCTTTCACCATTAGTTTAAAAACACAAAACCGTGGGTAAGTTAGTATCGTAGGTGAATCGGCTTGTTATTTTATCGAACAATTAATTCTCCTTCTCAAGAGCTACCTATTTAAAATGATCTTATCCACAAGGGGACGAAATTTCTCAATACCGGAAACACTAGGGGAGTTTAACTGACATTGATTTTGCGGAATTTTGAATGAATGCCTGATTGATACTCTTAGTTTCCACTTGGATTGGCCCGATTGGAACGATGATTAGTGTTCCTGGCATGTGACTAGGTGTTTTGTCAATATACCACTAAACCTAATTGTAATATTTGTAATAGTATGTATGTAATAAATGCGTAATTTACAGCGTTACGCATTATAACCCGTAGTTCGTGGTTTCAAATCCCACCATCCACGTTTTTTCCAACTTATTGTGACCTAGCTAAAATAGTTATACATATGCCATCGTGATATTTTCTGTATAGAATTATATTATGTTTTGCAAAGACGTAGTACCTACATCATTTTGTTTTATAATCAATACTTTTACCTGTATTTTTTCACACTTTGGGTAACATGTAGGTCCCTAATTTTTTGGAAAATTTAATATATCCTATCTTTATCGCAGGTTGTGTAGCTTCTCAACAACGAAATATTTTTTCATATCGGTCAAGTAGTGTCGGTGCCTATTCAATGTAAACAAAGAAACAAATCTTTCCCCTTTATAATATTAGTGTAGATAACAACGATTCAAGTAACTTAACGGGAAACTTCTTTAATATCGTTTAATAAGTTACATAGATAGGTCTACCGCGGTCGGTGATTACAAACAATATACTCGTATATGTATATGAAGACAAAAATCTAAAATGACAAATTCCTTAATATGATTTGTTCTAAGCATACGTACAGTCAATTTTAGCTACATACATACAACAGTAATGAATTTTAGTGCGGTACTCGCAGATATAATAACAGAGGGGCGCCACCCCAACTGGAGCTTGAAAAGGAAAGCTTTTAAGAGCTTTTTGTTTTGTAATTAATTATGTTTTTTTGTACTCTTTTAGACTGAGAAATTTTGCGAAATATATTTTCTTTTATGAATGATATTGAGCATATTTTAAATAGATAATAGTATTATTTACACAACTCAACATTACTAAGACTGATAAGAAAAATATTAATGTTTGTAGGGATTTTTGTTATGGACCTACCCCGTAAATTAATAGAAATTGCAAAAGTAAAATGTTTGCGTTGCGCAGACTATTTACTGGAAACATCTAAATTGACTATTATTTTACTGGTAATCAACTGTACCTACAGATATTTGTAGAATTCTGTACAGAGTAATTGAAATCCTTGAAAATTACATTGGCTACATTAATAAAAGTTGTTGGCAAAAGCTACTACTCGTATGTTCATAAAGATGTCAGTGACCCTACAAATATGAGGTATTACAACTATAAAGTCGTAAAAGGTAGTTTAATATACGAGTATTATGGTTTGTGAAAACAGGTAGGCCCACTTATTTTGTTCATATCTACGAACTTGCCAGTATGATCAGCTTTTGTGGTTGTTAATACAACGTTAATATAGAATCAAGCAATAAATCACAGAATGACTTGACAGAATATACCTACGAAATTGGACAAATGTTAAGCTAGAAATATTTTGCTTACCTATGCTTTAACTTATTTTGAATCTAATAGAAATGGTTAACTACAATGCGTGTTGCATTGCGTAAAAGATGATTGGATTCGTTCAATATTGGGAATCCAGGCAAACCAAATGTAAAAAAAAACCGCGACCCAACACGAACGCAATAACTTTTGCAGACCTTGGTTACATGTTTTTCGAAGGTACCAAATTTTTTATAACTTTAGGAATTTAGTATTTAGTAAGAAAAGCCGAACACGTATGTTCCAAAATTTTTAAATTCGTTTTTTTTCCTTGTTCCAACTTTTACCAAACTTTTGTCCATTTTCATAGTTTCGGTAAATTATTATAATTTCCAACATACGTTTTTACAATAAGTACGCTTGTATTTACTCAAATTGTGTTTTGAAAATGTGTAAAAGTTAATCTTAGTCTTAAGTAATAATTACTACGATATAACGATTAATATCTTTACGCCTATAGCTGGTTAACTATCTACTCACATTTTTCAATTTGGTTGTTACACGGTTATAAAGCTATGATTAAATACAAACTACTTACTCATATTATTATTCAAAATGGCATTACAGTATTTAAGCCTCATATCTATTACAAGTAATTACCTCACAACAATTAATAGCGTGCACGACCTTACTCTAAAAAACTAGTTAATTTTATGAGTGCTTGTACGAAGTGGCTTTGATTTTATTGCAAACGCAATAATGTTTGATGGAATTAGGTACGTTAATACAAACCCAGTATCAGAATACCATCATAAAGTACTTCGATTATATGTAGTAGTGTTTAACTGATAATTTGTTTTAGTTAGAGCCTTTTAATAGGTTAACAATAACCTTTCCAATCCCAATTACTCATTGGTACCCACGTTAAGAAACAATAGATTTTCTATTGTATGTGGAATTATGGTTTATGATGAGTTAAAAGTTATCGGATTAGGATCCGAACACAATTATTTTATAGATACATCCACGTTTGTTACTCTTTTACGCAATTAATGATGATGAACTGATGAGAAACTGATGAACTACTTTTGTGTCGTGTCTCTCTAAACACTTGACATTGGCGGAATCACTGCGTTGTTTTTAAAAGCGGGATACAGACCATAATTAAAAAGTGATGATGAAATCTGGTAGATTGACCGGTGAAATACTAGATTAGTATATACATAATACTTTTTTTCACTCTGCAATAACGAAATTTATGGCACGAAAACAGGGTCAGCTCTGCGATTTGTGATTAAAGTTTAGGATCCTTCGTTATAGTAACGGTTTTTTCATTGAATCATTAATGGTTTATCGAAAATTACTGATATCTTCTGCTACTTAAATAAAATTACAAGTATCTTGCGTAACTAGTATCTAAATCGTCTTATTTATTTATTACTCGACATGTGTTATGTATTTCTTATTCAAGTATTAAGAGTGTTCGAGTCACACCATCGAAATTGGTGTTGTTTATTAAGATGCATCGGTGAATTACGACTACACCGGTGAACTTATATCGCACATTCATAGTAACATGTAAATAGCAAGTGCTGATGTAAGGGTAACTGGTAAGTATCCTATCATGAATTTGGTTGGTATTGACTGGAGAAGAGTAGGTAAGTCTATATCTGATTGGTACTGGTATGTACGAGCTGCAGTTATTGCAATTGATTGATGCACCTATTTAGGGCGACTGACACTAACAGTTAGCCAGTTTACAGTTCCGTTCGGGGAGGAAATAAAGTGCATCTTGTGGGCTGCAGCGCGTGGATCGCTCACGTCATGCCGTAGATTGTGCGAAAACTGCGCGCGAGTGGCGCAGGAGTAGTCCGTGTAAGTAACGAGTAATTTTTTGACAAAAGGGACATTACATAAGAAAAGCTGAGAATATTAAATAATTTTAGTAACAAAGTAGTTTTTTTAAAGTAGGAACCTCACTCAGGAAGTGGTGTTTTTGAATTTTGTAACATATATGAAACAACGAAACGACGATTGCATTAACCCTGAAAAAAGGTTTAGTGTGATACTTATTATACACAAATTGCATCTTATTTTTTTGATTCCTATATCTTTGTATAATTTGCATTTTATAGTGTGTAGTATGTGACAGCACTTAATAATAGCGTTAAATTAACTTGTCTCATAACATGTCAAACGTGTTTACTATTTAGAGTTCTGTAGTAAGCAGTTGAATAATAAACATTCTCAGTCTACAAATCCAGTTTGAAATATGTAGTTCGATACTTGCTGAGTTATTTTTATTGCGACTGTGTTTATTTCTGTATGTGGTCATACATATTAACGTTTTATTATAAATCCACATATCTACCGTTTATGGGCTTATTTATTAATTATTTTAACAATGGTTTCAATTCTTAAACTTAACAGAAATTATAATGTTAATTTCTTCATTTTGCAATACTTCTATTTATGGTATTATTCACATTTTATTAACATAACATTGCATTATTATAATTTACCATGTCAGTGATGTTTGAGAAAAATGTCGTTCAATACTTATTTCTTTATTTATATATTTTTTGTAATTATGAAGTAATATCAATTTTTGAGTTCTGGTTTAGGTGGTTTCTTTCTATAATTTTCGTAAGTTTTTAACTAAAAATGTTTAACAAGTATGTATAAACAATAAACATGTCATACGCAGGTACAAAAGCAATATGTTATAATGGCATACATTTCCATTCATCATGAATCGTTCATGGGCCGTCTAAAGAAAAGGTTTTAAATTGTTTCTCGATGTTAATAAATTTTAAACAGATAAACCTGTACATCTCGGGCTCTCGCAGCTTAAAAAACGAGTATCGTGAGTATAGAATCCAGACGAAAAAAGTAGTCGTGCAACATTTCACAAGGCACAACGGCCCGCTGCACTCGCATTGTGTGCCTTAACAATATCCATGGGCCCAGAGAACACTATACAATAAATACAACACGTCTGCGACGTCATTTCAACAAATCAAATACCCTACGCAAACAAACTCAAATCGACAATTCCAGCCAATTTAAATTTTATGCCTTCCCCTACATGCGCGCTCAGAGCAGCTCGACGGAAACAATATTTCTATAAATATACGACCCTACGCTGTGTCAAAATTGTGGCTCAATTTGTGTATATCGGAGCGGGGAGTGGCTGTTTACATAGAGTTAATTAATCAGATTAATTTAATAACAATTAAAACTCTTAAGAGTCACTGTCGTGTTATGTTACTAGATAGTTGCGGAGATTTTATATATTATTTCCGTATTTGAATATGGTTTTATATTCAGCATTTTAATACATATTAGAATTGAACATTTCCTTCGCAAGATTGGGAACATTTTTTAATAGGTGTGTAATTTTCTTAGATGTTAAATGTCCTGGCTATTTGTCATCTAGGATTGTACTAGTGTCTTGAAGAAAGAAATTCCTACTAAGATGTAATACACTAGATTCTTAACAAAACTCGAACAGAAATAAACATCAAGTTAAAAAAGAATTGGGATTAAAAATATTAAATTTTACAATGTAGAGTGTCTTTTTTCAGACCATATTTTTTGTTTGGGTGAGGTTGTTTAAAAAGTAAATCCTTAGCTAATTACAGTTTTCTAGTACTAAGATTATCCGCTCTGGGCATCGCACCAATGAATGGCAAGATGAAATTATGAGGGTACTTTATGATTAAGGAGGTTTAGTATGATGATCGAAAAAAACAATCTTTATAGCAATTTCCTCACTTTTGTATTTAAATGTGTTCTTTAATAGTTTTCCTAAATATTTATCTAGCTTTGGTAAATTTATTTTCAGACGGAAATAACGCCTCCTGAAGTATAAAACTTGTAAAAGTTTATAACATGTAACAGTATTTAGTATGTATATCAATTAATTAAATATTTTAGATGTCCTAGGAACAGTTTAATTACTTTTCCTTTTTTTAACTATGTGGATAAGATTTGATATCTTTAAAATGTTTACTCGAAATTAATTTGAACAGGTTCGGTTTTCCAAATTTATAATATTTCTTTTTTACATATTATAATAATCGGATAAAGTAATTAAGCAAGCTGTTAAAGGGATAAACATGTTTCGATTGGTGATCATAAGGGCCCGGGTCACTAGAGTACACCGAGAGAGCCGCGGTCCCGCAGGGAGGGGTCGCAAACAGGTTATGACCCCGACAAGTTACTTGCTCGAAGCCTCGAATGTAACCAACATGTAAGACCTCCACTCCTCTTACGCTTCAACCCGGCTAGTTCCTTTTTCCACGCTGATGGAGGGGAGGAAGAGCTCAATTAAAACTGGTTATCGCCAGTGACCCGCTCCTTTCTGTCCCGAACCAGGATAAGATAAAAGAATAATCTTGACGTTGTGATTTTTGGTCGCACGTGACTTCGAAATGATAGCTTGCAATTATGTCATTTATTCCGCCTTATTGTTTTATCAGTTTTTATGGGTTATTCATAAGACGTCATGTTTTTTTAATAATTGTACCTTCATACACGCAATTATCAAATCAAATATTATGAATTCTTGCTAAATTATGTACGCTCAGACTACATATTTAAACTTATAAATAATGCAAGTTTTTACGTACTTTATTGGGTTTTGTAGTATTCTAAACCTAGAACCTAGATTTATTTTGATCGTAATGATAGCTGAACATTATACATTCGTAAAAAGAGAAAAATATCCAGTCTGTAAAAACTGGTCCACCCTTTTCCTGCAGTCGTGGATATTACAATCGCATTATGTTAGTTGTAGTCGTTTTAGCTCTGCGTCGGATATAACAATGCTGCGATTTGTTTAGATACTTTTTTCCTCGCATAAGCAAACGAATATATTTCCAATATTACCACATAATACACCATTGTTCTTCAGTTCGTTGATATTTCTCCAACATTTCCAACGCTCGGACGCCATTTAAGTGATACACATACTTAGCGATGCATGAATACCTACCTACTTACTATAAAAACAATGTTGCGGTTAACTAATGAAATTGAATGGACCTTAAGAAAATGCCGCGAAATGAAATTTTGTATGTCTGAAAGATGACATTGATTTGAAAGTAACCCAGGCTTATGCAATAGATCGAAAAGTTTAAGTTTTCCCCATTAAAATTCTGCAATTTCAGTTCAATCTGTTTAATTTTATATTTTTATCTGTATAAAGCTACATTAGTGTTGTTTTTATTTATTCGAGTGTTCGACGAATGAGGTTACAAATTGAAGAGAAGGTAAAAAATATAAAAGTGACACTGCATAAAATGGTGGAACAAAAGCAACAATAAATTAAAGAAAATTAAATTATAATTACAACTGCTGGTTCATTATTCACGAACAAACTGAGTGTATTCATGAGCTCGTGAGTCATTCGATGGATCTAAAGAGAAAGTATGTCTGTAAGTTAATAAAGATTTAAATTTGTTTTACTTTGAGACCAATGACTGGGAACGTAAAAAAACATGGTATTTTGAAAATAATGTTTTATAGTGTGAAAAAAGCTGTGAAAGCTTATTACTACTTATTGAAAATGAATTATTGGTAATGGTGAGAATAAATACCCTTGAGATTAACTGCATTACGCATCATCATTTATCTGAATTTCCTATAATTTCTTATTGAATATTGAAAAGCCACTTAGAGTATTTAAGTTTATTATTTCTATCACCTTTTAGGTCGATGAGTAAAAGACTCCTGATATGAGGGAACAAATAAATAACTATGTAGTATTTTGAATATATATCTCTTATGTGGTATTATCGATAAGACACTATTTAAGAGATACTTATTCTTATTGGATTGTACGATTTTAAAAAGTAGGCAACCTTTCTTAAAGAAATATTTTAAACAACAATGAAGTAAAACAGAATTATGGACAGTAGGTTGGACGGTTGCAAAATATTCTTAATTTTCGATCGTTTCTTACTTGTGTTCTGTATGTATGATTGTTTAAAACATTTTAGGTCAGATATGTATTCCATATGTTTTAAAGAGCAAAGCAAGCTTTATCAAAGCTTTTGATCACGTACAAGGATAGCAGTTTAGATGAGATAAGTTTAGGTTCAAAATCTCGTATAAACGAAAAAGGACGATTTGTGTACTGAAACTCGACAATAATCTTCAGAAAGAAAATGATATAAGTTCCATCGGATTCAATACAAAAAAAGTAATTATCTATCTTACAATCGGCCAAAACGGCGCGTTCAATGGGAAACCCCCGCAGTAATGTTAACTACTACATTCGTTTGCTGTATGGAGTTGAAGTGCGTGTAAAAATTCCATAGGTAGCGAGGGACGAGGGTGCCATGTTTATGTCTGTTACGAAATGAAACCGAACAGCACGCCGCAACACTACGCGCCATCTGGTGGCCATCATCTCATCAAGAAAAAATAAACTTTCTGTAAAAATAAACAAACGTGCCATCATAAATAGACAGTTCTGTTCAATTTAAACAATTTTTGACATATTGAAATATTAGCTTCAAACTTCTGGATCGTAAATGTAAGTTGAAACACCACTGTTTATGTAAGTATAAATGTACTGAAAAATTCTAGGCATTCAAGGTCTCGATCAAGGAAATTCCAATTTTCTTCGCCTTTTATCTATGAACAAAGAGGAATGAACAATTTAATGCCAATTTAACTTTAAATCGAGGTGCATTCTGTGAGAATCTCAAGCAGAAGTTTAAAAAGTAATTTGATTTTAATATTATTTCATTTAACTATGCAATAAAAGTTAATCCGATGCTGAGTCGTATAAACATTGTTTAGTCTGAGCGTCGTGTATACAAAAATGAAAATAAAAAGAGACTAAAAATTGTAGAACCGGTCCCGGGCATCGTAGCTCGGAGAGCGTCGGAGGACTGACCTCTGTTGGCCTTGACAGCTGCGCTCACTCCGGCCGCGACGTGAGCCTCTCGGCTGAATCAACCACTAATAACTTCACTATAACATTATAATGCCGGTGCAACTATGCGTTACATATTACCGCGATGCTACGCTGCGCGCGACGCGATCACGCGACGTGTCCTCAACACACGTGATTTGTCGCTGTTCATTTGTCTCATAAAGCACACGTACTCTCGTTAATGTACTCAAGCTTTTGTACTTGTACCAACATTATCCAAGCCTTCCTGTGTGAGTAGTATGGCTATAAATTACATAACGTTGAATAATAGGATGCTTCAGTCTTTCAAAAATGAAGAATGTAACGTTACAAACTTAACATGTGACACATAACTTCACGTGGGTTATGAAGCATTTATTTCTTATCTAGATTACATACTCATATTAAAAAGGTATTTTTGCAAGTAATGATTGTTTATAATCCTAACATGTCTAAAAGCTTATTTATTCTTTAGCACTTTGAAAGCAACAAGGCAATAAGTACGTAATAACGTAGTGATAGTTATTTCGTATGGCACTTTCCTGCTATTTACCGCAGCGGCGCCACTACCATTTCCATATAATTTTGTCACTCATTACCTAATCTAGCAAACCAAATACTAATTCACTTCAACAAATGTGCATTAAACAAATAGGCGAAAAACTTTAAATGCATAAGACAAGGTACATACAACTGATTGCTTAAGTACGTACTTATTTCAACATCGCTTCCACTTAGGTACTAGTTCGAGTTAAGGGAAGTACCTACGTAACAATTGATTAAATATCCGATAGACTTTAGCTATGGATTCATTTGAATTGAAGTTAAACCATCAGAAACATTTAATGAAAGCGGTCATTGAAACTTTGAATAACGTCTACAATAATAATACAAAGATGGTACGGACAAATGTAGCTATTGACATAAGTGGCTTGCCATAACATCATATCGGCGGGACAATGGGCATTCCAGCGCAGAAGGGGGCGGGCGGGGGGAGGCGGCCCGGGATCGACATGTCCCGTCCTATTCTATTGTGTTTAAACATTTTCCGGACATGAACTTATTAATTACCTGTAAATTTAAAACGAGACTTTATTTAAATTAATTTGCAAATCAATTTGCTAATGAAAATGCTGTGGTAAATAGCTAATTAAAGAGTCGTTTACAATTAAACGGCTGCAAATAATTGAGAGCTAACTGTGATGGACATTCCAAGGTCTATATAATTTTTATTTTCTGAAGATTTATTAGTTAGTATTGATTGGTGGTTTGTATGCTTTTAATTACTTTTTAGGGTTCCGTACCTCAAAAAGAAAAAACGGAACCCTTATAGGATCACTTTGTTGTCCGTCTGTCCGTCCGTCTGTCAAGACCCTTTTTGTCAGGAACGCGTGGAGGTATGAAGCTGAAATTTATATCAATTACTCAGGTCTACTGTCCCTTGAAGCTGTGAAAAAATCAAACTTCTAAGCCAACGCAATCAAAAGATACAGGGTGCTTCCCGTGAACTCAGAATCTTGAAATTTGGTACGAAGCAACGTCTTATAGCATAGATAAAGGAAAAATTACGAAAACCATAAATTTTTAGTTACATCACATAATATATATTTTTTTAATAATTTTAAACTTACTACCCATTTCCTCATAAACGCGTAGAGGTATTAAATTGAAATTTATACCAAATACTCAGGTCTATAATACCTTTAAGCTGTAACAAAATCAAACTTCTATGTCAACGCAATCAAAAGAAACAGCAATTTAAGCTGCATATTTTGAAACTCGCAAGTACTCGCAAGGGAATCAAAACCTAAAGGGTACTTCCAGTCGCCCTAGAATCTTGAAATTTGGCATGAAGCAACGTTTTATAGCACACATAAAGGAAAAATTCCGAAAACCTTAAATTTTTGGTTACATTACAAAATATTTATGCTCCTCCATCTTTCCCCATTGTAATGTTATGAATTTCATTTTGCAATAAAAATACCATAGTTATGACTCGATTGTCGTAATGAACGAACTTTGTAAACCTTGCAGGTTTGTACGGAACCCTCGGAGCGCGAGTCCGACTCGCACTTGGCCGGTTTTTTAGCAATATTATAGCTTCCCAGGGAGCGGGTCTACACCCGAAAACGACACGAAAAATTACTATCCGTCGCCTGATCCGACAAATTTCGTTTTTGGGAGTAGGCCCCCTCCCTGGCCATAATATGACAGTTATCGAACTTCGATATCGTTTCGACAAGTTAAAAGAATGTATGGGTTTAACTTTTAACTTGGAATAGTTAAGTGATTTCAATTTCATACATTTGATACCTAATTATCGACACGACGTCCGATAGCTACTGTCTCGTGACTAGGCCAACTGTTAATGTATTTTAAATGTTTATGTGTGGTTAACATAATAAAAAAGTATATATAAGAAAGCAAATGGTCAAAGTGTTATTGATAAACATTTCTGTTGTTCTAGCATCAGACCCGTTTAAGTAACAAAAACAGAACGGTTTGTGTACGTGTTTTAGGTCTATTCTACAAGTTAGTCTTCCTGCTGCGAACGACGATTGTTCGACGTAAACAGGTTGTTAAATGTCAACAATTGCAAGAACGCTGTGACTTGTTCAATAGGTCGTTTGCCCTTAGGGAAAATATTTAATGCTAGTTTTGTGCCTTTAAAATTAAGACTTACATAATAGATATTAACTTCAAAGTAAAACGTGTGCCGGCGCGTTTGACTGAATTTTAGTATCTGTTTTAGGAATAAGAATGTCCTTTCAAATACAAGAGGGCAGTATTTTATTCGTAAGCTGTTAATTATAAGCAAATGAAATAATTTTCTGTCTTATTTCCTATCTACCTACTTATATGGATCTTAATTCCAAATAATATACTAATTACATAATGCATGTGGAATATGTATGTAGGTAGGAATACAATGTAAATGTCACCGTAAGATTTTAAAATTCGTTAGATTACAATCTATCTTGCGAGATTGTAAACTGTCGGCAGATTGTGAACCGTAACATGATTGCAATTTAACGCATTATTTTTCGCTATATTGTAATCTATCGAAGGGAATCGGTCAAATTGTGAACTGACTTAGAACGAAATGCATCTCGCGCGCTGATTGGTTGAGTTATGTGCCCCCCGCCGCCCCGTCATTCGCCATTGTTTGTTATTTCGTTTGTTGTCTTTATACTTTTAATTCATGGTATGTTTAAAGGACTAAATATTTTTTTATAAGAGTTTCTTAAAATTTCCAATTTTAATTTGTGTTAAAAGACAAAATAATTGTTTCATTTTATTGTAATTTTCAATTAAAATTTTGAGTGTTTGAATAATAAATATTTCGGTACAATTATTTCTCAACGTATGTCAGGATTATTGATTACCTAGTAAATAGTAAATAAATACCTACTTGAAGATTTTTTTAAGTGCATTTATTTTATTTAAACGACATCTCTATTTCTTTAAATAAAATAAATGATTTGAATTTAATTTCATTCCTAACTTTACGGGAACATAGAAAGGCTAGTCGTGATTGGTCGCTCATTCAATAAACCGACCAATCAGGAAGAGCTTTCGGACAGTTGACAGTTTGACGCTGGACAGATTGTAATTTAACGGTTTCACTTCGATAGATTACAATAAAGCGAAAAATAATCCGTTAAATTGCAATCCTAAGTTACGGTTCACAATCTGTCGACAGTTTACAATCTCGCGAGATTGTAATCTAACGATTTTTGCAATCTTACGGTGACATAAATAAAGATTGGTTGGATTTTAGAGCAAACATATTTATTTAGTCCTTCGGGACATTTACTTGTGTAACGTAAAAAAACATGATTCGTTTTTGCTTGTCAACGATGAATTGATGTTAACATTTAACACGCGCACACAGGTGAGCCAAGAAATATGCAGTTGTATAGGGACATAATAGGATTATCAGAAGTTTGAAAACAGGAAGGGGGAGGGGGGGGGGGGGGCACAATGATCCTTGAGTCCGGAAAATTGCTTTAACACCGGAAGGTCGACCAACAGCCCTTATTAGGTAGTTTCGAAATTTCAATTCGGGAGAACACCCCGTAGCACCATCGTGTCAATCAAGTGTGTGTAATCCAGGTTACCGTATCTTTTACTAAGAATTACCTACCTATTATGTTAAGGTGATACCGGTCCACATTCCTTCTAAACGACCCAATAATCATCGCTTTAGTACAAAGTATATTCAAAAAGCGATTGATGGACACGAAGGTTTGCGAGAGATTTGGCAAATGGGCAAAGCCAGCTGATGATGATGTAGCTGAAGACTGAATCGGGCAGCATTGTCTCATCCAAAGCAACATTTTTGAGGTAGATAGCGTAGTTCTGTGGCAAATTGAATACCAAGTCTCACGAGTCATCTGCTCTTGATTCGGCTAAAGACTTACGAGCGACTAACGTGACACAACACCAAAAATGTTCCGGACATTAGTCTATCCGACATTAGGATAACTATCTGGAATACTTTAAGCTCGAAGCTCTTTAATTCCGTACTCCATAATGGGTTAACGCCATGTGTATGGGAGTGGAGATATTATTTTTCACGAAGTGTGAAGAACAGATAGTTAAACCATTTCACTCCTGAGCCACGTTTTTAAGTTGTTTCCGAGAGTTATCATATCGTCTCTCGTGGGTTTGACGACTTTCCGGCCTTCACAGTGGTAGGGCGGCAATATGGATGCAAAGCCTAAAATTTTGGAAGTGTTGGGGAAACGCTCATGTTCAGCATCGAATGTTCTTCGACTGAAATCATGTTGACACTTAAGTACATAATAACATAAGGTATACATATAATTAGGATTTAGTTCAAATATTTATTTTACCAGCTTTTTATTCGAAGTTTTGTCAATAGAAAGTGATAACATTATTCGTATTATGATTAAAATTGACTTTTTGATAAGTAACAACCTAAGTCTTGGTCAAAATTGTTTATTTATAAAAGCAATTTGACCAAATGGGACCGATTCAGTGAGCGCAGTATGCGGGCGACTCATTGTCTGACAAATTGCTGTCATAACGTTTATTATTTAGGCCGGGCTATGGTTCAGCTATGTTCGTATATGTATAACATTGTTACGGAATACCATTCTATTTTAACCGTCTTATAAAAAAATAATAATGTATATGTTGTAACGGAGGGAAGGTAGAGGGATAAGGAACTCAGGATAGGATGAATAAAAATATATTTAAAATAAAAGTAAACGGAAAATATAGTTCGAATGAAAGGTAAAAGAAGAAGAAGAATAACAAGCAAGTCAAATTGACAGATTTAAAAGAATATAAAAAACATAACCTATGACTTATAAAGAGTTCGTAACATATGTATTAAAAAATATAACACAAATCTTAAATCTTTGGAAAGATATATATAGGGACTTTTAGATTTGGACTCAATATGTAATATTTTCGAATTCTATCATCACCAGATCCTGGTCTCCGTATCATGGTATGATTATTGAAATTTTTTGACAAGTTTTTTGGTTGGACAGGATTCCAACAAATAAAAGATCAAAAATAGTTCATAATCGATGAAATTATTGGCAAACACACAATATGAATATTATTCATATATCGATAAACGATCGAATGCCTGAATGAGAAACCTATTTTTTTCGAAGTCGGTTTAAATATCAAAAAATAGAAAAATATTAACATGCTATCTGAAACTGGTAGAAAATATAAAATATAATCTCGGTCTTGCACAATTGGTTTTTTTCACTTTGATTTTCTAAAGTTTCAACACTATTTCAATAGGTTAAAATGTTTATCTTACAGTTTATGATCTGGTGCATTATATTGCATGGTATTAATATAAGTGTAGGAGGTTCTTCATCTAGATAGAGTGCTGACATGTGGAAAGTTGAGTAGATGGAAACGTAAAGCTGAAGACCGAATTCAGTGGCTTGGTATTGGAGAAATCTATGCCCAGAAGTGGACGATATGGTCTGATGATGAACATTTTATTTATCCTAATTCCTTTACCTACGTGTAACTTCTTATTCGGAATACGATCAAATATTTTTATTTCATCCTACTATAAAAGATATTATCAAGATATGTTTTATAGACAGATACCATTGTTTGTGAATAGGTTCATCCTACTTTATTTTGGTTTTTTATTGATTAAATGCATCGTTTTTAATTTCACACTTATTGGACTACTAGTTCGATTTTCTTTCCTCAGAAATAAGTTCATATTAAATGTTGCGGGTGGTTATATAATTAACCGACCACAAATTTGTTGACCTTTCAGCATAAAAAGTATCCTTATTAACATATAAGTATTTTTACTAGATTAACATATAATATCTTATCTATCTTTGTACTAAATTGCATCGAAATATTGACCGAAATCCTTTTAGTAGTATTAAGTAAAAGAATAAAAACATATTGTACATCCAGACAACTTTCGCATTTATAATAATTAGTAGATAGGATTAACAAAAAATCTTAAAGATCTATCTAAATAGTATACAATTCTATCTACTATAATTATATGTATATATACCAGAAAAGAACACCTACCTACATTGACTTTTCTAATACAACAAGCCATAAATTTCCAATCCGACTTACATTATTCTGTTATCTAGTTTGTGATTTTATTACCGTTGAAATGTCAGACAGTTGATATTATCAGATTACATAATGTAGGTCAGGTCAGGTACCTTTTAAACGGTGTCCTACTTATACAACGCTTACTAAATTCAAAAGCAACTAACTATTTTATAACTACTCTGTGGTAATGTGTTGAAAATATATTTACTGTTTTAAATTGTTGTTTGAATTTGTTATTTAGAGACTGAACTATATGAAAGAAGATTTTATCAATATATCAAACTCGAACTCAAATATTTCTTTATTCAAGTAGGTTATATGTAACACTTTTGAATCGTCATTGAATACAATGCAAAGTGATTCTACTTCCGGTTCGGAACCTATATCTACCGAGAAGACACCGGTAAGAAACTCATATTATAGGCCAGTTGTTATATTTACCTTATTAAAATATGGTTTTGAATTTCCGATATGCAAAATACAAAGTAATATTCTTAACAACCACTTATGGAACGGACAGGTCCAAAGCATAACGCGTAGGTACACATTAAGTTTGTTCAAAGTGAGAACCGGTTCGTAAGAGAAATTGTTAACTGTACTTAATGACTTGGTAACTAAACACAAATATTACAGAATAACGTATTTAGGAACGACTTAAACAAAGTATCACGATGAGCTTTTCGGCCTACCATCGTATGTTGCTTTTATTTTAAGTTTTTGAGAACCAAAGTTGGCAGTTATTTTTTTGTGAGATACGTTCTAGTAAAGAGGATGAAAAGTACATTAAGGTGAATATTTGAAGTTCGATTTTATGCCCCAGGCATAAGGGTGGTATAAAGTTCAAAGTGCGTGACGTGGTTTTGACCGTACGTACAGCTGATATAATTCGTTTCTGCACACCTCAATATCTTGTCACAAATTTCCGCGTTACTAAGTATACAATTCAATTTAAAAAATTAAGGTCCAATCCATGTATCGACAAAATTTCATACAAATCGTTGGAATTCTTTTTGGGTGAGTAACAAATATCCTCCCACTGATCCATCCAAACTAACTTTCGTTTTTATGAACTTTAGCTGTAGGTATTTCGAACAACAAGTATCCTTTAAATTATTTTAATATTTAATTAGCTAGATAGCTGATTAATTTAATCATGAACATTAATTTTAATAATATTAGTAGAGTATCCTTCATATGTTAATGTGGAAATTTATAAATCAGGTAAAGCTTTACATGCCACTACCCTTATCTGTAAAATTTATGGAACTCCTACATGTCGAAAACACAGATTTTAATATCAGTTCAGATAATATGACAGATTTCAGGCGGTTCTAATGACATTCAATGCAGTCAAAAGCAGGTTAGACTGACTATAAAGTCACTTTGGACTTATACCATTCTTAAGTCGGGGGCATAAGAGCTAATTTCAGACTGCAAATGTGTACCGTGATGTGCTCTAGACCGTACAATAAGGGGCTAGGGAGTTTTAGAATGAACAACGAAATTTAGTTTTTTATTCGAAGATCAAATTGTTATATTTTTCAAGGTTTTCTATTTTATTGGATACAATTTTATAAAGTTCTAATTGCTAATTTTCCTCCCATATCAAAGCCACAAAATGAAGCACAGTGTGGAGATTTGACAATTGGCTACTTGACAGTGTTGACACTAAAATATGAAAAGTGTTAGATATGTTAGCTTATTAGTTAAGTAATCATTTTATATTTTTACTATTTAATAAAAGCATAGTAAGTATTTTATTTTTGCAAAATAAACTTTAGTTTTTTTTATCTGTGGAACAAAAGAACCGAAACGAACCACCATTGCAATTCGGAAATGATAGCTGTCGGCGAAAATTATTTATTTTAATGTGGCGAAACAATGATTATTTTACCGATTAAATTGAATTATTGTGTCTCTAATCGTATTAAGAATTTATTGAAACATTTTCCGTTTATCTAAATTAAGTCGTTCCTATGCGTATCGGTTCGTTGTCTAGGACGTTGACGTCATAATTGCAACAGTGACGTGACTTGGCGTTTTCGCGCGCTTTTTAAATGTGTTACACAAAATCTTATTTTTCTCAGGTTATTTAGATTATTTCCAGATAAATCTAATTCCTTGGGATATAAAATGAACGGGCGCATATTTCACAATACTTATTCAAAAACTGTCAAGTAGCCAATTGACAACATATTATTATAGTAATCTTTTAATCGATGCTGATTTGTTTTTGAGAAAAACTGTAGGTATTTATAAATCGTATCTTTAAAAAAAATCACATCAGATCTAATTTGATAGCTGCAAACAACTCGAATTTGTGTTTGGTGATCGCGGAATTATACGTATGTAATAATGCAGCTAGTGATTTAGTACAGGTTTTGCTCGCAAGCATCTATATTTCTTAGTTCGCGAGGAGGGAAGACGTTATGACTGAAACTTACGTCGTTAGAATCGTCGTGTTACCAAACAATTTTTGTAATATATATCTCTTTTTATAATTTTGTGATTTGCGATGTTTTTATGCGTAGTGTTTTTTTGTTTTTTTATGCTCAAAGAAACTGAAAACAAAATTTATTAGTGTTTGAAGATGAGACAATAAAACTTTCTGTTATATGCAAACATGATTTTTGATGTTATACACAGCCTTTTAATATTTTGTAATTATTGAAATAAAAAACTGTGACTTTTTGTGAATAAAAAGGTGGATAACAAAAAAAACTATTTGTACAATATTTGTCTAACAGTTAGTTTGAAAAAAAAACATCAACACATTTTTTTTCTCATTTAAACAAAACCATACTAAGATAAATGGCATTAAAATTTAACATGACGTCACTTCTTCGTGTAGTTTTTTATGAAATAGTGACGTAAAGACACCACTCCTCAGTCTGAATTTCGTTGCTGTCTTAATTTTGGTTGATTTTTTAAATCTGACTGATGGACTAATTAAAATATTTTTTAACAATAGTCATCACTTTTGAATGGTAAATATTGCTACGTTCTAAGTGTGTTTTTATACTAATACAAAGTGATCCGGACTCTTCTAATTCGAAAGTATTACCGAGAAGTTCAGAAACGCAACAAAGTAAGGTGTACAAAATATGATATAAGTAATACCATAAAAGTAAGTTATCAGACATTTTGTATTAATATTTCATGAATCTCCAAGGTTTTCCTGTTCTCCGAGCAAAAGTAGGTTTACCCACACTAACGAAAATCCAATTCGCCGTGTCGTGCACACGCGCGCACACAGGCACGCGTGACTTGAGGGAAAAATAAAATTTCTCGCTAAGTTTATAATGGGAAAACTTTGAGAACCACTTAATTATGTTAATGTTTGAAACAAAATTTCAGAAGAGACGTTTAAACATAGCAATGTTTAATTTAAAAATACTATTAAACATGAAATGTGGTTTTAAATGAGTTGTTGTCACAGATATGAGCGTTTTATTATTCTAAATGAAGACGTAGCGATTGAAATGTAGGAAAATTTAGAGGAATTCTTAGGTAAGCTTCATACAATATTTTGTCAAACGAATTAAAAAAATCTTCGTTATGTACTTGAAGCCGAGTACGTGAGTTTATTTAATCACGACTTTCAAATTAACATAGGCATATTCTGTTACAACTTTACAATCATACTTTTATTTTTAATTCTGTTAAGGACTACAGACGTGAAATAATCTAGCTACAAATTATCGCACAAAATTAAAATTAGTTCTTGCTAAAGCGTTATCTTCTTTATAAATTTGTGTATCATGCATGATCAAGAAAAGTTATTTCAGCTACAAATATTACAAAACATTAATTTTGCTTAATTAAATAGTGGTGCAGTACTAATAATAATTTTCACTGCACTAACTTTTATCGCATTCCAAAGTTCTTTAAGTATTAGTAGTAAATAGCTTAACTTACTGTGTAAGTTATGTTCTTATTACGTATTCAGTAACAATTTCCCATGAAGTAAAATATATTTCATGTACAATATTCATAAATTTAGTTACCTTATCAAAGAATAATGCAAGACATAAAAAGATTATGTTTGCTACAAGAAATAAGGTTGTAAAATAAATGATTAAATAGCTACATTGCCAACAAATACGTTTTACGCCCCTATAAAATGAGCATAAAATACGTTCTTACAACATATCTGCACAGAAATGTAAAAATCAACATTGCTTCATTATCATCGAATGAAACCAAATCTAGGTTTGTAAAAACGAATATATCTCCGAACGGAATAAATCATAAAACATTACCTCATTTTCATTTTAATGAAAATATCATTTCCTTCCAAGGAGGTATATCCAAACTTTACATCCGTCATTTTGCATGGGCCAACGGTCGAGTGGCGGTGGCAGGGGTGCTAGGGGGTCGGCGGCGGGTGGAGCGGCGCCACCCCGCGACCCCCCGGCCCCACGCGGGATCGATACGTCATTTGAGCTGGTCGCCATGGAGACCGCGAACGGAGCGGGGCGGCGCCGCGGCTTCGGATGGTGGGTGCACACGGCCGCGGGACTCCGCGGAGCCCGCGACGCGACCCACGAGCCAAATCAACAAAATAGATACAGCCTTATTTGGGACAAATCCCCCTATAAAAATACGCCGGTTGAGATGACGCGGACTGCGGACGAATTGTTTGATTGTTTGTTTTTAATATCTTCCTCCAGTAGTGCCAATATTGCTTTCGACATTTCTGATTTTTAGATTGTGATAGGTTCTTTTCAGTAAGGTTGTACTTATCTGTATCAAGCATCGCTTTTTATTCTTACCTACTTTATCACATCGGCATCAGAATCGTTTATTTAAGATATCTATCACTTGCAATTATTGTACGTAAAATATCCTTGTGAAAATGTTTGTCTTCGGATTTCTAGCAGCAAAATTGTGCAAATCGATTACATACAAAACTCCAATAATATTCAGACTCCCTTAATTCAGCCCTGTTACAAAATCCAATCTAAGCTGACGTCTTCAATATACATTTACGTACGACTTAAACTATTTATCCTTGAGGTTCCTACTTTAAAATAAAGCTTTTCTAAGTTGTTGTACGATTATTCCTCGGCACGTCACACACACGATACACGATAGTACGTCGGCATTTATTTATGATCAATAACTATGATTCCAATTTTCAAGTATTTACCTATCCTAATCCAAAACGAACATTCAAATTCAAAAACCAAGAAAGAAACATTTACATAAAGAGATGAGGCAGCCTTCAGCGCCGGCCAACACTCGGGCAATGTCGATCAGTGATTTAATTTTCATTTATTTTAGGCCCATTTGGATAAGATTATTTAGTTCAACTTTATCATTATATTACATTATGTAATAAGAGTCCCAAAAATAAATTATTCATATTGCACTGCTGGTTAAAGGTATATTTATTTTGAACATTTTGAAAGTAATATAAATTGCACCGAGAATACATAAAAATGGAACATTTGAACACAGTCAATACAGTTTTACCATAATAAAAAGTCACCACCACCAGACACCATCCCGCCAATTTCCCGTAACCAGCTAGTGGAATACAATTTTGAAATACTTACTTATTATAAATTTATGTTCTTTTTGGAAATATCCATTAATAAATATAGAGCAGAACTTTTGAAGTAAGAAATAAAAGTCGAGAAAGACACAAGTATTGTTTATTTGGAATGAAAAAAATTCAAATTGAAAACGTGTGATTAGATTAGTGATCTGCTTTTCTGTTTCGCCTGTGTAGACCTTTTTGATACGAGTATTCCTGTGAGAATAATGTAAATAGATTTTAAAATAGCTTTAACATCATACTTTTAAGTTTCTTGGTTCAAACATTATTCACGAGTAATGTACTTACTAAATGTAACGTTTCACATCATTTTTATCATTTTTGTAACTAACATTTGTCAGCGACTTATTCGGGATAAAAAGTGTTCAACATGTAAAATTTTATTTTACTTTCTACCAAATTTCATCAAAATATATTAAGTCGTTTTTGCGTGAAAGAGTAAATGAAAGTACACCTTTTCTTAATGACGTACATTCTTACAAACATTCGCATTAATAATATTATTAGGATAGGATATGGACAGTACTAGAGGACTGAAGTTCCCAAATATTTAAGAGATATACATCACTATATAAACTACCTCTTTCGACGACATATATATGCAGTCTTAATTTTGTAGATTGACAGACAGACAACCATCAAGATTTTCTCACTAGGTATTTCTTGGACAATTAAAGCGGTCGACTGCTGTCTGACTCTTCATTTGCATAACTCTACTCCATATTGTTGAAGGTTTCACAAAAAACATTATATAGGAACTAGATTAGGAACAAATATTTTTTATCTTGAGCTTTTGTTAATTTTTTCATCGAAATGAGTAAAAAACAATATTTTTAAAACCGAATAACTATTTGTTATTTGAGAGTTCGTTGCTGTTAACCCGGCTCAAAGAATATTGAAATTTATAATGTCGTCTGTCTACTAAATTTATCCTAATTCACTTAGTACTTTTCCAGAGGAAAACTTCATCCGTACCATATCAACATTTGCGTTTATAAAGTTAGTAGGACATGTGGAAATGGAATTAGGGTTTAAGGTAGGTTCATACCTACCTTAAACCTTTATTCCATACTTATACATATTTTTTTACGTTTTAATTCTAACGTTATGTTGAATAGTTCATTGTCGTAACTCAATCGCAAAATAACAGAAGAAAACGTAATCAGACTTGTGAAGATATGCCCTTAATTTCTTGAATTATGAACTAAAAAAGGGGCAGTACCCCAAACTACGGGACATTGGGAAACACATAATAGGGCAACGGACTAAACATTTATTGTTAGATAGTCTGTTCGATTATCCAAAAATATGGGACACGTATTTTTGCATTTTCCACACAATTCAAAAATAACGGCGATCATTGAATTAGTGTTGCCGTCGATTCGATTGTATATCGATTATAATCGATTATTCCAAAAGAGGCCTAAATAATCGAATAATCGATATGACGACCGATAGTATCGATACTATCGATAGTATCGATACTATCGATTGTTATATCGATTATTAGATTATTTGAGAGGGGGATAATCGATTAATCGATAATCGATTATCCGGCAACACTACATTGAATTGAATTGTCATATGACGTCATTAGTGGGTACATTTTGCTACTGGTGACGTAAAAGTTACCATCGTTTTATCTAATTATTTGCATATTAATTAATAAACTAATAACAATCAATCTGGTATTTTTGACCCAGACCGCTCCCCTATTGCATAATATTAATGAAAATAAATAGAAATGTAGAATAATGTTACACATTTTTAATGAACAAATATTATAATAAGCTCTACCTTCATAGTAAAATCAAATGTATTTTAACAAATCTACGTATATAAAAATGAAATTCAAAATACAAAAAGTCCTTCCCATTCAATAAGCCGAACAAAGTTAATTTGCGACCGAATGTCGAATGAATTAATCTCACCAATTACTCAGTCCCTGTCATAAAATATACAAAGATACAATGTAATCCAATAAAATGTTAAGAATCTCTTAAGACTACACCAAAGAATCTGTAGATGCCTACTTATTATTGTATAATACAACCTACAAATATACAAACTTTCAAATACGTGTATTTGCTTATACAAACAAGAAAGTTAGCGAACAATATAAAAGTAATGGGATAGAATGAGAGAGGCGCTGTGAATATGTACTGGTGCGACAGAGAAGGAGTTATTCAAATTGAGGGTACATATTTCTACATAGGTAACAAATAGCAAGTTGAGATTAGTATGGATATGCGGGTTTAGTCAAATGTTTAAAACTCGATTTGAGTGATATTAAATGAATCGGTTAACTTAATGTGACTGAACTATATTTTGGTGCAGTTTAGGAGTCAGGAACCAGTAGCAACGTTTGTATAATTAATTTTACAACTTAGGGTATTTAGAATTTTGTACAACATAGTTATTTAAAACAATCGATATATTTTTTAAACTGATTATTTATAAATGTCCTGTCACTAAATAAACGTTTTTTTATTTCTTACTATTTGGGTCTGAAATAAAAGTCAAATACACAGAAACCTATTTAAGCGTAGGGTAGCGCAACATATTATGGCTAAATAATTGTTGAAATATAAATACAAAAAATATATAGGATGTGCAGTCATTTTGCACTCACCTGACAGAATGTATCTCTTAACTGTCACTTAACATTAATTTAAAGTTTTTTCAGAATTAAATAATATACAAAAATGTTGTTCTTTCAGTGTAGTATTTTTAACATATCCCGAAAAATTAAAATGCAAAATATCATAGTGTGGGTGCAATTGAAAGCGAGTAGGTACAATGTAGTGGAATTTTCGGGCCACAACGTGTAGTTTTAATCAGATTTTTTTACATGCGTGCGTGGGATGTCGGGCCTGTTAAGTCTTAAAAATATTTTAACATACCGATCTTTTAAATCAATCAATCAAGTAAATAAAAGAGAATATGAAAGATGTCTTTTGTATTGTTTAAAATGGTCAATAGTATAATTGTGCCATAAATTGATTTTATTTAAAATTTTGTTTAGTAATCTGGCAAGATATGAGCACTTTTCTATTTTTTTAATATTTTACTAACTGTAATAAAATATAATTACTGACCTTACTCCGCTAATTAATCAATATTCATGTCAGTATTCGGAATTGTCAATATTATGTTAGTGGTAGAACAGGTAGTTCTAAAATGCCTAAATCATGAAATTTCTAATGGCAGTATGTTTTACCCGCTCTAATAATTTGAGAACATTGACTTGATTCATCAAATCCTATTCCATACTCTACGAACATATTTGAATGAGAAGACGTGTCCATAATATGATAACGAAACAAAAAGTAGAAAAGTTGAAGAGAGTTGCAGGAGCAACTTCAAGAACAGGTATTTACACTGTTTGAATATGTAGGTTGTGCAGGTAGTTTCAGATTTTTGTATGAAATCGTACTCGATAAACCTAAATCGATGCTGAAGAAGAAATAATTTTTAATAAATGTGCTAAAATAAATTTGCAGCAGCTTAGCATAATAATTATTATGTTCATCTAAATTCAAGTATTAATACTCTGCCTGAAATTGAAATAATGTAAGGATGTATTGGGTTCAGCTTTAATTTTCACATTGATTAGCGTTTAGGTGGCAGTTTTATGAATTTTTCGAAGACCTGATGTTAGTACCTACTTCTAAACATGTTATTTTTACAAATATTGCGGGAATGTATGATGAAAAGCCTTTTAAAAACTACTTACCATTTAATTTCTATTTTGAAAACTTATTTTTACTATTGTGACCAGGAGCGACATCTGTGGAAAATTTTTGTAACTAGGGGTATCGGTGGTCCCAAGCAACCGGTTCGGACTAGCGTGCTTGAATGTAGAGCCATGGCAAAGATGAGGGATTTTATGTTCCTTATTTATCAAAGGTGGCGCTTAAGGCTAATTTTGAGTCCAGATTTGTATGTTATTGTAGAGCATTGTAGTAAAACGTTCTAAAGTATCGATATAACCGTCTGCTTATTCGTGACCTGGTACAGAGATTGTAGTATTTAATAATTTTAAAAAATCCTAAAAACGGTACATATATGATCTTTTAAACCCTGAAACAAATATGATGCCAACAGATGCCAATTTATTTGTAAAATAACACTAGGGCGTGACAAGTGGCAGATATCGACCTTTATTTTTTAATAAAGACTCTCTCGCGTCTCTAGATAACGCGATGATTCCGCCAATGTCAAGTGTTTAAAGAGACACGTTGTATAAGCTTACTTAAAGCTCAGTGACAAAAACTAAACCGAACTTTCATATCGTTCTGACAGGTTCACGACCTGTCATTTTAAAATGTTATGCCAATTATTTTTTAAACTTGTCAAAACGATATCGAAGTTCGTAAGAAAAGCGCCACTTGAGTAAGCCCTTAGAATAAGGAAAGTATATATCTATGAGTAAGCCCTACTCTTTACATGTCATTGTTAATATAATTAAGAAATCTTAACGGTTTCTATATAATCGGATATTTTCTAAGTATATCCTGTCATGTGGTCATATATCTTTATATAATATAAATTAATAAATGTGAAATAAACGTATTGATTCTACCTACCACGATGAATATGAAATCATAAGCTTTAAAATTTAATGTTGTAAGCTTCAGGTGTCTCCGATTATTAGCTAAATATATTTGTTAAAATATAAAAATAGCTGTTATGGTATATAATATATATACATAAAATGTATGTATATTTAAAACGAAAGCTATTATAGAATTAAAATCAAAGTAAAAATAGTATTTATTCATAAAGACTAACGGCCACAGGCTAATTCGTAAGCGTGGAGTTAGTAGTTAACATATAAAAAACCGGCAAAGTGCGAGTCGAACTCGCGCACGACTGATTCCGTACCATTATCTATTCAACATAAGAGGCTATTATAGATAGATAGATAGATAGATATACTTTATTGCACAAAACTTTACAGAAATAGGTTTTACAGATTGATTATAGTACAATTCAGGCGTTCTTATCGCTTTATGTTTGAAGGAAATTTATACCTAAATATTCTGTTAATATTTCAAGCACCTATGTTGTCGTTATGGGAGCCCCGTTTAAATAATTATTGTATTTTGTTTTTTGTATTTGTTATTATAGTAGCAACAGAAATACATAATCTGTGAAAATTTCAACTCTCTAGCTATCACTAGGATAAGGGTTAGTTCTGTATTGGATAAAATCTATTACAAAAGAGCACCTAAAAATACAGTATACTTAGTTTGTTAATTGTAAAAAAAAATTGTTCAATAAAGTCTAAATAATATTTTAATTTAATCTACTGTTTGACTTGGTGAGCATTGTCAAATAAAAATTTCATACATTTTAGCTTAATTATAATGAATTCTTTAACAACAACATTGACTTAAATGTGTTTTTATTTGATTATTTTTGTGATAAGGATAGTTAGTATCAAATTAGCAGTGCTTTTTTAAAACAAGGTTTAAACCTTAATGGTTTTATTTTTGGATCATTCGGGAATATTTAGGTTTATTTTTTATATTTAGTGCCACCTTTGGAGTCTGCTCACGCTAATTTTACAACTACATACTTACCATTAAAATAACTTAATATATTTATTTAATTTAAAATAATAATCACGGTAACTTTTAAGAAGAAAATGTTAAAATGATTTTAAGTCAAACATATGATGCACGCTTAGATGTTTTTCTAGTTACGTATCTCACTCAGAGGTAATACTCAGAGGTTACAAAGAAAGTGTTCTGCACTTTACATTTTCAAAGTCGTGTCAACTATCACTTTGAACGACGAATGAGGCCTTCAAATAATAAAGTATCAGCATCAGCAATTTCAGCATTCCGCTGCTCACTCTACGATAACTATAATTTCCATCCTGTTTTGTCACTACGTTATAATGTTTTGTCACTAATAATGGTAGATATAGTATTCGATCACTGTTTTATACGATTTTAGTGTAAAGGTACTAAATTAAAATAATTTTACACAGTTCATTTGGAATATTTTATTTAAAACTCATTTGCACAGACAGCTAGACAATATCTAGACTCGGTAAAATATAGTTAAACAAATAAAGTAAGATCTGACATAGGTGTTCATACATATGTCGAATGGAAACTGTTTATGCGAATTGTAATCACAATTTCGAACCAATATTTTATAACTATTGCTACAACTTTAAATAAATAAAAAGAAATATAACTACAACCAGTATACATAGACAAAGATCGGTACGAATTAATGCAGCCACTTTGATTTGTTTTAATATTTATAAACGACCGCAAGAGCTTGTTAAGCTTTCGTACCCACCTCGATCTATTCATTTCGACGTTAAGTCTACCAGCACTTTAATATCAAAAGTTACAAAAGATCTTACAATATGTTCTTATCGTTTTTATCATATTGTAAATGGTCTTTACAAAACGATTAAAAATATCGGCCGCTGTCACTTAATTAGTGCTAGAAAATTGTATGCTATCGACTAATTAGGGAAAACAAGAGTCGTCTGTCGTTTTCGCTAAGAGGTGGATCGGGAAAAGCGCGGGCCAAGGCGTGTAGCGCGTCGACCTGCGCTTTTCGGCGCGGCGCCGGCGTCACACGTTTTATTTCTAAAATTATAATAGTCACTGGTCTCAAAACATGGCTTAAGTACTATACACCTAAAATATATAAATTATTACAAATTAAGTAAGGCATTTACAACATCAGGGATTCTTAAAAATTACTTCATATTTACACGATACTAGATCGCTAATTGTAACATCGTGTAAAAACAAAGACATTGACTAAACTTATCATCGGTAAAACAATTAAGTTTACATGTAAAAATGGTCAAGATTTCGGCGATCAATGACCCACGAAGCTTGATTTGTGCATATGATAATAATAGTGTGAATTAACAGCTTCGCTTTGGTCATTACAAAATATTTTTGAATGACATAGTATAACAAAGTTTTGAACATCTTTATCATAAAGGCATAGTCGTTTACAACTTAGCACTATGGTTTGGCACTGACTTTTGTTAAAAAACATAAATTAAAATAAATTAGCCTTAAATGAAGACTCAAAATTATTATTTCAGATTTAGAAAATTATTATTTTAAATTTAACATTTTAATCACAGTCATGATTGATTCATTATTATTGAGATGTGCCACGACATTTTATGAAAAGTAAAATATAAAATCGATTACTACATATGACACGAAATCTTAAACTACTCCTTCGGGATAATTTGAGCATTATTCTTGTGCATAGAAGAGTAGATGGAAACGATTATCACATAGGCGCTTGATCCTTGTGACGACGCGATAATGTAGGTGGCGAGTTTTCCGAATCATTTCACCTCCGCCGTTTGGCAGAGACGGCGGCAGCTATCATTTGCCTTAGCATTGGCTCTGGGGTACACGCCTTGGGATCGCATTTCATTTGACCGTCTCCTCCGCATCTGCAATTAAAAAAAATACCAACTATTAGACTACCATTCAATATTAATTCATTAATTTGCTCATAGTAACTTCATTTTAGAGCTTTAACATAAATTTTGGCTTATAAATGTAGTTGGAATCGGGTAATAATATAGTTATATTTTTTATTGGTCTATTTTTGTCATTGAATCGAGGGAATTCTTTTTTTGATTTAGTCATAGTTTCAGTAACAGGATGTACCTACCTAAACTTCAAACGTTTACATCCTGTCCAAAATTAATTAAGAACATATTAGAAAATGAACGATTGAGTAAACTTACGTGCAATGTAAACATGGACCAGATGAAGCGCGCACCACTTCCCCTACTTTGTATGTGTGGCCCTTTATTTGACAGCCTCTTCTTTGCGCTGCGCCCTTGTATGCGTGAGCAAAGAAGTGTGGTGGAAGTGTCGTGGTCGTCGTCGTTGTAGTCGTAGTAATATTAAGAGTTGTGGCCATTGCCACTGGGCATTCGTATCTAGGACAGCAAAATCCTTGTATGGGCTCTTCGTGGCAACCGTGAATAGGCGGTGGACAACTCTGTTGTAAACAAATAATGTCACTTCTGAAGCAGAAACAGAAGTCGCAAGGATCATCTCTGGGAATTTGTTGGGCAGACACGTATACTTTGCCACCATATCGACATGTCCCGGGTCCAAACGCTTGGTCTTCCTCAACGTAGTCCGGTTCTGAACCGTACCCACTGGTTGGACCACTAGGTGGGAACTGATCTTCTTCAGGGACTTCATCAGTTGGCTGTACTTCGTTGAATCCTGGTTTGGATACTTCAGGAGCTGCGGTTGATAGTGGTGATTCAGCAGGTAATTCCTGGGGTTTTTCTTCAGGTTTTTCTTCTGGCTTCTCTTCCGGTTTTTCTTCGGGAACTTCTTCAGTAGGAGTTTCTGGTCTATCTGTTGATTTATCTACTGGTTCTACAAGTTTATCATCTGGCTTAGGTACAGGCTCAGCTTCTGCTGGTTTATCTTCCTCGATTGGTATGTTGGTGGTTATTTCAGTAGGTTTTTCAGTAATATCCTGACTTTCTGTGGATGGGTACTCTGCAGGTTTTTCGGACGACTCTTCCATAGGTTTCTCTTCAAGTTTTTCAATTGGTTCGTCAGTAGGTTTCTGGGTAGATTCTTCTGCAGGTGTTTTTTCAGGAATTTCTACTGGCTCATCTACAGGTTTTTCTCCAGTTTTTTCAACCGGTTCATAAGTTGGTTTTTCTGTAGGCACTTCTGAAGGTGTCTCTTCAGGTGTTTCAATTGGCTCCACAGCAGGTTTTTCGGTTGCTTTTTCTAATGGTGTCTCTTCAGTTTGGTCAATTGGCTCATCAGCAGGTTTATCCGTAGGTCCTTCAGAAGATGGCTCTTCAGGAAGTTCAATGGGCTTAACTTCTGTTGCTGGTTCTTCTGTAGACACATCTGAAGGCGTCTCTTTAGGCGTTTCAGTTGGTTCGTCAGCAGGTTTTTCTGTAGTTCCTTCTGAAGTGGTTTGTTCAGGGGTTTCAACTAGCCCAACAGTGGGTTTCTCAGTGTATTCTTCCGACGGTGTCTCCTCAGGCTTTTCAAATGGTTCGTCTGTAGATTTTTTCGTAGTTTCTTCTGAAGGTATTTCTTCAGGTGTTTTTATTGGTTTAACAGCTGGTTCTTCTGTAGACCCATCTGAAGGCGTTTCTTCAGGCATCTCAACAGGCTTAACAGCTGGTTCTTCTGTAGATATATCTGAAAGCGTCTCTTCTGGCATATCAACAGGTTTTACAGTAGCTTCGACTGAAGGTATCTTCTCAGGAGTTTCATCAACTTCAACAACCGGTTTTTCAGTTGATTCTTCTGAGGGTGTTTCTTCAGGTTTTTCAGTCGGTTCTTCTGAAAGATTCTCTTCAGGCTTTTCTGTTGGCTCTTCTGAAATTTCAGTGGCAGGTTTATCTACTGGTTGGTCTTCAGGTTTTTCGCGTAAAGGTAGGTCATCCGGTTTTTTAGCAGGCTCTTCAGTTGGCTGATCTAAAATGAGCTCATCTGGTTTTTCTGTTGGCTTTTCACTGGGTATATCTGTTGCAATGTCTGTAAATTTGTCGGTTATTTGTTCCAATGGTTTTTCTGTAGGCTGTGCTATTGGTGTCTCGTCAGGTATTTCTACTGGTACCTCAACAGGTTGTTCTGCTGGTTCTGTTGAGGCCGTGTATGGCTTATCAGGTTGTTCGGAAGTTCCTTCAACTGATGTTTCTGTTGGTTCTGCCATTGGTTTCTCTTCAGGCTTTCCTGCTAGTGGAAGTTCTCCATCTAGTCGCTCTGTCTGTTCAGTTAATGGTGTTTCTTCAGATTTATCAGTTTCTGTGGTTTCTTGAGCCGGTTTATCCTCAGCAATTACTACTGGGATCGCAGTGTGTTCTTCAGTTGGTTCTTCTGGCGTTTTTGATTCATCCGAAGGTTCTCCTGAAGGTTGTTCGACTGGTTCTTCTAATGGCGTCTCTTTAGGTTTAACTGTGGAAATATCAGCATGTTCTTCGATTGGTTCTTCTGTAATTTCTTCAATAGGCTTATCTTCAGAAACTGGCACAACTGGTACTTCAAGATTTTCTTCAGGTTTTTCAGTTGGTGTTTCTGGTTGTTTTTCTGAAGGTTTTTCTTCTCCTAATCCTTCTGTGGGTTGGACATCAGCCTTGTCTTCCGGTTTTACTGTAGGCTGCGTTTCAGGCATAAACTGCGGTTTTTCTTCCGGAGTTCCTTCAGTAGGTTTCTCTGGTTTTTCTTCTGGTTCTTCTAGTGGCTGTTCTGTGTATATTTCGGGTTCTTCTGAAGGCATAAGTTCTTGTTTTGTATGGTCGTAACTTTCCGGAGTTTTAATAGTCACTGGAATTAATTCCTCAAATGCAGGAGTTTCTTGTGGTAGTTGTAAGTCTAGTGATTTTTCTGTTGTTGGTATAATTTCTGTCTGAATCGGCACTTCTTCTGATATTGGAGACTCTGACGAACTTTGTGCTGCCTCATCCGTGATTTTTTCAATTGGATAAACTGTGGTAGATATTGGTGCTTCGGCGTCCTCTGGTTGACTTGGTGGCAATGTTGATTTTTGAGAATCTCCAAGTAGATGTGAAGTGGTCGCTTCATCAAATGGTGTCGTATATTTCACGTCAGTTTGTTCACCTGTAGATGAAGATGACGTAGTTATTTCAGGTTCATTTTCAATTTCTGGTTGCGATGTTACAGAAATCAGTTCTTGCTCTGCAGGAGACATAGTTGTAATTTCACTTATTGGCTCGTGGGCATGCTCTTCTAATTCCAGATAAGGTGTCGTATTTTGTTCTTCTTGATCATCCGGAGTTTCAGTCATTTCTACTTCCGTAGGGATTGGTGAAGAACCAGATGATTTAGTTGTACTCTCATAGTCTTCTTCTACGGGTTCTTTACTTGGTTTTAGTTTATCAGTGTCTGGTACAATAGGGATAGCCATTTCTGCTTCTTTTTCAGTTTCATATGTCACTGCATCTTCTAACAAGATATGTGGAGTGGACTCTTGCTCATCAGGAATCTTTGTTTCTGCTTCTTGTGATGAAGATGTAGAGTCCTGTGGAATACTTGTAGAAGATTCTTGAGGTTCTTCTGCCGGTAATAGATCTTGCTTTTCAATATCCGGTTGAGCGAGCTTAGTTTCATCATAAGGAGTTTCCGTTATTTCATCATGATCTTTATTAGTTTCTTTCAGAGTTTCTGTAGACAGTTCTGTTACAGATGGCATTATATCAGTAACTGTAGCGTGAGGTTCGTCTGTAGCAAGATCCTCTTCTCTCTCCGTGCTTGCATCTGGCTTAGCTGTTTTATCTTCATATTCTGGTACTTCTTGTGGACCTTTAGATATTCCTTCTGACGGCAAATCAGTTGTTTCATTTTGCTTTACATCTATTTCTGGAACTTTTTCAGTTACTGGTGGTGCACTGGAAGTGTAGTCATCAGATTTTGTTGTTTCTGTTTCAGGATGTTCAGGATGTTCTTTTATATGAGATTCTGGAATACCAGTACCGACCGATGTAGCACTTTCTGTAGCATGATGAGGCTCTGTTGTTTGTTCGACTTCCGGTTCGTCTTCCTTGATTAATGAAGGTGTTGCAGTATCAGGTGACTCTGGTACCGAATATTTATCTGGTGCCTTAGTTTGTTCTTGCTTATCGTCCACGGGTTCATCCCCTATTCTAGTTCCTAATGTTGATGATTCATCTATAGGAACAGATTCAGAAGAAATAGATTGTTGAGTTGTTTCTGATGTAGATTCTTCCTTGACAATTAAATCTAAGGGTTGCACTGTAGTTTGTTTTTCAAGTTGTGGCATTTCTTCGTCTCTAACTGATGTGCTTTCAGTATGTGGTTCAGCAGATTCTGTGACCGATTTAGAATAATCGAGAACGGAATGTTCAGTTGAATGTGCTTCAACCTTATCACCAGTCTCAGGTATTTCAGTAACATCCTCTTTGATATCTGATGAAGGCGTTGGCAATTCTGTTTCTGAGTCAAATCTATCGGTTGTAATATCTGGCTGAATAGATGCTGGTTCTGAACTTGTTTCTCTGTGTACTGGGATGTATGGCTCAGATGAAATATCTTCTAGTGCTGTTTGTTTCTCTGTAGCAACTTCTGATGGCTCTTCTGTGCTTATTTCTTGTTCTTCCTTTATACCATCGATGTCTTGAGGTAAACTTGATGTTTCTATCTTTTTGTCCTCATCATCTGCAGTTGGCTGTTTAGTTATGGTATAATCAGGGCTGTCTGTAACAATTTCGCTAGACTCTGTGAATTGAGGAAGAGTGTCCTCAGTTTTATCAACAGGTTCTTCCACTTCATTAGTTTCTGGGCTTTCTTGGTCCTTTTTGTGAGAAGGTAAAGGTTTATCAGTTGAATCAGTTATTTCCTTTTCTGAAACGGTGACTTGTGTGACACCAATGTCTTCAACCTGTCCGGATTCTGTAGGCAATTCTTCATCTGAGGTATCCTTAGTGAAAACATCAGGTGTTTGAGTCGCAGTAGTTTCCTTTTTAGTGTCATCATCTGAAACAGGCGTGGATGTTTCTGTTCGTTCTACTTCTTTTACTGTGGTATACGACTCTGGTACATCAGAACTGGGTTTACTTGTGTAAATTTCTTCATATTTTTTAGTTTCGTGATCTTCTGGAGTAATTGTTGTTAATCCTGAAGTATCATCTTCAAAAGCAGGTTCTCGTGATGTAGATTCAGGTATAATTTCTTGTGGTGTACTTGATTTATCTACATCAGTAGGTACATTTGTGTAGAGTACCTGCTCATCAGGTTCTTTTGTATCGGTTAGAGATGGCTGAGAGTCTGTCGGTTCAGTAGTGACTTTTTGTTCATCTATAATTTCATTTGAAAATGTTACGTCTTGTTCTTGTGATACAGGTTCAGTTACTCTAGGCGATGATGTGGTTTCATAGTGGAGCGACGTACTTATATCCTGTTCATCAATAGTCATAGGTGTTTTGGTACTCATTTCGTGAATTTGAGGCAACACGGTTGTTTCGCCTTCATTGACTCTGATGACGTCGGTTTCATCATCGGTTTTGAATGGGATAGATGATTCGGTAACCTTTTCATGATCTTTTTCTGGGGCTAATAAAATTTCTTCTGTTGTTGAAATTAGTAACATTTCATCTTGAACAGTTGGTGCATATGGTTCAGGTAAATTGGTGGCAGTTTCTCCTTGTCCTTGTTCAATAGTAGATAATTCATGTGGCAATGACGTACTTAAGTCTTGGGTGTCCATAATGCTTGAGTCTTTTGTAGGTTCAACCTCCGGAATATGTTCAGGAGCTTTAGTTTGATCTTCTGTTATTGTTTTTTCTGTATCATCATGATCAGTATAAATTTCAGGTGTTGCAGTTGCAGTCTCTCGAGGACTTTCTGTTTTATCAACTTTTGTTATTTCGTCAGTTGTTAATACGTCTGGGGCTTTAGTGTATTTCTCTTCCTCAATCACCTGAGGGGACAAACCTTCTTCGGGTTGTGTTTGAGAAGTTTGATCATGTTCAACTTCTGTTGACATTTTTATGTCTGAATCTGTGGTTTCTGATGCCTTAGTCGTAAAGTAATCCGAGCTAGGAGGCGATTCAGTGGTAAGATCTCCTGGTTGTTTGACATCATCCTCTGGCAGAGTTGCATGGTATTCAGGAGCCTCTGTATCTTGTTTAGCTGTTGTAACTTCGTCTTGGTGTTCTTCTGAAACAGGTAAACCTGTGCTCACAACATCCTTCATGTCATCAATTGTTGGTATTTTGGATTCGCCACACTCTGAACCTTGGCATTCTGTAGGCAATATTTCATCACCTTCACTTTCTTTTCTTCTACATGACGTGCCAGTGCAAGGTTGAGTCGCGTCAATTGGAATAAGTACGGGCTCGTCAGAAGGCTTAGAAGTGTCAATACTGCAGTCTGGACCACTACAGTCCGGACTGACATTAGTACACTCTTCACCTTTGCAAGGAATATCGGGTTTAATTTTTTTACATTCTTCTTCATTTTCACAGAGCGGCTCTTCAGGCACAGCTGGTTTGACATGATCTGTAGGACATGCTGATCCATTACATTCCAAATCAATAGTTTTACAATCATCGCCTTCACATGCAGGAAGATCAGGCTTAATATTTTTACAATCTTCTCCATTGTTACATTCTGACTGTTCAGGTAAAACTGGACGCTTAGTGTTATCAATAGCACACTCTGGACCACTACAGTCCGCGTGAACTTTACTATCACTATCCTTACAACCTTCACCATCACATAATGGTGCTTCTTGTTCAATTTTTTTACAATCTTCTTCGTTTTCACAAAGCGGTACATTTTTGACAGGAACAATAACAGGTTCTTCCACTGGAACTTGGCATTCAGCACCAGCACATGGTTTAGTAGATGGTATACATTTACCATCGTCACATTTTTCGGCAGGTTGTTCAGGTACTGTTAATTGTGGTCGATGAAGGCACTCGGCAGATTCACATTTGATAACAGGTTTTTCACTTGAATCTTTGTCTTTGCTTACATCACATTCATCTCCATGACATTCTGAGAGGCTGTGCGTTTGAGGAGGCATTGTTTCTCCAGTGCGACAAACATAAGTAGGACAACATGAACCTGGCGGGTCATAGTGTGGCTGGCAGTCGTTCATATAATCTGGTGGAGGACTACAGATAATTCGGTCACATTTGACAATACTACTGATGCACCTACAGCCTGTATCACAAGAATTGTAACTTGGCACTTCACTATTGTTTCTATATGTTATCTCGTTCAGTAAACAGTCACCTTCTCCGGGTATTCTTCCAGGTGGAATTGTTGTTGTAATATCCTCAATTTCATTTTCATCAGGTTTTGTCGGTTCAGCGGTTTCTAGTTTTTCAACAGTTGCTGTTGTGGTCTCTGTTTTACTAGGTTCGGCTGTATCTATTACCATTTCTTCAGATGTGGGCTTTATATCTGCGAAGGTAGATACTTCTACTGATGATTCCGTCGAAGGTTCTTTTGGTTTGATTGATTCAGCTTCCATGTCTATAGATTCAGAGAGTGTGGTTTGTTTTTCTAGTTCTTCCATGAACGGTGCCTTAGTACCTGATGTAAGATCGTCTGCCTGTCCAAATGTAGTTTCTTTTTCTTCATCCGCTAGTTGTGTTGTAGGTTGTTCCTCTTCGATGTCATATGTCGATGTTTCTGTAGGTTTAGCATCATCCTTTCTAAAGATTGGCTCTGTGGTGCTGGGACTATCATCTAATTTAGATGTAATAGGTGAGGGTGTAGATGATTCTTCTTGAACAGTAGATTTTTCTTTGTCTGGTTCTTGTTTATCATCACTTGGCAAAGGTGCTTCAGTTACCTTAAATTCATCAGATAAAGTAGTTTTTTCCGTTATCGAGGGTTTATAACCTTCTTCATCACTCGGAACAGTATTCAGACCCTTATCAGGTTCTGTAGTTTTTTCGATTTCCTCTAAGGTAGGCGTTCTTAGAGTGGTTGTCCCATCTTCCAGCTCATGAATAAATTCTGATGTTTCTTTTCCAGGAGTCACAACGTCTGCAGCCGGTTCAGTTGGTAGCTCGTATCCACTGCCTTCAGGTTCTGTCTCTAGTATAGGACTTTCAGTATAAGATGGTTCATCAGGTTCATTTCTGTAACCACTGCCTTCAACTCCAACTCGTCTAGTTGTCAAATCTTCCAGTACGTGTGGTTGAGTAGTATAGTCTGATGGTGTGTCTGTAGTGATTTCATCGCCTTCACAGATGTAAGTATCTGGGCAACACTGACCTTCCCGAGGTGGTTGGGATGTACAGTTCTTGCCTTCATTTTCCATCGGCGTTCCACATTCTTGAACAACACACACAATATCACCTTTCATACAGTAACAATGTTCGCATGCTTTTTCTGTTTTTATTAATGCACCGTCCGGGAATATTTGATCATCGTGAACGCAATCTTGAGTCATTTGTGTTACTGGCGACAGAGTTGTGGTGGTTAGTAAGAACCCAGGTGTCGGTCGTACCGTGGTGGTCATGTCATCCAAAAGCAGTGTTTCATCCTCTGGGTGATCTGAAAAGTAACAACAATAGAATTAAATTTCATTAATTGCAATTGTAAATATATCTATTTTAAGTATTTTTTTCAAATTGATTGCTTCTGTTTAATGTTACCTGGCTACTTTTTTATTATATTTAATATATTTGTTAGATAATTACAAGCGTTTTTTTAAATTGTATCTTATAAAACTGAAGTCGAAGAAAAAAAATAATTCCAGAGAAGAGTTTAAGCAAAGGTAAGTAGGATTCAAATCAATTTAATCCTAAAAAAATCGATAGAGAATTGAACTTCCTTTGCTTATAGAAGAATACGGGTGTTGATGATTTATTTATAGACAATTTGTTTTCATTTATAAATGAATCTGATTTCAACAAGAATAGTCCATTTAGCGTATTATGTCCCAGGCACTAAGTTTCCATAGTGGTCCGTATATTGTTTTATTATTATATTAAGAAGTCTAGTACTAATAAATGTTAAATATTTCACTTTTTAACATTAAGAGTAACAACTGTCATATTTTTGCAATTTGAGAACGGTCAAATAGTCCGTCACCATTAAAGTTATGTAACTGACCTAAACTGTGTCTGCGCTGGTTCTTGTACAACAGACGAACATGACGAAACGAAAATGTTTATTTTCAAGCTTGTTAAAAAACGAAGTACTCAACCATATTCGAGATGGGTGCTACTAAACTGAAGATACTTACCACAAGAGTATCGGACAGGACAGCAAACGTCTTTGTGGTAGATGGGTGTGCAGCCGTCTACGTGCAGAGTACATTCTTGCATAACGCAGGTCGTCATATTTCGAATGCAGTAGCAGTGTTCGCAGGGTTTGTTCGGGGTCGGCGGCACCTTAGAGCCTTCGGAGAAGTATTTGCCGTTGATGCTGCAGCCGTATCTGTCCAGCTTGCCTACGCCAGTACCGCCGTACTCGGCGGGCGATGTCGTCGTTGACGTTAAGAGATCAACTGGAACTGAAACATTTTTAGTTTAAGTTATACCGCATATGTAATTAGAGTCATCTCGAATGAAGAAAAGCACAATTATTTTGCAAAAAGTCGGAAAGTGTGTCGCAAATTTAACCAATGGTTACACAATATAGAAAACGCAAAGTACACCAGATGCTCATCAAGAGAAGACGTTAGATGGTCCGTAGGATATCGTACTAACCAATTCGAAATTTGTATGAATATATAGATGTCTGAATGGATGTACTCGTATGTTTGTTACTAGATCACGCAAATATGAACTTGATGAGATAATGGATTAACACATTTATGGGATGCTTTTATCTAGAAAGAGTCACGGCCAACAGATATTATGCTGTACTTGTCGCTCTTAAACTAGGACCTCATTACCACTTAACTTCAGGTGGGACGAGGTCAATCTTGAAGTGCAATATAAAAAAAAAGCTAGTCGTTGTTAATAAAGTCGACTCACCATCAGGACACGTGACGATAGGGCAGCACTGGTCTGCCCGCTTCTCGACAGTGCAGTCTTGGCCGATCGGTTTGGTGAAGGGACATACTCGCAGGTAGCACATCAGCATGCGGTTGTGACATGTGCAGTTCAGGCATGGCTCATTCGTCATGATGCGGTCTCCCTCCCCATAATGCTGGAAGTTGTAGTAACATCCCTCTATCGAGCCTGGAAAATTGAAATATGAATCAGTTAGCTTATCTCTTGTAGTTTACTGGAGCGGTTTCTAAGCTTTAGTTTGAGATCGCGAACACAAAAAAAAGGAAATCTTTTCCTACGCTAAATGTGTACAAAAAAAACAAAATGTTCATGTGATAGACATGGATTTTAAACATGTGGCCGTGCAAAATATAAAAAAAACAATTGAATTTTATGTGGTTTCCTCCACGTGGACTACGCATCGAAAAATATACTAATGGCTATTATTATCTTGCTAAACAAACACCTAAATTAGAAAGGTTTTAAATAATAAAATTAACGTAGAATGTATTCTTACGATACTTACTGTCGTATAAATCTAGTCCAGTCTGGTTGCTCACCGTAGGAGCTGAAATAAAAAACAAAATAATGTTAAACTAAAGTACCTAAATGTTACAAATAAATAAAAAGTACATTGTCATCTATCGTGAATAACGGTAAATCGACAACGCTGAACTTGTATTTGCAGCCCATGTAGGTATCAGCACATCATGCATTTGTTTGGTCAGTTTCATTAAAGATAGGATGGTAGTCTCATAAAGATGGACTGTCTTTCTGTGGGGCTTGACCCTCAAAAAAAGACAGCCTGCTTTTAGGGTTTGCATGCGAGGTAGCATCAAATTGAATGTAAGTAATCCAAGACGCAGGAATGTCAAATGAAGTACATATTCGTATTCAGCCAGTGAACAGCGCAATCGCAAATCGACATGTGGGAAATTCGCCACGCCTAAGAGTTTTACCATTGGAATTTAGACATTTTGCAAATAACGATTGATTACGTCCAGCGGTGTGTATTAAAATATTGGTCATGAAATATTTACGAAATATTTGCTTTGTTAATAAGTTGTCACACAAATATGCTAAAAATTTAATAAAATACGGAATGGGAGAATTTAAATTTTAATTCGTCATCGTGTAAGGTTTTTTGACAATACCTCATGCTATTATTTTTATCACACTATTTTAATTTGGCATGCAAATCTCAATTGTATTGTTTATTACTACCATTTAATGTTCCATTACGGAAAAAATGCTTTGGATTACGTACTCTCTAAATAAACCTACGTCATAAAACGACTTGTGTAGTTTACCTACGTAAATGGCAAATGATAAAAAAAAATTGTAGTAATACTACAAATAAGCGTTTAGACTCCTTTATTATTTAATATGAAAGCAAAAGTCGTAAATTCTGTTGTAAAATGATTTATTTGTATATCAATATTATACATGTCGTCTAAAGATATTTAGTTAGGGAATTGTAATGATAATAATTTTCAAAACCTCTTGTTCGATCAAGCATGCATGATCTGATCCAGGTCTGGCCGGGTGCCTTTTTTGCTAAACCAGAATGGCATCAATTACTAGCTCAAGAAATGCAGTACCTAACAGCATTATGTTCATTCATAGTAACTATTCAAGGCCTTCGTGCGATCCAGGTATTGAGAATAGTTGTAGAACTGACCATGCAACTCTATTTTCGGACCAGATTACCTGTTTGATTCTTGTATTTCATTGTTACATTCATATATAAATAGCTACAAGAATGGTTTGGTTCAATTTCTTAAGAATTATCGATTTATGAGCTGCATAGATGGACGTGGGAGAGTTCAAACTAATAAACTAAAATAAAAATACTGTAAACATAAGAAAATATCAATACAGCCATTAAAACTGCCGTTCTGAGAAGCTTAAACTGCTGTTTTATGGGGAAACTTATTAAGCGCGTCACAGCTGGACAGGATATTAGCTGCAAATCGCAAGAGGCTACGATCGGTCATCGTCTTAAGACTTAAAGTCGTTTTACATATCCGTTTTACTGCGTATAATTACTGAAGCGAGTGGTGAACGCGACAAAGCTGTAATTAAAGTAACGGACCGCGTCGTTAACATCGAAACCACGACTTTGCCGCGATCCGATACTTAGGTAGGGCAAAAGTCATAACGCGCCGGAGGAAACGTCGAGTATGTTATCGATTGACGGATATTAAGCCACTAGATGCATAAAGATACCGTACGCCCTGCGGTTACTACGCCCATAGGTTCGCTGATTGTCTATGTGCACACGAACCTCATCTGACTGTAGGCACAATACTCTCGAGTGGCAGAACCGTGTCATTATTCACATTTTCCAGTTACATTACATAAGTGTAACAAAGTTAATTAACTACCTACACGAGTGACTTAATGCACTTTAATAGGAATCTATAACGAAACGGTTATTTTTATCGATAAAACGGATTTATTTATGCTGATTATGCTAACAATAAAATATAATACATCTACGTGTATATACATCTACGTAATACATCTACGTGTATATTTACGTCTGGTGAGTGTTCATTCAGTAATGGACCAGAAGATCACCAATTTGTGTTATGTCGAGTGGTGTGGTATTATGTAGGTTCGCGAGGGTGGGCAAGACTGTGTTGCGGTTAAAGGCTCGTGCAATTGATCACGTTTGGTAGTGCGGTGTGTTTGGGCTTATCAGGCACCGACGGCACCGTTAGCCGAAGCTCTTGTCTCGGTGCGCTGTATAAGGCGCGTGTGCAGTGGCGCCTGCGCCGCTCCCGCTCAGATCGTCCATCTAACGGTCGCCAGGAATGTCGTTAGCATCCAGCTTTTGCCAATCGTGATTTCAATTACAATATCCTACCCTCACGATTCGCATCGTTCATAAAACTAAATTTATTGCCGTAACGGGAACATCGAGCGCAAACATTTCAACTTCGATGATGTAGCAATATCTTTAATGATTTCCACTTCCCCAAAAAGCGTTCACCGAAACATGAAGATCAAATGTGGGCATTAACATCTAAAGTCATTTCCCTATCACAAAAACAACAAAAGTATTGTAACTGCATAAAATTCCTAAGTATCTTCGTGACGTATGTCTCCATCTTTGAAATTCCCATGATGCCTAATGAATAGCTTTTACGTTTAAGTGTGACGTTATAAATGGCTTTGCACGAACAAAAAACTACTTAATGCAAAATCGTGCGCTTAGGAACAAGGCCCGAAGCAATCGAAATGAGGAGGCAGCATGAATTTAAAATTTGCACTACATTAATATGGATTGTTGTTTCAATGAATGAATACCAGCGTGGTCGCCATTCGTGATGAAGTTCACACGGGTGGACCTATACGTACATTGTGGGTCTCATTTAAATATACTTCCTATGTATAGCGTAAATTCAATACGAATTCTTTGAAGTGACCGTGCTGCGGATACTAAATCTGTGTTCAGACCGAAATAGCATCATCTACCAACATGCACCGCGAAACAGACACGCAAAGACATTACAGTTATTCGGCACAACGGCCAGGGCGGCGCGGGCGCAGGCTTGCTCGCAGGACGTGACGCGTCCCGCGGGATTTTGCCCCCCCACTTTGTACGTTTCGTCGTTTTAGGTTGCATGTACATAGTTTGCTCAATATTAAAAATCTTTGACAACATTTGAGTAACATTTCACCGGTTAATTAAGCTGAATGATGTTTTTCTACCGTTCCGTTAATCATTAATGTTGTCCATTTGAATCCGAAAAAAAATACGGAAAAATCTTAACAAAAATAAAAAAAATAATTAAGGACTAAAATATTCGTTTCTAATTCTTTTCTTTATTGGGAAGATCAATTATTAATAAAAATTACACTTCTTGAACGATATATTGCAAACAACATTATCTCATCTCATGTAATATTTAATATTTTATAAATGTGATGCTAATCGGTAATATATTACGTTAAATAGATTTTTGCTGTCAAAACACTTTCTATGTGTGACACAAAACAATATAATATTTTCTCGCGGATTGCTAACGGTTTGGAATTTCGTGGGCACGTCTAACAAGTTTTTGGATGTTATGTTTGTTTTGCTAATACAGATTTATGTTCTGTAATAAATATTGAGAGATAAAAAATAGGAACTATTTAACAGAGTGGTATCGTAAATAAGCGGCGCAGGCGCAATGAATTAGCAAAATAATACATCAATGAGAGATCAATACCCTCGAAACTAGTTTCTTAATGAAGTAGTTGCACCTTTAGTTGTCAAGGTTATCTAGCATCTAGATTAGTAATTAGTGCCTATTTTGCTTCTAAGATTTAAAAACGTACTCCTTAATTACCAAATCTACCTCTGTACCAGACCTATGTATCAGTAATATAATGCATTTGTTATTAAATATACAAATTATACGATTGATTGTGTTGGGAGGCTTTATATTTTTTAATTTAATTTCATTTGTATTTTTTTAGGAATTTCAAACACCGAAAGATATCGTTTTTATCTACTTGACAAATTTTATCCCATTCAGAACTTCTTGCATGAAAAAGAAACAAACGTAGCGGGTTTATAACTCCATTTTTATTTTCACGAGAATTAAAAAAAAATGGAATTTCGAATTGAGATCATAAACAAAGAAAAGCGCCAAACTAATGTTTTCATTTGTAATTCTTGCGACAAGGATAAGGTATGACTTTTCAATTGAAACAGTAAATTCATAATTAAAAACAATATTGATTTATTATAAAAACCCCGCTTGAAAGTGCTATGGAAAGGCAAGGCAAGCAATAATGGTTTTAAGAACATAATTAAGTAATTATGAGTACAATTTGGTCCATCATTTACTAATTTTAATTTAATAAAAACTAGCAAATAATCAACATCACATCAACTTGAGATTCTCTGACTTCAAATAACCGATTTCAGTTTTTTCTCTCTTTGATATCGTGCAAAAACTATTGTGATATTGATTAATTCTCGTAAGTTTCAGACCTTGTGATTGAATTCCAGATAGTTTTAATTTAAGTTTATAATTTGACTAATGACAAGAAATAACGTTGCGGATATTAATGATATTTCGAGTAAATTCTAATTAAATAGATGACTGTTCTTAATTTATCTATAACTTAATTTACAACCAATGGTTCGGTAAATGTATGTATGATAGCGATTTAAAACAAACTGGTCATTCGATTTGCTTGGGCCTTTATTATCCGACTATATTTTTTGAAAATTTATAGCTCTTTAAAGACGGTATATTAAAAAAAAATAGACCGTCTTTCAAGAGTTGTTATCTATTAGTTAATAACGAGCACAGTTGATAGCGCGGGCAGTAGCGGTAAGCGCGAGCGGTGGCGGGGCGCCTGCGCGGGCGCAGCGAGTATCGCCGCGGTCATCTCACGAGCGTACGTATTCCGGGTCACGAGACGGCACAACGGTAGATACTCGTTCCAACCACCATCAAATATTATAATTATACAGAAATTTATATGAATGACTAAACATTGTTAGTGCTGTAATCAGATTACACTAAGGCCTTTTTATTTATGTCGCAGAATACAGTTAAGGTGACGGAATTCTTGTTGGGAACTCCTTATGAATATATTAAAAAACCATATTGATATATTATTGTGAATAAATGAATACCCTATTTTGATTTTTGATATTGAGAAGAATTTAAGAAGTATTGTTTTTAGATATTCAATATCACCTACCTTTGTTTTAACTACCCAAAGTACATGCTAAATGATGTATTCATATTAAGTATTTGTTACATTTAATAGCTCTATTTAAACACTAGTAGTGTTTTTATTTCTGATATTTAACACAATCTTTAGTGAACCATGTTTATGCCAATGAACGCTTACTGAATATGATTGCGTGTTCTTAAACATACTATCTTAAGAACATTTTGCTGCAGGTTGTTTAATTATAATAGGTATATATTTATGCAAAACAGAATTGTGATATATTTTGTTTTAAAACTTTTACTACTTTTATATCCTTAAAGTGAATAATTTGTTTTAGAGGCAAACATCAATACTGCAACGTGTAGATGAACAAAACGTTGATAAAATGCTTTGAAAACTTCTTAAAGCGGTTTAAGGCATGTGCCCTGCAGTGGTTTTCGTATAGACTGAATTATAGACATCAAGATAGGTAACTGGTACAGACGGCGCGATTTCAGTAGCGTAATAGAGAGTTACTGAATCATGTCGTGTTAGCGTTTAGGTAACATTTATTTATAGACGTACTATTAAAATACGTGCATGTTAATAATATAAGGGCCAAAAAATATAACACACTTTAATAGTTAAAATAAATTTCAGTTGAGACACCTACTACGATGCTACGATTTAAGCGTTACGGCATTTTTTATTGAAGTGATTATGTGTGTGTACAAACAATCCAAATGTAAGAAAAAAAATGCAAAAGCATTTCTTTCCGTTGCAGCTAGACTTATGACATCGTACGTTCAAGCTGAGTGTAAAAGTATTGTAGTGATAGGCTTACAAACAAGACAGGAGCTACAACTCACCTGCAGCCGTGGCTGTTATGCCCACGACTAGCGCGAGCAGCGCGCCCGCCGCGCGCCGCTGATCCATCTGCCGCCCGTCTGCAACAAACAAAAAGAGCAATTAATACAAATATTAGATTGACTCGAGATACTGAGGTGATCGTTGCGCGATAGCAACAACTGTAACTTCGGCAATATCAAATGTTAAGCTACGTAAAGTCGCTGCCCGGTATAGGATGTGTGACTATACCGAATTGACAACTATTAAGAGCATCTCCGTATTTTGAAAGGCACGATAAGCTTTTGGTCCTGGCTGATATCTCGATTATAGTTGTTAAGTCTACTCAGAGGCCATTTGACATTCCAGAACATCGGACAATAATGGCCACTAGCCTTAACACACGTCCCTCCACCAATACGCACAAGGCCCGCGTGATTGAGTGAGTCCCGTTCAAACTCATACTTGAGATGAGTCCTGTGCCCAGCAGTGGGACATGAAGAGTTGAATTATAATGATAGACTCAATACTCTCCTAATTATGTTTTGGAGCTATACACTGACTGATATGTGGTATCTGCAACTTAAAAGTTCTAATGTGACTCGGCTCCAATTAAAATTGTTTCATTCTGGCAGTCTACAGAAAGTTTGCTATTTTCCTGGATAAATACCTCATGAACGATCCACAAAATACTGATAGGGTCGTAAAAAAATATCCGTTTTCAGGCATCATTTAAAATTATCCTAGGTGATTTAAATTTGCAACCATCTCGGAAGAATTTAAATACCACGCTTAGACCAAGCTGATGGTATTACCGGCTGAATATAAATGGTTCTCATACCAAGTAGCGCTACAAAATTATAGGTAAGGAACCAGATGATTGACAGCCAACGTCTAGCGAAATGATTGTTATGCAACGTTAATATAAGGACACGTGCGTTTATATTTGCTGTCTAATTGATATGTGAGGCATGTCTAGTGATACACAATAGGATAGTAAAATTCATATTAAAAGAAAATGCTTAAAACAAACTTCGACACCTAAAGGAATTTCAAGCGTCGTATTTTGTATTCAAATATGAAAAAGGGTTCTGTTTTATCTTAGTGTCGGACACAATACATGTACAATAAGTGGTCAACATTTGGAGAGGCCTATGTCCAGCAGTGGACTGCAACAAGCTGATGATGATGATGAAGTGGTCATAAAAAACACTGCTTAAGCTAAAAGACTCGTAGCTAAAACAGTCGTAGTACACACATAACGAATTAATCGATATTCCGCCTACATTTTTAGCCGACCGTACCAAAACCTTTGATCAAAGACCGTACCAAATGCCGTTGTATGGTAGCATTGGAATTCTAGTATACTATAAAATTACATACAAAGAGCAGAAACGCTTTGTGTTGACAGCACGTTGATAAAGTATCGAAATGTACATTACACGATGTCACATCGCACATAACGTACTCCCCGTCGTAAATAACCCGTAAGTACGAAAGTCGCCATCGAGGGAACACTAAAATACGGTTGCTCACATTTTATTATTCCCTAGGTCCCGTAAAGAATGTTTAAAGTCAATATAAATTTTAAGTTGCGAAGTGCAAATCTATTATATTTACGGTATAACTTGGAGTTTATGTGTGTTAGTGATCTGCGGTATGTGGCGCGGGTATGCTATAAATTGGGTATCTAATAGGTGTATTGTGTGTGTGTTTCGCAGCAGGGGTGTCGTACGCGCCCAGGGTGAAAGGACGCGTGCCCGAGTGCCGGTTTGCTCTGGGGACTGATATATTGTGTGTATCTCTCCGCGACGTCATACGTCTACACTTATATCAATGAGTTCTTCCTTGCCGGATACATCAAATTGCAAGGAACCGTTGTGGTGTACTTTTGTTCTTATTGCTCCTGTTTATTTACTGAGACACTCAATTGAATTGACGACAATGTAAATATAAAGTCCGTATGTTCTTCCTTGGCGACATTTAAGCTTATTAAGGTATTACAAATGGGCAAAAAATTTAAACTTTAACACAATGGTTGGGCAAGCTGTATTGTATACACATTTAATAACAACTACACCAACCTTACAAAATTTAATATTTTGTAGAACTGTACGTATTTACAAGTTTAATTAACACTTTCGAGATACTATCTATTTATAGTCCCATTTTCATCTATGTTAGTTAATTTTCTAATAATTCGTGAAGCTTAATTTTTACTTAAGTGCTTTACTGTTTACCTAGATAAGACTTAACTCATTAACTTTCCTTTTGTTAGAACTCCTAAAAGAAAATCGGTTTCAATTTGATAATTTAATATCATTAATTTAATACCATAGATAGGTAAGGTGCTTCTATCGGTAAACTTGTTAAATCAAATGAAATGTGATTTTGCAGCAAGCTATGATAAAGCCACTGAACAAGCATGTAAGTAGTGGTTTACAATAATAGGTAAACAGTGTAACTGTTTGTTTAGCTAGTCGTATGTGGTCTGGCTCGGCAGTTCCGAGGCACAGTAAACAATAAGGTCGTAAGGTGGCGTCGCCATAACGCGCACTCCTCACGAAGGCTGCGCGAGCGAGGAACGCGGAAACGAAAAAATGTGCTTATTTAGCCGTGAGTGAATAGCGCCCTTAACAGTCCATTCAGCGGCCGGCACGCGGTCACCATTCAAAACAATGTAGCCACTTTTAAAGGATTTTCAGTACTGCAAACCTTTAAATGTTTCTAGAAACATCTATTATTATTGTAAGCTACGATTCCGAGGAATAGCAGAGGTCACAGGAATATTATGGGTTGGTTTTTATTTTAACAATTATAAAACGTTAGCATATTTTTAAACAAAGACTGAAATCTTAAAATTTCAATGATTTATTGAACATGTTAATGGTGGATACATTACTTGTACCTCCCAGTAGGATGAAACTTATTCGCACTTATTTAATAGCAGTATATAAATTAAAAACCGATTACCGTAGAGTTATGTTAAATAACTAGAAGCATCGCAGATAAGATGATGAATGCTCGTCGTACAACATCCGGGTTAGAGTATAGTTAGTTCGCAACGAGAAGTGTTTATGGCTGGTACTGAAAGAGTCAATAGCTTCGGAGCAAATTATTGCAACTCAGGCACCGTATGCATAACCCGAGTTTACCGTGGGAACGCACTGCGCTCGCCTACCTGTAGCTACACGCCGCTCCGCACTTGCACCTACTCATTATCGCGTACACCTTACACGCATTTTTCAACAGCCACCCTCACCACTACAGCGCCGGGGAACTTCACCATTATTTTTTTCTTTGTTTCTCGCCCACTCATTGTCATTTGACACGTCAAAACCACCCAAATTAACATAGGTTCGAGGAAGCCTGATAATGTCAAATCGCTAGGTGTGCCAAAACAGTAACGGTAATAAGAGTCATAAAAATCTATACCTACAAATTGTATTCGTACTTGTTAAAATTTATATATAGAGACGTAACAGCAGGGGTCCCTCCGTCTAGACGCTCTCCGCAAGTCACCTCGCACTCTGCAGGAGGGTGAGGGTGCACAGAATTCACCACTATCTATTTATTTGCTTTACTAAAATACCACGTGTTCCGGACGTGTAGGGCTATTCTCGTCGTCGCGTCGATAAATTCGCACATTTCACTTACGATGTATTTGACGTGCAGTTTATTCGGATTTCGGAGAATTACGACGATGTGGGCATTTTGTTGGCCATTTTGGTGTACCTACTTAGGCTGTTGTTTGTTGCGATTTTGACCTGACTTTAGCATTTTTACAGTAATATAATATTATATGGCAATCTGGAATTAGAAAATAAAGGTTTTTTTTATACAGAAATCGAAAAGTATTTTGTAACTAATTAAAACAAATACTTTTTATAGAATTAACGTTTGTCTTTGGAAAACTTTGGAAAATTCATACTGGCAATACACAGTAAGGAATATATTCATCTTCAAAAGGTATTTAACAAAACAAAGCGAAGTAGGTTCCGTTCGTAACGTTATGATTAAGTGCCCGGAATTAGTTGCGGGGTAGACCAATTCTTTTAATGTACACAATGGAAACCCACTTCCCAAGCATAATTTGGCTTACCGTTTGTTCCAGCGGTGTGGCATCAAAAGATACGGTTAATCCGATTTAAATAAACCTAAATTTGAAACGGACGCAGATGAAAAACCACAAATGTGTGGGGTGTTTTAATTGTTTCCCGGAGCTCGAGATAACTGTAGAAGAGCTCTGTCATTGTCATTGATCAAAGGTACTTGAGTGTACAACGAGACGGTTGAGCACTCGAGAACTGACGCGCTGGGACGCGCGAATTCAGATCCCAGTCAACTAACTTTTGTGATGAAAATGAACTGTCTGTTTGAGGAGAAATGGAGAGGAGAGGATATAAATGACAAAAGGTATTGTTGTTTTAACTAATGATTTGATTTGATTTTATTAATGCAATAATGGGTGGGAACTCTGAATGTGCGTCGTGCTTGTTTGCTTTTGTAGGTACAGACACTGTCGTAACTGTCTACAGTCGAACGATTCATCATCATTCAACACCCGCTGATTGAACAAGCGCCTAATTTTATTGCGAATGTATCACAAAAAAGATCTTACTTTCTGCAGAAAGTGAAAGTGGAATACATATTTTTTGTAGGCGATATTTTTTTTACGTTTGAATTTGGCACAAATTGGTCATATTCGATTAATGAATATTTTTTTCTCAAATTATCGTCGAAACAAAGTCTTTAAGAAAGGCATTCAATAAGAATGATAAGTAAGGATTTGAGTTAAGTAAGCGTGGGTGACTTGAAAGCAATTTGGAGTGTGACAAAATTAGCACACGGTGAAGTGAAGCGAGTATATCAGATCGGAAGGGCTGGCGCGGGTCGGTGCCCGGCTGCCCGCGAGGTTGCCCAACACATAATTTCGGAACACTGCAACCGCAGCGAGCATTGACACCAATTTCTTGAACATTGGACAACAGCTTTGATATCGGAAAGCCTTCCAAGGCGCTAGTTTTCGCCCATTTTCGACTCGAAACAGTTGTAGGTGTACAATTAGTTTGCAAGTCTCTAAAAGAAAATTTCTCTTCATATTGGGCTATTAGAAGTCATACATATGAATCTGTGTATTATGTGACCGACCATAAAAGATATCATAAAATTTTCTTAGTGTATTATCAATAACTAAACAAAATGTTTAACTCTAGTTTTAGAAAAACGAAACAGACATTTGATTATCATCAATTCATTTTGAGTATTACATAATCCCTAATGGATTTATAAGTATTTCCGCCTTCAAAACTTAAGAGTTTATTAAAATCTTTTTACGTAGCAGTTCGTAGCATGTTCGCAAAAACGCTGTGTCACGGTCCATGTGTTGGGCTCGTATAAAAGTAGCCGACCAGACCGGGCTAAGTATGCTAAGAGGCGCACTAGATGTGAGATGCGATGACCGGGGGGTCACTCGACTGAGGGTAAGCTGTCGCGCCGCTCCGCCTACTTCGCAAATCCACGCGCGTACCAAAACCATTTCAAAGTTTTTGTTTTGACGTCTCGGCTTTCCAATGATAGCGATCTATATGTTAGCCCACGCGGATCGAGCGCAATGTAATTGGGATCGATTAGTAAGTTCACACGATCGCATTTGAAAGCTACAGACGTACATATTTGCAATGTTATCTACCAGTGCCCGGTCGCCCGTCGCACAATGCGCTCACGTACGCGTGTCGCGATTATGGACCGTCGTAAATTACAAGCGATTAGCATTGAAGTCGTGGACATGGCGACAGCGAATTGTTATTAGATTCGGCTACAAGCGACACCACATCGTTATTAGGCGATAATTGTCAGCGAAGTGTAGCGGTCGATTAACGGCAGACTCAGGCGGGCGCGTACCTACATACTAAGTAGCCGTTACTTTCGGAACCCGCATATTACCTTGTGTATATTTGCTTTACATTTGCTGGTATTAAACTGTAGCATTTAATGGTGCTTGTTTTGTATGTATAATTTATCTGAAGTATTTTCAAAGATACTGTTCTGAAATTCGATTTAAATTGGTACTCTTTTGTTTTTTTTTTCATCAACATTATCTTTGTAACAAATTCAACATTATCTTTGTAAAAAAGGCTAGGTTAGGACTGCACCAAATAAAAATTAATCCCAAGTTTAAAAATCAATACATGTCGTCTGCTAAAATATTTGTTTGTTTTCCTAATTGAGTAGGAGATGTAACGTCATCGAGGAAAAACAGCCGTGCGTAACTAACTCGTAGAGGCAGCGGTGGAGCCTGTTTTCCCCGGGGAAATGGGTAGGAAGATGGCAAATATTAGTTTCCTTCATGAGGTACTCCCAGTTCGTTGACCCGCGCAAATTTTGCGCTAAAACATTTCGTACTTTTGTGTAAAAGCATCTAGACTACCGCGTCTCATAACAGTGTTTTTTTAATGTTTTAGAACGTTGTGCATACGTTATCGCCGTAAACGCATCTGCCCCTTAGATGTATACCGGCGGCGTACGATACCATTTTTTTAATGTAAATATATCAGGTTTCTATTAAACCTCATAAGATAAAAAGCTATCTGAAACTTTAAATCTTTTGGAGACATGTTAGGTATGTCCATAATCGGCTTTTATGTCCTTAAATTTTTGGATTTATATACCTACCGTTTTCTAAAAATGATATTTTTTTATTTGCTATGATTTTAATTAAGTACATGTACTTATTTCGTTTAAGTAAAAATACAAAACTGTCAAAAGTTAATTTAATAATGTACCTATTTCTAATGAAACATTTACGATATCTTATGTTTGACTTTCAAATTATCAATGAATTTGTAATATTATTATTAAACCTAATAAAAAAACTGGTCTTAAAAGCAAACTTAAAAAAGATATTTGCACGTACATTTGCACTGAAATACTAATATATGTATTGTGTAGTAACCTTATTTTACTACCATACAAAAAACCAAAATAAATAAATTGGTGATTTAAATTCAATTACAGACCAAAGATTCCAATAGATATTGTATTTTTGGATCTGCGAGGTCGCAGACGAAAGAAAGCAATGATGCGTCGCGATATTGGATTGTGACCGTGCACGCGCATGAGGCACGCACGTACCTGATGCTAACGTATTCCGAATAATTTAGGTAAATCCGCTCCAGACGACTCATCACCGTTACACTGAGTTAGCATTCCACACGACATTCACACGAATTATCTTATTTCCATGCTATTTTGTGAACTCGATTTATCTATACCAGACAGTTTTCAGAGGTAATCGTACAGCACATTAAAATTTCAAGCGCATCCTGATAAAATTCCATAGACGAAAGTTCGCGAGAAATACAGCTAGGTACTCACGTCCTATTGAGTATCGCTGGAGCATAGATAGCTAGGGCTACGGGTATGTATAAGCGAATTCCTTCTTTCATTGTGTGAAGCTTTTGCAACTTTAGTCATTAAAAGCTGCATTTCCATAGGCTTTTAATGTCACAAAGTCCATCAAAGCTAAAGCTTGCATGCGCTATTCTGTGCTCGTGTGCATGAAGAAAATAAAGCCACCGTTAGTGTGAGTGCCTGTTGCTAGGCATAGCGTAGCTACGTTGAATTCGCGATTGTTGGGCCGCGGCCGCGTCGCTCACACGATGAGCAATGCCCCGCGCCCGCTGCGCCGCCGTACATAATACAACCAGGCACATACGATCCAGGTTGCCGTTTACTGACACCTCTCACGATATGCAATAACATTGTTTTAGTAATTGCACTGACGTTTAACATGCTTAATGCATATAATTACACAAACCATTATAACGCAGATTTACCGTAACTGCATCTACTCCTAATGCTAGCGTAGAAAAGGACAGAGCAAGTCATTAATCCAGCGGATTTCAGTATCATCGAATGCGTATCGAATGCGGAAAGGGAGGTCATGTGCGATTCTGAGCTCCCCTCGATTGCTGAGAGGCGCGCCCCGCGCTTTGCCGCCGCGCCCTCTGGGACCTGACCGCTCTCTGACACCGGCTATTAGAGAGACCGCTGACCCGTGATACTTATGCACCCCTCGTGCATCACACCGACCATCCGTAATATATTAGCCACCAAATTGGTGACATTTGAACCTCACTTCTATCTGTGCGAATCTAATTATCGTCTGAAAGTTTTGTTATGCCGCTTGTGAGCCTGAGGGCATTATGTTGTGTTAACAGTTAGCCTCACCAGGAAGTGTTTGCCTCTTGGCATGATGTCTATTGACTTGCATTCGCAGCCATGCTCAAATACTTCGTGTCGAACAGTGTTTACGAGCGACTGGCCGATAGCTGGCCGGCCGACCAGTCATTACCGGCCATATCTCTATGTAAGGAATGAATGGCAAGTACTTACAAACCAACTTCAGAACTTAGCTCTAAACGAGCGAGTCCAAGCACGTAGTATGGTTAATCTTCTACAGTTTTCCGTTTACTGTTTTACTGCTCAAAACATGGTTTTCTAGAAAACATTTCTTGGAGTTTTACGCACGAAACTTCGTATTAATTGACGTACAAACCAATGTTAAGTTAGACCTGCTAATTTTGCAATGAAGATCACAAAGTACACATAAATTGCTTACCTAATTACATTTTCATAGTTAAACTGAAAAAGTTAGGTTGTTAATGAGTGTTTGTATTATTAAGGTGAATAGGTATAAAACAGAAAGCTCTGGAGCGCACTCAGCGGGAACGAATTGCCTAACCCCTTCCATGACGTGCAATGACTAGGAGTAAAATAGCAAAAATCGCTAAAGGGCTTCTGTTTTCGCATCGGAGCCGCATTGTAGGAACTGGTTGCAGTGCAAAAACGATCACAAAGAGCCCTAGACATGAAATATTTATACTTCGCATTATCATATTACACGGGAATCGTGGTCATCGCTTAGAAAATTATGCGATTCGTTTTCACTCCGTAACCGCATCGGGACAAAAAATGTAAGTAAACGATTGAAAAAGTACTGAGGGGGTGAACATGATCCTCGCATCCTGCACTTGAATTATGGTATACGTGTACGCTGGCATCGAGAGCAGCAATTACACCGGCGTGATGGCTTAACGACGCACTCCGCCACCGTAATCATCCAGATAAGTACTAACTTTATTATTATTTCGGGATATAAAGTAAAAGCTATAAAACTGGATTTTAATCAGCTGTCTATTATTTTCATAAAGTTATAAAATATGTTATGTTCAAAAGTATACAACTTTACAGATACGCTACATGCTATCCAGGCTCGTAAAGTGGAGAGTTATGACTCATTATGTTTAGTATAGCATTACCTACTATTAATGCTAAAGTTACAGATCTGCAACTTATAATGCTTCGTAGAGAACTTAAGATTGTGTCATAAATTTTAAGTGATGCATAATTAGTTTTCCTTCGTAGGTATTTTGTATGTAAAAGCGTTTATCCTTCTTTTCTTTACGATGTTTATTGCAGCAGTATACTGGTACCGGTAACTGTACCAATAGTCAATCTTGTAATTTGTATAAATGTGAAAATAAAGGTTGCCGCCATCAACTCAATGAATTATCCTTCAACAGCGCACCGGGGTTACCTTGTGCGTACAGGGCCGACCCACTTTTGAAGGATTACAAGTAGCTGCCGAGAAAATTTACCGCTAACATTGCCATATATGCTGTATGAATTTTAGGTCGCTACAAGCATAGCATGCTCTTACACCGACATCTGCGCAAATATTGATTTAGTAAGTCGGAGCCACAATGGCGGCCGCGCCCGCGCACCTCGGTGAGGGCCGTCGATGCCATGTCAAGATCGCCTTTCTTTCGCTCACCAACAAACGAGATGGCCGATTAATGTTAAGTAAATAAATATAATATCACTGGACGTTTTCCCACGGGTAAGCTGCGGGCTAAATAACGTTGTAAGCGCTGGTTGTTTAACGGCTTTTGAGAACATCTGAAACACAACGCAAACGGCCCTAATTATCGTCTGAATATCTGCATCTATGCATGGCCGTAGGTAAAATTAATGACGAGGATTGCGAATGGATTGGGTTTAATATGTGGATACTTTCGTTTCACTTTTTAATTGCATTGTACTAATACTTAGGCAATGTTTGTATGTAAACTTCTATTGTGAACGTTTTCTCCCGCAGAACGAGAAATGAACAAAAGAGCGAATAACAAAAGAACGAGAATATAAAATTGGTACAGCGACCGCGACCCAGACCACCGACAACTCAGCCATGGTGCTGAGCCAATCATTTATTCATTTACATTTAGAAAGCCTACTTAAACACCAATCCCCGTTTTTAGGAAATATGTGGCTTTTTACCACTATTCAAGCCCTTTAAAGTACGCCCCCAAGACGTGACAATTAAACGAATTATGCGTTGTTACTATTTAACAATTGTGTTTTGCAAATTTGTCTTTTGTACTTAATATCAGAAATGTATAAATTATACGATGTAAAAAAATATCTTCATTAAGAAATTAAGTAGCTTACAATGTAACCCGAACTACATCTAATAAAGGGAAGAGTTAAAACAACATTTAAGGAAAATAGCTCAAAGTTTAAAGTTTGCTAATTGAACATAAGACAATGATTATTTCCAAAGCAAAGTCTATTAAAGTTACTCGTACTAAGATTAAATCGTCTGTCACGATCAGACCTAACAATTTCATTATTTCATAGAACCTACATTGGATGTAGGGAAACCTCATTTTATAATAACTTTATTAATTTTCGGCGCTCTAAGCTCTTAACTAATTTCGAATAACTGTATTAACTTTTGACAGATGATACCATAGTAAAACTACTTTTACTATGCAATAAAAGTCGCATCAAATCACTTGGCAGTGGCTTCTTTAATTCACAGTTTGATGTCTAATGACTATGAAAAGAGGAAGAGAGGAAATTGACCTGTTTTACTTATGCATTACGCAACGAGGTCTATTAATGGCTATTTTCTACCGTTATGGCAATGCCGCTGTTTTATAGTACCTACTTGTGGGAAATATTTCTGTGTACAATCTATGTAATCAGTACGCACGGAAGCTGATAACGAAATATCAGAAACTTGCATCTCCAAATAGTCTTTTGAGTAGTTTAATATCATTTGGTCGAATTGCGTATGAATTTCATTGTTTTACTTTTGGACTCTCGTATTCAAAAGGGATTATAATTATTACGAGTACCTACATGAACTCCTTAGCGTATGTTGTGTTTAAATATGCTAGTAGTTTTTTTATTTTTTAACAGATTTTGAGTAGATTAGTCAAAATATTAAATGTAGTACGTATGTAGATAATATATTAAGATCACGAGTTAAAAAAATTGATTTGCGATACCTTTTGCGTTTCCGTTTGTTTAGCATTAAACATAAAAAAAATAGAAAATGATTGCCATATAGGAACACATAGTAAAAATCATACTGTATTTTATATTTTTGTAATCTACAAAAAAACTTCAAGTAAAAAACTTGTTCGAGATTGTTTCTAAGTGATAGAAAGCTTATCTACCGCCTTAGCCGTCAATCGGTTTATAGCGTGGCCTCTTTTATAAATTGACTGACCTTTAGCTTTTTGCAAATCTGTTGAAGATTATCAGTTTGCTAGTTAGTTTTAAACATTTTTATAGTTACACACCATATTGGATATTTCAGAGAGATATAAACTATTCTAAAACTTACAAAGTAGATATGATACAAGTCATAAAATCAAATGAATGTATTTCATCACCATAGATAATCATCGAAGAAAGGCTCGCTAAAAGTGTCTGAAATTTGGTAAATACAAATCGTTTTCGGGCATTATCACAAAAACTGTATGGTGAACTTTTGCCAGAAACAAATATTATGGTCAATAGAATCGGACCTTTTAAAATTATTGCTAGATTGATCATACATAAACAATATCAAGCAAGGAAACGCTTATCCTTACGTCACTCATTTAATATTATTTATCATATTTCAATCATCGCCAACGAGTAGATATGAACGCTGATTTTTTCATAATACCATAAGAACGGCAACGGTCGTGATTAGCCCTAACATCAAGATATTGAATGAATACCACTAAAAATGATCATTATTGGTATAGAAAAAACAGACGCCAAAAAAATCCTATGATCATTCAAGGTGAAGACGTCGGCGCACGAATGTTTAAAAGCAAAGTCAGGGAAGCGCCACGAATCAGGAAACAAGCATTATAAATTAATACAATTATCATAATGATCACGGGTATCATAAAGCATATATGCTTTATAGGCGTCGTGATAAAAGTTACCGAGCTTTTGTCATTGAACAACATGAGTATTGTAAGAGAAAGATGTATTTTGAGCAAATAAAAGATGCCAATGTCAAACCCAGGAACAAACACCGAAAAATCATATCCAGTGAATCGCAAGATGTGAACTCACACACGTGGCGTTATTTTATCTTATGAAATCCTTATTGATTTTCTTTATTACTTATGTATTTGTTTCCTCTGCGCTCACTTCGAACCTGAATTATTCATGTGAAGCTTTCGTTTATTCTTTATTTTTTACTGTGACCGTTTTTAAATTAAAGGAAAAGAGGACTGGACTAATAGCATTCACTGGGGTGCATTTCAAAGTGCAAACCAAACACTTAAAGCTTAGATCTATTTGAAAATGGTACAAAATGTAAACGGCAGGTGGAATATTGCTGCAAAATAAATATTGAAATGTTCTCTCAACAAACGTCATAAATTATTAAGACGCTTTGAGAGTTTAGCTAATATATTATTATAACGCTCTGAGCGAGTAATTAACGGGGCATTATTAATGATAATTGCGTAAACTCGCGTAAGGTAACGTTTTTGCGGAAATTACGTATTCCGGAGTGAAGTTTTTTTGCATGGCTATTAGGAAAATGTTTGTGTGGGTTCGTGTAGTGTATGGGCCGTAGGTACCCAAAGGTGCCGAAGCGCAAATATAATGATTGCGGTCGGAGGCGCGGGCGCCGGCCACGGTGCATGCCTTACCCACTCGTAGGACAATGACATCGCACGTTCCGCACGATAAAACAACCTGGACATTATAAAGTCTTGCCAGAGCCTTTTTATTAGCGTAAAAACAGTTAGACACACCGATAATCAAGTTCATACTCACAGCTATTAAGAGCACAGAATTTCAAGCTTATTCCACTGCTGACATGATAACTGATCACAAATTAAAACGAAATTAGTCAGTCGAAGTTTTTCAAATTTTGCGTAGAAGAATTAAATTCTCTTAAACAAGAGTAATATAAACACAAAGTAATACAGTTAAAGCATTATGTCTCAAATAAGAAATAAATTATGTTTTACGAAAATCTATTATGGAGATCTGCCATGTTGAAGTTGTTATGATAAAAAATACCACTACAGTGACTATCTCAATTCGATTTATCAATTAGCCTGACTATCATTGACGGTATAGGTAGGTATATCTGCAGAAAATAAAGCACATTTAAAGGGCTCGAAGTAAAAAAAGCCATATGGCTTAAAAACATTACTCAAGTTAGGCATTACAAGGCTTTTGCAATGCATCGCAAAACCCGTACATACTTTTGTAATTGTTCTAATGTTACAAAAAAAAAACTAAATCACCTCATGTCCGGCGGAAAGGCTGACACTGTTGAAAACTTGCCTAGATATACATAATTAATCGTACGATTCTTCTGAATAGAGAATACGCTTGTATTGAACACATGAATACATTGTATCGTGTGCTACTTAGTCAACACAATTTTTAAAACCTGCTAGACACTGAGTAGACACTTATCAACTGCATTGTTTTCATGGATATTATTAGCTTGCTCTACAATCTGCACCAAAGGTTCGCCGACTTGTGTCGGAAAAATGCAATTCAAGTTTCGGAAATATATCAACGTTACACGCGTGTCAGACTAAAGTTGATTCTAGATAATTATTTGTAAGTGTGCTGCATTTAAACATAACCATATGATACCTTAGGATAATTTAATATTTATTTCTGTTCTTGAAATGCAAAATTATATAAAATCAAATCCCTACTTAATATTATAAATGCGAAAGTAACTCTGTCTGTCTGTCTGTTACGCTTTCCCGCTTAAACCTCTCAACCGATTTTGATGAAATTTGGCATAGGTATACGTTGAACCTCAAGAACGGACATAGGCTACTTTTTGTTAGAAAGTAAGGGGGGGGGGGAATGCTACCTTTGAAAGTTTATATGGGAAAATGTTTATTTTTTAAGTTAGAGATGTGAAAGTTGGCACAAATATAGCTCTATTAAAATATAGACTACTTTTTGTTTCGAATATTAGGGGAGATATGGGTAAAATCGACCATGAAAGGATGTAGTCCACGCGAACGAAGTCGCGGGCACAGCTAGTTTACCTATAAATCGAGTAAATCGAGTATTTTATGAAGTAACAGTCTTGTATGGCTTTTTCAGTAGATCTGCTAATTACCTTCTCGGCGCTACTACCATTTTCTCACCACTTAGTACTAAACGATTGCCGTTTTTGTTTGTTACCTACAAATACCTACCTACCTAAGGATACGGAAGTTAAAAAAAATGCCAACTAAACTAAGTTGTACTAGAGATGCGTCAGCTAACCTAGAAGTATTTTCGTTGCGCTCAGTGTCAAGTTAAATCGATATGAGGCGTTGAAGTTACCGGTCATCAGCTGACTGGCACCAACGTGATTAACCTCCGTTCAAGTTCTACCCGACCAAAAATAACATTGACTTAAACCTGTTTGTATAGAACTGATACACTCACTCATTTAATTCATTACCGTAGTAAAACTCACAATCTTTTGTTAATTAAAAGCGAAAGTCTCCACATATTGTCTCACCACACTACACACAATTGAATACGGAATCTAATACTATTAATAACTTGATGCATTTTACTATTTAATATATAACTAAGGATGAACTCGCATTCTGATTACTCATTACTAAGACATATATTTTGGGCAAAGCCCTGACGAAAGGAATTTGTTTGTCGGTCACGAAAAGAGGTAAAGGCTTTCGTTATACGCGATGTGTACGTGAAAAGACAACAAAATCGGTCGTTTGTGGTTTTCCTTTAAGTTGTTTATCGTTTACCAATGTTATGCTCTTCTGATTCTCGCAAAAGGTCACATTTTATAAATGACTGTACCTCATCATGTGTACTTTTATTTTATTTTTGACCCAATGGAAACTACATTTTATAGAACAGTTTATAGTTTAAACTTAGTAAAGTATTAGAGCACACAACTGAGATTGTTAGAGTAAGCAATGTTCCTCACTCGTGGCTAACACATCGGAGTCATGAAGGAGGGTGGCGGCCGCTAAACAAAGTGTTTAGTGAGTGCTCTGGACAAAACTTGAACGAAACCAAAGTCATATATCGGTACAAATACTAATTGGTAAAGACCTATTCAAACAAGGCATGAGAATTTTTACCCGGTAAATGGTAAAGTGGACAAGTATATTTGCCGTTTTATTTAGAGTGTGGGTGCTATGAGCGTGGGCTCCGCGGCCGGCGTGGAGAACCCATCAGTACCCTCGGTGCGACCTGGCATCGATAAACGCTCGGATACGACCAATAAATTGAAGCATTATTCTTCACTTTTGAAAAGTTTATACAACCAATGTCAGCTTTATGTATGAGGGTAGTAAATGTGACTTATTAAATCGAATATATAAAGAATGAAATAGTGCGAGTGCAGTTTTGATATCTTGCTCTTTGTCAGACTGCAGCACAAAGCAATTGGCTGCGGAGGCTTAAGGCTTTACGTCGCTGTAAATCATGTTTTTGCTAGTATCCAACGAGTTATTTTAATATGCTATTACTGGCATGAGCTGAAGATTTAGATCTATTATCATTTAACGGAAAATGTATTTAGCTCCTCTGACTTATAAAAGAAATGGTCAGGCTTAATGACAGTGCGCAAACTTTTAAAAAAAAATGCACTTTCAAGAAGCTTATTCAAAAGTAAAGTAGGCAACGTTTTTCCCACGTATTATGATTTAAGATTCAGACCGTTTGCGAGGGTAAATAATACCATGTTAACAAGATGAGATTTGGCACAGTGACGTCAGTACTTTCACGCCTTATACGAAATTGATTGACATGAAAGGAGATAACTATTGTAATAAAAAGCTTAGACCGGCAAAAAACTTGCGCTAAATAACATCATAACCTACATTCCATTTGGTGGCAGCGAGCACCTAGCGCTGGGGCTATTGAATGTGAATTTTAAACAGACTCCACGTAGGGCCATATTCGAGTGTTTTCTCTTTATCGGTCATTGTGACCGGCATCGCAGCGCGGCTATATTCTTATATTGATATTCAAGTGGCGACCTGTACGAGGTCTTACACACTCGCGACCAGTGTTCATTACATCGGGGACCAATAGCCATCCTGTCATAAAACAATATTTATTCATTGTTTCGCCAACGAATGTATGTGAACGCTGCACACTCTCTTTTAACGCTGGGAACCAAGAAACAATGTGGGCCAGATCTTCGGACCATTCAATAATTTCTCAACGGAGTGTTATTAACTCCGTAAAATGGACGAAGCTAAAACATTTATTCAAAATTATGCTCGTGGAATTCTCTGTTAAAATACCCCTGTCACTAAATTGTAAATGTAATTTCGTTACATTATAACAAACTACACGCTGCGATAGCTAACATAGCAATTGTGGTGCGCGAAAACTGTCTATTGTTGACAAATCTTCTTTAATATGGCATGAAATCAAAGGCACGTCACGAAATGACGATATTGCAAGTGAAACAGGAACGGTTTACGAGCTTTTTTGCGACATTTTTGTGGTGCGACGATAACGGTTTCAGCTCCTACAGCGGCGTCACGGCCGGGCTGCACTCACGTCTGCGCGGGTCATCTCGCCGCGCCATCGCCCACCGGCTTTCTTCGTCATCGCCTTCTTTACATCACACATCTCATCAGAGGCTTTTATATCTTTTTCACCTTCACGCTTTTTAAATGTCGTGCACAACCTATCGCGCTCAGTCCATAACTCTTTTAGTAGAAAAAGTTCATCAAAACATAATTTAATACGAGAACCAGACGTACCAGATTGGTACTTTAATTAATATATAAATTATGAAAAAATCAATAAAACAGAGTGATTTCGACCATTTCAAATATTTTCTGGTTTATTAAGCGTGTTTTTACAAGTAAATTAAGACAATGTTCCGGACATTGTTATGTTATTTATATCCAATAGGTTGTTTTACCGAACATTTTATACATTACATTACAATATCTATTCAGTTTTTTACTTCAAATTAAAAAATAAATCAGCCTCTATCCGAATTTTCCGAGTGCAATGCGCTATTAGAAATAACATCCTTAATTGGTATTCGATGTGGGATACAAAACAAATTAGGTTATCGCTAACAACTGCGCATTCCACCCCATTGTGGGTTCCGACTGATGCAAATCTATAAACGTATGTAGAGCGCAGGAATATGTGTAAATATGAAATGTGAATGGCAACACATGTGCGCGAAGTGTGGCAGGTTGGAGGGGTCAATGGCACCTGCGAGGCCCAGATTCAGTTCCCCAGAAGTTGCCATTTTCTCAGGAAGCGGACGGCGGGCGACGTTGTAGTGCGGGAGGTAGCGTCAAATTAGTGTAAAGTTTGAAAACAGGTTACTTAAGTTTTTTAATTCTATGTTCTACCATTTAAATGTATGGTCTGCAAAACTAAATCTGTTTAATGATTCATTAATAGTTTTGTTTCGCGATTATTATATCAAATAAAACAGAAATCGCATATGAAATTAATTCACAAACTGCTCAGAATTACCCAACCTTACTAATTTACTAGGGTAAACTAGTTTTAATACCGATCTAAAAAAAAAATGTTATGCAATAGTCGACGAGTAATAAACCTTACAACTTTTGACTAAAGAAATCTTATAGTACTCCATTCTTAGCAATGTAGTTGGTGGTAGTTTTTATGCCACGTATACAGGTCAGGTCAGAAATCTAGCATACATCGTTTGATGTATGCTAGTTTTGGAAGTCAATCAATTAGTGCAAGTTTCAATCTATTGAATACTTTTAACTTGGCACAAGCATTGACCTCTCATTTGTACGGTTCTTTCAATTGCAACAAATTTAATTAATTAATTTCACAAAAGTTATTAAATTAGTTGCGGTGGTCACCCGCACTACAGCCGACAGCCGACGCGCGAGCGCATTCTGTCACGCCGGGGCTGCGTCCGCGCATATTGAACCGCGCTTGCGCATTAATGTGGACTCACTGAGAAGTTTCTAACTTTTAGGGACGTCTCATTTTATAGCCCGCATTTACACATTGCCTATGTCACCGCATCTGTGAAAAGAATTACCGTAAGTGATTATTCTACTGACTTATATCGGAACTGGAACGACCATATACCTAAATTGCCAGAGTGCACAGTTTAAACGCTTGATTTTGGCAAAAGTCATTTACTAAAACGGTGACTTTGTACTGTTTTTTGTTGTTCAAAAAACGGTGTAGGTACAATCAAAACTGCTAAGTAACTTGAAGGAAAAACGTAATTCACTCATTTAGCTCCCGTCAACTAGCCGTATTTCCGTAGACTAGGTGTGAGCACCTAAAACAAAAGAATCGGATGCTCTCTGACCTTGTATGTCTGCCATCAATGACTTTAGTTATTTCTGCACTGAGTGCAAAACAAGAATAGGAAATGACTTGAGAGTGTTGATCAAAGCTTTAAATTAACATAACCTTAAATTTTTTAACTATTATAAGATCGTAAAAACTAGAAAACCACACACAATAGTCTTACGCGGATAAAACTGCATGGTCCGGTTTAGAATATTACCTAGTAATAAATATAATAATAAGAATTTGACAGTTGCAATTAGAATGTCAACTTCTTTTTGTACTGTAATTCTTCTCGTTAAGAGTGATTCCATTCTTTTTTTATTACTTAAATATTTTTCCCCATTATAAAACATTCATAATTTTGGTTATCAGCTGTTTCGTTGCCAGCTACTCTGTGTATATCGTCACCCCACCTAAAACAATACTGTAATAACAAAGTTAATAATACCCGAATATGAAGGAAAACTGTCCTTACTCGTTTTATATCCTAAAGCATATGAAATACTCGTAAATAAAAAATCTGATACGCGCCCTATATTTACATGAAGAATTAATACACAATTTGTCTTTTGCCAGCTATATGACAGTAAAAAGAAGGAAATATATTACGCAAAGGCGCGAGCGGAAGCTGCTGACATAAGAGCAGCGGAGGCGGGCGCGGCGGCTGGGCGGAGGAACCTTCACCCTGCACTTGAACTCAGCGCGCGCTCAGCACAGCCTCCGCCGGCGCGAACGGGGCCGATTACGCGAACTTTTCGTCACACTCCGACGTAAGGATTATCCACCGATTATAGATACCGAACAAACTTGCGAAGCTTTTTAAAATTGTTGAAATAAGAGTTTATTTTTGCATGATGATAATTTAATTTTACGATTTAATATGAGTGAAGACAATAATTTAACGGCCTACTCCTAGTCAATAATTCTAATATCGATTACTAAAATGCTAGTTTGTTTGAAAAACAAGGTTTTATATGCTTTTTTTTAATTAAAATTTAAATGTAAATAGATTAAAACGCAAACAAATGTCTGTCGCTTGTTTTAATTTCAATCCAAATTATGATGAAAACGAATTTGTAATTATAACTAACTCAATCATTGATCAAAAATCATATTTACTTTAATTAACTTTACTTCGTAACTCTACTAGAAGTCTATTCGATTAGAAGAGCCTGATGAATGCGACGTTTTCTCACAATAAAACGGATCATGTTTAATAATTTACAGGTGCTTTATCGCCTGTCTTGAAGACTCACACTTACGATGACAAAGTTTATTTCTATGGTTACTATATTTTAATAAGAAACATCTTTAATTTTAATGCAATCAAGAGAAAAAAGATTAAAATTATTCATATTGATGTAACCTAATTGAGTAATGGATTTCTAAACTTTAAAGAAAAAATTCATTTGATCTCCATAATTAGAAAAAAATAAATTGATTAATTTATGAGTAAAATAATAGTTCATAATTTAACTAGGTAAATAAATCAAAAATGCTCTACCTGATAAATGATATTTGACGACCAAGAACGTTAATTAAAGTCTGTTACGCAAAGTTTGCATGTTGTTTACTGTATACAAGGAAAAAACCACTTAGGATAGCATTCGATACGCAGTGTAGTGTAAAATTGCCAACATTATCATCAAGTTTTGGAGGTATTGTTCTAAGTCATTTCAGGATCTAAAATTCTGTCTAATGATGGTTTAAATTATTATTTAGAAACTGATTTATTGCGAAATTACTTAAAATACATATCATCAATATCATCGTGTTTAACTTTTAAGGACCAAACATACAATTTAAATATAATGACAGTATTGTTAAATCACACCAACTAAAATGCCACTTTTGAGAGGATTAATATAAACATTTATCGTAGGCACACAATAGCGATGAGAACTTACACTCTAAAAATTTTAATACCTTCTTACTGCTATTAGAATATGTCTACATAAATAAAAAAAAGTTATAGGTATAAGTCAAACAAAATTAACGCAAAAGTATGCGTTTACCCATTACCCATTACCTACTCAAAATCCACGATTACAGATATCTAAAAATGGCAAGTAGTTGATACTGGAATGGAACTGGACGATCAGCGATCGCAAAGCCTCATGACATCGATTCGGGTGCAAATGGAAGATGATCTTTTGTCTTTTAAAATACAAAGAGTTTATTGGTCATTAATATGTTCGATAACACGCGTATTCGATTCGATTTTAATCTGCTTTGTGCGTACAATCGGTGGTGATTATTTGTGGTGGGTGTGACGCATCGCATCGGGCACGGTCCCGACACGCGGCCGCGATCACGCGACGTTACCGATACCGACACTCTAAGAAACTTATCTTACGCATTCAACTCTTGTAATTATTCATTTTTATTAGATTCTCCCCGGCTCCGTGCGGTTAAATAAATTTTCACACCTCATGTATAATTTTTCGAGTTTTTCTAAAAATCTCTGTTTAAATAAAGTATAATACAGGCTATGTGACCCGGCGATAGTAGATTCCCAGTGAAATTATTTTTCATCTCTGCTCAACTCTTTTAGAGCCTATTCAAGGCAAACAAATTAGCAATGAAATATTTCCAAATTATAATATTAGTGGTATTTATTCTCTTACGTGATAGTAATAATGATTGACTGTGTTATCTACTACTATATTGTCTTTTGTGTCGAATATACATAACTCCGAAGTCCCTGCGAACTTCGGAGTGGTAAATTATAAGCATAAAACATGTAATAGGGGTGAAATGACAGATTTCGTCACAATTAAAATCTTAGATTCAATTTCTTTTGAAAGTCTTCTATGATAATTTTTGTTCTGTAATAAGGGAACAATTTTGATGCTACTAAAAATAAAAATACTAAAGTCAATATTTTATATATTGATCTTTCTTGAATTTTAGTAATGATAAAAAATAAACGTGATACTGCCAGTACACTTTACTGTCAAGGTGGACTTCCTTGGGTTTTGACACCAACACCACTCATACGCAACTAATATGCGATTATTAGCTAGGTATGTTTTAACAATATTAACAGGAAAAAAACCTAACTATTCTAGTCATCTAAAATGCAAATCCAGCTTGTACCCTCACAACTTGCATAGGCGTTTGAATTGGATGATACGATAATAAATACGGCGTTTATCCATGCGAGGATATCAAACACAATTTTTGCACGTGAAAATATTTTTTTTAGTTAACAAAAAGAAAAATCAAAAATGTTTCTTTTTCTAAACAAAATTTAACTATTTAATTCGCCTATAATTAAAGCATCTTCACAAGATACAGAGTACAAAGATGTGTACCGTGCTTGAGGGCATTAAAATCACTGATTGATGATTTAACTACTGCTCGTCTGAATATTATTTTTAAATTAAAAATTGAAAGAGCTATGATAGCCCATGCTTTCAAGATTATTAAAACTTTACATCTTAAAAAAATAATTCAAACCGAAATAATAATTTTCACATTCATTTTATCAGATGTCGATTTGATTACTAACTGAGTAAGTTCATACTATTACCAATTGTTTTTATTTGAGGCAAGGTATTTGACAATTAAACATTATTCATATTGGCAAAAATGTAAAAGTATTTACTAATCTCGTCCAAAACTTTAGGAAGAAGATCTTTTTTCTGCAACGTTTTATATTTTTATGCAATATCACGCAGCTAAATTAAAAAATAATGTACAAACTTGATATTAACATAAAGTGTAATCTTAGATAAATAAGTGCCTTTAAATGTAAATAATTAATTTAATTATTGACATAATCGCTAAAATATGAAAATAAAATTAGGTATGTTCTGATTATCACAGAGCATCAATAATAACGTGTTACTAACATAAGAAAATGTATCTAAACCGACTGAAGTTTGACTGTCGATAAGCAAATAAAATTGGTTCTATTGTTGTCACACTTAACTTTAATTCGTTTCAGCTCTGTCGTAATGATTTTACATTGGAAATCGTAGGCATTTCTATTTTCCATAGTATGAAGTTACAGCGTCAATTTAGTTAATTTCAGAATTTTACATTGCAAATTGTAATTCAGCATTTATTTTCAGCTTTTTTGCATAAAAAAATTGCTAACATACTAAATTATAAACCGTGTTAATGGAAGAAGATTGATATACAGTTGATGATTTGTACACTGAATGGGAAAATAGAGTAGAGGCGCAATAACGGAAACATTCCAACTCGTACATCGGAAGCGCCGGTTAGCTCTGCAACTGTAACCGGAAAGCTCGGCCGACCGGCTTTTTTCAGATGTTCGCTTATGTGCGGCTTTACCTCGCTACCCTGTTATTTATTTAAATATTTTTTATTTTATTTTTGAATAGTGTTTTTATACCATATAAAAGCTTTAAAACATTTTTTAACCAATAAATAAATCTTGTTTTGTAAATATTCCGCGCAACAAAAGCCTGAAAAGGAAACTCACCTCTTTAAGTTTATAATAATAGTATGTTGCACCCGTGGTTGCAGCAGGCGATGGAAGGATGTTGTGTTATTGTTCACTGTCCAGTCGCAAGAGTCACTCGGAGCGTGGTGCTTGCGGCGCGGCCGGGCCGGCACTGACGCGGGCGGGCTCGCGATCCCCGCTCGACGCTCCTCGCGCGGAGGCTTCGCGGCGAGCTTTCAGCTACACAGACCACGCACTGCACACTGCACTCGCCCTGTCTACCCACGCGTTGCGATTCTCTCGATCGTCTAATGTTCTGAGCGCCCGACGCACGTTTGAACTCGTCGCATCGCCCGCTTTAGCGTATAAATATGAAGCCCGGTGGCGGGGGCTGGCGTCTGACCGCGACGCATCGCGAATCCACATCGGCATAAATTGAAGATGCAGCCGGTGTCCTTCCCGTTGATTTTATTAGTTACCTATGGGTCGCGGGCAATTAGCAAAACCCCCGGCGACCGAGCGATGTCACGACGAGCCGCTTCCGTATAAGCGACGCTCGCGTTATGCGCTATTACGAGAGACAGGTTCACACTACCATTATGTCATAAACGTGTAACGATTGTAATTGCAAGCCCTTACGACTATAAATTGCATACCGAGCAGGTATTTTATGCGAATACGTTCATGGATTATCGTACTCTCGAAGTTTGATGGTAAAATTTCATTAATTTTTAATAAAACCCTAGGGGTTTGCTCATATTCTCAATAACTGTAGGTAATTGAAAATTGTTTAGAGAACCCATAACAAGTGAAAACTTTTGGTTAGTACTTGAGAGTAGGTACTTCAAACCCAAATAAGTCCGTCTATTCTAAACGTAAGTAGAAATAGTTAAAAAATTGGCCACGATACTTTAAAATAATTTGTTAAAAAAATACAGTGTTTATCAAACAATACTGTATACACTAACGGTTTTGCGCACGTACGATATTGATAAATATCTAAAACATGACTTATAAAATCCTGCTCCTGGCTATTAAAGACAACAAAAAACACAATTGATGAACTGATGGGAAAATACTTTACTAAAGTTCATTATTATTTTTAAAGTTTATTGTCCTAATTCATAGAATCTTATTAGTATTAAAGTTTGTAAGAAATAATAGATGTAAAGAAGTCTGGAGGAATGTTTGTTACTCTTTCGCACAAAAAGTAATTAATTGATTTTGATGACATTTTCTGTGTAGCATCTATTATAACTAGAAATGATGTAAAAAAGTTGCAGGTTTCCAATAGTTAAAATTAAAGTATCAGAAGTACTTAAGCTTGTACATCACATTCACATTCAAAAATCTTTTCGTCGGCTGTTCAAAGCCCCAAGACTCCCCACGCTAAATTTACTTGCTCGGGGACTAATTGACTTTAGTTTTCTTGTGACGCATACTTGGGGTAGGGAATCAAATAACCCTTCGTGAAACGCACTTGAACTTGAGATTTTCTCCTCCTATTTTGAGAAGTATATATAACAGTTTACTAAAGTAAAAAATAAAACAATTATTCAATGCCTATTCAGTATTTTTGAACTACAAATAAGAAAATTGCAGCTAAATGGTCATTAAGATTAAAAATTAAGTGCTTAAAAAATGTTTCTGTATTTTTATCGCGTCATAAATCCAGCCAAACAAATGGTATGTCCAACGTAACGCAAAAATATGTATATAAATATGTGACAGCAAGCACGAGGCGTATTAAAATTAGGACTTATTGGCGATGATGAAAAAGCGGAGATGAAAAAATTATATAGGTATTATCATTGAATGATCCGAATATATTTGCCATTTTCCTAGTTTAGTCACTTAACTCTTCATTTTTAAAATCCAACCCTATAACAAAAAAACAATGAGCTGAATACAAGGTGGCGCTGACCGATTCTAAAGGCGCGGGAAAGACTCTAAAGCAGTTTTCGCTTGTACTATGAGCACCATGTGACGGATACTAACTGGGGACGTAAACCCAACACATTTTAGAAAAGCTAGTTTTCCAAATTGATTTTACCGAAAACCGATCCCGGGACTTTTCACGCTTTGAGCGCCTATTATATATTAGGGAGGGGGGGGGGAGGAACCAGGACTCAAGGACTTCTTATGGGGTAATATTAACACCTCACTTATTACAAACAAGATGCCACTTTTGATGGAAGTAACACAGTATAAATATCTGAATGATTTGTAATTATACGATACACAATCTCAACTAACATAATTTGTAAGTTGACATATGATACTTTTACTATTAAACCTCGTTCAGATGGTTTTTACGCTAGGAAGTTATTGACTTAACGAGATGTCGTGACCTAAAGTGAGACTTGACCTTCGACAGTAATAGTCTCCACCTTGATCTGCCTTACAAGCCCTTGGAACTTCTTCTCCCCAGCGAGACCTAGGTTGATCCACCGGCCGTCTTCAGCTCAGTCGTCCTGAGTAGGTAGGTACCTACGCTAGTTTGCACAATCGTCTCCTTTTTTTACTTAGGTACAATTATGGTGAAGGTAGTTGTACCTTTGTGTATATATGTTGTACGTGACCTGTTAGATATCTAACAGGTCACGTACAACATACAAACCTACATCTATTACTTCTTTGATAATAAGCCTTCTAATATATTATAGTTAGCCTCTACCTGTAGTGGAAATGGTAATTTAAAAAAAAACGAAGATGTAAAAATGAAAATGTTGTAACATCTATCTGGTACTAAATATAATTTAAACTGCAATTCGATCTAATTACCTTGCTACGAGTCAATTACGTTTGGCTTGATTGTTCATCCATTCTCCATGGTTTGCATTCAAATGGTACGCTTACAATGTGCTCCTTATTAACAGAAATACATATGTTTATTACTCTTATTCCGTAATTTACTCATTCGTGTACAATCTGGGATATGGCATCTTGATCAATTTTAAATAAGAATTCCTATTCTTCCTTCCTTCTTAACTCTCTATACGTAGTACCATAGTAATGGTATATTTCCTCGGATAAATCTGTGAAAAGATAGCTCTAAAGGTAGTCAGGCAGCGAAGATCGCATTTGTACCTACCAACAACGCTAGATAGACATTCGCCCCTAAGTACCTATGTTGAGATAATTTTACAATGAGAGAGTGCAGATGCCAGCGCTGGATTCACCCCAATGCTCCCCGTCGGGAATACCAAATCTAATTAGCCCTCTTCCTACTTAATTTTCGCGAGTCAACCCACAAATCCTCGCATACCGTTAACCAATATAATTCCTAGCCTAGGTCATAAATAAAAGAACGCAAAACCAATATGATACTGTTATCCACTTATTTATTTTACGATGCTTAATTAATCAATCAATACTATACTGTTATTCGAAGAAAGAAGTTTCTATTACTAGCCTTTTTGATTTTCCGGAAGGACATTATAAATAATTAATTAATCACGATCTGAGATCGAGCAGCTTAAGCAGAAATTAAATTTACATAACCAGGCATTTATCAAACTACTCCTAGTAAAATACAGTTGAATCGACATAATAGTTTTAAAAGATAGTAGTATATTAAAGTAACAAATTTCCGCCATTTGTAATGACCAAGATATCCGTAACAGTTATCTATCATTTAAATATATATTTTTAAAGTCAAATGTCTAAGTGATCAACGACCTTTTGCCTAACCTACTGGGCTTTGAAATTTGTAAATTTTGCAAAGATTTATTTAGCGTAACAAGTATGGGGTCTTGTTCTTATAACTAAAGACGACTTTAAAAGTACAATGTTTACAATTCAGTTTTTAAACCGAGGGTTAAACAAACCGCGACAACATTTTGTCATTGGCAAGCGGTTTTGTCATGCAGTTGATCTACGCTCTGACACCGGTGCTAGATGAGACGAGCGCCGTAACGTAAAAACTATAAAAAGATTTTGGCCTTTCCCGCAGAATACTTTCTAATAGTGGGCGAGATGAGGTAATAATCCAAATACAAATATGTCGGTCCTACCAGATAGCCAAAATTACCACCTACTTATTAAGTTTAAATCTACACTAACTGAAGTAGGCATAATGTTTTTCTGACTAAAACAAGGTAAAAATATGAAATTCTTTCTAAATTGCAATATAATTAGATCATTGGAAAAAAATTCGTATGCGTATGGGATCAATATGGGATTTTCCTACTCGGAAACGGTCCGATGATACTAGACTAGGTATGTCTATTTCCGAGAAAGAAAAATATCCTTTCCGCCAATGGGCGAAACCACAATCATGATCTTGACCACGGCATTACCTGTCCGTTCCGTGAACGAACATGGGCCGGGAAATTGGTCGTCTACGATAACAATATTTTATGGCGATCGCTAAAAGCGTCCTTGTAATGGATGCAACTTTTTTATACGTATTAACATATTTTTAATGTCCTTCGGTTGGAAATGGCCACTTCAGAAACTTGAATGGTGACTCATCTCAGAACGTGTTTTTACAATAAAAATGTTCTAATATGATGAGTCGAACGCATATTTAATCCGATTAAGGACTACAAATTATTAACATAGCAGCGAAAAGAGAATACTATCTGCTCCAAATAGGAACACGCAATTTCTTCAGACCTCAAGCTTTTACTTGACTACTTGACTGAATTAAAGATTTTGTTTCAATGTTTTTTGGTTATGCTTAGGTTTTAGCGTCTCAATTTTCATTAAATGTGTATTCGTTTAAAAGCTAGTTGGTTTGGAGGGCTTTGCAGTTTTCACTGAACTGCACATTACAATTTTTAAATAATTATTTTTCATGGCTTATTAGATTTTTTAGTTCCTTCGGTTCGCATGTATATCAAGGATCCACAATCACATAGGAGGTGACGGAGGTTTCATTTTCGTAGCAGTATTCGAAAATGTCAGGGGCCTTTATTTCATGTTAAGTGTGTGCCTTTTGATTTGCGGTAGGTATTCAGTTAAGGATCTAACATCGTTCTGGTTTTAGGCCTGTTGAACGTTAAAAGTTATTTTGGGCGTTTTGCGAAAAGTTACCCACGTGTAGATTAAAATGACCTAAGCTAAATTGTTACAGGCAGTATTTTTTCGACTACAACCAACAAATTAATCGCAGTCGCAGATACAAAAATTGTTTTATCGAATTATCTACGCCTCAATTTTACATTAAAAAAAATGATGCAAAATAATAAAGACATCAACGTGTATAAACGAAAACATAGTTATAATTAAAACTATATAAATACTGTACAAATAATCAAATTTAAATAATCCGAAAATATAAAAGGCCTAGAAAGTAATAAAATGATCACGTCGTTGCCAAACATTCATTTAAAATTCACACAAAGCAGAAAATATTAGTTTATTGTACTTAGAAAAAAACTGGCAGAAACTTAAACTTCATGCGTAAAAACTAAACGTTGTACATAAACTTCATTATTTGCATTGCTTTTAATCATAGCTTTTCTTCTTTTCGAATTTAAGCAAACTAAACTGCTAGTAGATATAAATTAACAGTATTTTTATTACTCGTTCGATGAACTGGTCACTAATAAATTCAAATATAGTTTCCGCTTGTAAAGTACAAAACAATTTTAATTAACCTTGCCTGTGTTTGCATGTACTTAAATAAAATTTAATTACGGGACTTTTAAGAAGGATATCAGAGATATTAGTGAATCAAAGAATGCAAATATTTAAAATCCTCAAAGCTTTACTGTTTTTGTATTTTACATACTGGTCACGTTCCCATAGGAAATATTGTTTGGTTAGGTATGGAATATATTGTTTTGAAAGTTGCGTGTTTTTTACGAGCAGATACCATGTAAATGGGTTCAAAAAAATGTTATCTTGCTCTAGTGAGACTAGTAAATTTAGAAAATGTTATCAAAATAGGTGATAGTCCTCACCTAAAATGCCAGTTTTAAGACCCTAAGGAGACCATTTTCAGAACATTCTTTATCGTTTGAATTCTATTGAAAATCGTTATTTCGAAAGGAATGCCACTATTCAAATAGTATTAAAATTTATAAATAAAAAACTAAGTATTTCCATATTTATATTTAAATACCCGTAACCCTTTTTTTTAAATGTTCTATACTTTTGGAAACCTAAAGTTGTACTTACAAGCTCAGTAGACTTTAGCCGTAGTAGGTAGTAGAGTAAGATTTTTATCTAAAGGTTTTCCTTTGCCATTCATCACTTATGGAAATAGTAGCGCCGGAGTGCTAATCAAGGCAGAGTTATCGTGTCAACATTAAATCTCGGGTACATTAATTGTTGGAGAACCAAAGATGGAATATGCATATCAGGATTTTAATTAAATGTTTATGACGTTTAGTGGTCGGCGGCCAACGACTCGCGCAGGCGCCGCCTGAGATTAATTAAGGCGAACTCAATCCTAACCTAACGGCCGCTAACATTACTATGCTAATTTATTATTAGGGTATTTTCTTGGCATCCGCAATGTGACATACATTTTTTAGACTTAACTGTAGCGGAAATATGATTGATAGTTGACCGTTTAAGTATGCTTCAGCCGTTCGTATCTCGAACGCTGATACTGGTTATTTTTCTGTGCAGATCTCGATCTGTGTGCTCAATCACAAGTGTTTGATAAATGTACTCTGCCTGAACAAGAGCAAATGTCACATACGTGGTTAAGGGGGCAAGTTAAGAGATAAATCAACTGTTTAGTGTGTTTGTGTTTCTACAATCCAATTATCAACGTCTTCCGTGAATCGATGTTGATATAAATGAGACAATACATTCGGGTCACAGGGAGTGAATTGACAAGACATCAGGAGCACTTCCCGAAAGTGACAACACTTACTCGACCGGCGAGTGCGGGGGGTGTATGAAGGGCCGCGCGCAATATTGTTCCGAAGTTGATGTTAGACGCCACCTGCTCCGGAGACAATAATTCGTGAGTAGGCGGGCGGATATAAGCGGTATAAAGAATCGCGATGTGTGCACATCGCCGGTGTAGTGGTGCTCCTAGCGACTATTGATTTTGTCCACCCGGGGCGCAAACCCACCGAACTGCATCGGGCTCCGCTGCCTAACACTAAACTTATTACCGGTCTATTATTAACAATTTATTGACCGCTTCCCAAATATACGCTCTCGATCTCGGTGAACTACTTTTGAGAGTTTCGGATGAGCTTTGCAAAATCTTACATGGTTGTGTTGTTAAAGAATAACATAGTCGTATGTTTGCTCATAACGGATAGTACTAAAGTTACATAACAAACATAGAAATAATATATGATATGGTTTATTAAAAAGTCAAGTATTGTTAATGACTGATAGATATAGGTATACCTTATTGCACAAAACTTTGCAGAAATTGGTTTTATAGACTGATTTCGAAAAACAAATAAACACTATTAGTACTATTCTTTACGTATCAGATTATCTTCAGTTTATCTTCCTAAAAACACAAACATGCACATTGGTCGGCCCAATCGAAGAGAGCTCTTAACCTGAACATGAAACCCAGAATTAAAAAAATAAACGTAAATAAAATAAAAATGACAGAAATCCGTTTACGTAGGTACTTATTAGCCATCGTCGTCAGTTTTCCTCACGGCTCGAATAAGCATTTTGCGAGTATGAGTCGCAAACACACTGCAATTAACAACAGCAAGTATTGCCAGACCATTCTCACAAACCTATTTCTTTTTGCCGTCCGAATTCTAAAAGTTCTAAGTCATCAGATTTGTCAATTGAAGTAAAGTTGAGTACTTACGATATTTTTTCTGATTTCCCAAATTTAAGATAGGAAGTATCCCTCGTGACTGTAGCTGGAGAATTTTATAGACAGTAAGTAAATGATTCATTCTTAACTAATTTTATGGACAACAGATTTGTCCCTGAATAATCAGTGCCTGTTCCTGTAGCATTATATCATACCTTACGGTACCTTATTAGCCGCACTGTGCGTGCCCCTGCTGGGACCTTCCACGAATTTCCCGATCAAAAACCGGTCAAGCCTGGGAATCGCGCACTGATTTCACGATAAAACGTGATAGGTATTCGAACTTCATTTCTAAAAAACAGTTCGCATATAAACTTCTGTGTTCAGTGATGGAACGCGGCTTAGAGTTCTTGGGTGAGAATTAGAAATATAAAGCTGGAACATGATAAAATTATTAGGAATTGTTACCTCGTGTGATAATGCTGCTGATGCCCTAAATAATAAACGCTAAAATGTTGAAACAAGCCACCTGTCCCAGGGTTCTACTAGATCCCTATGATTGTTGTAAGTATAAAGCGTGTGTTTTTGCAGTAGGTTTAAAACAGCAGATCTAAAATTATACTTTGATAATTCAAATATGAAACAAAACTTTCTTAATCTAGATGAGTAAGTAATTATCGTAAGGAAAGATAGTTATTAAAAAACTCAATGTTAATGTTTACTTCTACTACTATTACTAAATTTGTATTCAAACTAGGCCTCCGAAGAACGTATGGTATATTCCTCATATTTCGAATTTTATATTTAATTCCTCATTTTTTTACAAATGCAGTGCTATTTAGTAACACCGCTTTGGCTGATAGTAGATAAGCGTTAAACGTATCCCAATGTGCTAAGACCCACAACTCTTATAATGAAGAATCTGATTCTCAAGAAAAATAACGTAAAGGGTCGATGTAAATATAATGCTAATATGGACACTTTTAATTAATATATGCCCTTCTCATTTTATATATGTTATATCTCGGGAAGTTGTTGAGTTGGATCGAGCTAATCTAAAAATAACGGCAAGTTGATACAATTCGACTAATTTCGAGTGACTTAATTATCAATTTGCCTGACATATTTATTCCGATCATACATTACGGAGCGGATTATAAAATAATTCCCACTGTACGGGCTGGCGGAAGTGTGGGTTCATAGAACTTATTCTGCAGGCTTTAATTAGTGCGGCCATACTGAATGTATATTATTTCCTTGAGTTCAAAACACTTTGAATGTGCGGATTTAGTACCAGAAACGGTGCTTGTTGACTGATGTTATGAAAAGTTTATTTGTAACCATAATTAAAATGTACTTTATTTATGGTCTTTATGTCAAAGCTGTAGACCAGAGTCTTTGCTTATTAGAGGCTTGCTTGTTAGATTATGTTTTATTTACATTGATTGATACTAATAAGAGTAGGGTAAGAGTACATCTGCGGTATAACTCTGCTGACAATAAAATTAAACAATTTGTAATCAGTTTATTTAAAGGCAGAAATTACGAAAGAATTTACCAATTAACTTAATATGCAATTTTAATTTACATAAAAAAAAGGTATAAATGATCATTAATTTCCTAAAATGACCTCACTTAGCAACTTCTGTTGATGCAATTATCATGCTAATTTTAGAGACTTGTGATTTATTTTAGAGAATGTAATAACATGCACTTTTTAACAAGACTCTTATTGACAAAGCAGTTTCAAATAAACATAATATCTAGTAGACAATATCTGAACAAATACCATAATTTTGTAATTGAAATTAAAAAGAAAAGGCAAGCTAAGTCTGTTATGACTATACCCACCGCAGTTTCTTCAACAGGTTAACCCAAAAGTAATAAACAAAAAGATTTTTGTAAATGCCTAAAGTTCCCACAAACAATTTTTTTTGATAAACAGAAACCTCTGTTATAGTGGACTGATGGCCGCACACTTGTTATATTTTAACTACTGCCCCGCACACCATCATTATGAGGTTTTATATATATTTACTACTAGGTATATAATAATAACGAAATCATAATATGATTTAAAAAAAATCACCTTACGAAAATTCAAAGTAGGTAAAAGTTGTATTGCAAAAATCAAATGTGCATGTATAAAATGAGCTTTTGGACGTCATTAATACGTCCAGTTTAAACAAATACAGTACATGTGTAAAATGTCAGTAAGTAGGTACCCATTTGAATTTAAGGCAGTATACATTAAGTCCAAATGACCTCTCGTTTTTCCATTAAATGTGCAAAATAAAAGTTAAGAAAAACCAGTTGAACCCTTAACGTCACAATAACTGCGCAATGCTCTTTTACAACTCCAATTTTATTTTAGTGCTTCCAAAAATACCCACTTATTTGTTTATGCAAATTAAATGTTACTTACAAAATATCATTAACGATTCGATAACGGGATAAATGAAAATAAAATATGCATGCGAAAATTTATAATTGTATTTAATTCAATTACACAAACTTGTTTGTTTTATTACAGGTGTTTCTTAAGATATAAAACAGTGATTTAAACTTATTAGTGTACTTCTAACAAATTATCTGTTTACGATATCAATAGATACTTACAATGTGGGTGTCCTTAAACGAGTATGACTAGACAGTTACTTATTTATAAATATTTTAATGGAAACTTATGCAAATAGGTACTAATACAAAAACGAAATAGATCTATAAAGTTGTACCTTGATTTACAAACGTTTCCCATAAGACTGCGTAGTTATTTTGAATCTTTACATTGTCGTAGCAGGAGGCATACTAACAAAAATGAAATATTTCGGATCCGATGACGAATTGCAAATTTTAATTCCATAATCGTTTCCAACTAACTACGAATGCGAATAAAGCATTTTTAAAAAACAAAGTGTTATTTATGCAAATGAAAAACCATGTTTTAATTCCCGAACTTTCGATAAAACTTCAAAGCAAAACGTTTATCTGTTCATTTTTGTTAGTAGGCCTACAGTTACGGATCAAACCACTAATTAGTCAAAAAATCAAACTTGATTGACAGTTACGTTTACGATTTGAGAACAGTATTATGAGTTTTATTACGGAACCTCGAAAACAAGTTTATTGTTACAGATCTTGATATTTATTGTGACACATTCAAGTCGCCATGTGTCCATTTGGTGTTTCTGCATAACGGGTTTTTCGCTTCCGAAACAGATCTCAAGTATTTATTATTCACACCAACTTTGTTAATTTCCCGTGTCTCACACTTCGTATGTCACGGCTACGTATCTTGCAAAACTGGATTATTTTTTCATGAGTCACGCAGCACGCTACTACAACGTCGTCTGGTTGTGACGTGTGAATCTTAATACATTATTTTACCTACTTCACGATCTGATACACTGAATCGACAGGGCAGTGCAAAAATGCAGACCGGAAGTTTGAGCGCGATAAGGAAATATTTATTTTATTGATCCTCAGGTTACACAAAAAATGCATCTTAAGGAATCAAAAATTTTATTATCTGTTTTTCAGAAAGAATTTGTATACTGCTATGTAAATTAAGTTAAGGGGGATAATAACTCTGATTAAATAAAACTTTTTTATAATTTAATTAGTTAATGTTAGTACATTAGATGTCTGATTTCTGTTACATTTAATATAATATGTAACATTTTTATGTGCAAGACTATGTTATGTAAGATTAATTCATGTTATATAATAGATAGATATTAAAATTATATTTTTGAATGTTTTATTTAAAATCTTTCATTTGTAATCCAACGAGACATCGGAAGTAAAAGTATTATAGTCCTTATATGTATTATCGAGAAGATGCCTCATTTAGTTCATTATGTCGTCATATCGCCTATCATCGGCAGACATCAAGACGCTTTTAACAGTGCTTCTTTTTGTAATTTATGATTATAAGGAACAGATAAATAAACAAATGGTATACCTCAGATTTGGTACCACAGTCGGGAATCGCAGAAGAAATGCTAAAAAGACACTAATCAACTATTTGACTTCAATGCATTCTATCCACAGCCAAAAATCAAGTCAACGCATGATGGAAAAACAGCTTCCCACATAATAATATCGCTACTTTTGAAAACAAAAAATACTCCAGTTTTGTTGTGGTTTATTTATTTCCAAGTGGAATCTCATGAATTATTGAAACGTCAGACTTGATTTCATTAACGAGTTTGCCGATTAGCAAGCAAATTATAAGTTTTGCACTATACTGCAATTGCACTTGACCACGTAATAATTAATCGTAAACAAGTAGTGCGCTCGGTTCAGGCATTTTGCTTTTGACGTTGAACCATTTATCATCATTTGTCATTTCTTGTGCTATTATTCCTTCAGGATTTCTGAAGATAAATCATATGTTTTATAGCAGAACATACAAACATGCACATTTGGTTATTGATTTCAAATATACCTACTTTAAAATACAATCGATTATACCTACAGTTTAACTGAAATATATTATTTATTGGCTATTTTTAAATAACAATATAGGTGCTTCTCATTATTTTACAATCCGATTCCTTGTATTCATATTAAGAATACAAAATGTACGAGCCAGTAGAAACAAAACAAAAACAGCTAATCCAATTCTGAAAAATTGACCTGTTTGAGAACGCTACGTGCGTTTCCCCGCGTAGCAAAGTGGACTTAAGGAAGATGATATTGCTCAGCGTAAACTTTGGCAGTACATTTAGTTTAATCTTGTTAAGTTATGAAGGCAGCATTTTGCTCGAGCTAGGTGCCTGACGCGGCTGGGTTGTGTATTTATAGAGGATTATATCGAGTGCGGCTTACTTAACGGGCGGGGCGCGACACGGCGCGGCGCCGGCGACGATTCTTGTTTGTGCGATAGCTATCAGAAGCGCAAGCCCCTATTCCTCGCAGTGCTAATCAATGAATAATTACTCTGTTTAAGGGGCACCTCTATAAATAGCCGGCTGGAGCGCTGACCCGGAGCGACGGGTTAGTCCGGCCTGACAGCCGCGGACACTCGCAGCAGCCTCCCGTCCTCCACTCCTCCCATGCCTCCCCCTCCCCTTCGCTCACATACCCCTCCTTGCCGATCTTCTCGCCTTCAGCTTAGCCACCGTCGCCGACTTACTCGACACGCCACCAACTTTGCATCCTGTCGTTTTTTTGCAAAATTACATTATTAATTTTTATTAACAAAAATATATACGGTTGAATTGAGAACCTCCTCCTTTTTTTGAAGTCGGTTAAAAATATATCAATACTGTTTTCATTTCTGATTCACCTCGATACAATATCAGAGGTATTGATACAAGCTCCATCAAGGAAGTGTAAATTCTAACGCAATTGGCAGTAGGTGCAGCAAAACAATGTGAGGATGATTGTGCGTGTGATTTTACAGGTAACGGCAGTTCTAACCGAAGCTATCGAGCGAGGTGGTGCCGGGGTTATCGGTTATCGAGCCGTCTGCAGAATTTGTGCCTACGCTTCGTACACACCATGTAGGTACTTGAACACTATTCCAGACATTTCATTTTAGTACCTTACATACAAGCTGACTACATCCTATACTGTAGATTGGTACTTACAGAAAATACTGTCCTTGTATTCTAGATAAACATAGAGCGAGAGATTTTAAAATCAATTATCTACGAATGTGAATGAAATAGTGCACACGTTTTTTAGTTTCCCGTATAAGATGTGCACGGTTATGGAACAAGACATCCATCCGTATAATTTTCACGTCAACATCGCCATAAACGTTCTCTAGAACAAGACTCCAAAAAAGGCAAGGTTAAGTTTATTTGCTTTTATTTTCTGAATCAAACGATTACCGCGAAATAAATGGCAATGACATAGACATTTGTTAGTAGGCACAAGGCTGAACGTGGCGCGATCGTAGACTAGGGACCAATTATTGAAACTGTCGAACTCGTTCCACCACTTCGAATCGAAAATTTAAGGATTTCGTAATAGGTTTAAAATGTACAATTTGGAATATTTTATTTAATAATTCCAAGGTAATAAATTCCCATCCAAATAAGGATCAACCGGTTAAAAAATTCAAATTATAGCTATCATATTATGATTGAAATGTTTCTTAGCAAAAACAAAGTGTATTCAAGAATTGTGCCCCGTTGCTGGGCGACCGGTCGCCTGGAACAAATGCGGAGACGACGCCAATTTGCCACTCAACATGACAGACACTCGCCACCTTATTTGTATAACGTTAACATGCTCCACTAAATCTATATTTGTTTCTGTTCTCAATACACAAAAACGTCAATTGTGCAGATACTTTACCACCGGGTCACGTATAAAGATAGCGTCCTCAACCTATTTAATCATGTCTCCGACGTCGAGGCCTGGCTTACCGTAATTAAGGACGCCTACATGGCCTTGGACGCGCGAATAAGACTCGATAGAGCTCAGTCAGAAGAAAATGATAAAAATGACTTCACAGCTATTAAACTTGTTATAATGAATTACGGCATTGCAAGGACGCAGTAAAGTTTAATATTGCATCAGAGTGGTTGGGATCGCAGGGAGGCAACGTACGCGTGGAATGTTGGCCAGCGGCTCGCGGCGCAGGCGCAGGCCGCCCGCGCCGCGCCGCTCCGCTCCGCACGCTTACTGTTGCCAAATCGAGAATCGCTAATCCCGGATACGAACCTAACGTTAATTGTTTGTGGTGCAGCCACGTTTGTGCCAGTTTCTGTATTCGTCTTTTTGGGCTAGATAGGCAGCGGAAACAGGTAACACACTTTTAATCGCTCCTACACCGGTAAGGGAAATTGTTGACATCATTCTCATTCCAGTTGTAAAATGAACTCACTACTGGTTTTTTTACAAGGGATAATAATATGAAGCTATTTGAGGAAAGAGGAAGTATTAGTAAGGGACAGCAAAGCGCATGTTGTGCTGCAATAGTTAGAAGACTACAAGAACAGCTCATTATCAGGTGGGCCAGATGATTAACGACCACAATTTTTGTATACATTTTCAAAAATAACATGATTGCAATAGACGTAACACATATCATGGAGTTAAACTACCTATTATATAAATATATTAAAATCTGTATGGAACATTATTTTGATAAAAGAAACCACGTTCGTCAATCCTCTTCAACAAAGGCGGAAACCAATCTCGCACCGTCGATTCTATTTAGGTTAATTTTAGAGACCGCCTCTTATTCTGGAAAACCGCAAACATGTATTACTGGCCCTTTCTTTTTTTTATGCTTTTTTGTGCTCACCTATCGCGCTATCAGTGAGGATCATAATTTTCCTGAAATAAGATGGACGTCTGGCAAACCTACAAGTGTTAGCTTGGCCGCTGCCCGCCGCCGCCCGTGACTCACCATTCGGACATCTCACCACGCGCTGCTGGGGAAGTACGTCCCTAATTGAGCTCCGATCATTCTTGTAACTAACCTTTGACGTCACATAATTCAACATCGCCGTAGACATATCATTTCCTTATATGCGTAAGCGCACTTTTTTAGAAAGGCTAGCAAAAAGCACCAATTACGTCGACTTGAAAAATAATGGGCGGGTGACTCGTCATATTTAGCGTCTATCAATGACGATGATGACTAAACTAAACAAAGTTATCGGGTACATTGATCGCTGCGCCATTATAATATAATTTGCACTGTTAGTGATATTTAAAAGGAAGATAAGATTTGTTCCTCGTAATTGTTTTATTTTATTTGGTACGTAAAAAGTTTACGTACGGTCAACCCAACAGCGCATCACAGTTAATATTTTGAATTCAAAATCAGTTCTTATGGCCACTACGTAACTGTGGTTCAATGTCCAAACTGCAGTCCAACGTACTTTTGACAACACATGAACAAAGTTGTTATTAGATAAAGAACGAGCCATGCATGGTGTGATGACTGTCTAATCTTTTGCTGTCGTTTGCAAAAAGCTTCTAGTAGTAGTAGTGGGTATATTAACTGTGTATTTTTTTAAATCTAGTTATAATATTCCTACCTTGATCTTAAGGCTCTATCTGAAAACTGCATAGGATACGTACGCTTTGCTTATCTGTGTAGGGTTAAGAGGTGAATGCCTTTTGCTCCCCTGTAAGCTCGGTGAACATGATAGGGCTTTGCAAGCATCATAGGTAGCAAAGAACCAATAAAAATATCTATGTAGGCCAGAAGGCCTAGCAATGTGGCAGTTATAGATCTTCAAAATTGTTTTGGCAAGTTTAAAAATGTATGGCATTAATATTTCGGTAGATCTGTAGATACTCCTTTTATAACGAATAAATGTAATAAAGTTTACAAATGTTAAGAAATTATAATATATTCGGTCGAAAGGGTACGTCATTTAGGAAAAATCAGGTTAAGCTAAAAATAATTTTGGTATTTCGGAGTATTTTAAACAGGCTGTTAGTAATAAACTTCAGTGACATGTTTTATTTCCCAACAACACCACAAATACCTCTACAAAAAGTAAATTGTATTCAAAAAGCTATCACATGTGGAGGTTGTCTGCTCTAAATAAATTATATTATTTTGAAACCCTTGAATGATATATAAGATAATATTCTCGGAAATGGGATCCTAAATATCGTTCGAAACTGTGTGGGAACTGAAAAATTGGACAAAGGATTTTGGATAGGTGTTGTTCGACCTTACAATTTTATTATGGGAATAAAAAGATGTAATTCATAAATTCATCTTAGGGAACTGGGAATAATTTAACCACTCCTCTTAGTATTTTTCAGAAATAACCCTGTTAAAACCTATATCATTCTATAAGTTACACATTTAGGAACAAATATGTGAGAACAGTCATTCAAAGTAGTGATCAATACGAGTATTTAGAAAAACATTTTAAAATACCTGATTTAGCCTCCACTGCGCTTCTTTTTATCTTCAATTCCTTTAAAATACAAACACCGTACACACACATTCACGTTTAAATATAAGTAGGACTATGAACGATCACAATCTTAAGACTTAAATAGAAAAAAGTTTATTCATATAAACTTTTACAAAAGTATTTATGAATTGCCAAATTAAGTAAACTACCGCCGTGTTCGGATTATAGCAAATTACGTTAAACTGTATCTAAGGTACTCAAAGTTTAAGATAATATTTACCCAACTACTTACCGAAAAATAAATCAACAACCATCAAAAAGAGCTATTTCATAGTCTTTTGTTGCTAAAGAACTAAATTAATTCTGTTTATTATTAATGTAGAGCATTTAATGGGGTGTGCCTCTTCGCTTTGCCAACACGTCACGAAAGCGTCGAAGTTACTTAGGTTAATCACCGAAGTTCGTTAGAATCACTGAGGCAAAACGATCGGAATTATTTATCAGTGATTGCTAATTAGGTTACGCAGGCACGCCCCTAGAATCACTACACGTCAGAATAGTATTTCATTCACAAAAATGCTTGTTTACCCGCCAGCACCCGAGCAGCTATCTCCACCATCAATCTGTTATGTATTCCGCTCCCGTGCCCTGGAAACTAGTCCCTATTTCATAAATGTTTTATACCCTCTCTTATTCTACTGAATATATCGCTTACTATTTCTTTGACTTACTTCTAACAGAAAATGGGGAAACCGTATTATCCTCTTAAGTAGTAGTAAGTCCATTAGTAACAGATTTTCGTGATGAAAGCAGTAGCTTTTAGAGAAAAAGGTTTGCTAGAATAAATAAAAAGAAACTGAGCTGTTAAATGTAGAAACATGTTTTTTTAGCAGAGCAGTCTCAGAATATGAAACCGATAATTAGTGGCCGATAAGTCAATTAAGCATTTAAAGAGTTTTTAAGTAAATAAAGAAATTATTGGACAACATCACTTATATTGCTATGATTCTGTGGTGAGTAGCTAAAAAACTGGTGTTACAGAAATCAGAAAAAAACCTACCACAACGTACCACAACACCCAGACCCGACGGGCAATTGACCCCGGAACCTCAAAGATAGCGCCAGAGATGGCCGGACCTCACGCGTCTGTCCTTACACAGGACGTCAATTAATCTTTCTATTTTAATACGATAATCGACAAAAGTTTATTCCTGGCACTTATTTATTTTCAAATAAATCCCATAAAAGAAAACGAGTGTATGTACATCAAAGATTTGGCACTTAAGTTACAGTAACTTACACCACAGAAAAAATACTTGATTCAATAAATAAAAGCTTCAATATTGTCCGAAAATACATAAGACCTGCTTGTCAAGATCTTTGGCGAGACCTAAGCAACTTACCAAAACTATAACTATAAGTCTTTAAAATATTTTCATCATTAACAGTAGATCGCAAAATCGGTAGATGCAGGAAGGTAGCAGCGGCGGAGGCGGGCGCGGACACTTTCGTCGTCTACGATAAGGCACCACAACGAATTTAATTACAGTACCGCAACTTATTACTAAAGATTTGCAGAATTAGCTTTTTACCAATACCGTCCAGAACGCCATACACAGCCTTAGAAATAAATAATAACATCTGAATGATATTTGTAAAACGCGAATTCTTCTGACCTACAGTATTATTTATGACAGAAATAAGGAGATATTATAATAAAGCATCAGAAAAACAAAAATCTCCAATAAATTGCAACTGTTGCTGACAGAGCTGGCCACACATATTAAACCTTTATGTTGTAAATACCAATAGACAAAAAGAAGAGAAATAAATGACTTGCGATCGTAACAGCAACGAATCCACAAGTTGTTAAAAGTACAACGCAAGTGCCTTCCGTGATTAATCTGCTGCTGCTATCTTTAAAAAGAGATGGTCAAGTCAAGATGTACACTTAAAATATTGAATTGGTCTTGTTACTAATATATCTATATTATATAAAGCAGTAAAGGATAAAAGGAACCTTATATTTGAAACGGAATACGGCTAAAGTCCGGCGCCAATGATAACGGCGGTTTTTCTTTTTTGAGGGAAATTATTTTACGAATCTTACCACCTCTCAAGACATGACGAGCCACAGACGTGTGTGAGACCACTCTGCACGGAAAAATGTAAAGGCTGTCAACTTGAACCCCCAGGATAGACCTCTTAGTGACACAACTCCACCAGAACCACCATAAAAGGCAATTATCATGCGAGGTAGAAATATTTACTTGATGTATTTCTAGATTAATTGTCAAATAAGGGCTATTACTTTACCGCTATCCTCTCTACGCTGTGTCAGCGGGCCACGTGAGTTATATCACACGGTTGCTAAATAATATTGATTTTATGGCGCGGCCGGCCATCTGCCGCGGCCGTCGCCGGCGACCCTCCCGCGCTGCACCCCCCTCCCTCACCCCCGATTGAGATTTATCCGCCCAAAACCTCCCCCACACAAGAATGGATTATTCGATTTATATTAAGTTTCCGCAATTTCCATTTAGAGAGATTCGAATGTGATAGGTGAGCTCTTCCTTTGTAAATATTTGTGGGGGCGACCGTCATTAATAATACAGAGTATTAGTCTCTAGACAGACTGCACCATCTGTTGCATTCGCGTTTCCCAAAATTGTGTCGCCATTATTTGACACAATTTTTTCTCATTGATCGTGGAAATTGAATATTACCATAGGCAGTTAAATATGGAGCTTAATAGATCTGCTTGAATGTAAAGTTTCAGTGTTTAGATGACTAAGCTTGCATGATGATCCTGTACTTAATTGTAATTAATATTACTAACGTTTGGTTCATTGTCATAATAACAATTCTGGTTTTTGTTCTCGTTTTAATCTTTGGTTACCATCTTTAAAGTGTTTGTAATTTAAAAGATTTCTAATTATTTTTTTAGGAATGAAAGGGACTTATGTGATTTGTTCTGCTTAACTATCTCCTAGTAGAATGTAGATAAATTCGTTACAAAGGTCAGTTTTAAGGGGTCCCGTAGCCAAATGGCGAAAAAGAAAACCCTTATGTATTCCTCATGTCTGTCTGTCTGTCTATCCGTATGTATGTCACAGTCACTTTAATCCAAAATTATAATACCATATGTCGTCCCGCGTAACTTTCAAAAAGAGAATGATAAAACAAAAAAATATAAGAGGTACATTACCATGCAATCTTCCACCGAAAGTTGGTTGCAACGAGATCTAGTAAGTAGCTTTTTTAAACCGTCTTAAATCTTAAACTACAATACGTATATATTATGTTACTTGCTGCTACGGAACCCTTCATGGGCTGGCGTGTCTTGGCCGCTGTAATTTTACAAATTTCAAATTATGGCCCAATGTCCCTGATACGGGTGACTGAAACGTTAAACAATTAATAGCAAAACACCATTTTGGCTATGGTATTTTTTTTCCTTTACGAAACGACGTCTTTATTTATTGCATTAAATATTCTTAGGCAGATACTGCAGGTTTTGTGGACGGAAATAGTAACTTATCTGTAAGAGACCTGTTCGCACTGTTGCCTCCTTGCGATGCAATAGCAGTCTTTTAATTCAATTCAATATCACTTTTAAATACGTTTACCAATAAGATCAAATTTGCTTTGGAAATATAATACGCCACAATTTTATTATTTTTAAATGGCGCGGGAAATGTAATAGATATCCGCATAAAGTCATACACTATTTACGTTCACTCATTAATGTCCTGGAGAATCAGTATTTTATCAACAACAATTCAATTTATGAGGTCACATCGCATGCTACGTTATTCGAACGTATTCTCAATGATGATACTGTGGCAATGGATTCTGAAATACCATTTTTAAAATAAAACCCTTCATAAGGATCAGTGGTAACCTGCTGTGTTAATCAGGCCCATCCGTTAGGGAACAAACAAGCAAAGCATAAATCTCTGCGAAAATCGGCTAATAAAATAAAACGAGAGCTATCAAAACGCGCAACGCAAATTTGCTAGAGCGATAAAAGGACGCGAAAAACGAATAAGCTTATATTCCATTTTACATAATCTCCGTCTAGACGGAAGCTGGAGCTGCGATGGTCTGCGTTCTCTTATTGAGAACTGTGGCCCGCGCTCTACTCCGGATTTGCATCCTACACGTTTGTTTGTGAACTACGGATGAATTACGAGCGATTTTCACAACTTCATAAGTACTTTCAATCCAGGTGGGCTCGTAAAGTTATCTCGATGCGAGGAGTTTTTTAATCCCGGCTTTATGGAACCTCGCAAAAGGTTTACGTTCCGCGAACTGTATTAGACTATTTGCAAAGGCGGAATTGTAACGCAGAAAGTTTCAATGCGCGCAGTATTCGTTCTGCGCATAATAAGCAATAAAAAGGAATAGAATCACCGAATCGGCTCGCCGCCGCCGTATCATGTTTCGTGGTGTCGACGGACGCCTTTCTGTCCATTTCTCATTAATTCTAATTACTCTCAAATGTTTAGGGTTTCACAGGGAACGTTACTCAGTAATCCTTTGAAGTTAGGGACAGGGACGCTTAGTTTTAATAAGTTTAATTGCTGAACGCCACTCTTTGTTACTAAATCTTTCTTTTGGCCCCGTAATTTGAACTAGGCTTAACGTATTTTAATTATTCTATCAATTTCACTTATCTGGTTGGCATGATTTATTATCTAGTAGTTACGAAATTTTCAGTATAGGTAAGCTGAGATTCCTTAAATATAAATGACACCTACAATTTTTGTAAAAAACTGTGTAAATCACACTTGGCAGTACATTATATCTTGTCGAATTCTGTAATGTACAAAAATCCTATAACTATTTAGGTTAACTATTACGATTAGGCTTACCTAATCGTAATCTTGTACTAAACATACTTAGTATGTTTAGTGCAAGAACAAACGACAGTTAATAAACACGATGATTTTTAAGCATCAGTGTTATTTTAACTGATTTTATCATACATTTTAAAGTGTACCAGCTCGTACCACAAAAACTTAAAGGTATCAAAATATTATGCTTTTCAAAGCTGAACCACGTCTCTGAGATTATAATGACTTATTTTATATCTGTGAAAAGCCTTAATTAGTACGTACTTTTCAAAAATATAGTAATTTTAAACGCCTTTGTTTTTTAATAGGGTCTACTCAATGTTATTTTGATAATATTTTTATCGTAAACCAACTTGATATATGATTCCGGGATTAAGTTATTTAAATGAAATAATGAGGTAAGAACCTTTTATTAAATGATAAAAAAAAGAAAAATAATTAACAGGTTTTGTTCGTATTCTTCAGTAGTCTTTGAAGTTATACCTATGCTTGTTAACAAGGGATATGCATTTCATTGAACCAACTTAGCCCAATGCAGCTGGCTGTGGTGTGCCGCTACAAGTACTGGAGTGACGGCTGTGGGACAAAGCGATTCTCCGAACTACCACATGGACCACACATTTGGTAATGGTTTGGACTTCCGTCCGCATACGCGTTCAGTCTCAACGCAATCAGCTGAGTTCAACGAATTAATTTGGCTAATGAAAACACCACTGCTCTGAAACAACGGCCTTCTCATTAGGAAGGATACAAACTCGACTCGACATTAATTACGGGAATATCGCATTTGTCACGCAATCTTATGGAAGGTAATATTGTGCTCCCACTGAAACAAAAATGTAAGAAGAGAGGCCAAGTCAGGTTGTAAAAATTGTTTATTTTTTTGTTTGCGTGGTTTTTAAGGTTCTTCATATCTATATATAGTTATATATAGATATATATAGATATGAAGTATATATCTGTTTATAGGTACGTATTTGATGTAATTTAATTTTGATAAAATTATGAGATCGTTTTATTTTTAAACATAACTTATTAACGATCACCTCAACACATACCTACAACTCGTAATATGCATCGTTTTATTAGTATTTTTAAATGGTTAACGACCTATTGCGCAAGGTTTGCCACAGGAGGACATAAATCTATAGGCCTCATTTGCTGTTGTTTCGGGTTCGTGCTACTTTCTAACCGTACATAAATCTCATTTTCATATGTACCATTATGCTAGCCGAATTTCTGCCTTGAATATATTTTGACCTTGGCGACTAAGTATCTAGTACTTGTGTCAGCCTAGATTTTAACTATTTTAATAGTGCCTCACGCCACATTAACAAACTTTAAATATTTTAAAGAAACAGACCGCTTACCTATTGCTTCTCATTTAGGTAAGTAAGAACGCTACCAAAAGCAGCGCAGGATATGCACGCAATTGAACCTTGCATGCTACGCATAGTGCGTAGTCTACACAGATATGCGGGATTAGGCGTACATTTAGCTACTACGTATTAAAGGACAATATTATTAGATACCGTCGGAAATTTGTTTATTTATTTTTGATTTCGCATCACTGCCTGGCATATACCACTACTGCAATATCTCGAACTTGGCTGACTCACCATAGAGTGCACAAACATCGCCGGGGCCTGGGAACGGACGCGGTCACGGCACCTGCTTCTGGATTAAAATGCTGCTCGAAAATATATGACAGAGACGTTTCAGATTAAGTCCTAATGGATATTGCTTAGTACTCGAATAAATCGTTATCTTAAAGATATTTTGCGAATATTTATAAATGAAAAGTATCTCATATCATATCGGAAATTATGCGACAAACGCACAGTAATCAGTCCCGCAACGGTCCGTACATATGTTACCCAATAATAATGACTGTTAACTGATTTATCTAATAAAGTAAGCAGGATCTTTATTTTGCACCGAAAAAAATTGATACGGTCTTTAAGAACATACTAACTAGGAATAAACAGACGAACCTATAAAGGTGTTATACGACTACGAATCTCTAAACTTGTCAAATACTGTTATAATAAGTCTAGACCATAAAGTATTTCAATAGTATTTATATTACCTAAAAATTATATATACGAGTATGTAGAACCTATTCAAGTAAAAGAGTAACGCAAACCACATACATTACATTATAAAATATTACACTCAATCCATGACTGGCATCTATAAAAAAAAATAAAGGATCGAACCATTGCAGTAGGTAAGTATTACAACTAATGACACTGCGATATTACTCCATCTTTTATTTGTTTTTTACACCCTGCATCCTCCTTAACTCGTGTCCCTCACGTTGGGATTATTCAATGGAATATAATTTTTTATCACTAGTTTTATGAAGTCTTTGTTTTAATACTTTAATGTAACACTTACGGAACTAGAACTACCAATAGGCCATGCTGATCGGATTTGACAGAAACTCGACATGCCTATGGACTTTCAACATTGTTAAAGCAGATGTTCATTTAATCGGGTGGGACTAGTGGTAAATATCGGTTTACATATCACGGGCCACAATATTTTTTTACAAAACGTCGGATTCGAATACGAATACAGAAACAATGTTTTAATATTTTGTTCATTAAACGACAGAGACCAAAAAAATACTTTTAGATTCCTCCGACGATTGGGAATCAACCCCCTATTAATCAAGATAAAAGTTCTGCTGATAAAATCTTAAATTCAAATTTGCAGATTATGCTACACCTAGGCTTAGCGGCCCGTGAGATTCCATTTTTCAATCCGTTTAGGCTGTTGGCTAACATCTAACAATGTTGGATAATAAGAAAATATTGGTAACTAGGTTTATTATCAAATTCATAAATGCGTTTAACTTAAAACCCTATTTCAAAAAATTAAAGAAAGAAAAATCAAAGGCACTTTTACTTTTCCAAAATATTTCCCTATAAAATGGAACAATTTTATTAAAAAAAATAAAACACAACGCAAGTTATAAATAAAGTAAGCAATGACATATTCCTAATTATATGCTACAAGACCATCAGCACTTTATTATTTTATTCGTATCAAATTACCTTTGCTTGTTTCACACGTTATAAACCGTTCATTTAGACAAAGGTATTAAAGCTGTTAATTAGCTCTATAAATGAAGGTAATATAAAATATACATAATTAGGTGTGTAACGATATCTTGAAGGATGTTACTATTATAATGAGTATTAGTCGGTGCGCTATAAGATTACGTATCTGCAAAATTGAAGGACAAACTCTAATGTCAGTAAGATTTTTTATACGAAGATTTGATTATAATTTAAGATGATGACATCATAGCTACTGCGGTATGACGTGTTATAGGGTACCGCGAGAAATTTTCAAATATCTGACGGGAAGAACAAATACACTCGGGCAAAAATTAAAATGAAGACCACCATTTAAAGGTAATTTGGGGCCGTAATTGGTATAAACTAACACGTCAAACCAGATTATTTAAGGATCATCCAAGAACAGGACAATTTAATATTTTGTTAAAAATACCCAACGATTTAATTCAACGATTTATAAATTTCATCTTACAATACCTTTGTAAAAATTCAGCGATCGTTTAGATTACGTAAATGTTTTGGTATTTTTATGTCCAAGTTAGTGAATTGATTACAATGTTAGGTACTTATTTATCGCTCAATTTCAAAAATAGGTATCGCACAGTTAACAACTACAATTTAATAAGAACAAACTGATAGAGAAAAGTCGAACCCAAACGACGCAAAATGTATTTGTGCCAAAGGCCTTCTGAAATACACTCTGTATTTGTCATTTATCGTCCCTAAGTGACGCAGACGAGGCTGAACCCTCCGGAACACGGTTAGCATGACTCGATTAAACTTCGCCGAGCTTATGATTCCCAGGAACTCTAAACCGATTTACATAGGTAGGTAGCTTAGGATTCAAATCTGCTGAATAAGTTGAACTGATGAATATAAATAAGGTTGACACCGAATCGCATTATACTTTTAAGCGGAGCATTTGCACGTCCGATGACTGCAAAGTTGTAGCTATGGCACGCTGTGATAGTTTGAGTGCCGACGAGATTCCGATCCCAATTCCAATATTCTAGAGGATTTAAACTGTTGATCTAAATTTTTGCCGCTTCTTTGTTATAAAGTTTGATTTAAAATATCGCAACCGCCAACATACATCGATGTTTTTGTACACACAGCAGCACATTCAACTACTTAAAACTACCATAATTTTTTAACTAATATTGGGCTTGTATGCGTAAAAAATAAAATTATTAAGGTAGTTCGATGCGCGACTGTGTCTATAGACAAAAAAAAATTTTTACGAGAAAATCGAAATATCTATTATTTCCGCAAATAAAAAAGCTAATCGTGTTGATATATTGTTCTATTTTAGTTTGTTATCAGTTCTAAGGATCAACAATATAGCCGATACTTTGTTTTCTATTTCACGCTTTATCAATCCTTAAAAATTACGGCTATGCGAATTGATTCCCAACATTCATTTTACAGAAGTAAATACATTATTTCAATCGTGTGCTAGATTGACTTCAGTGACACCACTTTTCTGCTCTAATCCACCACACTTGTACTTAAATATTAGCTACATGGATTTTATTCACACAAATACATTTTTAAATAAATGTGCCTTTTTCTAACACATTTTAAGAGAAAACATAATAACATAAATAGGTTAAAACTTATGAAACATGCATTTGGAATTTTTAAAACAAAATGCCCTTGATATCTTTGGAAAACAATCAGGTTGGGTTATCTCCTTTGCACCAAAAAACAAAAATATTTAAAATGGTTTATAAACATCTAAGGTAGGTATCCAAAAACGCACATTATTTTTTTTTCCTTTTTGAAATTGGAAAATACATTGTCCGCATTCGATTTTCCGACTTTCTCACATAATTGTTAGTACGGGAGCATTGAATGCTACTTGTTTATGTAACGCTTATTTTTATTAGATTTATAGATTTATATCTAGAAGAAAAAAACCCAGTTCTATATTAAATTTTGAATTTAACTTCAGGAAAATATGACATAAAGCATTAGATCGGAATCCAGACGGCCTAAATTGAATTAAAAATCCATAAAAGGATTTTCTGAGATCATTGTCCGCGGATTCCGTCACAGAGGTGATCGTCCGTCACTGACCAACCATTTCGGCTTAGTTTGTCCTTGGCGGCCACCGCGCCATATCTAGAGGTATACGTAAACAATGCTTGTGCAAACCGCAACGATTATGTACCTAATTTTATACATTCTTTAGTATAGTCACTTAACTTAAAGAATGATGTTATTTTTTTTAGTTTCTTTAGTTCACAAGACTCCAAGATCGCAGTTAATATATTGAACGTGAAACGTAAGAATAATAAAAGTCTTTAAATTTTACATCTATGTTGATCTGAATAGGTAGTACAACGGTCGACCGGTAAAGCAAATTGATCTTTAAACATATTAACAAGTGGTAATTAAGCTCGAGACTCGCCCTGTAGGGTTCTTCGCATTCAAATTTGATGATTAACACGGTGGTTAATCATACGTCTATTTCCCAGATAGAGGATGTTCAAATAAATTAATCGTAAATTACAAAATTGATAGACTGAAATTGAGCGTCAACCCTTGAAACTATAATTTTAAATAATTTCTTTCAAATGTTATACCCGTGATGAGTGCATAGAGAAACTAAATTTAATATAATAAGCAAAATACTCGTCAATCATATACATAAAAATTTTTCAAGTTTAGAATAGTTTTACCTAATTTTCAATCTGAAACTTCTCTTAAGTTAGTTGGACTAAGGTAAGGATCACATCACTAGAAAAGGTTTGGTCCATAGACCATTTACGTAAGGCGAACAATACAATATTGGGAATCGGTTCTTACCATTACCTACTATTTATTGAAACCCTTACTAAAACTCCGTTATTCGTTGAATTAATATTCCTGCATCATGGTTTAATACAAATTTATGAATACTGTAACAATATTTATAACAAAGCCATTGCCACACCGTTTAAAGTATGAATGCGTTACTTTATCCCATTTCATCTATGGGTCAGGCAGGACATTGTGAGGGAGCGAGCGCAGTTGAACGGTTCCAATAATCCGCTCGCTCAGTCTTTGGTGGGGAGATTTATCGCTGCGCACGGGCCGACCCATTACCGTGTCACAATCAATAACTGCGATACTACAACCCAGTGTTGCCAGCAGCTAGCTATACAAAGGCGGTTAGCTAGCAAACCAAAATATTTTAAAAACCACTTAAAATTTCATAAGGTCGCCAGAAATTACGAAACAGAAATCCGTCTAAGTTAGTTCACATAGTTTTTTAAAAGTAAATATAAATTAGAATATAAAAAAACCTATTTTAATAAAGAGAGGGGGAACTACTCCGAGAAATGCTCGCCTTACATGCTTTCGAGTTTCCACTCCCAACAGCCAGCCGAATAACTTTTTAATCGGGATATCCAGTCCGCACAGATTAACATATCCGACTCAAACTCGATACCTGATAACCGAAGATACTTAAGGGCTCATAGTAATTTGCTCACTCAATCTTCGGTGCAGAGAGTAATTGCTGCGCATGATCCGACCGAATGTTGTGCTACAATAAATAAAGACTATGTTCTCAACTCTACACGAGTAGGTATGAAATTCACTCAAACACCACTATTTAGTGGTGTAGCTGCATCGTTTCTATATCCATCTGTTAAAGTAGTAAAAGCCGGTACGCTTAGTCAATTGGAAAAAAGAATTCGAAAGTGCCTACCAAACAAATTTGGTAGATATGGACCCAGTGAACTTAATTTCAGTCCACTGAATCAAAATGGCGTAATCTCGCTCAGTATACAAAACTATCTCACCTATATGTGAAGTAAAATCTCAACAACAAAACGATGGAACTATATATTCATGGTCATGCACTGATGAAAGCTAGTGAAATTACTTCCAGCGTTTTACTACATAAATCATATTAAATTCGTCTAATTCACAGAATCGAATTGGCAATACTGCGTCGACGAGCTGATGAATACTGCTTATTTCTTGGTTCACCGTCACCAGCCTAGAAAATGCACCCGCCATTATTAAAGCAGCTACGCAAAATTTATTTCCCAAGCTTTATCTTCTTATATTAGATACACTGACATAATGACTTGTTTAGCCTGGTCGTTGTACGTGTTGATTATTTTTATGACGTTACCTAACCTACCTTGGTTGACGCCATCTTCAGATATTACATAAAATATTCGTCTTTATCATATCTCTATAAAGAGCGAGGTATCTAGTATTTATTAGGGCTTACGGATAACCTACGAAATCGCCGTTGAACACTGGCCACCGACCCTAACGGTTTTATATTTAGTGTGACTTCAAAATTTAAAATTAAATGCAGGATATAAAAACCGATCACAGTTCAAATTATGTAACAGATTTGTTAAACTGAAAAATATTTGTAGACTAGCGATCTGCCCCGGCTTCGCACGATTTAAATACTGCTATAGATTATTTTATACATTGTGGTGATGACCAAAACTTGACGTATTTTAACCATTTGATGAGCTATATGAATTTAAAAAAATATTATATCGAATTCGATGTTGAAACTTCTGAACACACAATTTTTGAGACATAAGCGTAGGCATAGTATAGAGATATACGCGTGAGATATTTTATTTGGTTTTGAATGTGAAAGAACAAAATAATGGATGTGTTAATAAATTTAAATCCGTTTCGGTTACAGATATTTTATTCCATAAAGTATTTAGATATTAAGCTTTACGATTCAGACTTTCCATGCTATCATGATATTATATTATTATAAGGCTTACGTCAAAAAAGTAACAAAAGAGTGAATTCTCGACTCAAAATAATTCGAAACTAGATAGTAATTACTAATTTCAGTTACGGTTTCGTATCAGGCATATGTTTCGGTTATGCAATAATTCCGGTTACCTTTTCGCAGCGCCATAACATCCCTCTGCTAGCAATCACCAATCCTTTGACTAGACAGATGGATCGATGTTATCTTACTCGAACCATCGGTCCTTACTCGTCTCCATAATACGGGCAATTCCTTCGGTTCCGCGAGTTGATTACCAGTTCCCATGGGCTTCTGGTCAGTAATCTTTTTGCTGCCATCTAATCAAACTATGCAATATTTATTCACTCTATACTTATTTCGAAGCAAAAAATATGCTAATGACATGCAAATATTTTATTCTACTTGTTGTTCTGTCGCGCAGGGTAAACAAACTGAGGTGACAGAAAGACGGCATCCACTTCAGCGCCAACGGTATGTGTAGTTATTGTGTACTTACAAACTGTCGGTCAACTATCGTCAAACTAGATTGTTATCACATATTGCTAATAGAATTTTCCCTTTTGATGTACACAGTGGATAAAATTATAAACTGAGACTTCAGCAGGGTAAAATTATGGACACTTTTGTTTCCTGATCGATGATGACTGCGAAGTCTTAATATTTTTGAGCTTGCAGAGAACCGGAAGGCACTAACTTTAGGCCAAATTATTTTTGTTTTTTATTAAATGACCACTACACTTCTTTGACAAAGTCTGTTTCTCTGAATGTCGCGTAAGAATTGACACAATTTTGCGTTTGAAAACGAGTGTGCAATGTTCTATAGTTTTCCAACGATTCCGTAGGGTTAATAATCCAGTTTAAGTTATTTTCAAGGCCCAATCGGGTCTTAAGTAAATTATTCGCGTGGCCAAGTCGCTTGACAGTCAATGCGCGTATGAATGGGGTACACTTAAATTATATTATTTAACACTCACCATTGAACACTACTGATAACTTTCACTATCCTCCACCATATTAATATTAAGCTATGAACTCATGAACTTCGGGTGCTAACTTTAAGCGCGTAACCAATGACAGCCAACAATTACCAATCTGGACCTAAATATGTTACACTCAAGTGTACTGAGTGGACGACTTTCGTTTCTTATATTCAAACGACATGCTCCTATTACGCGCAATTAAATTAATATTAATATTAGATATAAAATTCATCAATATATAAAAACCACAATATCTCAGAAACTATAACACAAACAAACTTTAAATATTTCTTACGGGGTTTAAACATACATAAAAATAGATTTCTAGGGCTGTGGGAAGTTTGTATGAAAGTCATATTTTTTTTAAGTAAGAGTATACTACATAAATGTTATGGAGATGTGCTAATAATATGTATTTAAAAATCAACCCCCTTTTGAAGTTAAAACAGAGGATGGTAGTTTTCATGAAGTCGCGATCGGCCGCTAGTAGGTATAATATACATTTTAACTATTTGTGCCAATGCTGTTGAAACGGGCCACATTCCGCCACGCTTACCCAGATGCTGGTGCAAGTGGGGGTAAGTAACGCAAAAGACCAACTCAACGATTAATATCATAATGTCAGCTAGACACATCTGGTTATCATACCTTCCAAAGCACTGAGTTGCTCATGATAAATATTTATTTAATTCTGTCGCGATAGTCGCTCACCCAATACCTTACCCTAATCTTCGGTATCGTTTTCGAACCGTAGTTACTCTCGCACTACGATATTGCATTATACCTAGTAAATAAGTACCTAGTATGTAACTAACAAATAGTTGAATTTATTAAATCCTTCACAATTCATAGAACGAAATGGGAGTATTTTTTCTTTAATTCATAAAAAAGAAACTTATACTTACTGAAAAAATCTAATTACAAGGTCATTCTACCCATAAACAAAAATAAAACAATAGTAAGTAGACATGCAGTCCCACTTGTAACAATAATTATTATTTTCAGATTTGTCTTAACAGCGAAAGTGGTGTTTCTCATTATGTTTTGAAGGTTGAAATAACATAGTGACAATTTAGTTTTAAATACGTATTCATTAAAGCCGAAAAGAAGGCCTTTATGTGAAACAAAAAGATTTAATGAACATCACCTGTGTAACCTCCGTGACGCCAAACTTTTGGACATTTTAGAATACACAAAAAACAAGGACTTATTCGACACTTACTTACAAGTAAGTACCCGGTAGGTACACACAGCTAGAATTACTCAGACTGAACCATCTCACAACAAGACTTGTTTCACTTCCTTGTTTTGTTTCAACATTGGAAGAACTTGCGGCTAAAACTACAGTTAAAGAATTAGGCACTTACAAGAATTCCTATTTACCCTCAATTACTATTTGCGTAGAAGTCGTCAGGAGTGCAAGTGTATGGGTGTGTGGCACACATGTGCTAGGTGAACGGAGGTTTGTCAGTCGGCGCAACGTATATTTGTCTTAACACAATACCTGTCAATAGCTATCCCAAGTTCATTGGCACTCCAGCTTTGGCGCATAGATTTGTGCAGTGGTCTTGCGCATCACCGCCCGTACCAAGCACCCACCAAACTGGTAATTCATAAGTCTCGTAACATGATCTTTGGTATGCCATTAGTGTGTTGACAGGTTAAATATTAAATAATTGTGCTTAACAAGAGCTTTACAACGTTTAAGTTAGTTAAACGTTTAATTTAGACTCGAAGGCAGCTTCCACGATTCATGATATCATTACATTGGCAAATATCGTAAACGCGCAGGGAGTTTGTTTGGTAACACTAAACACTCTAATGGTATTATCCCTGGGTTCTTTCGCTTCCATCCAAGCGAAGAAAGGAAATACACATGCAATATAGCCTTACCTTACTCACCACTCATTACTTCGAGAACTTTATTGTTTCTACATAAAATCTTTATAATTTATTTTTACACATTAACTTTACGAAATCTATTATATAAAAATGAATCGCAAAATGCGTTGGTAAGCGCATAACTCGACAACGCTTGGACCAATTTTGAAATTTTTTTTTAAATGTTCATTAAAGTCCAAAGATGGTTTTTACGGCGAGAATAAATCGAATAATTGCCGGGAAAGCTCTAAGGACAACCATTTTCTTTTTCCAGTACAAACGTTTTCTAACTAAAATTTAGAGTCAAGCCACATTCCAAATCATTTTGACAGGACGAAGTCTGTTGAGTCCGCAACTAATTATATAAAATAGACCTTAAGCTAAATAATAAATTATAGCTTAAGTTAGTTTTTGTTTTGTTTTATTGATTTGCTTCTAAAAATATATGTAATAAAAACACTAAAGTAAATTTGGAAATGGATAGGTAGAGAGAAGATGATAGTATGTGTGAATATAGGTATAGCAACCAGAAACATAGTTTCGTAACCATTTCAACTCTATCTGAAAGTGTTCCGTTGTCATCGCATGTCAATATGATTTGAAAGTTGGTGTTAAATAAAACGGTGTTCAATATTTTGTAACAAAACAAGGAACACAAAGGGCGTTACACTCTGCGTGCAAACATCGCACCCGATAGAAGTGGACGACACGCGTCCGCTCGCACCAAACGCCCATCATCAAATTATCACCATTCTCCTACACAAAAGAATAGAAAAAGGTGCTAACAAAGACAATAAAATGAGCAAACATTACTAAATTGATTGGGCAATGATATTTCGAGCACTTCTTCTCATACGCGAATTGTGAGTCACTAGCGTACGCTCGGAGTGTTATACAAACACACGCGACATTCTTGTCCTAATAACGAGAGTACTAATGAAGGCATATACATAAGTCAACAGTTAATATAACGGTAATTACTGCGCAAGGAACTAAGTTTTCACACGTGCTTATTAGAAGAGTCAATGACAGATATAACCGACAGCCTATATTCCTTCGCAGCTGCTAGGCGGACATCTAATATAATTTTATAGGAACTCATTAAAATAACAAATTTATGGCTAGGGAAATTGCGAGTCGTGATTAGCCCTTTGTAATTTCATCTCGACGGTCTTTGCAAGTAGAAATGTTTAGCAGTCTGTTTTTTATTTTCACAAAGTGGCGCTCAATTATATAAAATGCCAGTGTTTCTCAGTAATAAAACTTAGAAATCTATTCTCTTGAGATCATTAGAATGCAAGCATTTTTCTTTGCGGTAAATGGTATGTTAATTTACCTTTGCCCATATTTGAAAATACTGATGAAGTGTCAGCTTACGAATATTAATGAAGATTGGTCATATTACTGCATTTTTATCATAACTGTTATCGTGCCATCATCACACCGCGCGCGTGAAATATTAAAGACTTCGTTATAATTAAACTCATTCGGTACAACTTTGAGTGAATGAGAGATACAGTTGCTTTATTATATACAAGTAGAATATTATTCCTTAACAATAAAACCTTTAGGTACATAATAAATTAGAATAGGCTGATCCTTTTTGACTTTTAATTCGGTCTCCTTTTCTGCAAAAGGGTTTAAGATATGTTTTTATAGCCAGTTTCTAGCAAGATTAAAAACATTCATAATATACATTACTAATTAAAAGGATTAATATGTAAAAGGATGCATTCTTCACTTTGATGATAATTTATTGTTACTTATTACAAGTTCTTATTAACTTAAGAGAGGTAGGGCATAGTGATTTATCGCTCGAACTGGGCAACCCGACTGATGAAATACCTCCACCTTACAGAAGACCGCAGCCAAAATAACAATAACTTCTGTGTTGTTGTGTTCCTGTGTGTGAGTAAGGTTGCCAGAGCTCCTGGGGGGTGCTACATTAGTAGCAGGGGTCAAGCCTTCAAAGTAAGGGCGACAAGTCCAGTAACATATTTATTATGCTGTACTTGTTACCCTTAAGCTAGGACCTCATTACCACTTAACATTAGACGGGATGAGGTCAATCTTGAAGTGCAATATAAAAAAAATCGAATTAGTCGTTGTCTAATATTATCATCTTGAAAACTGAACAAATGTACGAATGTAATATCTACTACAATACTGTCCTTGCTGGTCTGTCTTTTGTCACGAACCTGAACAAGCGATAAAATTCATTGTGTTACCACGTACTTACTCCTAATTTTATATATATTTAAACTTATAAAAACAGATTGGAAATCAAGCATTTCCGTGCACTCGGCCAAATATATCCTATTTATTAAGTTTATCAAAATGACGAAAGACCTCAACGCAAAATCATGAAATAAATTAGCTATCAACCACAGTACAATTTTCAAATCTTCCATGTTGAGTCATCAGCTGTTGAGATAATTTCATTTACAAGAAATCGACCTCACTGAACCCGGGCATGAACTAAACAAAAAAAGGGGAAAACTTGAACAAAATATGTACCCTCACTCACTGTTCGAAATACACTTTTGTTTATTCGACTGAATCGAAGTGGAACCGCTACAGGAATGTTAGGGCTCAGAAGAAACTAAAAGTTTTTATGTCATGCTTGTAACCAGCAATTTGTAACCAATATGCACAAAAGGGATGTAGAGGATGACTGGATAGTCAACTGAGTTTTTTTAATACCTGTCAAAACACGTTTCCTTCATAGATTTTTATGAAGATAGCACACTGTGACAACAATTTTACTATCTCACTGACTATTAAACAGTTTCTGGGGATAAATACCGTTGTCATGAATTTATTTGTGAGTTGTGTCATTATCCCAATTTCAAACATTCGTTTCTATCTATGATGATATGCTAGTTTCTGATGCAATAGCATGTCTTTAATATAGATATAGAACAAGTCTCTTTATGAAGGTAAAATTTATTGAAAATCAAGAACGTGTTTCTTTTTTTTATATATTATACTTCAAGATTGACCTCATCCCACTTGATGTTGAGTGGTAATGAGGTTCTAGCTTAAAGGCGACAAGTACAGCAAAATAAATCTGTTACCGGACTTATCTCCCTTGCCTTGAAGGCTTGACCCCTGCTACTGATGTGGCACCTCCCAAGAACTCTGGAAACCTTACTCACACGCAGGAACACAACAACACAGAGGTGATTGTTATTTGGCTGCGGTCTTCTGTAAAGTAGGAGGTATTTCACTAGTCGAGTTGCTCCAGTTCAAGCGATAAATCGCTGTGCCCTACCTCTCTTATTCAAGTACATTTCATAAAACCTTTAATGATTTGAAAGGTTTGGCTATGGCCTTTATGTTAAGCCGTAGTGACTTACCCACCGATTCAATTCCTATTTATACATAGAAGATACCGACAAGAAATTCAGTAGAAATGTTGGCGTAAGTTCTTATATTTTAGTTTTGATGAATGATGTGACAATTTGACTATATAACGAAGTATATATATTTTGGGTGGGCAATGCATTTATGCTACACCTAAGCCCTAACATTTTAATATCTGCATTCGGTCATCACGTTGAGTTTCTATTTATAAAATACCTACTGCTAAAATATACCCAAACCAAAAGAAACTAATTTTATCTTCAAAACACTAAACATAAATTCACAATTCATTATCTGAACATGTTTTACGCAAATGTGGCTAGTCTTTATAATTTTTCTAATTGCATACATTGCAATTATCTATAATCTCATGAACACGTTTCACGATCGTTAAAGATAGATACTGCATCATAATGGCTGGAAGTGCACATTTTATCTGCGGTCCTATCGTAACAGCGGTAACCTTCTATAAAGTTATCTAAAACTTCCAATTAGTAGGTTATCAAATCGAATTTAGGTATCGACCACACATTCGAATGTTTAATATCTTAGACTATTTCTATGCAAATTATTTTACTTAAAAGTAACGGCTTCATAAATAGCAAAATTAAATTAGCAAAACTGTAATTTTAAGATATTATATCTTCCTTATTTACCCAATTTAATCATTTTATTTCGCGTTAATTGAGTTGGGAAGCAGTTTTTTAATTGATTAACAATAACTTAAGTAAATTAAAAATGATAAGACCACAGTCCGTTTTTTAAACGAAAATCTACACTAACCTGTTACATTACCGTAAGATTACAAAATGTACCAACATTCACAAGAAAGCGTTCAATTACTGCGAATCATTAAAGATTTCCTGTTCAAAGATTCCTGTATCAGACCCTACACTTGTTAGTGATCTCAAAATAACTCGTGCGATGTTTTAAAATTTTACACGGATATTTGCGATTTAGACGCAAAAAGTTTAATTGGCGGCGCATTATTGGTCAAATGAGGAGTGGAGGCGACGAGGCGCGGTCAATGATCGCCGTCCAAGATTCGGAAGGTCGCGGCGCGGCCTTCTTTCGGCGGCCGGCGCGGGCATCGCGTCTAACGTACCTGCCCCCAGAACCCTGTATTTATTCCGATACACTAACAGTTATGTGTGCTCTCGCATGTGTACATGTAGGTTATGTTTCTGTGTCGACATGAATGACTCCAAATGAACCAGCTAATTGAATCCACTCAGCTCGCAGAAAAACACCAATTGCAGAAATGATTGCGTGTCAAATTTAGCGCATCCATCACAGGGAGCTCATTTAGGTGCTTTCAGATCTCACGGCGACATTATCATAATAGCTTAATAACTCTTTCCTGTGAATACCTTTGTGGGAACGTCAACGGTTGACTCGCGTCACATGTAGCCCTTTATGGCAGGCGACGCGTGAAATGCGACCGTCTAAACGTAAATACAGAGTTAATTAGACGTTGCGTTGCGAAATTATTGTGAAAACGCTATTTGTTAGTGATATTTGGGTGAAGGCACCCAGAAGAATAGCTGCGTCAAAGCTTCGGCTAGCCTCTCTGAAGATGAGGCCGTAACTCTACCAGCATCCTTGACGTCGCTATATGTCGACTTTTATTCAATTATTTCGTTTGATTAACGCGCATTCATATTATCGTGTCATTCTAACCTTTTACAACACGATTTCTCTTTTTCGACGATCGCTTATTCTCATGAATGCGTTTTGCAAAAAAATTCAAATCATGATCTGCCTAATAAAGCATGTAACATGCTTCACAAAGAGTTATGGTGACCTCGAAATGAAAATCATGCAGAGCTCCTTACCGTTATAATAACGAGGTCATTTATCAAGTTTGTATTTGTTTCTGTCTGTACGCATTAAGATAGATATTAGATTATAGCGGGCGATATTAAGTTTGGCTGCGGAAGCTCGTGTAGCTTTCACTGTTGGCGCTGTAAACGACTCCGGTGCAGGCGGCGCCGGCGCAGCTTTAGAGACGATTCGATAGATTCACTCAACAACTATATATCTAATACCTTAACTTTTATACGGAATCAGTAATTTAAGAATACGCTTTTATATGTTATAAATAATAATAGCACCGAATATATTTCCAGACAGAGTTGTTCGTTAAGATAATGATGATCTTTTGTATTTTGGCTGTGGCTCCGGTTGTGAACGAGCGAGCTTTTGAATAATTAAAATCGAATACAGTTTTTAAAATAACTACACTATGTACAATTTATTGCTTATAGTTATATATAAAATATATTTAAAAGGAACCTAGTAAATGTTGAAAAGGCAAAGAGGGAAAAATTTCCAACAGCAATATACCTATTGTTCGATACACACAATATTAAAAAATGAATATCGATATTCCGATGATGTAGTTTTTTACATCCCTACGCATCATTCAATGCGCGTAAACACCTATGCTCCACATTGCTCCATGCAAGCGCACAAAAAATATTATGTTCTCAATATTATTAAAGTACACTTTCATTTATTGTAGGTATGTAGGTGCATAATTACTTATCGTTAACGGCGATACAAGCTCAGACTCTAACAGTAGGTACAAGTTTGCTCGCCACATTACAGTGGGGTATCTTAATTGCTTTAATATTGCTCTATGGGACTTCTATTATAAGTTTACATTTCAAAGTAATAAATTTACGGATATACCTAGCGTATGCAAATAATTGTTGATTTTAGAGACTAGTTTCATTGATTTGATAGAACTACTAACTCTATTTAGATTGCCAATTTTATTTATTACCTTGCATTATAACAAAGATATTCCTAAAGTGACCGTTTAAAATTTAATCCTTTTTATCGATTTGACATTGTAAATTATCTATTATAAAGAGGTCAAACGTTATTAACTCCTCAAATCTGAGTATGAATAAATTGATACTTGAAAACTCTAAATCAATATAACGATTGTGCTGGATGCCTACTGAAATAAAAATATTTGCTGTTTTATTTTGATGACGAATGATTGTATTCCTCAATAGGTATAACAAGAGATAAGCCTTGCTTCAAGAGGAAGTGAGCAAATACATAATACAACAACTCTTCTAACATCATGACTCTATAATTGAACGGTAAATCAAATAAACTTGTTAATAGACACACCATCTCACGTTTTTACTTCAACAGGTAGCTTTGCATTGCCATCATCATCATAATAATATTTAAATCGTTTAAACTGTCGATATGATAAAGACTGATCAAATTGGCTACTTATAATATGTCTACATAAGAGATGTGCCTCATTATTTTCATTTATTTTTTATCTCAAGGCACTCGTTTTATATTGACATATAACAATTATAAAATGCGATTAAGATTGTAACAAAATAAACTTTTACCTTTAACGTAAGTATCTATATGTTTTCATGTAAGGTACAAAAATTCGCTAAAAAATCGAAGGAAGGCACCTTATTGTTACCTACTCTAGTCCCTGTCTACATCATTTAACTTACCTACTTTTACACAAGGGATAAATGCGAGAAAGCACAGTTGACCAAGTTATTGACATATTACCGGCAATATCGCAAAATCGAGGAACAAAGGAAACGTCGGGAACTAATATACTCTACGTCACGACAATCGGATATGGGAAAGCGAGATCAATCACCCTCCATTACATAATGGAATCCTATTATCGTGTATTTTTCCCATTGTTATGTTTATTAGATCTGACATTAGGTACACCCTCCCGCCATGAACACGAACGGTACTTAATATTGAAGTAGCATTATTGACTACACAGGAAATATGCTGCGAGGTTCCCCTAGCAAACGTAAAAAGTGGATTCGATGGAAAATCCACTATATAGCACCCGTAAACTTCAAAAAATGATCACAGGGTCGTGATCGAGGCACTAAACGAGCACTTGAAAGAAATGGGATCCAGGTGGGAAAGTTTGGGCGAGGGGAGAGATTACGCGGAGGGCAGGAAATGAAATAGCCCGCTCGCAGCCGCCCAGTGGGTAATACAACCGCAAATTACTTTTTTTAACAAGACTTTTATTTATTTCATTCAGCTGCGAATTACCTCAATCATAATTATTTTCTATGAAATAACATCCACGCAGCGTAGTGTAATAGAATTGAAGACGTTGTTAATGACCTTTTATTGGTCCGTCCTTGCGAAGGCCGATCGGTTACGTATAACTAATAGTAGGTAAATTATGATCGCCGTGTAAATTCTAAACCGTGGATACACGATACGTGACGAGTCTCCATTACGCAAACCCGCACGAAGTATCAGGAAGTAACCTTTAACATCGGACACTGTTCAAACAAAATATTAGTGGAGAATTACATTATTAGACATGCACGATTTTGTTAAATTAACGAACTTTTGATATTGAACGCTTGTTTATAACTCAAAAATGCAGTAAATTAACTAATACCTACGGCCACACCTTACTTCGTGATGTTGGAATAAAAAAAACAAAAGCCAATTACATTGCTCTTTCAACAAATATTAATTTAAACTGGTAGGTTTGATGAAAACACCGACTAATTGCAAATCATACTCACGTTACAACATTGTAACATTTTTTTTCGTACGTACTTTCTTTAAAATTAATGTCTTTAATGTTGTGGAAGTTAAATATTCTTCCAATTCAGTTATATTCGGGTTTATTTATGATTTAATATCACCACATACAAACCATAATTGAATTGATTTGACATACATCAAATATAGTCTACCTATGCGGGCTAAAAAAATAAATAAAATTATTTACATGATCCAAAGGAGATTGACCAGTAGATACATTTCCTAGCATTAAACCATAATGTGGTATAAAAACAATAGGTATTATTAAGATTTTGATTCGTAGTTCCAAGAACGTAGAAAATAATTCATTGTCCGCGACGGAAAGTTACTATTTAAAATTAGTTCACCAGTGGTTTGATACAATGGTGTTTGATATTTGTAATCATTATCGTAGTAATTTGTTTTGTTTCGTTTCGTTAATTACTTTTTTTCTTAACACAATTGGGGAAAATTATATGTTAAATGAACAGTTTAATTGCCCTTTGAGAAACTCTCCGCTCAGCACCATAATCATATCGAAAAATAAAAGAATCCGTTTTCAACTACCAAAATAAATTTTACAATAGGGTTCACAAAGGGAAGTCATAGAAGTGCATTGTACGAGCGTATTTGACGAACGTTTAATAAAGCCTGTGTATTATAAATGAAGGTTTTAATTAAACTCAGCCGTGGCTTTCGTCACAAAGCGTCACCCACTATGTGATCGGCTGCGCTGCGGTGCCGCCAAACAGCTGCGGGCACCTAGAAAAGATTTGATGCTTATTCATAATTATTATTTAAAACTCCAGTTCTGTTTTAGTTATGTTTACCCGTGGAAATGTATTTTTTTATATTTGGAAACATTGTACAATGGTACACCAGAGGCTTCTTTAAACTAAGTTAGAAGTTATTTTTTACGTGTACGATAAATCAATCTATTAATTCACTCGCACATTTTTATATCTCGAATCCAAATCGAAAGGTTACGTTTAGTTCGAACAAAATATTTTAGCCTACAAATATGTATATATACATAATAAGAATATTTTATTTCTTGCATAGCCATATAATATCGTTAGACTTTATTGCGGGCTCAGTTAGAAAACTTTTCGATTTGATCAGATGCTAATTTGTGAATTCCATTGAAAAGAAAATTACTTTTACTAGTGTAAAACATAAAGTAAATATAAATTTATGATGAACTGACAAACTAATAATGACTTCTTTTATATTATTCAAAATAATAATTCCTTAATTAATAAATTCGACTTGAGTGACGCGCGTAGCCTGGCAGTTACCTACTATCGAGTTTTCACGTAGCAAAGTGAGTGTGAAACCACAAAAAGCCCTATTCTTAGGCCTCATTATTCTGATGGACACCTACAAATACAATGTGCGTGACCCAACACGCACTTGGCCCTTTTTTACATCGCAAGATGATGATGACTTAGTGTAGGGGTACCCAAAATTTTAGTACATTTCACTGCGCACATTTAATATTGGTAATTTATGATGGCGCCCCAAAATATGAGGTAATCTCATGTGAACTTTGTGGGTGCGTACTCCCTGAAAGAAGCAGGAAGTCGCTTCTTCATCAAACAGAAAATCGATCGCAACATAACTTTTTTTTCGGAAATGGAACGGACCTGATAAGCCCTGCCTCTCTCATAGTTTAATTTTAATATTCCAGATGAAACGCCTCCTAAAATATCACAAATGCATAGTTTTTAGATGACGCAAAAAAATAGTGACCACCCAACCGACAAAAAGATTTTTACTAAAGCTTATCTTGTCAACGAATGTCCAACTCATAATACCACAAAAGAGCTTTTCAAACATTTCTTTGAATGAAGTTAATTTAATGTGAATTCAAGAATTTCGATAGCCAAAGTCAGTAATTGTGCAATGTGTCAATCCAGACGTGAGTAGAACTAACACTTGGTTGCGTTGCTAAGAAGGCCATGATATCTGCAAACGTACTTAATAAATACTAATAGTTGCACGCGACATCGATCGCATTATTTAAAGACAAGGATTATGTGGTAAGTAGCACTTGTGTTACAGAAATCAGAAACAACGACGGTACCACAACACCCAAACCCGAGATAATATGGAAAAGTTCGTTTCCCATATTGACACAACTGGGGTCGAACCCGGGACATAGGTCGTCAGATTGTAAAATCATATTTTTACAGAACTAGAGTCCCCAAGCGTACGTGATTGGGTTGCCTTCGATGATGCCTAGTGTCTCCATTTTACAGAGCCCCAGATAATATTTTTCATCTAAAGACTAATATATAACAAAATAACATGGTCTGAAAATGCGTGACGTGTCCGACATCCCGCCAGACTAGAGCACCTTGCTGTGATTGATGCGAACAGGCAGACCCGCAGTGAAAGCATTAACTTGACATGTTACAGAAAGACCTTTGTACCGGTCATAACTCAGTTTGACTGGTGTATATGTATCATTCCAGTCTATGTAGGTATGTATCCATTTATATAATATTAGCCGCCGCCCGCCACTTCGTACGCTTGGCCTTCGTTATTTATGCTTGAAAATTTAACGTATTCAATTTGTAGACGAATTTTTGTAGTTAATAAGATTGAATTTAAACCTTTTACTTATTGAAATCAGACAATCAAGGGATGATTTTTGAATAAAATTTTACACGTATTCTTACTTTTAACGAAGAACTTGCGTGCACAATTTTATTTGGAATAACTTTGGAAATCAGGGAACTTACAAACTTTCGATCCCCATTTTACTTACTACCTTAAGGGATTATTTCCAAATAAAATTTATGTGTTTCATGACTTTCGAGGAAGAACTGAATTTCATTTTCAAACAAAAATTACAAAGTTTCGTACTAACTTTGTTTAGGTAACCCGTTTTACACTTTAGGGGCTGAATTTACAACAATCCTTTTTTAGTGCTATAAAAGACGTACCTAACCTTCCAGCTGGGGCCCAGGGTGATAGATCAGTCAGTCAGTCAGTCAGCTTTTGCTTATTTAGATTTAGATGTATGCTTTTACGAGAAAATTGCTAACAAATCTCGACCTATAATCATATTTAATGTGACGATAGGTTTAAGTCAAAACGGATAATAATATTTACTAAATAAGATTGACCAGTCAAAAGCAACGCTGACCGCCGATGAGATTTGTCTGCAACAGGCACACATCTGCCGTAGCGGTATCAAACCCTACCAACAAAAAGAGCGCGTCTAAAACATGCGTTACAATTTTTCTCCTACATTGCACAATACGAATTTGTTAACGGGAACTGGCTATCTACATCGACTTTTTTGTTTGTGCACTGGCGAGTATAAATTGATAATGTTGGTAATTTGGCGCCGGCCCGAGTGCCGTTGCCCGCTACACTAATGAGTTTATAATGGACACAATAATGTGGGATGATAATATATTTTCGGAATCAATGTCTAGGTCGAGTACGCTATGAGCATGTCCACATCGTACTGGCAGTAAACATCTAAAAGCCTATATAACCTGATTTTGAACCAATCATTGTTATCGACCTACAGCCGTGGGGTATTTATTCGGTCGCTAGCTAGAGAATACTCATTACACAGACAGCAAACTGAAAACATTAACATTTTCTAAGGAAAACAAGAAATCTGCATCAATAAATAGCAGAAGCTCTTGCAATAATAAATCTTTGATATTAATTTAAATTAAGTAGGTAATATAAATTAAAATGTGACGATTTAATAACCGTTTTTATAAATAAATACATTTATTCAAAGAAATGGATGCCTCATTTTCCCTGCTTGGAAAGGTTAATTTTACAAAGTATAACACGAAACAGTTCCGAACCAAAAACAATGGAGCGAACTCGTAAATAGGTGCGAGAGTGAACACCGCAAACAAGTATAAATTATCAAGCAACAGAAAATCGGGGAGCGGTGAAACATGGAATTGTCGAAATATTGCTTCATTACCGTTCCACGTACACTGAACCGGTAACAATCTATTTCTCAAATTATCACGTTGCACCTCTTCGTGAGACGCTACTAAGAAAACTACGTATACCTAACAAACAAAAAATACTAATTGTGTGCCTGCGGGGCTAGATGCAGGAAGCTTTTTATGAACACAGCGCGCAGAAAAAAAATTCTATTGTGTTGGTAGTACAAGAGGTCACATTTAATTTAGATATTACAATGAAAATGTGTTGCAGTTTAGTGAAAAATAACTCCTACAAACAATAGAGCAGGTTTTGAAGTAGAAAGGGCGAGCCTATTTTACTCGATATCTTACACTATGTGATATCAAATCCGTATCTCGGTTAAAAACATTAAACCCATCATATAACGGATTTACATAGATAAATGCATTAAATACACCTATTATAAATTTGTTTATTTATTCATTATTCATTATTTCGTTTACTTTATTTTTATTATGAAAAGGAAAGCAGGTAGCCTTGGCGAAGCATTTTTTTATCAATAGATGATAAAGGCAAAAAAAATTAAATTTATACAAAAAATATAAAAATAATATATATTTAAATATACATTCTGTTAAAATGTACTTGTAATGTTTATTATAATTTTATTAAAAGGTTATTAGGTAGGCCCATGTTAAGAATAAGTAAATGCAAATACATCATATTTATATATTATATATTTACATATACATATATAAATTAATAATATTATATAATATATATTATAATAAATAATATTTGTAAAATATCGAACCACCTTGTACTATAGAGCATAAAATCTATCGTAAAATGTCTACATGTTTTCACGAGAACCAATCGCACGCAACTGACCCAAAATCGAATTAATCTTAGACAAAAAAAATATTGGGTTTCTGATGATATCATGCGGTTAAAGGTATTCGGATACATACATACATGTTAATTTCAAGACGACGTCAGCACAGTTAAATCATCAACTAATTTACCAGATCATGGAAAACTTTGTATATAATGTTGGTCACAACAAATGACGATAGTCTTAATAAAAACCAAGTCCGTACCCTTCCTGCAACTGCAAATAAATGTCGATTCATTATTTCTGCGATTTTGTTTAGATTTTGTTTTAAATATCAAAAAGGAAGCCCCTATATGAAATCTCTTCTCGTTGCCAGACTAGGATATGTTCCAAAATTAGAAAAAAAAACATCTCTCTACCAACAAAAACACTTACCTATTGTGTAAAGCAGACTATCCTCCCCGTACACGCCTACATACAAGTTGTTTTAAAACAGACAACATTGTTATAAAGAACTGTAGCCTGTTTATAATTATATAAGATGCGACAAATAGGCTACTTATGTAGAATAGTGTCGCTGAACGGTTGTAGAACAACAAGTGGGCTGATGCCAGCTGGGTCACTGGCAAACACAATATCCGGTTGGCAAACAGACCAGATAGACAAACAGATTGCTTTACTTAACTTCCTTCTTAAGCATACTTCTAAATGAAAAAATGTGTAAATAAGTTCAACTTTTAAAGTAGTTTACATCAAAGTGTACTAAAAGTTCTCAAATTTCTTACAAACCACGCCATTCTTACTAAAAATTACTTCGACCTCTACTAGCCATATTAAATAGGTTTTCCGTTAATAAATATAACCAACTAAATTGTCTTTCATCTTAATTGGATCTAAATAATCAATAAGGTAAATGATATTCTGTTTTCTATCGAATAGGTACACATTTAGTACGCATTTTCCTGTAACTAATGCGTAGGTACGAGTAAAAGTATGTTAACTCAAATCATTGCTACTCAATTGGATCCAAATTACTGGTCCTACATAACAATAGCTATGTACACGGCTTTAAAAAAGTAAAAGTGGCTGAGTACCTATAGAATAACTAAGTAATGATTGATTGAAAGTGAAAAAGTAGGCAATTGGATGACCCAGCATGCTTTCTCGAAATGTTGACAAGATGATTATTAATGGCTTGGGTGCTTATTGAGAACCTCTCAACCACTTCATTGACCCTCTATCGATCACAGCAGTGTCAAAGTTGATCTCATTTTGGAATATGAACGTGAAAATATAGTAGGTAGTACACACTTAGTGTATTCCATAAGCTGCCACAGAATAATGTATAAAGGTGCTATAAAGGCGCTTGGTTTAGTGGCTTTCCCCTAACCTTCAGCTAAAAGCCAGATTTAGATTATGATCCCAATCATAATTATGCAATAAAAAATATCAGAATGTTCAATTACTGGCTGTCATCAATTTACCTTTTGTAAAAGACAAAATTTTGTCTGACTTTTTTAGTATAGACGGTAAGTCCAGTGCTCCGGTCAGCTTCCTCGGGCTATTGTGCGTGGCGAGGGTGCGCGTGAGCATCGGTGACGCCATTGCTCCTAGATCTTCCTCGTACAGTGACTCATACGGCCCGGTCGTGACCCGCGCGCGGATTTTGCGCTTACCTTCACAACGATTTAACATTAATCACGTATTAGTAATCAGTTTTACGTTAAAAACGACTCTTAATTCCTAATTGAAGGCGTAATCGTGGTCTAAACTCGTCATTAGCACCGAATCCAACATCATCTATCAGATGTGGATTTTGTTGGAAGATAATCGATCATTTATGGTGCTCATAACAAAGCAGGAGCTGTTTCTCCAATCAGATGGCGTAGCTATACACGATATGTTTGTTATTAAAATATTTATTTGGTAGTTTTTTAAATTAACCCACTTCTATGTGTTTCGTAAAATTGTAAAGAGACGTGTTGGCCAAAGCTTTGAATGACCTATCTATATTTGATTCCTCAAATATGATAAATAACTCTCTCTAAGTAAAATTTTCTAATATACATAGAATGCAGTTAAAGAAGTAAGCTGTAGTTTTAGGACAATAAAGTATAGGGCAATAATCCGAAATCCTACTAATATTATAATATAAACGCGAAAGTTTCCAAGAATATAATGAATGAATGCTTTTTAACCTTTAACTTTAAAACTACAGAATGAATTTGGCAGGAAAGTAGAAGAAATACGTGATCAACACAGTGTTAGCTTTTTCCAAATAGTCCTGTCTTATGTAAACTCTTTGATCACGTGACATGCCATTATTTTTAAGAGTAATAATTGTATAATGATTTTCATTCATTCGGTCTTTCATTCGGTCATTCATTCGGGGATTCATTATTTTTGGATTGGCATGGCGCGGATGATTGAGGAGCTCTTTTTCATATAATTTAATTTTATTGATAAAAGGGAAAGACTAGTTGGAGAATGGATTTTAATGTAAGTTATGGTTACTTACAGGTAGTTGTAAACATGTTTTGTGTAAACAGAAATACATGTATGGAAAAAGTGTTAATGATAATTTTTCTTTGCCAAACCTCCATTACATAATCTAGTAGCTAAAAGTAGATATAGAATATTTTTTAACTAAAAATAACGCGAATGTCGCGGATGACAGCAAATCTCGTACTAGAGAACCCTATATTTGTTCGTCACTCAAAGTTTTTTTCTTAACAAATTGTAGAATTCAAGACTTAATTCTCTGCAATAAACATCAAAATCAGAATCTTAATAAAATTGCCGTATCGAATTCTTTTTTTGCAGGTATCTTCATTATGTTTATCGAAACGATCGCCTCACGCGTCCAGCACAAATCCCACTTAGTCATATCTATCAGTAAAACGCAAATAGTGCAGGTGAGATCCGGTTTCAAACATCATACGATATTTTTCAACACATCTTTAGATGTGCTGAATCATATACCTACATTAGATTTGTAGACACATTATAATGGTTTTCTATGCAAACAGAAAATATTACATGATCTGAAATAATTTTTACGCACATCTACTTATGTCCAGGTCAAGTTAAGATTTAACTAAACATTGACTCATCTCTTTTAATACCATCTTGTAAAAAACAATCCTTGTAGAGGATATAAACAAGTTAAGTAGCATAACATGGCTGATGCGTACTAAACAATACCATCGTTACTTATTACGTCTCTTTATAGACGATTATAATTTTCCAAGTTAGAATATTAGCGTAATGATGACACTTATAAAAGTTAATAAACGCTGGCATATCTATATATGACAAACATGTCAGTCTAATATGATCATCCCTATTTATAGACTAATTTCCAAAGCATGTATTTCCGCCTTTTGTTTTTACTCGCAACGTTATAGTGCCTTAACAATCTGTACCGTTATCGTTTAAAGCAATTCTCACGTGAGAATGGAGATTTATTTAGTAATTTGCCAGACAGACACACGGTGAAAGAGTGCACTACATTTAGGTAATTTGTAGAACTATAACATGTCAAAATAAGTAGAACGGTAGATTATATTCGAATATTTTAAAGTTTCCTTTTTTAAAATGAAGCTACGCAAATCTCTAGTGATTCATACTTTTGTTTAGTTATACGAATATTTTGTATCACAAATTAATGGATGAATAACCTATTAAAGGTTATGAATGAGAATACATTTGTATTTCCAATGTTATTTAAAGTAAATAACATTATATTAATCATTCTTGATACAATTGATTTTATTAGTTATAAAATGGATGGTGGTGCACGATATCAAATGTTCAAGAAATATTAGAATTTATATGCTTATTCAAACTTAAGGTAAATATTTTTTAATTAAAATTTATCGTTTTAATTTGTACTTCTAATAAGGTTCTTGTAAAATTTTCGGTTTATTGAGATTACAAGTGAAAGGTGCTTAATTAGCGCTATAGCTGGCATTCACTCGTCTGAATGGGATTGAATAAATCACACCGGTTTAATCTAACCGACATCTTTCAATTTATCGGTGACCTGATTTAAGACGACCTTTTTCTCATTAAAATCTCACGTAAAATAAAAGATGAAAATTCTTCTTTACTTAATTATTAATTTTGATTAATTTGTTTTTTCTAAGATGCATTTGTCTTTTTTTTTTCATCTTTTAATTTTGCTACTTTAGTTATAAATTACGTTTTTCAAATAAAATGATTTTACTGATAAATAAAGATTTTATCTTTCCTTCGAACATTGGAGCGTTCAAAATAATTATAATAGCATTTCAGAGACATCTCCTTAATGTTTTAAGGAAAACGAAACTTATTTATACAGTTTATTTTGGTTGGAGATAAATTAAACCACTAAACAAGACAAAAATATGTATGCTCTACACAGAGCTTCTACTTTAATAATTAACAGTAATTTCATTAGATCACACTTCCAGTCAAAATAAAATTGTAATGGCAGGTTTGGGTTGGGGTTGTCACAGGCCATCATTTAGAATAACGTTTATTTATATAACTCTTAAATCGTTTCTGAATGATAGTTGTACCTACTCGTAATTTTTTTATCTGTTTGTTCCTGAAAAGTTTAAGTCTGTCTAGATCACTGAAAAATACTATTCAAAACCGTTGAGGCTTATTCCTCTGAAAAGTGTGTCCAGTTTTCTTAGATCACTTTATAAACGGTTGTCAAATTGCAATGCAAGTTGCGGCTAGATGGCCGGAGTCGGTAGCAATGGCGATCGGATCGTGTTGAGTAACGGCACCCAGCTAATTATCTATTAGAGGCAACAATGGTCTCACGTCGCGGTGGCGGTGGCGAGTGGTCACGTCGTGTCGCACGCATCACTCCGCGCCCGCGCACAACTGCGTCGCGACACCCACTCTCCAATCTTAAAGTTAACCTGCGTGCAGTTTACTATGTATTTGCTTTTTTATTAAAGCTTTATTCCGCTAAATACAATAAACCACACAGATTTTAACGGAAAATAGAATCAATAAATATTATATGCTCGGTATGCTATTTGTGTTACAGAAATAAAATACATCGACGGTGACACAACTCCCAGACTCCATAAAAAATAAAAAAAATTGGTAGTTTTCTGTATTGATCCGATTAGAAATCGAACCCATAACCCCAGAGATGGGACAATCCCAAAGTCCGGTTCGCTCGTCTTCCGGCTACAGAGTCGCCAATTAAGATAGTGGAGGCACCTATATGAAACTATGATGAAATGATATCAAGCAAAAGTTTAGTCATTTAGTACTTAATAATAAATAAAAATAAATAATTGTTACGATTACATTATTAAAATTTGAACGTAAACGTAAAAATGTAAAAGTTTAGAAAGCTTAAACAACCCTTTTTTTTAACTTGGAGATACGCATAATGGTCGCCACCCCGTCCAGGGAAAACCGGGCGGTTACGTGGGACTACATTACTTTAAAAACTCCGCTACTTTCTCCCCTACCGTTGTGGTGAACGCCCTGAGGAAAACGGATTAACCTCTACTACCACGACGCCAGCCGGCGTGGCCTAAGGCCAAAGTCTTGGCTCGAAAGCCGGCAGAACATGATGGAGGACCATCCAACGATGAGCGGGATACGGTCTTCCCCCAAGAAGAAGTGACGTTGCAATACAATTTAACGTATTGTACCTCAGTAATTGTTAGGTTTAAAGAACATTTATTTTCTCATTAAAAACCATACAGTCACTTACATGAGAAATTTTACAAGAAGTGGGTAGATACATATAATCTGTCCGGTAGGGCAAATGTTAAGTTGGGAACAGTCCAAAACTTCGGGGTACTTACGCAGTGCATACAAGAGCTTACATCGTAGAATAGTGTTTAGGTTATATAACTATTTACTTTACGTATAGTATAATAACATAAACAACACGCGCGTATGATCGGCTATATATGAAGTCCGCGAGCGACCGACTGACTGGCGCTGCGTAGGAGCCGCTGGCCGGCCCGTACCGAGCTTAGGCTGTTCCCGCATAAGGATGTAACATGCAAATTTTAGACTTATAATTTAATTTAAATTTAGAAATACATTTCATAAATGCACTATCCATGTTATACATTTTACATTTTCCCAAGTACAATTTTAAATTTAATAACTTAACAATTAAACTAAATGAATTATAATTAAATAATATATTATATTATAATCTGTTTCCATACCAATTACAAATTATTATTATTTTATCAATAACACCAATTTATTATTAAATATATATTAATGCATGCCTTTGGTTGAAATTACATTATTATGAAAAATACAGTACGTCACTGGAGAGCCGAACCATGCAAGATGTAGTTTTTGAGTCTGGTTTTAAAGATATTTAGATTTTCTGAGTTTTTTATGGTGTCCGACAGTGCATTGAACAGTCGCGCTCCCTCATAGGTTATTACTTTCTGGCCGTATGTTGTTCTTGACTTAGGTAAAAGGAAGAGCTTTTGAGGTCTTCTTTGACTATATTTTGATGTTTTATTATTAATAATAAGTTGAGTTTTAGTATGAATTTTATGGTGCATTATTTTATAAATCAATATTAAGGTTTGGAATATATAAAGTTGATTAACATTCATCAGTTTAGTTTCTTTATATACTTGTTCTGTATTTGTTCGAAAATTGTATTTAAATAAAACTTTAATAATTTTATTTTGTATAATTTGTATTCCTTTTAGTTTTGATTTCGATGCAGACCCCCATATTTCAATCAGATAGTTGAGATGGGACTTAACAAATGAATTATATAACATCATTTTAACTTTACGAGGGAAACAACCTCCATTATGTCGTATACCTCCAAGAAATGAGGAAAGCTTTGACTTAACGTAGTCAATGTGTGATGTCCAAACCAATGAGTTGTCAATCCTCAATCCGAGATATTTTTCCTCCTTTTTTTCTGTAATAATTTCCCCATTAATTACAATTTGTCTATGATTCGGAATGATTTTATTTTTAGGTTTAAAAATGCAGTAACATGTTTTCGAAATATTAATTGTCAATAGATTATATTGGAACCAATTAAAAATAGTGTTTAAGTCGTCCTGTGCATTATTCATTATTTCGTCTATAGAACTGCCGCTATAGAATAAACATGTGTCGTCTGCGTATAGAGTTAGTTTTCCGTGTAATTTACATTCTGATATATTGTTGATGTAAGCTAGAAACAGCAGTGGCCCGAGGATCGAGCCTTGTGGAACTCCACATTCGATATGCTTTTTGGTACTTTTTATGCCATTAATTTTTGTGATTTGATACCTGTTACTTAGGTAAGACTTGATCATTTTATATGCTACATCAACTACACCAATGCTCTGAAGTTTATCCAGCAACAGTTTATGGCTCACCGTATCGAATGCTTTCTGCAAATCAATAAACACTCCTACAACAATTCGCTTATTGTCTATATTGGTTTTTATTTCAGTTATTAAGTCAAGGGTAGCAGCTAACGTGTTGGATTGAGCTCTAAAGCCGTATTGACAATCAGCAATAAAGTTAATAGAAGAGAAGTACTCATTTAATCGAGAGACAATTATTTTCTCGAGTACTTTCGATACAACTGGCAGTACTGATATTGGTCGGTAATTATTCGGGTCATTTGTAGGACCAGATTTATGAATTGGACACACCTTTGCTAATTTAAGGGAATCGGGAAAAGTGCCCTCAGCTAATAGGGAATTAAAACAGTCGCTAAATTGTGGAGCCATATGCTTTCCGATACATTTGATATGTTTCGTACTGATGCCATCGATTCCAGCGCTAGAATTCACATCAAGACTATTTATTATCTGTAAGACTTCCTTTATTGTGCAAGGCGTGAATGAATTGAGAGTTTTATTAGGAATACAGCCTGGTACCGAGTAACTAGAACTCTGGTGAAATTTTGATGGTATCCTTTCGGCTAGCTCAGGACCTATCGACGAAAAGAAATTATTAAATATTTCACATATCTTTTTGGGATCGGTGGTAAAACCAGTATTTGTCTTTAATTTCGGAGGACCACGATCGTTCCTTGGTCTATTATTGGACAAAGCATTGATCAAAGACCACATTTTTTTCGGTTTCGTGCTCATGCCCTTAAACTTATCAAGGAAGAATTTTTCTTTAGTTTTTTTAATATTGTTCCGTACCTTATTGCGCAAGATTTTGAATTCTTCTAGTTTAAGGGAGTTCGTTGGTTCCGTCTTTAGTTCACTCCAAAGCATATTTCTTCGGTTTATTTCTTCAATAATTTCTTTATTAATCCAGTCTTGCTGTGGCAGATTTTCAGTTTTAGTTTTGGATTGTTGACACTTTGCGATTGAAGATAGTATTTGATTCTCTAGATCATTGTAATTGTTCAAATCTATATTTTCACTCTGTATACAATCATGTAGTTTTTTAAAATCTGTTGCTAAATACTGTCTCTTTTTCAGTTTTGGGGGTCGACTTTTTTTAATTTCCATATAGATTTGCTTATGATCTGACAGACTTGAATCAACTGTGGCAAGGTGTATATTGATATCTGGGATATTAGTTAAGACGTGGTCAATTAAACTATTAGATGTTGATGTTTCTCTCGTGCTATGTTTTTTAGCTATACAATTCAGAACTCGGTATCCAGATTCGTGTAAGAGATTTCTGTAGCGTTTGGTTTTTGTATCTGTCTTGTTGAGAAGGTCTATATTAAAATCTCCAAAGATTACACCTCTCTTGTATTGTTGTATCTGTTGTCCAAGAGTATCTAAAAAGTCCAACAAATTTGTGTCTCCGGGGTTATAGACCAAGCCGATGTTCAGTTGAAATCTTTCAATCCGGATCCAGAGATAATTATTTCCTCCTACATATGCTTCTTGGAGAGAAGTATGATTCAAGTTATTATGTACATAAATTGAGACGCCTCCACCTTTTTTATCGTTTCTAATATTGTAATAATGTGTGTAATTATCAAGTTCAAAGTTACGTGCCTCTTCTTTCGTCGTGATCCATGTTTCAGTGAGAAGAATGACGTGAACAGTATGAGGTAAAGATTTAACAACGCATTTTAGCTCATCAAGTTTCCCAAATTTACGAATACTTCTTACATTGGCATAAAGAAAACTGAGGCGATATTTCGAGGACTCAAGATTCTCATAACTATTCAACACTTGGTACGTATCTTTGTTTTTCCCATTACAGGTGACTGTCGCACTTAGTTTTTTTCCGTGTGCGCTTGGACAACTTTTGGAACTCCCTTTATGTATTTGATAGTGATGTTGGATTCTCCTGCCGAAAGACGATCGTTTAGCTCAATTTTAGTTTTTTTAAGTAATTCTTGTTGGGCTCGAGTTTGATCGGAAAAAATTTTAATGTTTTTGTTGATTTTAGCTTTGTTACGTAATAACAGCTTAGGAGTTTCTGAATCAGAAAAACAAACTTTGATATTGCGAGCTTTCTCTTTGTTATACTTTCCTATTCTGATTAATTTCATTGGTCTCGGACAATTATCAATTAGGCTGTCAAGAATCTTGGTAACTTCTTGCAGATCGTTTTCATTTCGTTTCTTGATATCTATATTATGGGGTTCAAGAATTCCTGAAACAATAATATTTTTCATTCTACTATTCCGATCCATGATTTCCATATAAAATTCTTCACTTATGGGACTAGTTACTGTGGTTGTTTTATTTTGTAGCACATCAGACTGCAGTGTTTGAAGTTTTCTTTCCGTAGCCGAAAGTTTATTCGATATTTCTTCGAAATTTGATTCAATGTGTTGTATTTTAGTTTCCCCAGAGTTTATTTGTGTATTAAGTCTTGATATTTCTGATTTGATATTTTTTTGTTCCAATGCTAGGGAAGATGTTGCTTGGTTTATATCTTGCATTTGAATTTTAATATCGGTTAGATTCTGTCTCATACTTTCCATTGTTATGTCTTGCTTTTTATTCATTTTTTCAAGTAGCTCTGCCATGCGGCAGAGCTCTTGGCGTAGTCCCTGCATCTCCAAACCACAGTCACATTCACTTTCAGGGTGCTTGCGTTTTCTTTGTGTTTAGATTTACTAAGTAAACAAAACATTTCTATTTTTGTTTGGATCTAAATAAGTGGATTAAACGTAGTTTTTTAATCGTCATAACTATTGTATACCTTAAGAAATATATTTAGGATATTTTACTTAACCGTGTAACCTTTTTAAGTTAAATTTAACTGTAGACAAGTTAAGCCTCCTAATTTATGAAGTTATAAACCTCTTGCATTGCCATATTTATATTTTGACGACCTCCGTGGCCGAGAGGCGAGCGGGCCGGGTTTAGGCGTCGCGCCATCTCTGAGGTTCCGGCTTTGATCCCCGGTCGGGTCAATATGGGAAACGAATTTTTCTATATTATTATTGTCTCTGGTCTGGGTGTTGTGGTACCGTCGTTGTTTCTGATTTCTGTAAGACAAGTGCTTAAGCTACTTACCGCAGAATCAGAGCAATTTATGTGATGCTGTCCAGCACTTATTCATTTATAAATTTTCAAATAGCTAATTTTTCACAGAAACTAAATATAACAGTTTAAAAAAATAACCATGAAGCACTGTTTATCATTCAAAAAGAAAAGTCTAAGACTATGTTCACTTGCAAGCGGTTCGTAAAGTTTGTGATCAGTAATAGAAACTGAAACTCCTTTGTATTTGATAAATTAATTAATTAATAGATAATAATTTGAGCTCTTTTGAAGTAAACTCAATATTGTGCAGGTCTCAATTGCATCCACTGTAAAGTTTGTTTTGTTATTTTATAGCGTCATTGCTCTTAAGTAACAGTGCCAATTACATAGGTAATACCTACAACTATCGAATCGAATATGGTACTTTGTTTATATCTACATTTAAAAGATCTATCATAAAAAAATAATAAGCCAAAATACAGAGACTGATCGTATTTCTTTGAACCCGTTGCTCATGCTAGGTTCTGAACAAACTTTTTAGACACTCAAAAAAATTATAAATAGAATTTTGGATAAAAATGGGTACTGAATTTTCAGTAACAAGTTATTGTAGTAGGTCACTGTCTGTCTCGGAACGAATTCGTGACTGAGGCGATATTATTTTTAACAATATACGAACACTAAAAACAGTTGCATGGTAAACCAAAATTGATTAATTGAAAGATAAAATACTTAGAAACTATCATCGATTCCGTTTCGTATGGTAGGACCCGAATAAGGCCTACAACAATGTCACATGTACATAATGTTAATCGAATTTCATATATAGGTATAACCTATGAGAAGGTGTGAATTTGAGTACCGTATAACCCTTAATAAAGTTACTTAATGTGTCCTTCTCAGATTTAAAGTATGTGAAGTGTATGTGGATTTCAACGGTACAGTAATTTATTATTGCCAATTGCCTAGAACATAGCTTTCACAAACAAGTGAGTTAAACAAACATACTATAGCTGCGATATTTATTGAAGTATGTTTAAAGAATCCAATTGGCACACAGTGTAAGTCGGTCACTCGTCTCGGTATCGCCATAGTCATTACTTACAAGAGTTATTAATCAAAATCATATTAGATGTCACATTTGATGAATAGGGGTCAACACGGAACAATATTGGTTTGTTTATTACGTCACAAACTTACAAACAGAAAGTGATTTTGTTATTACATAGTACCTACATTCGCATTGTTATTAGAGAGTTTAGGTAGGTTCCTACTACTTCTCTTCTTATAAAATTTGCAAGACATAATCTGTGCAAAAAGTTACCCTGATTCGTGTTTTTATTAAGACATTAAAAACACTTATTGGGGAAAAATTGGGATCACAAATGTTCCCTTAATTAGTTAGATAGCATTTGTTATAACATAATATTGACAGTCTGTCTATTGCCAACGGAAAAATACACTCAATTCGACCATTTTGTTCAGTTACATTTTAAAACTAAGTTAATAAACGGATGAAAATTGATTGAAAGCTGTTACAGTTTAGATGTATTAATTAACATTCAAATAAACAACTTTAGAAGTTCTAATGTTCTAATTTCATAAAGAGATGAAGTTCAACTTTCTAAACAATAGCCTTTATTCAATGGATGGATAATATGGCACGATCAAACCCGATCAGAATCGGATACGATTATAACAAAAAGTCCGACTCAAACAATTCTGCATAGTTTATCAAACAAACAATACAATACTTTGAATAGACTGAAGATAAAAAGCAGCGACATACTTATTATCATATTTGTCAAATCACTCGCAGCAATAATGCAGCTATCAACAAACCAGATCCGTCTTTCTACGGCTATTCGCAGAATTAAAAAGAATATTTTATGTGGAGTAATTTTATTCCTATCTATGTAAATCAGTGTCCGCATAGTTTTTAAAATGCATGACTTTATTCGTAGTTGCAAAGCGTTGCGCGTAAAAATGCTAAGGTTTTCCCTGGCTAAATGAGAGCACTCTCTGAGTGGAGCTATTCCCAGGCTACATAAACAAATTCTGATCACAGAACGCGGGCGCGCGGCGCGACTATGGGCTGCCAACGCCAGACAAGACACCACCTATCACAATTTGGTCGTGGCGTTCATTTGCATTTTTGAGCAAGAAACGTCTTAACCTGCTGGTAACACATTAGTACTAAACTAAAATATACAAATCAGGGTTAAACAAGTAATCACAACACAAAAAGAGTAAAAAATCTGATCCAAATAACTACCGTCTCATTGCTCTTTTACCATTAAATTTCAAAAATCTTTGAAAAAGTCATGTGTAATCGTATTTATAGTATCTGTGAAAAATATCAAATATTTGATGATTGTCAAAATGGATTTCGCAAAAATAGGCCAACGGTGCGGGCAGTTTTCAAATACATTCAAGAGGTGTTGAACATAATTAATAATAAGAAATATGCCATAGGGGTCCTTCTAGACATGTCAAAAGCCTATAACAAAGTACAATTTAATATATTACTCAAAAAACTATACGGAATAGGCATTCGTGGAACAACATATAATTATTTTCCTATCCTATACCTATTTAAAGTATTTTCTTGATGACGCTGTTGCAATCATTCACCTGAATTATTAGTTCCCACTCACAGTAAAATATTTTTTATAGGATACGTTATAATACATACACATGTTCCTCTTCATGAGCTAATTCGTAAAAGCCATGCCGAGACTGCTTGGACTGGACCTACATTTCCGCTGGACTAATACTTTATCAAAATCCCATAATTAGGCCTCGGAGTAGGTCAGTAAGCCACACATACACATCACACCATATCATTATGATCAACTTGTTTTAGTCCACCGCTGTAATTAGGCCTTTCCCAAACATTAACATGAATTCTTACGTCGCACTCAAGATATAAACAGTAAGCAGCGAGATGCAATTTGTCTTTCTCTTTATATGAGAACTTTTTCAAAACAGATTATTACGGTTTTACCGCATTTTTTAGTTAAATGCTTTATAAATAATCTTTTAAATCTGTATTTTACAGCGTATATATAACAAAGTAAGCTTCTCAAGGTATTAACTTTTCAACGGCCGCAAACTCACCAGGGTGGAAAACTACTCTTACATCACTCTCACGCTCTTACACAAAATTGGACATGCCCACATAATAAACGAGTCAATTTCACACTAGATGCTTTTAGAAGTGCCTACGCTGTTTTTGAGAGATACGACTCAATCATACGTATTTCACACCTTTGCCAAATAATTGCCACATAAATAAATCGATCATTCCTTTAGCTTTAAGTTTCATTAATACAACATTATTTTTAACAGCAGTTTCGAATGTATCCGTAAACATTTTATGGCATCACACCACAAAAAACTTATTAACTCGAGACAAGTAAAGATTTTAGAGGATATGAAACAAGTCTTCACGGTTGTATCTGTACAAGATGTATGTACATTAATAATGAACGACGCATCAACGCGCCGTCACTACGACGAGGCGCCTCTTCGTCAGGAAGCACCGCTATGAATGATCGCGATGATCTACGTGTGAACTTGGTACCCGACTGACAATGCATTGTTAATCTATTTAATTACTAGAACTAAAAACGTGAAGATTGCAAAAATAAGACCAAAGATAGGTGTGAAACATAACTAGATCCGTGATCGCAGGATAGATGGGTGATGGGACAAGCCATCTGCTGATATCGGTGAGTGGGCCCGAGATTCAGGCGCTCGCCGTAACGGGACCTCGTTGTCGGCTCTGCACACAAATTAATAGTTGCTGCTCAAGGCCGCCTACAAGCAATCGACATAGATACATTGGTTTGTCGACTATGAGAACACGGCGCCTTCCAACTCACGGTCAAGAATGAGGTCGAGAAAGCGGTCTCAGCACAACCACTCAAACGCTATAGCAGTAGTCCCGGACATCAGCGCCGAAATTGGCTTTAATTGTTTGAGCAATCAAAAGAAAGCACAATTTACAACGCTACTTTTATTTCGATACAAAAAATGAAACAAGAAAGCTATTTGATTAAACAAAGTTTTGTCATTCATGTTAGATATAGAGAACTTTCTCCGACTGCATTCAGAAAAAGATGCAAAATCACGCTGGTCCAGTGAACGCTCAGTTCGCATACGAGATAACTAATTGAATCCTTATCTCGGCGTAGGTATGCAGACGGTCCATGTTATACATTTGCACTCCATTCACAAAATTGATGTAATTAATTTGAATGGATGAAGCACAAAGGTGGCACCAACGGTGGCAGTCGGTTTGGGTGCGCGGTTTTTGTGTCGCTCGTGGGTGTACTGTTAGCCGAGTTTCGGCTGCCCCGCCAGCGGCTAACCTTGATACTTTCAGTTACGACGTCTATTTTGCACTCCTCTTGTTGCCGCTGTCATCTTATTGTGGCCGAGTTAACTGACAAAAAATATCAATCAAAATTCTAGCACAAGAGCCTGCGGCACTCGTGCTGTCTCTTGCCCAACAGATAAATGAGAAGAACATATAACTGCTTCGCTTCCACGTTATAAGACATGCCGTGATAGCTACAAATTGAGGGCTTTATTTGGATTTATGTTACACACGTGTTTTTCTTAGGTCGCGTGACTGTAATGCATTTATTCTATGTTATATTAATTGCACTATAAGTACTTCTTTAAGCACACGCATTTTAACATTAAGGAAAAGTACAAGCTTTCATTATTCAAGTACAGTTTATTGTACTTTTACAATAGGTATACTTAAATATTTTATCAATGAAGGTTCCACAATGGACAAAATTAGCTCATATTTAACGTGTATAATAAAGCATTAGCTTTTCAAATGAAGACACAAGGAATTGATCATTGTCACCAACACACTTGCAGTTTAGAAGTAATATCAATTGTCTCGCATGAGTTTAATAATTTAATTTGAATGAGATAATTTAATGCATTCGTTACGAAGGTTTTACTGTTCTGAATTAATTTAAAAATAGGAGATTGGATATTTCCCAAAAAGTTATTTGACATACCTAAACGTAAAATAGATAATCTATTTATGTATCTTTTGAAATCAATACTTTATCTTTTTCATAGTTTTTATGATACGTAAAGGAGCCAAACGGCTCCTTTACGTATCTCTATAAAAACGAGGAAACCATCACCATCGTTTGTGTATTTATCCAAAAAAACAGTTACGGGCCGAATTTTTTGACCTCGTGTTTACTTCAGAATTTCTTGGAATGCAGAGTTGTTAACTCAGAAATTATATTAATGCATACAACGAGATACTGTCTCGAGAACGTTGTATTTAATTTTTTTGTAAACTTCGGTTTTATACGATTGCTCCTGATACAGCGAATCAAAAAGAAGTTACATGCTATCGTAAAAATATGGAACGAGTTTACAGTTTAAATTACCGAAAAACATGATTATGATTGATAAACTGATTTCTTGATGAAATTGATCAGTTTATCAATCATAATCAATACGACACATCGTACTCGTATTACAGGTTTTTGGAACAGTAAATTGTTTTATACTCCGACATAGTGATAATATATTTTTATAAGTAACTCTTTATTCTGCAACTTCATTTTTTATCCAGTAATTTAAGAACAATTTGTTAGCAGTCGTCACAAACACCAATCTATAACGCTACTATACACAAAAATATGTCACTATTACATAAGGAGGCGAATCATTGGCAGAACAAAATCTAAAGATACAAACATTTGCAGTTCGAAATTAGTTTCATTGTCAACAGCATAAACCCTTATGTACAAGTCCGAAGTATGTAGGATATGAATTAAATTCACTTTACTATACATTTAATCCAAACTGAAGCTGTAATATTAATTAGATAATTTAAATAACATTTTTTTTCTTATGGTTGGATACAGGCAAAGTGCTGGTAGGCGTTTAAGTTTTTGCAAAGATATTACAATATATTATCAAAAAAATGTTTTGCTCTGAAAAAAGTTAATAAGCTTTTCTTTTAATTTTGATCGCAACCAAAACCAAAAATAGAAAGTAAGTCGAGCATTTTATCGATTTAATAAAATAAAAAGTAACTTATGTCAGAGGACTGGTTCATAAACGTTAGAAATGATTCCGCATTGGAAATCCCATGTTTTACCTTTACCCAGTTTATCTTAGAAAAGAGGCAAAGTTTAATTTCTGAATTAGATGTTTCGTACATTATTCTATATTTTTATACAAATAGCGTTAACCAAAATATGGACCACAAGAGTCACATAATTTTCATTATTAAACGTGAATTTATTTACCTACAAAACTCTTAATTAATTTAACAATATATGTACATAAGCTTACCTTTTCGATTTTCATATTCGGTACCGACTATGTCACTTTTTACGCATTGATAACTGTCAATCACAATCTGTCAACCACAATCGCAACTGTAATATAAATACGAACAGTATTTTTAAACTTAGTATTTTTTATAAAAGGCAAAAGCTCACCTTATTAAGTAATTTACAATGTAAGTACCCACATACCAACCGACGAAGCAACTTGCAGATTAATTAAGTATTCAAGCACTTTTTTCAAACACCATTCTATTTTATTATCTAAGTTTATAATAGCAGCATCTCACAAAGAGTAATTTTACAATCTCAAGAACTATGAGGTAAGGAACGAGATATAGCTTGCGAAGTGCAAGTTCAGTGACTTTAACTTCCCTTCGGTGTCGGCAAGAAGCTGCATTCGCATTCTCGGAACCTGTTTGCGCATCCGAATATCGCGGGAGGAGAGATTTTGGTGGCCAATTAAATGTACTTGTGGGAAGGAGGAGGTGAAATTGGCATGTATCGGATATTTGGGTGCGTTGCGCATAAGTGCGCCGTGTTACATAACAATTAGAGTGCCGGGTGGGCGCGGGGCGCGGCGGCTGCGTGCGGGGTCATTGGCAACGCGGCCGCGAGCTGCCACTTAGGTTCAAGGGTATGTCGGCCCAGCTCACATGCCAGCGTTTGCACTAAGCTTTTTTGGATTGTCTATGTACTTTTGAAGGATGCACATCCTGGGCCCCCACAACTGTTATCCGATTCCCGTTTGGTTGTATTCTATCCTATAGGTTATATTGGCTAGTTGAAATAACATGGTAAACTATCTGATCAACTACTGTCCTTTAAATAGATGTAAGAATCGGGAGGTAGGATTAACAGTAAAATCTAAGAGAAAAGATTAAACAATACAAATTGGCAAGCATTATATCTTAGTCCAAAACCGTTTGTTTTTTTGATTAGATATTCTTAATTCCACAATTTTAATCGTTATTTTTCTACCAGCGGCTGGATAATACATATAATACGTAAAAAATAAAATTTTGAATTAAACGTGTCTTGAGGAAATTAGCCATAGGTAGTTAAATAATTAAAAAAATATATATTTTTTTATAAAAGATAATATTTTTGATGCAATGTTTTTTAACTTATGGATATTGTCCGTTTGTTCTTAATTTTCTTACTACTTTAGCTCACGTTTGTGTGTGTTCCAAAAAGTTAGTTTAATGATATGACACTTACGTAAAATCTAACATAGAACAAAAAAGTAAATCTTTGATTACAAAACATATGCATCATTTCCTCGTATAAACACATGAATCCAGAAGCATGTGAGCCCGCCGCGATATCACAGTTCTCCGTCATTAGCGAGCTCTCACGTCTAGTGCATTGGCTAATTTGTCATCACGAGGTGCACTCAGAACTAGCTAATCGGTTTTACATCATTATGCTACGTGCCTTAATTGCTTCTTTTTGAAATTAATACTCATTCCCATTTCATGGCGCAAATAGGTATACGAACCTATTTGTGAAAAACGTGGGATTGCAAAGACGCTTTGTTAATAATAGCAGCAAGACGTAATTAAAACTTGAAATATCTTTTCCGTGTTAGGTAGTCATGAATGTATGTTTTACAATTATGCACATGCGGCACAATAATCATGAAATTATTTAAAACCAGTTAGAACTTTTAAGGACCCATTTTTGTGCGTGGGAAATCTAACAAACGTTTGCGGCATTTGGTAGGTACTTATATGCGATTATACGCGTGACCCATTAAGGTATTTATTTATAATTAAAATTCTTCAACCGTTCTGTTCATATTGTTCATTAATTTACATACAAGAAAAATAAAATTAAAACCAATTAAGATAAAACTTTGTCCAGAAATTCCAATTAAGCATATTTTATCCACACATGTTATGCTTACGTGGATGCTTATGGAAAAAAACAAGTAAAAATAAAATTATTATCTCTAAGTATTCTAAAAACGATCAATTTTTATATTATTTGTAGCATTTTGTTATATTTACAAAAACTCTTCTTTGATTGTCCATAAAATTTGAAATTACTTAAATGGTAACATTATGCAAAGGATTTTTTGCAGATCCGATTGTTCAACAAATGCTTGTGGTTGGTATTTAATTAAAGTAACAAAAAACATACCTACATCGACGACTGACGAATCCCTAACATTCTGATTTAATTCTATCAAAGTCAAAAATATATCTATCATGCAGTTACATGTTTCTACTTCCAAGCTCTGTGAATAATAGAAGAGCTTGGAAAGCTTTCTTCGGCTTCCGAGCGCAGTATTATTGCGGCCACATATATTTATAAAATTATGACGCAAAGATTATTAATAAATAAACCTAAGTTTTGCAGTACACGTTAAAATAGTGGCTTAGATTACTATCATAGTAACGGACGAGTGTATAAAATAATAACCTTAAATTTATTTGCTTTGATTTTGACAAAGACCAGAACACTTCTATTGTAAAGACGAAATTACTACGTTTGTATAGTTTTTACATGACCTACAACTTCTCTTGATATTTTATTGCATTAGTCTCAGAAACAATAACTATAATTTTGTCTTTAATAGAAATATTCTGAAAAGTCGGGTTTCCAAATCTCAGCATGAATTATCTGCACACCGGCGTAGTCTGTAACGGCGATAATTACATTGTCACAATTCAAAAAGTTGCTGTACTTCTCTGCAACCACCACATACAAACATTTTTCAACCACTTTTATTTCAGACTGCTCTTAATTAGGTTACATTGATTGTTTTACAATTATTAATCGATAAAATGGTCATTGAATATGGTTTGAGACCTATTTCTACCGAGATGATACCGCCCAGAAATTCAGTAGATATGAAACAATTCTCACTTATTACTCTGTGTATATACTTCGGACTAATTCGTACTGATTAGGTTTTATTAGTGTGATGATAGTACATAATCAACTATACAGTTTACAATACAAGCATGATGTATGCATTAGCCAACCATAGCTAAGGGAATGTATTTACTTTTCTATCCATTGATTTATAGACTTTATGAATCAGAAATAATGTCGTTAAGTCTCCAGACTGATGTTGATGAATTGGTATAGCCTGTATAAGTATTTGTAAAAGGTAATTGTTACGCGACGCGAGTGATGCGCGCCTGTGACAGCACTGGTCACGATCAGGGCTGGCAGAAATATATACTTAATATTATAAAGATTAAGAGTTTGTGTGTTTGTTTGATGGCGCTAATCTCAGGAAGTGATAGTTCGATTGAAAAAAATATTTTTCTGTTGGAGAGTCCATTGAGCTTTATTTCATATATCATATAATATAACGCTTCGACCAATCAGTGGGAAATGCGGGGATAGTAGGTACGGTGCGTTATTTACCTGATTCCATAGTAAGTGCGTATATAGTGCTTTAAGCGTATGAACTGAAAAACACTTTTTCCAGGTTAGGATAATTCTATGTTGGTTGAAACTGATATCAGCCTGGGTTCAAAACGATATACAACGTGTAACGGAAAGGGTATAACAATATCAAAAATACCAAAGCAGTTAACGGTTACAAACTGTATGGGACCATTTGTAGCTGTGTACACGCATTTATTGATTCAATATTTTTTTTTGAAATATCAGTCAAATACAAGTCAAAATTTTGACTAAATCACGCTTGCACAACACTATCACAGTATTGTTGGAATCGTCGAAAGACTTGGATGTACCTACCTATTATGCTATTAATTTAAATATCACAATGGTGGTTCATCTTTTAGTGTTTACTGAATCACATCTGAAATTTGTTGGTTTAGCGTTTCTCATTTTGACAATTCAGTTAAGTCATTGAGTTGTCGTCGCCGTGACAACATCTTGTGTTTTTGCCTTTCTGGATTACCTACTTACTACGGATAGCCTAGTGATATTTCGTGATGTCTTTGAGCAATCAAGAATATTCGAGATGATTCTCTGTGTCGGAGCAACCGACGGCAGCGTGATGGCCGACCGAGAGCTAGATAAAGAGATTTACGAAACCATCAAAACGCTCGTTTCCATCTGTGGATTGGGCGAGGAGGTCATATCACATGGCCAGCTCGGTCACCAGACCTCACTTCGTTGGACTTCTTCTTGTGGGACTAATTTAAAAGCAAGGTGTACGCTGTAGCATGCTCGTCAAGGGAAGAGATGATAGAAAGCATCAAGGCCGCGTTCTGTACAGTGACACCACAAATGTTGCATAATGTTCGCGCATCTTCTAAGAAAGTACTAGGCGCGCATGTCGAGGAAGGAGGTGGAGAAATTCAGGATCGCAGTGATTGTCGTGAAGTGATAACGTGATTTGGGGTCGCTGACCTCAATAGTGTTGTGATGCGTTTGTTTACGTTTTAGTCAGTCATTATAGTTAATCATTTTTTATTTCATAAAAACAATAAAGTGTTTATTTTAACTCGGGATTTCGTATATAGAATCTATACAAGGTATAGTATCCACCTACTTTACATTGTTACCCCCTTTCCGTTACAGGTTGTATAAATAAGAAGTACCTAACGAAAAGAAAGAAAGAAAGTACCTAATAAAACTTACATTACCGATGCAATCAAAAACCAATAAAATGCGTTTATTATTATAAATGTATTATTTTATTATTATTATTATTTTATTATTAAAATATGGTATGGTGTTAATATGTTACTACTTGTTGGATTTGTATCTAACTGAGCAAAAGATTGTAATGTAATAAATATTTATTTAAATGTATCTAATTTATGCATCAATAAATTTTTGACGTCTGATTTAATTAATAAAGTTATTTATATGTTATTATTGAAATGAGGAAATACTAAATGTGAAAGATTAAATGTTACCCCACATTAAGTTACACATTATAGATTGCATAGGTAAGTTAATACGATGAATCAATGGTTATTATTTTAACTTCACGAGGCCTTTTTTTTCAGCTACACTGACAGGAGACACACCATTCTAGTTAAGTTTGTGGAAATACCACTAACAGCTAGCAGCACAAATATTTTATTAAAAGTTATATAATAATCACTCAGGTGTGTTATTTAAGTATGTATTTACTTTTGATTATTAATACTTTTAGATTATTAATACTCTGAAATCTAAATAGTACTTCCCTTTTATTTTTTCAAAAAGTTATGAATTCAATGATTCTTTCTGTAAAAATATATACGGTCGAATTGAGAACCTCCTCCTGTTTTTTTTGAAGTCGGTTAAAAAATAATAATAGATATATCAACCATGGGCAACATCCCTATTAAAACCATGGATATTCTGCCAGCCCTAAGCACGAGCCGTACTCGTGCGTAGCAATTCTTTCTGTTTCACCTATAAATAACTATTAATAGACGCCAGCCGCGAAAAGCAATCTCGCCGGATGGCAGCTAAGAACCCTCAACTTACTTTATAACGAAGCTCATTAATGCGGGACTTGGGAAAAATGCACCCACCACACAGTGTACCAAGCTTCAGTGAACTCACATTAAATAAATACTGCTTTAGAAGTACAAATTAACATGACCACTAACACAGAAATTTATAGGTGATGATCGCTAGCAACAAAGGCTTCCGAACTTCGTGCTATGGTGGCGTGTTGCACTCTAATATAATCTATGTACCTATGATTACCTACTTCATTAACATCATCATCAAAGTCAGGAACATATCAGACTTTGAACTTTGTACCAATCATCGTGGACATAAGAAAGATCTGACACGATCTGCAACTATTTACCGTGATATTCTTTAAACCGTACTAACCTTACTAAATACTATTATTGTCGTCGTTCATATATTTCGTAGCATAGTTCCATGCAATATACAAACAAATTTATTGGTAACCGCACCATTACGTATATGTTGCAAATATGAAAAGGTCCAGGCATTTGGTCTGTACAGTACTTCAAATGACGTGCATACATGGGCTGATAAACATTACCACTCCTTTGCATCTCGCAGTCGGGTAAAAAGGCCTTAGGTGTCATACAGTTTAATCTAATTAAAAATTTAAATCAAAGCGAAACAAAGCATAACACTGTTTTGTCTTTTTTTGCCGGTGCCATTAGGTCGGAACTGTGCAGCCACAAATATTTTGATCGCAGATTAATGTTTGTTTTTGATATTTTATTAAGAGGTGATGGTGATTCGGCCCCTGAGTATAGCAAAGCGGGCCACGCACGTTAAAGTCGAGTAAAGTGCCGGTTTTACACTTCATTTGTGTAAGATCGACGTACTATGAGGTTGTAGGAAAGCATTTCATAGTCTAGTACTCTTCGCGTTCCATCCTTGACGATAGTTGTTAGACGCACCTAGTAGACTCCAGTGAACTCTTTTTCCGTAAATTCTTAGTTTTTACATATAGAGTTTACAAAACTAAACTGGTGGTAACTGTTCGTTAAAACAATAAGACAAGTGGACCCAAATAGAAAGTAGGATGGCTAGTAAACTATAAAGCCGCTATCATAGAGTTGCGTAGCCGCAGTACCCGCGCTATGTCATATTTGAACTTATTGTCTCACAAGAGCTCTACTCTACAAGGCTCATCATGTATAGGTACATATTGTGCGTATAAAGGGTACCTGAGATATCGATTTTATTGGCTTCTAAACTACTATTAGATATCTGTATAGTATAAAAATAATATAATTGATAAAGTCCCATGTCAATTCGGTTAGAAATTGGAATCACATGTTTTATAGCTTATTTGACCTCTAACTTTCCTGAATCATAGACAAGTGATGCTAATGAAGCATTGAACAAACTAATCACAAATAACATGTAAACAAATTATTGTTCATCATTCAACAAATCTGATCAAATACGAATCCTCTTGATTAAGTCTTACATAATATTTATTTTTCCGGTAATTAAATTGGTAAAAAAAATATATACGGTCGAATTGAGAATCTCCTTTTTTTTAAGGCGGTTCAAAACATTTTTCAATTACGAGTATATAAAAAATAACACTAGCTAAAATAGCTGTTACGCCCGTCTTCATTCATGATATTTCTTGATAAAACGAATATACATTAATCTAGGAAGTATCTCATACCCCCGCTGGGTTCCACATCTTGTTGTTTAAACAATCCTCCCTTTCCCCTTTCACAAACGAAACTATTTCTCCTTGGCGATTGAACTTGCACACGCGTTGGTTATATACCTAGATTACCGGTAGGACATCACAAGCTGTATGTACCTTCACAAATGTAATGTGGCTCTTCCGTACCTGGCTTCGAATTCAAAGTAGAGTTTCCGCGCTGTTAACTTATTACGAGTATATGGGTCCAGTGCCGCTACGCTGCAACCATCGCACTCCGAGCAACTATGTATAAATACTGCTTAATTATATAATCGATGTAATAGCCCGGCTACATTTCATTTATCGTCCCCGAGAGCTTCTTACCTACTTCGTATCGACAGACAACTGTTATTAGCAACAATAAAAGGCGGGAGAGTAATATCCAATATCATATGACGATGGATCAGAAGGATAATTATATTATTTACTTATGGAGTACGTAATCGGGTTTGCGAGGCTGATTAATGAATAATACACTCTTCTTCTTGACGTCTCTCTTGATACAACTTAATTAAAAATTATTTACGACCTGAGACTGAGACTGTTCAAAATAAATAAAATAAGTAATGGTCTCTAATATAACTTGCTTTTTATATCTTGAAGTCTTAATGTCATCTCCTGTGTACCCTACTCAAAAGCAAATAAACGAATTCCATTCTATTCAAAAATAATATTTAAAAAAAATCGGATGAGAACATCCCAGAAAGTAATATGAGCCACCATCAAATTGTATTTTAAACAAGAAAACGAATATTTAAAAGAAGTAATTAAATTATTATTTTTTAGTTTTAATTGGATTCAGCATGAACATGAACACGACTGGTTTTTACGTTGAATTCTAAACGTATGAACATAAACTTTAATACTTATTCACTAAACAAATTACTGAGGAACTAATGTGTAATGTTCTATAAATAAATATCGCAGTCACAGTATCGTTTTTTGCTCCAAGACTAGGTACATGCAGGCAGGGCAGATGGTCCACCCGTAGTACATGAACGTGTAATGAGTGACGTGACGCTGCGCGAGCGTTGATGTCTAATACAAGGCGCGTACTGCGCGTGCGCGAACGTCATTCAATCACGCGTATGAATGAATATTTACTGTCACAAAAACGAACTTCAATGGAACTCTGCTCGTATTGTATAATGCCAACTATTTGACAGCGTTGAGAAACGCAATCTAAATAATCGTAAATAATACCGTATTGAGTTCGTTTTTATAACATAAAATTCGATCCGACAATCTTTTTGTTTCTAACGGATGTTTTTTGTATTGCGTTAAATATTTAATGAGCATTCATTTGTTCATAATTTTTATTTTAAAACGTGAAGTTTTTTATAATGTTTTGAAATCAACAACTGTAAGGAATTAAACTTGCTTAAGCATGTTAACTAAAAGAAGCTTAATCTTTAGAGGTATTTCATTTTATCATGCATGTACACCGTTCAAGATTATTGGTACTAAAACATAACTGGTCTTGAATTCCAAGTTCGTCTTTTCGAACATTGAGTATAATTACAGTTGCAACAAACTATGAAAATACTCGATTTACTTGTATTTGTATAAGGCCACCTTTCACTTTATGACACTCTTCAAACCCGCGCTTATATGACATCTAATTATGTTTTAATCAAAAATTATGTGTACACTTCTGTGTGGTAATGATTCATCTGATGAAAGATATTGTACTATATAGGTTTATCTTATATCTCTTGATCCTTCTTCATATGAGGTTGGCATGGTTCCCATGGTTACAAAAACCCTAAAATTTAATCTGCCGCTGTATACTTTTCAGCTACATCTAATACAAATACACACAGAACTATATAACACAGCGTTGGGTTCCTTACTTCATGATGACCTGACTTTTTTTAGTTTAATTGATAAGATAGATATATTCGATATCGATCCGAAGAACATTACTGGTATGCTTGACAAACCCACGCTGCTGCTTCACTTACCATACCGCAACTGGCGTCACGATGTTGTTTCTGAAGCATTTCATAAGTTATCGAGTTCCGAGTGGAAGTGATTAACCAATTGTATAACCTAGCTCAGAGTCTATTCGGTTCATATTGAAAAAAACATCTGTTATCTACTTCATATTTGATTGATTATAATTATTTGACAAAAGAGAAATATTAAAATTTCATAAATTTTCCATCACCCTAATAATGTACATATATCGTTAACTGATCTGTAAAGAGACTGATTAAAGCGTGGGCTTCCCTTGTTTGAAATAAATTCGCAATAGTCGTAATTTTTTGTTTATTAATGTTTGCTTACTGAAAGAATTCGTATTAATTTTGGTGGTTAGCTGATTAATCTAATATATGATACTTTTATCCCATAAAAGCGTGAACAAAGTCGCAGGCAATAATTATAATTATAGTCTATAATTATACAGGACTAATATATAGGACATAGGTCCCAACAGAATAAAATCTATATTTGAAAATGCCGGATGAAGGGAAAAGCGATTCTCGGAGTCCGTAGGTAAGTTGAGCGAGCAGAGTATGCCGTCATTCGCTGGAAGTCGTGCCCGCCGAGGCCTTCTGCGTGCGCCTCCGATAACAAAAACCACCAAAATACTTAGCGGATGAGCTAACCGCCCCGTCTGCTGCACGACTCATTGATCAACTATAAAAAAAATTCAATCATCGACCAAAATTAATATTTCCAACGAAATTATCAAAACTAGCATCGGCCGCTTTGTCTCTCGCGTAATGTCGGTGCGCGGAACTAATGGCAGGTAGCTCCAACTGCGCAGTTTGTTTTGTGAGCATCCTAGACGTGTTATTAGTACTTACCTGCCTAACTGTTTCCGTACAGCACGAACTCGGCGCTGCATACAGCCTCGTCCCTGACCGGCCACATGTTATTGGATAAGTCAACTGATTGCATATTTCCAATAGAATACTAATATGTGACTTGCGTCATTTTCATTAATAATTGCGTTAATTCATTTAGCCCCATTTACAGCCTTTTTTATATTGCACTTCAAGATTGACCTCATCCCATCTAATGTTCAGTGGTAATGAGGTCCTAGCTTAAGGGCGACAAGTACAGGACAATAAAGCTGTTACTACACTTTTCGCCCTTACCTTGAAGGCTTAAATTGACACCTGCTACTTATGTAGCAGTTCTGGTCTGGAAACCTTACTCACCAAACATAACAGCAAACATAACAGCACCGATGTGATTGTTTTTGGCCGCGGTCTTCTGTAAGGTATTTCACCAGTCGGGCTGCTCCAGTTCAAGCGATAAATCGCTATGCCATAACTTTCTTTAAATATATATCCTCGAAAAAATCGCCTTTTATTGGACTACCATGATGATTCTTGAACAAAACGACTTTTACAACAAACGTATTGTCGGGATCGAAATTTACTTAAGAAGTTTGGTGCCTATTTAACATAAAAAAAAGGATTTACGGATTCATTTTCAAGAAAGAAGAGTCAAGACATTTTAATTTATAAAGTAATTTTAGAAGTATTTACATGTTAAGTTAATTATTATGAGGTTCTTTATATGACATTTAAATTTAAATTGAAAAAAAAACAATGTAAAATTGCTGTAAAACTGCGATTTCGTATAAACATCGGCACCTTTTACAATGAATCGTCACTCAATCAATGCAATCACTTAACTCTTGACAAAATTACTTTTGTTCCCTTTGAATCACGTCTCTGATTTCCCGTCAGTTCTTCCAGGATACCGAATTTGAGTCATACATCCGCTCAAAATACTTATCTGATAAAGTTTGTTGTTCTGCCTCACTCAGACGTAAAAAATTAAGGCCAATGATGATAATTAAGAACTACATTTTAACATAAAATTGCCAAACTATGATAATATGAACTGATACACATATAATTTTAATGGGTTTACTAAAAGGGTTTTGCCACTAATCCTAATTAAGATAACACAATCAATACATTAAACTATAAATTCGTAACAATTTTAAATCTCTATACTATAAAGTAACTGTTTCAATTATATTCGTAACGGCATTCAAATTTTGCTACTGTGATGTGTGTAAATTTGATGTCATCGTATTTAAAATATAAGGTCTTTAATTAACCAAAAATATTATAAACACTTATTTAGGATTTAATAGACCAATTACACTGGAATTCTATAAACTGAATAATAAAGTGCGCATTTATCCTGTAATGATAATATATAATAAACCGGATATGGTTCACATAATGGAGCCAGGCTAGGCTGATGTCAACAAGATGACGTCTTCAATAAGCTAATCACTCAATAAAAAAAGCTCAGCAAGTACCTATGACTAACTTGCGCAAGATCAGACATTTATCTAAGACTCATTCAAACAGTTGACATTTAATAGCAACAAAATGAAATAAAAAATAACCATTGTTTTAACTAAAACCTCAATGTTTTTATCAATATAGAAAAAGACGTGGTTATGTTCTTTAAGCAACAGAGTAGTGGTATACTACTCATAGCATCTCTAGTTCTCGTAAGTACGAATTATCCTTAATGTTTCTAGTATTCCACAGTATTTTCCGTATAACTTAATAATGTTATGCCCCGTGGATAAATAAACGGTAGTCAATTTATCGCCAAGGCATGTGTGCACGCACGTTTAAGCGTCTTAATATCACGGCAGAAAATGTACATGTGCTAAATCGTCTCAATATTGTAATTTTAATTGTACCATTATAAACACATTGTAGGTAACACCCGTTATAGAAAACCAGTTACAAACGCTATTAGCCACTACACTCCTACCTAAATATTCGCTGTTATGCTCCTAAACTGATTAACATATCTGCGAAAAACAAATTTACGTTATTAAATCATTACCTACTCCAGAATACTTTCCGCTTTCCATGCGTCACATACCTTACCCACATACCTTTCTCTAGGAAAGATAAGCAGAGATCACATCCCTCCGTGTCCCACGATGTTCAGGGTAGCAAACCGACTCTCAGCGGTCTATTTGTAGTTCCCGCGGGAAACGTGACGTCACGGTTTGTAAGACACATCGCCACCATTCCACTTTGTTGCTTGTTTAATCAAATTGATTGTGTTCTCACAAGTAGCAAGGGAAATAATTGTCCCTTCCGAAGAGCCCTGCACACTTCTGTAGCTTAGGCCTTTTTCTGGGGTCACCTAGTCCCAGCAATATGGCACGCTTATGGCTAGGCTCTCTTCTTGTCACACATGCATTGGCACAGAAGACCTTAGATTGGAAGCGGACGTAATGTAAAGGCTATTTTAAAATGTAATTAAAATTAAAAATATTTCTTAATCTAACTTGCTATTATAATGTCTTGACATACATGAAGTAATGTAATTATATACCTATGTAGTAATCTACGTCCGTTCTCTGGGCTGGGCAGTATTTGCTGAAATTTGACACACAGATAGTTATTATAACGCTGGTGCTTGCTATGAAAGGGTCCAAATTGCATGCGGACAGACAGACACGCTGACCCTGCTAGTAACTAGTGGACAGTTCACACTTAGATGCTGCAACCTTTGTGAAAAATTAATCACATTTATTTCAATTTGATATAATCTCAATTCTCACGCTATATAATTTAAAGTTTAAGGGTAAATACCCCGTAACTTAAAATGTTCAGAAAAAGTTCATAATACAGGTGCATAAACGTATATACAATAAACTTTCTTAAACTATCTTAAAAAAATATCATACTCATAAATGTAGGTACTTTAAGTTTTTAGAAGAGAGTTCTGATTGTTTAACATATATTACAATAACTTAATGAATACACTAGCTTTATGTATACCTAAAAATAATTATGTACTCAGTAACATAGCATGCAAATCAATACAAACATATCTATCAAGTTCACTTGAACCTAAAAGATAAGAAGTCTTAATCGGTATAAAGTCGACAACATTTTATCCGACACAACGGTATTCTGTAAGTCATTATCAAAACCTAAAAAATATCATGATGGATGGTGTTGATGTGAAGCATAATTACACCCACACTTATAAACAATAAATTTTTAGGTGTAAAGGTTTTATACAGTTTTTACATTATTGAATAATTAAAATGGAGAACATCGTTACCGACTTTTTTTTTTCATTGTAACATCGCCTCTGCTACTAAAATATTAATTTATTTTATAGATGTAGTTTCATAAATATAAGTTTTAAATACAATAAACAAATGGCTTACTCTACAATAAATAAATGGCTTACTCAGCAACATAAAGTCGTGTGAAATAAGTGCCGTTACACATTTATTATAAAATGCTTTAATTTTATGCACATCGTGGATTAATGAACCAAATTTAATCTGCATTAATTAACGAGACTTTAAAATTTAAACTGTTTTTTACATACCCGTCGTAACGACGTTAAAACCGTCGTAAATAGTTAATACGTCGTCACAAAGTTGCCCAGGGCAATGGACTCCAGCGGGACGATAGAGGCTGTGCTAGGACCATCATAAATTTGTAGTGGTTACAGCACAAGCTAGACCAGCGGCACATTTCCACGCAGCTTTAACTACATCCTTTGGCATACCCAATTTTCCATAAGCCCATAAATCAATACTGTGGTTTATTAAACATTTAAATGCAATAATCTAAACAACATTACTTCTGACTGACGTACATAAACGGAGTAGTCAAAATAATTAACTTCTTACTATTGAATTGATTATAATATATCATCATAGATCGAGATGATGATCTTTTCATTGGATAACTTTAAGAATTATGTTTTTGACATCTTGTCTTCTTGTTTTAATATCATGAGATATTTTGCCGTCTGAGAATTACAAACTGAAATATTTCTTTATTCAAGTAGGTTACGTATAACACTTTGGAATCGTCATTGAATACAATGCTAAGTGATTCTACTTCCGGTTTGGAACCTATATCTACCGAGAAAACACCGGCAAGAAACACAACAGATTAGTTCCAGTAGCAGTCTAACTTTTAGCTATGTGTACACTACACTTAGCTACACTTACACTTTGGACCAAGTCAAATAGCTTTGTTTTGATGAGGGATAAAACAATTAAGTATTAAAGTAAGTATTTACTTTCGAGAGGTAAGCTGGAGCTGAAGCTGAATTACAACTAAGCAAATAGAATATCTTGGGTTTTGGATTACTGACTTACTTACGTAGATAGATGCTTTTTATACACATACTTTCTTATAATACACTGAGCCTAAACACTCGTATTCATGGATACAAAAGCAAATGGATGTTAAAGTTACAATCCAAATTTGTTGCAAATTTTCTTGTTATCAAAAATATCTTAAACTTTTGTTTGCTACACTCTGTCATGAAATAAAGAGCCTGCAGACGAGTAAAAAGTAGCAAGTATTAAATATTTCACAAATGAAGTGCGCAGAGCTCGTGCAGCATATACCAACATAACTATGATGAGTATGAGCTCTAAAAAACCAGCTAAGTGCATTCCAGTCTCTCACTAACAGGGTTCCGTAATTATTGCACTTGTAACCCCAACCTCTGTTCTCAACGCCGTAGTTATTCGCTTTAACCATATAACTTTTGTAGTTTGCAGTTGCTGAAAGTCTAATAAATATAATTTTTCTTTCAATTTAAAATAGGTCAAGCCAAATTCACGTCAGATTTACCCTCATACCAAAATGACGCCCTATTGTTGTGGGCAAACCAATTTATATTGATCTCCAACTTTTTGCCGTAATTTGCATTTGAAAGTACGAAAGAAGACTGTTATAACAAAAATTAACTGCAACTTAATGGAAAGCTTTTCGGTAATTTTGTCTAAATCGTTTCAATTTTATTCTAAAATGTTTTACTTATATCAGAAGCGAACAGGCAGATACGTTTGCTACAGGACCCTAAAAATGAAGCTCTCGGGACTTCTCGAAGAATTTTTGTAGCACATTACAGCCTCGCGGAGAGCGGGTACGAACACGAATATCTTGCTAATAGAGTTGCTATTTTTACACACCTATTATTTTCTATTTTAAATTCGTAATTTAAAACTATAATGCAAAATATTAAACGTAGATGACTACAACAGTTCGGTAATATCCCAACAATTTATTATCGCTGTATTACTAATTATCGCTGTAATTTTCCCACATTACACATGGAACATTTATTTTATGGTTCGGGTTCCTGAACCTGACCTGAACATAATTTTGCATCTGAAGTTTTAAAGTTTTGCAATGGAAATAATAAATTGCATAGGATCTCTTGGTCTAAAAGAACAAGTAGAATTAATTCAAAAGCAACCAGCTTATCTAATGAACCAGTATTAAAAATGGCTGACATCTCATATTGCCAGCGTAACATTTTCGTTATTACCTTTCCAATAGTACCTAACCGTAAATAAAATTAATAGTAGATGTATGTACACATGTGTACCTCTATATGCGGCATTCAAATGAAAGTCCTCCTTGATTTAGGTACGTATCACAAAAACGTGATGCAATACAGTATAATGTTGGTAGGTATAGTTATAAATATAAGTCACTAACATTATTGTGAGTTTATGAATCATGCTTGGGTACGTAATTTTTAAATGTGTTCTTCATATACAGTCAGCCCCGGATCTTGAGATTTTTTTCGGGACGGGGATTAGCATAATAACAAGAATTCAATTTTTAACTTTATAATTTTATGGATCCATTGGGATTAACGTCTAATTTTAATGATTTAGACATGGGTATATTTTGATAAATTATAATAATATTTTTCAACCTTACGCCATTAGTTTCATTGGTACCTCGATGCATCTAGAAGACGTAAATAAATACACGTATAGTGCATGATAAATATGGGTATTAGTTAATTAATATTATAACAAATTATAGAATATTACCTAGGTACGTATTTATTGAGCTATAACTCTATAAACGTGCCCCGTGAAACATAGCATGAATCGTGGCTACACAGGTAAATTACCTACCCATCTAACACCATGAAGGAGTATCATCGTCCTTACATCTGAATCTTGACAATCTTTATAATATTAAGAGTAGTAACAGGATAATAGAATATTTACTCGAAGAAGTCACCGCATATTCTGCCGCAATCCACTATAGGTCATCAGGCAAATCTTAAAAGGCAGGACGAACTATAGAATAATTACGTAACGAGGGAGGAATTTACATTACCACTCATATTACCGCGTAAACATGTTCTTAAGTTGATACAGAGGATGTTTTTATTTAAAAACATAAATAATAAAGTTACCTACTAATTTATATTATTTCGGAAACCTAGGCGAACGTTTCATTATTAAATTGGGACGCCGCAGATAGGTAAACATGAAGTTACGAATCAGTAATTTAATTAAAAATTACACTAAAATCCTTTTGGTTAATTAAAATCAATTAATGTGTTTTCATTAAAGATAATAAAAGATGTTTTACAAATAATAATGGATATAAAAATACATATTCTTTATAAGGATATTCATTTTATTTCAGGGACCATAGTAGGCGCTCAGATTATTGTAGGTAAGCGTTTCGAACCACTACCCAGTCAAACGTTTAATTAAGGATTTTACGCTTTTATTTTAATATTTTTTTTATTTATTTAATCGACACGATACCCCAACTGCAATTATTATATACTTATACACATAATTTCATCTAACATGAATGGAACACTCTGTAGATATAGTATATAAGTAGTAAGGCAGAATGAAACTTTGTATTATCACTATGTGCTATGCTAGATAAACTGACCTCATTCATTTAACGTAACCGTTCGAATAAAAAACGATTTCCATTACAATATCCATTTGTAAATGACTACATCTCCTAGAAATCTACCAAAGGTCTTAGTCCTCGTTCAATTACAAGATAAATAAGGTAATGTTATGTTACAATGTGTTAGAATAACCATAACAGATGTACGTACTCTGGGAAATAACCCACTCATCATCTACTTACTTGCATTTAAAGAAAAGTTTTTAACTTATTACAAGTTTCCATTGCGAGCCATAATTTGGCATAGATCCGTATCCTGAAAGGAAAAAATACAGAAAGAAACGGGATATTTACTATGAAATTTAACACAAAGCTTTTTCACATCAAAGTGCTACTTCCGGATGAACACAGAAAGTACAATCTAGGTACCTACTTATGCAAAAATTTACTTTTTCCGGTCAGTTTTATCGGCGGTCACAACCGAGTAGGTAGATGTGACCGATCCAATGCGGGGTTCTTTTTTATCTAAATACTTCTTAATTTCAAGATTTTAAATTGGCACTCTGTAGTGTGGGGTGTTATTATTGTGAAAACACGAGTCCGGTATCCGTTTGAGCGTCAAATGGGCTTTGAAGTGATCAAGTTGAAATCGTGCTGACGCCCATACATGGGAAACCTTAGTAAGTGTAGATACCGGATAAAACTTACAGTAATTATCCGGTATCTACACTTATTTAATTTTATTAAAGAGCTTAGAAGCACTTTGAAAATAAACACGTTGCATTGGATCTGCATCTAATGTTCATCATCCACATTACGGCCGGTTGGTTCTCGACAGATATTTAGAATCCCCTTTTCATATGCGTAAATGAAGTTGCATCTAGAGGTGGTTATTACACTATTAAGCCTTCAATTTTCTTTAATACGTAGTAGAAAACGAACAATTTAAAAAAAATAAGCTACAAGAATTCTCACTAATATTACTAAGAAAGAGTAATTCATATAAAATATTGCAAGTAAATGTCGGTATCAATTACATTCTATTGCTAAGATGGCAGGTTGAAAAAGTGAGCAGACAACATTCCAAAGACGCGGGAAGATAACAGACAACGACTTTTATCCAAATTTCCTTATTGGTCATCAATTGATTTATGTTAGTAAGGCTATTCCCGACGCCAGAATTGTGACAATGTTTAATTGATAAAATGTTTACGACTATTTCATGTTCTCAATCAATTTTACGAGAGAAAGATCAATGCCCTATCTAGCCCTTTGTAGTTAAACATTTAATGACGATCCTTGTGTTTCAAGCCGACGTCTCCTCCGGCGGTAACTCTTCATTGGCGCCCACTTCCAAACTAACACCTCTATTGCCACAATCATGATTGAACAATGATACAAAAGAGAAGATAAACATGCAGGTTACGCGTTGTGACTGAAAAGTTAATTGTCATCTGGAGACAATTATTGAATAATAGGTAATCGTAAGAACTCACGTTCCCGGTTCAGGAATTGTGTAAGAAGATAAAATACTGTGCCTGGCACACACCTATTAAACTAACTAGTGGAAGAATTGAAGAGCAAAAAAAGAAAATTTTTTCGACATTTTTCAGGCAATAATTTGGAACATATAATGGTATAGTTGTACAGTCGGTAAATTGAAGAAAAAGTAGCCCTATATGCCTTTCAGACCAAATTTTTTTCTTCTCTTCTTCTTCAAAATCTTGAAGAAATTACACACAAAAAAAATCGTTTTTTTTTCTTAATTTGATACAATATGATCTATTTTGAATTGGAAAACACATCCACTTGCAACTCTTGCCAGCCGTTCGGACGCGTTCATTCTTGTTCGAAGTCATTTAGTAATACTCGCACATAAAAAATAAAATTGAGCGAGAGCAGGCCGGACTTTGGCCTTCTCTAAGTTCCCAGGTTCAAATCCCGATTTGGTCAATAAGGAAAAGTAACATTTCTCTATTGACTCGTTCTGGGTGTTGTCGTACCGTAATTGTTTCTGATTTTGTAGCACAAGGGCTTTAGCTACTTACCCCAGAATCAGAGAAATTAATGTGATGTTGTTCAATATTTATTTATCCGTTTTTAGTTTCTGGGAGTAATCCTTCGCTGAGGGTAAATAGCTTCGGCCACAATCACACAAGCATAGGTAAACTACGCGATCAACGAAAGTGATCGCATTAATAAGCGCTCCTATTATTACTTGTACTTAATTTGTTCTCTTTTTAACACGCTTTTATTAGCTTCATTTGTTAATATGTATGTAAGAAAATCTTGTTATCTATAGGGTACGTATTCTAAAAAGAATACGCTTAAAGCAAAGCCAGAAATTACAGCAATTTTTACTTAGTTCACTTTACTTCTAAAGATACAATAAGTTGTGTACATATCTGTTAACTAAATGTAGATTCTTATGATGCATAATTTAAATATTAAAATCTTAATAGTACCTAAGTACCTGCATATTTGCTGTAAATATACATTATTATTATGACACAGATACGGAAATTCAATACGCCTCAGATCATAGGTTACCCACATATCACACACAATACACACATGCACATAATATATGCATGATTTATAAACCATCCACAGCAGTGCCTACCGTTGTGTTACTTCAGCAACAATCCTCATCAATGAACTCTGACCCGTATTCTTTAATGAAAAAGGTAATATTTCAGTTAAAAAGTTTAAAACTTGTCTAAGAACGTAATAGTTAGTCCATTTATTTACGTCATGAATAAGTAAAATTTCATCGTTGCGGGACGCCCCCGAACCCGATCGATCTACTTACGTCATTTTCTGAGCATATTTGTGGGGCAATTCCGTTACTAAAAGTGCACCTTGGTTGAGGGAGTGATGGGCTACAAATCAGAAAATAACCTTCTAATTTACTACCTGCGCATAAAAAGATGTTTTGACCAAAAGGTGATCGTGTAACAAAAACAAAGCCACAATAAACTGTTTTCGTTTTAAAATCAAAAACAAATTACCTACGGTATATACTCATCAGTGCATAAAGGTACGTTCTATAGGTAGATAATGTTCGTATCTCAAAAATAATGTAATTGCAGTTCAGTCTATCGTACGCTACTACTAGCGCCACCTACCACGGCTTGTAAAAACATCCGAGTATTTCTAATTAACCTAAAACATGTTGCGGTGTCTATCGGTGTACTTGATTTTAAGACTTAGACTTTTAGGAGTATAAAAAATTAACAATCGCGAATGGAAAAAGCGGCGGTGAAAAGGGAGTGACCTGGATATGTAAAAATGCAAATACAACTAATTTTGTTTTCCTACATACTTAACTCACTATCGAGATGATAACGGCGAACGTTAATTTTCACCCTACGGGGTACCTAGCAGAGCTAACCCCTAAAATACCTTGTAAAAAAACACGCAAAGACTGATTCCTTTCTACGCTTTATCTCAGATCTTCTAATAAATATAGATACATAGGTACTATTAATTAACAATCGCCCACATCCTAAAATGGCTGGGAAAATTTGTAGTAAGTTACTCATTAAGTACCAACCATTTCACCTCTAACTGTTTTATAACCTAATTTAAAGCCAAAGGTTCATTTGAATTTACAGAAACAACCTTACCGCAACTCATTTCTTAAATAACAATTTAATTTATTTCTTTTGTATTAACTAAACAAAGCTTTTATAAAATTCTCCATTGAAAGCATGAAGGAAGAAATTTTAATGTAAATTAATCTGGATAAATAGAAATACTAAATTATTCTAAATTTTCCATGTCATACTCAGTCAACTTTTGTAAAATCCATTTATATTTTTTAGATAAACTTGAGGAAGGAATGGTTTCTTGTCTCCTAGTTAAATACCGAATTAAAAAGACACAGAAGTGAGATACAGTTTTTTTTAATTGAATAAGCAACTTACGCAGGCATTCTGAAAACATTTCAAATTCAAAATCAATCAATACCACTGAGACGTGTGCCTATTCATGCGCTTACCTCCCAAGGTACATTGGTAAATAAGCAAACGCAGCGCCTAAAGCAAGATGCGCTGCACGGCAAATAAGTATAACGGTACATTTACAGCCTCCACACCGGTGCGCCCAGTTGCGCCTCGGAACTTTGCCAATTCCCATTGCTCAAGTCTCAACGTCGGAATTTCTCACTTGTGCGACCGTTAATAGATTTACCATTCATACGTGTGTAATGCTTATTCAATAAGCGAGCGTTTTAATGCAACCTTTGCCTCATTGCCATCCACATCTACAACGGGTATCCTCTCGTCTTCGATTAATGATGATGATGATAAATACCCTAAACTAACGATACACGTATTTAACATAAACGCGTTTTATTGATGTACCTACCTTTATATCGGTTACGGTTACTTCTTGGTAAAAATCGAAAAATATTATTAAAGTTTAATTTTAGATACAAAGATTACTTTATTGCATCATTTTAAGTTGATCCTTAATCAAGAAAGACGTCATTGTTGAATCACTAGGGTAGGTACACTCGGCCAGTATTATTTTTATTGTACAATAAATACTAGTTCAGTTATGAAAGACAGACGAATTATATGTTATGTAATTAATATAATTTCTTTATGTTTCAGACGTCCCTGACATATATAAATTTTACTTAGAGAAACACGAGAGACGATGAAGGATCGATAAGAAGACCAATTTTAAAACTTCCTCTAGGATGTTGGTCTTTGGTAATAACAGATTTAAAAAAATCATAGAAATTATTATAGACCTTTAACGAAACGAATAGGTATGAAACCTAAGAAAGGAATTATCTTTAAACTGGTAAAATTCTTCTTTTCAACTATGTATGACTTAGCGTGTTTCAGTAAGTATTCCTTGATTCGAGGGGTAATGCGGTTAATTATAATTAAAAGATTATTTGAAGTAATTCAATGTTTATTAAAACGTCATGATTTAAGACAAAAGTAACAGCATCAAATTCGTTTAAAAATAAAATAAAAACTCGTTACGATAATTATTAATTATAATAGGAGTTAATATTTATTATATTCTGTTTTATACAACATTTTTCATTTATCTACAAAGTAAATAACCTGTTTTTAAAGTTTTATTATATGATGGTGAACACAAGTGGGTCGAATTACATGTACATTTTAATTATTTTTGTCTGTACTTCTTTAAATTATATTTTTGTTGTACTAAAATTCAGAAATACTCTGGTCATGCCCATTTTACATCTAATTTTAAGCAATAACACACTGCTAATGGCAAAGAAATTACTATTTAACAAACCTAACATTATTTTAGTGATTCCAAATGTTGAATTGGTTAGTATATCTGCATTAGCAATACAATAACTATTCTTATCAAATATACAAACTCACGTCAGTGTTAAGGTTAATTTTCTATAAACTTTTATCAAAACACGATGTGTCCTTGTATGTCAAACTAAATGTTACACTAACACGCAATATTCAACGAGATGTGGTTTCCCAATAAAGGTATAAAAAGAGATTAAGTGAATGTAACGACCTAGGTCATTTAGAATCCATGAAAAAGTAATTGAAGTATTCTTACACTAAACATTGCATTAATTCACGCTGACTAAATTTAAAAAGGGGAAAATGGCACAATACACTTCGCTGTAATCGTGCAAATTCATTAATTAAACAAGACTATTCATCGCGAAGTATTTGTGTCTAAAATTTCTTAAAAAATAAATTTATTAGATAAAGATTTAATTTTCATTAAAGTGCAGTCGATTTATCTGTACGAGTAATAATAGTTGATTGACGATAATCTATTTAAGTGAAAAAGATTCTACGCAAGCTGTACTTGACGTCATAGATAGGTAATTTAGTATATTTTTTTTACCATTACCTAACTACAAAATAATAAAAAATAAAACTTAATTTGTAAAAAAAGTAAATATAAAATAATAGCTCAGCAACACTAAATTTACGATTTATCTAATACCTTGAAAATAGATTTGAAAATAGGTAAAAATAACAAAGTAAAACGAAGCCTGGGAACGACGAATCCTAAGGCTTTTAACAAAATTCATTAAATTTTTAACCGTCTATTGGTGTGTTAATTTTACTTAATCTATTCAATTCCTATACTAACTTGCTACCTAAACAATCAGTTGGCAGCGCATTCGTGGATCTTATTTCATTACTATCACCTTCCTCATAATTAAGTCGCCCCGCATTTGACTTCATCGGTTATTTTAAAATCATATATGATCTAGTAAGTCGAGCTTCAACTTCGCACGTCAGTTATGTCCGCCATCTTTGTCATCTTTTGTCGAAGCTAGTGTATTCTGAAACAAACATTATTATTTTGAGCATATCTAGAACATGGCAAATTATGCAACCTTTTAAAATCATGCTTCTATTATATTCAAAACTAAATATGTATTTGATTTAAATTCAAAATAAATCAGTACATTAAGATCTTATTTACAAATGCGTGGCACGTGTCGCTCATTGTCGAACTTCACGCAGCAAACATTTGCAACGATTCGATTAATTTACTTCTAGTATCGCATATTGTGTTCCATTTTATTAACCGTTAATAACTGAAGATTTAACACAGCATTCAATTTGAAGCAGAGCGTATAACGTCAATAATTTTGTTCTGCCCATTATGGGAAATGAAGTCATTCAACAATTGTATTTTGTGTTCGAGTAAGGGTTTATTATCATTTAGTAGTAAATATTATCATAAATGCTATCATTGTCAACTACCGTATTTATGATAAAATCTTAATTAAATGATTAAATATTTACAATACAAAGAAATGGACTAACAAACACATAGCCGGTGCACGTTTAGTTAAAAGGAATCAGTATTCGAGACGGGATTATACAGAAAACCAAAACCACAAACTCATTATTAATCTGCCGTTTAAATAAAACTTTGGAATACATAGGAAAAAGACAAAATCATCTCATGCTTAAACCAATTCAAGAATGACAATGACCTTTTAATAAACATTTATTAAAAGTTCATATAATCGGTTAAGTAAACTTATAAAGTATACATTATAATCTGATATACAGGGCAGAACAAAAATATTTTGATCCGTGAAAAATAAATTACCACAAAGTCCCAGCTTCGGACAAAAGATCGCAATAAATAGGTGAAAGGTCCACTTGAGCCAGCGAATCGGAATCCGTAGGCACCTAGCAACTAGATGGGGCGTGCATATTCTTAGGGCTGTGTGGGCAATGTCTTTAGGAAAATAATTTATGACTATACAGTAGGTGCACCATAGTATGAAGCCCACTTCCAATAAGGTAGATGAATAAAATAATTATGTTTGGTACCAAAAAATATAAGAAAAATATAAGACGTCACTTTTTCACACAGTTTGTACCAATTATTTTTTAGCGATAAGACCGCCCAAATTGTACGTGCTGTACGAAAATGTTTGTAAATCCAATTTCTGTAAAAAAAAATTACGACGATTTTTGACGATCTCCGTGGCCGAGAGGCGAGCGGGCCGGAAATTGGCGACGGGCCATCTCTGAGGTCCCCGGTTCGATCCCCGTTCCGGTCAATATGGGAAACGAACTTTTCTAAATTTGTCCACACCCAGAGTGTTGTGGTACCGTCGTTGTTTCTGATTTCTGTAACACAAGTGCTACTTACCACAGAATCAGAGCAATGTATGTGATGTTGAATGAATATATACATTTTTCTTTTATATTGCACTTAAGATTGACCTCATCCCACCTGATGTTAAGTGGTAATGAGTTCCTAGCTTAAGCTTAAGGGTGACAAGTACAGCATAATAAAAAATATATTATTTAAAACGGGCAAACGGAAACTATTACACAAGTCGACAAAAAAAATATTTTTTTTAGAGTTTCATATACAACGTGTAACGGAAAGGGTATAACAATATCAAAAATACCAAAGCAGTTAACGGTTACAAACTGTATGGGACCATTTGTAGCTGTGTACACGCATTTATTGCTTCAATATTTTTTTTTGAAATATCAGTCAAATACAAGTCAAAATTTTGACTAAGTCACGCTTGCACAACACTATCACAGTATTCACGGTGTAACAGCTGTGGGGTCAACAACAACAATCAGCTCACACTGCACTCCTGGTATTCAATTCAATAATCTTAAATGGGTTCCAGATATTTATTTTCATACATTGTTCAATTTCTTATGATTGGGATTATAATATGTATTATTATTTCCCTACATTTTAATAAACAAAAAAAAACGAACAGAACCTAAGCTAAACTAGTATCTCCTAACTTTTATAAATTTTTGTAAACATGTGCAAATGTAAGATGACAAACAGTGATCAATGTAGTTTCAACATATTTTATCATGAGGGCGTACAAAAAGAAAAGTTATTTGAACATCGAATGCCGTGCAGATCGTAAAAATGAGTAAAGGAAAAGTAGATATTGATTGTAACTCTGAATCGAAAACTAGGCGTTTTCGGTTTCACATTTCCAACTTGCTATAACAACACCTTTCTCGTAAGGAATAAAGAGGTTATGAGCGAGCTAGTTGACATTAAGGATTGTGAAATGTAACTTCTTTAGTTCTAACAGTTACAAAATGATATCAACAAATCTGTCGTATCAAGAACTATCTTATCCCAGTGATTCCGGCTAAATAGTATTTTTTAAATATTTATCATAAATATTTAAATCAAAAAAATAAGCGGTGAAATATTTAATAAACAAAACTATTCCACTAAATGAGTTAACTTTAAATGAACCCTAAAAATGGGCGGGTCTCGTGGCTATGATACTTTGCTATGGCCCTGGTACAAAAATAGTGCTAATTTTAAAAATGGGTTCTGCATTTTAATTTATTTCGTTCCTACAATTTCAGAAATAATAAAATTATGTTATTAATGATGCGATTCTAATACCAACATTTAAATTATGTTCATGACCCTTCAGTGTTAAGATTTTTCTCAAATTGTATTAAATAGGTACTTGGTAACATTATGTTACAATTGTGTGCCCCATACTGTAAAACTATCAGGCGTTTTCTTTCTTTATTTAGAACAGTTCGTAATTGCATTAAAGGCTTTTCAAGCAAAAATACGATAAATCTTATCGTATACGTTAAGTCCAAAAAATTGGCTGTCTGTAAAATCGGTTTACAGATGATAATTTTACGTAAGAACGCCGAAAACATAATAAAGAAAAAGTATTCATTGAAAATTACATTTTAAATCCTCAAACTTGACCATGCAAAGTAACGGAGCTACCAGGAATCCATGAGTATGAAAGATTTTTTTTGTTGCTAGTTTTAGTGAAATAATCTTGAACCCTAATTGATTGTCACAACTTTGTAGTTGGAATCTCAGAGTAAGAGAGAGACAGAGATTAGAATAGAGAGTGCTAAAAATGTGATTCAGAAATGACTACTTGTCCTGTTTTCTCAAGCATGGAATAGTCATAAGAGAAAAAGAGACAGATGACGTTCAGTACGTACACTCTTTCGCGGCCGTACACACTTTTAAAACGTCAGTGAATCTATTTTAATGCTACAAAATTCAATAGTCAATATTTAGACGCAAGTTCATACCAATTCTGAAACCTATTAAATTTTGTCTATTATTATTTTCCTTACTCTAAGGTTGGAATCGTCGAAAGAGTTGGATGTACCTATTATACTATTAATTTAAATATGACAATGGTGGTTCATCTTTTAGTGTTTACTGAATCACATCTGAAATTTGTTGGTTTAGCGTTTCTCATTTTGACACTTCAGTTACCTCGTTGTGTTGTCGTTGCCGTGACAACATCTCGTGTTTTTGCCTTTCTGGATTACCTATTTCCTACGGATAGCCTAGTGATATTTCGTGATGTCTTTGAGGAATCAAGAATATTCGAGATGATTCTCTGTGTCGGAGCAACCGACGGCAGCCTGATGGCCGACCGAGAGCTAGAGAAAGAGATTTACGAAACCATCTAAACGCTCGTTTCCATCTGTGGATTGGGCGAGGAGGTCGTATCACATGGCCCGCTCGGTCACCAGCCCTCACTCCGTTGGACTTCTTGTGGGACTACGTTAAAAGGAAGGTGTACGCTGTAGCATGCTCGTCAAGGGAAGAGATGATAGAAAGCATCAAGGCCGCGTTCTGTACAGTGACACCACAAATGTTGCATAATGTTCGCGCATCTTCTAAGAAAGTACTAGGCGCGCATGTCGAGGAAGGAGGTGGAGAAATTCAGGATCGCAGTGATTGTAATGAAGTGATAACGTGATTTGGGGTCACTGACCTCAATAGTGTTGTGATGCGTTTGTTTACGTTTTAGTCAGTCATTATAGTTAATCATTTTTTATTTCATAAAAACAATAAAGTGTTTATTTTAACTCGGGATTTCGTATATAGAATCTATACAAGGTATAGTATCCACCTACTTTACATTGTTACCCCCTTTCCGTTACAGGTTGTATAACCAATATTTTCTGTCTGTTTACATCAAAAAGTAACCAGAAACATCATTCATAATAAATAAAGTTTGCTTTTGTACCTTATAGAATGATAAACAAATATTTAAGGTTTTCGGAAATTTTACAAGTAGTAACGGCTTTTAAAACGTAATAGAGACGGGGAGAGGGGGATTTGGGGTATAAAGCGGGAAGTGGCAGCGTAGCCGCTTTAGTATGCGCGCGCGCTTTTTATTGGACGTACGTATTTTGCGTGGCATGATGAATAATTGTCTTTAAAAAAGTGCAAAAATGACGTTAATGCTTGCTGCTACATTTGCGGTGAATTTATTAAAATAAGAGCAAAGAAATTTAGTTTCTTAACAAATATGGGATAGTAGAGCAGACGCACTTCACTACCAGCAGCATCCATGGCCTAAACGGACCGAGTTTCAGATAGGAAAACATAATGTCAAGAACAAGCCGATTGTAGAGCCCGAACTTGCTCTGATGCCTCCATTACATATAAAATTAGGACTCATGAAGCAATTTGTAAAGGCTATTCGTAAAGACTCAGAAGCTTTTCAATATTTAAAGATTTTTTTTCCTAAATTGTCAGAGGCTAAAATGGAAGCTGGTATTTTTGTCGGTCCACAAAATAAAGAAAATAATGACTAGTAAAGAGTTCCCAAAATTACTGAATACCCACGAGAAACAAGCTTGGCAAAGCCTTAAAGTAGTGATTCATGATTTTCTAGGCAATAATAAAGCTGAAAATTACAAAGAGCTTATTTTTAATATGCTTAATTATTTCAAAGTCATGGGTTGCAGAATGCCCCTAAAAGTTACATGCTCACTTAGATCGGTTTAAAGATAACTTGGAAGCGTTTTCAGAAGAACAAGGGGAACGTTTTCACCAAGATGTCATGGACTTCGAGCAAAGATATCAAGGGCAATATAATGAGAATATGATGGGTGACTACATCTGGGGGCTGATACGGGAAAGTTCATTTATATACAATAGAAAAGCTAAAAATATTCATTTTTTAAAGCTTATTTGTACTCTTTTGTTTGTATTGGATTTTATTTTTATTGCCTTTCGTTAATAAAAATTATTTAAGTATATAAATTATTGTTCGTTTTATTTTTATAGGCATCGGAATTTGAAAAAGTAGAGATTTTCTTAAAATTTGAAATTTCGTTCTGGTAGCTACAAAAGCAAACTTTATTTACTAAAAATATTTTTCCCTTCATAAATTATGCATAAGAAATTAAAATCAGCCATGCAAAACTCAGACTCAAAAATCGTGTTGACTTGTGTTATCATCTATCTATGAGGGCTGGACTTGTGTCTACTGTGACCGACACGGCAGGTGTGTAACTCACTTCAAGATTGACCTCATTCCACCTGATGTTAAGTGGTAATGAGTTCCTAGCTAAAGGGTGAAAAGTATAGCATAGTAAAACTGCTACTAGACTTGTCACCCTTACCTTAAAGGCTTGACCCTGCTACTAATGAAGCACCCCCCAAGAGCTCTGGAAACCTTACATGCAGGAACACTACAACACCGGAGTGATTGTTATTTGGCTGCGGTCTTCTGTAAAGTGGAGGTATTACACCAGTCGGGCTGCTCCAGTTCGAGCGATAAATCGCTTTGCCCCGCCTCTCTTAAATACACACATACCACGGTCGTGTCGGGTCCGAGGCCGGCCCAGCGCACGAAGAAGGGCAGGTCCCTTGCGGGCAGGTCCGCCGCCAGCGCCTTGACGCGCAGGTTGCGGTCGTCCGTCAGCAGCACCACTTCGCGCACGCGTCGCACGCATCCCGACGCACTGGCCTCTTCTTTGCGACCATCTGACAGATAAACTACGTCATTACATGTCACATATCCTCGATCAAACGTTCTATAGTCTAAAGTTGCGACCTAAAAAAATAGCACAACATGGCAAGCAATGACTTAAGGTAGAGTTAAGGACCGTACATACAGTTGCAGATTATAGAGGACTTATGTCCAGCCAGTGCATAGTGGAAAGACATAAAAATGTTAATGTTCTGTTCAATCCCTACTAATATAAAAAAAGGCGAAAGTAACTCTGTCTGTCTGTTACGCTTTCCCGCTTAAACCTCTCAACCGATTTTGATGAAATTTGGTATACGTATCCCTACGTTGAACCTCTTGAACAGACATAGGCAATCTTTTGTTTTGAAAACATGCAGTCCACGCGAACGAAGTCGCGGGCACAGCTATTAATTAATATAATCTATTTCTGTGTTTATCGAATGATGATATTAATTTCTATAAATTTCGCTATATTTTCTATGACTCACGTACTATCAATATTCATCAGCGCATTGCTAAGAATGTGCAATTAGTAAAAAAGTAATTTTACAAATAAATGTTTCGGACAAATCTTGTACTAAATTTATACAAGTTGTTTGGGTATAACTGGGGACGCCAATCCAGCGCAACCAGGTCCAAGTCACTTTATACAGGACGTTTCCGGAACTTTGAGCCTTAGCCACTGAGCTACGTAGGACGTCCATTAGGTATGGAGCCTATTCCGGAAACCGTAATTTTAGACATAATAAAAGAGTCACTGGGGCGCGAAAGAAAAGTTTGAACTTTTGGGAAAAGTATTTATTTTGAATGAGGTGAGGTTACCTGTCTCAGTAGCAAGGTTGGCGTGCAAGTTGAGCGCGGTGGCGAGCACGCGGTCGTCGTTGGTGGCGCGCGGCTGGTCGCGCTCGGCGGTGAACGCGCGCGACGCGAGCAGCGAGCCGCGCGACGTCGCCAGCCGCACCGCGCCCCCCGGGCCCCCCGCACCACTCGCGCCCCCCGCGCCCCCCGGGCCCCCCGCACCACTCGCGCCCCCCGGGCCCCCCGGGCCCCCCGCGCCCCCCGCGCCCCCGCCCACTATCCACGACAGCGCCGCGCTGGCGTTCGGCCCCAGTCGTGAGCATTTCTTTAGTCCTTCCAACTCCGTCATCACTGGTCAAACGATATTTATTAGTCTTTTTTAAAAACTATTTTTGCTTGCATTTACATCCATCCGTAGGTACATACCGTAAATAAAGGGGAAAATAAAATTGACCAGCAATTCTAAGATAAATAATTATACTAATACAATACAAAATATACGTACGTTAAACTAGTTCAGTATTAAATTCAGGTTTAAAAATCAATACCTATAAATTGGTAAACTCATAATATACGACGTTATACATGCGACTGATTTGTTGAAATGTTTAGAATCTAAAGGCAACCAGAAGGTTTACTAAAAGTAACAAAATAAAAATATACTGAATTGAATTTAACACCCTAATTATTCATCTCTAAGAAATAAAATTCAACCCGCTAGTTCTACATGTACAGTCACATTCACTAACATGTATACAACTTAATTCTGAACTGAACCGTACTACATCGGCATAAGAGCTCGAGTGTTTACATTTCATTGCTCGTGACTGTACAAATAGTTCCAGACCATGTTACAGCTATTAGCGTACCAACTAGAGGCACCGCCAAGGTATACGGCTGGGAGGGCGCAGCGGCGACGGCCTGCAGCAGCGCCAGGTGGTCGATGAAACAGTTTGTGTCGGGCACCAGCCAACGCGGCCGCACCTCCACTTCCACGCTCACCCAACCGCCGCGTAGTATTTCCTACAAATAAACATTTTTTATATAATTTTACAAACACAAGTCTTTATCATCATCATTGCAGTTGAAGGCGTCGGTCAAAAGAATTCGGTAAAATGATATGAGCCCCATTTCACTAGTAGCAGATGACGCATTTATATAGAACCTGAAGAAGTAGTTACACACTATCTATAAAAGTTGTAAAGGCTTGTATCGTTTAAATCTAGTAATAGTTACGATAATGGGTGTTGGCTTATGTCCGGTTGCAATTTCGGAAAAACGATCTGTTCTAGGGACGGATAGTATCTAATAAATTATACGAGGCGTAAGCTAAAAACCACCGACGGACGACTGATGACAGCTACTTGAAAGGGTATTATTAAACGACTCGTAGCCGGTTGAAGAAAAACGGATTGTCATTTTTAACACATTATGAATCGTAAAATATTGGAACCGAAGAATTAAATAAAGTAAATTTTACATGAGTACCTACATAGGATGACTCTTTTAGTAACAACTAGACACGCTCAGTTACTATTTCAGTTGCTCTAACTCTAAAGTTAGCACCCAAACAGGTCTAGCCGCAGACTAGAGATGCCACTTCCTAAATCATATCCTGTTAAATGTATATTTAATAGTCTTAGAGTGCTATCCGTTTGAACAGTCCCGGTATCGGCGCGTGTGAAATGTAAACATGAATACATTTCACGGTCCGACGCGCGCCCAGCGTGAGCGATATTAATAATACGAAATTAGTCGACACGAGAGTCAGAGAAGTGCTTATTAGCAAACGATATTGATCTATCAAGCAATCTGCCACGGCTCTTGAACCGTACAGTGTTGGTGATAAAAAATACACTACGTCGTTTATTTTTACTGTTACACATTGCAAATAAATGTAACTCGATTTAAGTTTTCACAATTATTGTACGCCGAAATTAATCATCACACAAATCTGGCTTAACAGTTGGCTCCTAGTCATTTAATTTACAATCATTTACCTATATCTGTCTAAATGGAACAAATAAAAACTAATAATAGCGTTTCACTACTAAAGAAAGTACTCGCTATTCGATTCTTGTTTCAATAATGATATACAATTAGATATGACAGTTATTAACTTCATCACTACATAGTATAAAACATAGTCGCTCCCCATTGTCTGTCTGTCCCTATGTATGCTTAGAAAACTAAAAAACGGATTTGAATATATAGTAGAGTGATTTAAGAGGAAAGTTTACATGTATAATACGAGTACATATATATTACATAATAGATGATTATATAGATAAAATGCAACCGCGAGAAGCCAGGACGGGCAGCTGCTCAGTAATATTTATTAAACGTCCATATAGACCCACTGAAGCTTGTTGTTTTTTAATACCGAAAACCAAATTATCATAATTTCCATTTGTACTACTTACAGTTTTAATACGGTTATTTTCAAGACACAACAGTACCCACATCCAAAGGCATATAGTAAAATAACGTGTAAGTTTTCACACGCTACGGTTCAAGTTTTGTTTAACGGTTTTCGTTTTCTAATAGATCAAGCTAACAGCTTTTTTGTATTGACAGTATTAAAAATCGATTTCTCAGTTTGATTTTCAAATAGCCAATATTCAAAATATGCTCGTCTCTTTAAATCTAAGCAAACTATTCGACGGTTTACTTAATGGTAAGCGATTCCTAAAATTCACGGGTATCAGTAACATTGAGTGTATTTACCGAATCGTTTAAGTAGCGACGGTCTAATATCTAATTGATAGTAAGAATGCGGTTAAAGCCTCCACAAGAAATACAATTTTAATATATATTTTTGCACATTTTTCTTTGCTATTTTACCGCCCCTAAAAACTATTCTCTACTTAATAGTGTAAAATATCACATACATTGCCCTGATCAGTGGTAAGTAGCTAAAGCACTTTACCACAACACCAAGACCCGAGACAATTTAGAAAACCTCATTTTCCCTATTGACCGACCGGGAATCGAACCCGGGGCCTCAGAGATGGCGCGACGCCAAAGTCCGTTTCACACACCTCTTAGCTACAGAGATCACTCAATAGTTGTGTGGAAGATTGATATAGTAATACAAATTGGCTTCAGCAACATAGTCCTAATTCATAATAGGTATGTATCAGTCAGGAGTCGATAGTATCACGAACCTGCATTCTCTGTCGGCGGCGTTCCAGAGTCGCTTTCCTGGTCTCTAGCTGCTCCTTACGGCGCAGCAGCTTCTTCGTGGCCTCGTCAGTCGCCTCGCTCATTTCCAACCCTTCGCTTAGACTAGTCGGCCCGCTAGCGGCACCACTTGCGGTCTCGTCATCCTCCGAATCTTCAGACTGCAATTATCATAATCGTAACTACCAACGTATAACACCTCTTTAAAGACCACCTTTTAAAAATAATAGTACAAGAACTGGAATCCATTTAATAGAGTTTGAGATACACAAAACTAAGTACCTAATAACAGTTATAAATACAGAAAAATTAATGAATGATGGTTACAATCTTTTAACAAAATAAGATAGTGTTTGATTAGTTACATGATTGAATCAATGATGAAATAGATGTATGTCGCAATTTCTTACTTTACGCTTGTACTAAGTGAACGTACATTTACAAGATTAGATTCACCGCTTATCCCTAAATCTCGACTACTTCATAAAATAGATAGCTACCATGCGTAGCTGTGGTAGATCTTCCGGGATAAATTTCTCTTTATTATAGCATACGGCTACTAAGTTAAAATACTCAATCTTATCTAATAGCATATGCAAATTATTGCACGGGAGTACCATAACTTCATGCTAGGCAAGAGCTAACACTGTTGATTTTACATTAAGTTTAAAATTTTCATGTCGCATTAAACCTTCCATTAAACGCGATGAGAAGCGTAGTAGCCACGTTTTATGCTTTTATACAGCGAGCGTAAATCGCGAGGTAAAGTTCATCTTTACATACAATTAAACGAGACAACTCACCAGTGGTCGTTTAAAACGTTAACGGCGTAAAATAATTTCAGGGCAAGGGAGGCACCAGCCGTAATTAGTAAATAAAGTAGGAACGAGAAATATGTGCCACAAACCCGTACTGAGACGTATTCCATGTATTGTTAACACCGATTTCGTTGAGCATAAACATGCAGGGAAGCTACATTTAGTCATTATTAAACTTAGTGGATACAATTATAATTGGATATAATGTTCTTTGGTATATATTTGTTTACAGGGTGATGATAAAAGCTAAAGTATCTTACATAAAAAAAAAATATAGCCGTAGATTTGAATTTGGCTAGAAACGTTCACTCGATTTCAAATCTGTTACAATCATGAATCGAAAAAATATATTATGCAGATTTTTTTTAATCTGGCTGTTTTATCCTCGAATTTTCTGTAAACACAGTTTTTTTTTATTCTATTAAAGACGAGTCGTATTTTCATCAATAAATTATTTTCATGCTGGTCTATGATATAAAAGATATTCTAATTTTAATACTGCTCATAAATTCTTATTTGTAATTTATTTGCATATCAATTACTCAACTCAGCTGATAATTGAGGCTTATCGGCAAACGATACACGTACAGATAAAAATTAACATAGGTATGACTCAAAAGCTAAGATTAACACATAGAACCTATTTTAATGCTAAAAGGGATGAGAGGGAATCGCCGTAAGGCGCTCTACTAGTTTGACTAGTTTAAATACAACTCGCACCTAGAACCGATTAGGGTAGCTAATTTTAGACTCAAAACATTTTGCTCTACCTTTATTTATGAGCTGTGCACCAGATGTAATTTTAAATGCATAATATGTATATGCGATTCCTAGGTTGTTAGGCGTAAACAGTTCAGCCAGACAAAAAAAATTGTAAACAATATTAGGTAATGAACATGACAAATATGTAATACATGTATTTTCATGTATGACGTAATAGTGTCTTAAAATTTCGTAATAAGACTGTCTTTAAACCTTTCAAAATTAACCACGTAATATTTGTTTTGACGTCTATTAAAATAGAGATATCCAAACGAACGAACTATGTAAGTAGCCCATGTACCATTATTTCTGCAATACTTTCGTTCAAACGCAATTTACTTTTTCAAATGACCTCCGAAGTCAACAATACACAAATCAACTATTGTTCTTTACAAATTTAGATTAGTGATTCTATCTAATTTGTCTATATGGACCCCAGGGGTCTCTCAAGTTAGTCCACGACAGCTTATAGATAGGGGTAAAATGTTATTTGTTAGTTTACAAATTAGTAACCATCAAAAACAGATATTTAAAAGTGTTTTCAAATGATTCTGTGTTCTACCGCTTGCATGGTACTGATTATAACTAACTAACTGACACTTGAAAAATCGGGCCTTAGATCATCAAATCCCATACATGAAAATAGTAAATAATGTCTTTGAAAGTCAAACTGACATAAACCCAATGAAGAATGCAGCGAGCCCACGGACCTTAGGCATAACATGGTGGGAGCAAAAACTGAGCAACTCTATCAGTTAAATTAGAATAAGAATACGAATAACAATTTATTTATTAGCACACACAATCAATGAACAATACACAGACAAAGACACGAACAGATAAAAGGTAAAGTAAAAGTAAATTAGCAAACAAAGAAAAAAATAAAAAACAAAGTGATTGCGCAGCTAATAAGGTCCCAGCCTCAGCATAAGCTGCTACGACATTGGATGCCGCAGGAGCGCTGGTATTCTGGCGGAACCTTTATCTGAGTGGCGCGGTAAAAAATAAAGAACGTAAGATAAATAATGACAAAAAGATTTGTCAGGAGTTTAAAATATATAATATCATAAACCTGGGTTATACATCATTGGGTGCTTATAATTTATCTCTTTTCCATTGACTGTCGAAAAAGACATATATTTATAGTATTCTTTAAAAAAAAATCTTTTTTCAAATTGGGGGCTCCTTCTTTATCCAGGGCCACCAATATACTTAAGACGACACTGTATCTATTTATGTAGTTCAAGTAGCTACAAGTGACATACCAAATGCTGGAGCAAGGGCGGATGTTTCGGCTGCGCGCGCTGCACGGCGCTCACGTACCGCGGCGGGGCGCCGGCCGGGTACTCCAGCCGCAGCACGGGGGGCTCCACGCCCACCAGGTACCTGCGCAACACGCAACGATGCAACCAATAAGAAAACTTCGCCATTCACAATCCCTACAGTGAAGTCTCATTGCAATTTGTGTATCCTTCGTCCTTGTCGCGGTAATAAGGACTACACACAATACAGCAACAAACAAATTTCATACAATTATTACTCTTATATGTATATCACAGTAGTATGCTGCCGAGGACGAAAACCGTCATTTTGGTCCTTATGACGTTGGACATACTAATAGGAATAATCACAGTATCATCTTAAAAACAAAATCAACGGACAAAATACGCAGGACACGATTACAACGTTTGTGAATACTAGTAACATTAGATAGTGACCAAAACTACGAAATAAGACCGTGGTCGCATATCATATAAGTCTCAAAATTCCTGTACGGTCCACACAAACGCGGTTATGAGCCAAGATTAAACACTGATCGACAAGGATAAAAGCAACACCGCTGCAGTACAATTATTAAAAATAATATTTGAACCAGTGCTACTAGTTGCATACTAGGTTACAGATTCTTTTTCACCCGAGATGTGCTAAGCTATAAATACGAGTAACTGTTGATGGTAATTATGGTACATGTATAAGGATATCTATCTGGCAAAATGTTGTTGCTTCGGAATCCATAGTTCAGGTTTTTAATAACTAGATATAGGTATGAGGGGTATGGCAAGATTACATTCTGGTTAAACTTACCGTCATATGACGGTCTAAAGTTTTATTAATTATATGTATTGATTTTATGCCTGAAGTGTTAAACCTACATGGTTTTTTATCAATGTAAACACTATATGTATTTTAAATATTAGGAATTATTATCATCGTCTGTCAAATTATCACAACATTAATAAAAGTTACTTAGCTACGTACCTTTCCAGAATCCAGATATATTTTATGTTTTATTTTCTTTTTCCTACGCCATTATTTTACCACCATCAACTTCAAGAATACGATTACTCTGACTGTTACATTATGAGAACTCAAGAATAAAAAAATAATATCTATATTAAATTATATTCTGCGATATTATGTTTATTATCAGTTTCATTTAATTAGAATTTGATTACAAGGAAGATGGTCTGAACTATCCCCTTATTCAAAGAATAACTCAGGAATTTTAAAATTACTGGAATCAATATCACGTGCTTCAATGATTCAGTTTTCCTTTAGATTAACAAGGTAAAAAAGTATCATTGCAACATTATTCTGCATAATTGCAAAATTCTTAAGCAATGTGCGGGTCCTATTGTATCATCATAACGAAATTGAAATTGTGATTCATCTTGGAAATAAAACATCAAAACCGTAAGATTGAGTCTATAAAATGTCATCACTATATAGAACAAAGTCACTTTTTCTGTATGTCCCTTATGCTTATATCTTTATACGCAATACGAACTATGTACGCAACGTATTTTTATGCGATTTTTTGATAGATAGACTGATGTATGAGGAGGGTTTATAATACATATCGACCTAGAATACTCGACCTCGGTGGCGCAGTAGCTAAGGTAGGCGACCAAAGCGCGAAAGGTCCCGGGTTCGATTCCCGGTCGGGTCAATTTGGAAAACGAACTTTTCTAAATTAACTTGGGTGTGGGTATGTTGGGATGACGCCCCCAGTTAGTATCCGTCGTCTGGTACTCATAGTACAAGGGAAAACCTTAGTTTGAGACCAGGTGATTGGTGTGATTGTCTGGCGCATTTATTTATTTATTACTAGCTGTGCCCGCGACTTCGTTCGCGTGGACTACATCCTTTTATGGTCGGTTTTACCCCTTTCTCCCCTAATATTCGAAACAAAAAGTAGTCTATATTTTAATCCAAGTTTCGAGCTATATTTGTGCCAAATTTCATATCTCTAACTTCAAAAATAAACATTTTTCCATATAAACTTCCAAAGGTGGTATTAACCCCCTCCCCCCCTTATTTTCTAATAAAAAGTAGCCTATGTCCGTTCTTGAGATTCAACGTATACCCATAGCTGGGCACCGTTAATCAAACAGTTAACTTCGTTAATCGTTAATCCGCTAATAAAAAAGTTAGCTTCGTTAAACGTTAAAGCGTTACATTTCTGAAGAATTAACGCAAGTTAACGTTAATCGTTAATCCGCTAATCGGTAATCAAATGTTTTAATTTACCTAATTTTACCTACACACTTCCTTATGTACACGCAAGTGTTCACTGACAATCATTTAGGGAGTGCTCAAGTATTACGTAACGCATATTGGCGGGGTGAGGGGAGGGAGTCTATGTGAAACGTTACGATTTACGATGCGGTTTAATAAAACTTTAAGATATGAAACTCCCATTTGAAAGTTTTGTTTCCCTACGGTTTCCGGGGAACCCCTCGTTTGTATTAGTGTGGTCGTTTTTTTTTAAAGTAAGAGGGAGGGGGAGTACTGAAAAACATTACGATGCATTACATGGGGGGGGGGGGTGTCAAAATTCTTAAAAATTCGCTCGTCATTGTAACTAAGCACCGGCTCTAAGTAATTATTGCCATGTTGAAATCAAATGAACAAAATTAATGGCTATTTTCATAGTTTAATGTCATACGGTCTATTGCTGTGGGGTCAGCTTCTGACATACAAACCATATTTGTATTACAGAAGAGAGCTATTCGATCTATAAGTATATAGCCTTAGATAGCATAGTTCACTTAAATAATTATTTAAAGACATTCATATTTTTACTGTAGCCTCCCAATTCATCTTTGACTGCATTATTGTACGTAAAAATCTTCATTTGTTCTATAAGAAATACGATATACATAGTCTCAATACAAGAAATAAACATAAGCTCGCTATTTCAAACCATAGGCTTCGTAAAACCAGTAGAACATTCGTGAGATTAAGTATATAAATATTCAACAAGTTACCGCAATGTATTATTGACTTACCCATGCATAGATTTAAGGTTCATATTAAATAATGTTTAATGCCACAAGTATACAACAAACTTGATGAATATTTAAACGATGAACATATATGGACATGATTGACTGCTCGCTTACACACCATAGTTTTAAGTTCTCTAGCTCGAAATTTTGTAAAGATTAGGATAACTACTGAGTTTCTTGTCGGATTCTTCTCAGTAGAATTAGGTTCCGAACCGGCTGTAGCTTTAATTTTGGTTTTGACGATGCATAAGTGTTACTTGTAACCTACATAAATAAATGAACTGACTTGACTTGAATCTATTCGCAGCTTTCTCGGTGAAAATTAGGCATTGGATTATCGATTAACGGACTTCCGGATTATTAACGGAAGTTAATGAGTCCGTTAACAGTTTTTAAAGTTAACTTAAAAGTTAATCTGTTACTCAAAATGTTAACTTCGTTAATTAACGATTAACGGATTAACGAGTTAATGCCAAGCTATGCGTATACCTATACCAAATTTCATCAAAATCGGTTGAGAGGTTTAAGCAGGAAAGCGTAACAGACACACAGACAGACAGACAGACAGAGTTACTTTCGCATTTATAATATTAGTAGGGATTTATTATATTTATGTACAGAAAAGTCGGACCCTTTATTTGTATTCACTTACACCCATGAGAAGCCGGGGCGGGTAGCTAGTTAACTAAATACTACTTCGTTTAAAAATAGAAACGACTTTACAGTTGGTCAGCAACAGCGGCTACTTATCAGGCCTAATTTATAGTATTCGCTGATTTAACTGACTGGTGCAGCACTTAATACGGAGAGGTACACACGAGACGAACGTGTGTCGCTTAGCAAGAGAGGGATCAAATATTCATTGGGTCGCTGCGCGAGTACGCGGGGTGAGATTTGCAAGCGACAGTTATGTATCAGCGTGGACGCCGCAACGGTCTCATGTCTCACGACTGAGTAACGTGCGGTGTTTAGTAACCGGCGTGGTCTTCTATGCGCCATGGCCTACCACTCATTCACACAGCTCTGTAAGCGAATGTAACAACGGGACAGCGACGTATGTAAATTTAACGGGATATTTTATGTGACTTACTATTTATTCGAATTATAACGTTAGTCTACGTCTGATGCTTTCTTTAAAAATTTTTACTCAAAACCATTTAGCAAGAATTTCTGCAGGTTTGCCTTAATTATTTAATTTAGATTTTTTTTTAATTTAAGAAAAGATATAATTTAATTAATATACACTATTTATCATTCTAAGGAAACATTTTTTGTAACTTAATGGGGGAAAAACAATTCAATTGATTTGAATCAAATTTGGTATTAATGTAGTCTGAAACCTGTGACAGACGTGGACTATTATTTGTTCTGAAGTAAATAATTAAAGGCGCGAAAACCAAAAACTAGTAGATAGTAAAATTTAGTATCAGTGTGAACTGAAATAATACATTTTACAACTACTAATCCTTCCTTCCTTCCTTTAGTAATATCTGCGGACACAATGCCTATATTTGTAGAATTTCCTCCCATCTATGATTTTCTATAGTTATGCGGCCTTACCCAGCGGCGCCGGTATACCCTACACTTAATGAAGTCATACATAAGTCGTAATATTCACACCGAAATGATGATAACTCTGATACACACGCAAGAGTACACATAGTGACATCACTACTCACTCGGTACCGAAGAAGAGCAGCTTCCTCGTCCTCAGCACGTGCTCAGCGGCGTGGTGCGGCAGCGGCGGCTCGGCGCGCACCCAGGCAACGCCCGCCTCCATGTACATCAGCGGCGTGAAACCGCCCAAGGTCGCATCTTCTCCCAGCCGGACCGCTACGTAACCTATGACATCACATATCAGTTAATGGACATGCAAGTATTTCTCCATTGGACACAATAGGGATGTTTACTGGCTAGTCAACTGAGTTACTTCTAAAAATACCTGTCAAAATCAGATTCGTTCATAGATTTTATATAAAGAGACCACATTTGACCGTTACAATTTTACTTATCAACACACTGAGTATTAAATAGTTTCGGAGAACTTTAAAATACAATTATCAACATAATCAATATAGCCGATGTAACTTAAAGACCATTTTTACGGCATTGGTAGGAACCTTAAAATTTTATGTAGACAGTGACAGAGCTCCTGAAGGGTGCTACATTTGTAGCAGGGGTCAATCCTTCAGGGTATGGCGACAAGTCCAGTTACCGCTTTATTATGCTGTACTTGTCGCCCTCATCACCTAGGACCTCATTACCACTTAACCTCAGGTGGGATGAAGTCAATATTGAAGTGAAATATATAAAAAAAAACATAATGCCAATTGGCTACTTGACAGTTTTTGAAAAAGTATTGTAAAATGTGCGCCGGTTCATTTTATATCCCAAGCAATTCGATTTATCTGGAAAAAATGTAAATAACCAGAGAAAAATAAGATTTTGTGTAACACATTTAAAAAGCGCGCGAAAACAGCAAGTCTCGTCACTGTTGCAATTATGACGTCAACGTCCTAGACAACGAACCGATACGCATAGGAACGACTTAATTTAGATAAACGGAAAATGTTTCAATACATTCTTAATACGATTAGAGACACAATAATTCAATTTAATCGGTAAAATAATCATTGTTTCGCCACAATAAAATAAATAATTTTCGCCGACAGCTGTCATTTCCGAATTGCAATTGTGGTTTCCGTTTCGGTTCTTTTGTTCCACAGATAAAAAAAGTAAAGTTTATTTTGCAAAAATAAAATACTTAATATGCTTTTAATTAAAAAATAAAAAAGTAAAATCATTACTTAACTAATAAGCTAACGTATCTAACACTTTTCATATTTTATTGTTAACACTGTCAAGTAGCCAATTGACTTGTGTAGATCTGACAGATGTGTTCATCAATAAAAGTTTCAGTACGATGGCAATGTTATTTTGATTAAACGTTAAAGCATTTATGTGTATTTAAGTACATATAATTCCGCTGTTGATGATTGATGTACGTGATTATTCATTGATATATTATTAAATATGTAAATTATAAAAAGCAGCGAAACAAGTTATTCATACCGATAAGTAGAATAGATCGCTTAAAGATGCCACTGTTTAGATGTGCATGTGTGATGGATCAAATTAGATCTCATGACGCCTCCGGCCGGGAAGCCAGTGGAGCGACTTCGAAATGATAGCATTTTAACGCGGCATCAAGCTGCGGCCTTCAAGGCCGTCATTGCCGCGCGCATAACGGACGCCAGATCACCGCAAAACGTGATTACGTTATAAATGAGTGGACATCTCATCCCATGCACATTAAATACACACACAACTAAATAAAAAGCGATTAATAAAGGACCATTGCATTCCTAAAATGATACTCATTCTGCATAAATGTTAAAACGATTAAATTAAACCAAGGTAACGATACAACATCATACATTAAACCACTGTAAACAATAACATCACGCGTGTTCATAAATAATTTCTTTATATAACTTGTTTTATTTAATGATGTTTCTTTTAGAATGGAGTATTAAATAATAGCACATTAAAGAAGCACTAAGAAAAGGGCCACCCTTGGTGAGTTTTTGCGAGCGCTTCGCGCAAAAATGTAACATGATATACTAGTGAGCACAAGAGATTCCTGCTGTTAGCGTTCTTTTTAATCTGTCATCGAATCTTAGCAAGCAACAGAACATGTTTTTTGTTTTTTTTTATTAAAAAGAGACGATATCTTTTAAAATAGATAACTTAAGGACGGTTACCTTCTTTCGGTTCGTATTCTAAATCAATTGACTTGTCGTCAAGAGCTTCAAGAATGTTCATGAGCTTTGCAAGCCAATCCCACGGATCGTTGTCGCTTCTGAAAATAAAATAATAAAATTACACGCCTATCATACCATTTAAAGAGTGACGTAATGAATTTAAACTTACTCTATTTCGAAACTCTCGAATGTAGGTGGTGGATTCCATATACTGCTGTGGCATAACATCCAGTCGGACCACACCTGAAATGATTATATACATTAGTTGGCTGTTAACAAAGAGTTCATATCTATTACGAAAAGTTTTTTTATTACTGTGAAACATGTCAATAAACCAGAACATTTCTTAAGTCCTTTGAGGATAAATAATATTTAATCACTAAGTCGATGGACAGTCACTAATTTGCGGTCTGTTGATTATTTTATTATATTTTATGGTCCTTCAATTAAACCGTTGACTGTACTGCACTGCACTGTTCAACGTAAATCGTGAGCTACGATTGAATGCTTGTCATTTCGTAGAAAGCATTTGGAATTAGATTTGATTTGTAAAATTGTAAACAGGGATAACATATGTTTGACACGGGAGGTGAACATCTATCATCAATTTTCATTAGAGGAATAAATCATTCACAGGAGTACATTATTATGCAAATGGCGGTCACGATCCCGAGTTCCAGCGTAGCTTAATACTAGTGTTGTTATGACGCTCCATATCCGTAACCGAAACGATCGGATATCCGAAATAAAATTCGATCCGTAACTGTAACCGAAACCGATATAATAGTTGCGGATAGTTTCGGATAGGGCTGAGTCTAACTAAATAGTATTTAGTAAATTCAATGTTTTGTGACTAGTTTTAGTTTTTGCCCGGCGAGCCGACAGATTAGTCGCGCACGCACGGTATAAACACATTTTTTTTTTCAGTAAAATAATTAAGGAACATGTACAGTCACAAATTCTGGGGATAATTGGCCGTTCTATAACTACTCATAATGAAGGTTCTCCTTCTTTATCTTCACCAAAGAGGTCACGGTCTGAGCTACTAACAAGCTGTAGTTTACACTTCACATTTCCCTTTTACACTTATTTAAAAATCTAATAACCGAAACCTTCAATATAACCCGAAATATTCAATATATATCCATACGGATACCCACGTCCGTATCCGAAATTATATATCCATAACATCCCTGCTTAGTACTCTCAACCCTCGCGGGGCTGCGTGCGCGGCTCAGACGAATCGCGTGGTGTGAGTGTGGCGCCAAGCTGTTTCATTCTTATTTTCGCGTGTTATTAGCATGGCAAATTAGACATATTGAGACGATAATCATAGGAATAAATGTCTACTAGAAGCAAAACTGTCGTACCAAGAAACGATTTAAATTTACGACTGGACGACAAAGGATGGTTGATATAAATAGCAGTTTGGCCAGTATTTTAGAATATTGGCTTTTATGAATATATCGAACTGACATACTTTATTATTTTACTTTTTTGTTTTAAACTCTAAAAAAAAAGCTATTTAGTGGCCAAATAGACATAATTACGTAACATAATCGAATTAAAAAGACTCCAGATGGGGAGGACAAGTAGGTATGTAACATTTTTTGCATAACCAGAAATACAATGTTTTTGAAACACAATCCAATCAGACTAGGTAAAGAGTTTTGTTTTTTTAATTATTTCAAATACAACTTGTTATATTCCTTTCTATTTACAGAACGTTTAGAGAGAAAAAATAATTGAAACAAACTTATGTTTTTTTTTCATAACTAACATAAATTGAGTAGACTCTATACCTCTAACAACATTCTCTTAAAATATTGAAAATGGTGAAAAAACGTTTAAATCGCAAGACCGTCATTTAGATACCATACCCTGCAGTAGTAGGTAACGTCAAATAAAGTTCGTATGCGCCAGCTCCACCGGTAGCGCGCCGAACATCAGCCGTCATGTGCGCATATCGATAACAGCACTTCAGTACAAAACCATAATTACCTTAATAGCAGGCAAGAGTAGCAATGCTTCGGCATGGTGCTGCGTATGCGCAAGCTCCGCCAGTAGCGCGCTGAGCATCAGCCGACATGTGCGCATATCGATAACAGCACTTCAGTACAAAACCATAATTACCTTAATAGCAGGCAAGAGTGGCAATGCTTCGGCATGGTGCTGCGTATGCGCAAGCTCCGCCAGTAGCGCGCTGAGCATCAGCCGTCATGTGCGCATGTCGATAAAATCACTTCAGTATATAACCATAATTACCTTGATAGCAGGCAAGAGTAGTAATGCGTCGGCATGGTGCTGCGTATGCGCCGGCTCCGGCAGCAACGCGCAGCAGCGCTCGAGCAGTGCGCCAAACATCAGCAGTGAGATGCCGAGGGCGCACTCCAACCACGCTGACCGCTCGCCGTTGGTACTACCATCTGTTAGCGAACAACAACAAATAAAATTCGATGCACCAACCAATTTATTCAATAATTAAATTTAATTAAAAAAAATTCGAATTATTTCCAGTCCAATCATAGGGACAACATTGCACATGTAAGTTGGTACGAGTATACTTTGTACAATTGGGATGATATTATATACATACATACCTATACAAATATCTTTTTAAATAGATACCTTTATGAAACCTCAACCACAATATTTTCTAAAGATAAAAAGCGGTATTTTAACTATTTAACAGTCAGTGCATTGCTATGTAAAATGGGTGAAGTCGTATTTTAAAATCTGAAAAGAAATCCTGGTTTAGACAGGTATTTACAAATGTCAATGTCAATTCAATAAAAGAAGATGAACGATACTACGCCACAATCGTAGATTAGAAATGTTTTTTACTGAGAAGAGCTGCAATTAATGAAGTTAGATCCACCTATATAATAGGAAACATTTTCAAAAAGTTAGTTTACTATTATATCCCAAACTGTAAATTAAATCCTAGCTGAAGCGTACATCACATCATTCATATTTAAAACCCCAAACTAATGAGAGTAAATACGTTCTATTTACGACATTAATATGTTTTTCGTTAAATAAATATTTTCGCATCTACAATTTCTATAGCATATCCAGTAGCTTTATTTGGTCAGCTAATACGCGATCGTGAGATGACAGATTTCTCAAAGCCGATGAGCAAATAGCAGTACGATGGCCGGATCAATATTCCGGTATTAATAACCGGCTAAAGGATAATATTAAGACACTAAGTGAGAAATTACTGTTTGCGTATTCGATTGTTTATCTTTTACACCTCATTCAATTATCGTCTTAACTGTCGCTTAATTATGCACGTACCTACAACCCAACTTATTCACTTTTAATTGAACATTAAAAGAAAAACATGAACGTGGTTTCTTAGCGATGAGTAAGAGAATTTGCTGTAAAATCTACTTGATTGCAATGGAATCGTAATGTTTGTATTCCCATCTAGTACTTTTCTGAGTGATTTTTGCATCGAATCGTAGGTAGCCATTACTGCGAATTTAAGCAAAGTCGTGATGTCATGTGAATAGCTATGGAGATCCACGGTTTCCTTCGTAGATGATGACCGACACGGAGCTTTTACTAAGCCGGTTGGGTATAAATAGAGTGTGCTAAAAATATACAGCACGGATTATACTGACAAAGCCACTTGTACACCTTTACTCCGGTATTACCTAATTATACACATGAAATAATTATTTTCTTGTCCAGTATATTGAAATACAATTGTACCCGTTTTAAATTCAACGAGGCACATATTCATCAATAACAACGCATATTTTTCAGATCTGGATCAGACAACTAACGGTTTATCAGAGATCCAGAAATAAACCCTTTTACAAATCAGCATTGCAAAAAGGTATTTTCATGCGACCAAAATTCACTTATCGCAAAATCTTTCCTGGAATTTCCCGGAGCCCGCGCGCAAAAGGGCATCGCCTTGCCGAACGACGTAATTAAGGTACCCCGAGCACCATAATTTTTCTATAATAATTCAAAACATCATTACGAGTAATGGCGTAAAAGAGCGGTCGTCACAGTGCCGTCGCCAAGTCAGTTTGTTGAACCTGTCGCCGTCAAATGTGTGCATTTGTGCGGTGCGCGGGCGCGCTGCCGCGACGGGAGCGCAGTGCATCAACCTCCGATAACTTGTAATTTGTAATTACAAACCTTTACTGCCTGCGCCCGGACGGAGCCGCAGGAAATAGCCGCATTTACAAGCCCACGTTATATATTAATTTCGTAAATCGAATACGTGTGGGTTATTACAATTCAATTACAAAACCGTCTTTACCTTTTCATCTTCATCGCAAAGTGGCTGTAGAATTATAACGCGCTAGTAATTTACCTACTAAAAATAGACAATATTTTTTTATTACATCGCACACTTTTCCATCATATCATTTAGCCGACTATGATCCCGACGAACCTCTATTTAATAGCATGCAATAAATAATTCTTTAAGCATCGATTTCAGGGTTCTCTATAGATTAAGGATTTAAACTTACTTCGTACACACTATTACATTTTGTATATAAAATCTGTAAATTGTGGGATACTATTGAGTCGGTACTAATATCTTTAAGGCACAGATAAAAAATTCATTAGTGGAATTACGGTTTAACAGAATTCACTACAAGCATCATTATAAGTATCATCCAGACATTATAAAAACAGTCAGATATGATTATGGACGATTCTTATACCAATATAAAATCTTAACGGCCTTAACTGAAAATATTTATAATCTCGTTTATAGGTACACATAAAAATCAACTATCCATTTATTTTACTTTCATATCGAATACTTTCATATGGGTGGCGATCGAATGCTTGCCCATTTTTTTGTTCAACTTTATAAAGCGCAAAAGATTAGATTAGATAACCCAATCAGTTTAAAGTTGAAAATATAAGGCAGAAATATACGCGCTAAAATTATTAAGATAAACAATAACACTATTATCGCACGAAATTCTCGTTGTTTTTGTTTAGATAATGATAATTAAAAAAATTAGGACTTATACCGAATCCATGGCAGCATAAACAAAGGCGATATTATCCCTTAAAGCGATCAGTTGTAGACACTTTTGGACAGAGGAGAATTTTAAACGTAGAGTTAAAATGGTTGAAAAAAGATCGATTTTTAATAAGCAACCTATTGAATTTAGATTTATAAAAAAACTTCTGCGAAATCTGCGACCTAACTAAACAAAGTAAAGTAAATATAAAATATTGCGTGTTTATAATCAATAAAGTATACAATATTTTAATAAATTCAAATAGGTACCTACGTACCTTACCTTAGCCTTATGTTATCTAAAAAGATAAGAAGATAAGGTACGAATATTAAGGGGAGCAGAACAGAAGCAAACAGGAATAAGTCGTAATTTAGTTTTTAAGTTCATGTTTTCAGGAATTCTGCTATACGGGAATTAAAAGAGGGTTATGATTTAGATTGTCAGACAAAAAATATTTATGTTTTATTCCATGAAATAGATACAATATTCAATTCAATAAAATAATGGTAGCAGTTTGGCTTCTCCGTAAAGCTAAAATATAAATAACGGAAGATCCTTAAGTTTCATATATGCCAAAGGAGTAGTTGTATTAAGCGCATTTTTGTTATCAGATGTTTGGTGCGCAATTTAACACAAGATAATAAAATAGGTCTTACTCATAAAACAATGTCTTACTGCTATTTTAAGTGTAATTGAAACAAGTTTTGTACGAAGTTAAATACAGCTAAACAAACAAGGACAGTTATTTTAATAAAACCCTGTTCAATTCAGTCGTCGCGACCGAGAACTGAGAAACATTTTTTCGTCTCAAATAACTTTACATAATGAAATGAGTTTTTAATTATCTTTTATTACGCTCAATTCTGTTTAATTCGCATTTTGTCTGCATTTATTTGGCATTGTTTGAGCACGTACATGCGCGCAGATAATAAATTAAAAGATAAATGATCTAGTCAACTATTCGTATTTGTTTTACTATTTATATAAAAAGACCGAATCATGTTGTTATTGCTCTGAAGTCGAACTTGGAATAGCTATTTTATCCAAGTCTCAATTGAATAAAATATTTACTGTTCATTAGATTACTTACTCAAATGAATTACTTCATTTTGTTTTGCCTTACCGCACTTAGAATGGAATATCCTGATAATAGTACAATACTAAACTAATACTACCCTAATATATAATTTTATTATTCGGTGATTCTGGGCACTTGGGCTTTAGGGGCCCTTAAAAAGGACAGGCAAGAATAATATGATGAATTTTAAATTCATGCATTAATATGCCATATGTCATAACGCAGACAGAATATACCCTTGCCTGAATAGGCAATATTCGGAATATACCTATCAAGACTAAACATACCTTAGCTCTTCGAATCATCAGACAAGCAAGTGTTTAGGGATACCTTAAAATTTATCGGTCGGTGATCATTCTGTATCTGGAGTCATGCCCTTAAAAAAAGAAGACTTGATACGAACATGATTGTGAAGAGCAGTTAACCTTTCCATTTTAAAAGTGGCGAGCCACAGTGTACCTGTCGAGTAGCTGAACCGTTGCAGCACAGAGGAAGCACATTTTCAGTACGAAACGTCTCCAACAATATTGTGACAGACAGGTTACCTTTGAGCGAGGCGGTGAACATGCTGAGAGTGGTGAGTTGCAGCAGACGTGACGCGGGCGTGGGTAGAGGTTCCCGGTTGAGCTCACGCAAAACTAACTTTTAAGAGAAGTATGACATAGCGGTTTATCGCTAGAACTAGAGCAACCCAACTGGTGAAATACCTCCACCTTACAGAAGACCGCAGCCAAATAACAACCACTTCGGTGTTGTTGCGTTCCTGCGTGTGAGTAAGGTTTCCTCAGCTCCTGGGGGGTGCTACATTAGTAGCATGGGTCACATAGCCTTCAAGGTAAGGGCGACAAGTCCATTGACAGCTATTATTATGCTGTACTTGTACCCCTTAAGCTAGGACCTCATCACCACATAACATTAGATGGGATGAGGTCAACCTTGACAATAGTGCAATATAAAAAATAAAACTGACGTAGCACAAAAGTCACTCAGGTCAGAAAACGTCTCCAAGAATGATGTGACAGGCAGATTACCTTTAAGCGAGGCGGCAGTGGTCTCGACGGCGAACATGTTGAGAGCTGTGAGTTGCAGAAGGCGCGCCGCGGGCGTGGGCAGAGGCTGCCGGTTGAGCAACGCGCGGAACTGACGCAGCATAGAGGAAGCACACTCGTAGAATGTCTCCATACTATCAAACAAAAACGTTACCTTGTTAACAATACTAGTTGTAATTATATCTACAAATATGAAGATGGACTAAGCTAACTCTTGTACCGACATGATAGATCTTTTGATTAAGACTGGCCTAAATCCATATCAAAAGAGGCCAATCATCATCATCATCATTTCAGCCTGTTACTGTCCACTGCTGAAAATAGGCCTCTCCAACCGATTTCCAGCGCGACCGGTCCATTGCCACCTGCATCCAACGAGACCCACCAATTTTTACTAGGTCGTCGGTCCATCTGGTAGGTGGCCGTCCCACACTGCGCTTGATGGTACGTGGTCTCCACTCAAGAACATTTTTGCCCTTCGACCGTCCGATCTTCGTGCTATGTGGCCAGCCCATTGCCACTTCAGCTTACTAATCCTACGGGCTATGTCAGCAACTTTAGTTCGTCTACGGATTTCCTCATTCCTGATTCGGTCACGTAGAGAAATGCCAAGCATAGACCTCTCCATTGCTCGCTGAGCGACTTTGAGCCTTCTAACAAGTTCTTTTGTGAAGCACCACGTCTCAGAGCCGTAAGTCATCACTGGTAACACACACTGGTTGTACACCTTTGTTTTAAGGCACTGAGGGATGTTGGACGAGAAGACATTTCGTAGTTTACCGAACGCTGCCCAGCCGAGTTGGATCCGTCTACTGACCTCTCTCTCAAAATTGGACTTACCTAAACGAACTGCCTGTCCTAGGTAAAGTTCCCAACTGTCGGTGCGGTGGGTGCAATATGGACATTATACATGACTTTTGTTTTGTCCATGTTCATATCTTCCATAATTCAATATTTGTTTATTCAAGTAGGTTACATATAATAACACTTTCGAATCGTCATTGTATATAATGCAAAGTGATTCTACTTCCGGTTCGGAACCTATATCTACCGAGAAGACACCGGTAAGAAACTCAGCAGATCAGTTACAGTGCCAGTATCTAACTTATAGCTATGTGTAGAACACTAGCAGCGGTAAACAGTGTCGGGGATATGACATCTCCCTGTCTTACCCCTCTTTTTAAGTGAATTTCCTTCGTGCAATGCTCCTGTACTCGGACTGACATGGTGGCGTTATTGTACAGACATTTCAGCACCTCGACGTACCGATAGTCTATACGGCATCGCTGAAGAAATCTAAGAACCGCCCATGTTTCGACGGAATCGAAGGCTTTCTCATAGTCCACAAACGCTAAGCATAGTGGCCGATTATACTCCTCAGTCTTCTGTACAATCTGTCGCAGCGTGTGTATGTGGTCTATGGTACTATAGCCTTTTCGGAAACCGGCTTGTTTGGTGGGCTGGAAGTCATCAAGCCTGCGTTCGAGACGATTCGTAATGACTCTCGAGAACAACTTGTAGACGTGGCTCAGCAGTGTTATGGGCCTGTAGTTCTTCAGTAAGGTTTTGAAAGAGGCCAATAATACGTGGATATAAGACGATGAATCCCTTAATATTATCTGTCGGTACCTTTGTTGTAACAACGTAACCAACTCCTACCTTATTCTCTCCAACCACATCATCCACTATCGGTCATTAAAAAAATGACATTATGTGAAATAGTTGCGGAGGAAAGTCATTAATAAAAAAAACATGAAAGGATATCTTTCAAAGTTAGCAGAACTTACAGAGCGATCTGTAATTTCAACTTATAGGGAAAAATCATATCAATCATATTGAAAACAATATACTACCTATACGAGTGTGTTCTCATTACTCACCCAATTTTTGTGATAAGCTTCCCGTGGACATGTAAATAGCTCGTTATAAAGCTTTTATTTAGCTGTAACAAGCATAAACATAGTAATTAAGATAAATCAACAATATGATAATAAAATTGTTGCTTCATTGTACGGCTTCTTGTGTATCAATGCTAGTGTTATAAATGCAAAAGTATGTAACTCTGTCTGTTTGTCTATTCGGTTTTCAAGCCTAAACCACTGAACCGATATTGTTTAAATTTAGTATAGGTATACGTTGAACCTCTAGAACGGACAGGCTTTTTATTTTAAAAATAAGAGGGGATGGGGGTAATACCGCCTTCAAAATTTATACGGGAAAATGTTTATTTATTAAGTTAGAGATATGAAATTTGGCACAAATATAGTTCGAAACTTGGATTGAAATATGGACTTCATTTTTTTTTCGAATATTAGGGAAGACAGGAGTTTAACCGACCATGTAAGTATGTAGTCGCGGGCACAGCTAGTCTTACATAATACTTACATACCTCTCTGTACAAGAGATGTACATACTATAAACTTACCTCAACCGACGTCATGGAGGCGAAGTGTTCGTCCCTAATGTCATGCTGCAGCGTGGTCGTGCGGCGCCCGCTTGGCCGGATCCACACTTCGCGGCGAAGACTCTGTCCCGAAGGTCCATTTTGCCCATTCCCATCAGTGATTTCTCCGTTGCGAGCATTTTCTAACGCAGCACGACGTTTACGCTCATTTGCCTCATACTAAAAAAACGCAGATTAACATCTTATTAAAAACAAATATTAGTTCTTTAGCGGGCAATGGGGAAATAGTTACCACCTCAAATTAAACCTTATGACCATGACTAACGGCAGAAAACCAACGAAAAATTTGGGTACTCCATGCCTCATTAAATCAATTGGCTACTTGACAGTTTTTGAAAAAGTATTGTAAAATGTGCGCCCGTTCATTTTATATCCTAAGCAATTCGATTTATCCGGATAAAATGTAAATATCCAGAGAAAAGTAAGATTTTGTGTAACACATTTAAAAAGCGCGCGAAAACGCCAAGTCTCGTCACTGTTGCAATTATGACGTCAACGTCCTAGACAACGAACCGATGCGCATAGGAACGACTTAATTTAGATAAACGGAAAATGTTTCAATAAATTCTTAATACGATTAGAGACACAATAATTCAATTTAATCAGTAAAATAATCATTGTTTCGCCACATTAAAATAAATAATTTTCGCCGACAGCTGTCATTTCCGAATCGCAATGGTGGTTTCCGTTTCGGTTCTTTTGTTCCACAGATAAAAAAAGTAAAATTTATTTTGCAAATATAAAATACTTAATATTCTTTTAATTAAAAAGTAAAAAAGTAAAATTATTACTTAATTAATAAGCTAACGTATCTAACACTTTTCATATTTTATTGTTAACACTGTCAAGTAGCCAATTGTGAACTAGCCAAATACAAATTGAGTGATTACTCACTTTTTTTCTGTTTTCGTCAAAAAGCGACAATAAACTTTCTCTTGCTGAATGAAATGGATTGGATGACATAAGACTTCTCATGTAAAAGTACACTGCATCTAGTTTTCTCCTCTGTAACAAATAAAAAACATTTACATTATCACTATCAAAAACAAGAATAATACATTCCATTACAGGTAAAGATTTATACGATACTCACAGCATAGATAGCCAATATCGCCAGCTGGTTGTATGGCCGACCATTTTTCGGATTAATTTGCTGAGCTTTTGTGTACCAAAACTTGCTTTTTGCAAAGTTATTAGTCTCATTTACTTGCTCTTTGTATCTTGCCAAGTCACCAAGGAACACATACAATTTTTGAACTGAGATCAATGCTAAACCTACGTACCCAAGCCCTTTCGGAGGCAGAACATGATTATCGTTGAGACAGTCATCTATATTAAATTTGTAAACCCTCTCCAACATTTGCAGTAGACTTTCGAAGAAACTATTACCTTCTTCAATGATGATATTAATTAACTTCACTATCTTAGGTTTATCATCAGGCGATATTTGAGAAAAACTTTTCCTTAACAGTTCTATAAAATTATAATATAATATTTTCCAGAAATGATGTTCAATATTATCGGCTTGACAATATTTGAGATCAGACATAAGCAGCCGCTGGAGTGCATTTTGCAAAAGTTTCCTGTAACAATACACATTTTAAAGTATGCTATCAAACTCTATGTATCGATAAATATTTTATTATCCTAAAACATCCATAGTGTTTAATAAATTTATATTTATTATTGTTTATTTTGTTGTAATACATTTACAAATTCTTAAAGTTACTGCACCCATAATGTAACTATCTGCATGACCCAAGGGTTGACTGGTAGAGAATGTATCTAACACTAAGTCCACCTCTTGTACTTTTTTTGTGCAAACAACACAAAATTAATAGCATGGAAAGATTGTAAAATGACTGACCTCGTCTCTATAACATCATCCCAATGGGCAGCGAGAGCGAGTGGTCCCCGCAGGATGTGAGCCTGCAAGATGGCGTCGGCGCGGTCCACCTCCTGCAGCAGCGAGCGGTGGCGCGCCGCCCGTGCCGCGTCGCCCGCCTCGTACCCCGTGTTGGCGCGAGACGAGCTTTCCTTCATACCTTCACACCAAACATTTACTACTTTTAGAAGGTGTAGACCGAATTCTCAGTATGCTTGTTTGATACAAGCATTTCGTTGCTGAATTTCCAGGACATTGATCGCAGTTAAACACTTTGGAGGAGCATGGGGTTTTATTTATCAAAGCGGAGACTATGCAGTGGTACCACGAACGCTGCTGTCTTACCAGCGGAGCGGGTTTAAAGAGCATAAAAATCTTGACTTTGACTTTGCTTACGACTTCATGCAATATGAACACAAATAATCTACATGAGTGCGTAAACAGGGAAATAAATTGCTGGCGTCGGAAGTGCAAAAACGTGCAAACGTTAAGGGATGCAACATCGGAAACTCTTGGCACCTCCTCACCATCAAGGTCCTATTTAAATGTTGTTCTTCGAGTTCGTTCTTGAATAAAAACACAACTGATAAAACAACTAAGAATATGCTTTAATTCATTGTCACTCTTTTAAGTCTTTACCACACATTTAAGGCTACCCTCTCAAGTTTTATGTAAATAGATTAATTAATAAAAATAATAATTTTACCTCGCTCCATTCTTATGTCAATTTTAGTTGGACTAGTTTGTACAACTATTGGTTTGGATGGGTTTTGATGATCATACAAAGTTTTCTGTGTCTCCATTGAGGCTCCTCTCCTTAAAATTAAATAATAAAACAAATTTATTGAGACCTAATCTTAAATCACTATGAAAGTTGAAATAATATATGATATATTCGTTAAATTGTAAAGAATACATTAACCCAAGAACTGTAATGACTATAAAAACAGGTATACATACATATATCTTACATAAAAAACACTACATATTTAATTTTGAACGTACATTATTCGTTAAATACTAAAAATGCTTACCCCTGATCTTTTTGCATGTGAGAAATCGAACTTTGGGGTAATATAAGTAATCCAGGCTGGGATGTGGAAGATTCTGACACAGATTTATCCGACATGACACTATTCATTCGGACGCGATGGTTGGTTTCAGATGGTCTACAAATAAGAAATACATGTTAATTATTTGCTTTAACCTTTACTCAGCCCAGCTATCTTAAAAGTAGTGGCTGTACGCCAACGTATAAATGTATCTATAGTAGTCATATCGATAAAAAAATGGATGTCTAAATCAAGATTTATTTTTAAATTTTGCAAATATAAATAAACCCTGATACACTATAATAGTAATTTGTTTTATTTTATGAACATTTTTAGTAAGAAAAACGAGTATCTATTATCATAGACAAAAATACATGCATAATCTTGCAAAACATTTATTATAAAAGGCACTTCACTATTCATTTTATAACGTACTCCGTTGACTTCATATCAAGTCGTTGGCGCTCGTGGCAAGATAAATATCTCAAAGTGTTGAGAAGTGTTGTCTATGCTTTTCTTTCTTCACCTTGAGTGAATCTCTCTCTATCTCTCTAGACGATTTGAATAAAGAAAAGACGGCTCTTGTACGGTAGTAATAAACCATAACAAGTATGTTACGGTGAAAAGTAAGACTAAAGAATGAATGGTAAGTTATTATTCGTATATTTTATAACTTTTTTAGTTTGTGTAAGTTTACCTTTCGATATTTGACTTTTTATATTTTCGATAATTATATTTAATGATCATTGTACGAAAGAAAAAACAGACGAGCGCACGTTTGTAATGGCCGGCACTATGACACAATGACCTTGACACCTGTACGCTTACGACGTCACAGGTTTACTTGCATTGAAGTTGGTGGCGCTCGTAGCACTGAAATCTTGCGTAGAGATGGGTGTTGCAATATCGAAAATCCTAAATAAATTATAAATTAACTAGCTTTCCGCCCGCGGCTTCGCCCGCGTGGAATTCGGTTATATTGCGCACACCTATACCCGCCGCACAACTATAAGAAAACTTCTCATTTCCACAGAAAAATCTAAGAAGCGCGATGTAACGCTGAATACGATTAGTTGATAAACAAAAACTGAATGGTACACTATATTATATAGCTAAGTAGATGTAAAAAAATAGTTTAGACGATAAAACAAATTGTACGCCATCCCTCGGGAACTCCTCATTTTCGGGGATTCATTATCGTATCATTTAGCTTTTAAATGTATATGTGATTAAAACGACACACAGCGCCATCTCCAATTCATGCATCAAGCAAAGTATATTTTGGTTTTCCCTCGGGAATATCAGTTTTTCCGGGATAAAAAGTACCCTATTATTTAATCCGGACTTCTAACTATACGTCTGCAAAATTTCAAAGCAATCGGTTCAGTAGTTATGGCGTGAAAGCGGAACAAACAAACAAACTCACTTTCCGATTTATAATATTAGTAAGGATCTTCATGAAATAAATTGATTTTAATATTTATTATGTAATACGTTATTTTCAGACCGGAATTAATTGTCAATCATAAAATCTATGAATATTTGTATGGAAGAAAACAAAGTAAACATGTAGGATTGTAATGAATACAAGTATCGCGTCACATCACTAGCCTACTTGATATGAAGTCGTTGGCGTATGGGACATCAAAATATTTTAGGCGTTTTTGTTTTTATCTGTATTAAAACACTAGAAAACCTGTTTCGTCTGGCGAAATAAAAAAAATGGGCTTCAGTCCTGTCCATCTTACAAAATTACAAGAGAAACATATGTTTAATGCATCGTAAAGGTATTTAATTAAAGTAGGTACAATGAGTAACTTCTATAGAAGTAGTGGCGTTGACGGCACAAAAATCTTGAACTTGTATAGAAGTAGTTGGCGGTTATTAGGTTAAAACGCAATAGCGATAACACCTTGCTATACAAAATTATTTTTCGTATTTAGGTATTTAATTTTAAGCATGGTATACCAGAATCCTAACAATACCAATAATACTGACAGTCACTGAAAACTAAAAAGTGCATATGAATAGACTGTTAAGATCTTCTTAGAAAACGTTTAATTTAAAAACGTAATAACAGGGTAAATTGGATTAGTTGCATATCAGGACACATGTCTGGCTCATAGGTGCGTTTGGTTGACGCTCTTTGCGCCAGTGTGACGGATCAACTTCCAGGGCAAACATTTATTTTATGTGATAATAATTTACATTGGGCTTTAGTAAACACTTGCAGTTCAATACTCGGTCTTATGCCACGACATACAGATACGGTTCAATCGACAGCTTATCGGAATAAACAATTTCAGTTCGATATTAATTCTTATGTGCACGGCATAAGGGCGGTGCCAAGATCATAATGTATAGTCTGACGTGCTGTTGATCATACAAAATCAAATGAGTTGTTTTTACTGTACCACCAATATGATTTTCTTAACAAAGGTTCTTTAGTTGCTTAAAATTACTTTTGGATTAATATCAACGTATTTGCCATCCTAATATTTTTTTCATGGTAATAATTAAAAACTCACTTCTCATGGGAATTATGCTTCTTAGATTCCAGGATTTCCTCTCGCCAGTTAAGGGTACCCGAAGTCCCGGTCACAGGTGTAGTAGGTGCATGATGTGCGGCCTGGGCTGACTCCGCGTGCCGGCCGCCGCGTCGACGGCCTCTGCCTTTACGCCGACCGCCACCGCTCCCCGAGGCTGCCCCGCCTACAGCGCCCGCCGCTCCCCCGACCTCACTTGCCAGACTGGGAGTCGGCGAGTGGCGACCTGCCTCAGTGTTGGCTGCAGGAACTCCACTCCAAGATCCGTTGTTTCGCTTCTAAACATACTTGCATTTTATTGGCATACCTACTGTGAAGGATGTAGGTGTAATATATATTTCCCTACATTATTAATTACTAGAAGAGAAATAGGGGTAGACCTTTTAAAAGATCGGTCGACGACATTAAGGCCATTTTAGTAAACAAATGGACGGCTTGCAGCATGCGAAGATGAACATAAGTTAATAATATTACTAAACTTGATACATATTAGGTTAGGAAAAAGTATTTTAGCAATAGTACTTATGTATAAACTTGTAATAAACGGGGAATTTGAAAAAAACAGGGTATCTCTTAAAAATCATTCTATTATTTGGGTACTACACGACCACTGAAAGATAGTTAATGAACGAAGATGAACGATTTTTGGAAAAGTTGATACCTGGGTACGAAAATTGGATCAAGCACAACAAGAATGTGCAAAAAAGGTCAAGGTCAAAGGAAGGTCAGGCTTCAGAGACTCTGAAACCCGGGTTAATTCGCAATAAAGTGATGTTGATCCTACAACGCTTGATTGGATGATATTATACAGTATGAGGTATTACCACCAGTCAGGACCATCGATACTAAACTCTAATCGAAATAATCAACGAGATTAAAGGAAGATGATGAGAGAAAGGGGCCGGAATCAATCAATGTCATAGGTATCATTTTTATAGTGATATGCTGGACCTTGAACCTCTTTGGCCACTTAGAAAAGAATTAAGAGAGTTTTGCCGGGAGATGTTAATGGTTTCGTTTATAGTCCTTAACTTCTGCTTTTATATTTCCAATTGTGTTTGTAGATTGATCGGAAGTCCCAAAATATTTTGGGACATTGTGTAAACCAACCAAAAGGTGACTTTTATAGCGAAGTGCCTTTCTGTGCTTACCTGGTTAACTGGCATTGATTTAATTGCAGCAGATGGTACCCGAAAACCGTCGTTATCTCTAGGGCTCAAAGCACGATTCGTAGATGTATCCCTGCTGTTACATTGGGACACTATTCTTCTAAAATGAAATACATAATATTTTAGCATTTTAAAACAATAAATATTAATTGAACCTTATACATTTAAGGTTTAAGTTTGTATGAGAGCTACATACCCTTCTGTACTTTGTTCCCTGCTATATGAACGTAAAGATCTCCAACGGTCTAAGTCATCCCTGCTATTGCCGATAGTAGACGATCGATTACTCTTGTGGCTGTCTCTCCTTTCTCTGTCTCGATGTTTTAAATTCGTAAATATGGACTCATGTTGAATGCTCACATTACTATCTCTTCTATTTCGGTCAGAATCTTGTTGGACACTTGCATTACTATCTTTTCTATTTCTCTCTTGTTTCTTCTCAGAATTTTTGTGACCTCTGCTAGAGCTTCTGATGTATTAAATAAAATATGTATTATTGCATATTTCTTTTTAAATCCACAGTGATTTTTATTATTTCTGAGAGTTTGGTGCATGTAGTGACATATATAATAATAATAATGATAGAAAAGTCACATGACTAAAATATAAGCTCAATTAACAACAAGCAAGCATGAGAGCTTACATGTGTTGAGAAAAAACGGTAGGAAAATAAGGTTAAACAAATCCTACCCACAAAAATTGTCATTTAAACATCTATCATGCGACTACCAACCCACTTATGTTTGAAACATTAAATAATCTACTAAAACATGACAATTATATAAATTAAGGTTCAACCAAGATCTCAATCTCAATCACAACATCCTCAGTTATAAATCCAGCTGAGAATTTTTTCTCCATTCACAAGATATAAATTAGTGCCTTTATTAACAGTTCTAAGATAAAATACAAAGGTGAATGCCTTAAAATATTTTTTCAATCTGGAAATGTCTGGCCAACTGGAAAATTAATAAATTTGCCTTTCTAATAATAACTGATGTAACAAACAATTTTTCATGACAAAAGCTAAGTTACCGAACATAACAATAAAGTTTTGATATGGAAATATTTTTACCGTCTGTCTCTACGCCTGGATCTCCCATTTCTTTTGGCCTCTCGAGCCTCAACTGGTTTATTTTCCTGCGATACCACAGATTTCAAATTTTGAGAGAAGCTTGTAGATGTGTCACACACTTCGTCTAACTTTATATTTTTCTCAACCTCTTCTGTCCAATCCTATAACAGAAAACAGTTTTTTTGTAAATCTGATCACCTAATAACAAATCAAGGATAATAAAAGAGTATAGTTAAAGGCATGTCAGACTAAACACTTGGATTTTGTACCTTATTGTGTTTAAATAAGGACAATTATCAAACTGCTATTGTTTTCACCATGATGTGTTTTTGACCATACTTATTTTAAATTAAAGTGAATTTAAATATTGCACATTATTTAACTGCACCCTTCAAAGAAACTAATATTATAGATAAAAATCTGAAACTTAAAATGTTAATTTCATTTATTCAAATGCTTAAATAAACTCACCAAATTAGTCATGTCCAAAAGGCTTGTTGTTATTTGGGCAATTGTTTCACATTCATTCTCTTGTTGAGGTTCACTATCATTTAGAGATGCATTACTTAATTGTGAAATAGTTGGAAAACCATTCTGTGATGCTAAAAGTTATCATAAAATTAGACAAATAGGATAAAATTGATACAATCACTAACATTCATCTGTTATTAAGAACTAGCTCTATAACAACTTTGTTTACAAATTTCTAGTTACATCATTAATGTAGAATTACATGTGTGTACTTTACTTTTTTTAGCTAAATTTGCAGAATTATATCATAACAAAAGATCGGAACATACTGTAATTTGGTGATTTATGGAGATAAAACATTTAATTTACAAACATAATTCATAAATACTAGGTAGTAAGAAAGCTTAGGCTATAACTTTTAACTTTAAAGTTGGAACAATGTTCATGAATATTATCGAGTTTGTTATTTATATAAAACTTCCTACACATGAACTTAATAATTTAATGGGTATTTCATGAAATAACATCAATATTTATAAAGCATAATATTTAGACTGATTAAATCAAATACTTACAGTTTTCATATAAATCTTTCTGACTGTCAAAACTGCCAGTTATGGGATCTGGTTGTACACATTTATTATCTATTAAATTAGGTTCATATAAATTCATGTATGAATTACTAGGTGTGGATTTCCTAGAATTATGTACATCTTGATTTTTTAAAAAACTATTCATAAACTTTTCTCTATCAAATCCTTCATGCTCCCTGAGTCGCCCACGTCCTCTTGACGGAAGTGTTTGGGACCAGTTCAAATTAGAGTTATAAAATTGACTTTGATTATAACTAGATTGGTTAGAATTATTAGAACTGTGCCTATCCCTGTGTATTTGATCAACACTATCAAAACTATGATGACCTGATTGCTCTAAAAATTTTTTTCTAAGCCTTGGAGGTAAATTGTCTAAATTAACCATGTACTTAGGTCTGGATGTGTCAGAACTATAGCCTGCTGAATTCCTACGTCCTGATGGTGGTTTACCACCCCCTCCTACTGCTGCTAAGTGACGCCCAGCTGATGTTTCCATACTTCGGCTGTCACGGTTTCGATCAATAGTATTTTTCTCTTGCATGCAATGTGCAGGTGAAATAGATCTTGTTTCTGACACTTGTCTATAGTGTCTATTATAATTAATATCATTATTGGCTCCATCCTTATACTGATGTTCTCCATATGATCTGTCTCTTCTAGAACCACCTCTAGGGTAAGAACCTGTGCCACTATTGGAACCAGATTTCTCCTGCCGATTCGACATTCTTCTATTGAACTGACTAGAATTATCAGACCTCATAGATGCTTTAGTCTGTCTTTCAACATCGAAATTTGTATCTCCTGATCTAGGCACATACAACTGTTGTTCAGGTTTCTTGACGCGAGAATTGAATTGTTCTTTATAGCTCTCACTCATAGAATCGTCGTTTATTGAACTTTGTGATCCAAAATGATCAGATTTTACATCTAAACCATAACTTGATCGCCTTAATGGCCCACTACCAGGTTTATAAAACTTTTGTTGTGGTTTGTTTCTTCTATACTCCTTACAGTCATCATCCATAGTATACATTCACGGTATTTGGTAAAATATTTAAAACACATAACATAACACACAGCTAAGAAGTTAACATGAAACAATTTTTAGGATTTATTAAAATGCGATAGTTATCACGCTAGGTTATGTTCAAATTATCGTTTAATAGCATTTGGAAAGAGTATTTCAACTTCAAATATCAGTTCAATAAATTCACAGGACCTATGCTATAACTTTTATTAACAAAAGCAGTCAAAACAGTTGATCCTTTGTTATTTTACACGAAATTATCTGACGATACTTTGCATTTATTTATTCCTTCGGTTTTCAGTACTCAAATCCCAAATGTCTCACTGAAACTCATCACAGACATCACTGTAATTTGACAGTTGTATCACCAATAGCATGAATGTAGTCCCTAGCAGGCAAATCGCAAAGGACCAGAGACAATCATATTCTACCGTCAGTGATAGTAGACAGTAGAATTATTTGAGTTCTGTTTTTCTCTCTTTTCCATATCCCTAGATGTCCTTCCCCAACCTTCCTGATTGCAGTATCAACAATAAATATTTTAAAGCAAGCCTATCCAAACCCCACGGGCCCGTGAAACGTAAGCGGACTGCATGTTTATTTATGTGTGTGTGTTCTGTATAACAATGAACATTTTTGATTGAAGTCCCAGGTCATATTTTTCGGGTTTTTTCAAACTATTTAAAATACACAATACTGTTTATATGGACGATAGAGACGATGCTCCTCAGACAACCACCACTTAAAAATTCCTTCCTTGACATCATAATAACTTCTTTTCCGAGTATTTTACTGTACAAGCTATTCAAATGCTTCGGAACGCTCTGGCCGATGATTAAAAGGCCTAGCATGAACCACGCGACTAAATTTTACCACGCTCTTAAAAACCTCAAAATCGATTGAAGTCAGTGCGTTAGCTGCTGATTGGCTTAAAATACGAGTGCAGTTTGCTATCAGCCAATCAACAGGATCAAAACTTTAGTCGTCTCGTGCGAGAAATATGACGTATTGCGCATGCTAGGCCTATAAGAGAATCTTTAAAAACAAGAGTTCATGAAATTTAAACGCGGGATAGTCCATTTATAAAAATCAAGCGACCCGCCCCGGCTTCGCACGGGTGCAATAGGTACTAAACCTTGCACTTTATTTTATTACATTGACTCCCCCCGTCCAGTACTCCAGTGACGCTTACATGGAGCTTACATCGCATGCTGGCTAGCTGAGCGCGGTGAGCGGCAAACACGCGCCTTTTTTCTAATACTTGCATTTTTAAACTCGTGATATCTTCCGAATGAAATGTCCAAATTGAATAATTCAAAAACTTATATAAAGGTATTGAAGCCGTCTTAAATATAAAGTTATTTAGTTTGATTAGGATTATTACCAAGGTACAAATAAAGAGCCTTTTCAAGCGGCGGCAAATTAATTAAATTTTAAGAATAAAAAACCGCTTACTGTGACTAAACTATAATATTTAGACATATGTTGTCGTTTTTGTAGATAATGATGAGTTTTGCAAAGTCATACTACATGATTTTGTTCGATCATCAATAGTTTTCGCAGTGCACGCGATTTAAGGAATTTTTCAGGTCATTTTGGGTTACATTATTGGAGTTTTAGTAAGGATCCCTAATTTTTTTGAAAATATAATATAGCCTATGTCACCCGAAGATAGTGTAGCTTCCCAACGGTGAAAGAATTTTTGAAATCGGTCCAGTAGCCTATTCATTACAAACAAACAAACAAATCTTTCCTATTTATAATATTATATTATTTTATATATATTTATAATATTATAATTATAATATTAATTATTATTAGTATAGATATAGATATAGAAAAAAAAAAGAGTTCATGTAATCTTGTCCTGTCTCTCTACTATACATATATGGACTACTATACTACTATGTACATACACGTTATCTCTTTGTCTATTTTAATAGTGATAGTCATTAATAGTCATATTTTTTAATTTGTTGTTATTTTTATTTTATATTTCACACATAGTTTCACTGTACCGCATCTTTATACAAATCTCTGTATTTCTCGAGGGTTGACTCCTAGCATTATAACAATAAAAAACTGAATGATAAAAAGATATGGATAAGAATAAAACTTCCAGCCAACAGCGAATGCATTTAGGCTACGCCTGAAACTAATATACTTTAGTTATTTTCTATTTATTTTCACTTTGACTTTATTATTTACCACGTAGAAAAGTAATATGATAGTCGTGATATGACGCCATGGAATTAGTTCCGTAAATTATTTACAAGAAATGGTTGAAAAAGAACCATAGCAACTCAAAAGAAATATTATGACCAGTTTTAGTATCTACCTGACTGATGAAATTTGAACATCAATAATAAAAAAAATATTTTAGCCTAAAAATAATAGGTTTATGTTTTACCAGTAATCCTGTAGTGATATGAATTTTCAGAATGAGTTCTCTCATTATTTATTTAAATATTATAAGCGAAACCACTTAATTTCTCATAAAACCACAAATTGTTACGTAATATTTTCGAATATTTTACTTGCGTTGCGTGGCGATTTGATCATAAATTAATTGGTAACCCTGATGATGTAAAATGTCAATTTTAGAAAGTTGTCTATTATTATAGTGCGATTCTCAATGTTTGATACTTTTTGTGTAGAAAAATAGCTTGGAAATCACCTTGAAAATTGATTAAGATATCTCGGTTTAACTATGTTTTCAACCTGCAAAATTGCAATGGGTACCTAACCCGTGGCTGACGTTTAATTTTATTTATTTATAAAAATTGAAATTGTACATTTTATAGTGATAAGAATAATATCCGTGTTTTATTTTGATCTATTTTTAATAAATATTGTTAATGATTAAGAAATAATGTCATTCGAGTACTTGCCCGTGGCTGAAGACGAAAACGAAGAACCCATAGAATTACCAATCGAGGAAGATGGAACGTTGATGTTATCGACTGTATCAGCCCAGTTTCCTGGATGCTGCGGCCTCAAATATCGACATCCAGAAACGAAAAACATACGGGGCATAAGGTTAAGAGACGGCAGATTGTATCCTCCCCCTGAAGGATGGGGTAATCATTTATATATTTGCAGTTTTCCTAAAGAAAATAAACGTAAATCAGGTGAAAACTCTGAAACTGCCATGAACAAGAACAAGAGAAATGACAACTTATGTTCTGACTTGATTGTACTAGGCCTACCATGGAAAGCCACTGAACAAACAGTTCGTGAGTATTTTGAGAAGTTTGGTGAAGTTTTAATGGCTCAACTTAAGAGAGATCCCAAAACTGGAATGTCCAAAGGGTTTGCGTTCATACGATTTGCTTCGTACACATCTCAAATGAGAGTTTTGGCTCAGAGACACATGATAGATGGCCGGTGGTGTGATGTTCGGATACCTAACTCCAAAGAAGGCTCTGTGACTTCTATGCCATGCAAAGTTTTTGTTGGAAGATGCACTGAAGAGCTAACAGCAAATGATTTGAGGGAATATTTTTCACAATTTGGTGAAGTCACTGATGTATTTATTCCAAAGCCATTTAGGGCTTTTAGTTTTATAACATTTTTGGATCCGGAAGTAGCACAAAGTTTGTGTGGTCAAGACCATATAATTAAGGGTGTTTCAGTGAATGTGTCCAATGCATCACCAAAACAGAATAAGAGTGGTGCCAATCAGAGGAACTTGCCAAGCAGAAATTATGAAGATGGTCATCCTCACAATGTTTCAAACAATAATTCCTGGAGTAGCCGTAATATGGATATGGTAAATATGCAAGCATTGGGTATATCTGGTCAGCATGGGCAGACAGCTGTGGCAGGTGGAGGAGGTCAAGCTCAAGGTGGCAGTATGCCACTGGGTATGGGTGGCCTGCCCGTGAACCAGGCATTGGTGGCAGCTGCACTTAACCAAGCAGCAGGTTGGGGACTCATCAACAACATACCATCAGGAGGTTCAGAGCAAGGTGCATTCGCAGGGCCTGCTTCTTCAGCGCCTCCAGGACCCCCAAATTTTCTTTCTTGGATGCAAGGTAATTCTGCACAGGGACCTTCTAGTCAATGGGGACAGAGACATCAGTCGCAAGGCCACTCCGTTTGATCCAATGTCTAATTCAACAAGCTCATGATAATCACTGTGATTGTAGCAACAATTAGATAAATTATCATTTGTTTATGTTACAAATGGGTTATTATGTTGGTGAAGAATGGTGTACCTACTTAGTTTGCTACTGATGTTATTTATTTATTATGGGATTGCTTGTGTTTGTTGATTTTCTATAAACATGTTATTGAAATGAACATCTTCAAATTGGTCGCACATATCTTGGAATAATGCTGAGAAAATAATTAAAATATATAAAAGTACCTAGCATGTTCAATTGGTATGGATAATATTTCTCATATTAGCATTGAGAAATTGAAAAAAAGATAAAAAAAATCTGTAGTTTTGTTTCGAAGATTTGTTCAGTTCATTTAATAAATTCTCAGAATTCCTATAATTTAGACTTATTTGAATAAAAACATTATTGATTGAAATCCTTATTATTTGAAGTTTTACTATGGAATTAACTATAACAAAACCAGATGTGGTGGGATCACTACTTGTACAATTGCTATGTAACATATATCTTAATATTGCAAATAACATATGTTATACTTCATATAATATGACCTCAAAGTGAGAGTAGTCAGTTAAAAGCAAAAGGTGTTCTATGAGTTAAAGAGATAACTCTTTATTATCTTCAAACAAAAGTTGATTAATTTATACAAAAACTTAACTATCTGTTATTATAGAATTGTAGAAAAATCATAGGAATCTGGTTCTAATGAGTGCTGTATTTTTAACCACACAAACTTTAAAATAGTATTTTCCTTCTCTTCTGATGTACATAATATGACAATATTGTTGGTATAGGCGGCCAATTTGCAGAAATCTTATGGATTGATGTAATATATCTTTGATCAACTAAAGCTAACTAAATACAGTATCAGTTCACTAGAAAAAATACTGGGGAAATTGCTCTTGTAAAATAATGTGATCCTCAAATTGGGATGATGACACCATTCATAAAGAATTTTAAGGTATCAACATCTAGACTTTATTATATGCAAATTAATTATCTTTCAAAAGCCCACCCACTTAAACTATCTAATAGTCAGTGTGTTAATAAGAAAAATATTTTACGTAATGGCTTCGTCTTTCCATAGAAAATCTAGAAATTTTGTTGTTACAGGTGTATAAAAGTATCTCAATTGACTAACTAGTCATCGTCCCTAATAATAACATCTCAGATGGATGTTGTAGGTACATGCACATTTACAAAAACTAAAAAGCTCAGCAAATCCTTGCAGTATTATAATTTTATAAGAGATATTGTATCTAGTTGAAGTTTTAATGATCGAAGTTATTTGATACTAGTGATGTAACGAATATTCGCATTCGCATTCGCGAATATTCGCATATTTCTTGACATTCGTATTCGCATTCGCATTCGCAAAAAATATGCGAATATTTTGCGAATATTTACATCCGAAAAAAATTGGTGAGATGTCAATAACAAAAAGATAAATTAAAAGGGAATACAAATTTCTTATAATATTAATCACAAAACCTCAAGCCTTCTAATTTACACGGAATTGCAAATATAATTATTAATTTAAATAATTTTAATTGTAATCACTGTCAACGAAACTAAACGGAAGGTCTTTCAACGAGGAGGGTCGAACCTCGAGGGTAAAATGCCTACCGCACCGTCACTCTCAGCGGGGAACAGAGAGTGCTGTCTCGCATCGACTAAAACCCCTCGGTGGCCAACATTGCGCAGTTGTGGGGGAGTCAAGATTCCTTGCGGATTCTACACAGGCTCCCCACAGCGCCTACCGCTAAGCGGCCCACCTCGCCGCGCAATACGCAGCTGGAGGGTGACAGGCCACCTGACACTCCCCAACCCCTCGGGAGGTAACGGACGTCAGACTTATTCCACGCCTGGCGTCTCCGGTCCCAGCAGCGGATCTGCTGTGCGGCTCCGCTGCCTACCGCCTCTGCGGACGCCTGAGACTCTCAATCCAGCTCTCCCTCCGAGAGTCAGATGGAGTCCCGAAACCCACCGGCCGCGGAGGATAGGGAGGCCGGTAAATGTAATACCGTATCCTCCTCTTCCTTCGCGACCCCACTACGACGCGGTTTGCGCCCCGCGTGCCACTGCCGGGTCACGGAGGACACAGATGCCGGCAACGACACACCGCGGTCCTTCTCTTCCTCCGCGATCCACCTCTGTCCTTGCGGGCTTGCCGCAGAGAGCCACATGCTCTCCGCGGCCCAGCTCGGGATCCGTCTTTGTTTCACCCTGTGCGGTATCGGAGGCTGGGTGACAAGGCCAGCCTCAAGGTCCCGGACCACATGATTACTGATCCTCCCCATCACAACAAGATGCGGAACTCAGGGGGAAGAACGCAATCATCTTACCTATTGATTTATCAACTGCCAAAAACTTCATAGATTTATTATCACACTGTTTCGTTTCTGTTTAACCTCTGATGTAATACATTTCTGGGAAGATGTTGTAATTCTACTGAATGCGCACTGTTTTTCTTTATGGATTTTTTCTAATTAACGATACTGAATATTCGCATTCGCATTCGCATTCGCGAATATCAACGGCAGATATTCGCTTTCGCATTCGCATTCGCGAATGCCTAAACATCTATATTCGTTACATCACTATTTGATACATAAGTCCAAAGAAAATGAAAAACAAGTAGAAGCCCCACAATTACCAAATGTAGTTTATGTAAACATAGTTAGAGAGGTTGACTCATAACTATAGATACAAAAAACGTATATTGCAGTCTCACTTGATTTTGATTTTCCAAGGAAATATGATGTACCTATGCCTTGAGTGGTATATAATATAATCTATGTTTATTAATATTGAATGTAAATGTTGTTGTGCTTTTATTTGTCAATTCATATTTTTAAAAGGCCTTAATCAGGTAATTAGTTACAGTTTGTTGAAAGCAAATATTACTATTTCAATGTAACATTTGGAAATTAAAAGAAAGGGTACCAAATTAGAGAATGTATAGTAAAAATGCTATTGATCAAGGAACCATACCTTAAAGTAAAATTTAAAGCCAGATTAAAAACTGCATTGTGGAATTATAATTACCTAATAACACAATACAAATTCTATGATGTGTTAGTTAAGTATAAATGAAAAAAAAATTGTCTTTAAAATTCAAATAACTTCAAACTTAAAATTAATCTTTTAAATCCGCCCACGGCTTCTCCAGAACTCAAACGGTATTGCATATATTATACTGTTAATCTATGAGAATCAGCCTTAATCGCAAGTGGGATGTTGGTGCTGTTGTGAATTGCACTTAAAACGGTGTTCAGCCCCGGATCTTGATTTTTTTGTTGCAATGCAATATCTTTATATGAACCCTCCTGCCCTCCACCTCTGACTATCCTTCGTATTTTAAAATTTTCATCATTTACATTTTAACCATCAAATAAACATTGATGGACATGGTCCTCCCGGAATTATGGTAAGAATAATCTCACCGACAGCCCATCTTCAGGGTCCGTTGCCAATATGCTTCATTAGTATGATGACCGTAGGTGCCTAGTTTAATATGTTAACTTGTGGATTGTCCGCCCAATAACAATTTGGCGACTGGAACAAGCCTCCATTTTCTCTCACATTGATCCGGGGCTGGTTAAGTCTCATAATAAAACTCCTCTTGTAGTAACATACATATTAACCAGGTTAGTAAATATCTATAACGAACATAAGCTTTTGAAACAACTGATTAATTCATTCACCTATAATGAAAAAAAAATGAAGATAATTTAGTTCCAATGTTACTTAAAAATAATAATTTTGCCATTATAAAAAAGATCATCCAACACTTCTATATAATTAGGGAATACTGCTTTTGTACATTAATAGATAATATGTTTTAAGAACAGACTGTTGAAAGTTCATACTTGTATAGTAAAGAAAATAGAAATCTATTGAATTGTTATCATTGTTTATCAATAATGTTGATTATAATAAATTTATTGTATGTTTCCTCAAATGGATGTGGGTATGTAACATGGAGACAGATGTCTATTTTTATCAAAGACTATTTTTATGAATATGCAATGTGGTATTATTTATTGAATGGATAGATATATGTAAATTGTATGCAGTAAAACAATAGCCACTATATAAATAATATATCATAGGAGAATTTGGGATGGGTTGTACAAATTTCAAGACTGTAAATATGGAAACAAAATAAGGTCAAGCCTTGGTTGTTATATTAAATCAGCGGTTTTTAGGTAGTACGCCTAATTTTGTAATATGTTGGACTTGCAACTAATATTTATAGATATCAATCGCCTCTTTTCAGTAATAATGTGCAAATCTGGAAGTCAGCTAGATCTATGTATTTTAAGTTTAAAATATTAATTAAGATTGAAAAAATGCACAGTAATGTGAACAGGTTGTAGTTTGTGTTAACGTTGGATCATTATTCATCGAAATCCGAAGCACTTACAATTTTGGCTGCTTTAAATACGTACTTTTTACAAAAATCATCCGAAAACAATTTCTTACACAAAGAAAATATGAGCTTTTTGTTAATTAAAACTTAATCTTAAAGAATGAAGTACGTGATTTAGATCCAATTACCAACTTCTTATGTGTTTGTAGAGTCATAATATTGTTGCAAGTCGAATAATACCTACTACTGTAAATTGTATAGTAATATATAAAACAGCTAAATTATTGTAATTACTACTGAATTTGACGAACGATGTAGAAGGTAATGAATGTAATTTTATGTCGAGATATCTACGAAAGCCTTATCGTCGTTACCTTACTGCGAAGTACAATACAAACAATACTTTGGTAAATTTTGATATTAAGGTATGAATGTGAAGTCGATAATCCTAATTCCACTTGAATTGCAATAATTTCTAAAACAAACATATTAATAAACACTGTACTATTGAGTACCTACCATATTTTATCTTATTTCAACTTCTATTAATATTATATCAATTACAAATACTAAATAAATATCTATTTCTTAATTGAAACAGGCTAGGCAATGAAGGAATTGGATTTGGTATTGTTTTTATTGCGTAGGTATATGTTTTTGCTTGAATCGTTTGTTTCATAACTTATTTCGTATTGGCCATTTTTTTGTTTGGTTCTAATTTATATTATGCATGTCGGTTATAAGATTTTAAGTGTGTTTTTATTAGTGGTAACAAACAAATATCAACCAACTTTTACAGACCTGTTAAACAAAATGAGAAGTCAATTTCAATCTAAAGTAGCTTAAGTTACATTACTAACATGTCCTGACAGGGCAGTCTTGTATGTATTATAGGTAGGGAATTTTGGAACATCATGCAAACTTTATTGTAGAAAACTCGTTAGCAGACGTCCTTAACACTTAATGAAAAACGGAAAATTTATACGTAAGACCTATATTTTGTTGTTATTTTATTTTTAGGTGGGTACCAGTGGTTTTTATCATGGTTGCTTTACTAGTGGGGAATGTTAAATATTGTTTCGGATCATTTAAAATATTAATAACTAGAACAATACGTCGAAAATCATGTAGGGACAAAATATCTCTTGTCGTTATCTCGCTACTATTGCCAATGAACAACAAATGAGTTTGCGTTTTTACAAAAAAAAATTCAAAACATTATTATCAGTCAAAACTAACTGGATTTGTTGGGTAAACATAACTAGATCCCAATTAACTGAATCTTATCGCCTCACTAATAAATTAAATCGGTAACGTTTTCAATGTGTTACTCCTTATTGTTGTTTAAAGTCGTTCGTAACTGGAGCATCTAAAAATAAAATATTTTTCTGACGTCGAAAATGCTTATTCATTATTTACCTACTCATGTAGGAGGAACCTATACCTATGTATCTTATTTAAAATTTTCACCTCGTGCATATTTACCGTCTTTATAACGAATGTTTTCATAACGTTTTCTGACATGTTTCGCCTTTGCCCCATAATGTTCTTAAGCTTGCCTATTTTAAAGTGCAATATACACGTAAAGAAATTTCCAAATTCTTTAGATAAGTACTTATTACCGGAATGTGCAATTTTTATTCAAAATAATATTATCAGTGCACTATGAAATAATTAAATCACTTACGCAGAATAATTAGGTTTGTATTGTTGCCATGGCTGGGCACTGTCAATAAAATAGTTGACATTGTTAATCGCTAATACATAAACTATCTAAAAAAATAAAGACTTAAAAAGTGACGTTTCTTAATCGTTACAGCGCTGCGTGAATCGTGATTCCGTTAACCTCCGTTAGGATGCCGGGATTACCTATATCCAAATCTGGGGCCTTACCAACAGTTTTTATAAGTTGACTTGTAAATACTATTGAGGATGTGGGAAGCAGCACCACGCTACAGCTGTGTGTCACTTCATCGGTGGAGTACCTACTTTCTGCTCTAAGAACTGCGGGTAAGGCCCCGATGACCATGGATGAATATATTATTATATTAAAAAAATCAAGGCATCCAACTTTAGATAATGATGTAGCTGTAGTACAGTAAAAACCTAGTAACAAATGTATGTTGTTCGAGGAATAATTTGGTAAATATTAGGATTCAGATTAACGTTTAATGGACTTAGGACGATTAACGAAAATCGTTAACTTAAGTTAATTAAAATTTTAATCCGTTTCTCAAAATATGAACAATGTAGGGAATAATGAGTTAATGCCCAGCTATGATTGTATCTATTTTCAATGGAATCAATTAAGTAATGGAAGACTATTATTCTGGCCCCTAAGTAACATAAATTGTAACGTTAACAGTGGTTTAAATTTTGTGATTAATTTGAATATTGTCAAAGCTTTCTGTTCTCTGGATTCTAAGAATGGCAAGGAATATAATTTCATTTTAAACCTGGATGACAATAATTTTCGAGTTAATGATTCACAGTATAGTAACGTAAGACAATTTTGTTTTAATTTCTTTTAAAATTCCAATTTTTTTGAAAGGCAAAGCCAAAAGATAATTATTTCTAAAATTGTTTACGCAGTCGGCAGAATATTAGAATTCCATAATTCATACATACATACCTTACCTACCTACTGCACTGCATTGATTCTATAGAATAAGGTACTTAGCCTAACCTCATGAAAATTCTGATATTAACATATTTTAAAGATCCGTGCAGGAGACAATAAAATGTAAGGCACTTTGATCATAAAGCTCGTTTAATTTTTTAGGTTTTACTGCTTATATAATTTTTTGATATCTATGTTTTAAATTTAAAAAGATAATAAAATAAGAGTTACCGTGCACTGATAGAAAGTTACAATATAGGTACCTACCAACTTAATATTACTAATTCGCTAGATAGCCACCCTGTTTAGTAGTTGACGATTGCCTGTAATTACGGATCCCTTGGTTGGAGGGTCATTTGACTCATGATCGTCATCATCGGTCTATGTCACAAAAGCCCATGATCTAAGGGAGCCGATCGTTTGGCCCCATGCAGATATGACTTGATGTTCGTTCTAGGCTACCCATGTTTTCAGGTGCTCCGCGTCATGGTCGCTTAAAAATGTTTCACAATAAGTAAGCCCAATGTCTGTAAGAATAAAATGGGTATTGTAAAATAGGTATAATAATAGTTGTCTATTTATTGTCAGAGTGCAGTGTTGTGTTGGTTAACTGGTGTAAATGTGGCGTTTGTAAATACCACATAAATAGTTGTGATTCTGTTGTGTGTTTAACCTGACGAGATCTAGCGCTAATTTTGAAATACCTTTTTATATTATGCTATGACTGGTCTTATTCATATTCACTTACCTAATTGGTCATATTATGAAATCTTATCTACATAATGAGATGTCTTACTTAATTAAGCATGCTGTATGTAAAATAGAAATAGGCATGGTAAATAGTATTGTTATTTATTATGAATGTCTATTGTGCTAAACCAAACGGATGACATACCTATGATTCCTGTAGGTACAAAGAATTTTTCGTTTTTCAAGTTAGGATTTTTAAAAATAATTTATTGGTCCTTTACGTTATTTAATTTTGGAAGTATCTCATTATTTACTGTTTTCTATATATTATCCCAAGGGTAGAGGCAGGACACCGATCGCAATATTTTTTTAATGTACCCACAGAAATTGATAGATTTTAGGAAACATTTTTTTTCGCCATTCATGTCTTTAAACAGCGATTTTTATCACGAAATGATTTAATTTGCAATTAATAGCTATTACTTATACATATACTTAGGTAGGCAAATGCAGTTTTTATTTAAAAATAATGCGATGGGGCACCTGTTTTGAAGACCTGGCTTGAATATGGCTGTATTATTTAACAATAGGTACAATACATTTTATGAAATATGCGCACTCGATAGTAACACTGATAAAATAGGCCATGGCGCAATCCAGCACGGTTTGAAATTGATAAATTTAATGAGTGACGAGCGTTTTCTAAATATTGTGTACGGTTTTGCACTTGTAATATTGATGAATAAATGCACATCCTCGATTTTTGCTGCTCCGTGATATTACAATTACTAAATACCAATGTGCTAGGCAGATTCTACATTATTTATAAATGATTGTACATTTTAATTTTGAGTGTGGATAATGAAAACTTATTGACATGAATTCATGAAATAAAATTTATTTAGCGTTGCAATTTTGTTTTATTTATTGTACACCTGATAAGTAAGAAGAAGTCTGTCTATTAATGAATCTAGTATGTTTCGGTTTTATAAAATTTGTTTTGAAAACCTTAAATTTTGCTGTAAAGACATATAAAGAAATCGCTAAAAATACATTTGTTTAATAGACTTTAAGGGACAATTTGAGAGTTTAGAATCAAACTTTAGAATTAACATATTTTTTTCATACTATTTTGTGTTCAGTCAGCATCATTAGTTTATACACAACTCGGTACCTTGTCTCATTAAGCTCTTAACAAAGTAGTTCGTCAGTTCGACAGTTAACTTAATGTGACAAGGTACTGAGTTGTATACGAATTAATGAAGCTGACTGTACGGTCAGTAAGCTCCGTTTTTATACACCTCAGTAGGTATATAGGTACCTTGTCAACCTCGTATTAAACCTCCGTCTAACTAAGTACGTCAGTTAGTTATATATTTTAATGTAACAAGGTGTAACTCAGTAGGTAGAGTTGATTTCAAACGAAACTAGCTTAAACACAGCTTAACTATCTACCCTGCGTTCGTACATTATATAAATTCAGAGAAATGACTGTAATGGGGTAATTTTTACTCCGTCTGTTACATTAACCAAAATAATAGGACACGTATTTTTGCATTTTCCATATAACGGCGATACATTAAATTTCATTGTCACATGACGTCACCAATTGGTGCATTTATAACCTTAGAATAAGGAAAGTAATATATCTATGTTTATAACCCACCAGTGACGTAACGAGGCCCCAGCCCGCAACATAACATCATTTTACCTAAGTATTTATTAAAAAAAAATGAAAAAATACGTGTATTATATTTTTGGATAATCTAACTGACGGAAAAAAAAATAGATCTATCGTTTTAGTGTTTGTCACTATAGAATGTCATAAACGTGATCACAACCTACATGAATTACGTAGGTAGGTAGGTACTTACAAGAATTACCTATTTAAGTAAATTATAGCATTTGGGGTTGATTGTACTTTTAGCAGTTAGAACATTTTATTTCTTTAAAGGTGGTTACTTACAGTAATTAAATCCAATACATACGTACAGACAGATAAAAGCGTCCGGTTGAACATTTTGTAACGACTTTGTGTCATAAGATCTAATATCGAACTATGCTAACCTTGACATGCTGTTGACCATACGTCAAAACACGTCACGGTAAAAACTAAGTTCGAAATTATTTCTTGTCCCCAGGAAATAAGGGCGCGTAAGGTACAAAGTGTGTATTCTGACATTCTGTTCATCTTTCAGCTCCGAATTTAGGGGAGAGTGGAGCAAGCCGGGATCTTTACCCTGGTAAGCAAATGAAGAGAGCGGCAATTTGAAAGTTAACGTAACAATTCCTCGTAATAAAGAAAACTAGGTAGGTACATACCATCATCATACTTAACATTAACGTTCTCGCCATGGACAATGATGTTAACGGTCATCGGTTGCTCGATGTGGACGGTGCGTCTTCCGATTTATCTATGCCCGTTTTCAATATTTTTACGAATCGTAATGTGTCAAAAATAATTATCCGTTTATGTACGAGTCGTTAGTTCTAATTTCAAATTTACTTTCCATATCAGCTGTCATCAGTCGCCCTTCATTCGTTTTTAGCTTACGCCTCGTATAATTTATTAGAGATATTAACTGTCACTAGAACGGATCGTTTTTCATATTTTGGAACCGGGCATTAGGCATTCAGTGTGTTTGTTCTTATATTAGGGCGACACTGATACCCAATAATACCGTAAATAAATAAATAAATGGCTCACCGCCATAGTCCGTGACGTAAGGGGGTTCTTATCTGTCTGTAGACCAAGAGCGGTGTCCCAGCTTGATCTCCCTTAATTTCAGCCCTGCCAACAAGTTGAAATGGATTGTTCCAGTAGGCCACTATTAAAAATGAAACAAACAAACGAAAGGTTTCGTTTTTAAATCACTTTAAATTTCGGGAATTGAAACGAGGTTTTAGATTTGTTAAAATAAAAATATTTTGTTTTTTTTATACATTTGATTCATATTCGAAGTGGCTCGGTTTCGTTTATGATAATTAAAAATTGGTATCCATCATCCACATACTTATTGAAATTTTGGTAGTAGGCCCAGATTTTAACGAAAATCGAAAAATAACTACAAAAATATATTAAAGTATTCGAAAATGCTTACCTAATCTCCCAAAAAGACAGTTGTAGGTACCTTCCCATATGCAGGAACATTGCATTAACTATAAACATGATATACGATTGATTACCATTGACGATTACCTACCTACTACCTACTACTACAGTGAATAAGTACCTATGTTCAAGAGTAGGTAATAATAAGAGAACAATTCTAAAATCTCCAACGTATGAAGATTGATTTCTCTCGACACAGGCACTTACTTCATTGGAGATAAAATTAATTAGCGTGGTGGATGGTGGTACTCTTTTTATACTCCTATTAGTGATAAAAATTGAGCACATTCAGAGTTTATGGTGTCATTCTTGACAAATCCATGTCAGAACGAAAGGGTTAAATTCTTAGTTAATTGTCAAAATGTTCGAAGAAAACTATACATAATATTGAGTTTTAGATAAGTTTTATCCAAGTCATGAATGATGAAGTAAGTCATGGAACCGCGGCGGAAGACTCAAGCTGGACCAATGGCTGCGTCTAGTATGAAATCAGCCAGAAAAAGCTTTGCCGTCACGAATACCTACATCAACAAAAACACCGCTCCTCAAAAAGAGATTATCACTGTGCACACAAGTACTCCTCACGTAGAAAAGAAATCCTTCCACGCAGAACAAAATCAAGTTTACCAGGGAGATGTAAATGTTCTTTCTATCATGTAAGTTACTTAAATCTAGTTGGCATTAGGTACTTGATTAGCACCTTTTTAAAACATTTTTGTATACCCAGACACAGAAAAAAACAAAATTGTTGGATGGTATCCATCCAGATAAGACTAGATACCTACCTACGATACGATTACCTACGTATTACTACTGATAATAAAATAAAAACATCATCTCATAGAAATAAAATATATTTTTTAAAGGCCTAAGCAGACAAATGACAAGTCTCTGGGGTACTTATTAATTCTTGTTATTAGATCTCCAGAACGGTATAAATCATTGATATACAATATGATAAATAAATAAATTAGTTAAGTCCTTATTGTGCGACCGCAAGAAAAAAATCAAAGCCTTCTTCTGAGTTGATATCCAAACAGTCACAAGAAAGCACACGCCACCTAGGTATTATGTATAATATAGATTTACCTTTTTAAAATGTAGGTATATTAAGAAAATACCCTATGTAGGGTAAAACCACCGGTAGTCAGCCCCGAACCAGTACTCAGCCTTTTTCGTTTTAAAACCCATAGAAATAGCGCTATAATAGAAAGTAACCAATAAAATTACTTTAAATTGGTTCGGTGACTTCTCATTGGTCGAATCAATTCAAAACATATTAGCTAAGTTGCTGCGAACCAAATTAAATTTGAGTCCATTTCGACGTCGTCAGCTGACGAGGCGATATACGGCGCGCGCGCCATTTTTTTGCTAGTGGGAAGCGTTCGCAGAAAATGTAATTTATTTAATATTTTTGTTAGTTTTAGGGTATGTTGTAATGAAATTTACATTAATTAAGAGTATTGGCATCGTAATAAATAAAAAAGTATCGTGTTTTTCTTAAGAATAATTTAATAATGAGGTGGCTGACCATTGGGTTCCATTTTTATATACTTTATCTAGCGCCCAGCCACCCCTGGCTGACTACTAGTTTTGACGCTGTTTTTTTATTTAAAGTTATATTGATATCATTTTAAAGTTCAGAATGTATGCTTTAATCTAGAATACCCATACCTTATACGGTTTTGTCAAAAACCCAATAGTCGGCCACTAAAATAGTTACAGTTTGTCACATGGCTGACTACCGGTGAAACTAGACCCAATGTTCAGCCGTCCATATTTAAATTATTTCTTTACACAGTTTCTTATTCAAAGGCTATTTTAAAACTTAGTTCATTTGATTCCGTCACGTCTCATGTCTTTTTCAAGACCCTTAATATTAAAATACCCCGAAGAATAATTATATCATGCTTTAGATGTTATCGGAAATGGGATGAAAATTAGGGCAGCTAGTAAAACTCATAGCGTTCCCCGAGACACTCATCAAGACAGAATTATTCTTTGAGTTCCTGAGGACTCTAGAAGAATGGCTCCTGAATCCATTCTTTTGAATTGTAACTTGCAATGACCGGTTTTCCCAAAAAAACAGACAACCTATTGAATTCTGTTCAACAAATAACAATCGAAGATGGCAGGCCCAATCCTATCATAAGACCTAGTAAAATATGGATGAATTATTTTTTTAAACGGAACGGATAAATTTCTATAAGAACACCTGAAGCGATTTGAAAAAGAAGAGCAGTAATCACCGAAGAAAATATTAGAACATGGTTTGAGAAACTTAAAAACTGCCTCACTCAAAATCAAGCACTCCATGTGTTAGATGTGTGCTAATTTACAAACTAAGTCTCCAAAAATATCACCTTTTGTAGGAAAACATCTTTTTATACCATCACCAATAAAGGAATCTACCACTCCTTGAGTAAGGAACAGAATCGGGGCAATTTTTTCTGAAGAATGGAGACAATAAGAAATATCACTTCGGTGTTGTGTGAATAAGGTTTCCAGAGCTTCTGGGGGGTGCTACATTATTCGCAGGGGTCATCTTAGGGCGACAAGTCCAGTAACAGCTTTATTATGCTGTACTTGTCGCCCTTAAACTAGGATTTGATTACCACTTAACATCAGGTGGGATCTTGAAGTGCGATATACAAAAATCTTAAGAAGACAAACTAAAAAAGAAAGGAATTCGGAACATTTTACTTACCTAGCTGAAGAAACCGAGAAAACAGGCTGTGATTTAGGGGAAATCTTTAGGAGAAATCAATCAGAAAGTACCATTAAAATTCTCAATGATATACTTCTATCTCCTGAAACAGAAATCTGTTTGCTGCTGCTGCTAAAAATGTTTACTCGGCGAGAAACTTTTAGAAGTGAATGAGAACTTAAAAGCTATTTTATATAGTGATGTTACTGAAGATTTTTTCGCATGATTTAAATATAAGTTAGGTATTTGATTGTTGTGATAGTTAAGTTACGGTTAAGTCCAATTAGGTATTTTTAAAAAAGAAAAGATTTCGTTCTGTTTATTCAAAAATATTTAAAGCTCGCAAGTGCAGCGTAAAGCACTATAAAATAATAATATTTACTCCACGCTTTATTATATACTATAAAAACTATAAAAATAAAAAATAATAAAGGTCCAATCAGGTTTTTTTATCAGACTAATTGATTGTTATTGTTCTTAATCTTTAAGCTTGAACCTATCGATCTAAAGAGAGGCTGACCACTGGTGGCAATATGGCCGAGTACTAGTTTTTGGCGGCTGAGCACTGGTGAAAAGTGCCTTATTTCGTTAAAACATATTTTTCATTATATAAAACTTATCGTTTTTTATTTTTGCTAATTTTGTAACAAAGTTGAATAAATGAGTAAGTTAATTCATACAAAAGACTTCAATTTACTCATTTTTTAATTTTGTTATAAGAGTTTGAATTCGGACTCGCCACTAAAAGGCTGACTATTGGGTGTTTTACCCTATGTTCTTTTTTTTGTGAATTTCACAAAAAAAAAGGTAGTAAAATAATGTCATTTTTCAGGGAGATTTGTTATTTTTTGAATTAGTCAATTTATGTTTTTACTTTTTGATGTTAGCTATAATTTAAGTGTAGGTACGATAAAAACCACGCCAGAGAACACATTATGACCTTAGCACCGCCATTAGGCCGTGCGCATAAGAACTAAAATTTAACTGTAGGTACCTAACATTACCTGTGCTGTCGACTGTTAAAAATTTTATTTAGGAGAAGCGGCAGTACATCCCATACAGACTTATCGATCGATGCACAAACCAAGCATTTTTCGTATTGAAATATATATTATTCCGCAGTGATACCAACAAAGACATCATGTGCTGCAAGTATACGGAAGATGTAAACGATATAGCTGCGGGCTTCACAGATGGTACGATTCGACTGTTCGACTGCAACACCGGCGCCTGCACACACACGCTGGTTGACGACGAATGCCGCGCCTACCCTGGACCAGTAACGGCTATCAAACATAGGCCAGTCAGCAAAGCGCATCCGATTACAAATATGTTATTGTCCTGCTGTTAGTACGTACCTTTACGAAAATCTCGTAGTCAGAAACGAGCTTAGGTTAAGACAATTCAGCGCTGATTAATCGTAAACCCCTTACTCTCACACCCCAATAAACAAATTGGCTGTTATAGAACTACTTACAATACCTACAACGCCAAAAATAATGATTTTTGTCAGTGATATCATAGTTATGTATGACTAGCTATTGCCGGTGACTTTGATCGCATTATTTTGAGATAGATATCCTATATGTTAATCTAGTATCTGATCTATCCTTCTACCAAATTGCATCCAAATACATTTAGTAGTTCTTATGTGAAAAAGTAACGAATATTCATTCTTAGATACATACCTATTTACTTAAAACTTTCGCGTTTTTAGGGTTCCGTACCTCAAAAGGAAAAAACGGAACCCTTATAGGATCACTCGCGTGTCTGTCTGTCCGTCCGTCTGTCACAGCCGATTACTCTGAAACCACTGGACCAATTGAGATGAAATTTAATACACATATGTAAGTTAAAGACCCAAAGGTGCATGTGTAACGTAAATAAATAAATTATGAATTTGGAGGTCATTTTTGGAGGGCAGATAAATCACAACATAAAAAAAAAATAGCTAGCCATATCGTGTGACATATCAAATGAAAGATCTTGCTGTAAGGGTTGCAAATATGTATCATTTATAATCTTGAAATAAATAGTTTTTAAGTTATTTAAGAAAATACGCGAAAATTGACCATTCCCCCCCCCCCCCCCCTTATCTCCGAAACTACTAGGCTAAAAATTTTGAAATTAATGCGGAATATAACTCTTTACCTATAGATTACAGGAAAACCTATGAGAAGTACATGGATTAAAAACAAAGGGTTGTTTTGTTAAATTTACGTTTTTTTTATTGTTACCTGCCTGTGCCATGTAATACTTAATTTCAAAAGATTTTATTATTTTTATAGTACTATACGCCGTACTAGCGAACTTTAAATATTAGAAACAGAAAAATTTTATCTCCCCTTGCGGTGCGGGAATTGAACCCACGACCTTCACGTATCGCGCGTGCTGCTCTTACCAACTGAGCTAACCGCAAGTTATTGTAGGCGATGAAATTTTTCTGCTGTATCAACCGTTAGCCTTTCGGTAAGTGCCCTCTGCCGAATATGTTTATATCTACATACTTAACGGCCCGTGGTACATTCGTTGCAGAAATGTTTGAAAACCACAGAATCGAAGACACCTGGCATCTTAATCGATTTTATTATTTTTATAGTACTATACGCCGTACTAGCGAACTTTAAATATTAGAAACAGAAAATTTTTTTATCTCCCCTTGCGGTGCGGGAATTGAACCCACGACCTTCACGTATCGCGCGTGCTGCTTTTACCAACTGAGCTAACCGCAAGTTATTGTAGGCGATGAAATTTTTCTGCTGTATCAACCGTTAGCCTTTCGGTAAGTGCCCTCTGCCGAATATGTTTATATCTACATACTTAACGGCCCGTGGTACATTCGTTGCAGAAATGTTTGAAAACCACAGAATCGAAGACACCTGGCATCTTAATCGATTTTATTATTTTTATAGTACTATACGCCGTACTAGCGAACTTTAAATATTAGAAACAGAAAAAATTTTATCTCCCCTTGCGGTGCGGGAATTGAACCCACGACCTTCACGTATCGCGCGTGCTGCTCTTACCAACTGAGCTAACCGCAAGTTATTGTAGGCGATGAAATTTTTCTGCTGTATCAACCGTTAGCCTTTCGGTAAGTGCCCTCTGCCGAATATGTTTATATCTACATACTTAACGGCCCGTGGTACATTCGTTGCAGAAATGTTTGAAAACCACAGAATCGAAGACACCTGGCATCTTAATCGATTTTATTATTTTTATAGTACTATACGCCGTACTAGCGAACTTTAAATATTAGAAACAGAAAAATTTTATCTCCCCTTGCGGTGCGGGAATTGAACCCACGACCTTCACGTATCGCGCGTGCTGCTCTTACCAACTGAGCTAACCGCAAGTTATTGTAGGCGATGAAATTTTTCTGCTGTATCAACCTTTTTTCTGTTTCTAATATTTAAAGTTCGCTAGTACGGCGTATAGTACTATAAAAATAATAAAATCGATTAAGATGCCAGGTGTCTTCGATTCTGTGGTTTTCAAACATTTCTGCAACGAATGTACCACGGGCCGTTAAGTATGTAGATATAAACATATTCGGCAGAGGGCACTTACCGAAAGGCTAACGGTTGATACAGCAGAAAAATTTCATCGCCTACAATAACTTGCGGTTAGCTCAGTTGGTAAGAGCAGCACGCGCGATACGTGAAGGTCGTGGGTTCAATTCCCGCACCGCAAGGGGAGATAAAATTTTTCTGTTTCTAATATTTAAAGTTCGCTAGTACGGCGTATAGTACTATAAAAATAATAAAATCGATTAAGATGCCAGGTGTCTTCGATTCTGTGGTTTTCAAACATTTCTGCAACGAATGTACCACGGGCCGTTAAGTATGTAGATATAAACATATTCGGCAGAGGGCACTTACCGAAAGGCTAACGGTTGATACAGCAGAAAAATTTCATCGCCTACAATAACTTGCGGTTAGCTCAGTTGGTAAGAGCAGCACGCGCGATACGTGAAGGTCGTGGGTTCAATTCCCGCACCGCAAGGGGAGATAAAATTTTTCTGTTTCTAATATTTAATTTCAAAAGGTCTGACACATCAGTCTATGAGCAGATTACACATTATTTCATCAACTAGGGTTTGCCCCACGAAGGGGGGTTTGTGGGGCGAAGAATTAAGGGCAGGAGTTTGGTATTTTTTAAAGTGAGAGATGGAAGATAGAGACAATTAAGATATTTCTTTGTTTCTCACAATCAAGTGAAGGCAGTTATTGTGACCTATGAGCCCAACGTACGGAACCCTCTCCACGCGAGTCCTACTCGCACTTGACCGGTTTTTTAAATAAAGTAGGAAGTTTGCTTTGTGTAAACTAACCTACTTACCTACCTATAGCTATTGGGGTTTTTTGTACACCTACCTTTTTAATATTCTTTACTGTATTTTTAGATGTAAACGGTTGTATAAAATGTTGGAAATATAAATATGATCAATGCTTGTACACAATTCGGGAGAAGCGGCAGACTTTGGGACTTTGCTATCATCCACATTATACTAAATTCATAACGTATGGAGACGATGCCAAATTAAATATGTACGATGAAGAAGCACAAACGCAAGAAAGGGCTTTCTATTCGAGGTGGTTGATTCATAATTTTCTAAAGAAGTATATTAATTATTTTATAATAACAATGGACCATTTAGACTACCTTCTTTCTTAATCTAAAGGTGCAAAGTCGGGACTAATTGACGAATGCATTAACACCTCCCATTCAAACTCACATAATATTTGACGAATGGCCAAATATACCTATGTGAGGTCTAGTCCTCATCGTGATGAAAAACCAAGCCTTTTTGATGATTAATTTCAACCCCTTTCTCTTAACTTCTTACTTTAATCTCACCAGTTGTTCATAGTAAAGTTCGGAATCGATGGTCCTGCCTGCCTGAGTTTAACAGTTCGGTGGGGGAAGGGACCCTGAATCCCCCACATTTGCACAGAGTTGGCCACTGAGGGGGTTTTGGCCGATGCGAGCCCGACACACCACTCTCTGTTCCCCGCGGAGAGTGACGATGCGGTAGGCATTTCCCCCCTTGAGAAAAAAAGTCACTGTTGTACTTGATCCACTTTTCATCACCAGTTAACAGTTTCTTAGAAAATACTTTTTCTCCAAGCTAAGACTCTGATCTGCTTAGACATAGATACATACTTCTTACTTACTATTCTTCTTGAAGTGACTGAAATTAAAATGAGTGGAAGTCCGGGCAATTTCAATCTAAATCAAAATCAATTAGCAAAAATATCGATTAATATCTTGTGTCAATTAAATAAAATATTGAGGTACAACAAGGACAGGTTAAATTGCTCTAACGGACCGCATTAGTGATCCAACCAGTTTTAAAGTGTATTTCGAAGGTATGTCTACATATATGTTAATTTTACAGCCAAAGAAAGAATATAGTGGACGGGCACACGTCAAGAATTTTTTCATGTGCTTTCAATCCCAAATCTCACCATGAATTGATTTCGGGAGGGTGGGACAATAATGTTATGTGCTGGGATGACAGGCAGCCATATGCAACAAGATATTTTTTTGGGGTGCACTTGTGTGGAGAAGGGCTCGACTTTGACAAACCAGGAAAACAAGTAGGTACAACTTTTGTTTGTAGGTACCTACAGTTGAAAAAATAAAAAATTCAAGCAATGTATTGAGCGTAGCTACTGCCCGTTTTAAGCGTATCAATAATGCGAAGCTCCCAGGCTATAGACGCCCGCGTATTTTACGTTTTTAGTTACGTTTGAAAATATCAATGTTTTGTTTTTAGATACTGACTTGCTCCTGGCAAGACAAAGATAGTATACAACTCTGGGATTATGGCTCTTGTAAGTTAATCGAGACAATAGTGCCCGATAGTCACCAATCGAAACTGTACTGCGGAAAATATGTGCCTCGAACAAATCTAATTGTTTGCGGAGGTTCAGATTCGAACATGTTAAGAGTTGTAGACATTAATTTGAAGATAGTAAGTATACATTTCTTTGGGAAGAAATAGGACTAAGAAATACAATCTCGGGGCGAGATCACAAATTTATTGAATCGAGTTGTTTTAGAAAAGTATCTTAATCCAATGGGGACTACCACGCATGAAAAATCCGCTAGATGTCACTACGTGTGTGTGAGGTCCAACTGCTACACGATTGGTTACTTTTGACATGACCTTGACAGATGTGTCACCATGACATGTTAATCGCCAATCACGAAGCAGTAGGACCTCACGCCCCCGTAGTGTCATCTAGCGAATTTTTCACGCGCGGTAGCCCCCATTATATAACGGGACTAAAAGCCATAAAAACTACTAAGGTGGTTTAAGTGTTCATTAGGACACAAATGAAAAAGTTATTTCCTTCAAGAAAGTGGAGGAAGTGAAACGTTGCACTACCTACATGACGATCTTGCTTCCTCGAAGAAAAACGTCCTTATGTTGGATCCGCTGTCCAGGCTAAGGCCGGATAGTATATCTGTTGCACCAACTTAATTTTAACTCTTGATTAAACAGACAACCGTCAAATTATTAGAAACGTTAAATTTAAATTAGCGTATTCACGCTTAAATTATTTGCTAAAAATAATGATGATGACGTCAAAACAATAATATTGAATCAAGTATAATATTTCAAGAATCCTCCTTTTGCAATTAGCTGCGCGTAAGGGAGCGTTCAAGTATTACGCAAAGAAAAGTTTAAGTTCCGTGTAACATGCGGAATTAAAAATGCCATCATCACAACCCTCATAGTATAATTAATAAGAAAATAAGCCAGGTGAAAATTTATCAATGATGCGATTTTGTTTTTTTTTTAATTTAGACAGAATGTGCTATCCGAAACAACCCAGGTGGAATTTACGCATTCGACTTCGGAACCATAAGGAGGAAACCAAGTAAAGTACCAGAAACGTATAAGAGGATAAGTGAAATAGATACTACACCTAGAGTTGCTTTCGTGACGGGCAAGAGGCTTCAAACTGTCGACTTTGGGTAACAAATTTGTAAGGAATTAGTCTGATAATAATCTTAGCTTGTTAATATATAACAATGTCTAGTAAATGAAATATATTTTTAATTTATTATGCTGATGTTTCCGTCATAGAATTCCTTAAGTTACCCCTTTTCATAGATTGTGAGTGTGATTTTTTGAAATGGCTTACGTTTAACTACTTTAATATCCCTTTCCTACCGTCAATCCGTCCGTAAATGTTAAAAATCAATTTGGTGGGTCTTAAAATTAGTTGGGAGATAGATCATTTGAGTTTCGATTGAATGAACGATGGTGGGATAATTTGCTGTTTTTGAAGCTGAATGCGAAACTAGCTTGTTCTTGTAATTTTGAGGGGTAAGGTATACAGAAACGCAAGCCTAAAAGTTGTACATCAGTTCTATTTTGAATTTATTCTCTCTTTTAACATTTCGCTACGCACAAACAGCCGTTTAATACAATTTATGTGATAGACAAATACACTGTGATTTCATTTGTAAATAGTTATAAAACTCTAGAAAGATAAAATATCGAGTTTGGCAAGAATTCATAATAAATAAAAAACATAAATACTTCTACATAGTATTATACACAGGATTTGAACATCTATTATTCGACCGATTCAAGTTGAGCCTCGTCAACGGATGGGTCTTTCCGTGTTGCAATTGTTTTTTGTTTTGAGCTTTCGACATCACAGTTGAAACCACCACATTAGAGTAATCAATCGGCGCGATCGACACCACGGTGGGCGCCAGCGGCGGCCGCTCGCCGCCCCGCACCGCCCCGCAGAACGAGTTGCGCATCGCCGCCCCGCTGCGCGTCGACCCGTCCGACGCCGTTTTGCTCTTTTTGGAGCCCGCCACCCGCGGCCGACTCGCCTCGCACGCCGACTCACATCGCGACCGCCCCGGCTGGTCATACCGATCTACGAGCACCCTCACAGACAGGTCCTCACCGGACGGTGACGGAAGGGTCCGCTCCCGCCCCTCCGAGGCGGGCGTGCGACCCCGAGATTTGGAGCGACGTAGCGTATCGTTTTCAGATCGCGCCTCGAACTCTTTCTTGAGGTTGCTGACTAGCCCCGCCGCGGAGGGCGAGGCCGCCGCCAGACGGAGGGCGGGGTGCGCGGGCGGAGGCGCGGGGGCGGCGCGCGGCAAGTCGCCGTGCGAGGCACAGGCGGGGCGGCGGCGGCGCAGGCCGGCTCGCAGCCAGGTGTCGGCGGGGGCGGAGGCCGACATGCGGCCGCTCCAGGTGGAGGCGCCGCGGGAGCGCGAGCGCTCCATGCGCGCGGCGGCGGAGGCGAGCTCCTTCAGTATGGCACACGTCTCGTTGAACTTCCGCACGTTGTCGGATATGGCGGCGGAGGAGCGCGGCCGCAGCTCGGTGTGCTCGGTGATGACGGCGAGGTCGGGCGCGGGCGGCCTCAGGTCGGCCACGACGGCGCTGTCGGACGAGCTCCACGAGCTCTGGCGGCTGGGGGGCGGCGCCTCGTCGTCGACGCCTCGTCGATACTCACTGTCGGTATTACGTTCTAAGAAATTTGAAAAAGCGTCACTCGATTTTGTTTTCATGTCTACGATTCCACTATCACTTTTCACTATATTATCACTTTCGTTAGAGTTTCTATTGTCCTCACTTCGAGGCCAGGGCGTCTCCCCGGGATCCCATGTATGTATTTTATCGGCTTCGGAGTGGGCACATTTTTGATTTGAATTCTTCGACGGGGAGAGTTGCGGTAGTCTGTTTGTAGTATCCATAATCTGAGTGACGGACCCCGCAGACGCGTCCGAAGATCTATTACTAGGAGGCTCGTTTGGATAGTTAAAATTTAACCTCTGGTATCTTCTAAAATCTCGTTGTTCACCAGATGACGCGTTTTCTATTTCGTTTACGATGTGTTTGACTGATGGGGCTCCCTCCTCTTTTAATCTTATGATTTGGTTGGGTGACACACTGTAACTTCCGTTCCACTCCATGAGCATGTGCCTGGTCTCGGAGGCCAGGTTCTCGAGTGAGACGGAGGTGGGCGGCAGCAGCTCGGAGGCGAGCTTGGTGTCGGGCGACCAGGACCGCGGCCGGCCCGTGCAGGAGCCCGTCAACGCCAGGACCAAAGGAGTCGGATCCATTACTTTGCTCTCAGTTTTGGACGTCGATTTCGGTGATTTTAAATTGGTTTCAGATTTCGATCTCTGCAACTTCTCTTTATTTTTCATTGCATCGAGAATACCTTGGTAAGTTTCAAGTTGGTTCAGAAAGTTTGTGTTTGGTTTTATGCAGTTTCTCTTTGCTTTCACGTGCTTAAGAGCTTTCTCGAAGTTCCAACTAAATGCCTTCATGGCATAGGCGATCACTACGGAAGCAGACCTGCTGATTCCCATCTTACAATGAACCAGAACTTTCGAGCCTTCGTTTCTGGCTTTATTTATGTACTTGAATGTATTATCCCAATGTTTGAGTAGATCAGTCTTCTCGTCATCATATACTCTTACATTTAAATAGTCGAACATACCAGGGAAAAAATTGTCAATCTCTCTTGTTACATTTAGTATATGTCTCACCCTGAAACAAAAAAAATTTAAGATTTAGAGACATTTGAGTCTAAAAACGCCAAAACAAGCGTTTCTAAATTTTGTTAGCATCGGTCGAATCAGGGAAGGTACAGTCAGCTTCATAAAGATCTAAGTGTCCAGAGTGGTCAAAATTATCTGAAGGACAGAAGTTCATTTTTATGTACGTTGTCAGGTCGTCTTATTGTTGTAAACGTACAGAGTGGTCAATAATATCTAAACTACACGATTCCATAAATATGTTATGTGTTAAGATGAGCAATAATATATTCGCGTCCTAAGTATTCATTGGTATCTAAGCATTCAAAGTGATCATAAATATGTTGGTAGTAAAGAAAAGTAAACTTTAATGTTTAAGTGATACGATTGATTTCATTGTTATTATTGACAGTGACGTTCTAAGACACATGGATAAACGAAAACTAGGATGTCCAATTGCGTCACAGCCTACAAATATATGGATATGCCATAAAATTACGTGCATGCAAGTGGAACTTTGTAAAGATAGGAAACTGAATTTAAAGTTTTTGTAAATTCACCCGGGAATCGAACCGACTACAATCTACACTCGATTGCGATCCGTTAGTTATAGTCGATTATAAGAATTAATTCTCGGTACTAAACTTGATAAATTAAATGAAAGTAAATTATGAAATGATAAAAAAAAATTGAACTTTACTTTTTATTATTAAAAAGGATAAAAATTAAAATATGGTTTTTAATTTGTAGGTATGGGGGCTATCGGGCGCCCCTGAAAAGTATTGTTTTTTTTCTATTTTTGTGAAAAACCTTAATACGGTTCACAGAATACATCCACATACCAAGTTTTAATAGTATAGGTATTTTAGGGTTTTATAGAAAAAAGTGGCTGCGACATACGGATGGACAGATATACATGACGAATCCATAACGGATCCGTTTTTTGCCATTTGGCTACGGAACCTTAATAATCTTAGATGTTTTTAATAAATTAAGATACATTAATTTAGTAGATATAAGTATTAGTTATGTCATAGTCCTCCGTAGCCTCCGTAGCCGTGAGGCGAGCGCCATCTCTGAGGTTCCGGGTTCGATCCTCGGTCGGGTCAATATGGGAAACGAACTTTTCCATATTGTCTCGGGTCTGGGTGTTGTGGTACCGTCGTTGTTTCTGATTTCTGTAACACAAGTGCTTAAGCTACTTACCACAGAATCAGAGCAATGTATGTGATGTTGTCCAATATTTATTTATTTATAGTGGCTATAGTAGGCAAATAGTTGATTTTTTTTATATTACACTTCAAGATTGACCTCATCCTACCTGATATTAAATGGTAATGAGGTCCTAGCTTAAAGGCGACAAGTACGGCATAATAAATCTGTTACTGGACTTGTCCCCCTTACCTTGAAGGCTTGACCCCTGCTACTAATGTAGCACCCCCCAGGAGCTCGGGAAACCTCACTCACACGCAGGAACACAACAACACCGAAGTGATTTTTATTTGGCTGCGGTCTTCTGTAAGGTGGAGGTATTTCCCCAGTCGGACTGCTCCAGTTCAAGCTACATATAAATCGCTATGCCCTACCTCTCTTATTGAATTTTTACATATTGCGTAATAACACATTATGTAAAAATTCAACTATTTGACTGTAAACTGATCAAAAGTTATAGCCATGGGATTAATTAAAACACTTCCGTTAGGAGTTCTTGGAATAAAATTCTGATAAGTCGTGGCCTCGTTTTTAAGTTAGATCTGCAAAAATAAATCTTGGAAAACTGCATTAAATTTGGTGCGGTTGTTCTTGCGTGATGTCGACACAAACACACAGCTTAAAACAGACAAAAATTCTTAAAACACCAGGTTTTGGCCTCAATTGCTTTTTTCGAGACCCCCTGAACTTTATCTTTTTCCAAAATCTCTTAAATATTAACACGGAACTGTTACACTTTTATAATAGGAATAGAAAATATTAATTGAGATTATTTTAGAAAAAGATTTATTGTTAGGTGAAAATATTTTATAAACAAGCATTTATTATGAAGATACAAAGCAAACAAAAACCAAGATATACATAAAACTTATTGTTTTTTAAACCTTACGAAGGTGTACCAATTTTCAGCTCAAATGGCCCACAGGAACAGGTGTTCCTATGGGTATCTTCTAACTCCATTATAAGACCAGCTCCATGTTACCATGATAATTTATTGTTATCGCAGTTATCTAAGTATACCAAATTTCAGCTCAATTGGTCAACCTGAACTGGGTCTATACTTCATTTAAAAAATAGTAAACATACATAGGTACCTATAATGTACTACATACAAATTTGAGGTTTCGGTTAGTATTTAATTGAAGTTATTATAAAAGCTTACAAAGAGATGTCCAAGTTGCGGGCACAGCAAACGAAAGAAACAAAATTGGTGAAACAATTGAAGCCTTGCTGCTTGGGACGCCGACACTTTACGCACTCGAAATTTAAAAATCTGCCTAATGTGTAGATATTTATGATCACTCTGACCGCTTAGATACCAATGAACAGTTTGGATGCGTACATATTAATGATGATTGTAATCGTGTACATGTTATTGGAGACTTATGATGAGAACATATTTATGACTTGTTGGATATGTACAATATTTAGGTGACTTTGAATGATCATATATTATTAAATTAAATATTAAATATTGGACAACATCACATACATTGCTCTGATTCTGTGGTAAGTAGCTTAAGCACTTGTGTTACAGAAATCAGAAACAACGACGGTACCACAACACCCAGACCCGAGACAATATGGAAAAGTTCGTTTCCCATATTGACCCGACCGGGGATCGAACCCGGAACCTCAGAGATGGCGCTAGCCAAAGTCAGGCCCGCTCGCCTCTCGGCTACGGAGGTTGTATTATTGCACCTTTGTTCCTCATATATTTTTGACTACCTTCATACCTCATATCTTTATGAACGTGACTGTACCATGTACAAAGGCCGTTCCCGTAACGCATCTTAAAACTAAAAGTTCATGTTGACGTTATGCGTCAGAACGCTACTCACAGCGAAGTCTTAATAAGTTTGGGTACGGAAACCTAAAAACTAGAAATGAAGATATATTTACCCATTCCGCTGCAGCTCTTCCAAATTGCTCGCGTTCCACTCTGATCCAAGGTACACATGGTCGAAGACCTCAGTGGGCGCGTCCATCTGCCCCAGTATAGTCAGCATCTCGTGGTCTATGAACGACTTGTATTCAGCGAGGTCCATATCCAGCTCGTCCTCGAGCCGGCCGCGTATAGCCTTGCTCGTCACCTCGTCCAGGTCCACGCTCATCATGATTTCCTTTAGCGTGCAACGGATCACGCGTTCCGTCTCGCCTCTCTGCCGTGGCCTGAAAAACATTAGTTACAATAGTTTAGAAGAAAAAAACAAAGATTTAGTCTTGTCCACCAGAAAATTTGTGTATTGAAGCCTACAGGAAATTGTAATTAAAGAAAAGAAAGAAAGAAAATACATTTATTGACCATCAGAAAATCATCAAACAAACATTAAAACAAGACAATCAATAGGCCAATTTGGGTTCCACCTCAACAAATGCTGCTACGGTATTATTATTAACACCGCATCAGCGCTGGTGTTCTGGTGAAACCCATTGCTTGGAAAAATAGCAAGAGCCCTCTAGTTCCCCACGCAAGTGGCATTAGTAATTTTAACATGTCAATATAGTAAAACACACAATACAAAGAAAGAAAAGAAAATAAATTACATTAATCACAAGATTGCAGAGTAATTAAGGACTCTAGTAAATGCAAATGTCAAGTGTATAAGATAGGCAAGGAGTAGTTCAGACTAGCAAGCTTAACAAGGTTGTAGGCTTTAATTAGGCATATTACCTACAGAACCATTTGAGAGACCGCGTCAAACCGATCGTGCCTTCGAAAGACATTTCATTATCGTTGGAATGTACGTCAAGATGTAGATCAGATTCTAAGGTAAAAAAGTTGCTATGTTATTATACCTAAGTAAAACTTAAGACAGATAAAAACAACAAGAAAGGCGACAAAATTAACAAGAAGTTATTTGTGCTCTATACTAATTATTATAAACAAAAAAGATTTATCTTTCGATTTCTAACGAATAAACTCAAAACTACCATACTACATTATTCCTAAGGGACGTAAGATACATTTTAACACGAAAAGTTCACGCGGGAGAAGCCGCCGGCAAAAGCTATAGTGCAAATGAAAACGTCACAATATGCTAGTTGAACAAAGACGAATGATAATTGTTACGGTTCGCACTAGCAAGTAACGAATATTAATTAACGAACTGGCCGATCCTCTACGAGGTCAAAAAACGGGGTCTAGGCGCTTGCGCTCTTATGCGTGATTTGTTATGTGCAAACACTGTATTAATTATACCCTCACATGTAGGAAGGACTTCCAATTTTGATGTTTCCTTCCAAGATTATCGCTATAATTCAACACGTAATAAAGGATTGATTTAACATTTATTCTGGACATGTCATGTCCTCATTTATGTTATTGCTTTGAGTTGTTTTTTTTGTGACTTTCAATAACTCTGGCGAATATCGATTAAAGCCTACATATCGGCCTAGCAGGCACAGCACGTCAAATTTACCTCACGAAATAAGACATAGCGGTAGCAGGATGATTTCTTTTAATTCGTCCATCAATAGACATGTAATATTGTACCAAATGTAAAAACACTTTCAAGGTGTATTTAAAAAATAACGAAGGTGTGATTATTTTAAAGTGCCAGAACCGAAGTAGTAACAGTTATATAATTATAGTTAAAATACGACCTCATTTGTTATTTCACAATATTGCGATTACCATTTTCTTAGACTGTAATAACCGACCCTACAAGACGCTATTTTTACTCCAACAGTTAGGCCATGCATGTTTAGCAAATATTAATGATGTTAGCAGCACACGAGCGTAAAGCTGCCCGTTACTATGCGTGGAGTGTACCAAGCAAAAGGCCCTTCTATGTCTATGTTGTATGTTATTATTATTATTATTATTATTAACCTTCTAGTTCCGCCCAGGAGCGCTGGCGACTGGTTTGAATCATAAAGCTAATCGGTTAATAAAGAGTCTTACCACAACCACCGTATCATATCGTGCCAGCACAGAACCTCTCTTACTTGGTTCACTTTTTAAAATAAGGTTTGGCAGACGAGTGTTCATCTGTGGCTGCTAAATATAATTTATATTCCCATGGCGCCGTCAATCGGCCGAGAGGTGCGGGGGGGGGGGGGGATAATCTAGTCTCCGGAGCTGTATTCCCTAAAGCAGCGGTAGAGTGCACCAATGCAAAAAAGACGGGTGTTGATGACTCACTTGAGCCTAACAGAGTCCGGCGAGGGCGGGCGCCTGGACTCGAGGCAGTCCATTGCGTTCCACTCGTTGAGGCAGGACCGGTCAGAGTTCACATGGCCCTCGTAGTACTCGCACCACGAGTGTGAGGCGCCACCCGCGAAGTGGTTCAGCTCACGCGCGCGACCGCTCGCTCGGTGCAGCGTCTGGAGCGCCGACCTATAAAACGGTGTTTAGCACACAAACTAGCCACTAAACACGAAAAATAGCGAGCAAACAATCTGCCGATTTGATCTACTACCCTACAGACTTTAATTTTCACGACTGTGTGTAAATAGTTTGAATGTATACGGTTTATTTTATGTATATGGTGAACTTAGGCTAATACATGAACTGCAATTTTATGCGTTCAATTTACTTAAACACTTGTTGTGATTCGTCAGAATCAAATATACATTTTTAAATTATTGTTTTCGCTTCTAAACGAACACCCCGTATGTTCGTTCGTTTCCAAACAGTTATATATATTTGACATACATAACCCATTCCCTGCTCGTAAAGCAGGCACAGTAAAAGTAAAACAGGACCATGCGATTCCTCTAGGAAACTGACCTAACTTTTTGAAGTTATTCTGATTTGTAATGTTATAACTGATTCGGTAATGTATTTGGAAATCATCCGTGGTTTCAAAGTAGATTACCAAATTATACATAACCCTAGCTTGTTGAGGGAATAGTAACAATACTTCAGAAAATTAATGTATCGTAATCGTAACAGGGCAAGGGTGAGCCGAAGAAGGTGTTGTTGTTTGACGACCTTCGTAGCCGAGAGGCGAGCGGGCCGAACTTTGGCGTCGCGCTATCTCTGGTTCCGGGTTCGATCCCCGGTCGGGTCAATAAGGGAAAAAACCTTTTCTATATTGTCTCGAGTCTGGGTGTTGTGATATAGTCTTTGTTTCTGATTTCTGAAACACATGTGCTTAAGCTTAAGCACATGATAAGAGCAATGTATGTGATGTTGTCCAATATTTATTTATTTATATTGTGTTCAATAGATTACGAACTAAGGCTAAAGTAAGCGCATTTTCACCAACACGTATTGACAACACAAAATTTGACTACTTTTGTTCGGTGGAGATTCTGCTTAACGTTACTATATTTTTATTTTTGTACTAAATGGGTCTTAAAAAGTAACTGCAAAATGTAAACAAACGGGCCTGAGAAAAAATTAATATGGAAGAGAAGTTTGTTCTAGTAATTATTGACCTCTATTTATGTTTACACAAAAAGGAGAATGTATGAAGTTTGGTTTAAGTGTCCACCACTATGTAATAAAACATATACATATATAAAAATAAATAGCTATTTGTTTAAAAAAAATCCAAAATAACGTAAACGTAAAATCATCTAACATACTTATTCGGAAGTAATCAAATTAGGTCGTTAATACGCCATAAAAGAAGATAAGCTAACTGGTTAAAATTAAATAATGAGGTTCATTACAAACATGGAATGTGTAGATAAACAAAGTGTTAGTTTAGTAATCATAATGCGAGTTCTCACTCACCACATGGCCTGCACAGACACCGGCTTGAATATGTGTTGACGGTTGCATACGCACACGCTGAACCCTCTGTGGACAATGAATCCCTAATTAGTTATTGTTCTTAGCTCACTTAAATGTATGGTGGACAAAATGGTTTCTTGTTATTTTAATATACATAACTATGTCGGACTATAATACTATGTACTGTTATGTATGCTAAAGGGAGCACGAGTACCTAATTAATTAGAAAACTAGTAATTTGAAGGCAAAGTGTAGGAAATAAAAAATACATAAAACAATTTGCCCTCTGGAGATTTTTATTGGAATTTCTTAAGTTTGTTTTTAAATTTGTCTCAGATGCATTAATGCAATCGTTTGCAATATTGCATTTGAATCCAAGTTTCCTTGATGACTAAATTTCAAAAAGAATGGTTGCGTACTAGCGTGTCATGCAGTAGCCGCCATCGAATTAATTGAACGAACTGTGCGTCTACCATGAAGAATGTACTTCATGGTAGACCTTCATGGTCTACCATGAAGGTTACATTTCACCATGTACATTCCAAGGTTTGGCCGAAATCGCAAAAGGATATGCAGTGAAAATTAACTTAAAAGAAACCTTTCATCTTTAGGTACTCATCAGTCATCGTTACAGTAGGTCTACTCACAAAAACGAAACGAACAAATAAAAGGTTCCGTTTTTGAAGATTAATCAAAAGTTGGGAGTTAAAACGTGGTTCTTGATTTGCATAAATAATATTTGTTTTTTTTTAAACGCTTTATGCCCGGTTCCAATATTTGGAAAACGATCCGTTTTAGTTACGGATACTTAGTAATAAATTATACGAGGTGTAAGCTAAAACAATTCTAGATGCGGCGTAGTCAGTTGGAGAAAACCGAATTGTCATTTTTGACACATTACGAATCGTAAATTATTGGAACTGGGCATTAGTAGCATTCGGAGTGAGTTGGTTACGATTATAAAAATTAAAAATTGCTATCCGTCGTCGGATCCGACATATTTTGTTTTTGGGAGTAGACCCCCACATGTGTTCGCAATTTCTAACATTTGGTTACATTGTAGGTCTTGTGTTGAAGTATCCTCTATATTGTTATGCTATTACAAATGTAATGATGTCTTTGTAGTCCATCTCACCCGTCGCCATCGAGTTTGATGGATGTGTCGGCGAGGACCCGAAGCACGAGGCCTACGGTGGTCCCTTCGTTGCAGTCGATGCCGAGCAACGCTGCCTCATCGTTGCGGCACACCACCACCAAGTAGCGCGTGCGGCCTGCGTGCGCGCTCTCGAGTTTCACCGCCTGGTAATAAAGAGAAATATCTTAAAACAAATTCACGAGTCTTCACTTTATAATAAGCTCAACTCCTATTGTCAGAAAATACTCAAGTTTCAAATGAGCCGCGACAGGTTCCTCGCCAAAACAATCATATTTGTTTCGTTAATCAGAAGATGGGCAAGGTTCATTGTATAATTGATGATGAGACCATGACAATATTTAAAGGGAGATTTAATTAAGTACAAATTGATGAGTACCTTTAGGTTAAATTAAAATATAGTAACGAACTAAAAAACGAAAAAGATTTTGAATTAAAGTAAAATTGGACAAAAACGAGACTTTAACTTAATTGTTAATGCAAGTTTGATTGTAAAATCTGTTAGTACAATAAGATTATTGGTAAAGTAGAATCTAATATTTACTCATCCTATTTAAACGATTAATCTGAAACAGCAATGACTCTCTGAAATGCTTCTGGTGTGTACTACAAATTGATATTTCCATAATAAGTACAGTTTGCTATTCTTTAAAGAGGAAAGGTATTTAGTGGTTCCTATAGCACAACGTGCATGTTACGTGCGTCAATATACTGAGAATACTAGTGTGCTTTACCTTTTACATTGTAGAGTTAGACAACAGGGCCTTGTTAACTAACGTAGACATTTGAATTAAAATTACCAGACAATTAGGATCTAGATATTATGAAACACCAGGATCCAACGTTCCATGAGAAAGACTTACATATACCTGTATTCAAAATTACCATTTTGAGTGTCTCTTCAGTTCGCAGTAGGTAAAACATGGATTGAAGGTGGTGCTGTATGTCTGGCTGAGGGTGGGCCCGCGCGGGCGACGGGCGCCGGTCGGAGCAGCCCCGCTCCGCGCCCCCCAGCACCAACGCCGCTCCTTTGTTCGCGAAGTAGCACTCATTGAGGCTGGAATAATAACGTTTTCTTCATGTTATATTCTTCTCAAATTTACCAACTTAGTATGAATTAAATTTTAACTATTACTAACTCTTTGATAGTTCAGTCAGTTTGTTAATAATGTAATGTGACTTAATTATTTACACCTTACTAACTGTTGTCCACAGTACCAGATGTTTCATTTTTTTTTTAAATAAGAAGAAGCAACAGCGTATTAAATAAATCTATTATTACAAAAATAAACTTCCTTTAACTAAAGGATTACTCATTAATTAATTACTCGTGAGGAGTTAACAAATCCCTACATAGGTATATGACCTTATCAACAACACTGTAATTTTTATTTATTTTAAGGAAAGGGGTAGCGCGTATGCAAGAACTATGTTTTCTTTCATTAGTGTAGAAACAGTAAAAACAGACATTTTTTATTTAATGAGAGTTCCTAAATAGTTTATCTATCATTTAAAATTGAAGCAACGCAAAACAAAATAATAAGAGTGATTTACAATAAAACTGTAAATTTTTAATCGGATGTAGGCACGTCAAAAATGGAGCCGCGCGTAACGCGCTGTCCTTCAATGGAGCAGCACAATATTCGCATGAGGCACTCGGCAATAATTATTTTTTAAATATATTGCAACCGCGAAATGTATGAATGACGCCATTTTTAGTAAAGTTGCAGCAATCCGTCTTGCCGTAGCGTTTAACCTCCCTTTCACCGGCGCGAGCGCAGGCCGGAGTTCGACTTGACACCCGCCGAAGAGGGACGACATGCTGGCTGGAGTTGCCCGCCAAAACCGGTGGCTTGCCTTAACATGTCTCGCAACACGATTACTCATCGACTTCCCCAGTACACGAATGATATTAAATGATTTTAGAAGGAGCCTACTAACAACAACAATTAATAAATACATCTTTCATGTGAATACGAGGAAAATCGTTTAAATAAATTAAGCAGGATAAAATGCATATCACACCTAATATCCCTTCTCACCGAACCTTTGTGGCTAAATATACAGAGACAAAGGTGCTATTACTGCGCGCAGTGACATTTAACTGTATACAGCCCGAGCGCCTTTCAAAAGAGGTATTGGACGTAAAACGTATGATGAGGTCATCCGAAAATAGCGCTACGGGAAACATGTGGGATGAAGATAGTATAACTAAACAAGGGAAGGTGAGGCAGCCATTTATTAATAGAGTGAAAATAATAGACTTGTGTCGTTAGTTAGCATAGGCCACAATTCCTAATGTTGACTTGCATTAAGCGGCAAGGGCGATTGTTCTCAAGGTTCATTAAAAATAGCGGCGGCGTGTTGCCAAATCAAAGCGGTGTTGCCCGTCCATACAAGTCACGGGAGTGTGAGCCGCGAACGCCCTACCGCGGCCGCGGCTGCCACGCTACTCTTGGCATACGGCTTACCAGATTCGGTTATGGCTAACCGAACTTTGAAAATGTTTGAAAAAACAGCGTTACTAATGAACAGAACTTACGATTGGTACTGAATGGCATGGTCATCAATAATTTGACGAATGAAGAAGATGATGATATTAAAAATATACCTCGTTATATCTACGTCTTCTTACGAACCCCTGTTTAGGTGTATCCACAATAACATATTAAAGTTTCATTACACACAAAAGCATAAAAAACGGCAATAAACATTATAAAGTATTAATTAATTAATTTGATTAAGAATACTACGAAAACTTTCACATTTGCTTTTCAAGATGTCTGTTTGTCCTTCTTTCACGAAATTAATGTTAGCAAATTTAGCAAAATTGAGAAGGTCAAAACTACTGAAACCTCAGCTAAAAATTACTGGAATTTAGCCAACACAACGCTCTTCCGTAGGTATGTTTCAAATAAACCAACTATTTACAATTAATTCTTAATCACATCAATGTTAAACATACCACTGAAGGAGTGGTGCACGATAGCGTTACTTACTGATGATAACGAACAAAATTACGAATTATGTTATCCGGCTTATCAGTTTATGGTCTGCACGCTATATATTAAATAGCCTAGAATGATTTTTCGATTCGAATAAAATGGTGAATATTGAACGTAGAACAGGCCCCGAGAGACCTGCGTTTGCACTTGTGTCACTAGTTGTGTGATGGAATAATTTACTGTATTAAACAATTAAAACTCTTTCTATGCTCACTATATGCTGTATATATTTAGTTTCACTATTAAGCAACTAGAGACCATAACACAAACAAATCAACACAAAAAGAAGAAAACTGAACCATATAATTACCTTTTTTAATTACCCTTAATAATATTCTTTATAGGTATTATTATAAATGCGAAAATCACTCTGTCTGTCCGGTTTTCTCGCCAAAACTACTGAATCAATTTAGGTGAAATTTGGTAAACAGTGTTGAGACTCAGACTTCTAGAGGGACATAGGCTACTTTTTTGAACCTAAAAAATGGGAAAAATAATTTAACCTGTTGATTAGATTTAAAAAATACGACATTCAAAGAATGTATTAAAAAAGGATTAGATAATTTTTGATGTATAAAATCATAGCAAAGGGGCTGTGGAGGTCGCATCGGAGAAGTAGATAACAAGAATATATTTTTTTATTTTGAAGGATAGAACAGCACCTTTCCATTATACATTTTGAGGAAAAGTGTATTGCGCGTAAGAAAGATTGAGGAATGTTAATTGAAATTAATAAAATTAGCTTTTTATAATTCCTGAACTCCTGTTCCGATACGTCTCCCAAAATGAATAGCAAAATTGGAGACTAGGCAGAACACATGTACTGCTAGAAAAAAAAAGTAGGTAGGTTTTCGCTTACGGACATAAGCAATGTACAATTCAATCCAAAATCCTTATTAAAATGTTATGCGGGCACTGCCATCATACATGTCCAATTAATCCTTAAGGCAAAAGCTCAATAAGCACCTGCTTTATTTAAACTCCCAACGAGAATGAAATACGTAACGTAACTTTTGTTTGTAGGTTGTTAAAAATAGTTGTAATTTTGACATAATTATATTTTTCCCGTCTAGAGAGAGTTCCCGAGTAGAGACTAGAAGGCGTGGGTATAATAGCGTGCGGCAGCGTTTTTTATCTATCTATAAAAAAATATTGCCGAAATATATGTACGCGCATAACTACAATAATACCTACTGGAGCAATTAAGATAAATATTTTTATGTTATTTTAGTAATTGTCAGGAAATTTTTTGTAAAAGTAAGTTTATATTTTACCGGAATCGAGTGCGAGCGAAGCCGCGGTGAGCCGCTAGTAATTATTACTCTAATCCTATAATAGGCTGTTTGCAAGGCAATAGTACAAATAGCTTATCAAGTTAATTATACTTAAACATCGTATTTGTACAGTAATTAGCTTAAACAATTAAAAATGCTACACAAAGTCACTATTCCACGCGGACAATATCGCGACCAAAGCTAGGAACACTAAATTTGACCCTTGCCCGTATTCCGCGCCGGCACAAAAAGAAAATGTATGTATAAATTAACTCTGGATGAAAACATATTTCAATACACTAATTAATTTACATGTGTATACGGAAATAAATTGAAGCTTTAAAATAAATTAAATAAATAAATAAAATTGTGTGTTATAATTGAACATTTTGTGCGGGCGCGGGAATCGAACTGCATGCCGGTCCTTTCTATTTCGTAATACAGGGCAACAAACTTTATATTCTATTAGTCCTTTATTTCGACTTATAGTGAGATTTCATATTAAAACAAACAAGCGTTTCACCTTGTTCTTAGTTCTAGATCCAGATTATTTTTAGGCTTGTCCTTAAACAAAAGGAAACGTTTATTTTGAATATGACAGATTGGTAATGTTATTGTTTACTAGTAAGTAAAACTTACATGTATTATCACAGGTGAATTTTATAAACCACAAATGGCTAACATTAATTAATAACCCATTTCTTGTACTTCCTGTTTTTGCTTATTTGTGTTACATACATATTTATTTCCTTACGCATCATTGACAAACACAATACGTACCATCACAAGGTGTAAATAAAGTGTTGTAATTCTAGGTAATATTATTCACGTAAACGTCGGGTCAAATAAATCCACTTATAAATACAAAATTGATTAAACATTACAACATTAGGTCGTAAATAATCGTTTCATAATTATGTACATAAGTTATTTACCTGAAGGCAACCATTACAAATGCGGAACACAAAAATCCATCCAGGCAATCCAAAGCATTCATTTATAGTGTCACTGATTGAACTCGCACAAAAACATTGTTGCTCTGTGGTCGAAATTATTCGCAGACGAATGCGACGCACGCGTTTTGATGGGAGATAGACTTCGCGTATGTCATCCAAGCATGGTCAGACGAGATGCAGAGCGCGCCGCGTCCCGCCCGACCCGACAATACGAAAACGATGCGTGCACTACGGACGTAACTTGCGCGCTGAGCCCACCCGACGAGCGACATCATTACTTCCCTCCGAGCCGAGCACAAACTGACGCGTAAATATAGAAACTGGACGCTCAACAGGAACACGAGGCATTCAGGAGCGCGCTTTGCTTTAAATGCGCAATAACATTGATTCGAGTAGCCGAATTAGATAAATTAAAACATGATGATACACCATAAATAACATTCATGATTTGTCTAAATACATAGGTACACAAACATACTTTGAAACTAAATAAACCGCAAACCACAAAATTTAATCCAGTAAAATTGAGGTCAAATCTTGCGATCCGCTTTCAGAATTGAGTTCTCGTCCTTGGTATATAAATTAGGTATGTAAAGGTGAAGTTCTGATGTCAGATAATGTGGTTAAATCTGAAAATTGAAAGGATCCCTTCTCCCAATAACCTTTAAGGATATCCGCTAGCTGTTTAACATTTAGGTAACTGGGCTCAACAAGAGCATTGGCCATGACCAGCAAAGTGGTAGTGTGCAATCTGCCGCGATTCCGCGTAGTGTTTGTACCTACCAGTATCTACAATTGAAACGATACAAATTACTATTCGCGCAACTTACATAACTTATACATTTAATAGTAATGTTGACACCATTTACATATAAATTTAAGGTATCAATGCCGTAAAAGATGAGTTTACGTTACATAGCCCATGTTAATCTAAAATGCTATTTGTTCCGAAACTATTTAATAGTGATTTTACTATCTTCATTGACAATATATGAAGGAATCGTGATTTGACAGTTACCACCTCGTCAACATCCTTATTCAGAAAACCATTGGTATCTTAATACTATGGCCCTATTAAACTACATGCTACTAACTAACTTAATCCCATATGGGGTCTGATTCACTAACGTCAGAAATGATTCTGATTCGGTTTTGCATCGGTCGTATCGTTAACTAGCGACCTGCCCCGGCTTCGCTCAGGTCAATGCTGATACTAAATACACTACAGAAAAATTGTGAACGGCACCACCGCAAAGGCTACGTCCCGCAATTTTTTAATCTGTAATATCTTCGAAAATATTCATTTAAATCATATGCTGTAAATGGCCATATACAGAGATCTATAACATAGATATGTTAAATCAACAATGTATTTAAGGTAATAAGGGTTATGCTGTATTGGTTAAAATCGCCGCGAAAATTAGCCATTGTTTGTCGTAAAAAGTAAATGCCAAAAAAAAAATATTGTGGAATATCCATAAGAGATAAACATATACCATTGCGGAGTTTTCTGTAGGACCATTTTAGTGTGTACAATACTTAGTACATTCTTTTGATAAATATTGTAGGGTTTAGCCTGCGTTTGAAATGTATAAGCGGAAAAAATGCAATTATTTACGACATCACATTAAAAACCTCAAAAATAACAGTATTTCCCCACTATTTAATGGATGTTATTTTACATACAAACCTTCCTCTTGAAGAACTCTATCTGTTAAAGAAAACTGCATCAAAATCCATTGCGTAGTTTTAAAGATTTAAGCGCACATAGGGATATAGGGACAGAAAAAGCTACTTTGTTTTATACTATGTAGTGATACTGATGGTCAAGAAAGAGCTTAGTTCGATTGAATATTATACCGACAAAATTAACAAGCGAAACTTTCGTTTTTGAAGATTAATCGAAAATGTAGGAGTTAACGTGATTTTTGATTTTCATAAAGAATATTTTGTTTTTCTAAAACGCTAAATTAGCATTCGAGGTGGATAGGTTCCGATTATATGAATTACAAATCACTATCCGTCATCATTTAGTACCCAAGGGACGGTGTCAGGTGCAAAGGAAGGAAAGCAAGACGATGGGAAGATTATATGAAACTCATTATAGGAACTCACTGGATTAGAGTAGGAGCAGATAGGGAACAGTGGAAAGAGTTGGAGGAGGCCTTTGCGTAAGGCACACCGAAATCAGAGACATTCTGTAACCGCATGCAATGGTAAATGGTACTTAAGATTTTATTTTGTAACTAGTTTTAAGTTTTCGGCAATAAAAGGCTATATTATTATTATTATCATCCGTCATCAGATGTGACCTACTTCGTTTTTGGGAGTAGACGCTCGGGTACTCTGATGTTTGATAGAATTATCATTTTTAATGCCTAAGGCGTTAAAAATAATAATTTAAAGATTCCATTTGACAGTAAGTTCAAATTTTGTCAGCATTTTGAACTTTTTAAACAACGAATTATTTAAAAGAGTTAAACATATTACCTACCTCTTGCTGATACGATTTTCCACATCCTCTTCGATATCTTCACTTGATTTTTCTGCCTCATCCTGAAAACAACAGATATAGGTTTATCCTAAGAGTCAATTTGTATATACATACATATTTACAGTTAAAATGAAACGCAAAGAGGAAAAACATCATAAACACACCAGCATATTCACATAAACAAGCTAGTATAAGTATTAGGTTCGATAGAGCTATAAATGGTTGAAAATAACCTTTTCACAAATTTGTGAAAGATGGTACTACAAAGTAGAAGAGTATATTAAAGACTGAGTGTTTCGCCCCACCCCGGTTGATTTTACGTAATAAAAAAAAATTTTAGGTTTTTATACATTATATAAATATAAAATACTAGCGGTCCCGGCGAACTTTGTTTCGCCTTAGAGGATTTTCCCGCATTTCTGTTGAAAAATTTCCTGAATTTTCTTTGCTATAAACCGCACGGAGCCCGAGACCTTTCCAACGAATGCAAAATCGTGGAAATCGGTTCGTGCGTTCTGGAGTTATAGCGTCGTAGAAACACTAACAATCGAAAGGTTTCGTTTACGAAGATAAATCAAAAGTTTGGTAATTGAAACGTGGTTTTTGATTTGCATAAGAAATATTCTGTTTTTGGAAAACGCAATTTGGATTCGAAGTGAATTGGTTACGATTAAGAGAATTAAAATTTGCTATCCGTCGTCGGATCCGACATATTTCGTTTTTGGGAGTAGGCCCCCTCTACCCTAAAACGGCAAACATCTCATGTACCTACTCCTTAATTATCGCAAGGCTCTGCTTAGTTATCACGCAACTTTTCTATCGTGAGATCGTTTTAATGAAATGTCCGAATTTAATAATGAAAAAGTTATATAATGGTATTGAAGCTGTCTTGCATATGGCTTGAACTATCGATGGTTTCAAAACAATTGACACCATCGATAATATTTTTGAAGAAATCTAAGGTCCTTGACCGTAAAACATCTAAAAAACTTCAAGGCGCCGTAAATGATTTCTAATCCGATTTGAGATTTAAATTGTTGACGACAATATAATAAAAATTTTGATTTTTACCTTAACTCTTTCATGAATCTTTTTCTTTAATGAACGTTGGATGTCGAATTACAGCGTACGGTTCACCGTACATTTCCGATTCGAAAACCAGGTTTTTGCTAAACCGTCAATTAACATATTTTTATGTACATTTTTACGGGTTCCCTGCTTCATTTCGAAAGTCGATGATTCGATTTTTATAATATCGAACACGAAAAGTCGATAATTCATTTGTCCGATGTTTCATTCCGCCGATGCTTTATTAGTGCGATGTAACGTTTGTGAGAAAAATCTTGGTGCGAATAACGTTATAGCGATTGCTCATTAGTTCGATAATTTATTACTTCTTTGGTATGTTGCTTTGAAATAATAATAACCAAATACTAATTTAAGATGTAGTTTTTTATTTCAAGAAACAATAACCACTAGAACAAAACAAAATCAAGTATTATGCTTTTTATATAAATATCGGGAATTTTACTTTTAGGTAAGTATATAATTTTTTAACAAAATAACGGAATCGGGTAACATCTTTCTATTCTTAATAAGTACAGAATTAAGAGACTGCTTCAGGAGTTGGGAAAGGAAACAAGGGAAGGGAAGAAAAACACAAGAGGAAAATAACTCATTTTTGAAAGAAAAATGCATAAAAATAAATTACATTTATATTTTAATATGGTTGGTAATTAGATAAGCATACGAAATGAAGCAGGGAACCCCATTTTGGGTTTACGAAATAAAAAAATTACGTTCCTACCGGACATTTTGTTTCATTTTGTACTCTGCTTTTACGCTTTTCATCGTGGACTAAGTAATTAAAAAACAGACGCAGAAAACAGGGAGCATAACCGCGAAGAGAGAAAAAATATTTCTTTGATTATTTTAGGTTTGGTTACTACCGAATAAAAATGAAAGCGGAAAACCAACCCATTCGTTGTATTATTAATATTTTTAGGTTTAAACACTATTTTATAGATTTAAATTTTTAAGACTTTCGCGTTCCATTTTAAACATTTAAAATAATTTAACGCGTCAAAACGCGACACCATTTTTATTTAGTAGTTAATACGAACCTTACTGCCCGACGTTTCGGTTAGGCTGCACCAACCATGGTCACGAGCTGACTGGTCTTGCTCGCCTTCGTCTGTTCGGGGGAGCTTGCAAATCTTCATCCACCCTCACATTGTCACATAACAAAATGTTATTGAAGTCACTTCGACACACTACACTGACAGTATCCGGAATTGTTTTTGATCGTTCTAACCACGGTTAACATTTGCTAATCAATGGATTATATGCTGATGATAACTTAAATCCGTCTTCTCTATTGAAATTTTTGTACTTTTTGATTTCAATAGCTTCACGTACTGATATAAACATATCACGGCGGTCAAAAATCGTCAGACTAATAAATCCGCGGTAGCAGAACATCTGTTAGAAATGGGAGTTAATCATTGGATGGGGTTGCACGACCCTAAAATCCTCTCGACCGATCGCCACTACCATACTAGGATAGTACGTGAAGCTATTGAAATCAAAAAGTACAAAATTTCAATAGAGAAGACAGATTTAAGTTATCATCAGCATGGAATCCAGTGATTAGCAAATGTTTACCGCGGTTAGAACGATCAAAAACAGTTCCGGATACTGTCAGTGTAGTGTGTCGAAATGACTTCAATAACATTTTGTTATGTGACAATGTGAGGGTGGATGAAGATTTGCAAGCTCCCCCAAACAGACGAAGGCGAGCAAGACCAGTCAGCTCGTGACCACGGTTGGTGCAACCTAACCGAAACGTCGGGCAGTAAGTAGTTCGTATTAACTACTAAACAAAAATGGTGTCGCGTTTTGACCCGTTAAATTATTTTAACTGTTCGATTTGTAAGTGTTTATGAAATTAAAAAGGATAAATTTTTTTTAGATTATGACGCTAGTGTAATTTATGAGTGCGTCTTAAAATTAGGTCGTTAGTAAAGCGGCTGCAGCGCGAAATATGCTGAAGGTGAATTATTACATTTTCGCAACGTTCGTGACTTCATGAGCTCTAGTTGTAAACTTTAACATGATACTTATGTAGAATAAGTTTTTTTAAAGAAGCTATTCGCACACTTTACTTCATATCCCCTCTGTACTTCATCTTTTTACTACCCTCCGCTCTTTAAGGGATTGTAAAATTATATAATCATTATTGAATACTAACCTACTTGTCTTTATTGTGCCATTTTTCGGCAAATAACTTACACATCGGTGACGTACGGTAGGTGCAGATATTCCGTGTGAAATATCCTCTGAACAAAGAGGAACTTTGAAAAAAATGTCTTTTCCGCATATATACCGAGAATTGTCAGTACTCTGGTTTATAATATAAAAAAGGTCTTCTCATTGTTCCCCCATTAGGACTTACAGATGTATTAGGTAGCAAGAACTAATTACTCTATAAACAGATATTTTTAATTTTTTTATATTAAAAGTATGAAGAAGCAAGACTTGTAATCCAGTTAGTTACATATAAACTAAAAAACGAATGGACCAATTTTGAAAATCATCTCTCAGTTAAAATGCTACGTAGTGCATGAATGACATAAGCACCTAAAAAATTCCAAGTTTACGAACTACGAAAAGGTAATGAGAGCAGATTGGACGATTTCCCAATTATCGACGAGGCAAGCTCGATTTATCAATAGACTTTTTCTCAAAATTAGATTTCCTTAAAATCAGAAGGACTACAATAAAGTACGAAGTTCGAAATCACCAGCGATTTATATATTTTTTATCCAATACCGAACGTAATTTATAGTTATTGTAATGTATGGGGAAATGCACCTTGTACAGCTTTTAATCAGCCGTAGGTACTTTCTGCTTCGGCGTCGTACAAAAGACCATGTTTACTCGAATAAAACACGTAATCTAAATGAAGAGAAAACCATCCTTAAAATAGACACTTGAGAAAATAGGTACCATTACTCAAACTTAGTAAAATGACAATCAACATACTGACAACCTGCTTTACTAATACTCATACTGGACGGTGTCTCTCCCTGATTCATTGTTATTTTTTGGGATATTATAGTTCGGAAACTTTTTTGGTCGCCTAAACTGAAATAATTTAGTTTGTTTTCTTTTATTGCTCCAACAAGAGAAACAATTTGGAATAACTATGATAACCTACCTAGCTGAACAAGCTACCATACGCACTTTCGACATTGGCAAATGTAAGATCAGAACTAAGCTCAGAGCCATTTTGACAAACTTGCACACTTTTTGAAGCAAATTTAAAATTTATAATGACAAATCTAAAACAGCTGGTTTTATGATTATTTACTATGGAGTTAAATAAAATTGACTTGAGGGATGAAAGTTTATGTTTTCTGTGATTATATTTTATCAAACTGGCAAACCCTTATTTGCAACTTATGTTTCTTATATCTTGTATGATGGAATCTTTTCAAATTGATTGGTTTGTTTCTAATAATTTATAATTTATTTCTTTTGTAGTACAAAATTCATGAAATTGCATTTTGATGTTAAAAATGTGAGTAAATCTTCAAATCAATGGAAATATTTTTAGAACTTAATGATGTTACCAAATGTAATACAGTAGAACGTCGATTATCCGAACTAATTGGGGGACGTGGGTGTTCGGAAAATCGGTATTTTCGGATAATCGAACTAACTATATGTATATTGATTCAGCCATACATTTTTACATAGAGGTAAATTAAAACCATATTATTTACATTTATATCTTTAATGACAAATAGGGAATGAACAAAAACACGCTAATGTTTAAGCATTTTAAAAAAGAGTTTACTTTCACGCTGTAAAATTTAGTTTATCAACCAGCGGTTTCTTAAAAGTTACATACGAGTACAATAACAGATGAACGAGTCGCGATAAGTGCGCGAAAACTAAAACGCGGGAGGCGTGCGGGGGAGTGTTGACCCGCGCGGTACTACTGTTCGGATATGCGGTCATTCGGTTAAGCGACGTTCGGATAATCGACGCTCCACTGTACTATGAAATTTAATGAAATATATTTTCTATTACTATATATTAAAGTGTGTATCTGAACCAGATTTAGTTCTTTCTAATGCTAAAAAACAAGTATAATAAATAATTTATCTATCATTTTGAAAATATATAAATGGCAAACAAAGGTGTATAAAACAGTGTTGAAATGTTTTTTGATGAAATATTCTTTATATTTTATAGTAATGAACTTTCATATAAAACAATTAATTAATAAACTTTGAAACTGTTTCCTATACAGTATGCACTTCTGATATACTTACTTTGTGATGTAATATTATATGGTTATAAAATGAAATCAATTAATTATGAATTTAAATAGGCTTCAATAAATAACTGAAAATAAACACAAATAGGTAGAAATATAAACAACACAAAAGTAATATTACTTTGCAATTGAAAATAACTTTGGGTTAATTTCTTTAACCATACCTACATCTCCCTCTCTTCTTTCTTGTAATGTATTGAATATATTAGATACCTTGACAGAAGATAATAAATAGGAAGTACCTAGTATAGTTCAATCATCATGCTGTAGCTACCAATGGTGCTATACCAAGTGTATGTTGGCACAGAAAAAACTTCAAAGCACAGTATTTTCAAGAATAAATTGGGAAAGGTTTTTAAAATCAATTATCAACATTCATACAAAGTTGACAAGGACAGACTCTTTTGAGTCCCATCTGTCAATCTTTTGTCCTTACTTACCTCTACAACTTTTAACATTTGTCTTTGTACTTACCGTTTTTCTAGGTGTTTGCACACTCGGAGAACGTCGAATGGTAACAAGGGCCATACCACATTAGCGTTAACTAAACATTATCAACACACAATCACAAACAAATAGAGAAATATTGACTTATCATACTAATCTTCATTAATGAATCATTAAATGCAAAAAAATAAACAGGGGATCTTTGATTATCCTAATCTCTACTTAAACGCTTCATCACACCAACCAACTTAAAGTCTCATCAACACCTTTATTTAGTTGAAATGGTAATAAAATTAAATTTCCTGAAAATACGGATGATTACGATACGAGCAAGCACGGACAAATACAGAATATAAAAATAAGCCGACGTTTTCGCCCAAAATAAATTTTGTCTATGGTAATCAACTTGGAGGAGACAACATCGACAACCTTCGTAAGCAGATCCCTTGGACAGTCATCTTATTCCATCAATCTAAACTGACAATTATATTGAGGAAAAGTGTGGGTAGGCATGAGGGTAGGTTGCATGGGTTACACCAACTCAATTTTAACTGTGACTAACCGTTATCTCCTGCATCGTGATTACATTTGTAAAAAGAGAATTTAGTTTGACGAATACGTTTTTTTTTGTAATTTGTCTTTTCTTGTATTTTGATATTTAGTGGAGGGTGATGTGAATCGATTCGACAACACAAAAAAATATTAAACGTAGTCAACCAGGTAGTTATTTTTGTCTTAACTTGATCCAGGGTCCGTATATGACGTAATCAGTTACCGGAAATACCTAAAATATCTTGTCACTTTAGCTCACATACAGGCCTTTTTTTTTTTTTTTAGGGGGGGAAATGCATTGGCGCACCGTACCGCTGCGTTGGGGAAGGCAGCGGCGTGTGTGGGACTCCTACCTACCTCCTACCCGTGAGACTACCCAATCAATCAATCAATCAATCAATCATTTATTAATTCATAAACATGGGTGTTACAAGATGTCACATAAACTATTGTTAGGTACAGCCATGATTCACCTTAGAGGTATATGAATATAATTTTAGTGGTTAGTATCAAAGTAATAATATTAAATTAACATTATATAGTATTATTTTAAAAATTTCATAAGACAAAAAATATTTAATTCAAAATTCATTCGTCATTTTACATCTTGTCGTCAAAGAATGATCTAATGTCGTAATAAACTTTTTCAGCAAGAAAGCTATTGAGGGCAGTTCTGAATCTTTTACTATCATTAATTGACCTGATATACAGTGGGATTTTATTATATATTTTAGGAGCCATACAGTTTACACTCATTCTTCTAAGAAGAGGTTTACATCCATGTGTAACTTTAAGTGTGCCTTCACGACGACTTCCAGCAGTATGCATTTCAAAATAAGTGGGGTTATTCCGTACAAATTTTGCAATCTCAGATATATACATATACGGTAGAGTCAGTATCTTATATTTACGAAAGTACGGTTCACATGAGTCATCCTGCTTTAGGCCGAACATGGATCTGAGACATTTTTTTTGCGCTTTGAAGACACTCTGCTTGTCAGTAGTGTTAGCCCAAAACATAATGCCGTACCTTAAACCCCCCCGCACCTCTCATCGCCTAATGACGGCGCCATGGGAATATAGATTATCTATAGCTGCCACAGCGCCGTCGGCGGAATAGCTGCCCCTATGGGGCGGCTCCATCTAGTCCCCCACGCTTGTTGGGGGAATGGCGGGAACGGCCAAGGGTGCTAAACCGTTCTCGTTCGCCTTCGAAAGACCGTGCAAGGCCAGCCGAGGTGTCCCCACACCCGTGGCCGGCCGGTCCTTGCTAAGCAACTGCGTCAATTCGACGCCTCCCGCGTAGTCTTCTCCGTCTTCGATGGGGTGGAGCGAGTGGATCCGCCTCTCGCTCTCTCTCCGCGGCCTCTTTCTGTGACATTACGCGCTCGCAGAAGGTGGTGGTTGCTGACCATGCCTCCTCACTTCCAAGCATGGCTTCGATCATGCTTGGGAGTGAGAAATCTCGCCCGACAGTAGTGGCTAATTCGACCCGCTCCATCTCCCAGGCTGGACACACACTGAGAGTGTGGTCCACCGTATCATTCTCCGCACCGCAAGCGTGGCACAGTGGCAACTCCTCCCGTCCAATTTTGTGCAGGTATTGACCGAAGCATCCATGTCCGGTCATCACCTGCACCAATCGGAAAGAAAGAAAACCATGGCTTCGCCCCAGCCACCTATCCAAGGCTGGACCAATGGCATCCAGCACCCGCCGACCGTATTGCACTGTTGTTAGATCTGACTCCCACCGCCGGACTAGGTCTTCCTGTGCCTCTCGGCGGACCGCTGCTATTTCTGTTGGAGAGGGACGTTCCCCGAGCTCTCTCCTCTCCTTCTGCCACTGGTACACACGAGCCTGCACCTCAGCTTCAAGGACCCAAGGTGGTGTACCTGCAAGGGCACACGCCGCGTCAAAACTCACTGTGCGGTACGTGTGGGCTACCCGTTGGGCGATGGTCCTCTGTGGCCGACGCAAGTAGGCTGCGTTTTTCCGGCGTTGCAGGGAGTTAACCCAGATGGGGGCGCCATACAAAGCCATACTTTTTAGAATGCCGGCATATAGTCGCCGGCATTTGGCCCTCGGGCCGCTCAGATTTGGGAGAAGGCGCCCAAGCGCGCCTGCCGCCCCTAGGAGACGCCGTGAAAGATCCACAAAATGAGGCCCAAAATTCCACTTGGCATCCAATAATAGCCCCAGGTACTTCATCTGAGCCCCCACTGTGATCGTTACTCCCCCGACTACAATATTAGCGTCAGGGGGTGGACGGCGTCGCCGAGGCCCATAGAAGTATATAGCTTCGGTCTTGTTGAGCGCCACCCTGAGGCCTAAGCGGCCAATGCGCTCCGCCACTAAAGCCCCACCCGCGGTAGCTCGATGCGCGGCTTCGTCGTAGTCCCTCCCCCGGGCTGTGACCAAAGTATCATCTGCATAGCAGATGACGTTTATGCCCGTGAGAAGGACGCCCCGTAGAACCCAGTCGTATCCGATGTTTCACAAGAGGGGTCCCAACACAGACCCCTGTGGAACACCGGACTCAACATTCACACGACGGAGAACGCCATCCCTCCCAACAAACGCCACTTTCCTGCCCGTTAAATAGCAACGCAGAAGACGCTGGAGGTAGCGAGGCACCCGATGGTACCTAAGTGCCGCTAAAATTGTGGAGTGGGGGATAGAGTTTTATGCATTGGCTATATCAAATGATATAGCCAGTACTCCCTCACCTTCAGCCCAAGCCCAAGCGAGTAAATTTTATCGCGCTTTTAAGAAATGTCAAAATCAATGCGTCAGCTGCTGATTGGCTGAAAATACGAGTACAGTGTACTATCACCCAATCAACAGTATCGAAACTTTTGTCCCCTCATGCGATAAATGTGACATATTGCGTATGCTAGGCCTGTATGTCACCTTAAGATAGTCTAGCTTCCCAACGGTGAAAGAATTTTTGAAATTGGTCCAGTACCTAGTTTCGGGGCCTATTCATTACAAACAAACAAACAAATCTTTCCTCTTTATAATATTAGTAGTATAGATATGTAACAAAATCAGAGACATGTAGGAACCAAGGCCTAAATAAGTGTCACCAAATTAATTTTAAACATAACTGATGGTTTGTCAGTTTTTTATTTTACTAACTTTATTCAGCTTCAATCTCGATGTCAAACTCATAGATTTTTTAACTCATGCTCTGCTGTGTAGATGACAGTTGACGGATTCCCTGGAATTTCGTCTGTCTGTTCTTTTTTTAGTCTGTGGCCAAATCGCACGAAAAAAAATATCCATCGCGACGGAAGCATTAAGGTTTTTAATTAATTTCCCATTTCTACGTTATACTAAAACTATAGCCATTACGTTGTATTGAGCTTCCTTAAACAACGGAAATAGTTTAATTCATGATTTGGGATTGCATTAGATTTTTATCGAATGATTCAAGGTGTGTTATGACATCTTTACAACTTTATAAGTATTTGTTACGTCAATGTGAGAAGTTGCCTCCTGATGCTTGTAAACATTACAAATTTTCTGTCAAACAGGTAGGTCCTTCATTCCTAGGCTTAAAATTAACAATTTCAATCCAAGCCATAACAGTATTAGGTATCACATATTATTATATAATAGCCCATTAAAATAGGAATGCATGCTTGATTCTTAATGTGACTTGTTTGTTAACAGAGCTATAAACAACATAAATATGAACCAGACCCAGAAAGAGTTAAAGAAATAATATCCAAAAGCTTGGAGGATGCCAAGTGGGTTGTAAATAAGGTAAGAAATTATAATTAATAAAAAATGTTGAGTAATTTCATTAATTTAGTGTACTTCTAAGATGTAACAAGATGGTAAAACAATGGATACATACATTTTAATTTGTATAATTTTCAATGATGTGACAACAGTAAAATGATATTTTTTCAATAGAATAGAATGTAATAAAGTTATAGAAATTAATTATTAAGCTTATGAGGATCTATACATAAATATTGTTAAGTAACAGCCACATAAATATGTGCTTTTAAACAAGAAGTGGGAGACTACAACATTATTTTCATTTGTAAATAAGTTTTATTTATAGTTGTGGATCTTTGGAATAGAATAGAATAGAATAGAATAGAAATTGTCTTTATTCATGTAAACTTTTACAAAAGCATTTATGAATCGTCAAGTCAAGTAAACTACCACCGTGTTCGGAATGTTGATTCTATCGAGAAGAACCGGCAAGAAACTCGATAGTTACTCTTTTCAAAAACTGATACATATGGTAGGTTTAAATAATGCAAAAAAAAAATGTATTAACAATATAGCTTATGTCTAATGTACATATTTAATGCTATCAAGTCCAAACATCTTTGTCGTTAAGAAAGTCCTCTATTTTATAATAGCCTTTTTTCATTAAACATTTTTTTATCAGAGACTTAAATCTATGCATAGGTAATGCAGTGATATTTTCTGGCAGCTTATTGAAAAGCTTCAGACTTAACCCCACAAAAGAATTACTAATTTTATGAAGTCTTAGATGTGGAACAGCAAGCTTATGTTCATTTCTTGTGTTGAAATTATGGCATTCTGATTTCTTAGTGAAAGAATGTAAGTTTTTGCGTACGTAAACAATACAGTCAAAAATGTATTGTGAAGCTACTGTTAAAATATTGATTTTTTTGAATAATTCTTTAAGCGAGTTTCTTGTTCTAAGGCCGTATATAGCGCGTATGGCTCTCTTTTGCAATACAAAAATAGTCTGCACATCAGCTGCAGAACCCCATAGTAAAATCCCATACGACATAACACTATGAAAGTAACTAAAATAAACTAATCTTGCCGTTTCAACATCAGTCAAGCTACGTATTTTTCTTACTGCATATGCAGCTGAACTAAGTCTCCCTGCCAGGGTAGCAATATGAGAACCCCACTGTAGTTTACAATCAATAGTGATGCCAAGAAATACTGTAGAATTAATCATTTCTAGAGGTTCACCACTTATATATAGATTTGTTTTCACTTGTCTTACGTTTGGCATCGAAAATTTTACACATTTTGTTTTCTTAGTATTCAGTAATACGTTATTTATTGTGAACCATTGAAGTATTTGAGATAGACTATTATTCACATCGTCAAATGATTTTTTTTGTCTGTCAACTTTAAAAATAAGTGAAGTATCATCAGCAAATAATACTATCTCACAGAGATCTTCTGAAATGTACGGAAGATCATTTATATAAATTAGAAAAAGTAAAGGTCCCAATATTGAACCCTGGGGCACGCCCATAGATAGGGGTGCACCGGAAGAGGTAGTTCCGTTTACGCTTACTTTTTGAATTCTGTCATGCAAGTATGACTGTAGTAAATTAAGCGAATTGTTCGTAACACCATAATGTCGCAACTTCATCAGCAATGTTTGATGATCAACGCAATCAAAGGCTTTAGACGAGTCGCAAAAAACACCTATCGCATCCTGTTTGTTTTTCCAGGCGTCAAAAATATGCTTGACAAGTGCAACTCCCGCATCGGTAGTGGACTTGCCTTTAGTGAAACCGTATTGCTTACTGTGAAGGAGACCATTAGTAGTAAAATGTGTTAATAACTGAGTGAATATAATTTTTTCGTAAATTTTGCTAAGTGCTGGTAGTATAGAAATTGGCCTAAAATTCGAGGGGTCATTATTATCACCTGACTTAAATAAAGGAATGATTTTACTTGATTTCATCAAATTAGGAAACTGACCAGCATCAATACATTTGTTAAATATGTAAGCTAAATGGGGTGCAATTTCGTGAATTATATTTTTGAGAATATCGACAGAAATTCCCCATAAATCCTCAGTTTTTTTCATGTTCATGGTTTTAAAATTCTTTACAATTTCAGCAGGACAGACATAACTAAAACTAAATACGTTCTGACACTCGTCCACTTGCGATTTCAGGAGCGCCTCAGCCAGATGAGGGTTGGAGTTTAAACTACTAGTTGTGGAGACTGGTATTTTAGAAAAATATGACTCAAATGCATTTGCCACGTCAGAGTCATTATCAATTTTGGTATTATCTATTTTGAGAGAGATCTTGTTATTTTGTAATTGATTTTTGCAAGTCTCTTTGTTAATGATATTCCACGTGGCTTTACTTTTGTTAGAAGCAGATACAATCTTTCCTTTTAAATACTTTGATTTTGCTAATGCAAATACCTGCTTAAATAACTTAGAGTATCTTCTAACATAATCTATAATTAAAGGATTATTTGAGTTAGCTTTAATTTCGTATAATTCAAATAATCTTCTTCTACTTTTATAAATACCTGGAGTAGCCCAGTTACTAAATTTAGATTTTTTGTTATGATCAATTTTAACAGTTTTTTTTATAAATGTACTGTTAAATTCATTTTCAACTATATTGAATAATTTTCCATAAAGTTGATCAACTTCATTTCCAATTAAATTAAGATGGGATGCTTTGATACCGACATTGTCCTTAAATTTATTTACTCTAGATGCAGTGACTGGTCTACAAACAAAACTTGACAAAGCCGCAACAAATCGGTGCTCAAACATAGCCATCTGCCCGCTATGATCTGAAGTTATAAAATTTAGAATTATTTTTTCCATAGCAACACAATTACAAAAAATATTATCTAAGCATGAAGCTGTTGTTGGAGTAATTCTAGTAGGTTCAGTAAAAAGCTGTTGTAAATTAAATGACTTAAAAAGATTCAGAAACCTAATAGATTGTTGTGTAGTCTCTAATATATTTACATTGAAATCTCCACATACAATTACTTTTTTATTTGATAAATATGGAATACTAAGAACCTTTTTAAATGTATTTAAAACATTGACAGAGGCTATTTTGAATAAAAACAGGGTGTTGGACTTTACCTTAGGGATGGTATCCATTTTTAAATCTAAGCCATCAATTAATAAATGGTGTAATTTTATAATATTTATATGATATAACTAGACATCGGATTATATGCATTTGCATGTTTGCATATGCAAATGCATATAATTATATTTTTAGAGCGTTATTTGCATATTTTGATACTTTTTAATTAATAGTGCTTATTTCCATAGTTAAGTATACGTGTTTGGCATGTTGTATAATGTAGTTTACACATTTTAGCAATATAAGCGATACAATTGAGAAACTAAAATCTTTTCTCTATACCCGTCCTTGGAAACAATAGAAAAAAATATTGAACAAAGTAACGGCCTTCCGAGTTCACTATCGCAAAAAAAATCGTGACAAATACCTTATAAATATAAATGTTTTTTTTTAATTAGATTGTGTTAATCATAAACGTAAATTATTATGGCAATTTCTTTTAATTGTGCGCATATTCAATGCATATTTCACACTTTTTAAATGCATATTTGCATGCATATTTCGGCCTTTTGATAGTGCATATAATCCGATGTCTAGATATAACAATCAGAATTGAAAGATTGATAGCGAAAATTGACAGTCTGTAAAATTGTATCAAAAAATAAAAACATTGATGTAATAGTTAACTCTCACTAGTGTCTTTCAGGCCTAGCATACGCAATATGTCAACTTTATCGCATGAGACGACAAAAGTTTCGATACTGTTGATTGGTTAATAGCACACCGCACTCGTGTTTTCAGCCAATCAGCAGCTAACGCACTGACTTAAATCGATTTTGACGTTTGTCATGAGCGCATTAAAATTTAGTTGCGTTGCATATGCTAGTCCTGTTTGTCATTTTGTTGTCCTAAGTGACACTACCTATAAAACATTATGTTGAAAACCGTCTGACGCATCAATAAATAAATAAAAAAGTTACAATAAAGTGTAACTTTGGTGATTACAACAATTTATTAATTTCCACTCAAATTTTTATATCATATGGATGGATATATACGATGGATTTTAGATATAATGTAATTTTCGTAATTAATTCTGTTTTTTTTATATAATGAAATTGCTTTATTTCGAAATTAGACTGGAAACTGCTGATAGTAGGTTTTACTCCCTTCCATTGAGACTAGACATGTAAAGAACTTGAGTCTTTGAGTTTTCATTCCATAGACTCGGCAAAATTTTACGAAACTCGGTCTTGAGGCAAACCACGCTTCAAATTTTTCATTAAGACTCAAGCGCGCTTTTTCTTTTTGGAAATTCGAGTCTTAAAAAAGTTTAAGTTTTAAAAAACCTTGAGTCTGTAAAAGTTTGAGTCTTACGTCTGACAGTATTAAACTTTAATTATGTTAATAGTCACAGGTAAATCCAAATGTTTAATAAATTTAATAATGACGACCTCCGTAGCCGAGAGGCGAGCGTGCCGGACTTTGGCGTCGCGCCATCTCTGAGGTCCCGGGTTCGATCCCCGGTCGGGTCAATATGGGAAACGAACTTTTCTGTATTGTCTCGGGTCTGGGTGTTGTGGTACCGTCGTTGTTTCTGATTTCTGTAACACAAGTGCTTTAGCAACTTACCACAGAATCAGAGCAATGTATGTGATGTTGTCCAATATTTATTTATTTATTTATTTATTTATTTATAATAACAAGTAAGTAAGTCAGTAATTAATTGAAATAATAATATTAAAGTCAAAATATATATTTACTAATATTATAAAACTGAATAGTTTGTTTGACCGTGTTTATCTCAAGAACTACCAGTACGAATTGAAAAAATAATTTGGTCTTGATAGTTTATCTATAAAGAAAAGCTTTAGGCTACATCACGGTGCGACCAATAGGACCAAGGAATCAGTAGAAAATGTAATTACGCGTGTGAAGATGTGGGGCTGCTAGTATTAATAATAAAATGTATTTCCTATTGAATAACACTGGATTACGAATATTCCCTCACAAATATAATTTTATTGCCGGATTTAAAAAGATACTCTTGCGCAACTCGCTCCGTAAAAACGACTGGAGCCATACAAAACCATCGAGTTTCGTGTTGCCCTCAAGAATCTAGACTTAAGTTAAATATCTCAACTAAGACTTAATAAGACCCTCTAGTCTTGGGAGTCTTATTAGAGTTCTCTCATTATCACAAGACTTGAGGAGTCTTATTGTAATGAGTCGAGTTGTGCAATTTGTCAATCGACCTTAAAATTTTGGACTCGAAAGACTCGCTTTTTTTCTAACTTGTGACTTAAAGTATCACACGAGGCCTTACAAGTTACAACCTCTTGGCGTCGCTGGCGTCAACGTGTGACCTTCCGCCAAAAATTAGGTTCTACTCACGTCACCATGTCATTTATGAGAGCAAATGATGTCATCCAACTTACAGCAATATGCGGGTAGCTCTATTCTGATGACATCATCCTCATTAGGGTGGTGAGGTGTAACAAAGCAAATAACCAAAACTCCAAACCTTACTAATGTTATCCTTCAATGTTCAATGTATGTTCATGTTAATGTAGTCCTAGAATGGTAGTTTCTTTTGATTAAGCAATATTAATCTATTACTTGAAGTTGCTCTGTTGAGTGAGTAAGGCTTCCTTCGGCTTCACGCAACATTAAAATAATTCAGTATCTCTTAAACTTCAATCGATACCTTTTTGTCTAGGTTCTTCGTCGCAAGCATATTATCGCCCGTATACAAACGGTATGTACCTACCGTCGCCGTCAGTGGTTTATAAAAGTAATCCATATCAATAAAAATAAATTGTGGTTTGTTAGTGTCGCTATAACTCGAAAACGGCCAAGCCGATATACCTAGCTGATTTTGGTTTTAATATAATTTTCAAGGCCCAAAATGCATAAAAAGGTAATTAAATAAAATAAAATAGGCGGCACGACATTCGCCGGGATATCTAGTCAAACATAAAAATTTCAGAAGGAAGTTACGGAATTTAGTAGTTAATATTTATTCATTTAAAACGTTAACGGGTCAAAGCGCGAACAAAATGTTTAATAATTAAATACAAACGTAGTCACGAGCTGAATTTCTATATATATTATACTAGCGGCCGCCCGCGACTTCGTCCGCGTGGATTTCGGTTTCCATACAAACTTTCAACCCCGCACGCAACGAAAGCCCTCAAGAATACATAATTTTCCCCGTTTTTTTTACATTTTCCATTATTTCTTCGCTCCTAATAGTTGCAGCGTGATGTTATATAGCCTAAAGCCTTCCTCGATAAATGGTCTATTCAACACAAAAATATTTTTTCAATTCGAACCAGTCGTTCCTGAGATTAGCGCGTTCAAACAAACAAACAAACTATTCAGCTTTATAATATTATAGTATAGATTTAGTATTTATGTTACGTTGGTATTCGGATGACCATGATTAAAAACAAAAACAATGTAATGCCCTTTCCTCGAATAATAAATACTCTAACACTTTACCTCGAAGAATTTTATGATCGGAAAAATATGAGCACGACACCCAGTCTGTCGTAGGTATATCATATATCGATGCATGATCAATTGGCTACTTGACAGTGTTAACAATAAAATATGAAAAGTGTTAGATATGTTAGCTTATTAGTTAAGTAATCATTTTACATTTTTACTTTTTAATTAAAAGCATAGTTAGTATTTTATTTTTGCGAAATAAATTTTAGTTTTTTTATCTGTGGAACTAAAGAACCGAAACGGAAACCACCATTACAATTCGGAAATGACAGCTGTCGGCGAAAATTATTTATTTTAATGTCGCGAAACAATGATTATTTTACCGATTAAATTGAATTATTGTGTCTTTAATCGTATAAAGAATTTATTGAAACATTTTCCGTTTATCTTAATTAAGTCGTTCCTATGCGTATCGGTTCGTTGTCTACGACGTTGACGTCATAATTGCAACAGTGACGAGACTTGGCGTTTTCGCGCGCTTTTTAAATGTGTTACACAAAATCTTATTTTTCTCTGGTTATTTACATTATTTCCAGATAAATCGAATTGCTTTGGATATAAAATGAACGGGCGCACATTTTACAATACTTTTTCAAAAACTGTCAAGTAGCCAATTGTTGATATTTCGAAAGCAAAATATATGTTTTTTCTTACATCTGATCTGACACGTACCGCACTGATTGTCAGAAGTTATTATAGCAGAATATTTTCCTTTGAGATTGCGAAAAACCACTTGTTATGACCTTACGTTTGACATGAGAGCGTTTATTTTTAAGGGTGGGTCGCAAGCAGTGTTAAGAAGACAAGCACCTTCTTGCTTGACACTGGACTTAAACGCCGTGTTTCAAAGCTAAGCTATACCAAAGTATAGCGTCTTTTCTCTTGTTTGTGTCTTCACTGGTGTCGCATATTTCATTGTTCTTTTGTGATTGTGGTAAAATTATATATTAAATTATTCTTAATTTCTATTTCAGTACACCAGTAAATAATGGAGATGTTTCGTGGAAATCGCAAAACTTCAAACTACAAAAAACTCGATTTTATACATGATAAACGAATACTGTAGTAACAATGAGCGTTTTTGGTGAGAAAATAGAAGATTACGAAATACTTGAACATCTTGGTAAAGGAGGATTTGCGCACGTGTACCGAGCAAGATGTCGTCGGACTGGAATATTTGTAGCAATAAAAATGATAGACAAGGCACTGATGGCAAGTGCTGGCATGATTGGAAGAGTGAGACAAGAAGTTACTATTCACTCTCGCTTAAAACACCCAGCTATTTTAGAGCTTTACACATTTTTTGAAGATGCACATTACGTTTATTTAGTATTAGAACTAGCACATAACGGAGAATTAGCCAAACATTTTAAATTGGGAACTCACGGTCTTGCCGAAAAAGCTGCCTCTGACATTTTTAAACAAGTTGTTAGTGGAGTCTTGTATCTTCACACTCATAACATTATTCATAGAGATTTATCTCTGAATAACTTACTACTGACAAAAGACCTGAATGTCAAAATTGCAGATTTTGGTCTAGCTACTCAGTTAAATGGGCCAGACGAAAAACATGTAACAATGTGTGGTACACCAAATTACATATCTCCAGAAGTAGCTTCAAGAGAATTACACGGCTTACCAGCTGATGTTTGGGGATTAGGATGTATGTTATATACACTCCTTGTAGGGAAGCCACCATTTCATACTCAGCATGTGAAAACTACCCTTAATAAAGTTATAAATGCAGATTACAAAATTCCTCCACAATTATCCCTTGCAGCCCAAGATTTATTGCAGAAACTATTATGCAAAGACCCTACAAAAAGAATAACACTGAAAGAAATAATGGAACATCCATTCTTAACAAATACGACTACAGATATTTCAAATTTAACAAAGCAAGACATATCACGAGATTCTGGGTTCCTTACTACTCTACATAGCACACAACATAGCAGTAAACTAAGACAGGATGACAAAACCGCCTCTGATTATTTGTGCTTAAGCAGAGAACCTAATATTGGAAATAGCAATAGCAGAGATTGTAGGCCTCCATCATATAATGTTTTTAGTAGAATGCAGGATAATTATTCGCAATCGTCACATTGTACTAATCAAGATTTTAAATTTAGTGATAATGTTACAACTGAAATGTTAGATTTTCGGCCCCAAGTACATTCTAGTAGTAGCTTACTGCCTCATAAATTGGACGTAGCTTACTCACCTATGACAGAAGACCTAAACACCTTTGATCATAACTGCAACAAATCTGATGGAAATCCTATTCAAAATGTATGCATTACAGATAACAAAGAAAATATTCCTAAAAATTGTAACAATCAATCAAATACAATTGGAGTACCCCCATTGTGTGCTGAAAGACTCCCAACTATTTCACACAGAACCCGTAATGCTATTCTTAAAATAGAAGCGTCTGCCGTAATAGTGGAATTTATAAAAAAGAAAGGTAAAGATAGAGAAGAAAAAGTCGTTGAGATATGTAAAATATCCAAGGATGGTATGAAAATAATTATTTATTCCGTCGATAAACATAATTTGCCCAGTATGGAACATGATCCTAATCCTAATGAGGTGTTTACATATCACAATTTGCCGCAAAAGCACTGGAAAAAATACTTGTACGCCTCTCGATTTGTTGATTTAGTTAAAGCGAAAACACCTAAAATAACTTTATATTCTTTACAAGCAAAGTGTCAGTTGATGGAAAACAATACAGACATAGAAATATTTTTCTATAGTGGGGAGAAAGTTGCATTCTCTTCGTCAGAAGGAATGAAAATCATAGATAAGACTTTAAAAACATATGTCAATCCGTATGATGTCCCAGAACTTAAATATTTAATAGATCATTATGAGGAATGCTTAAATCGTATAAAAAGGATACAGACAGCTTTATCATGCATATCAGACGAATGCTTTCCTCTTATTATTGGTAAACGTCCAATTCAAGCTGTAGGTATGAATAAAAATGCTTCTTCACCCCTTCAGGGATCAGTAAATGCCAACTACAACACGCCTCTTATTAATGTTGGATCCTTTCATCGTACTACTGTAAGTTCTAGTCATGGCCTTAGTGATTATCAGGTATTTAGAAATACATGAAATGCATCTGCATGCATGAAACTGTCCGCTTGTTGGTAATTGCGAAATCACCATCAACAATGCACTCAATGACTGCCAGTATTTGGGTTTCAACCTGGCTCATGAACATACTTATGTTCAACTGGGGTTGAGCTTAATTCTAAACACAGTTACTGTTATTTCGCGAATACCCAGGTGGACTCTAGTAAAAATTGGGCGTGGCTCAGATTTAGCATTATTTAACTAGATGTTGCTCTATCAAAATTTGAACTCACTGACTAAAACAGTTTCGTGGACTCTACTTGAAATAAAGTAAATTAAAAGCTTTAAAGATCACCAAGCTGATTATTTACTTATGTATATTTTATAACTAATCTTAATTCACAACGATTTTTTTATTTATGTTTATTACAGTGTACAATACAGTGTATTTTATTTTAGAGTTAGGTAAATCTTCTTTTTACTTATTTACTAAGTTTGATACATATTAATATGTAGATACGGTCAGCACATCGACCTGCCCAAATCTGTTAAAAACCCATCGCATAAAATCACATGAATTCGCATTAAATTCGATTGCAATAATTTAACAGATAAGGGTAGGTAGATGTGATGCGAAGATGTATAGTCAAAACCACGTCTAGGCAAACTTCAGACTTTGGCCCATCTTTATGTCGTGGGCGTAACAACGAAAATTCGAAAACTCCAATAGGCCTAGCATGCACAATACGTCACATTTCTCGCATGAGAAGACAACAATTTCAATACCGTTAATTGGGTGATAGTACACCGTACTCGTTTTTTCAGCCAATCAGCAACTGACGCATTGATTTTGACATTTCGAGCGCGATAAAATTTACTCACGTGGCGCATGCCAGGCCTGAAAGTGTTTCAGGCGTGATGTGATTTTAACCGTACAACACACAACCAAATAATTTAATTTAACACAATGTACAAATAATGAAAATTTGAAGAAATCTGTTTCGTGAAATTGAACTACTTATACATATTCTAAGTATTAGTTAACGGCCGTTACGTGAGTTTTTTTAACTCTTTAAAACGTAGGTACTTCACACTTAAGGATTCCATTTTTCATTGGCGACTTAAAAAACCTGAATGAAGACATTCCCCATTTCGCGAACAGCTGTAAACTAAGAAAAATGTGGAGTAATGATAGTGAGGAAAGATGATTTATTGTAATTTTCGGCGGTTGCTTTTTTTTTCTACTCAGAAAGAAAATAATGAAGTATTCCGTATCATTCTCGCGTCATGGTTATGGCTAACTATTCAAACATTTTCTCGTAAATGGTTGCATAAATTAAATTAGAGCAGGTACCTACAAAATATTTTTAAATCTAAATTTCACCACTTATTAAGAAGCACTAGGTCCAAAAACATCGCAAACTTCACAGCTTATTATTGCATTATGTTGTATTTTTTATAATTTATAATCATTTCTTCATTAAATTCAGTGATCATTTGGTATTAGCAACACACGTCTTCTAAAAAACAGAAGGTTTTGCCAATAAATAAATTTAAGATGTTCGACAGAAGTTCGAACTGTAGTGCGAAATTTATTCGATCAGGCCAACTCTATTGTTTGCAAGTGTGAGTTGCACCAAATGAAATTTAATCGTTATTGACTTTGTATAATCTCAAAATAACCAACATTTTTTGGTGCTACTGAGACGTAAGTTAATTAGTTTTTATGAACGTTTCCAATATAAGTAGTTAGACTCCTTGTAATTGGCCTGTTGTGTTGTAGTATAACTTTGAATAGTCAACCACAAATAGGGCATCTGTGCTAGTATCATAAAATCCGTAGGTGCCTAGCTTTCTAGCATATTTCCATGAAATAATGCTCATTCCGATGTGGATGTGTGGGTAAATATTTTAAATACATATTTTGTTTTATATTAATAAACACATAGTTGCTATTCAAGTCAAAAATGTATTTTTTTGAAATTAAGTATGTTGACTCCAATCAAAAGGATATTGTCATCTTTTAAAACGCTACCAGTACCTACATAATGGTTGCATTCGAAGCTCTGCTGCAGATGTTTATTAATAGTTTTGACCATTTTATTGTACTTGGGTACAACGTGTAACGCTTCTGCTGTGGTTGACTTGCCTTAAAATTGACTAATAATCGATTATTTATCTTATAAGTTACCTGTTTGTACTTTAATAATATTAGTAATGGAATAAAATATAGAGCTTTATATTATATGCCTTTTAACTTTAATATCATATTCATGCATTGGTTGTGGAGTAGTGCCGCTGATGCTCTCTTCAATCCTACTATTAATACAAACGCCAAAGTTTATAAAAATGTATGAATGTCTGGATGTACGTTAATCTTTCACGCAAAATCTACTATTTTGATAAAATGTATGATTAACATAGAGGCGATCCTGGATTCCAGACTTTTATCTCGCAATAATGTGAATGTGTATGGCAACACTACATTGAATGACGACGTTTAATTGAATGACTAAAGAACAAATTGTATAATATAACGTTCAACTTCTTGACTGAACGTCATTTAGCATAGTCGTTGAATGGGATATAGCTGACTTTGTAATGTTTGATTAGGGTGAAAGATAACTAACTTTAGATAAAAAAATGAGGACATGACATAACTACAACCATGACATAACTTGGGTACACCCATGGACCTAATATTATTAAGTCCATGGGTACACCATAATAGGATTTTTTTTTATATTTTAACAATTTTAAGTCTTAAGACACTTAGCCTAAAAAAATATTTTTTTACGAAGAAGTCACTTTAAATCTCAATTTCACTCAAAAAAATATCAACACAGTGCTATTCGATTAGATCTGTACTAACTGTTTGACGCCATCTTTGTTTTGATGAGCACTAACGCCGCAGTGGAAAAAAATGGAATAAATTACAATCACCTGACTGATTTTACGTCCGCTATGTTCAAAGGGCTATGTTACAATCCGCGAACTTGTTGGACTTCAGCTTCACTCAATAGTGAAGCTTGTTCATTCAACGTTAGGCCTAGTGATTCAATTAAACGTCGTCATTTAATAAACGCGCTAGTGATTCAATCAAATAGCTGATTCAACCAGATGACTGCGACATATCTATGGGTTTGTGCAACTGATCCCTGATGACAATAGTATTTTTTTTTTAATAATGTTATGGCTATGCACGGCTTGTGCTTGAGCCAGTACCGATAAAAGGTTGGGAAATGTAATGAGAATCAAAAAGTAAAGAGAAATAAGGATGCGGAAAAGTGAAGGAAAAGATCAGGAAAGTTGGCTACAATATGATACAAATAATGAGGATGGTAGAATTTATTAATAGGTTATAATTTAATATTATTTTCGATAACATAGAATGATAATAAATGGTAAATATCATAAGATTTCGAAAAGAGTAAACATATTATTGATGTGGGGAAGGGAACACGCAGGGAAACCAGAGAATCTAAAAATGATGATCTGTTATATTTAGTACAACTGAAGAAGATATGATTTAAGTCACCAACACCGCCACCACATTCGCACATCGGACTGTCAATTATACGAAACCTGGCTAAATGTGCGGGGGAACAAACATGCCCTAATCTCATTCTTATAATACTCGTGGTACCTATTTTTCCAAAATTCATTTTAAAAAACCACGGTCTTAAAGGAATTTCACTCTGTACTTGTCTATAGTGCTTTGCTTTGTTTTGATTTGTGTTCTCCCAATTATTTAACCAAGACTTTTGTAGAAAGACTTTGGCTACATTGACTAGGTCCTCACTAATTTTTGTATGGCGTTAAATCCCCGCAAACTATTGCCTCTTTTGCTAATTTATCAGCCCTAGTATTTCCATAAATATTTTTATGACCTGGTACCCACATGAACCTTACATTAAACCCTTTCTTAACGCATTGAAGTATCAATTTTCTAGATTCGAAAATAACCGTATGATTAGTATTACTCTTAAACGGAAATTTTCGTAGGGCTTCGAGGGAACTTTTTGAATCACTGATTATTAAAGATGTTTTTAGTTTAAATAATAAAATATACTCAAGTGCTTTCAATAGGCCAAAGCATTCCCCAGTAAAAACAGAGGTTTCTGGAGGTAATTTAATTTTTTGCACTATATATATATTGATGATGATATATTCCTATTCCTACAGGACTTATGTTATTGTACTTAGATGCATCTGTATAAATATGATGATATCCCTGGTAATCATTGTCAAGAACATAATTAAAGTGCATGTTTGCAAGATTTTCATTTTTAAGATTTAAATCTAAAATAATTTCAGGTTTATGAATCAGACATTCAAAGTCTACAGAAAACATAGGCAAATAAAAAGATTTATGTGTTGGTGCTTCAAATGAAATATATTTACGATAGCTTATAATGAGGCATGGGAGCTCTTTATGGGCCCAGTAACTTGAAGTCTCTATATATTGAGATAGGTTATGTAATTTGACATGTAAAGGATGATTCGAAGTTTGTAAAACTCGGAAAACGAAACGATCACATAAATATTGCTGACGAAATTTTAAAGGTGGGTCAGAACATTCTACTTGCAAGGCAATAATGGGACTAGTTTTCATGGCACCAGCAATTATTCTTAGGGCCTTAGACTGGATTTTATTTAATTTGTCAAGAGCCAACATGCTGCATGGCTCTAAAAGAAAAGTGCAATAATCAAGAATGCTTCTTATTAAAGCATTATACAGGAGTTTTAAGGAAAATGGGTGAGCTCCCCACCACACACCTGAGAGACACCTAAGTATATTTATTGATTGTTCGCATCTGGCAACGATATAATGGCAATGGGATAAACCAGTTAACTTATGATCTAAGATTATTCCAAGAAATTTAGCTTCATTCTGTTGTGGAATATCGGAATTATCATAACATACTGAAACAGGTGGTGGAAGACGCATTCTTGTAAATAAAACCACTGAACTCTTAAGTACCGACAGTGCTAGTCCATTTTCATCTAACCATATTTTTAGAAGTTTTAAAGAAGATGTTAAAGCAGAAGCCAGTCTTTCTACAGATCGTCCAGAGACATATATGAGTAAATCATCAGCATACTGCAAAATGCTAACATTCCCTTGTAGAGTTGCTTCTAAATCAAAAGTATAAATGTTATAAAGAATTGGGCTGAGCACTGAGCCTTGAGGAAGACCCTTCCAAATTAATCTGGACCTAGTGCTGGAGTCTTCAAGAGTAACTCTTATGCATCTTTCTGCTAAAAGGTTACTTATAAATTGACAAAGTATCACTGGGACATGTAATTTCTTGAGTTTATTGATAAGAAGAGATATATTAACGTTATCATAGGCAGCTTGTACATCTAAAAAGGCGCCCAGTAGGGAATCATTATTCGAAAATGCGATACGGATATCCGTGGTGAAGATGGCAATGCTATCTGTAGTGCTTCTGCCTTTTCTAAACCCGTACTGACTAGGCGATAATAAATTATTACTTTCCAAGAACCATTCCAGTCGATTCTTGACGAGATGTTCAGCGATTTTTACAAGAACAGAGGACAGCGCGATAGGACGATAGGACGAAGCTTCAAAGTGAGGTTTTCCTGGTTTTAATATTGGAATGACTTCCTGTAGTCTCCAAGAAAACGGTATATTCCCGGTCATCATAATGGAATTAATTAAAGAAAGGAAGTAGGTAAGGCTTTGATCACTTAAATGAGATATAAAAGAATATGGTATAGCATCTAAACCAGGAGCAGAATCAGTAACATAAGATAAAACTCCTTTTAGTTCACAGAGAGTGAAGGGTGCGTTAAGTCCTGTTAAATCTGTATTTTCTATATTAAAATAATTATTTATTCCTATTATATCTACAGGTACACAAGGTGGAGCAATTTTATCAAGAAATTTATCAGCTATTGAACTATGTAAAAAATATGGTCTAGATTCTTTGAATATTGATTTAAATCTTCTAATATTGCGCCGAACTATTGAAGGTGGGACGTCTGGAGATATTGAGGCACAAAAGCTTCTCCATCCTTCCCATTTTTTCTTTTTAAATAATTTTCTAGTATTATTAATTAAACTTGAGAGAATATCAAAATTTTCTGATGTAGAATTTTCTTTATATTTTTTCTCAGCAGCTTTTCTTTCTTTAATGGCCTTAGCTCAATCTTTATCCCACCAAGGAGGACTAGGAATTTTTCCAGGACCTGATTTCTTAGGAAATACTTTATCAGCAGTATCAATCAATAGTAAAGCAAGGGCATCAGCACACTCTGATTGGTTATTTTGATTGACTGTAGGTAATTAATGTACATTCTGTTCTACTTGTTCTTTGAATAACCTCCATTTATCATCTATAAGTTTATGTTTTAAACGAGGGGAATAACTAGGTGCATGGCCGGATCGTGAATATGTGGGGCCCTGGGCTGAAACTACTTGGGGGCCTATGCATATTCATAATCATAATATGCATAATATTATTATTAAGTTTAAAAAATTAATGAAAAACAGCATGAAAACAACCTTTTACACGTATTTCCCCCTCAACTACATTCTACAGACATTTTTTTTTTCAAATGATGGCCTACTTTTAGCGGGATCTGGGGGCCCCTTGTAACCTCGGGGCCCTGGGCTGCAGCCCAATCAGCCCATAGGTAGATCCGGCCATGACTAGGTGGATCTAAGTTTAATGTAGTATTGGGAAAGCTTATTATTATGGGGAAGTGGTCACTACCTAAGGTTGAATTATGGACATGCCATGTTAAAGAGGAAGCTAAAGAGAGGGAACACATAGTCAAATCAGGAGCACTCACTGCCTCATGAGGTTTAGTCCGCCTAATGACAATAGTTTCAGTAGATTTTTTTTGATAAAAGATTAAATTCCTTGTCTATGGTTGAAATACGTACTGATTAAATTTAACCTTTAGTGAGGCAACACCGGTTCGCCTCCATCTTTTTTGTCACGATGCCTCCCAAGAAGCAGCCTGAGAAATCCGGTATGTATTCCGATTTTGTAGTGAATTTGTAACTAAAGTAGAGTATTTATTTGTAAAATTTGTTAAATTATATTTTCCAATTGATTTTAAATGTTTCGTCTCGCTAACTTATCCCGTTAATCAATAGTGATGCAGCAAGTGAAGTGACGTTTAACCACGCGGTTCATACACTGTGTTCATGTTTTGTTATTTAGTTAGCAAGTAATATTTCCTTAATAATTTCACTCCCTCAGCATGCTCTCTAATGTAATAAATCTAGTAACTATTTAATCATAACGTTTAAAAATATTATTGTAATTCTTGCACTGTAGGAGTTTTGAGGTTATAGTTGTTATCAATATTTCGTGTCTTACAGGGTCTACCGGGGCGAAACCCGCCGAGAAGAAGCCCGCTACTGCTAAAACACCAGCGGCTGCCCCTAAGACCGCATCTGCACCCAGTGCGGCCAAGCCAGCTTCAGCGAAGACCCCTGCGCCAGCACCCAAAACCGCAGCTCCAAAAGCTGCCCCTGCTGCCGCTAAGCCTGCAGCAGCCAAACCTGCATCGGCTCCTGCTGCTAAACCAGCTGAGAAGAAGTCTTCGGCTGTACCTACTGCCAAGCCAGGATCAGCTAAGGCAGCCGCTTTGAAGACCAAGTCTAGTGCTAAACCATCGGTTAAGAAAGCAGCGGCGGCTTCCAAGCCTACCAAGCCTAAACCTGCAGCGGCTAAGCTTAAAATCGCTCCTAAACCCAAGAAAACTGGCATTAAAGGACAAAAGAAACAGGTTGTTAAACCTGTTGCTAAGGCTCTAAAGGCTCAAAGGAAAGTGAGTAGTTATTATTTCCATTTAGCAGCTTTTTACCTTTTAATTTAGCATATCTGTGTGCACCCAACATAAAAGGTCCATATTTTAAAGAAATAATTATACTGTCACCACTTCTTGTGATGGAAATCTCCGTTAAATATAATATGAATAATACAGGGCAACAATGATTGTGGTGCACGGAAACCAATGGCAGTTTTTGGATAAAACCGGCATAGGGAAGCCAAATAGGAAAGTGAAACATTCATGGAATGTTCACATATTTTAGATGAATTTGCTGTAGTAAACTTAAGCATCTAAAAGTCATTATAATGTGAAATTCGAAGGCCTAAACTTTAAAATTGATTATGTTAGTTTTAGTTTTAATGTACATATATGTACTATGGTGCACTAGTAGTTGTAGGGTAACCATGTGAAAAGTAGAATTTTGTATTTGTCTTGTGTGACCAAATAAAATTGGTGATGTTAATTTGAATTACATCTTTGATGATGCTGGCCATCAATGTTTTGATTTTTTTTAAATAAATATCAGTTATAAACATTTAAGAATCAAATCAGCATGTCTCATGACATCGTCTTGGAAAATAATTACTTTTATTAAAGTTTTAAAAATTCTCCTTTGAATAGTTTTTTACAAATAAGTGAAGCCCGTCATGACCGGGTTGATGTTAAAAGTCGGGAATGTGTTTAAGCAGAGCTATTGTGAAAATAATATCTATGGAGAATGTTAAGTGAGGCAGCTTCTCTGAATCGAAAAACACAAATGTGACTGGCCTAAAAACTATTCATACAGACATATGTATCACCAACACAGTTCCAGTCATCTTTATTCTTTACAAGTTCCAGTTAATATTCTAATCATGTCTTGTTTTAAAGTAATTGTAAGACCTAATCAAACGCTCATTTGGTAACTGGAAAACTAATGCGGGTACAATCACTTGCTTTAAATATACAGCCTGTAACTTTGTAGTATAGTCAAGATTGGTTATTTTGATTCCAGGTTGTAAAAGGCGAACATGGAAAGCGAGTGCGCCAAATCCGAACATCAGTGCACTTCCGCAGGCCAAAAACTTTTGAGCCACCAAGAAATCCTAAATATCCTAGGAAATCATTACCTAAGAGGAATCGGTAAGTGTTGATAGTCGTGCTATAACATCCGTTTTTAGTTATATCAATATAGTAATTTGCACAGAAGCCAAAAAAGTGTTTAATATGATTTCAAAGGTCTAATAATACAATATGAAATATGTGAAACTACCTAGTTTTACCAGCATCTTTGTCTGCTAGTGACTTTGGGTTCTATTTCTTTATTATTTTGCCTAATTACTGAACAAAAAGTCTCAATACCTTTGAAAAGCAAAAGCTATTTGTAGTGTTTCACAAGCTGTTTACTTATTAAAGTATTAGAGTAGTAAAGTATAAGGTATAAATAATGTTTAGGCCATGCCACAACTCCCATAATTTTTACATGAGAATGTGTAACAGTTTGTAAAATGTATAAATCTTATATGTTTAATGTGACGTTTCATACCCTACTTTATTTTAAGGCTCTGATATTATAATATAGTACTATATAATAAAGATATTATATTATCATCACACTAATATTAAAACCATATAGCCTTCCTAGATAAATGGGGTATCTAGCACTGTAGTATTTTTTTCAGTCACACGGACATTAGTGTGTTCAAGCAAATAAACTATTCTGATTTTTCATATAATTAAAGATTTATCATAATTATGATACACTGTACATTAATTAAACATAAAATAAAATAACTCTAATAAATGGAAGAATGTGAGAAAACATATTATACAACCAATTTAATAATTACTTTGTTAGGGGAAATGCAAAAAATGGAACATTTGTGGCAACTTGCTTCTCCCACACTCTAAACTTAATTAGTTCTAATGAATTTCTCAATTTAAAAACCATTCCTTAGTAGACAAGAATAAATGTGGCCTAAATTAAATCTTATGTTTTCAATTAAACAAATTGATAAAACTTCTAACCAAATGAAAGTTGTTGCTAGTACTGCATGCAAATTACTTCATTAATTTAATTATTTTATTGTTTTAGCATGGATGCTTATAATATCATAAAGTACCCATTAACCTCTGAAGCGGCGATGAAGAAAATTGAGGACAACAATACATTGGTATTCATTGTCCACACCAGCTCCAACAAACACCACATCAAGGCTGCTGTGAAGAAACTTTATGACATCAATGTTGCTAAAGTAAACACACTCATCAGGTATGTGTAAAAAACTTAGCTACCTTATTTTTAAATACTCATAAGCCTTTCATAATCATGACTAGAGCTATTGCATAAAATGCTTTAAGAAAAGAAAATTGGTCACTAAACAGTTTAGACTTGGAAAATATAAAAAGCCTCAGAAGAATTGCCATTCCATGTTATGCACTCGATTCACAAAAGAAAACAGTGCATTTGAAAATATAATTGATACATTTTTCATGATGATAATATTGTGGGAATCTCATTGATAGATAATGATATCAAATCATACACAACTCTGATAGTTATTTTTATCAAATTAACATAAAAAGGAAATATTTGCAAATCACTAAAATGGAATCTTGTTTTTTTTCTAGGCCCGATGGCAAGAAGAAGGCGTACGTACGACTCGCTCGGGACTATGACGCATTAGATGTGGCTAACAAGATCGGCATCATATAAATTGATGCTTTGCTGTATTTTATAAGAATAAAAGCGATAAAATATATTTGTATGTTATATTGAAGATCCCCCAACACTTTACACAGATCTAACATATTACATCTTTGGTTGCGACTTTACAGAAGTGGAGATGAGCACAGATATGTAAATAAAAACAGATTTTTATAATTAGTAAAAACCCACACAATGAAACCTTATGCTAAAGCGCTTACTGTTAATAAAAAGGCGTTCTGCGCGCTGACTAGATTCATAATTATAACCTTAGAATAAGGAAGTTATTTAATTAATCTTTGCAACACCCGGCGGCCGCACGGAAACGACTACAAAAAAATAAGGCTTTTCAATCCAGAGTCCTGTCATCATGATGAATCATTTTATACATTAGTCAATAAAAATTATGAATTATTTGGAAATTTACATAGGTAATCTATACTTATAATAAATCTTTAGAGAGGTCATTTCTGTACATTAAATATACATTTCCAAAATAACGGGTGATTAGTGATCGATACTGATGCCAAAAATGCATTTAGTCAAATGTATGTCTGTCGGATTTAACCTAATAACCGCCAACTACTTCTATAGAAGTTCAGGATTTTCGTGCCGTCAACACCACTACTTCTATAGAAGTTACTCATTGTACCTACTTTAATTAAATACCTTTACGGTGCATTAAACATTTGTTTCTCTTGTAATTTTGTAAGATGGACAGGATTGAAGCCCATTTTTGTTATTTCGCCAGAAGAAACAGGCGTTATAGTGTTTTAAAACAGATAAAAACAAAAACGCCTGAAATATTTTGATGTCCCATACGCCAACGACTTCATATCAAGTAGGCTAGTGATGTGACGCGATAGTTGCATTCATTACAATCCAACATGTTTACTTTGTTTTGTTCCATACAAATATTCATAGATTTTATGATTGACAATTAATTCCGGTCTGAAAATAACGTATTACATAATAAATATTAAAATTAATTTATTTCACGAAGATCCTTACTAATATTATAAATCGGAAAGTGAGTTTGTTTATTTTTTCCGCTTTCACGACATAACTGCTGAACCGATTGCTTTTAAATTTTGCAGACGTATAGTTAGAAGTCCGGATTAAATAATAGGTTACTTTTTATTAGTGTTGCAACAGAACTCTGCTTCCGCTTCCGCAACTGCAGAAGTTCCGCATGATTTTTCACTTCGCTTCTGCTTCTGGTTCCGCAAACTTTATAACAGAACTCTGAACGGAAGCGGGGAGAGAGCGATGAGAAACAGTGCAGCTTTTAAAGGTACAGTTACACCTTCGGGAGTACAAGAAAGAAAAAATACTACCTCTTCATGAGGATCCCCTTATGAGGTGGAATGGGAATATGCACAAATACCCCCATATTTTGCCAATAGTTTGCCAATACTTATCAGCTCCCCAGGTTTAATATATGAAGAACATCGAAATATGCTGAAAGGTGAAAAAGCGGCCAAATTACTCTTTTTTAAATATAACTTGCCGCTGTTTATTTTTGACTACTAAAATCAAATTTAATTTAAAAAAAATTTGCTTTTTTTCATAGTGTTAACGCTTCCGTTTCCGCTTCCGCTTCCGTTAAGATTTACTTTTGACATCTGTTTCCGTTTCTGCTTCCGTTATGCCAGTTCCGTTGCATCATTACTTTTTATCCCGAAAAAAACTGATATTCCCGAGGGAAAACAAAAATATAGTTTGCTTGATGGATGGATTGGAGATGACGCTGTGTGGCGTTTTAATCAAGGTAAAATATTGTAAAGGACTATAAACATGTAAATTTAGAAGCTAAATGATACGATAATGAATCCCTGAAATTGAGGAATTCCGGATGACGTACAATTTATTTTATCGTCTAAACTGATTTTTACATCTACTTAGGTATATAATATAGTGTACTATTCAGTTTTTGTTTAACAACTAAAGCGTTTTTCCGTGGAAATGAGAAGTTTTCTTATAGTTGTGCTTTATACTGCAATATAACCGAATTCCAAGCGGGCGAAGCCGCGGGCGGAAAGCTAGTTAATTTACAATTTATTTAGGATTTTCGATATTGCAACACCCATCCCTACGCAATGACAAGATTTTAGTGCTACGAGCGCCACCAACTTCAATGCAAGTAAACCTGTGACGTCGTAAGCGTACAGGTGTCAAGGTCATTGTGTCATAGTGCCGGCCGTTACAAGCGTGCGCTCGTCTGTTTTTTCTTTCGTACAATAAACATTAAATATAATTATCGAAAATATAAAAAGTAAAATATCGAAAGGTAAACTTACTTAATAAATAATAATAAGAATAATAACTTACCATTCATTCTTTTGTCTTACTTTTGACCGTAACATACTCGTTATGATTTATTACTACCGTACAAGAGCCGTCTTTTCTTAATCAAATCGTCTAGAGAGATAGAGAGAGAGTCAAGGTCAGTCAAGGTGAAGAAAGAAAATCATGGACAACACTTCTATTTGAGATATTTATCTTGCCACGAGCGCCAACGACTTGATATGAAGTCAATGGACTACGTTATAAAATGAATAGTGAAGTGCCTTTTATAATGAATGTGTTGCAAGATTATGCATGTATTTTTGTCTATGATAATAGATACTCGTTTTTCTTACTAAAAATGTTCATAAAATAAAACAAATTACTATTATAATGTATCAGGGTTTATTTATATTTGCAAAATTTAAAAATAAATCTTGATTTAGACATCAATTTTTTTTATCGATATGACGTTATGCCACTTCCTTGCTTTCGTACTATAGATACTGTTATACATTTATACGTTGGCGTACAGCGGGCCACTACGTTTAAGATAGCTGGGCTGGGTAAAGGTCGAAATTTGGTACAAGTATTCTTCATACTCCTGGGCAGGTTATTGTATACTTTTCATCACGCTACAATCAATAGGAGCAGAGCAGAGAAAGGAAAACGGGAGAAATTACTCCATTCTTAGGTATCCGTACCCAAAGGATAAAAACGGGACCCTATTACTAAGACTTAGACAGCTAATCCGTATAAGTAGGTCCGGCCGTTTGTGCGTCCGTCCGTTCGTCCATCCGTCTGTCTATCTGTCACCAGGCTGTATCTGATAGCAAGAGAGTTGAAATTTGCACGGATTGGGTATTTCTATTGCCGCGATAACGATAAATACTAAAAACAAAATAAAAGCATTATTTAAGTAGTGCTCCCGTACAACAATCGTGATGTTTTATTAATTTTTTGCTCGATATTAATAGAAACTGTTGGACGCTTGAAATATTCACAGAAAATTTTAATGTATATTTCCTTCAAAAATAAATAATTTAATTAAAATGAAATAAATATTCAATTTTTGCTCGATGTTAGTTGGAGACAGAGATCAGATGTATTCCCCTAAATACATTCGTAAAGTGCAATATAAAAAATAAATGTTTTTTGAACTTGTACTGCCGCACACTGGTCCGGATTTTTAATATGGAAGACTTAGGACCCAATGTCAATATTTCGGGCTGAAAAAAATCATGTGGATAGATAAATGAACGTTCATCAACGTTTGTTCTAGCAGTTTTTATGAAATTGGTTATTTTTGCGAAAAAAAAAACATTGAAAAAAAATTTGTATGGAGAAAAAGTGAAATATTTTTTTTTTTCGAAAAGTTCAAAACTGTTAGCAGTGAAACCTTTTGTGTGTTATTGTATTACACTTATTCGTTAATTCCATATTTTTTTTATTTGCATATACTTGCAGCCTTGGCCAAAATATGCATCGGAACTTTCATTGTATTTATTTCAACTATTTGTGACAATTTAATTTTTTTATTGATTTATAGTCACATAATTTACGCATATTTTCAATATAATAAATTTTAAAATCCATTATTTGTTGACTATGAATGATTTTGAAAAATAGATTACAATTTAATTTAAAAAATCAAAATAATATTTTACTTCTCATGGTTAGCTGTTGCTTAAAGCACAGCTAGTGATCGAATGAGGCATTGCCTGCCTGCTAATATTCTCCTATTCCCTAATATAGCTATCACTTTTATTTTCTACTATTGCTGTCTCTTTCATTCTCTTTTGCTCACTCTTTTTCTTCTTAAGACAAGTGGTGTTCCACGCTTATAAATCAGATAAAATAGACAAGAGCTCTACTGGTAATACAAAATATTTACTTGCAGCTTTGGCGTTTATTTCGTTTATCCTAATATATATTTATTTAAAATCAGTACTTTTGCTTCTTTAAGTGGTTTCGGGAAAGTAAATTCGGTACTAAGATAAAATCCATACTAATATTATTAATGTGAAAGTGACTCTGTCTGTCTGTCTCTCTGTCGCTCAATCACGCCTAAACTACTAAATAAATCTAGTGTCCCAAAGAATATCTATACCAAATTTCATCTATATCGGTTCAGTGGTGCAGCGGTAAATTTAATGTAATGTAAACGACCTTCAATTATTTTTTATTGTACTGCGAGAATTGTGCAATAAACTATTTCTGGTTATTTTGTTATACATTTTGAAGTTGATTTATGAATAACTAGTGGCCATCCGCGACTTCGTCCGCATTAATGTCGGTTATCGCGACGCTATTCACGCGGACGAAGTTTTAAGTAGCATAGGGTATGTATGTAAATGTATTACAAAATAACTAAAAATTGTTTATTGCATAATTCTTGCAGTACAATAAAAAATAAATTGAAGGTCGTTTTCATTACATAAAATTTAATACATTTTTTATCAATTTAGTACATAATAAATAATAATAAAATAAGTAATTAAATTAAAAATAAAGTAATTAACTAAAACTATCTATACATAACATACAAATTAATATAAATAACTTAAAACTACAATAGAAAATAATTGAAGGTTGTTTACATTACATTAAATTTAATACATTTTTCATTAATTTAGTAAATAGGAAATAATAATAAAATAACTAAAATGAAATTAAAACTAAAGTTATTGACTAAAACTATCTATATATAACACGCAAAATAATAGTTATAAATAACTTAAAACTTATTCTAAAGGATCTGGCACATTTTCTGGAGCTTCTTCATCAACTTCAATTTCTTCTTCAACTTCTATTAATTCATCTGATAATATCAACTGCGTAGCTTCTGGAAACATCCTTGATGACTTAAAATTGGTGTATTTAGGTTTCAGATGAGATATATATGGATCTGATGATATCAAAAAATTGTGTATAATGTCTTCATTATTTTGCAGTCTTCCTGTTTTCCTCGTGTGTCGCTCTCTGGTATTTCGAAAGTCCTTATTTCTTGCTTCTCCTGCTTCTTCTGACAAAATTCCGATAGGAAGGCAAGAGAAATGTTTGCATATGTCAGCGCCATGTATCAACATTTTGTGTATGCTGGAAGGCATATTGTACCAGGGGTAGTGATGTACAAAGATCTCAGCAGTCTCCTTGCAGTATTCACGGAAACTATCGATATTGACAGCCTTTCCACAAGATAACACTTGCAATATAACTGCGAAGTGCTTTATCAAATCAGCATCAATCTTCGTTATTTGAGCACTTTTTTGTATTCCCGAAAAAATCTTCTGGCCGTGTTTCCGTCATTAGTAGTTCCAAAGCCCTGCTTTACAACATCAATCAAAAGTCCCATTTGTTGTTTGAACTCCGATTGCACCATATCCTTCCTTAACTTCTTAAGGTTTTTGTTGTCACCTCGTGCACTCCACATTTTGAAATCTAAATTATATGAAATATGTAAAAGACACTCCATGCTTCGAATCCACATATGGAGTGTTGATAGTCCATATTGATACACATCGTCCCGTACAGGTCTTGAAAACATTTCTGAAAGATTATTCATCTCACTAGGTTTTGCAAGACAAACATTGCACGTAGCTGCAGATGGAGTATCTGTAATAATTGTAGCCACTTTCCCATCAATCATTGTCATGTGCAACTCATGAGTAACTTCCAAGTTTCCGCAACTTGAAATAGTCAAATTTCGTATTTCTTCCTCCATTGCCGCTTGTTCTTGCTTAACAAATTCGGTCGTTTCCTTCGCAAACTGAAATTTAATAGGTCTGCAATAAGATGTTGAAGATGGGTTTGGATTATTCCAAATAACAACATTGCCGCTCTCGAGCTTCAAAGGAACGAGGCTCGTCATGAACACAGAGGAGTCGTCGAATTCTGCCAGTTCACTTCTTTGCTTGTAGTTGCTCTGTGCTGAAGATCCATCGAATCCCCACTTGGAGGTAAGCTTCAAGTTTTCACTGCACATATTTAAATCATCACCAACGACTTGCAGTATTCTTCGAGTTGTCACGTCTAACAGTGCTTGTAGTTTCACCTTCACTAAATGTTCTGATACTTCAATATCTCTGGTATCTGGATAACACCTCTGCTTAGCTTCCAACAACTTGTAGTAAGACGGAAGCTTCAATTGCTGTGACAATGCTGACCGTAAAGTAAGATACTTCCACTTTGACAGATCCAATGATGCAGTAAGGGCCAACGCTTGATCTTCCTGCATAGTGTCCGTCTTCTCGTTTGTTGATAAAAGTGATTCGACAGCTTCAACCTTTTCAGGATTCTTCACAAGGTGATCGATGATGCGAGCAAGACCTTCTTTCCCATTAGACTTTAGCTTCGTGACAAAAGCAAAAGTCAGTTCCTCTTCCGGATAGTCGAGTAATGTACCCGATCGCCTTTTCTTCTGCTTATTCCCCAAGTCTTCAAATGGCTTCCTTGATGCAATGTCTGTAGATGTTCCAATGTCACTAGTCGCCTTCGAAGTAGATGGAATGGGTTGAACAGCTGCTTCTTCTTCTGTAGAACGAGGATCCAAATTTTCGGTCCCTTCAAAAATTTCGGTGAGATTTACTGATTCACATTCAGGCCACTTAATTCTTGTTTCCAACCAGTTCATATGCTTCTTCATGAATGTTTTTTGCACCCTGTGTGCCTCGGTCCATCGACGATTTAAGTTCACAGTAAAAGATCTTGCAAAATTCAATAATTTTTCTGAATCTTCTTGCGAAATTTCAAGCAAAACGCAATCCAAAATTGCTTGATGCAGTCGTTTGTAATCCTTGAGGTCCTCTTGTCGCAGAAACACGTAAATGTCCAGGTTAGTGCCAAATCCAGCCATGATCAAGTTGCTAGATTATTCACGTTAAAATTTCCAGGTATGTTGACTCTTCAAGGGTTGAATGTCTAATGACGCTCCAACATGAGCTCCCGTCTGTTTTATTTGATTCATAAGCGCTCAACTAGCAAGGGTTTCAAGGAGCGAAAGAGAGAGAAGTATGGAATGAAAGAGATAGCGATAGTAGGAAATGAAAGAGATAGCAATATTAGGGAATGGGAGGGGAATATTAGCAGGCAATGCCTCATTCGATCACTAACTGCGCTTTGAGCAACAGCTAACCACTAAGAAGTAAAATATTATTTTGATTTTTAAAATTTAATTGTAATCTATTTTTCAAAATCATTAATGGATTTTAAAATTTATTATATTGAAAATATGCGTAAATTATGTGACTATAAATCAATAAAAAAATTAAATTGTCACAAATAGTTGAAATAAATACAATGAAAGTTCCGATGCATATTTTGGCCAAGGCTGCAAGTATATGCAAATAAAAAAAATATGGAATTAACGAATAAGTGTAATACAATAACACACAAAAGGTTTCACTGCTAACAGTTTTGAACTTTTCGAAAAAAAAAAAAATTTCACTTTTTCTCCATACAAATTTTTTTTCAATGTTTTTTTTTTCGCAAAAATAACCAATTTCATAAAAACTGCTAGAACAAACGTTGATGAACGTTCATTTATCTATCCACATGATTTTTTTCAGCCCGAAATATTGACATTGGGTCCTAAGTCTTCCATATTAAAAATCCGGACCAGTGTGTGCCGGTCGTTTCAAAATTACTATACATATATCAATAATTTCATTTTTTTTTAATATTTATTAAATTCCATTAAAACAATTCAACAATCTCTTGTAAAAATAATCAACAAAACCATATACTTAATACGTTGGGAACTAATTTTTATGTTAATTCATTAATCTAGAGACGCACGTGGCGTCTATTCCCAGTTGCCACCACATGGATTACCGCCGGTGGCATATGGAAATGAAAAATCCCAATTGCCACCGGTGGCGACTGGGAAGGGATTGTCCCCACTTCGACGTCGCTGTACATTGCTCTTTCCGTCGTAGAAAATGAAAGCATGAAATAATTAATTTAAAACCTGTCCCTTAATTAATAATATAACTTAGGCTATAGAAAGTTTCTAACATTGTAGTTACCTAGTTAGTTACCTATTGAAGTAACAGGCACGTAAGTAAATTTTAAGCGGAATAACTAACTCTATCTACAATGTTAGAATGTTGGGAATTAGGGATGTTGCGACTAAAACAAGTTTTTACGTCCACCAGTAGGGGACGTTATGTGGTGGATGTTGGGAATACACCCATCCAGATGAACATCCGTACCGCTCAGAGTGAACCAAGACGAACTACAAAGATGGATCGTGGAGAGCAGAACATCGTCGCTCTCGCTACAAGTTACATCTCTTATGAACCGTCATCTTTTCGCATTACCGGCACATAAAGGTTCTTTTTTGCCTAGACATACGATAAGTGAACAACTCACAGGAGCAACTTGAGCCGATGTTCGAATGGGTGAAAGACGGCGATCCCACAAGGGCAAAAAAGGATCACGTAGGAAATCAGGGAGTCCGCATTGGCGTTGGCAGCGGAGCCGCACCACTGGTCCACTGCTCGAGGAGCCTGGCGAGAGTTTAACCTTGGCATTTAGAGGCAATAAAATAAAATGGAGTGTTACAAAGTTTAGGTTCATTGATAAAATTACGAAAACAAAGAGTCGCGTTCATGATGGGTTGCGTTAGCGCGTGACGACTCATTACTAGTTTAGCATTACTTACTGCTTTTGCTACTGGTACTTACAATTTGTGATTAACGCACTCGGTTAGGTAACTCCACGCGCGCCTAAGGTAAGCACTAAAAGCGTTTAGTCCCGGGTTCGATTCACGATTAGGAAACAAACTTCTTAGGGTTCCTTACCTCAAAAAAAGCGAAACTCATATAGGATAACTGTTTTGTCCACCTGTCTTTCAAGACCCTTTTCCTCTGGGCGTGGAGGCATCTAGATCCGCTGCTGGGACCGAAGATGCCAGGTGTAGGTAAACCTGCGTCCGTTCGTGGGGCGTGGCATGGCGAGGCGCACGTGATTTGCGAGAATAGAAATCATCTTTATTCATGTTAAACTTTACAAAAGCACTTATGAATAGTCAGTACAAATAAACATAGCTGGGCATTAACTCGTTAATCCGTTAATCGTTAATTAACGAAGTTAACATTTTGAGTAACGGATTAACTTTTAAGTGGACGAGACGAGGTGGCCTGCTTAGCGGCAAACCCAGTGGGGGAGCCAGGCTCCGCAAGGGATCCCGACTGCCCTACAACTGCGCAGAGTTAGTAACCGAGAGTGATTTAATCGGTGCGACACAATGCGGTAGGCAATTCCCCTTCTAAAAAAAGGGGATCAACGTTTGTATGGATAGAACTTTAAATCGTTTTTTACACGAAAGAAAATATTATGTTTTTATAAATGTTCGAGATTGTCATACATATACGAAATAAACGTTTTGCATTTAATCTCTCAACTTAATGGGGTAGTTTATGGTTAAGATTGAAAGAAGAAAGATGAAAACAAAAAAGTTATTTGCTGGTTAAATTTGAGTCAACGATACCTGTTGAAATGGTTAGGCATTACTCAAATTAATACCCACCCAAACTAAGTAAATATTTTTCTCAATTTAGGAAACTAATCTCCGTGGACAAATACACGGTAAAAAGTTAGTTTTTCATAATTACCTAAGTATGGTAATTTGCTGACGTGACCGGACATAAATACGTGTGTTTGTATGATCATCACCACAGTGAACTAGGTGGACAGTAACGACATTAATAGGTTAAGGAAAAAGTATGAAAATTTATAATATATTTTTTTTATATAATATGTATACCTAATTATTTACTAAACTACCCATGTAGGTACTTGTTCGATAAAGTTCTGCCACTTGTAAGATCATCATTCTTAAAGAAATACAATGATAATTAATGTTTATTGAAATCAAAATGTTTATCCAATTAAGTGTAGACTTCCTCCAATAAGTACGTAAGTACCACCTACCTACATAAAGCACCTGTGTCAGAGAAAGTCACTCCTACGTTGTTACCCCTGTAACATTAGGTACCCTTAATTGTTTGTCTTGTGTTTGAGGGACTGTGTGAGTCAATGACTCGAAATATAAATTTTTATGGTTACCTATTATTTTATTTACATCTTTATTTCACAAATAAGTACAAAAGGAGGACTTAATGACAAGAGCATTCAAGAAAAGTAAACACTTTTTCAGTTTTATTATAATCTAGACACTTCATCTTTTCGTTAAGTGCTTATTTTTTATCGTGGTAATATTATAAACGCGAAAATTTTTTAACATGTAAATGTATGCATACATACCTATATGTAAATGTAAGCAATAACTACTGAACATAAATATATGAAATTTAGTATAAAATAAAGTAATAGAATGGGATAATTGATACCTACTTTATCTTTTTTTTTCATCGCAGAATCTCAATTGTTGTACCTACTTATTTGCCATAAACACTTATTGTGCCTTTTTATTGTATTTTGAATATCCATGTAAGTTTTCGCAACCTGTTGTCAGAGACCAAAGCAATGTGAGGGGGCCAGTTCCGTCTTATTGGAGAGATTTATTTATTTAAAACAGGGCATGTATGTACAATTCTTTGACAGAAATATCGAGCTTCTAATCTCTGTTAAAGTCAACGAAAGCTGACCTACTTGATGCAATGCTTTGTGGATCTTGCACATGGAACAGTAAAACATACGTCAGACCGTGGTCGTGTCGTGGGCTAAAGTTAAGTTTTGTTGTTGACTGTACCTACATACCTACTTCAAACAATTTATTCGAGGATTGGATTAATAGGTTACACTCTAATTAATTGTTTAAAGTCGTGTATTAGTAAGTGGGGCCTAATAACAATTCCACATGTTTGTTAGATGGAGGACGCTCACTGGTAAATATATTTTCCATTGTGTCACCATGGCCGGCGATACCGCGTCCCGCGGCCTCACTAACTGGCCGTCACCTTGAGTTGGTGACCCCTTATTGCGTCACTTAATACATACGAATTAAAATGGAGGACGATGTTGTTCTGGCTGCTAGGCCTGTAGACGTGTTGTATTCGTATTTCCTATCATTTAAGACCCGGTTTATTTACGTCAAACGATTTGTTTATTACAGCTACCAACGATGAACTGCTTGCCGGGGTTCAAATATTAAGGATACGAGTTTATTTGTTACTTTTACATATACTTCTAGCTAATTCACAAAATACTGAATAGGTTTTTGTTTAAACTTTATTGCACTTAACTATACAAATGGCGTACTTAATGCTTAGTTGCATTCGCTAACAGTCAATCTAAGTTTCTACTATATCTACTTGTTAAAAAATATTATATTCCGGGAATAATGCAATTTGCATTTCAATTTCCTCGTTTAGCTGTCAATTCGATTTTTATAAACAATGAAATAGTATATTGGGCTTCAATAAATAAATTTATATGGTGGATGATACAGCGCATCAAAGTGCAGTGAACGGGTGCGGTATGCGTCACTAATTCGTAAAAACTATACGAGGAAGTTACTTCGCGCTTAATTTTAACACAATGTAATATAATTTTTTTTCTTTATTATATGTTATACGAAAATAATGTGCCTATGTTTTGTGGTAATCAAAATGGACCTAACAGAAATAATTAGACATCTATCCTATTGTTTATTCTAACAAAATAATGTTGGTCTTAAAATCTAGCTTACTAGTACGTAGCTAACCGTGAGCAACGGGCAAATCGCTTAGACCAATCCTTATCCTTGCCTATATTCTAAGGGATGTAATAAGTACATAACCATTATGAAGCTTCATATTATGCATTTTTTTAGACGGTTGTTTACTTAAAAATAATAATGACATTGAAAGTTTAGAATCATGCTACCCAAAGGCAGTATTCCAGGCGGAAAAACTCGCGGGTACAGCTATAAGTCTAATAAAGTTTTTATCTCAAGATAACATGAAAGAAGTCGCGCGCCAGGCGCAACAGTAAGTTTAAAAAGAATTGTTTGACCTCAAAGTAGCTTTTAAACATTATTTAAGGTAAACCAGAGCGCTACTATAATGTGCATAGGTAGGTAGGTATGTACTTACATATACGAACTACGTATCATAAATAAATAGAACAGAATAAATACAAAACATTCTTCGTCAAGTATGTTTGTTATGTCTTTGAGCTCAACACTAGTCTCAATCTCGAATCTATACATGTAAATAAAATTGGAGTGTTTTTTGTAATATTAAAATAACCGCTTTTTACTGCATGTATATGAATATATCAGTATCTCTACAAAAATATTTTTTTTACAATGTTTGTCTGTTTGTTGTGCTAATCTCTGCAATGGCTAAACCGATTTTAGAAAAATAATTTAATGTAGTCCACACGAACGAAATAGCGGGCACAGCTAGTCATTAGTATTTTTAGAATATGATGCAGCACGGTAATGACACTTTTTGTAAAAACTGGTATGTACCTACGTACAGACAAAAGCACGTCAGACTACACATTTTGGACTTTGTACCGCCCTTATGACGTACACATAAGAACTATTATCGCATTGCAAGTGTTTACCTAGACGTGCTGTCGACCGTACTATTGAATTCCATTTGCTATCGATAAAAATACCTATAGAATAGGTACCTACAATTTATAATCATATCAAATAATTAATTACATAACAATTACACAATAACTACCTAGATACTTGTATTAAGTAATACCTAAACCTACTTAAGTAGGTAAGTATCTATCATCATAACATTTGGAGTTACAAAGGCAGTTTTAATTTAATAGGGAAGGACCTATGCAAGGTAAATTTTGATGGCCTTGCTGAGACTGAGGCATGCATTATTTTTAAAGTCTTTAAGTATTACCACCCTTATCTGTACAAGAAACGTATCTACATCTAAGCGGATTAAAAAATAGCCACTAACAGAATTGTAATAAACAATTTCTATGCGTATGAGTTTGGCTGCAAGGAAACGCCTTAAGCTGCAAATTGATGCATTAAATTGCGCAAACTGACAGAGAGAGAAGGCCGACTGGAGACGCGTCGCGTGGAGCGGCCATTTCGTGGCGCTCCAGTGCGGGGCGGTCGGACTCGGAGCGGGCAGCAATCGCGATCATACTTGCTTACTATTTAGTGCGTTTGGTTTCGTGGCACGTGGAGTAAACTTGTTTCAAGTTTCTGCAGAACTCACGTACGCGTCTATAGTCGGTTCAACTCGGGCTGACTTCGTGTATTTCCGCGCGCACAGATGATAACGATTGCTATTCGTATTCACTCACACTCCACGAATTCCATCACCAACACAATCAAAGCACATGAATCAGACATAGAATCAGTGCGGTTTTAGTGCTGTCACTGGTGAGACGCGTTCGCCAGAAGTGGTGTCGTGTGGTCGTCGCGTAGTGTATTACCTGGTTATTGTCGACCTTGTATGTTAAGCATAGAAGTGATTACTACGTAACCAGGCGTATTGTGCAAACACATAACCTCCAAAATGTCAGATAATGCGCAAGACGTGATTCAGGATGCAGCGGCAGCCGCAGCCGCGGGCGCATCGCTATTCAGCACATTTGACATAATCATGCTCGTCGTTTTATTGGGAGCTGCAGTTTGGTGGCTTTATAGTTCCAGAAAAGAGAATAAAAAAGATGAAATAATCCTCAGTAAATATTCAATACAGTAAGTGCATTCAGTTGGAGCAAAGTTGCAAATTAAGTATTGGTCAATAATTACACTTAGTAATCATGATTGTGCATAATATTGAGAGCTGTTAGCATTTTTATTTCATAAGGTCTAAAAATATGTGTAGTGCCGCTGAAGATTTGTATTTACATTATTGATAATGAGTAACTTAACTATCAACTTGTGATAAAAGGTAATACCTACTACCTAGATAAATTTCTATTAACTTTAACGAAGTGATTAACTAAATGGGGTACCTACTATATTCTTGGAAGTTTGTAGGTTATTATTTAGTCCGTCAAATATGGATACTTTGCTCAACTCCAAAATAATCTGCCTAGGTAAATCTGTTTTTAACATCTTCGCTTTTTCAGATTTTTAATTGATTCTTCGTTGGTCGAAACGTGATATTTTAAAGCATAGAGAGCCTCTCTCGATAAATGGACTATCCAACCCAAAAATATTTTTTCAATTCGAACCAGTAGGTCCTGAGATTAGCGCGTTCAGACCAACAAACTCCCTAGCTTCATAATATTTTATATTAGTATTGATTATAGTTTTAGTGCCAAACAACAGAAACTCATATTAATTGGTCTGTGTCACATAATATAGTATATAATGGTTTGGGACATTGTATCGCAGTATTACTAAGTACTGTATTCTATGGCAGTGTTTTACTGGCGCCTTAAAAAAAACAAAATCGGAGGCGTGTATAAAAAACTCATACTTGAACTTACAGTAAGAGATTTTTAATATTAAATCTTCCTATTTTGTTAACTCACTGGTAGGTAGGTAGCTATGTCAAGAAATATTTTCTACTGTGTTATGGAATTCCGGATTGTGGACACGAACATAATAATGCGATCGCTAACCTGTCTGGCAAGGATGGCGATTTTGGTGGAACAGCCGCTTTCCGGCTAAAATGTTGATAATTCCAAACCAAAAAACACGATTAAATTTAAATATTTAACACGGCATGGCGAAATTTTTCCCAATTTATAATTAAATTAGCTTAGTGGGAAAAATCATCCTGGTATTTTGGTTCATCATTTATTAGTTCTTAGTTTCTTCCACCAAAATAGAATCACAAATGTTGTTACATATGAGTTAGGATTTTACAAGTATTTATTAAATAACTTTGACTGGACGAAGTCCGGTCGGTGGAAATACGCACGAATAAGTACCGGCCCCTCTGAACCGACCGCTTACCTATAAGCTAAAGCTTCCAATTTTAAAAGTGATTTTCTAGTTAACCTTTTAATTAATGAACTTTAGATCATTTTTATTTTATTGGAACAAAGTTCCTTATTTTCTTCTCAGAAGTTGTTTTGAAACATATTTCAGACAAGTCTATGATAATCTTTGTTGCATGTATTATTTAAATTAAATACCGCGTTGGACTCAAAGGTCTTGACAATTCCATAATTAGCAACTGCTTTAACATGTCTGTCTACTTTCTTGAACCTCGCGATTCTTCAACAAAGAGACAGGTTTGCCAAATGTTTTCTTTTTCATCTTATTTATTTTGCCAACTCCTACTGTCGGAAATCCGTAAAAAATTACTAAATCAGATTTCTCAATGAGTTAAGAAAGGGCACTGAACGCCGTTTTCCTTATATGTAATAACAAAATAAAAGGATTTTAAAGTGATCCCAAATTTTTAAATGTATGATAGGTACCTACCTGCATAAAGAATAAAAAAACTGGGTATTTTAAATAAGATATTTTTTAATTTTTTTCAATGTAGATGGAAATTACATGTTTTTTAATGTAGTAGGTAGTATATTTTATATCAAGTTCTCTCGGTCTCGACTTAGGCGAAAAAAGCAGCCAAAGTTGCCACTCTTGACAAGACCGACTTATTTACTGCATGCATTTACCTACTGTCGCGTTGGTCTATCGATCGTATTCGTGTCGTGTTTGCTTGCAGTGTGAAATTGCATACTTTGGCCAACTTAGATTTATGGATCTACCTACACACCGAACGCACATAGATCTATTATTTCGGAACATTTTCATTAGACAAGTAAACAAATGCAAAAGTATTGTCTTTATTGCTGCTAAAGCATTGAATGTATTTTATAAAACAGTGTTTAATATCGATGCAAAGAGCTCAAAGGCTAAAGAACAACGTACAACAAGACGTAGATAAGTAAGTAGAAAATCGGGCCTAGCCGCTAGCAGTAGTTTAAACTTACAGGAGAGCCAAGTACGTAAATAAATTTATGTAAAGATATGATAAAAATAGTTACTTTTGTGTTCTATACACATGCGTACTTATAATATACATATCTATGCGCAGATTTTTTTGCTTCAACATTCTTTTTCACAATATAGCGTCGCGACTTCGGCCGCGTTATTTTGGGATAAAAAGCATCCTATATGTTAATCTAGTATGTCATTACTCGTCCTACCAAATTTCCTCCACATCAGTTTTGTAGTTTTTGCGTGAAAGAGTAGTAGTATAGGACATCCTGACATCTATACATACAGATAACATAACATATACAACAGATACATTCATCAAGGTCGCGAATTTCCTCTGATTAGTTATATGATTTCGATAGACACTTTTTCGTCTTACGAAGTGAAGGCAATCTGTGGCAGACACGGTATTACAGACTCATGATTTATATTAATATAATATGACGAAACGTTTTGTGTCTTATGTACATATGTATTTAGTTAACTTGTTTACCAATGACAACACAACATAATTGATTATGCGGCGTCTAACAAATTATCCGTGACTCGTGTGGAGTTTGACATTAAAATGTATGAAATTATCTTTTTTAGGAGTTATGAACATAATAATCAATATCATAGTTATCATAAAACATTGTCTTATTAGATTGGGGATAAAGTATTTTCGCATCGTATGAATGAACTTACTTGTTAAGTATGCACAAGTTCATGGAATGCAAATTCTCTACTATTCAACTGTCGGGCGAGGCAGAGGTATCACCTACCTTGTTGTAGTTTGTATGTAGGTAATTGCCACAAGTGCGATGCATTTATGTAGTCACGGACGACAGCTACTAGGTCGTCCAATACCTACAAGTCTAGTAAAATCAGTCTCATAATAACTAGTTACTGCTGCTCAAAATCGCGTCCGCGCCGCCCCGTCCCACCACGCCGCGGCGCCGGCTGTTTGACTCTACCTTAAATGTTTGGCAAATATAGCTATTCCTAAAGCTCTAGCTATTATTATATAATATTACAGTAAATGGGGGTTGCAAGGAGACAAAAAGTAGCATAATGTCACTCTCAATACTTTCAACTATATCCGCTTAAAAATTCACGCTAATTCGTTGCTCCTTTTTGCCGTGAAAGACGAACAAAGAAAAACAGACATACCTATACAATATCACATGTATAACATTAGTACTTGTATTATTATGATAACTTGGGAACACTGCAGGGCAGGAGAACGATGACATTTTCATATCATCGGTTAAAAAAAGGTTTAAACACTATTTGTATGTAGGAAGTTACTTTGTATTCAATTCTGATTTACGGTGATTTAAATTCTGAAAATTCTGCTTTGACAAAAAAATATTGGGTTTATTTTTAGGTGGGTATAAATCACGATGACAAGACACATTTTTGAATTACTGTTATTCGTATTCGTTATTGTTTAGTATTAGTAATTCTATGAAAATAATATTATTATATATGTTTTGCGAATAGCTATTTCTGAATCAAAACATGATAAAATTAAAGTAAGTGTTGCATCCTATCCACAGCGTAAAAGAAAAAATATGAAAATGAAATCAGTTTTGAAGAAACAACTCTCTCGTGCTTTGGAAGAAACAAGTCTTAATGTGTTCATGTGTTGCGTAAATAATTATATAGATACCAAACTTCGGTCAAAGTTTACTCTATGGGCACTTATTATTTATTTAAACCTGCTTGATCAAACTTAAAAAAAAATTAAATTGTTTTATTTTTCAAATCTACCCAACCAAACTGTTCTGTGGTCCATTGTAGTTCTTCAGCTTTCATTAAAATAAGAAAGACATATGAAAGCCTAATTAAGGTTGTGAATTATCATCTTTAAAATTTTAGGGCTTTTAATGAGACCAAAACCGGTCAGATACAAATAAGAGATAAGTATAGCCAAAGCGATTTTTTACACGTTCATACGTACCTATCGACTATCATAATAAAACATTGATTACACACTGGCAGCTAAATTATTGAACATTGAACAAGAGTAGAGGGGCCTTGCTAATCGTATTTTACAACGGCATTTCTGACGTTGGATGATTCGCTCGGATGATGGCGGCAGACGCTCTATTCGAATTAGAATCAATTAATACATATATGAACGCAATTTGTTGAGTACTTATAGCACTGAGAAGCATAAAAAAAACTATTCCATTTTTACTTAATTATGAAGAATGGTTCGGCATTCTCCAATAGAAAAGAGCGATATGACGATACTAGAGGCCCGCCGCGGCTTCGCACGTTTAATCCCCTATTTTTTTATTTTTCACTCATTAACCACACCTATTTGTTACACCGTAATGTTGTATAGATTAAAGCCTTCCTCGATAATGGACTGTCCAACTCAAAAATATTTTTTCTAATCAAACCTGTAATACCTGAGATATAGGGGGTTCAAACAAACAAACTCAAACTTTATAGAAAAAAAAAATAGAAAATATCTTTATTCATGTAAGCTTTACAAAAGCACTTATGAATAGTCAGTACAAATAAAGTATTCTACCGCCGTGTTCGGAATGTTGATCATGTCGAGAAGAACCGGCAAGAAACTCGACACTTACTCTTTTCAAATATAACAATGTGTCCTTAAACTAGGTACTTAAATAAAGTATACAAAGCTATAGTAAGATTTCAAAGAATTAAGTTATTCTAGACCCATACATTTTTGTCATTTAAATAATCATCAATTTTGTAGTAGCCCTTTTTTATTAAACAATTTTTAACATGAGACTTAAATCTATGCATGGGCAACTGGATAACATTTTCAGGTAACTTGTTAAATAATTTAATGCTTAAACCCACAAAGGAATTACTTAACTTATGTAGTCTTAGATATAGAACAGCAAGCTTGTGTTTATTTCTAGTGTTAAAGTTATGGAAGTCAGATTTTTTAAAAAGTAGATTATAATTTTTGCGGACATACATAATACAATCAAAAATGTATTGAGATGCAACGGTAAGTATGTTAATTTCTTTAAATAAGTCTCTGAGAGAATCCCGTGATTTAAGACCATATATGGCGCGGATAGCCCTCTTCTGTAAAACAAAAATAGTCTGAATGTCAGCAGCTGTTCCCCACAAAAGGAGACCATATGACATAACACTATGAAAGTAACTGAAATAAACCAATCTTGCCGTCTCAATATCAGTTAAATTACGAATATATTAATAATATTAGTAAATATAGATTCACGACATGACATAAAATACTGTTAGAAAACTAATGTGTTGTAAGAATTTAAAAGGTAAATTTAATTACAACGGAATTAATTTTAACTAAAACAAATTTCAATGTCAATACATACTTCTTTAGTTCTTATAATGTGATTCTATGAAAAAAGCGTGTCGGGCCACGCACAGTGTAGGGTTCCGTAGTTTTCAGTGCATCACAATACTTAAGTATCCGCACTTAAAGTTACAAAAATGGGCTATATTATTTATTTATTTGAAAGCAGGTACATTGAGAATACAAAAAATATGAAAAGTAAGAAAAAAAAATGCTAGCATATTCGCTTAAATTACAACTTTAGTTAAAAAAATATTTCTAAAACTATGAAACGCATCAGGTTCAAAATAATTTTCCTAGAAAGCCTTTATGCAGTTCTATATTCTAGATTTTTTTCATACTTTTTGAAGTTATGGTTCAAAAGTTAGAAGGGGGGGACACAATTTTATTTTATTTTGGAGCGATTATTTCCCAAAATATTAAAATTATCAAAAAATGATTTTAGTAAACCCCTGTTCATTTTTAAATACCTATCCAATGATATATCACATGTTGGGATTGAAATTAAAAAAAAATCACTCCCCAATTTACGTGTAGGGGGGGTACCCTAAAAAAACATTTTTTTTTTATTTTTTTTTTTTGCACTTTGTTGACGTGATTAATAAACATATTTGTACTAAATTTCAGCTTTTTAGTGCAAACGGTTTCTGAGATAATCCTCGGACGGACAGACAGACAGACATGGCGAAACTATAAGGGTTCCTAGTTGACTACGGAACCCTAAAAAACGGGACTATGATGTTGGTGTAGTCCAAGACCGGACTTCTATGACGTACGCAACAAGTGTTGCCAATAATACGTTTATATGCCTTCCTACGCAGGTTATATCGTCCACGGAATCAGAACCTCACGTAATCAAACACCAAACCTGTTTTATTATTTGTTCTAAAATACGTCTAATGCTGAGGCGCAATCGGTACCGTCATCAGCAATAAAATGTTAACACTTAGCTCTGATGACGTTTTTGTACGATTAATATTTGAATCTACAAATGTAATCTACTCGTACAACACGTGTTTTGTGGTGTAGGTACTTTTCAAATAGCTATTTTTAAATGTGTTTGCTTGTTTGTGTATTATTGTCTCATTGGTGTTCTAGATTTTGATGTTTTATAATTAAATATTATTTCAGTTACGCCGTGAAGTTGACTAGTATCAGGACTTCAAAATCAATTCATGAAAGTAATGATAGGTATAGATATTAAAACTGGCTTTTGCTTGCGGCTTCGCTCACGTTTAATTCCGGGTAACATGGTTCCCCTTTCCCGATTTAGACTTCAGGTATTTTCCATTGGTAACAAAGAGCCTGTGTATCGATTTTTAGTGCAAACAGTCCCATATAAAATTTCATACCCTCTTTTGAGGGCTTGGGAGCAGTATTTAAAAAAAATCATACACGATTTTTTTTTAATCGCAAATAGTCTGCATTTATATTTTTATCTTTCTTTCTGCCTTGAAAATCGCGGAATGCACCATTCATACTTCCACCCTCATTTTAGGAAAGTGTGTGTGTCGGGGGGGGGGGGGGGTGAGGTTTATAAGGGTATAAAAAGTAGCATGTCACTCTCCATAGTTTCAATTATCTCCGCATATAAATTCACGCCAATTCGTTGCTCCAATTTGCCGTGAAAGATGGAGACACACACATACAATTACACATTTATAATTTTACTAGCATCCACCCGCGACTTCGTACGCGTGGACTTATTCTTTTCTAGCGATAAATATGTAATTTGGTCAGTTTTACCCCTACCTCCCCTAATATTTGAAACAAAAAGTGGTTCATATTTTAATCCAAGTTTCGAGATATATTGGACCAAATTTCATATCTCTAACTTAAAAAATAAAAATTTTCCCATATAAACTTTCAATAGGGGCATTAACCCCCCCCCCCCCCCCTACTTTCTAACAAAAAGTAGCCTATGTCCGTTCTTGAGGTTCAACGTATACCTATGACAAATTTCATCCCCTATGAAATATTATATAATATGAAATATTCAACAAAACAAATATACATAAGAGAACATAAAGTGAACTATAACTAACTTACAAATTATTAAACCTGAAATTAATAAATAAATAATATTTTAAATAAACAAAGAAGGTCCCTGTGGTAAGGTGCCCAAAATGCTGGCTGCATTACCTCGCTGAATGGCGATTGAAAGACGCTGGGCGAGTTAGAAGCCAGCCTTTGGGTCTCCTGTAACGTTGACAAGTCTTTTAGAAATATATAATAAAATTATGTAATAAAGAAATCTTTTAGTAATATCTTTAAAAAAAACAATTCATATTTAATATTACCTACAAGCAGACACTAATTCAATGTATATGTATAGATAAAAAACTTTTAAAACGAATAACGATTATGTGTATATCTACCCAGGTTATACTCGCATGATCCGAGGGTCAATAAGCCAGGTTATCCAGTACGTTGTGTAATCAAACACAAAACTTGATAAAGTCGTACTAATTATCGCCGTTTTTGCTTACGATAATTTTGTCCATGATCTGTATGTTTTACGTAATGCTTTTTCGTCTTGTAAATCATATTATTCGGAGATTAGGTATATGCGCTACCAAAAACTTAGCTGATTTATGTATGCTATTAATACCTATCGGTTAGTAAGTACATGCGTAACACCAGCGGCCCGCGACTTTGAAAGAAAGAAAGAAAAGAAAGAAACATTTATTACTTAAAGACATCACAACATTGTCATATAAGTAAGTACACATATACAGAGAGGAGACAAAAAGATAACAACAAAAATATATATATATATATACATACATATATTACTAGCTGTGCCCGCGACTTCGATCGCGTGGACATACATCCTTTCATGGTCGGTTTTACCCCTATCTCCCCTAATACCTATTCGAAACAAAAAGTAGTCTATATTTTAATAGATCTATATTTGTGCCAACTTTCATATCTGTAACTTAAAAAATAAACATTTTCCCATATAAACTTTCAAAGGTGGCATTAACCCCCCCCCCCCCCCCTACTTTCTAACAAAAAGTAGCCTATGTCCGTTCTTGAGGTTCAACGTATACCTATGACAAATTTCATCAAATCGATGGGGGGGTTTAAGTGGGAAAGCGTAACAGACAGACAGACAGAGTCACAATAATAGTTATCCGTTTGCATGTGACCGCACGTAATAATTTTTCGCATTGAAGGACGAGATAAATAAGGTTAGCACTTAAAAAAAACGGTCATTCAGTGGTGTTACTTACTGACAAAATATAAAGGTAATTGTAGTTTCAGCGGTAAATGTATGAAAAAGTAACTGCCATACGAAACTGTTACTACTACGGAATCCTAATTCATTTTGTTATCCCCAAGCAAAGTAGCTTAAGCATTATTAATTATTTTTTCCGTAAATGCAGCTTTGCAGCTTGGGAAAAAATTAAGTATTAAAAATGTTGGCAGCCGACAGTGGTGGCCAGATATAAAATATCAAAAGTGTAAAACGGAATATGAAAAATGACTTGCGATCTTAACGTACAAGGTAGAAATAACACAAGTCAAATGCAATTATGTAAGTACTGCACTGTCAATGTATTTTCTCTTAGTGATGAAAAACTTTTCCGCGTCCGATTCTAAATAAGTGTCTCCACTTGAGTTTATTAACGAAAGACGAAGTTGTTTGCGCCATATGACCCTGAGTTTGTACCCCTATGCAAATAATTTTATCGCCATGTAAAAGTTGCAGCCCTCTGGAAGCACGCGCCTTTAAACATGTCCCTAGTTTGCCTTAGGGATAATCCGCCTGCATCTGTAACATTCGTTAAAATTTATATTTATGACCAAAAACAAAACCTTTCCGCTTACCTACGTGAAAAATATTTTATTTCCGAGGCATTGTGAATACAGGACACGATATCTATCAAAGATCACCTAAGCGTCATCAAATTACAATAAAAGGTTATGATAGGTGGTACGTAGAATAATAATTAAATGTGATTGTCTTTAATGACAAAGAAATGTATTGGCCATTTACAAACCAATAACTCACTTTATCGGGCAATAATCAAATGATCAAACAAGACAATATATTAGGACTAAAAATTTACCGGAACCTGTAAAACATTATTAGGCATTTTATATGCCTATTCTGTAATGACTGCCTTGCCTAGTATTTCATTTCCGTGTTTATAAATTCGCTTTTGCCTGCGACTTCATACCTACGTCATACAGGCGCATCGGTTTTCATTCCTGGAAAGTTAGTCAGTTTAAGGTCAGAAGTTCAGAGAATGTGGCCGAAATAATCAACGGAATGGGTCTGGCTTTTTTTTCATGGTAACGATTGACCTCACACATATTGAGCAACTAAGTAAAAAATACAAACCGTAGAACATAGAACCTCTGCTTTTTTCAAATCACTTTAAAATTAAGAGAGATGGACTTGGATGTGCTAATGTAACCGCCATAATAGTCTTGACCTTGCACCTTCAAATCCACGCCTGTTTCCCTCTCTTAAGAATTCCTTAGTCAGCGTCAGGTTAACAACACGACGCGGTTTTTTGATCATAATCTCCAAATGTTTATAGCAATGAGATTAACATTATTGAAATATTGTGTCCCAACATACAACATGGCAAAAAGTTACCAAACGAAATGAATCCTACATACTTCAGTTTAAAATTAATAAATAAACATTTGTACAACGATTTTAATTTTCATAATGCGAAAAAACTTTTCCTCTACCTCACGTTGTGCTTTTCACGAACCACGTATGGTCGCCATGCTAGATTAAACAGTTATTATCAATACCTAAAAACTAATTTGTGTGCAACAAGTAATTATCTACGTCTTATTATATGGTTTTGATTGAGGAACGTTGACATCCAAATTTATCAGAGGACAACTTCATAAAAACAAAGGTCATTTGTTGATAACTATAGTATACCTAAATATACATTATAACCTACGTACCTCTTAAAGAAGTTATCTAGTTAGGTAAATTGGTATAGTTAGGTTTCAAACACTGAAAAAAAAAATTCATTTTATTCATTCAAGCTATAAGTAGACACCTGGGAGTATTCTACATAGGTAATTATATTGTTGTACCTACTTACATTACATGACTTTAGAAATGTGTTTGTCGAAATTTCCAAATAGTCGTTTAGTGAACTAATTCTAAATATGATTAAACATTAATATTTATGACTGGTTTTCAAGTTGTGGTTTTGGCAGAATATCTTCTTTCACACTGGAGTAGACTTATATGTAAGTCTACTTTTCACGTCTCTAGGAAACGAGACGTCGCAAGAGCCGGACTTCCTACGTTTAGATTTTTTTTTAATTTGTTGTTAGACACCCTTTCTTTCCCGCGAGAACAAGGTAAAAAAAATTAGCCCTAACAAAACTGTGCATTGTGTTTGCCACTATAGTTAGACTTTTGTGGGTACACTAGGTTCCAGGGCAATTACATCCTTTGCGCGGCAAACGTTATTTTTATTGGTGGATCAGAAAGGAAAATGGGAGGTTTAAAGGAATAGTTGTCTTGGAGAACTTAGGTTAACGTATTTACAGTTCAGGAAGCCGCAGTACTCGTTTACCATACTTGAAGAAATCCGTGTATAATAAAAAGAAATAGCGAAGATCGGTTCGAAGGTATTAATAATGTTTAATTTCATAAAGACTGAAATGGTTAATGATAAATTAAGTATTTAGGGATAGCCAAGGGTCTGTCACTAGAAGAGTTCAAAAAGTGACGTTCATGCCGGTCCCTTGTTGAAGGTTTTTCGGCATGGTCATGTCAAAGGATCAGCAATATGAGCGCAAAAGAGTTAAATCATGAAGTTGGACATCGTGACCTTAATAAACTAGGAAATATTAATTATATATTTATGTATTGTATGTAAGTAGATAGTAGTAGTATGCGCGTAAGTGTTCTAGAAATAAAAAGTAGGGAAGTAGCTATGTGGCTGTTAGGACAATACGCGACATCGCGCATCGCGAGTAGTGTAGTGTAGCTAAAGCCTAAAGCAAAATGATTCGCTTATTGATAACGAAATGACAATAGACGTTAGGTATTTTTGCCTGTACCTAATAGGTAGGTAGGTAAGGATCTATTCTGATCTGATAAGCAGAGAGCTTTATCTCAAAAATAAATTACTAGACACAGGCACGTAGGTACCTACACATGGTTGATGCTTAGTAATAATAACACAAAGGATTATAAGTTATCAGTTAATGAAATTGAAAATAAATTGATTAGTAAATGTTGTCAACGATCGTCAGTATAATTAGCATGATAAATACACATACATGCGCGTAAAACATTTACATACATGCGCGTTTATGTTCTTGCGTTCATAGTATACACAGGTTAAAAATAAAAACCAGAAAATGTTTACTTTTAGTATTCGTAATTAGACTTTTTTTCATATTATTTCGGGATAAAAGACAAGGGTCTTTAGTTACTATGTTACTAAAATATCTAATCTGACAATTGTCATCCAAATCTATTCAGTACTTTTTGCGTGAAAAAGTAACACATCTTTACTGAGGGCAGAAATTTTAATGATTTATTCTTAAACTTCATGATCATATTGATTTGGTAAATTATCCTAACGTATTTATATCTGCTGTACAGCCAGATGCAACTTCAACAGTGTAAGTTTGTTTTTTTAAGACTGTTCACAAGTTTTCCCTCCTTATTGACATTGTGTAGTAGTTAATAACTAACACTAAATCACAAAGTTAAACATCGTGACATTAAAATAGATACCAAGTGGGTAATATTAATTACATATGAAAAGAGGTAGTAGGTAGTGTGCGCGCAAGTGTTCTAGCCACTCTCATTTCTGCAAAATGTACCTATATTTTTTTTATAACTATCCGATTCGACAGATTCTAGCATATTATATTTTATTTCGAAATTTGTCTGCCTTCAAGTATCGCAAGCCCCTATGTATATGGCAACTGGGGCAGCAACTACGTAAATACTTTCAGAATGCCAAGATACGATGACGTGAAGAAAGGCCGAATAATAATTTTATAATATTCATTCCTTAAATTTTATACATTCACGATAGTGTTTTGGTATTTAGGTAAGAATGAAATTCATCATATTGTACCAATGAGAGTTAAGATAATCGGTTAAGAACATATTTTTAACCGACTTAAAAAAGCAGGTTCGATTCTAGCGTGTAATATTATGTTTTGTCTATAATTTCATTGTTTTTTGAACCAATTTTATTTTGTCCGAAAGAAGATATTTCGACCGTGGTACCATAATACGGAGACCAAAATCTGATGATGACATCCCAGAAAAATTTATGGCAAGTCGGTTGTATTTTTGCTAATATGATTGTGAAAAGATCTAATGCAGATATACATAGATGTAGTATATTTGGATAAAAACCTAAATTCAAAACAACACATTTTTATTTGAGTAGGTTACATTATTACTAACTTTTAACACTTTGTTTTAATTTTTATTAAGTAAATTCAACATAAATTGATTAACACGGATTCGAAAACTACATATTTATACAGAGAAAATACTGGCAAGAAACTCAGTAGATATGTTACTATTGTTACTTACTTGTCAGTTAATAACAAATCATACTGCTCAGCTTTAACGAGTATGCCTAGTGACAATACGTGTGCAGTTTTGTGATAAGCTGGAGTAGACCAGTCCCCAAAGGTTGCACCTCTTCACAATCACAATACGTGCATAGCAAGGATCTAGTCCTAAAAATGTTTATGTTCTGCCAAGTATGAGTCGAATCACGAATGTGCCCATGAACACTCATGACTTATTTGATGTGCGATATTAATGTTTATTTTCATTATTCGTCCATCGGAATAGGAACTGAAACAATAATTTGATAAATTTTACGGCATAACGTTTATTACTTACATTTGGCTTTATTTTTGATGTAATCTGCGTCCAATGTTAAAATCAAATTAAAAAAAGAATTAAAAATTTACTAGCTGTCGCAAGCATTTTAATTTGCTACAAAAAAATGGTGTTAGATGAAGAACCGCTTCAACATAAACCATCTACTAAATAGTCCGAACAAAGCCTTAGCATTTGGTTTTGAAAGGTGAGCCCGTTCCTAAGTTCTAAAATTACAACGAAATGTGGTATTGATTTTTATAATATTGATTAGGTTATAAATTATGACGCTCCATTCTAATTGGTCCATAAAAAAGTTTAAAGTACTTTCACATTGAGGTGAGACACCAAATTGGTTACGTTACGCCACAGATTTAATAATTTGCATTTTTATTCTAATGGTTATGCAAACATAGTGAGGGAGGCCAATAGTCTTGTGTAGGCCAATGATATTTTTCCTTGACTATCCCAACTCGTAAACCATATATTACCTGTTTAAAAATATTTAATGGGAATAACTGAAAATTGCATATTTAACAACTCAAGAACGCTATAATATGACCTAGGTGTACCGTGATATATTTTAGTTATTATCTACATATTTTGTTCCTTGAAACATTTAAACTAACGGTAGGTGCAAAGCAAATGCCATGTATGGTAGGTATGTAATGATAGAGAATTGTAATGGCAATTTTATTCTGTTCATTTAATCTATCTAGCGAATTTCATCAAAATGCATTCACCTCTTAATAAATAAAATACTCGAAACTAAGACGACAATATTAACATCTAAAGAAACCATCGCCAGCCTACAAGAGTTATACAAACAACGTCATGCAGGCCTAGCATGCGCAACACGTCAAATTTATCGCAAGAGACGACAAAAGTTTCAGTTCTGTTGATTGGCTAATAGCATACCGCACTTGTATTTTCAGCCAATCAGCAGCTGACGCGCTGACTTCAATCGATTATGACGTTTGTTAAGAGCGCGATAAAATTTAGTCGCGTGGCGCATGCTAGGCCTGAGAGAAACCATTTTCTCTAAATTAGAAATTTTACCCACCAAGTACGTAGGTATATTAGTTCTTATGTTTCTATCTGAGGTGATTTGTCAAACTCGAAAAATGTTGTGAAATCATTAGTGTTATTGCCATGTTCTCAGTTCAAAAAAGTTTTGTATTTTAATCAATTCAATAATTTGATTACAGAACTGCTGGTTCCATCCAACTCACAGAAAATTCTTTCATCAAGAAGTTGAAGTCGTCGGGTAGGAGTTTAGTGGTGTTCTATGGGTCGCAGACTGGAACGGGAGAGGAGTTCGCGGGGCGTCTCGCGAAAGAGGGAGTCCGTTATAAGATGAAAGGCATGGTGGCCGACCCTGAAGAATGTGAAATGGTATGATTTTGTGCTACATTTCTCCCATTGATTAATCTTTTTACGTGTTTATTGACAGCGTAGTTGTAAATTAAAAGAACTCTGACTCACTGAAATCCTTTAATATATGTCCTAGGCAAACTTTCGTCATGTGTAAGGGTCTTAAGTCTAAAACAAAAAGTATTAAAGGCCTTATCGGCTCAAAAACTAGGTCTAAACAGGGTGTTTTCTTATGTCTTGATGCTTCGAGTACTTGCATAAACTTTAACTGAATTATCTGAGAGACAGTAATCGGAATACCACAAAAATAAACCTAAGATTTAAGATTGGCCTAAGTTTCCCAGTGTGATTGGTTGGGAACCCAAGCTTGGGATATAATTTTGGAATGGTATACCAACGAACGTGTCACAGTGTGACTGGTCGGTAATTATTATAGGTACAAAGTTTTCCTAACGAGTCACAATGGGACACGTTTAAATCAAAAGTTCATTTTGTACAAACCTTTATCTTATTTCTTAGGAAGAGCTGACGAAGCTCCAAGAAATACCAAATTCGTTGGCTGTATTTTGTATGGCTACATACGGAGAGGGAGACCCTACAGACAATGCAATGGAGTTTTATGAATGGCTCAAAAACGGGGAACCGAATTTGACTGGAGTAAATTATGCTGTAAGTATTTACACATTTAATAATACTAATTACTTTGAAGTTTACTTCTCTTCACATTAAGATATAATTGTGACAATCAGTCTTGCTGAAATTAAAGTAAATGCTTCTCGGTTAAATAATTTTCAATATGTAGCGGAACGTAGCCAAGTTGATAAAGCAAGCTAGATAGTCCATAAACAAAATTATATCGTGTGTTGTAAGGGACAGCTTCCCGAAAACGAAAATGTTGGTTTCAGACAATTATTCTTAATTGATGTGAAGGAATTTTTCACCGGAAAATTCTTTAATTTTAGCAAGAGCTATCATGTAGAAGTACTACCCTACATCGCGCTAATTAGTTTATATGAGATGTCAAGAAATTAATTTGCTACTTGCAAAGTAAACTAAAATTGTCTATGAAAGGTAACATTTCTTTGCTTAGCAAAGAAAAATGTTTTGTCTATGGTAACAGCTGTCAATGTCATTTACGTTGACGTGACAGTTGACAGATAGTGTTAGTGCGATTGTGCGATTTTTGATTTGAAAAATGGATTTGGTTGTATTGTTTTTATAGTTAGATATTTAATTTCACTAAAGGAAAGGAAAGGAAGGAATTGTAAATATTTAACATCTATTTACATGTTATATAAAATGAGTAGTTCAATTGATTCATGAACCCTGAAGTATAGGTTAGATAATTCAAGGAGGAATTCCTTCTTTAGCTTTTAGAATTAAATAAATTTTAAAGTGTTTAACAAATATTAGACAATGAGTTTTTTCATGAGGATTTCCCCACGTTATTTGTTTAAATTTGTGAATAAGAGACGATTGATACCTCCATTGCTGAAATTACGTTTTATGGTATGAAAACTATTTGGTAATTAATTTTAATTAGGTTTATATTTATGTCTCCAATGTAGTTATAAAAATTTTCATATTGAGATTTCACCATCATAGTTATTTTATTTTAGGTTTTTGGACTAGGAAACAAGACATATGAACATTATAATGCTGTAGCAATTTACTTAGACAAACGACTTGAGGAGCTTGGTGCTACCCGGGTGTTTGAACTTGGACTTGGTGATGATGATGCCAAGTAAGTAATTACATTTCTTAATTGATTTGAGTGATGAAACTTCATTAATTCTTCTCTGAAGTCTTCATTTTCACATGCCAGTTATTATGCGAAGATAGCAGATGAAATATTTTTGCTTTTGGTACCTTATGTAACCTCTTGTGTAAAGAGTAGAAACTAAAGTATTCTACTTAATAGTAGGTTAATGATTTAATGATTTCTTGCAGTATTGAAGATGATTTCATTACATGGAAGGATAGATTTTGGCCAGCTGTTTGTGAGAAGTACAGCATAGAAAGTACTGGAGAAGAGGAGTTGACTCGACAGTTTAGCCTAGTCACTCACTCACCAGATGAGGTCCAACCAGAAAATGTCTTCACGGGTGAAATTGCCAGACTACATACATATCAAGTACAAAGACCGTAAGTTTAGATAATATTGTTAATTTCGTTTTATTTTACAATTGCTGATATATGATACTTAATTAAGAGTTTCCTAAAAACTTTTTATTTTAACACATACTTATGATTAGGATACATATATAATATATTCTCCTTATCTTCAATGTGCATAAAAATGTGTTTTATGAGAAACACTGGATGAGTGTACTCATTCTGCAGCCAGATCTTAGACTAACCAATATGAGTAAATATTTTGGGTACCTTACCCTGTGGTATCTGGACCATCTTTGTTTATTTAAAATATTAATTTCAGTTTTAATATTTTGTAAGTTAGTTATAGTTTACTATATTATGTTCTCTTAAGTTTATTTGTTCCTCTTTGTATTAGTTTACTTTATTTCAATAAATATTAAACATTTTTGTGACTTGTAAAATCAAAATGTTCTGTGTAGGATAATTGAATGATTGTTATTGAATACATTTGTTTCAGTCCCTATGATGCTAAAAATCCATTTTTGGCCCAAATCAAAGTTAATAAAGAATTGCATAATGGTGGAGACAGGTCTTGCCTACATGTGGAACTGGACATTACAGACTCCAAAATGCGGTATGAAGCTGGTAAGTTATGATTTCTAAGTTTCAGAAGTTTAATATTTTGGTAGAGCATAATGTGTAGTAACTATGCATTTTTTTGCAATTAGAATATTTGTTTAATTCTATTTGTGTTCATGATAAAGTATTTTATGACAATGAAATGTGTTTGGAGCTGGAAAGTTTTTAATATGTTTTTTTATCATTAAGATGACTGTGGTTAAATACTATGCAGGAAACATTAAAGCATCCTTGATTACTTTTCACATTAGATAATAAATTTTACGAAATTAGTTTTTCCAAATTCTATCAATGAAGTTTATGATATTTTTAATTTTAAACCACTAGTTATTCTATTTAATGTATATATCATTTTGTTAATTTTTTTTTCGTTTTTTGCATTTATGACAAAATCTGGGTACATTTAATTTGGCTTGTTGCTTTTGTCAGCTGCCTTTATAAGTAAAGCTCCCAAGTTTAATGCCGATACTTTCTAGTAAGTAATAGGTTTTTAACTGGTGGTAGCATCACATTTGGTTTTGTAGACTATTCGAACTTAATACTGGATTGGGTGATTAGATATCTACCACATCAATTAATAAAAAAGTGAAAAATTGTTTTAAAGCTAGCTACATTAATAGTATGTTGTTGTCCAGTGCTGTCCCACAAGGGGGATATAATTGTACATCTCTGTGATTTTAGGTGACCATGTGGCTGTGTATCCGATAAATGACTCAAATCTTGTGGATCGTCTTGGTGCTTTGACTGAGTCAAATCTTGATGAAATTTTCACGTTAATCAATACTGACCAAGAGAGCAGCAAGAAACACCCATTCCCATGCCCGACGTCATACCGTACAGCTTTGTCACATTACTTGGAAATAACAGCATTGCCACGCACGCACATTATGAGAGAGCTTGCTGAATATTGTACAGAAGAGGAAGTAAGTATTTGACAGCAATCTGCACAGTTAGACATATTTACTAAAAGTGTACAACCACATGCTAATACGAAAGTTAAAAATTATTTGTTATAATTAGGTATCAATCATCATTTGCATTTGCTTTTTATACTTTAACTACTATACTGCATCGAAATAAAAAAAATACGCCATTGTGTTATTAATATTATGGAAGTAGATATAATTCTATTTAAGTAAAATATTTCCATAGAATGTATCTAATCAGATTCTCTTATTTTTTTAGGATAAGAAGAAACTTCTACTAATGGCAACCAATTCTCAAGAAGGAAAAGCACTATACCAGTCGTTTATTGTGGATGCCTGTAGAAATATTGTTCACATATTAGAAGATATAAAGTCATGTAAACCGCCACTTGATCACCTCTGTGAATTACTGCCACGTTTGCAACCAAGATACTATTCCATCTCGTCGAGTCCAAAGGTAACTTCGTCAGCAATCGTTTATTTGCAGAGCACCTTACAAATGCTAAAAAATATATTAACTTCATGGGTTAATTTCAGTTGCATCCTGAGACTGTGCACATAACTGCAGTGGTGGTGCAGTATAAGACGCCCACCGGCCGTGTCAACAAGGGCGTGGCCACTACGTGGCTGGCGGAACATAAACCTGAACCCGGGAAACCTCTTCCGCGAGTCCCGATTTATATTAGAAAATCTCAATTCAGGTAATTGTCACATATTACCTTTAGCAAGCTTATCCAATAAACTCAGGCAACGAAAAAATCCTGTCATACTAACTTCAAAACACACACAAATGTAAAGCACACAAGCAACAGATACGCAATACAGTAATAAAGTATGAACATTTGAAATAAAACTTTTTAAACTAATGCGTTAGGGTCGACCAATAGACAATTTGTTATTAACATCATTTTATAGAACGGGATGGTACAAGCGCTGTAATTGGTTCGCGCCTGTGACTTGCTGCGTCCTTGAAAATGGTAACTGTACCGTCTCTAGCTCACTTTTTTAAACCACTCCAAATGTGCCTTACTTTTCGTGGTGCCATTTTCAAGTATTAGAAATGCTTTTATGTTGTTTTCGTTCACTGAAAAAACTAGACTTGCATATTTGGCCTCAAAGGAATCAAAATTGTGCTGTCCTGATTCATGTATGTTTTTGTAAATGTTTACATGAATAAAGACATTTTCTTTTCTATTCGTTAATAGGTATAATTTTTTTTAATAATTACGAACCAGCACAAGCTATGCGGAACTCGCTCATGATTTTTTGAGTTTTCATGGAGGTGGCAGGAAAACTACGAAAGTATGTAGGTAATAATCAAAATGTATTAATATAAGAAAATTTGTTCAGGTTACCATTGCAAACGCAGACGCCGATCATAATGGTGGGCCCCGGCACCGGGCTGGCTCCGTTCCGCGGCTTCCTGCAGGAGCGGGCGCACGCACGCGCCGCCGGCAAGACCGTCGGCGAGAACCTGCTCTACTTCGGCTGCCGGCACCGCGACCAGGACTTCATCTACCATGAGGTATGCCACAAATATTGTTTTTTTTTATATTACACTTCAAGATTGACCTCATCCCACCTGATGTTAAGTGGTAATGAGGTCCTAGCGTAAAGGCGACAAGTACAGCATAATAAATCTGGTCCTGGACTTGTCGCCCTCATCTTGAAGACTTGACCCCTGCTTGGTACATTAGTATACAGCACCCCCCAGGAGCTCTGCAAACCTTACTCAAACGCAGGAACACAACAACACCGAAGCGATTATTATTCGGCTGCGGTCGTTTGTAAGGTGGAGGTATTTCACCAGTCGGGCTGCTCCAGTTCGAGCTATAAATCGCTATGCCCTACCTCTCTTGCTTTCAATTAGCTGCTAGTTGTTTTGTCTCTCGTTCGTGTTAAGAACAAAACAAAACATATATAACCAATAATTCCAATTTAGAAGATTGTTTTGAATAGCTGATACAATATTTTGTTACGCAGTGATGGGCGTACCTGGGGGATGGTAGAGCTGCCTCCCCTCCCTGGCTTGAGTTTCCGTTCCTAATATCAACATTTGACAATAATAGTTAAAAAAGTTAAGAAAAAACATTTTGTCATTGGCTGTGCAACAATATACAATTATTTTAAATTGTGCGACGCGCCTTTTCCATTTACTTATTACTTAATAAAGCTGCAAATAAAAAGTACCACACTATTGCATAATTAAATAACCTAAATAAAAAAAATATCTATAATTAAGTCTTCATATATTTAATTGCTTTAAAAATTTGATTTGCCCTCCCAAAACTTGGTTACGCCCATGCAATGAAGTTGTAGCACAAAAAATTACAAAGCAGTAGATGTTTCATGCAAAGCAACACAAAATAACAATATCATTGATATTTCAGGAACTTGAAGAATATGAGAAGAATGGTGATGTTATACTTAACGTAGCATTTTCCCGAGACCAAGCACAAAAAGTGTATGTCACTCATTTGCTGGAGAAGAATCTTGATAAAGTTTGGGATATTCTTGGAAATCGTAATGGACACTTCTATGTTTGCGGGTAAGTCAAAATTTTTGATTACTAATTTTTATAAGCTTTGTTTTTGTCTATTTAAAATAATGTTAGTTCGTAATAAAATTATGGTGTTTAATTAGGTTCCTTTGCTTTGACCATTTAGTCCAGCTATAAATTTGTAAATTAGAAAAGCTACTTGCTCTTTGTCAGAAAAATAAACTTTAAAACAATTTGGAAACGAAAGGAGCAAGACCAGTTGTAAGTCTTCTGGTTTTAAAGCAGAAGTAAAAAAAAATATAGAATTGGTAATCTGCCATTGCCTTCATATTTTTCTCTTCTACTATGCCTGCCGATAGCATATCAATTATACCTTTTTTTTAACGTGGTAAAATGCATTGACGCACCGTACTGCCACTCGAGGGAGAGTGACAGCGTGTTCGGGACTCCCAGGGGCAGACCAAACCCCGGCTCCGCCCTGTAAAGGACGGGGACTACCCGCTAAAAACCCACGATGAACCTCATCGCCATAAGTGGTGATGTCGTGGGGATCCGGGTCAACCTTGGACTACCATAATATCACCGACATATCAATTATACCTACTATAAGTAGAAATTATGCCCCATGCCAGAAGGGAGGATTAATTAATATGTCTCTCCATTCAACAGTGATGCAAAGAATATGGCTGTCGATGTAAGAAACTTAGTTCTTAAAGCTGTCCAAGAAAAAGGTGGCAAAACTGAAGCAGAGGCTGTGCAATTCCTGAAGAAACTTGATTCCATGAAAAAGTATTCGTCTGATGTATGGAGTTAAGATTTCCAGTTTCCTTTCATAGTTAATGTGTAATGTCTCTAGGCAATTGTTAAGTTATAGCATAATGGTTACGTAATTTCGCAATGTGATACGTCTAACTTTTGTTTGTTGGGCACAAATAATGAAACCTTTTCTAAAAATATGTTTCTTAAAGTTTTTACTTCACGAATTGTATGGTACAATTACCTTTTCATTTTATACAATTATAAATTATATAGAAAATTACATAGTCATTGTTGACTATATATAATAGATAATGGAAGTTCCTCAGACCAAATACCCTGGTTCAAATTTCTTCCTACTTTAGTAATTTCGTTAGACTAATCTTGAAAATGTTACCAAACTCATACTGCCAAGTACCCGCCCATCGGGTATTCTAGCAGCAGTGTGCGTTTAGGCACAATCACTGTCTTCCATTTTTCTGATAATTAATTTATTACAAATGAATATTTAAAAAAAGGTAGGAAGAAAGAACGTGAAAAACAAACATTAAACTAAATTATAAAGGCAATACATATGCAACATTTGAATATTTTTTAAGTAAACAAATTTAAAGGGTTTTCAATGAAATTAAATTACTGTTGTTATTTGTTTGTGTGTAAATCATTTTTATGACTTGTTGGTAGATATTTTACAGTAAGTGGACTGGGCAATATAAATATAAGAAAATGTATCTTTTATATGTTTAACATAAATACAATTTTATACATATTTTTAGCTGGTTTTATTATGTTCCGCCTTTCGTAACTAAGAACTCCATGATTTTATTAGTCGTTAGAGGACTTAGGTATATCGCAGAAATACTTAAGACGGTAATAGTAGGCGGTAGAACTTTCCAACGAAAATCGACATTCTCCATTTCACGTACAGTCAGCTTCATAAAGATCTTTGTGTCCAGAGTGGTAGAATTATCTGAAGGACAGAAGTTCATTTTTATGTACGTTGGTCAGGTCGTCTTATTGTTGTAAACGTACAGGTGGTAATATTATCTAAACTACACGATTTCATAAATATGTTATGTGTTAAGATGAGCAATAATATATTCGTGTCCTAAGTATTCATTGGTATCTAAGCATTGAAAGTAATCATAAATATGTTAGATAGATAGATAGATATACTTTATTGCAGAAATAGGTTTTACAGATTGATTATAGTACAATTTAGGCGGTCTTATCGCTAGAAAGCGATCTCTTCCAGACAACCTTAAGGTAGAGGAAATAGTAGATGGCGAGAAATGGGTACGGCCGTGCAACATTAATAAAGTTTTAATTCTTGAATTATATTCATAGTATAGCATGATAAACATACATGAACTCATAGATATATAAGATAATATATATATATATATATATATATATATATATATATATATATATATATATATATACAAATAAACATGCTTATCAAATATAAAATATCAAAGTAAAGAAAAGTAAACTTTAATGTTTACGTGATACGATTGATTTCATTGTTATTATTGACAGTCACGTTCTAAGACACATCGATAAACGAAAACTAGGATGTCCAATTGCGTCACAGCCTACAAATATATGGATATGCCATACAATTACGTGCATGCAAGTGGAATTTTGTAAAGATAGGAAACTGAATTTAAATTTTTTATAAATTACCCCGGGAATTGAACCGACTACAATCTACACTCGATTGCGATCCGTTAGTTAAGTCGATTATAAGAATTAATTCTCGGTACTAATCTTAATAAATTAAATGAAAGTAAATTATGAAATGATAAAAAAATGCTTAAACTTTACTATTTATTATTAAAAAGGTTTTAAATTAAATTATGGTTTTTAATTTGCATTTATAATATTTGGTTTTTTGAAGACGCATAATTCGCATTCGAAAAGAATTGGCCTACAATTTAGAGATAATTTAGAAATATTTATGACATTAAAAAAAACTACTAACTAGATCTCGTTCAAACCAATTTTCAACGGAAGTTTATTGAGTATTGTACATCATATATACTTTTTGTTTAATTATTCTTTTTTTTTTTAAGTTAAAGGGGAGGGGGGATTTTTTACCACTTTGGAAGTGTCTCTTGTGCAAACTATTTAATTAAAAAAAAAGATAATACTAACCGCAATATCATTTTTAAGACTTATCCATAGTATTGGTTTGACGAAAAAAAAATGTTGTATGTATGGGGCCCCTGAAAAGTATTGTATTTTTCTAATTTTGTGAAAAACCTTAATACGGTTCACAAAATACATCCACATAACAAGTTTTAATAGTATAGGTTTTATAGTTTCGGAAAAAAGTGGCTGCAACATACGGATGGACAGATAGACATGACGAATCCATAACGGATCCGTTTTTTGCCATTTGGCTACGGAACCTTAATAAATTAATTTAGTAGGTATTAGTATTCGTTTCTTAGTTATGTTATAGTGGCTATAGTAGGCAAATAATAGATTTTTTTTATATTACACTTCAAGATTGACCTCATCCCACCTGATGTTAAGTGGTAATGAGGTCCAAGCTTAAAGGAGACCAGTACAGCATAATAAATCTGTTACTGGACTTGTCGCCCTCACCTTGAAGGTTTGACCCGTTTCTAATGTAGCAGCCCCCAGGAGCTCTGCAACCCTTACTCACACGCAGGAACACAACATCACTTACTGCACTTAGGTCAATGACTTTAGATTTGATGTTAATATAATGTTAAACAAAATTAATTATTAAATAATAAGTTGTATTGTGACGTGTACCTAAGTATACCTATTTATCAGAAAAAATGGGTTACGTGGATCATTTCAGAAACTGTATCTTGCTTGGCATTCATTTCACCTGTGTAGATTCAAGTTTCTAAATATGTACATAAAATATTTTTTAGCAATTTACATTTGCAATTATGTGGGTAGATAACCAAGACAATAAATATATTTTAAATATGAAAAATATTTTTGAATGAATTCTATTTAATCGAACATCTAAAAGATACTAACGTTAATAAAATGTTGGCCACAAATTTAATAAGTGAGCCACTTGGGCTTGGGCCACTTGTGGCTCAGTCAGTATATTTTTATCACCCAAATTGATAAAAAGGTGACTGTGAATTTATTTATCTTTCTAAATTACATGAATATTGTTACGAGCTTCGGGTTCGTGACAATAAAAACAGCCGATAAAAATTACCAAAAGTCACACTTTAATTGAACGCCACTAATTACAACCTTAAAACGCACTAACTAAAACAACAATCGCTCCCAAGTCGCACTTCAAAATCGCTTTCGAAGTAATCACTTGTATCGCTAATTCAAAACTGTCCCGGTCGCGGTGAATCCCGGCCTTTTATATTGCCGCGGCCGTTCCCGAACCTTCCAACGCAGAAACATCCGGAACATTCGCGCGCAGTGCGGCCTTGAACGGCCGTACGCTCGGTCAAGGTCATTGTTCTAGTAAATTCTGGCGTACGCGTCTCGACTCTCTGTAGTCCCGCCTTTCCACACTAGATGGCGCTAGTTACTAAGAACGTTAATCGTGGCGCGTAACACTGCCCCCTCCTAAGACATGCTCGTCCCGAGCATTTTCGGCTCCATAATAACGCGCCAATCGATCCACATGGACGATCTTAGGAGTACCCCTCGCACCTTTTTGTATCCGGTAGGTTACGTCATTGATCTTAGTCACAATTCGATACGGCCCTTCCCATTTCGCCTGAAGCTTAGGAGATTTCCCCTTGCTGCGGATGGGATTGTGCAACCACACTAGTGAACCTTCGTCAAACTCTTTACTGTTCATTTTGCGGTCATAGCGGGTTTTCATTCTTTCAGACATTTGCTGGCCCGATTGTCTCACGTGCTCACAAATGTCATTCATTTTGTTCCGCAAGTTATTTGCATAATCTGTTATACTGCATGGGGAATCAGGTGGTATTCCGGTGATCAAGTCTGCAGGCAGTCGTAGTTCTCTTCCAAAGTTTGCGAACGCTGGTGTTACCGATGTACTTTCGTGAATAGCGCTACGATATGACAACAAAAATGGTTGTATGTGCCTGTCCCAATCTCGTTGCCGATTTTCCACAACTTTTGCCAAGTACCTCTCTAGTGTCTGATTAAATCTTTCCACCATTCCATCCGACTGTGGGTGGTAAGAAGTTGTTCTTGTTTTATGAGTTCCCATAACTCGACAAGTTTCCTGGAATATTTGGGACTCAAAATTCCTTCCTTGATCACTGTGGATTTCCAAGGGAACTCCAAAACGACAGAAGACTTCATAAACTAACTTATCAGCAACTGTCGAGGCCTCTTGATTTGGAATGGCGAAGACTTCCGGCCACTTAGTGAAGTAATCCATCACAACCATGAAATATTTGTTACCACTTTCACTTTCCGGGAACGGCCCCGCAACGTCAAGGGCTATCCTCTCCCATGGTGCGCCCACATTGTACAGCTTCAATGCACCTCTACTACGAGTCTGAGGTCCCTTTACAGCCGCACAACTTGTACATTTGCGACACCAGTCCTCGACATCGTCCCGACAGTAGACCCAGTAGAACCGTTCTCGTATCTTTAGTAGTGTCCGTTTTACTCCCAGATGACCTCCTGAACAACCATTATGGTACAGCTGTAGAACATCCGGTACTTGACCTTTGGGGACAACCATTTGCAGATGACAGCTGTCTCCACGAGCATTTTCCCATCTACGGCACAGAACTCCATCCTGAATCACCAAGCTGTCCCATTGGGCCCAATAGCTCTTTGTGATCGAACTCATCGCTGAGACGTCGCTCCACCTAGGCTTAGGAACTCCGGCCTTCATCCACTCCAGGATCGGCTTGATGTCCGCATCCTCCTGCTGTGCACGTTGTAGGCTTTTCTTCCACTCGTTGCTAAGGTCTGTCTTGAGCATCCTCACAGGAACAACTTCTTTACTTTCTTGCCTGGTACAATGCTTGCAGTCTTCAGGACAAGGTCTTCTTGACAATGCATCTGCGTTACCATGAGATTTTCCGCTGCGATGTTCCACCACAAAGTCGTATTCCTGCAGTAATTCAATCCATCTCGCAACTTGTCCTTCCGGATTCTTGAACTGCAAAAGCCATTTCAGTGCAGCATGGTCAGTTCGTATGTGGAATTTCCGCCCCAGAAGATATTTGCTAAAGTGCTGCAACGACTTTACCACAGCAAGCAGTTCTCGTCTCGTAACACAATAGTTCCTTTCAGGTTTCGACAAAGACTTGCTGAAGTAAGCTATCACAATTTCTTGATCGCCATTCCGCTGGGATAATACACCGCCAAGTCCTATGTCACTTGCGTCTGTGTCAACTATGAATTCCTTACTCACATCAGGGTATCCCAAAATAGGTGTTTTGCACAGACGGTCCTTTAGCTCCTGGAATGCGATGTCACAACTTCCATCCCAGCAGAAATGTCGCTTCTCCTCCGTAAGCTTATGCAGGGGTTTTGCTATATCTGCAAAGTTCTTAACAAAACGCCGATAGTAGGAACACAAACCAAGGAATGCTCTGACCTGCGTCTTATCTTTTGGGACTGGCCAATCCTTTACAGCAGCGATTTTCTCTGGATCCGTGCTGATACCTTCTTCAGACACTACATATCCCAAAAAGCTAACTTGCCGTTTGAATAGTGAACACTTCGTCGGGCTTAACTTGAGGTTGGCACTCTGGATCTTCATGAGCACGCGTTCCAGATTTAGAAGATGTTCTTCAAACGTACGGCCTACGATGATTATGTCATCCAAGTAGACTAGACAGGCATCGCCAATCAGACCGGTAAGTACAAGTTCCATCAACCTTTCAAACGTTGCCGGAGCGTTGCACAATCCAAACGGCATGACTTTGAATTGCCACAGACCCTTTCCTATCGAGAATGCAGTCTTCTCCTTGTCTTTAGGATCAATTTCAACTTGCCAGTAACCACTTTTTAAATCTAGCGTGCTAAACCACTTTACTCCAGTAAGCATGTCCAGCGTGTCATCAATTCTTGGCAAAGGATAGCTGTCTTTCTTTGTAACGTCGTTCAGACGACGATAGTCAACACAAAACCTCATGCTACCGTCTTTCTTTCTTACCAGCACTACAGGTGAACACCATGGACTAGATGAAGGTTCAATAACACCATCCTTCACCATTCCCTCAATCATGGTTTCCACGTCCTTTTCACGTGCTACGGGCAATCTCCTTGGCCGCTGACGGATAGGCAATTCTTCTCCTGTGTTAATTTTGTGTTGAACTAAGCCAGTCCTTCCGATGTCAGCATCGTTTGACGAGAAAACGTTGGCATACTTGAGCAACATTTGTTTCGCCTTGACCATTTCATTTTGGGACAGAGCGCTGCGGCAGTCTTCTAAAAGTGTGGTCACTCTCGTTTGTGTATCTTTGCTGACGGTCCCGGTCGATTGATGTTGGCATCGACGCAACCAATCCACTTCCTCGCAAGTACCAACTAGTGTGCCTTTTTCTATAACCTGTTCCTGGTCACAAAGGTTCAGCACACGTACTCCTGAGATGTCGGTGGCTCTAACCAAAGTGCGTGCCACTTTCCATGGAAGGTCATTTTCTACCCTTTCCACAAGTACACAACGTTGAGTTTGCCCAGGATTCCGAGGAAGACTAACCGGCACAATCGTTTCAGATCTCGGCGGAAGAACAATCTTTTTAAGGCTGTATACATTCCCTGGTAACGCGCCTTCCACGAAAAGTTCCTCTTGTCCACATTTCAGAACACCTTGCTTGACGTCAATTTCGCAACTATTCTTCCTCATAAAGTCAAGGCCCAGGATGCAATCGTCCATTATATCCGCCACAATGACATTATGCAGGTAGGTTCTGTTGCCTAGCTTCAGCCCCATCTTCTTCTCTCCATGGACGGGTATGCGCTGACCGGTGGCTGTTACCAAATTAATGTGTTCTCGGTTGTATGCAGAGTCCCCAAGGGACCGTCTCATAATTTGGGAACTAACAACCGTGCGAGAGGCTCCAGTGTCTATAGTCAGCTTACACGGCGTTCCGTTTACCTCGCCATGGATGACTAGGCTGTTCCCGTCCTGGGTTTGTTTGATCGAAACCCTTGGGGCTCTTTGAACCTCAGCCAGCACCCGCCCCGCAGTCCTGGCTATTACTCGTTTCCCTGCTGCTGACGCTGAGCGGTGCTCTTAGCTGCACTGCCGTCTTCTCCTTCTGCAGTTCGCTTAGGGCAACTGGATCGAAGGTGGCCCCTTTCCCCGCAGCCGTAGCACCTAGGGCTGTAGCTTTTATTGCGGTCGCGAACTGAAGCCGCTGCAACCTCCCTGACGCGATGGGATCGATGATCCTGCCGCACAGCTTCCACCTCCAGTGCATGGGCTAAGGCATCTTTAAGCGTCCCGTGGTGCCCGAGTCTGACAGCAGCTCTAACTTCAATGTCGCGGATGCCATCGATGAACGCCTGCACAAGGTTCCCATCAATAAGCGCTGGTACGGACTGGTAAGCTTTACGCACCAGCTTCTCCACTTCAAGGGCCCACTGCTGCAGGTTTTCGCTACTGCGTTGCACGCGGTCCTTAAGCTGTGCGCGAAACACGTGTTCCAAGTGAGCGTCGCCATATCGAGCCTCCAATGCCTCAAGTAGCTGCTCATAAGTCACTTCCTTACCGAGAGCTTCCAAGACAGATAAGGCCTGGTCACGAAGGCCTAGGGTGAGGGCAGTCATGGCCTGGTTTTTATTCCAGCCGTTCGCTTTCATAACTGCCTCAAACTGGATTTTGTAGGCCGACCAGGAAGAAGTTCCGTCAAACGGTGGCACTTTAAATCCGCGTAGCGAAGGTGTTGTAGCTACGGGAGCTGCGATTGCTTCTCCAAATTTAAGGCAATCCAGCTTTTTCTTTACTTCCTCTACCACGTCGTCAACCCGATTCTTCACTTGGTCGATCCTGATTTCAGCTTCCGACAGGCGGTTGTCGTGTTGAGCAACCTTGTCTTTCACCTCCTTCATGTCTTTCCCGAAAGAGGCGTGAAGGTCCTTCAAAAGAAGCATCTGCTCTTCCTGGCGGCGAGCCTGTTCCTCCTTGTCCTGCTGCCTCTGGTCTTCCAACCGACGAGCCTGTTCCTGAGCCTGTTCCTCCTGGCGGCGAGCCTGTTCCTCCTGGCGGCGAGCCTGTTCTTCCTTGTCCCGCTTAAGCTGGTCTTCCAACCGACGAGCCTGTTCCTCCTGTCGGCGAGCCTGTTCTTCCTTGTCCCGCTTAAGCTGTTCTTCCAACCGACGAGCCTGTTCCTCCTGTCGGCGAGACTGCTCCTGCAGCATCATCATCAGAGCAGCAAGGTCTGGTGCTGCCGATGCTGCTGGTGTTGCTGTGGACGGGCCAGCCTCCGTGGTTAATAACTGGCTCTCCGATTCCTGCGGCAAAGCTCCACCAAAACGTCTCTGGTCCGTCTCCTGATGGCGTTGACTCCGGGTACGGATACCCTCCGTGTCGTCTTTAGGTAAAATCGGCATAATTTAAATCCCACTTCTGACACCAATTGTTACGAGCTTCGGGTTCGTGACAATAAAAACAGCCGATAAAAATTACCAAAAGTCACACTTTAATTGAACGCCACTAATTACAACCTTAAAACGCACTAACTAAAACAACAATCGCTCCCAAGTCGCACTTCAAAATCGCTTTCGAAGTAATCACTTGTATCGCTAATTCAAAACTGTCCCGGTCGCGGTGAATCCCGGCCTTTTATATTGCCGCGGCCGTTCCCGAACCTTCCAACGCAGAAACATCCGGAACATTCGCGCGCAGTGCGGCCTTGAACGGCCGTACGCTCGGTCAAGGTCATTGTTCTAGTAAATTCTGGCGTACGCGTCTCGACTCTCTGTAGTCCCGCCTTTCCACACTAGATGGCGCTAGTTACTAAGAACGTTAATCGTGGCGCGTAACAATATTCTTGATTTAACCTAGGTGTATAATACAACTTTAAAAATTGAACTTTTATTACATACGGAACCGCCTTATCAAAACTTCGTTCCGCTTGGTAAATTTAAACTTTGCAACTGTTACACTAATTTGCTCATAGTAAATCATATAGCATATCATCATACCGCCGGTAGGATTTTCGCTTGAGTATCGTTTTCCCTAAACAGTATACCTCGTCTTTCGTGTACCATAATAGGTATAATAGTACCAGAGGGGCTATATACATTTCCTTATCGCATTCACAGTGCAAGATTTGTGAAGGACGGCCTGAAGGGTAAGGGTTAAACTATACCGAATAAAGCAAACCCGAGGAAAAACTACTATGGAAAACCCAAACAAGTTACGCGCTTAAAAACGAAAACGAAAGTACGTCGTGTCTTTGTGTCCTTTATTATGGCACAGTCCACATTTTGTAGACCGCGTAACATGCAGTTAATACATAATACGATTTTACGTAAGTACCTACCTAATAAGCTTATTCATCGCTTCATGTCCGGTGTGTCCGGCTTCGAAAAGTTACAGAACCAAAATACCTAAGAGTTTTTTATGCAGCAATATCGACATAAATTGTGTTATTTTGTGTGAGCAAAAAAGCAATTCTGTAGCGAAACGAACTTTCGCAAAAAAAGATATCTGAAACACTAAAATACGGAAACAGGTACGGTTAAAAAAAATCGCACATTAAAACGATAATTTATTGATTTAACCGCAAATATATTAGTTTATTTACAATAAGGACGTCAACAAAATGCAAACGAAGAGCCAGCTATTTGTAACTAGGTAATCATTACACAAATCGATTATCATCCAGTACATACCAACTCTTAATCGAACATACGAAACAACTGTCACTGGCTTGGTACCTACTTCACAAGATATTTCTAAATAGCGACTCAATGTTGTAAAAATAACTACGGATGAAATACACATTCTAAGCTTTCCCATAAGCTTACCAAGTTCACTACACAATACGCATACAAAAAATGTAAACCACTAAGAACAAACACAATTTTTCAACTTATTAAAAATACTGAATTTACTAAAAGAACACTGAATATTGCTTTATAACTACATACTTAAACTCTCTATTATGTACACTATTATACTAATAAAGTCAGGACAAACAACTTGCTCATTATATTGCGTTCATACTAAAGAAGGGGGTCACCATATTATAATAGCTTCAGCGGTTTAATTTAACAGCATAATGTATTTTTTTTACATTTATGTGCCATCTGAAAACAGTAAAAGCAAAGTATTTGATCGGCAAGGAAATCAATGATATTCAATAAATAGGATGGCCATATGACATGCAGATGTTAGCATTTGTGGATTGGAATAAGAAATGCATATAGTGATCATGAAGTCAATAAGATAGAAGTTTGAAAAATAGGTATTCAGTACACTGCAATGTAAATAGCCACCCTATCAAAGTAATTGAAAGAATTTAAGTATTAGAAACATCATACCATGATTACAACAATATCATCTTTACTGGAAACGGCCACATCTTAAAATACACCGATAATTTACAATACTACAAATATACATTTTTCAGTCATTCATATAATTACATAACATTACTGGTACACCACTTCACATGTACAACTTAAGTAAAATACTCCTTTGTCACAATCTAATGTTTAGATCTTAGAAGTCTACACGACGCTTTATATGTGACAAATAATATTTTACGTAATGTTTTCTGATCATGGAAAGGTTTTAAATTTCTGGAAAACAAAACTTATCAGAAGGCACGTCTTAAAAGGCGATAGAGCCTTTGCATCGTTTTATCATACAAGTAGTAGTAATTTTTTAATTATTATTGTAAATCAGTGGAAAACATAATAAATTCGTGACGTGTGACACAGTATTTGGCACAATATTAAAACAATTTTAGCAAATATAAAATTTTAAACATTACCTAACAGATCGGGAATATTTTGTGCTGCATCAGTAAAACAAAATGCGTAGGGCAGTGTCATAAAATAAACTTTATAATGAGCGCATCCTGAATCTTATTACTCATATCCAAAACCTCACTACGTAATTTATTTAAGTCGTTAAGACAATTTAGGAAATGGACTAAAAAGTCCCAATAAAAATAAAACCTATATTATAATAATTACAACAACTTGCGGTACACTTCATGAAATCTAATTCAATCATTATCATAAGCGTATTGTATTTTAAAGTGCCCGTTGTGGGAGCTTAGACAAAACGAGTATCAATAGTAAGTTACAAACGAATACAAGGTTTTAGGACTAAGTTAGCAATGCTATCAATTATGTACAGTCAGTACATACATACTCCAATATCCGTTTTAAATTTACTACTTATACATAATATGAGTCAATATTACAGATAGCAGCCTAAATAAATTTTATTGACTAACAAAAAGTGAAAAGAAAAAGAAACGAACCATTTATTAATTTAAGAGCTTACAAGTTTGACAACTCATAAAAGTAAACGCAAGTGAGAGATAACACTATCTTTCACTGGGGGGTATCGGTAAACATAGTTAAAATTCAAATTATGTACAATCAGTGTCAATAGAAATGCAACCCTATATAACTAGTCAGCTTCAGTAAAAATGTTTGTATTTATCGTCGCGAGTGCAGCGGCCGCCGCGGCTCACGAGTCCGCCGGCGCGTCCCACTCCGCCAGGCCGCGCTCCACCAGCTCGCGGTTCAGGAATATCACTTGCTGCGGGACACACAATTACATCATTTAACACTTCCTAATGTGAACAGGCCTTTCAAGGATTCATAACCGGTAGTTCTCGGACACACCATCAACTAAAGTTCTGTCGCTCGACTGCATACATATTACTAAATTAGCATAAAAACTTGGACGTCAACTTATTTTGTATTATAAAAGACTTTATATTATTATTTAACAATTAAGCCTTTCTCTTTTCTTTCGCGTATCTGGAAACTATTGATAGCAAGGTGTGGTGAGTTCTACTCTACTTGTTATTTTATTGTAAAATGTTTTTTTTTTGGTAAATTGGAACCAAAATTTTTTTTGGAATGGATTCTACTCTCGGCTATTACCAAATACTTTTCAGGTTTTGTGCTAATTCGAAAACACGTTGACACCGACGTCATGCGCTACAAAATTTAAACACACGAACTCTTAAGACGTTACCATAAAACTCAATTGAGCACGGAACATTCTTGAGCTAAGAGGATTGAAATATTTTCAAGATGATTAGCCCTCTTACTTAAAAAAAAGTCGGACTCAGATTGGAATTCGCAAATTTCAAAATATTTAAAATGTTAAAATTAACACAGGACAAACTTACAGACGTATAAACATTGGAGATAACCTAGATGGAATATCAAGTGGGTGTTTTAAATACGGCAGCCACCAGTCGGACTATGGCTGATTGGTCACATGTATTGGCTCTGTGCACGATTACAGCGCCAACTATCGTCCACAACTTTGTGGGATCTGGCACATTGACATTTAGTTTGTAAAAACGGTTTTGAAATCATTTTGGTCATTCAAATCAAATGAGGTAAGTCCAAAAAGTGTGTTCAATTTTGATTGTCAGGGTTTGTTTACTTCATTCATAGTCGTTGTTTTACAGTAAAATAAAAAGAAAAAGTTACTTTAATGGTATCATTATATAACAGCAAATATATTAAAATGTTTCTGTATCGCTAGCATAGCTGGGCACCGTTAATCAAACAGTTAATTTCGTTAATCAGCTACTAAAAAAATAGCTTCATGTTAAAGCGTTACATTTCTGAAGAATTAAAGCAAGTTAACGTTAATCCGTTAAAATATAATAAAATGGTTGGATGAATGGTCATGGATTCTCACCAGGACCTGGAATCCATTCCGTCTTCCATGATAGGGTCTTGATTACTGCACTGCACAGTACACTTTTTTAATTTACCTAATACTAGCAACCCGCCCCGGCTTCGCACTGGTGCAATAGGTACTAAAATATGTACGTACTATACATATATACCTTGCACTTTATTTTATTTTATTGACTCCCCCGTACCCTAGTGATGCTTACATGGAGCCTACATCGCATGCTAGCTAGCTGAGCGCGGTGAGCGGCAACCACGCGACCAATGAAATGTCCGAATTGAATAATTCAAAAAGTTATATAAAGTTATTGAAGCCGTCTTGAATATAAAGTAATTTATTTTGATAAGGAATTATACCAAGGTACAAATAAAGAGCCTTTTCAAGCGGCGGCATATTAATTAAATTTTTAGAATAAAAAACCGCTTACTGTGACATAACTATAATATTTAGACATAATATGCTGTCGCTACACTTTTTTTTAGATAATGATGAGTTCTGCAAAGTCGTAGTACATGATTTTGTTCTATCATCGATAGTTTTCGCAGCGCACGCGATGTAAGGAAATTTTTAGGTAATTTTATACACCTTGGGTTACATTATTGGAGTTATAGTAAGGATCCCTAATTTTTTGAAAGTCTATATAAAATGTTACGATGCGGTCTAATAAAACTTTAAGATATGAAACTCCCATTCGGAAAAGTTTTGGTTTCCCTACGGTTTCCGGGGAATCCCTCGATTGTATTAGTGTGGTAGTCTTTTTTTAAACTTGATGAATATTTAAACGTTAAATATATATGGACATGATTGTCTGCTCGCTTGCATACAATACTTTTAAGTTCTCTAGCTCAAAATTTTGTAAAGATTAGGATAACTACTAGTTTCTTGTCGGATTCTTCTCTGTAGATTTATGTTTCGAACCGGCTGTACCTTCAATTTTGGTTTTGACGATGCACAAGTGTTACCTACTTGTAACCTACATCAATAAATGAATTGACTTGACTTGATCTATTCGCAGCTTTCTCACTCGCACGCGCATGGCACTCGCGGTACCATGCGGTGAATAGAAGGCATTGTATTAACGATTAATGGACTTCTGGATTATTAACAGAAGTTAATGAGTCCGTTAACAGTTTTTGAAGTTAACTTAAAAGTTAATCCGTTACTCAAAAACTTCGTTAATTAACGATTAACAAGTTAATGCCCAGCTATGATCGCTAGTAATATATTAAATATCGTTTTCCGATCGAAATGAGTACTGTTTTGAAGACCGGGTTTGTGAATGTTACTCACAATATCAAATTCCAATCACAAACCGTATTTGGACGTAGTTAAACAGAAAGGACTCAATCCACACAAAGTCACTTTTGAGTTATGAGCGTTTAAAGTTCTAGCTGTTATTTGACTGAGGTAAAGTATTTTTTTGTTATTTTTTTTTGTTTTAAATTGTAAAGTATAGGGTATATTTCATTTGTCCATTAATTAAAGACACCATTTTTATATATATTTCGAACTATTAAGTTAAATGTGGGTTGAGTCCTTTCCATTAAACGTGCGTGTGAAAGGACAAGGATTTTTTATTTATTTCTCAGAATGGACCCAAACCCTCCCTTCAATTGGAAATTAAGTTATAATGAAAAAACCAAATAAGTGAGAACTAAAAAAACATGTTATTTATTGTCCTTAAACATTAAGGTAGCCAATTTGCGTGATAGAAAAAAAAAACATAATCAATTTCCTTCATTTTCCTCTAAATCAAAGCCAAGAGTTGGCCCGTATCCATCAACATCCTCGTTGATGTTGCTGTTTCCCTTCAGGTTATGATAAAATTCATGACAGTTTTCAGGTATTAAATTGTACATGGATTTGAAATCTTCGAGTTATGTCTGAGGAATGGGTTTTCCCTGGTGTTTAAAGAAGATTTTGAAGTTCTTTACTTCAAAATCTTCTTCAGAAAACGTTAAAAGAACTTCTTTGCTTTTTTTCGATAAATCCAACTTTTGATTTTCTCCATTCTCTAGGGTCATTGTAATTAAGTAATATTCCTCTTTTTTAAGTAAAATCTGTTTAGATTTCAGCCAGTTTTTTTTTTTGTACATATCTTCCAGTTCACAATTTTTTTTTCAATGTTTTTAATACTTATAAAGTCTTGTGTTTGCATTCTTGTAACGTGATGGGGGTTTATTTTTTTGGATATTTTTTTAAATATTAACATATTCTTCTGCGGTGTAGATTCGCTCGTGATGCTTAACATGCTTACATTCAATTTTGCTGGAATCGGTATCATTGGGAAGGAAGGAATGACCGGACTCTAAATATTTAACAGTTATCGTTGTAAGACTTGGGTGGCTGTTAAGTATTGTTTTTAACATTAGGACTATTTTAATATTTTGATTATGTCCCCCGCAACAATCTCTCCAGAGTACTAAATTCTCTACACCATCCCTCAAACTGTTTTTAATAAAATTAACGAGACACGAGCCAACTTCTTGTGCTCCTCTTCCAGCTTTGCCTTCAATCCAGACATTACATCGTCCTTGTTCATTAGAACCAACGTGAATACCAGCATTATAAAGCCATAATTGGCGTTTATAAAACACTATGTTTGTTGGTATTCGAGGTAAGGGAAGTGTTTTTTCTAGGTCGTAGGTAACAAATTCAAATTGGGGATCGGTTTTAGCAAGCGCCAAGTCTTGTTATACAAACACTTGTTATACAAAGTCTATTTTATAGAAACTTCAACCTATGCTGTAAATCCCTAAAAAAAGATAAGCTTGGCTTGGCGCTTGCTAAAACCGATCCCAAATTTGAATGTGTTACCTACGACCTAGAAAAAACACTTCCCTTACCTCGAATACCAACAAACATAGTGTTTTATAAACGCCAATTATGGCTTTATAATGCTGGTATTCACGTTGGTTCTAATGAACAAGGACGATGTAATGTCTGGATTGAAGGCGAAGCTGGAAGAGGAGCACAAGAAGTTGGCTCGTGTCTCGTTAATTTTATTAAAAACAGTCTGAGGGATGGTGTAGAGTATTTAGTGCTCTGGAGAGATTGTTGCGGGGGACATAATCAAAATATTAAAATAGTCCTAATGTTAAAAACAATACTTAACAGCCACCCAAGTCTTACAACGATAACTGTTAAATATTTAGAGTCCAGTCATTCCTTCCTTCCCAATGATACCGATTCCAGCAAAATTGAATGTAAGCATGTTAAGCATCACGAGCGAATCTACACCGCAGAAGAATATGTTAATATTAAGAAAATATCCAAAAAAATGAACCCCCATCACGTTACGAGAATGCAAACACAAGACTTTATAAGTATTAAAAACATTGAAAAAAAAAATTGTTAACTGGAAGATATGTACAAAAAAAATAAACTGGCTGAAATTTAACAGATTTTACTTAAAAAAGAGGAATATTATTTAATTACAATGACCCTAGAGAATGGAGAAAAATATAAGTTGGATTTATCGAAAAAAGCATAGGAGTTCTTCTAACGTTTTCAGAAGAAGATTTTGAAGTGCTTTGGCCCCAGGGAAAACCCATTCCTCAGACATAACTCGAAGATCTCAAATCCATGTACAATTTAATACCTGAAGACTGTCATGAATTTTATAATAACCTGAAGGAAAACAGCAACATCAACGAGGATGTTGATGGATACGTGCCAACTCTTGACTTTGATTTAGAGGAAAATGAAGGAAATTGATTATGCTTTTTTTTCTATTATGCTAATTGGCTACCTTAATGTTTAAGGACAATAAATAATTCACAAGCACGTTTAATAGACAGGACTGAACCCACATTTCACTTAATAGTTCGAAAAATATATAAAAATTGTGTTTTTAATTAATGGACAAATAAAATATACCCTATACTTTAAAATTTAAACAAAAAAAAATAACGAAAAAATACTTTACCTCAGTCAAATAACAGCTAGAACTTTAAACGCTCATAACTCAAAAGTGACTTTGTGTGGATTGAGTCCTTTCTGTTTAACTTCATCCAATTATTATAACAAAACACACACTGAAAGAGGCAGTCAGCGAAAAATTGTCAGAGTTGCCGTTTTTGAGAATAAAATTACCAAACAAATGTTGTCACTGCAAAAAATCTCTGCAAAGTTTTAGGTCATATTTTTACAGCAATGGCTTTTACAAACCTTGTATAACGGATAACTTAATTGAATAATAATAATAGTTCTTTAGCACCCAGTCTAAAACACTTGCACTGAATCACAAAAAGGAAATAAAAAGCTTGACCTCTTCTAACTTGAACAGAATTGAACCTAAATGACTTAAACTTATTTAACATAACCTTTAAGTCACTTTTGTTCAAAAGAATATATTAATATCAAGCATTTTATCAATTCTTTACTAACGACTCAACCTGCCTGAGTCGATTTGGTGATTTCAATTAAATGTACAATTCACCTTAATTCGTTTTTCTGAAAAATCTCATGTGTTTTGAGTCGTTTCTGTGAAACAAAAAACTGTATTTTGTTTCAGTAAACTTAAAACACAGAAATGACCTAAACTGTTTAGGTTGTTTTAGTAATTTGATAAAAGGATGTTTCAACTCAAAAATGATTCCCAGAAAGGATCCAAATTGTTTGGGTTTATTTTGACTTACTGATAATTAATATACACTTATAGAGTATACATTTATCAAAAACAATTTAAGTGGATTGAATCCATTCAGCAAAATTATTTTGTGTGCTCTTCATATTGTGGGTTGAGTCGGGGGGCAAAAATATCTAGTTTATGTGCACATTTTGAAAATGGGGGTTTTACTATAATATAGATTCGACTATCAGGAGTACAATGACATGCTTAACTCAATTTTGACCAAAGTGTGGTTTGAGTCCTTTCTGCTTAACTACGTCCATTTAAAGGAAAGTTGTAGGTGTTGGCTGGACATGTCCGAGATGTAGAAGAATTGTTTCAGTTTACAACTCATTAAAATGAATTATGAAGAATTGCCATTGACAAATACATCTGATGACAGAGCTTACTTTATTTCTACTTTGACCACCATGAGCGCTGCGATAGATTATGTTACCCCCCCTTAGTACTTCGCACCCAGCAAATAGTAAATCATTTGTCACCTTGTATTTAAACAAAACTATGTTTACATGTAAAACAGGCGTCGCGTCAGCGTTGCGTGGGCGTCGACGCTCAAAAAACGCTAGTGTCTAGTTACGCTTAAAACAACGCAACTGATTTTGATGCGGTTTTATTTTTTATATAAATGTGACTCAAGAGGAAGGTTTTTGTTTGAAATATAGAATAGAAACGCAAACATTTTAGAAATGTTGGCTTTGTATTTACATTGCAACCGTGCGAAGCCGGGCGGGCCGCTAGTAGGATGATACAATAATGTGAACCGGCACTGACCTGCGGGTGCAGGGTGAGGTAGAGGTGCACGAGCGGCAGGCCGGCCTCGTCGTAGCCCGCGACCTGCGCGTGCAGCAGCTGCCCCGCCGTCAGCCCCGCCATGATGCGCAGCGCCTCGCCGCTCCACTCCGCCTCTGCACAACACACACACGTTATGCCTTTTGCAGTACAAACGATTTCATTCCGACGAACTTAAGTCGAAGAGAAGGTAGGGCCATAGCAATTAATCGCTTGAGAGTAGTCCGACAGGTGAAATATATCTACCTTAGACAAGACTGCAGTCAAATAAATAACACTTCTGTGCTGTTGTGTTCCTGCGTGTAAGGTATCAAGAGCTCCTGGGACATTAGTAGCAGAGGTCAAGCCATCAAGGTAAGGACGACAAGTCCAGTAACACCTTTATTATGCTGTACTTGTCGTCTTTAAGCTAGGACCTCATTACCTCTTAACATCAGATGGGATGAGGTCAATCTTGAAGTGCAATATAAAAATAAAAAGTTGATATTAGCAACGATATAGCATATGGGCTAACGCCATGTTAACATTGGGCAAATTAGTGGCAGTGTACACGTACGTACCTAACACAGTAATTAAATACAGAATAACAAAAAGTTAGACCTATTCATACAACAATAATCTCTTATTTATTGTATTGAAATAGCCTACAGCACATTTTTGACACAACATAATTAACCGTCGTAAGAGCCAATATGATCAGATCAAAAAATGTTACTATTAGTATATAATACAATTACGTGAGATCTAAGTTAGTATGACTGAAGTTGTTGAAAATTGCTGAGATAGTTCTAGAACTAAATGGTGGTGGTGTACTCCAAGGCGTACATGTGCTAAAACTATCTTTACGACTGCCATGTAACATTACAAGAACTGTATTTACATTATTATTATAATTCGGTCAGACTGTTCTCAGGAAGGTCTAATAATTAATGTGTCAAGTCAATATATTCTTATCACTTGCACATAACAGTAGTTTGTTCTGCATAATAATGGATAGTCATGAGGATGAATTTATAAATGACAATAATAATGCATAATTTTTTTTAGCAATTAATACATTTTGCTTACCCCATATCTAAAAGATTGCTTAAATTTCTTACACATTATTATTTATGTTCAACATCTGATCAAAAATGTAAATGTACTCACCATGCAATATAAATTAGAAAGCCAAATGATACATAAATGCACAAGCAAAAGACGAAAGCTGTAAAATATTCTATAATTTGTGGTAAATTTTAAGTCAGTATTTAAAAACCTCATTCATTGAACAATTGAATACAATATATACTAAGATTCAATAATTTACATTGTCAAAATATTATCAAAAATGCATTTTTAACTATTTTATACGAAAATAATAAATTGAAATGTATACATGCTATGAAAAGTTAAGTGTGAGAAGTGAAGATGGAGCATAAAAGCAAGGAATAAGTGAGTCAGTAACCATTGTTCGCTGGTTTCACGAAGGCCAGAAGGGCTTCTGTTGCCTGGAAGGGCAGTGTCATGAAATCTGAGCGAATCTGTTTGAGCTGGTCGTTGTCGACGGTGAGATAACCGCCGAAGTCCACCAGCTTCACAACAGATGTGTCATTCTCCTCCGATGTGGAGATCACTTGCGCGCGGTACCAGTTGTTCTCTGTAGGTGCGGCGCATATCGATCCTTCTGCAAGCAAAACACAGGCACACACTTTTTAGACAAAAACAGTAACCAAATTAAAAATGCAATCCTAATCTAAGACTAAGATTTGACGAAGCGATTTTTATCCGCACTCGCCGTAATTTCTGTAGAATGCATGTCATAGGGCGTTTAAATGAAACAGCTTATGAAACAAATTTAGGAATATTGGACAATGGTGATGATTTTCTATTTTCAGTAAGATCTCGCGATTGCTTTATTATGATTGAAAAAACGATTGTTGACCACATGTGACAAGAAACATAAAAAAACGCCCTTCTCTTCATTGGTTGACTACTTGATTTTATAAATATCAAACCAGCACATGTCACTTGATTTATTTCCAGGTATGTCAGTAAATGCATTGAAAAGTATGTACAACTATACTGACAGACCCACAATAATATCCCGAATCTATACAAACAAATTATAATAAAACTTGTTAAATCCAGCAAATGAGTTAATATTCTTAACTCTTGATTGTTACCAAAATAACTCTTTCGTAAAAAAAATCGACCTTCAATAAGGATGAGAAAATTTGTCTACTTCTATCTACGTCTCCACATCGTCTCATTAATTATCTACGCAATATCATAAGACATACATAATATTAATTTTTTTTTTATTTACACTTTTTGTGTTAATAAACAGTTTAATTTGAGAGCGAATATGGCAACCGGGGTGGATCAAGTAAGGCAAGCGCGGGTGATAAACACTTCGTTGCTTAGCTTTTTTTTCTTTCGTCAACACATAATCATTTAAAAAATATGTAATAATTCTGGATCAATTAAACATGTTTAGTAATAAAATCACTATCACTGGAAAAGTAATTAAAATGAATATTTATATCTACATTTATATATATTGCTCACTTTTATTTTTGTTCTTTATAAATTTAGGAAAATATTTTTTTGTCTAAAGTCTTTCGTAAATCAAAGATTTTTATGAAAATTATGGAATTGAAGAGCAAAATCCTTGACAAAGGCATGTCTTTAAACTCCACACTGACGAAGTCTCGTGGCGACTGAAATATTGTAATTACTATATTTAGTAGATCTTGCGTGTATGACAAGATAAACCAGTATAGATATTAAAAGCGAGTTTCCGAAAGTTACCTTTTACAGGGCGTGGTAAAGCCGGCACGTCCGGATTTTGGTAGGTGGCGGCCATGAGGCGATGCAGGGCGTGTAGCGAGGGGAAGGTGGGGTGCAGCGGCTGCTGCAGGAAGAAGTGCCCCGCGCTCACCAGGCACGTCATTATGGTGTCGTTGTTCACCGACTCCACAAGCTGCAACTAAGAAGTTCAGCATAAATGTCCACACACCTTACCATGTTAACACTCTCCATTTGAGTGTCATTAAGTAACTTACAAATACATTGTTATATAAAAAGTTTTTTGTTGAATCATACTAGAATTAAAAACTTACTTGAAGGAATTCTGGTACCAATGGAGCCAGTCTTTGATACAATTCAGCACTGATTTCTTGAAGGGAGAAATTGGGGAACCTCTTTTCAGGGAATTTCTCTTTAATCATTTCTAATGCTGCTTCAATTTCACTTTGAGTTCCTAAAACACAATTTTTAGTTTTATTTTTAAATAGTTTACACATTGTTTTTGTACAATAACAATAACATGTTAGATGTTGCACTGATTTAAACTAGAATGTCATAATTTACCTTCAACTGCACAAATCTTTTGCTTGACAGAGTCGGGATGCCTCCTCACATATACACTTGCACCAGTTTTAGCCTTAATTTGGGTAACAAAGGACCCGTGTTTTCCTATTAACAAACCAACCAGGGTCTGTGGAATAATAAATTGATGTATTCTAAGCCCAGTTTCAGAGGGCACCATATTTAAATTAGCTGGAGGTGGACTTGCTGCTTCAGAGCATCCCTTTCCACTGTCACTTGAACCCTGAAACACACACAAAACTGTTGAAAACTCTTTAAATTTTAGTTAAGATAGACTGCTTGAAAATCATGCAATCATAAATTAATTTATGTATCAATACAGTTAACATAAATACAAATTAATGTATGCCACCTGACCTTTTCATCCACAAGACAGATGAAGGTTGAGTTGTGAAGGTTGAGTTAAATGTTAAAGCAACAAAGCTGATAAGCTAGGTAAGTTATTATACTTGCAAAATTACCTCACTATGGTTATCTGAGAAGTGACACATTGATGGACTAGCTAGCATAGGATCTACTGGACTGTGATTTGCAGAATCTCTCTCAGATATACGTCTTGTTTGTGCAGCGGAGAATCTGTCTTCACTGTCATTACTATCACTAGGTTCATCAACATTATTATTATTATTTAATTCTTCTGTATCTGCTACTGTACTATTTTCAGTGGTGTTAAGTTCAGATGCTACAGTATCTGGTTTTGTACTATTTTGTTGTGAGTATTCTGCTTCAAATTCATCTGTGATACTGTCCATAGAAATGACCAATTTGGCATCATCTTCAATTGTCTTTATTGAACAATCATCAATGTAATTTTTATTAAAACCATTTTCTGTTTCATTGGATGAAAAGACAGTAGAAGGACTTTCATTGACAACAAATGAACCCTCCATTTTACAAGTATTTGCTACCAAGCTGCGAGCCTGCGAGCCAAAAGACATCTTTTTTTCTTTTTCAAGAGATTTTTTTCTTATTATCTTCTCTATTTCTAAATCTACTTCTTCATCAGTCAATTGTAAAGGAGATGACCGCTGGGATCCACTACCGTTTGGAATAATGTCTATAGGAGCAGATTTAATAATAGAACGGTCAGCTTTTCCAAGTGGTGAGACTCTCATAGCCTCAGCTTCAGCATTTAATGCTTCGGCAAGTTCTTCTTTTAAGCTTTTTAGTCTTTCTCTTCCTCCAGGGTCAGACTTGGCATACTCCCTCTTTTTTCGGAACCAGAAAATTCCCAATAACACTGCTATTGATGGGACTGACCACATAAGTAATTGGCGACAAGGTGCCATTGTAATAAGCCACTTTTACTAAAAATCTAAAACAAAAGATTTAAGACTGTTATTTAAAATATAATTATCACTACTAGAACATAAATATTACAGCCCCAATATTTTAAATTAAACTACTCTTTGCACTTGGTATTCAATACGAAGTAAAATTTTAATAATTTGGGTCAATTATCGATTTCAGGTTTCATATCTAAACATGAAGTTACATTTTGTACAACTGTGTATGTATTTAATGACAACAATTATTAATCTTCAATTCATTTTAACTTGGTTTTCAGGCTCCTTGCTTGCATGACATTTACACTAGGTTAACATTTTAAGACTATATTATTAGGACTCATTACGAGTTAGGAATAATAAATGCAGATAAATTATTTTAAATACATCTCAAATATGTAACTTTTTTATATTAATTAGTAATTATATGTTAAAATTACAGTTGGAAGAAGGAAGGTACAATGAGGTTAAAAAACTTTTCTGCTTTATTAAAATATTATATCAGAAACTAAATTATGAACAGTGAAAGTCTGATTTCTAGAATGGTTAATCTTTAAAAACAAGCAATAATAAAATAAATTAACCTTTGTGAGTACAAAAACAAAGTTTCTGTAATCTATTTACTCACACGGAAGCACATGTTTCACTTATTTTAGGCGAACTGATGAAGGTGGAATACTTATTTGTAGTTGTCGAATTGAAGGTATAAATTTAGATAAGCAATTGACCTACTTACAGTTAGACGTTCCATTGTATCGGATTATTTTTTATCGCAATAAACTTTTATCACAGCGATACATACGTTTTCTGAGTTCTATTAGGTTAATGTCCCAAAAAAAATATTTTGATGAAGTATCACAAAACACAGTTAACGCATCGTATGTCCTGAATTAGAAGACAAAATCAAGTCTTTGTTTATTACAATTTTAGTTAAATGAATCACCGTTTATCCGCTTGTTAGAAATTAGCGAAAACCGCTTCAGGCAAGCATGGCTCACGATCTACAATCGCTGCCGCTCACAATCACTTCCCCACACAGACACGTATACAAAGCAAATTGAAATTTGGGCGATGTTTAAGGGTACGAAAATAGGTAAACACGTGGTTATGAATTTTTCGACACACTAAACGTAACAGCGTTGAGGGTCACGAGCAATGTGTGGAAACCTTCACATCCAACACGTAAGCAAATGTGATTACAAAATGAAAGGTTACGCAATTTTAAAAAGTCAAAAAGTCACTCAGAACTTCTTAAAATACCAAATGAATTCCTTGCACTCGTGATAGATATTTGTTTAGGTGATAATGTATTTATCGTCGTGACCTACGAGCCTATTGACTGAACCCCATGAAGTAAATGTGGATGCCCGTTACCGGCAAATCCCAAAAGCTTACTTACTTCGATTTCCGATAAATAATGTTCGCACTTTTAGGAGAGCAAATAGAACCAATCTAAAAAACTGAATAACTGTTATTACTACCAAATTTCGTCAAATTTTATCCAACAATCCACGTGCTCACAATGTTTTCGAAGCACAACAAAATTCAACATGGCGGCAGATAGTGGCAAGGTGGCAACATTTAATAAAAAATAATTTTCACCATAGACAACTGCCCGTACGTAGCAGCATAAATATATTACTTTCCTTATTCTAAGCGTAGCAGATCCTAACTTAAGGGTGGGTTGCATGAACTCCATTTAATGAAGAAGCCAATAAATTTATGATAAAAAAATATTATAGTTAGACCTTTGCCAAACCTTCAACGCGTTGGTTACCTTTTGATGTAATTGAGTATCAAAATCATGGACTTAATATTATTATACTAAGTCCATGATCAAAATGAATAGTTTAAAAGTTCAGTCAGTTAGAGGGACCCCACACTAGCGTCTTTCGAGCGTCAGCGTCTTGCCGGCGACCTCCGCCCACTAGCGTTGGTTGGGCGTTGCGTCGACGCGGCGCCCGCTCAGCGTCGACGCGGCGCCCGCACAGCGTCGGCGCGGCGTTTGAGCGGCGCTTGCGCTGGGCGTCCTCTGCACATCGCGTTCGAGCGTCGCGCCGCGCTGACGTCATGTACAGTTATTTCGAAAATGGAAATGTAAGATTTGAATAACGCACAATATAATGTTTTATATTGCAGTGATCATTTTGACCGCGCCGCTGCGCAAGCGTTGCGTCGGCGTCACGTCAGAGTTGCATGGGCGTCGACGCTCAAAGAACGCTAGTGTGGGGTTACGCTTAAACACATGGACTTAGTTTATTATATTAAGTCCATGGTTAAACACCACCTATAACAATATAATATATCTATGCCTATAACGGTAACTGTTGAGTTGACAGTTGTCAAATAACAAAAAGTTTTATGGGGAAACTGTAATAATTTTGACTGTTGTCATAACGTCCGTTATGGATAAATTCGTTTAAATGAGAATTATTTAGAGTGTTAATCGACTACTGTCAAACCGTAGTAACAAATCAAATTTAATTGATGCAACTGGCTGAGAAGCCACTTCGTGAATATCCCAACGCATACATACACCTCTTTTTTGTAAAAATACATACCTTATTTGTTATATAATTAGGTATCTTTATATCTACATCAAATTCGGTGGATGGTAGTGGGGTAGGGGACTCAGAAGGTAGTTGAAGAAATTTATGGTTACCCATGTCCACCGAGTCAACCAATCGGAGGTGCTTCGTGTCGTGCTTAAGGCACAAGTAAACGGATTTATTAATCTGCTTTCTTTATTATTTTTTTCTTTTCCGAGTTACTTACGGGACTAAGTATTCAACTCACGCTATGTACATTTCTTCACTTGCTGATTGGCAGAAAATGCGAGGGCGGTGTGTTATTAGCCAATTAATAGTATAGACCCAAGGGACACGGTACCTATCGAAAATAAAGTTTCCATATTGTAAAAAAAGTAGCGTTGGCACTCTTAAAAGCATCGATACTTTTAAAGTATAGATACATTCAATTGGTATTAAGGTATCAGGTACTTTTCTTGTAGCCTAGCTGTTTCAAATACAAAATATCCAGTACAAAAGTATCGGTATTGAATGGTAAAATACTCGATACCAGAAATTATCGATACTTTTTTCGTGCCCCACAAATCTCTACATTAAGCTCAACTTGTCACATCATGATCACACCACTTTTTCTATATCAGACCCTGTCAGTTAGCATCATAGAAATAATACTTACCAGCATAAATATTACATTAATATTAAAACCCTGATCCCGCAGACAAACTGTATGTAAAGTTTTGTGGGTTTCTGCCTATTTTATAAGCTTATTTGTTTTGCTAAATAAATAATATTGTCACTTCCTTATATTCTCATTTTCTTTGTGCGTTAATTTTGCAATCATGTCTCTTCTTCCATATCCAATTTCTGCTTTCATATATTTTGGACAATATCTGTAGCTGAGGTTGGAGTGAGTAAGACTTTCTCTGAGGTTCTGCATTAGATTCCTGGTCGGGTCAATATTATGCTATTGAAATTTCATTGTGAAAAAGGACATAAAAAAGTAATCAATAAATGCGCCAGACAATGTGGCATTTGATCACATTCACATGGGAAAAAACGGCGGTCTAAGATCTGTAAAATTAAGGTGGCAAGCAATTGGTTTATAAGTAAATTTAAAATCTTAAAGCACCTATTAGGTATGTCGGACTCAGAGGATGGTTCCAAGCAACCTTGTTGCACCATTGAGTGTAAGTGATTTGCTACACGGTGGTAGACTTTTATTGCTTTTTATATTAAGGTAAATGTTTCTGTGTGAAGATAACATACCTGTTTAAGATTGAAACATTAAATTAATAGTCATCTAATAATGCTGCAGAAGTTCAGAAAAAAAATCTTAAGCAGCTGTCTATATGTAAAAATAATAATTCATTATGACCTCACAGGTAACAATATAATCTATTTAATTAATTAGGATGGGTAAAATAAATCTGAAATAGTTGACAGTATGTATTTTTAATTTATATACATTCCTTATATTCTTAGGACTCTAAAATGGTAATGAGAACAATCCAAGGAATGTTACACAATTGAACTATTTTAATTAACTATGTAATTTCATAATAATTATAATGTGAGAGGATGTTCATATTATATTGTAATTCAAATGATACATACAGAAAATGTGTTATAAACACTTACAATTTCGAGCAATACTGAGGGTGAAATGGAATTAGGTGTATTACAGATACATGTAAAGATTTTGAGAACTAAATTTTACAAAATCACAAGTCATGTTTATTTATAACAGCAAAATAAATTTACATAGACTTACTGTAAATATCATAAATATAGCTAAGAGTTCTTATATAGCATCAACAGCATCAGCTTCATCTTCCGAACTGACTTCATCACCGAATTCAATGTCTTCATCCAGGCCGTCTACAGCATATACCACTGTTTCATTGATGCGCACAGTTTCAGGGAATTCTCCATACGTCTTCAGATTCCTCGCCTCATCAGGTGTGTACTTTAGGATGACATCTGCCTTGGCGTCTTGGTAATCTCGTAGACCAATAAGTATAATGTCTCCCTGGTTTATCCATACTTTTTTTCTTAGTTTCCCTCGAATATGACACAGACGTTTTATGCCATCAAAGCACATGGCCTCCAAGCGGCCATTACCGAGCATTTTTGTGACTTGGGCGTACTCTTGTCCATCTTCTTTGAAAACTAACTCACGTTTTTCTGTTTCATTTTCGTTCTTTCCTCTCCTCCTGTTTTTACCTCCTTTTCCTTTATTCTTCGGCATAATTTATATAATCTTGAGTACAAACATATACAATTAAAACTACGAAAAACTCATGAAGAAATTGGTTGGCGGAGTGAGTCGCGTTTGACAGATCAACGACTGCAAAATTTTGTCTATGGTTGATGACGACTGCGACCTACTGTTACGGCGTTGGAAAATTACAAAATCGCAAGTCGTGTGTCCCAACGACTGAAAGGCAACGGCTATACCGCAGGAAATTTATTTATACTACGTAAAAGATAGCTTGATCTCTGCGACATAAGTCAAACTGACATTCCTAGGGTGGTCACGACATAAAAAAAGTCGATAGATATTATCGACATTTCTTACTATTATCGATGCTAAAATAACATTTAATTGGGTTTAATTTAATTACAAACTTTACTAAATTAAACGAATATTTGAATATAAATTAAATTTATTCTTGTAAAGGAGTGAACCCCAAATCCATATCTGAATCGCTAGAACAATCTTCTAAATTTATTATAAACTCTTGTTCGCATATATTATCATTATGTAAATAATGTTATGATATTAAAATTAAAATATACAATAAAAAAAAAACGTTTTATTTAAAATACCGATAGTTTATAGTCAGTGGTCACGTTGATTCATCGCCCATCATTATGTAGGTCGACATGCCCATAAAGTATGACATTTTTGTCCAACTTTTTTGATCGATTATGTACGTCTCTTAAGTTTCAGCTAAAAATACGACACTAGCAGGCTTAGTTAGCATGCGCCACGCGACTAAATTTTAGCGCGCTCTTCACAAACACCAAAATCGATTGAAGTCAGTGCGTCGGCCAGCTTCTGATTGGCTGAAAATACGAGTGCGGTGTGATATTAGCCAATCAACAGTATAGAAACTTTTGTCGTCTCATGCGATAAATTTGACATATTGCGCATGCCGTTTTAGATTCGGATCCAATCAATATTTTTATCTGTAAATGTACAAATATATTTGTCATTAAATAAGAGATGTTTTAGGCAGGGGAACAAATCAACGTTTTTAAAAACCGTTTTATTTTTACGTTTCCTGTGTATGGTATATTTTTTAACGTTAGTGTTATTCTTTTTTTGTTTTTTTTTTAAATATCGAATTGTTTAAGTACCAATAATGAACTGTACCAATAAAGTTTTCAGTATGTCAAAGGAAAGATATTGATTCCGAGAATCTAAACCGCCTGAATTCAGAGACAGATGGCGCTTTTGGATAAGTGCCGTTGGCGGGCAATTATGAATGATGGTATTGTAAAGTTTCGCAGCCATCATCGTTAATTGGCTACTTGACAGTTTTTGAAAAAGTATTGTAAAATGTGCGCCCGTTCATTTTATATCCAAAGCAATTCGATTTATCTGGAAATAATCTAAATAACCAGAGAAAAATAAGATTTTGTGTAACACATTTAAAAAGCGCGCGAAAACGCCTAGTCGCGTCGCTGTTCCAATTATGACGTCAACGTCGTTGACAACGAACCGATACGCATAGGAACGACTTAATTAAGATAAACGGAAAATGTTTCAATAAATTCTTTATACGATTAGAGACACAATAATTCAATTTAATCGGTAAAATAATCATTGTTTCGCCACATTAAAATAAATAATTTTCGCCGACAGCTGTCATTTCCGTATTGCAATGGTGGTTTCCGTTTCGGTTCTTTTGTTCCACAGATAAAAAAACTAAAATTTATTTTGCAAAAATAAAATACTACCTATGCTTTTAATTAAAAAGTAAAAATGTAAAATGATTACTTAACTAATAAGCTAACATATCTAACACTTTTCATATTTTATTGTTAACACTGTCAAGTAGCCAATTGGGCAGGATAAAAAAACGTGCGTGTTTTATTTCGGATTTTACGAAATCGAATGAAATGTTTACTTGCTAAATCTGATTGATGAAGTTTGTATACCTATGTGAAATTAGTCTGGTAATTAAATTTCACTGGTGAACAATTATCAAATTTCGGTGAGATATATATTTGATGGATTTATGTTAGAACCCTTAGCACGAATAAAACGGTAATCGAGTAGTAGGTAGTACATATTCTTGTAAGAAAATAGTATAGAAATCGAAATTGATTCAGCGATGAGTATTCTTTAAATAGACTTTGATTAAATTAAGTACACACAATTGGCTACTTGACAGTGTTAACAATAAAATATGAAAAGTGTTAGATATGTTAGCTTATTAGTTAAGTAATCATTTTGCATTTTTACTTTTTAAATAAAAGCATAGTTAGTATTTTATTTTTGCAAAATAAATTTTAGTTTTTTTATCTGTGGAACAAAAGAACCGAAACGGAAACCACCATTGCAATTCGGAAATGACAGCTGTCGGCGAAAATTATTTATTTTAATGTGGCGAAACAATGATTATTTTACCGATTAAATTGAATTATTGTGTCTCTAATCGTATAAAGAATTTATTTAAACATTTTCCGTTTATCTTAATTAAGTCGTTCCTATGCGTATCGGTTCGTTGTATATGACGTTGACGTCATAATTGCTACAATGACGCGACTAGGCGTTTTCGCGCGCTTTTTAAATGTGTTACACAAAATCTTATTTTTCTCTGGTTATTTAGATTATTTCCAGATAAATCGAATTGCTTGGGATATAAAATGAACGGGCGCACATTTTACAATACTTTTTCAAAAACTGTCAAGTAGCCAATTCAATAATACTTTCGTGTGAGAGATGCTTTTATTTTTTGTAAATTAAGATGACAAAAATATTTTTTTTGACGACTCGGTGAGCAATGTTCGAAGGTAAAAAGCGGGCTGGTCTTAGACTTGGCGACGTGTCATCTCTGAGGTCCCGGATTTACTTTTCAGTTGGTTCAATATGGACTATTTGTCTCGGGTCTTTTATTTTTGGGTTGTTTCTGATTTCTGTAACACGAGTGCCTTAACTACCTACATAAAATCAGGGCAAAGTACGTGATACTATCCAATATTTAATTATATAGATCTAATCAATGTATTTATCGCGAAGAAGTTTCTCAATGATGCCGTAGCCAAATGGTGAATAAAGGAACCGACGAACCGTCATGTCTATCTGCCTGCCCGTTTGTATGTCATAGCCATTTTTTTTCGAAACTTTAAGATATAAACCGTTGAAACGTAGTTGGTAGATGTATTCTGTGAATCGCGTTAAGATTTTTTACAATAATAGAAAAAAGGCAATAAATTTTAGGGGCTCCCCATTTATTATTAGGGGTACTTGGGGCTATGCAGTTCAGCGAACTGTGGTCACTGCGACCTGTTAGATCTATTGTGACTCGCCACCAGTTAGAGTAACTCCTTTAGCCGGGTCGATTCTAGGAAGTCTAGTATTTTCCTAGCTTTCAGGGTTTTTAATTCATCCGGTTGGGCTATATGTCGTCCCAGGTGGATGCTTCGTTTGTGGATCAGAGATTCACAGTCGCATAGGAGGTGAAGAGGTGTTTCCTTTTCCTCCTTGCAGAATCTGCATTCATCAGAGTCACTCAGCTTCATATGAAACTGGTGTCTTTTTAGTTTACAGTGTCCAGTCAAGGCTCTAACTAGCGCACTGGCCCTAGGCCTGCTAAGTTGTAGCAGTTCTTCGGTCCATTTGCGCGAGTAGCCAACTATGAGTGTTTTTGAGTGTTCTAAGCCTGGTTGATTTATCCAGTATTTTTCCGACTCGACTTTTAGTTTTTCTTTTAGTAGTTGCATAGCCTGGTTCTTTGAAATGCCACAGAATGGTTCTGGTCCAATCTGTTGGCTTTGCGCCCCAGCTTTAGCAAGTTCATCAGCTATCTCGTTCCCGATGATTCCTGAATGTCCTGGTACCCATTTCAGAAGCACTTTGTTCTGTTGTCCCAGCTCATTCAGTTTATCGACGCAGTCTTTCACCAACTTCGATTTTAGTGTAATCGAATTTATGGCATTCAGAGCTGCTTGGCTATCTGAATAGATGATTATGGTCTGATTTTTGTAGTTTCGTTGACGATTGGCTTCTGCGCATTCTATGATGGCGTATACCTCAGCCTGGAATATCGTGGCGTTTTTACCAAGATTCATACTGTGTTTGACTCTTGGGCTCACACCATATATTCCACATCCTACATCTAGTCCCATTTTGGAGCCGTCCGTGTACCACACGAGGCTCCCTGCTTTTAGAGAGTTTTGGTTCGTTGCCCAGTTTTCTCTGCAGGGAAATTCCACAGTGTAATTTTTATTAAAATTATAGTGTGGAAGCATTATTATTAGGGGTACTTGGGGCTATGCAGTTCAGTGAACTGTGGTCACTGCGACCTTTTAGATCTATTGTGACTCGCCACCAGTTAGAGTAACTCCGTTAGCCGGGTCGATTCTAGGAAGTCTAGTATTTTCCTAGCTTTCAGGGTTTTTAATTCATCCGGTTGGGCTATATGTCGTCCCAGGTGGATGCTTCGTTTGTGGATCAGAGATTCACAGTCGCACAGGAGGTGAAGAGGTGTTTCCTTTTCCTCCTTGCAGAATCTGCATTCATCAGAGTCACTCAGCTTCATATGAAACTGATGTCTTTTTAGTTTGCAGTGTCCAGTCAAGGCTCTAACTAGCGCACTGGCCCTAGGCCTGCTAAGTTGTAGCAGTTCTTCGGTCCATTTGCGCGAGTAGCCAACTATGAGTGTTTTTGAGTGTTCTAAGCCTGGTTGATTTATCCAGTATTTTTCCGACTCGACTTTTAGTTTTTCTTTTAGTAGTTGCATAGCTTGGTTCTTTGAAATGCCACAGAATGGTTCTGGTCCAAACTGTTGGCTTTGCGCCCCAGCTTTAGCAAGTTCATCAGCTTTCTCGTTCCCGATGATTCCTGAATGTCCTGGTACCCATTTCAGAATCACTTTGTTCTGTTGTCCCAGTTCATTCAGTTTATCGACGCAGTCTTTCACCAGCTTCGATTTTAGTGTAATCGAATTTATGGCATTCAGAGCTGCTTGGCTATCTGAATAGATGATTATGGTCTGATTTTTGTAGTTTCGTTGACGATTGGCTTCTGCACATTCTATGATGGCATATACCTCAGCCTGGAATATCGTGGCGTTTTTACCAAGATTCACACTGTGTTTGACTCTTGGACTCACACCATATATTCCACATCCTACATCTAGTCCCATTTTGGAGCCGTCCGTGTACCAGACGAGGCTCCCTGCTTTTAGAGAGTTTTGGTTCGTTGCCCAATTTTCTCTGCAGGGAAATTCCACAGTGTAATTTTTATTAAAATTATAGTGTGGAAGCATGGCATCAGATGTCATTGCTAAGGGTTTGAGTTTGAGCACTGCTGCATGTGATGCTCTCAGTGCTTGAGAGTGCCATGTTACTTTTCCCGTGATACTTGCTCTGTAGATACTCGCTTCAGCCTCCTTTGCTACAAAGAGGTGTAGTGGTGGCAGATTAAGAAGAGCATCAAGAGCGGCTCCTGGTGTAGTCGAAACAGCACCAGTTGCTATAAGGCATGCCACCCTTTGTAGGCTGGCAAGTTTTTTGATTATTGTCATTTGGGAGGTTTTTCTCCACCATGTGACGCAGGCGTACGTTACCATCGGCCTGACTATGGCAGTGTACATCCATAGGGCTATACTAGGTTTCAGACCCCATTTCGTGCCTGCTAGACGAGAGCATATTCCTAAGGCTATTTTGGCCTTTTGGATTGTATTGTCTATATGTGAGTTCCACGTTAGCTTTTGGTCGATTGTGACTCCCAGATACTTGGCTTCTGTGGAAAACGGTATTGTAGAGCCCTTTATAGTGGGCGCTATAAGTTTATCCAACTTACGTTTCCTGGTGAAGGGCACTACAGTTGTTTTATTCGGATTAACCGATAGATTGTTCTCAGTGCACCAGTTTGTGATGACATTGAGCGATCTTTGAAGTATAGAGGACACGGTACTTTGACAGGGGCCTATTATGCAGGCCACCACATCATCCGCATAGCCCTGTATATCTAAGCCTTTTGTTGAGGCTTCATTTAAGAGTTGATCGACAACAAGTGACCACAGAAGAGGCGATAGTACTCCCCCTTGAGGGCAGCCTCTTGTTGTCTTGAACCCTCTTTTGGTCCCATGCAAGCTTATGCTTACAGTTCTGTTAAGGAGCATATTTTGTATCCAGCGAACAGTGGTGCTGTCTATATTTTTGGCACACATCCCCTTGGAAAGGGTATCGATAGTGACATTGTCGAATGCTCCTTCGATATCAAGGAAGGCACAGAGGGCTATTTGCTTGTCTTCTAGAGCCCTTTCAATTCTGTCCGTCAGTTCAAGTAGGGCAGATTCTGTAGACTTTCCTTTGCAGTAGGCATGTTGTTTTGAATGCAGTGGTTGTTCGCGCAGAGGTCCATCCCGAATGCATTCATCAATGAGTTTTTCCATACTCTTAAGTAGGAATGAGGTAAGGCTAATAGGTCTAAAGGATTTTGGTTGAGAGAAATCCTTTCTACCAGCCTTTGGAATGAAACGGACTTTAACTTTAGTCCATTTTTCTGGTATGTAGCCCCAGGCATAACTTGCTCTGAATATTTTTACCAGTGTGGGGGTTAGGATGTCCATCCCTTGCTGTAGGAGCATGGGGAATATGTCATCTTCACCCGCCGATTTGAACGGCTTAAATGAGTCTATTGCCCATTTGATCTTTGTTGGCCTGAAGATCCACGCAGCTCTGTTCCAGTCCTCGTTGCGCGGCCTGGAGAGGCTGTTTTGTAGAGTATTCAGTGTTTGATCATCTAATACTGATCCCGGGAAGTGGGTCGACGCCAGAACTTCTAGTGTCTCTTCCGCTGTTTCAGTGAAGGTTCCATCGGGCTTTTTTAATAGTCCCAATTGGTTGGAGGGCGATTTCGCAAGGACTTTGTGGATTCTGGCTCCTTGTGGAGTCTTTACGATACTTTCACAGAACCTTCTCCACGATAGCCTGCGCGCTTTCCTAATTTCTTTGTTATAGGTAGTTAGGGCTTTGGTATATCGACTCCAGTCTTTAGTCAATTTAGCCTTATTGAACAACCTGCGTGTTTCCTCTCTTAGTTTAGAAAGCCGTTCATTCCACCATGGCACGCTATTGTTCCTCACGGTTTTAGAAGGGCAGCTCTCTTCATAGGAGCTTGTAACGGCTTCGGTGGCTTGTTCTACAGCGTATTCTAAAGTTTCAAGAGTACGTATCGTCTTGGGGATGTCCCTGAGCTTTTCTCGGAGCTTTGATTTGTATAGACTCCAATCTGTGGCTTTGGCATCCCTAAACGTAGTCGTATCGCATGTGTTAGTTGTATCTAACGCGAATTTGATAAGTCTATGATCGGACATAGAGGGTTCGTTGCTAACATGCCAGTCTGTTATTAGCCTGGCCGTATGATTTGTGGAGAGAGTCACGTCGAGAACTTCTTGCCTGGATCTGGTTACAAAGGTTGGTTTGCACCCTCTATTGACCACATTCAGGCAATTGGACAAGATGAAGTCGTACAGTAACTCACCCCTTTTATTGATGTCAGTGCTTCCCCAGTAGGTGTGGTGTGCGTTGGCATCGCATCCGATTACGAGTTCAGCGTTGTGCTCGTTTGCATATTCGACCACCTTCGCCAGTTCACGGGTTGGATCGCCTATCCCACCGTCCAGGTATGCGGAGCAGACTATGAGGCGTCCACTTCCATTCTTGACATTTACAAATGCTGCAATCAGGTCGTCACTGCAGAGCCCTGGTATGCATAAAAAGTCAACATTATTATTGAATAGGATACATGCTCTTGGCTTGTTTCCGTCGGCGTTATATATTACCTTGCCTGCGGATCCAAGTCCAGATACCGTGTTGTTGTTACTCAGCCACGGTTCTTGAATCAGAGCGATGTGAAGGTTTTTCTCTTTGAAGAGGTTTTCCAGGACTGCTGTGGCAGCCCTAGCGTGGTGCAAGTTGATCTGGACCACTTTAGTGTTTTTTGTTATTTTTTGTGTCATTTGTGTTGATGTGGTTTGTGTCATTTGTGTTAATGTGTGTTTGTATTAGTGTGCGGTGCGGTGTAGAGTGTATCGAAGGGTCCTAAGGGGCACTGGTGGACGTGCTAGGCTTAGGTTCGTCGTAAACGCCCCTAGATGCCTTGGTAGGTCCTGCCGCCTTGTTTCCCTTTCCCTTAGGGTGGTCCTTTACCACCCGGCCTTTAGTCCTTTGCGGAACGTTTTTGCGCCCCGCATAAGTACCCGAGCCGGGCTGTTTAGGCCCACCTGTAGGGATCAACTGCTTAGGCAGATTCTTTATTCCAGAGGAGCTAGACTCTGCCTTTTGTTTTTCGTGTGTATCCGGGGAAGTATTTTTCCCCCGGATGCGCACGAGAATTTTCTTGAAGCCCAGTTGTGGCCTGAAGTCCAACCTCTGCAGGATCCCGACCGATTCGTCGTCGATCGAGACGGCCACTGTCGATCCGTCTTTCTCGACGACGACGTTCAGTATCCTCCACAGGCTGGTCCTCAGTCCGTTCTGTTTCTCCAAAAGACGCAGTGCCTCTTTTGGAGTTTTTACTTCGGAGTTTGGGAAGTAAAATACACCAACCTTAGCCTTGGGCATCTCGCTCTCTCTCATGAAAGATAGCTCTGCCTCTGGCCAGGGCTTGATGTTCCCCACCCTCTTCTCTAGCCATTCTAGACTGCCTTCATCCCCAAGGGTGATCAGCAGCCAGCCGGATCTGAAGGTGCAACTCTTCAGTATTGGACATCTGTCATTCCCAGTATCATTCATAATGGCCTGGAGAATGCCATACTTTACTGCTCCCATCTGTTCATTTGACATAGGTGTCTGATTGCAGACACCCACACGAACAGCAGTGAGAGCTTCTTTGAAAGAAACCCTGGCACCAGACTCATTTGGCAGGGTCGATGGACCAGCCTCGGGAATCCGGGTCACGGGTGGTTTGATTAAGGTCGTTTTGTGCGTCCCTTTGGTCAAATCCTCGCTTAGCCGGGTTGTCTTTTTGGCATGGTCCTTTGGTGATTCATCCTCGGATCGGGTTCGTTTGCACGTGCCCCTCTCTGTGGCTGAATCAGCCGTAGTCCCATGCTCTTTGGCCTTCGCTCTGTGCTCAAGACATAGTTTGTAGGCCTCTTCATGGCCCACTCCCTCTGCCTTAAGCCGACGAAGGCGTTTCCGGAGAGCTCCGGAAAGGTTCTTCTCCTTTCTCTCCCTTTTCTTGGCGATTGACGGTCGATCTGAGTCAGCTTTAGTCTGCCTCTCGCCGTCTATGCCAAGGGCCGGTTGAGTGGAGTGAGAAGATGGGTCCAAGTCGTTAAGGTCGTCCTCGGAGTCAAGAAGTAGTTCCGCTAAGTCAGGCAACGAAGCGGAAGGTTTTAGTGGTTCTGGTCGTTCAAAGTCGCCCAGAAGTGTGGTAATATTTTTTCCATTTGTATCAGGTTCCATGCAGGTCCCACGAGCAGCTAGGGAAATATAAGGTCCACTCGGGCATTGCCCCGCTTACCCGAGTAAGGCTATTTACTACCCCAGGATCGCCATTTCTGGAGAGACACCGTTCGAGACCAAGCACCCCCTTGGCCACGCATCCCTCGGCACGGTTCGATTGACACCTTGGATTGGGTAAGGTGGGGGAAGGATTTTAGACTGGATTCACGGGTATAGGATTTTATAGGGTATTAGGAGGTGGGGATCACAGGATTGGGTAAGGGGATACCCGTCGTGTTGGAGTGCACTGACGAGATAGCGTCAATTCCCTTCAGCTACTCGGGCCCCAGGGTTGATAATAATGTGTGGTGCCTGTGTAGGGGCTCCCCATACTTTTAACTTAAACTAAAACAAAAAAAATCATCAAACCAATACGTTTGGATATCTATGGATAGGGCTTTAAAAATAATATTACTAAAGAGTCATTTGGACTCTTTGCTCCCAGACATTAATACTCGAATGCCCGTGAAACAATAATTAAGTATTTTTGTTATTTTATATCAAGATGCTGGCAGCGTTACCTGGCTGAATAGCCAAAGCAGTACACTTTTCGGGGCATGTCCCAGCCCTGAGGTCACCCGAAGTGCGAACCAGTTTTTTTTTCAGAACTCTAAAATGATTTTAGCATCGGGCGTTCACGGACCCCGCAAATTCGATATCTCCTAGATGAGATGAGTATCTGCGGCGCTTGAGAAGTAGAGCCTTGTCTGGAGCCCTTTGTGCTTGCCTTGAATGTGCTGCCAAGATATCGTAGCAAGCGGCGTTCCTCACGAGGATACTGTGAGTACGGTCTCCTGCCATCATCTCGGTAAAGACTGCAAGGTTCCAGCAGCGCTGGAATAGAGGTGGTTGAAAGGACAAGATGTCATTCAAGGTGTTTTGTGTCGATAGCTGCGGCCGGTACTCTAAGTAAGTCCGACAGTGATGTATAAGATACCCTATAACTACAAAGTATCTGAAATAAAAGATGTAAGATACTTTACAGAAAAGTATTTCAGATACAGATAAAAGTAGTTTTCTAAAAAGGTATTTGAAATACAAGATACAAAATAACGAACGTATACAAAAGTATTTTATCTTTAAAAAGTATTTTAAAGATAAAATACTCTTGGAAGGAAACAACATTTAATTGAACTTAAGTTTATTTATTCGAGAAAACTTTAAAAATTATTAGACAATTTAGACAAAATATGGATAATACCTTTAATATAATAATAAGTCTCAATTTTAATACTTTATTAAAATTGAGACTTAATCATATACTTAATCATTATAATCTTAATTAAACATACTGTCGCTCATCTTCCTTCGAAGATGTCTCAAGATCATGCCCCAGAGGAGAAGAGTCGCTCCACAGGGGCAGAGCTAGACAAACAGGTGTTATATTTGAGGATTTTTTTTTATTGTTGGATAAGCATTGACGCTCTTAAATTTTGCATGTTTATTGTTGAGGTAGCGCTGCGTTCTGTTTCGTTCGGGAACAAAAACTGCAAAGTTTATTTTAGTAAAAGTATCTTAGGGAACAAAGTATCTTCAAAATACTAAGATAACAGGAAAATATATACAAATATAAGATTCAAAATAAAAAATAAATAAGTATTTGTATTCAAGATGCAAATATGTATTTTGTATCTTGTATCAGTATTTCTGATATTTTTATCTAAGATACGTCTCATCTCCGAGTCCGAGACGTCGAAACTGGTCCACACTACAATACAATGCCAATACCTTTTCGAACACCGCGAAGAGTCATGCACGATCAGCTTTAACCATAAAGTTCATCAATGGAGAGACCGAATACATATCTTCTATATTAGTCTAAAAATACTGGCTCAAACAACCAAGCCATACAAAAACCATATACAAGCCCGTCTAGTAATCGATAAGGTCTGTTGGCTGATCGCTAGGATGGTATTGCCAATTAATGATTACCCCTTAAAACTTTGTTGCCGTCATAAAACAGAATTAAAATTGAGTTATGGTCCTGATTGTAAAATTTCAATACATGATGATTAAAAAAAATTGCTTACCATTTTCGTAGCTGATAATTGACAGTTTTTATTTCTCTTATCTATCATGTAATGGGTACGTACAGATAAAATAAAAAATGTATTGTTTTTTTAACTATCTTCGCAGCAAACAGAAGATTTTTTTAAATGAATGTTGAAAACTGTTCTTTAAGTAAAAATAAATAAGTAATGCAGGCAATGAAAAACTGCGATTAAAAGACGTTTTTACTTTTGAATAATTAATAAAATAGTTCGATCACTAATGTACCTACTTGTTGATAGTGTGTTAATAGCTGACCTTTGCTGTCAAGAACTTAGGATTGTTTTAGCATTTGTTTCGTTTATAATCTTAGGCAGGTATTGTATAAAGTACTAGTTTTGTAAAAATTTAGAAATAAGGAAAAGCACCACGTTCATATCTCAGATAATATACCTTTGATTCGTATATAGTTATACTAGCGGTCGGTATAGAGAATTTTTTCCGCTTTTCTGTTGAAATTTTTAAAATTTTACCAAGTATCCCTAATTTTGTAGCGTATGTCAAATTGGAATAATGTAGCATTCTATTGGTGAAATATTTTTTTAAATCGGCCCAGTACTTTTTGAGCCTATTCATTACAAACATACAAAAATAGGTCCAAATCTTACCTCTTTATAATATTAGTAAGATTTACCTTCTCTTTTCTTCTTCTTTTAAATATGTATAATAGGCACTGATTTCAAAAATACAAATTTCTTCCTATTTTTCGATAATTTTATGTTTTCCGATAAAAAGTGTATCAATTCTGAATTAATTGTAAGTAACGGCTCAATCTATATGTATAACAAAGGATATCCATTTTATTAGATTGTTATCTCAATACATATTTTGCTAAATAACAGACAGATGTACTTTCAACGTGTCCGAGAATGGAACTTAATTAGATCTATCTAATCAGACGCTTATCTAGTGGATCTGTAGTAAAATGTCATCGGCCTAGCTGTTTAATTGAATAGTTACATATCATCTAGGCATCTGGTTGATGAGCGCTGTTTAAGCAGCTGCTAACTTAATCTCTAATTCACTACTAGTATAAAACAAAGTTGCTTTTTCTGTGTCCTTAGATATGTTTAGATTTTAAAAAATACGCAACGGATTTAGATTCGGTTTTATTTATTATATAGTCTGATAAAAGAGGAAGGATTTATTTGCAATATAGAATAGAAAAGTCAACCTTTCTAAATATTTACATTGCATCAGTGCGAAGCCGGGGCGGGTCGTTAGTAATATTATAATATTATAAAGCTGAACGTTTGTTTGTTTGTTTGAACGGGCTAATCTCAGGAACTACTCGTTCGAATGAATAAATACTTTTGTGTTGGATAGCCTACTTATCGAGGAAGGCTTTAGATTACATAACAACATGCTGCGACCAGCAGAAAAAACAAGGATAATACGCATAGATACGACGACTTACCGTGAGAAAGTGTTATGCACTACGTACAACCAGTAGCCCAAATGACCTTCCCAAATCTGACCCTAATTATTTGATTGATAATTCATTGAACTCTATGCGTTACTAACATAAAGACGAAAGGTTGTCGAAGCTTGGCAATTATGAGTAACTCGATGTTAGCTGGCTAGCTTCATGTTTAGTTGTTCTTTAAGAAAAACATTCTAATTAAGCACTCATTAAGTAGGTACTTTTTGAATTTGGAACTGGTTTCTATTCATTATCGTCGTGGATGTGGTTGGTGAGCTTGGGCGGTGGAAAGACGTTGAGGCTGATAGACTTAGCTTTCAGCTAGACCTTCAGCGTTAATATCAACAGCAGTAGGTAAAAAGTGTTGGGTTGCAGTATGGCAGGCGTGCACTCGGGTCGCCGCCGGCTAGGGGCGAGCGGGTGGCTTGCAGGGGTGAGGCCAGACGGCGAATGAACTGCAGAAGGGTTAACGTTCGCTTCCCCTGCAGCACCGCCTGCGCTCGCCCGCCCACGTCCTACGTTGACGTACCTACCTATGTACAGCTTAAAATAAAATACAGCGAAACATCGCCGAAAATCCTAATTTGGCTGACCGTCTCCTTTTGTTTGCCCGTTCAGTGGCCCTATGATAACTGGAATTATCGGATTCGATTTTTGTCTCCCTATAAATGATACAAAACTCTTTGAAACAATAGAGCAGATAGGTATTAGCGTAATTCTTATCAGGTGTAAATGTATCAGGTCAATTAGGTCAAATATAATAATTAAATTATTTTATTTTGGCAGTAGGGCAGTTGGTGTTCAGTGTTATTTTAACAGCACACTCTGTTCGTACGGCATAATCTTTCACTTGTATGTATTACTTAGTCACTAAAATAAAGTTAAAAGAAATCAATTGAAGTAAATTTTGGATGTATAACAAAAGTGTACGTTAAAAACTCTGCCATGTCGATAATTCTCGGGTTTACGGTACATAATCGAATATTGCTAATCGTTTTGAATGGCAATTCCAGGAGTTTCGCTACTTAGGTGTACTGCGGCGGCGCCACTAAAATTATACCTACTATTTAGTCACTTAGCGCGGTTGGATGGCCTCTTGAAATTGTTTTTCTGGATTTTAGATGTGGTCATTTTGGACCAACCTGTAAAATTAGTGACATTTTTACTTAGCAAGGCACATGAGTTATTGATTTCAGGTGATAACTTAATTTCAGTCGTAAAGTTTACAGGTTAAGAACCTTTGACATCAGAATTGGTCACTTGCGTAGGGGATGTGTGCCTCGATTCATCTCATAGTACAGTTAAAGTTTGTGTTTAGAAGTGAGGCCGTAAATCGCTGAAATAAATTTTAGACTAAGCGCCCCGATGCGGCGTGGATTAAGGGAGTCGGTACGATCCAGGCGAATTTTGTAATTCACTTTTATTTAAAAACTTTATGAAAAAAAAAAAACATTTCTTCTTGCATTGTGGGATGAGGATTTCTTTAGTTTCATTAAAATATTTGAAGTTCACTAGTGCCTGTCGTTCCGTCCATATTTCACAGTCAAGTTTTTCCAAAACTGTAAGAACCATACTTTTGAAACTTAGCAATTTGATGTATTTTGAGGTTCCTCATTCTTAGTGTTCAAATTAATTTATTTTTTTATCAAATCACAATCATTTTTGGAGACCTATCCCATAGATATCCTCATCTATAGATAGGTCTCCAAAAATGATATTGAGGTTTGTTATGTGATTTTATTCAAAACCGAATAGTTTGCGTGAGAGACACTTCTAAAGTGGTAATATAAGTATGCCGTAGGGTGTGCCCCTCCCTGTAACTTCTAAAATAAGAGATTGATAAAACTAAAGAAAACATTAAATTTTGCTCTATTTGTTCGGTGTTCTCTTCGTTAATGGGAAGAAACCCTTCACGCGCGGGTCCAACTTGCACTTGGACAGTTTTTATTTATAAGAAGATTATAACGCCAAAAAGAAATGCCTACAGTGAAAAAACCCTAATAGATGTTACAGACAGACTTGGCCGTTTTTTTACCCATGGACATGGAATTGCTTTATGTTTAAACTAGCGGTCCTGGCGAACTTCGTTTCGCCTTAGAGGATTTTCCAGCGCAATTTTACCAAGGATCCCTAATTTTGCCTGTGTCAAAGCCTATGTCAAATTGGAATAATGTAGCATTATATTGGTGAAAGAATTTTTTAAATCGGCTCAGTACTTTTTGAGCCTATTCATTACAAACATACAAACATACTAAAATAGGTACAAATCTTTCCTCTTTATAATATTACTATGAATATGATACGCCCTTGAATGTTAACAACGTAGTCGTGTCGTCACAAGGTGGGATCCTGCAACATGGGTTTAATATGAGTATGGCGTTCCTTTACGTTCAGTAAACAGGTTGCGAGTTCGATCTAATTTAATGTTTAATTTGACGAACTATTTTGTGTTGGATAGTCCATTCTTAGGCTATAACATCACTCTGCAACCAATAGGAACTAAAAACCAGTGGAAAATGTGGAAAAAACGGAGATTATTTAACGGAGCGATTTATTTATCGCTCGAACTGGAGAAGCTCGACTGGTGAAATATCTTCACCTTAGGTAACGAAAACCGCAGCCAAGTAACAATAACTTCTGTGTTGTTGTGTTCTTGCGTGTAATTAAGGTTTCCAGAGCTCCTGGGGGGTGCTACATTAGTTGCAGGGGTCAAGCCTTCAAGGTAAGGGTGACAAGTCCAGTAACAGATTGATTATGCTGTACTTGTCGCCCTTAAGCTAGGACCTCATTACCACTGAACATCAGGTGGGATGAGGTCAATCTTGAAGTGCAATATATAAAAAAAGAAAGTAGGTACGCGTGAGAAGTCGTGGTGGGCTACCGGCCTGCAGTAAATAAAAATAAATAAATACAACAACTTTCAAGTTACTCCATATTAGCATCCATAGTTTTAGTAAAATGTTTCTAAAGGAGTTTCTAAGTAGCTAACATACATAAATCTACAAACACAAATTGTTTCCATAAAACTGTATCAATTAAAACATGTTTTATGTAGGTAGCACGTATTCTATACACACAATCTATTTTATTTAAAGTGGCCCATCGTCACTCTTAGAAATAATACTTGTTGCGAGCTGTAGCTTTGAAGTACCCGAAAGAGAAGGAAAGTGTCCCGCATGCACAATGGAATAGATACGCAGTGATGGGGCAATATCAACAATATATGTATATCTATCTAATGGTAAACATTTGCAGTTCAATTTTAGACCTAATACCAACTGCCATAAGGGCGGTATAAAGTCCAAAGTGTGATTTCATGTGCTTTTGACTGTACTTTAACGCCTTGATAGTCTAGTGGTCTATGAACTGGTTTAAAAACTACGGTCCTGGGTTAGGATAACTGATCGAGAAGAGTACGTTTAGGATGTTAACAGCTCGGTTTTGTGATCAACAATTTTAATTTATTGTATTTTTAACAACGTTTCTTGTGTTGCAAGAAGCAATGTATTTGTCAATTTTGCAGAAAAATGTTTTTTTAAATGGAACAACAAATTAACAATTTTAGAATTTTTTTAGATGGACCAATTCTACTTAACTTAATTAAAGGGCTCAGCAGCACCATAGCTAACTAATACTAGTAAGTAATGACTCGTGATGCGCTCAGAAATGCAGTCACATGCACTGATATGTACGATCGCATTCTATAATGTGGCTTAAAACAACGTAATACGAAATCAAGTGCTTATATTTTACTGCTATACCTAACGAGATAAATTGGGAAGATTTTATGTGTTACGAGAGAAAGTATTTTACTGCTTATAATCCTGCGCAAGCTAGATTTTGAAATTTAAAACGGTCTTAGTCATATTTTAATGGGCTTATACATTCGGAATATTATCGTGTATGAAATTAATTCACAATATGTGTCATTTGGTCAAAAATGGTATGTTATTTGAAAAAGAAGATTTTCTTTTGGCATGTTGCGCCAAATTAAGTTAAATCTCCAATACAAATATACTGCTCAAGTATAAGTCATGGTGAACCGCTAATTAATTAAAAAAAAACTAGTACTTTACCACGACTTCGCCCAGGTTTATAGATATTTAATAACAATTTAGTTTACATACGCTGTACCAGTACCCAGTAACGTTTACGTCGCATATCTAGCCAGTAGGGGGGTAAATGTCAACCACACAACTTTTATCTAATTTAACTTTTTAAACCCGTGATATATTTCGATTGAATACTTCAAAAAGCTTTATACTGACCAATTGAAGTAGTTCTTGTTTCCTACTGTCATTTATTTTTGATAAGCATTAGTAGCAACATACAAATAAATAGTCTTTTCTATACATTTTTGTTAAATTAAAAAACATTTGGCTTAATTTTTATAATAGCGATATTTTTTGTATGTTTGTACATTATATTTATATGTAATGTACATTATTATGAATAGTGTTCGCAGCATACGCATTTATTGTATGGTTGGGCCAGACAGTCGCACCAATCAACGAGACCAGTAGTACTATGGTTATTAGACGATGGATACTAACTGGGGGCATCGACCCAGCCCAGCACAGAGCCAAGCCAATTTGGAAAAGTAAGAATTATAAAATGGCCCGATTGAACCCTCCGGGCGCTAGTTAGCTAGTGGGCAATCGAGATCATTATATCATAATACTAGCTGTGCCCGTGGCTTCGTTCGCGTGACTACATACTCGTTCTTTTATAATCAGTTTACCCCTATCTCTCCTAATATTCGAAATAAAAAGTAATCCATATTTTTATCCAAGTTTTGAGCTATATTTGTGGCAAATTACACATCTCTAACTTCAAAAATAAGGGTGGCATTCCCCCTTATTTTCATAACAAATAAAAACCGGCCAAAAGCGTGTCGGGCGACGCTCAGTGTAGGGTTCCATAGTTTTCAGTGCATCACAATACTTAAGTATCCCCACTTAAAGTTACAAAAATGGGCTATATTCTTTTTTTATTTGAAAGCAGATACATTGAGAATACATAAAAATATGTAAAGTAAGAAAAAAAACTGCTAGCATATATGCTTAAATTACAACTTTAGTTAAAATAATATTTTTTCAAAAATTTCAAAAACTATTAAACCCATACAATTTTATTTTCTTTTGGAGCGATTTTTTTCCCAAAATATTAAAATTATCAAAAAATGATCTTAGTAAACCCCTGTTCATTTTTAAATACCTATCCAACGATATATCACATGTTGGCATTGAAATAAAAAAAAACACTCCCCAATTTACATGTAGGGGGGGGGGGGGGGGCCTAAAAAACATTTTTTTATTTTTGCACTTTGTTGACGTGATGAATATACATATTTATACTATATTTCAGCTTTATAGTGCAAACGGCATCCTCGGACGGACAGACAGACAGACAGACATGGCGAAACTATAAGGGTTCCTAGTTGACTGCGGAACCCAAAAATAGCATATGTCCGTTCTAGAGGTTCATCGTATACCTATGCCAAATTTCATGAAAATTAGTTCAGTGGTATAGGCTGGGCAGACAAACAGACAGGCAGACACTACTATCGCATTTATAATATAAGTAGGTATGGATTGATGACATGGTCCAACCAATTATTTTAATCTTCAGTCATTACCTGATCCACGTAACATACCGACGAGTTTGACGGATTAGTACCTAATCTTGATTATACCGGGACAAAATATAACACGAAATGTACTTGTAACAGTAGGCGCGTGTATCCATCAACGACCAAAATAATGTATTTGGGAACACGATCTCGTGAACTTGAAAGGCGGTATTGTTCAGTAATACATTATATAGGCTTAGTACATACGAACTCGTTACATAGGCAGTTTCTTTCGTAACGGGGTCAGGGTACTGGGTAAAGGGAAGAGCGCTTGCGCGCCTAAAGGTCAAGGTCAGTTGCCCTGGAAGATTTTGTTCGGGGTCGTCGGCCGAGGCCTGTATTTCAGGGTAGATCGCTCCGGGCGCGCGACCTTCACCATGACATGACCTCTTGGCACGTGTATGTTGAGCCGTGGGCGTATAGCCCATGTTTCCATTACAAACACTTAATTTCAAAAGCCGTAGGTACAGATGACTACTCACTGTTTACTCCTTTCGGTTTGATTGAAATGTCTTTGTATAACAAATATTTATGTTTCTGCAACATTTTTGGCACATTTTTGAGGCGGCCGGTAGGGGGTGGGGATTATTCAACTCAAACCACTCTGCACCTCTCACTGCCTTAATGATGATGACATGGGACAAGCCTACACATACTGTTATTACTATGGTGAGGAGTCTTAATAATTTTACAAACGCGAAAGTTTTTGTATGGTTGGATGGATGTTTGCTGTTATTCATTCTTAGATTTTTGGGTGATTGGTAGATAGGTGGGATTGTAGATGAACACAAAGGGTATTCTTGCTAACGGGCTGATACAGCAGATCGCCTACGATAACTTGCGGTTAGCTCAGTTAGAAGAGCAGCACGCGCGATACGTGAAGGTCATGGGTTCGGGTCCCGCACCGCAAAGGGAGATAAAACATTTATGTATCTTTATAATACTTAAAGGGTATTTTATATTCCTAAATAACTAGCTTTTGTATCTTTTATGTTCAGACGATTATATTGTACGTGAGGTGCCCTACAAGGCATCTCAATTTCGGATTGGTAAAGTAATCCAATGTAATCGTTATCGGCTTATTGCATGGTTTCATTAGTGTCCCACGTTTTTATGGAGTTCTTGTCATAAACCGACAATAGAGCAAACCGACTACACTTGTTGCAAAAGGTAAAGATTCAGAAAATCAAAAATGTGCATAATTTTACAATTTGTACACACCGATAAATGGTTAAGTAAACTTAAAGTATGTTTCTAATTTAACTCAATGCAAATTGATAGGCATACAATGTTCTAAATAGAATGCAGGTAGGTACAGACCACAAACCTTTACCTTCCGTACTAGTCCGAGACTGTGTTACGGCAAGGAAGTGATACTCGTCCTGTGCATAAGGTACAGTTTTAAAGCACTTGCGTTGGAACAAAAGTATGCTTCGATAGGAATGGTTAGAGTGTGGTAAACAACTTTGCACAGTATAAAAAAGTAATCTAGATAAAAACAACATAACAAAGACAAAGTACTAATACTAAAATTGAGTCAAGGTTATACTTTCAATAAGAGAGTAGGTTATAGATTATTAGATTATATAAAGGAACACTCATAAAGCCATTGACGGATGGATTATTTGGTAGAAAAATCGATAGGCAAATAAAGTTTCCCTCACGAAATCAACAGAAGGGTACAGGGAAAACAAAGGTTGTCGTTGAAGACGAGTAGTGTGTATGTATTTTAAAATACAACCTGCCCTTCGTTTGTTTTGTTTCTGTGTAATATTTTTAAAGTAGGAAATAACTAGATACTATTTATCGATAATTCCATAACTTTTGTAGGTGCAGGGTGTGAGATACAGGAATTCTATTCTAACAATGGTATCATTTACTTATTTTTGAATCTTTTGTGACACCGCTATTTTTTCCCATGAGCCTTTTCTTAGTAGATACTAGTCAAAAAAGGATATCGGTAGTTTAAAATGCAATAAACACAGTAGGTAGATATTGGAAGTTCGCAAGCAAAACAATAATTAGCAAGTTGAAAGTTTGATATTGGCACGTATATATTTATAAAGGTACACCAGGTATTATCTTCTGTGATCAGCATAATAAATAATGTTAGTACGCGTATAAACCACACCATATTAATACATTTAACTTAAATCTTTCTTATTCAGGGTAAAATGAATGAACTGATTGTTATGAAACTTGGTAGGTACCTATTTATCCGGGACCTTAGCGCGAACAGAATTGGTAACCATCAAAGAATTGGTACTACCTAATAAGGTAGTGTGAGAAAAGTATGGAACTTGTGGTAGCGCCGCAACGGTAAATAGCGAATACTATTTTATACCGCTTTTGATTTTTTGCTCAGTGACCTCAATGAATAATTAAACTTGTTAAACTATTTGACCACTGACCAAATTTAATATTATTAGAAAGTTCATTCTTCAACTGTGCTATGTGACAATGGTACGACTTTTAGGGTGTTTCCATGCTGTCTACGAAATATCGTAGAAGGATTTATTACTCTCGGGTGATTCGTAGATATGTTTGTTCGTTTCGAAAGTTCGAAGGCAGATGCGGGAAATGAAAATGTACGTGAATATTTCAATTTAAGTAAATATAATGTTATGAGTAGGAGATTTTGAAGATGAATTCAAGATTACCATATTACGGAAGCAAAATTAATTTTCAACGCTCTCTAGTTGTGCTCTTACTGTTTCACATTTTCTACTTTACACTGCATTAAATCGATATTGACATAATTAAGGGTTTTATGATTCACTCTGAACATGAATTACGTCACCAATGTATTTAAAGACGTGGCAATTTATTTATTTAAATACAGTGAAGCATGGCATTTCATTTGGTTCTATTTATAGAACAACGCCGTCACAATTTGTTATTTTTAAAAGAATACATTAAACGTAGCCTCTTTGGTAATCTTGTCTATTATTAACTAGGTGTAATTCAAACCAGTAGTTTTTCATCCAGTATTCTTACATTTTTTTTTTATTATTTTTGTAGGAAGGGCACGCTAGTGCTATATTGTGCATAATTTATTACGCTTTTTGGCTTGATTCAAATATAGTTTTACTTTTGAAAACAATGTTTGTCCGGGGATTTCGTGTTCAGTACAATATTTAGCCTATTACTGTTTTTTTAATGAAATTTATTGTATTGATAGTAGTTTGTTGATGTTCTGTAATGATAAATTACAGAATTTATAAGGTGGACCAAATTGATATACGCCTTGAGTGTATGACGGCTTGTCCACCTATAATAATCGTGGCATGAAACGAGCATAATGATATACTGAACCATTGACCTTCATGGAATCCTGCTATAGAGCACGAAACTCCCCTGTTCTATTGAGAAATTATATAAATTCTTTTGCATCATCGACAGTCTGTGACAGAAATAGACCTCACTGAAGATTATTAATTTCCATTTAACATAAAAGAACAAATTTGTACGAAAATATATCTGAAAATTAATCCATAAGACTCCCATAATCTTATGTAATAATAAAGTAGGTCGGTATAGCGTGCGTTTCTAATTTAGCCTTCAATGGTGGTGGTTACTAGCCGTCACTGACGACACACGCACATCACGCAATTGGTTGAATTTAGACGACGTCAACAGCCCAAGCTGTTTGTTGCCTGAGGAGTAAACTAGTTCTAAGTTCGATTCTCAGTCGAAAAATTAGAAAACCACGTTGACTACATGTTTGAGCCATCATCCAGATAGTAAAATTGAAACCATAAATACTCTAATCGACTATCGAATTCTCAATCAAGAGATCGTCACATACTTTAAAATGGTGTGTGTTCATAGATAGAAAGCCAATTATAATTTTCTATGAGGTAATTTGAAAAAGTAATATAAACAATGAAGTATACATCATCCATCCATCCATCCATCAGCCTCTTTTCGTCCACTGCTGGACATAGGCCTCCCCTACAGAACGCCACAACGCGCGGTCCTGCGCTTTCTGCATCCAGCGGCTCCCCGCACATCTGACGATGTCGTCAGTCCATCGTGTTGGGGGCCGCCCCACGCTGCGTCGTCCGGTACGTGGTCGCCACTCGAGGACCCTCTTTACCCAACGGTCGTCGGTCCTACGAGCGATGTGGCCTGCCCATTGCCACTTCAGCGTGCTAACTCTTCGGGCTATGTCGAATACACCGGTCCTTCTACGGATCTCCGTATTACGGATCCGATCACGTAGGGAAACGCCGAGCATAGCCCTCTCCATAGCACGCTGCGCAACTTCGAGCTTCGTTATGAGGCCAACATTCAGAGACCACGTCTCAGTTCCGTAAGTCATCACTGGTAACACACATTGGTCATAGACCTTTCTCTTCAGGCACTGGGGAATTTTGGACGTGAGGATATGCCTAAGCTTCCCGAACGCTGCCCAGCCGAGTTGGATTCGTCGGTTGACCTCTTTCTCGAAGTTGGATTTGCCTAACTGGATAGTTTGTCCCAGATAGACGTAATGATCGACAACTTCGAGAATCGCATTCCCAACAGATACTGGTGCCGGAGTCACATGGACATTGAACATTACCTTGGTTTTATCCATGTTCATCCGTAAACCAACCCGTTGGGAAACACTGCTGAGGTCATTGAGCATTGTGCCAAGGTCCTCCAGGGATTCTGCCATGACCACGATATCGTCTGCGAATCGAAGGTGAGTGATGTATTCGCCATTGATGTTGATGCCGAGTCCGGTCCAATCGAGAAGCTTGAAGACGTCCTCCAATGCAGCGGTGAACAGTTTCGGGGAAATTACGTCCCCCTGTCTGACACCTTTCTGCAGTGGGATCGGTCTCGTGCCTCTATCTTGGATTCGAACTGACATGGTGGCGTTTCTATACAAACACTTCAACGCTTCGATGTACCGATAGTCAATTTGGCACCGCTGGAGGGACTGTAGCACCGCCCAAGTCTCGACTGAATCGAAGGCCTTCTCATAGTCCACATACGCTAGACACAGAGGCCGATTATACTCCTCGGCCTTCTGTATAATCTGACGCAGCGTATGTATGTGGTCTATGGTGCTAAAGCCTTTTCGGAAACCGGCTTGTTCGGGAGGCTGGAAGTCGTCGAACCTGCGCGAGAGTCGATTTGTAATGACTCTCGAAAACAACTTATAGACGTGGCTCAGGAGCGAGATAGGTCGATAATTTTTCAAGCGGGTTTTGTCACCCTTCTTGAAAAACAACACCACCACGCCCCTGGTCCACGCCTCTGGAACGATGCCCCCGAGGATGACAGAATCGAATAGCTTCTGAAGGGCCACTAGGACCGGCTTGCCGCCCGCCTTCAGAAGCTCCGTTGTGATTCCGTCATCACCCGGTGCTTTACCGTTTTTAAGCTGCTTGAGAGCCATTCTGATCTCGTTCAGGCTGACGTCCGGGATGTCTTCGGTATAGTGTCGGGTTAACTTGGATCGTGGATCTTGGACCAAGTCGACAACAGGAATATGGGATGTCTTGTACAACTGTCCATAGAACAGCTCGACCTCACTCAAGATCTCATCTTTGGAGGAAACGACAGTGCCGTTATCGGTCTTCAGCCTGGTTAGCTGGCTCTGCCCAATAGACAGATCTTTTGCGAACACTTTGGAGCCTTGGTTCCGCTCGATCGCCTCCTTAATACGGTTTGTATTGTAGAGGCGAATATCGCGTCGCACCGATTTCGAGATCTGTCTATTTAGCTGCCTTAGCTCAGTCCAGGCGGCTGGAGACTGCACCGTCATCTCTCTCCTCCGATCCATGAGCTCGAGGGTGTGGTCCGAGAGTTTTTTGGTTCTATGGGAACGGCGGGTCCTGAAGAATTTCGACCCCACCGTGTGGACAGTTTCCACAAACCTGTTGTTCATATCGTTCACATTTTCGCACTCGTCTAGGCATTGGAAGCGATTTTCGAGTTCGAGCTGAAAACTTTCGGGGTTTTCGCACTCGGCAGACGTAGGTCGTAGGGTAGACTTCATCAGTCGGCACCGCTCGGCTTTGACACGAATATTCAATGTGCCTCGTACCATTCGGTGATCGCTCCCGGTTTTCACCATGTTGATCACCGAGACATCATTGAATATTTGCCGCTTGTCCGACAAGATGAAGTCTATCTCATTCCGTGTCGAACCATTAGGGCTTATCCAGGTCCATTTCCTTTGTTGTGATTTTTTGAAGAAGGAATTCATCACGTAGAGATTTTCCTTCTCCAAAAAATCAACCAACTTCTGCCCCCTCTGGTTTCTCTGCCCGAGTCCAAATTGCCCCACTTTCAGCTCATCGCCTTTCCTTTTGCCTAGTTTCGCGTTAAAATCTCCCATAACCACAGTGAAGTGAGTTTTGGATGAGTGGATGGCTTTCGAGATGTCCTCGTACAGAGCCTCCACCTCATCATCCGGGTGTGTCGAGGTTGGAGCGTAGACCTGGATGACCTTCAGCGAATACCGTTTGTTTATTCTGAGTATCAGGTACGCTACTCGACTCGACACACTCTCAATCCTCTCCACGTTGGCTACGAGAGACTTGTGAACGATAAACCCGACACCGCCCTGCGACAAATCGTCGCCTTCCCGGTGGTAGAGCAAGTTTCCAGATCGGAGGGTTATCGTGTCCTCCCCCTGTCTTCGGACTTCTGATAACCCTACAATGTCCCACCTGATCTTGCTCAATTCCTCTTCCAGTTCGGCGATCCTCTCGTCGGTCCTGAGTGTGCGAATGTTATGTGTTACCAGGGCCAGAGTTCGTTTGTTTTGGTGGCCGGATCTCGACCGGAGATTCTTAGCACCCCGCACCCCGCCGTTACCAGGCCCGCCACCGTGAGCCGGAATAGCGGGGCTGCCGTGACTCGGGGCCGTTGTGATAATGCCTCTGTTCATGTAGGAGGTTTTGCCGTAATCGCCACGCTTGGCAGGCGGGTTGGCGATCGCAGTAGATGTTGTGTTACTCAGGAGAGCGCTGCTGCCCGTTCTCCTGGTGCTCCCTTAGTCGCCTTTTACGACACCCACGGGAAGAGATGGGGAGGTGCAATATTCTAAGCCGGCACCCCACGGCGAAGTATACATAAATAAGTATATATATAGGGTCTGGGTGTTGTGGTACCGTCGTTGTTTCTGATTTCTGTAACACAAGTGCTTAAGCTACTTACCATAGAATCAGAGCAATGTATGTGATGTTGTCCCATATTTATTTATTTATTTATACGTTTTTAATCTCTAAACTTACTAATTTACTTGGTAGCGCTCGTGGCGCGACAAACGCGTTGAAAACCATATGAAAAGATAATTTGGTCAAATATTATACGCGGAACTAATGCCCGGTTCTAGTATTTGAAAAACGAATCGTTCTAGTTACGGATCGTAGTAAATTATGGAATGATATTAACGACTCGTAGTTGGTTGGAGAAAAACGTATAGTAATTTTTGACACATTACGAATCGTAAAATATGGAACCGGACATAAATCATAAATCAATTGGCGGCTTGTGAACAGGTGACAGTAAAGTTGGTCACTTTGTTTACATCTCTCCTCCAATCCGCATTGAGCCCGCGTGGTAGAGTTTGGAGTGGTGGGGTGTCTCATACTTTATATGAAGCTCGTGCTAGCAGTGTACATAAATGACTGAATTATTAGTAATGATCTATATTTACAATTGGATGGGCAATGAAATGAGTAAGGCCAGTGTTCAAATAGTGGAAAGGAAATATGAATGTTATTTACGAAAGTCCTAAGTAAATGTACCAAATGGAACGGGAAGTGACCTCAGCAACCCTCAGCAGCGTTTGTGTGCATTACCATAGAGTAATTAAACATTAAACGCCCATAAGTTTGGAGTGGTAAAGTTACCATTTGCGGAGCGGGGCGGCGCGGAGGGACGGCGGGGCGGCAGGGCGGTCACGGTCGAGGACGCGGCCTTGACACCGCACAGCCTCCGCGGCACGCTCGCCCCGCGCCCCGCTCTTCATCAATCCTCGGCCTATGCCTATTGCTTGCTTATTATTTGGTATATAACATTGGATTTAATAAATACCTTCCCTTTGAAAGACTTCCAAACAAATGATGTACCTATACAATACTCGTTGTTTAACACGGTAAAACGTCATGTATGCCTGTCAGTGGCCAAGACGACAGTGCCTGTACCAATTTTTCTGCAACTTTTTAGTATTCAAAGTTTGCCTTAGAATAGAATTATATTTATAGATAGATTTGCCATAAATATTGATTTATAATTTGACGTGAAAATGACATTTGACCGATCTTACTACATCGTAGCCATAAGAAACTCGAAAAAACAACCTGGTATTTATAAACTTTAAGACTTTGGCGTTCCATTTTAAACCTGGTGCTTATTTAAGTTTTTTAATTATCTGTGGCGTGAAAATTGACCTTTTAACACTGCTATATAAGATCACGGACCCTGTAGTAGACGCCGTTTGATAGAGACCCAGACTCCTTGCCATGTATCGTGGGTTCGATTTCCATCTAGAGCTTATAAAGATAGACAGAGGTACTTAATATCACTAAACTTTGACAGAAATTATATTGGACTAGCTTTTGCCCGCAACTTCGTCCGCGTGGCGTATTATAGATCTTTGTGAGTGTGGGAGAAATTGTATATTTACTAAGGTATGCTACATGCTAGATTGAAAACTTACGCGATTTAGATTTTTTCATACAAAAGTTTTTTCCCGTTAACTTCCGTTCCCGTAGGAATTTTGCAATATTCTGTTGCAAGTTAGATTTAAGTTTACTAAGGTACCTGCATGCCAAATTTCAAGCGTCTACCTTAAGCGGTTTAGATTTTTCATACAAAAGGATTTCCCCGCTAATTCCCGTTCCCGTGGGAATTTCGGGAATTCGTTTCTAAGTGCATCTTTACGGTACCGAAGCTACGTCCCTTCCAAATTTCAAGTGCCTACATTTAGCCGTTTAGGCTGTGCGTTGATATGTCAGTCAGTCAGTCAGTCAGTTTCTCCTTTTATATATTTAAGATTTACACATAAATTTTAGTACAAAGTCATATAATAACGTAAATGGAGAAAATAAATTAAAACTCTATTTTCAATACATGTAAACGTGATTACCATAAGTAATAATCTCATAAATAAATATGACATAGGAATACTTACATATTTATTGTACATTTATAAATGTATGTGCATATCTAACCAAAGCCATGAGAATTACCTAAACGTAATTTTATGGTATGGACAATTTATATCATCACATGAAATTAATTCTTTATGTGAGTAAGTTACATGGGTACATTTGTGTTATTCTGGGGTTTTCACATATTTATAGCTGTATTCAATATCAGTATTAGTAGCTGTTGATTCTGGATTCCGTATTGCTGAATAATCGTTTACCATTTCTAAATGTCAGACAAAAGCTCAAATCGACCAATTGATCATTGGTAAGGCATACCGGACTAAAGGCGTTTGTCCGCAGTGGACAAAAGTCCCTAAATCAAATAAAAATTATACCTTGGTTGAGTCGCTTTATTCGTACAGATTCACTGTGAATAGGAAGCTAACTAAACCGCATTGTAAGCCGCATAGTGCGAAGGGCGTCCTATTAAAATTATTATCTTACTCTGATTCAGATAAAAGTCAGAAAACATATTTATATCGAACAGCATAGGCACCAGTGTCCCGTCGCGGCAGTTAATTTTATAAATCTTGTCCTTACAATTATAATCATAACAAAAAAAAATTTCTTTAATTTACCCTTTCTGAAGCCTCGACCTTTACATATTTCTATTGTGAATGAAATTCCTTTATTTATATAATTTAGTTTTTTAATAATAAAAACGTTTCAAATAATATGTCTTTTATATTTCTTTCTTCTCTATGTATGTACCTACCTACTAAAAAAATGTAGTCAATTGTTTTTTATTAAACATTTTAGATGTTGGATAATATTTTCCACTTTACTAATTAAAAAAACCTTTGCCATTAACTTAAGGTCATTCAAAACGGTAATTTTCTTTTAAATCACAGATGGAAGTAAATCACTAATACGAATAAATTGATTCGATAACTTCAGGTTAACAGGCGTTGAAAATATTATGCATATTTTCCGCTGACAATCTGTCTATTACAAAAACAAAAACCGGCCAAGTGCGAGTCGGACTCGCGCACCGAGGGTTCCGTACAAACCTGCAAGGTTTATAAAGTTCGTTCATTACGACAATCGAGTCATAACTATGGTATTTTTATTGCAAAATGAAATTCATAACATTACAATGGGGAAAGATGGAGGAGCATAAATATTTTGTAATGTAACTAAAAATTTAAGGTTTTCAGAATTTTTCCTTTATGTGTGCTATAAAACGTTGCTTCATGCCAAATTTCAAGATTCTAGGTCGACTGGAAGTACCCTTTAGGTTTTGATTCCCTTGCGAGTACTTGCGAGTTTCAAAATATGCAGCTTAAATTGCTGTTTCTTTTGATTGCGTTGACATAGAAGTTTGATTTTGTTACAGCTTAAAGGTATTATAGACCTGAGTATTTGGTATGAATTTCAATTTAATACCTCTACGCGTTTATGAGGAAATGGGTAGTAAGTTTAAAATTATTAAAAAAATATATATTATGTGATGTAACTAAAAATTTATGGTTTTCGTAATTTTTCCTTTATTTATGCTATAAGACGTTGCTTCGTACCAAATTTCAAGATTCTGAGTTCACGGGAAGCACCCTGTAGGTTTTGATTCCCTTGCAAGTGTCGAAAATTTGCGGCATAAACCGCTATATCTTTTGATTGCGTTGGCTTAGAAGTTTGATTTTTTCACAGCTTTAAGGGACAGTAGACCTGAGTAATTGATATAAATTTCAGCTTCATACCTCCACGCGTTCCTGAGAAAAAGGGTCTTGACAGACGGACGGACAGACGGACAACAAAGTGATCCTATAAGGGTTCCGTTTTTTCTTTTTGAGGTACGGAACCCTAAAAACGAACAAATGAAAGGTTTTGTTTTTAAAGATTAACCAAAAGTTCGGGAGTTAAAACCTGGTTTATGGTTTTTATAAATAATGTTTGGTTTTTAAAACGCTTTAGTTTTATTCGAAGTGAGTTGGATGCGATTATGAGAATTAAAAATTAATAGCCGTCATCAGATCGGCCATATTTTATTTGTGGGTAGACCCCTGATGTCCTGGTTTTGATACTAGGCTTAGCATGTCCTGTAAACATTTTATGATATTAAGACAGGCTTATGATGCAGCACTGGAATACTTCAATATGGAACTATGAGGGTCTATCATTAGTCGGTCTTTGAAGAGGTATTATTTTTTATGATGAGAAAAAATAAAATGGAATAAAAACAATAAACGGACAAAAAAAAGACTTTGCTAAGTCAAAATAAGCCAGTAACATATAAATTTATTGCACAAAATTTTACAAATTCGTTTACAGTTTTACATAAACCGAAGTATACTTTTAAGTAAGTACTGTACTACCCTACTGTATAAGTCCTCTGAACCTTGATAGCCCATGTATTTTCTTGACATACGGTCTATTGGGTCTAAACATTTTACGAAAATCGATGTTTTTATCAATTTAGTACGCAGTTTGGATTTAGCACTACTTATGAAGTCGGTATTTAGCAAAATAGTATTGAAATTAAATAATCAGCATATATTTCAAACTAGCTGTGCCCGCGACTTCGTTCGCGTGGACTACATCCTTTCATGGTCGGTTTTACCCCTTTCTCCCCTAATATTCGAAACAAAAAGACAAAAAGTAGTCTTTATTTTAATAGAGCTACCTATATTTGTGCCAACTTTCATATCTCTAACTGAAAAAATAAACATTTTCCCATATAAACTTTCAAAGGTGGCATTACCCCCCCCCTCTTACTTTCTAACAAAAAGTAGCCTATGTCCGTTCTTGAGGTTCAACGTATACCTATGCCAAATTTCATCAAAATCGGTTAAGAGGTTTAAGCGGGAAACAGTAACAGACAGACAGACAGAGTTACTTTCGCATTTATAATATTAGTAGGGATTAATAAATGAGAAACCAACAAGTTTCAAAATAAAAAAAACGAATTGGATAACCATAAAACCCGATTTAAAATTTAAAATAAAAAGAGAAAAATACTAGTTCAGCAGTTCTATGTTTCTAATAGAAATATATACATAGAATAGATCAAAATACATAATAAACTACCTAAAACTATCAAAGAAGAAATAAATAAAAAAATATATAAAAACATTGAAACATTTCCTAACTAAAAAATCGTATTATACCATAAGTGAATACCTATCTGATATTATTTAAACTAGAGTAGCATTAACACATAAATATAATTAATAATGTAATAATAAAGCTAAAATAACTTAATTTCAATGTATATGTTCTTTTTGTTTTCTTTCTGTTCTATTATATTTATATCAAAGTTCGTGTTAGCTTTGTTAAAAAATGAGCGTCCTCTCTCTAATTGCAGTGCCCTTACAGGGTATTTAGTGATCTAATTTTAAGTTACCACCACCTTGTAAACACTAAAGATGCAATAAAAATATTGAGTATTGAGTACTATGCATTAGCATAATATTCATAGTTCTAATGTATATTTGCAGCGAATTTCAGGCCACAAACGATAAATATAAACTTCACTTTCGAAATCTCTCACAAATAATAAATCTGGTGTATGATAAGTCTTGTTGTGGTGGTTCTTAAAAATTTCCCACAGCATTACCATTAAGGCGATGAGGTCCCCCGGGGGGTTTTAGTGGGTAGGCCTGTCCTTTTTAGGGCAGGAGAGTCCCACACACGCCGTCACCTCCCTCAGGTGACGGTACGGTGCGCCAAGCATTTCCCCCCGCAAAAAAAAAAAAAATATGATAAGTCTCACTTTTTATATGTTGATCATAATATATATACTTCGCAAAATTATGTGATTGACTGGTAAAGAATGTCATAGGTATTATGTTCACCTTTTTGTTCTGCATTTTAAGTGCACTCAACTTTAAGTAAATAATCGTTAATATTGTATTAACCAGATGACAGCGTAAAACCATGATAGAGCCAGGTTTAGAAATAATATATTAATGCCACTTTTAATACATTTTGCTACAATGCAAGTTTGTCGTGTTAAATCAACAAGATTTAAAATAAAATAATTTTCGACATAGTAATCTTCGGTATAGTCTTGCGATAAATCCGTAATCAAGCTAGAACAAAGTGTGTTTTGGGTTTCTTGAACATAGCTCAGATTTGTAATGAATGTGGCTTAAATTTATCATCTAATGCGTTGCCTTTTTTTTTACCTTGTCGTATTTCATCTTGCTGACTAAAATTTTATTTTACACAATCTTAGGCCATGTTCAGTAGATACTATTTATTATACGGCGTAAGTACATTTAATGGGTGATTTTGAACAGTTTTTCATTTATATACTTGTAATATGTGCCCTATAGGTCTACGAGTCGAATTTGTTACCAGAGTCCGTATTTGACATATCTTAAATTACTTTGTTTCCAAGGAAAACCTTGCTAGAGAATTTAAGTGCAACCAAAAAGCGGTAGAAAATGTGATGTAAGTTATTTTTACTTAGTCAGTGCTCGATGAGTGACCGCGGTTTAGGGTTATAGTGTCACGAAGCGAAATGAAATGGAATAAGAGAAAAACAATGCGCCTGCATTTCATCGTCTCAAGTATGCGACTGGGTAATCGGTTTCATTAGTTCAACGAATCAACAAGCGCGAGACGCTGGTCGATGAGAGCAGAGTAAAAACCGTGGTGTGTGGCGGTGCGGCGGATACGGGCCGCTCGAGAGCCAACTATAGGGCTACCTCTGCTTTCTGATCACAGCCATTTGCGATTATTATTTTTTGTTTTCTTTTGTTACTTAATCTGCCATAGGTATCTACTTCTATATAAAGACACACACAAGCAATAAGGCAACATTATTTGCAAGCACATTGCGCTTTAGGACATAGGTTGTTTTTTTTTTAATTTTTCCTTTGGATACGTTTATTTTTACAATAGTTGAACTATACTGCATGTTTTAATGCTAAATTAGGGATAAGTTTAGCTTACCGGTATCATCTCTGTAGTTATGTGCTCTAAACCGGAGGTTGCTTCATTATCATAAATATCACTGATGCAATTTACATAAATACTAAGATTTCTGATTCTGATCCTGAATCCATTTAAATGCTTGATTTTAAATTGAAAAAAAAATACTCGTAGTCTTAAATTTAAAACACAAGCTTTGTCGAGTAGTTACTAATTGAAAGTGGATTTTAGACCAAAGCTGAAGCTAGAACCAAATACTCCCTCATAATAAAGCGCACTATATGTCTAGTGGCATTCTTTATCAGACAATCAACAAGTTTTAAAACACCTATATATTGCAAACTACCGATTTGTTGTACCGAACCCACAGACTTAACTGTTTTAGAAGCAGCTTGTAGTGTAGCAGCGATAATTTCAAGCTAATTTTAAAACCCGAAGTAAAACTGTGTAATTGATTTCTCAATAATGGAACTTTGGGATGATTTTATGTAATACCTAGTAATGATATAAAAATATAATTAATGTAAAATGCAAAAAATAAAAACAAAATTCCCCGACCCAAAAAAGTCCAAATTCAAGGTATCTCAAATTAATTTTCATTGAGGAGTTACAATATTTAATCCTTATTTTCGATTAAGCAAGAGAAATAATCAACCTATGTGACTTGTTGCTTCAACAAACAACAAGATTTCGTTCATGTATGTATACGTTTAGCTACTGCTACTCTGTATTATAAAGCGACTAAAATCTGATACCAGAAGCAAACTTCTGGGAAGAATTTCTCAAAAAGTTTACTTGGTGACAACATTTATCATTAGATTATAAATTGTTTATGAATAGGAATACACAAGGAAGATCAATATAATAAGCTGGCTGTTCATAATATAATTACCTAGGTAGTTCCATGAAAAACCAACCTCAAAATGCTCATAGATGCAGCTCGAAAGTACTGTTTGCTTGAGACACAGACGCTTCAGAATGGATGCCGATTAGACCTGCTTAATTGAGTATTTAATTTCGAATTATTTTCGTTCTCTAGTTTAACGTGTAGATGCTGTCCATTGGTAACATTAGGTGATTTTTTTGTTACACCTAAGTATTTGCTCAGTAGTATAATTCTATTGACCATTCACCTCACGTTTCTGTGAGCCCGTTTGCTATTGGTTATCATCAACAACTTTCTTTCTTTACATCGGTTTATAATAGGATTGTTTAGCATAACTTATGATTTGATCACACGTTGTGATCATTTTCCATAAATTAACACCTTTTCTTACCATTTTCACAATACAAGTAATCATCATTCCATATTTATTTGGTTGTAGAGTCACACTGTTGACACGATATGAAGAGTATCATAGTCGTAGGTAAAAGTCGCACAAAACTGTTTAATTACACATTTTGACTGCGGGATCAGGAGTCTTGATATAGCAATCAGTTTCAATGAAACAATAATGATTCTATTAAGTCCGTCAGTTAGATTTCCAAAATACAATGAAACGTATTTTTAACTTAAACAAAATAAATAAATAAAAATGTAAGATTATACAGCTCATCAAACTTCAGAGGATATGTTTACGACATAAATTCTAAAAATTGTTTTTATGCAAAACATGATAAAAAAAATACGTACCTTATATTGTTCAATTAAACAGAAATTTCGTCCGTTCTATCATCTTCGGCTGGTATTATAATGATATTGTATGACACGCTGTTCCAATATTTTATATATGTTATTATGGTGTACAGCAGGGATTGCAACCCTATTTGGTGCGGGGATCGGGCGGGGGGCGGGGGCCCGTGGTCCGGGAGTGCATCGGGACGTTGACTGTCTGGGCCCTGCCTGCGTTATCTGCAGTTGCCCTTTCGTACGATGCACCGTAAACCCTCCTTCCACCCCCTGAAGTGGAGGCACCAGACTACTGCAGCCCCCTCAGCCATTTTCCAGAATTTGCTATTGACCTGAAATAAGACGGTAAACAAGTTTTCGGTTAAAGATTTGATATGTAATTTTCTTGAAGCGCAAATAGGTTTTCGCATGTGATTTACCGAGCATTTATAGATCGGTTAGGTAACAATTATTGCCTAATTGGAAATTCTTTTATTCCGATTTATCACAAATGCAAATATTTATTATACAGGATCATGGATATACCTGACTGATACGGTAAGTAATTTTTGTAGAACGTAAGTAGGTACGTACTCTTTATAGAATTTATTTAACATGGGCTAGGTTACAGTAAAGAAAGAGGTATTGTGAAATTATATGAAGTAATGGTAATAATCTTTTGTAGTTATTTTTTAATGCAGGCAAGTTCGTATGACATTAAAATTAACCGCAGAACGGGTCAGAACCGCTATTAAATTTGTAATTAAGGGCTATTCATTAAAAAACAACAATTGTTTAACGTAGGTACAAGAATGAAAAATACTCGACGCGCATTTGAATGCAGTACACTATTGAACGTTAGGTACTGTACAAATAAATACCAAATTTATACACGAAATCGATCATTAATCATGATTTTCCTTCCATTACCCTCCACTGAATCAATGTAATTTATTTTCTCAACAAACTATGTACAAACAACAACAGAGTATCAGCGGAGTGACGTTTGCACATTGGTTGTTTTATATGTGACGTAACATGACGGCCACCTGTATGTCGGTTCTTTCAACTTATAAAGGAAAATAGATATTGTGTTGTACTTGTCTGTTTTAGGTGTTGTAAGAAAATGAAGATCTCATCTCAGAAAACATTTAGCTCTCACCACTGCGCTTTTAACGTAAAATAACGTGTATCTATAAATACTTATTATTGGCGGAATCATCGCGTTGTCTAAAAACGCAAATTGAAGTAATTTATAAAAGAAATAAAAATTGTAAACTTAGTTTTGCAAAAATAAAATGAAAATGAAATAAAAATATATGGCTTAAAAGATTTTTTTTTAGGTCTAACACATCTTATAATTTAGTGTTATATAGCTAATTATAAAAATATATATGTATTAAATGAAAATCGGTTTTGATTTGTTCGTGCCTGCGCAGGCATATCCCTACTAATATTATAAATGCGAAAGTAACTCTGTCTGTCTGTCTGGTACGCTTTCCTGCTTAAACCTCTTAACCGTTTTTGATGAAATTTGGTATAGGTATACGTTGAATCTCAAGAACGGACATAGGCTACTTTTTATTAGAAAATAAGGGGGAGAGGGGGGTAATACCTTTGAAATTTATATGGAAAAATATTTATTTTTGAAGTTAGAGATATGAAATTTGGCACAAATATAGCTCGAAACTTGGATTAAAATATAGACTACTTTTTGTTTCGAATATTTCGAGTTTCGAGGGGAGAAAGGGGTAAAACCGACCATGAAAGGATGTAGTCCACGCGAACAAAATCGCGGGCACAGCTATTATTAATAAAAATCAATGCGCTAGACGTACAAACTAATAACTCAAACCTAATTTAGAACAGGTCTTATGGTTTGTAAAAAAACATCTAACTGTTCCAAGTCAATAGTACAATGAAAACTATACGTCATAAAAAGATGAGTAGTTACGCTGGGCCTTGATGGGATACGAGGTCAACATTTCTCGATACGAGTCCCTTTTTAGATATCTGATGAACGACTAGTGTTGTTTTCCTTAGGGCGTGATATTGCGATAACAATAAATTATTGCCAATAAGCCTTGAACCTCAAGTTTAAGGACCTAGCCGACGTCTTATTCGTTGTTTATTGAGCATTGTTCAGTATAACAGGCCACTGTTACACACCTACATCATGATGGCAGATATTACGTACATAACACATCTACTCACTTGCTATCAACACATGACCTTCATCGGGGAATTAGTAGAAATCAATAAAACTGTGCCTAAAATATTTATCTACTGAAATGCTATGTAGGAACATTTTGTTTTGTCAAGGGCACAAATAAACCTGGCCTTGAGCGTTTGTTTTTAATGAAAAAATTGGTTGGGGATGAGTAAGGTAGATAATCATCACCTCAATTACATTAAAAATATCTGATTTTGATATTGTGACTCGAACAATATCGTACTACGAGTAAGGTAATAAATATTGAGCATGTTTGTCAAATACAATATTATAAAATATTAGACCAAATACTATTCCTTCGTAGATACTGATTTATTTTATTTTCAATATATGTATGTCATGACTGCTATTAAAAAAGATTCAAAAATAATCCTTGCTACAAAATGTCTAGTTACATCAAATTTAATATATAATGCCAATGCTATGAGAGTACACAGCATATATACGAGTATATTGCAAAAGGAACGCGTAGGTTTTTTAACGAAAGGATTAAAGTAACATTTGCACATATAGACTCATACAAACTTTTATACGCACCATAGATTAGGTACATTTACATCCACAAACTAAAAAGAGATCAAACAATTTATTAGTAATTAGCGGTCCCGGCGAACTTCGTTTCGCCTTAGAGGATTTTCCCGCGCATTCGACGAAAGACATTTTAAGACTCATTTTTATACACCTTCGGTTACATTGTTCAAATTTTACCAAAGATCCCTAATTTTGTAGCTTATGTCAAATTGGAAGAATGTAGCATTCTATTAGTGAAATATTTTTTTAAATCGGCCCTGTACTTTTTGAGCCTATTCATTACAAACATACAAACATACAAAAATAGGTACAAATCTCTCCTCTTTATAATATTAGTGTAGATTTCTAAATTGAAAGGATGTGCCGATATGGTCCCAGTCTCAGCATGAGCGGCCGTAGCATTGAGCCCTTGCCGTAGAAGCTCATTATATATTCTTCATAAATCAGTTTTGTTTAGTAATAAATGACGTTATTATTTATTTATCTACGGATACATAGCTGCGCAAGACACGCATGATTTCCTCGGCCGAGTAGGTTACTTGTATGTCAATGACGTGGTCTATTTTTAATTGGAAGAATTACTTCTTAATTATGCACGACAACCGGATGACCAAACCCCAGCTTTAGCCTAAAAGGGGCGGAGAATGCCTAAAAACCCACAATGGACCTTTACGCGGTTAAATGACATCATGGGGATTCAGGCCAACCTTAGACTTCTATCATATCACCCTTATTTGGCATCCCTAACATTCCTTCAGTGGGTTCTACGTTCATTAATGTTAGAGACTTGAAATTCATAATACATGTTGTGTAGATTATGTGATGGAGTTGTACCTACTAATAATAAATCTTCAGTTTGAATGAAAGTTCAATGTCATTGAACTAAAAATTATATTCAAATAAATAACTGCGCGCGTGCGTCGTCGGGCGGCTGTTAGTTTAATCTATAAAATAGGTGATACTGAAATTTTCCAGGTTTTTATTTGTATAAACTTGAACTTAGTATAAGGAAAAATAAGTTGAATTCACAGGAGACGACAGGTGTGCGGACATCGGGACAGTGGTAGAAGTCGAGGGTGTGAAAGGTTCGTTTCTAGTTAGTTCAATTTAGTAAACGAATCTTTCTATATTGGTTGGAGTTTGGAGGTGATGGGTTGACCCTCCCAGTATGCTAAATACAAAGGGAAAGGTTAAGTTAAGACCAGTTTATTAGTGTAATTATAGCTGCATCTATTTAGACTTTTTCTTTAGGAGAAAACATGTCATCTTTCGCAATCCTTCAGAAAGTAAGTAAACTTTTAAGTTAGTTGCTACGCTTCGAAATTTTGGTTCAGTTTCAGCTAAAGTGCTTATCAGATTTGTGACAATAAATCCCAAGGTCGAGCCTATTATTGCGTCCCTCACTGTTTTGGGCAAAGCGACCTTGAAGAGCGTGTCCTCGGACCGAGTCAACGGCAGCGGAGACCCGGCCTCGCTCGTGCTGTGACCCCCCGCCCCCCACCACCTAGACCCACCCCAGCAACTTCCACGAATTTAATGAACTTACGCTATTGCTTTGTCTACTAAGACTTCGGGGATTGGGTGGGTAGGCGCAAATAGTCACATAACGATTACTTACTAACTTTTACGCGCGTCTTTGCCAGTGACAGTATTTTATCTAAGTTTGAAAGCCATATTCCTTAAAACTTTCACGAAAGTTCATCTTCTCTTGCAGCATAATAATTTCATAGAACGACATTGTTATAAATAAAACTAATAAAAAAAAATATCCCATCCTTGCTTTGGGTGATTTTGAGATTATGTGTAATAATTGTCAACTTTTTTTATTTTTATGCCAGGCATTTTTGAGATTGTCAAAAAGTTCTAGCAAATAAGAATAAACGTTCTTTCTAAATCGACACATTTCTTAGATTAGGTTGAAACTTTCGCAAGCATGACAAAAAAATCATTGGTCGACGCTAAGTCAAGGGCATAAGGTTTGATATAAATGGGATCTAAAAGTAATCTATCACGGTTTGACCAAGGGTTCAAGCGATCAATCTATGGGACTATTTGTAACGAAAATTGTATTTTAAACTCTACATAAGCATGTATTTGCTGTTACAATACGATTAATGTTACTAGCTGAAGTAATTAAGGTGCCGTGTTGTTATAACACCTATTTTTGAGGTAAATAAAAAAAGGCATTACCTCTTTTAAAATTTAATTCTTTATACATAATTACCAATTTTTTAATAAAAAGCAACAGGCAAAACTACACCTTGCTAATGAATACGTTTAATGAAATATTAAAATACAAAATGGCTGTTTATTTATGTCAGGTCAATGCCTTTTAATACCTAATTTATTAAAATATAATTGAAACAGCTATGATAATGACCTACCTATATTATACCAATTTAATAATTAATAAACGAAGATGTACACACGACTCAGAACACTTATGAATTTAATAAGATTAGTGAGGTAGTTAATCGGTAGATAGGTATGTTGCAGGGCGAGGTGCAGGGCCGGGGGGGTTGGGGCGTCGACTGGCACCTACAGCCCGACATTGAAATACCCTTGCAAGGGCATTCCACTGCTGCAGTCTTCAAGGCCCCAGGATCGAAGCTCACTCCGCCTGTAGTCTACGCATGCCTCTATTGTTAGCAGGCTTACAGTTTCATGCACTCGTGACATTGAAATTTTTGGTGTGGTAACTAGTATGTATAAGTGAGTAGATAGACATCTTCACTTGAGACAGGTGTGTGTAGGTAGAGGTATTTTCTAATTCATTAAGTGGGACAAATATATCGTATTAAGTAGTCGGTTTTAAGGAATATTTGTAATGACTTAAGAATTTCATTAAGGTTAATAAACTCTACTTCGGGGATGTAGATATACCACGGAAAATAGGTTGAAATTATATTTAGTAGGCAGCTAAGGTTAATATTCACTATGTTTTATAATAAATAGATGAGATGCAATATATACCTATATACGAATACGAGTATAACATTTTTATGTTAAAATGTGTCCGTGAAAACTACTGTGCTGATTTCGATTTTTTTTGCGTGAAACAAAGGGTCGATAAATGAAGTCCTTTTACTAAATGGCGTGCTACTTATTTTATTACTTGAGATCCACACAGAATAGTGAATTGAAACCACCAAAACCAAATTGTAATCTAATGGAGTTCTTGAATATCAGATTAATCGGAGCTCATAGGATTTAATTTTATAAATTTGTGTATGCCAAATTCAGCCCGGAGAACAATTGTGTATGGCTAGTAGATAATAAGTAGTAGATATATGCGAAATTGAGTATCGATGTCAAACTTCAATTTAATATAATGGGAATTTTAGACATTCAACTGCCTAGTGCCCATAAGCCTTGAGGCCTTAGTAAGACTTTTGCATTGTTTTGATATTTCATATTCAACTGGAAAACTTGCGATAATGAATGTGTTATTAACCTTTGTTCGTAGACTTAGATCAAAATATACATTTTACGCACGGAAAGTTTGGAAAATATATAGTAAAAGTGGACTTTTAACCTCAGGTGCGAAATTCATATGAATTAAAAAATCATTAAAAACATTAGAAATGATTACGTGCTAAAAGTAAATACCGACGACGACTGATGTCCGACTTGCAAATTTTAAAACTCATCAAAATAAATAAAAAATAATACAGAATATTTATTTATTCCCTACAAATAACATAAAATTGTCGTCATAAAATATTATGCCCGAATTAAAAGCATAAAATGAAAAGAAAGATATACTTTTTTGACGAATATTTTGATAAAGTTTTAATTTACGAATGTATTACTTTAATTTGCTCACTGAAGTATTCTGTAAAGTCTAAAAGCCTTTAAATCAAACTTTAATTTTATAGTTGTTTAGTAAAATTTCCCTACAGTACATATCTACATGAGAATATATTTTTTTTTAACCGATATACATCTTTCGAGTTAATTTTAAATTACCAAACAATTTCTTATTGAACATGAGCCGTTTTGGAACAATGGCGTAGTCAGTGCAATGAAACTCGAGATAGAAAGCCGGTGTTAGAAAATAGGACATCAGACACATTGTTTAAAACTGCGGCGGCGGTAGACGTCTGCGAATCCTGGCCGGGGAAGAGACCCTGTCCCGCCGGCGGGTATCGATCCGGCGGCGGTGCAGCATGCATTCACACCGACTGCAATGCAATATGGATTATTCAGTAATTATCTCGTTTTTTTGTAATAAATATTGAGCGTCAAATCGACCTGTCGGTTAAGCATGTTCAAAAACAGTAATCGAATAGTTTTACGTGGTAAGAAAATACTATGGAAATTGTAGAAGATCCGCAACTATATTCTCAATATGTAAGACTAAGCAATTACAGTCTCTTAACGTTGCAAAAGGTAGTAATCCCAAGCTCTAGCAATTGAATTTAATTAAATGTTGGACGTCACTTAAATCGACTTGCACGTCAAGGCAAGCACTTGCAATTCGATATTAGTTCTTAAGCGCATGTCATAAGAGTGGTGCAAAGTCTAAAGAGATCTGACATGTACTGTTGACTCAAGATGCAAACAATTTACTTAGACAAATGAGTTTTGAATCGGATATATTACGTGTAGAACTCGTAGGTACAACGTCAATTATGAACAAATGGTTGATGGTCCAAAACTACAAAATAAAAAGGTAGCTGCAATTTAAACACCAAGATAGTAGGCGATAATTTTTCAAGAACTCTGACAGCTACCGTCAAAAACAATACCCAACCATTTTGTTTTTTTCTATGAAGGCGTACGTAATATCCCTAACATTATGGTTTATTATTTGGTAATCGTTAATTTGTAATAATTTTTCTACTAATTGCATATTTTTTTCGCAATGTAAAAAATCATGTAATTCATCGTTCTTGAAATCAGAGTGAATAGTTTCATGCTACGTTCATATGTTAAACATATGAGAAAATCAATTAGCAATCGGCTAAAAGCAGTCAGAAGGTTTTAACTAGATTCGTTTATCTAGATATGTAATATAATTATCTCGTCAAACCACTCGGTGGAATTAATTTTGAATCTGACGTTGTAGTGATACGTGATGATATCGGTTTTGTATATTTGACACGTCCCAATACTGGGCAAGGAATTTGACAGATTACTATATAAGAGGCTCAGAGAGCAAACAGTAAATTTACGATAAGGTAGGTATTACGAGTATGAAAACCTCAATCAGACCACTGATTAGAACGCTTAAAATGTATGTATCTTTGGATAGCATTCTAAAAATAATTAAGTGTTTTTTTTCATATTACACTTCCAGATTGACCTCATCCCACCTGATGTTAAGTGGAAATGAGGTCCTAGCTTAAGGGCGACAAGAACAGCATAATAAAGCCGTTGCTGGACTTGTCCCCTTACCTTGAAGGCTTGACACCTGCCACTAATGTAGCACTCCCTATGAGCTCTCGAAACCTTACTTACACGCAGGAACACAACAACACCGTAGCGATTGTCATTTGGCTGCGGTCTTCTGTAAGGTGGAGAGTATTTCACCAGTCCGGCTGCTCCAGTTCGAGCGATAAATCGCTATGCCCTACCTCTCTTAAAAGTGTAGTTTGTTGTTCTTGTTGCAAAGATTGAAAAAGCAATAAGTCCATAAACAATTTAAACCAACCAAAAATCACACTATATAAAATATAGAAATAATTCATATAGGTAGATGTATGCTAACAGTGCTTTGTAATTTTTTGATAAATGTTAATTAAGACCTTTTTTGATTTCCAACACGCAAGCCATGATTATGAGGAAAGGATTTTTCTTATTTATTTATTTATTTAAAAACTTTATTGCAAAAAAAAAGTACAAAAGGTGGACTTAATGCTAGGAGCATTCTCTACCAGTCAACCGTTGGGTCATGCAGATAGTACGTTTATGGGTGCGGTAACAGTAATGTGAGTATGGATAACAACAAAATTAATAATCATAAATAGCAGAAAATTACACACGAGAATAGAATATTCATACATAAGTTCATGATAAATAAATATAATAATTAAACAATATATATATATATATATATATATAACTAAGTAATATAAATATATGCAAACAAGTGAATAAATAAAGCAAATCAATTTAGCAAACGAAATTTTATGTAGAGGGGGAGGAATAAAAGAATTCACGAACTTTTAATTTAAAAATTCCCTTAGTGAGGGATTGTCGAGTTTCGGTGGGCAGAGTGTTCCAAAGCCGGATGGCTTGCACAGTGAAAGACTTGGAGAAGAACTCAGTATGATGGCGAGGAATGCTTAAGCTGAGATTGTCTGAGGAGCGAAGAGAACGGTCGTGAGAAAGACAGAGGTATTTAAATTGTTTCTTAAGATAGGACGGGGATAATGGATTGTTGAGAATATTGAATAACAGGCCAAGAATTCTAGTGTTTCTCCGTTCACGTATCGGGAGCCATTTAAGTTGACTGCGAAAACTAGAAATGTGATCGTACTTACGAAGCCCAAAGATGAATCTGATACAGTTGTTAAGAAGACGATCAAGTTTTGTAACCAGGATTTCTGAGATATCTGGATAACATGCGTCAGCGTAGTCAATAATGGGTAAAATTAGAGTATACACAAGCATGAGTTTTGTGGAGAAAGGAAGAAAAAATTTGAAACGATAAAGACTCCTCAGACAAGCAACTACCTTGCGGCTAATCTCACTAACATGAATAGACCAACTTAGGTTCGAGTCCATATGAAGACCAAGATTTTTTACAGACTCACAATAGGGAATAATTGTTCCATCAAATTGTATCGGTCCCAGGTCAGAAATACGAAGCTTAGACAGAAGTCTGGAGCTTCCAAATAACATCGCTTGGCACTTAGTGGGATTGACAGAAACCCCGAAATCATGTGACCAGGCACGAACACGATCCAGATTGATATTCAACCTATCGATAGCCGAGGATAACTCCACCACAGTTGCACTAGTATACAATTGCAGATCATCGGCGTACAGGTGATACGAGCAATCAAGAATACTGGAAATTAAATTGATAAAAATGGAGAAGAGGATCGGGGAAAGGATACCGCCCTGTGGGACACCAGTTGATAAGTAAACTCAGTTAGAAGAGGCAGACTTTGTAGCAACCGATTGTTGGCGACCGCGTAAATAGGAGGACATCCAGTTTAAAACAGGAGGGGATACATTTAGTGAGGATAAGGTAGCAAGTAGGAGATCATGATCAACCGTATTAAAAGCATTAGAGAAGTCGATCAGGACGAGAATGGTGAGCTTAGTATTATCCATAGCCTCTCTAATGTCATCAGTTACTTTGATGAGTGCAGTAGTGGTGCTATGTGCGGGCCTAAAGCCGGACTGTTGTGAGTTGAGCAGATTGTTAATATTTAAGTGTGTAGAAAGTTGCTTCAAAACACAGGCTTCGATTACTTTCGAAAGAAAAGGCAGAATTGATATGGGTCGAAAGTGGTTGGGAGAAGTGGGATTGGAAATTTTTTGACTGTAAAGCTGAAAAAAAAGTGTGCATGTTATGTTGCTAACCTGTACCTAACTTATGAGCAGTATAACTAGTGGTGTGTCACCACATATGATACCAATACATAACAGTAACACTTCTTTTGCGTTCGGAGGGGTTAAAAAATTCAATAAAACAGACTTAATTAATCAGTTTTATGAAAAATAGAAACTAGTAATTTTTATTAAAAGAGTAAGCATTGCGTGTCACCAAATTGAAAATAAAAGTGTGTATCAATTACTGACAACCAGTCAATGGAACTGATTATTTTATTACCATCCCATACATTACATACGTCGACTTATCTTGATCGTTTTCTCTCTCCTAAAGCGCAGTTCGTATCGTTCGCACGCCAAAGATGCACCGCGCGTAATGCAATCGTTTAACTACGCCGAGATGCGCACGCTTCACTTTCGATCAGATAATATCATAGACAAACAGTGACTTTGTAAAAAAATGCTTAGAGAACACCTGTTTATTTTTTTATTGTTGTTGTTATTATTACAAGAGCCTATTGGTTTTCATGTTGAAAAAGGTGCCTACTGAAAAAGTTACAGTTCAATTCGTATAAAACCACAATGTTTAGTAAGCCAACTATGTTTACATTTATTTATTGCTTACACACTACTACTTTTTACCTTCTGTGAGGAACTTGCAGATAACTACTCAGTAGTTTCGAATTGAAGGTGAAGAACTTACTTTTGTACCTACATATATGTTAGACGATGAATTCCAAAGTGGGTCCTACGCTTCAACGGCGTCAATACTCTTTTAATAATCAGAAATTATGTAGCTCCCTAATGGTGAGACCTATTTAAAAAAGGTCCAGTAATTTATGAGTTTATTTCTTTCAAACATCCAAAAATAAAAATCTTCCTTGTTTTTGATATTTACTTTAGTATATATGAAGATATGAAATTGCTGTGACGCTATTAACCTGTAAATGCAATGTAAATACAATATGTTTTTTCTTGTAGATCGAACCCAATAGTTGCGAGAAGTGAGTGTGTAGGTATGTCCTGTAGGCACGCAGTATTCTAATCACTACATAGTATAAAACAACGTCGCTTTTTCTGTATGTCCTTATGTGTGCTTAGATCTTTAAAAGCACGCAGCGGATTTTTATGCGATTTTTTTTTGATAGATAGGGTAATGTATGTATGAGGAAGGGTTAATATATGTATAATTTATAGATATTCATGTACAGAAAAGCCGAAAACTTCATTTGTATTTGCTTGCACTCGTGGGAAGCCGGGGCGGGTAGCTAGTGTAAAATAAATTTAAAAAAACATTTGTCCTTGGGAGCCGTAGCAGACAGTTGCACGGTGTGAGTGCATGTCCTAGAGGAGCGGGCGCGGTGCAGCGGCGCATGCGCGTGCTCCAGACACCCTCGCTGCACCCCTTGCGCGTGTCCTGGTGCCCTTCCCATGCCTGCCAACTTTCACTCGGCTCCCGACCGAACTTACCTATAAAACTATCGATAAAATCGCAATGCGTCTACTCCATACCAGCAAATTGGCTTGTTTACCGAAATTCATATTTATAATAATGAAAAGCTTTTACAATTTAAGCTACGATGATAAGTATTAGGTACTTAAAGCGCTTGTTAGATAAACTCGTTAAAGTAGTAAAAGCAAAGTATGGAACTACACAACGTTTTAGTTGTCATAAATTGAATCTACCAGTAAAATGAGCAGCTAGAACGGAATGATATTCATAAAGAAAGTCTAGTAATTTACTCGTTATAACGTACCGTAATCTTCTAAAACAGACTAGTTTTCTACAAAGATGGATTTAATTAGGTAGTTCTATGTTTTTGTACTCAATTTGATGAATTTTGTTTATTTTTGGATTAAACTTTTCACTTTCATTTGTTTTGCTGCTCTGTACGATGCATAGCTACGTATGAGATGTGAAATGTACAAACAATAACAATTTTCCACCAAAAGAAAATGAGATTTCTTAAAGGATGTAAGTGAAAATAATAAGGTGAATAGAAAAATACATATGCAAAGAATAGGTATGAGAAAGGGCAATCCCAACGTGTGCAATGATTTTTTTTAAATATTTTAGTGAGTATTGTTGGTAGTTATATTAGAATCGATATGTTTCATGTATGTACATTTAATAAAACATGATTTAAGAATAAAGTATAAATAATGTTATTTAAATCTTTAAATCCTAATGATCATTGGTACGTCGAGAAACCATTAATTGAACAGCAGCATATTTCCTAAAATACTTCAAGGGTTTACTTACATACATTTTAATTGTATGAAAGTAGTGGTCATTCTATTTTATCGTTTGTTTATTAAATTTTCAACCGCTAGGCAATAGATAAATAATTGTTGTATGCCTAATATGTGAGGTAAAGTTAACTTATCTATGCCGAATGAAAAAAAATAAATTAAACCGATACATAGTGTAAAAATACATTGAAAACTATGGATATCCAAAGGTAAAAAATGTAGGGGAAGGTGGGGCAGCTTCATACAGTTTTTATATTTTGTCGTACAGGATTTTCTCTAGTATCAATATCTGTATCAATTCATCAAAAACGAATAGTCTTGCTATCTGACTTTATATCAAAAATATTTAATTTGTGTAAATACACTTGTGCGGCAATCTGTCAAAGTTAATAAAAAAAAAGAAAATTGTATGAAAGTGCCCCACATGCGGGGCACTTTCATACACGCTATGGGGCAGATTCATACATGTAAAAAATAGGCAAATTAAGTGTGAAATGTTTAATTATTTATCAAAATCACAATATGAAAATACAATACTTTCGAAAACAAAAGCAATTAATACAAATTGGCATATACCACTAAGTAATAATCGAATAATATCAACAATTTTAATAACAAATCTTAAATGTTCTCTTCTACACTAATCAACTTGAAAAGAAACTTTTTTGATACGGCTTTGTAGTGTTTGTGCATTAACTCCATATTTGGCAGCTGATTTCCGTAAGGAGAGATTGTTTTCCAAAATGTCATCGATAGCTTTTATCATGGACTGTTCGTCCACATCTCTACTGCTAGTTCCCTTTTTCTTGTAATTTCTAACCATATTTTTTCTGTCAAATAGAATTATGATATCAGTTCAATTCATTTAAGATCAAGTCAAATACGTTTAGCGTGACCTAGAAGCAATGATGACTTCAGTTCTAACGAACGGGGCACATTCATACAGTATGAATGTACCCCGCTTACTACTGTATGAACCTGCCCCATCACAAGAAAATGAAATAATAACATTCCAAATAAAAAACCAACCTTATTTAACATTATTCACGAATCAATTAACAAACTTGACCCTATTATCTTTTAAATAAAATAGTATTGAATAATCTAGAAAACAGCTTACATAAATAAAAATATGTTCAAAGTGAGGTTGTAAAATTACTTACACGTGGCCAAATCACGTTCCGTGTTACCCCGTCGCGAGTTTCGGACCGGCTGCTGTCAAACTCCGTGAGCCAACACAGTCATAGATAAGCTACGCACTCACGCATAAGTCGTTGAATTTCTGTGCTTCTAACAACAGATATCTCTAGTGTATGAAGGTGCCCCTTGTATGAATGTACCCCACTTCCCCCTATGTAATATTTATTAAGTCATATCGATTTATTGCACATTTGCATCGTTGAAACCCAAAATGTCAGTTCTTTCATCCTTCAAAACAACAATATACCCTCGACAGTGGCTACTACTGTATTTCGTGGCGAAAATGTACGTCAAGCTATGAGTAGATCAAATCAAACGGTTTATTCATAGCAAAATATATATTGCGTTGTAGGGGAAGGAGTTGTAGAGGTCACACTTCGTCCCCTTCGCGAAAAGGTGTCCTCGGCGTACCGACATTGCACTTAACGTGATATTTGCAGAAAACATCAGTAAGCCATCGTTTTTCTACCGTTGTAAATAGGTTACTTTATTTTTTATCAAAATTGAATTTTATTACACTTTGACTTGAGTTTTTTTTTTTTTTACGGTCACAGCCGTTAAAGCAGCCGTCAATTTAATGATGGTAGGTTGCAACATAGGTGGGTGATCAAAACCAACCAAATTGATAAAATTTGGTGCGAAAGATGTTTTAAATCATATATCTGAAATTTAGAAAATAATGACATAATGTAGACAGATTTTTCAAATGAGTTGAACGCTAATTGTGTTCACTGAGTTTTGTATGCATAAAAGTGGTGAAAGGCCGTCTTAAACTGTCGATCCACAGCCGCGTAGGATATTCACGCTATGCACAATTGCTTAGGCTTCTAAAATTGCAACGATGTCAAAATAAGAAATATATTGGGGATTTGTGCTTTTGTTTGAAGCTTTTTAAACCAATATTTGTGTTTGTACAACATCAAATAAATTTTCAAAGTCTAAACAGATAATCTTTTTAATTTCTGAGAAGAACTCACCAAATTGGCCACCTTTTAACTGAATTTTTGAGCCCTTTGAAACGTTTAATTTGGCAAGTCTTTTGATGTATTTAAGAGTCTAACCACAGTACTCAGGTTCATTGAGACTTGTCGTCAAAATAGACGTGAGCGTTGTTCTCGACCGTGAGCCGCCGATGGCAGTGACCCCGGCGCACCCTGCGACTGCACCGCCAAGCCCCCCACCCGCGCCGCCCACCCTCCTCCCACGCCTAATACCATCACACCCCCACCCTTTCATGTTTCAAAACTAAGTATTTAGAGAATCAATTTCAGTGAGCTACGTGCATTTTAAATGAAATATATTTTTGATTCTTATAACGCAGCGTTTAGGTCGAAAAGACGTTTTGATTTGATTCAAAAATAAGTTCCAAATGCGTATTAATTTAGGATACCAACTTTGATAAGCGGATGATTATGTGGCATCTCCAACATTCTTCGATGTCGGGTTCCAAGTAATACTGTTTGCTGATATAGGCAAATTGGATAAATGAAGTTAATCATCGAATCAGATGCGTGATGAGAGTTAAGACACGGCGACCTTCGCGCACGTTTGAGAAAGATAACGAGTTGTGGGTATCTATTCGGGCGATAAGGGTATATAGCTTCTGTTTTAGAGTGAGAATAGGGTTGCTAGAAGGTCGGGACGCTTGTCATTTTATGTGATATCCAGACTTATGGTAAAATATACACACCTCATTCATTGAATCATGCTTTTGGGTAGAGTTGTACGCCTTTTTATATATTTATTATTAGAATTCCATTTCTTCAAAAATACAGGACCGCTGTTTAAAATTCCCATACTTTTCAAATCTTGGTCAAATATCTGCATCTGGCTACTGGAAAAGAAATGTTAGGTAGAAGTTAAATTTGAATCTAATTTAAGCTATTTTTTAGTTATTATCCAAGTGATACTTTTAATACAGGGGAAACCTAGGAAACTAGTCAGTGTGATGGTAATTATTATTTATTTAAACCTACGGCACATTTAAAATGTCATGTCGAATGCTTCAATTGAATTATTTTTTGATGTGGTAGCCCTGAGAGACAGACGCGTGTTATCTAGTAGATGGCTATCAGCGAGCGTGCCAAACGGTCAGCGAGGATCCAACGGTTGGTTCGTATCGCTGTAGAACGGCGGAGTGCCATCTAAGATGATCAATCGATCATCTTTCCATAAGTTAACTAAAGGAAAACGAGTAGATGATCCATGCCCAGTTCGCATCACAGTAAATACTTGCAGTTTGGTTTGTGCTTATGTGCACTCACATAAGGGCGGTACAAACTGAAAAGTAACGTAGTTTGACGCGCTTTTTTTACTGTACCGTATGTGAAGTGTCTAAGAGCTTCTAAGGTATGTTATGAAAATCTGCTCAACCGTTTTAAGGTCTTCTGCTCCTGATCAATACGATGTTATGCCGTTATGTTTTGAAGTCGATTCATATTTCTAAAAACAAATATCATTTCAGATATGAAAGGCCCAAACAATGAGGTCCTGTGTTTTATTCCCGGTCAGGTCATTTTAGTAAATATACTTCTGTAAATTGGCTTTAGTCTGCAGTTATTATCCAAGTGATACTTTAAATACAGGGGAAACCTTTCTAAGTTTCTCCTGTATTTAAAGTATTCCTGTATTTAAGGTTTCCTAACCAGTTAGTGTGATGGTAATTATTATTTATTTAAACCTACGGCACATTTAAAATATCATGTCGAATGCTTCAATTGAGTTATTTTTTGATGTGGTAGCCCTGAGAGACAGACGCGTGTTATCTAGCAGATGGGTATCTGCGAGCGTGCCGGACGGTCAGCGGGAATCGATCGCGGCCGCGCGGTATCACTGCGGAACTGATAACACTCTTACGTGTTATCAGTTAACATTGACCGAGTTCACAAATTATTATGTTACATTTCCGGACGGGGTCGAGATAGTATCTAGTAATTTAGGCCAGCAAAGCAAAAGCTTCTGAAACTGATAAAATATAATGTACTGTTTTAATTTAGTGTTACGTTGTTTGGACCAACCAACAAACCAGCTAGTAAAGTAAATTGATTTCCTTTCTTTAAATAAAGTTAAAGAATTTATTAAATGCTCTAAAATCTAAAATGACTCTTTGAAAAATCTCAAATAAACATTATTTGTATTTTACTGAAGCCAAAAGCGCAAGGTAAGTAGTGTACGATAAATCTTCAAAAAACAAAATTGAATTTTAGAAATAGTACAATAGTGATCATTACAATATTCTATTTTTCATGGTCTTTTAATAGTAAAACATTGAGCAAAACCCAGCCATGTTACCCTAGAATGCTCAAATGACATTTACATTTAGGGTGGTAGACGAATTTAGTCGACTCTACTAACTTATATTAAGGTTGATTTTTCGGTTTTCATTCCATAGCTCGGGGTGACCTGTAGGGTAGGTTACTAAACTCAAAATGGTTTAGTTAGAGGTTAACAGTTTCTTGTTATTCTCTTTAGCGTAGGTTCGTATTAAGGTTCAAGTGTCTTTCATCGCATTATTACGCGTACATTATTTCTTAAAAAATTTAATTGAGATATTAAAGCACCGAAAAAGGCCTACTGATAAAATAAATAGGCACGTTACTGCAGGTTTATAATTATGTTCGTCTATATCAGTTTAGCGTACTAGACAATATAATGTAACAAATTGACTTAGTTGCATTAAAGGTGTCGATGTAGGTTTAATGTATAGATTTTTTAAATTACGATTTGCTAATATAAAAACGATAAAAACGGAATAAATGGTATTGTTAGGTTTAATATTATTTATAGTATTAAGTTATTAATACGTGTGGTGTGATCAAGATACGTCTACTATGACAAGATTATAAACCCCTGTTAGAATAATAACTACGTTACGTGTCATTACTAAAATAAAAATTGGTTTTAAAACAATGTCAAACAAATGGTAAATTTCGTGGTTTACAAAACAAACGAATTAGTAATAAGAAAAATTACAAGAAGAACTCTAGGGATTACTCGAGATTTTTCTGTAAAAATCAGAAGGTTAATCTTTTGTAAATTTAAACGTAACGTGTGTAGTATAGATTGCAAGGTGTCGTCGTATCGGAGTACAGTGCACTCGAGTAAAGGTCAGAGTTAAGGTTAAAGTTGATGTCGGATGGGCGTTGCAGCGGCTTCGGCTGGGCGGGTGCAGGGCGCAGGGCTGGCACCTGGGGCGGGCGGGGGGCGCCGCGGGGCGCCGGTGCAGATTCACTTTCGTCCGGCCGCGGCCGCGCTACGCCAGTGAGAGAAAGTTAGCCGCGGCGAGCGAACGACTCTCGCGCGGAGCAGCGGCGCGCCGCGCACACTACGCGCCCGGCCTTGCCGCCCTTGCACTTCCCTTATAAACAAAACGCGCTGAAATGTCAATGTAAACAGAAGATTTCCGCGTCGTGTATGCCTAGTGAACTGTTGTATGATTAAGGAGTTTTTTGGTAAATTAGACTTTGAGGACGGAACTATGCAGTGTTATCAGAAGTTGTCTCCGAAGCGGGAGCCGGTGGACGTTGGGTACGAGGAGGTGATGCCGGTGGTGCGCCGGCTGGAGTTGCCAGCGCCTCCGGGCAAGGAGTTCCGAGCGCCGCTCCTGCTGGGTGCGCCCGCGCCGGCGCCGGCCCATTCGGTGATCCAGTGCATGCGGCCGCCGCCGCCACCGCCGCCCCCGAGGCTGCTCAAGCCGCCCTCCTTCGAGGAACCATCCAGCTCCATTCCAGATTTAGGTGAGTCACTATAGTCATGCTATAATTTTAATTTCCAGATGCAACAGAGGAGGAGAAAAGCATTTCTGACATACGATATGTTTAAAAAGAACAAATTGACACTAGATTCTACATAAGTAATTTTAGAAAGAACTGACTAGATTCGGGGATAATAAATGAAAATGGCTTACGATTCGAAAACTTAAACTTACCTTTTTTTAACACAAAAAAGAAAAAAAGGTACATACCAAAGATACCTGTTAAAATGTTCTCGCATACCTACTTTGTATTTTGAATCTGCGTGGTTTGTTTACGTTTACAAATTTAAAAATTATATATAGGTAACATGCAAAATGCAACTACCACATTACATAATATCCAGGTAACCTTTTAAGGTCAATCAGAGCTGGTCTACGTAAATTACCCATCTACCTAGCCGGCAAGGTCGTTCTCAGATAGCAATAAATAACTCAGTTCTTTTCTAGTTCGTTACAAAAATAGTTCGCATGCGATTTTCACGTAGGAAACCTTTGGAAAATCGAGATTTAAGATTATTGATAATATCGATAGTGTTGTGTTGACACAATGTTGCGATTGAGTAGAATTTTACCTCACCTTGGCCGTGGCACGGCTTATGCTTCCTGCTTCGGAAAATTGTAACGTGTTCAGCTCATACAGCTTCCGGGTGATGACGCGAAGGCCGCGCGACGCTGCAATGATCCGTCGACTATTGGATTTGCTCATTAGCACTGACTGGGATACATTTGAATGGCAAATGCACGCTTTATCTCTAGATTTCACAAACGAATGAGTAAGCCAGCGTAAGAGTTATTTTATTAAGCTATGATCCTATGGCAAACAAAAGATGAGCTCGAGGTCGTCTGTCCCGGTGCTGTAGGCACCATAGCGCCTTGAGCACAAAAGGTCACAGCATTTGATTCTTAGTCAGGTAAATGTGGCAAACGAGCTTTTTTAAACTGGCTTGGATCAGGGTATACTGGGTTGATGCTTCTATATGCGTCGTTTGCTAATCATAGTATAAAAAGAGTTCGAGACAAGTTCATTGGTGTGATTTTCTAGGGCATTTATAAATCACTAGGTCATGCTTTATTTTAGTGAAGACTCTCATCCTTATCGCCAAGTCATATAAGCAGAAGAATCATATTAAAAAGTATTTATGATTTTTTTGAGAAAATTCATAATCGGTATCAGCTATCCGTAGATTCGGTTATGATTGATACGTGTACCCAATGTTCTGAAGTAATAATAAATCTTAGGGAAAACATTATAACAGAACCAAAGATATCGTATGGGTTATTTCAAGTCATGATCTGCTGGTACGATAATTTGTATCGGAATCGGTCGAGCCGTTTTTATTCAAGGATAATAAGACAAATATTGATGTAATATAAACACAGAAACATCCGCAGCAAAGCAGGCATGTAAAGCGTGTTAATGTTGGTCTGTTATGCAATTTATACATTACTAGATTAAAAAATCATTTTATTCAGATTATAGCCTCCTAAAAAATATCAAATCCTACACTTATTTGTGTCAAACGAATCGATCTATATTTAAAATGAACGTATTTAATTATAATCACCTACGATGATATGATGTCGATGTCTTTCATGATACGGGCGCTGACTAAATTTAAGGTTTTTTTTTCTTGGGTACTAATGCTAATAAAAAAACTACGCATGTAATTGGGAGTGTGCTAAACTTTTTACTTATTGATGCAAACATACTTTGCGTATCAAAAATAGCATGCTCGTGAAGATACTCGTAAATGAATGTGTATACCTGCTAGCTCCTGAACAGACGTCCAAATGGATAAAATATCACTTAAAACAAAAACCCGGCCAAGCGCGAGTCACACTCGGCCATGAAGGGTTCCCTAGCAGAAATTAATACAATATACAAATAAATTATTGTAGTAGATTGAACTAAACGTTAATTGCTGTTTACGATGTATGATGTGTTAAAAAGAACTACTTACTAGCCAACAACAAATTGGTGAAAGTTTGCATTGTAATGTACATCATTTAGTTTTTAGTCTTATGATTTTTTTATTTTTAAAGTTACAGCGGACACACACTCGTGACGAATCCATAAGGGTTACGTTTTTCGCCATTTGGCTACGGAACCCTAAAACTGCCTAAAGTTATACCGAATGTTAACTGTTGAAAAAAAACGTTAAATGTAGTTAGAAGTAGGTAAACTTATGAACTAGCGTGAGTTTTATGACATCAAGTAGGTATTTAGCTTATTTTGATAAAACAATAAGTAATATGCAAGATAAAAACACAAGTAATATGTAAAACACGAAAATGAAGAATTAAAGAAGTCTTGATATCGTATATTGAAATCTCCATTTTGCTCTACATAAGTAATTTTAGTATAAAATTTTACATTTTCTTCGTCCCTTTGTAGATCTCAGATAACATCATACGAAATGGCATCCAAATCTGGTAAGACGTAATTGAATAACAAAAATCATTACAAATTTTGGCATTTATATGAGGTAAGATTATGTTTTGGTAGACTCTTGCTGGCGTTTCTGATACGTTACTTACAAATCTAGCCAATTAATCCGGTCTACCTGATAACCTATTATGCATTCAAACAAAACAAAAACATTCAGAAAATCTCGTCGAGTGTTGTTTTATTCGTCTTCTTAATTAAAGTGCTCTGGTAACAAAAATATTCATTTTGTGTCTCGGTTACATGTACCAGAGCACGTGAGGTATGTATGATAACAATCACTTTATTTGTTGCCTCAGCGATAATCACGTGTGACTGATTAAAATGCAAAGGACGTTTTTTCGCCATGGAGGTTTTTAAAAATATAATCAGGAAGGTTAGAATAAAAAAATATCAAATAATAGTATCTATCAGCTATAATTGACATCCTTGTCCATTATTTTTATTTAAGCACCTATCTATTATAGTGGAGTGACTAAAAATTTGAGATACAATATATTGATCTATACTTAAATTATTACTTCAGCACTTAATATGTTAATGCAAAAAAACGTGATGCAGTCATATTCACATATGGAGCGTTCTTCACAAAATTATTTTTAATTTACTTACGATTGCAATTCTGACTGAAGAATTTGGGATATTAGGTGCACATGGTTTGTAAAGACTCATTAGGCTAACTGATTCAAGTTCTACTGTAATAATGTCGGAGTCCACATTTCGATTATTGGGTCAAGCAATGGATGCTACGAATATTTCGAACATAGCTCACATTTCTAATCACAAATCCGCATTTGGCAAAGGTGGTTATGCCAGTTTCCATTATCCTAACGATGACTTGATTTCCATGATGGCGGTCTTCGCATGAGACATTAATAGGCTGTTATTACTCGTATCTTTTGATAGAATATCTCCATGAATGCATCTATGAGTATAAGAGTTTTAAATGAGAGTAAAGTCTAGATGGATTGACGAAATACTTTTGTTGCTTACTTTTTTGCCGTTCGGGAAGCGAAACCCTAAAGAGCGAACACGATTCGTGTTAGATTTTATTTATTTTAAAACGTAAGAATAATCTAGTGAATAGTGTTTGATTGACATTTATTTAATCCAAGACACATATAAAATGTGTGTAGATGTCCTTCACCTATGTCTCCCTTTTCCGCAATCCATCTTCGTTAATCCTATGTTATGCTAATTTATTACCTACAATGTGCCCGGCTAACCTTCAAACGAACATTGTATTAAACAATCAAATGAGAAGGTTACAAGTAATCCCATCACAGTATTTTCGCAAAATATGTAAGATTAGATAGATAATATCACAAGGTCAGTACGTCGTTTGGTGACGACGCGTCATTCGGTGTCATTGAGGTCACTGTGACATTGGGCTGATAACAGTGACAAAATAATAGCCATATCTTATCTGGCAATGTCATGCGCGGGCGCAGCAGGTGTTGGTGACCCCTGTAACCTGATTGCGGCGAGAGGATCCGACGACGATCCGTCAGATGACTCATGTGAAGTGAACCTTATTCTGCTTGTAATAATGTCCTTCGAGCTATTTAAATAAATAATGAATTATAATTTTCTTTCTAAAATTAACAATTTTACTACCTAGCAGCTTCAAAGATTTTGGTCATATCTTTAAAAATACCTGGTAACTTTATTATTTTATCTAAACTGCCAATATTAGTCTCAGTCAATATTGTGTAAAGATTTGTTTTAATTTAAAGTGCTATTATCTATATTAGTGTTATAAAGGGAAAAGATATGTATTTTTGTCATTTTTTATGTTTTTGACGACATTCGTGTAGTTAAGCAATAGTAAAAATAGAAATGTAATTTCTTCTTTTAAGTAAATGCACTCGTAATGATATGTTTGGCCTAAGTAAAAACCAACAAACAAAAATTTATAGGTTCGTTGTCATTGAGTGAAATGACGTCACTGTTCGCAAAACAACTACGCAATAACAATAGCCCTGTGCTGTCGCGTGGTCCGCTTCTACCGCGACGTGTTATCACCATAACCTTCTGCTGGAGCAAATTGCTTCCCGTTGATAATCATTTACGATATTTATCGCACTTTGCCTTCCTGGTTTTGGCAAATAATAATATTCATTAAATTAGATGACGCTCTTTTGTCAACTCTGTCTACATTTATACTTATTTTTTTTAAATGTTATGGGCAGAATGCCCTGATACAAGATTGTTAAAATGTGTTTCGGTATATTTCTATTGGTATTATTGATTCCAATAAACCTAAATGGACCTATTACCTTTACATATCAATCGTGATCCCAGTAATTACGGTGATATCAAAGATGTTTACAGATACTCATTATGGTGATATTATGGTCTCTACAAATTGAAGAAGTGGCCTTTATACCTATTCGAAGTACTGTAAATAGTTAGTTAGATGTGTTAGTTAAAATGGTTTTATACTAAGATTTAAAGCCTACATGTTACATGGTATATTTAGAAACCCGTATTTCTTAGTTGTAGTAATTGAGGCTTACAACGAGACTTAAGATATTTCTATAACCGTCGTTTCCTTATAATCTTTGGATGTTATATTCTATACCAGGACGGAAGACGACATAAAACTGCTTTACTCCACAATCGCACAATGTAGATGACACATATGGATCTGTAGGTACCTACTACATCTGGTTGTGTACAACGAGCACACAGGGAAGTGGAGCTCGCAACCTTGGCCGAGGTCGCAGCGCGTCACTCGCAACACTTATAATAAATTGTTTCATAACATAAACAAGTGCTATGTAAATGTAACTAATTGCTAGCCTGAACCATTTCCAGAGCCTTTTTAAGAGTGGGTATGGAAACAAGCGAAACTTTATAAAAGGTCTATTCGTCGAGCCTCCTCCCCCGCACCCGGCGGCCTTCGCTTTGAACCCCTCCCACGCCCCGATCAACCCCGGTGTGACCGAGCAGGGGTCATGGTCACACGTATCTCTGGAGCACGTGCCTTTGCTATTTTTCAAGTGAAATAAAACCTCTTTATTATTAGATTTAATATAGTATTTTAGTTAATATTTAACATTAGCCCACCCTATGTTAGATAAATTGAGCGATCCTATATATTAATAAAGGATAGGCATTATCATCTTAAATTCAGTTGAATGTTCATCTATATTTTAAATGATTTTTCTCTAATGGAGGTGATCATTCTAACGAACATTGGTATTTAACCTACCTGCATAAATATAAAATAAATCAACGAAATATATTTATGCGCATACGCTGAGATATTCGAATTGAAATCGAATATAACTAAAATCTGATAAATCAGTCTACAAGTACTACTTATACGAATACGTCATTGTACTTAATATTTGCAATTGACACCAAAAATATAGTCTTGATATTTTGACCCAATATATAGCTACAGATAAATAATTATTTACTCGTACATGAATTGCCCTAAAAGGACTGTTAATGTGAGCATCAGCTAAACAAGGCTTTATGCCTTCTTCCACTCGGCTGCGGTGCGCATGACATTATGACAAAAAATATTTATTTCCGTAGACACTTTAATTTTTAATTAGATTTACTATACTACAAATATTTTAGGCTGTTTTTGCAATGCTTACGTTGATATAATATAGATACCTATATAATGATGCGGGAGACAATAATTTGTTTGTATTTCGCACGGAACTGTAGATCTACAAAATTTGTTCAAGCAATATAAGCGAGGATTCATGCCATAATTTTCTTAAAATTTCATTTAGCGGAGCGCCTCGCTCCCGTCCGTGTAGTGACGTGTACACGTAGTTACTTATCAAGGTTCGCTTCGGTCACGGTCACAGCCCATAATTGAATAAGCCTCTGCAACTGTAAGGAAAATCAAACCATCTTCATTTACTTTCTGATCACCTCCTGTATCTGAACGTTACGATTAACTACAGCTTAAATTGTTCTATGACCATTTAGTGACAAGTTTTATTCGAAAATGTAGAGTCTCTTCCGCAAGAGTTATTTTTAATGGGAGTGTTCTTAATCACCAGTTTTACATTTTTAACCTAAATTAATTAGGGCAAAAATACAGAAATAGCAAGTGCCTAAATACTTGTATTTAATTTTACAATAAATAAATGCGCTCTGAAAATTAAGTGGAATGAATTTCATGCGAATCGATTTGACGAATAAGGGTACGTTGATTAATAAGCATAGTACTTACTGACATGTTTCAGATTTAATGAGATGACACTGATACCGATATCAGCATATACTTATTAAGTATAGAATTAAAAAATCTTTTCTTGTATAGGTGGTGAGTGAAAATTATTTAATGACGTTTTTAATCTACACAGTCGAATACTTTAAAGGCTTGTTAATTTTTGTCTGACGTTTGAAAAATAAGCCCACAATAAACTATGTCAACCTCATGACACAATAACTGCAGTTGTTTATATTATGAACGACTATCTATCTTAGTGAATAGACGTGGACTGTGCAGTATTAACCGTTTAGCTACTAACACTGTGTCCGATTGCCCGGTACGAGCTTCCTGATTTTTAACAAGTTATACATACTGTTATGTCTTACTGTAAGTCAGACTAAGTGGTTGATGGTTAGACATGTTTCGAATTTGGATCAAGTTGACATAACTGAAAATACCTACCTAAATGTACATAATAGTTTGGTATTCGAGTGTTTGTTGATTGTGCAAGAGCAGAGCTGCAATGAAGGTCACTGATAAGAAGGAAATCAGCAGTGTTACGAACATTGCCTGATGTGCCTTATGCGGAGAGCTATAAAATCGTTACAATTTTGCAAGTTCTAGCGAACTGAACAACATTTATGTATGGGAACTTTTGCTTTGGTCGCATAATGATTACTATTGACTATAAGATCGACTATATTCTAGTTTTGTATGATTAACATTTTTGCAATGATTTGGGGTTTAAGTAATGGATCCAAAAATATTTTTAATTAATATAATCAACATCTGATTTAACAACTGTATCTAAGTAGATCGATGGATTGGAATTTGGTATTTGTTAAGCAAATGCCGTATTTTATTAACGATTTTATTTATCAAGTATTTTCTTTGTTTTGAAAATATTTAGAGATTAGGTTAGGGTATCAGAAAAAACTAAGAAGGTGTAAAATGAAAAAAAAAGAATGCTAGGGCATTCTCTACCAGTCAACCCTTGGGTCATGCAGATAGTTTGTATATGGGTGCGGTAATAGTGTTTTCTTATTGTTACAAATTTTAAAGTAATATAAACTACAAGGAGTCAGCTCGTGACCACGGTTGGTGCAACCTAACCGAAACGTAAGGGCAGTAACTAGTTCGTATTAACTACTAATTAAAAATGGTATAATAAAATTAATAATAGTTTGAAATTTTAATTGTATTATTACGTATGATATACATCTACAGTTCATAGAACTACGAGTATTATACATTGCAATAGAGTAAATGACTAAAAACGGAAGCTGCTTTACTTGTATTCAAATAACTTAAGCATGAAAACTTTGGATAGCCTTGTTTAAAGACAGAACGTTTAGTTTTGACTAGGTTAGTACGAGCTCGGAACCTGTTGTATAGAGTACAACAATGTAGTGCAACAGTGGGTTTGAATGCGCGGCGGCCCTGACCCACGCACCAAGGCCTGGGTTGCCATGGCCACCGCCGATCGATATGATGGGGTGCATCCCGGTAGGGTTGCCATCCGGCTTAAAACGGTCCTACTAATCTTAGAAACGTTAACGCTCGTGGGGATAGATAATTCAAAATAACTCGTTTACGCAAACGTAACTGAACGGAATTTGATGGAAGTATATATTAAAATAGTTAATAAATAATAGGCATTTACTATTGTAAGTGTTGTCGTACTGGAATATAATAAATAAAAAACAATTATGCAGTAAAATCGAAACGAATGTCAAGCCTTTAAAATTTATGGTGTTATTCTTAAAAAAGTAAAACATTTATTTATGTTAGGTTGATGGGAAAAGGGTACTGCATTGTACGTTGGAAAGAAATGTGCGATTTTTGATAATTATATTACTTTTTCCCGACCAGTTAACATTACGGCTCATATCGGTAAATCTTATAAAATCTTTTTCATTAAAAATATATACGGTCGAATTGCGAACCTACTCCTTTTTTTGAAGTCGGTTTACAAGTGAAATAGCAAACTGACTATTGATGAACGGACTATAAGTATGAGGTTTGCATTAAACCGTAATGTTTGAACTATAATTGTATACGTGTGTTCTCTCCATTATAACAGATGTCAGCCCTAATCCGGATACAGACGGGAGGAGGGCGCGTGGCGCGTCTGCGTATTGTCGGATTCCTTCGCACTCAACCCTGAAACGCCGCTCTCCCCAGAGAGCGCACTCAATCTTATTGACCCATTGCACCAAAGGCAATACAAAATAAGCAGTACAATACGCGTGTACGATAGCTCAGGATTCATCAAGCTTATGCTTCAATTATCCAAAGTCTTTACGATTAAAAAAAATGGACTCTCAACAAAACATCAGCAAAACAGCCGTAAGTTTTGCATTTCATAAGGGCTTACATTATGTAAATTAGTATGTTTTTGTAATGAAGATGCCACGCGAGGTCGATGAACTGTCGAGTAAAAATAAAGACTCCCCAAATACGACTCGTATTGGAGCACTGTCTGCAACCCACGCTGCCTGATGCACGTGACTCAAAATCGTGACATTTATACACAAAACACGTCAACATATCTACATAATTCCCTTTGTGTAAAATTTGCCAGGGCACATTTTTGTGATTTATATCATCAGTTAAGGTTTTGTGTTACGACCTTGGCCGCACTCAACGAGTAGGTGCCATGGTACAAAAATAAAATACAGTATGTGAACGGTGAATAAACCGCAGCAAGTCGGCACGGCTAGAGCTGGTCGCTAGGAACGTTCATTGTTATACCTACCGCTCTGGCGACAGAGTCATTTACAAACAATGATCTGAAGTAGTCCTTTTCAGAGTGCAATAGTTTTAGGACAAGAAAAGGGTTGTGTAGCGAGCGGACCTTTCGTACCAGGAGCGCAGAGCCAGCGTGGCGGTGTGGCGTGACGCAGGCGCTCGCTTCCACGCGCACTCTCTGCCCTTGCTGTCCATGTAGTTTCGCAGTGCACTGTTTGACATGTACGATCATTTTCATGTTCGCGTAAAACAAGCTTGTATTCCAGTGCATCTAATTCGAGTGCATACATATTTCATACGGATTATAATAAATTTTTCTTGTTTGTAATATGAAGTTTTTGGTGATTTTGTTCAAAGGCAAAGAAAAATAATAAAATAATACATTTTTATTTTATTATTCCATGCAACTATAGATTGTGATTGAATTTTATGTGATGACCTAAAAGTATGCGTATATTTTCAATTTCTTGAATTGTAATTTGGTTTTTAGAATACAAATGTAAAAGTGTGAAATAAGCGGCATGAAATTTAAAACGAATGTTGTTTGAGAATTGTTTAATAATAATTAGTAACAAGACGTCTTAGCTAATCATAATCATTGTAAAATTTTATTGATATTAAAAGTTTAATAACTTCGGCTTGCATCGCATTTACAGCACCTAAAGCTTAATATTGTTGAAGTGCACGCACATACAACTACATTGACACAATTTACCCTCACATCTACAGTGAAATGCATTCTTACTTTGCTTTACACGTTACGACTGCGCTGTCAACGCACACATAAAAAAGTATACCCGTCTCTTGCGCACCCGCGTGTAAAAGTAGTGCTGTCGGAGTGCATATAAATGCATCGCGCCAATTTCTTGGCACGTGCAAACTCCTTGCAACTCGGCGGTCCTGGTACATTATAGTGAAATCTCGACTCACGATTACACACAGTACTTACACCACTTACACAGAGTACTTTGCTTTTCTATTTTTGCATACTTTTTACAAAGTTACTACAGCTACCAAAGTTAAAACATCGGCAAAAATGTATTATAAAATATTGTATATTTACAAATTAATGTGTAATACACTGTTCACGTACCAAAAATTCTATTTTATATTATATTATAAAAAGGATTGCTCTTTATTATAAAACAATATCAATCAATTTGGAAAAAGCCAGAGGTATTCGTAGAAAAGAGCATACTATATCGAAAAATTTATTATTTTAGGTACATTAATAATATGTATTCGTTCGAATATTATTTTTGTTGGAAAGATAAATTGCACTGTTCAGTTGCCAATGCAGTTTAGTGCAGCGATCTACCAGGGCGACATAGCGACGAAGGAGTTCTTTCTGCACTTCGAACAATGCGGTCAGAAAGCGCCATATGGATTACATGGGCTACCAGAGTAAATAATTAATGAAGTCTATGTGTAGAGGTTTTTATTATGTACTAGCGACCCGCCCCGGCTTCGCACGGATGTAATGGAAATACTTAGAAATATTAGCTTTTCTATTCTTTATTGTAAACAAAAACCTTCCTCTTAAATCACTCTCTCTATTAAAAAAAACCGCATCAAAATCCGTTGCGTAGTTTTAAAGATTTAAGCGTACATAGGGATATAGGGACAGAAAAAGCGACTTTGTTTTATACTATGTAGTGATTATTGTCGTAGTAGTAGTGTTTCTAGTATATTTAAAGTAAAAATCTATTTTAGATTTTAATCATGAATTTGGATCAGATATTTTGATGTGTTGTGAAGTATATTTTAATTTTGAAAACACACGATATTAGTATATAGTGAAGGACATACTTTAGACAGGAAAGTTATGTAATTCTATTCGGACAACGTTATCAATGTTTTATTAGGCTGTTTAAAGATTATTGATTAATATTGCTGTTATTACCTATATAATGGAAAAATATGAACAGATTTTGACATTTTCATATTTCACTTTGAAACATTCTTTGTACTTTTAGCATGTAATTTTTTGACAAAGAAACTAAAAATGTTATTTGAATGATCTAATTAACAGATCTTGATCTCAAATGTTATATTATATTACTGAAGAGTATTCAATATTGTATTTGCGATGGTCAGGTCGGACAAAGGTGAATTGAATCTGCTGAAATGTTTTGAAAAACACACCCCGGACCGTAACACCCACAACCCAATTTGATTGAGAAATCATAACACTCTCACTTGTGCAAATATTTTTCCTTATTGTTAACCAATATCTTGCATCATGAAAAGAATTATTTAATTCTTTACTTAACGTAAAATTACAATCGATGTAAGTAGTCGTTTGCATACCTAGGTGAAGTATTGACTTAATAAAAATGAATGAATTAAGGTTATCAACCGCAATTGTTTTAAACATCTTTTTGATGAGCAGTTTATTGTTCAAAATGAAATCAAAACAAAATGGAAAATAATTATCCTGTTAGGGTAACTATATTTTTTTTGAGATCATTTTGTAGTGACATACATTTAAATATATAAGGAAAGAAAACATGTATGCACTTCAACGGATTTTTCAAACAATTTACTGTAATAAATTTGAGTTCCAGGTTTAGCATTAAATATTTGTTTTGTGGTTAATATTCATGTTAATCAGGTTCTGATAAAATATTAAAAATTTGAAAGTGAATGAAAACTGCGATTGCTCTCGCTTTTACCCCAAGCGCGGTGCGCGCGGCATCTGACGCGGCGTGTAGCAGTGAGCGTACGTAATAGATGTTGCTTTCTAAGCAGTGAAGGTGAGGTGCACGGTCGGCGCATTGCTTGCAGTTCAAGTTTAGAGTTGCACAGCGATAATTGCAGAGAGCGTTGCACTTCTAACGCCCTGCGCCGGGGCAACGAACGGCCGCAGCTGCCCGGGAAATAGACCCCGTCCCGACTATTTCAGAGCACGCTCGCTTAGCTTAGACACTGCTCCATGCATTGCTTTTAAACATCGCTAACGACCTACCTGTAACGTGAGAAGCTAAGAAAAAACGGCGCAGCTTGTAGCGTATGAAAAACATTAAGTCGAATAGGTATTAGATATCCCTGTGATCAATCGTAACGTGGTAAGGCCATATGAACACCGTATTTTTAAATAAACTAACGATACCATTTTAGTGGCCTTACGTTATAGTATTTGCATAATATTATATTTTAATACGAATCTAGACGTTCCCTTTTAATAGATCGGCCAAGAAGTTACGTAAATAAGCTCAGAATTTGGGATCCCTATAGGAATAGGTATTCATTCACCTAATTCACTGAAATACTTCTCTTTTCATCAATTATCGTATGTATGTACCAGCATTGAATATGATAGATTTAAATCAACGTAAAAGCAAGTAGAATTTCACAAAAGGCATTTTACACGTAAAAATACACAAACATTGTTTATTGTTAATTATCTATTTTACGGTCTAGTCTGCTTATCTAGCTAGGGATAGATTTTAATGTAGATGTGAGAAATACACGATTAGGATTCGGAAAGTCTATGTTTTGTCTCTGCCCAATAGTTTATATAAGAAAGAGACAAACCTGAGTTCCTTCATTTGAATGCGATTCCGACGTTTTGTGTATAGGTATGCTAATCTAAATGGGTCTAAAAGAAGGGTAAGATAGCATTTTCACGGGAACAATATCAACACAAAAGAAGAATGGCGTTAGTGAAAACATCAAGCTTTTCAGATTTTAGATCGTTTTAGATTGTCTTTATGCGCTGCAAAAATGAGAGTGAAATAATTTACAAAAAACACTTATTGTGTTCAACTAAAACTGGCGAACGGAATTTTTTGTTTGTTTCCTTAAGTAACGCTCATTTGAACATTAGTTCAGTGTAGCTATAGAATGATGCTCGCGGGCACTCCGTAGGTAGACGCGTACAGGCGGCCCACTTAGTAGCGCGAAGTTCAGCAGGGCGTTGCACTTTTGATGCGCCGGCGCACATCGCGCGAAAGTGATTCATAATGTGATCCGAGCGAGCCTGTGAGCCTGCTGACATTATCCATTCATTTATGAGGGCTGCTCTTTTTATTTGCCTAGCCTGAGTTAATAGGACTTGGCTTAGAAATGTATCCAGGTTTTTTAGGATCTAAATCAATATTCGATTGTTTGACTGATACAGTAGAACAATGGTTAGCGTATTTGCTGTATAACTAGAGGTCGTGGGTTTGATCCCCACTCACTACAAAGATTTGTGTTTCTTCTGTGTCTGGATGTTTTTAAATGTACTAGCCGCAGCCCACGACTTCGTATGCACACCATCCCCTATTTTAAACACAAAATTGGGTCGATTTCACACCTGTACACCTTCTATAAAGCAAACGTTTTAAATTTCGATGGTGAAGTGCGAATACCGTCTAACTATCAGTGTTTAAATTATTAAAACCATATTTTATTCAATAAACAATAAGGTCCTAAATAATTTCCTCATAAAAATGAAGTAAGGTGGCATTTGTACTTCACCGTCGATTTGAAGTATCTTACATCAAAAACATAAGATTAAAACGTCTAAATCCCGCTTTAACTTCTTAGGGATACAGATTATAAAAACCGTAACCTATAGGGAACCTACCTATTTAAAATAAAATAGTTTAAGTTTCTGAGATTTCGTGCTTAATCAGTCAGTCAATCAAATATTGGCATTTCGCATTTATACATAATATAGATTTAAGTATACATTGTGGTATCACCATTGGTTCTAGTTTCCACAACATGAGTGTTTAAGTTAAATTTGGGATCATGTCAATAATGTGATATTTTCTGTTTAAATTAGAAAATTTTAACATAAAATGATAAATATTACTATGAGGGCACTAATTTATAAAACGAATTACAAAATTGAACTTGACTTGTATAGATATTTTATAAAAAATGTGTTTCTGTCTTCAATTAAGTAGTTCAAAATGAGCTGGCACATTTGAAAAGATAAGGCTAATGAGGCAACGACGTGAATACCCACCTGCCACTTCGTCGGGTGTACGGGCTCTCAACCGGGAGATCAATAAACTTGTGCGACGTGACCTCCGACACTCTAATACTCTAGCCATTGAAAGAGCTATTGAGCAAAATCGGGGGTCTAAGGTATTCGTTAAATCTCTCGGAAGAAGTCACTTGACCAAACTGACCACAGCAAGTGGAGAAGTTGTTGCCTCTAAGCCGGAGATCCTTTCGGAGGTAGAAAACTTCTATACCCGGCTATACGCATCGCAAACATCTCGACCTGTACCCGAAAATGAAGACTCTAGAGCCACATTAACACGCCATTTCACTGAAGACCTGCCAGAATTCAGCGTTGGCGAAATCGAGATTGCTCTTGGGCAGCTTAAAAACGGAAAAGCCCCTGGAGCAGACGGCGTTACAACGGAGCTATTAAAGGCTGGAGGCAAGCCCGTACTGAGGGAGCTCCAAAAGCTATTTAACGCTGTCCTGTTTGAAGGGAGAACTCCGGAGGCGTGGCGTAGGAGTGTGGTCGTCTTGTTCTTCAAAAAAGGAGACAAAACCCTTCTGAAGAACTATCGACCCATTTCCCTTCTAAGTCATGTCTATAAGCTGTTTTCAAGAGTGATCACGAACCGACTTGCGAGAAGATTCGACGACTTTCAACCGCCGGAACAGGCTGGATTTCGGAGCGGATACGGCACCATAGACCACATCCACACAGTGCGACAGATTATACAGAAGACCGAAGAGTATAATCAGCCTCTGTGTCTAGCATTCGTGGACTATGAGAAGGCCTTTGACTCGGTTGAAATCTGGTCTGTTTTGGATTCTCTGCAGCGATGTCAAGTCGATTGGCGATACATCCAAGTGATGAGATATCTCTACGAAGCCGCTACCATGTCCGTCCAAGTACAAAATCAGCAAACAAGGCCTATACCATTGCATCGAGGAGTGAGACAAGGGGACGTGATCTCCCCGAAATTGTTCACAAATGCAATGGAGGATATGTTCAAGACGCTTAACTGGAAAAGACGTGGCATCAACATAAATGGCGAACACATCTCTCACTTGCGATTTGCAGATGACATCGTCATAATGGCAGAGACGCTGCAAGACCTACAACAGATGCTGAATGACCTGGCTGACTCTTCTGTACGCATCGGCCTACGGATGAACTTGGATAAAACCAAGGTCATGTTTAATGAACATGTTCTACCGGAACCGATTGCAGTCCAAGGCGCCGTCCTCGAAGTTGTTCAAAAATATGTGTACCTCGGGCAAAAATTGCAGTTGGGTCGAAATAACCTAGAGGACGAGGTGAATAGAAGGGTTCAGCTGGGCTGGGCAGCGTTTGGGAAACTACGTCGAGTCTTCTCATCGTCCATCCCACAGTGCCTAAAGACAAAAGTCTTCAATCAGTGCGTTCTACCTGTTATGACGTATGGAGCCGAGACGTGGACACTGACGGCACGACTGGTTCACAGACTAAAAGTCACTCAGCGGGCTATGGAAAGAGCTATGCTCGGTGTTTCTCTAAGGGATCGAATCCATAATGAGGTGATCCGGCAGAGAACTAAAGTCATCGACATAGCTCACAGGATTAGCAAGCTGAAGTGGCAGTGGGCTGGCCATATCAGCCGCAGAGCCGACAACCGTTGGGGTAAACGAGTTCTGGAGTGGAGACCACGCCTCGGTAAACGTAGTGTAGGACGCCCTCAGGCCAGGTGGAGTGACGATTTGCGCAGGACGGCTGGCGGGAGCTGGATGAGAGTCGCCGAAAATCGAGCGAAGTGGCGAACATTTAGAGAGGCCTATGTCCAGCAGTGGACTGCAACAGGCTGATGATGATGATGATGATGACATTTGAAAAGATAACTACGTGATTAGACATCAAAGCTAAGCATGATTAAAACTCATAGCAAATCTAAACTGATTTGTAGTAGTGAGATTTACTTATTTATGTACATATTATTTTAATAAAATTAAAGTTATAATAACTTATTATTACATACTATAGGGGGCGTACTATAATTTTGATGACTTAATAAATAAACTATTTTAACGTTTGTGTTGACTGGAAATTTACAAATCAGTCGTCAATACAAATGGGTTTATTAAAATTAGTACTATAGAGGTCGTACAACTGTTTCACATGTACAATGTATTACATTGAATGTAACAACCCAACGCTACAAAAATAAGCCAACCATTTTATTTTATGACACTGCCTTATAGTGTTCGAGCAAAAAAGATTCCTCGGCCATATCTCGTTCCACGGATATAATTCAGCGGGTGGTTAGCTTCGTATACTTATATAACGAGTTGGTCGGTGGGAATGCTGGCAATAGAAAAAGTTGCAATGTTAGAAGTATCTAAGCTAGTCGGGTGCAGTGGCCGCGCAGTGCCAGTGACCCGCAAGCAGCGCGCGCGCAGGCTCCGTAGCGGGTGCTACGATGCGCTGCTACGAACACTCCCACACGCTCACTTTTCGTTAAGATTAGTAAAAAATAAATTAATACTTTGTGTGTTGAAGCTTGCAAGTTATAATTAAAAATATCCTGAGTTGGTTTTAATTGTTAAAATAAGAAATAATCGTAGTTTAAAAATTTGCAAAAACTTCTGTAGTTCGGTGAGTAGATAGATATGCTCGTATACGATAGTAGATTATTGTTTAATATACTTTTATCCGTAAATAATACTGTTGTAGTCATGAAGCTATAAATGATTAAAGTTCAAGTTTCGAACTTTTATGAAAACGTTAAACTTGTAGTGACTTTTATAATGTTGTTAATTAACCAATACTATTTATATTTTATACTAACTTTCATATACCAACGGTGCTTTAATTTAGTTCTACATTATAATTGATAACGTACGATGGTATCATTCAAGCTAAGGGATATTTCAAGTCCCGGAGAAAACGTAAGTAGCTTTGTCAAGTCCTTGATTTATGATAATATTTGTTGGAGAACTGAATAGGCTGCGCAAAAGGCTGTGTCATATCCCTCTCGAGGGAGGACCCATGACGTGTCCTGGTCGATACCGGGATTCCCTCTGACTAGTTCACCCGATCTCGATGACTCATGCTGCTCATATTGGCCTGAAGCTGCTACTATAATATTATTTTCCAATCGAACATAATTTCAACAGTCTTGTTGAGTCATTCTACCTTCATACTTATTGTAATTAATACGGTTAAAAAAGTGTAATGTATTTTACTTCTAAATATAATTTATTAACAGAAAACAGTTTTAATAGACCAGTTTAATAAAGCTAGACAATAACAAGATCTGATAAGGGGCCGAATTTAAACTTTAAAACAACATATTTGTAATTCTTTGTCGACGGATATGTATGTACATAAATAAGTAAACGAATTCGACGGATCGACGATTTATTTGCAATACGTTGACCGAGGACTTTGAGACGGGGGACAATGCACGTAATGTTCGTTTACACACGTCTTTACAATTCAAATCTTTGAAGCACTTTAAAATAACAAAAATTTAGCTTCAGTAATCTCCATATATCAAACAAAAAGCATCAATGTTTCAAAGCTAAATCGAGTTTACATGTAGGCGGGTATTAATCAGTCAATGTTGCTATACCGAAACTATGTGTATCTGTAAGATAAACGCAAATGTCATTTAGCAAAACAAAATACATCACTCATTAAACATAGATTTAATATTTCGGAACATTTCAATAAAGTAGAATACTAATTTGTCTATGAATTTTGCGATGCAATTTAAGTACAAAAGTGTTTTACCTACTCATACCAAACTCTAGAAAGCGTAATGAAAACCCATTGAAGTGATACCAAACCGTGTTCGTCGGAAATAGTGTAGAATTACCAGCGCAGCCAATGTGCAATCTAGTTTTCCGGAAATCGGTAACCCTTCATCAGAGCAAACCAGACCTTCGACGGTAATTAGACTCTTACTTTTGATTTCCAACGAGGCATTCACTTTCTTATTCCAAATGCATATTACCTGTTTCAGGTGTTTTATACTTCGCAACACCGTTGATTATAACTACTTTAGAATAATGGCCAGTTCCAATATTTTACGATTCGTAATGTGGCAAAAATGACTATCCGTTGACTAATTATTCACCCGACTACGAGACGTTAATTCTAAGTTTTCTTTTTTACTTTACTTTCCATGTCAGTTGTCACCAGTCGTCTATCGGTCGTTTTTAGCTTACGCCTCGTATAATTTATTACTATCCGTTACTAGAACGTATCGTTTTTTTAATATTGGAACCGGGCATTAGTCACGTTACAAAAAACTGTGCATTGTTAGGTTCGATAAATTCAATTCTTTGTTTAACAGTCTAATTTATTTTTATTTTGATCTCGACTTATTCAATTATGTTATGAAATGTTTACTGCATTTTCGTTATATATTACCAATGAATAAAATTGTATCTTGTTTTTCTCGCCGCGGATAATTCGTGATTCTAGGTGAGATTTGAAAATACGTTGCGGGATTAATTAACTCTTAAATGTATCAGTGTTGGCCTTCCAAGTTCCGCCCGCAAGATGTGTTTCGTTTGCGAATAAATAAACTTCAAATAACAAGTTCAACCACGGTTTATAAGTAAAACTAATCGCCAATTTCTAAATCGCGCACTTATTATTGCTCTCACGTAGAAGCGGGCAGTAAAGATGATAATGGAGTTATGTTACGATATCAATTCAGCGCAGCAGAGCGGGCGCGGTCGGTTTTTGCCTCGACTGCAGCGCGCATACAGATGTGATGCGTCTAGGGTTGGTCCCATCCCCATCAGTATAATCTCATGCAAACGTTAATTTTCCGTCTTATTTTTTATTTAAAGTGTAGTACTCCCATTTCTTTATTTATTTAAACAGTTTATTAAACAAAAAAGTGCAACAGGTGGACTTAATGTAGAATGTAACATTCACCCGCCAACCTTTAACCTTTAACTCAAGAAGAGAATTATTTTATGCTTGCGGTAGCACTAAGAATAAACAATGCTTAAATCAATGGATATGGATTAGAAGTTGAGACTCAGAGCTATTGGTAGCAGTCTCCAAGAGCTCCTCAATGGATGCTGGAAATTGACCTCCCGTTATTATTTGGGAGCACCTGTGACTTGGGCTCCCCTTTGACTTGGAAGCTTCCGATACTTAGGGGAGCTTAGGAGCCCCTATTACTTGGAGGCTCTTGTGTCTTGGGTGCCATGTTAATTGCCATCACTGTTATGGCATCAGCTACGCCCTTGGTAGCCCTAAATGCAGGCAACAGTCGAGCGACGGCGACAAGAGCGCGGCGGGGCGCGCGACCCGAGCGGGCGACGACCCGCCCCGCCCGGCGGTTGACCCCGCTGCACCACTACACCTCTCAGCTGGCTAATTCAGTTTTACTCACTTTTCCCAGCTGTGAAAACCACGATGTTTTTCCTGTCGACGTAGTAAAAAATTGGTGCCTATTTTGCACGTGGGAAGCTGTCATGGATGCTTCCGATTAGATTGCGTGCGATTCACGCAATTTTTCTCACAGCCTATGTGCCGTTAAGGAAAGATATTATAAAGTAGCTAGTACTCTAGGTCCGTGGGGTCCTAACGCATTGTCTTTTTTTAAAGATATTTCAAAAAGACTTATCAACGTTACAGGAGACCCAAAGGCTGGCTGCTACCTCGCCCAGCGTCTTTCAATCGCTATTCAGCGAGGTAATGCAGCCAGCATTTTAATCTTTTTAATCTTTTATTCCGAGGTGGTGGGAGCCTGATGACCTGTATTACAGATATTACATATCTATCACAGGCATCAGTCTCACACAATCCATATTTTATACTTTTCTCTCTTTATATACATATTCATTATATTTGTCACCTAAAAATTGTATATGTGTGAATTGTGATGAGGATAATAACGATTTTATTATTATTATTATTCAACACACTTTTCACTTTTTACTTTTTTTTACTTCTTACCTACATCATACCTCTCGATTAACAAAATGTCTAATTTACGTAAGCCATGTTGTGGTATCCTGTTATTGGCTTAGATTTATGTATCATGTTTGTTTTTTTTTATGTAAATTCATGGTATTGCTGTTGGGTATCCTAATAAATAAATAAATAAATAAATAAATTATTTTGGGTACCTTACCACAGGGACCATCTTTGTTTATTTAAAATATTGATTTTTTTATTAATTTTAGTTTGAATTTTTTGTAAGCTAGTGTTATCTTAAGTTTATTTGTTTTGTTTATGGTAATTTTAATTTCAATATATATATGTAAGTAGCTAGATGAAATGTCAAAGTCAAAATTTCTCCAATTTCAGTATTTTATTATCCTATAAACCTAAGCACTAATTTTAAATTATATCATGATTTTTGTGTTTAGTGATTGATGTCTGTATTTGATCATTTATCTTGAACAGCATACTGAAAATTTGATAGTTTAACTTATAAGTTGTACGAGGTTTTGATTGCCACGAGATTGCATGAAATGCTATCAAATTTCAAGATTGACCCGAAATCGATTTCAGTATAACGCTTTTAAAAAGAAAATTAAATTGTATGAACTTTGTAATTACAACTTATATTTTCTTTTAAGTTGATAGAAATAAGTTTCTAAATTTAAATGTAAGTTTTAAAAAAAATATGACAACGTTACGTAAGAGAGCCAGGGTTATTCAGGTATTTTCCGCTTCATGAAGACTAACTTAAGCTCAGTCTGTTGAATTGATTTACTTGAGATATGAGGATACATTGAACTTTGAATAGCTACCTGCGTTTGAATAGTGAATTTTAAAACGTATAAAAATAGTTTCAGTGGAATTCTAGCACCTTCGCTGTCTGTTTAGATAATTTTTGCTCCAATCATCCAAATCCAATTTATTTAAAAATTTTAAATGGAGTTAGTTTTTCTTATTAATTTTATGTTAAAATATATCTAGTTTATTCTTATTGGGGTACTAGGGTGAGATGCAAATATTTGAAGCCTATTTTGAGGTCGAGATTGTAAGCTATCCATACATATATAGAAGGGTTACAGGTTGAATTCTCAAATCAATAGATTGTTATGAATCACTCGCGGCGCTACTATCATTTTATATGAGATTGCTTGACTACCATGTCCAAGCGATCTATAAAGTTCCTAGTTTCAGTGTATATGCAAATGTATTTTTGGTTTTTCACTTTTGGTATGCATCTCTATCTAAACCGTTATAACATTGTATTCGCCTTAATGAGCGAAAGCATACCTCGATCTCGAGGTCCGCAAATCCTTCCCGAATTTCTAAAAAGCCAAGCGTGTAGAGACAGCAAAAGCAAAGTGAGTTTTCGCCAAAACTAATTCGGGCCCGATTGGGAATTCGACATGTGTTCGCTAATCTGGCGGGATGCGAGAGATATTCGATTTATTCAGCGATGGCTGCGGGAGCGACGTCCGCGGCCAAGGCCCCCGGTCAGGGACGCGGGATGTAACACGATTACACTTACTGGCTCGAGACTGCCAAGTTCATCTCGAACTATCGCTGGGTATTTTAAGAAGAAAAAAATGGGTAATGAATGATGCTGAAGTCTCGAGGTTTGGAATTTTGATTTGGTTTTCGTTATTTTTACGAGAAAATGGGAGATATAGAGAGTTAGCCGTCGTACAGATATATACGTGCTTTTGTAAAGATTTTTTGAATAAAAAATATTCTATGGAATGATGAAGATTTAAAACTACTACGAGTAAATTGATTGTGTTAAACTAATTTGTTGTCATTTAAGTATTAATTATAAGATTTTGATAAACAAAATAATAATATGTCGTGTGTTTTTGCTCAATCTTAATTGCAAGAGAAAAGAAAAGGTTGCAGAACAATAAATACAATATAATAATCTATCAAGCTGGAAAAAACTGTTTTTATTTGTTATGGTCTCAAAAAGGGAACGTTCCCATACTACGTGACTTTTGACAAATAAATAAAAGGGACGTTTTTAATTTTTATAAATTTTTATAGTTTACTCGTGCTCGTGAGGGCTGGGCGTGCAAGTTGAGCAGGTAGTTAAAAGTAACACATTTAATAGCCTGTCTTCATCCTAGATATCGTTAAAACTACTTAAAAAAGTATGCAATCAAAATCGTTACATTTTCTGGCACCGACACGCCAATTTTAATTAGAAGTATCTACTGAGCATATAAAGCCAGAATAGCGAAATTCATAGACCCTAGAGCTTCCAACCAACCAATAGACTGTTAAAACCAGTTTGCATATCCTACTAAAAAATGTAACGCGAAAGCTTGTTTGTCTTTCACACTTATACTTGCATTATTACTTAATATAATGACGAACTACTATTGAATTTGATTGTTATATATTAAAAATAAGATTTAATTTACCATAAGTAACAAATTAATTGTAAAAAATTTATTTCTTATAATTGTTAAGTATATATATATATATATATATATATATATATATATATATATATATATATATATATATATATACTCTGAGAAATATGAAACTCCCTCTCAAAAGATTGTAAATTTTACAAAACCGACCAAATATAAAATTCAGAACAACACTGCTTTTAACTGTCGTATTCTCGTATTTAGATTCAATTTGATAAAAAGAATGCCAGTATTAATTAACAAAAGAATGACTGCGGTATCTGAATAAGCTTTCTCGGCGCGTTGCATATCCTTTCAGATACTTTGTAAAGGGTAGGGAGCTACTGTGGCAGACTATATTGTCGACGATTGCCCTCCGCATGCACTGTAAGTATACACATTGGTTACATAGCGGTGCGGAAACGAGGTGCGTCGGCTCTCCCGTCTACCCCATCCTCCTAACCACCTTGTCTGCAAGCCCCCCCGCCCTGCACCGCCCGCCCGATGTAATTCACTCTCACTAACCCACTGCAGAACAGTCAATCATGCATATCGTAGTCTATCTAATTCAAGGTGATGCTTGGGGTATGCTAATACAGGTGCACCCTAGCTGTTGGTATGACACCTTCGATTTAACAAACCGTTTGGTGGTGATTGGTGGTGCCTCTGTCGTTGGAAAGCTCGAATTATAATTACGGAATGTTTAAAAAAGTCATTTAGAGTCTTTTCTTGTTGTTGTAGGTGAAATTTTGTGTCTGCAAAATATTAATATAGTTCGGCCTTTCCACATCCGATGCAATTTCAAACATATGTACAAATTCTATATTTTTTATGATTAGTTAGTTTGATAATGAGTACGAGTATTGATTTAAAATTCATTTAAACTTCGGATCTAAAATATTAGGAACAAATTCAATTACTTCTGTAATGATAGTGTTTTCCTCAAATTAATTTAAATAACATATTATATATTAGGTATTTGTCATCATTCATCGCGTTTCAAACAACGGTTGGTAGGTTATGTCTTCAGTAGTCTTATCCGTTACACTCAGATGAAAGCTTTTGAATTCTTCTGACTAGAAATTTAATGTAAAATTTTCTCGGATGTGGCCTAACTAAGGGAATATTTCGTTTTTGACATCATAATGAAAAAAACAACTTTCATTCGTGCATACATTCATGTTTTAATAGAAAACCAAATCTCGTGCCTAATCTTTTGTTTCGTCATTTATTTAACCGTCAAACACTCACGCTCTCGTAAGTAGTATTGTTAATTGCTGTAATGTACGTGTGCTCGTTTTCGGAACGCACACCAGTTCCAAGCTCAACCCCTATGTTGGAAATGCGCTGTAAAAAAACCTTTTGTGATTTTTCATCTCCATTTCCCGAGTTTTTGTTCGCGTGTCATACACCGCATCACTCAAAAGCGTCGGTGCGTTCTCTTTTTATAAAGTCTGCAAGTCGGTGGTGAAAGCGCAGGGAGCGCGGGTGGAGGGGCAGGGAGGGGTCGCGAGGGGAAGTGCCCCCACGTCTAGACTGGGTCGGTAGTTTTCCGGGATACAGGCGGCTTTGCCTGCAGTCTGCTCACCCACTCATTGCACTGTAGCTAAGGGTATACTCGTACATGCCGTCTGAGGACCCTCGGCGCGTCAGACGAATCGTTATACTTTTATAGGTATGTGGTATTGCAGCTAGGTGGGAAGCTCAAGGATCAATACCGATTTATAAAAAAAACCTTGACAAATGTGTCACGGAAATAATGTCAGGGTTATTGGTATGTTACTAATGACAGATATCAATGAGTGAATGGTTCGAGGTCTAATGATTGCTTTTTATATTAATTTAATTCTGGATTGCTTACTTTATTTAGTTTCCGTTATTACAAAATTATAATAACATAAAATAAAGACATTTTCAGTATTTTTAAAAACTAGCGGCCCGCCCCGCGTCTGAAAGTTATGAATATAAGATTTTTTTTTTCCAATTTTGTACAGTTGTTCTGTACACGTTTACGACGTATACATTTTGGTGATTAATTGTTATTTATATACAGAAGAAGAACATTGACCATACGATGATATGGTGAATTTCAAATTTTTTTTACGAATTTTATCCTATCAATTTCAAACACAATAAAAAATTAAGTAAGTAATAAGCAAAGATTCTAAAGTTATGTATTTGAATACATTTTAGCGATTTTGGTTTATATTAGTTCACTAATACATGTCGTAGAGCAAATTTGTAATCCATAATTTTTAAGTATCGTATAGATATTTTAAGTTTAGTATCAGGGAAGAATAGAATCGTAAAATTATAATTACGTTCGTGAAAATTTTGTATAAAAGGATGGATGGAGTTAGGCTTATACAATAACTCCGAATGTATATGAATGAATTTTGAAAAACATATTAAAGATTACTTATTATATTCCAGATAATTATATTATTACGAAATGCCACAGGCAAACTTTTTGACAACAACTAGTTAAAAAATGTTTAATTATTTAAAATTATATAGAAGGCCAAGAGACAGTAGAAAAACCACGGTGAATTTTATAAATTATTTAAAGAAAATTATCTCGAAGGTAAAACTCTGCCAACTAGTAGGTAATAGCGTAGGTAATCACTATTTATGTTTGACCTTAACTTTGTGAAAATGCCGGAAGGCTTACACGAGCGGACAGAATTACTTATCAATGCTTTCAGCGACCACTTATGAACCTCGTGATCGGCTAAATGTCAGAGACTGAGACACGGAGAAAACTTAGAGGAACAGTTTCACTGCATCTTTTATTACACATGTTGCGTAGTCCTAGAGGCAGATGTAAAATATGTAATTAAAAATTTCATTTGATATGAAACTCTATGAGCAAAACATTTGGTTGAAATTTGATAAATAAGTATTGAACCATCGATACACACGGATATTAGAGGATACCCACTGCAACGCCACACGTATTTGCAGAGTATTCTGCACAGTGTGGTCATTATCAACAAGTTGGGTACTAGGCTTGCTAATAAGCGCATCATATTCGTGCATATACAACCTACATATCATATCAAACGTATGCCGTATAGAAGAGTTCTGTTCTCTTGTTCACAAATGCCTTATTCCTTATTTCTGATTCGGAAAGTTTATGCTTTGTGTCTGTCCAATCGTTAACGTTAAGACCGGGACAATGCGTAGTGTTTTTTATTTTCAATTTAGAACTTCTTTTTAATCGCGGTTTAATCGAGTAGACTTGGCCTGCTCGCCTAAAAATTATGCCATCGTATTCGTAGGCTACAGTGGCTGTAAGATTTTCATAGTTGCCGAAATTATAACGACGTGCGTAGCGTTCTGCATCATCTGTAGGTACTCGTATTTCGTAATTCATGTCTTGCGATAATAACGGTTAGGATTAAGATCGTTGCTGCCTAGATGTTTTAAGGCTAGATTTTCAACCGACTTAAAATATAAAGTAAGAGTGGGATAGACTAGTAGGTTAACATTTTTGCACTAAACAATTAACGTAGAGTGCTGCACCGTTACGGCTTACCTTTATCACTAGTTACGATTTGTTCTCACCTTCAAATTGTCATTAGATTGATTCGTATTACTAGTACTTAAATATTCATTGATTTTATTGTTTTAACGCAAAAACATAGACTAGAAATACAAAGTTGAGGCAGTTGAAATTAAAATAGCAGCTAAATTAACATTAACCCTTCGAATACGGGAATATATTTAAGTAGGCCACTCAGACTATTGAAAATAATCCAGATATAAAATACTAGAATCTATAAACGCCTATTTTATTAGTTCCTTCCTATTGTTTTACTAACCAATGAGTAATTACACAAAAACCTTGCCTTGTCTTATCCTTGCCTATTGATTTATTTATGAGGAGTTATACGCACACTTATACAACGTTTCCTATAATGAACTATCGAGTACGATTACGACTATTTTTATAAAGTGACTGATTTGTATGGAAATATCGGTGGTTCCGGTACTTAAAGCTCCAGCGTTCATACCATTTCCATACCATTTTTTCATTTCGTAATAAATTCTTACTAGGTATTCGATTACCGCTTTTGTTTGTGTTGAGAGTATAAATTCTATGTTTTAGGAGTTATATTTTTGAAACTATTACTTGTATGAAATGTACTATTGGTCTTTACTATATTTTTACGAACAAAGTCTAACACAATACGGCCGGCGGCAGTCTCAACCTATGTTAAATGGCGGAAAGCTTGCGATGCGCACGTCTGATATAAATATTAAGTGGGGTTAGTTGACACATAGGCTTTGTAACAATGCACTAGACACCGTCCTGTTCGATTCCCGGGAGGCGCGTCTGGTTGCAGTAAACAATGCTCAAAGGTCTGCAAATAGTCGTGTCTATGAATCCATGACAATGGACTGTTTCCTTTTAACAAGCCTTTGTGACACCGAGCTGCGTCTATTCGTTTATGTGTCCAGGTAACTGAACGTACTTAGTATTAATCTAAACAGTGTCGCTAAAATTTGTCTGTTCCGTCACAAATTCATAAAAACTGTAAATTTGCAACACCATGCAAATTTTTGTTTACATCCCTACTACGAAAGTAACTCTGTCTGTCTGTGTGTCTGTCTGTCTGTTACGCTTTCCCGCTTAAACCTCTCAACCGATTTTGATGAAATTTGGCATAGGTATACGTTGAACCTCAAGAACGGACATAGGCTACTTTTTGTTAGAAAGTAAGGGGGGGGGGGGTAATGCCACCTTTGAAAGTTTATATGGGAAAATTTTTATTTTTTAAGTTAGAGATTAGCACAAAAATGAAAGTTGGCACAAATATAGCTCTATTAAAATATATACTACTTTTTTTGTTTAAAATATTAGGGGAGATAGGGGTAAAACCGACCATGAAAGGATGTAGTCCACGCGAACGAAGTCGCGGGCACAGCTAGTGTAAAATAAATATACCTAAGTGTCTTTGTATTTGGGCCAAACAAAAATGTTAAGTCCCTTTTACGGAATGGCAACGTGTTCGTTTGATACATCTCATATTTAATATGGCGCCTGTGCCTAGCAGTGACACGTATGAATGAATTTATTTGTACTATCGTTTATGGCAATCGCTTTAAAAAAAAAAACTATGGAAATTACTTTGTACATTAAGTTTAATACACAACTAAATACAATCGATTATAAACATTCATAAACGGTTCATTATAACTTCAAATACTGACCAAATTTTAGTTTCATGTGGCAACAAACTTTAAACATTTTCAGCTGGGTGCTAAATTTTAAATATTTTCATTTTCTTATACTGCTGTCATAAATGTATATATTATGCAATTAAATACATCTTGACCCAATTTCATAACGATAAATTTAATTCCGTGTAAAGACTGACAGACTCAGACGAAATACTTACCTCGAAATAGTAGAGCTAATTGTGTTTCGTAACTGGCTGAAGGGACGAAGTACCTATATTTAGTGGCGTGCGCGGCGGCGAGGTGAGGGCGGCGGGGAGGGGGCGACGCGGAAGCGTAGGGCGGGCGGAGGGCGATGACCGTGAACGTGGGGCGGCATCGATCGTGATACCATACCCTCGCGCAACGGGAAAGTGGATGCCGTCTTAGACGCCGTCGTCCGCCGCTTGTCGTGTTTTTTATTACTTTCTTTGGTCGTAATTTGGGTTTAGAGGCCATGTTGAATTTTAGATGGTCTTTCGAGAATCTTATTTTGCGTGATTAATGCCCAGTTCCAATATTTTATGATTCGTAATGGGTCAAATGACTTTCCGTTTATCTCCAACCGACTCACAGTCGTTAATACCGTTCCATAATTTACTTTCCATACCAGCTGTCATCAGTCGTCTGTCTGTTCGGTTTTACGACTCGTATAATTTATTACTATCCGTCACTAGAACGGATTGTTTTTAAATATTGGAACTGGGCATTAGTCAAATATATATCTAATTGATCACGTCAGAAAATTTTACATGTATAATTAAAAGGTACATGCTTCCAGGGTTGAACATTATTCAAATTAAATAGATACATGATTCAAAAGTTAACTATGTGTAACTCAGAATTGGTTTTGTGCAATTATATATTTTTATAAAGAAATCACAATCAAGAATCTCTACTGAGTCTGCACACGGCAGTCATCTTAAATCCCAAAGCGCCCCCTTTCGGTAGCATAATTTCCATTCAAATCTACATTTAAAAGAAAATAAAAGCAAATGTCAATTTACAAATAAGATCACACTTTGAATGACGATTATAAGTAGCACAGCCAGGGCTAAATGAGATACAAGGAAAAGGAAAGAAGATCAATTAACAAACAAGAAAAAAATTCATGTCTACTAAGCAATTTCCTCTAAAAAAAGGTACCCACAGAGAAATTTCATAGAAAAAGTTACGTAAATGTATTCATTGAACTTGAAACGATCAAAGTTCGAGGAAGCTTTCTGAAGAGCCCTTGTGGTCTATAAATATTTTTATCAGTTTAAATCGGGCCGAGGATTAAACCGAACTGAGAGGGAAGGGACCATTCTTACCCTTAGGGCAGGCAAGCAAGTAGTTGTTCATTTTGGTAGGTGGGTTCTTTACATTTGTCTTTACTCGCATATGAAATTGGTGTACTTACGTAAAGAGTTCGAGATAAAAATAATTTTTGACCAATTTGTCGGCCCATTCTGCAATAATTGAGTGATAACATAGCACTGAAACTTTATCATTGATTGTATTAAGATATCTTAAAAATACGTATTTGATATTATTATGAACAGATCAACGGTATAGAACTCGGGCTCAGTGATTTTTGCCAACATCTTTATTAATAAGATTTATTAAATTATGGTTTTCATTCTTAGTGCAATCTTGTTGATTATCTCGGATAAAAATGTAATTTGTTTAATGCATGCCTATGCTGTCATGCAATATGCTACATGTATATTTATTCTTTAGGGCACATCCTACGGAACATTGCGTGCTCTGGTAAACTAGTGAGGGAATCTTTACAAGGAGCCCGGCATCCCTCCTTGTGCGATCCCTTCGATCTAATAACGGAATAAAAGTTAGTAGGGTGCGTTGGTCACGGGGGTAGACGTAACCCCGAGGGAAATGTACACTCGCGCTATTTCCGTTTCTTATTGACGTAGTCAAGAAACAATGTTTAAAAAAAGGAACCCTGTAATGATATATCTATATAATTATGTATCTTAAAAATATTTGTAGTTCGCTAGTCGGGCGAGAAGCATTAAAAAAAATGTAAGATAAATCGACGGCCGAATGAAATATCCCCCGTACCTATCTATAATTCAATTTAATACTTTTTTACTAATTGTAAACAAATGTAGTACTGTTTTTAGTTCTGATAATTTGGTGCGTAATGTAAGTAAAATTTCTTCATTCGTATGTACATATCTATTTACCCCCAACTATATAAAACCCTATTTAGTGCAAATAAATAACAAAAAATATGATTATAAAATACTAGCCCCCAGTAAAGTTTTTAACAAACCTTGTACTTTTAATTACGAAAATAATTATCCAATTTGTTTTTTTTTATAGTATAGTACACAGTGTTAAACATACTCTTGCTCGCGTTATGTCTAGATAAAAATCCAAATTCATTATTTAGATTTTAAGTGGAAGAGTAACAAACAATCACACCAGTCTAATACTTATATCATGCAATCGTTTTTAAGGAGCAAATTTTTAAAACCAATAAATAAATGCCATTTGAAAATAATGTAGAGGCGGTCGACTCCGGTTACGAACGGGTAGATGACTTTTTACACTGTGGGTTACTTTGTTAGACTTTTAACAAAGATCGCTATTAAAAAAAAAGTTTAGCTTATAATACATCATTCGGGGATAGTGTTAGTGATAGTTTTTTTTAACAATTATTTTTTTGTTTCGGACTTCAATTCAAACAAACAATAATTGTTTTACGTTTGTTTTATTAGTATAGATAATTACAGCTGGATGGAGAAATCAGAACTTTTGCAACGATAAACGTTTTCACGCTGTTTTTTTGTATGTATAGGTACATCGGCGTAAGACTTTACGGAAGTCTTAGTGGCCTTAACGTCTTATCAATTCTACTTGTACGATTGGAAGACATTGAAAAGTAGACGTTGTTTTCGAAAGAAATTACGTATTTACATTTAATTACTTCCTTCTTAACCTTTTGCTCAAGGCCACATACTCTGACGAAATTAGAATCTCATGAAATCATAAAAAGGTGAACATCTACATTCTACGAGTTACTTTAGGCTTTGTAAATACTGATTGTATTAATTATTCTAATGAACACAACACAACAACAGCACATACATTTTTCAGATTCTTTGATAAGTAGCTGAAGTGGTCGTGTAATTGTGTTACGAAAATCAGAGAGAACGACGGTACCACAACACCCAGACCCAAGACAATATAGAAAAGTTCGTTTCCCATATTCATCCGACTGGGAATCGAACCCGGGACCTCAGAGATGTACACATCGCCAAAATCTAGCCTTGCTCCCGCCTACATAGGTCATCAAATTATAAAGATACATTATTTGGTTATAGGTGGCGCTGATCTTAATAAATTAGGTTTTAAAGGTTTTTCTGGAAAACGTATTCGAAGACTATTCTGCTATATTAGATAGATTATTTTAATTTTGCTAGTGCTGGTACAGCGTACTCTGCCCTCCGCCTCGTTAAACATGGCCAGACAATAAATAATTATTTGCAAATTTGCATAAAGTATTGCAAATGAAGCCAGAACAAATCTAAAAAAGGTCACAGCCAATAAAATGTTCGTCAAAAATTGCAAATAGTAAAATTGGAGAAGTGTTAGTAAAGATTTAAAAAAAAAAAATTGTATGGAAGTTTGAATTGTACACTAAAAATAGAACCGCCGAATCACGTCAACACCAATTTACTACTGCTGAATAGCCTACATATGGTAAATGATTCAAAGTGCGCATTAGCATAAATAAATCGGCTCCCTTATTGTCGGATAGACAGGGAGATGGGTAGTGATAACGCGTGCAGCGCCGGGTAGGGAGAGGGGGGTGGTTGGGGCAGGTTGAATGTCGGGCAAGGGCGGCTGAGTCATGGCCGCTGGATCAATACTGCAAGAAATGCGTGTCCGCCGCTTCGGCTGCGGTTGCACGAGTGGAGTGCGGCTCGTCCGCCAAAATACGACGTCCATAACCACAGATAAACAAATTTTTCAAAATAATTATATTGTTTAACGACCAGTTTTTATATTTTTTAATCTCGTAGGTATCTCTTTATTTTTGAACTCACAAATTAGTAATTATATTTTTTTAACGTTATTCAACTAGATACTACCTATATACATATATATATAATCTTCATCAGACCAAAAGAAAAAAAAGCGTTTCCAAGAAGTAAATGCTGCGCCGCTACAAAAGGCTCTTTATTTGTGTCTTGGTATAAATTCTAATAAAAATAAATATCGTCTCAAGATTGCTTCAATGCCTTTTTTTAAATTATCATATTCATTCGAAAACTATTACGAGTTAAAATGTGCACCTAATTATCAAAGTTGGAGAATGTCGAGCACCGCACAGGCTAGCGACAATAGGCGTCACAGGGGTACGGGCACGATTTGAAAAAGTTAGAGATCTGTGTGGAAACTATTTTTTAGAGATACTTTTAAACCTAACGAAATTGAGACGGTAGTTGCATACAATTTTGACGATTAGTAACCATTGTTTTACGGGTCCTACTGTTCCTTCATCAACACACCAAAAGCACCGCCTAAGGGTGCTCCAACGAGAACAATATGAATACCGCGCAGTTATGTGAGTATTTTCTGCCTGGCTGCCAAACTGTATTTATCCTTTACGTTGTCGATATCCTAAGTGAATATGACGTAGTTCTCTAAATAGGAAAAAAACCATTACCATATTTTCAAGGAGCTCAGTTTAAATCGTCAAAAGTTTCTACTAACTAGTATACTTACTAGTTTAAATCGTCAAAAGTTGTACTAACATTGTTTGCTATTGTATATCGTTAAAATTCCTAAGCTACGTTTGCAAAGCTTGAGGTAGGTCTCACGAACAGAAATTTAATAGACACAGGTGATTTTTTTTATTAGACTTAATGTTACGATAATTATCGTAGTTTAAGATATTAAAAATGATTGTTTGCCTCTTTTGTAATTGTTATTTTTTATTTGGTGATCTTTTTTTATATGCCAATATCTTTTAAATACAATAATTTTTTTTATTTACTTCCACACCACCAGTGATGGAACTATCAATGTTTTGATCCCATTATTTTAGTTAAAATTTGTATCATCCAATCTTCAAATAGAATTGATTGAGAATTGACATATTTCTTAACGTTTTTTGGTAAAGCAGTTTATTTTTTTAAATCGGCGCTTTTACCTCTATCATATTTGTAATAATTATAGCTTAGGAAACATCACGTTGTTTATTATTTTCAATGTATTGCCACCTACACATTATAGGTAAGATCTTACTGGATTGTAGAGAAAGACTGTATCGAAAAGAGCGTTAGACAGAAAAACAAGCTCTGGAATGTTGCCATTTGGCCAAAACTCCTGTAGATCTGTCGCTGATGTAATACCTAGACGGTTAAATAAATATGTAAGTGATGCTCAAAAAGGTACCTATCTGACGTACGACTTTTTGTTTTAGCCACTTATGTTTGAGCTTCCATTTTGGTTTTACTCAGTTTTTTGATAACGTTTATAAGTATTTCAAATAAATTAGCGGGTCAAAACGCAACACTATTTTTATTTAGTAGTTCGGGCAGGAAGTAGTTCGAATTAACTACTAAATAAAAATGGTGTCGCGTTTTGTCCCGTTTAAAATGGAACGCGAAAGTCTTAAAGTTCATAAGATTTAAAAACATTAATTGGAAGTTGACTTTTATTTAAACATCAAAACATCAAAAACATCTGCTGCTGTCAGTTGAACAGGTGAATATCTAAAAAATGTGTGTGATTTGACGATGTAACAGTAATATCGACGTATGTAACAGTTACATGGATTGCATCCCACCGTAAAACCTTTTTCAATAGCCCAGAAGGTATGCATCTATGCATACTTTAGATTAAAATAAGTATCAAGTTGTAATGTGAAACTTGCACTGTATATAAAGAACCGGTCAAGTGAGAGTTGGACTTACGCACAAAGGATTCCGTACCGTTGACAAGTAAAACAACAGTATGTACACACATTTCATATAATTGAAACGTTTACGTGATGCTGATTATAATTATGGGCAAACAGTGGAAAAGAAAACCCTTTTGTTGTATGAGACCCCTCGGAGGGTCAGACAGCGAAGTCTTGGTAGTCCGTTGGTGAGTACGGAACCTTAAAAATACGGTCTAGACTTACTAGTATACATTTTTTTAATTTCAAACATCTACAGTTCAAGCTCGTTCGTTAGTAGATGCTTTGTAAAAGAATAAACATGTTCTGTCCGAAGCATTTTACAGTAGACATTTGCAGTTCGATATACATATAAATGTTAGCGCCCACGATATTAAGGCGGTAAAATTTTCCATTTTAAAATTAAATTTGACTACACTACAGTCAAAATCATGTCATCATGCAAATCTAAACTTCCTAATATATTCATATGGTATTCGACGAATGAAATTTGTGCTTGAAACATTTATTTGTACTTATTTGTACATATATATTTCAAGAGAGGCAGGGCAAAGCGATTTATTGCTCGAACTGGAGCAGCCCGACTGGTGGTAGCAGGGGTCAAGCCTTCAAGGTAAGGGCGACAAGTCTAGTAACAGTTTTACTATGCTATACTTTTCGTCCTTAAGCTAGGAACTCATTACCACTTAACATCTGGTGGGATGAGGTCAATCTTGAAGTGCGTTAAAAAAAAGCAATTCAATTTGATTCTTCTATTTTACGTTACTCAGTACATCCTAAACTATTGAAAATTGTAGGTAAATAACGTCTGCTATTCAGTAGGTACCAGATACGAACATTAAATTTGTAGGTACGGAATAGGTGTTTTATGCATGACCGCTAGATGATAGGGCAAACAATAAAAAAGTGTTAATCGTTCCAACAGACCTTGTCTTTGCAACTAAGTGCGCAGTTTTTAAATTATACCTACTCTCTAGTCATTGTATTAACGATTTATGTTTTATCAAAAGTACTTAATTAACAACATGTTTAATTGCGTCTAAATTTACATCTCTCTCACTTGGTAGAGTTTTGTGATTGTATTACATTGCAACATAGAACTTTAAATTAATTAAACATTGAAATTTACAACATTTACTATACTTTTACACTTAATCAAGATTTAAACTGGGAAATTTTGTGATGAAAAATAGACAAAAAAGAACGATTTGAGTGTTTTAATGACCTCAGGATACTCTGTTAATGTTTAAGTAAAACAATAGTAATACTGATCGTTCGTATGCTTCATCATCGTGGTGATCATTAATTGTACAGAATACCAATCTTTGGCTACTAGCAATAATTGTTTTTGTAGTGTCCTTCCCTATTTATGTTTGTAACCATCGGAGAATACCTCGAACGAGTTAACTTAAGCGTTTTATTCTGAGAAATCGGTTTGTTATATTTTTCGCCTGACCAGCGCCTCGCCATTACGTTTGCGTGTGTTTTGTGGCATTGAACACTAATAATATCGGTGAACTTGACATTGAGAACGGAGGCTCGTCATCGTAACGAGATTCGCCGTCTCTTCCGCGCTTGCCCACGCTGCGGAGGTGGGACAAGGAGAGATAACCTTATCATTTGACGTTCGCGGCTGTTTGTAGGTCAGTCGTGTGTGTTCCGGACGATAGTCCGAAAGTCGGCTGGAGGTTACATTACGTAGCTATTTACGTTAGTATCCTGCATAATTTAGGCATGAGCAAATAATGAGCTAGTCTCGAATGTGCCAAACTGTGATAATTAGCATATCGTGAAGGAAAATGTTTGCGTAATTTGATTACCTGACGCCCTCTTTGTCCTCCATTATTTGGATAGGTAAAAAACACAGGTGAAGAGCACCGACTGATACTATTGTCGTTATGTTCAAAACATTGATAAGTCAGATTACTTCATACCTACATGATGATTTTTAGCTTACTTTTTGTTTTAAATTATCTGCGGAGCGTTTTGCCATATTAAATGTAGGTTAGGTTAATAGGACTTGTTAACCTTGGTCTCGGACCAAATTCCTTAAATAAAAATGACCTACAACCAATTTATAAAAGATGTTTGATGCATTATTCTTAAGGTTGAATCTCGTTTAGAACTAAAAAGATTAATTTTATAAATTTTCATTGCTATTTAGCTTAAGAACTTATGTTTTAAAAAGAAAGCAAGGAAGAAGGAAAGAAAAGTCATTTATTGAACGTACAAAAAATTATAATAATACAAAGGTTACAACTTATTACAAAATTAAAACTAAAAAACATTAAAAAGTTACAAATCATTCAGTGGAACCTACTTATTATGTATTATTAAAAACATTTTTAGTCCTAAGAACCTATCATTAATAACGTATTATCGAAACATCATATTCTCAAAAACAGTATCTTAAAGCACTTAAAAACTACATAAGTAAAACAGTGCAAAACAAAAAATAGGTATTTAATTTAATGTGCAACCACAATGTTGAATGAAAATAAACATCATAGATGGCGTTGTTGGCGCGCGACGCTCCGCAGCGTTATCTAGTAGCGACCTTGCAACCTTCATTCTCGGTTCACCCCGAAAGCCTCCGTTGTTTAGGAAAATTCCGCTAGATGGCGTTGTACGTGCCTCCTCCGACTACGCAGACGATTCCAATGTTTTTAAAGAGATGGCGTTGGTAGCATGTTTTTGCAAACATCAGTTTTGTGAATCATCCATAATCAAAAAGAAGAAATTTAAGGTATTGACGTGTCAAACTAGTTTTTACTAATTTAAAATTTAAAAATAGTTTAATAATCCTAAAGAACAACTACTTAAACCTTTTAAGAAGTTACTTGGAATTTAATAGAAATTGAATTACATAGTATTGGTATTTATAAGTTACAAATAAACAATAAACTGAAGTTATATCAATTTGAATATTAGCTACTATAATAAATGCATGTGCTTGCACATGCATGCATTGTTCGTAGTAACGTCACCGATTGCGTAGCGTGTATGGCGTCGCACCGGGCGCGTAGCGTGCGCGTCGCGGGCTAGCGGATATGCGACGTAATACAGTGTAGCATGGAAAGAATAAACCAAATAAAAACTGTTTTGAAAATTACTCTTTTAACACCAAATGGGTTGTAATAAGTGATTCACACTGATTGCATTATCAAAAACGTTTCCTACACATTTTTTAACACGTTCCTTGGTCAGTAAATTTGACGAATCAAATTGAAGAGTTTGTTTGATAAGGTAGGAAGGTGCCCAAAACAAAAAAGGCCGGGTTCGATTCTCGATCAGGTTGATTAAGGAAAATAAACTTTTCTAAATTGTAATGGTTTTGAGGGCGCTGAGTTGACGCTCCAAGTTAGTACACGTCGTCTGGTACTCATAATAAGGGCAATAAGACCGCCTAAATTGTACTTGAACATGTCTGTAAAACCAATTTCTGTAAAGTGTATCTATATATCATATAAAAAGGGAAAATATTAGGTCAGGCCGATTGACGGGACAGGTGATTGTTTGGCGCTTTCAATTATTTCTTTGATTGGCGTCATGGGTTTTGGGATCCAATAGGACATCACAGGTCGTACCTCACTGCGCTCACAACGCGATGCGCGGAGTGACGCCGGCGTGCGTCACGGCGCGCGGTCGTCGCTCCCTACAAGAAACAAACGGCGTTCTGACTCATTTTGTTTATTGCCTCCACGTACACGTGTATTTTTACACTATCTTGCGTGTGACATATTAAAAAGTATGTGCCCTTGTTCGGTGTCATCAATACCGTTGTCTCCAATGCTACATAATGAACTAATTGGTTCATTGTTGTATTAGTGTAACATACGAACTAGGTATACGTATTATTTTGGAATTTGTTTTAATTATTTTAAAACATACAATTTAATATGTTTTGAAATATTCAGACCTTAGGTAGATCGAAAAAAAAGTTATATAGAGCTTGTATCTATAACATGACACATTTCAGTGCAAAGTCAATTGATTGAAATTCATTTTTCTATAAAAAAGCAGAATTTGTGGTCCAAATGTCCAATTGGACAATAAATTATTTTTTTGTGGTATTCGTCTCACGCTCTCACATAAGTAATGTAAGCATAAGTTAAGCTGAACATTTATGATGATTGAATAGAGTAACACGTTTTCGGGATAAATTTTATAGATATGTACTTAATTTTAAATATGCATTCAAACTGTTGTTATACACGACTGTGTTCTAGAAAATTCAACGAAAATAAAGCGACGTATAAAAAGTTCGGCTGCTCGCCGCTAGATGGCGTGACAAGACGCAACTGAGCACTGAAGCCCATATCGTTCCAGAAAAATATAGCCATGTGGTTTTAGGGTATTATTGTTATTACAGATAAATTACTTATTTTAAACAGAGTATTAAATCTAATACTAGTGTAAAGAAAAATAATTCGTCTATTTCACTAATTTTCAAAGTTGGTAAGATCTTTGGCATTTAATTTTGCCTTTTTACCTGTGTTTAATAATATGAAGATAGGTATGAATGTATTAATCGTATTATGATTTTTTTATTTAAGTAAGAAATGTTTTACATTATTTTCAAAGATACAGAACATTTTGAACTTTGGTTGACCTGGCCTGTCGACTCTGAATAATAAATTAAGGTCTTTAAACCCAATATCAAGTACTTCATGCGAAAATTATTAATGTAATTATATAAAAACTCAAAAATATATCCATTATAGTTTATTGAATAGGCCAAAGGTAGAAAGGTAAAAGTTTATGTTTTAAAAATGGTTTTATGTTTTTATTTAGACAAAAAGCGGAAAGAACCACTTTTCCTCAAGTCGATTTCCAACAACTGAGACCTTCAGCCTCCTTACTGATATGACAGTAAAGTAAAACATTTCGCAGAGAAGGGCGGCATCGGTGCCGGAGTAGCGACCAGCGCGCGATAGCGACTCGCAACCTTGCAGAGTTTGTTGCCCGAGCGGGGCGCGGGCGCGGGCAGCTATAACCTCCACTGACATGCTCTAAGCTAAGACTGCACTCTATCATGTTAGTGTAAATATGTACACAGGTACAATTATGTAGTTGTAACCTACAATAAGGTGGATTACTAAAAATATTTGTTTACTTGAGACATTGAGATTTTAAAAAATGTGAGACATATTTTTTCTTTGATCGTGGAAACCAAAACTTAAAACACACTACGTTCGATCTTAGCGCGATGTGACTTATTAGTACAGATATGTTCGAAATAGTGGCGTAAACACTACCCTCAATTTGTATTTATTTTATGAACAACAATAAAAACTGACGGGAGTAAACAGATTCATTTTTTTTTACCGAAACATGATCTATTAGTGTTCCAAAATTATTGCAATTTCTTCATATAACAGATAAGGTACTTGAAATTAAACCGAAGTTTCATAGACTAAAAGCCATATTCTATGATAATAGGTATATTGGGACTTCTATAAAGTCGATCAAAATCTTTATTTGTTCTTATTTTTTTATTTTTCTTACCCTTTAGCTACTTGTAGAGCTATCTGTTTCGTAAACAAAACTTCTCCACACATTACAGTTCTTCAGAAGAATATGTGAACTATTTTTCATGCTAATTTTGCCTGACTCAAAACTAGACAATAGAGAATGATCTAAGCATTAAGACCACCCTTTTAAATTGTTTAATAAAGTGTTCAAATAATTTAATCTAACATATTTACTCTTGCATTACTTAAATCTTTGTACCTATGGTTAATTTGAATTATGATAAGTTAAAAATTCTCCAAAAATGTATTAAAGCATTATATAGGTAATTACTACCTAATATTAGTATTATACCTACATGGAGTATAAATAAAAATGAAATTGAACAAGAAACCATGAGGTAATATGATGGAAATAAACATTCCTCCGCGTTGCTAAATTTAACAAAAAAGTAATTAGTTAGTTATTTTCGTTGAATGATCGCATATTCCGATCAAGCATTACATAACTAATGTGACTAATTCCAACACATAGCTATCGTGAATTCATTAACTTTATATGTCCAATTATATTGATGGCAGACCCGACGTTAGGACTACAGATAACATCGGCACACAATATCTAATAATGGGCCGTTGATATCGTATTATTGTGAACAAGGATGGTTATTATCCTTGGCGTCACGTCACTTCATGTCATAAGCAACAAGTAGGTCAACATCAATCCGCGCCCCGCACCAGTGTCAGAATATATTATTATTTTTTCCAGAGTATTTTAATGGAAATATCAATATGCAAATTTATCGCTGAACGGTTATCTGTTCGAAAACATAATGAGATAATTATTTAACTATCGAACATAATTATCGGTCGTTCTTGATGGAGTTTATTGTTCCATTTGTAGGTTGTTTACTTATACGATTACACGCATTGAGGCACTTAGCGTAATCCTTCGTTACTGAATCAATGTATGTAAATAGAAACAAAACTTAACGCTGATTTGAAATTGTGATGGGATGAAGTTGTCACAAACACCACTAAAACTAACCATTCATTTTAATGAAAGCATTCGTTACTAAATATGCATATTTTAAAATTACACTGAACTTATTGCAGAATTGTTTTTCAACTATTTTAAACTTTCGTAAATAGAAGTTGAAATTTATGACGCAGGTAGCATTTTATATTCGTAGGTAATGTGGTGTGGGTGTTCAATAAATAATGTAACAATACTGGAGCCATGTCATGATCGGCCTAGATTTTGACGGAATCACTGAAGATTATGCCGGCTATCCGAGGGTACAGATGTTTACGCATCCAGCGCTCATATGACCTATATACACACAATAGAATTATTCATGAGACTCATCATTATCTGCTTTATACCGACGCTTCATGTTGTTATTATCGTTTTGAAGATTTCTGAAACTTTCCATAGTATTACGTAGGCATTTATTTTAATGCCTATCAAAATTGTTGTTGTTATTGCAAAACAGTAATAGTTACTTTACAAGAGTACTCGTAGCTACCATTCATAAACTTTATTATTGATGTTACATTTCCTGAGTAATAATATTACCTGAGTTTGTGTAATTTTACTCATTCATTTTTTGTAGTAGGTAATTAATATTGACTGACGAAAAATTGACTCGTTCTATTTTTATATTGGGAGCAAAACGCGTGTAGCGGTCTCCCGACTGACCTACTATGCATTAGTGTGGGTACCTATTATTACTCTTTGTTTCAAAACTGGGGACCAAAATAGAGTAACGACGCCAGGGTAATTATAAATAGACGATGCCAATACAAATGTATTGTCAATATATGTGGAGTCAACTACAGCCAGCCTAACAGTCTTATAAAAATGTAATGATTAGGTATCATGTTATTTATATACATTTTAATAATGGCCGTAAACAATAGAAAAACTTTACAGTCATCAAGACTGAAGTAGGTCCAGGTAAGTAGATGAGTAATTTTAAAGTAAGAACATTTATCACATTCAAACATCAAAGTAATAAAATTTGTTTACTAGTATTTAAAAATGTCTGGAAATATAGAAATACAACAATTTTAAGAAGTCAGTTAAAATTCATTTAATGTGTACAAATAATAATAGGATTTCTGGATTAATCGAGTGAGCAATACGGTTGGACCTCGTGAGAGCGATAATTACGAAGGTCGCGGCGCAGCTGGATCCAGCGTCACACGCCCAACTCCTCTATATGATACCAATAGTTAGGTTGCTTATGACGATATACCGTCCAATGGCCCTGCACACGAATCTAAAACAACAACTCATTACAATAAGGTGCAGTTTAGATTGACTGCCGCCGCGGTCGGTGGCCTTACCTCATTTGAGTTCATGCACCCGAGCGAAACTGGGCCACGAACTAAGCGCCCCGCTCCCCGCCAGCCCCCCATCGTCCCGTTACCTACCACTAGCTTTTCATTGAAATGTATCTATCAGGAATATAACTAACATGGTGATTAATGACCTCATTTACTTAAGAATGTACTACGCCACTCACTTATTTAACCGCGCTCTGTAAGCCTGCCGGACCTTTAACAGTAATGATAAGGTCGATTTGTATAATCAAGCTGTTAAATGCATAGTTTGTTATCAGATACTTTAACAAATTCTTAGCAAGTTATTTGTCATGTCAAAATAACGGGCAATAAATTGTAAATTTAATGCCAATTTGCTGCTCAAGTCTGTCAATATCAGTTTTATGCAAAATATAAATATATGTGAGTAAATTGAAACCATTAGTTCGATTATTAGATAAAACGTTTCTAGATTTATTGAGTACAATTTTAAATTAAAACAGGTTACATTATTTGGTATGAACCAAAAACTTGATTTACATGTATGTAAAGAGAAACCTAACTAAGAGTTTTACAAGCTGTTGTTTCGAGGACCCGACCTTCTTTGAGTGTCACTGATAAAGATAAATAATAATGAAAAGGACACATTATTGGCAATGGAAATGCTGTCAGTACACAGGCGGGTAGTGAACCAGTATTGCGCCGTCGGATTGCGCAAGCGGCGAGAAAGTGCGAGTAAAAGTTGACGCAACTCGCGCGTCACACCGCTCGCCGCGTCACACACGCGCATCGACTGTATACGCAGGACGGTTCACAACCATACACACATCACCATAAGGTACACTTCAGCTGCTGCCAACAACTGCGACAGTGACGCCAAAACAATGTCCAGGAGGCCTACACCGAAAAACGAAGTATATCGGGTCTGATTACAGATAGCAATTTTTAATGCTCTGAATTGTAACCAATTGATTTCGAATGCCATTTAAACGTCTTCGAAATACAAACTATTATTTATACAAATGAAAACCATGTTCGAATTCCCAAACTTTTGATTAATCTTCAAAAACAAAACCTTTCGTTTGTTCGTTTTATTTTTGGGAGTAAACACCCTATGCAGATCAGCCGTTTCGCGTAAACGTTCAAACATGAAGGGATTTATAAATACTTCTAGCTTCTATCATCGGAATGTGTTACACAATGTACCACAGGATTAAAACCATTTCAACATTGATAATTTTTAAAAATTCACATTAAAGATCCAGAAAGGTGAAGAAGACTTTACTTACTAAACGACAGCAATTGTATTGGAGAGGTCAAGGAAATCCAGTTGGGTCGATTTCAGAAACGATGAGTTTCGCATCATCTATCGTCTCGTAGAAATGCCCCTTACAATAATACTTATTATTAAATTATAGTATCATAATATACTATTCGTTTTAGTCTTTTTTTTTTAGTTTTTCCCTATTTTTCTTAACACAAATAATGCTTATACCCTGAAACGGGAACTTAATCAGACTGGTGGATCATTTTACTGACCCACTCTTAAAGGTATAAATTTGCGTTTAAGTTCAATTACTTCAATAATTGTGATAATTCAATATTTTGATTCGTCAATGAACCGGTTGTATGAAACATTACTTAGCTAACTGTATCTATCTGAACAGAGACATCTGTATATGTGAATCGGCCTTTTTAACATGTCACAGCAAGTGATATGACGACATTCGACTACAATCGAACTTGTTATACAAGAGACTAATAATGAAGTTCGTTACGAGATGTTTCCGCACTCGTTTGACACATTTGGGTTACAATTGATTTAAAGTAAACCATAGCCCGGACTTATTTAAGGGGTTCAAGTGATTCAAAATAAACCATAACCCGGATTTATTCAAATTCTCCTAAGGTAAGACTAGGTAAAGTCCGCCACCTAATAGATTAATAATCTTCATTTCTCAAAAGATCTGGATTCACTTACATGAGAATTGTAATATAAAGGAATTTTCACTAAGATATTAAGTAGTGTACTTTAAATATACTTAGCGCAAATTATCCAATTCATTAATGTTTCTGGATTTTCGGTGAACTATTTAGTACGTTACTTACTTACTTATAGATCCAAAAGCCACTTTAATACTGAACGATGAAAAAGCTTTCGAACCAATAAAAATGGTGTATTAATTGGACTGAAAAGCAACTTAGTCGTGGAGGAGTTTGTAAATAGTCCAACGACTAGTTAATTGACATGTTTTCAACGAAGCTCATTAATTGAGATTATTTATTTCTTCTTCCTACGGATGATGTTTTCTCTAATTTGTTTGGCCAAATTAACTATACACGGTGACTTGTAATGCCTATTCGTATAAACTATGTTTTGTTTGTGTGAGATGAGCAATAGGTATGATGTTACATACAAACCTTAGTATAGTCAATGGTTTGCCTCGTTTTACCTTGGAACCATTTACTCCAAGCTGTTGTTGGCTTGTTCGCTACAATATGTTATCTATATTATGAGATAAGGTATAAGATTTTTAATATTTTTTTCATAATTTAGTAGATCCAATTCCCACCGAGGACAAATAAAATCATAACACCAAGGCTTAGCCAAATATTTATGGATCATATCAATGTATGTATGTGATGTTGTCACATCCTTATTTCATATGTAGAAAAGCGAATATTTTAAATTTCGTATTATGTCCTGTGTAGGAAATATAATGAATTATGGCTTTTAAATAAACGAAAGGAAAACTATGAATCATGAAACAGCAAAAAAAAACTTAAATCAAATCAAAATCTTAATTGTGCTCAGTCAGCTTTGCCCCAATTTTCTTTTATTACAACCCGTCGGATTCGTGCCCTCTTTAAAATTTACCTAACACTTGTGTAATTTGGAGTAATTTCAACGTAGAGGGTTGAGGGAGCGAAGTCGCGGGACACGGGAGGCGAGGAGGGGGGGGGGGCAGTACTGTGGCGACAGAAATAGGGCGCGGAGGACAGAGCAAGGCTGCCCTGGTTGCCGGCCGTCGACCCCGCGCCAGAGACCGTACACTCACAATTCGGAATTTATGCCGATTTGTACCTTCACACTCATTACTTAGAGTGGAGAATAAAGTTGAGGGTCGCTACGTGACTACGAACTTGTATGTTCGCGTAGCAGCCTGCTACGAGATTGCTACGAGGCTGGCGTGTGCATTCTGACGTAGTTATGCCGCTCTGATAGGGATAAATGCATTCAGGGTAATTTGTATTAGGTTGTGGTCTGTATGCGGTGTTATTTTCGTAAAATAATAATTAATTTGTCGTTGTGAAATGACCGCCATATACATAATGTTCAATACCACGGAAATGCTACTTAAAGTTTTCTGTTTACCCCAAAACAAATTTATTTGCAACATTTTCCTGTTTACTTTTATGGATGTAAATAATGAGGTTTTTAATATCTTTAGCGTTATCAATTTAAAAGTTATTCGTTTATGGAATCAATTAACATATTTACAGTGCAAAATACATAATAAAAGCAAAAAAATATATCTTGTAAAGATTTAATGCTACAATAAAAACATAGTAAGTAAAACATTTGAGTTGACTTTTAAGATTTTAGTACCAAGTCAGAATGTGTCCTCCTCTTGTTTTTAATAAAATATATGTAAGCTTCAAATAAAAAAATATATATAGAAATCAGAATAGGATAACACCTTATAATGGGTATATTTTAAAGTACATATTTTTTAAATCATTTATTAATACAGCCTAATTTTAAAACTAAAATTTGTTTACTCTATTTTAAAAGTTTTAAAATAAATATGTAACGTTTGAAAGCGCCATCTGGCGTAGAGTAGGCGAAGATAAATTGCCGCGAAGCGCTAAGCGCAACCGCGGCGCGCGCGCCCGCGCCCCGCTGAGCTCCGCGATAAGGGCACGAGTTCGTTGCCCCGATACAAGCTGACCTCAAAAACGAGGACACTGCAAAATTAGGACGATGACAACATAACGACTCGAGCGCCGTCTACCCACGACTGACTTTCGACTCCAATTCGCTGACATAAGATTTAAAACGCCATGACCCGACCGATTGAACTACATGTATTTGATCAATTAGGCAAATACGCTGACTCCGACAGCAGTGAGCTAGCTTGAAGTGTTTCACTATATGATAATAATAGGCTTTACACTAATTCTAGAAATTTACTTTACCTATATCACACTCTAAATAGGTCTCGCTGTTCTTGTTTGTTTGTTTCTTGGTTTAAAATTGTATCATCGTACAATAATACCTACGGCACATTGTGTGTGTGTGTGTGTGTGTGTGGCATAAATTGATTTCTCTATGACGATCGCTAACGCTTCGATTATGATTGTTATTGTCGTTTAACCGTGTTATTATAAAAATCTGACAGTCATGGCTTACTTTTAGACTTGCTGTTTACTTACTACTATAATGTCATTGATAAGTTTTCCTTTGTTTTCAGGTAAGTTTATGCTCGACATCAAAATTAACGGAGCGAGTAAGAGTAAGTACAATATTGGAACACAACTATGTTTAAATAAACTTGTTTTGTAACTTCAAGAGTTCCCTATATCATAAAATACCCATGTCTATTTGTAAAATTCAGATTCTAGTGAATGGAATAGTAGTCATGAGGTTAGATAATATAAAATAATAACCGAGTTAGTCAAATCACGATCCATCATAGCAGACCCCGGGTTCCGTAAGAATGCGCAGCTGGGATACATGCTAGGAGAAAACATGGGTGCATTTATGGCCATTGATCAAAATACTTATCATACAGGTATTACGAATTAAAATGTAACAAACAAAATTTACAAGTATAAACAACTTCATTTGAAAATCCTTGCTATAAATACGTTGTATAAGTTATTTTTATTCAAGATGGCGTTAGGTAAACAAAGCAGTAGTATAGGGGATTATCCTCGTGCATAGCTGCACTGTATTGCTCTACGATAACGAATGCAGTGGAAAATAAGTGTAGGATGCACCGATGGCCGGGTCCCGCGCTAAAAATACCGAGGTCGACGCTCTGAAACCGGGTCGACCCACCCCTTAAATATAATACACACCACTCTATAAAACCTTCCATCAATCTTTTCACTCAGGTTTATGACCGTGTTGTTGTTTACAATAGAAACTGAAGGTAACTGCATACCTGTGCACTCAGATTTGCATTTAATAGCATACCCATTTTCATGATTGAGCGGTGGCATGCATCTTTATGGTAATGTTGGTTTGTCCTCTTTATAGTTTTGATGACCCTATTGACCTCGGGAGATAGAAAAGTTCAGGCTTAAAGGTTACGCTGATTTTACACGCACTGTTACGATTTACTTGCAGTTTACCCTCGTACTAATTGAAGTGGGATCTTAAACATCGAATGGAACGGGAGACTTCGCCAAGAAATTTATGTAAATAATAAGGTTCACTTTAATATCCGTTTGTTTTATCTAATCAATAAACATATAAAAAGTATAAAGAGGTCGCTTTTCCTAGTTTTAAGGAACCATTGCATAGAATAGCAAATTCCACAATCAAATATCTTTCGAGTTAGGAATATTGCGATGTGTATCATGTTTTTATTAGAAGATCGAAGGCATTTTCCATTCTAATCCTCAGGATTTTACGTACCTACGTTATAAATTTAGGATAGTTGCCCAGTCCCGTAGTTGCATGAACGTAAATTAGCATAAAACGAATTGCCAGTAGTACCTGCGAATGGTTTACGACGCCAGTAACGATAACGCGGAGGTGTTTTATGTTTGCAGTGCTCCACTTCGGTTTTCTGGGATATTTCTGACGCAAGGTGGATGCTAGTTAACTGTTTCTATAGTCACCGCTAAAGATTTGGACCGTGCAGCGTGCCACTTACTAGACGTATCATTCAAAAGACATTTCAATGTACTCATCGTATATTCCATAGCATTAAATTGGTTCAGAATGTTTTACACTGGCAATAAATAAAACATAATTCATCAAAAGAAGGCAAGCATCCATACTCTTTTAAATTTTATGACCTTTTTGGATATGATTGTTCTAAAAAAGCAATAAGTACTACATTGCTGGGTAGAAAGGCAGTTTTACAAATTTTATTAAAGAGATAATATATTGGTAAAACAAGATCAGTAACAAAATGAACAAGGTAGTTAAAATATGTATATGTGTTGTCTGATTTAATAATTAAATGAAAAACATCCAATACATTCATCGAATCTAAATTTTTCTGATGTAAAAATAACGTTACGGCTAAAAACAAAAGTCAAAATTCTTAATTTTAGACTCAATTTATACAATTACAATCTGCGTGCGTGTACAATGTACTCGTAGTTTGCCACCATGACCACTGTTAGTTCGCATGTGGCTTTTCCAGTGACGTCAAAATATGGCGGCTAAGCTTTTTCGCGCGGTAAATGAAAATGAATGAATACTTGTATATTTTTTATAGGTACTTTGTTTTTTTATAAAACCAAATTGAGGCAAATTTCTAAAACTGTGTGAGACCCTGTTAAGGCTGATTGAATACAGCACAAATTTACTGGCGCCAACAGATCCTGTTGTCCTTGCTTTCGAGTGAATAGCATTTTCACGTGCACTTAGCAGTTTGTAAGGGTTTATTAACTGTGAATGTTCAATACTGATCTATATCATAGTCACGTATTGTTTATTGAGTTTGAGTTTATTGAAATGCCAATGATTTGTGTTTTGAGATAGTTTTTAATTTCAGTTTGGGTACAACCGAAATTGGGAGACCATTTAAAATTACTATTTACTTCAGTTGCTTCATGTGGACTATGTTAAATTTATATTGTTTAGTTCTTGCTTCAATCAACTAATTATACTAATAGAAATAACTTGAATAGCTAAAACTATAGTCCAGAATGTACACACAAATAATTATTAAGGCACTCAAATAAAAAGCAAGTTCGATAAAAGGGCATTTATACAAAAAATAGTGAAACATCTACAATAAGCCATTCTTGACTTTACTTAATTTAAATCATCTTTAGTGAGAGTGGCATATGATATGATTTCATGATGTTTTCCCTCACCTTAGAGTTAGCAGAAATAAATAAATACATTGGACAACATCACATACATTGCTCTGATTCTGTGGTAAGTAGTTTAAGCACTTGTGTTACATAAATCAGAAACAACGACGGTACCACTTAAATTTGAAAACCCAGAGGTAAGTACATGATTGAAATGTAAAACTGTTCTTGAATGTGTTTTCAGAATAAAACACCAACCTACACAGTTCTGAAGATAAACGGATAGCTAGAAATAAGATAAACGAATTTATAAGTTGGCTCGTCGTAGGGTCATATGGGACCCTTCAGGTACGGAACCCTAAGAGCGTGTGCCCTGCATGGCGGCGGGCGAGGCGGCGGGCGGCGGGGCGGTGTCGCAAGCGGGTGCACGGCCGGGCATCGGCACCGCGCCGACCCTGACTGACTTATCTTGCGAACGTGCGCCGCGCGCAAATTCGCATTCTAATACTCGCAAATTCAACAACACCAGCTTATTGTTGCGTTGCAATCCTCACTCGGACGCTCCTTGTTACATTCGGCCATGTCACAACCGATAATTGAATGACCAACTTTCAGCTATGCGTAGATGTCGCGATTATGTTTCTGCTAATACGAAGACTGACACTATTTGAGAGACGTTGATGGTAACGCGAATTTACTACCGCATTTAATTTTATAATTGCTGAACGGTTTCTGAGTTTTCATTTTACCGGGGAAAACCGCAGAGAGGTCATATTCGCTAACAGGAAAATATGAGTGACCTAAAAATAAATTATAACTAGGTATTATGTTCTTGACTGAGCTGGATTTAAATGAAAATTATGTGAACTGTTAATAACAATAAAGAAAATAATTATGTAGGTACTTGAAAAATATTTTTAAACTTAATTCTTAAGCGAACGTTATGAGCAGCCTGTTGCTATAGTAACGGAAGACGAAAATTCTTTGATTTATCAGTATAGTACGTACGTAAACGCTGTTTTTAAAATGATGTAGACACAGTTTCCACTATTAATTCAATCTGTGAATAAGAGTAATCCGCGATTGCTAATTGGAATGGAGCAAATAACAGCGCACCAAGCAAAGGCAAGAGAAGCCCTTGTACTCGTTGGTATTTAGGTACCGGTAAAGGCTGACAATTGAAAGTAAAACTACTGAAGCCGTTCACAGTCGGTTTGATATAATTTACGATCCATTTAAACGTCACCGCCTACTAGGCGTCAGCCAGCGTATCTATGAGTATGATTCATTTGTCATAAATGAAAAAATGAATTGAGACATCCAGTTATGATAAATATTAAATACGTAATGTTGATTTGTTAGGTTTAGATTTGAAGTATACCGCTACCTACTACGTTATATATAAACTTCTAAATTTTTTTATATTTGTGATAATGAATAACATAATGTTAGGAAGGGGTTTCTAAATTAAGTAACAATCATACGAAAATTGATGAAAATAAAATTGAACCTGAACTTAACAGTCGAATCAATTAATGAGTAATTAGACTAAATGTGGATAAAATAAAAAATCCAAATGTATGCATGCATTTTTAATTGATATGATATGTAATAGGTAAGAATGTAAGTTATTTAATAGAGTTCAACATTCGGTAAACATTTGTATGAATTACGAACAAAGATATTTTTTTTATGTAATTTAGTAAATATTTAAAGTTTCTTTCAGTCTACTGCACATGCGAGTTCGTTGAACTCAGAATAGAATAGCCGCACAAATAAGTTAAACAAGGAAAATGGGAAGGTATATTTTCGCGTAAGTGTCTTGGTTGTCCGATAAAGTAGTCTGATACGTTTATTGTTCTTGGAACTCGGGAGCGACAGTACTATTATCGTTTGAATACTAAGTATTGAACACATTTATGCAGAATTTTGATCTTCCAATTTACGAGCATGCGATTATGAGGTTCCACACGGAAGAGAAAATAATGGTTACAGCATCGTTAAATGATCTTGTTCATAAATAAATAAAACAACCTGGAGCACAGAACAGAAAAGAAACAGATTAAACAGGTGTTTCAAGTTAATGGCAGATTAAAGGCAGTTAAAAAATATTTTATTTTAAAAATATTGCATAATTGGCAAAGTAAGTTTTATTTTTAGTAACGTGCAAGTTTTTAACCGAATTTCGATTCAAAGCCATTTGTGGTGAATTTTTTGAAAGGTTCAATAAATTGCAGGTTTTATGCTATAACCTGCTACCATAGCATTCGTTATACCTACTTAAAGAGGTTGTAGGCTGTTGTTTCACCTTGATGTAATGAGTTACAGGCATAGGCCGTAGGTATCGGCGTGCGGTAAGAGGCGAGCTAGGCTGGATCTCAAAGGCAGAGTGGCAGGGAGCGGCCGCCATTCGGACTTTGTAATACATTCGGCCTAGTCAGCGTTCGTTGCCCCGTGGCGCTCGAGGCCGCTGAGTAGCGCTGCTAGCGCGGCCCCCGACTCCCGCCGAATGCCCACGGAAATTGCCGAGCCGTAGTTTACCGCCAAATTCGAACGCAACTGAATTAGATTCCAAAAATTTAAATATTCATTTTTTTAAAGACGTTTTACCACAAAATCGAACATAACTGGGTGTAAAATGAATATGAACTTTATTTTCAACAATGTTAATGGTAATAAAGGCCTTAACCATTTTGCTTAGAAGGCAGTTTATTTAAACAGGCCTTTACTGGATAAAAAGGTTCAAAATCATTAAAGAATTAAAGGAAAATGTATTGGTGTTATACAGAAGACTACCCAAGGAACTTGCTCATAACAAAATTATCACATTATTATTTAGTCATTTCTCCGTTCAAAAGCAAAAGTCAATACTTATGCAACCAGCCAGAAAGTAGTCTGGTGACACTTTAACCCAGTGCTGCGTGTTCCGGAGGCGAGTAGTCCAACGCACCCGTTTTATACTCATTAGTATGGAGACAGCGCCTCACCACTTTCACTCTCACCAATAACAAGTCTTACGCAAGCTACCGTCATTCCGCAACTCTCTACCCGCCACTATCTCCGCATCGTACGCACTCCGACAGTGGCGGGGCACATTCGCGACGAATTCACAACAAAATACGGATTCTCGCAATAATGGTGTAACGATAAGAGGCGACGCAAGATGCATCCTCGGGCCTAATGACGGTCTCTGCAGAAATGAAAGTGAACAGTGTTTCGGCTAGTTCATAGTAGGTCAGCGGAGTAGGGCAACGGGGGTCGACGCCCGCGCAGCCTCGCCAGGTGAAAGTGGCCCTCCTCGTCCCCGCGCCCTCCGCTCCTCCAATGGCGGCGAGGCGCGTTGACGACTTGCCTGCGCACGCGCCTGCCTTTTTGCAACTTGGCCATGGAACCTATTACGATAACTGCGAAACAACACTGCACTGGCAAATGTAAATGTATGGCCTTTATTTGTTCCTTCACACCACAAACCGAAGAGAACGGAATAAATTAATATTGGCAAAGATAATGTTTTAAAATAACTTTATCCTTACGTCCTGAATCTTTACTGTACTGATATTATAAAGCTGAAGAGTTTGTAAGTTTGTTTAAACGCGCTGATCTCAGGAACCACTGGTTCGTATCTTTTTTTATGCTGGATAGTCCATTTATCGAGAAAGGCTATGTAATATCACGTTGCGACCAGTAGGAGCAAAGAATCTGTAAAAAATATGGAAAGAAAAGGGAATAGGACGCGTGCAAAGCCGCGACCCGCAGCTAGTATTCAATAAAACCGGTAGCAAATGATGAAAAGTCTGGACTTTACCGCCGCTTACCCCAGTTAACGCCCACAGCATTTCCAAACTTCAACTTGGCATTGTAGCAGCTGACATAGAAACACAAAAACTTCTGTACCGTAATGAGCTGTGATTACTCCAGTCTGCCGAATTTTGAAACAGACCCAGTTTTCCGCAAAATGACGTCATTCGGTGGAACAGTGACGCGCTGATTCCATGTTAAAAATGGCTTGCCATTCTGCTTTATGTAACCGGCAGACGGCAACAAGTGATTGAATAGGCCCCATCTTACGTAAATGTAACGTACACACATACACAATAAGCATCACTTGCGTAATAAAGAGTATCGTTTGGTGTCTTGACATTATTGTTTCATAAAAAGTATTGTTCATCAAACATATACCTACTATAGTTAAAAAGATAGGCAATTGTTTCTAAATTGATCTACATCTGAATTCAAGTGTGCCTAACAAGTCTGTCTGTCGAATAATAAATTCCTTATAGTTTTAAAAATCTTATCTTTTGCAGTATGATTCTCTTTTTTAAAAATCACTGTTAGTAAAAATATTCTATAAATTTTTCGGAGGTACCGTAAACAAAATGACATTAGAAATTTGAACGTTCAATACGACAAGCCTATATACCATCGCCTGGTTATTAAATTTAATTTCGTCATTTACGTAAAATTGAACTTCTATTCAAAAATATTTTCATTCCCCCGTTCACAATACCAACATACATGGTTGTCAAGGATAAATACATGAAGTTGCATTATTGGTACATTCTAGAACTCGAGCTGACAATGAAAAGACACACGTAAAATGCTAATTAACATACCGGTATTTTTATACATTATTCACACGTATACATAATGAAATAAGATTCTTTTAAGTATCTCCATATGTAAGAGTTTATTAAAGTACATTGGCTGGCGTATGCTCTCGTAAAATATGTATTGCTATCGATCTATAAAGCACCAAGGCTTTTCGACCAACGCTTAGGTATTCCTTCGGCTGTTCAATAAATACTTGGAAACTAGTTTTGTGAGGGATATAGGCGAAGGTTATGCAATGGCGGTTGACCGCTTTATCGCCTTCAATATTTATTCTATTATAATGGTTAGCGGATGTGTTATTGTATAATTATTTAACGTAAATAATGTAATGCGAGCGCACGTAGACACTTTAGACAAACATAATCGCACTATATGATTAAATGTGGTAAATTAAGAGAAAAATAAGGGAAAATTTAGTTTAATTAATAGAATATAAGTATTTTCAGAGAGTCATGAAAACGGGATTTATGTGAATTACTCGCAGCGGACCAGATTTATGTAAACCAGATAAAAACGTTGGCTAAAGACTTTTAATGCATTATTCAATATTAATCATGACATAATTAAATAAACTCTTAAAATAAATTATAAAATGATTGAATTAATCATTAAATTAACAATGAGTTTAACATGTGCCGTTATAAGTTACTATGTAAAATCATAAAACCTGCATGGTGTGGATCAAAAATAGTCTGTGGATATTTCTAAGCTTGTATACATAACGAATGGATTAGTGCAGACTGACTTCATGGCGTTACCTCGGGTACTATTTTCAAAATTGGGTCAGTGGGAGCATATCCACAGATAAGGTGCGCGCGATTGTATTCTAGATGAGTGAAGGCTTCATAAACTGATCCGAGGCTGGGGCCGTTGCGACAGCCGAACAAAGAAAGCGGCAGCGCGGCGGCCTTGCAGAGTTCATCGACCGACTTCTGCGGGTCGCAAGGTTTCGCCAATCGGGCTTCTCTTGGCTCCAGGATATTGCCAATTCTGTGCGATCAAGGCTGCAAGCCCGGGCATGCTGAGCCTCTTACTTTTCAATTCCATTGTGAGGAAAACGTGTTCGTATGTTGGCTTTTGCACTGTAACATTTCGATATCTAGATTAAACGAAAAATGTGGCTTTGCACACCACTTTGTCCATGTTGGAAATACTTAATGTTTACGTGTACTACAAATTAAATGTTTTACCCGTATTTATCATGTTTTCTCTAGATTATCAGAACGTATTTTTTGTTTGAAAACGAAATTCTCTCGTGCAGAATGAAAAAATAACAAAGTATACTTCAACAAACATATTTGTTGATTAATTTTTTAACAGTATTTGTTTAAATTTATATGTTTTTAAAATAATATTATATTGAAGTTTACACATCTAACATATCTAAGAAAAACTATCATGGACATCGACAGTAGGTCACCTTACATGCATTATTTGTTTACGAACATGTAACATTGAGCTTACTTGAGTCAACGTTTACCCTCGACGCTTGTCATTACTTGAGTTTTTCTTAAGCGCGAGGCGACAGGATGGTGATGGTACCAAACGGCCGCGAACAACCGTTGACAGAAAATCTTATCTTATATCAACCTGAAAACATGCGCTTGTAAAGTGACCTTCTTGATCGCCCAGTTATAAATAAACGTACTTGATCATTATGAAATAGCCATGAAATCAGTAAACGGATGCTGAGGTTACATACACATTACACACATCGTTCTTATCACATTAGTGTTAAAGACTATAATAATTTTCCGTAGTTTTACGAGCGGATACAAAGTTTTTACACGTTTTACTGCTCTTCGTAAACTCTGCAGTGACTTATAGAGTATGATGATAAAAAACAATGAGACGGTTGCGCGGTTGACCTCGTTATGTACTGACATACATACATATATTTCTGCCTACATCCATACAGTCGGACAAAGTTACGTGCTCGAAACCTAGATCCTGGCTAGCAACACGGTTAGCTTTATCTGAGTCAATCTTATCCGCCGTTCAGGGCCAATTAGGAGTACTGGAGTGTATTTTTGGGGTAGAATAGACAGCAAGAGTACGCGAAATAGTTTGTTATTAAACCAATAAAATTCAAAACAATTTGTATTTTAGATGTTTCATAACGAATTAAATTTAAAACGATCTGATTTCTGAGTTCAGATGTTTCTGAATTGTGTGTTCACAATTAAAGTATTCGTAAAATTGGGGAAAGCTGGCCGACCATTTCAGATCTTTTCGAAAGTGAAATTTTACTTGAAATAATACTTCTGTGTAATTAACAGTTGAAATGTTTTTCATAAAATGAATCTCTTTACTTTCGATAGGTTGCAAATATTTCATTAACATATATTAGGTATATTCAATAACAAACGGAAAGATACATATGCAATGTAGATATCAATTTATTAATCACCCGTAAAAGTACAAACAATGAAGGACAGGAAAAACGCCAAATGTAGTATTTTGACATTTCAATTGAGGCGTAATCGAAAACCAAATTTTATATAACAATTCGGTCATTCACTTACATTTTTAGGGTTGAGCATAAATAGTACCTACCTTATATTATGTTGAATGTAGAATTGGTCTCCTCTAAAAGAATACAAGTTTTGGTATTTGATATTGTTTTCTTAATTATTTTCATGTGCTTTTAATTAGAAAGATTAATTTCTAAAATCACAATCATTAAGTTTATTCGCCTCTGAAACTTTTCACCGCAGTCAACAAACATCGTAAAAATTGTCATAACATGCATACGTCGTCTAATATGGTCCAATGTTAACCAACACATAACTGAAGTAATAAATAACGTCAAAGAAAACCTTCAAACAAACATCCGATCGTCAGACGTTAATGACCATTTTATGGCTAGCGAGAAAATGGTTCGCGCGGCCCTGAATGATATACCGAGTCCCGTTACTCGAACAAAAGCCAACTATGCATATAGTCCAGTTTTTCGAGTCATTTCCTGTGACACATGCATATTCAAATGAAAGGCGAGGCGAGAAGAAAAAATAGTTCATTTGCATTGAATGCAGGCCCTTCGTGACCCATATACACAGGCACGAGTCTCGGCAGGAAATGACACATTATAGCTTTCTTTAAACTGTACTTTTAGCTGATAAGAGTTATACTGAAAGAAGAAAATAAAATATCACACACAAGATATATTTAAAATATTTAGGACAAGGGTTACAAAATGTTTAACATTATAGAGCCTATGTTGTTTATTTGTTTCGTTGATTTGCTTTTTTGAGACGTTGCGTCTTGTTACACAATGACGCTTAAACACTAAGTACTAAAAAATATGTTTTAACCTGAAAAATAGATGATGCGGACAAAGCCGCATGAAATAGCTTCTTACGAATTCTGTTTTACACGATATCAACGTGTAAACTAAATTAAATATAAATATAACTAGATGTTCTTCTGCTAGATCGAACTCAACTAGCAGTTTTTGTAACTGATTCAAAATTCAGTCTGATAAGTGGAGAATTTGATAGAAATATTAATACCTAACCTCATTAAACATAGTCATGGTTCGTTTAAATTTATACTGATTTTATATTACGCGGGCATGACCTACTGCATTGTATGTCAATAAACATAATGTTTGTGTATATTTAAAAAAATAGTTTTGTTTAACAATTGAATAAACAGTAGATAACATATTATTTAAATAAGAATATAAATATGCTTACAGGGTTTCCCAAACTTAATTTCACTGTGAAGCTCTTGTATTAATTTTTTTTCTTCATCTGGCTAAACAGTTTATCTACTAGTACTAGTAAAAATCTTATATAAACTCCAAATAACAGACAATATCGAAAGCAAGTCTAGATTGCGTTTTTTCCTTTAAAGAAAAAGGGAAAGAGCCTACATTTAATTAAATCCCATTACAAATTGATATCATCAACTTTTGATTACAAGATGTGAGCTACTTGTGATATCACTAAGTACTGAGACCACACTTCATAAAAAAAATACCGATTAAAAATTTTTATGTGGTATTTTCTGAGCGCCACTGTCAAATGATGGCAGATACACTTAGCTACTGTGACACCCTCATAATACATTCTTTTAAAAAAGGCAGATCTTATCATAGTGCAATCGCTTCGATCTTAGAATAATCTTTCCTATAAGGAATCTTACAACAAAAAACATATTTTTCCAAAACGATTTATTACTTTACAATTTATCAGTTGCTAGACATAAAAACAATAGGGTATGAAATCCGTAGGTATATAAGTGAGATAAAAATGCAATTTTTTCTATAGTAAAAGTTTTTCTATATATAACAAAAAAGAACGGGCTGTCAAGTATAAGATCTTATTATTTTGTCTATGGATAACAAACCCCTAAATGCAAGATGAAGTTAATTATTTTTTATTTGCTGTCACGCATGTACCTCATGAGATCCGTATTGTATCCCCGTAACCTTAATTGTTTTATAATTAAAATCACGGTGTTATTGACCTTCAAGTAGACCCTGTATCCATTGCATTCTCAAGAAATGGCATAATTATAACATGTAGGTATCTAAATGTTTGATAATGGCTGTAGTCAATGACTAATTTGGTATCGTGGGCCATTAATTGTTTGACATTAAGGTTACACGCGTGTTAATTAATAACAATTGTTTGTTTCACCAATAAAATTAAGGATTATGTTTCAAGTTCACTTTACTGGTTATCATAGATAATTAAAAAGATATTCAAGTAATACAAGTGATTGGACATAAACATGTTGTTTACCATTTAATTGATATCCAATTTTGAGTAACCAAGTTTCCAACTTGTCAATTTCATCATTGTTGTTGAGATAAATGGTCGAATATAATTGGATCTACAATTGCTAAAAGAAAGTAGGGCATCGTGATGAAGTTTAGCATCGAACCATCAGTCACATTGCCATCACAATGCATTTAGAAAGCGAAGTGCACAAGTGCCGAGGTATAGCGAAGAAAGCGCGTCCATCGTAGGAAAGTTGCGCCAGGCGGGAGCGGGCCGGGGGAGGGGGCTGCGCGCACGCACCCACAAGTAGTACACTTTCGATCTCGACTCGCCTCGGTGAGAGTTGTGCGAAAATGAAAGTGGTGTTGTCATTATGGTCCACTTTCCACGCTGGGGTCAACAAACCCGTCTGCCCAGCTTCTAAGCTGCTTCAAGTTAATTATAAACCACTGCCAGTTCTCAGTTACGTTATGTTGTTGTAATGAGAATATTATTTCGCTAAATGTGAAAAGACATTCAACACTTCGTCGTTTAGAAGTCAGCTTTCATATTATCACTTTAAACAAGTAGGCTGAGATATTAAACGACACCAATAAAAACAAATAATATTTTCTACGCAATAGCATATTGCCTACGCATCGTGCGATGATATTATAATGGCAACAAAGGGTATAATTTATAATCTGATGCGAAAGGAACATTATATAATAGTAAAATACAATATGGATTCGTATCATATAATAAGAATGTTTTTTGGGAGCCACGGGGGCCATCGCTTATCATATATCATTTTAACCGTACACGGATTCTAAGTATAATCTGTGACTTGTTTTAAATTAAAAAAAGAGCGATATTTTAATCGATATTACAACGTAGCAACAAGTGTAGAAGAAAAATATGTTACTGGCACCAAATTATTAAGAAGAATGAATACAAAAACGTTCGCTGTTTTTAAGTTATTTTAAATATTTATTTCAGTTAATGATTAATCGACATCATTCTACTTCTTTGCATCTTTTTATTTATTTGTTTTATTCAAACCCTATTATAATCATGATGTAAGATCACAGAAAAACCTGTATGAAACAATGTAATGTTTCATTCCATTTACTGCCCACAATTAACCTTTAAAAGCGAAAGTGTTTACTATTTTAAAAGGCTAAGAAAGAAAGCTTCTTGCTTTCTAATGATAATTCTTCAGAAAGTTCATGGTATTAATACGATACGTTAAGCCTCTCATGTGTGTAATCCAGAATGTGTACTATATAATTGTATTAATAAACAAAAGATTGTGATATGAATCAATACTAAGTAAGGGCCTTAGGTCTTTAGGAATGTTCACAGTTTATCAGTTACTGCAAAAAAATTAAGGAAATAATGATGATTATTTTAGATAAATTTTCCAAAACATTTTATTAACGAGGAAAATAAAGAAAATTAAATATTAAATTACTTCAACAAAATATATTGTTAACTATTAATACGATACACAAAATTTGTTTTATTATGTTGTTGCTTATCCGAAAGAGTAATAAATGAATACTGAAATTTTTAATGAAACGATTTATTAAATCTTTAGTGCATCATCATTGCACTGTAAACAAGAACTAATTTCATTTAAAAATAGGTTGTAACAAAATTTCTCTTTTTTGGTTCATATTTTTATTACTCTACCGAAGACTTTCATGATTGATGAAGCTTCTGAGCTAGTTTGAATGGTAATAGAGAAGCTCAGTAAGATAAACAATGACTGACATCACAATGTTGTGTAGTAATCGGCCCACTTTGTATCAAATTTATTATAATTGGATTGTTAGCATAAATGTCAGAAGTAATATATCGTTCAACAAAAAATGCCTACGGAGAGTTCACTTTTATGAGTACAGCTATTGTTATGTAAAAGAAAAATGAATTTCGATGGCTTTGTATAAAATTAACATAGTATGTAGCAAAGGCGTCCCATCATGTTTTAAATAAGCAACGAAGAAAATACTTTTTGTGGGCTTTCGTAAACAGGAAACTTTAAACTTTTCCATTTGCCTGTCCTGGCGAAGTTCTATAACTAGGCATAGCTTTATTTCATATTCCAACAAAGTTGTAAGTAAAATTTACACTATTTTAAGCACCTAGTCACCGACTCGTAATTCGATGAAACTTTTTAGCTTGTCTATTCGACTAGTCTTATTGTTTAGGTCGTTTTAAGCTAATGGAAGAATGAACTATATTTCCATACATGAGTTTGTATGTGATTGTATAATATGCTAAGTATGCTATCGTAAAACTTAATCTCTTTTGTTCTTTTGTAAACTATCAGTTCAATATTTAAAATTAGCACTTAGAAAAGTACTTTTACGCGAAACGTCTCATAAAATTTAAAATAACACTGCTAGTACAGCAATTCAAAAGCAGGAGAATTTTAAATTTGCATTAGTTTGGTAGTCATTCCGATGCATATTGCAAGGTGGAAGCTGGTACCAGTGCAGGCTGAATGTAGAACGAGGGTTGGTGCGGGGGGGGGGGGCAAGGGTGGACGACCGACGTTGACGTCAGCGCGACCTGATGCTGCTCGGCTTGAGGTTAACCCGAACTATGACCTCGTACACTTCTCTGTATTACTTTACATAACACTAGTTACGGGTACAAGTAAAATAAATGAAGTCAAAAATCTAATCCAAGGAATGATGCAGGAGCACAGAATATGAAATAGGTTGTGTCACCAAAAGCACAGAATTTGAACGGCTTAGGTTCTAATGAATAATATTTGAATATGTAGAAAAAATGTACTCAACTACTGAAAAGCTAAAAATTAATCACCTACAACAGTTTGCAGTTAGCTCAGTAGGAAGATCGTTTAAGTGATCAAAGAGAGAGAACAAGTGCATTTTAAGAAGCCCGCAGGTACGATCTCATTGCCCGTCATTGTCTGAGATATAGGTCAGGTGTACCTACACCAATTAAATAAGGATTTCCTTAACATTGTAAGACCCAGAAAACCAGCCAGAATATAAAACCAATTATATCTGGCTTTTAAAGGACCTTCGCAGCCTTACCAGGATGAAAAAGACATTGCGATAAAAATAGGCAATTTCTGTAAACAACATTAGGAGTAATTTTATGGTTTATAGATTTTACACTTAGTGCATTGAAGTGCCATCTATGATATGTTATTAAGAAGAAAATATTTATACGTATGTCTGTGGATCGCAACCCTGTTAAAATTGGTCGAAAGTTGAAAAGCACTGCTTTGAAATGTCCAAACATTGGTACTACCCAACCGAAAAATTCTCGCGGCAAAAAAACATCTGGAACAATGGTCGAAGGTGGAAACCGCGAGACGCGTACGTATCCGCGCGCCCAAGCGGATTCCTAGCGGCATAATTGGTTGCCTTGGCCTATAAAATCCACTCACCGAATCATTCGCCAATTCTAGATTTAGGTTTTCAGTTCAGTGGGTTGGAGTGGTCGCTTCCGATCTCGGTTCGGCGACGCTCCGCTGATTACCGCAGCTTTGTTTGCGCGCTTTTTTTGTTTAATTGAATGCCATGTTTACTCGCTCGCTTAGATAATTAATTACCTTTTTAATGAGAGAGTTTCAATTTTAGTGACAGTGAGGTTGTCGTTTGTGATATTTAAAAAATGTTTGCGTTTATGTTTTACGCAACTAAATGAAGTTGGATACTCTCTGCTGCGCACATTTTAATGAAAATATAATTACATTGTTTTTGTATTATGATGTTGTTGATATTAAATACCTATCCGTAGTTTAGTGTACTTAAATAAATTTTCAATTCTTTAAAAAAGGCTGTACAATATACTAGTCTAGAATAATATCCAAAGAATTTTTGTATAAATTGAAACATGACTTGACTTTGCATCTTTGTATTTTAACGAAAAATTATTTTTACTTAACTGATAAAACCCTCCCAGCTCGAGATACAATAAAACACAGATGCGAAAAATGGTAGCAACCTGTGCGCCATTCTTATTACTTCGACAATAGGCCCACAAAATACGAAATGTAGTTCAGGGATTGTTGCCGTACACAACGTTGAAGCAGGCAGATTGGGGTCAAGGATGTTATTAAGATAACAAAAAATAAAGTACGCACGAATTCTTGGTTCAGACTTCCTCTTAGTCTCCATTTTGGTATTATAATGCTATAAATCTATTCAGTATTAGTAGCGCGAAAGAAAGTGCTTCATGCGGTCACATGCGTCTTATCTTCATACATTCATTCATGCGGTCTTATCTTCTTTGGTTTTAGAAACTGTTCCATCGACGCAGAATTAGCATTCATGTGAATCGCTTTCGCCTTATTTTGCATTTGTTAAAGATAAATGCAGTGTTTATGTAACTTGATGTCATTGTTATTCTAAGTTTCATTTGACACAGGATGACCTAAGCTTTTAATATGTATACGTAATAATTAAAGGAAAGTTTGTAAAGGAGCCTATGTTGGAGGATAAGCTATTCTAGAAGGAAATTATCTACTTCTCTGTAGTACGAGATATTGATTGATTGATCTGGCATTCCAGACACAAGTAGGTAGATACATGCTTGAATTTCGTAGACATACATTACAAATTAAAACAAAATTTCAAATTTTTGGACTTTTAATACATTGTTGATGGGTTGAGTAGAATATGCAGTCGAGGGTTTCGAGAAACTGTTTGACTGAATGGTTCGAAATGTTTGCTTTCAATTGAGTGCACCTGCGGAGTAAGGACAAGTGGTACCGTGACGTGTCTGTTAGGGGAGCCTGTAAACATCGGTCGCTAAGGGAGCGCTAGGGGCGGGCGGCGCGTAGCGGCTACGAGCGCGGGCGGCGTAGCGCGGCAACCCGCCATTCGCGCCGACGCCGCCGCCGGCCGCACGCGTTCGACCGCGCGGCCTATGCGTCTCGTCCCGTGCCCCGACATGACTGTGACCGAGTGCCGTCGCCGCCACCTGGAACCTGCCGAGAGCGAGGAGCCCCCGGAACCGCCACCCAACGACGCCGACGTGCTCCTCGGCCGCGTGCTAGCAGGTGAGCTGCCATCAGCTGATCGTCAACTGTCATTGTGCCCGCCATTATTAAGTGCCGTTCATCGCTGATAGTGCTCGAATCTCGTAATTGATATTTCGTCTTCAGTGTACGAGTGTGTGTAGTGCACTTTGTTAAATAATAGGGATGATGTATGTCCTTTTCACTTTCCTGCGTTGCGAGGCAGCGGTGCGGGGCGCGGGGCGCGCGGCGCGCGGATCTGGGTCAAGCGGAGTTCGTTGCCCTCGGCCTTCCCGGCTATATTCGACGCGCTAATCGCCGCCCCTCTCCGCGCGTCCGCACAGAGACGAACTCCGTTTTTGATTAATCTTGTTTTAATTGCATCCATTTTGGTTTTCTTTTAACCCAATTATACCGTTAATTACCTTAGCATAATAATTGGTTTGCTCTAATTATGAATTACGTATGCATGAATCTTTTAAATGACCCTAATCCGTATGATACCTTTTTATTTGACTGATCAACATTGAAAAAACATTATGTACTTGTACTATCATATATTCAATTGATTTGAGATCGATGGGGCATACTATGTACCTAGTAAAATAATATCTAAATGCATACATTTGTCAATACTGATTGCATTATTCGCAAAGAAGAGTGAGTCTCTGCGCTCGACATCATGGTCGAGTCGCGTTTCGCAAGTGGAGCCCATCGCTGAATGCCATTTTATTTTGGAGGCCGCGCGCGCAGCCCGAGGGCCCGCGGTCAACGGCCCCGCGCGCTATCTAGGTCGCCTCAGAATAACCTAGCGCCGATACTCTAATAATAATGTATACGAAACCTTGGAACATACTGTTGTCCCACTCATACCTATGACAACTCACCGCTTACGACTAGCAACGACACTACTTTCGCAATGTCTACACCAATACTCTATACGCGCAGTCGCTAACTAGACTCCGTCTCTTTCACTCTCAGTGGCAATCCTAAGTTGATGGAACAAGTGACTAGAAATTTCTAGACTTCAGCTCGAATTACTGAAGTCATATACTTCCAAGTTTACTTAATACCTATATTTTGATAATATTTTGTAATTTTCACAAAACCTGAAGATATGCCAAATGGTTACAATATTTATTTATATCATATCATATTTTATACAGGTGCATAAGTTTGAAAATATAATTTATCATTTAAGTTTTATAAATTTATTTATAGGGAATTTTAATAATATTGTTTTCTTCTAATAATAGAATATGGTATCTAACTAGGAAATGATTTGATGATTTAAAAGCATAGCATGGGATTACTACAAAGCTTAAATATAATGTAAAATAGGTATAAGTCCCACAATAAAACTCGAAAGTTAAGACGGATTAGAAAGAAAACGAAAAATAACAATACATGTTGCGTATATTCTGACGTAGACCACAAGGATCGCAGTCTTATTTTTACAAAGCCTTAAAAATAAAAAGATCCAATTAAAATTGGTAAAACAATGTATTGCGTGTGGTGTGACGTAGGCTGCAGCGGGGCGCGCGGGACGGCGCGCGGTATTGCGATCAAGGCCCCGAGTTCGTTCACCCACTGCAATTGGGTCACGCTCGCTCGCTCCCCGCCCCGCGAATAACCGTTTAAAATTACTCTAAATCCTTCCCTGTAACGTCACCAACCTGTCTTTTGTTCTGCAGTTACTAGAAACGCAAGTTCGCAAACGTTTCATCATTTTAAAATCAACATTGCATTCATTAACCATGATTCTTACGCAAATAGCTTAATTATAACGATTACGGTAATCAATATAATAAAAAAAAACAGCGTGTCCTTCGCACATATGTATTTGATTAAGGCATTCGTTTTTATCAATGACATTATATTGTTTTATCGGGTTACTAATAAATGAATTTCAAATAAAATAAGCACTTTAAATAAAATAATTACATAACAGATAAAAATTTGTACCTTAAAATAATTGTTAAACCAGTTTCCCTAAACAAAACGTAAAGACATGTCACAAAACTTCATGACATGTGATTACAGAACAGTAGAGACATGCCTAGAGTAAAGTTAAACTTCACTTTCTATTTTAATTCGTTGAGTAATAAAACCCTAGTCACTCCATTACGTTGTACACTTATCTGTCAGAATTTCAATGACCACTTTAATATGGATATAAAACGGTCATCGGCTTTAGCGAAAGTTGTAAGGAAAAAGCGAGGACGATTGTAGGGGTAAGCGCCAGGGTGGGAGCAGGGCTGGCGTTCACACAACTAGCGCCTGAAGCCGCCATTAGGTACGTGTTACTTTTAGGTTTAGGCTATTATTAAATTAGGTAGCAACGATGATTTGACAGTACCTATAGATTAAGGAGACCGCTTCTGAGATGTTGTGCTTAGAGCGTTAAGCAGCAAAACTGAGATTTGATCCCGCGGGCAGAACTTTTACTGTGCTGCGTTTTACAAGGTTAGATAAAAAAACACTAACTGATCGAAGGTATATTTTGTGTAGTGATATTATGTCAATCAGGTATCTTGATCTTGAAGGCAAAAACAAGGTGCCTTGAAATAAATCTTAAACGGTCTATCCATATAAGAAAACCCAAGATATTCACATTATTTTATTTTAGTATGAATAGAACCTCTTGATACTTTGAAAATTATATACAATTTATCGGCGTATTCAGATGAATTATTTGCTTCGCCTTAAGATTAATTTACTAGATTACATTTGAAGATTAACATTATATCCCAATAAAAAAAAAGTCATAGAAAATGTTTCTGATCTATAAATTTGCAAGGTGCTTGACAGCCCTAAATCCGGGGCCGTTGCAAGGCGCGGGGTGTGCGGGGCGTGCGGGAGGGGCGCGAGAGGCTGCGGGTCGACGCCCGCGCCGCCCTGACCCCAATCCGTACGCGCTCGCGTCACACCGCGGACCTCGCGTCCAGGCATACTCAGCGGAAAATACCCATTCTTTCGACACTATGATCGTTCAAAAATACTTTTTTTTTAGTATAAGGCCACGGGTCGATCCGCATAACTACCTGCCAATTGGTTGGGGCTGCGAAAAGCAAACAAAAATAAGAAAAGTGACATTAGCCGCTGATTAATTGAGTAGGTAAGCAGCTTAGGCCCCGAAATGAACTCAGCATGCGTACTATAAATGCCACAAACAAATAATTCAAACATATGAGCCAATGCAAATTCTTTTCATAATTAAGTTTTAACTTTTTCTAAGGGCTTACAAAAACTAAAAATAAAATAAAACTTTGAGAAACTGGAAAGACGATACGTACGAATCGCGAAAAACAAAGAGTGTTTGAGTTAGTTTGGTTGATCAGAGGAAATAATGAGCCATATTTTTAAATGTGCTCTAATATTTGTTGCGTATTTAAACTGCAAATCCAGATGTTGCACTTTGGAGACCAGTTTTATATTTAAATGAAGATAATAGTTATGGTACGAAAATCATTACGTTTCTTAAACTGTTCTAGCCATAACACACAACGCTTGATCCAGTTTAGTGAAACGTGTATAACACTGGCCTAAATGAAAGTTTTCTCTATTGTGATGTCCGATTTTTTTTTCGATATGAATCAAAGACAATTCGTCGAAGCGAGCAGAGATGACCCGAAAGCGGCGCTCGTTTGGCGTGATATTTCCCCCGTAACCCGGTAACCCGGCCACGTTCCGAAGACCTACGCTTTTTTGGCGGCGGACTTTGTCTGCGTTACCTCATTTTTTATAACGTTACCTTTTCATCTTAGTCTAAATATAGTAAGTATACCATTGAATTGTGCTTTTCGTGAGCTGATATTATGATGGTTTTTTAAAGGTTTTATAAGATGTTTTATTCATTTATCTTCTTTAGAGTTCATTTTCAATTAGTTTTTAGTTTCCTTTGAAACAATTTTTTCATGCAACATTTTAAATATCAATCGTATTTGATTTTGACTGGAGATATAAACAGAAATAGTATCATTTATGAAGTCAGTATTTACTCGCATCCATAATTCCACTGTCCAATATTTTATAAATAAACCCAGATATGCATATATGCAAAATGTTTAATTGTTTCAAGGTATGTTAGTTCAACTGCCATGTACTTATATACATGTACATGATACTTGCCAAGCTAAAATACCTTAGGTGGGCGACTTTCATACGGTGAAACATTTGAAAACGAGTTAAGTGAGATCGTAACCGCGCGTCATTCAATTGTCAGCTATTATGTAAGACCGTGTTGTACGCTGCTAGTGTACTATGACTAGGGTTGTTCACTTTTAAACTCAATAAACGCATAAAAAAGCACATTGCGGTTTAACTAAAGGAACGATTTTTATACCAATTTGCATTTGAGTTTAAAATCGCTCCCTAAAGCAAACATAAAAATATCTATTGCCTATGTAGCTGTTACCGAACAGCTGAACTACCTGCAAGTAATTAGGTAGTTCACAGGCAGAAATAATCGTCTAGGTTTTGCATTAATTATGTCAGACGTTAATTACTGACATACCCATAAAAGTATATAAAGAAAAAATAATACTCTTTTTCTTATATTAAACACACATCCATCATTTCAGTTCCCATGATATCCCGTAAATTGATTTATGATGAAAAAAACAAATTCGCGCTCGCCTTTCTCCAAGCCGAGCCGACGTGTTGAAGCCATCAATCGCAGCCGCGGCGTGCGTTGCAAATTAATCACCAGTTACGTATCCACTGATTAATTAATCAATGATCGGTAGCTACGGTTGGGTGCAACTGTATGACGTCACCTATATTACTGTAGTATATACAGTGCATGTAATAAGAAGATTAATGAGAATCCTTAACACGAATAAAAATACATAGCGTATGCGTAAGTAATCTTCATAAAAGAATATTCCTGCTTTATAATGTACGCATATCTATTACATATTAATTATGCAAATACGAACTTTAAAATAAGGCGTCACGTTGTCTATTAAAAAGTTAGAGTCATTAAGTCAGTGGCCATAAACAAGGGTCGAGGAGTTTTATTAGGCGAACATTTAAATATGACAACGCAACGTTACGTTTGCCTATGCCGATGATTAAGCGGAGTGGGTCATGAGTCCGTGAGTTGGTGACCCAGATGTGGCAGGCTGTGTCGGCTCCCGGCCCGTGCTCCGATTCCTGACTAGGTTAGGGAGCGAGGGCAACGACCTGAGCCCGCCCTACCTACCCCGAGGAACTTTTCAGGCCATTTGACACGAATTTAAATAGGCCGAAAAATCGTTCACTCTTAAGAAAAAACATGACTAGTGTTACTGCATTGATTAAAATCATGTTTTTCTTTTCAAAGTCGTAATGATCAAAATGGACCATACATAATCCAAAAAGAAATTATAATGGCAAGAACACGTTTTTAATAAAAAAAGAACGAAAAAGCTATAATGAAATTATTGATAAGCCGTTAGTTACAACACTCCCCACAGAACAAATTAAGTTTAAATCAATCGATATTATTAAATAAACTTACTGGAAACTTAAAAATTCTAGGATAGTCAGTTTATTTTTTTTAACGAAAGACGTAGCGCGGGCAAGAAAAACATTTAGCAAGAATATTGTTGGCTGGAGAGCGCCATCTAGTGTCGAGTAGATTTTGTGCCGAGTTTCGGTAGATGTCGCTAGTTGCCTGAATGATTGGTTAAACTTAGTTTTATAAGAATAGACGTCATTACAAATGTGACGATGTTTGTTTTATTTTGATTGTTTGTTTTGCACATAGTGGTCTTGTTTACATTTTTTACGTAAGCTAATTGCTTATGTAGAAGAAAAACAATGATTGTTGTTGGTTATTGTAATTAATACGTTTTATTTGCCATGAATTCGAAAATCAAATGGAAAAACCTTAAATTTGCGTTAATCTACCAAGCTCTTATCAAAACTTGATTTTTTTAAATCATTGTGCATTCCCACTAAATTTAATAACCTCCTACATAAAAGTTTGGGTTAGATTCTACGATCTTGTAAAAAACTTTTTTGCTTAGAATTTAAAAAAATTAAGTATGTAAGATATAAATGCTTAGCGTTAGTTTTATTTATATGTGTTAAAATAACTTTTACGCATTTATGGCTAATATGTGCGAGTTATGAAATTTTTCATTCTGTAATAAAGAATATCGACATATCATCTAATTAAAGTTTATTACATTTTAGTTTTATTAATGTATGTTATAACCGTCATTATCTAAGGTATTGTTAATATCATTTCAGACTCTAGGTACATGTATTTCGGTAGAGGTTTTAATAAATAATAGTCTTTTTTAATGTTAGAAATAATTGCATCTTGAAATATGATACATTTATTGAACTTTTTGTACATGCTTATTAAATCTACACAACCGAGATCGATAAATGTAATTTATATGTTTATGTCAAATTTGCCTCTGAATCATCTTAATCATTTTTAACAAATTTCTTATCTGCTCGATATCAGTTTTTAAAATAGTAGACGTTACCATATATTGTACCGATATGAAGTTCTCATTAGCCCCGATTCTGCCGCACTAAATTAACCTACCTACGCAGTTGCTCAGTGTAATTCCTTACTGCCCTAATATTCTGACTAAATATAGTTACGCGTGTTAGTCTCAAATGTCAACGGTGAATCCTAGCCCACGCTTCCAGCATGTAGGATTTATTGAATTTCCGCCCTGACGTGGGATTGTGCAGCCTAGCTCGGACTAAAAATAGAGATTTGTTCGGGCATCTGGGGGTGGCAGGCAGGCTGGGGTGGCGTGACCGTGAACTGATGCAACCCTGGCCCACTCCACGAGTTACCACCCTCCGCCCGTTTCGCACCTATATATGTGCAACTTGGTATACAGCAACGAGCTTCCTGATTCAACTACGTCTCTTTTATGCGACACGTTTTGTGACGTAACGCTGCCATTTTTTAGCGAACAATTTTTCTGACGCTTTTGTTTCTTTCCGTGGTTTATTTTAGTATTAATGCATTTTGCTTGTTTATAAAGGTAGTTATGTATTATTATTTATTAGATAAGCTAATCATGAAATGGGATGTAATTTAATTTTATTTATTTTTTTTTTTTTATTTAAAAAACTTTATTGCACAAAATAAAAAGTACAAAAGGCGGACTTAATGCTAGAAGCATTCTCTACCAGTCAACCGTTGGGTCATGCAGATAGTTCGTTTATGGGTGCGGTAACAGTGAAAATGTGAGTATAGATTACAACAAAAAAAAAATAATAATTAATAGCAACAAATTAAACACCAGAATAGAATACAAAGGTACATGGTAAATTAATATAATAATAAAACAAAATAAAATAATATATACATCTATCTAATAACAATAAATATAAATATATATATATATATATATATATATATATAATACAAGTGAATACATGAAGAAAAACAAGTTAAGCAAACAAAATTTTATTTAGAGGGGGATGAACAAAAGAATTCACGGACTCTCATTTTAAAAATACCCTTAGTCAGGGATTGTCGAGTTACGGTGGGCAGAGCGTTCCAAAGCCGGATGGCTTGCACAGTGAAAGACTTGGAGAAGAACTCAGTATGATGTCGAGGTATGCTCAAGCTGAGGTTGTCTGAGGAGCGAAGAGAGCGGTCATGAGAAAGACATAGGTATTGAAATTGTTTCTTAAGATAGGACGGGGACAGTGGATTGTTGAGAATATTAAATAGCAGGCAAAGAATTCTAGTGTTTCTTCGTTCACGTATCGGAAGCCATTTAAGTTGGTTGCGAAAACTGGAAATATGATCGTACTTACGTAGTCCAAAGACGAATCTGATGCAGTTGTTAAGGAGACGATCGAGTTTATTAACCAGGATTTCGGAGATATCAGGATAACATGCGTCAGCGTAGTCAATAATGGGTAAAATTAGGGTGTACACAAGCATGAGTTTTGTTGTGAAAGGAAGAAAAAATTTGAAACGATAAAGACTCCGCAGACAAGCAACCACCTTGCGGCTAATCTCAGTAACATGAACAGACCAACTCAAGTTTGAGTCCATATGAAGACCAAGATTTTTCACGGACTCACAGTAAGGAATAATTGTTCCATCAAATCGTATTGGTCCCAGGTCAGTAATACGAAGCTTAGACAGAAGTCTGGAGCTTCCAACTATCATCGCTTGGCACTTGGTGGGATTGACGGAAACCCCGAAATCATGTGACCAAGCACGAATACGATCCAGATTGACATTCAACCTATCGATGGCCGAGGATAACTCCACCACAGTTGCACTAGTATACAATTGCAGGTCATCGGCGTACAGGTGATACGAGCAATCAAGAACACTGGAAATTAAATTGATAAAAACGGAGAAGAGGATCGGGGAAAGGATACCGCCTTGTGGAACACCAGTCGATAAGTAGACCCAATTAGAAGAGGCAGACTTTGTAGCAACCGATTGTTGGCGACCACGTAAATAGGAGGACATCCAATTTAAAACAGGAGGGGATAAATTTAGTGAGGATAAGATAGCAAGTAGGAGATCATGATCAACCGTATTAAAAGCATTGGAGAAGTCAATTAGGACAAGAATAGTGAGCTTGGTATTATCCATAGCCTCTCTAATATCATCAGTTACTTTGATGAGTGCCGTAGTGGTGCTATGTGCGGGCCTAAAACCCGACTGTTGTGAGTTGAGCAAATTGTTAACATTTAAGTGTGTAGAGAGTTGCTTCAAAACACAGGCTTCAACTACTTTCGAAAGAAAAGGCAGTATAGATATGGGTCGAAAATGGTTGGGAGAAGTGGGATTGGAAATTTTGGGAAGAGGATGAACCAACGCCCTACGCCAGACGTCAGGGAAATCACCGGAGTCAAGTGAAAAATTAATTAAATGAGAAATGACTGGTAACTGGTAATTTTCTTCGTTGTGACATATTTATGAACTGGTTGCTTTTCAATTTATGGAGAATTAACACAATTAGTACTTTTTTGAGCCAATCGGTTTAAGTAAAAAAAATGAGACATAGCATACATTAACTTGATCCCGTAGCTGTGTAGTGAAGTTTTAGCACCTGTTTTATGTAAATTAGAACCAGTCATGGTACCGGTAATAAATACTTAGATGGCTTTATAAATTTCCAGACAAACGAATGCATATATTGCCACCCAATCGAACCCATGACAGTTGGTCCAACAGACAGGAGCATTATTATTAAATAGGAATATTATGGGTGAAGTTTCCTATTGTCTTTGCTAAAACCATCTTGGTAATCGTTACTATTTAAGACCGATGTAACATGGGTTGATTGGTCTTCTGGATTCTCTAGAACATTTATCATTATGTCAATATGTCAACTTCTTAACTTTCTAATTATGTTATTGTCGATGTGTTGATTCTGTTTCTGAATTCGTAATAACATGAATGGTTACGAACAAACCGTCGTATTATCAAGAATTTTCCAGTGCTTAATAATAGGGTGGGTAGTGCTTTTAATTAATCCTGGTGGGTGAAGGGGGTAGTTTGACGTCAGATAGCGCATGCGCGGAGCGACCACGAGGCCTGCGCGTCCCGCCGGCGTACTTTCGCGCCAAACCTCCGTCGGTCGCGCGTCCCCTCATAACCTAACTTGCCGACTCATATTTACTTCCTTCGACTTAAGAGTCACGTTTCCCGCCTCGATGGAGGAAAACAGCGTCGGTATCACGCGCAATGAGCCCGCAGGTGAGTGCCCAAACACATTTTCCACGTACTCGTTATCAACATCATCGTAAGATGTCGGAGTCAACGAACTTTGTCCTTTAAAAATTCGCCCACTTGAAGCAATAAATTTCACCATTATCGCGAGATTAATCGTATCGCTGCTGAAACCACTGGCAATACGCTTAAGGCGGCTAATTATAATTTGGATACAGAAGTAGGTAGGTAGATATTTACGTTTCATTCGAACTATGGGTTAACGCTCTTGAACTATGTCTATACAATGATAAGACACTTAAAAAGTCGGCGATAGTTTTGACTTTAAAAATGTAAAGTACTTTTTTATGTCGAAAAGAGCAGTTAGCTACTCTTACGAAACCAGTTTAGTCAAAGTACATACATATACGTTTTTTGTACATCCATTGTTACTACTTACACCAAAAATAAAGTAACTGTAAGCTCGCCTCAATCTGTTTTCTTCAAACTCCTGGCAAACACAAAGCTAGATAATTTATTAGGTGTACATTAAGACTGACGTGTTATTTTCAAATTCGGTTCAGTTTTTACAGCGCGGTCCGTTGACTCCGGGCGGCGCGGCGTGTGAGGCGGCCCGACGCATGCGACCGCTGGTGTGGGTAACTTTCTTGGGCTGCTACGCCCGTGTGTGCGTGGTTACAGCATCGTGACACGCGAAATTTCATGTCTGTGTTGGTGATTGGCGATTTTTGTGCCGCCTCAAGGACGGCCGGCTCGAGTTCAGTAGCCACCTTCGACTGTGAATGACACCATTTCGAACGTTGACCCTACCCGTTTCCTGCGCCAACCAAAGAAACAGTCAATAGATCAGTTAAAATTCCTATTTAAATACTAATGTATGCGTGCTATTTAATCGACTTTGACTTAGAAACAATACACGCATTTGCATATAAAGTGATTATGTGAGGTGTGAACGGCCGTAACGTGGCTGTATTTGAGGTGTACTGTTTGATAGGTGTGTATGATTAACGTTAACATATAGTAAAATGTAATATTTTCCTTGTTGCAGGTAAGGTTGTGGGACGACGCAAGTTGCAGCGAGCAGGCGTACCGGTAAAGTTTCGTTGGCTCGTTTATGATTGCACGTAATGCTGTGTTCTCGTTAGAGCACAATGCACCAGGCTGCAGTGGTGGAGTCAGTCACCCCGTCCTAACGGGGCTCGCCCTATGCCCGCGCGACTCGCGACTCGCGGCTGCCGTCATCATGCTGCAATTGTCGTGCAATCCAGCTTACTAATGCAACTGGACTCCATACGCATACCTAATGAGGACATTCCACCACGCCTATCCTTGACTAATAGGAAACAAATTCCACGGTCGCTTTATTCAAACTGAAAAGCCCCACAATTTGTATTAAACTCACTGCGCTAATGACGTCCGAAAGTCCTGCAGGGCCTTTAACACAATCGTCACAGTGTCCCAGTTTTATTGTGTAGAAAGAAATGTCGACTATTTACACTGGAACAAACCAACCGTAAAATGGCCATTGAACGTGCGGACCAAGGGACAGGTGACATAGTAAAAACGAATTAAATTAAATGAAATTCGATAAAAATCGATAGGCTTCATTTCAATCACAAAAATTCTATGACTCGAATAAAAAGTAATCCAAAAGATTTATTACCAATATACATCATACGTGTAAATTCACGGTTAATGTCAAATTCAAAATCAATACCTAAATTATGAGAAAGAAATGTTGTGAAAATATTGCGCGGCATCCCGCTGGTATTTTATCATTAAGACGAACATTTGAAAGGGCATCTCGCGATCGCGATATCGTTTAGCGACAACACAATGCATTGCGTATCTGGGAATGTCGGTTACGAACCCATCTAACAAAAGGAAGTTTAAAAAACTATTCCTAAAAAGTTGAATCCGCCAGTTTTTTGTCGCCGAAAAGATTTCGATTAAACAATAATCCGAAGACTTTTTCACATCTTCACAGAAGAGTTGGGTATCGCGAAACGCACAAAGATACACATTGGGCAAAAAGTTGAACTTTACCTGTTCGTGAAATCCGAGATCAAAGGAAAGGGTAGTTCGAGTCGCAGTGCATTTTTTTAATAAAGAATGGACTCGATTTTACCTGCGTTTTTTTGCAAAATAGGTAAAAATGTTGGATCTTTAAAATCGAAATTAAAAGGAAGTCAGCTAAGGGTTAGCAAATTTCTATTCATCTATTGTGAAGACAGCAGATGGTATAAAATTCGCTCATTGCTCTCTGATCCTGTGACAATGTGGGTCACGACCATGGGGCGCACAATGTCCGTCAACCCACATCGAAATAAGGACAAGTACACGAACATTTCTTTTATTTGGAAACCTTTTGTTTAAGGACGCCTTAAACTGTGGCTACGCAATAACAATAAACCTCGCCTGGACTAAAAAAACGGTCGCTTTGACAGAACAAAACTAGAGGATGTCCATTCGAAGAACACCGAGTAATAATTGGTGATAATTTCTCTAATAAATCTTGGAACAAAAGATAGTTTTTGTGGCCATCATTGTTGTTATTATTGAAAAGTTAGTTCTAGTTTGACTGTTAGTTAGTTCTGGTTTCAACAATGGTTCATGTTAAAATTTTCAACAGAGTTTAAAATTTGGTAAAAATAATGGGAAGAAAAAGTTACTATTTTGAATGAAATAATAGCCTAAATTGGCTACGAAGTATCGTAATTATTGAGAATTACAAACTTAACCAAAATAATATTGAATGTCCATAAGTAGGGATGAGGCCTCCATCATTGAAATAATCTTTACTAAAATGTATTGGTTTAATAACTACGTTTGCCAAACGTGGGGTGGTGAGCACGAACCCAAGGTACGTTCGAAAAGTCGTAAACAGGGAATCGAACCCAGGACCCCAAAAATCATGACGCGGTACTTAAACCACTAGACCATTGTTTAATAACATTAGTTCCTTCGCAGTTTTTCAAATATTGGTTAGGTTTTGCGTGAACCAGTACGACGGTAGTGTTGGAGCAACAGCGTGGTGCACCGTTACACGCACTCGCCGAGTTGAGTGCACGCGCGCGCGGTCGCCGACACCACCAGCGTGACCCACGATCACCCTCCCCACCCCCCTCCGGATAAATAATCCCTACGAAATAAGTAAACACCGTTAGGCCCATTTGCAAACACAAACCTCTCTTGATAATAATTGTTATACAATGAAAAACAAGCATTGATCTAATCCTGAAGTTTTCCAAGTCCTATTGGATTGGTAGAAAGTAAACCAACAAAAGGCATATTAGCTTAACTTTAAGGTGGTATGAAATAAAAAGTACCTATGAGCCTGGCTGGAACAATCGTTGGACGTACGTGTCGAAACACGGCTATGTTGGTAAAAAAAAACTGACCTAAATTTGTTCTTTTAATGAAAGTAGCCTGCTACAATAATAGCTTTGAACTTCTGCAACAGTCGGTCTATCCATGGTGCCGGCTGCGCCGTGGCACGCGGCAAGACGCACACGCATGACGTTTGCCACGAGTCCGCCTACCGCCCTTTTTTAACAAAAAACTCACCATAAAAGACCTATTATGTAAATGACGATCTCTACTTTTTAATATTGACAAGGTGCGGTTTCTTACCAGGTTTCGCCGTCAGCTGGGAGACCAGGAAGTATAAGCACAATATTCAGCATTGAGACATACTACCAATCCGCAAAATTTAAATTGTTCCGTGATATTATTATTGAGCTGTAGCTAAATGGGAACTTTTTATTAAAGTTGAACGTCTGCTTTATAGCCGTTTTTGTAGACTTAAAGGTCACTAAGTAGACGATTCTGCTTTTGATTTCCATACTTAATTGAATCATCTAAATTATGAGCCTAAAATAGCTTGAGACACATTTTTGTTCATCTAGATACTCTAAAAAATTAATGTCGTTCCACCTACGAGCTTCCAGAAGAGTCATGAAGGTAGATGAACTAAGTGTAACTAATAATTTATTCAACTGTACATTGTTCCGATACGTCATCATCCTGATTGTCCATTGTTGACGTGCTGTCAAGAGATGTTGGTCAAAACTAGATGTAGGTGTATGACAATAAAAGGGGAAGCCATGACACGACCACGAGAGCACCATGTGATAAAAAGGTGTTTAAAACCGGTCTCTGATAAAACGAAAGTTGGTTATAGGTAATGCTCTGCACTTTCTCTGAGCACTACGCTCACTTTGTAGAGAGTTTACAACCCCTTCAGTAGTTTCTTTTCCAAAAAAAAGTTGAGTAGAGTTCCAAATGTACATACATGTTTCATTGGTAAATATTGACCAGAATTGGCAAAATTGGGATCTGGAATAGATTTCTGTAATTACCTAATGGAACTTAAGTTCAAATTTAATGGAATGAAGGATAGATGCATGAATAAAATTGAGAACTACCTACATTGCGTCTACTCTGCAAATTGTACTATATCAAAATTGAACTACAAAACGGAAGGCAAAATGTAACGTGGGTTGTGAGTAAACAATGAAGACTCATAAAATAATCATATCATAAAATTTAATAGAAGTATCTACATATCTTGATGTTCACACAGAAGCGATTCGTTATGATATTCGAACGTAAACGGTTTCCGATAATGATTTGATTCACTGCGTTAAACAACTAGTCCTCAATCAAAAGAAAACCGTGTGTGTAATAAAAAAGGAAGTAAAATATAAAAAAATAGGGATAACAAGTCCATTTACATTTCGTGGTTGAAATAAAAAAAAACCTGCAGTTTATTTAAATAAAACAATTGAAGATTTGTATAATATTCTATGGGTTAAATAATACTCACGCTCAAGTTAAGTCGCATACATTTTGTGTGCAACTTAAATTGAGCAGTTCGACAGCACATTTTGAAGAAGGGAGTTGGCGCAATTCCGCGCCGCGGCCGTAGCGCTGCGTTAGACATGTCGAAGGGGTTCATTTGCGTCGCAGGCGGCCGGGGTCAGTATCCGCGGTGGGCGCGCAACCGCCGAAATTATCGCGCGGTACACGCGCCGCCCGCGCGGCCAACGATCGCACCAAGGCCGCGCGGGGCCCACCCCACTTCAGCCTCACCTGACTTAAGCATTATCATATTAAACCAAAATAACTCGTGCTACCCATTACTCCAGATTCAACTTATTTACCACCTACATAACCTATACCTACCAGTCTACCATCATTTCAGTACATAGGTGTTCGCATTTCTGCGCGTGTAGTCTTAACGTCCACAATGTAAATATTTTGAGAAAATAAATGAAGATTTGTTTTGAAAATATTGACACAGAACTATGATTCGGATTAACAATGAATCCCACATTTAATTACAATCACAAATTAAAATCGGATCAATGTTTTAGTAATAAAGGAAAAAGGGAAAATGTTAAACTCACTTTTTCATCATTTCAAATGCATTATATAAAAAAAACTCGTAATCCAGACTTATTTTGCATCACCGTAGGGATTTCGAAAAAAATATTTTTATGTACGATATAGCTACCTCGTGCGTGCCAAACCAACTTTCAGCGCAATCCATTCAGTGGTAAGATGTACGTTAATAGGTCAGTCAACGGCGGTTATCTTTTATTATTGTTAATACTATTTAAACACATTCAATAAACGCACGTTATTTGGAGTATACAAAGATATTTTCAAAATAACACGCGTTTCTTGTATAAACTTACTACACAAACAGTAAAACTAGATATCTACAAGATAAAAACCATTTTTCAATATTGCTATGATCCCTAACTATCCGGCTCAACCTCTCAACGCCTGAGAATACAGCAACCAAAATGAAGGCTATTTATCCAGTTGGCAAACGATCGAGCGATCATTACCATCGGAGAGGAGGCGAGAAAGGCTGGGCGACGCGGAAGCGGTGGGGAGGCAGGCTGGCGTCAACGCGCGGCCGTGAACTTTCTTCGGACACGTTTTCAGGAGCGAATGCTGCGCAATATTCCGGCCCAGCCTGGGCCCCCGTCCCCCCTCACGCCTCTACGCCTCCGCACTGACTCCCAATCATTACGTATTCGCCGTACCCTCAGATATCGTCACATAAGAATACTCAAACTAAATATTTGAACTCAGCATTACTTTCAGAGGTCGGCGTAACGAAAAGTTTACCTACCATATCTCCCCTTGTTTTTGTAACCTTATCAAAATGTATTTAGCGCGAGTTCAAGCAAGCTGGTGTTCATCGCATATGGATGTAAGCGACTGTCGAAAATTTGGGACAAATTAGCACAATGTGGCGGGTCCCCGAGTATTCAACTTAAATCAGAACACGTATTCCCGATTAGAATACAGAACTGCGCATAAGACAAAGTTGAACGCAAATGCTAGCTTATTTCGAAACTGGTTTTGAAATTCGCAGTTTGCTAGGAAAACACAACGAACACAAAAAGTAACATCATTTGCATTAGTATATGGTGTTGGCAGATATAATGGGGAAAATAATCGTTAGCTGTTATAAAGAGGTCGCGAAAATGTAACACAAGGAAATGAGTGTTCCTCGTTCTTGTGTGGCGCAGGTAGATGTGTAGGTGAGTAGTGCAACGTAACGCAGAGTTGCGCCGGCGCAGAGCGTCATTCATTATACAACCGAGGCGCATCACTGCCGCGGGAGCCGCCGACATACTCTGATTACGCGAGAACCTACTGCGCAACTCATCTCTGATATATTTACCACGTTGCGTTATTGTAACGTGTAATTAAGCGGGCTGAAAGCTCTGGAATCTTGGACCAATAGCCGATTTCAACGCTCTAATTGGCATGTTCGCGTTCGGTTTCGGTCGGCGGGTTGGGGTAAAATTGTTTCATTTGTTCGTTCGCTTCTGTGCTCAATTTATTGTAGTTGGCTTCGTCTCGTTTTTGGACTGGTTGTCCTCTACCCAATCAGGAAACATGTAAATATCAAGGCGAGCTTTATGAAGAAAGTCGTTCTTTCATTACTGTTCATGTCTGCTGGTTTCAGTACACCTAATTATTTGAACTGTCATTGTAATTAATTTTTGCAAACCAAACGACCTATTTTGATAAATCTAGTAGGAAAATTAGGTAATTGTACGAAAATAACTAGTCAAATGCACTCAGTTCGTCGGGCAGGCATTGAAAACTGTTCAATTTACAAATTGAAGGTGGTTTGAAATATTTGAATAACAGTGTAAACCACAACACAATATATCAAACAGCCTTGCTCGATGTGAGTGTGTGTGGAGTCGCTAGTCGGATAATAGCGAGGTTTCCGCGTGTGCTCGCCTTGAGGCCGGCATTGCCTCTAATTCGGCGCAACGCGACATTGACATGTTCCGATATTCGAACGAGGAAGTGCTCCTAGTTTATTCTCCGTCGGGGTCAGGCCAGTGTCAGATGCAAATCATCAATTTACAGAGACAGCCTACCTTCTACAAATTGCACATTTTCCTTGAAATTTGAATAGAATTTTAATATGTTACTCGAAACTGTACGAATCCGATGGTGATAAGTAATCAAAGGACGCTTATTTACATTGATCTATTTTAGTAGAACAAACAATTATTTCAAGTAGGTACATGACGATGATATTAGCATTGCATTTAAATGTTAGCTTTACTAACAAAATTATCCGTAACTATGTAGGTAGGTAGTGCAATGAACAAAGCATCCTAACTCGATTATTTACAACAATTTAAATAGAACTTGTGATATGTGTTTATGGGTTGTGTTCGCGAGTGTTGAATCACGGTGGTCGAGGTCATTGTAACAACTCGTTTGCATGTCTAATATTATGTTTTTGCCAAGCTCTGAAGGCCACTTACGTCAACGGTTTATATTTAAAATCCTTAGACAACAATTATTTTTTACAAGGAACTACTAAAGCTTTCGGCTTTATTCTCATAACCACATGGGTATTTCATGTCACTTTCATGATTTAAGAATTGCATTTCTGTAGTTTTTTGTAGAATCTTCTCAATTATCTATATTTCTCGTTTTTCATTGAAAACTGATGATATGTAAAAGTTAAATCGCTTTTTATAACTAAACTCGTAACAATTATCGAATAGACATACCCATCTATTACCGAGCACGAAAAGCTATTTATCCAATGGTAAATAACATAAAAAGGCATATGTATCGTATACAATAAACTAATATGTGGGAGACCATCTAGGTACAGTTAGATTGCTTCGTTGTTCTTAATCAAACTGTCTTGTTACATCACGGTCAAGTGTCTGCTTGGTTTGGATTAAGTTTAGGAATACAAGGAAAATAATGACTTATTTTTAAAATCTCCTAAAGCGACAAAAGATGACATAGTGATTAGTGTATGCGACGTTCGTGGGGCCCCAGGCCGCAGAGCGCTTCTAATTGAGCGCACCGCCAACTGCCAAATTGGCCTTGCCCTTGGCACGGGTTGCCGAAACCCGAGGTCGGCCGATTGAGAGCGTCCGGATCACACGCCTGTGGCAGTCTTCTCTATTCATTACTCATAATAGCCAAACGTAGATTTAGGAACGCTGTTCAACACTCTGAATTCACATATAGTTTAAATGATGAGGTTCCGCCAATAAGCAGAAATGTACCTGTCTTGCATTTTGCTAAAAATAATAGGTTAATTAATTCTTTGAATGACAATATTCAGTTGTTCCTATGGTAGGTCTTCTGTGTCTAATATGAAGCCTTTATGTGTAGGAGAGAAGGAATTTTCTAGGCAAAAAAAAGATGATCAGTGCTGGTCGACCACTTAACAAACTGCTAACATACAAGTATACCTAAGTTAATACAAAATAATATCTTACAGTAGCCTTGGAATTAATAAGCAAATAAACAAATTCAGGGCACTTCAAAACAGATTGAAAAATAATGGCATGATTTACAATTTTGCTCGAGTGGTTATGGGGCTCATGTGAGTACTCTAGTTTTGGACTGTCTATAAAACAGTAATTTTTTATCAGATCTGTTCTCGAAGTATGGTAGCTTATGTCGTTGGCGGGTGGTGGCAGCGTCGTCGCTGACGCCCGGGGTAATGACTCGAGCTGACCTCGCGCGCTTCGGAAAAACTCGCCACCACTCGGCTCTCTTCGCTCCCGCCGCTTGCGCAATTTTCGTTTTCAACTTTTTAAATTTTCGACCTTGGGCTTGTTGGTATTTTTGAAATGCGAATAAAATTTACACTTCCCTTTTCTATAAAATTTGCAACGTTTTGTTTAAATCATATATTCGATTTCATACGTATTACCTAGTTATTCTTTAACTATGGTAATGCGATGTTAATTTTTCGTAGGTACATTCAGCACCGAATTGAGTGCAGTATTTTTATTTGTTGGCGAAATTAATAGTGTCAACGCTGACACTCGATACTGCAGTAATGTGGTGAAGCGTACTCGCAAATATTGTTATGGCGCCGCAACAAACAACAATAACGCGTCTCGAATTTCGCGAAGTGCGCATCGGACGTGGAGCTGCCGGCTCAGCGAGACCTTGACCGCGGGCATTCGGGCTTCGGCCGCTCCTCGTGACTCCGGCTACTTTCCGCCGAAACGCCCGCGCCAGAGCTTCATGTTACACTTTTATTGCGCATTACCATCGGATGTTTATTGAAAAGACACGTGAGCACTTTACATAATAATAAATTATGCGCTCAATTTGACACTCGCTCACCTCGACCTAGATCTAACCTGAAAGGCCCTTTCCTATATGAGCTTATTCACATTTTGCCACGAACTTGATGGATTATCACGTTTTGCAGACAAGATGTTGTGGAAACTTCATGGACGTACGCGGTCGGGCCGAGGACACAATTTTGCTGCGTTCATTTTCTAGTGTTTTCTTTTTATTTTGCACACGAGTTCCCGTTTTACACGCACCTTACGCGAAATAAAACTACCACGAGTCATATTTCAACGGGCTCCTGCGGTTGACAGTCGTAAAAGGGATCCTTGACCACATTCTTTGCAGAGTAAAGTTGTTAAACTAATTTACGAGCGGACTAGTAAATGCGGCGCGGATCCCGTTGGCAGGCGGGGCCGTAATCCGCGCCCATTGTCCGCTGTCCTTCGGCGGCCGGGAAGGCCATTCGGACCCCTCACCACTCATTTGAATACACTTTTGACGCTTCATAACAATGTAATTTAAATATGAAGTTATAAGATTGTAATTGCCATTTATTTACATTTGAAATTGATGCCGAAACTGAGGCCTATAAGCATTACAATAATGTCAATTCATGCCATAATTTAAAAAAACAATAACGACAAAAACGGTGCGACAAAGCTATTTGAGAAAATAATAATCCGGAAGCGCAAAAACTAGAAGCCATAAATATCAAACAATATGGAAGGCCAAGCTTTTATTAGGTAAAAAATGCGTCCGATCAATCGAGATCATCAAAAGTGAGTCCCATCGACTGTGGTCACAATGAACAATGAAAGCTGTACATGTGGCTACCGCCTGACGGCACCCGTCTTGTTTTTTACATCACACTTCACACACGAAAATAAACCTTAACGCATGCAAAATAGATCATAGTTTTATTTTTAATTGCAGTGGGGTTGGCCTCTGAAATTTGATATTCGCACCCTGGTATTAAAAAGTGAGGACAGCGGAAGGAAGTAAAAAACGCGGGTTCCTATTCACTTTCTCGTTTAATTGTTTGCACATATGTTGCAAAAGTGTTTGCAAGGATGCTAATCTTCTGATGATTAAATCATACGTTCAACTAAGCTCGTTCATTAATGGTTAGGAATTAAATAATGTTAACATATCAATGGGATCACCCATTGAATGGAAATGTTTAAGAGTGATAACAATAAAAATAATATTTCTTCCTAAATTATGTTACGTACGAATATTTAATGCAGATTTAATATGTAGGTATGAAGAAGTTAAATTATACTATTCTTTAGGAGTTCCATTTTACAGTAAAGTAATTAATATTTCTATCTAAGCTTTTTATATATGATGAATATTTTATACTTGAGATGAAACGCAAGTGGAAGGATATTTGCGAAGCCTTTTAAAATGCTTCCTTTTGTGCAAAAGGGAAAGTATTGAAGCGAAATAATACGACAAAAAGTGTAAATACTACCACCGAGCACCTTTCGGTCAGATGCCGGCTTGCAAAAGCAACCCTTTCCATAAATAATAAAAACATCGCGTTTAGATCCACTTTTTGTGCAATTCTAATGTCGCGTGCATCTGGCTATGTTATAATAGTATCGTATGAATTCGTATTTTTTGTAGAACATGCTTTATGCTCGATACGAACAAAATCAGACGCAACCATGTATTTTATACCTAACCAACATCGCTTTTTATTTCGGATAGGTATCTTTAAGCACTAAAGATTTTTTTCAGTAAATACTGGCACAGGTATCCCATATCCATGTTTACTTATAGCAATAAGGGCGTACAATTTGAAGTGGCAAGAATTTTTCTAAGGAAACCTTGTCTATCGCTGAAGCTGGCGTTTTTAATGATGGCTCTTTAAAATTTATTAGTGGTCTACCCAAACCACACACCAAAAGTGTTGTTTATTTATAAAAAATATCTCCTCATAATACGAAGGCACGTGCGAAAAACCGTATCTAGTGTATTCGATCCGATCTGATGTCTGTCAGTCACTCTTGATTCGATTTAAAATGTTTTGAGTAAATTGAAAAAACATATAAGGAAATCCATTTGTCAGTCAGTATCCTACTCATCTAAACAACTATATTATTTGGCAAATCGTTTACAATAAGCAATATAGTAAAGGTTTATTTCGGTAACTAGCGGTTGTCAATTCGGCAGAGTTGATAAAAAGCTAAGTGGGTAATGAAATTCATGGGCGCTCGGCTGCTGTGTCCTAAAAGATCGTACACACTGTCCGGCTTCAAATACAATCGCGCGATTAAATAACAACTGTTTGCCAATTACTTGTTTTTCTTAATTTAAAGTCAAAACCAATCATCAAAAACTGTAACTGAGTGATACTGCCAAATAGTATAAGCAGCTAACTTACTTGAAACTGCTATACAAATCAATTTCTTCCTTATGTTAGTTTTTTATTTTACCTAAGAGTTCTGTCCATTTCATAATGTTGAAAACTCTTTGATCACCCAGCACGTTATTTTTTTAATGACTTATCTTTCAATATATTTTTTTCATTCGGTCATTCATTCTTTCGAATCATTTTTTTATTTGACATGGCGCGGATGAGAGAACTCTTCTTCACAATTTAAAAAAGATAAGACTAGCTGGAGATTAGATTCTAATGTAAGTTTTGGTTGCTTACAGGCAGTACTTACTACGGATATTCTGTGTAAAAGCATGGATTTTGAGGCATGTTCACAGAAATACATAGGTATATGTATGGAAAAATGTTCCTCATATTTGGCGCCTGATAGAATCATGAACAAATTTTCATGTCGTTGTGAACTCTTGTCGATAATCTTTTCCATTTCCAATCCAGCCTTAATTCCACTATGAATGTTCCAGCTTACTATAATCTGTAATTTATACAAACCATTATTTATTGGAATGTTCTATTGCAAAGAAAGTCGAAACTTTAAAAAAATGTTTTACAATTACTTTGCTATTGGAATGGTGGCAGGATGAAGTAGCGCGGCGAGTGTAGTCGGTCCGCGAGGGCCCGCGCGGCCTTGACCGGCCTGCGCCAAAATTTCCAGGTCATTCACCCGCGGACGCCCACCGCTCGCTTTATCTCGAATGCTCGCCGTGTTCGCCGACTTTACACCTTAACACTACTGATTAGAACACAAATTAAAAACCTGCCATAGTTATATAAACCTCTGTTTATGTACCAGCTCATGATAGCGACGTATTTATCAATACGAGAGTACCTACTAAGGTGGAAGCGTGATGCTTACGTGGATTCGCGAACATACCTTGTTACGTTTGTTTTATTTTTTATTGATGTCAGTGAGGTACTAGGTGCTTTACGTACATACGAAACAATAAGATAATTTATTTCGCATAAAGGTGGATGGGTAATTGTCGTTTAGGTAGCCTTACCATAACCATATTGTAAAGAAGTTTGGTTTTATTGGCTTTATTTTGTAGTCTTTTGGCGTATAATTTATTGTCTGATAAGTAGAAAGAAAATTCGTAGGTTGCCGATAGGGGCTAATCAAGTGTGCGCAAGCTGTATTTTCACGTGAGTCAAGCGAAGATAGGTGAGATAACGAAACTAAATTTAAAAATAATAATAGGTAATGAAGTTAATTGCTACGACCAGCATAAACAGCAGGGCAACCGTGGTGAATCTAATGAGGATCCCGGAAGCGCACGAAGGGAAGCGGGCAGCGGGTCACTCCGGCAGGCGGCGACCTACAGCGCCGATCCATTTGCTCGATTTCGTGTTCAAGTTCACTCGCGTTCCATCACCAAAAATATTTTTGTAGTGTGACGCAACCGGCAGCGGCTGTGTCCCACTCGAACGCTGGCGCGGCGCTCAGTCGGTGCCGCTCTCGCGCGACCTTGGCCGCGGTGCGCCGCAAGGTTCGGGTCTTCGAACTCGCGCGCGGAGCGGGCGGGGGCGCGGGGCCCGCTGCCCCTCCACTCGCTCGCCGCGCACGTCTGCGCGCGCTCGCGATTGGTCCGACGAATGCGCGGCAATGACCTCGAGGACCGGAGTTCGAAGCGCGCCGATCCTCGCTTCGAAGCGCAGACCGTCAGGCTTCGGGGGCCAATAGAGGCGAAATTCGCTCGGCGAGCAGCGGGCCGTAGTCTAAGCGATTGTATCGCGTGGAGCGCTGATCTTTTTGCAGACTTTCACTCTTAAGGGGAAGCTCGCGCGGCTCGGAGCAGGAGCGCGCGCGGCCCTCGCTCAGTTCGTCGATCGAGCTCGAGTAAGACGCACGCGGCGCGTGCAGCGGCTACCGGGGACGACCTTCATCCCTCGCGACGTGCCGGCCGCGCGCTTATGCACTCCTGTCCTATATTCGGTGATTGAACGTGGAGAACGTCTGTGTAGAGGAGCCTTCAGGGGTCCCATGTGCTATACGTGTAGTGAAGTGTTAGGGAAGACAGTTGAAATAGTTTTAAGCAAATGACTTTAGTGATGTCTCCGGACAGCAGCTACGGGCGCTATGAAGCGTCGACACCTGTGGACAGCAGAATCATGAGTCCTGTGACGGTGCACAAGGAACGGGAACCAGAACTCCATATAGGTAGAACCATAACAAACATTTCTACCTTTGTTTACATCCACTTTGGTTGTGTAATCCACAATTTTGACATGGTCTAAAATGTAAACAATGATACATGAGACCATTTTATTTATCAAGGTGTTTCTTCCTCACTTTTTTGGTTTCCGCATGTCAAGTGATCTAGATAATTATAATTGATTTTGAAAACAATTGAAACTTAAATGAAGAGAAGTTCAGCTATAATTAATCATATTTTTTTTCAAAGCCTTAACTTACTCATTTGTATAAAATGAAATAATAAGGAAACGTCCCTCCTATGTAGTTGTGCACTAGGAATAAGGACAAGTTAAATTAAACTACCATCCACATCACAACATTATTTATTTCAGTCAATTCATATTCTATTTCAATCAAGTAGCATCTCTTTGAAAAAAAAATAGAAAAAATTAAAACGATTTCATAATCAATTTCTTTAAAATTATGGCAACTTTGTAGGTACAACCTTTTATGTGAACTTTTTATATTAATACGGATTTTTGATTAATGATAAACTTTTAACTCAAAGGGTACAAATCAAAAGCACCATTGCCTAATTGTTGCAGCCCGTTGCAGAACGAATGTTTGATTGATTGCTGTTTTCGCATGAAAGGGCTCAGTGAAAAACAATTAAAATAACATTGTGCAAAACATATACAGTTCGACAGATTCACATCTAAACAGTTCCCCTCGCACCCAATGTTCGACGTGAGCCGTGACTGCGGGGCGTCCATCGATTTGCCTTCGATTGCTAATGATCTTATCGTTTTTTTATCGATTCACTTTAAACCAATTTCTCTCGTGAAATTTCGAACAACAAAGAGTTAACCGTTGCAAGTCGCACCCCTTGTGTATGCGGAAATTAAGTAAATGATCGACGTAGCAAATGATGTAAGAAAGAAAGAAATACGTGTGAGTGACGTGTAGCGGCCGCCAGCCAGCTGGCCCGCCGCACGACTTTTACTTTTCTCTCGGCTGCAGCGAGCGCCACGAATAACTTGATGACGCGCTGCACTCTTACTTGCCGGTAACTTGTTCCAATGCAAACTCATCAATCTTTGAATAACTTTGATTAATTCAAATGCATCGTCGCTCAGTGCGCTCGAACTTTTGTAGTCAAATCGATATAAGTACGGATTAGCTCAACAGAAAATAACGACTTATGAAAATAGTGCTAAGACTAAACAAGACCGTCTAGAAGAATTTAAACTAAAAGTTCACATTTTTATGACCTAGGTACATAGGCTGTACCATAGACAGACAGAGCCTTATTTTCTACTCTTTTAAAACATTATTAGTGGAGCAAGATAATATTTCTTAAACATAGAATACGCGTAATAATCCACATTATTATATTTGTTGTAAATCCAATAACATCTTCACACATACCAGATAAAGTAGCCATTTAGAACGTTTCTCCGACATTTGGACGTGATAAGTAACTAGGAAACAAAGTAAGATACGTGATTAAGTATTGTTGTTGAACAAATATTTACAAACAAACATCGCCGTGACACAGATCTGCGCGGGCGCGCGGGTGACCGCCGTTCTGCTCGGTCAGCTTCGTTACGTGGCCACTTTCACGCGCTTTCTTCGCCTCTTAATTGACGTAACGAACGAACGACTCTCACACGCGCCGACAGAAAAACGCATACGTTGCATCACAAGAGGAGAAATGGCTGCACGCTACCGACTGTTGCAATTGCACCAGTTACGTCTCACGACGCTTTCCCTGCTCTATTGTGATCCCCACCCGCTGTAACGCACGCACAGAGAGCACTCGAGATGAGACGAAATTGCGTCGAAGACGCCATACACCTCTAGAAAAAAGAAAGTAACACTATAGAAAGCGACGTCGAACGTCGACCCGCGGCGAGTGGTGCTCGCCAGAAATAGAAAGTTTCTTCCAAAAGGCCCGCGGTGGCTCCCTTCGACAAATAAACAAATGAGTGGATGAGGAAAGTGAGAGCGGACGGGGGCGCGCTCGAACCAGTTCCCGGGGCCCCTCCCGCCTAAACAGGCACCTGTTGTCGCCACGGATTACGTCCCGAACTGACCTACTAACCAAATCGCTTACCCCATTACTGTCTCACCTGCTAGAACATATACCGCTTATCACTCCGACTAATCATCAATGCAATTATAAAACTGATAGTAGTCTCTGACTGCATCGCTGCTCACTAGTTATAATTTAGCATCGCATCTACGATGTGTTATGCAGTAACGAGGGTCAACGACTTTATCCATCATGAATAGAGAGACTCGCCACTTTCTAAAATAACTATTCAGTGTCACCTTGACGCACGCAACATGATGCGGTTGCGTCACACATTCATTAGCAGTATCGATGTATTAGTCACTAAAACTTCAGAATTTTTAGTTATTAAACATTGTTACGACTTAGAACAATACTGTGGTACGATCTTTTGTCTGCCGGCATTACCGACACTAATAAAAACAAACCGATCGTTACCTACTTATGTTCGCCGCATTATTTGTTAGGTAACAATTAGATAACTACGACCCACTTCTATTCCTTCCTATTTTGGTTTTTTCAGTCAGCTGCAATTACGTACTCGTTCGTATAGGAATCATATGCGAGGTACTTTATGTTTTGCTTGGTACTTGCATCTTATCAAACCGAGCTACATTCACGCGACTTAGCACACGTGAATTTTGCTACGCGAACTAGCTACCTGACTTGCGTAACTAATCATAGATTGTTTTGTTTTTCTTTGATTAGCTTTCCTACGCAGATTGTCGCCTTGAAATTGTTATGGTGATTTACTTTTCTATTAGTAGACTTTGAGGTTTTAAATTTAACTTTCCGTATTAAATTTTTCTTAACTTGGACTAAGAAAGATTCTTAATGGCTGGTCATAAAATTAGGAATCTATCTCATCATATCTAGTTCGATATCTTCTTATTACTTAAGAATATTTTGTCTGTATTTCGGGCTACTCTGTCCGAGAAATTATTATTGCTTAAGTACATATATCGATTAGATTTAGCCCTGCGTAGGTATGGTAGTAAAAGTATATATTATTCAATTTAATGCCAAAATTTCAGAATTCACAATAAGCCCGTCAACATGTTTTTAAGAGTTTAGTTTCACAATAGATGTTTAAAAAAACAAGACCAATCTTCGCTTTCAGTTCATGTTTATTCCATGTAAATATAGGTATTACCTACCTACTTAGAATCGAGTGTTATAATATGGCTTAGTCGAACGTTCGGTTAATTTGCAAGGTCGCACTATCGTCGTCACGTGTATACTTGTTACACTTACAAGCCAGGATGTTTGGCAAGACTTAAACACAGCCTCCGTAATCTTTACAACACCATAAACACAGCAAACGAATTAGGCTCTCTACTAATTGTTCTTTCTCTTGTTCCAGAGTTCGATGGTACCACGGTATTATGCCGCGTCTGCGGCGACAAAGCCAGTGGATTTCATTACGGTGTGCATTCCTGTGAAGGCTGCAAGGTAATTAAACTTTTTGTTTTATAATATCTATTATTATTTTCATTAATGATATGTTTAATGATGAGTTATCGTCGAAACATGCTTGCCAGCAGCGAGTCCTAGCACCACCACTATACTTACTTATTGTAAACGATCACATTGGATAATTCAGGCACATTAGTCTTGATATGAAATGGGCAATTGAATTGGCGTCGATCATGCGGGTGGTTCGGTGCGAAGCAGGAAGCGGCTGGTGACAGTAGCCGCCGCCCCTCGTCAGCTCGTGTCGCCACCACCGCAAGGTCGACCACACGGAAGACAATCTCTGCGTCGTAGAACAAAGCCCGACCAGGCGACCTTATTTGCTATTAAACGTAAACACGATGTGCTTCCACTTCGCTGCCCATATAAAACTATCGACACAATACAACAATCGTACGGTGTGAACTTGTTACGTCGAAAGCGGTTTTTGGGTCGACGAATGAGTCCTCTACCTGCCGGCCTCGACCGCCGGTCAGCCCCTAGCGCCCCATTTCTATTACATTTTATTTCTTTTGTCGATGCCTTGCCGGAACAATCACACGGGAACGAAAACTTAAAAAATGAGCTCATACCGAATTGTGTAGACGAGTAAATGTGGACGGGGTCAACTAATAAATTTAAGCACCACGTAAAGGTCAGACGTGGCCTGTCGCCCCTATTAAACGGCTGTTGGATTTATTATTTCCCCTATTCGTCACAGTCAGACTACTTTCGAATGCAGCTCGTGACAAGTTCCGAGTATTAGATGGGTCACGAACGGGCCCAACTCGAGGACATTTGGAGAACACTTGAGTCGTGATGTCCTTTTAAAGTTTACTTGAGGGCGTCGCCCGCATATGTACATCCTTTTGTCAAGAACTGTTTTTGTTCACATTATAAACATGTGACGTTAAATTAATACGTCTGGAAAGCTCCCCCCGAGCTCGATTCGAAAGTGCGAGTGTATAAATAAAGGAACAAAACCAAAACAGGTCGTTCAAGACGGCGGTTCCAAATAAAAAATGTCGAGCCAAGGTCGTGAGCGCATCACTGCGTCCTCAACGCATGCACTCTGCCAAGATGTCAACGGACATAACGTTAGGTCGGTACGAAGAGTCGAAAAATAAAAACATCATAGGTTATTCACTCAATCAATGGCAATAAATCGTCGTCTCCTGGCTCCTAACAGAATAATAATGCAATAATGTCGGTCTCCATTTAACTCCAATTTGCATTAACATCGCTAAATTGTGGAGTCAGTAACCGCCCCTCGCCCCAGCAAAGGTCGTATTCATGAGCGTGAAAGCGATGCGAGGAAGCAGCCTGGCAGACGGGAATAGAAGTGCAAGTGTACTGCAAACTGGTTTGGTACAAGTCTGGGCGCGGGACAAAGCTTGTCCTTCGCGCGCGGTCGTCTGGTGCATTGTGCAGCGAGACCACTTTCAGACGATTATAACTACGAGTGTGCGCCTCGGGCCCAATCCTCTTCAATTATTATTTGAGCGACGAACACTTATAATAGGCAGGAGTTCTTAGTCTGTTTTCTATTTATCTTGCCAGTCAATTGATGACCAAAGATCGGCCAGAATACTTAATATATTTTGTAAAATCTAACGGATGCAGATTAAAGTGACAAATACAATTATTTGGATATAAGATATGTCTAATAGCAATGTTAATTAGATCAAATTTGATTCCTTTGTTAATATGTACTTGGCGCAAAAAGTTATTAACCCTAATTCGGATATTGCAATTAGCGCTTAAAATCTTATTTAGTAAAGTCACCAAATGTTACGAAAGTTACAGTGATGACGTCAAACGCCAACTAGTGGCAATATTACGAAACACGATAGAGATTCGACTACTCGCCGCTAGATGGCATTACCGCCAAAGTAGCGCCAGTGCTGCCACAGCGTATTGCGGATACGAGTGGTAAACTGTCGATGAATGACGAGTACGCGCGTAGTTTTATGGTTTGCTACGAGGAGTAGCTCGTAGTCGTACGCACTCAAGTCAACGAACTTGTAATTATGTGCTGTTGTACATTGCAATTAAATACATTTGTTTTTGTTTAAGCCCTTTGATATTTTAATTCCGTTCTTATAATTAGCATTTTATATAATGATATACGATAATCAACGAAGTTATACTATATTCTACATACCACAGCCCATCTGTGTTGATACATTGCAATGTAACTCGTTGACCTATATTTCAATTGAAACGTAGATTTTTCCGTTTTTAAACTTAAAGGAAAGACTTGAACAAAACCCATGGTTCATAATAGCGTAGGCGTATGTACAGTTGCTAAGACAACAGAACGCTTGGTAGTCTTTGTTCTTATGTTGACCGAGTTATTTCCGCGTGTAGTGGGTCGCTTATTTTTCGGCACCAATCCGCGGTGCAGGGCGCGCGGACGTCGACCCCGCTCGCTAGGCCGCGCGCCGCCGCTCTCCTCGCTCCGCCGTAAACAACTTCTACGGGCAACGAATGTACGCGCAACGTGAACGTAACCCACATTATTTTTGAACTGTCAGCTTAAGAGGTCATTGATCTCTGAACGGTCACATTTTATTGGGAGCATCGCGCGCTGTTGCGTTTGCGTTTATGATTTCCTGTTGGGCAGATGTGTTTACCGTATAGGTAGAGTGTGATGCCCATATTTTTAGGTATTCGAATTTTTTCCTTATTAGTCAGCGTGTGGAACCGTTTTACATACAAAGAAAACGATTTTAATCCGAGTAAGTATAATTTAGATATCTAGATAAGTACTAAACAGTCTTAGTTGCTGCATTTAAAATACTAGTAGTAGTAAAATATCTCGTATCGTAACCAACGATAAATTACTTTGCTTAACGTGAATGATCGGAATTAGTAATTTCGAATACATGAATAAACAATTAGAATTGTTTATATCACTATTACGTGGAGAGAAACTGATTGTTGAATTATAAATATTAACGTACTAGTGGGTATATCTACTGGTTTTATGAATATACTAATTTACTTAGTTTATTTTATAAAGCAATAAATGTTATACTGATTTAATAATCACAGTTTTGTTACTTAATTTATTATATTTTAATAGTGTATCACACATTAGTGAACATTAATATTTTGAAGAAACCAAGACGTTTCATCCCCTCTCACGTCCCACTGTCAGGAGATCGTAATATAAATGTATTTACATGCAACTAAGGAATAATCAAACGGCAATATGACATATAACAGTCGTATCGCAGGATATTTGCCGAGGTCTCGTCAACAATGACGACAGCATTCATGACGTACCCAAGTATAAAAATACGTGAAGTGAATCACAGGCGCTGAGTCAGGACGGCGTTATCGGCTCGCATCTGGGCACGTAGGGGACTGTTACTCGGTTTCCTCGGAACCTCGGATGCGTCAGCATGTTTTCGGCTCAAGCCGATCGGTGTTAGCGAAGTCGTTGCCCGCTGCACCGTTAGCCACCGTCGCGTCGCCGCCGGAGCGCCTGTCGCCATACCTCGTCGTTCGTCTGATAACCATCTACCTAATTTCTGCTTGCATTTTAATGGACGGACTCCGATTTACAACTGTATCGTTTAAATGAAACCCTCGTGCAGGTAAATTAGGCGAACAGAAACGGTCATTTTGATTTACAATAAAATTAAAGTACCAACCAATAGTTCAATTTGTACTATATTTTTAGTAACTATTACACGTCAAATATAATGTATGTAGCTCCTCCTTTATAATTTTTTCCAAATGGAATCATTAAAAAACAATACGACAAATGATTAATGGTTTGGAAGCATTCAAATCCGTAGTTAAAATTACACTCGCCTCAAATGTCTCAACTATTTCAAGGAAATATGAGTGTTCGAAACTATTTGCCAACTTATTGTTCCACTAAGCGGTGTGCTCGCTCTACTATTTGGCCGGAGTCTACGCGGCCAAACTATGTCGAAAAGCCTAGATGGATAGCGAACGCGACCCACTTTGATCTGACGAAATCCCTCTACATAGCGCTATGTAATTTATTCGTCGTTTCTGTCTCTTATATTGCTTTAACTTACGGAATGAGTCACTAACTCGGTAAAACCATGTTGTCCATGAACTGATTAATAAGTTATTGCACTCACTCCATCAGAATAATATTGACATTTCGTACCTACAATATTGTTGATGTGTAAGCATAAACAACATGCAATCCAGTCATAAAATGTAGGTATAATTCATGTGTAAACATACTGACTCACAAAATTATCAAATTGACCTAAAATAAACGTGCTACATACAGTTAGTAGAATTAAATAAGCGCCGTATACGAAGAGTATAACTATTTTTTAGAATTCAAAACTAAGTCACCGTGTTAATTAGGTAGCGGTCGTTGACATATCGAGTTTACTTAATCAAAGCGACCACGAGTATCAGTAAAGAGTTGAAACAGGAATTTGTGCTAATTTTTGGCCATGTCAATAAATCAATCTTGGCTTGCTTGACAGTTTGTTTATGAACGTTCGCATGTAGCGTGAGGCAACGTACTTTGACTTCGACGCGTCTGATATTTATCATAGTCATATACAGTACGCGAAGTGTGATGCGGGGCGGCGGGAAAGGTTTTGTTTTCGCGGCACGAGGTCAACGACCGCACGGCCGGTCACTGCCCGCGCTGCGACCAATTATGGGCCACTCGCACAGCGCACAATGGATCGATGGCAGCGCGAAATTGGGCCACCGACCCGACCGCCTCTTACACCGCCCCGCGCGCCCTCTCTTTCACGCATCTCTCGACGCGCAGCCTCCGTGCGTACTCCTTACTATCATCTTCTGTGCCTAAAAATCCTACATACATTGAACAACACAAATGTCCTAATAATCTCAAAAACTGAACTGAATATTGTTAGGAACCGGGAAAAACATTACAAATTTAACACTGAGTTGTTACTACAAAGTCCTTAATTAAAAGTTCGCTTATATGTGCTAGCTAGAATGCACTATAGTCATAACAGCAATAAGAGGCGTCGACTGTAGTAGTGGTCCAGTAATTAATTGGATCATTACAGCCCCTAGCAAGGAGCGCGCGCGCATTGAGGTAGGCCGTGACATGTGCTTGACGTCATCGGTTGTAAAGCCGGTCGACGACCCGAGCGAGCTGCGCCCTAGCTCCCGGGCGACGGAGGGTGTAGAGGGGAGGGGCGGCGGTTGTGCAATCGAGCGGTCGCTGACCCGGGGTGAACGGCCGTGCGCCGCGACGCCGCCGGGATGCGCCCGGCCTATATCCGGCGCACCGGTGCAGCGGCAGCGGCGCATTCTAGAGCGGCGTGGACCGTTAGGAGCACGAGCGGAGGGCGCGCGGGGGCCGGGGGCACTCTCACTTTCTCGGTTGGGTCGGCGGCCGGCAAGTAGGTCGCGCGGGTAACTGTGTGCCGCGCAGCGCAGCGCCCGCACAGTCCGCTGTCAGTCGCCATTCGTGTCGGTGCAGCGCGCGAACTATTACCCATTACAGTCACGTCACAGCTGGTTAGGCGAGTGGTGGTGCTAGTGGCTAGTGTTAGTGAATGGTGCATGCAATGTCGTGCGGCGCGGAGCTGCGCGAGCGGCACTCGGTGCTGGTCAGCATGTTGGAGGGCCGCCGCGAGTCCAGCGACTCCGGCTGCTCCAGCGACGAGAGCTCGGATTACGAGCGAGATTCTAATTGCCGCTGTGATCCTCAGGGTTTCTTTCGGCGGTCAATACAACAGAAGATCCAATACCGACCCTGCACGAAAAACCAGCAGTGCTCCATCCTTAGAATCAACAGAAATCGGTGTCAATACTGCCGATTGAAAAAATGCATCGCTGTGGGCATGAGCAGAGATGGTGAGTTTTTAATTTTATATTCAAAAAATTAATACGGTCAGATAAGCTCAGATAATGTAACTTGCAAAAAGTTATAAAAATAAAAATATTTTTAGATTTTGACGAAATATTAAAATCTGACTGTTTTAATTTTTGCAATTTTTTTTTAATTAAATTTATTTATTTAATAAATATACCATAAAACACCACATTACGTATTTTGTGTTCATGAATCATGTACATATTGTGTTCATTCAATTTTGAATTTTTTGCATTAAAAATGCTTGATGCAACGAGAGCATACCTAGCTATACATTTTATACAAAAAACGCCATTCGCTTATAGACACGTATTTTGCATAACCATATAGACTGTAAATTATGCAATGACATAAAATAATGTGGTGTTAATTGGTTGCACGTTGTGTACATTCGCGTACGTGCACTTATGAGCGGTAGGAGTGTGCATACGCAATTAGCCCAGGAAGGTCGTTCTCGTGGCATCTCGCGCGCCAAGTGGGACGGCGCGCGCGTGCTGCTCCACGACCAGATCCTATTTCGCCTGGCGGCTCAGGGGAGCGCTGCGCGCGCGAGGGGGGGGGGAGGCGGGTCGGTGTGGGAGGTCGGTTATGCAAGCGCGGGTGAGCGCACGCTAAGCGGGTCGACGGCCGCCGCGGCCGCACCGCTCCGCTCCGCGTTGCGACACTCGCGGCTAAACCGCACTGGTGAAAGCGGAGAAAGGCGCGTTTCGTAAGCGCGAGAGTGAAATTTTATATTTTCACTTTCGTAACGTAGTTCGATGCCCCCACGCAGTTTCTTCGGATGCAAAGTATAATCTACATAATCAAAACACATTTCGAACGTTTTCAAATCAAAACATTAATGCTTGTGAAAGCTAATGTTCAATAAACGGTTGGAAGAAAATGCCAAACACTGATAAGTTAATAAAAACAATAACTCCAGAAATTAGTTTGCGCTGGTCACATTTATTATAAATGTTCAAATATTAAACGGTCTAACACAATTACCTCATAAAATCATTGTTTACGTTATAAAACGTAGGGTATCGTAAGTCATTAATTATGTTCAGTAAAACTTGAACCATTCATAACCAATTTGTTTACAAGTCCTACTATAATGCACCACTCTACAACACGTGCCAGACGGGACGGATGAATAGTTCTGCTACTCACCACTAGATGGCGCGCAACGGCTCAGTAGCGCCAAGACAGACTGCGGTGTGACCTGGAACTAAACGTAGACTTGTTTGATTTGATTACTTCATTTGTAAACAAATCATTGTTTTTAAAATTACATTTAACAAATTTAAAAATAATCCAATCTTTTCATAAAATTTTCTAGTTTAATCTTGTTACTTTCTATCATTATAAATATTGACATATTAAAAATAAAAATAATGCAATTAAAAATAATAAAATATTGCAAAATTATTTTAATTGTAGTAGGTAGGTAGGTAATATCATTAGCATCGATAAATTACATTCGTAGTATTATCTGTCATCGGCAGTCCTTGGTTTTTCTTGTCACGTGTAGAAAAATGGATGCGGAAGAGGAAAACCGTTCATATAAAAAAACCAGTCTTTAGAACAATAATGGTTAATATTCGCAAATCTTGTCAAACCGTCAAGGTTCAAGTGGTAGGTGGCGCGGTAGGCGGAAGGGGGCGCGCGGAGAGGGGGCATTCGCGGGGGCAGGGGCCTGCGCGGAGTTTATTGACGGCGCCTCCCCCCCCCCCCCTGCCGCGCGCGCTCGCTCGCCCCCCCCCGCTTCAAGTTCAAGGTTGGCGCGGCGCGCGCCGCGGCGCAGTGCGAGGGAGTCCGGCCCGCGCACCGGTCGTCAGCCCTCTTACATACGCTATGTCAGTGTACCACTCGACACTTCGCCACGAGTTCGCGATCATCGCTCACCGTGACTGCTCCAGTGTCCGCCGCTAACCGCGGTGCCTGAGCTAACACTACTCATTGGATTACAACTATTCGGATTACAGTGATTGTGCGAATTATTTAAATATTCCACATGTGCTATGTGACACTCTACTTAGTGATTTAATTCAAATTAGTCATAAACTAACTTATAGTTACCAATCTATAAAATCTGTGGCCAACGGCTGTGAATTAGTTATTAGTGAAAAACTATAATGGTGTCAGACATGGGAGAAGATCTGCCGATCCTCAAAGGCATCCTAAATGGTGTTGTCAAATACCACAATGCTCGTACGTATTTTAATAAAATTTTGATTTAAACCTTTCAATTTAAAACATTTGTTTGTTTTTTCAATAACTTACTAACACATTTAGTAAACCAAAGCTACCAAATAATTACAACACTTTCCCTTTTGAAAATGTTTCGTATCGTAGTTAGGATTGCTACGTATGCTACGAAACTCGTAGTATTATAACATGTTTTGTTTCACATTGATTTAATATAATGATTAGTTTAAATGTTATTGTTTATTAGCACAGATGTAATAAATACCTATCGATACTAATGCGGGTAACGCGATTATCATAAAAAGTTCATGATTTATTTATTTATCAGCTAAACGTTTATTTGCGGTGTAAATGGAATAAATCTTAACGTAACATCCTATAATATTTTTAAACTCGTCTAATTAAACTTAATTGAAAATCTACTCACGGAAATTACTCTAGCTATCCATTTGACAATGGAACGGCTTTCTAAACCGTTTTGATATATACATTTTATTTGACTAAAATATTGTTTAGTTAACAAAAACATACCTACGTTCATTATAAATTAACGACTTCGTGACATAGTTCAGGTCCTGTTACGAATAACCCTGTCGAGATATACTCAAACAATAAAAACAGCACATCGTACTAGTGAACAGGCGGCAACAATGAAATGTAAATAAAAGTAATCAATTCGGAAACGTCAAACAATGGAGCATGCATCTGGTGCGCGCGGCGGCCCACATCGAGCAGCGAAAGTCGGGAGAAATGGCGAGAGGGCGCTCTCCGCTTTCGTTTTCAATAGCGAACGCTCAAACACTTTCACCGGCGCGCGCGCTCCAACGCCGCAAGCGGCGCGGACGCCCCCACACCATACTACCTTTTGGACCGCGCGCCTAGCGCGAGAAAGTCGTAACACTTTTTAGCGTGACCTCGCGTTTCGCTTTGTCACTCGTTCGAACTAGTTCACTTAGCCGCGCCGCGCTCGGCCGGTCCTGCGGATTTTGTAAAGCTTTGCCAGACAAGGGTGGCCGCACCGTGCGACGGGCGATGAACTCTACCCTCTCACCGTCAGCTGCGCGTGCACATGGCCGGTTGCGCGCCCGCATACGAGCGCACCTCGCGACAGCTGCAGCCCGCTGTACTTGTATGTTTAGCCGCGACCTTGCACAACATTTTTGTCGTTAACCGTCCCTTCTAGTCTTAGAGCTAGTTTGAGTGTGCTCGTTTATTAAACTTTGTTTTCTTTTGTTTTAGCTGTCCGATTCGGACGCGTGCCAAAGCGCGAGAAAGCGCGAATCCTCGCTGCAATGCAGCAGTCGTCGACGACGCGAGCCCACGAGCAGGCCGCCGCCGCGGAGCTGGATGATGCCCCGCGGTTGCTGGCGCGCGTGGTGCGCGCTCACTACGACACCTGCGAGTTTACCAGCGATCGCGTCGCAGAAATGCGGGCGAGAGCTCGGGACTGTCCCACCTATTCACAACCCACTCTGGTAAGCATTATTTTCATTGCATCCTTTCCGACCGACACAAGTCGCAAAACAAGCTTGCCGCTAATAACTCATTAGCAATTGAAATCTAACCTTTGTTTCCTTTTGTTGTAGGCGTGCCCCCTAAACCCAGCGCCAGAGCTCCAGTCAGAGAAGGAATTCTCTCAACGGTTCGCGCACGTTATACGTGGCGTCATCGACTTCGCCGGCCTCATCCCCGGCTTCCAGCTGCTCACGCAAGACGACAAGTTCACATTGCTCAAGAGTGGTCTTTTTGATGCATTATTCGTGCGACTTATCTGCATGTTTGATGCGCCACTGAATAGCATAATATGCCTGAATGGACAGCTTATGAAGCGTGACTCCATCCAAAGCGGTGCCAACGCGAGATTTCTCGTAGACTCAACCTTCAAGTTCGCAGAGCGAATGAACTCCATGAACCTGACAGACGCCGAGATCGGCCTCTTCTGTGCTATCGTACTCATTACTCCAGACCGACCGGGTCTCCGTAATATTGAGCTAGTAGAAAGAATGCACGCGCGATTGAAGTCGTGCCTACAGACCGTCATCGCGCAAAACAGACCCGAAAGGCCAGGATTCCTCAGGGAGTTAATGGATACTCTTCCCGACCTAAGGACACTAAGTACGCTACACACTGAGAAACTCGTCGTATTCCGCACAGAACATAAAGAGCTATTACGGCAAAAGATGTGGGGAGACGAAGAAGGCGTCTCATGGGTTGACTCCGGAGCTGACGAATCAGCGCGAAGCCCCATCGGTTCAGTATCCAGCAGCGAGTCTGGCGAAGCGGTCGGCGACTGCGGCACGCCACTCCTGGCGGCCACCTTGGCGGGTAGACGACGATTGGACTCGCGAGGGTCCGTCGATGAAGAAGCGCTCGGTGTAGCTCACCTCGCACACAATGGTCTCACTGTTACACCGGTGCGCCCGCCGCCCCGCTATCGCAAGCTCGATTCCCCTACCGACTCCGGCATCGAATCTGGCAACGAGAAACACGAGAGGTTAGTCGGCCCCGGCTCCGGCTGCTCCAGCCCGCGCTCTTCTCTCGAGGAACACTCTGAGGACAGACGAGCACCCGCGCCTGCCGATGACATGCCCGTGCTCAAGCGTGTGCTCCAGGCGCCACCTTTGTATGACGCCACCTCACTGATGGATGAGGCCTACAAGCCGCACAAGAAGTTCCGCGCGATGCGCCGTGACACTGGAGAAGCCGAAGCGCGGCCGGTGCGACCGACACCGTCGCCGCAGCCTCCGCATCATCCGCACCCCGCAAGCCCGGCTCACCCGGCTCATTCGCCGCGCCCTCTGCGCGCGTCCCTCTCGTCGACGCATTCCGTGCTCGCCAAAAGCCTAATGGAGGGCCCTCGCATGACGCCCGAGCAGCTGAAGCGCACGGACATCATCCAGCAGTACATGCGGCGAGGGGAGGCCGGCGCCGCAACGGAAGGATGCCCGATGCGGGCGGGGGGCCTGCTGACCTGCTACCGGGGCGCGTCGCCTGCACCGCAGTCGGTGCTGGCGCTGCAGGTGGACGTCGCGGAGGCGGACGCGCCGCAGCCACTGAACCTCTCAAAGAAGTCGCCGTCGCCGCCGCGCTCCTACATGCCGCAGATGTTGCCGGCGTGAGGCCGGCCCGCGGAGCCACTCGTCTCCGCCACCCCACCCCGACCTACTTTAAATTAAATAAAAACTAGTTAATAATAATCGTTCGCAGATCGTTTTAATATATTATATGTGATAATTCGTTTAGGAAGCGTGCGTGCGTGGCCGGCGCCGGTCGAGGAGAGCGCAATAGACTGAAAATAATTTAAGACTATATAAGTGTAATTTATAATGCATTGCAGCGCCGGTCGCGGAGTGTTTGTGTGTGTATCGTATGTGCGTATGTGAGCGTGCTCAGTCATTTGTTTGTTAATATAAATAATGACAGGTTGTCGAATTAAAAACAAACTTGTAAAAATTGCTTCTGAATTTTATTCCTAAAACCTCCTAATCTGAACCCTACTCAAACAAAATATGAGGCACACAGATATTAGTTGTTAAGAGCCATTAAAGACAATTAACTAATAGGATCTCACACAAAAGTTGTTACACGAGATTTCAAATCAAACACTATAATTTCACTCGTAGTCATAATATTTAGATATGATAAGACTAATTGATGGAACTGTTCACTTACTTAAGATGAACAAACATGGCACATTATCCACTAAAATAAAACTAAATAGGTTTAGACTGAAACACAACTGGCAACAATGGATGGCATCAGAACTTAATGCCATTGATTAGATTACAGTAGCGAATGTCTTAAGAAAAATTAAAACAATTAATTTGTTTTTGCATTTTTAATTTGAAAACATATGAAAATCTCTTGACAATTAAGTGAACTCGTAATCATTTGTTATTGGAGAATGTAATTTAGTACAGTAAATAATATTTAATTATGAACCAATAGGTTACTAATCTCAAAAACATAAGATTTCGGTTTCACTCAATCGAACGAAAATGTCTCTTACGTCTTCTAAGTCATCAAGACAGATAAGTAGGTAATATCAAAGATGTTAATGGAAACAGTTTTATACATGGATACTAGAAGTTACAAGAATAAACACGGCTAAAAGATTGGATTGGGAAAACCCACTAAAAAAAGGCATTTGCTTAAAATAAATACACGAATAATCGATGATCTTTAGTTGATCTTTGCCAATCCAATTGACGTGCAACGTACTTTATGTGCGAGTACAAGAAACATATGATGACAACCATTATCAGATACGATGCTTTTACGCTTTGGGTGATACGGAGCTTAAAAGCATCACAAATGAAAGCACAGCTACGCAGGTACAAGCTACATGCGCGGCATAATTTCCGAACAAGTAGCCTATACGGCAAATCTTGTACATCCTGCGCCTTCAACAATAGGTTGAAGTCTAGAAGAAACAGTTTCACAAACGATCTGCCTCTTCCGAGCTGTCACGGCGCCAACGAGATTATGAATTATCACGGTCTCCACAACTACCTACTGCTTGAACGTAAGTATGACTCACTGTTGATAAAAACCCGATCGGGCTCAAAAACTAGAACGTACCTAGATCAGGAAAAATAGGAAAAGGCTGGACAGTAATTAAATTATTAGCACAACACTTTAACTAACTACAAAAGGAAATACAGAATGACGAAATGAAGTATTTTATACAATTTATTAATACTTTATTTTTTATTCATATAATTTGAAAATTCTTGACAGGATTTCAACGGTAGTTACCTATACCAAGTTTAATTTTAAAAGAAAAAAGGAGCATTCACATGTATAAATAATATTAATATGAAGCAGATTTATTTTAATAAATAAATATTTAAGTATTGCACTTTACTTTCATTTATTGATAGTATTACGTACCCAGTGAGAAAATAATTTGAAATTCGAGCAAACGCTAGTAACGGAACTACCTACTCAAATTGCTGAACAAAACTATATTTACGTATTACTACTTATAACAAGATAGTCGATAATGGTTTTTGTTCGTGCAGTACCTTCAAAAAAATATTCTAAATGTAGACTCAGTCCCTATGTCAAGAGACTACCGAGCTTAAAAGCATCACAAATGAAAGCACAGCTACGCAGGTACAAGCTACATGCGCGGCATAATTTCCGAACAAGTAGCCTATACGGCAAATCTTGTACATCCTGCGCCTTCAACAATAGGTTGAAGTCTAGAAGAAACAGTTTCACAAACGATCTGCCTCTTCCGAGCTGTCACGGCGCCAACGAGATTATGAATTATCACGGTCTCCACAACTACCTACTGCTTGAACGTAAGTATGACTCACTGTTGATAAAAACCCGATCGGGCTCAAAAACTAGAACGTACCTAGATCAGGAAAAATAGGAAAAGGCTGGACAGTAATTAAATTATTAGCACAACACTTTAACTAACTACAAAAGGAAATACAGAATGACGAAATGAAGTATTTTATACAATTTATTAATACTTTATTTTTTATTCATATAATTTGAAAATTCTTGACAGGATTTCAACGGTAGTTACCTATACCAAGTTTAATTTTAAAAGAAAAAAGGAGCATTCACATGTATAAATAATATTCATATGAAGCAGATTTATTTTAATAAATAAATATTTAAGTATTGCACTTTACTTTCATTTATTGATAGTATTACGTACCCAGTGAGAAAATAATTTGAAATTCGAGCAAACGCTAGTAACGGAACTACCTACTCAAATTGCTGAACAAAACTATATTTACGTATTACTACTTATAACAAGATAGTCGATAATGGTTTTTGTTCGTGCAGTACCTTCAAAAAAATATTCTAAATGTAGACTCAGTCCCTATGTCAAGAGACTACCGAAAAATATCTGCGTACTTAATTAAAATAAAAGGTACATAGGTGGAATTTTTAGAATCAGTGTTAACAGCTAATTAAAGAGATTTTTATCAATTCATATAAGCAGCAGGAAAATTAAAATAAGCCAACGGTTCAGTTCACACAAGGTCATTTATATTTAGCTTCAGGCTACAAGCAAATTAATTTGCAAAAATGAAATTGGGCGGTGAGTAAGCAATTAAGAATCGGATGCCATGGGCTAAAGTGTAGATATATAATTTGGATCAACTGAATATCGGAAGTTGATCTATGTGGAACACAACTTTCCTGAACTAAATTCTTAGGACGTACTATGAACCCTACTGCGCGTGACTCTGTGCACACATTTCCGTTTTTTTCTTTCACTTCACACATACAGTTTACCGATATTAACTTATAATAAGATGAATTGGTACCTAAACAAGGTTTCTGAATCCAAGGCAGGGAAGAAAAGATTGAACCTGAAAATTAAGAAAGGCCTAAACGAGTATGTCGTGCTCATCCGTATCCCACGAAAACAAAAAAGATAATAATCAACAAGGCTTCTGAAAGCAATTTAAAAATAGGACGCACATTATGAGGATCGTGCAAAAAACGCAACCTGAGCGATCTTGGCCGGTGCGACAAAAAACGGAGAAGGGCGTTCGGTCGACGACCTGCGCGGCCGCCGCGGGCGCGACCACGCGACCACGCCACCGTGCGCCACGCGGCCGCTTCCACGGTTCTTCCGCACTTGCTGCCTGCCGCAGGGTTTTAGCAACAGCTCTCATAAAATATTTAGGAGTATGATTGATTTTACGGATTGTTTAATTACTAAAGTTTTTTTTTGTATTGCACTTCAAGATTGACCTCATCCCTCCTGTCACTCTGTTACTGGACTTGTCGCCTTTACCTTGAAGGCATGACCCCTGCTACTAGTGTAGCAGCCCCCCCCCCCCCCCAGGAGCTCTGGAAACCTTATAGGCAGGAACACAACAGCGGTCTTCTGAAAGGTGGAGGTATTTCACCGGTCGGTGTCGTTGCTCCAATAGCGAGCGATAAATCGCTATGCCCTACCTGTCTTATAAAATTATACTATGAATCAATCAAAGCATCTTCCTCTGTCCCGCATTTGCTTATAACTGTATATATTACAAGTATATACGATATATAAATAACATTTATGAACAGCCGCCAGCACTTTTTGGTAAGAAAACAATTAGGTAATTAGTTCAAACAACAAAACCCAGGCCAAAAATGTTATAGTTCTAATCGATGTACAAAAACAGACTATGTATGACTTACATTGTGATTACGGATCAAGGTACACATATTACGTAACTCAATTACACCCTTTTTCCTACCTCTATGACCAGTCTTAGTTATTTACTACTACTCTCCAAAACCTAGCGGTAGAACGGGAGAATCGAAATATTTAAATGCGACTTTTACTCACTTTTACGGAAATATAGGGTAATTTGGAAAAAAAGACAGCACCATGTTAATCGATTAATTAACCATTTAAAACTTTTAAGTATTTCAGCTTCCGGACCATATTCACAAAAGGTCAGAAACAGATTTTATGCTTGGTTTCTTTCTTAACCTACCAGATTGGTACACTATACAGATCGATTCTATTATGAATTAGTGGGCAGTCCAAGACTCGTCATACACGTGAGAACACAAGTGTACTAGCTTATGTACTTTTCTTGAGCTAAAAGCTGGCAACCCTGTCCTCACTACCGCTTCCCGCACTGCTTGACCCGTGTTCCGCGTTCTCAATAGCGCCGCCATGCCTAGCTGGGTATTAAGGTTTCTAGGAAATAAAATAGACACACTGTAATAGTAATTATGAAGAGAACTAGTTAGTGGAAGCTACAAAAATGTTTACTTGACGGTTTTCAGCCTTCGGAAAAACTATCGTTTGTAGATCTTAATTGCTTAATAGAAATCTCAGATGTTCTCGTTCTGCCTACAGAGTATTATGAATTCACGAAATTTGAAGTGGCACGTTTATCGTGAAAAATATGAAAAACTTTTTGAACGCAAAAAATGTTGTAAGGAACCTATTGTATTCTATGTAGGTCTACAAAACAATATTTTTTCATATTCAGTTACACTGCAAGTTTCAAAACTATTTAAATTGGGTAATAGCTCAAATATTAATACCTATCTACATGCCAAAACATTTTAGACATACATGTATCGAATGATTTTGTTACTTTTACAACAAGATAAACGTAATACATATTGATATTAACTTACGTAACCATTATTTATTACTCCATTTTTGTTTTGAACAAATACTTAAACATTTTCAATGTCAAAGTATGTTACCACAGCAAATATTCAACATATTAAAGAAACAAAACGTGTTTTTAGGTATTGATGTACAGAATATGTAATTAGAAAAATTTTATATTTTGTTTAGTTCCATAGAATTAAAATACTTTCTGCATTACATATTAGTTTGCACTAGCTTAGTCAATATATGCGACATACGATTGCAGACGTAACCATAATAATGTATTTTCAAATATGAAAACCTATGCCTAAACAAATGCAGAACACGCGTTCGATATCAGAACAATCAACTCATAAACTGCGTAGTTATAAAGCACGGCTTCCAGAAGGATGTATTCTGGGGGCAAATGCTATTGACCGGCCGTTCAGCGCATGTCGGGAGAAGCTGCGGCGCAATGCGCGGCCCTGCACTTGACTCGCTCTGTAGGTGCATCGTCCGCCCGTGTACCGACACGCGCAACATGCACCCCACCCTCCACCCTCGCCTGCGACCCCCCCGACCTCTGACCGATCGCCCACACAGCCTCCGCGCCACCCGCCCGGCGTTAAACCTTTTGATACGCCATCTTATTTCACAAATATCGACGGAAGTGCAATAAGGCTCTCTAAATCATCGATTTTCAATAAAGAGCGGCGGCGGCTTTATTCTCTTCGAATGTGTGGTTAACGGCACAGTAATTATTTGAAGTTCCATTGTAGTTCATAAGAACTAAGCCATAAGCTATATGGGCATAAGCCTACGACATAAAAGTAGTAGCGGCAGTATTGGTATGACGTGATTTAGACTGTACTACACTGATATGTTAACCATTCTATCGCTCTGTCTTGTGTTTTTATTCGTGAAGCTTGCTTATGATTCACATGGATCCTATATAATATATTTAGGAAAATATCGTGTTACAGTTTAATTAATGAAACTATGCCAAATACACACTTCTCAGTAGTTCCATACTTACAACTTTTTCAGTATGAATTAATAATTTTACATATTATTAAGTTCTGAATATTTGTTTCTCATTTTAGTGATAATACCTACCATCAGTTGAATTATAATTTTATTACAAATATGTATTCTGAATATAAGCTATAACGGCACATGGGATTTTCCACCGTTCATGTATCCTTGTAAGCTTTAGGTATGATAACCCGTTACGCACTGAATTATATAAATGTATAATGTGTAGTACCTGCCTACGGCGCATGCATAACAATACCTATACATGTAAGAATTATTTATGAAAAGAGACGTTCAATTATTTAATAAAAACGAATGACATATTTTTACCGATTGATCAATGCATTATTCAAAAACGATAATATAATAAGTATGTATTCGTTATTAGAAAACGACTAAAATCAATACTGATATTTTTATAGTCAAATGGCATTGAATTGTACGTTTTAAAATATCTGACTTGATTCGTCATCCCAAATGCATTATTAACGAAAAATTCTAAATTTAGTTTATAAATAACTCCTTTTCTGACTGTGAATAAAGTCATAAGGCCCGATGAGTCTGAATTCCGCAGCTTCCTGTTAGAGACAGCCAATGAGTTCTTCGAAGCGCTACAAATGCCCGTGATCTCATTTAGTACTTACGATATCTAGACGGATTACTGGGGTACCGTGACGAAATAAAAAGCTTAAAATCAGGATGGATAAGTCAGAATAAATTTTGAAAAGTCAAGTATTTCGATCAAAACACCTTCCACTTCAGAATTACCATGCAAGAAATTACCACTCCAGCGCATTTTTAATCAGAAACAACTTAAGCATATTTATTACCCAAATTAATCGATTCGACTAAGTATCCGTTTATTTCGTCTATTAAGTTAATTTTGTGTAGCCAAATGATTATGACTTGATGTAATCTTTTAACATTCCTTATTTACAAACTTCTAAAAAAAAACGACGGAACCGCGGTAACAACACAAATGCTATGATGACACATTCTTAACACATGAAAACAATTACGACAAATTAAATACATTAAAAAAAGGTGTTCATAATATTTCTATTGTGTATTAGTCATAGTTTACTCCCTTAAATACGAGAGTGGATCAAAATATTCGCGGCCTAACACATTTATACTTGAACTTTTTTAATGTAACTAACCTCATTCGATTTGTTTACTCTCTGGTTGTCACATTGTAAAATTCCATTGCAATAGCATCATCGGTTTTTAAATTAGACTGAATTTTCTGAGCCTAAGTGCAGCGTTTTTAAAGAATGGAGAAAATTGAGCAACGTGCGGTAATCAAATACCTGTTTAAAAAAACTGTCTCCAAAAGAGATTCACGAAGATATGTCAACAACATTGGGACAACCTGCTCCGTCGTACGATTGTGGGTTGCAGAATTTAAACGCGGACGAGAGAGTATTGAAGATGACCCTCGCTTCGGCCGGCCTACGACGTCTACGATTGAAGAAAGCATCGGAAAATCTGTGATCTGATATTGGCAAATCGGAGATTGACCATCAGGGAGGTTGCAGACATTATTGGCATCTCGTATGAACGAACACAAATCAATGAACTTGGATTTTCTAAGGTATCTGCGCGGTGGGACCCAGATTGCTTTCAAATAACAAAAACGAATAAGGCTCACGATTTCTCACGGCTGTTTGGAAATGTTTGAGGCTGATCCACAAGATTTTTTGGCTAGATTTGTGACAATGGATGAAACCTGGGTACAGCACTACACCCCAGAGTCAAAACAGCAATCCAAGCAGTGGAAAAAACCTGATGAACCGACTCCAAAAAAAGCCAAAACAATTTTGTCAGCAGGCAAGGTGATGGCGTCAGTTTTTTGGGATGCTAAGGGTGTCATCATGGTGGACTACCTTGCAAAAGGTGAAACTATAAACTCGGCTAATTACTGCATCCTTTTACGTCGTTTGCGTGAAACAATTAAAGAGAAATGGCCAGGCTTACTGAGCGCAAAAAAGCGTCGTTCCATCAGGATAATGCACGCGTTCACACGTCTGTTGAATCTATGGCTCAAATTCGTGATAGTGGCTTTGATCTACTGCCCCATCCCGCCTATTCCCCTGATTTGGCACCTTTAGACTTATGGGGAGGTCGAAGCTGCGGTGGGTGACTATTTTGAAGACCTTGAAGAAACATTTTTATGACCGGCATACAGGCGTTGGAAACCAGATGAAAGAAGTGCATTGAGCTAAGTGGAGATTACGTGGAGAAATAAAATTACTTTTGTTTGTATTTTATTTTGTTTTCCTGCTGAGGCCGCAAACTTTTCAATCCACTCTCGTACCAACAACAATTGCAGCGGTTGACATTGGCAAAGGAATACAATGTTCCTATGCTTTTCGTATTTTATAGGTTAACTTTGAGTTTTTATCGCAAAGCCACGAAATTAAACACAAGCAAGACATTGAGTCTGTAATCATTGAAGGAATTCAGGAGAGGTCAGGGCCGCTGGTGAACCAGTTGGAATGGTTTGAATTGAAATAAGGTAATTACGAACGAGCGAATTTGTTTGGAAAGAGGTAAATCAATAAGTTCCTAATTTAATAGGAACTTATTGATTTAATTGGCGCAATGCGTGTCCGTCATTGTCCTTTCTCTATTCTTAAATATTTTATTCTTCAGTTCCAGCTCTTGTCTACGATCTAGTTCGCGATAATCTTCTAATATATAAAAATGAATCCCTATTTCCCTTGGTCATCAGCATCACGCATTTGACCGATTTCACTTTTTTGTTGTGTTCGTTATTGTCAAGAGAAGGTTCTTATGAAAGAAAAAAAAATTATAATTAAAACAGGACAACGTCTGTCGGGTCAGCTAGTTCAAAATAATAAGTATATATCTTATGTTACTCTATTAACTCGCGCATCTACCGACAGCAAAACAAATTTCTGACATCCGCCCATCCACACTTTCGCTTAAATCGTATTAGAGGTATGTTATCAAGTATTACTAGTTTTATTTTATCATTATATTGAACTTGTATTAATTATTCTAGAATAAGCATTAAGTAGGGGCTGAATATTTCGCAAGATAAGAGTCTAATTGTGTGCTAATTACAAAATAAATGTTTCTAATTATTTATGGGTTTCTAGTTGACTATAAAACTATAAAACATTGGAAACAATTAGATATCTCAAATGGTAGTCGGTATGGGAAGTATACTAAATGATTTTAGATAATTTTACGTGTTATTGAAATACTATGTTGTCTTATCTGATTATGACGAACACGGAAACGCATACCTACGTCAGTTTTCATTGGTGACTTGAACATCTTTGGTACGCAATCTTACAGGAAATAGGAAGTCAATGTAATGTTTATTAGATACGTCATCAAACTTTATCTACTTATCCAAACAACAACATCTTATGGTTTTAAAATATCATCAAACGATGTGCGCTGTGATTGGTTCGTTTCTGTTCTTTATCAACAGACGTAAACTGAAAGCCTTGAATGTTTTTGAATTATGTAACGCATTTACATTTGTGTGGCGATAATAAAGCAAGTTATTGTTCCTCTTACGTAGGCAAAGCTGTAAATAGTCAATGTCAGAAGCCTTCAGTTGGCGACACGCGGAAAACGCCAAAACGAACGACCTCGTGGCCGACAATCAACAATTCTGCTATAGGGCTGTCCCCTTGTTCATAGTTTTACATAGGTACTTATGAATGTTACCATATCCTTACTTATATACTATGATGATTTTTAATCGTACTACAAGTCGGATCCCTTAAAACATAAATAAAACACTTCGTAGTTGTACATTATATCTAATACTAACATGGCCGTTATTTATCCACATATTTGAAAACCAATCCATATCATCGGTCTTTCATGACGACCATAAGGTCGTCTCGGTATTTATTCAAAAGGAGATAAAGAGACAGATTCATAGATGAACTTTATCAAGCCCCGGAAAAATAATCATATCTAGAATCGCTCTGTACCAGCGCAGAGCAAGATAATAGAGCGAGAAATAGAATAGTCGAAGCACTTCTGTATGGTGAGCAAAGAACGTCGTAGATAATATAAATACTTAGTTCAGGACAGCTAGTCCTAGAGACTGGTGGCACGTGTAAAAAACAAACGTTAATTAGTTACTGATAGCAAACATTGCACCTGTCTTGGAGAGACGTACCCGACCATTAGGAGTACGATCTGCTCATCTTATCAGTTTAACAAATAAAATGCATGATAAATTAATAAACCCTAACCTAAGTAGGTACTAACCCTATTTTATCTACGGGTCCTATTTTTGTTAGTAATTGCAAATACGTTTATGTATTTACGATGTATTTGTTCGACAACTAGAAAGAAACCATAAAATATTAACGACTTGGTAACAATGTACATTGGTAACCATTATACTTTGTTCTATGAATAACAACAAAAATTTATCTTTGATATACATAGCAATTTCATGACGTGATCCGTAATACAGACGCAACGGCACCTTATTTGTAAAAAATCCTCATCATCATCATCATCATTAGCCTGTTGCAGTCCACTGCTGGACATAGGCCTCTTCAAATGTTCGCCACTTCGCTCGATTTTCGGCTACTGTAATCCAGCTCCTGCCAGCCGTCCTGCGCAAATCGTCACTCCACCTGGCCTGAGGGCGTCTTACACTACGTTTACCGAGGCGTGGTCTCCACTCCAGAACTCGTTTACCCCAACGGTTCTCGGCTCTGCGGCTGATATGGCAAGCCCACTGCCACTTCAGCTTGCTAATCCTGTAAATAAAAAATCGTAATGATTGATTTAATCCTAAAGATTGAATTAGACTGAACGTTTAAGTAATAAACGTTCAGTCTAAAATTAACTGTGATAAATTAATGTAATGTGACGTGACACACAAAACCGGAAGTTTTTCCCTATTGCATAAATTACATATTCAAAAACCTCCTAGGAAACGTATACAGTGTAGTACCTGTCGGGTTTAATGTTCGGTCAACGGTTTTCCTACAGTTCCGTGCCCTCATACGTGCGTACCTAGTTCTATTAAATTTTGCACGGAGCGTGGGCGGTGGGAGATAGGGCGGCAGCGTGGGCGTCCGCGCAGGGTGGCTGCTGGGCGCGAACGCGGGTGGTGGCGCGGGCGCGGGGCGCGGCTGCTCTGCTCCAAGGTCGCAGAGTCACAGCCGGGCAAGGTCACAGTGCCCGCGCGTGCCCGGCCGCCCCTCGCCCCCCACACTCCCCGACGACACCCTACCCTGCGTGGGAGGTGACCTTTATCCTCCTCTGGAATAATTGTGTAAATACTTAATACTTTTTCAGGCCCGCATCAGACACGCGGCACATATTTCTGGAAATGATTAGGTGGGGTTAGTGATGTTTTACGAATCTATTGTTGTGGGATGCGTAACGTCTTTATTTGTACCTAGTAAGTGATTTTAAGAATGGTGAAATATCTTATAGAAAGCGGTTATCACCGCCCACGGATGGCTTAGTGTAACACCAATGCTCCTTTTATTTTGTTACTACCCTTTATGAAATTAGGTAGCTCTTTTCTAGAAAGACCTTCTATTTGGTAATTTTGCTTGTTCCTTAGCCTTGAAATAAATAATGTATGATAAAATAGATATTTAATTTCAAAACTGATTTGCTGTTTGTCTGCTGAGTCCTTTTGACTATAAGGTAGTCAGTCAATCTACCGAAAACTTGTGAAGATTATCAATTTATCCTTAACAACAATCTGATCTAACAATTCACTAAGCTACAATAGAGTCTTCTATTGTGACATAAAACTAAAACATATCACACACATCCGTGATATATGCTGTATCATCTCTATTTACTTTCAGGGAAAATCAAATAAATAACAACTTTAAGGGCAACGTAATAGGGTTCCTTATAGCTGGAATGTGACTCGATCTATATCAGTTATTTCTAACTTTTCCTGTCTCCTTATCCTCATGACATATCGCGATTACTATTTTGACCTTTCACACTTCAAGGAGGGTTAAATCTGTGCAATCTTACCTCGTTATACCTGCTGTATTTGTGATTGATAACGATGACGTCAATGACAGTAGCGCACATTCTAATTATCAGTACCGTCAGCATGGTTTATATTCCGTACTAAGTATGTATTACTTTTGTTTACCGTTTTTAGTTTGTGTTAAAGGTGCAATAGTCAAAACCTATCGAGAGACGTACTCAGAATGCTTTAGACGCGTGTAGACGGGATACACCTTGTTTTGCGAAAGTTTAAGTAAGTACAAGGAAATCCTTAGAAGCGTCATCATCATTTCAGCCGAAGGACGTCCACTGATTAAAATATGCCTCCTCCCAAAGCTATCAAAACCTTCATCTCCATGCCATCGCGACAAGATTTTCTGCAAATATTTTTGTGGGGCCTTCCTAAGCTACATTTTCCGCCACTCTTAAGCTTTTTCCTAGTTCTGGAATTCTTAAAGCTATGACGGTGACTTAAGTTCTGCTACCTTTATCCTCATTTCTGAGCCTATTACGAAGATCGAAAGACTATTGCAGGGAAATACCTAGTAGTTGGCTGTTTGCGTCGTTTCTTAGGTACTTTCCGGGTTTCCAGACTGTACAATACTTATACTGTGGTAGTCATATAAGTATGTAGGTATAGTATTGATAAGCTTTCCAGGAATGGGAGCCTACCGCTCTCCCGACCTTCAGCCGACTACAACCCACACAAGCACATAAGCATCACGTTCATATAGATACATTTTACAAATACGGATGATATACGTAGGTACTCGTACGCGTTTTTAAATATTTAATGAACTGAAATAATTAGAAGCACCATGTTTTTAGGCGATGTAGCGGAAACAAATGATTTAGAAATAAAAGACTTCGATTTCATTCTTGTTCGTTGGATGGGTGAGCATTCCGATTTATTTGTCCTTAGGCCGTCTCATAGTGTGTAGTAGTTGTTTACGACGTATATGGCTCTTTTTTTGTTATTCTTATATAACATTTTTCTCTAACTTAACAGTACAATGTTATAAAATATTTTAAGTCTTTCTGCTACAAAATTAATAAAAAAATTAATGTAAAAAGATGCGCCAAAAACGGTCAAATCTATGATTTTTTCTTGTACTATAATTAGCAGGCAATGAAATTCAGAAAAGTCTATTCCCCAAATTGACCAAATCCAAAATCTAATACGGGACCTTTTACATCTCCGGCCTACCTATGCCATTGAGGACTTAGATCGTTATTTTATAAATGCTTATTTATTGGCAAGCAGATATAATAAGGAGCAATGTAGACTACTATTATTTTAGAAAAAATAAATTCAAAATCATGTTGTCCACGCGAACGAAGTCGCCGGCACAGCTAGTCTTCTATAAATTCCGGTAAGGAGTTTCTGGCGAGTTCCCCTGGAAACCTTATTGGACGTTCCACGCGGAAGGTTATGTGTTTATTATAAATACCTCTAAATATAATATATTGGCCATAGGTAGGTATTCTATCAAGGAATAAATATTTTCAACACAGCCTTAATATTTTTACTAGCAGCTTTTGAAATTGTCTTTTTGGAAGAGATTTGGTAACATGATACAATTATGAGTACCTACCCAACTGTTTCCTGCTACTCGTTCACGTAATTTCAATATAAATGTATCTTATATTTTATTCTAGTATCTATCTGATTACTTTTAGACAGATGTACTAGCCACTAAGTTGAATAAAAATCCAATAAAAGGCTTTTACGTACCAAACATTTATAGACACAAACTTTCACGTTGTTTAATATTACTAGCATAAGATATTTAAGCTTTTTTAAGTAATTAAATTGACGACCTCCGTAGCCGAGAGGTTAGCGAGCCGGCCTTAGGCGTCGCACCATCTCTGAGGTCCCGGGTTCGATCCCCGGTCGAGTCAATATAGGAAACGAACTTTTCTATATTGTCTCGGTTCTGGGTGTTGTGGTACCGTCGTTGTTTCTGATTTCTGTAACACAAGTGCTTAAGCTACTTACCACAGAATCAGAGCAATGTATGTGATGTTGTCCAATATTTATTTATTATTTATTTATTAAGAAGTTAATCAAAGGTTTGTCGTTTAAAATATTCTGTTGACGTCGATAATACCGGCGGGTGATAAGTTTCCGAGAAATATTACGCCACCCGGACCCTAAACCCCCTTTGGCCTTCGCTTACACACGTCACCAGTTCTGGATACCTAATATCTACCGAGGACCAAATAATTGGACGTTACTGGGGGAGACAGTGCTGAAAATGAAACTGAATTAAAATCTATTTTTTGTCCGCGAGACACTTATGTGGTTTAAGGCAGAAATAATTTACAATTCAAATGGTGACATTTTTTTTAAAACCAGTCTGTTATGAAGTTTATTCACATTTAATTATGGTATGTTGGTTTAGTGTGAATGATACTTATCAGGCTTGTCTCTTTACTATTGGTTGTCAAGTCCTTATTGAAAAATCCTATATAAATAGAAAAAGTAGGCACCTGCTTTAATACGCAGAGTTATAAAGTAAGGAGTTTTTATATTGTAAACAAAAACAAATACGATAAAGCTCCATCCTTGTTTGCGTCATTTTGCGATATGGCATCTCCATTGCGTTGCACCAACACATATTTAGTAGGTATTATTGAGTTTAATAGCTTAGTGTGAACTCGTAATTTAAAAACCAGATACGATGTCGTCATATCCGAATCTGAAACTGTCCTGTCGAGTAACAGATATGACAGGATCAAGATAAAAGACCACGCTACATTCCATAATCGTACCGGTCAATGAGTAGACGCGGTATGTAATTCATGCTACGAGTATAATACCTGAAAAACCTGCTAATATCTCTTCCGTCTTGTTGATAAACATAAAGAATGCGGTTTTTTTTCATTAATACCTTTTAGTGCTCAAGTAAATGAAAAGGTAAAAATTATTGAAAGTGCTTGATTATTTTCCGAATTATAACGCCTCAAAGATCTGGTTTGAAATCGATAATTTTGGTTTGATTATGTGTCACTTCATTAATTTTCTTTGTTTTGACCATTTAAATCTATTCCATGTTAAATCATGTTCATTTTCTAAATATCACCCTTGAAATGTATAAAAATGATGTTATTATGCAAGGGTGAAAGATGAAGGTAACTGTATGGTGAGCATACTCTTAATCTCAAAACACAAGGTCTGCGTTCTTCTCCGATATTTATGAGATTGGTCGCCTTGGCCAAAATCGGTTGCGAGAACATTATGATCTCCATATTTCCTTTTTGTGTGGCCTAGTGAAAAATATGAATATGCGGAAATAAGGAGATTTTTCTCTCAATTCTGCTCACATCTCTGATTTGTACCAACCGTTTAGATGTTATTATTACTTTAGTAAGAAGCAATGTTCTTGCACTGAACATTATACTACTCACCACTATAAATATCCGCAGCTCATCTAAATAGTAGATACAACTATTTTTAAATTGGGATGAATTTTTATTATTAGTATTTCGTTTTGAACCGACTTGCGAGAAGATTCGACGACTTTCAACCGCCGGAACAGGCTGGATTTCGGAGCGGATACGGCACCATAGACCACATCCACACAGTGCGACAGATTATACAGAAGACCGAAGAGTATAATCAGCCCCTGTGTCTAGCATTCGTAGACTATGAGAAGGCCTTTGACTCGGTTGAAATCTGGTCTGTTTTGGATTCTCTGCAGCGATGTCAAGTCGATTGGCGATACATCCAAGTGATGAGATATCTCTACGAAGCCGCTACCATGTCCGTCCAAGTACAAAATCAGCAAACAAGGCCTATACCATTGCATCGAGGAGTGAGACAAGGGGACGTGATCTCCCCGAAATTGTTCACAAATGCAATGGAGGATATGTTCAAGACGCTTAACTGGAAAAGACGTGGCATCAACATAAATGGCGAACACATCTCTCACTTGCGATTTGCAGATGACATCGTCATAATGGCAGAGACGCTGCAAGACCTACAACAGATGCTGAATGACCTGGCTGAGTCTTCTGTACGCATCGGCCTACGGATGAACTTGGATAAAACCAAGGTCATGTTTAATAAACATGTTCTACCGGAACCGATTGCAGTCCAAGGCGCCGTCCTCGAAGTTGTTCAAAAATATGTGTACCTCGGGCAAAAATTGCAGTTGGGTCGAAACAACCTAGAGGACGAGGTGAATAGAAGGGTTCAGCTGGGCTGGGCAGCGTTTGGGAAACTACGTCGAGTCTTCTCATCGTCCATCCCACAGTGCCTAAAGACAAAAGTCTTCAATCAGTGCGTTCTACCTGTTATGACATATGGAGCCGAGACGTGGACACTGACGGCACGACTGGTTCACAGACTTAAAGTCACTCAGCGGGCTATGGAAAGAGCTATGCTCGGTGTTTCTCTAAGGGATCGAATCCATAATGAGGTGATCCGGCAGAGAACTAAAGTCATCGACATAGCTCACAGGATTAGCAAGCTGAAGTGGCAGTGGGCTGGCCATATCAGCCGCAGAGCCGACAACCGTTGGGGTAAACGAGTTCTGGAGTGGAGACCACGCCTCGGTAAACGTAGTGTAGGACGCCCTCAGGCCAGGTGGAGTGACGATTTGCGTAGGACGGCTGGCGGGAGCTGGATAAGAGTCGCCGAAAATCGAGCGAAGTGGCGAACATTTGGAGAGGCCTATGTCCAGCAGTGGACTGCAACAGGCTGATGATGATGATGATGATGATTTCGTTTTATTAAATCAAACGATGTAATAAATATGTGTCACAAAGTAGTTTGGCCGCTATTTAAGAAAAAAAAATTAGCGTTTGTACATGACATCCCAGTATTTATTAAATGCGGTAAATGATCCATCATCGTCTTGGATACAGGCTGAAAGAAAAGTATAACAGAAATCCTTCACCACAAATATTTTTGCATATTAAACTGAATCACGAATGCTTCAGATTGTAGCTCCGAATACTAAATAAACGAATAGGAACAGGACGAATACATACACGCCTACTTATTAATTTATCTAGAACAGTAGGTACATATCACCCGCCCTGGAACGTCCTTGTCAGCAGGCATTTCGTTTTGGCAGGAATCTAGGTCGGGAGGCGTAGGGACCGAGGATAAAGTATGGCGACACCGAAATGGATGACCCAAATATCACGTGGCTTGCCATCTAAATCATATAACCTCATTACGCGCCTATGATATCTTAGAATGTATTTTTTGACTGATACGAATATATAACCACAAAAGGAAGTAACACACATTTTATTAGTGAAAAGTCTGGATAGTCACTATCTTAGATAAATAAAATTCGTTGTTTATTGTCGTTTACTTGGAACTATCAAGTTTTATCAAATTTTTGAAAACATCACATTTAACCCATCGTGACTTTATTCATCAAGTTTATTAAAGCGAATTCATGATGTAGGTATACTTATACCCGAATATCTAAATATTTTGCCTCCATCTTATTAAAACGTTTTATTATGAAATAGGTAACTGTCTTTACTATATTTATTACATCATATTGGGACAACTTTATGTCAGGGTATTTATAAATATTAAACGTAATTCCTGAGAGATATGACTGACTAACTTTGCCAGTAGGTCAACCCTTCCTAACTCCGCTGGCGAATATTGATTCGTTGCGAAACTCATTTTAGATAACGATAAGAGTAGATATTATAACGATTCGTAGGTCACAATTGGAAACTACCTCTAAAACCTGTTTCTACTTTTGAAACAAACTGCAGATCTTTCAAGTAGTTTTTATTCGATTAACAGTTTTATTTTGTTTTTTAGTTTTCATAAAGGCACAACGACGACGATAGTCTATAAGAGACCAATAAACCTATTCGTCCTTTCATTAGTCAGAGAACTCTTAACTAACGTTATAAAGTCACTTGTAAGTTCCATTTTTTTTTAATTATAGGTGACCCTACCAAAGATACCCAAAACTATTTTATAATATGTTCTACTCTAACTTACAGAAACACGATATATTTATTTTACATAATTATCTGTTATCATGTCTGTAATCTATAAGTCAAACCACATTTTGATTAAAATATATACTATGACCAGGGTATTTTATCTTACGATTGAAAATATATTCGGCCTTTAAAGGTTCTTTCTTTAAGGACGTCAGCCAACGTTACGCACATCCCTCAATTCCAAAGGAGGTAGCTCAAACACTAGTATTTTATAAAACCTAATTAACGACTATGATAGTACAAATATTAACACACACACAACAACCACGAATCCTTAACACGCAAATGTTTGCACGTAGTGATCTTGTGTATTTAATATAGCGAAGAACCACATTTTCATCAGGATACATTTTCCAATTCTTCACCTGCTACTTTGTTATTCGATGCCTATTAACAGCTTTTTAATCTAAACTGAGTATAGTTAGGCATAAAAGACAGACAAACATGGCGAAATTGTAACACTTGTGTCTTAATCACTACATAGTATAAAACAAAGTAGCTTTTTCTGTATGTCCCTATGTATGCTTAAATCTTTAAAACTACGCAACGGATATTGATGCGGTTTTGTTTATTATGTAAAGTGATTGAAGAGAAAGGTTTTTATTTGAAAAATAGAACAGAAAAGCAAACATTTCTAAGTATAAATTTACATTGTATCCGTGCGCAGCTGGGGCGGGTCGCTAGTAATCACTAGACTTTACACTATCATAAACATAATAAAAGTATTTTCAACGAAAGACAATGAAGCCAATTCATCTTAATGTTTTGACTTTTAAATTAGTTTAGCATAGATATTTTTTGCCATACACAAGGGACATGAGCTTATCTAGAATTATTTAGAGGAGGAGAGGCGGACATACATAACATGGTTTGCATGAACTACTTTAACCCCCACCCCAGCTTCTGGTGGGCACTATACAATTCTGTATGTCTAGAGAAGCACGAATTAACACATCAAAATATTGTAAAACAAACAATTTAAATAAATGTTTATTTAAAAACTAGGTGAAAAAGGGTGAAGAAGGGTGATATGTGACCTATAGTACACATCTTGTTATAAAATATATGTAGATATTAATCGCTAATTAAGTGCAAATCAGACGCAATCCAAAAAAATAAATAAAAGGAATTGAGATATTTTCTATTCTTTTTTTTTATAGTTCCAGTTCAATGATGTATAACACTAATAGATAAGTTTTAAAAAAATAATAAAAAGTACCTCAATTCATTTTATTATTTTTTTGTTTTCACGTCCTCTAAAATAAAAGTATTTGGGATATTTTACAATAAGTAGGTATTCATCTGAGAATTTGGCAAAAACAATTTATAAAGACAATTAAAACGGCGGTTAACAAAGTGATATAGGCATCATCAAACAAAGTAAATTACTACGCAAAACTAAATGACATTTGAACTAAAACTTCTGGTTATTTTTTTCTATGGTTGTTACATTATCACAATCGGCCAATCTCATGTTTAAAGAAAAAACACTAATCAAAGAGTTTATCATAAAAAAGTGTCAAAAAGATGGCGGCTGCGGTTTGTTTGTCAGTGCTATTAGAATTTAACGAAATACCTACTTCTCAGAATTTTACGGATATAGGTTGTCGACTCGAAATCAATAATTTTTTATGCTTTGTTATTCATCTAAGGTTTCGATCAAGTCTACCGTACCCATTGACGAAATTATCAATATAGATGCACAAATCCACTTCTCAAGTCTCCATTTAGTTTAATATTCTAAATAGGTACCTAAAAGTTACTCCTCAGTATTGCAATCACAAAATCGGAACAAAACTGTAAGACAAACTACAGAGGGCCTCAAGCCAGTTTCGCCTCGAAATCTGAATTGTAGATAGGCAGGGAGGATCTGAAATGAAATCTATTCAAGAGGCTTCCCTGATTACTTCAAGGTTGCAGGGAGGGTCGTCCTGGGCACAGGGCGCGCTAAGGTCGCGGCAAGGGCACGCCGCCTGCCATTGTCTGAGCAGACCTAGGTACGTGCCTACAACTGACACAGTATCGGATTTCTCACAACATGCGTACCTACGTAGGCCGTAGGCGAGGTACTTAAAAACGGAGAAGTTCGGACGAAATTTTTCATGGAACTCATCAATAGGTCTCAAACTTAAAATTGTGACAAGCTGTGTTTTAACTGTAGGCTTAAGATTCCGTTGTTAACAAGTTACCCCTGTAGTTTCGTTATCCGTATATATCTGTTGGTCTGTCTAAAATGATTTAGTGATTGGCAGTCGCAGTGTCCCTCTCCCTCTCTCTTAGGTTCGTGGGTTCAATCCCAATCTTTGTGTAATGAACATTGACAACAGTAGATGATTTCTAATGTCTTCTCCTCAGTATCTTGTCGAAATATATGCTATTTGGGTAACTTGAGGTAAGTTAAAATTAACGTTTGATTAGCTAATGAGCAATTTAAATACTATACTTGTTGCTGATAAAGTGATTTGATCGCTACCTGTATCAAATTTTTGCCCGCGGATTCGTCTGAGTGCTTGTTTATGTGGCAGTAAAGAATTGTCTTTTAACAGACCACACCAACCCTTAACAATTTTCATGGTATTTTGTGCATTGGTTTCTCGTTAAACTATTTTTAAATGTAGTCACATTAAAAAATATATAATGCTACTAAAAGTGTAAAAAAAATCTACCCGTGCAAAGCCAGGGTGGCCCATTAGTGTTAATAAAATCTGCACTAAACTTGAAATAATAAAATGTTTGTTTCGAATAATAAATAAAAAGTCTCGTATTCCATCTCCTCATAATTCCATTCCTTCTCATTAGGCAGAGCATTAATTTGTAGACACGCCAATGTGACTCTTCGACATTAAAAGCGGCCGAACTTAACGGTTGAGTAGTTTTGTAGGGCTATAAGAGCGCCGAAGGGACTGAAGGGCGACGGAGGGGGAGAGGCGACGACCTTGTGAGGGCGTATTAGCAAGGATGTAGGTCAGTGAGACTCGTCACCCTTGACCTAGGCGCCCTTCACGGCGACTCCGCCAAATACCGCTAGACTAGACAAGGGCATTCTACACTTATTTTTAGACTGTTACCACTGAAAACGCCCTGATTGCCGAACAAGAGCCCAGACCATAACATAAGTTTAGGTAAAAGTTGAGACGTGGAGAGAAAAAATGATATAAAACGAAATAGGTACCTATATTTTTTTAACATTACCTATTGTACTGGGCATTTAATGCCTATTAATGCCCGGTTCCAATATATTACGATTCGTAATTTGTCAAAAATGACTCCGCTTTTCTCCAACCGACCCCGAGTCGTTCATTATTAATTAGATCCGAGTACTTTCGGTCGAATTGAGAAATCTCCTTATTTCTCGTCAGTTAAAAAAGTGATGAAAGACATTATTTTTACCAACGCAATTTCGTAAACGAGGGGAGACTTGTGCGACTTCCAGGGCACGGAAACTTGGAAAACAGTAGTACCTACAACGTGATGGGGAAACAAAACAAAAAACCGAATAAGTGCACAGCGTTGCCCAATTACACAAAATAGCATTGTTAACTCTTTAGGACTAAAAAATTCTGTCGTAATTTAAAACTTCTTCCTAAGCCCAGCTGAAATACTTCGACTTTACCATGACCTTGCGCAAAAATATATATCGACATCGGTGTTTCTCGACACAAAGGAAAATCGTGTTTTCGCGAATTATTCCGGGAAGTGCTGATAGAGGCGAGTAACGGGTTGGCTGCGATTATTCAGATATCGCAGCGCCAAACACAGGCGTGTGTGTGTCTAACGAGGGTGCGCGCGCGCGTGTGCGTGACATTGAACTTCACACTTCACGCGGCGGCGCACGAGTTGCGTAACGCGCGGCGACACGCCGGGTTCACGTCTACTTGATTGTCACTCGTTCAGGCGCAAATTACTCCGCAATCCGGCTTATCAGTGCCGGAATTATTAATGGGCTGAGTAGGCTCCACGAAACGTGTCCTTTGAGCCAGTATTTTTACGCTTTAGGTACTTTAGGTACTTCTAGTAGGTACCTACCCGATTTCCAAATAGGCTCCCTGAATTAAGGACCTAAAAAGGCCATCATAGGTATCCCGATTTGGATAAATGATTTACAAAATCAAAAAAGTTAAAAATATAAATATCCCTTTGATGTTATGGCGCCGACTTTTTATACAATTACTAACCGAATGACCAATCGATCTTTTAACAATTGCCATGTGTAATATTATTCATACGATTTGGTAGGTACCTATGTAGCTATAGTGATATTTTTTTTCTGATATTGAAAATGTAAAATTTACTTAATTTGAATTTATGTTGTTGGTTTTCCGTTATAATTGATTTAGGTACTAATTTGACGTCTGCAAATTTCTTCTCAGGGTTGGCCAGTACCTAAAATGATACTTCCATATTTACATACATACACAAAGATAATATACCTGTGTCAAAAGTACATTACCATAATATTCATGCGATGAGGCATAAATTTATTAGAGTGGACTAATACCATTCAAAACCTTTGAAAATTCTCATGGTGGTCTCACCTTCTGATGGCAAGGTAATCCTCACGCCATATTGTTATGAAGGTAAAATCTAATGAATACTATTATATTGTAGTGAATCTACAAAACCTAAAAGGCAACCTTATTGATTTCAATAAAAATGGTATCTATAGAAATACTTGAATTTAACATATACATTGAACAACTTATGTGCCAGTAATGCGTGGGAAATAGCGTGCTGATTGAAAATAATGTTTGGTTAAAAAAAGGTTTTTTAGTCTTTATTACGTAATCTGGGTAATACAGAGAAACAAGTGAATTTTGTAATGGAATTTGGCAGGGCGTCAGCATTGACCTTCTGTCTCACGTTATCAGACACGCTCGACAACAAGACTTGAGGCAGCCAAGAATTAGTAGATAACTCTCAAGGATTGCTGTTTTTACATAGCTAGTAACAAGATTATTGATATCTTAACAGAACATCATGTACATGCGCTAATTTGATTCGGTGTCAATTGTTTAAGCGTATATCAATGTATAAGTACATTTTGGAACGACTTTGTCTGTAGTCTGTGGGACGTACATTAAAGGCAATATACCTTAATTCTAAAGGTAATATACATTCGTAAGGTAATATCCTTTTTGATAATCTTATTCTTTTCGAAATATATCCATACAAACATAAGGCATGCGATTGATAGCGAATGGAAGCAGCTAATGTGAGGAATATCTATTCTTGTGATGTAATATCAAGCACGATGTTAATGAAACGACTATGCCACCAACCACAGAAATGTGAATACCTACATCGGTACCTACTTAAAAAAATTATTTATCGTCCGACTAATTATTTTAGTAGCGATACCGATAAATGAGCATATTTTATCAAGGCTGTGCCTATTCATGAGCTTTATGAATATTTCAAGTGAACAAAAACGTATGAACACATTGATATACACGTGACACTTCATGTGTAGTATCAAAAGATTGTGCTCGATTTTCAATGCTCAATAAATATTTAAAGAAAATACCAAAGGCTCTTCTTGTGATATTTTTCATTACTTTTTTATTGATGGAAAAATATATTTAGCATTATTTTCCTAATCTGGTATCGTATTGGAAATTGATGTCTACAACCCGACAAGTGTTTTGCCAGTCTTTTATATCATAAAAGGCTGCCTAAACAATCAAGCTGCCCGTTGATAGTAGGTTGCAGATTGTACAAAATAAATAAATATGATAAAAACTTCTTCTTCTTCTATCTCAATATTTTATTCAGCCACTAGTAGTAACTCAAATTAGGTACACTTAAAACTTTCTTCAACAAAAATCTCGCACTTAATCAAGATCAGACAGCAAACGATTTCAAAAATAAAAGTAGTTGAAGTTAAACGATTGGTGCAATTTATGAGGCAGCGGCCGCTGCGCGCGCGCCGCGCAGTCACGTGCGGGTTCGACACTGACATTGACCGCGGCCGGATGATGTAGATGACCGCGTTTCTTCTTGCTCTTATTGTCACTCTTCGTGAAATGTGAAAACTAGGAAGCGAAAATCATTTTTATTTTTTTATTGGCGAATTGGCGATAGTGTTTGAAATATTTTTAGTACAATTGTTCTAGATTATTTTAAAATTTTGTACCATGAGAGTTATTCAGAATTACTACATACATATACCTAGATGTGGTTTTTATTTCATCTAGATTACTTCGTAATAAAAATAAATCTAAAAATATAAAATATAATGATAATAGTCACCTTAATTAAATTCAATGTTTCTGATCCTCCAAGAATTCTGCAAGAACCAATTAACATGGTACTAAAATTAAATTAGACAAAATTAGATTGCTATACATATTTCATTACCATGAAATAAATGGTTTCTAAAAATTTTAATAACAACATATTAATCCTAATACAATAATGTGTATTACATAACCAAATGTGAATTTAGTTGGGATGTAGATAAATGCCCATATGGAATCTAAATTAAATACCGGTTTTTATTCTATACACTTGATATACGTTTACTTTCACTCTTCGTTGCATTTCACTAAAATTATGGCTGCAGGCCGGGCATCTACAGGGTTGTAACATAAAAACATCGATTTATCTGTTTGTCTGAACAGAACATTTAAATTGAGCCGACAGCTTAATAAAAACTTGGTTTATGTATAGTTTATAATAAAGTGTTAAGTACTGTTACTGGTAATTTAAATTCAGATTTTCAGTACCTTCGTTATAACTGTCTAAGGCTTCATCATATTTGGAAGTAGAAGCCCGAGATAATAATATTGAAAGTGCCCAATAGTAAATTAAACTAGTTCAGTATGAAATGTAGGTATCGACGCAAAGTCTTATAGCGTCGTATTTCGCATTCATAAACGCAAGAGCCACTTTCACTTTCGTGAGAAAGTTTTCTCTTTGGATACTTTTTAATAAAAAAGCTATCAAATGTTAAGACGCTTTTATTTTGAAATAAAGTAGGGTTCTTTATTTAAAACTTAAGAAGTAATACGTCAATTCAACTTTTTTAAAAATAATAAATTTCAAAATGCATTTACTGAAATCTCTGGACACAAATATTTTAAACACGTACCGATATAAATAATAATATCAGAAGTAGTGAAATTGATTAGTGACACTAACACTACCGATTAGATAAATAATAAATCATTTTTAAACCTCTTTTGTACATTTTGAGATTAAAGTTTTGAGAACACATTAATCATTGGTCTTGATTTTGCAAGAAAATTAACCAAGATGTATGATGATTAAAGCATTTGAAGGCATTTGGAATTTTGAACATGACTTATTTAGGTCTTATATAAGGCAGTTTATTTACATTTAATAAAGGTGTTCTTGAATTTTAAATTTTGAGAAAGAAATTGTTCATTTGAACATAAGAAAATAGCCTTATTTTTATACTTAGGGACCTAGAAAAAAGAACAGAGAATTCATAATGTTTGTATTCTCATTAAAATTAAAAAAATATATTCGATATTTTTATAATTCCTATGTTGATAGATTAACCTAAATTAATTAAATAAAAACGACCAAAAAATTCAACATCGACCAACAAAGAATTCAACCTACTCATATTCAACAGTTAACAGATTTGGGTCAGAGAGATTCGATGTCTTGGCAAAGTACTAAATAAAGTAGCTTGGAAATCGCGGCTGTGGCGGTAGAAATAAGTTGGTTTTACGATTTCGCGTGTCCTTGCGGTTAAGTGTGTACTAATTTGCAATCGCTTCCGCGATGAGCACGAGGTCGACTCCCGTCAAAGCGACAAGTATTGGCAAGCCGCGGTCGACGATGTGGCCCCCTCACATTTGTTTCCGCGAATGACAATGAGCAATTAACTGATCTTTATTATCTATTGATGGAGTTAGCCGGGAGTCAGTGGTGCTCTAGCTCTTATAGTTAGATGACTTTTTTACACGAGTTAGTTTCAAGAATGAAATCGTATTTGAATTATGTACAAGCTTTTGCTTGCAGCTTTGCCCGCATTGGTCATTTCTTTGATAAGATTAATTGATTTGAAAACATAGTCTATGCTTGTCAGAAAGAACGAAGACTTCTCCTTTTGAAAAAAAATAGATCTAGTGATTTTTGAGCTTACAAACAGACGGATAAAAACCCAACCTTTAAAAATATGCTCTATTCGATATTAAGGCTTAAAATTTAAATGTTTTACTTGGCTACGCGATCTTTATGTTTATTTTTAATGTTAGATTACCATTCTATTTAATGTTCTGCATAAGTAAGAAAATATTTGAAGTCAAGTGATTGATTGAAATCAATTTCCCACGTGTTGCATTTGATACGTACACATGTAAATTTATACCAAATTCAATCGTAAAAATATGTATATAGTAAACTGAGTAGCTTAACCATTTCAACATGCGCATGGCCACGCCGTGGTGTAAAAACGTGAAACATAAAGTCTTGCTATTCTCGTCGTGAATTAGATAAGCTTGTAGTTTAGAGCGAATAGGTAGTAATACGGATGGCCTCCGCAAATAATAATCAATAAAGTGGCAAGTCCGGGTGACGCAGTGCGCGGCGCGGGCGCGGGCGGCGGTGCCTATCCGACTGTACAAATAGCGGCGACCTTGAGATTCGGCGCGCGCGGCAAGGTCACCGCGCAAATCGTTATCAGCGTGACGTCAGCGCATGACCTCCACGAGGTGCCCGCAGATAACGAGCGATACTGATCCGACCGATAGCGAGCGCACGCGCACCGCCCGCGCCCGAGCCCCGCGCTCAGCTTCCGCGTCACGCCACAAGCCGCGCTAGCGCAGACGCCGACTCTTCTTCCCACATCACTGCGCCAATTGCATCAACATTATCGAAACCAAAAGGTTTTTCAATTAATTCTTCTTTATATTCTATACCTCCTCCTAGCCTACCATGCATTTCAGACTTATGCCATTATCGTCCTGGATTTTCCATCCAGCCTTCAGCAATAAAGCCATTCTATTTCTTATTTCATATCTTAAAAACATGCCTAATAGGCCACAACACGATTGGTATTCCTATAGGCATTGAACTTTTCAAGCAACCTTAGTGTATTACATTTCGTGAAACATCGCTAGGATCAATGTAACAGCAGCGATTTATTGTGTCACGACTATTTCAGCAATTGGAATCAAGCCAAAAAATCGGGGTATCGAAATCACTTTCTACGCGTTATCGTTGCCGTCCGCAAAAATATTGTGACGACCTTGTGTGTTCATGGTCGTGCAAAAATATCAACTTGACATTCAAATGATTTCCCGATCTTTGAGTTGCTAACCAGGAAGCATCAGTAACATTGACCACACCTCGCCGCTCGAGGCCAGCCTCAACTAGATAAAACAGCCGTACCAGATATCGCACGTACCCACCATAAATGTTAACAGCTTGGTAATTTCATTAAAAAACTATGTATATACCTACTTTGCTAAAATAATAATCATGGAATTTTGAGTCCAGATAAATTTATTATTATTTTAGCATGAAGTTTTTGCTAGCCAGTACGAGTAATTTAGATTTGATTTGAATATGAAACCCTATTTACTTGAGTATTTTAACCATGTTAACGAGCAATTATGATGAAGTAAATCTGCGTATGCAAAGATGCTGTAGTATCATATCCTATAGATTGTCATTTGATGCTAATATAATACAAATTGGAAACGTCAAATTTTATCTACCCAGTTACACAAGGCCCGATTTTTCCAGAAAATTGCCTTTAAATATGTATAAAAATAGGGGTTGATGCTTTTGTACCACATTTAAGGCATTTATTCAATAAATAAATATTTCTAACTACATTAAGATTCAACTTGAAAGTACTTAGTATTAATACTAAACTGATATTATGTTCTTGTTGTATGACATATTAGAGGTATTTGATAGTTTTAATTTTTTTTATTATATACTTCCGAAAAGAAGTAAGTTTCCAAAATGTATGTGAAACATTAAGTGTCGAAAAGATAATGGCTAACCTTGTTTAGTTGCAAGGATTTTCCTGTTACATCACACCAGGAAGATGCGTCCACTTAGCGGTTTCCGGACGAACTGAAGGCTCAGATAACAATGACATTAATAGAACAATATTAAATTAACCTTTTGCATTGTCAAGGGCATCAGAGTTCAAAAGATTCAAAATTGACTTACGACAGGTTTTATTAAGAAAAGTTAAGATAATTTTGAAGTATTATGATAATTTATTAAATGTATATAGTAATTATTATTCAATCACAAATTTTTAAATTAACCGTGGCGCTAAGAGTTTCTCATACATTTTGCAAACAAACCCATGACTAACTATAAACGTGTCTATACTCAGACAATATATCTACGTAGATTGTGCTATACTCGTAAGTACCCATTGTCATGCACTGACGTCTCTGTTCTTTTCAAAAGCAGTTTAAATTACTAAAATTAAGGAAAACATTAAATTAAGGTTAAAATTTTAAAAATAGTGAGCTTTTATTCTTACTATCTTGGATTTGGCGAAGATAATGTTGATACATTACGTCCTCGAACAAAACCATGGATGACGATTTTTCATGATTAAAAGCTCCAAAACACCAAAAGCTGACAAATTTCACGTTAAATTGTTAGAAATGGAAGTTACGTAAATTGATGCTATCATTGATAGTATTCATAGATTTAAGTAGTATCTTCGGCATGCGTGACGGCCTTAAAAGTTTTCAATAAGAACGTATTCGGAAAGTAAACAACATAATGTATTTTAAGCACTATAATGTGTTTTCTATAAAAATATCCTCCAACATGTATCATCATCATCCGATTAGTCTATATACCACTTAGCAAATATATACCTATTCAATAGGTTTCATGTCTGATCTATATCGAATGAAATAAAAATCTTTAACATTTTTAATGGTAACGCAATTAGAATGTTATTTTAATAGATACTGTTTGGTAACTTCTTGTAAATTTATCGTTAGCGATGCGTCATCACAGTTTTCTAACTGAAGTTTACCATGGCGCGGTCTCCCGTTTATCTCGCAGAGTAAGTGAGTGTGTTTGGGCGCTGCGAACATGACCTGAATCCGAATACGGGCAAGCGAGAGAAATCTCGGGCTCTCCACTCACGCGCAGCCCGCGAGGTGGGCGCGGAGAAAGGACTCCATCCTTTATGGAGTTTCTACTACACGCTTTTTGCTTTGTTCGATCGCTAATCTGAAACAGAAAGTTAGTTGTAACAAAAGACGAAATTTTTATTCACTACTCGGAAAATACTCAAGCTGATACTGATTTTTGATTTAGACTAATCCGATGTAATTTCCTTTAAAACATCGAAACATACTTATATTGCAAATTTCTAGGTCTTTGGTACTTTGTTCATTTTAGGATTTCTCAAACTGGAGAACAACCACTTCTAGTGTTTTCGCGTTATCATAGTGTTCTCAGAACAAAAAGTTTTATAATTACTTAGTTATAGAACAACCATGATCTATTTAATGTTGAACCATCTGATTGGTAATTCACGTTTTTATTATTTACATATTAAATTAAGGCTTTACGCTCGTTTTAGCTGGAATTTGACAGAATTCTTACAAAACTACAATCTTAAAAATAAATTGTAATTATGGAGACAGTAATGCGGCTGTATATTTTATTCCACAATGTAACGAGGGTAGACGCGTATCCACAGTAACATCTTTATTGGCCACTAGGACAGAAAGTGGTGTCGTTATAAGCGATATCACCTCAATTTCTCCGGTCGGCGGACGCGAGGGCGCGGCGGAGACACCTCGCAATGGGCGGAGAAAACGTATGGATGCTGTCATCGGTCTCGTGCGCGGCTGACTTATGACTTACAGAATCTACATACAATCATCAGATATGTGGGTCAGGGCAGTGGGCCGCCACGCGCCGCCGCACGCCGCACCGCACATGCGTTCGTTATCGTTAAAAGGGCCGTAAACTTTTACACTTTTTATTGTTCAGTAATTGGTAAGCTGTCGATATGTGACTGAGAGGTTATTAACGATTCAGTTCAGTTTTTTGTTTTTTTCATTTCATTAAATTTACAAAATTAGAATGCCAGTGGATCCTGATGGAGGTTTGGTTAATGTCTTTGATATGAACGAGGACCTCTGTTTTGTAGCGCAGAATAAATAGCAGATGTGTCCATTACCAAGGGAGTTTTAGACCTACAGATTTTATGGGAAAATAGTGTAGAGCTGGACCTCGATCCTTATTCACTCACCAGAATAAACATTTAATAACACCTGCGCAGGACATGCAGATGCACACTTAAAAATTAAAATCTACGAAAGCCAAACAAGTAACTAGCAGGCTGTTTTGCCGCCACCGCACAATGGTACGGATTTCTAAATAAATCATTGAGGCACCGTTTTCAGAACAATATTTTAAAAAGTAGCAACATCACCATAAATACTTACATACGTATTTTTTTCTTCATATCCTTTGTATAAACTACATTAAAAAACATTACTATAAAAAGTTATTTTAATTTCAGTAGATAAGCTCTTTTTAGGCATTTCAGCTGGTACCGAAGTGAACACTTTCCAAAATCCCTACTAATATTATAGATGCGAATGTTACTCTGTCTGTCTGATACGCTTTCCCGCTTAAACCTCTCAACCAATTTTGATTGAATTTGATATAGGTATACGTTGAACCTCTAGAACGAACATAGGCTACTTTTTGTTTTGTAAATATGCAGGCTACGTGAACGAAGTCGCGGGCACAGCTAGTTGTAAATAATGGCCAAATAATGAAATAGTGATTACCGATCAGCTCTATAAAAAGTCTATAGTTTTTATGATCTAAAAACGAATTACTAAAAAGAAGATGGTTAGTGCAGGCGAGGAAGAAGCGACGTTCGGCTGAAAGTGGTGCTCGGACCGTTTTCGAAGCTCGTCTGGTTTAAGCGGCCACAATACCCGGTGGCGCCGGTCGCTGACCCGCGCGTACGACGCGACACTCGGATCTTTTTTCCGATTTATCGCCGTTTTACTTTGGGCAATGCTTTCTTTTTTGCTGGGCCCGGTGACAAATGAGACAGGCAGACGAACGAGCGCAACGACCGTCTTAACCGTGGTTATTTGTGGAATTAGAAACTCGAAATAACACTTTTAAATGGAACAATTAAGAATCAAGACAATATTTCAGCGGCGAATTTATAGCTGTCTAATCCACAGAATTTACTTCTCTTATTTTCGGGGAAAATTTATAAGACCACCTGACATTCGTGTGATTATTTTTTGTTATGAACATGTTTTATTTGCCAGTCATACGACTTATTTATGAGTTGTAAAGTTTGTTTTTCATTCAATGAATGTGAATAACACGCTTACACCACATATGGTGAGCTACAAGGTTAACTTCACAGATTTTGCTGACAGTGAACTGCAGTGATGCACTTTATGTAGAGTGCAAAGACATCGTTTGTAATTAAGCATGTGAGTGCGATGCAGATCCACAGTATACATTAGAAACCAGCAAAGTAAGCTGTATTTTTCCCCGAAAACTTGTTATAGTTTTTATAAACCTTTAAAAACTGGCTGGATATAATAAATTAATAATAACCTGATGTTCAATTAGTGCCATAAATTACTTTATCAAAACGTCAGCAATTAGTGCAGCAATTTAGCTGCATATAAAAACTGATGATTTTACAGCTTGCAGTTCTCTAAAATATACATTACTAACTGACCAAAGCTGACAAAATGTACGGAAAAATCAATTAACAGCTTGACGGAGGCAAATACATAAATCATAGATTATAAAAATCGGCCCCGCCGTTCTCGGGTTTCAAAAGAAGTAAGTAGTCCAACAGATACGACAATCGTCAAATCTTTAAAAATAGATGCTTCACTGGTTATCTTCGGATATACCGCAACGAATCATCCTTCAAGGCCAGCCCTAGTGAGTCGTACTGTTTATTCCTTAGTTGCAATCAGCAGCGCGCAGAAGCGTTATCACCCACGTGGCGCGCTGCGTGCCGACTCCATGTGCACGTAACGTGATCTGCACCGCACTGCACTTAATTACACGCTTTCATGGTGTACCTTAATTGCACAAAACGTGATTACATTTCTATTAAATCGTATTTACTTTTGAAACCTGATGCTAAGTTCATCATCATTTCAGCCCGTTTCTGTCCACTGCTGAACATAGACCTCTCGAACCGATTTCCAGCGCGACCGGTCCATTGCCACCTGCATCCAACGAGACCCAGCAATTTTCACTAGGTCGTCGGTCCATCTGGTAGGTGGCCGCCCCACACTGCGCTTGGTGGTACGTGGTCTCCACTCAAGAACCTTTTTGCCCCCTCGACCGTCCGATCTTCGTGCTATGTAGCCAGCTCATTGCCACTTCAGCTTACTAATCCCTTAGGATAGCCCTTAGGCTATGTCAGCAACTTTAGTTCGTCTACGGATCTCCTCATTCCTGATTCGGTCACGTAGAGAAATGCCAAGCATAGACCTCTCCATAGCTCGCTGACCGACTTCGATCCTACGATCATAGTTACTTGGGACGTGGACGAGCCAAAAGCAACGACACAAACAGTTAGCGACTAGCTGTTTGCCTTCAGTTTTCCTCCCTATTTAGATGGAGTGTCCAGGCAGTGCGTAATTTTTGCAGCTATGAAAAACACGCCGCTGGGTTAATCAGCTGCCAGGGTATGTTTAGGGATGAAGACTCGATACAAAAAAATCTACTTAGCTCGTCATCCACATTTAATAATTACATATCTTTTGCTTTAACCAACGATTAAAAATGTATGACGATAGAGCGCCACAAAGCTCAGTAGGATTGTGTGTTTACGTTACTATTTTGTTAAAACTGTACGTCACGTTAAATTTTAACACATTATCATAGTTAATTTTTAAACAACATGCTAATATAAAATAGTAAATATGTATCTTATATTTTTAATAATCTAACAGTTGGACCAAACAGACATTTTTAGTTAACTATCCTATTCACCCACAGAAACCAAAATAGATACACACAGCTTAAGAAAATGTTAAATAACCTTTTTTTATTGGGGGCAAATGTATGATTCAACAGGTGCATAAGCTGAATCCCACGGAGGTCTCATCGCCTTAATAGGCCGCCTCAACTTGGCTACTTCTATCACCCGTACGCACGGTGTTTAGTAACTTAAATCCAATGGACAATTGGTTTTAAGAATTTATTAACGTCGTTATCTATAGTATAGATGATATCAAACTCTCAATATTCTCTACTCATTTCTCTCTGTCAATCGCAAATAGTTACGTAATATAATCCTAATTTTCATAAGACTCCAGAAAGTAAGATCTCTCAACATACTCGTAGGTATAATGTAAATTCATCTCTAGCATTTTGTTTCTTCTAATGCTTTATTTGATATGTCAGTACAAATTCCTGTGCAAAATTTTTGGCACTGAACTCCTAACTTTTTATTTTCAACAAGGTTGTTAATTTTTTTCAATGCTCGCTTTAAACGTTCGCTTTTTGCATAGTGTGGGCAGTTTGTTTACTGCTACGAGCCGCTTCTGATTTACAGCTTTACGTTTACAGCTAATAATATTTTAATCCAATCCAAGGCCATAGCTGGTTCTACAGGAAATGTTAGTATTCTTTACGATTTGCCAAATAGACTGCAGTAGCGATTCTTGATAGTTAGGTACGTTGCGCCAAATTAAGCGGCTGTGATTAAATTTTTAATTGTTTTCCAATCAATTAATTACTTGGTTGGACAGTGCGTTGTTTTTAATCTAAGAAAACTCTTACTGGTACAATCATTCGTAAATTAACAGCTCTTGTTTACAGCCTAAAACAGAAAATGATACCTAATGTCTCCTTGTTTTGATACTTAATTCAAACATCAAAGCCTACTGTGTCGATTAAATTTGGTCTCAAGGAGACCTTTCCGACACAATATGTCAATAAGTCGAAATATATTAACAGTGCAAACAAAAGTCTGCAAATTGTTTTGCAGACTTTTGTAAGTAGTTTAATCTGGAAATGAGAGATAGGTAAGTAGACTGAAATACCAAAGAAATAAAAAGACATGTTAATTCAGCAGGGACCGCGTATATTCCATACAAGGCAGTGCGCCGGGGGTGGCGCCGCGTGGCCTTGCGCAGCATCATGCGATATTTTCGCTGTCGACTAACGCGGAAGACTATTTCAAGAGTCAGGGTCGCGGCGCCCGTCACCGCCCGCGCACGCGTGACGTTGTGGTGTCGGGTTACCGTGCCATGACAAGTGACGACACACCCTTCACCCTTTTTATAAAACCGTTCAGTAGCACTTTTCCAAAATCGGGAACACGAACTTGAAACAATTAACGATACGCATCTGTAATCATAAAAAAGCGGCACCATGGATTTTTCTAGGCTGTTCCAATCAAATCTTCACGGTTCACATTATAGTCCCTCAATACAATGTATCCGACTAAATATTGATATCGTATCTCGCCCTCTGGACCTATAAAAGAGTATTCGATATCACTCAGGACAAATATTCTTGTGAATCACATTACTGCATATTCGATTCCTACCGATCTATGATTCTGATTACCAAACACAAATAGTATTTCTTTAGGAAACTGTGGGAATACTGAAGAAAATAAACTATCAATGGACATAGAAAAAGATAGAAATCAACCAGTTCACGTTTCTTTGGCTCACGTAATTGTAACGGACGCGCATAAAACGACAGTAATACAAGAGCATACGTTTTCAAACGAGCAGACGAAGCAGTATTCGGTAAAAAGCACGCTCTTATGCTGACGACATAAGAACTAATATCACACCAGAAGTTTACCATGATGAGTGTTCGATCGTATTTGTTTCGTTCTGAAAAATTTCAGCGATACGGTTACGATCCGTATGTAAAAGTGCTAAAAGTTAATTGAGTTCTACTCGTATAGTAGACAGATATCTGCTTCCTTAACAAGTAACGTTTTATAGATACAAGTAAAATTAAGTATTGGTCATAATATGACAAGTTACTCTTCATAACAATGTATTACAAGTGTTTTGTTAAAATACCACTTCTCAATTAGATGGTTACATCTCCAGATCTTGAGTTAAATCCGTTGAAGACGGAGACGGAAACGAAAAACATCTAACTAAGATGAAACAATATCTTTAGAATATATTTCTATTCCTACCATATTTTAATTTAATTTGTAATTTACCTATATGAATATCAATCAAATTTATTCTCATTATTTTTTGAAGTGTTCTAAAGAGGAACCAATTTATTGGCTTCGGTAATAATAAAGACCAGTAAGCACTGTAAAAAAAGATTTTAGAATAATTTATTAAAATTATTCTAAAATCTTTATTGTTGATGATATTATCATATAATACATGACTAGTAATTACTGAAGCCTTTGTCCTTGATATTCCGGAATATCCCAGTAACATTGAACAATAAAATTGATTAACGTACAAATTCAGTGACGCTACCGTATTGTAAATTACATATTTGTAAAATAACATTATTGGAACACAAACAACAAGTAATGATAATTTGCGGTTTAATAATATTAATTTAACGAATTTATTTCATTAATAACTTCCATACCACTTTGATGAGTTATAAAAACAATACATTAGAATTAAATGAACTATTTTCATATATCCTATGTCTATTTCGGAGCTAATCCAATTTTTATCATGAAAATATAACAAACTATCGAGCTTTGGAATTCACCAAATCAGTAGTAGGTAAGAATTAACAGAAATTTAAATTAGATTGGATTAATATAAGCTTCGAAAAGTTTTCCCATAATAAGATAAAGGGCTCAAGTAAACGAATTAGCGACAAATAAACTAGCAAAGATAAATTATTTTTATTGTTAAGATATAACCAGTTCAATGCAGCATATGACAGGATTGTTAAAACCTTCGAACATTTATAAACTATTTACGATACTCGTAAAGTATAGGAGAGTTAATAGGTCCGTAACTTTTAGTACTGAGACAATAGACGTCAATGGCAATGCCAGAGCTGCTGTGGAGTAGCGGTGCGGCCTCAACCTGCTTCTGTGAAGGCAGCTCCGACGGCCAATGGCGTACACGTAAATATAGACAGGAAGACCGGCTAATGTCACGAGTTTATGTCTACGTTAGTGTCAGAAATCTGTACTAGAAATCAATGATGTCACTTTAAACATAGGCTCACAATCTTGACACATACAAATTAATCGCATCACGCGTGTGAACGGCTGGACTAATTTCACTTTTCTTTTTTTTGTTGTTTTTGCAACTATCAAGAGATTTTTTTTATAAAAGAAAAAATATATATATAATAAATAGTTGTCGTTAAGACAGGAGAACATTTATTTGTAAATTACGTGGCTAAGTACCAACTGTGGTACCACAATACATACATAAATTCATCTATAAATACCCAGACAAATATGATAACAAATGTTTATCCTTGGTGAGATCGAATCCTTGGTTCAACAACGAGAAATAATTACTATTATTCCAAGGGCCAGTCAATTAAATAGTAATATACACACAATGTAAACCAAAAAGGACTCGTAGGCGAAATGAACAAGAAGACTAACCAATGCCAGAAGTTTATGCCAACGTTAGAATCATAAATTATACAATGAAACCATTGAACAAGTAACCTCACAATATCGGTCAAAAAGTATCAGCGGCGCATCTTGTCACTAGATTATCTCCTTACCAATAGGCATAATAATGGCCTAGTGAGAAATGGCATAGTGCATGAAGCACTTCGTAAAACTCCTTATTTGGTACCTACCTAATACAATTTATTTTATTCGTCTGGGTGGTGCCGTTGTTCTTATCACAGAGTCAGAACAATGTTTGTGATTTGTCAATTTTTTATTGATTTCATTCATTTATTTTCTAACATGCATCGTAGATTTAAATTTCTAATGGACTTTTATTAGTACTGTCTGTTTTCTCTACCTTCGTGCTTTTTATTTTGATTAAGAATGTAACAAACGCTTCAAAATCGTAAAGCCAGTCCATTGATAATTAAAAAAATAGGAAATATGTGTCAATGTATATCTCTGAATTTTGTTTTGTTTTGTAAAATGTATGCACCAATTTCTCAAATTCAATTAACCTTAACAATTCGACAAAAACCAACAGACCACCACAATAGTAATATTCTTTTGTAAAGAAACTAAATTCATTGCACACGGAACCCGGTACAAATAATTTAGTAAAATTCTTTGTTCAGTTGCAGACATTTTGCTACACAAAACTATTGTAATTTAAATAATAAGTCGTATGAAAGTCACGACTGAGATCACCTCTAAAGTTTGTAAATTAAACCAAGGCCGATCGGTTATGATCGTTCGACCTTCATTTTTTTCCTAAAAGTGTTTAGTAGGTAGGTACATTATAAATATGTTATACGTAGAGGACGCCGGGGTAAGGAGTCACAAGGTGTCAACCACGAACTGCGAATTAATAAGCTGAGCAACTTTTGTCAACATTATTCATACATACGTACCAAAAAGTGTGGACCTTTTTATTAAATAGCAATAGTACCTACTTGCTGGTTAGAAGATAATGTACCTATTTGATACTTCTTTAATTCCAACGTCTTTTTTAGTTAGGTATTTTTCACACTTAGTGTAGACTACGGCAAAATTTTATAATCAGTGTGCGGGCAGTTAATAAAGAATTCAGTTTCTTTATTTACGGCTTATATTTCGAAGTGGGGACTTACTAGTCCAAAAATGAAGTCTTCTTACAATTTGTTCCAAAGTAAGGTTTTGTTCAATCAAAAATTCACATTTAATAGCGCATAATAAAAAAAATACATTAAACCAAAAGAATACTTTTTACTTGGGTGTGCTATAAAGAATTATGAAATCTTGTCATCCCTACTAATATTATAAATACGAAAGTAACACTGTCTGTCTGTCTGTCTGTCTGTTACGCTTTCCCGCTTAAACCTCTCAACCGATTTTGATGAAATTTGGCAAAGGTATACGTTGAACCTCAAAAACGGACATAGGCTACTTTTTGTTAGAATGTAAGGGGGGGGGGGGTAATGCCACCTTTGAAAGTTTATATGGGAAATTGTTTATATTTAAGTTAGAGATATGAAAGTTGGCACAAATATAGCTCGAAACTTGAATTAAAATATAGACTACTTTTTGTTTCGAATATTAGGGGAGATAGGGGTAAAACCGACCATGAACGGATGTTGTCCACGCGAACGAAGTCGCGGGCACAGCTAGTTAAATAAAAATTGAATTAACCATCAGTGGTTCCAAACCGATGCGGTGATATGTTCATATTTTGATTATATTATTTTTTACAAAGCAAACTTGTAAATTGAATATTAAATTTACCGTGAAATACGTAAATTATCAGGAACATGTTTGTGATGTCACATTTTAATATGATAAAAACATGAGTTTTTAAATATTTTAGTGTGCATTTAGACATTTGAAAAAGGAAGTTCTTACTGCTCTTGTAAACGTTTTTTGTAAATAGAAATGTCTTAGCCGAGTGGTTGTCACCGTTAAGTACCTATTTATAGTATTAAGTATTGACAAACCCACTCAGTTTAATTAAAATATTTTGGCTCCTTTAACTTTCATAACACCTGTTCCTGTACGATAATTTATCGGTAAGTATACACTTACAACCAAAAGTACAGTCAGTAAGTACAAAATGAAAGTAGGTTGCAGCTTGCAGGCGGGTGATGCCCACCTGGCGACTTCTGCCAGATGACTTGCGACCTCAAAACGCTCCTATATGATTATTGTTGTAAATCTCTTATATTTATTTACGAAGCCTGTGCTCGCCAAGAGTTCACCTGCTAGTCGGACCACACGTCTTGAGATATTTAAAGATTTCACCTGTACTAGGTTTTGTACTAAACCAATAAAAAAAAATTAAAATCTAAATTGTTTGTTTTTCTCTTAGGTTAATGATGTTGTGCCGGTGATGTTGTGGTGGTTCTTAAAAATTTCCCACAGCATTACCATTAAGGCGATGAGGTCCCCCGGGGGGTTTTAGTGGGTAGGCCTGTCCTTTTTAGGGCAGGAGAGTCCCACACACGCCGTCACCTCCCTCAGGTGACGGTACGGTGCGCCAAGCATTTCCCCCCGCAAAAAAAAAAAGGTTAATGATGTTGTATTTTTATTTTAAACTTCAAAGTAAAGTTTGAGCTAATAATACTGTTCCAAGTTTGAAATCAAGTTTAATGTATTTCCACTTTATCTACATATTAATATAAGATTATTAAGATAACAATATTTTTTTTATATTTAAGCATGCAATTAATAAATAACTCTTAAAAACGTAAACCACTAAAAGTTTAAAAAGTATTTCTCAATTTTTTTAAAATTTTGCCAATGTCTAAAATAATCTACAATTGTATTAATTTTATTTCACAATTTCATTCAAAACAAATATTACCACAATATTTGTGCTAAGGTAGACAATTTTGCTTAAAGTTTAAAACACACCTTTTTAAGAGCAAACAAGCAAATACTTAAACAAATCAAACAATTTTATATTTTAGGCAGGAAAACATTTGGCACCAAACCACTAATTAATACCTTTAGTTTTGACCGTATATATTATTGAAAATCCCAAATAGGCATATATGAATCCAGTTCGTCAATATTTTTTTAACAAAGCTTAGGTTGACGTGAGCGTCTGGGTACGAGTAATTTAGGCGAGGTCATCGGAAAACACAAGTGCCAAAGAAGCTCAAATTCCGATAGGACGCGTCAAGGCCCGCGCGGACATCCTTGGGAGAACCTCTGCGGGCTGCATTGTTCCTCAGCGTTGGAGCTCCTTGAACTCTGCGTTGGCTGTAAACATGTTTACATGATCAAAGAAAGGACGTTTTTCAAATTGACGATAGGTGACACTGGTTGACTGTGGTGGAGAAATAAGCTAAATCCTTAGTGAGACATCACGTTTCAAATCCAGGAGGTTATGTCTTAGCCGAGGATTATTGTATAAACTCTAATTTATTTGTAAATTACGTGGCTAAGTTTGTACGAACCATTTGCAATAATGCAACAATTTTTTGGATATAATTTATCCAAAACCCAATAACAGATAACACAGCAATTGATGCCTTTAAAAGGTGTGCTCTCTACATCTACAGCATGTCATAAGTATACTAAGATTATCATGTGATTATTGTAACATTATCACGGTAATTGTACGATAGTTCAATGTTTTCAGCAAAACACTTTTCCTATGCAAGTTTCCCTGTTCGGCAACCATAAATGGCACTTCAATAAATAAGTCCCTGAACTTCGTCTTTGTGTGCGTCGCAATAATAGCAAGGTCACATAAAAGCACGAGTGCCAAAAATGCGCTCCGGATTCCCACAGCTCGGGCAAGGACTAACCGTGAAGGCGTTCTGAGGGGGGGTCATGACCCTCCCCCCACCACATCGTACATTTCTTATTGAAAAACTGCCTAAGGAAGGACAATTTACGAGCATTTTAATAACTGCTAATATGACCCTTCCTTGGAACCAGTCAGTGCGACCGTGGCCGACTCGGTGTCCTCGGGGGAACCTCCACGAGGTACGTCGCTCTAGCGGGGCCTTGAACCTTCCCGATAAACATGTTTGCGCGGTGAGCACTGCGCACTAGTACATTATATACTGGTGACGTCGCCCGGAACTATAGGTAGGTACATCGACTGCTTTGGTGTTACTCCGTTATTGCACGTGGCATGTCGATCACACTGTTCATTTTTGTAGTTTCGTATTTCGCATGTATTAATCGGCATTGTCCGAACATTCGGTTGCAACCAACTTTTGACTCTACAGTTATTTCCATTGTCTGTACAGATGTATAATGAAATCAAATTAATTGATGTTTTTTTCTACATTTGGGAAAAAACTTCACACTACATGTGTGAAGAAATTCACATTCAAAAATCCACATTGTAATCCTACTAATATTATAGACATAAAAGTTTGTATGTATGTGTTTATTAGGAACTCTTACACCCAAAAACTATTGCACTGATTGAATTGGAGAGAGTTTAAAAAACTAGAACAACATTAAAGACATTTTTATTCCGAAATAACGAGAAGAAAATCGCGGGTAATTGCTTATAATTTATAGAATAAGTTGCTTTGAAATTTTTGCGAATATAATGTTTCATGAAACTGCTTTCATCAATCAATCCATCTGCCTGAAAAAGTATTTTAGAAACTAGGTGCCTTTTTGAAGTGCCATTATTAGTATATGTTAAAAATGTTAAAAATGAAAATATTAAAATAACTACAGAATAGACAAATAGAACATGACATGTCCAGCTTTTTCTTTAAACCCATTATTGCATACATGGATTTGCTGATCACAATTTTCCGATATAAGAATGATGTCTTCCTGATCGTCCGACTACCATACAATAGCGAAAACAAATGATCAAGGAAAACATTCCTGTTTGTGTGCATGCCGGTTTAATCGAGTCCTTTGTGACGTCACGGCATGGTGACCGCGGCGGCCGAGATAATGAGCGAGCCAAGGGCGACGCGTGCTAATTACAATTACCGTGAGTGGACATTCTTTGTTCCAATAATGATTAATGCCGGCCGGCTCCAGTGTCGTGAGATAACAGGAAGCGTCCGTGCGAGCCAATGTCATCAACAAGGTCGTTTCCCGCAACGCCCCGTTCCCCTCCCCCTGCTTGCTGCCTACACCTCCCCTAACTCCCTCTGCCTACCCACCCTTTCCAGCGCCCACACCGGCCCTCTTCACCATCAGCATCTACCCATAACATACAGAGTAGGCACGTAAGCGCTACCGGTGGCTCATTTTTCTATCACGTGTATTTAGTTTTTTTTTTATCACAGTTTTCTAATCCGTGTTCCAAGAGACCCTACATTCCGTTCCAGTTTTTTCCTCTTATAAAGACCTTAATCTGACGTCAGAATACAGTATAATTTCTAATTCAATTTAAAAAATAAAAAAAAGGAAAAGTGTGACGTCAAGAGCCAATAGCTAGGTATAGAGTCCGGTTTGATCTAACAACTTATTTTTGTATCTGTCTCTGCTATTTAATATTGATCCTTACAGAGCAAAGAGTATAATTTAACAAGAGATTTTTCATAATAGAATTTGCGTACCTAGCGCAATTAAATTTTCATTATGACATGTGTACATATATTCCTTCAAAACGTGTAGACTGTAACCTTGTAGAGGCAACAAATCAGCAGAATTACGGTTATTGTTTTTTTCATTGAGCATACGCCGCACAAGCAAAACTGAAACTTACATAGCGAGCAAACGTTTCAAATTACACTGTACTGCTTAGTTTCTTATCGTCATAGTCCTAATCAGAAAAGCGGTAAGACCTTGAGCCTGACCCTGGATATTTTTATCCGCATTTTTCGCGAATAGTACCTAACTTTACATACGTGATGTAGATATAGAGCACGAGTAAGACAGAATGCTATGCTAATAGTATAGATACATATCGAATGGAGAGAAGATCTTGCACAGATAAAAGCTAAAACGTAAGAGTTGATAGGTTCCGTATTTTCCTCGCATTATGAGAATAATATTTACAATAGTTACTGTAAACAAAGACTAGTTAGTATAAACTGGTAGAAAAACGGGAGTGGTTTCGATGCGGACGCGAGGTCGCGCGCCGCCGGTCTAGGAAGTCAAACAATTCGACCTCGACCTTGGGTGTGCGAAAAAATATTCGGCAGCGAGCAATGACGAACGACGCACAAGCCCTCCCCCCACCTCTCGTACCCCGCACGGGTCCTTGCTACCCCCTTCTACCCAAAATGGGCACAACGATGCTTACATTTATTTATATTAGATAACGTACATAGAGATTTGGGTGGGTTTACGCAATATTTAGTATAAGCAGAAACTAAATGGCCCAGAGGAGCTGGCTTAACATGATTTCTATTTCATTTAGAAACCTTTAATGGTATGACGAGTGGAACTCATAACACATTCGCCTAATATTTGTCACTTGCCTTTTAAAGGTTAACGGACAATATTCCCACTTAAATTACATGTTGATGTTGTCATAGTCAATGGCCAATAATTACAGTGGAAGAACTATGAGCAGGAAATAATGAATAGTCACATTATTTCCATAACAAGAATACAAACCGCGGAAAAGGTTGAAGGCCACGTATTATAAGCGAAATTGTAAAGATGACAAATATTTATGTTCGCGTAATGTATGATAACTCCTTTATCGAATGCGGAGGTAGCTTATTATGTAAGGATTTAGGTACGACTGAGAACAATTATTATATAAATTAGTCATGTGGTTAGTTCATGGATGGCTGCAAAAGAGTGACCGCGTGAGCATTTGTTTGACTCATCGTCGACCAGACATAAACACTTCATTAATCTAATCAAGGAGCGGTATGAGCTCACTTCCTCCCTAAAAGTTTCTGGGAATGTGAATTGTAAATTATTGTACAAATGTTGGGTCGGTTGTTAGGTTTATATTGATGGAAATGCGGAAAACTTGTCTGACAACCCTGGCACACGTATCCACTAAAGACTTCCTTGTTTGACGTTTAATCCTAAAACTACGCAAGTCAAAAAACTTTTACATACCTAAATTTCACATATGTGCGATAAACAGACAGTTATCTAACTCATAATTTAGTTGCACAGAATCGTTTAACACTAACTGTGAGCCAAAAAGTATCATATGTGCTAAAATATTATCACATCTCTCTTTCTAGCAAATTTAATCCATTTACATTCTTTAGTTTTTGCGTGATGAGTAACAAACATACATTCACATATCTACACATTCTTAGAAACTTTCATGTTTATGATATTAGCTAGTACGATTATATTTAATTAATGTAATATCCCGAAAAAAATATGTGATAGATAAATTAAAAAAAAAAACCTGAGATTAACCATTGGTATAGTAATAAATAGTTTTGTACAGTAATAACCTCTACATCAATTTATCTAACTAGATGTAGCTAACGAAAAAGGTTCTTAATATACTGCTATAGACATGTAAATATATATCACAAAAAATATTTAAATCCATATTTATGGAAGAATTTTGTAAGGCAGCCAAATCAACAATTTCAAAAAAGCAAATCAAGCACCTTATCAGTACATTTATAATTCTAAAATTAAGATCATGCATCAACATAAACGTATTATACCCCACAAGTTATTCGAATATTTGTTAATATTAAATTAAATAAATATTTGACAACATCACATACATTGCTATTTAATAACTTATTTTTAAAACAATAGGGTGAAACGGGAGTTTCACCCTTTGGCTATGGAATCCTAAAAGTTAAATATTACCGGTAGTCTAACGACCAAAAAATCTAATCTCCTATCGCTTTGTGGTGAACTCACGACCCCAAGGTTATACGAAAGAATAAGCACATTAGCTAGCATCACACGTGTGATATTAAAGTGAACTCAATTAATAAATTTCGCTATTGCCGCGTATACATACGGAAAATTAGTTTTTCCGTATGTATATCCTTAAAAATTAAGATAATTATAATTTGTTAATTGTAAATAGATAAATACTCAAAAAAAAGAATGAATCAATTGGCAAAATTTTGTCGGATGAAAAACATAGTCCAAAGACGTCGGTAATAGCTATATTGGCTACTTGTTCACAATCTTAGAAGGACGCGGAGCGCTGCACATGCGATTGTCGCCCAATGTTATGGCAACATTCGGCGGACTCAGGCATTGTTCTCGTTTGTTGCGCAACATTGTTTGCTAAACAATTCGCGCATACGCGATTGTTGCTGTTCTGAGTGTAAACAAGATCTACCAGCATTCACCGCAGTACCGTGATGAAATGAAAAAGAGTCCAGCCATAAAGTGGGAACATGATTGCACGATGGAATATCTTATGTATACAAATATGAAGTAAATAACTACTTACCCAATAAATGCCACATTTGGGCGATATGAGTACCTACGTCTACAAACCATGATAAGCATTGTAAGTTCCCCGTTACTGTATTTATTCAACACAAACTTATAAACTAATAGTAGGCGATAGTAATGTGTTTCACAATCAATAACAGAGTTGCTCGTGGTGTAGTGGACATCGATTTGGAAAAGATACCGGATAAAAGCTATCCATACCGCAGGCCGGATTCAGATGGATTCTGGGAACATATTAAGAAAATTTCCGTGCTGCAGAAGCTTAACATGCCTTGTTGCTCCCAGTTATTACCTTGATGTTAGTCGCTGAGCCTAGTCAAAGGCTACTATGGCTTGATCGTTTACGCTGCTAAAGTTAGGCACTTGCCTTAGAACACCCCTTTTCCCATTCGCAACGGGTTGTAGTGTGTGTTGCAGACTGGCATATTCCATTTTATAGTTGAGAGGCCTGTGGCTGTAGTGGGACGTGCGTACCTGACCGAAATTGATTTAATTTGTTCAGATACACTCAAATAGTTGTTATTGAATTTTATTTGAAACCCATAAACAGACTTTCACATCAATTCGATTCGAAATTATAAGTCGTCGTGTATGGTAGTTGTAGCTATGACCCAGGTACATTTATTATTTAAAATTTTCTTGACATTAAGAGTTCAGGATAGTATTAGTATTTAATCCTCTGACCACGTGGTCACAAGTACGTACTGGGAAACGCAAACACGGTCCTCCTAAAGATGGGACAGACAACCTTGTCGCGATGTAGGCAAGGGAGAGAAGTCAAGAAGTGTGGAAGTATTTAGGTGAGGCTTTCAGCAATGGAATCTTTTGGCTGAAATTATGAAAACAATGAAAATTTATTTCAGTAAAAAAGAACTCCTTTTTACTGAAGTTAATTTGAGGACCTTATTGTTGTTTTTTATTAATTATAACACCAAATATGATACTACATAACAAAGTTGTACATAGAATATTTAATAGTCACAATTTCAGTCTACGTATTGAACATACCTATCCTACATAATATGAGATCGTTTTGAAGGTTCAATGTCACACATCTACATACGGCCTCATTCATTGTCCACTTAATTGGATAATTTAGCAAGCTACTTGCCAACAATGATTCGGCAGCCACGCCCTATACGATGCCTACCATATACGTGATTGCCGAGTGACTTTATAGAACCGCCATCTTTATTTCGAGCTCTAAAAGTGATATTGTATCCCAATATACATTTTAAAGTTTGACTAAAAAGGACGTGAGCTAGAAAGTATTGTTTCTATTTCTGAACTACTAAATAAAAAATATATATTTTCGGCTTTTCAATATGTTTAATTACTTTTAAAACAGTAATAGAGTATAGTTCATTAGGGGGCTAGCCCAGTAACAGTTGTCGAGCACCGATATAGTTTCGTCAGGTAATTAAAATTTATGGGTTTGACGTATAATGACTACGTGACTTTTCTAAGTAACATGTCAATCCATCAATTTTTAGGTTTCCGTACTCAAAGGGTAAAAACGGGATCATATCATTGAGACTACCGTCCGTCTGTCACCAGGCGGTATCTCAAGAACGGTGATAGCTAGACAGTAGACATTTTCACAAATTATGTATTTCTATTGCCTCTTTTTAGCTACTAGATTGTGTAATGGTTTGACAAAGAAAAACTATCATGAACACTTTTTCCATACTTGTATTTTTGTTAACATGTCTCCAAATCACTGTCCTTATACAAAACATGTTTAGAACTATCTGTAAGTACCTAACCATAACTTACATTAAAATCCAATCTCCAACTAGTTTTTCCCTTTTAACAATAAAATTAAATTATAAAAAGATCTCCTCAATCCTCCGCGCCATGTCAATCCAAAAAGAATCCTGGAATGAATGACCGAATGAATGAAAATAATCATTCAATTATTACTCTTAAAAATAATGACATGTCACGTGATCAAAGAGTTTAAATATGAGAGGACTCCTTGGTAAAAGCTAACACACTATAACAACAAATACTAAAAATATATATTAAAGGGGGGCTCCCACACAACAAACGTGATATTTTACCGCTTCTTGCTCGATATTCTAGTCAACAAAACGCGAGTCCGACTTGCACTTCACCGGTTTTTTATTAAACTTGTCAAAACGATATCGTAGTTAAACTGCCACTTAGCTAATCCCGCAAAACGATACAATATTTTGGAAATTGTAGCGATGCCCCAATGGCGAGTGGTGGAATCAATGAAATCGTCGTACAAAAATGTTACTTCGAGTCACCAATCGATTGCTTTTTTTTAAATTAAGTTGACCAACCCACTGTTCCATTCTAAAATAATACTTAAAACAAAGGTAACTATAACGATATAGCCTTTAAAGGCAAAGATTTACATTATTGTAATTAATGTGACCATGCTAATACAAAGTAGGTTAAACTAACACACCAGTGTCCAAGGAATTTCTGTGGTGGTCACAGACAGACAACCTACACGGTCCGCCTACTGGCCTCGTGCCGATTTTAGCTAAACAATACGCCACTGTTACACAACATGTGTCTCATCAGGTAGCACAAACATCACTAATCAGTATATTTTTAATAATTAGCCAGGTGCATGTTTATCCATATGCAGTCTTAGTTCCTTAGTTGTCCGCACATCACATGAATATTTACTACCAGCTTTAAAAAAAATAGTATATTATATTCCTTTGCATTTCTACAACTACCTACATTTGGTCGGTCAACTAAATTTTATTAAATAGTAGGTATACTGTAATATATCTTGATACTTTCCCTTTTAATTCTCCAAAAGAGTAATGTTATTTTTTAACTTCTAAAATCAACCGTTTATTTTTATTTAAAATTATAGGTAATATATTTTGAAATAAGCTTCTCGGTAAAGATATTATTTTTACCACGAAGATATTAAGCAGAAGTATTCTTGATATCGAAAGAATGGCCTATAAGTTTAACAATAATTATGGTTTTACTAATCGAATGTCGCTTAAAATTGTGCCCAAATACAAATTTTCCTGGCAATATTGTATAGCTGTGCTATGCGTAAAAAGCTATAGGTACAGTACAATATCATTGTGTTCCACAAAAACCTACGTTAGTAATAATATATGCGTGAGACATCGATAACCTAATTATGCAGTTTTGGCAGTGACTGTCATTTGGTAATGTTTAAGATGTTTGGTTTGCCATGACATTCGAATTTAAAAACAAATGCGAACGATACATACGCATAATGTTTGGAACCTCACATATTTTGTGATTATTAGTGTTAGGTAGGAGAGAGTATTCGAGCAAACACGAGGCACGCCTCAGACGGTCGACCTTAATCTTGAACGATAGAGCGCGCCCCCACGCTATCAGCCACCGGTTGCGTCCTACCCACTTGTTTACAACATGCACTTATAATTAACTCGCATATCTCTTTTAGAGGGTTACATTTGTTTACCTCCCAACGTCATCAATTTATCAACACTGCGATTTGCATACAAATGCATGGATGGATCAATGTTTACAATGGATATTGATTTCACTCCGCATTTGTTTTGTCGTATTTGTCAATCATCAAAATTTATTGGAAATATTAGTTTCTTTATTTTTCGTAAACATCGAGACTACTATTTATATTAAGGATATTGACCTTTACGGCATCATAAAGAGCGCGCTTTTTCAATTTTTTTTTTAAAGTACTAATAAATTAGGAAGTAGGTAGGTACTTTCAAATAAAAGACCACTTCAAAATAAAATATTGTGTGTTTACTGTCAGGTAATGGAAACTTAAAAAATTTTTGCAGACGAGCGTTTGTAATTATTAGGATGCTGAGTTTTTCCAATAATTTTAACTGGTCATATCCTTTTATCGCTCGAACTGGAGCATCCGACTGGTAAAATACCTCCACCTAACAGACGACCGCAGCCAAATAACAATTACTTCGGTGTTGTTGTATTCCTGTGTGTGTTCGTGAGTAAGGTTTCCAGAGCTCCTGGGGGGTTGCTACATTAGCAACAGGGGTCAAGCCTTTAAGGTAAAGGCGATAAGTCCAGTAATAGCTCTTTTATGCGGTACTTGTCACCCTTAAGCTAGGACCTTATAAATTACCACTTAACATCAGGATGAGGTCAAGCTTGAAGTGCAAATAAAAAATAACTATTTTGGTAATGAAATATTCTTGACTGACTTATTTGACTTGATTTAATTCTTAAAATCCGTTGACAACTCGCATAACTAATGATTGATGAACTAAGTAATACGTTTACAGGATAAGCTAAGATATCGATTCTTCCATTTGTTCTATCATAGTTTAAAGCGTTGTTCCAACTTTTGAGATTAAAAGCAAATGCATATTGAATCTCCCATGATTTTAAATATCAGCATGAGTAAAACAAGTGAAAATAAATAAAAATTTAAAACGATTTTGTAGTCGGGTTACTCTAAAATGTTGTATTTAGTTGAAAAGTAACATTAATAAGGTCTCTAACTTTTTAAAGAAACAACAGTTTTATTCGCTTGTTCCAGGAACTTTACCAGTCTGTTTTGTCAGAAATCATGTATAGGTATTACAACAAATAACAATATTACAGCGAACACGGACACTGTAAGTACACAGGCACTGTTCTGTTATTGAGCAAATAAAACACTATTCTAGGAAGATATACTTTGACGTCTTTGTTCTGTCAACAAAATTCCGGCTTTTGAACAGCCTTACTTATCTGCACAACACGTAATTTTTATTTTTTTACCAATAGTAAGGGTTTCGATAAGATATTCAAAAATATTTACTGACCTAGTTTTGACTTAAAATCGAGTGCTTGTTAAATAAATTTGCAGACGATCCAACTAGGTGGCGCCAAAGAAATACCTAACAGAACTTGCGTGTCAATTAATACAAAACTCAAACCATTAGAGGTGATTTAGGATTTTACCGACAGGAGTACAAAACGCACTGTTTCAGCTAGTATAGGCTAATAGGATAGTCTGAGAAGCTGAGAATGAAAAATATGATGACTAATTCGATATACTCTGACTAAGTATATCTAGGTACTTATATATAGACATTCCCGGACAGTTTAATGGCATTTTCTTTAAAAGTTTAAACTATAGATAACTAATACCAGACAGTATTAAATAGTACACTCCTACTACAGTAGCACCATTGTGCTGAATTTTTTTTTTGTTTCAGTTATACGGGTTGATCACGTCTTTTTATCCTTTTTAATATGATGTAAACATCAGTGTTGTTCATGCAATTCATCGCCATGTAATAAATAAATGTAACCAAACATTTTTCCAAAACCAGCAAAAAGTTACTTTATGTGTTGAGTTTTATGCAGAGATTGTTTTCCAAACGTCCGAGACACTTCCAGAGGGCGTTTAAGCAACCTTCGTCAGGCGTCAAATGTTGTAGGCACTTATACCAGCGTGCACTATCATACCTACTATCTTTATGTTCGATTACCCTCTCCCAACAACGGCCCGAGCCGAGGCTCCTTCTACTCCCGCAAGCCCGGTGAAGATGAAAAGGCCATCTGTGGCCATCATCTATAGCCAGTTAGGAAAAAAAAACCTACTATCATCATATATGTACGTAAGGTACTCAAATGGTGACCCAGTGGACGGCAGTGGAAGAAAAAACGTGGTAGATCTGATTTATTTGTTCTTATTTACTAAGCATTTAGCGAATTTTAATGTGTAATTTTGGAGTTGGTTGGTTCAATGATTAGCGATACATCATAATAATAATCTTTAAAATAGACCGTATTCAAACGAGCACAGAGTGTCGAACAACTTGTCTACCTGGACTTACTTTAGACCACATTGCGGCTTAAACTAGATAATTAGCCTATACGGAATCCTTGGGACTCTACAGGACACTGAAAGTCGCCAAATTAACCAATTATCACGCGTATTAGCAGGAGTAGACATTTCCAAGGATGTGTAGTTGCCGTTAAACGCGAAAAAAATTTAATAAAGCGATGGTCCCACAAGATGCATTTGCATTATTTGCGTGAGTTAACAAAACGCGACGAATCGGGAACGTGTGGAAATTGCTTTGTTCATTACTAAACTAACTCGGTTGGATCAAAAGAAATTAAGCAACTCGTGTTACTAATACAGAATTAGTTTGCACCGTAGTTTTTATTTTTCGACACTGGTATTTACTGCTTAGGCTTAAATACCAAACTAAAAGCAAAATGAAATAGGTTTTACGTTTAACTTCACATTGTTATACGTATTTCAGTTAACAGCGTAGACTTGGAAGCAGTGTGTCTCAGATATGTGACCCTGAGTGGAGATCACGGGTAAATACAATCTACATACATACTTGGAGTAATCGCGCAGAACGCGCGGCGACTTCCTTGTTTGTCTTTGTGCTCTTATTGCTGCAAAAATAACAATAAAAATACAAAGTGCCAAGGTCGCGGTGACCTTGTTTACTAGGAACCGACACCGTGTCAGCTCGCGTATTTATTTCTAATTATGTCCATTGATACTCATTTGTATTTACGCATTTAACACGTCAAACGCGCTCGTCAGAAACAGAAGTAAACAAACTAAGTATTATTTTGTACAATTTGCGGTCACACCAATCGATCCGAAGATGACTCTTGGTATAATAAAGGTTATCGCGAAACTGTCGAATATTTTTCGCATTGAACTCTATATTGAATGAACTATTTCTATTCAATGCCAAAAATATACATAATTTGGTTTGAAGGTAAAATCATTTTGAACGAATACCAAAACAAGTTAAATTTATACTCGCGCTAATCTCAGGAATTACTGGTTCAAATGGATTTATTTCTATTGGACAATACATTTATCGAGGAGGGTTACAGGCTATAGGTATATATAACACCAAGCTGCGACTAATACAAGTGAACAATCAATGAAGAATGACAAAAAAACGGATATTTACACGTGTGTAACCGCGGCTAATGTAAGCTAGGTACCTACATCTAATTGGTACTAAAAAAGTTATGTTTTGTATTTATTGATCATTATTTCATAAACAAATACCATTGGTAGGGAGTAAGTATTTGGTATGATACCAAATCTATTCCTTATCAACCTATAAGTATGTTGCGTATTTTTTTTTATATTGCACTTCAAGATTGACCTCATCCCACCTGATGTTAAGTGGTAATGAGGTCCTAGCTTAAGGGCGACAAGTACAGCATAATAAATATGTTACTGGACTTGTCGCCCTTACCTTGAAGGCTTGACCCCTGCTACTAATGTAGCACCCCCCAGGAGCTCTGGAAACCTTACTCACACGCAGGAAAACAACAACACAGAAGTGATTGTTATTTGGCTGCGGTCTTCTGTAAGGAGGTATTTCACCAGTCGGGCTGCTCCAGTTCGAGTAAAAATCGCTGTGCCCTACCTTTCTTCAAATACAAAAAATTGTATGTGTATGTTCTTACAAAATATACTTGTGTAATTAATATCATTTGTTTTTTTTGCATTTTCTTGTACGTAGTCTTTATTTTTTAATGGTGTACACAAATAGTAAGTCCCACAAATTAATGAAAATAATTAACAGAAAGACTATCAGATCAGATTACAAAGTATGTCCAAACCGCATGTAAAGCTTTACGACGTTGTTACGAGTAAAACGGAGCTGATGTCAGACTGACAACATTGAATAGGATTTCCGTAGTGGATTAATATTCCTGAAATGTGGAAGATTTAGCGAACTAAATTGTTGCCTCCTCTAAAACAATTTTTGGAATTAGAACCTACAAGCGGTTTGCCTGTTTCGCAACCATTTAACTAAAACAATATGTTAACTTTCTTTGACCTAAAGACTAAATATAAATAAAATATATTAAATATTGGACAACATCACATACATTGCTCTGATTCTATGGTAAGTAGCTAAAGCACTTGTGTTACAGAAATCAGAAACAACGACGGTACCACAACACCCAGACCCGAGACAATACAGAAAAGTTCGTTTCCCATATTGACCCGACTGGGGATCGAACCCGGAACCTCAGAGATGGCGCGACGCCAAAGTCTGGCACGCTCGCCTCTCGGCCACGGAGGTCGTCATAAATATAATAAATATAATATAATATAATATAATGTAAATATAGAATTACTTACGAAAAAAAATACAGCAAATCATTATCTGTTCCTAAAATTCCGTACGCCAATGCCACCTCATCGGCAATGGCAAGCGTTAGTAAATATTCATAACACACATTTTCAATAACGCATGTGAATGTCGACCCGATTCGGTATACATTCATATTGTCGGTCATTACCAAAAAACAAACAGCAATAGGCATTGAGAGGCGAATGTGTGTCAAGTGTGTGCGTAGGGCCAATGCATCTGCCGGGCGTCTCGGGGCCGCCCGTCATTGTTCCTACGAGTGTTCGACGAAACTTAATTGGCCCGACCTAGCTCGTAAAAGCGTTGTAAAAAGTGTGAAGGTCTGGCGGAGGTAAGGACTCGGCGAAAAGAGGTCAAGTGTAAGCCTCGCGTTCCACTGACCTCATTTGGGAGCGACGCCGCTCGCGCCGACGCCGCCGCGCGCGCGTTCGCCTTTCGCACGAATACCTATGTCCCAGATTGCTACCGTTCTACAATTATTGTTTGATTTATTCCGAAATAAAGAACTCTGTAGATATTGATAAGCGTTTGTGGCTTACAAGCACACTTAACAACCGCCGATCTAACGACGGGAATCAACAATAATTAATCATTATTCTTAAATTCTTTTAAATACGTTTCATCTTCCTAGATCTTTTCCCGTTTCTCATACAAGGTGTGTCTAATCATAAAAAAAAGAATAAGAACTGTGTATGTACATCTTTAAGTTTCCTAATTAATTAATTATTGATTTATTAAGAAAGTGTCCCTAAATAATCCATACTAAATAGTAGTACCAATCTAAAGAACTAAAAAACAATCCAGTTTAAAATGTTGGTGTTAAGTGTGCGCATAGTTTGGCAGTAATCCACCTTATGTTGACTAAAGTTACTCGTATAATAAAAAAAAAAATTAACACAATATTCAAAATGTTTTCAGACATTTATCTTTTTATGAATTCATTTTTACATAAAACTGTAACTTTATAGAACCAATTATACCTACATAAATGTATTTTTTACTACCCGTCATTTTCTAATCGATCAATAACAATTAATATACTGTACGTGCCGGTTCATATTTTTATCACAATTGTTTCAAGCAAGGTCATTACAACTACGTTTTCAATGTAGCTGGCTGAAATAACAAAAACAAATTGCACAAGAGTTTGTGACAAATTTACTCTTTCGCTGAGATGAAAAATCCGGAAACGTGGCAAAGGTGACCTCTTAGTGTCGAAGGCGACCTTCGACGGCTATTATTAACGTTGCGGCCGCGAAATCGGAACGCTTACATACATCGCGCCCGAATAATGCCATATACTCCATAATTCATAGGGACCTTGGCCCCGATACCGCGACGAACCTCACCACCTCGCCTCCACTTCCGACGGACGACACTTTCCATTTGCCGAAGCTGCCTCACGAATCACTCAGAAATGGGAACAACAACAATTGCTCGCAAGGACAACCCGAATTTGGGGCATGTTTCAGCTAGGCGTATAGGCATAATACTTGAGCCGAGAAGATTACCTAAATAATATTTGAGTAGTTGTGGACTAAATGACCGAGTTTTAAGGGAATTCGGCACCGTTCTGCCATTGATTTAAGGTTCATAAATTAAATGTTTAAACGTAGTTTTAAAAAACCAGCCAAGTACGAGTCGGACTCACGCACAAAGGGTTCCGTACCCTTATCTATTCAACATAAGACAAAAAATCACGTTTGTTGTTTGGGAGCCCCTCTTGAATATTTATTTTATTTTAATAAAATTATTTATATTTTCAGTAAATCTACAGTTAAATATTTCAAGAGATTAACAACAGTTTTTAATAATATCGAGTAAAACGACAAAAAATTCACATTTGTTGTATGTCAGCCCCCCTTAAATAAAAAATTTATTTTGTTTTTAGTATTTATCGTTATAGCGGCAAGAGAAATACATAATCTGTGATTGGAGTGGATTTTAACTCTCTAGGTCTCACAGTTCTTAAGATGCAGCCTGGTGACAGACGGACGGACGACGGACGGTCGGATGGACGGATGGACAGATGGACGGATGGACAACGGACGGACGGATGGACAACGGACGGACGGACGGACGGACGGACGGACGGACGGACGGACGGATGGACGGATGGACGGACGGACGGACGGACGGACGGACGGACGGACGGACGGACGGACGGACGGACGGACGGACGGACGGACGGACGGACGGACGGACGGCAGTCTTAGTAATAGGGTCCCGTATTTACCCTTTGGGAACCCTAAAAACAAACTAGTCCAAGCTATTAGCAATAAAATTTCTGATTTCAATTATTCATAATTTCAGCTTTCTGAAACAAAGCAATGTACGTAACGCCACGAGCAATCGTTACTGGCCTACTACAATAAAACAATAAATGTAGCAATCACATTAGAATACAATCAAGGATATTGCAGACGCGTCACAGGTTATGCTGAGAAGTGTCATTTCTGAGGCTGTCGCTGGCGGCCGAGGCACGGAGGCAATGCGGAACTATAACTTTTGCCGCGGATCAAGGCAATTTAGTGAATGCATTCAATATTCTTGAGTGACCTTTAAATATGTAAAGCCTTATTGTTTATTTAATTCAAAATCCTTGTGAATAATGAACGTCCTTATTCAAGTGAACACGTGTTTAAACAATGTGTTGAATTGGAAATTAATCACTAAATTGACAATGGCTGATATAATTAACGTCATTTAAATTTAAATTAGAACACTTATCAAATATGATGTTATTTTAAAAAATGGCAATGATTCAGTTTTCGCATATAAAAATGTAACGGTTCAAAGCTACTTACAGCATGTTTTAAAAGGCATTTCCTAGTTGTATCTGACTGACTGATTCAAACCACTTTGTTTTGTTTGCTATATGTTTCAATGAAAACAAATTTAAGCATGAAGAGTTTATGACACGAAAAATGTTCATAATATATTATACAGTATAAAGCACGTCGTCTCTGGATTTTATATCCTTATTACATGTGAATAAGAACTACTATCGAATTGTAAGTGGTTACCCTAAGTAATACTTGCCCTGGCCGACCGATGTCCAATCGATGGCGGAAGATGAGTCAATATTAGTCAACAATTCCTCCTGAACTATAGCGATCGGCTCGATCGATTAAAGAACGATGACTAATACACGCTTAGCATTGCCAGCCACACACAGATGGCAATGGACCGACTGATTTCGATCGCTTCCATTAGCAGTGTCTCTTTAAACACGTTACACGAACTGTTAAGAATTACAACGTATTTTATTAAGTACACGTAAGTATAGGTACATGCCGAATTGATCTTATATATTTTTTCTAGTAAATGTGCGATAATAAAATCTCAATTTTCAAAAACTCTAAACCAACTAAAATTCGATACTACTTAAAGCATTCCATGTTTTTTACAACGACTCTTTAAATCAATCAATCTAATAAGGCCATTCCTGTTGCTGCCAAAATCCTCGTTATTAACACGCTTTTATTAGCTCGGGTTGTATGTATCTATGTATGTAACGGAATCTTTGAATCTTAATTTGACCCACTTCCCGGTCTTTGATTAAGATGAAATTTTGCACACGCTCTGAGTTCTGATGACAATACATGACTAGCTAAGAAACGTCATTACAAATCCAATATGGCGGCCTCCCCAAGATGGCGAACTGACTGTTTGAAATGCACTTCCATGATATGGGTATCAAAAGAAAGGGTTTGCTGTCAGGAATACGAAAAAAATAGTCACGTGATTCAAATCCAATATGGCGGGCGTCCAAGATAACGGACAGGCTATTTGAAATGCACCCCTATGATATGGGTATTAAATGAAAGGGTTTGCTGAATGGGATACGAAAAAGAATTATATAATTATTGATACATGAGAAAACTAAAAAGTAGAAAATAAAAATAATAGTTTAAAAAACTAAAAAACACGCTTTTAGCTCGCACTAAAAATTACAAAATAATTCAGACATTTAAGAAAGAAAGCGTGGAGCGTTTTGTCCAAAAAGAGTAAAGATAACATAAACGCTCCACGCTTTCTTTCTTAAATGTCTGAATTATTTTGTAATTTTTAGTGCGAGCTAAAAGCGTGTTTTTTAGTTTTTTAAACTATTATTTTTTTTTTAGTAAGATAACGAAATGTCATCAATGTTTATCTATTTATTCAGATTTTAGCAATATCCCCAGAAGTGCTAAAATTGGATTTATCAAATCAACTGCTTTAATTTAAAAAGTTTTTAGGTATACAGATAAAATTTTGTAATGGTGGTCAACAATGAATATGATGATTGGTATCACTTTTTAAATATAATATTAAAGGAAGCACAAAAATTTAAGCAAATTAGTACAAGAACAGAACCACTAAATTTTAAAATAACTGAAACTATGTAATGACAAATAACAAAACGTAGGATTTTTGTCTTACATGAGGTTAATTTCATGATTGAAAATAAAATAAATTATTCAAGTTCACAGTACCGTTCTATCCATACGAGTACACCACAAATAAATACCTATTGTATTTTTGGTTTATGAGGCATCATATCAAAGTTGAAGAATATACCGACTGATCAACGTAAACTGACCCCCATGTGGGTACTAACTCTTGAATTGGAAATTTTTCATATAATGTATTTATTACGCATATATTTTGAGGCTGACTCATGTACTCGTATGTAACCACAATGAATCAAGTATGGCATGAGCTGCGGCCAAAAAATGTTTCAAGAATATCATGACAAAGAAAACACCGACCTATATTATTCTCCCTAATCATTATTTGTAATGTGGGGAAATACTTATATACAGCATAATTTTATATTGTAACAGGTTAACTTATATGATCTAGCAGTAAGGAGGCACAGAAATATCACGAATATCCTCTTCCCCACCAATATTTTAATCAAGAAAGTGTGTTTGTATGAAAGTATTTGTTAATGTTTAATAAAAAAAATCTGAATGAAATTTAACGGCTAAATTCATTAGAATATAATAGAATAGAAAACATCTTTATTGATGTAAGCTTTACAAAAGAACTTATCGTTATATATAAGATACTCATTATATAATTAGATAGCGATAAGTACGCGCTCACGATCTAAGTGGCGTATCATGGGTACGGATGTTGGAGATGTTAATATACCACTGGATCTAAGAGGAGATTTAAGGGGATATAAGGCACTTATATAGATTTTTTATTACTATTCCTCAACCCGCTAAAGGTCTTGGAGTCGGTGCTGCCGCCCCCTTTCATATGTCGCCCGGGGCGATCCGCTTATTGTACACTACCTGGTATTAAATTAGTATAAACTATTCCCTTGTACCAGATGAGGTATTCTAACAGGAGCACCCAGCACACTCAATTTAATTGGGATTGACAAAAGTTAGTTCTCTAATTTGGCCTGACCGAAAATTGAACATTTTTGTGCTTTGGGAAAATTACCCACTGCGCTGCCGAGGTGGACTGGTCGAGACTTGATTTAAATTTCAATAAAAAAATATTTTGGACCAAGACATTATTACAATTATTAGCTTTGCGTTACGCGTAGTAACTAAGTAAAGGGTGAAGGCCATCCTATAATTCGCTTCTCCATTATGCAGTTTATGTCCACTTGACAAGTTGCCAAAGCCTACCTATTTGCGCTGATATTCTTACGGGCTGATGGAAACTATTTTCTATCGCAGTATTCTGCAAAGTGTGTACCGGGGAACACTGGTGTACCGTGGTCAGTACCAAGTGGGTGTGTCTTAGAAAAATAATATTATCATAAAAACTTATCGATCCTCTGAGAGGATTTCTTTTGGCCATTACTAAATAACTGAACAGGAAGAACACCGATTTTGAACACTTTTGGTTGTGCGTGAAAATTGAATATCCTCTGCTTTCTAGGTATAATAATGGCATTGCATTATATTATCTTTTTGCCATTTATAACGATTTCTTTATGTGAATTAGGATTTTCGAATCATCGTTACCATCATAAAAATCAAAACAGAAAACGCCTCAGGCAGGACGATTGACCAAGAGTTGAAGACAGTCCCGTCAACAATTATTTGTTCCATCAAAAAGTATGTGCTCAATAATAGAAAATGTCTTTATCAAACAAAAGCATTTGAAGTTAAAATACTGCCATGTTAGGATTGTTGCTGCGATCGAGAAGAATCGGCAAGAAATATTTCGCATACTAAAATTAAGGTTTGTTGATTAGTAAAAATACAGTTTCGTTGATTATTAAATGTTTGTTAATATTCTGATTATTAATATGTGATTTTGTTTTGGTCAAAAAAAATATTTTGTCCCAAAAGTTTGAACACAAAAATAGTTTAAAACACTGCTCTATCGGACTTCCAATAAGTAGGAAGTTGCTAAGTTTCGACATGTAGACATATTATGACATGTTTTTGATTATTATTAATGGATAGGTAATTTCATAATAATAATTGAGAAACATGACACGGTCGACGAAGGTTATCTCTCGGGGGCAGCTCCTTATGCACAAGTGACCGATAAAAATGTCCGTTAGTGAACGCATGGAGTCGTCTTTCATGCCAATCAGGAGAGGTCGGATAATATTACTTCAAGGTCTGCTGACAGGCTGACCTCGGCGTATCGGTCGCGGAGGACAGACGGTCGCAAATATTTGCGCGCGCGAGAGGCGAGCGCGGGGCGTGCGGGGCGGGGCGCGGCGGGGCGCGGGTGACCTTGCCGTGCGTCTGCCTCGCGACCTTGATCTTGAGACGCCCGCGACAGCGCGACCGCCCTCGCGGCGACGCGACGCGACCAAACGACACCTACTGCTCTGGTTGCTAACTACTACCATTGTGATCCATTACCGGTGCCATCTCACCACACGAGCTGCCTGTGATTGACGGGAAAATGGCTCGAGGGTCGATTCACTGCTTCCACGTAACCTGTTAGGATGTATTCAGTTAACGATTTCTTCGAACATGTGGATCAACATGTGCAGTTCGTACCTACATCATAAATCAAATGTTGAAATGTAGACGTAGCTTCCTTGCTTACTTATTTAACTAAGTGTCCCATTGTATTTTATTTTTCATTATCAATGTAGGAAATAAACTTATTTATTTTGTTATCTACAAAAATGTTACAGGTGTACGTTATAGGTTATTCGATTATCATAATCCATACTTATTACTTATATTATAAATGCGAAAGTAACTCTGTCTGTCTGTTTGTATGAAACCTCTAGAACGGACATAGAATACTTTTTATTTGGAAAATAAGGGGGAAAGGGGGTAATACCGCCCTTGTAAGTTTATATGGGAAAATGTTTATTTTTTAAGTTAGAGATACGAAATTTGGTACAAATTTAGCTCGAAAGTTTTATTAAAATATGGATTACTTTTTGTTTCGAATATTAGGGAAGATAGGGGTAAAACCGAACAGGAAAGTATATTTATAGGGAAAACACCTGTAGTCCACGCGAACGTAGTCGCGGGCACAGCTAGTAATATATAAACAGTACGCATTTTCTTCATAAAGCGTAATTGATTGAGTTCTTGTTAATACTTGCTAATTATTAAACTAAAAAATACAGAAATCAATTTTTTTAAACAAGTTCGATCGGGCATGGAATAATAAGTGACTTGTCGCACGGACGACTTGCTTCACCATATTGTTGCTGCTAAACCGTCTGTAGAATAGAATAGAAGAATGGTTTGCCCCTTTTTTTTGTCGAGGGGGAAATGCCTACAGCACCGTCACTCTGGCCAACGTTGCGCAATTGTGGGGTGTCAGGATCCCTTGCGGATTCTACAAAGCCCCCCCCCCCCCACACAGACAGGGGCTCCCACACAGTGAATGGTTTGCCCCAATTTAACCTTTAAACCACTAATCAACTATGTTTATAGAATATTAGAAACAGAAAAATTTTATCTCCCCTTGCGGTGCGGGAATTCAACCCACGACCTTCACGTATACGGCACTAGTACGGCGTATAGTACTATAAAAATAATAAAATCGATTATGTTTATAGAAGAAGACTAAGTACAGCCGCTTAAGCAGTGAGACAAATAACACGGACTGAAGAGAATACAACAGTTTTTTTCGACTATTTTCACATGTTATATTTGTCTGTTTCTTTCCTACAAACAAGGACCGTTAAGGGTAAACTCGGACATTGGGAATCGCTCCAAATCCTATTTAAATATATCGAAATTCTCCGATATCAAATGTATGTTCATAAAAACAAATTTTCAAAATCACAAAATGCACAAAACTGTTCAATATTCTCTTAAGAAATGAGATCTCTATTAAGTGATTTTTAACAGTACATGAACATCAAATGAGACCGATTTATGGGTCGACGCTAGTTAACTAGTTTACCTTTAATTTAAATTTGTTTACATTCCTATGCCTTTTTTATTCAAATTTATATAGTGTACTTTGTTCTATGGGCGTAAATATTATGAGTAATTATTACAGTCCCTAATTTAATAATGTTTTAACAGGATGCAGGTTATTGCTTCATACCAGAAGCAAACAGAAAGTGTTTGTTTTCGATTCGGAAACTCATTATTCTGTCTTTATTCAATCGTTTGTTTTAAGAAAGAGACGATTAAAATAGTAATAACGTGTCTCTTTAAGCTCTTGACATTGCGTCGACGTCTCTAGATAACGCGATGGCGAAATCATCGCGTTATCTAGAGACGTGAGATAGAGCCCATACAAAAAAACGAATCCGATTCTGACGTTTTGAGACTGGTAGACCGAGTTGGTTGAATGATGAAGTGGTCATAATCTCTGTAACGCTGCTTAAGTAATGGCGCTATATAGTGGGTCGTGTAACGATAGATTTGGTTAGAGCATCCTAGCGTGTGGTGCTAGCATTGGCGGATGATCTGCTCCAGCTTACCTCAAAGCCAAATAAATATCCGACCATCACATACATTGACCTGATCCCGAAGTAAGTAGCTTAAAATCATGAGTTATAGAAATCAGAACTAATCGCGAAGCCATAATATATAAATATATGAGATGATATAATACCCAGGCTCAGAACAGACACAACTGTTCATCACAAGGAGGTTTGTCCTGGGTGGGAAATGGGGATCGAACCCACGACCCTTTAATTGTTCTAAAAAATCAACTTACTTTCTTAATATTTTCACTCATAAAACCAAAATTGTATGAATTGGTTGAAAGTAATAAGCTCCTGTCAAAGTTTCTTGCCAGTATCATCTCGGTAAAAATAGGCTTCGCACGGGCAGTAGAGTCACTTTCGGAGTTAAGCGATTATGCTTTTATAAATGGTTTTATTATGATACTTGATCAAAAACCTTGATTGATTGTTCGATCTACTTACCATTTATTCAAACTTATATGCAAGGTATATTGTATTGTCATTAACTGAGGACTAATTACTATGTGTCCATGGACGAAAACAAAGTATATTGTTTGTTGTTACTTTCACGTATTATCCCTTGAACCAACACGTCATTGTGTGCTATATTTCATTTGATTCGTAGTGTATATTTGTAATCATATGCGTATGTATTTCCAATGTGTCATTAAGCGTATCAACACATCATGACTCATGAATGGCACACTAAAATTGAAATGCCTAAAACTTGGTCGTAGACGTGGACATAAGGGGGTAATTCTTAAATATTACACATCCAGCCTTATGGCATATGCGTCAGCTAAATTACAACTTAAGTTTAAATTATTCTAATTTCCAATGCTAGGCTTCTATAATGACCTTTTAGGTGCAGGAGGGGTACGATCCTGCTTTTCTCAAAGCGCAGGTGACTCACACAAGCTACAGCTCCGAACTCGGTATTATGGTGTGGAAAGCATTTCTACCTACTACAAAAAAGAGGTCAATATTACTGAACTATTCTCATATTTCAATTCATCACACAAGGTGGTGTGGATGTCAAGTTGGGAAAATATCAAGGCGACACCTCGAGCACTGTTTACCGTTTTAGCTACTATTTTCCTATCTCAAATTACGACGATCTATATTTGGAATATGTACGCCAAATATTTTCATTAAAACTACAAATATTATCAAAAAACATGACACTAAGGGTACAACGATTAATGTTTTATTAAAGTTTTAGGCGTTCGTCGATTGCCCACCATTGCTGAGTGCGAGATGACAGCATTAAAGTATCGATGCATAGGTGCTTTTACTAATACTACGACCAGCTGTCTGCCATCACCGCGGAACACTCGCCGTTCTCGGCGACGAGTCTATGGACAAACGGCCTAATGCCGGGTTCCAATATTTGAAAAACGAATCGTTCTAGTAACGGATAGTAATTAATTATACGATGCATAAGCTAAAAGAGACCGGCGGACGACAGACGATGACAGCTCTTATGGAAAGTAAATTTAAAATTATAATTAACGGCTCGTTGAAAACGGATAGTAATTTTTTACACATTACGAATCGTAAAATATTGAAACCGGGCATAACTCAATCTTAAATAGTGTAGTTCACATCTCAAAAACATATTTATTAAAAATAATATATTTTCTTGAGATGTGACAATATTTTTGTAACTATAATTATAATATGAAAATACGGTAACTCGTAGTTACGCATCTACAATGTTGATAGGTATGCTGTACACGTGCAATAAGGGTTATTGCGTATATCTGCGCAATAACCTCTAACTGAACTACGCGTGTTTCATTACTAGGATTTAGAATATTAGGAATAAGTAGCTAGGAACATATGGTAAAAAAGAAACTTATTTAAACAAGGACCCTATTTTAGAAGAGTGAAGCCAATAAATATGCTTAGTCTAATGAGCAATCGACTGACAAGGCGATGCGACAGAGAAGGAAAAGCAAGGTCGATGCGATTTGTTTATTTATAATAACCATTTAGTACATTTTAATATAATTTAATGAGGATGTGTTCGGTATATTTGTTAATTAATAGTGAGCAATAAATAATATATATTTATATATAGCGAACCGAATAGTTTGAGATAAAATGTCATTTATTTTAGTTTAAACAGCACTCTCGATGCTCTTTGTTACCAATATTTTCCAAAATTTCTCCTAGATGTATAATACATTTAGGAGAAATTTTGGAAAATAGTGGTGATAACTTCCTTACAGGTACTCTTAATGCAGAACAGAAGCAGCTATAGATACTAGAAATGTTGTCGGCACAGCATGTAAAAGTCTGTACCGCGCCTAATCTTCAGACGCGTCGGTCAGTGTGCCGCCGAATCATGACAGTGATCGCATAGAGCCGGCCCTTGTGCAACCATTATAGGACTAAAATCGAAGTTAGTTGATCTTAATGAGATATCCCGTTTGGGCCAAAATCGGTCGTGGATAATACTAACAACTAAATTACTACTACTAACTTTTGCGAACGAGATCGTTTCCGTATTTCAGAATAATAGTATCCTTTACGTTATTCTAGTAATTTGTCTAGTTTTTATTTCGATAGCCCTCCTAGCTAAACTAAAGTTTGCGAGTTCGAGCCTACCTATGACAAACATTCGTGTGATAAACATTTGTGTTATGCTCTGTGTCTGGGTGTTTACAAATAAATTATTGTGAAAATTGTTTTAGTTACCATAACATGCTTAATCACCTTTGTGATAAATTCAATATATGTGAACTTGTCTGATATTACTTATTTTATATATAGTTTCTGAGTCCATATACCCAAACTTTCACGTTTACAATATTTAAGTGGGATCAAGTACGTAAGTGGAACTAGTCAGAGTGCACGCGCGGCCTTGGACGTCTTGTGAAACGCGTCGACGGTGACGCGGCCCTTATCGCGAGGCTGCTCGCTTCCACGTGTGCTGACCATTTGCTGCGCTTGCGCACTGATTTGCAACATGAAAGCGAAAACTTCAGGGTAGATAATTAAAACATACGTCTTTCGTTAACATTTTTTTAGGGTGCCCTAAAATGATTCTCACTGAACCTGTTTATAATTTCGATCTCTTATGATGATGAGAGCACATAATTTTTTACATTATACTAATGAAGTATTACTAGAATATTTTCTCTAAAAAAAAATTTTGATTTCCAGATGTCTCTCCTTCCAAAACCCTAATGCGGATAATAATACTCTTTCTTTTCTTATACCTTCCGGCTTTTGGATCCTTTTACGAAATCTGTAGATGGAATCGGCGCAGTTCAGGCGAGCGCTAGTTAATTGATAAGATTACACTGCAGGGAACTTGCTTGCTGGTATATATTAAAAAAAATACATATTGCACGTGTACCTTATAAGGTACTACTACTTAGCAACACTTAACAATACATCCGTCCATTACATACACACCCATATTTTATCAAAACTTTTAATACCAAAATGACTAGAACTAAATGCTTATAAAAAAAATATCTATGTAGTAATGATTATTTCAGAGATAAAATAAATATTTACATAAAACCATCTGTCTCAAAAATCTTCTGTGTAGCATCTGTAGTCGCTGACTAGTACAGTGCGTAGAAATCGCGCTACGACGTAGCAAGCAGTCTTCTTAGATTCTTCTGCTATATCTACCCTCAGAGGTGAGAGCATTTTGCACATCTCCACAAGTTAGGTGCAGAAGGCTACGCAGCCATCATTCAAATTCAAATTTCTTTCATTCATGTAAATTACAACAGTAATATTTATGAAACGTCTATATAATGCAAATGACGCTACCTCCGGTTCGGAACCTATAACTTACAGAGAAGATCCCGGCAAGAAACTCTTGTCGTTCATATTACAAATATAAGCTGAACTTATAATTAGTCTTGCAAGGCAAGTAAGAAAAAACACTGCTACACTCCTCTAACATTCTGTGGGTGACCACAAATTTGCATGAGCAATTTGTGGATGAATTATCATGAGCAATTGCAAAAAATACAGATTTTACTTGGGTCTGGGTGTCTTGGGTTGATATAACGGTAATCACAGTACAAGAGAAATCCTTAGTTTAAGATCAGTTGATTTATCATATCTTACGTGGTTATTTACTTGAGTTTACTTTGAAATGCAATAAAATAAAGCATAGATAAGTACTGTATTAGGAATTATGATAAAAAGAAACTACAAAATTAGGATTCTAGGATATTTTTCTGGAGCATTCATCTGACCTTTTTCGGTGTTAGCAGGATTTTTTTGCAGACAAATTTAGTTAGTACATATTAACTTAAATTCATAATATCAACACTCAGATACATAATATAAACAAAAAAAATCTAGGTGGAGTACCCAACAACCTCGGCGCGGAGAGCAGCATCATAACCAAAAAAATATGCCAACGAACCCAAAAATCAAAACGTATATAGATACCCATAGTCTGTGCCCTCATTGGGCATAATTGGCCGCCAAGTTAGCTTTTTTATAATATTATAAAGGAGTTTTCACACAGCGCGTAAAGGTACGCTACTAAATTAGTCCGCTGAAATTTAGTCAGATGGGTATAATACCGAATATTGTGAATGTACCTACCATAAAACAGTATTTTACGTTTTATTTCTTCTGTAGATCGTACGCTGCTATGAATCTGCGACCTTATGCCAACCATTTTGAAGCAGACTAAAATACATACGGGCAAAACCGTTGAAACTAATCCAGCTAAAATTTTCGAAAATCCGCAAAACTTTCTGAATCAATTCATGGCAAATAACAAAAGAGTTTTGATACGTAGAATAAGAAATAAATGTTCCCACAATAATTAGGTACATAGGTACGCGATTTATCTGCAAAGATTACGAAGTTGTATTTTTTCCTTTTTTAAACCTTCAATGGTTTCCTAGATAAAGTAAACATTAACGTTAAAAAGATTTTCTATCTTGTTCCTAAAATATTTTATCACAATTGAATAAGGTTACTGTATAATTTAGCGATTCGCCGAAACCAACAATAAATAGTAGAAGTAGAGATAATTATAATAACGTTGTTTTATTTATCAGTTTAAGGTCACACCGTCTTGGTGTACATTGTGTTGACTTTCGGCATCGAGACAGGTAGGTCGACATGTCAATTTATATTTTGCTAATAGTTGCTGAATGTGACCGCGGCGCGGGCGCAGCGTCCCTGCCGGAAAGGGGGGTGACATTGGCCGACCGCTGAGTTTTTATACAACTGTTTGATGCGCTGACGCAAAGCGGCTAGGATGTTTGCAAGGTCGTCTTCAAACGCATTGTGTTGTTTAAGCGGGGATTTTATGCAAGGTAAAAAATAAGTTATGTGCCTAACATGTGCATACCTACAAGTAAATTGCATAAGTAGGTTGTAATTAGGATTATCTTCTATCGCAAACAGCCTCATGAATATTTTATTTATTATGTTCAATACATAAGTGGTTTTATTTTATCAAACCTATGAATGTGATATGATAATACAAATATTTTAAAGAGACAGAAAAAATCGCTCATATACTTGCGGATAGCTCAGTTGGAAGAAAAGCACGCGCGATACGTGAAGGTCGCGGGTTCGAGTCCCGCAACGCAGGGGGGGATGAAATTTTTCTGTTCTTTAAAAAATCTAAAGTTCACTGGTGCGGCGCAAAGCACTATAAGAAATTTTTAAAATCGATGATAATACAATTTTGCTTATAAATATTGCACTGCACGGAACAAGTTCATATCATTGAAATCAACATTAATGGATGACTTAGGTGGTGACTCACCATCTAAAAATCTCACCAGCCGGTGAGTTACCACCTCCTATAATATTTAGTGGTCAACTCAGCCTTCGGCTGGATAAGCTTTGGTGAGTTGACTGCTTCAGAATTGTAAAGGGGTTAAATCAACCAATTTATAATAAAAGGTTTTCTTTCTACTACAACAACCTTTTTACATGCCATTTCTTTGTTTTATATTAGGTATACATACATACAGCTTTTATGACGAAATAAAAGAGGATTTTTTTATAAATATAAATACATTTTTCCCGATGGATGCCGAAGCATCAACTAGTACAGATTCTGAGTTTTCTATTATAAAGTCACAAAGAGGAGCAAAAGTTCTGTTGCTGAATGGATTTCGATATAATTTGAGAAATATTAACAGCAATGGACATTGTTCTTGGCGTTGCGTTAAAGTCAAAAGTTAAAAACAACAACCTTTTTACATGCCATTTCTTTGCTTTATATTAGGTATACATACATACAGCTTTTATGACGAAATAAAAGAGGATTTTTTTATAAATAAATGTAAACTAAGTATATTTAAACAATAAATATAGGTACATTAATTTACCATCATCTTATAATATATTCATTACCACCATGTAAATATGGAGTATGCAGTGTGAACACAGACTATGCACTTCCAAAACGTTATATAAATTTTTAGCAGAGTAAAAAAGAAAAAAAGAAAACTAGTTCATCATATAGATATAATATACTTAACAAAAACAAAATAGCTTTTTATAGCAAATAAAAAAAAATATGTTTACTTAATTACGAAAGTCAACAAATCAATGAGTAATAACTAATATACTAAGTCAACAAATAAGTTTTCATAATTAAGTACTTACACTTTTTACGATATTAACAACATTTTTATTAATGAAAGTTAGCATAGCATATCGAAGTCTGTATTTATAGAATAATTAATTAATTTGAGTTTTTTTCTAAACTAGAATAGTATATGCTTATGAAAATAATATGAAATAATAATTATTATCTCAATAGTATGTTTTTTTTTATAAAAGTTTGCATCGCACATCGTGGTCTGTATTTATAGAATAATTAATTAATCTGGGGTTTTTCTAATTGAAAAGGAATAGTGTATGCTTTTTATTACAAATAATATGAAATAATAATTATTAATATTCTTGTTTTTTTGTTGCAATAATCAGCAAAATGAAAATCAGCAAAAGATTCTGGATTATGTCTTCTGTTTTAAAAAAACTTGTAGCTACTTGTACTTGTACTACTAATTTTTGTAGCTTTTAGGGCTTTATTTCGGTGCTTATATAATTTCTTTTTTATATTGTTATAATGCGGTAATGTTGTCAATAAATCAATACCAGTATCTTTCATACTCTCCAAAGTATCTGAATAAATGCTAGGTACTGGAGTAGTTTCGTTACAAATTCTTTGCATACATATATCGAGTCTGCGTTTTACTTCATTACCAACTACATCTTGCGTACAAATATGACTTTGTTGCTTTATAACAATACTAGAATTAGTCACCAAAGCGCCTGTGCATTTACTTTTGACTTTAACGCAACGCCAAGAACAATGTCCATTGCTGTTAATATTTCTCAAATTATATCGAAATCCATTCAGCAACAGAACTTTTGCTCCTCTTTGTGACTTTATAATAGAAAACTCAGAATCTGTACTAGTTGATGCTTCGGCATCCATCGGGAAAAATGTATTTATATTTATAAAAAAATCCTCTTTTATTTCGTCATAAAAGCTGTATGTATGTATACCTAATATAAAACAAAGAAATGGCATGTAAAAAGGTTGTTGTTTTTAACTTTTGACTTTAACGCAACGCCAAGAACAATGTCCATTGCTGTTAATATTTCTCAAATTATATCGAAATCCATTCAGCAACAGAACTTTTGCTCCTCTTTGTGACTTTATAATAGAAAACTCAGAATCTGTACTAGTTGATGCTTCGGCATCCATCGGGAAAAATGTATTTATATTTATAAAAAAATCCTCTTTTATTTCGTCATAAAAGCTGTATGTATGTATACCTAATATAAAACAAAGAAATGGCATGTAAAAAGGTTGTTGTTTTTAACTTTTGACTTTAACGCAACGCCAAGAACAATGTCCATTGCTGTTAATATTTCTCAAATTATATCGAAATCCATTCAGCAACAGAACTTTTGCTCCTCTTTGTGACTTTATAATAGAAAACTCAGAATCTGTACTAGTTGATGCTTCGGCATCCATCGGGAAAAATGTATTTATATTTATAAAAAAATCCTCTTTTATTTCGTCATAAAAGCTGTATGTATGTATACCTAATATAAAACAAAGAAATGGCATGTAAAAAGGTTGTTGTAGTAGAAAGAAAACCTTTTATTATAAATTGGTTGATTTAACCCCTTTACAATTCTGAAGCAGTCAACTCACCAAAGCTTATCCAGCCGAAGGCTGAGTTGACCACTAAATATTATAGGAGGTGGTAACTCACCGGCTGGTGAGTTTTTTAGATGGTGAGTCACCACCTAAGTCTAATGGATACTGGATTAATTACCGTGCTTGATAAATGTTTGGTGATTGGTGATCACGAAGATATATTATGTATGTTCAAATAATCTGTGTTCAAGATCATAATCTAGTTAAACCACTACACCACGAATGCGTTGCAAATAAATAGTGCTTTTTGGAAATTATTATCAGGGGGACATTTTGATATTCACAAAGGGAAACAAAATATCTAAAATAATTTAGTGTTAAAAAACCGGATCTTTGATCTCCTTAATTTTGTTTATATTCCTTATTATATTCCCTGAAACGTTGTGCACATATGTTGTTTATTTTTCTTAGCCGTCGATCCTGAGCGCACCCATTGAGAACCGCACGTTTCAATTGACTCATCGACAAACAGCATTACGGGCCACTTGCGTCAGTGGTCTGCAAACAATGCGAGTGACGAGAATGCAGGCAAGCATCCATGGCGTTTAATGCGCACGCACATGACTATACCTTTATCTACGGCCCCAATAATATAACCGTGTGAAATCAGTTTTCCGTTACATTCGGTAAATGTTTGTTGTCGTACTTCGAAGTACCTATTCGTGAGCCACAGCAATACGCTCATGTTGTCAACATTGTTTTTGCATTGATAATAAAAATTACCTAAAGTTTTCTTGATTTAGAAATAAATACCGATGTTTATAGACTATGTTTTGTAAATATATATATATATATATATATATATATATATATATATATATATATATATATACATGCGAATATATGAATACTCTACACAGTTGAGTCCGCCATGAAAATAATACGATATTACTACGATTCGCTCCATTTGGTCATTTATTTAATGTTAGTATACCTAAACATTTGACCCTTGATGGAGTTATCTAAGAACTCACTTCATTTATTGAACTACTTTTCTAAATAATTTATTTAGTAATTAAAAGAATATAGAGTTTTTACATAAGATCCAAAAAGAGCTAGAAACATATTTATGATACCTCTGCATTAACAAGTCAGGCACTTAATATGACAAAGTAAGTACTAAGGAGTAAATCAACTAAACTGGCAAATTTTGTAGGTAGGGTATAGACCATAGATAGAGATATAGCTACAACACTATTATTAACGAAACTGTTGTGTAAAAAAAACATAAAAATATCTGCCTACACCCATTCGCAACAAAAATTTTCCAAAAGTTGTAGAATTTTCCTTAATAATAGATTTGAAATTTTGAGGAGGTATCGCCGAGTATACCCAAAACTAAAAGATACCACTTACTGTGATTAAAATGTTGGTAAACATGCATGTATTATAATAAATATTGTATATTCGTATCAAAACACCTTTATTGAAATTAAATTAATTTGTTTCATATTTTCGTACGCCATTTGAGAAGAATATTGTATCAAAAACAGAAGAAATAAAGTTAATTAAAAACCAATCAAATTATGAAAATAATGAATGTTTTTTTTTACAATATAAACCTCTTCTTTTTCTAACGAGTAGACCTGTGTTTCTTAGTAGAAATTTAATTAAAAATATTGCGGTAAATTGCATCCCCATGTACATATTATGGACCCTCCACAAATAACCGGCGTAAATTAGAAATAGAACGAGTTTGGCAGTGGTGCAACGACACTTTATAATTAGCGATGCACAAATGAAGTGGCTTCGTAGGAATTAGGTCGTAGCGTGGCGCGGCGAGGGGGGGCAGCTCGGAATTCGCGTAACGTTACGTCAGGGGGCGTCGGCCCCGCGGCGGTCACTGACCTGCGGCTATCTCTATCATAGCCGCTAGTCGCATGCGCATAATTACACACTACTCGTACTTAAAAATACTGTTTGCAGAAAAAGTGCAAACTTCAGAAGACTCAACCGTTTTAGATCATTCAGCTAATGCCACATTTTTAATTAAATATTATAAAATTACAAGTTTCTACTTTTTGTGCTGAAGATACGAGCAGTAAATTTGACAAACCAAGGCACTATATAAAACCCTATCGGGTAAAGGTAATTGTTTAAAAAACAATAATTATTCTGTCATTTTAAACGATACATTTTCACACTTGAAACACGTTTCAGTACACTGTTCAGTATTGTATTTACTATTACTATACACTAATGGACTGACTAGAGACCCCTTACCAGGTTTATAGTATTACATGATAACTATAATAACAAATAATATTAATTTTGACCAGTCCGTGTGCGTGCAATATAATATGCAAAATAGGAAATGTCATAGAATTGAGTTGTATCTCCGTTAATTAATTACCACTATTAATTCAGCTCACCCATAATTTGTTTAAGCGAGCAACTCAAACTGAGCACAGTGTATTTATAAGATTTCAGTTTTTATATACATATGTACTATTGAATGAAATGTTATCATCCTCATTATGTGGGTAAAGGTCCGAATAACAAAAGTATTTTTACTTATTATTATGTTACAGCAACAACTAAAAAGAACAACATAAATCTATATAATATTTACAACACTTGGTAAATATTACACTGAAAGTGTATGAGTCGTCTAACATTATACGATTATTTAGCACTGTACGGTGAATATCTGAGCAAGTAAACTATTCGTAACAACATCAAACATCACACAAACAAGCCACTGTTGATAGTAAACAATAACATCGTTCGAGTGCAATGTACAACTGAAACGACAAACGGTGTTCACATGAATTATATTAGGGCCGGTGCAAACAAGGGCAATAGAGCGTTCAACGAACTTCAAAAATTGGGAACATTATTAATGCAATTATATGGTGTCACATGGTATATTCCACAACGTAGACATACTAAATGGAATCTAGCCGGGATCCAATGTTATACGATTCATAATGTGTCAAAATTGACTATTTGTTTTTCTCCACCCTTCTATGGGTCGTTAATACCGTTTCATAGTTTACTTTCAATACCAGATGTCATCAGAAGTCTAACAGTCGTTTTTAGCTTACGCCTCGTATTATTTATTACTATCCGTAACGAGAGCGGATAGTTTTTAAAATACTGGAACCGGACATTAGCAAACATAACAAGCTAATCTAGCTCATCCTATTCAAAAGTTTGATGACCTCTGAACTATGTTTCAAACGCGGTAGTTATAACAGACAGATCATTGTTACAAGTAATTTTTTAACTACTGATTCTCTCGGTTGGTTTAAGTTATAGTGTATGATAATTTTGGCATACCTGCCATAAGTCATATGCTATTTAGCTAGGCTAGGTTCGGGTTAAAAATCGTGTCGCACAACGCGCCATAGGTCGTTGACCTCGTTCTGTATCTCGACGTTGAGGCATAAAGGTACACACTTGCCTACCTACACTGAACAAAACGGGATATAATACGGTTGATTCCATTTGAAGGTAGAGCGGCACGTTCAAGTTATTATATTTTACAACAGTAATGTTTATTGTATGGTCGCCGTGTATTGGGTAACAAAATTTGTTCGATGTTGATATGATTAATGGACACAAAATGACAAACAAACGGTATCTGCACAATGTTCAATTGAAAAAAGAATATTTCTTGAAAAAAGTAAAATATACGATGACCACGGTGTGCATACGTCCCTTTGTTTGACTTAATGTTACACAAACCTTTGATATCTTGTATAATGTCACATTTAAGTAACAAAATAGGTTTTTGCATGTTTCTTGAAGTATTTCCCATGCGGTTACGTCCTACTTAAACTTATACAATGCACAATGATTTAACTGTACCACATAATTTCAGAGCCAAATCATATTTACAAACATACCGCGTCGATTCATTAAATTCGTAATGCTTATTCGAGCGTAACTTGGTCTGAGTAACCTAATTGGCGTGCTACGCTTGCATTCGCTGTTTTAACTAGTGTTTACACCAGACATTTTCTGTTGCATAACAATATTGTACAAAATACATTTACGATAATTTTCTTCTAATATAACCTCATTGTGATTAACGAACAACGCAGTTTGGTTGAATTTTTAGAGGCTGATGTATTAGAGTGCATCATACTAGAGCACTGTATCTTTTAATCTTATGTACGGGTACAATAATCCGTTTTAACAAAAATATGCATGCATGATCTCATCAATCTGAAAACGTCAAAGTAAGAACTATACACCACACTGCTCCAAGAAGTTTGCCCTGTGAAAACGGGCCCATGCGAATCTCTGCTCTGAGTCATAGCTTAGCTGATTCGATTATTGTGTTAAAAATGGTGGTGTTCCTTGTGTAAACATTTGTTTATTGGCTTAATTGGACATTTTCCACTGGAATATGGCACCTGTCTCATGCGAGATTATTTAAAAGGCATGACATACTACCAATTACATATTCGTATAGCCGAAAAAAAGGTTCGTCAGATCCAGCAGAAATTCCAGCTACAACTAGTTCGTGAGAATACAATTGAAATGTCACTGTATGATTAAACCACAAACTGAGTTAAACTTAGAATAAGGAAGCTAGACTAGAGTTAAGGAACACCAGAGATCAAGCTGCTAGACTACTCGTTATACAATGAACAAAATTCCAAAATATAAATAAAGAATCCGTATGTAAGCACATACTTAGATACATACGGTATATTGATGAAGATTTTGATGACAATAATTTGTTTAACTTGGCATGCTAAATCACCAAGCTTTGCTCAATATAAAGCGTTTTAAATCACGAATAAACATAAAAATTTTAAAAACTTTGATATTTTTTTTCCAAACATAACGTACTTGTACCTACCTAAAATACAAAGGCTTTTTTTTCCTTGAACAATTCTCACATTCTGAAGAACGAAAATGTTTTCAATTTTCATTTTCTTATTTCTGTAATAAAATTCATTATTCGACAACATGTGTCTCGCATGCTATTGTAAAAGCTTAGTTTCTTTTGTAATAAAGTGAAATTGCGATGTCATTACCACTCGGAGGCCATTAATCATGCTATTTGGAAAATAAAAGAGCCAAACTTTCTCGTGGTCGATGCTCGGCGCCACTGCAGCGCGCTTTCTACGAGCAAAGCCTTCGAGCACGGCGCGCGCTCTGCGGGATTGCGCGCGCGCACTCCATGGACCATATACCGCGCAGATTCGTATCGTTACACCCACTTGTCTTTACGGTCACGTTTCTGTTTGAAATAAAAATAACATTAAGAGGACATCTACTTTCCTCGTAAGTTTGATAAAAACTTTCCGCATAAAAAGTAGAAACCTGCAATTTCACCAAAAACATTCTGTAAAAAAATAGCCAAGTCTCGATGGAGCAGCTTGTTTATCTCTAAAAAGTAATGAAATCTAGACAAAGTCCTGCCAAGTCTAAGGTTTCTTACTGCGATTTCTTTATTATTATAGTTAATATGACCTATAAAGTGGTAATATTACCATGTCTTGGGATTTGAGTATGCACATCACCTTCATGTAGCGGGTGTGGTTAGTAAACCGTCGCCTCGTCAGTGACATTGTTCGGAAAACTCAGTACAGAGTCACGCACTAATAATAATAATAAATCTTTATTTTTCCAATATCTTCGTTACAATGTTTTGCAGAGTCTTCCCGTTAAGTAGTCTTAATGACACTTGTATTGGGAATGGCTCGCAACTTCCCTTACAGATAGCCACAGATATTGTAGGTAATCTAATTATGAAGTTAGTTATATTATGGTTACCAGCACTAAGAGGCTGGTACCTGGAAGAGGTATAAATAACTATAACTAAGTGTGGAACAGATACAATCCTGTTTTTATTAAATAATATGATAAGAGAATGACAGACGTTCCACTTGCTATTCAAGTGGAGAGCGTGTTAACGGTATGCTCATATACTGTGTGTGTGTATGTGTTTGGACGTGTGTATGTAAGCATGTGTAATGGTTGCCAGTGAGAGGGTTGTGAGAATTCGATTGCGCACAATGTGCAAGTCCGAGTACTCAATTATTTTCATGTTTGTATTTTCATAAGTGAATGTGTGCCGAGGGATACTTGCAAGCCCTACTGATTGTCTCTTAAGTTCGGTACGAGTATTCAACTTACAGGTTCCGTCTATGACTGAGTTTAATAGAGTGTTATTTTATTTGTGTGTAGTTTAACTAATTCTTATTAAAAGATTTTCAACTTCATCATAAGTCAGAGATGATAACCATTTGGTTATTGCATTCTCGCAATTGTGAGAAAGCATTGGGTATATTACTAATGTGTTATTTATTTTATTGTAAATATAGGAGGACTGACCCAAGTACTGTCTTCTAGCAAATGCTGTACGTATAATAGGGACAGGAGCTACAACATCCTTCCTTCTTTTATGAAAATGGTTGACATAAGTTAAAGTTTTGTGACAGTTTAAAGTGATGTTGAGAATGTAAAGTTTCCTAACTGTGAGAAGACCACTTATCTTGTACAACGTATCAGTAGGAAAACGATAAGGTTTAGAGTAAATAACTTTTATCAGAGATCTCTGCACCCTTTCCAGTTCAAGAACATGGGTTTTGGCAGCTCCTCCCCAAATCGAGATGCAGTAAGTGAGGAGCACAGACTGAGCCAGTGCTATGTAGATTTTGTTTTTAAGTTTATTTGACATGACCCTACGTAGTGACTTAAATACCATTATGGGCTTCCTAGTTCGGCTCATTAATAACTCCAGGTGTGGGTTCCAGCTTAGTCGTTGGTCTAGTATAATACCAAGGTACTTAGTTTGGTTAACTTTGTCAATGGATGGACAGGTGCAGATTAAGTTATTAGGATTTGAACAAGAGTGAATTTTAATTTGAAAAGTATTGTGTATTAAAAGTATTGTAAAAGTTGTGATTTAATTGAAGGAGAGAAGCAGATGAAGTTGGTTTTCTGTATGTTCAGCGTTAAAAGGTTATCACTAATCCAGTTGGATACTATAGATAAGCCCTTTTCTGTTTCCACAATAAGGATTTGTTGCGCAGTAGTAGTAGCCTCACTCTGTTCTCACGGAACACTCCATTCTCTCTTCTAGAACCATGCCAGTTGCTTTCGATGTTGCTTCTGCGAAATCACTTTTCTGTGGCTACGGCCTCCCGTTTTGCAATTTAGATAAGATACTGTTTACGTACTGCTTCTGCCGCTTTGAATCGGGTGACTGTTGAGGCGCTGGATGTGGAGGAAGTCGAATGCAGATTAGACCGGGCTTGTGATCTTGAGAACATTTTTAGCGGGAAAAATTAAGATTTTGAAATTGGGAAGAGTGCTGGATTTACCAATTAAAAAAGTATTTTAGTGTACTGTAATCAGGGGTTGTTGGGACCGTAGATAACACAGGTAGCTAGACTAATTTCCAGTATCTATTCAGGCAATATTTATGCACGGGATAAGCGTAGGTATGTACTACATACAACTCAAAAAATGTAAAACAATAGCTTTCTTTCGACTTAGTAATAAGTAGGTATGGACTGAAACAATATCTTCCACATACACCTCGAGTTAGAGATGACTTTCAGGATTGAAGCCAGAAGTACCTATCTAGGGGTTGCAATTGTCCTCAAACGCCTTATAGTTTATCAATAGCAGAGATGCCGATGTAGGCAGTAAGTAAAAGTGCCTAGTCAAGAGCTCTTTTTTTCTTTTTTGTTTCCTTTCTGACTATTGCTTCTTCAATGAAATGAAGCGGCCTACCAAGATGAATATTTTTTGTAAAGGCAGTATGTCGATCGTTAATAGTTTGGTTGGGCTTTTGTGTTTTCTACTCAGGGTCATCAGTGACACCAGATCTCGATAACCCTAGTTTTTATAGTTTTCCCTTTATGTGGCCATTAAAATCTAACTCTGTACCAAATTTCAGCTCTCTGAGTTTATGGGAAGTACTAGTTCTATTTTGATGATCATGAGTGAGTGAGTGTGTGTCAAAAATGCGAAACTTTGCTTTCCCTTAACTTCGGAACTAAATTACCTACAGACTTGAAATTTTGAATTTCAAGTAAGTGCCTATAGCTTACTGAATGATGAAAATTTCAGCGTTCTGGTTTTATCCAGAGGTTCTCAAATAGGGGCCTGAAAATGCGGCGAAATGGTTCCAGTAAAGGATGGTACGGCAGTGTTTGCTTTGCTTCGCGCTCGACTTGGCGGGGGCCCTGCCGTGCCCCCCGATTAAGTAGGTTAAATATCTTGTAAAAAAAAATACATGCTGACCTAAATTTTTCATAGGAACGAAAAATATTTTCAAACGTTATTGTTGTATATATATTCTTCTGTGGCATCTGGATCTAGGGAAGAAATGCTAATATGTAGGGAGGGACATAAATAAGATTTAGCAGGATGCTACAGGGGTAGCACTCATAAATTCACTACTCCCCAAATAAATAGTGTTTTCAATGAAACCCAGTTGGATCCGTGTGCCGCTGTAGTAGCCTCAGGTATTATAATTATCTGTCAAAAATAGTGAAGAAAATATCCTTAACCTAATATTATATTCATATAAATTCATTTAACCAGAAGTGAAATATATACTTCGATAGAATTGCAATGAATAGAATTGGATTGACCGCATCTGTGCCGTACATGGCGTGGAAGAATCCAGCTAAAGAGAGACCGACCAAAACAATAAAAATAAATATAATCAAAAGGTGTCAAATCAGAGTATATCCGGATGTTGTAAAAATTGTAACTAATAGATTAGATAAAAAGCGCTAGAAAGCGCTCGCAGTGGGGCGCGGGCGCAGGAACTGGGTCACTTTCATTTTCGTTCATTTCTTTTCGGATGCACCGCGTTAAACATTTGCCGTGCTGCTTAGCACGTATCCATTACCTCCTTTCTTTACATACTTATTAGTAAAACCTGCTTTTAGAGGAAAATAGAGACTGAATTGCATCAATAATAAACAGGACCAAATTAAGCATGTGAAACTAACAAATTAAGAAAACGTTTTTGGTTTGAGATAAAATAAAATAAATCAATGTATCTGACAATTACACCAGAATACTAGTCTCACACTAAGATTTTCCCTTGTACTATCCAAGAACTATACACCGAAAACTACAACCCAGCACACTCAGACAGAGCATAATTCGATATCTACATATATTTACTTTACCAAAGATTCAACCCGGGACTTTTCACGCTACAAGTTTAGTACTGCGTCGCCGAGGATATATAAATAAAACGATAAGGTATTTTTACACACCTTACAATATTAAATACCAAATGCAATGTAAAATATTTTTCAGATAAATATTAACTTAAATTTAGATAAATTTTAATTTGGAATTAGCACACTTTCTAAAATTTTATTTACATCCATCAATCGCATAAGATTTAAATTATTTTTTATTTTAATAATTTGTGATTCAAGGTTTACTACAATGTTTCGGTTTTTTTTTTCTATTATTATATAGAAGTAAAATAAATGTGGCGGAAGTCAATGCATTTCCACCCCTTATCGTCATGTAATGAAATAAATCAATAGAAATTATTGCACGAGACGAAAGAATAAAGTTTCATTCACCATAGGTACAAGTACTTGGTATCATTTTAATAGCTTCCCAACTCCCTTTCAAAAAAGTTTCCTCACTTTTTCTTTATTACCATACTTGGAATCAACTTAGTTTCACTACTTAGTATTTAAATAATTTAGTATACAACAACATTTTGATAGAAATCTCCGACTACAATTCTAGATACATACATCTGAATGTTAGAAGTTCAGCTTATAGTTTCATTATAAATAAATAAGTAACACATTAATCAAAAGAATTAAATAAAAGTAATATTTCTAAATTATATTTTCTTTTAAATGTGAACCGGATTTTAGGCACATGGCCGTGGTACAGAGCCGCGCAACTCCGCTTGCGCACCGATGAAAGTAAGAACTTTCTAGGCCACTCTTCGCCGTCACGCTAATCACGCACTTACACCACAGGAGTTTTCTAATGCCACTAGATATGCAAACATTTGACAATGAACTTTGTACTATGTACTTTGCGTGTTGGAGTTGCATATGAGTACAAAAAGGCATATTTTTGAAAGAGAAAATATGTCGGCAGTTAAAAGTAATCAGTTGCACTCACGTAAAAGGCACAGTCAAAAGCTCGTTGGATTAGAACTTTGGATTTTGTATCGCTACCATTACCATTATATCAACCAGAAGTCAAAGTTAGTAATTGATGTTATGGAAATCATAACCTATGGCGGTTGGGACATAATTTATCTATAATAAACACTCGGAAACAGAACCAACAGAAATGCTTAGGTATGCAAAGTAACTTAATATCCTGTTTTTGCTATTTAATTATTTTTGTTGGTTTTGATATAGGTACTCGTATTATTCCAGGATAATATATTCAGTTGGTTATAAATTGAACATATAGGTAATTATTTAAGAGGTTTTTAAAAAGTATTAAAATAGCATTACTACATCATACACCATCTATGGGAAATACGGCAACAATAAATAATCGATATTTAATAGTTATAAAAAATGCTAAGCAAGATTTCACCCGAAAAAACATACGTACATAGGTACATCGATTGTAAATTAAGCTTGTAAAAAGCAGTGATCTGTACCTACTCAACCCGCTACATACCTTATAGCGATATTTGTTAGATTCTCTTGAAAACACAACGAATAATTTAACAATAAACATTACATCAACAGTCCACCACTGCTTTTAAACAGAGAAACGGTATGACATTTGACTATTTTTGCAGCACAGTAACCCAATTTGAGCAAAACCGAATCAGCTTTCTACAGAAAGTCCGCAGTCGGGTCAAACAACACGGTGCGATAGTGGAGTGGAAAAGGTGAAATTTAGCGGAGCGAGAAATCGACGGGATGCGATGTTTATTGTAACGAGCCCGGCATCGGGCGTGCGCAAGAGAAACTGAAAGTAATGGCGCCGCAGTCAACCCACTTTCACTGCTCCGGTGCGCCGGCGCAGCGAGCGCCCCACGCTCCCCACGCGCCCGCCTGCCTGTCCTGGTTTACTGGCTCGCTAAAAATGGCCCTTCCCTCGATCTAGGATTATGTACAAACTTTATTTTACTTGTTTCATACTTTAGCATTACAAACAATATTCTCCTAGCTATTCATATACTTACTATTCGTCAATCAATAACGTCACAGATTAATTAAATGTTTTTATTATCTACCTCTTGATTTATGTTAATTTATAAAAGCATCGACCATAATAAGATAATAATTTTTATGTGTTGTGTTTGACAGGACAAGGTTTATAAAATAAAAGCTGAAAATTTACCAGTATCTTACGTGTGCAGAGCCGCTGTGGGTCAATAGTAAAAAAATATTGGTAAATATAAAAAATAAATAAATAAATAAAATAAATAATAAAAAAATATATATCACATACATTAATTGCTCATAAACTGTGATAAGTAGCTAAGGCACTTGTATTGCAGAAATAAGAAACAACGCGAGTACCCGAGACTATTGAGAAACGTTTGTTTGCCATATTGACCCGACCCGAAATCAATCCAGGGACCTCAAAGATGGCGTGACGCCAAAATCCTGCCCACTAACCTCTTGGCAAAGGAAGTCTTCAATTAACTAATGATGAAACACAATATGTGTTTGCATATGTTCGAAGGCTCATAGGCACGATAAATAACAAATTACGTTTGCGGCCGTAACTAGAAGAAAATCAAATTACTAGAAATTTAAAATGGCTTTTAAAGTTCGAGAAAAGGATGGTACGGCCGTATTTTTAATTTAGCTCTATTTGCGGACACTGGTACGCCCAGATTTGGATTGACGCGGTGTCTAAAGTCCTAATGCGTTTAATACTGATTCCTTACAAAACGATTGGTTTCTCGTAATGGACAATGACCCTAATTCTTGATGAATGCCTGGTAATAATTAATATTTGAAAAACGAATCTTTCTAGTTACGGATAGTAATAAATTATACGACGCGTAAGCTAAAAATGACCCGACAGACGACTGATGACAGCCGATATAGAAAGTAAATTAGAATTAACGACTCGTTAAAAATCGGACAGTCATTTTTGAAACTTTGGAACTGGGAAAAATATTGGAGCCGGGCATTAGAGGTTTGGTGAATACCTCGGAGCAACAAAGAAGTGGAGGTCCACTAGCCCCAAATTATTTTACAAATGGTACAGACTTTTTTTATAGAGTTCAATTGTTTGTGGAACCAATAAGTATAATAAATAAATAAGTACAGGATAGTTCTTTTACTGACTTATAATCGTAAAAAACAATTACCTACCTAGAAGTAAAAAATAATTAATGTAGGTAATCATATTTAAAAAAAGTACTAAGTAGGTAAAACAAAAACTCGAAAAAAAATCAAGCGATAAATAAGGAGAAGATAGAAGAACAGTTGTTTATAGGGTTTTATATGTACTTGGATTTTTTTTCGTAGATCCTTTTGTTTCGTCGCTGTGTTTTTTATGGAAGCGTTCCGATAAAAGGGGTAGAATTTAAGTTGTTCGTGTGAATTAAAAATTATCTGTATAATTTTTCAATGTATGTCTACAAACACTGCATCTTTGCCATTGATTGGACTCACGTAAACACTCAAATAAAAATGGATCCGAAAGAGTTGAAATCTATAAATACGTGGATCCTGCATTGTCCTTATTTAAAGAAGTTTCGAAAATACTTGTCGTCTCTACAGGGGACGCAAAATGCGAGGAGAAGGATATAGATATGTATGTGTTATTCAGATGAATATCAAAATATTAAATGTCACTATCATTACTCTCAATACGTCAATATTTAATACGTTTTCGAAACTTCAAAACAACCCAAATAATTGGCCTTGCCTTATTACGGTTCGTGAGTAACTAAAAACTTCCCGCTCGCTGGGCCTGCGTTTTTATCGCACTATGACCCATATCCAAATATTGAAATATTGGTATTTGCTGAAAAGACAGTTTGCTAATTGGTAGTCCACTATCATAAAGACAAAATCATTATAATTAAACCACATCAACTTTATAAAGCACATAATTTGAAAATCACAACAGGCCTTGTTATGAACAAGTTTTCACATAAGTTATTTAAATCAAAGACAATCAAAAATGGTAGTGCACTGAATAAAAGTGAAAATGGACAGTGGACATGTTAAGTATGCCGAAGCTACCTTCACTAAGAACACGGGCGAATTGACAGCTCTCTCCCCTAACAAATTTAAGGAACTACCATATCGTCCCACTGTTAGGCCTAATCTTAAGATAGTACTATATATTATCTTAAGTTGGTGAAGGCATGTATGAAAGGCAGCCCGTAAAATGTTTCCAATGATAGCACAGGTATTGGCTCACAAATATACTTTATTTTTCGGGTTTACACACTAACCCCATTTTCGTGGGAATCATTTCTTTTGATTGACAGATGTCGCATTGCTGCCACAGTCTCTACACAACCTTACAGTTAATTTTAAATGCTTACAGGCACATGACTTCTGTTTAGTTTTATCAACTATCATCTACTAGTCAAGACGGACTGCTAAACGGACTGATTTCCGAAGCGCGGAGATATTCGTGATAAATGTCATCCAATGCGATTATGCAACTTATTATAGGTACATATATAGCGGAGTCTCACGTATTCTGATAAAATATCAGGGGTCAGTGGTTTCCAGTGGATTGTGTGGTCACTTAACCAACTGACAAAGGCAATAGAAAAAGTACTCGTTTGTAACTACGGTCTAAAACAAATTCGTGAAAGTGCTTTGCAAAATAATTTATTCATAGATATGTTTTACTTTATTATTCTGTAGTGCCTATGAAATTTTAGTTTGGAAGAAAAATTTCATAGTCAAAAGTCTCAACTACAATAAATAGAGTCTACTATAGATTTGCAAGAAAATGTTCGATTATGGATAATGAGGTGTATCTACTTAAATTACAAACTCGATAAACGGCTTCGTTCAAAAATAAGAAAAAGAAAGAGAGGTAGGGCATAGCGATTTATCGCTCGAACTGGAGCAGCCCGACTGTTGAAATACCTTCACCTTACAGAAGACCGCAGCCAAATAACAATTACTTCTGTGTCGTTGTGTTCCTGCGTGTGAATAAGGTTAACAGAGCTCCTGGGGGGTGCTACATTAGTAGCAGGGGTCAAGCCTTCAAGGTAAGGGCGACAAGTCCAGTAACAGATTTATGCTGTATTTGTCGACCTTAAGCTAGGATCTCATTACCACTTAACATCAGGTGAGATGAGGTCAATCTTGAAGTGTAATATAAAAAAAAAGGAAAAAAAAATACTCATTACCATTTAACATCAGGTGGGATGAGGTCAATCTTGAAGTGCAATATTAAAAAAAATGCGTTAGACCTAATCCGTTGTGCCTTATTTTTTTTCATATTGATTTAATAACAGATGACCAATTAATTAATTACTGTTAAATGATAAATTCAAACCATAATTATATCTAACCTTAAAACGTAATGCAAGATTTCTTGACTGAGATTCTTTGAATGGCACTTTACGAATAACGACAAACGACGAACCAAATCATTGATGTAGTAAATCAGGGGACATTTCTGCCTTTGCAGAAATTTTGGACCTAGTAAATGTCACAATTCAATGCTTACTAATTTATATCAAATGCCGGTTTTTTTCATTTTCCGCCTGTAGCCTTTTTATTTTTTAACTAATATCATATCTAATCACACGACCTTACCAAACACACAAATCAAAAGCATAGTCGTTCTATGATTACTAATAGCATTTTTAATTTCAATACCCAATTTTCGGTTTTCAAAATCTTTTGCCCTTGGATCCAGCCTAGTTCTATAGTTTAATCTAGCTTGCCGCTTGCCCGCTTCCTCGAAGCGGAAGGCACTAGCCCCCAAATCTGGCACTATATTTACCTGTAATATAGTAAATAAATGTTGTTTATTTAATAGTAAGTAGTGCGCGATATGTCCGGCGGCGGCGGGCACGGGCGCGAGCGCGGCGCTCGAGCGGTGTCAGGCGGTGTCGCTGACCCCGCGCGAGTCAAGGGCCTCGGTCGACGACCGCGACTCCGCGCACAACACGCGTCGCGCCACAATGTGCTGACTTACCGCTCACTATAACACCGGTTCATTACAATCGTGTAATTCGTCAATGTCCGACTTTGTCTCTGTAACTACTCTTCAGAGTACGCGAACAGTTTCTAGCAATCAATTTCGTGAGTAACTAAGGGTGACAGTGATCACTTTATTTCAACTAACACGTATCGCGTCTGCTTGTTTGCCTTTCTTTTCCATAAAATAGGTAATTAGATTAGCCCAGAATCACTCGAAAGCTAATATCCGATTAAATTAATATAAATTAAAATAACCGGAAGAAAAAAAAACAATTTGCGATTAACTCGATTGCATTACATTCTAAATACGATCTTACCTTGATGTTCATAATAACATAGGTTCCTAGATAAACAAACAGAAACAGTAAGATAAAATGGTAATTTTTATTTAGGTACATTCGGTCTAAAGTCATGAAAGCAATGTCATTAATATGACTAAAAACTGAAGTTGATGACAGAATTTATGATTAATACTAAAACAGGTTACCAAACCAATAATGGCAGCATTTCCATCTTAAATAAATCCATAATACAATAACACCACTGAACACTTACTTACTGACAAATCCCGAGAACTTCCGAAATAGTTGAAACTATTGTTTTTCCTCTACCATTATAGGCAGCCCTTCCTTAAATCAATGAGATTTAATTTCATTCAAAATGCCCAAAACGAAAGAGATCGTGGTAAAAGTTATGACAAATGTTATACTGAATCATAAAGTTGGCTTAAAATACACCGTTATTCTTAGACTGTTTTGGCAGGTAATCGAATAATAACCCTATTCCCACAGTTCAACGTGCCACATAGCCCATTCGCTTACGGCGGCCAATAATTTACAGTTTCGCCGCAAAAACGCGAGCTTATGTAAGCTGGTGCAGTGTAATGGGCGTGAGTTGCAACTATTTCATTGAGCCTGGCTCGCAACGACTAGCAATATAATCGGCCAAATATGTACAGTGCTATGCGTGCGGGTCGCCATGGCCGGTCGTCGAACCCGCTGCTACACAACAACAAACCACTCACACGTTGACTCCACCGTTTAGGTCCGATTCACTTGATGCAATACTCATATGAATCGTTAAATACATTCGTTATTTATGATTCTGTAAGAATTGTTTTAGTGGGGTAATGGATCTGCGTTCTATTTCTCAGGTCATGGCCCTTCAAATTAGTAAGTATTAATACCTGTTACCAATCTTTCTTACTTCTTTTGTTCTTAAATGATTTTACTAGAACTTTGTCGGTGCGCTATCTGAGCTAGGTTAAAGGTTCGATTCCCGGTCGGGTTAATATGGAAAACAAACATTTCTATATATATCTCTTTTGTATGTCTCAGTCTAGGTGTTGTAATACGGTCGCTGTTTCTGTAATCTAATTTCGATTTGATTAAAGAAGAGTATGTTATGTTGTCCGATGTTTATATTTATTTATTTGTTTGTTTAGAAAAATAACATGGCGATATTATAGGCAAAACTACCATGAAGGTAGCATTAAATCGTAAAACTTGAGCTTTGGAGTTTGTATAAGTGGAAAGCTTAAGGGTTAATAATTTGGCTAAGTCCGTGGAATGATATGATAGGGTTTTAATACGTGAAACTATACCTATTATGTCGGATACCATGATGGATGAAATTTCAAATTCGTCGCTTACTTACTTCGAAAGTAAATGAAGCGCATCAGTGAATCCAAAACCATATATTCAATCTACTTTTATTTATTCATTCGAATCTCTACTAATCCCTACTATCCATACTAATCCGTACTAATATTATAAATGCGAAAGTAACTCTGTCTGTCTGTTACGCTTTTTCACGCTTAAAGCTCTCAACCGATTTTGATGAAATTCGGCTACCTTTTATTGCGATAAAAGACCCTGTAGTCAACGCGAACGAAGTCGCGGGCACAGCTAGTATGTAATAAATAAACGCTCTCCCCAATAACCTGAAAATTTTCATGGATAATTCAACAAAACCAAGCATTCCTTTACTCTTATATAATGGTGGTACCTACCATATGAACGTGTTTCCCACACGCGATTCCTATACCACATGGAATTGGTGCGAGTAACCACAATTTCATTACTTTACCTACATTACACCATTTAGTTTCAGCATGTGCCGACGGATTCAGGGTCGTAGCGTGACGGTAATTTAGAGAATGTCCCATAATTATTATTGGAGGTTGTCTGCGTCCACACCACCCCTCGAGACTTGGACACTAATGGAGAGTGGGTGGTAGTGCGTTCGCATTGACCTTAACCTAGAAACTATTCCTTTCAATTACTCGTCATCCATCAATGTTAACGATAAATCTTTCCAGTTTAATACCATCAGCCATAATATGAGCATTTTGATAGCCTGGGAACTATTAGCACGTTACATAAGTGCTAATAATATAGTTTCAAAACTGTAAAATATGTTAACTTTTTGTGTTATAATGCTATTCTATTGTATTATACCTATAAGAAAATTCATTTCGTTGTTTAACTAAAAATTATCATCAATAAATAGATGTCTATTTATCGACGTACGTTACGAGTGTAGACCTCGGTTGATGGTAAGGTGCATCAGACAAACTCACCTGGTAAGAAAGCTAATGAAAAGAGTAGGTAGTCATCATTTTAAAATTCTTGATGAAAGCAAAGTGACAAAGACAAGACAGAAGAGGAAAAGCTTAAAAACTTAGAATTATTTTGAAGCTTGAAAGCAGGAGAATTTGCTTGTACTAGGTGAAAACCCGGCTTCGCTCGGGTGGAATGTGACCTATAATACACAAAACGTCAATTTCGGCTAAGCTAATGTTAGCGGCTGCGGTTTGTTCGTCAGTGCTATTAGAATTCAACGAAATACTCCATAATCCGAATTTAACGGATATATGTTGTCGACTCGAAATCAATATTTTTTTATGCTTTGTTATTCACCTAAGGTTTCGATCGAGTCTACCGTACCCCATCACGAAATTATTAATAGAGATTGGTGAGAGCTCCTAACTTGAATGTACACGTATGAGCACAGGCACGTCATCAGGTGAACGTATATCCAACGGTCTAAATGGATGTTGTTGTGACCTTAGGACGACTTAATTGAAGCAATAATAAACCGTAGAAAGCTCACTGAGGGAGCAGGCGACAGTTCGTCGCAGGCTTTATTGTCGAGCCGTCATCGTAAAATGCGAGGAAGGTATTCTTAACAAGAATGGCGTCACCTTCGGCGGGCCTATTTAAGAATCCATTTCGGCTAACGACCGTTCGCGGAGAGGTTAATCGTCGTTCACCTGGGCTCTGCATAGTACAAAGAGAGACAGTAGTTAATTTTCTTTGAAATAGCTCACTTCCGCCGTTTTGTCCAACAGAAAAGCGTGCTTACTGGCTCACGTCACAAATACGTAGAGCAATTTTTATACGAGTAGTTTATGATTATTATTTTTTTAGTTTTATGAAGGTGGTCATAATTAACTACGCCATTTAATTATCTGTCCCATAATGGTAATATCGACTTTGAACAAGCATATTTTAACAAGAGCGGGATAACTATGGTAATAACACATTACCATAGTTATCCCGCTCTTGTCAATAGATAGTAAACATACTATCTATTGATTTGTCTTCTTTAACAAAAATTTTACTAAATCAATTAAAATACAACTCGTAATAAGGGACTGTCGGAGCCTATTAATCGTGGCGCTTTAAAATCTTTCGAAAGTAAAGCACCCTACTATTTGCGTTTGTACTGTGTCCCGGGTAACTGTGGCTTTGTTTGTCGTTGTTTGCTAGCCGTACCGCGGCCGTGAATGTGGTCGCTCACCCAGCCCGAGCACTAAACATGCTCATTTTATTGAGCGGGGGCGGCCAACTGTCCACGAGATTTGTGTAACGTCCCCTCAAACTCGCATCCATCCGTGCCCCGATGACTCTCCGATCCGAGAAGAATGGGCTATCACACTAAATGGTACTGACGCATACTGGCACGCGAATTATTATCTCGACGAAGAGCCACGTCGACTGACTGTGCAAACGAAAGAAACAATTAAAGACGCCTGTATTTAAATATGGTTCAGACGTATTTGGACGAAAATACTTCAGAAAAGGTTTATTCTCTGAAACAACTAAAACTTAATAAAAAGCATTAAGTAATTAATTTCCATTTTGGAACCCATGTTCAGAGAATACCGAGTAAACGAACACGCTTGTTTGTAGATAGGTACTTTAACTTTACGTTAACTTATAATAGAGTTATATAAACTCAATTATATTAAAAAACATTCTTAACAAATCTTGAACTCGACTCAAAAATATCTAAAGTAAGGACAATAAAGCTAGCTTTTGAAAGGGAAAATCCTTATTCACTAATCCACGTTGTCGGACTGCGAACTTAAAATCCCAAATCTTTTATGGAAGTGTCTATATAGGGATAAAGGGACGTTTGGGGCAACCAAGTGGAATGGAACCCGCGACCTTGCTAGGGCGAGGTCACATCGCCACCCACCCCCCCGCCCCACCCCGCAGCAGCCGCTACCTGCTACCTCCGCGAACGTAACTCCACCGAACCCTCATACCCTACATAGCTACCGATACATTTGTTATACGCGCACGACCTTAATTTGGAACAGAAGGTCAAACTCGTAATACCTATCCCCATGTAATCGACAAATAGAATAGGTAGGTCCAACATCATATCATATACACCTATATAGGTGAACGTATATACGTTAAGGCCTTCAAGCAAGCAAAGACCTACACTATAGTTCTAGATACATTTCAGAATTATATACCCTTAGCACAAGCAAAAACCGTAATCGAATAGTATTACGTAGAGTGAAAATTGTATGAATTTCAAAGGCCGCCGAGGTGAGTAGCGGAACTACTGACATTGCTATACAAAATTAGCACATCGTAAAATTACTCGATTATATATTTTATTCTGCTAGGGGTACAGAAAACCCAAGAATGTGACTTTAAAAAAATACATTTGACTAACTAGCACATCGTAGCGAACATGAAAAGTAGGAATTCCCTATATATGTATACCTACAATGATTCCTACCTTTGATTCCAATAGCGTAGCCTACTCCACGCAACAGTTTTGTACGTCTAGTTATATTAGTGGCTCATCCCTGCGTCGGATTATCCAGTTCCACATTACTTTGTCATTTCGAATAACCTACTTAGTTGCCTATTGGTATCAAGAACAGAAAACATTGTTTCGATTTCGAAGTATTGTCTTCTTGTAAATTACCTACCAGCGATTCTCGATAAGCAGAAGACATTGCTTTATTTAATGCTTGACATTTATTATTCCACCTTATTAATATAATCTGGCCTGAAAAACATACGGAAGATAGGTCATTACTAATAGGTATATTTGGCGCAGTCATCTGGTTGAATCTGTTATTTCATTGAATGAGTAGCGCATTTCTTGAATGACGACATTTAATTAAATGACTAGGCCGCCCGTTGATTGAACAAGCGTCACTCAACTTCCAATTAGTATTTGTATTTGTAACTATTTAAAGAATTGTAACATAGCCCTTTGATCAGAGCGGACATGTAAAATTAGTTATTTTTTTCCCCTTTGCAGCGCTAGTACCTACTTACTCTCTACAACAAATATGGTGTCAAACATCTCACACAGATAGTACAAACTGTGTTGATCTGAGATTTTAAATTTTAGTTCTTTTTATCTAAATTCTCATTTCCTAGTATACTTTCGGAGATTTATAGGTTTATAAATGAAATATTAAATGGCTGTCACAGTCTTTGATTCTTTGAATTCCTTGGTAAATAAATAATATATATATATATATATACGGTCGAATTGAGAACCTCCTCCTTGTTTTTTGAAGTCGGATAAAAATAGTCAGTATTGCCTATCTTAAAACTTGAAACACTTGACGAATTGTTCTTTAGTAATTTAATTAAATGTCGCCACTTAATGAACGCCCTAGTCATTCAATCAAATAGCAGATTCAACCTGCCTGCCGGCACCACACGCGTAAGATCCCGGTAAATTTTAACTTTTTATACAACCTTTTTCTGACAATTTGGGACGGCAACAAAAAAAGTATCGTCCAATTTGGTGCAGTCGTTCTGAAGTCAAGGGCGTACATAGGTACATTCTACTTTCCATACTTCAGTCATTTCTTTTAGTTTTAAGAAATAATAAAATTTGTGTTCGTCGTGATTGAGATAAATTTTCAGATAAGTAGAGGAATTCTAAAAACTGCCAAAGCTATTATTAAACCCCAAATAAATAGGCTGGCTAAATAATAAAGACTGCCAATTAAAAGCTATACGGAAAATGCTACTTGGTATGTAGATACTTTATTAACATTAGCACATACAAAAAGGTAAATTCCACAGACATATAAATTCCTAGTAAAATCATCATAGAGGTTGCATCTGAGTAGCACAATTACAAAAATTGCAATAAAAAACTGTCATTGCGTAATACTATGTGTTTTATTAGTGTTCTACCCTCAGGTGTAAGTAAGTACAACAAATCATTTGGCAAAGGTCTCCCAGAGAGCTGTGAAACTTATGTTAAGGCTTCAATATGCATCTATATATTTTTTAACAAAAATAACCAACTTCCCATTTATTTTTCTGGAACACCATCAAAAGATCCTGGTTTCCATATCATGGTTCCACCCGGGACATCTCCTTTCCAACACAAAATCATTTAAATCGGTTCATCCTCGATCATATTTAAAAATACTATATGGTTAAATTGAGAAACCTCCCTTTTTGTGAAGTCGTAGGTAACCAGTTATTACTGGTATTTAAAACCATTGTTATTTATTTAAAAGTTACCACATCTACATTACAATGTATAACTGACAAGAATCTTCGTATCATTTTTTCACTATACCTAGTAACTTCTGTATTTTTTTTTTCTTTTTTTTTGCGAAATTTTGCAGACTATCGACAATATATTCCAATATCAGTGTGGGAGGACTTACAGGCGTGATGGTCCGGGATGGAAGCTCGAGGCTCGAGTAGGTACGGAGAACGGCCGGTCGGGCGATGACGGCGTAGCGCGACCTTGGCCGTGATCGCGCGCTCGATATAGCCCGGCCGCCGCCCGCTGCCTCTCCCCACACGAACACCACCCCATCACACCGCACCCACACTCCGAGACTTCCTTCTGGTGCTCTCTAAATATTCCGGCAGAGAATCTACCTCAGATACGACGCAGTTAACCGCCTTATTAACGTTTCACGGCGCTCACTTGTTTAATATCTAACTCACTTATTTTACCTATGAATTATATTACATATCTATACATACCTATAAATAAAAACGACACGACACAAAGTAATGTACCTCTTGACACAATTATGTTAATGTTTACGAGTATCTTGATCCCGCAAGCAAACTCTGTACCTACCTACCTATCTACTTACCTAAACAGTTTTGTCGAACTCCTGCCTATTTTTGTAGGTACACTAACTTATAATAAATTGGCTCATCACTTCAACATACATATTGTACATATATGTAATATTTTTGGTTATGTTGGTTTGTAACAATTTTGGAAATTCAACGGGATAAGTAGTACCTACGTACGCGGGGTCGCAATGGGTGCGTAGGTAGGTAATATTTTTTTCTTGTGATTAATTTCATAACTTGGTAGGTATTTAAGTAAGCGTATTATCACCACTAAAGGACCCGATCCAACTTAGTAGGCAGACGGCGTAGTTGGAACGAATCAGAATTAGACACCAAGGTCAGAGCGGAATGATATCATTTATATGGCGTGCCTGTCCCTGAACTCTGTTAGCCGCGAGTGACGCAAGTCGGCTTCAAATATCACCGTGACCTTACTCGTAAAAATAATCCCAGTAATTTTCAGGTGATGGCTCTACACCAACCACCCACTACATTAATGATAAAGGTCATCTTTAACAACAATGTACACAGTTTGTTCAATTAGCCGAAATGAAATGTTTGAGTAGGCAGTCATGTTGTCAGCAGAACCGTCTGTAACAAATTGGAAGCTCGGTGATCTAACCTAAGTAGGCTAGGAGGAAGAGGGCTCAGGTTTGCGTCGAGCACTAAACCAAAGACGATTTAAGTACTTCACGACACTAGCATGTACCTAAATTATTTTATCATTATTTTTTGTACTGATGGTTATTTTCTACCTTATTTAGTAGCACCGTCGGACACATGGTAGTAGGTAGGTACCGATATCAAACTATCTTTATCTAGTAATTGCTTCTATTTAAATATCAACTTAATTCTGAAAGTCCTTTCACTACCTAATAAACTAATTTTCTTCGATTTTGGCGGATCGATTACTCTGCATGAGATAGATAATGAGGATATCTTAATTTCGAGCAAGCTGAATTAAAATTTTCAAATTAAATATTCCGTTATACGACCAATAGCGGAAGTAATAGTGGTGAATGGTACATTTTATCTATCGCAAGACGTGAAGAACTAAGCACGTTGTCAAGTACCTTTTTTTTTATATAACGAGGGGAAATACATTGATGTACCGTACCGTCACCCGAGGGAAGTGACGGCGTGTGTGAGACTCCCCGCCATGAGAAGGGCAGGACTACCCACTAAAACCCCCCGATTGGACCTCATCGCCGTTAATGGTGATGCTACGGGAAACTCAGCTCAGCCATACTTACCACAGCACCACCGTCTCTTCCCCCCGGGTTGGTCGAGGGGAGGGCAGGGCTGACCGATCCACGTTGTCAATACCTACCTACAAGACACCCGTATTAAGTGTACAATGAAGATGAGAATATCGCCTGCGGCAGCGCCTCCGCAACATCACAAACTGACGAACTACTGCCTTGAGTACTCTTTAGGAACTCAACAGCGAATTGGAAAAAATCTGAATATTTTCAACTTTCAACTAAAGAAAAACATTCAGAGTTTCCAATTCGCTGAACATCATACGTATTAAACTTGAATTGCTCAACATGGCAAGCGTGTAATGAATGTATCAAACACTTTTTATCATAGTTGTCTGAAAAAGATTACAAAACATTAAAAATGTAATGTCATGGTTTTGGGCAAAGGTAATAACGAGACTAATAATAAATTTGCAATTCAGCTTCTATTGAGTATTTAAGACTCTTTTACTCTATTTTTTTCTTTTAAAACTAATTTCGTATAGGTATGGAACATCTTTTATATAAAAAAGAAGGTACAACTCACACAAGGCAGCCGAAACAAACTAAAACCTTTTGAAAATATAATGATTGCATACTCTAGAGGCCTGAAACAAGAAATTTGTGAAAGTTGTGCGCTTAACAGTCCAAATCATGCTTAAATTGGGTATCAGATGAAAACTAACTAAAAAAAAGGGTTGATAAACAAATACAATTATCTTCTTTAATTTCAAGATGTTTCTTATAGGTATTTACATAAGTATTACAAATCATTATTGTAAATGTATTCACTTGGCCTTGCCTTTCTTTTTACCTCCTTTTGGAGATTTACCTCCTTTAGAGGCTTTGCCTCCTTTCGGGGCCCTACCACCGGCTTTCGCATTATTGAACTTGGCCTTCTTTCCGCGACCCTTGGTTTTTTCCTTGGCCTTCTGCGCGCGCAGATCCTTTTTCATACGAGGGTCGACTACCTTATACTGTCCCTTGACTCCGGACGGCCGCTTCATCCGTTTCGCAGTCGTATGCTTCTTTGCAACGACGTATGTAACCTTCTTTTTACCGTCAGTCTGAGCCTTCTTATAGAGCTGTTTCACTTGTTGCGCCTTCTCTCGCTCTGACATATCGGCGTTCTCCAAAACAGCCTCGGCTTTCTTCTTCGCCTTTTCCATTTTCTTGATCATGCGCTTCTTCTTTCTAGCTTTCGCCTCTATCACTTTTTTGATTGGTCGAACATTTATGTCCTCTAACCTCTTTTGATATTCTTCTGTATATTTCTGAAAAAAAAAAAAGTTAAATTGTTAAAAAAAAACAAAGACGTATCTCACGCATTCGTAACATTAATTTAGACGAAAGGCCTTTACCGTCGTAATCAAGGCATTGTTACAACAATGTGTAGTGGTTTACCTGGTAAGATTTTTTCGAAATATCTGGAAATAACTTATTTTACCTACGCCAATTGAAATTTCTAACGCCATACAAATCCGTTCAGCAGTCGGTATGATTTTTTTTTCCAAACTCACTATAGATGATGACCGCATATGTCCTTTTCATCTTCACCGAGCTTGTAGGTGAGCGGATGACTCTCACCCCTAGAATTTGTGTGAGAAAGAGTACCTACTTAACGAAAATGTGTTTATACCTCTTTCCTTGATTTTATTTAAGTAAGATTCATTGTTTACCTCTGGCACAGCAACTGGTTTCATCATATGCTTCTTCTCATCTTCAACAAACCAATCAGGCAAATTTTTGTCATTGAACGCATAACGGTTCCACGCGTCATCAATAAGGTCTCGCTTGAATTTCTTAGATGTGGCTATCATTGTCCCAAGTGCCAGCGTTTCCGCATCCATTTTCAAAGACTTTTTCAATCGTTTTAAATCTAAACAAAATGAAATTAATTTATATTGTGTTCGACAATTATTAATTCGTTCTTCCTGCGCTATGTTATTTTATTTTTATTATTACTTGCAAAACTATTTTCCTTAAAATATTGAGGTATGTTTGTGTTATTATTTGTATAACTTTTGTGTCTAATTTATGTCACAATTATGTTATCTTCTCTTCAAAACCACAGTACTGCTGAACCACATAAGTTCAAAACAAAATTTCAAATTTTGCTTTCGCATATAATTACAATAATTATATTTATATAAACTGAATCATAGTTATATTACAAATTAAACATTGGAATCATAATAACATGACATACATTGATATAATCCCAAAGTAGCGGGAGCCAAGACTAACGGTGGTTCCACAATGCATACTTAAATACATAAACATAAACCTTCAGACACAAACCAAAAACACAAATGATCAATACAGGAATGTTTGCCCTGGGTGAGGATCGAACCCACAATCCTTTGTTTGGTCAGAGCCTGTATCTTTTGTTCCACAGGGCAGTAAAATAATGCGGTGGCCATAATAATTTAAAGATTATCTGATTTGGCAAATAATTCAGCACCAGATTATAACATGGATGGATAAATTAGGGTGATATAGTCACGAAAATATTTGTCTTCTCAATATGACTGGACAGACAGCAGGTTTACCTGGATCTTGGGAAACTACTTCAAAGCCGTCTTTTTTACTTGCTTTAGCCCCTGCTTTTTCGGTGCCAGGAACAACTGTATCCTCGACGTCATAATCACTATCGGACGAATCATCATCAGAACTTTCAGTTTCCTTCAGTTTGCGCTTCACACCACCTTTCTTAGTTTCATCAGTCATTTCAATATCTTCTGTTACCTTTTTTCCTAAAAAATGTAAATAAAACAAACATATAAATAACAATACAAAGAACCTAAAATAAAATAAGAAGAAGTCATCCTGGCAGGTCAAAGCAACAAAAATGGGAATTAAATATGCTGTTTTATTTCCTAATCAATAATTACATAACTTTTTATATTTTCTAGCTTGCGGACAAACGCTAATTTAGTTCTGCCACAAATGCCCCGACTACAAGCAAAAGAGAAAACAATATGAATAAAAATGTATTAACCTTTTTCTTTGAAAGTGGTAGCAATTTTATCCATGTCCACCCCTTCATCATCTTCTTCATCAAGATCTTTAAAACAATCTTTCTGGAACCAAAGTTCTGCCTTCATTGTGCGCTTAGAAACAGGATCAGTATTATCTAGATCTGTCAATAGCGGATTGTTTTTCCCTACTGATGGTGTTTTGGCCAACTTGCTGTTCTTCAAAGTGTTCAATTTAGTCACTTTATCAATTTTTTTAGATTCATTATCAGAATCAGAGAATGCTATAAAAAAACAAAGATTAGTACATAGTTATATGTTAGAAAAAATATAAGAAGGCAAAAATTTCATAAACATTAAAATTGATATTTTACCTAATGATTCTTTTTCTTTTTCATCCTCTGAATCAGACTCCATTTCTAATTCACTGTCAGAATCTTTGTAATAAAGCCCTGAAGAATCTAATTTAGATGCTTCAACATCATATTTAACAAACTTCTGTTTAAATTTCATTTCATCATCAGAATCTTCATTGCCATCCACAACTATATCAGGTTGTTGATCAACTATCCGTGACAGCTCCTAAAAAATATGTGTTATTACTTTCATAAATTCTGTATGCATACATTTAACAAGTTTTATATGTAAAGTTATTAAAAATACCTCTGTATTTTTTATAGAAGACAGTTGGAACATATCATTGCTTTCCATAATGGGTCCACCGTCCCCCTTCAACACCATCTTTAAATTCATTTTCTCTGCTAATTTCTGTCTCTGCTTGTTCACTTGTTTCCTCTTTCTCTTAGATAGTCGCCTTTCCTCATCCTGTAAAATGGTAATACACTTTCATCACTTATTATTTCTTAAAAAGAAGTTTCTTAAAAGGAAGTCAGATTCAAAAATTAAATTTCCCATTAGCCTCCACTCTACTTCAGTTGCACTTATTTAGTGTAAACATAATACAACAATGATTTGTAAAGTAGATCAAAAAAAGAAAAAAAGAAAGTCAAGTGATTGGGAATACCTGTCCATTTATGCCTGTCTAATATTAAGAAGTCTGCATTTGAATATATAGATAATTGTATTGGGGTATATAACATATCATTTCTAAGCCAATGTCTCTAGATTTGGAAAAAAAATTCTATAGACAAGTTTTTTTTTGTTAAATGAATATAATGTCTTATCTATTCAACTTCATAATACTATTAACTTAAAGGTATTTATAGGAGATTTATAACATTTTAACATTTTTAAAGTTTTCTATAAGTACCTGCAGTTCAGCTATTTGCCCTTCCACATTATCTTCTTCATCACTCTTCTTTTCTTCAGTGGTTTTGTCTTCCTCTTTATCTTCATGTTTGTCTTCAACATTGTCCTGAAAATTCAGAACAGATTTCTGTAATAACTAATATTTTAACTAATTCCCTAAAAAAATAATGATTTTTGACTCATCAAATGCTAACTACTTTATGGAAATATTAATTGCAGACCCTTTGGAGTTATTCCTTATAGCCCCCTGGCCATCCAGCAACAAATTTATGTAAATATAAATAGTATTCAACTGGTATTACTTTTTACTACACTACATACATTTTGAATTATTGATCCATTAATATTAGTAGCTAGTTAGAGTTTGTAGATAGTGAAATTCCAAACTTGAAATGTTTCAAACTGTTATGTACAATACCTGTGATGCTTTCAACTGCTTCATTTGTTTAATCCATGTGAGAAGTGATTTCAAATCTTTTCTACCAAGCACTTTAATGTCTTTACAGCATATTTTTAATTCTTCAGTTGTTTTAGGGTGACATTCCACAGTTTTGTCATCAATTACAATCTGCAAAAATACTAAATTAATGATAACCAAAAACAATGGCCATAATATTGTGTAATTTGTATTGATAGTTTGTAAATACCTCCGAACACCCTTGAAGAAGATCAATTGGATCATCAGTCGACAAAAACTGAGACAGAAGAACTTTGTGGTGGGTGGTATAGTCATTTTCTTTGTATCCCTCTGCTTTTGCTTTTTTCTGCTTCTCAGGATGTAAAATATTCATGTGCTGCTTTTTAACTATTTCCAAATCTTCAAATACATATTTTGGTTCAAGGAATTTTGGATCAATTGTGTCGGGAGCTATGTAGCCTTGACATACAACAAATATTTCAGATGATTCATTACGAGATGCTTGTGGTTTTGTTGCATGGACTTTTTTGAAAAATTGTTTTAAAACCCACAACAAAGCATGATAATCTTTTGATCTGAAAACTTTAGTCACAAACCATCCGCCTTCCCTCAAGAAGTTTGTTGCAAGTTTCAGAGCACTTAAAGTCAGGCATGCTTGCTGGTAAGCATCATGAATCCAATTAAGTCCCACGTTAGGAGCACCATCATGAAGCACTATATCAGCCTTCCACGTTTTTATCTCTTTTTTGATAGCTGTTTTACACTTCTCTGTAGTAATGTCCTCGGTGAGCCCGATGCAGCCCGGAACGGGCTTTATAGGAAACAGATCCACGCCAATAACAATGCTGGACAATGGCATGTTTTGATGAGCCACCTGCATCCATCCCCCTGGCGCAGCGCACAGATCGATACATACTCGAGATTTTTGTAAAAATCCAAATTTCCTATTCAATTGTATAAGCTTAAATGCTGCCCTGGAACGGTATCCTAAAATTTTTCAGAAAGGTCATATAAATCGACAATTGTGTTTAGATTAAAAATAATAAATTGTTTTGCAATTAATACTTTTTTATGGTGCAGGAGAAACAAACAAGCTTTACCTGTTTCCTTTGCTAATTGATAATATTTATCTTTCCGCTGTTTTCCTACTTTAGTTTTCTTCCCCATTTTAAAGTTTTGATATAATTAAACTCTTCATGAAAAATTGTTTACCTTAATTTAATCTTTCAGGTTTTTAGGTTAATACATGTGAGGAGCACATCTGAGCTTACGAAAAACACAAAACACAAACTGTCACTGCCACTGTCATTTTCTGTTGACGGATTGAGTTCCATTTCGGACTTTTGATTTCGGACTACGTGACTTAAAAAATATAATGTCGGACTCATAATAGATATTTCTTTCCTTATTCTAAGGTCGGACCATGGACTTAGTATACTTAATAAACATTAAGTCCATGGGTCGGACTACTACACGAGACGAGCGCCACTTAGGAGCGCCACAGACTGTAGAAGGTACCGGATCACCATGGAGTTAGTATAATAAACAGGACCGAGCACTCGCAGCCAAAAAACGAGCCGAGCGAGATAGCTACCACAGAGGCGCGTGTCCCTTTCTAATAGGGTGACAGCAAGATTTATTTTGATAACGGACATTTGATTAAATAATTAAAATTTAGCCCGTTGTCCCCACTACATCTAGTAAAATAAATAAATAAATAAATATTGGACAACATCACATACATTGCTCAGATTCTGTGGTAAGTAGCTAAAGCACTTGTGTTACATAAATCATAAACAACGACGGTACAGTCACGTTCATAAAGATATGAGGTGTGAAGGTAGTCAAAAATATATGAGGAACAAAGGTGCAATAATATATGATCATTCAAAGTCACCTAAATATTGTACACATCCAACAAGTCATAAATATCTTCTCATCATAAGTCACCAATATCATGTACACGATTACAATCATCATTAATACGTACGCATCCAAACTGTTCATTGGTATCTAAGCGGTCAGAGTGATCATAAATAACTACACATTAGGCAGATTTTTAAATTTCGAGTGCGTATAGTGTCGGCGTTCCAAGCAGCAAGGCTTCAATTGTTTCACCAATTTTGTTTTCTTCGTTTGCTGTGCCCGCAACTTAGACATCTCTTTGTAAACTTTTATATTAACTTCAATTAAATACTAACTGAAACCTCAAATTTGTATGTAGTACATTATAGGTACCTATGTATGTTACCAATTTTTAAAATGAAGAATTGACCCACTTCAGGTTGACCAATTGAGCTGAAATTTAATATACTTAGATAACTGCGATAACAATACATTATCATGGTAACATGGAGCTGGTCTGATAATGGAGTTAGAAGATACCCATAGGAACACCTGTACCTGTGGACCAATTGAGCTGAAATTTGGTACACCTTCGTATGGTTTAAAAAACAATGAGTTTTATGTATATCTTGGTTTTTGTTTGCTTTGTATGTTCATAATAAAAGCTTGTTCATAATATATTTTCACCTACCAATAAATCTTTTTCTAAAATAATCTCAATTAATATTTTCTATTCCTATTATAAAAGTGTAACAGGTCCGTGTTGATATTTAAGAGATTTTGGAAAAAGATACAGTTCAGGAGTCTCGAAAAAAGCAATTGAGGCCAAAACCTGTTTTAAGAATTTTTGTCTGTCTGTGTGTTTGTGTCGACATCATGCAAGAACAACTGCACCAAATTTAATGTAGTTTTCCAAGGTTTACTTTTGCAGATCTAACTTATAAACGAGGCTACGACTTAACAGAGTTTTAATCCAGGAACTCCTAACGGGAGTGTTTTAATTAATCCCATGGCTATAACTTTTGATCAGTTTACGGTCAAATAGTTGAATTTTTACATAATGTGTTATTACGCATTATGTAAAAATTCAATAAGAGAGGTGCTCGAACTGGAGCAGCGCGACTGGTGAAATACCTCCACCTTACAGAAGACCGCAGCCAAATAACAATCACTTCGGTGTTGTTGTGTTCCTGCGTGTGAGTAAGGTTTGCAGAGCTCCCGGGGGGTGCTACATTAGTAACAGGGGTCAAGCCTTCAAGGTAAGGGGGACAAGTCCAGTAACAGATTTATTATGCTGTACTTGTCGCCTTTATGCTAGGACCTCATTACCACTTAGCATCGGGTGGGATGAGGTCAATCTTAAAGTGTAATATAAAAAAAATCAACTATTTGCCTACTATGGCTACTATGACATAACTAAGTAACTAATACTAATACCTACTAAATTAACTTATGTTAATTTATTTAAAAAATCTAAGATTATTAAGGTTCCGTAGCCAAATGGCAAAAAACGTATATTTCGGAAACTATAAAACCTATACTATTAAAACTTGGTATGTGGATGTTTTTTGTGAACCGTATTAAGGTTTTTCACAAAAATAGAAAAAAACAATACTTTTCAGGGGCATTCCATTCCTATTTTTTTTTTTCTTTTTTTCTAAATTGAATAGTTTGCACGAGAGACACTTCCAAAGTGGTAAAATATCCCCCCCTCCCCTTTAACTTTTAAAATAAGAGAATTATAAAACAAAAAAGTATGTATGATGTACAATACTCAATAAACTTCCGTTGAAAATTGGTTTGAGCGAGATCAGTAGTTTTTAGGGTTCCGTAGTCAACAAGGAACCCTTATAGTTTCGCCATGTCTGTCTGTCTGTCTGTCCGTCCGAGGAAAATCTCAGAAACCGTTTGCACTAGAAAGCTGAAATTTGGTACAAATATGTATATTAATTACGTCAACAAAGTGCAAAAATAAAATAAACAATGTTTTTTAAGCTCCCCCCCCCCCTACACGTAATTTTTTTTTTAATTTCAATCCCAACATTTGATATATCGTTGAATAGGTATTTAAAAATGAACAGGGGCTTAATGAGATCATTTTTTGATAATTTTAATATTTTGGGAAATATTATCTCCAAAAGAAAATAAAATTGTGTCCCCCCACCCCCTCTAACTTTTGAACCATAAGTTCAAAAATTATGAAAAAATCTAGAATATAGAACTGCATAAAGGCTTTCTAGGAAAATTATTTTGAACCTGATGGGTTTAATCATTTTTGAAATTTTTGAAAAAATATTTTTTTAGTGTATACCTACCTATATCAAGTCAACGTTACACACAGATAGCCCATTTTTGTAACTTTAAGTGGGGATACTTAAGTATTGTGATGCACTGAAAACTACGGAACCCGACACTGAGCGTGGCCCGACACGCTTTTGGCCGGTTTTTTTAATATGTCATAAATCGTTAGCCGCAATAATTTCCAATAAGAATAGTTAAGACGTAATGAATAAAAAATAAATAATAATAAAAAATAATAAAATAATAAAAATATTGTTTATTAATTAGGATAACAGTTACAAAATCAGTGGTCGGAACCTCCTTTTAAGCATATCAATGCCTGTGCCAGGAGACTCCGCTCTTTCTTAACATGTTCCAAGAACTTACTATAAGTTTTAATGAATACATTGGCATAGTTGACTACACATTTTTGTTTTAACTACACATTGATGTGATTAGTAAATTCCTAGATTTAATACCACATAGTAAAAAAATCTGGAGGCCAGCTCCCAAAAACTTAATTTATAGGTCAGATCCGAATGCTAATACCAGTTTATAATTCTCATAATTGTACCCATTTCTTTTCGAATGCGAAACCATATTTTAATTTTTAACCTTTTTAATAAGAAATAGTAAAGTTTAAGCATTTTTTTTATCATTTCATAATTTACTTTCATTTAATTTATCAAGTTTAGTACCGAGAATTAATTCTTATAATCGACTTAACGAACGGATCGCAATCGAGTGTAGATTGTAGTCGGTTCAATTGAATGGGGTGTGTTTACAAAAACTTTAAATTCAGTTTCCTATCTTTACAAACTTTCACTTGCATGCACGTACTTTTATGGCATATCCATATATTTGTAGGCTGTGACGCAATTGGACATCCTAGTTTTCGTTTATCGATGTGTCTTAGAACGTCACTGTCAATAATAACAATGAAATCAATCGTATCTTGTAAACATTAAAGTTTACTTTTCTTTACTACCAACATATTTATGATCACTTTGAATGCTTAGATACCAATGAATACTTAGGACGCGAATATATTATTGCTCATCTTAACACATAACATATTTATGGAATCGTGTAGTTTAGATAATATTGATCACTCTGTACGCTTACAACAATATGACGACCTGACCACGTACATAAAAATGAACTTCTGTCCCTCAGATAATTTTGACCACTCTGGACACTTAGATCTTTATGAAGCTGACTGTACCACAACATCCAGACCCGAGACAATACAGAAAAGATCGTTTCCCTTATTGACCCGACCGGGTTCGAACCCGGGACCTCAGAGATGGTACAACAACAAAGTCCGGCCCGCTCGCATCTGGCCACGGTGGTCGTCATGTTCCAAAGTTATCGTCTGGTCAGATTTGACTGTTGAAAACAACCGGGATTACTTTTATGTTTATAGGTTTGAAAGAATTATTTCAATAGAATTTATGTATAATTTTACTCCCTTTTACTCCAATGGGGACAATGGCAATAAATTTGAATCATTTATTGAATTTTCCACTATCCCTACTGCTGGGGACGCGCCTGGTAGGGACAACGAGAATAACCCTAAATTTATTTATTATTATTATTATATTTAGCCATTTACATGCTTTGGTTGATACAGATGACAAGAAAATATAGTTAAAACAATGCTTAAAATAATTGCTAGTAAGTACAATTACAGCCGCTTCGGCTACATGTTTAATGAATGGCTTTTGTAATAATTGTACGCCAGTCTATGTCTACGATTTTTTACCTAACTTCTGATCACGGTGGGCAACAGATTGTTTTCAGTGCCAATATTAATTTTAACCAAAAAACATCGTTTGAACATTTTGATCGATTAAACGACTTTTTAAACATGATAATATCTTCAAAAGGTGGCAGGATGTAGGATTTCTTCGTCAGAGTCTGGTAGTGGTCGGTGGCTCAATGTATCACTGAGAACTTATTTTTTTTGGTCTGTAAAATAAACATTACAGTTAACTTAGTGCAACATATTACATCCAGTTTATGACCTACAAAATAATACTCATATAAAGAATTAAGTAAAAATAAACCGGGCCAAGTACATAAGTCGTAAAGGTTTTACTATATTTGACTGTAAAACGAATCCTTCTTAAGTATTTATTTTATTTCAATTTAATTATTTGTCTTTAAATAAAGTGTATTCCGTCAATATTTTAAGTGTCTAACTGTAATAGCTATCAATATCCGGCAAGCTATAAAATCCCGTATGTTGTATGGGAGCCCTTTACATACGTATATTATCTTGTTGTTTAGTATTAAGTATTTGATGTTGTTATAAAGGCATCAAAAAATTAAAATTATAACTAACTATCACTGTTCACAAGATACAGCCTGATGGCAGTTAGACGGAAAGCGAAGTCTTAGTAATAGGGTTCCGTTTTACCCCTTGGGTATGGAACCTAAAAGACTATGTATAGTGTATATACAAATAGTGTTTTTTAAAATACTTGATTAGGTGTTTAAACAAAGATTCCTAAAATTAAATCTTGTTGTGTGTTGTTGCGTTGAAGCATGATAAACAATTACTAATGATACTTACCACAGGAGAAATCGTAGGTATAGCAAGTCCCGACTGCATACGACAGAATGTTTAGTGATTTTTTGCTTTACGTGTATTGCTGAGCCATTTTTGTCGCATTACTTCATTTTTAAGGTAGGTAACTGTAAATAAATGTACAACAGTGAAGAACTAACTCGAGCACACAATTGAAATATTACGAGAATTATGGGTACCCTAGTGGTAAGATTTACAGTAAGATTATTTTAAGCTTACCTGTGGAACGATATATGGCAATCACTATATGATTCACTTGAACAAGTATAAACGCAACATTTTTTCACCATTTTATCTTAAAAGGTGCCTTAGAATTATATTAAGAATAATATTTTGATAAACTCAATCAATGACAGTTTGACTTACTGACACCATGACAGTTCATGGTGATGCTTTAGAGGGCTACCACTAGGAAATTAGAAATAAGCAAATACTATTTTACGTTTTCTTTATAGTTTATGTATAAAATCAAAGAAATAAATTAAAATATAATTTATTATTTTACAATTGTTGAAATAACAATTAAATACAAGTGCATAAACTGAGTTTTTGATCAGGCAAAATTTAGATCAGAAATATTATTTTATGCTGGCAAGATCTAAGAAAGATCAAAGAACGAGACACACGCCTCCGGCCTGGCTATCTCTGTCGGCTCGGATTTGCATCTGTGTAAAGCGCACAGGAATTAATACTTTATTGCATCGCAATAGTGTTCATTTTTCATAATGAAAATTTTTAGAGTTATCAGTCCTGTTTATTATATTAGGTCCATGCGGATCACCTATTTGATCCGTAGACAAATTATGGATTCGAATTTCACAAACAGATTTTGTTTCGGTAGTGCGAGAGGATATTTTACTTTCTATAGGAAAAATCTAAAAAAATCATTATTGAGAAAGCTTAGACAAAGGCCAATCCACAGACATGAAATCTAATAATAATTATTAGATGTCTGTAGGTGAAATGTACATTTTGTGACATGTAAGGCGGATCTGTGTTAATCAGTGTTAATCTTAGAATAAGGAAGATAACATCTATGGTGTTAATGGCCTGGGTCTACTCTACAATACGAAACTACCAATGAGAGTATCTACCGAGAAACAAGTCAAATGACATGACGTACCAATAACCAATGACAGTATCGTGGTTACAGCCGTGTTTTAAGGCTATTGGATAGAATTTCTGCAGTTAAAATACGTACGTCATGCTACTAAGAAAGAAACTGCAGGGGACTTAATATCGGCAAGCAGGACCTTAGAATAAGGAAAGTATATATCTATGAGCAGGACGCATTCCAGCGAGGAAGAGAGACACCGCTAAGTGTGAACTGTGATGTAGTGCGCCGTCTCACTTTTTCAATGGATTGTTTTCGTTTGACAGGGGTAGTACGCCATGTTACTTCTGCTGTCTGACTCTAGAATAACAAACATTAGATGATCTTTGCAGTTGTCTGTGGAAGCCTGTGATTGGTCGACTTATTTTTAAGTCTGTCTTGATTGGGAGTTAAGTACTTACATTAAAAAATATTTCGTCACTTTTCATCAGCCAATCCACCAGTCCACCACGTACATCATACTTACCTACTTCATTTGTTTGATCAGTTTGATCAATCGCCCAACAATTTATTTGGAAATTGACCACGATACGAGTAAACGTTGTTTGATTATTTAAACTCTGAAATCCAAGTGTATAAATCTATAATTAATTGCCTGCTGATAATTTCTGCTGAAGTGCTATTTATCCCTATTCGGAAGGTTCAGATTTCCATCATGACGACACCCAATATACAGTCGTTCATCAATTGCTTCCAAAATAGACTGTGAGTATAATTTTACTTAAATTGTAATTTTAACATTGAAAATTGGATATTTTTTTATCGCAAATAAGATCGCAAGAAGTTACGTGCTGCTATTTAAGGTTTTATACCCGAGGTCAATGTACAAATTTCTCGTTTATTCTAGACGTATCCAACCCGCAATCGTATAATTAGTAAAAATAATAATCAACAAAAATGTGAGTACGATTGTGGTTTACTTTGTAAAAACATGGAATTACGAGTAATACCTAAATGAAAATAAATACCTGAGGTATTAGCAACAATATGTACCTATTGATAAGAGAAGTACCATTGTGACGTTATAACTCACGTCATCATAATAAAAAACAAGACTTGTAGGGTTGCAAAAAAACTAAATGTGTTGAATATTTTTATAAAAATGTTATTAACAAAAACTTAAAGTCAATTCAATATACAGTTTATTGATTCATTATTTTTGTCTGTATTATTGGATATAAATAAATACATAGCAGGTTTGAAATCTGTAGTACAAAGGATTGTATTTAATGAACGAATATACATTTTCTTTTGTGGAGTGATTGTCATTTTCTAATATTATTTATGATTTTTATAACACAGTTTTCTAATATTATTTATGTTTTTATTTAGGGAGCCGCCAGTCCGCCAACATCTTAAAAATGTTTATGGGACCCTAATGATGACATGTGCCTCAGCTACAGCTGGTGTATATGTAGACATCTACACATGGTTCCAAGCTGGTTTCCTGTCGGCTATCATTGGCGCTGGACTAATGCTCATGCTTATTGCCACTCCTGATAATGGAAAAAATACTACTCAGAGACTGGGATACCTCTTGGGATTTGGATTAACCTCAGGTATATGATGGTTTTTAAATTTTTTGTATTATGAGTGTTGATTACATTGAATATGTTTTTAATCAGCTGGTAACATAATAATAGCCAAATATAAAATGTTACTTAAGTATGGGGTGAGCAAACTATACTCAATAGACCTCTTTGAAAAACTGTGACATGTTCTCCTAGGCTGCACCACATGAGTAAATTCTATTGCACTCTTAACAAATGTCATAATGTTAGTGTCAGCTGCTAATTGGCTCATAATACAAGTACACCACACTTCACCCATCACCCAATCAACAGTATCGAAACATTTGTTGCCTAATGTGAGAAATTTGATGAATTGTGTATGCTAGTAGGGACTGAATCTTATACAAAGTATGCATAAGTCATGCGTCCTTTTTTTATTTTTGTTCTGAGTCGATTGCAACCCCGGTAACTTTAATCTTCAACAGATGTCTAAAAACTGGTTATTTTCCTAACCTTTGGAAAACCGCTCACATTGTACCTATCCACAAGAAGGGAAGCCGTAGCCAAGTAAAAAATTACCGTCCCATATCTATCCTGAATGTGCTTGGTAAATTGTTAGAGCGTGTTGTTCATAACCATTTATATCCTATAGTTTCTCCTTTGATACCTCCGGAACAGCATGGTTTCTTCAAAAAAAGGTCGACCAATACCAACTTGGCTATTTTTACGGATGATGTGTTGAATGCTATGGACGGAGCCTCTCAAGTGGATGTAATATACACCGACTTCGAAAAGGCATTTGACAGGGTTGATCATGTCATACTTCTCAGAAAGCTCGGAGAACTAGGAATAAAGGGATGTCTTCTCCGATGGTTCGAGTCTTATCTGCAAAATAGAAGTCAGGCAGTGGTCATTGGTGGATACCGCTCCAACTATGTCACCATATTATCCGGCGTACCACAGGGGTCAATACTGGGACCGCTGTTGTATGCCTGTTATCTGTATGACATCACGAAATGTTTCAGGTCTGCAAAATTTTTAATGTATGCTGATGACACAAAGGTTTATATGAATATCAAAAATGCTCAGGACTGCTCTAACTTGCAAAATGACTTAAATAGATTAAATGAGTACTATATAAAAAATCGAATAAGCATCAATGTAAATAAATGCTATCACATATGCTACACCCGTAAAATAAAACCGATTAAATTTAATTATAGAATCAACAACTCAGTTGTGCAGGAAACAAAACAGATTCGAGATCTGGGTGTTTTGATGGACTCAAAATTAACTTTTTCAGATCATATCGAAAATATAGTATCCAAAGCCTTTAAAGCCCTAGGATTTGTTTTGCGGGTGAGCAAACCTTTTACGGATACACAATGTTTGAAGATACTTTATTATACTTATGTTAGAAGTGTCCTTGAATACTGCAGTAACATCTGGAATCCACAGTATATCATGTATAACCAAAGTTTAGAAAAGATACAATGTAAATTTCTTAAACATCTAAATTATCGCAATTGTCGTATGCATTCTGATTACGTGAGTTCATGTGCTTTTTACAATCTGCTGACCCTTGAAAACAGACGTTGTCTTCTCGACATGACCTTCTTGCATAAGATTTGCAATAGCGAAATAGACAGCCTGGATCTGGTATCCAGAACATTATCTCTAAGTGCTCCCTCAACCCGAACCAGACACACAACACTTTTCAGTTGCAAATTCGTTCACAGTAATTATGCTCGGAATTCTGTTATTCGTCGTCTTCAAAAAACGTATAATGACAGGTTTACTTCAACAGATTTATTCTGTACATCATTACAATCGTTCAAAAAAGACATTGGTAATATACTATCTAGGTAAATACTATTCATATTTATTATTTGTATTTATTTATGTCTTCACTTTCTTGTATTCCTATATATTATTGATGTCTATATATATATATTATTTATACTTACATGTGTATATATATATCTATTTATATATGTGTGTGTGTATATATATATATGTGGTTACATGTGTGCATCATCTGCGTCCGATCGTCTATTTTGTCATTGTTACTTAGAACATTAATGTATTTAAAATCCGTTATTAGCTATAAGTTTAGTATTTAAATTTTTGTTTTGTAACTTAATTATGAGCTGTGGATTTTGTGAAAATTAAAAAATAAAAATAAAAATAAAATAAGTAGTTTTAAATATAGAAAAAAGATAACATTATGTTGCAATAACAACTGTAAAGGTGGAAAGGAACCAGCACATACATAATTCGAGAACAAACAAATGGGGTCTTGACAGATTCTATCTGTATCCTTGGCCCTTGGCATTGTTCATTTGTGTCATTGAAATTTTCTGAACGCTTTTATTGTTGGGGAGGCTATATTTAATTATTGGATCAATTTGTGGTCCGGGAGAGCTGGAAACAGGCATATGTGAAAATATTTTGTAGAGATCTTTGGCAAAAGATTAACAGATAATATATTTTTAACAAATATATTATCAGGGTAAACGCTATTAATATATTACTACAACAAAAAAAAATAAAACAATTAATAACATACATAACTTTTTTTCCCAGGAATGAGCATGGGTCCACTGCTGCAGTATGTGGCAGTTGTTAATCCATCAATAATAATCACAGCTCTGCTAGGAACCACATTAGTCTTTGTATGCTTCTCTATAGCAGCAATGCTGGCTGAACGTGGCAGCTGGTTGTTCCTGGGTGGTACATTGATGACTCTGCTCACATCCATGTCTTTAATGTCGCTTGTCAATCTCTTCATGCAGTCCCACATTCTGCATCAAGTAAGTTGAAAATATGTAGTTCATTATTTTTGTATAAAATTATATAAATGATTCGTGGGTTCTAGTAATGTTCAAGTTGTTTTAATTTCGATTTTTTTTTTTATCAGAACCTTTAGAAAAAGTCACCATAATCAAATTAGGTACAGGTAAACTTTTGTGCACTTTGTGTGTTAGTTGGCAGCAAGACCTTGGGTGATTTTTTTTTACAATGCAGGGACTCTAGGCCTAAATGCTAAAGTCACTCTCTGTGCAAGCTGTGTAATCAATAATGAAGGTTATAGTGGAAGTCAATATGAGACTATTTTTCTGGGCTGGAATCTTAATTGAAATTGGAATTTAAAAAGCAGGTCACCACAGAGGGGAAGCCCTTATTTATAATTTGATTCTAAGGTACACCATAAACCTTATTAATGGATAAGTTATTGGTTTAAGTAATGTGTTTTTTATACAATTATCACCCTATTTAGCATAATCATAATTTTATGGTCACTATACCAAATTACACTACATTGCAAAGTGATAACAACTGCACATACTGATTAGGTGGACAATGGTCCCAACAGGTCGAAATATTCTCCAGTTTAACACAGCTAATTAAGTCTGGGCTACCAACACATACTGTACCATCTGCTTGCCGCAAAAACATTTGCATTTACGCATAATTACCTAGTAATTAGCATCTTTTGTTAATATTTTCAGACCCACCTTTACCTTGGATTAATGTTGATGTGCGGATTTGTGCTGTTTGATACTCAACTCATCATTGAGAAACGTCGTATGGGAAGCAAGGACTTTGTGCAACATGCCTTGGAACTGTTCATTGATTTCATTGGAATGTTCAGAAGGCTTGTCGTCATCTTAACCCAAAAGGTATATACATAATCATGACATAAAACCTAAAAATACGGAATCTTTAAACATCGGAATATTCTTAGCTAACTTGAATTTAAATATATTTAAATCATTCATTATTTTCTGCTGGAGTTTTTGAAAGAGTGAATATGAATTCACTATGTAAAGTAAAATGTTTGCCGTTTCTGACCTGGAACAAAACTCCAGATTTAGATTTTGTCATATTACTTTATGATAGTAGAGATTATCTATGCATAACGCTTTATTTTTGATTAAAAATATATACCTATTTACATTTTCAGTTGACTAAATATTCATAAATATGTTGAAATTTGTTTAATTGATAACCATTGAAATTGTAAAAACTACTTTTGTTGTTTTTAGGAGGAGCAGAATCGTCGCCGCAAGCGCGAATAAGTATGTGTAAGAATAGACTTGAAACTTATTTTGGTGAACTTTATAAACTATATATTCATATATACTACCTACATGTTATTTTAATACTGTTTGAATATGTTTAAAATCATTATTTAATTACTTAATAAACGTTGTAAATTGGAACTGGTTGGAATAAATACATTATAAATAATAAAATCCTTTTATGGTATTGTATACTTTATTAATATTACATATTTATATGAAATTCGTTTGTCCTGAATGACTGACCAACTGAATGATTAAATACTCAGCTTAAATCGCTGATTGTAGAGGCCTGAAACTTGGAGGGTATATTCTTTCAAAATAATTTCGAAATTCTGTCCCAAAAGGCGTGAAATTTTTTTTTTTTTTATTGTCTTCAGTTTCCATTTTTTATATAATATATAGGTAAATAATGAAATAAACTTAATATAGACGCCAGCAGAGATAGAGTAATTATTAATTGTTGACTATTATTATGAACTAGCTGTGCCTGCGACTTCGTTCGCGTGGACAACGTGATATTAATTTTTTTTTTTTCTATAATTAAAGTAGCCTATGTTAGGTATTCCTTATTTCATCAGCTACCTGCCAATAAAAGTCCCGTCTAAATCGGTTCAGCCATTTATAGTTGGGGAGCCCAGGATGCTAAATCGAGATTTACTCGAGCGTCAAAGAGACATATTGGATTGGAACCTTACATGATAAGAAAAAAAATGTCATATAATATCCATACTTCCATCGGTGGGGGGAGCGGCTATAAATTTTCAAAAATATAAAAAAAAACAGCTGCAAGATCTGTGTCTTACTTATTTTTGAGAACATACATATGTTAATCTGACTGTTTCCATGATGGAGGTGGTCGTACGTAAGGGTTAAAAACGGAAAAAAAAATTAATCGAGCGCGTCAGATTTTCAAAGGGGGTAGGTTAAGTGAACCTAAAAAAAGGCTCGTAATAATCTGACGATTTACATGTGACCCAAACAACGAATTGAAGAACTGAAAAAATAGCATGCAAATAAACCAGTATATATTCTTTGTAGTATAAAACTTTTATTTATGAGAAAATAAGTATGAAAAATATGAATAATATTTTTTAATTAATTAAATATATATTTTTAAATCATAATCTTCGTCTGTAGAATCATCTTCCTCCTCTGACTCACTCATAGTAACTTTCTTTTTAAATTTTAATTCAAATAATAGACATTAAAATTGCAAAATAATTTCAGACGTTATAAATACGTTGTAGCCAAAACCATCAGCTGTCATAGCGTCATGGCAACAAAACCCAGAGTGGGGACGGAGTGAGAGAGGCAGGGCAAAGCGATTTATCGCTCGAACTGGAGCAGCCCGAATGGTGAAATACCTCCACCTTACAGAAGACCGCAGCCAAATAACAATCACTCCGGTGTTGTTGTGTTTCTGCATGTGAGTAAGGTTTTCAGCGCTCTTGGGGGGTGCTACATTAGGGGCATACAGCAGGGGTCAAGCTTTCAAGGTAAGGGCGACAAGTCCAGTACAGATTTATTATGCTGTACTTGTCGCCCTTAAGCTAGGACCTTATTACCACTTAACATCAGGCTCATCCCAATGAGGTCAATCTTGAAGAGTAATATGAAAAAAAAACTACGTCCTAGTGGACTTTTCTAGCAAAAATAGAAATGGTCGGTTTAACCCTATCTCCCCTAATATTTGAAACAAAACGTAATCCACATATTGTAATTCAAGTTTCGACCTATATTTGTGTAAAATTTAAAACCTCTAACTTAAAATATAAACAGTTTCCCATATGAACTTTCAAGGGCGGTATTACCCTTATCATCCCTACTTATTTCCAAAACAAAAAGTAGCCTATGTCCGTTCTAGAGGTTCAATGTACAAGATAGACAGAGTTACTTTCGCATTTATAATATTAGTATGGATATGTACTTGTGTCCCAAATAGCGACGTTAAGTAGTTTGTTATCAGATATAATTTAAATATTAGAAACAGAAAAACTTTATCTCCCCTTGCGGTGCGGGAATCGAACCCACGACCTTCACGTATCGCGCGTGCTGCTCTTACCAACTGAGCTAACCGCAAGTTATCGTAGGCGATGGAATTTTTCTGCTGTATCAACCGTTAGCCTCCGGTAAGTGCCCTCTGCCGAATATGTTTAGAACTACATACTTAAAATTTCTAATATTTAAAGTTCGCTAGTACGGCGTATAGTGCTATAAAAATAATAAAATCGAGGTATAATTAAAATCAGTATTTATCTATTGGCTATTCACGTTGGCAATTTAATTATTGAATGATATCTTTAACTCTTCAAATCCCAGTGACCCATTTGATTGCTAGGAACGTCAAGAGACAATTGATTTTCTATTGTCTGGAATGCCGTTTTCTGAAAAGTTTAAAAAACACCTAGTAAATGATAAATATGTTTTTGAAATTATTATTTATTGTTTTTGTACTATAGTTTAACAGTCAACTTATGACTGGTCAAGAAATGGGCGTAAGTTTATTTTATGACTAAGAACTTAGTTTTCGTTTTATATTTTATTTTTGTATTTATAACATAATGAGCATAGTAAGAATAATAAATGATCCAACCCGGATTAAAACATAAACTCGTGAACTATGTGCAAGCCCGAGACCACTAACACTTTAAAATGTTTAGGATTTAAAGTAGGTACCTATTTATCACTTAACTCGTAAGTAAATGTCTTCAGGAGCCCGTTGTCTTATCGTAACCAGACCATTATGTAGTCTAGCTGTAAGTTTATAACGTGGGCAATTCAATACACATTCATGTTGGGCAAAACTCGACACGTTCTTGAACCTCCGATAATACGATTACCTACATAAATTTAAAAAAGAAACCCGTAGCAAGGCACTTCATGGACGATTTTATAAATATATATTAAGATATAAAGTTAACTCGGTCCTTCTTGAGGATGTATCTTGTTTTTATCGTACAAGAATATTTTTCTAGCTTTATCTAATTCATTGTTCACCAATATATTTATTAAATTTGCTACATTACCGCTATTTACAGGTGAATTATTGGTCTTTTGTCTTTGTGTACTAGAAGAACCTTGGTTTCCACTTTCAGAAGTCTCCCCATCAATATTATTATTAGAATTGTCCGTTTTCGATTTACTTACAATATAAAATTTGCCCGGGAATTTAAATTTACAACATTTAATTTTTTTTACATATCGAGGCATAACATTTGGTGAGTTTCCGTTTCGTAAAATGTATTCATATGTAGAAACACCTAAAATATATATGTAAACATGAAAACAAAATAAGTGTAATAAGGCACAACCAATTGCGAGGGCAGTCACACCAAATATTACTAAAAATATTAGAAACGTTATAGAATTTTTACAAAAATTTACATGAATATAAACAATAGTAGAATTTGTATTAGAATTACAATTAATGATATTTTGTGCCGCTGGGCTTAACTTTTGAGGATCACTTAGAAATAAAACTATATCTAGGATACACAACGATGATGTCACAAGAGCCAGCAACAAGGCCGTGGTGACGCTCGCGATGAACGCCCCATAGTTCCTGCGGCCCACGCAGCTGTTCAGCCACTTGCAGTGATGATCGAATCGGTCGACACACTTATTGCACAAACTGCAATGTTTAGTTTTCTTACTGCTCGTGAATATGTTACACAGGTGACATCTCCCGTTTTCAATAACGTGGGCGTGGATGTTGCGATCGAATTCGGGCACCGTGTTTACTTCGAGTTTCCGTAATTCATCCTCGCTAGGGTCGACAAGAACCGCAGTCACATGCGCAACAATATGTAACACATACAAAAATATGTTTGTAATTTGAATGGCAATCTTTAGTGCACCACTTTGTATTTCCACCAGAATCACAAAGTTTATTACGCCAGTGATGACAAATACTATCCACCCAATAACTTGCTGACAATTGAGAGGTAATTGCAAACCATTTATTCTTCTTTGAGGCCTGTGTGCTTGATCCAAGGAACAACATTTGTTCATTTGTGTGCGAGGTTTTTACTATACTTATTTAAAAAGCTCGATATGTCATGTTAGATTAAAATTACTCAGATACTAAATAATAGATCGGTGCCACCCAATGCGCGCGCAGTGTAGTTACCTGAGTAATTTAGATAACTCTTGATTGAACATAATGTGGTATGTGTGTAAATTATCTGTTATAAATACAAACCATGATATTAAATTTTGATATTTAATTGAGCGTCAAGAGAGCTTAATCTAACACAGATTGCTCACGATTTTATCTATTTCTTCTGGTAACCATAGAAACTTGGGAGGATAACACAATGAGTTACTTACATTATACTTACTTATTTACTTACTCACATTTAAGTTCACATGATGGGTGTGATGATCACTGTGATTCATTCAAGAGATTTAGAAGTTGTAAAGATTCTTCTAATATTAAAAGAGCGAAGGTTTGTGTGGATGCAAGATACGAAATAAAATTGATAGACAGTCATATGAGTTAATATTATTAGTACCTATAGACTAATAGTAAGATGCAAAGTTTGTTCATTTGTTTAAACGCGTAATCTCAGACACTACTGGTTCTAATAGAAAAACTATTTTTGTGTTGGATAGTCAATTTATCGATGATGGCTTTAGGATAACATAAAATAAGATAATAATTTTTGATACCTAACAGCCTAACAGGCTTAAAGTAGCCAGCCTTTCGAAATACCCAATCAAAACCCTTTCAAGGGTAAGCGCTGGCGGTCCCTGCTCACAACACACTGATGCAGCGTTGTGCACATTTCTCTTAGGATAATACATATATGAGTGATGTCCTAACGGGCCTAGTGGAATTTAAGAAATCAGTCAATGTTCGCCAACATTACGATAATCTGTCAGTTTGTTTACAAACTCACCTTCGGCAGTTCTTATGAAATGATTGATTTCTGCAAGGGGATTTACAATAAATTCTTTTGCACGTCAATTATTTTTTTCTACCGACGACGTTGATTCTGTTGAGAAGAAGCGCCGCTTTCTTACAAAGTTTTTTTTAATTTTCGCCATTTATTTCATATTGTGACACGTGATTGTAATGCTGTATACAAAGCCTCTTTACAAAGTGGGTTGGCAAAGCGTCGAATATAAAACATAGTGTTTCTGTACCTTGGATGTTAAAAGCATGGTTTTTATTTAAACAAAGGATTACGATTTTAGATAAAATATGGATTATTAAATAGTGTTTGAAAAAGAAAAAACACAATTTTGAAGTTTTCCATTTTAATTTTATTTTATGTCCAAGGTAAAGGTCAGGTCTATTGTAATTTGGACAGATTTCACGTTTTTAGGAGCTCTATGCTCCAAAACTTATAAAAAAATAACATACGATAAACATTCAATAGGCACTGAAAATTGGTATGCCTATACACAACATATATCACCATATTTTTTAAAATCACCATTTTATAAATTGTACATCATACCAACAGGTTTCCCTACTTAATTTTGTATGGTGCGTCATCCTCTCGATATATTGAAGTTGTGTTCTCATGTCCATTATTATCCTGAGAATATTTTTTTGCCATTTGACGTCTAGTGTGTACAAGTATTCTATGCCCTTTGCAATCTAGGTCTTCATCAAAACATTTATTTCTACAACATTTTTTGCAAAGTTGGTAAACACATTTACCTCCCTGAAAAAGACATAAAATATGTATTGATGACATATTTTGTCATCAAGGACATTATTATGCTACGAAATTAAATAGTAGTCAGTGTGTCACAGTAAGTTTATCTTCATGGAATATCAATGAAGGAATTGTGTTTTGACAGGTATTTAAAAGTATATCAGTTGACTAGCCAGTCAACATCCGTGTTACTTCCATCCAACGCATTCATTCAACAATAAAATTAACCATTTCATGTTAAATTTATCACTTCTAATATCTAAATCATACTAACAAGAGGATTGGGGCATGAATTGTTGACACAGATTTCGCCACTTCTACCAGTTTGTTGTTCATCTTTTGCTGGTCTTCTCATAATTTTTCTAAGTTTTTTCATTTTCTTTCTGGATATGGAATTACCTTCAGGATCTTCAAAAAAACGTTTATTATCACATTCAATCTATAACAAAAATATAATTTTATATAAGTACATATTACATTAACAGATTATCTAACTAAAAGCATATGTTTAGTGGGTAGGTAAGCTATGCTCAGAGCGGTGATTAAATCAAAGAACCTTTTTGTCTCTTCTTATTTTATTATAGGGTTGTTAGGCGATTGAATAATACAACATCTTATTTTACCAGGAGAGCTCCACTAAGATAAGTGCCTAAGGGTGGTGCTAACATTAGTCCGCCACCAAGGTATTATATTTTCTCTTACCTGCTTTTTACTAATAGTCTCCATTTTCTGAGTATGTTCTTCAGGAGACATTCTGACATATGGTTGGCATATCCAAGGTGGTAATATCATATCATATCCTCGTCGTGTTAAGTTTTCACAATCTTCAAAATTTCTATTACCCAAATGAAAATCAATGTATTTTTCTTTTACTTTAACACATACGTCCCTAAAGTCCTTCATATTTTGACCAGTAGCTAAAAGTTGTCTTACTTCATTATTATCTTCTAACCCAAATCTGAAAGTGAAAACCAGAACATTATTATAATCAGCAAAACTTAGTCCCAAGTGAGAATAAACCCTATGGTTTTCAGATGCATCCTTATTTCTGAAAGACGAAATATAGGGTATTTTACTAATATTTTAATAGTATTAGTAGTATTTCTATGGCAATATAATGCCTACAAAACTGTTTAGTGGGCTGATTTATAGTACAGAGTGAGAAATGTGACAACCAATTGAACTAACATACCCCAAATTCTGATGAAAGTTGTATATGTCACCGTAAGATTATAAAATTCGTTAGATTGCAATCTATCTCGCGAGATTGTAAACTGTCGAAAGATTGTGAACCGTAACGTTATGATTACAATTTAACGTATTATTTATCGTTATATTACAATCTACCGATGGGAATCGGTCAAACTGTGAACCGACGTAAAACGGAATGCATCTAGCGCACTGATTGGTTGAACATTATGTGCCCCCGCCGCCACGGCATACGCCATATTTGTTTGTTATTTCGTCTTAATATGAATTAGAGTTTTTTATAATTTTCCAATTTTAATAGTTTAAGGACAAAATTACCGTTTTTATAAAAGAGCTTTTATTGAATTTTAATTGGAGTTAGTGTTTGAAGACAAAATACCTAATTACTTTTTAAAAGAGTTTCTTTTAATTTACCAATTTTAATTCGTGTTTGATGAATAAATATTTCGTGACCAAATTTTTTCTCAAGTTTAGTGAGGATTTTCGATTACCAACTATTATATTCGTCAAGTATTTATTTATTAAATCTCTTTTTCATTTATCCCTAACTCTTTGGGGATAAGAACGTCTTGTCGTGATTGGTCGCTCTTTCATTGGACCGACCAATCAGGAAAAGCTTTCGGACAGTTGACAATTTAACAGTTTCACTTCGATAGATTATAATATAACGAAAAGAAATGCGTCAAATTGCAATCACATCTTACGGTTCACAATCTTTCGACAGTTTACAATCTCACTAGATAGATTTTAATCTAACGATGTTTACAATTTTACGGTGACATATATAAGACAAAATTTATCATAGGCCGCACACAAGACAAGTATTTCAGTGGTTTAATAATTTACCCTCTTGGACCTATATTGGTAGGTCTAAAATAAATAAAAAATATGTGCAATATAAACAGAAGGAGTCAAAAGCTTTAAATCATCTTTCTCACTTTATATCTGTAAATCAGCATACTAATTAACTTCATTTGATTACATATAAAAACACCTTGATACCCTACATTTGTTCTTTAAAAAAAAAGGTTTGTCATAATAATTGCACAATTACTATCTAAAAAGACTTGGTTTAAAATCCATAGAACTTACATTTTGTGAAATATTTTGAATAAATGTCCTCTTACAAATGATGTTGGACATGGATATTGTTCAACCAAATCAAGGTACTCTAATGCAATATCCCAAGAGACAGGATTTATTCCTTGAAATAAAGCTGGGTTTGTCAATATACCTTCTGCACTCATAACTCCATCTACTTTGGTGTACTCCATACATCTATATACATCTTCCACACATTGAATATTACCATTAGCAAACATTGGGACTGATACAGCATCTCTGAAAAACCCAAAAAATACTGATTACAAAAGTCCTACATCCTATTGCAATTTGTCAATCATTACAAAATGCATTTTGTAATGATTGACTGTTTGTTATGATTTTAAAAAGGAATGAATGGATTTTCTTTAAAATGTGGTAGATAGATAGAAGAAATACTACATTTAAATATGGAATACTTTGATCCTTTATTTACTTTCTCTTCAGGGATAATGTGAATAAGGGTTTGAGCAATAGCTTGTTATAAATGTGGGTTCAGAGAAACTAGGGCTTTTTGCGATAATCCTTATTTATTTGATTTTAACACACTTTTATTTACAGAGCAGTTCGTCGTCCGTCTTCGATTCGTCATACCCCTTTTCTCACTCATTCCTTCTTTCACTCATTCGTTCATTCTTCCCTTTCCTTAATCCTACGTTCCATTTCACTGCGCTTTCGTTCCGTTTCACATTCTCACCGTCCCACACTCGGCCATCCTGCTATTAGTCTGCCCTCAGACTGAGCGGACATCTCAGTAACTCTAGAAATTACATTTTACACGGCTTAAACTACATAAACACTAAACATAATAATCTCTATTTTTATTCACCTGCTTACATACGACATTAAATAAACATGAACTGTGAATTTCTGTAACATCTTCCATCTCTGACAAATATAGCTTAAAAGTAAATATGATTGAACAACCAACAATACTTCGCTGTGTCCCGACTTACATAATAAATAGAATTAATAATGAGGATGAGAAATTGAACTTACAAAGCGACTGCAAGGATCCGGCCAAACCTTCATGTAATCAGCGGACGTGGATGTCTTCCTAGGACCTTCCATCGAAGTATCCATCTTCTCTACTTCATATCTATCCTTTCCTTTGACACATGTAATCTTGTATGGGCCAAGGTACTTAGGTTTCAATTTCATTCCTACTCCAAACTGGGTCCTCTTGATTGCTACAATATCACCACACTGATACTGAGTGCTCTTCTTTCTTTGTTTATTATAATTCTTGATATTTTCTGCTTGTATTTTTAATATTTGCTGCTTGGCTCTAATTCTTAAATTTTCCCTGTCTTGTACATAACTACTTCTATCTTCTTGCAATAATAAATCATAAATTTCAAAATCTTCTTTGATCTTCATCTTTGTTCCAATTAACAGTTCAAATGGAGTACTGTCCACACTTCTCTGATAGGTACTATTAAGAGATCTTTGTAAACGACTTACATGTCTATACCATAATGTAGGATTCTCTATACAGAGCTTGGTCAGCACTGAGATGATTGTCCTATGTATTCTTTCAACCTGGCCATTTCCTCTGGGTACACCGGTTGTAATCATCACATGTTGAATTCCTTCATCTTAACAAAACTCTTTAAATTCAGTACATGAAAAAGCAGTCCCTCTGTCTGAAATTATCCTGGTTGGATTTCCATAATGTTGTTGAAAAATCTTTAACTTATCCAATACCTCTTTACCTGTAGTACTCTTTGTAGGAAAAATCCAAGTAAACTTTGTAAATGCATCTATCATGGTTAGTATGTAGTTATACTGTTTCTTCGTCTCACTCATAGGTCCAATGTGATCTATGTGAATTGTATGAAATGGGATTTCTTGCTTTTCAATTGGGTTGAGAAAACCTTCCTGTTTTCCTTGTTTACGTGAAGCTAATAAACATGGTATACAACTTACTACAAAATCATCTATCTTCTTATTTATATTTTCAAAATAGTAATCTTTACTTATTAATTCCATCATCTTCTTTTTGGAAAAATGTCCATTACCATGAATTATTCTCAATATTTCAGTTTCCATACTTTTAGGTATAACCAACTTCTTCTCACTTCCTCTATATAATAAACCAGAATCTAAACAATAATCTTGATATGGCTGATGTTGTAATATATCCATAATCGCCTTCAAACCCTCGTCCTGCTCTTGGGCATACTTGATGTTCTCATGCAAACTTGAAAACAACATACTCACAATGGGAGGGTTTCTACTCAGGGCATCTGCATGTCTCATTTGACTACCTCCTCTATGCTCAACAGTAAAATCATAATCTTGCAAAAATATAATCCATCTGGCCACTCTTGTTGATAAAGATAGCTCTTTCTTATTGATTGTCATTTGAAATGCCTTACAATCGGTTATTACTTTAAATTTGATACCAAATAAATAATGTCTAAATTTCTTTATACCTTCTATTACAGCCAAAGCCTCCAATTCATAACTTGAATATTTACTCTGTGCTTCTGAAGTTTTCCTGCTCATATAGTGAATTGGGTGTAGTTCACCATCATCCTGTTGCATCAAAATCGCAGAATATGCAACACTGGAAGCATCGGTATGCAGTTCTGTGGGCAATCTAGGATTATAAATTTTTAATACAGGCTTAGTTACCAGTTTTTCTTTCAATGTTGCAAAACTCTTTCTCTGTTCTTCTGTAAAAGTAAACTCTCTATTCTTTTTTAATAAATCCGTCAAAGGCTGGGCTAACATAGCAAACTGTGGTATAAACTTTCTAAAGTATGAACACAATCCAACAAAACTTTGAAGTTGTACTATATTCTTTGGTTCCGGATATTTTCTAACGGCATCTGTCTTTCCTGGGGATGGTCTCACCTCTCCATTTTCAATTTCCTGGCCCAAATATTCAACCTTGCGTTCTAGGAGCTGACATTTTCCCCAATTAATTTCCAGTCCATACTCGGAAGCTCTCCGCAACACCACTGATAAATTATCTATGGCCTCATTCTCGGTCTCCGCTGGAATTAGCAAATCGTCTATAAATATCAACACAATTCCCTTTTCTACTAGGTCTCTGAAAATTATATTGATAAATCTAGTAAACACCTTTGGACATATTGACAAACCGAATGGAGCCTTCAAAAATTCATATTGTCCGTTCATAGTGACAAATGAAGTATACTTAACGGAGTCTCTATGAACATTTAAGTGAAAAAATCCATTTTTTAAATCTAGCGTACTAAATATTCTTCCTGACCTACACTTGTCAATAAGGTCATCGATGATGGGTAATGGATACTCGTCTTTAACCATTTTTCTATTTATAAGCCTATAATCAACACAAACTCGTATACTACCATCTTTCTTCCTAACCAGTACCAAAGGACTTGAATACTCAGAATGACTCACCCGAATTATTCCCTCATCCATCCATTTAGCTACTTGTTGGTCTACCTCACATTGTTCTTTCAAGGCTAACCTCCTTGGTCTCTGAGCCACTGGAATATCGTCTTTTAATATAATACGCAACTCGATCGGCGCCTCTTTCGTCTTCAAGGGCCTGTAGGTATTCATCAAATGCCTTGCCTGTTTTCGGGCTTCAAAACTCACCTCATTACCTATAACATCAAAATCAGAAACAACTGTAAAATTATGCAACCATTCCTCATTCGAAGGCACAAGCGAAACATTGTTGTTGTTCATTATCATTACAACATTCTGTAAAAACTGTTGGCCTAGAATTACAGCGTATGACATAGCATCGTTGGGAACAACATAAAACAAAACATCTTTAAAACTATTGTTTTCGACACACACCGTAACAATAAAGCGTCCTTTTGCTTGAACATGCGAAGCTCCTAATCCGCGGAACACTATTTCGCACTGCTCGTAATCGTTTACATGCAAAGCACAGAAGCTGTCCCATCTTATCAAATTAACGTCGCTGCCAGAATCTATTAAAGCCTCGAACGTTTTCCCACATAAAACTATGCTTTTCATCGGCCTATGCATTTTCTCGACTTTGTTTACGTTCACGACAGAGGAAATGTCATTAACACACTTTACGCTTGAATTGTCATTACTACCACTACGCAAACACGAATCGCCTCGCTCGTATTGGTTCGGATCCGAGTGAACATCGACGCACATCGCCTTGCCGCCAGTGTAGCCAACCTCACGCCGCCATTTCGTTTCGTTCGTTCGGTCAGCCGTCTCGCTCGCTCTCGTACCAGCACCTGAGCCGCCATTACACTCTCTCGAAATATGACCGAATGAATTGCACTTAAAGCACTTCGTTCCTCGTTGCTTATCTGGGCATTCCGATGACACGTGATTTTTTCCGCCACAATTATAACAAGTCTTTGATGATGATAACACATTATGCTGCCTTTGCGTGCGATGATGATTAGTATGATATTGTATGCCTCCTCGTCGTTGATTTTGCAGGTTGCAGCCGCTCCTTGTCTTCTCTTTTATTGTTTCATACACCCGTAGTTTTTCTTTCAGGTCAGAATACGAAGTAACTCCGTACAACATCATTTTGTTGATCTCGTCGTCCATTATGCCGTCCACGATATACTTTATAGCGACATAATCTGGCATCTTGCCGCGTTTGCCCAACTCTTTCATCACCAACATGTAATCAATGCACGGTTCATCTGGTCGCTTTTTCCTGGCACTCATCATTTCGTGTACCGTCTTGATGTCAACTGTGTCTGGAAATTCCTTGGAGATTGCCATCTTTAAATCTTCCCAACATTTAAACGGGCGCTCCGATTTGAGCCAAAGAGATGCAGTACCCGTTAACGATCTTCGTGCAAGTAATAATGTTTGCAACTCCGACCACCCAAATATCTCGCTGTTGTCTTCGATCTCCTGCACCCATCGTGTCACAGGATACGTCTTATCTTGACCGTTGAATGTAGGGATCAATTCCGCCGACATGTGTAACGTGTTGGGCTGCGTCGTCGTTGCAACAGTCTCAGCGTCTTCGTAGTCGTCCTGTCTGCTCTTGCGTCGCTCTTTTGTGTCCTTAGGCATCGCGAATAACGATTTCTGCAATTTCTAAGCGTCGTCGTCGTCGTCGTTGTAACCGTCGTTTTTTGCAGTAACCGTCACTCTCAGGATTTTCGCGTCGTTTCGCAGAAATTCCAGTCTCTCTTGATCCCGGTGAGCCCCCAAAATTGTGGGTTCAGAGAAACTAGGGCTTTTTGCGATAATCCTTATTTATTTGATTTTAACACACTTTTATTTACAGAGCAGTTCGTCGTCCGTCTTCGATTCGTCATACCCCTTTTCTCACTCATTCCTTCTTTCACTCATTCGTTCATTCTTCCCTTTCCTTAATCCTACGTTCCATTTCACTGCGCTTTCGTTCCGTTTCACATTCTCACCGTCCCACATAAATATAGGTGTTAGTTCCATTGAACTAACACCTATATTTATATCTGATTAGTTGGAGAAATGCATTCATTTCTCCAACTAATCAGATATAACTGTGTTACAGTTATTAAAACTTTGTTTGTCACCCTTCAAGAGATAGGATAGCTTCTTGCCCACCTAACAGCCTTGATATGCTTCCAACTGGCTATGCCAGTGAGTGGTCCTTTTTGTTCTCTTGTTCGGCCATGAACTGTAAGTAACTTACATCCTGCTTCTTGCAACATCAAAGCATATTTTACAGATTTTTCAACATCATCAAATATTCTTACTTTGCAGGTGATTGGCACAGAAACTGCTGCTGACATATTTTGAACTAAAACATAAAAATGTTTTTTCATTATTATATTATAGTAATGTTTAATTAATTATAATCAATGAGGTAAGTTAGAATGGATCAAACAATGAAATCCACTCTTTTTTATAAAATATTGGAAACAGATTTCTACTCAAAAACCAAAGTTTCTTTTTTTAAGAGATAAAGCATACTTATCTCTTTTATATTCTAAATAATTGGACAGTGACATATGAAGGTTGAACAGCTATATGGAAAAGACATGAAATTTTCAACCCAACCAAAGTTACTATGCAAACTGTCCTTTTTAATATCAAGTAAAAACCTTATCGCAACAATAAATACAATACCTGTCCTTTGTGTCTTGGGCTTAAAATCCAGAAATTGAAACACATATCATTCAAAGAAATATCAGCAGTCTTACAAATTTTTGGTAATCACACTAAAGGTTTGATGGTGGGCATTTAGATAAATCACAACAGTGAATGGCTACAACATAATTACCAATATCTTGCAATAGTTTCCAATCGTCTTGTAGGAATGATCCATATCTCCCCCTCTTTGCAATTGATTGCGGACATCCAAGGTTAATGTCGATAGCGTCACATTGTCCTTCCACTAACTTAGCAGCAGCTGCCATTACTTCTGGATTATTACCACAAAACTAAGGACCATTATAACAAAGGATCAGAAATATAGAAAACATATCAACCAACATCAAAAAACCTTGCTTTCGTACATACCTGAACAATTAGAGGTCTATCCTCAGGACAAGTAACAAAATTATCTTTCCTATATTTGGGATCTTTAGTGAAAACATTGCTGTGAAACATTGGGGTGTAACATAGTGTAGCGCTATGTCTCCGACAAAGTAGTCTCCAGGCTAGCTCACTGGCGTCCACCATAGGCGCTACCACGAATTTAGGTTTCCCAATCGATGTAAACCATTCTTGCGACATCGTGGAGGTTCCTGAAATTCGAAGACTTGATTTACCTTTATCATTAACCTTAATCAGTTAATCCCATTAAAATTACGACCATAAATAAAAACTGCGAAACTGTGACCAAAACTAATAATTTAGCAATGTGAATTATTAAATCTGATTCACAAAAAGCAATCATAGAAATAAATTACCGAGATTATGCGATTAGTTTTAATTATTAAATAACTTATGACTTAAAAACATTGTGAGTTATGGTGACATGCACACGTGTTTTTGACATATTGTCTGTGGTTCCTACACCTTTCACTTGCACAAACGTCAATGTCGTAGTCTCCTTTTCAGACGTTTCTCTAAATCATGGAATCATGTAGGTAACTATTATTTCTAAACGGAATAGTGACGTGATTTTTTTTTATTAAAAAAATTACGTCAATGTCATTTACCGCAAATAACTGGGCTTCCAGCATAAAGGCTTTTCCCTCTAATTAGGGAAGAATAACTTTGTTTATAATTTCGTGAGCATTAATTTAAAAATTTCATATAATTTTGTATAGTACGCGTCACGTAAAAAGAACGCTGGCGATAAAGCTGCGCATAGGCGATTTATCGATCTATTTGGTGGTATGAGGTGAAGCGCGGGGCGGGTGGGTCACGCGCCGCATGCTTCCCGGTGCGCTATTGGTTCGTCAGTCGACCTTTGCTTTCCGCTCTGTGTTCACGTTCCTTTGCTCCAAAAAATACCATCGCGAACAAAAGCTTTTGAGTACGAAATGGTGTTACATAAGTAAGTAAGAAAAATGGTTTATGACGTGTATTGTTTTATGAAGAGAGAGGCAGATAATAATGCAGTTGACAATTTAAAACAATGCTTGAAACTGTTCAGAGTCCACCGTGCAACGAATTGTAAGTAGTTCAAAAAATTCGGAATTTCTTACAGTTTTCCATACTCCTGGCAAAAACAAGACAATAAAAAAGAAGCCTATAACAGATATTGACTCTTTTGACCAGGGTGCTATAAAAAGAAAAGTCCACAATTTTCACATCACTGAGAAAGAATTGCCTACCATAAACAAGTTGCGTAGGAAGTTACAAGATGACCTAAATTTCCAAGGATCTGCAGCAAGTCTTAGGCGAATATTAAAGAATTTGGGCTTTAAATGGAAAAAAACAGAAACCAATAGAAAGATTTTAATTGAGCAGTCTCAGATTCGGTTTCAAAGAATTGAATATTTAAAAAAGATAAATAAATACAGAGAAGAAGGAAGACCTATCATTTACACTGATGAATCATACGTTGATAGTTTCCATGCGTCTCACCATTCTTGGACAGACGGTTCCACCAAAGGCATTAAAAAACCAGTATCGAAAGGTAGCCGCTTGGTCATAGTGCACGCGGGTGGTGAAGCAGGTTTTGTGCCTAATGCTTTGCTGACACTCAAAGCCGGTGTAAAGAGCGGTGATTACCACGACAATATGAATTCGGATAATTACGAGCGGTGGGTACGTAATAAACTGATGCCGAATTTACCGCCTAATTCAGTCATGGTAGTCGATAATGCACCCTATCGTAACAAGCAACTTGATGCTGCACCAACGTCTAATATGAAAAAAGCTGACATGCAAACCTGGCTCCGTCTAAAAGGAATTTTATTTGAAGAATCCATGTTGAAGCCGGAGTTGTACAACTTAATAAAAAAACATAAAGATCAATTCAAGAAATTTAATATTGATGCCATATTAAATGAAGCCGGCCATTCTGTACTTCGTTTACCCCCATATCACCCCGACCTAAATCCCATTGAAATGGTATGGTCCCAAATAAAGGGATATGTAGCCAGCAAAAATGTAAGTTGGAACCTTACACAAATAACTGACTTAGTTAACGAGAAAGTAAGTTCAATGGGAATTACAGAATGGGGCAAATTATGCACCAAGGTAAAAGAAATAGAGACCGATTATTGCAAGAACGATCATGTGGTCAATATGATGACAGAAACATTTATTATTCGCGTAGAGGATAATGATTCTGACATAAATGACGACGATAGCTCAAGTGACAGCGACGACGATGAAATGACCACCGCTTGCACCAGCACCGCATCCTCATCTGGTTTTAACATCACCCACGATGATTTAATGGAAGGAGTGTCAACATTACTGTAATTTATATTTTATATTCTACACTAAAAATACACATTTTATTTACAATTTAATGATGTTTTTTTCAAAGTTTATATCAATAACCAATATATGAAACTCTGAACGAAATGCTTGTGTTGAAGTTAAAAAATAAAACAATATTAGGCCTAGTAATTTTGTACGCGAATGTACTCATGCGCAAACACACCCCCTCCACATTTTTCCAGCGTTCTTTTTACATGACGCGTACTATACAGTAAGTAAGATTCAAAATTAAATGATGAATAAAAAGCTGAGCTCTGGCATTAAGTGTCTTCCTTAGCAACTTGATTCAGGCCCGATTGTTCCTTGCAACCATCGACCATCCCTTTTTGCTTAATTGATGCTTGCATCCTGCAACGTACCTGCTTAAATTGGTTTATGCCTGCATGAAAAATCTAGTGTAAGAGTCACTGTTTCGTTGTATATATTCGTAAAGCTTAAGTTTTTTGTACATATAAACAAAGACATTATTATTATTATTATAATTGTTATCAGTCTTTACAAATAGCTAGGTACTACAGAGTCCCTGATTTTTGGGAGGCAAGCATGGGGCCGAAGCCAACACGTAGAAGGCCTTTTAAAGACATGTATGGTGTTAATGTAATGTGACACAAACCGACGATTGTTTCTGCATATAAAATGCAGCCAAAAACAACCGCCGGCCAGTGCAGGACTACGGATTGGAGTGGAAGGATAAAGAACCTGGGTTATTAGGATAAGGTGCTAGTGGACTAGGTAACCGGGACTATGGAAAGGACTGGCATCTGCCCGATCTATGTTTTAAAACACGGATATAACGGGCTGTTTGTCACTCGTTATCTCACTGTCATATTGTTCGCACACACAAGACACGAAGCAGGAGCGATGGAAGCAACTTTATGTGAGCGGCTCGGGGTGTGGAGAGTGTGCACAGCTTTCTACCCAGTGGCTTGCCATGTTTCACTTCACCCTCTGAGCATCTAGCTCTGACGCCCCACTCTGGACGCAAGCTGGCTAAGGCAAGCCAGAGGTGAGAGTCCTGCGGCCCCTGTGGGGTCCACTCCCACCGGCCAACTAAGACAAGCGGAAAGAGGGGCATGGTCGACTCTCAGGGGCACGCACAGGTGTGTGTGTCAATCCCATTCAGCCCGCCACAAGCTGCCCTGGGAAGACTGACTGCACTGATAGAGAATTTTCGCATTTCATGGTGTGAAGATCACCAACTTTCACCTGAAGATCATCAACTCTCATGCGAAGATTACCAACTCTCGTGCGAATATCACCAACTCTCATTATTATTATTACCCGTGTTCTATAGTAAAGTTGTATCAATTCTCAAATAACATTAGCAGAAGTAGACTTTTTTTGTTAGTTTACTTAGTTTACTAACATAAAAAATTAAAAGAAGAAATTTAATGCAAAATCAGCAACAAAATAATTTCTAAGTACGATTCCTTATTACTAGCACAAATTGCAACAACATTCAAAATTCTAAAGTCTAATTCTAATAACTATTAATAACAATTAATGACTGTTAAATTGTTAATTATGAATGGAATTCGTTATTTTAGACAATCGTCAAACTCAAACAGCCTGTAACAACAAAACTGTGTCAGGGTGACGGCTACTTGACAGTTTTTTAAAAAGTATTGTAAAATGTGCGCCCGTTCATTTTATATCCCAAGCAATTCGATTTATCTGGAAAAAATGTAAATAACCAGAGAAATGTAAGATTTTGTGTAACACATTTAAAAAGCGCGAAAACGCCAAGTCTCGTCACTGTTGCAATTATGACGTCAACGTCCTAGACAACGAACCGATGCGCATAGGAACGACTTAATTTAGATAAACGGAAAATGTTTCAATAAATTCTTAATACGATTAGAGCCACAATAATTCAATTTAATCGGTAAAATAATCATTGTTTCGCCACATTAAAATAAATAATTTTCGCCGACAGCTGTCATTTCCGAATTGCAATGGTGGTTTCCGTTTCGGTTCTTTTGTTCCACAGATAAAAAAAGTAAAATTTATTTTGCAAAAATAAAATACTTAATATGCTTTTAATTAAAAAGTAAAAAAGTAAAATTATTACTTAATTAAAAAGCTAACACTTTTCATATTTTATTGTTAACACTGTCAAGTAGCCAATTATGCATTTTGAAAATGTGATGTTAAATATTACGTAAACGCGTTTAAGTAGTAGACATTTCTATGAAGATATTCAAATACATACTTGTGGCGATTTGAATTGGTTTTGAACCTGTTTTTAAGGGAGGGAATATATTTTTATAAGATAGTAACACTGGAAAAAGTGCATCAGTTTGGACTTCGGTTTTTGGCGGGAAACTGAAAGCGCGAATATTAAAACTCTCTTTTAAATTTTAAATACTTTATTTAAATTTTAAAGTTTTTATCAAGCCATTTACCTAAAAATGGTTTCGGAGAGTGATGGGGATGATGTGGGTGGGAAACCCCGCTCTTCCGACCGCAAAAAAAGAAAATTGCAGGAAAACTCTGACGGCGGGAAGTACATCACTTATACAAAAACGGGATACAAAAAAAGCTACCCAGATAACAGCGTGAATGAGGAATACCCGGTATTTGTGGAAGGCTCGTCTAAAGATGATAGGCTCGGCAATAAAAACCCTCTGCAGTTATCAAAAGCCTTTAAAAATGTCAAAGGAGTGCATGAAATGAGGAGAATCAATGCCTCAAAAATTATGCTTGTATTTAAACAAGCTGCTGCCGCAAACAACTTCCTGACTATTTGACTAATGATTGCTTGAGTCAAAATAATATGCGTGCCTACATACCTGCAGCCTCTGTGGAGAGAGTGGGGGTAGTGCGTTTCATACCCAAAGATACAGGAAATCAAGAGCTATATGCAAAGTTGACATCCGACGCTGAAATCATTGCTGTTCGGCGCTTCATGAAGAAGGTTGATAACGTATTGACACCATTAACAACAATATCTGTAACTTTTGCAGGAACCCGGTTGCCCCATTTTATTTACTTAGATAACTGGAGATACAAAGTCCATGAGTATGTGCCCCCTGTATTGCAGTGCTACAAATGCTTAAAATTTAATCATTCCGCAAAGGTATGCAGAAATGAGCGGGTATGTTCCAAATGCTCAGAAGCGCATTCGTTCAAGGAATGTACTTCTGAAGTATTGAAGTGCAGTAATTGCGGGGGTGATCACCTAGCAATATCAAAAAATTGTCCTATTAAAATATCAAAAGTAGCGAACAACAAAAAAAGTTTTGCAAATGTTGTCAAAAGTACAACTAATACATATCCTCCACTGCCAAGTAAGCCTTCTCCTAATGTATCTATTCATTTCAATAAATCAAAACAAGACCAGTCACATATATTCAAAGTTAATGAAATAATTAATAATGAGAAATTATTGAATGGAATCATTAAAACTCTTGTTACGTTGGGTAATTCTGACTCTATCAAGACCACTGCATTAATAAAAGAAACATTAATTAAAAATTTGAGTTTGTAAGAAACAGTAACATGAAATTAGTTTTGCATAATATTCAGAGCATTAAAAACAAAAAACCCTTATTAATGTCCTTACTGTGGGATAACAATATTGATATTTGTTTATTAAATGAAACATGGCTAAAAGATTCTCAGGTTCCTATCAATTTTCCAGGTTATCATTTTATCAATAAAAATACCAAAAAAGGTTATGGTGGTGTAGGTATTTTATTAAAAAATTCATTAAAATTTAATGTGTTGTCGCTTCCTTTCTATGAAGATGTCCAATGTGTAGCTGTTTCACTCCAATCTGACAGGAGTCCTATTTCTATTTTATGTGTGTATTGCCCACCTGGAAATGAGAAAAGATTTAATATTAATAAACTTAAAAGAATTATTAATTGTCTCCCTAAACCATGTCTGGTTTCTGGTGATTTTAATGCTCATCATATCGCCTTTGGCTGCCAAACAACTAAGGCCCGGGGTAGGCAACTGTATGATGCAATAGATGAATCTAGGTAAGCTATTTGAACAAATGATAAAACTGAGATTAGATTACTATATTGAGTCCAATAATATCTTACCCCAATGTCAATTTGGCTTTCGAAAAGGTAGGAGTGCTCCTGAAAGTTTTATGGCTTTTATCTCAGACATGAAAAGTTGTTTGTTGGCTCGCTCTTCAGCAGTATGTGTATTCCTGGATATTCAGGGTGCATATGATAATGTTAATTTAGACCGTCTCTGCCATATATTACATCATTTAAAATTACCTGGAAAATTGATAGAATGGATCTATAACTTTTTGAATGGGCGCACTATTTATGTTAAATATAAAAATATTCTACATGGACCCACTATGTCATATAAAGGTTTGATGCAGGGGGCATGTCTGTCACCAATTTTGTACAATCTATATACAGCACAGGTACTGAAATATGTAAATAACAGTAATGTGAAAATCTTACAATTTGCTGATGATTTGCTAATGTACAGTGTGGATAGAAATGTAGAGGTGGCACAAAATAATATCAACTCTGCTTTAAAACAGCTAGAGAATTACTATAAGAGTGAACTTAGACTAAATATAAACACAACAAAAAGCTCAGTTATGGTTTTTGGTTCAGATAGCCCAGTTCAGGTTAAATATACTCAACTAACTATTCCAATATGTAACAGTCAAAAATTTTTAGGAGTTATTATAGATAATAAGCTTAAATTTGAACAACATATTAATTACATTTCTACTAATGCATTTAAGGGTATTAATGTCATTAGAAGTCTAGCAGGAGTCTTCTGGGGTGCAGATCCAAAAATTCTATCCACACTCTACAAGAGCTTAGTTAGGAGTCACTTTGATTATAGCTGTCTGGCATATATGAATTGCAACCCTACTTTATTAAAAAAACTTGATGTAATTCAAAATATAGGTATAAGAATTGTATGTGGGGCAATGAAATCCACCCCAATAAATGCCATGGAAGCAGAAACCTGCATACCTCCACTTACACTGAGAAGATATAAGTTAGCTCTTAATTTTGCTATAAAAGAGTTATTTGCTAGTAATAAATTGTTAATGCAAAAGTTCATATTGCCTTCTCAGCTCTCACAGGAGTTCTATGAGGCAAATGTTTCCAGTGACGATATTATAAATAGGAGACTTCCTACAATGTGTACAATATTATCTAGTTTAAATGAAACCTTTGTAAATATGTATAAATGCACTGATAATATTTTACCTCTTTATAAATGTAAATATGAGTCTTTAGTATGCAATAGATTTACAATCAATTTTCCTAAAATAGATAACAATATAGATTATCTCCAATTTATTAATAGTAAACAAAGCTACTATAAACTTTTTAAAGATGGTTCAAGAAATAATAATTTTGTTAGAAGTGGGTTTTATGACCCTCAATGTAGTTATACTAAAGTACTTGAAATTAACTGTGAGTGTAGCATTTTTACGGCAGAGGCTTATGCTATCTTACAAGCTTTATATTATATTAAAATTGTAAATAGTGTTGTAAATAGATTCATTATTATAACAGACTCTAAGAGTGTTTTGCTAGCTTTAGAAGGCAACAGATCGTCGTTGAAGTTCTAATACCACGTAAGTCAAAAATAGCAACTTTTCAGGAGAGTGAAAAAACTGCATATTTTTGTATAAATACTATAAATATACAAATTTATTGTTTGTGTATACTTAATTATAGTTATATTTAATATCGAAAAAGTATTTTTTATAAAAAGTCAGTTATTAACCCATAGGTAATGACATACGTTGTGTTGTCACTTTAATTTCACAAATTGACATGACATACGTCATTTTCTAGGAATTAAAAAACAAAAATGTTATGTAAATTAATATATTTTCTTTAATTATTAAACAATATACCTATTATTTAAGTGTTTGAAAATATACCCTGAACAAGGCTTTTAAGTGTAATTGCACTTTTATTATTATTATTCATAAATTTACTTTGTACTTGAGGACATCTCTATTAATTGACTTAATCAAATAAATTCTTACATAATAATACTGATATAATCATTATAATGTAACAGTCTTATTAAACCTTTAAAGTATTATAATAAACAAAATAAAAATCGAAAACTTCTTAAAAATAAACAGTCTCAAAGACATTACAAATATTAAAAAAAAACATAACTCAAAAACTTCTCATTAACCTAATAATAGCAGTCTTACTTATGTGGCAAACTATCGTAATAGCTGTGGCAATCACTGGGTATGACATGTTTTAACTCTTGTAAGTGATTATATTTAATCTGAGAAATTGGTATCCTACTTTGATACAACTTTGGTTTTGGCAGATTGCTTCTTGGTTTAGGTCTTTTGGGTAACAATACATAGTCGTCATCATATCTTAGTTTATATTTTATAAGCCCTTCAGGTTCATAAAGTAGTGCTCTGATATCTGTAACTACTGGGTCATTAGCTACTCTGCTTGGTCGAATCGAATCATACATGAGACATCTTGAAAAGTCAATGAAAAAGTCATAATTGAGAAAATAAATTGTAGGGTTGCGAAGTACGAGCTTCCTTCGAAATTGAAGCGTACTGCGAAGGCAGGTAGATGTCTCTGTGTTTAATTTGACATTCTATTGCACTATGACAAGAATCTACCTCCATCTGAGTATGACCCTTTTCTAGGATTTTTTGTTCGATCTGAATGTTATAGTCCATAGCTAATTCAAGCAATGCATTGGATAAAACAGCATTACGATTTTGTGCTGTGCAACCATCGGAATACAGAATTATAGGTAGCAGCTTCTTAGACAGTGTTTTTTTCAAACAGTCTATTATGCAGTTAGTATACACAGAAGCCACCAGGCCTGCAGTACACTCATCGAACCAATAACAAGCATTTCTTCTGGTTCTTGTATCATAGATGTTTCTATTACTTCTTCTGTTATTTTCAATGCAGACTGATCAACTTCTTGTAATGTAGTAATTACATTTTCAGTAGTTATATTTAAATTATCGTGTGCTAAAATTTGCTGTGAAGTCTGTGCAACTAAATCAGTAGCTATTGTATTTTGATTATTATCTAATATTAATATAGGTAAATTATTAAGGTCTAAATTTTCAAGGTTTGAAATTGGGTGTATAGAATTGTGGGTAAGTGATTTTGGTTTTTTTGGGGGTATTTTTATCTTTAATTCTTTGCAGAGTTCAAGTATAGTTTCATCTTCGTCACTGCTCATTTTGATTCTTTTTTCTGAAAATGAAACAAAAACAATTATAATACCTGTTAAATGAATAAATATACTTTCACTGCCTAAAAAACATCTACATTACTATTAAAATTTTTTATGTTGGTCAATAATTTACTATTTAACTTAAAAATTAAAATATGATCGTTAGGTAAACCATAAAACCGTTACATTAGAACACCACGTAACTTCGAACGGACCTTAGAGCAACACAACGTAAGTCAGTACCCAAACTTTCAATAGCATTAACTAACTAAATTAAGCTTATAACAATATAAAAACATCAAATATAAATACTAAAAATATCTTAAAAATAAAAAATGCACAGATTTTAATAACACAGTAATATTTTCTTACCTTTTTTCGTCTAATCGTCAGGAGCAACCGTGCAGTACATAACACACTATGGCACAAAGTGACTTACGTACTGTTTCCAAATATAACGGCCATTCGGTAGATCCCGTGTAGTTACACTTTCTTCATTTCACGAGTTTCTATTGGCCAATACTTTTTTCTGATTGGCTCAAACGATGCGTGTTCCGATTCTCTAGCGAATGGCATCAAAATGTCAAAACCGCCAAAAAATGACTTACGTGGAACTTCAACGACGAGATTAGACTTTAAATTGAACTATCTTATTTACACAATAAGGGATGTCATTGAAGACCTCAGACTAGAAGGAAAAGAAGTGGAATTCTTATGGGTCCCCTCCCACAGAGATATTGCAGGCAATGAAACCATAGACAGAGCCTTAACAGCAGGATATGATGAAGACCAGAAAAGGAATCTGAGAGTACCATTTACTGACTACCACAGCAAAGTAAATGAGATGATAAGAATTTTGTGGACCAGATATTGGACGACTATGAACCAATCAAAAGGGAAATGGTACTCTGAAATACAAAAGTCTCTACCAATTAAACCTTGGTATAATGCTGTATCATGCGACTCCAGGAAATTTATAACAGTGATCAATAGATTACAGTTCGGTCACTGCTTAGTGCCCACTCACCTGCACAGACTAAGGATAGTTCCTGATGACAATTGCACCTATTGCCGAGCTCCTCAAGCGGATATTGCACATTTGGTATTTTCTTGCCCAGAATTTGGTCTTCAGCGTCTTAAATTGGTTGCCGAGTTACAAAACTTGACAGAAGCTGAAGCTGAAACCTCACAACTTAGTGTTCCCCGCCGTCTTCAAGATCTATTAGCCAATCCAAAGTTCTACAAACTACTCTACCAATACATGCAAAGCACAGTGGGAAGAATTTAAAATTGAATCCGTTGGTCAGGTTGAAGAATGTGACATTGGTTTCTGGCATTTTTGACAAAATATGATTCCGGCTCAATGGACTGGTATCCAAGCCATGGACACTAAAACAAAAAAAAAAAATGCATCAGTTTATTTACACGAAAATCTAACGACTTGTTAGAAGAGGGTTGCAAATTTTTATAATCTTCACTTTGAATAAATTTATTTAAACAGAATTTCAAACTTTATTTTCTGTTAAGATAAATCAAAACTTAAACATTACTTAATTTTTGTACAATAATGGCGCAGGATATTATGGTAAGGTTATAATGTTGTTTGTTAAATATTTAAAGGTTATGTACTTTTTAAACATTTTTTTCACTCTGATTGTTTATTACAGAGTCAATTTTACACAATTTTAAATCTACCACTACAAGATAAACTAAATGAGTTAACTAGAATCATAGATCAATCGAGCCCAAGCAAAGATTTGCAGGCTTTATTTCCACAACTTATCAATAATATATTTGCAACATCGTTTGGCAATGGCTGGGGACTGAAAACAATAACTTTGGATGCAAACAGATTTGAGTTTGAAGCACTCACTAGTTTTTTTGAGCCACAGGGGCCAATGCTTCGGTTATGCTACAAACTGCTTATGGACCCTCAGTTAAAGTATAATCTTGCATTGAGCAATTTGCCGGTAATTATGTTTACATTGTTCAAATATTATTAAAATGACTGAATTCTGTATTTTGAAGCATAATATTATGAAAGTATTTCATTTTCCTTTTTAGCTTGATCTTCAAATATCATTGGAGAGGGGAAGATATTCCCAGTTTTATGCTGATATATTGGCCATGGACTCTCAATCCCTAAATGTAGTGGCATTGGCTCTCAGTATCCTTTTAAATTGTATTTTTTTTCAATCACCTTAAAAGCTATTATAATATTATTCCAATTTCAAGATAGAAATAGGCCACTGGACTACTAAGAAGAAAAACATTAGATTTCTTAATTTTCTGTCCTCAATGTAAATAGATATAATGTTAAATTACTAAAAATTATGGGGAAAAAAATATATTATTTTTACTGCATAGGTAGTATTGCAAATTATTGTTTGGTAAAACAAAACTTAATAACACAGGCAATAAATATAATGAATTAAATGTTTGAATAATTAAATATCTTCCATTTTACTGTTTAGAAACTTAAATTTTGTTCAAGAATCATGTTTTCTTTTCTCAAACTAAGTTGCTATGGATTTATGGTTTTTAAATTCACTGCAAAAAATTACTTCATCACCATTATGTTTTGGTAACATACTGGATGCCACATTTGTAAAATGCTATTGTTCTTACATGTCTATTCCATCTGTCATTATAAAAATTAAATGTATTTAAAACCAATAACAACCTATAGTTTATCTCAGACCCATTTGACTATTTCATGTTCAATTTTGCATTGCATTTGACAAGCAACAGTCACAACAAGAACTCATGGGAAAATTGGAATAGTGTGTATTTTGCTGTTGCGTGTGATTATCTCATGCACTTTTTACCCGTTGACCCAAATGTGGCTGTCTTACCGCACATACCAAACTATGCAGGAAAAGTACCAATTGCAGCACCATTGCAGACTCCAAACAGGTATGCTGTGAAACAAAAATACAATGTTTAAAAGTAAATAGGTAAGCCATAGGATAACATGAATAATTGTGTAATTCATTCATTTTAATTTTCAGACCTTTGTATTCCCCATCTCTACTACTAATTCCTGATCTCTCTGGCATGAGCAATCAACACACATCTACACAAACACAATCACGTAATGAAGGGTGGCGATCAGAAACTATTTTACAAGTCTTTTTAGATATTTGGATGAGTGTTGAACAGTACAATGTAAGGAACATAGACGTAAGTTTTACTAATTTCTGACTGCAATACACCAATTTAATTTATTTTGAATAATTACTTACTTATGAATTAAATTTTATAACCTCCATAGCTGAGAGGCCAGCGTGCCGGACTTTGGCATCGTGACTTTTTTAATGTCCCGGGTTCGATCCCAGGTCGGATCAATATGGGAAAATAACTTTTCTATATTGTCTCGAGTCTGGGTGGTGTAGTACCATTGTTGTTTCTGATTTCTGTAACACAAGTGCTTCCGCTATTCACCATAGAATCAGAGCAATGTATGTGATATTGTCCAATGTTGTATATAATTATTTTAACCATGGTTGTTAAATATTTAACATAAATTTCATGCAATACCACAATATTCCTTTAAAATCTGCTTGACTTGTACAAAATGTTACTAGACAGTAATTTCGTCTTTGGTATACATTTATAGTAACATGCAGTAAAGTTAATGCAGTACAACTAGACAAATAGTATAAAATTTTAAATATTCTAGGCTTATCAAAGAAACTATCCAGTTGTTTGCTCTAGTCCAGAAAGAGTTCGCACAGTGAGAGTTTTAGTGAAGCACATCCACTCTTACTCCGCGAAGCACCTTGCTGATCCAGCCTCACGGTCATCAGCTTTGCGGAAGTACTCGCGGCAAATGATGTGTACGCGCGCTTACCATTACATCAAACATTTGGTGACCACATGGCCATTGGATGCCTCGTTCCGACTTGTGATGGAGCTCTGGTTGAGTCTCATTCAGCCTTGGAGATATACAGACAACACTATCAACCAGGACAGGTACTATAACGAGACCTTCGTAAAATTAGCCTAACTATGAGTATAGAATTAAAAATATTAAATTGGTTCCAGATTTCCTGTCTCTAACAACAATCAGGAAGAGAGCAATGCAAATAATCTAGATACGAGTTACACTCAATTTATTGCTGAAAATTTCCCTTCATACACCTGCATCCTTCAGTTAATCTTACCTAGATTCATGAGGCTGGATCTAACTGCTTACAAAAATGCCATCATGTTGTTTAGATTGGGAAAGGTTTGTAATTTTTACTCCACAATTATGAATTTCTCATGATCTTGGGGACAATACAATGAATTTATTGTTGAAAAATTGGTTTTCAGGTATTCTCACAGCAACATTTAGTACCTATTTTGTGCAATCTCGAACAAGCTATCACTGATAATAGTACAGGATTGCATCATAGTCCAAATAGTAGCTACAACAGCTCTGCCTTCGATCGAAGGTATAAACAAATCATGACATAAAACTTTTAAAGATTTCATATTATCCTAAACATTTTTTAAATGGTTTAATTCTTTACTCCATTTACAGTTATACCTACAATGGCGTTGCTTTACACAAATGGGTAACAATAGCTAAACAAGCTTTATCAGAGTTCAATATCTCAGCTAATTTTGAATATGAACCAGTTTGGGGTGAAAGTAAGAAAACATTTTCAATAGAGTTTGTAAAGAAAATTTATGCTGCGAAATTGATAGCTGATAAAAACTATGAAGAGTTAAATAACAGAATTAGTAAAGAAAATCAAGGTTTGTAACTCTACTTGACTTATTAAGAGTTTGGTATATAAGTTTAAAATATTACAGCATGCAAAATTCTAAATTTTCAGGTGTTTGGGCCAATGTGAAGAATTGGTTTATGATGGGAAACTATTATGAAGATGAGGTACTTTTGGAGGAGAGCAAGAAAGTGCCAAGCTATTTAAATATCACTGTCCATTACTTCTCTGAAATATTTGGTGTAAGTATTTACACATTACTGCAGTGTCACACCTAATTATGAGACTAACTGTGCCGAACCAAATATATTTATTCATCTACTCTTATCTGAAAATTATGTTTTATTGTTCTTTGAAATATGCTGATTTGTAAACCTAGCAATCCCTACTAATATTATAAATGCGAAAGTAACTCTGTCTGTCTGTCTGTGTGTCTGTTACGCTTTCCTGCTTAAACCTCTCAACCGATTTTGATGAAATTTGGTATAGGTATACGTTGAATCTCAAGAACGGACATAGGCTACTTTTCTTCTTATCGTCCTTAAGAATTAAATAACTATCTAACTTTTCTCTTTATTAGCCTATTCCAAATGTATTTAGTTAATATAAATGAAGAAATTTATTGATTGATAACAATTTTTACAGTTGAATGAAAACAGCCTGCTACCCCCTGAATCGATTGTTGAAGATAGCCTGGAGCATTCTTCGTTTGCGAACTCCACACATTTTCCATATTCAATAACTTATAAGGTAAAATATTAATATTATGATGAAATTGTGTTGGTTTACCGCCTCCTTCTTTTAACAAGTACATTGATGAAATATTTTTTTATATTTCAATTCTGTATCATCCATTCTCACTTATGTCTATAATACAAATGTGGATACCACACTCATATTTTGATGATGGACGATCAGAAACATGTAAATAGTTGCATTTTGACATTAATTCTCATACCCACAACATATGACATACTTTTGACTGTATGTTGAACTTGCGTTATTAATAAAATGTAATATAAACTAAATACCTTTTCCTTATAGTTACGCAGTAAACCTACAGCCATCAATTATATGGGTGATCCAGATCTGATGCCGATATCGTCAAACGAAAGTACTATTTTAGTACGGATGTTGTACCAAATTGCCACAAGGATAAATGAGATGGTAATTAATTTTAAGTACCTACATACTGTGTATTGTAATAAATGTAAACTTTAAAATCTTTGAAATCTCCAAGCAAGAGAAGGTGCTTAAATAATAATAATTTATTTAATTTCAGTATCAAGAAGAATTTGTACGCCTCTGGGAAAAAAATAACTTCCTAGGATATGTTACAAGAGAGATTTTAGAAAAGCCTTGTACAATTCACATGTACGTAAAGGATGTTACAAATCACCAAAACATTGTAAGCCAGAGCCTGCCGGCGCGGCTATCGTTGAGACGTCTCGGCTCCTACGCTTTTGTTGTATGGATGACTATTGGTTACTTTATCTTTAAAATGTTCTCATTTAATGGCTTAACCTATTTGTTTTTAATAGTTATGGTTTATACATTATTTATAGTAGGCAAAGTCACTTTGAAAATGTTGCGATTAATTAATGAATAATGTTACAATAATTATGTATTTTTAATACTTTTTAATAAATATAGGTATTTAATTTTTCTATAGCACTATGTTTAATTTATTTTCAACTTCCAAATCTAAGGTATGCTACTGAAGTGTAGTGGAAGTTATACGCGTGGGATTGGTATATTAATTCATTTCATAGTTCCACTCCGGCTTATTGTCAATGCATCATGCGTCCTAATCCACGAAAACGTGAAGCGGTAGCGCATTTGAAATGTTTGGCATCTATAGACAAATTGGCACTTTTGTGCGGCTAAAGCCAAAACTTGCTTCTTTATCTATTAATATTATCTCAGGCTGTGTTATTGCTATCGTGCTCACGCAAGTAATATTTGTCTTACTCGAGCTAAGCAAACTTTCGTTACCTGCACTTCCACAAAAATAGAAATTGTTTAGTATTAGTTCATATATTTTAAAAACTACGTACAATGGGGGCTAACTTTGGTGTCAAAAAAACGAAACAGAGGATACGATTTTAGCACACACATCACATTGCCTACGTTACGCAGCTAACAACCTTTTGGATATATATTGTTTTAAAGTCGGTACTCGATAAATTTGGAAAAAAACTATTTATTTTTAGATGTATAATATCTGTTGCCTGCAGCTTAGATAGTTATTTCGGGATACAAATTATCTTACATGTTTTTTTAGTACATATCTAATATGTGCCTATGTACATCCAAACTTTCACCTGGTCTGATATAGGTACAGTCCACAGTACGGCTAAGTAAACACTACATAGCAGTTCGATTATTATTCTTATAATAAGTTCCTATGCGTACGATATAAGGGCGGTACACAGTCCAAAGTGTTAGTCTGACTTGTTTTGTCTGTATTTTACTGTTCAAAGGTAACAACTAGCATTAGATTAAAATTAAAGGTCAATATACTCAATTTTAACTGTTCTCCTTCACATACTTTACTCTGAAGTTTTGAGACTCTTTCATTAAAGGCAAGAAAAGAAAAGACTTCCTGATAATGCACATTATGAAACGCGTTTATTAACTTACAAAATAACACTTAGATCAACAGAATTTCTTGAGAGTCAACTTACGAACGATATTCATGTTCATTCGGTCATATCAACAGTACTTCTTGAGCGTCAGTTTAGGAACGATGTTCATAGAAGCCAGCTCCTGGAAGAGTAGCTTGCAGGCATAGGGCATGTCGACGGTTGAGACGGCGGCGGAGGAGCGGCAGGCGTGGCACCACGCCCGGCTCGCGAGGCGGCCGCACGCGCCGCAGATGTCCGCGCTGAACGCGTCTGACGCTAGCATTAGACGCTCCATTAGCAGCATACTGGGAAAGCAATTGTGACAATTAGCCGTACCGTAACCATTACCCAAGCGTAAAGGTTATTATGCCAATCCTCCGACGCAGTTATTTGTTAATTTTTGGTGATTGTATGTACAAACGCTTTAAGGAAACGAAGAAATCACCGAGATATTAAAACAAATATCAATGTTTTAGTTATTGAAGTAAACAAATACGAAGATTAAAATAAATAAAGTATATATCTTACAAACAACCTTCACGTACCTATAGAAAATACTTAGTAGATAAAGAAGAACGGTAGCGTAGTCCAAAAAATATAGTTGCTGATTCGTTAAAATTTGGATACCCTTCTCACTATTGGCTACTTGACAGTTTTTGAAAAAGTATTGTAAAATGTGCGCCCGTTCATTTTATATCCCAAGCAATTCGATTTATCTGGAAATAATCTAAATAACCAGAGAAAAATAAGATTTTGTTTAACACATTTAAAAAGCGCGCGAAAACGCCAAGTCGCGTCATTGTTGTAATTATGACGTCAACGTCCTAGACAACGAACCGATACGCATAGGAACGACTTAATTAAGATAAACGGAAAATGTTTCAATAAATTCTTTATACGAAAAGAGACACAATAATTCAATTTAATCGGTAAAATAAGCATTGTTTCGTCACATTAAAATAAATAATTTTCGCCGACAGCTGTCATTTCCGAATTGCAATGGTGGTTTCCGTTTCGGTTCTTTCGTTCCACAGATAAAAAAACTAAAATTTATTTTGCAAAAATAAAATACTAACTATGCTTTTAATGAAAAAGTAAAAATGTAAAATTATTACTTAACTAATAAGCTAACATATCTAACACTTTTCATATTTTATTGTTAACACCGTCAAGTAGCCAATTGCGGGTATCAGCCCGCCACGGCGGCAATGATCTGTTTGACATTGAAGTACCTAGTGCGAATTTGTGCAGCAAAGTTCACTGGAGGTGTCTCGTTTACGGCACTGTTATCGTAAAAACTACAAATTTGTGAAAAATATGATGTTGTTTACATGATAAAAGAAAAAAAACGGGTCTTATATATTTTGGTAATATAACTGTTGAATTAAACGTAAATGTTTAGTCAACTAGCTTAGCTTTCATTAATTGATTTTTAAGAAACTACTAGCATGCGACTTGCAGCTACGCTCCACACGCCCACGTGGCGCTGGTCTACCAGGCCTAGCATGCGCCACGCAACTATTATCGCGCTCTTGATTGGCTGGAAATACGAGTACGGTGTACTATTACCCAATCAACGGTATACAAACTTTTGTCGTCTCATGCGAGAAATTTGACGTATTGCGCATGCTAGGCCGCTCTATCAAAAATTAGAATGATGATAATAGGCATAAGTTGATTTCGCTTAATAAGTACCTTGCTCCGTATCCGATGAGGCAGTCGCGCTCCATCTCGCCGAGGCGCAGGCCGCCGTCGCGCGAGCGGCCCTCGGTGGGCTGCCGCGTCAGCACGGCGCGGGGGCCGCGCGCACGCGCGTGCATCTTGTCTTGCACCATGTGCTTCAGCTTCTGGTAGTACACCTAACACGAAAGGCGAACTTATCATTACACAGTACATATTACAAAAAGTCCCCAGTCTAATGCCCATAATCTATGCAATTACAGTAAAAAAGTAACAAAGTAAACATCTGCAGTTCAATTTGAGTTCCTATCTCCACGATATAACGGCGGTATTAAGCCTAACACTTTACAATATGCGTTATGAATCATATGATTGAACAGAAGACGATTTATAAATTAATGCACTTCTGACTTTCGCTCTTTGTTTGTTAATTTGTTGTATCAGATACTAAAGTCCAAATGGCGAAAAATAATGCCCGCCGCTTTACACATTTTGCTACAGTAGATAACATAATTTGTTAATTTTAACAAGTTAATTCTTAGTTTAAATCATACGAAAGCAATATAAATTTTGACAGGCAGATGGACTGGCCGTAAGTTTAAGTGGAATGTCTTACCGGTCCGGAATAAATATATGCTTCGAGAGGTTCTCCAGTGAGCCCTGAATAGAAAATATCCTTTCCATGATAGTTATATCCATGTTTCTCTAATTCATTGCATACATCTTTTACTTTAGAGCCCCCAAAAGCAGTTCCTAAAAAAAAAAGTACATATATTTTTCATCCAAAAATTTTTAAAAATGAACAGATCTGTTCTAATTTTGGTAGGTTTTAAAACATACTAACCATAGTGAAATTTCCCTTCCATAAGACCCGCTTTTCCAGCCAACAATTCAATTGTTTTACCAACCGTCATTCTAGAGGGAAATCCATGAGGGTTCATAATCATGTCAGGGCAAATTCCTCTGTCATTGAAGGGCATATCCTCTTGCTGCACAATCAAACCTGTGACGCCTTTCTGTCCGTGTCTAGAACTGAACTTATCCCCTATTTCTGGGATTCGCGTTTGCCTCAACAATATCTTTATAAGGAACGCATCTTCTGAATTTGACGAAACCATCACTTTTTCTATGTATGACTCAACAGGGCCTTTGTATGACACAGGCACATCTTTATAGTCTACTGACTGAGGCTGACCCTGCCCCACTGGGTTTAACGTTGCCGGGGGCATCTGTTTATTAATAAGGACTTGCCTATTCTCTACCATTTCACCAGGTGCAGCTATACCATCAGTGTCTAATATTTCGTGCGCCCTGATAACTTTCCCCGTATTAGCATCCCTGGATGGACCTAATATTCTGTCAGAAGTCTGATTACTATATCGCTTCATGGTTGTTTTAGCGCTTTTATAAACAAGGCATCTTCCATATCCACGATCGATACTGGCACGATTTAAAATCAAGGCGTCTTCAATATCATAGCCACTGTAGCTCATGACCGCGACGGTCGCATTTTGTCCGGCTGGTAACTTGTCAAAATTGGTTAGTTCTATGGTTTTGGTCTTTACCATTGGGCATTGTGGGTAAACCAAATTGTACATGAGAGTGTCAATCCTGTTTTTCTGATTATAACCGATTGTACCTGTAAAATAAAAACAAGGAAATCTCAAAATTGAAATAGTTTCAATTTTATACTGTATTAGAGTTCTGATTTTCTTACCCATTGCTTGTTTTCCCATGGCACATTGGTAAGTATTCCTAGGACTTTGGTTATGGTGCGGGTACGGAACGAGACCAGCACAAACCCCCAGAATTGTGAATGGTTCTATTTCAAGATGTGTTGTCACATATGGATCTATTTCCGCTTCCACTGTAGCAATATGACTATCATTCTCTTCGTTTACATCTAAATACTCAATCAGGCCGTCTGTGAGAAAATCTTGAAACTTTCTGATTCCCCTGTTAAGTTCATGTAAGTGACCTTGTTGAACTAGAGGATGACCATTTTCTACAATGATATATGGACGGCACAATCTGCCTCCGTCGCTGCATATGTACACTGTTCTTTGATTATGATTTGGATAAATCGAAACGAATGCCGATATTAAACCTCGCCTTCTGAACATTCTGAACACTCTAATTAATCTTTTATATTGTCTTGACACACCCAAGATATTACCTAAAACATAGATGATACATATAAAATCATTAAAAAAATATTATTTATCTGAGATCACTTTTATTATGATACTAACCATTCAAGAATACCATGTAAACTGCAGGGTGATTAATCTCCTCTCCACCAAGCAGTCTCACATCTTCCACACCAGCATTACACGCGAGTCTTGATATTGGATTTTCTGAACACTCTGTAGTGATATGTGTCATCAATGCCAAGTTCTTAACTAGACCACAACCCTCGCCTTCTGGGGTGTCTGAAGGACACAACATCCCCCATTGCGATGGTTGCAGGGAACGAGGCCCTGACACTTTTCTAGTCTTTTCAAATTGTGAATTAACTCTAGTCATCATGCCTAACGCTGATATGTAACTGAGACGACTGAGCACTTGAGTGACTCCATGTCTTTCCATTTTGAAACGTTTGATGGTCCAGTTACCCTAAAAATATAATTATTGAATTTGCACCACTATAGTCAACTTTAAAGTAGTAACACAAAATGAACTAAACACACTCACTGTAGAAATAGCTGCAAAGAGTCCGTTAGCTATCAAGTCTGGCCTCATATGTTTCACCACATCAAATGGTGCAGCCTTCACTTTAGGTATGATTTTATCAGCAATTGATTTCAACTCCCAGTTGAACCTTTTGAACAAATCTTCAAACATAAGGGCCAGTAAAGACCCAGCCAGTTCTAGTCTCTTGTTTCCATAATAATCAGGATCATCTATGGCAGTTTTGTTACACTCTGCATCAATTACTCTTCTTACCATAATTGCTAAGTAAATGGCTTTGACATAAAAATTAAAGTTTTCGACTGCTACATGGGCCAGTATAGTTGTTGCCAAAAGATCTCTTGCTTCATCAATAGGTGTACGACTTTTGGAATTTGCTGTTTGAAACCTGCATAATATAAATATGACTTGGCATACATGTAGAACAATTATTATATTTCCAATTAACTGAATAGCATATTAAGAATGAAAATTAAGTAGTAGTCTTTAAATTACCTCTTCACTTTCAATTTTCCAGCAATGTAAGCTAAAGCTTGATTTTGTGTGAATATTTTCAAATTATGACATTCCATGATGCAAGGTCCCATTTTTTTCATTGTGGTGTCATCAGTTCCAATTAACTGCATAATTTCTTGATCACTACAAATGCCCATAGCTTTGAAAGCTATAGCAATTGGTATATCCTGTTAATAATAAAATATACTAAATTTAGAAGAAGTAATTTCAATGTCTACCTAACAATTTAATTTTTATTATATATAATAATTACACTTATTTAAAGAAATAACTTACATCAGACAAAGCATTATGCCTGAGAACATATTTTCCATTCTTCACTATGACATTTGTCCTGGTTTTTTTCTCATGTGTTGAGCTGGTGACTTGGCATTGAATGGCTCCCTTGAATTCATCCACAATCATTCTGTTTCTAGACAATTGCTCTTGAATCAATATAACTTTTTCTTGACCTTTAATATAATGTGTAATTTAAGCTAATTTCTAAGAGTACTAAGTTGCTAAAATATGTTTTTTTAACCCTCTGTCTAGAACATAAACTCCATTATGACATACTGTATGCCACTTGCCTACTAATTACATATTTGCCTAAATTAATCCTTCAAATCAAATTACTCATTAGTATTCTGGTTTATGAAGAGAATGTCAAGTATAAAATACTCACCTCTGATGATAAAGTAACCACCTGGGTCATGGGGGCATTCATTTAACTGTGCCAGTTCAAAATCAGATTTGTTTGTTAGAACACAATTTGAAGATCTTAGCATCAATGGCATTCTAAAACACAAAAAAGTTCAAAATAAACCAAACAATTTATTTTTATGTACTGATGTATAATGATGTTATAATCAGTACATAAAATTTACTTACCTCCCAATTAACTGTTTGTTTTTAATAACACGCTGATTTCCTCGAATGTACTCAATATCAACAGTGATTGGTGCAGAATATGTCATATCTCTCAAACGACATTCATGTGGAGTAGTTGGCTTTGTAACATTAAAACCTTCCTCAAGGTCTGGTGTGCCAACATATGCATTTAAGTATTTTATATAAAACAGAGGATCTGCGTCACAAAAGACTTTTTCATTGGCTTGAACAATCTTTTTTATTTCAACATTAATGAAATAGTTAAAAGAATCAATGTGCTGTTTAACTAATCCCTTGACTTGTAAAAAAGAAGGAACAAGCTTCCATTTATCCTGAAAGTTACAAATGCTGTGTTAGGAACTTCTACAACTTAATGAAAATCACACAACACAAACAAGGTTGAGACACACTCACAATGGGTAAGTAAAACAGGAGTATATACAATTTTTTCAATTACACTATAATAGTATATGAATGTAATAGGTTGACACATTTTCTATTTTTTATCCAAAGGCTGATCACTCATGTTTAATGGTAGCTGAAGTTTACATTCTACGAAGGGTGCACATTAACTAACCCCCTCCCCCCCCTCCATACCTTTGGTATAATAAATCAAATACATATTCCTTTATTCAAGTACAAAGGTACATTTAAAACACTTTTAAATCGCCACTGAATCTTATACAAAATTACTTTACTACCACTAATTCAATAAGGGTCTTAATATCCCTAATATGGTCTAAATTTTCATCAAAATTTGTAAAATTTCTTTTCCTTCCCCCTTTCGTACACCCCATCGCATTTTTGAATCAATTATTTATTTACAAAATAACCAAAAACTAACCTCTAATGTTTTGATTGGTTCACGCAACCCTTTGTTAGAATCCCAATCGGGATGTTTATTATTCAATTCCCCCATTTTCAAATTTTAGTTTTTCAGTCAATTCAGCCAAAACTTTACATTTTTAAGTACTTTTATACATCGTGAAAAGCGAAGAAACAGGGAAAAAGTACAAAGAAAAAACAGACGATGAAAACGTCAAAATTGACAACTGACTTTATCATTTTTTATTAGTGATGTGTTCAATGATAAAACATGGATAAAACAAAACAGTAATAAAAAAAGGAAGAAAGCAATAAATGGCAAATAAAAAACAAAGAAAATGTCGCCAAAGCTTCAACAGAATACCTATTTATGTTTTCACTTAACAGTACACTTACGTGAACGAACAGAAAATATCTTCCCTTAAATTAAAAAAAGTGGTCGGTTTTAATTACATTAATATTTATTACAAAAAACAATTGTTTTCATAATTTGCACATACATTTGTTAACATAGTAAGAGAAAGGTGATTATTATTAATTATTATTCCCAAACTTTGATACTACTTGTTTTAATCCATCCCTACTAGAATTTTGTTACTCTTTGCTTGTTCACCTGTGTTGATCGCTTTCAATTTGCAATCATCTGTGGGAAATAAATTAATGATTGAAGAAATCGTAAATTTTGCTATCTCAAACTCAAATAAATCAAGTGTATAAGTTTAAAAACCTTTTGATAATCGTGAAAATTAATACAAAATTTGTTTATTAATTCAATAACAATGTTTACGTAATACCAGAACGAATCTTGACAAAATGGTTTACGAATCCTTACCTCGAACTGTGCGAATCCTTTTACTCGGGGACCCCGGTGTTGGGAAAACATCTTTAATACTCTCTCTTGTTACTGAAGAATTCACCGAACACGTGCCGTCTAAAGCGGAAGAAATCACGATCCCTGCAGATGTAACTCCAGAGCAAGTACCAACGAACATAGTGGATATTTGTGGTATGTTCCTATAACTTATTACTCATTCATGACTGTCCTAGAACAGTTTATCAAAAAGTTAAGCAATTTTTCTGCTGTACCTCTTTTCCAATTCGGTAAACCTGTATGATATAGAGGTTCACTTTTATCAGTAGTGTGAGTCAAGTATGTACACTTAAGATTTAAATGTCTTCTTGTTTTAAATAATTCCTATACCAACACGCCGCCTTTTCATAGTGTATCTCTCCCATACTGTGTTAGTAAATTAAATAATAAAATCTTAAATAGTAACATGTCCATGTTACTTTAATTAGAGTATGAAATCTGACTAAAATGGGCTCCAAGGGTGGGCAGTCATTATAACTTTGTAAGGTAATTTATTAATTATAATCTTGATTCCATTTCAGTTGCTGAGCAGTCTCTAGAACAAGTAGCTGAGGAAATTGAGAAAGCCCATGTAGTATGCATAGTATTTTCTGTAGACAAGCAAGAAACGCTGAGCAAAATTGCCACCTACTGGCTTCCATTTGTAAGGGATAACTGTACAGATGATATAAGAAAACCAGTAATTCTTGTTGGAAACAAAATTGATTTAATTGATTACTCTGTTATTGATGTAAGTATAGTATAAGGAATGTACCATTCAAAAATGTTTTCTTTCATAAACATATGGGCTGCTTGATACACTTTTTACACCAACTTTGCCAAATAGTAGGTTAACTATTACTACTATAAATAACTAACATGTATAGTATTAAATTGATTTCTGAATAGTCAGCAATACTTGGTGAATCATAACAAACTATACAACTCATAATTAATTTGTTTTGCATATAGATTAATTTAAAATTATAAAATATTTTAAAATGCAACAAATGTATATTAAAATTTACAATAAGTATACATTGTGCTATTACAATGATATGTATCCAAAGTTTAATATATTTTTTAGAACATCTGGGACATTGCTGAAGAATATCCAGAAGTGGATAGGTGTATAGAATGCTCAGCAAAAACACTTACTAATGTTTCAGAAATGTTTTACAATGCACAAAAGGCTGTGTTACACCCTATATGTCCAATTTATTCAATTGAAGAACAAGAGGTAAGATTATATCTTTTACTGACCAAATAAACTATTTTAAAATTTAAAAAAATAATTAAAACATGATAAATTTTATATTATTGCTGGTTCCAGTTGACCGAAAAATGCAAAAGAGCACTTTCTAGAATTTTTAAAATTTGTGACTTGGATGGTGATGGGCTTTTGGATGATTATGAAGTAACTATATTTCAAAGGAAATGTTTCGACACGCCTCTGCAATTACAGGTGAAGTTACATTATGATTATATTGTAAAAGTGTTGGTTTTGTAATAGTGTAACCTCCACTTGTTACTATTACATCAGTGTTGTGTATTTAATTTTAGTATAAAACAAAGTCGCTTTTTCTGTCCCTATATCCCTATGTACGCTTAAATCTTTAAAACTACGCAACGGATTTTGATGCGGTATTTTTAATAGATAGAGTGATTCAAGAGGAAGGTTTTTGTTTGCAATAAATAATAGAAAAACCAATATTTCTAAGTATTTACATTACATCCGTGCGAAGCCGGGGCGGGTTTCGTTATTAATTTATAAAAGGAGCTATTGATTAATGATAGATGAAATTATTTTATAAACCTCTTTTTGTTTGCAGTAAAGAAATATGATGAATATTTTATTTTATCTCCCATTTTTGTATATACAAGTTAATTGCTGTTTATTTCCCTTGCTAAAATTCTATAGTGGCTGGATTGATTTAGCTAAGGCTTTTTAACGTAATTGTGGAGTTCCCGAGAAGGTTAAATGGTTAGAAAAATTGGGAAAAAAGGTTGTACAACGGTAGCCAGGGCAACAAGGAATAATATAAATATCAAAATGCAACAACTTATTACAGCTTATTAAGGTTGTTTTGAATAAACCTTTCTTTCTCTGGCAGGTTTTAGATGAAGTAAAATCAGTGATTGCACAAAATATTGCTGGTGGAATTGAAAATGATTGTATTACAATAAAAGGTTTTATATTTTTACACTGCTTATTTATACAAAGAGGCAGAAATGAAACCACTTGGACAGTTCTACGCAAGTTTGGATATGATGAGAGTTTAGAATTGACACATAGTTATTTATATGCTAAGTATGATCTCTGAACTATTTGAAATTTTATATTATGTCATTTTCATTCGGATTGCTAATCTATACTTAACTTAACATTTCAGCATCAAGGTTCCAGTAGGTTGCACTTCAGAGTTATCTTATAAAGGTCAACAGTTTCTAACGCAGCTATTTGAAAAGTACGATAAGGACAAAGATGGCATGTTGAATCCTACAGAGTTAAAAAATGTATTTTCTTCTTGCCCTAGAATACCATGGCATAATTTAAGATACACAGTTCCAACTAATGAAAAGGTAACTCTACTGTATAACTGTACTTACAGAAAGTTTAGTTAGTTCAATAGAGTGTTTGGCATTAAATCTTAAACACAACACTTGAACTTTAATAAAAAATATATATTTTTAAAATAATATCCTGAAAATTATTTTTTTAACATCATTTTATGAATTTTGCAGAATACAGTTATGCTTGCCACCCTCACAGTTTGTGATATGTTGTATAAGTGTTTTGTGGGAGGTTTTAGTACTTTGTCTTCTACTTTTAATTCGATAACGTATTACTGAATCAAAAAGTCCGATTTTTTTCAGTCTAGATAAAGATTTGTTGGGGGAGGCTTTAGAAAAAAACAATTCATTTTAAATGAATGATCAATTTTGTACAATTAATATTTTTACTCTTGTAATATTATAATTGGTGTGATTATTAATTAATTATTTCATTGTTTGTTTTTAGGGTTATTTAACTTTGCAAGGCTGGATGTGTAGATGGACACTAATGACATTATTAGACTTACAAAACACTAGTGCATATTTAGCTTACTTAGGTTTTAATTTCTTAGAAAATGAATCACAGAAGTCTGCAATACACAGTAAGTGGCATTTGAAAATGTTGAATTATTACTGAGATATTTTTAACTTTGACTACATCAATGGGTTATGTAATTTCCAGTAACGCGCGAAAAGAAGGTTGATATTGCCAAGAAACAATCGAGCCGCAACGTGTACCAGTGTCATGTCATCGGACCAAGGTCGTGCGGAAAGACGTCTATTTGTAGGAGTTTTCTGGGTATAGCTCATAAGGTCAGTTTTATTATTTAAATAATTTTAGAAATGCGCAAGCTGCGCTTAGGTATTTATATGCCCTCTTAACCCTTTATACGGCAGAGCAAGTTTAAATTTTTCATTGGTTTTCGACCTTAATTGAAGGAAGTAAGGTTTAAATTATGGTGGTCATATAGTAGACAGAGCCTTATAAAGGGTTAAAGTAAGCAGCCATTTATCTCTTATCGATGTTATCCAATATTTATTGTCAAAAGCTTAGTTGGCCTACTTTTAGAGAGGCACAAACTTAAAGATACGAACAAGAAATAAAGGATGTATTAAAATAATAATTTAACAAAAATATATAAAAAATGTTTCTCAAAAGAGTAGTTGTATTACTTAATAGAGCTTACATTGAAACTAGGGAGTAGCTGAAGATCAAATTTAATAGCATATTGGTCTTTTTACAGGTGACTATTGAAATACACTTGTATGATAAACTCCTGATGATTTGTCACCAAGTAATCTAAAATGCGTTTTGTACTTGCATTGCAGAAAATAAAGCCGCACGCACACGAGCGCGGCGATGGCAATAGCTCAGAGAATTGCTGTATCAACACTGTTCTGGTGTACGGTCAGGAGAAAAATCTGGTGCTCAAGGAGATCCCTATTACGCGCGTGTCTGATCCGCTGCAGCCACACGAGGTGAACTGCGACGTCGCCTGCCTCGTCTATGATATGGGCGCCAGCCGCTCTTTCGAGTACATTGCACGGATATACATTGTGAGTGTAACACTTGCCATGCTTTAGTTAAAATTGTAAACCCTATTTCAACATCCGTTTCTACTCAGAATAATGTTAATGTCCGCCATCTTGGATTTGAATGGAGTTCAGGAATGTCCAACAAATTTTCTGAGTAAATAAATACCTATATCTGACAACATCACATCCATTAGAATAATCAAAATGAACCAGAAATTGGCTATGGTACGAGAGTGGATTGAAAAGTTCGCGGCCTGACACATAAATACTTGAACTATTTTCAGAACCAGAGATCTCTCTCTCTCTGGTTGTCACATTGTAAAATTCCATTGTAATAACATCATCGGTTTTTAAATTAAACTGAATTTAGTGAGCCCAAGTGCAGCGTTTTTAAAGAATGGAGAAAATTGAGCAATGTGCGGTCATCAAATACCTGTTTAAAAAAAAACTATCTCCAAAAGAGATTCACGAAGATATGTCAACAACATTGGGGGAATCTGCTCCGTCGTATACCTACGACTGTGAAAAAGTTGGTTGCAGAATTTATTTCGTACCCTTTCAAGCAAAAATGACTGGATTTGGACGAAATTTGGTAACAAGCAAAGCCACGAGTAAAAGCTAGTTGTC